>OV702283.1:331452728-333909395 GCA_916181665.1 Avena sativa
TTTGTAGTTTTGATCCTTTGTAGCAATTTGTGTTACAAATTATATGATTAATTTTGAATTTCAGGAAAAAACTTACTATCAAACCTGAACAAAGTAGCTGCCAACTCGGAGTCACCCTACACTGGTATCAAATGCACATCAGATGTAGATTGAGTCTTTAATTATTTTTTAATGTATACAGAAGTTTTTTCGCACATTCAACAAATTTAACTAAGTATGAAGACCATACTTTCAACCTCGAGTGTTGCATTGTACCATATTTTCATGCATCTTATTGCCAGAAGAAGCATTTTAGCGGTTTCTTATTTTCTTTTGTTTTCTTATATAATTTATATTGATATTTCGAGGTATACTTTTCTTTAATGTTTACAACTTTTTGTCACACATCATGTACTGTACCAGTTTTTTACATAACTTGCAATGTTTACAAGTTTTCATATATAATTGAGTGCGAGGAGTACTTATATTTCTATGATGGCTAACAATTGTTTTTTGGAGATATGTCTTCTTACATTTTCTATCTTTATAGGCATACAATTGAAATCATATTATGAATCGGCCTATGTTAGTCCGGATATTAAAGAACTGAAGAGAAACGATATTACAACTGCTTCTCATTTCACCCCCACTGGTTTTGAAAAGAGGAAGTTTTTAAATTTATTACTTGGATCTGGATCAACATCTAATTCTTATTGCAAATATTTAAATCAAGCTGAGTTCAAAAATACTATTGGTTTGCTAAATGAATCAGTTCATTCTCGTTCAAAAATAGGCAATGAATCTGACATTGCTCAACTTGAGGAACTATTTGAAGAGCCAGATGGTCTTGACTTGAATGAGATGCCTCTAACCGATGATCTCACATATTCTCCAATAACTAAAATCCTCGTAAACAAAGGTCGAATGGCGAAAAACCCTTGGTACTATGGTGCTCCTAAAATTCACGTAGACACAAAAGTTGTTGATAAATTATTTAACTGGTTAGGGGTAACAGATTTAGAATGTCTTGACAGGTAAAACAAATTTAATTCTGCCTTACCAAATTACACATTAGGTTATTCTATTTAATATATTTTACTAATTCAATTTATTTCATCTGTCTAAAGCTCCTGGATCAACCATTCGAACCCTAAAGCATTGAAGATTGTTAGGAATGACTTCAAGAGTGTGTTAGCACGAGGTTAACAAATGATCTGTTGGACCTGGCTATCAGAAGATTTGGTCAGATGGACTATTGTATGTATGGTGAGGGTGTCAAGTTGAGATGGTTGCATCCCTTCGAGACTGATTTCACGGTAAATGTCCTTCTCCTTATAGTGTTTGTCCAGTTATCTATGACATTAATACAATTCGATAGCTATAACAATTATACATACTTACAGAGAAAGGTGCTAAATTTTGAGGATTTCCTCAGTAGCAGATCCATAAGGTTGCAACTTACTGGGAAATCGATGGAGTACGACATGTCAAATTGTCGAATGGTTAACTATTTCACACGACCCTGTTGATTTTTGTAATAAATTAGGGATAAACTACATTAATTATTCCATTTATATATGTACTATAATGTTTATTTTACTTATACAGATTTCCATACCTAACATTTCTAATCACACTTGGTCATCATATTTCTGGGATATGAAGCAACATATTGTTCATATAGTGGATCCCACTTTTAAAATCTCCAGGGACGCTGAGATCCATGACTTGCATAATCCCATTGTAGAGAAGCTTCAACAAGCAATCCAAAAGAGCTTAGCTCCATCATACGATGGCTGGGAAATTGACTGGAGTAATTGGCATAAGAATTACATACAACCATTTTTGCCGGAAAAAAAGGCCAGTCTCTCCATTCCTAATAATATTTCTTTAAGTTTAGCCTACAAATTAATAATTGAGTATTTATGTTATGCTTGCAGCAATGAATCTGGAATGTTAACTTTGTTGGCAATGCACCAATTCAATAGGGCAAGATTTGAATTGCCTCAAACTGAGGTATTTTCTTATTTGCAAACTAGCTACTTCACTCATACTTCCTATTATCCAATAGAATTTAATATATAGGTTATTATAACAATCAATAAAAAAGATTCAATTTTTGTTTTGTAGGATTCTTTGAGGTGGTTTGCAAAGGAACTACTCTACAACATGTTAGGCATTCAGGGCAATAGGGGTTTACTGCCAGATGTTTTCATTCAGTCAATCGAGTAGGAAACAGATTCAACATCTATCTACCTCCGACGGAATTGGTTAACCAGCTATGTACAATCCTTTAATAAAAACAAAGTACTCTCCGGAATGTTTATTAATTATGGATGATTAATTATGTATGTAACACATCATATTACCATTTGCTAAACTAGTTAAATGTTACCCGCCATCATGTACTATGTTCACTGTTTTCGCCCTTTTCCTTTAAATGTTATGGAAATTTAGAAATCCATGAACCATTTATATGGCGTATGATTTGCTTCATACAAGTAAACGAATAATCTGTAAACCCAGACTATTTTAATTCCATTGCACTTTTGCAACAGCTAAGTTTCATCAAAACCTCTACCACAACCTGCGTTCAAGCATATATATACCATGATACATATATCCTATATATGTTTTCAGAGAATATTTGACATGGTTATACCCTGCGGGTACACGACCTCAGCATACCTAGTTCAGCCCAAGGAAGACCCACGGCAAATATACGTCGGCCCATGAAGATTTTTGGGTGGCCAAGTCCCATGACGCCTTCGGATCCTTGGAGAGCAAGACTAGAGTAGATAGGAAATTCAAAGGGGTAAACCCTAAAACCTGTAACCGACTCGATCTGTGCCTGGGACCTGCCTACCTCTATATAAAGGCCAGGAGGGCACGACGAGGAGGCTCTCTTACGATCTCTCGCACACCACCGCATACACACCTCCACGCCAGATTGCATCTGCGCACCCTGTAACCTTCGGTTCCACCATAACCAGAGCAGACAAGTAGGAGTAGGGTTTTCCCTCCGGGGGACTGAACCTGGGTAAACCTTGTGTCCCCTTGTTGCTTGTTTGCTAACCGCTCCGCGATCTCCAACATCCCCATCTTCTCCAAAACCCAAGTCCATAACAATGGGCATTGACGAGATTAAACCTCGTCAATTGGCGCCGTCTGTGGGAACTGGGGACGCTGATTGTGCGATCATGACGGTCCCAACCCGAGCGATCTATAACTCCGTGGCGACGGAGAGTCATCTCCTCTTCGGCGCCTTCGACTTCACCGCCCACTCATCGGCCACCATCAAGGACTTCGAGCCCGTTGGCGACGGACTCGAGATCCTGTTCGGGAGCTTCTGCTTCCAGGTGGGGCAGACCGGCACTCTCCGCCTTCCAGAGCGGGTGCCCCTGCCATCGATCAGGCCCGCTTCATGGGCTCCACACCCTGTTCTACGCACATCACCATCGACAGACGAGTCCTATGACAGCAGCAGCTGCAACTCCGATCTGTGCGATCCACCATCGGATGAAGGGACCTACGGTTCCGGATCCGAAAGCTGCGGCAGCAGCAAGCCGATCTACGAGCGCTACCAGTGCGCCGCGGTCATCCAGGATCAGGAACACAATCTGCCACCCAACCCGCAGGGCAGAAACGGTGGAAACAGAAGAAGCCAATCCCCCCACCCAACGGGGACAACAATGATCGGGTCATCCACCTCAACGAGGAGGGATGGGCTCAAGCACGCGAGGCCGTAGCAGGCAACAAGATCCTGCCTGCTGATGCCTCACGAGATCTGCTGATGGCGTACCACATGCTCCTCATCGAGGAGCACAAGAAGCAGATCAAGATGCTGAAAGTGCTTGACAAGCGCAAGCAAGCAGTTTTGGAGTCCAGTGCACGACGAGTTGCGCTCTCCGCCATGGGCATTGGCTCCAGCTCGCACGGCAACAACGGCAACAATCACCGTTCTCGGATGGAGAACATGGACCCCAAAGAGCGTCGCGAGGTGACCCGAGCCCTCAACGCGTCCTTCATGGAGATGGACGCTGACGGCAACGTCATCCCGAAGACGCCGCAAGCTGCGATCATGGCAGCCACCGCGTACCTCGCGTCCCACCCACCTCCGGAGGGGGACCTGAAGAGGGCCGTGCACAATTCCGCGCTTACCGGACTCAGACTCGTTGGAGGTGCGCTCCACGGAGAAGCTCCTGCGGAGCCAAAGAATAAGGCTGCAGTCAGATTCAACCGTAGTCCCACGCCTTCATCCGAAGACGAAGAGCACGACCTTCCTCGAAGGCACAAGAGCTCGCGCCATCGCAGTCGCGATTACGACGCCCGAAGCGAGCTCAGCCAGCGCAAAATCGACAAGGAGCGCGCCAAGCGCGCATGCTCGTCTGAATACGAGATGGATGAAGACGAAGAAGAACTCTGCGGAGCCCGATGCTTCAGCAGATCTGTTCGACGGACAAGGATGCCATGAAACTTCAAACTTCCTTCGGACACTCCGAAGTTTGATGACACACAAGACCCCAAGGCGTGGCTCAGAGACCACTTGTCGTCCGTCAAGCTGCACGGCGGAAGGAGGGAAACCGCCATGTAATGCCTTCAGCTGCAGCTGACAGGCGCAGCTCGGATCTGGCTGAGCAGCCTATCCTCAGGATCCATCCGAAGATGGGAGGAGTTGGCTTACAGTTTCGTCCGAAATTTCAAAAGCACCAGCAAGAGGCCTGCCTCGATCGAGGAGTTGCAGGCCTGCACTCAACGAACGGGTGAATCCATTCGCTCGTACATACTGCGCTGGTCCAACACCAAGAACTCCACGGCGCACATCTCTGAAGAGAGGGCTATCGACGCCTTCAAGGACGGCGTCAAGCGCCAGGACTTCCAAGAAGAACTTGGGCGCGTCAAGCCCAAGACACTCGACCACCTCATGGACATCGCCAACAGGTGGGCCGACGGTGAGGACTCCGTCCACCGAGCACACTCGGAGGAAGAATACGACTACGGTTGGCGACGTGAACGCCGTAGCAAGAGAAGATCGCGCGTCTACGATGATCGTGATGGACCCGACATGGTCTCGGTTGGCTACGCCGACCGCCGCAGCGATGGCAACCGCTATAGTGGCGGATACCGCGGAAGCAATTTCCGCGATGGAGGACGCCCAGCACAGTCGTGGCAGCGCCGCGGTCGCGACGACGGACACTCAGCATACGAAAAACTGTCGGGTCCATGCACCATCCACTTCTACATCGACAAGCAGGATGGTAAGAAGAAAGCAAGCCACATGCTCAAGGACTGCCACGAGTTCCAGAAACTCAGCGAAAGCATGGCTCAGATGAGGCAGCAAGCCCCGAACCCTGGATTCGGGAATACACCCGTACCAGGCGAGATCGCGCATGGAGCTCCTCCGCCACCACCTGCAGGAGGCTCGAACCACCCAATCGCACCCGCACAGAATAACGGTGGGCACGGGTATCCCCCGCCGAAAGGAGCGTTGACGATCCAAAAAGGGCGCCCAACGAATAGGGTGCAGAAGAAAATCACCCGTCAGATCAATCTGGTCGTGACAACACCACCCGCCATCCCTGAGTACCTCAACGGATCGGAATCTTGCATCACGTTCAGCCGTTCGGATCACCCTTTGTAACATCCCAGTATTTAGGAACCTAACGAAGGGTAGATTTAGGATTATGTATTGTTGCATGCATCTATTTGTGAAAAGGTGGGTAAATTTTTTGCCAAATAAAACTTTAAGTGATCAATGTTTCTTTCTTACTTTAAGATTAGATTTAGACTTAAAGGAGGATTGTTATAAACTTTGATGTGATCTTAAAAGAAGTATGTGTGTTTTGAAATGGGTTTGAATTTTAAAAAAAACTTAAGTGTTTGAATAATAATTTAAAAAGATTTAGATATAAGATTTGAATCTTAAATTAATTAAGATATAGGTAGTATAACTTAAATCTCAAAACAATAGAAATTATGAAATTCATTTTCATATTATAAAGACATAAACAAATTACAACAGAATAAAGAATAAGGATATTCTTTATTATTAATAATATAATCTTTATTACAATTGACTAAAATAAAGATTACAAGAACTATAAAAGAAAAATTACAAAGGACTAAGAAAATTACATCTATTAACTATCATATATCTAAAACCTAAACTACATCTTCATCTTTATCTTTGAACCTACAAAACAAAGATTAAACAGAAATAAAAAAACAAGATTAGTGTTAGTAGATATTTCTCTCAGATATGTCAGTGAGGTGCACTTGACAATCTCATCATTGAGAAATGTTAAGGAGGGGCAAGTTTCACCAATATGAAAGATTTCATCTTTCCTAAATTCCCAGCCAGAATACAAATGACAGCCAAAAAAGGACCAATTCACTAGCCAAGGTAAAAGTAGATTGGTAATAGTAAGTTCAAATTTTCTGAACTTATCCATATGTGTAGAGCAGGCACACAAGCTGCACACACACAAACATGCAAAAGGGTGTGCTGTCGACTTCACAAGCACAGCCAGATCAAACAAAACCAGAGCACAGCCGTGGGGAAGCACCTCAGTGCAACACCACACCACAACACAGCCAGGGTGAACAGGAAGTAAACCAAGAACAGCAGCCAAACCAACCACCAGATTAACCCAAACATCACCAGAATGGTGACATAAGGAGGGGGATGAACCAGGTGGACAGCAAGGCCAAGCCCAGGAGCTAGGAGGAGCAGGCTAGCTCTAGATCAAGTACAGGAATCCAGCAAAAACAGATCAAGATCATCACCAACTTACTCCACAAATATCAGCTTTTGTGGTGAGTTTCATAAAACCTTCACATGATCTAAGCATCTTATTTAGAGAAAGGCATGTGTTGTTTTACAAAACAAACCCTCAGAAGACACCCAAGTGGGGCGAATCCATCATAGGGATTTCTGAAAATCTAAAGGCAAACAGCAAAGCACCAGAATCCAACCAGAGCTCAGAGCAACATCCTTGCTCTGGTTGTCAAACAATATTCTATAATTCAATCATACATATACCTATGATCTATTTCTAGGCACATCCCTAAAATAAGGGTAGCACCTTAGAAACAAATCTTTGGGATCCATAGATTGATCAAGCTCACTATCATTTTTCCAAGCTATGATTCAATAAAGAATAGCTAGTACCACTACCAGGACTATCTAGATGAACCAATTAGATAAGGTTTGAATCCCTAAGCCTCAGACCAACATCATTGGTCATAGGGAATTCAGATAAGAGCATCTCTATTTATGTTTCAAAGCCAAGATTATTTTAAACATAAACTAACCAAATCCATGGTTTAGAATCAAACTTGTGTGCCATACATGATGGTGTCACAAGAACAATCCATTATGAATCAGGAAAGACAGTAAATCATCATAGATTCAGACAATCAACTAACTAATCATTTTCCTATTAACACAGGAATCATAACTAGGATATTTTTATGTTACACTTCACTGTTTGAGATCATGATGATCTCAGACCACATGTTAATTCCTAAACTAACAGCACTAGGACAGTAGGTGTATCCTACCATAATCAGGACTATGAACCCAATAAACAGTAGAAATCTATCAAATCATTGGCTTTACCAAGCATGTTTCCCATACAACCACATCATCTGAATCAGATGCAATCCAAGCATCAAATCATCTAGTAAGCCACCAGAAACATCATATATCATTTTAAGCAACAATCCTCAGGCCAATAAGCATTTATCATGTGTACAGATCATCTAAACATGAATCAATTCATCCAGTACATGAACAAGCACATCACAGGAACCCAAAAGGGATAATCATCCTAATCTGAATCAGACAGTAGCCAGAGAGGACACTGCTAACATCTAGTATCGAATCAGCAAACACAGAGAGCACCAGGAGAGGGGAATCAAACTCACTGTAGGTCCTCGCTGAAGGATAGAAGAGGAAGCAGGGGGCCGACGGCCATGGCGGCACGGGGAGCACCCTAGAGGGGGCGCTGCAACCCGCACGGTGCCACAGCAACGACCCTGATCACGCTTGGAGGGGGAGAGCATCACCTCAACGCACGACGACCACGGTCGCACTTGAATCCATGTCAATCCCAAAACCCTAGGGTTCGGGACGGCATCGATCCATCGCAGGAGATCCCTAGGCTCTAATCCAATTGGATAGAACGAACGGGCGTCATCGACAACCCCGTAATACACCACGGCGGCGACCAGAACGGCCGATGGCAGCAGGAATCGCCGGTGGCGGCATCGCCGGCCACAGGGTCGGGGTCAGAGGAGGAGAAGATGAACTCGAGAGAGAGAGAGAGGCAGTGAGGAGTGGGCCGAGCTGGGACAGACCCTTCGGGGTGGCTCTTTTGTCTAGTACTAGTGGGCCAACAGGGCCCAATAAGAATAACCAGCCCAGAAACAATTTCAGGCCTGTTTTAATAAAAAGAAAACGACCAAAATACCCCTGGATTAATAAAATTCTAGAAAATAAAATAAAAATCCAAAAATTATAAATAAAATACTTTTGGATTCACAAAAATCCAAATTACCCAAATAAATTAAAAGTATAAAATTTTAGACATTTAAATTTTATTAGGAATTTTGTAAATTATATATTCCTTATGGAATTTTACAAAATTATTGAAAGCTGATAAAAGTAATTAAAATTCACTTTCATTATGTATTAATATGGTAGTATTTTAGAAAAATACTAAATAAATATTTAATCACCATTTTTAATAAATAATTGATAATTCCTAAAAGGATTATTAAATCAATAAAAATCAAATAAAAGGGAAATAAAATAAAATAATTCAATATATGTTATAAAATATTAAAAAATAATATTAATCCTTTATTACTAAAAAGGGACTTTTTGGGGTAAATGCATATAAAAATTAAATAATGCATGACATTACTTGCATAATCATTTTGCTTCTTTAAATATTGTCCTTACCGGGCAATAATGATGTTTTTGTAGAACTAGAAGCTCAAGGTCCAGTGCAAGCATCAGACTTCACTACCTTGCCATCACAAGGCAAGTTCATCACTTACTCATGTCCTTTGAAGAGTCTTTATCAAAGTATTTGCAAATTGTGTGTTATCATATATACTATAAAGAAAGAAAATATTATTTTCACAAATAAAGAAATTATAGATATCATCCTAAGTGGTGATATGATGGAGCAAAAGAACTTAGAGTTCTAATTGCAACAATGATGATCAAGTAGGGACTTAATAACCCCTGACATCAGTGATTCTAGCGCCGTATATTACGCGTTAGCCATGAGATTTGGAATGGGACAGAGAAGTCAGCTGTATCTTCTTTCTCTCGCATGAAGCCGGATGTGCAGGTCGTGGCTGTTATCCTCGTAGCGTGCATATTAATCGGTAATTCGTAGAGGATATGCAGCATATGGGTGGGAACCCTCAACGTCCCACGATAGTTCTGGCATCTAACGGTTTGTACAAACCATTGCCGTAATTCATTATGTGGGCATGGTGTACACCAAGGAGGCATGCGGGGTCGCGAAGAGGGTAGTGATTGGCTTGGACCAACTACTGGGCCCCACATCATGGAACTGTGGACGGGAAAGTACGCCCGGTTGTTCAACAAGGAGTTGATCTCTCATGGGTAAAGTAACGCACCTCTGCAGAGTATAAAAATTGTAACTTGTTACTCCCTATTCCGGGAAGGAGCTACGAACGCGGCAGGAAAGGAACTCCATGAAAGTTCTAGTAAACCTGTGAAGGCTAATTGTCATAGTTTTTCAGAATAAAATCAATCTTTGAAGAAATATTTACAAAAACTGCATAGTGCCAAGGATTTATAATCCGAGGTGGTAGTTAGAGCATCAAACTTCCCACCTTGCATATAATGAACTTGTTGGGTAACGCTGTTACTCATTCTTTCCCTTGATACCTTGCTTAGACTCTGAGGATTCCGAAGACGTGCCAATGTATGCAGCCGAATGTCAAGAAGACGTGTTCTACGAGGAACCTGGTCTATCCGGAGGAGTTGAAGGCGTGGACTACGAGATCCGCTACGGTGTCGACGAGAACGAGTCCAGTTAAGGGTCTAGTTAGTAGTAACTAACGGAGCCGAGAAGCATGAACCCTATAGCATAAGCTGTTGAGCTCCACTCCTAGTCGGAGTTGTTACTTTTAACTTTCCGTTGAACATCTTATATTTTGGTTTGTAAGTTGGATCTTTTGGAAGTCTTGAACTTTCGGTATTGTAATAATAATAATGTGTGTACCTTTGTAATATGGACCCGCAATGTTTCTGTTGTACCACTCTGAGGGATGTGATATTTACGGAACGGTGTTCTGTGGATGTCATGTCAACGACTATAGTGTACTACACATGCAGTGGTATGCTGGGTCACCGCACCCTTTCCAGGTCCCTCGCCCAGGTCATGCTGCCCTGGTGCTTGAGGCGCAGATCGGAGGGTTCGAGATGAGCCGCGTCTTCATGGACGACGGTAGCGGCATCAACCTGATGTTCGCCAGCACCCTAGCAGCAATGCGGATCCTGCTATGCAGCCTGGAACAGTCAGACACAATGTTCCATGGCATCGTCCCAGGAAAGGGAATATTCCCCTTGGGAAAGATATGGCTCGACGTCATCTTCGGCAAGCCGGATAACTTCCGGTGCGAGCGAATCGAGTTCGAAGTGGTGGACTGGCCATCACAATACCACGCCATCCTCGGGCGTGTGGCATTTGCAAGGTTCCTGGCAGTACCGCACTACGCGTACCTGCTACTCAAGATGCCACGACCCTGGGGCGTCATCACGGTCCACGGGAGCTTCACCCGATCGGACCACTGCGACAGGGAATTCAACAGAACATCCCAGTCATTCGGCATGCAAGAGGAGCTCGTAAGGCTCCGTGAGGTGACGGACAATGGGGCACCCCCAGTCGCAAGACAGAACGCACCTGACATGTCCTTCGACTCCACTGTCAACACAAAGAAGGTACAGGTCCACCCGACGGATGCCTCCAAGACGGCGGTGATCGCCAACGATCTCAGCTCCGCATAGGAAAGCGCGCTCGTCGAATTCCTCCGTGAGCGTCGGAAAATCTTTGCTTGGTGTCCTGCGGACATGCCAGGAGTTCCCATGGAATTCGCCGAGCATGCACTCAACGTCTTTCCAGACGCCAAGCCTGTCAAGCAGTCTATCCGACGACTGTCCGAGCCCCGAGTAGAAGCCATAGGAGTTGAAGTCAACAGACTACTCGCTGCAAACTTCATTAGGGAGATTAAGGAGAGCGAATGGCTCGCCAATACAGTGATGGTCCCCAAAAAGGACACGGACATCCTGCGGATGTGCGTGGACTTCACATCACTGAACAAACACTGCCCGAAGGACCACTTCCCTCTCCCTCGGATCGATCAGATCATCGATTCGACTGCAGGATGCGAGAAGCTCTCCTTCCTCGACGCCTACTCAGGATACAACCAGATTCGACTAAAGGTCGAAGATTAGGAGAAAACGGCGTTCATCACGCCGTTCGGAGTGTTCTGCTACAACACAATGCCCTTCGGGCTAAAGAACGCGGGTGCCACGTACCAACGGTGCATGCAGGCATGCCTGAAGGACTAGATCGGTCGCAATATCCAAGTCTATGTCGACGACATAGTCATCAAAACCAGGGAGGCAAGAACGCTCATCGACGATCTCCGCGAGACGTTCGATAATCTCGATCTCTACAGGATCAAGCTTAACCCTGAAAAGTGCGCCTTCGGCGTCCCATCTGGCTAGCTGCTTGGATACTTCATCTCCCAACGAGGGATCGAGGCGAACCCGAAGAAAATTCGGGCCATAATGGCCATGGAAAAACCAAAGAACCTCAAGGGCGTCCAGTAGCTCGCCGGGCAAATCGCGGCATTAAGCAGGTTCATCAGCCGCATGGGCAAAAAGGATCCGCCGTTCTATCAGCTGCTACGCAAAGCAGACAAATTCGAATGGACGCCTAAGGCGGACGACACATTCGAAGATGCTCTCTACCTCGTCGGTCCTGGTCACGCCAAAGGAACGCGAGCCTCTATTGCTGTACATAGCAGCCACACACCAAGTGGTCAGCATCGTATTGGTGGTCGAACGACCCGAGGAAGGCAAGACCCATGGGGTCCAACACCCAATCTATTACCTCAGCGAGGTATTGACGCCGACAAAGCAGAGATACCCTCACTACCAAAAACTCGCCTACGGCGAGTTCATGACGGCTCGTCGGCTGAGCCACTACTTCCACGAGCACCAGGTGATGGTCGTCAACGAGGCACCCCTGAACAGCATCCTGAACAATCCGGAGGCCACAGGACGCGTGGCCCTGTGGGGCATCGAACTGTCACCTCTAGAGATCGTCTATGAGAAACGCCACGTGATCAAGTCTCCCGGACTTCCTTGTACACTGGATGGAGCTGCAGCTGCCAGACACCCCAGACATGACACAGTCATGGACGATGCACTTCGACGGCTCCAAGCGTGAAGACGGAGCAGGATCCGGGGTCATACTGACCTCCCCGCAGGGCGATAAGATGAAGTACGTCCTCCGGATGAAGTTTCGAGCTTCCAACAACGAGGCAAAATACGAGGCCCTCATCCACGGCATGCGGATGGCCAAGATCTGCGGCGCAACACGCCTCGTTATCTACGGTGACTCCAACCTCGTCGTCCAGCAGACGATGAACGAGTGCGATGTGCATGCCGCCAACATGATCGTGTACCGCGCACTCTACAACGCACTCGAAGGAGGCTTCGACGGCTGCGAGGTTCTGCACGTTGGTAGATAAAGCAACGAAGAGGCCGACAGACTCGCCAACATCGGCTCCACCTGCCCACGGGTTCCACCAGGTGTGTTCCTCAAACAGATCTGCGTTCCATCCATAAAACGGAAATTCCCAAAGGGATCACCCGAAGAAGCAGAACACTCAGGGGCTGCGCTACCCGAAGGACAGGAAGGACCCGAAAAGCTAGACACAGAGGTCGCTGTAGTCAACCTGATGCAGGTCATGGCAGTCGAAGAAACTTGGAAACAGCCATACCTCAGGTATCTAATAGACGGAGAACTACCTGATAGCTCGACAGACGCCCGGCGCATATCTCGCCGGTCCAAGGCGTTTACAATCATCAATGGCGAGCTATACAAGCGCAGCATTTCGAGTGTACTCCAAAGGTGCGTCACCATCGGTGATGGCAAAACCATACTCCAAGATATCCACGAGGGCATCTGCGGTCATCATGCAGGCAGCCTCTCCCTTGTCGCCAAAGCTCTACGAGCTAGATTCTACTGGCCAACGGCCATGAACGACGCCAAGGACATCGTCCGAAGATGCAACGGGTGCCAAAGGTTCGTCGATAAACCACACGCACCTGGATCAGAACTCAGGCCCATACCTTTGGCCTGGCCCTTCGCCCAGTGGGGCCTCAACATGATCGGCAAGCTACCAAGGTCCTCGAAAGGAGGTCACGCCTACCTCCTGGTTGCAGTCGACAAATTCACCAAGTGGATTGAGGCCATGCCAGTCACTAACCAAAAGGGCAAAACTGCCGTCAAATTCTTCGAATCCATCGTCTACAGGTTCGGCGTGCCGCACAGCATCATCACCGACAATGGTTCGTACTTCATCTCCAAAGAATTCCAGGACTTCTGCGAATACCTCAGAATCAACATCACATACGCCTCCGTGGCGCACACGCAAACAAACGGGCAGGTCGAGAAGGCCAACGGCCTCGTCGGTGCTGGCATCAAGAAGCGCCTAATGAGCCCACTCGAGCGACTTGCGGGTGCCTGGACAAAAGAGCTACCTTCGGTCCTGTGGAGCCTGCGCACAACGCCAAACAGCTCAACCGGCTACATGCCTTTCTTCATGGTGCACGGAGCCGAAGCCGTGCTACCAGCAGAAGTACGCCACAAAGCCACACGGGCCGTCGCTTACAGAGAAGCCGAATCGACGGCTGCACTCGAAGACGTCGTCGATACACTCGACGAAGCGCGCGACATAGCAGCGAATCGATCAGCGGTGTACCAACAGAGTCTCCGCAACTACCACAGCCGACGGCTGCGCCCAAGGTCCTTCGTCGAAGGAGACCTGGTCCTACGACTCAAGCAAGAGCGACTGAAGAAATTCGAGTCACCATGGGAAGGACCCTACATCGTCACTGAAGTCATCCTAGGTGGCGCATATCGCCTCAAGCACGTGGAGTCTGGAGTCGCATACTCCAACCCATGGAACGTCGCACAGCTGCGACGCTTCTACCACTAGCTACCCCCCTCTTTTACTTTCAATAAGGCTATTCAGCCAAGGCTACTCAGCCAAACAATGTACCTCCTCCATTACGATATGAATAAAGCTAAGTGTATCGCCCTAAAATTTTGTTTACTATTTCGCATTTTACTCCATGCTACAAACGCACTCGGGGGCTCCCCCCACCTCACGACTTCGTCAACTAAGGATACCACGTGTACACCTGAGTAGCTTACCACGTCAGGCTAACGAAAAGGACACGTATACAAGCAAAGCATTACGTGCTAAAACAACAACCAAACCCTTACAACAAAGGGCAAAACACGCCCAGTAAAATATATACAAATTTTACATCTATCTTTTTTACAGGTACTACCTATTCTGAAGAATAACCTAAGCACACTGCTCAAACAGATCTACGATCTGTTCGGCATACTACCTTACAGCCGCATAATGTGGACGCATATCCCACTCGCCACCATCTGGCCGAAGAGGCGGCCCAGCCGCTACAACAGACAGATCTACATCAGGACGATATAACCGCACAAGGGAGAGCGCAGCCTTCACCCCCGCGACGAGATGATGCCGCACCAGTTCCCTGACACGATGCACACTCCGAAACTTCGACAGCAGGCCAGAGAGAGTTGATGGTGCATAATCCAGCGGGAACATTACATGTAGAGCCGACGCCAGCGAAGACTTCACTTGACGCAGCACCCGCGATACCTAGTGGACATGATCCTGCACTGTCGCAAGGACCAGGGCACGATCACGGTCCATCCAGAAAAACCCGCCGGCCTCCATGTCCTGCTGAGTCAAGCAATTGATCCGAATAGCAACACGCTCCTTTTCCTCCCTCGGAGCAAGGTTAGCACCTGCAAAACTTGCAAAGAGTAAGGTGAAAGGCCAACAGGTGCATCCGAAGTAATGGGCAATAGCTCGAAAAACTCACACTCAAGTTGTTCGGACAAACGAAGCAACTCCGCCATCAAATATTCCTCTCGGGCAGCGCCTCGCTCCGCCTTCGACTTCCAAACATCAGCATGGCCACGCACTCCAAGCAATTCCCTCTCAATACTACGGATGCGGTCTCGAAGAAATACAAGCTGCGACGCACCATCCAAGGATGGTCGCAGCTGTGGCGCAGACGAAGTGTCAACAGGGTCATCACCCGAAGGATCCTAGAGTAAAAGAAGACAAGGATATGAACAAGGAGCATAGAACTCGGAAATTCATTACGTACAGCAAAAGCCACTACGTGGCACTAGGATTGTTCATCGAACTAATTACAACAAAAGAAGCTAAAACTATCCTACTACTACAAAGCCTACGAAGCTGCATCCTGAGTAGCCTCGGAGCCAGACTGCCTCGTCTTAGCCTCCCCCTGCTGCCTCAGCGCGTACTCGGCCAGCAGGTCAATCAACTTCATCCCATAACGCTTACAGCGAGCATCATAGATGGTGAAGGCTACCTCGGATCCGTCAGCAGCCGTCGGCATCCGGGAGGTGATCTGAGGAAGATCCAGCTCATCTCCAGACGCCAAGGCCATGGCCAGCCTGACAGATGCGCCGATGCCTTTCTGCTTGCGCTTGTACGCCACAGGAACTTTGGCCGACAGCGCATCCGCCAAGGCATCGACATCTTCGAGGGCCACGCCCTTGGGGACGAGCTCCTTGTAGAAGCGCCCAAGAACCTCCTTGGCCTTGGCAAGCGAGCTGACAACGGTACTGCAGCGGCCTTCGACCGCCGCAGCAGCATCATGCAGAGCACTTCCGTGCTCCAGAGCACTGTGATCAAACTCGATGCCCGCGGCATCTAAAGAAACAAAGGAAGCAGCATAAATAAAAGCACTACAAGGAAAGACAAGGAAGCCGAAAGGGGAAGGCGAAGAAACTCACCTGAAACAGCCTTGGCAGCTGCCATCAGCTTACCGGCTACCTCTTTCTCGCGCGAAGCCGTGGCGGTGGCGAGCTGCTCCTCGCGGTCCGTAGCCTCCTGCTGCAGGCGATCCTTGGCCTCGGCCGCGTTGGCTAGCTCCAGCTCGAGGCGTTCCTTCGCACCAACGGCGACCTCGGCTTTCTTCTCCGCTTGCCCAAGGCTCTTTTTAAGAGCATCAAGCTTGCGGAAAGAGGTATTGTGGTCCTCTGCAGTCAGCAACACGCCTATTAGCTCGAAGGACAAAAAAATACATAAAGAAGCAAAAAGACCAGGTCGTAAACATACCTTGAAGCTGTTTGAAGCTGGCCTCCAATGCCAGGTGGTGCTGCACCAGCTGGTTGGTGCCTTTCACAAAAGGCTGCAACAGGAACTACTCGTCAAAAGAACGGCTCGGGGGCTACGACCAAAAGAACGAGTAGAAGCACGTTACACATACGAAAAACGCTCGGGGGCTCCCCCCGAGACAAGAAGCAAAAAACAAGGATCAACAGATCATCCGAAAAGGCTCGGGGGCTCCCCCTGTGGCAGAAAACAAAAATTACTTACATGGTTAGACGGCAACTCCGAAGGTCCGCTCGCAGTCTTCTGAGGGACAACCACCCGATCCTCCTGCGGGGAAGGGTTCAGAGCAGCGCCCTCAGAGGTGGCCACCGTCTGAGGAGGAGGAGGCACAACCTTCGACTCCCCCATCATCTCACGAGCGCCATCACTGGAGGAGCCGTCGGAGGAGCGGCTACAAAATAAAAAATCAGCAAAGCTCAAAAGCAAACAGACAAGAGAAAGCAAAAATGGACTGAGGAAACTTACGAGTCGAGATCTATCAAGTCAAAGACATGAGGGGTTTTCCTGCCCTTCTTCTCTTCCTTCTTCTCTTCCTTCTTTTCTTCCTTCTTTTCTTCCTTCTTTCGCTTCGCCGGCGGGTGCGGTGCCACAGCCCGCACGGGAACGACATGAATTGGAGAAGAAGACCCCCCCCATGCCCATCACTGTGACGCTCAAGGCACAACGGGTTGCTAGGCGTCGGTGGAGTCGAGGCATCCGACGATTCGCTGGAGCTCCTCGTCCGCTTGCGAGTGTGATCCTCACTCGACTCGTTGGCCTCTTCAGCCGGAGATCGCGCTGACGGCAGCTCGGACATGGAATCCACCACCTCATTGTCTGGAGCATCCGGGAATACTTCAGGCAATGGAGGCGACATGCCTGGCACCTTGAACTCCTGCGCAAAAGATAGCAAAAAATTCAGCACAGAAGGTGGAAAGACAAATGCAGTCGAAAAATAGCGCTACGCGCACACCCCAGTTCTACACCTGCGGAACCGGGGGGGAAGCAGAGAACGGAGAGTCAGCGACTTCCCTGGAAGATCCTCTCCAGCCTTGAACTTTAGCAGCGGACGAAGGATCCCGTCGAGATCCCCCTTGGAGAATTCCTCAGCCGAAACCCTAGTCGGATCACGGCGACCCGAATAAAGGAACATCGGGTGCGCCCTAGCCTGGAGCGGCTGCACTCGATGTTTGAGAAAAGTGCGGATGATATCCACACCGTTCACCTCCTTATCCGGAATCAGCTGGAGATCCTCCACCCGATGATAGAGCCCCTCTATCTCCGCCACCTCGCCATCCAAGATCTGGTTCTTCCAGGACCTCTTCGGTTCGATCTTTTGGGAGGGGTCGAAAGGAGCAAGACCAAAATCCTGCCCAGCCACCATGGAGTCGCGGATGTAAAACCATCGCCTCCGCCAGTACTGGACAAATTCGGACATAGAAAAGGAGAAGAAAAGAAGATTGGATCGAAGGGAAATGATGCAAACCCCAAGGGGATAGACACCATCAGAACCAGATTGCCTTTTCACGGAATAGAGTTTCTGGAAGAGGCCAAAGTGCGGCTCGATACCGAGCCAACACTCGCAGAAAGTGACGAAACAAGCGATATGAAGAAGAGAGTTGGGAGAAAGATGATGCAGCTGGATGCCGTAAAGAAAATGCAATCCACAAAGGAAATTGTGGACTGGGAAGGAAAAGCCCCGAAGAACAAAAGCGAGGAACATAACCCGAAACCCAGCAGGGGGACGGGGAATTACCTCGTTGCCAGGGATTTTGACGGTCTCCCTTTCCTGCGAGATCAAGCCCCGCTCACGGAGCTTGCGGAGATCACTCTCCCGCATCTCCGATCGCCGCCAGCCACCGTTGGTGACACGGGCATCGGTAGAACCTTTCTTGCCACCAGCAGCGCTGGTGCCAACTGCAGAAGAGGACTTCTTCGGCTTCCCCATCGCGGTGCGGCGGCGTTAGCGGAGAGAACGTAGGATCAAAGAAGGAAATGCTCGAGGATATTCCAGCACAGCAAGAAAGCTCAGAGCGGATTGGAGCAGTGAAACAAGAATGGCTGCGGTGAAAACAAATTAACTTTTCCCCAATGATTATAAGGACGAAGACGACGCACGATGACCGTCCATCGGGAAGACCTAGAGCCAACAGCAAGATCTGGTCGTCCACGTGTCAGCACAGCAGCGAACCGTCGCTCACACGCCGTCCACTACGCGCGGAAATCGAGGCGACGCCGTAATTATCTCCACGCCGCGCGTGACCGGTCAACTCAAGGTCAGAAGGTGGGACCCATGTTTGTCTAGTCACGTCATCTCTGGCGCCGCAGACGCTTGAGGTCACCGATCGTCAGCACTGATGTCATCAAAAGCTATGCTAGCAGCGGTTACAATTCTTCGGCTATACAATTAAGAGTACTCACTCGAATCTACGATTCGACTAACTACTCGGGGGCTACTCCTATCAGGAGCGCTGGCCGCGCACCCGAAAAGTGAACAAAACACTACAAAACTGAATTATTTCTTCGAGTCCTACATCGAGTCTATGACTCCACTATGGACTCGGGGGCTACTCCCCCATAGGGAGAATGGATTCAAGCATCCGAAAAATTTGTGTCCTACGAACCTGAAGCTGAACAACGGCTGAATTAAAGTTTCTGCTCGAGTCTACGACTCGAACAGACACTCGAGGGCTACTCCCATAGGGAGCGCTGGTCGCGCACCCTATGAATTCTTCGACTGCGATCCTACGGATCAGCATGCAATACTTTTTCGGCAACTCTGCCCCAATTAACGCTAAGTGAGCAACATTCTCCTTGGCCACCCGAAACACCTCCGCGGTGATAAACATTCGGATGTTGTGTCTGCGATGCAAAGATAAGACCTAAAGATATATCTGATGGCCTCGTAACGCACACGATTGCGCTCTGCTAGTATGAATCCGTGCCAGCAGGCGCGATGAAAAATCCCGACGGACGCGTTAGGTACATCATTTAAATTCACTGGAATTCCACTCTTGTAAGTCCTCCGCGGCCTGAGTCGAATTACGCCAGCATACGTTCCGCGTTCGAGTCGAGGGACTCGGATCTGAAGAAGATCGTGTTGTTTTGTCCTAAGACAGTTAACTGACCCTGATCCGTCGGGAGAGTCAGGCACACGCATCAACAATCCCTACACATTCTCTTAAAAGACAGAGATAGTTGCACCCGAAGGATTGAAGAGTCCTCAGCTGAATCTACGATTCGACTGAACACTCGGGGGCTACTGACATGGTTATACCCTGCGGGTACACGACCTCAGCATACCTAGTCCAGCCCAAGGAAGGCCCATGGCAAATATACGTCGGCCCATGAAGATTTTCGGGTGGCCAAGGCCCATGACGCCTTCGGATCCTTGGAGAGCAAGACTAGAGTAGATAGGAAATTCAAAGGGGTAAACCCTAAAACCTGTAACCGACTCGATCTATGCCTGGGACCTGCCTACCTCTATATAAAGGCCAGGAGGGCACGACGAGGAGGCTCTCTTATGATCGCTCGCACACCACCGCATACACACCTCCACGCCAGATTGCATCTGCGCACCCTGTAACCTTCGGTTCCACCATAATCAGAGCAGACAAGCAGGAGTAGGGTTTTCCCTCCGGGGGCCTGAACCTGGGTAAACCTTGTGTCCCCTTGTTGCTTGTTTGCTAATCGTTCAGCGATCTCCAGCATCCCATCTTCTCCAAAACCAAGTCCATAACAATGGGAATTGACGAGATTAAACCTCGTCAATATTATTCTAAAGAAATGCATTAAAGTGTGGGTCCATTTTCATACCTGAAATAACTTGTTCCTTGTATTTTTCTTTAACTTCAACTGCGGTTCCATCTTCATAACAAAATACATGGAGAAAGAAGCTCCATTTCAATTTATAGCATATTCCCATATCCATTTATCTTACAAGACAAAGTGTATCTGTAAATATAAATATTATTAAGTCATATAATTTGCTCATTTCGTCAGCCCAGTAATCATCAAGTTTTTGCAAGAGACGATTGTGAACCTTACAACCACAAAGTATCAACTATGACTAAAACTAATTTCATAACTGATACATGGATGTTTCTCTTCAGATTCTTAACACAAATCATCTACATAAAGTGTCATTTAACCGGAATAAACTACAATTTGCAAAAACAAGCTGCAAACTTGAACATAAATTTATGAAACACTTTAATGCTTCACAAATGAATGTACTACGATCCAGCACCTAAAATTTAACGATAAATTTAATAAATGATTTAAAGCTTCAGAAATCAATGGATTAGGATCCCAAAAACCGCAGCAAATTTTAAATTCAGTTTTTCATAGATGGTAAGCTATTGCACAACCAAATAGCTGCCTTCCCCAAGTACAGAAACAACAAATCTCACAAATCAAATTATCTGACATACAATGTTCTCTAGTGCGGAAATAGATATAGTTCAGCAAGACAACACCTCTAATTTTCTATTTATTCATCTTCTTCTCCACTTGAACTATCCACATAGTTATAGTCATCCACTGATGGAGTCATGTTCTAGCATTGGCTTGCCTTGTGACCTGACAGTTTACACACACTACAGCATGGCTTTTTCCTCTTTCCTTTCCCATTATCTTTATTTTCTGGACATGTGTTCTTCTTGTGACCAGGTAGTTTATAGACACTGCAAAATCTTGTTTGTTTGATCGAGGAAACAATATCTTCTCTACCATCAATCGATTTCTTCTTAACCGTACGACGTTTTTCAACAGGAGAAAGGAAACGTTTAACACGCTTGCGCCGACTAGTAGACTTTATAATTAAAGGTGCCTTCAATTTTGACAAGTTAAATTTGCTTACCACTGCACCCTTCTTTCCATGGGAATATATTTGTTTCCCCTTCAATCCAAAATCAGGTTCTGACTGATAACCACCACGTTGTGCACGGTGCCACTCATTATCACTTGACTCATAACAAGGTCCTGGTTCATCAGGTTCAGTTTCTCCTCTTGTAGCCAATATATCACTAACAGCTTTTATACCATTTCCAAAATGCTTCATCATAACTGTGAACGTTTCCATGTCTTGGTTTCCGAATTTAACAGCTTTCATAGTCGTTCCATACAAAAGGATATCACGGAATGTATGTGATTTCATTGATCTATTGTCCTTCTGCAGATAACTTAGATTTCCAGGTAGTACATCACGGGTATCCTTTGTCCAACGCTTCAAGATATAGCGTTCAGGATTTTTCGCAACTCCAAGTTAAT
Source organism: Avena sativa (assembly GCA_916181665.1). NCBI lineage: Eukaryota > Viridiplantae > Streptophyta > Magnoliopsida > Poales > Poaceae > Avena > Avena sativa. The sequence goes on from OV702283.1 coordinate 331,474,503, forward strand.
TCATAATCTGCGATTTTTTAAGTATGTTAAAACATTTCTAGAAAAAAAACAGTACTCACCAAAAGAATGATGGATTATTGATAATAAACTTACCCTAATAGCATGGCCACAAAATTCCAAAATGGGTGAACAGACCACACTCGCATTCGAAAATATCTTTTTCTGCGTCTACAGTGAGGCGGAAACATACTCGAACCCAAGGTTGCCTTAGATCAGAATAGACATGGTTAACTTCAAAGATTTTAGAATCCTCAGAAGTGGCAACTACATAATGGTAAGACTTCTCAAGTTCGGTTGTAAAAAGTTTGAATGAACTTCTGGTGTAAATCTTGCAAGCATGGTTTTGAATAGGCCACATCTTTTTTGTTGATTTCTTCACAACCTACAAATATTTTATAAACATCAGTGATAATCTATCAATAAGTTATATGCAAGTTAAAGTATATGAGCAAAATATTTTTTACCATTTTCTACTTGTGCTCCTCTTTGTCCTCCTCCATAGCTCTATCAAACATCATATCATTGTACTTCTCAACAAAATTATTCATAGTTGAGTTGCCCCTAACATAAGTCTTCAAAATATGGTTTGCACTTTCTCCCCGTTGTGTACTCATCATCCTAGCACAAAACTTGTCTTTGGAGTATGGCTTAGCCCACATTCTTCTAACCTCATATATCCTAACCATAAATGAGTTTGTCCTTAGCTTGTATCTGCTGATTAGATCTTCCCATGCATTTTCAAATTCATCTTCTGTCAACATCTTATTTAACAACTTGTGGAATTCTTGTCTAAAAGCAGAATTTTTTGAGTACACTGGACCTAATGATTCTTGAGCCTTCCGCAACACGTTCCATTTGCACCACAAGTGAGTTGTGTTAGGCATGCTTTCTTGTATAGCCTTTACCATCGCCTGACATTGGTCTACCCATACGAAATACTTCAAGTTAGACATATGGCTGACCATTTATCTAAGTAAGTCCGAAACAAATTTGAAGAAATAAAATTCACCTGTAAGTATAGTTACTGGAGCTTTGCCACCCATCAAAGATAGAAACTCGTTGAATACCCATATGAAACCTTTTATCTTCTCATCTCTCATCAACACTCCAGCATATATTACTGACTGGAAATGATTGTTTACTCCAATAAATAATCCAAATGGCATCTTGTATATGTTAGTACATAATGTTGTATCAAATCGTGAACACATCACCAAAACATTGATACTGCATTTTGCTACGATGGTTTGTCCATATCAAGGTCTTGATCCGGTTGTGCTTGTCAACATAAACGCTATATGAAAAATCTGGATCTTCCTCCCTCATTTTTTTGAAAATAGCAAGAGTTTTCTTTACATCGTCATCCATATGCTCACGTGCTAACTGCTGGCAAAGGGTTCTCAAAGATCTCTTGGTGAATGGCAAGTCTCTAACCGATCCATAAATGCTTCACATAATACTATGAACTTTGCCTAATGGGACGTTGTTGTCTCTTAAGTACTTAATCATGTGTCTAGCAGATTCATCTATCCTTCTGTGAGAACCCCACTGCATTTTCTCTCCACACGATTCTGAGAGAACGTGATTATGTTCTTCAACAAACTTAGAAATATACCAACCATGGTACTTTGTGTGTAATAGCCTTACAACAGCTTTGCAGCCACATCACTGAGATTGGTTAATACACCTCTTATCAAATCCCTGTTTTCAATCTATTCAGTTAGAAAATATACATATTACGTAAACAATAAACTACAGCAATGTGTAACGAAACTTTACCTGGTTCGCACATTGCAATTCCTGCATTGTCCTGTAACCATTAACCCTATTACTGTCACTCTTGCCGTAACTGATTCCAAAACCCTTCTCCCAAGAATACAAATTGTAAAATTCATAAGCCTCAGCTGCGGAATCAAAAGAAATACCCATAATTGGTTGAAATATTGGCCCTAACATGCCATCGGAAGAACTCCTCATAGCTTTCTCAATAGCACCCATGGTTCTAGATTCACCTGCAGCTAGTAAGTTTCTCTCCTTTCTTGTGACGTTTCCTTAGAAAAAATGTAGGAATATAATTTCGGGTTAATATCGTCAATATCTAGATAACCTTACCAGTAAGCTTTCTAAACTTTATTATTACAAGATGCATTATATCTTTGGCAAACTTTAAATAGTTCTACGGGGTTTAGTGTTTATGTATAATGTTTCCAAGATTCCCACACCATACGAAACTTTCAAGTATTCTGCATTCAGGAACTAGAGTGGATATGTCTTAACTTTATGACGTGAAACTATGTACTATTACTCAAACTAAATTCGTAGCTGATACATAGTTGGTATTTTGTTCAACCATATAATAAATAACCTACATAAACTGTGATTACTCCCAAGTAAACAACATTTTGCTCAACCTAGCAGGTATAAACAAAAAATGCATGATAAATAAAACTAAGTTTTCATACACGATAATTTATTCCAGAACAAAAAAGCTTTGTCCCCCCCCCCACCGAAAACATAAAACACCTGTCAGAAATCAGACTAACTGAAATACACTGTTGTTCTACTTCTATTTAACCTTTTAGTAACCTTGCTATAGTATACAATTCTAAGTTCCATTATTTCTTTTCCTTACTTTATTACAGCTAGCTTAATAATGCAATTAATATCATTTCATAGTATGCATATAGGATCCACTTTCTTAGTACCAAATTCAAATAAGTTATATACTCAAACGGTGCATACATTTACAAACTATGGTGTTATTCATAGCTCAGTTATTAGTTCCAAAATTTAAATAAAATGGTTCCTAAGACGTTAAGCCAGCGACATTGCACATACCTTTTATTTTTTCCAGGATCAGTTGTATCTGTGTTTTCAATACTTGTTATCTGATTTGTACGAGCAAGAACTGCTTGTTCGGTTGTTTCTATTGAAATAGGGTTAGAAGGATGCAGGTCGCCATCATTATCATCATCATCTTCTGAATATATGTCAGCATATGGCAACATGTAATTTTCTTGTATATCATCTTCAGATTCCTCTGGCACGTAATCTGATAAATCGACTCGATCAATTTCGCCATCTAGTTCTTCAGAATTACCTATGATTCTGTCTTTTACATTCTTATCGCTTACATCATATATGCTGCAATTCCAAGCAATTAGTTAGAACAATGTACATGAAAAACTTTTATTCGAACAATTATCATGTCTATATACTTTCTCGAAAACTTAAAAAATATTTTATCTTAGATTTTCCTCAACATCATAGTTGCTCACTGTGTCTCCAGTATCAATCAATCCAGATTCAATATTACATTGTTCAGTGCAACTGCCGTTTCTGTTTTTAGAAATATATATAATTAGTAACTTTTTGGATGAAATCTTCAATAACCATATTGGGAAGAACAAAAATGCAATATTTTTGTCCCTCAAATTCCGATACAAACTTCCGGAACAAACAGTTCTATACCTTCAAACCTACAACACCAGTATTTGCAATTTCTACATCGTTTCCTAGAATGGACCAGATGAGTGGCAACGACACAAAAAAGTAATCCTTATATCTAAACCCCAGAGTACTATTTCTAAAATTTAGTCCCCCTATTTTATAACTTCTATATCGCTAACGAGTGCCCCATCTCATTAATAAGATATGACTATGAAATTAATACGAAACTACTATGTACCATCCCATCTAAATTGTACCCAATGATTTCCAATATATGTTATTGGACCAAAATTGTAAGACCTTCCTTTAATTGGGAACAAAGAAGCCAGCAATCATACCTTGAAATGGGGAAAGAACATGTTGCATGATTCTCTAGAGAAGCCAATAGCTGGAGGTAAGAGAAATCACCCGCCATGGCATGCATGGAGAACTTCAGATCTTGAGGCAGAGGAACAAGGATAATACAACGGCAAGATTCTGGAGGCTAGTGGGGAGATTGATGGGCGGCACATGGAATTGCAGAATAGCCCACAGATCTGGAGAACTCCAGTTTGTTGGCCGACTGTGGAGTCCAGGTCAATCGTAGTGAAGTAGAGACGGGGAAGACACTGCCTACAATCTACCTAACGTTATCCTTCAGACTGTGTTGTGTGTTTGAGACAGTTTTTTTTGGCCGGAAGTTACCATCCCAGGCTAAAAGGGGGCATTGACCACTCAGACTTTTGCACCAATCTCAAAGAAACAGACGGCAACGATGGTGCCGGGGGTCCAACCTAGGAGGGGGAAATCTGCACTCGCACCGATCGATCATTGGGCGATACCTCCACGCATGTGAATCAGGCCATCTTCAACGGCCCGGCAAACAGACCGCACGGATGCGAGCTGGTCCGGTTGTAATATTTTTTTCCAAATCTGTCAAAATCTAAAAACTTCAACCGAATCTAACCCCTTCTTGAAACTAATTCGAAATCTGACCCCTGGTGTCGGCGTCATTTTAAATGAAGCCGAAGTTGTACAGGTCGACGCGCACACATCAGAAAATTGAACCGAAGGAGGTCGGCTCCGTTTAAAATGGCGCCGGCCTCCCTAGGTTGCCCCACTGTTGTCTCGTGTTGGCGCCGACATGTATAACTTCGGATCCGTTTAAAATCGCGCCGACCTTAGGGGTCAGATTTCAAATTAGTTTCAGGGAGGATTCAAATTCGGTTGAAGTTTCTTAAAAAGGTCAGATTTGGCAAAAAAAACGGTCAGATACAGTCCAGGACCCAACGGCATTCCACAAACGGAGATGACACCTCGGCGCGATCTGTTTCGGCGTAAACCAATACAACGGAAGGACCACATCCTTTTTAACGGGACTGTGTCGTCTCCATCCACACTCCACTCCCCTAGTCCACGGGTCAAACCCTCGAAAACCCTAGCTCCCTTCCCACCGACAAGCCCCTTCGTCGCTGTCCGCGATGACGAAGGGATGGTTCGGGCCCGGCTGGAATGACCACGAGGCCAGCTCCTCTGGAGGCGATGGCCTACACCGCCATTGCCACTCCGTGTCAAGGTCTCCGCCACCGCGTGGATCCTCCTTCTACCGCGGCCCACCGGCGCGCACTCCGCCACGTTCACGCTCTAGGTGACATGTATATGTCAGCCTCGAGGCCACACACACATTGGCCAAGGCAAGCATGTCGTGCCCCTGGCCGGACGTGCATCTTCCGACGGGGTGGCACCCCAACCAGGGCCGCGTGCCTGTGACGGCCATCCCCGTGTCGGGGCCTGCTCGCCGTCGGGCCTTCCTGCCGCCAGATCTGCAACGTGACCCAGACTACTCCATCCACTCCGACCTCTGGGAGCGCTGGTTCGAGGCGTAGCATGCGGCGCGAAGCGAGGCCATCGAGACCCACCTCGAGAACCTCGATGACATCGATGAGGACTACTAGGAGGAGTACGACAAGGACTCCGACGTGGAGGACAAGGACGACCGTGATGTCGACCTTGACTACTTCGGCCCGCCATAGCCCGGCCTCCCGGACTGGTCGTGCTACATGGGCGCCGATACAGTCGAGTCTGGGGTGTGGCTGTAGTGGCCTGGCTAGGTGGCCATCAAGGGGGAGGAGCTGGAGCCGTCGAAGCCCCGGCCAATAACGGAGAAGGAGGAGATCAAGGCCGCCATCCTCGCCTCACAGCTGGAGGAGGTGAAGTGGGATGGCATGGGGCAGGCCCTGCACGACTCCTAGGTGGCCACACTGGCCCAGATGCCACCGGCGCCGCCCGTGCTCCCGACGCCTCCTCCCGCTCCGGCCCCCAGCGGCGCATGGCTACCACCCAGGTCTTCATCGTCATTGATGACGACGACGAGTATGCGGCGCGTAACAATAGGACCAGTGTCGGCCGACCAGCAACACCGCATGTTCCCTCCCACGCTAGGGCCACCCATAATATCGGGTGTTTTTTTTTTGGATATTTTGAGTACCCAAGACCTTTATCATAGTTTATATAAGAGGTATATACACTTTTAGTCCCACATCTTGCACCGTGGAAACATTTTAGTCCCATATCTTGTAAAGTGAGCAAAACTGGTCTCACAACTTGTATCATGTAGACACTTTAGTCCAATTTAATCGAATTTCAGCGAGTCTGAGCAAATTCGTTGTCACAATTTGAAAAGGAGCAGACCAAACAGTCTAGCCAATCAGTAGACGTAAAAAAATAGTTAAAAGTCTAGAAGCAAAGGAGAAATTGAACTTGGGACCTTTACATTGCTAACCACCCGCTTAAGCCACTACGATAACAATAATATCTGCTAGTTTTTAGGGTGTAACTCTTTTTATACAATACAAAAGTGCACACACGATTCGAATGCTCATGTTCGCCGTTAAAGTAATCTTTTGCATGGAGGTCTTTATTTTGAAACTGGGGCTAGATAGAGCTCTTTATTTTGAAACTCGGACAAGATGGAGGCCTTTATTTTTTGAACATTTAAAAAATGCAGTTTAAAGTATAAACACCCTTAAAAAATACGTACATGTGGACAATGATCTAAGTTTTCAGTGAGTAAATTTTTTAACCCGAATTGATTATATTGAGGCTTCACACAAAAAGGAACAATTCTGACAAGATATGAAGGTGCATCGTTTACAAATCCAGATTTCTAATTTTGTTTTTCCTATGTAGCCTAGAACACAAATTATTTCAGGTTAAAAATTTATGTTTTTTAGAATTGATACAACTCTAGAAAACGGATTTTTGAATGTTCAAAACAAAGGCTTATATGTAGCCCTGGTGTATACACACTCACCCGTGTAGAAGAGTTAGGATGTGAGGGCCTGGAATTAACGTATAATAAAAGTGTGTTTTCCTATTGAACAAATCTCTGTATGTGTCATATTGGCAAGCTTATACTAACTTACCACATAGTCCTGGGTTCGACTACCAACACTGTTATTTTGAGTTTTTATTATTTGATCACTGACAAGTGGGCCCGCGACAGAGGTCATTTTGCAAAAATAGCAAAAATCTTTAGAACGAGTTCCGCCTACAATTGGACAAATTCAATCAAAATCACAAAAATTAGATTAAATTGGACTAAAATGCTTCCGGGTTGTAAGTTGTGGGACTAATCTTGCCCAGTTTGCAAGATGTGGGACTAAAATGCTTTCACGATGCAAGTTATGGGACTAAATATGTATATACCTCTTTATATAATTGTTATCCATCACGTCCTTTTTTTTCTACAACATTGTTTTGTGAGGGAGTGGCCATGCTCCAAACGACTTGTTCTCCGCCCCGCAAACGATTCGGTGTCCAAAGTTGGAGATTGCCTCATTCCATAATGGATCGGTGGTAAAGTTTCCTTAACATGTTGCCAGTTTTTTTTTTTTTTGAAACGGGAGAGGAGTCTCGAAGGACCCCGAGGCTGCTATTTTATATTTCTCAGTGGGTACAAAGTACAACAGGACAAAAAGTAAGAAAAGTTACACTAAAGTCCTGTAAATATGCAAAGAGGACCCTGAAACTAGGAAAAAAACAATCAGGTCAGTTTATCTTCTCCACGGTCGTTGAACCTTGGCTGCCGGACATGTTTTTTTTTGGAAATGGGTGCTTTTATTGAATCTGTTCAAAGCTTACACCCGGCCTCTGCATAACCAAGATGCACACAGCCACACAAACGACAGTACTAATTTAAAAAGTAGACAAGCATTACACAATGTAAATATCTAAATAAATGTCTAGAATCTAAGGTAGATCAATCCTCAGATCACGTGGCCATCCATGTCGGGAGAAAATATCCCTCGCCGTGTCCTCCAATCGCGTACATCCCTCCAAAAATAAGTCGCGAAACTCCAAACGTTGGAGAATATTTCAAGATCGGAGGATAGCTGTGGCTCGATAGACAACCTGCAAAGGAGAAGACACAATGTTATTAAAAATCTTGTCATTTCTACAAAGCCATAGCGACCATATAATGGCAAGCGCTCCCACCCTAAACAAAGTTTTGTATTTATCAACAATTCCATGCAACCAATTACCAAATACATTGGTTACAGAACGTGGCGGAGATAAACCAGAACCTATTTGGATGAATGACCAGATAGAGCGAGCAAATTTGCAATGAAAGAATAAATGGCGAATTGTCTCATCTTGATGACAAAAAACACATTGTCTACTTCCATGCCAATTCCTCTTTGCAAGATTATCTTTTGTTAGAATTACCCCTTTCCGTAGATACCAAGCAAATATCTTCGTCTTAAGGGGTATTTTCATTTTCCAAATTTTACTATTATCATCATCGACCGGGATATCCGGTTGGATCAAGGCTTTATATAGTGAGCCAACAGAAAATTTACCACTTTCTAGTAATTTCCATTTGAACACATCGACATCGTCCGACAATTGTATTATGGATAATCGTAATAATAGATTGTTCCAAGATACCAGTCTAGGACTGATTAGGCTTCTTCTGAAAGACACATTAGGAGGATAATCTTCCATCACTGTGGAAATTGTATCCCCTTTGTGTCTAACAATCGAATATAAAGCTGGATATTGTTCACGAAGAGTAGTTTGGCCCAGCCACTTATCTTCCCAAAACCTAATCTGTGATCCATCCTTAATCTCGAAAGCACCAAAACGAAAGAAATGTTTCTTGGTGGCCATAAGACCCGCCCAAAAATGTGAATCTCCGGGTTTCCAAACCACTTGAGACACAGCTTTGGACCCCACATATTTCCTCCATAACATGGTCTGCCAAACACCATCTTCTGTAAGTAGTTTAAAAAGCCATTTGCCCAAGAGTGCGGTGTTTTTGACTTGCAAATCGTGTATACCCAGTCCACCAAACTCCTTCGGGCGGCAAACCACATTCCATCTGGCCAGTCAATATTTCTTATTCTCGCTATCCCCTTGCCAAAAGAATCTTGAACGGAAATAATCCACTTTGTTCAAGACCCCTTTTGGTAATTGGAAGAACGAAATCATATACAGTACCATATTAGTGAGTACTGAATTTATGAGTACTAGTCTTCCACCAAGGGATAGCAATTTTCCTTTCCAACTATTAAGACGTTTTTGAAGCCTTTCCTCAACAAGTTTCCATTCAGCAATTGTGAGACGCCGATAATGGATCGGTATTCCCAAATAATTGATTGGAAACTGCCCCTGACCACAGCCGAAAAGCTCAGCATATAGGTGGGACTCATTTTGGGCCTCGCCAAAGCAATACAAATCACTCTTATGGAAGTTTATTTTAAGTCCAGATAGCTGCTCAAATGCTGATAATATTAATTTCAGATTCTTCGCCTTCTCCAGATCATGTTCCATAAAAAGAATTGTATCATCGGCGTATTGAAGAATGGAAAGTCCACCATCAATAAGATGTGGAACCAGACCTTCAATTTGACCATCAGCCTTAGCTCTCTCAATAAGGATAGCCAACATATCAGCCACTATATTAAATAGTAAAGGTGATAATGGATCCCCTTGTCTTAGTCCTTTCTTGGTTTGGAAATATTTGCCAGTATCTTCATTTACTTTAATGGCAACACTACCCCCAGACACAAACGACTGAATAAGAGAGCGCCACTCCTCAGAAAAACCTTTCATGCGGAGTGTTTGCTGAAGGAAAGACCAATTGACTTTGTCATATGCCTTCTCAAAGTCAATCTTGAACAATACACCATTTAATTTTTTTGAGTGTAGTTCATGGATTGTTTCATGCAAAATTACAACACCATCTAGGATATTTCTTCCTTGCATGAATGCAGATTGAGACGGGCTAACAACATTGTCAGCAACTGAATTTAGTCTAATCGTGGCAACTTTAGTAAAAATCTTAAAGCTAACATTAAGCAAGCAGATTGGACGATACTGTTGTATACGTTCTGCATTGTTAACCTTAGGCAGTAAAATTATATTGCCAAAGTTAAGCCGAAAGAGATCCAATTGTCCGACTTGCAAAAACCCAAACAAATTCATCAGGTCCTCCCTAATAACGTCCCAGAATTTTTGGTAAAATTCCGCTGGGAAACCATCAGGACCTGGTGCTTTGTTATGTTCCATTTGAAAAACTGCTTTCTTGACCTCTTCCTCGGTATATGAGGCAGTTAGAAAGCAATTTTCTTCATCAGATACCTGGGGAATATCGGACGTTTGGGACTCATCCATAGAGAAGGAGTTTTTCTCTAGGGCCCCAAACAAGGATTTATAATAGGAAGTGATATATGACTTCAGATGCTCCTGTCCCTCAATCATACCTTCATCCTGAATCAGAGAATGAATAAGTTTCTTCTTATGCTTGCCATTGGCAACAGCATGGAAGTACCTAGTATTCGCATCTCCTTCCAGAATGAATTTTGCTTTAGAGCGTTGGTACCATTTGAGTTCCTCCTCGCGCAGAAGTCGGGCTATCTCCGCATTCGATTGGCTTTTGAGCTCAATTTGTTGTGCAGTTAACGGCCCAACTTTCGCGGAAGCCTCCAAGTCATCAATAATAGATGTTAGGCGTAATTTTTCTTTTTTGAGGATACCAGTTGTGTGCCTGGCCCAACCCCGAAGGAACTTGCGTAAAGTGCGCATTTTGTTATTCCATCGTAGTATAGGTGTTTGGCCACCTACCGGTTTCTCCCAAATAGCCTTAACCATCTCAAAAAAACCGTCACGGATCATCCAACCAAGTTCAAATTTAAACTCATTCGTAGACTTCCGTGGCGGTGATCCAAACGATAGAAGTAAAGGAGCATGATCCGACAAAGCCTCAATACGCTCTAGAGCGCGAACAGTTACCATAGGGAACTTTTGTTCCCAATCAGTATCCATAAGCACTCTATCAAGTTTTTCGTATGTTGGCTCCAGAAGACTATTAGCCCATGTAAATTGCCTTCCTAACATTGTAACCTCCCTCAAGTCCAGACTGTCTATAACAGCATTGAACAGAAAAGGCCAATGTTCATCGAACCGGCCCCGACTTTTCTCATGAGGAAATCTGAGCAAATTAAAATCACCTCCTATAAGGATAGGATATGGATTGTCCTTTGCCAAATTCACAAGCTCACGTAAAAAGTCAGCCTTATAAACCTCCTGGGCGGCTCCATATACGACGACTAAAGACCATGTGAAATTGTCAGCCTTGTTACGGATATGGAGTTTTATAAAAAAATCTCCCACCGAACTAGCTAAAACTTCCATAGTCTCAACTCTGACGCCTAATAGGATCCCCCCAGATCGACCACGCGGCGGACGTGATATCCACGTGAAGTCCACTCCACCAGAAAGGCGATTGAGTAAAGCTTGTGAAAAATCCCGTCTACCAGTCTCAGAAATACCTAGAAAATCCAAATTATGGTCTCTCACACAATCAGCAAAGAATAAATGTTTAGCCAAGTCCCGAAGACCTCTGCTATTTGAAAACATTCCATTCATTGAGAAACTATAGGAGATTTGGATACACGGGATCTCTTACGCGACCGCTGGCTCTTTGATTTTCGACCAGAAGCTTTCAGCTCATACATAGAGGCAAGCCCAGTCTCATCAAAGTCCACCTCCGACACTTCACCGACTAAGTGAGAAAGTAGTTGACCATCTACTGTGGCATGCAACTCATCCTCCTCAGTTAGTGAAGCATCGGGAAAAACACCGACCTTAGGAGTAACCGTTAGACGGTCAACCTCCATGTGTCGCAAAACATTAGAAGAAAAAGATACTTCCTGTACAGAGCTACCCAAACTAATGCCAACATTGGCTAGTTTAGAAGAAATAACAGGAGTAGAAAAAGACAAAAAGGACTTCGGAGAACACATTATACCTGGCGAGTCTAAGTTCCTATCCGCCTTACGTCGCATGGCCTTGAGCATTGAGTCCTCATCAGTCGTGGACGCCCCAGAGGCATCGACTCCATGGCGTGCGCTCCGCCTGAAGGTTGTACCACTCCCCTGCACAGCAACTGGCGTAGCGTCTCCTGGAGAAGAAACCTGTGGCGGAGACTGAGACAACCCAGACCCCTCCTGGGTCCGGACGCCCCCCTCTATCGCTGAAATCGCCTGACCCAACAGAGTAGGCGAGATGTCCAAAGGCCTCCCAAGGTCCTCCCTGACCATGGAGACGCGGTCATCCACCTCGTCATGATTGGCCAACCCCGCCTGGGTCGGACCAAGCACGGCCGCACCCTGGAGCTGAACACGGACGTCGCGGTCAGCCGACCCCACCTGGGTCAGCTTCCGCGAACCCACCGGAGGAGCAACCTCCTCAAGGACAGGAGTGGAAACAGGAATAGATCTGCCCAAAGTATGCATTCTGGACCTCGCTGGCGAAGCCGAAGAAGACCGCCGTACAGGAATGGAGACCGAGCGAAGAGCCTCCCGTAACTAAGCCTGAGACACGCGAGGTGCCGAAGAAGAACCCTTTCCACGAAGAGGGGAATCCAAAGGAAGAGCATCCAGAAGTTGCCGGCCTCGAGGAGTAACCGGAGTAGCATTAAAAGGGGTGACAGCAAACACCCTCTGCACCCCCTGACTGGAAGTCGTAGGCGCGGAAGTACCATGTACAACCGAAGAAGATCCAGAACCCCCTCCCTGAGTGGTAGCAACAGCCTCAGACGTATCCATAGCATCCTCAAAATGCTTCCCATTGGCATCATCATCCGCGTCATCATCTCCTTTCCTCCACAAGAAAGGAACAAACTCTGGTTCCGGAATATAATCCTCTGGTTCAATCCGGAAACGAAACTCAAACACCTTATGCTTTACCACTGCATCAGACACAATAAAATGGCCAAGTGAATCTTTCGCCTTAAGAAAAATCTTCATATCAAGCATCTCCACAAGTATACGGACGACCCCCCGCTTACGCAGGCTGAACAGATCCACATCAAGAGTGTTCCCCATGAGTCCACCAACAGCCCATAAGCCCTGAAAGGATCGCAATATATGGGGAACCCCCTCCACATGTAGCCAAACCTGATGCATCTCAAACTTATGCGGCACCTCCTCCATCCTGTAAACCGAGAAGGACAGCTGAGCGGTACTGAGCGGAACTGTCATCAGGATTCCATCCACCCTGTCCAAATCCTCAAACGTCGGGAAGCTCACCAAGAAGGCAGAGTCTCCATGTGGCACCGCCTCCCACTTCCACTGAACCTGCACCTGGCACCGCCTGGCAATCTGCCTCTGAACGACCTCCGCTGCAACCATCGGACCAGAAACTCGTACTAGAGCAATAGGGGTCTTACTGTGCGCCAGATGATCCCGAGTCACAGCATCCGGAATCTGTGTGAAAAGAGTCTGGTCGCTGCCAATACCAGCCATGTACGGAGTCAAGCGCGGCTGCTTCAGCACCGGACACCTCAAAGTGGGATGTGCAATACAATCACAAATGTAACAATAGTGGACCGCCTTACAATCCTTGGTTGCATGAGTATTGACCGCACACTTCCAGCACCGAACAAACTTGCTAGTCTTCTTACCCCCGACAACAGAAGATACCTGCGGAACATCAGCAGGTGGCTGAGGGGTAGCGGCAACCGTCGTCGGAGCACTCATGCCCTGAATCTGCTGACCCAGCATATCAAACTGATAATGAACATGCTGACCCTGAGCCGGACAGGATACACCACAAACCCCCACATTCTGCATCTGTGGCTGAGCATACTGTACAGACGGCTGTTGTAAGTGTCCACCAGCATGGACCTGAGTCGCGACCATCCCCTGGTCAGGAACCTGTGGCTGCTTCTTCTTCTTCTTCCTCTTGGGTGCCGTCTGAGAAGTAGGTGCACCCGCTCCGACCACAAAGTGATTATCCTGCGTCGGCCCACCAGCCACTTGCTGAAACGGCATCATCCCTCCCACTCCACCAGCCGGCGGGCCACGATATGGTGGCTGTAACGGACGATGCTGAACCTGAGGTGGCCCTGTTGTATAGTACGTCACAGGCGGCCTGAAGACGATCCCCGGCGGGAAACCAACAAAAGGCGGCGGCTGCGGCATACCCCCAGCAGAAGACAGTGCAGCAGGCTGCGGCCCCCTTGACTGTGGCACCGGGACCGAGGAGGGTGGAACGTTGACCATGTGAGCGGCAGAAACAGTAACCAACGGACTGGGCGTCTGTTGCGTCCCCGGCGGCGTCCGCATCTGCGGCTGCGCGGGCGGAGCCCTTGGGTTTCCCCCCGGGTGCTGGCTGGCCATCCTCCGCGCTGGGGCAACGGCGTCCGCAAACGAGCGCCCAGGCAGAACCGCCGAAGGAGAAGCAGACGGGCTCGATGACGAACGCGGCGCAGACCTTGAGCACGGCGGCGCAGGAACAGGACACAGGCACGAAGACGGGAGGGCAGACGTACGCGAAACAGACAATTGATCGGCTGTGCTCCTGGACCACGCGATTTGGAACTTCCGTGCGATACTAGTCCAGGAAAAAACCAACACGGGCTTGGCCTCAACGCACACAGCATACTTGGACGTAGTCACATCGCACACACCAGACGGGCCCGCAGCCTCTTCCGTCTCAGACTCCAACTCCCTGGCAACCAACCGCGAGGAGCCCGGATCCCGAACCGATCCACACGCCAGAAGCGCCTCCTCGAACAGAACTGGCGAAGACGACGTTCCCCGGCGAGGCAGCGGCGAGCAGCCTTCCTCTAGCACCCTCGCCATGAACTCCCCAAGGAATGGCGGCGCAGAGGCTCGCCGAGGTGGCAGCGCTCCTTTCCACGGACGTACACACGGTGTACGGGCCAGCACCATCCCAGTCGGAGAAGCAGACGCACCGCGGCGAGTCCTGCGCGACGACGGCGATCTCCGATCAACATCAATGTCACGCCACGGAGGAGCCTCCATGGCCAGCGAAGAAGAAGCCGCCGCCGGAGAACCCTTCTCCCAGAACCGAGATGCCGGAGTTGGGAATCCCATCTCCTCCCAGAATTCCTGACGAAGCTCCTCGTCAGATCGCCGTCTCCGGCGAGTGACCGTCGTCCACCCAAGCTCACCGGTATCGTCCACCAGAGCATCGATAGCCTCCCGATCAGCTAGACCCTTCTCCCCGTCGGACTCCGAGTCAGAGCCAAGACACAAAAACCTAGAACCATGGCCACCCGCGGCCGGCGAGACCGAAGACGAAGAGGCAGGCGCCTGCGACGAGCGCGACGGCGGCGCCCACCAGGCGCCAGAGTGTAGCGGCGCCGTCCTCCCATCCTCACTTGTCTATTCCTCATGCCCTCATGTATCCAGTTCTGCCTGCCGGACATGTTGCCAGATTGAGATCTGGTTTTTCACACGCTGAGAAGTTTGTTACAGATCCAAGTCCTAGTTTTTCATCTAACATAACCGCTGCAGATCAACTTTCTAGCCTCTCCATCATCTAAGTTCGACAAATCTTGTCGTAGCAAAGGTTATTATAGTAAACAATAAAAAATGTCATACTACGGTCTAGAGAACCAGCGCGCAAGAATGACAACCATCACCAAAGATAAGACCCATGGATAGAAAGAGCCAGACCTAAAACCACACTAACAATTCAAAAAAATCGACTGAATCATAGGAGATTGGCCAGACACGTAACTTCGTGCATCCTCCGCTAGCTGTAGATGCACTATCAAAGCGTGGATAGAACTGGTAGAACCTTATTTGACTTTAGAATATAGCTACCGTCTAACCATTTCCAAAAAGGCATTAAAAATAATTTTAAAAGGACACCGAAAATAACCTAAACAAAAAATACCTCGCCAGTGAGCCACCAAAGACATAAGGAACCGACGAGAGGGGTGGAATCCTAGATGGGTTCATCGCCGTCTAGCCATTCCAAATAGACAATGAAAATAAGTATTTTGACTAGTTTACATCACACTCCAGGCTCGGGGTACCCCTTCACATACGAGCACGCTAGAAAAAAGTTTTATTACTCCCTCCACCGCATATTATTTAGACGTATTTGAGATTTTTAGTACGGAAGCGGAGTATAATACTGTAGATAATGAAGTTGTGGATTGATGACGTGACGTCGGTATTTTTGGTTGACAAGAAAAGCATCAACAATTTTTGTTGACAAATACTTGAGCTCCTACCAGTGACCCGACCCGGTTTGCCCACCCGCCAACCCTCCCGACTGTACCACGTCCCGCCGATGAGGCGAACGTCTTCGTCGCCGGCGGCCTGGCGCGTACGCTCACCGCGGGCGTCAACTTTTTAATTTGGGTCCGCCTCCAAAGGCGGCCCGCCGGTGCCCGTGCTGACGGCAGCTCAGAAGACCCTGTGCTCCAAGCCGGCGTCATCCTACCGACTACCGAGGGCGCACCCCCAAACCCCTGTTTCACCATAAATCCCCTCCCCCCTCGTCCCTATCCATCTCCAGTGAGCGTGAGGGCAAGGGAGTTGTTCGTCGAGGAGGAAGCGAGGTTAGCACATGTCATGGCACGACTATTTCCCTTGCCTCTGCTCCCCATTTTGCTTATTCCATTTTTGCGCAGGTCGGGCACGCCCATGGCGCTCGGGCTCGGGGAGGACGCCATGGAAGCAGTAAGGAGAGCTTTCCCCGGTCAGGATTTTGCCATTCATGTGGTGAATCGAGCTTTCGGTCGGCCGGATCCGGCGGATTCTTCTGCCTGTGGTATCAGTGGAGCGCGTACCTCAGAAAACCGTCTGGATTTGGAGCAGGCCGAGGATGCCGGCAAGAGCTGCGCACAACAGCATTCGTCTGTCTGTGCACCGCGTGCCTCAGAAAAGCAGTTGCGTTCTGAGGAGGCCGGGAACGCCGGCCAGCGCTGCGAAGCCCCTCCTGTGCCCACAGATGTAGGTGGTGAAGCTGGCGGCAGCTGGAAACGCAGGTATGGCTCGGCTGACCTTCAGCCCCTGCGCATTCCATGTCTACTGGATCTAGTGTTTGATGCTACTGGTTGTGGAACAGGTCCGATTCATGTATTCTCTATGTCTGCTTTTGTTCATAAGTAGCAAGATCGATTGGTTGCCATTGCCACAAACGATGCATATGAAACTGGGAACACTAGTGCATCCTATTGGTTTGCTAACTATCTGACGAATTGCTGCTCAACAAATATCAATAGGCCTACATGGTGGTCCCTTTCCCCTAGCATGGCTTCAAATTTTAGAAAATTTTGCGTTGCACATCGGTGTAGAATTATATTGCCTTCCAAGGAGCAACTGCCTAATCGTTAGTACTCTGTTAACATGCAACAAAGCCATAACTCTTGTGTTTTACTCGATTCAGGGTAAGGCGAGGTCGCATCCCGGATGAACGGGAACAAGATGCCTCTCGTGTAAGCGCATTGGAGAAGGCATTGACTGGCTTCGCAGAGAGGCAGACCGATGCCGTTGTTAATCCAGAGATGGGGACCTGCTTTGATTCAGTTGAAGAGGCATATGATTTTTATAACCTCTATTCCTGGGAAATGGGGTTTGGGATTAGGTACGGCAATAGCAGGCGGAATACAAAGGGAGGTAAATCCATGCAGGAAATTACTTGTGGTCATGGGGTAAGAACACATGTACTTAGTACTTCGCTTTCAGTGGCAGTTCGTCTTGAAACATTATGCAATGATTATGTTGCCTTGCAGGGTAAACGACAGGCGGGCGGGAAATCGCGCACGTGTGAATGCCCGGCACTAATTAGGCTACTCAGAACTGATGACAACGGATGGTATGTCACCCAGCATAGGAAAGTGCATAACCATACTTTTTCCAGTACATATGCAAACAAGGTGTATTGGCCGTCTCATAAGCATCTAGATAAGTACACCAGGGATTTGGTTCGCCAGTTAAGGCAGGATAATGTTAATTTAGGTGTGTACGATACAATTGCTTCTTTTTTTGGAAGAATGGAGAATGTCCCTTTCAGTAAGCGTTCGATCAGGACACTGTGTGGGGAAGTTATTCGTGAGCTAGCTGATGACGATGCTACGAGAACCATGGAGGCAGCTGCATCTGGAGAAAGAGATCCAGGAAACCATACACGGGAGGAGACAGCATTCAACTGTACGGCTCCTGATTCTGCGAGTATGCTGGTTGAAAGGTACCCGGAGCAGGATGATACACGAAATGCTGAGGCAGACAGGCTGGCCGATCTGATGTTAGCTTTTGGGGATTGTCACCTGGTGCTTCAAAGCTGCACCTATGATGATCTCATCAACTCCAAGGGCACCATGTCAGGTTTGGAGGAGGCAGTGATGGCCATGACACCTCACCTTCAACAGGGCATCTTTGGTGACCTGTGGTCCAGGGCTCACAATTCTGGAGGCGTTGTGTCAGCGCAGGTGCTGACCATTAGGGACTTATTCAGGTTCACACGATGGCTCACAACCACCACGGGCCAGCATAATCTGCATTGCGTCCAGCAACGTGTGGTCAAATCTGGAAATAGTGTCTCCGATCCTGAGCAGATGGCCCTCCTCAACCTTTATCAGGCTGTGAATGATGAATATTCAGGTCAAATGAGCAAGCTGCAGGAAGAAAGGGATGCCAGGATTGCCCACTATATGGCAAAGATCGACGAGACCCGCAAGTCCTTTGAGGTCAATGTTGAAGCTGCAAAGGCGCAATACCCTGTACCCGCCTCCTATGTTGCCCTGGATAGCAATGAGCTCCGCGGTCAATGCTGGACAATGTACCTCGCCGACTGTCGGAAGGAAGGAAAGGATCTGAACGTGCAGGCCTCAAACATTGTCGACAAGTATGGACCAGAGGTGCAGCAGCGTCACCTATTTGAATTTTGCAGCCAGGAGGCCAACCGTCAGGCCCTCCTCAAGTATGGCCAGACGAAAGCCAAGATCCTGAAAGAGGCAGGAGTAGCCCGAGGAGAAAATACTCTTCATGGCTACATGACGCTCCTCAATACAGAAAAGGCTTATGCGCTACTCGCTGCTGAAGAACAAGTTGCGAATGGCCCAGTCACCGGTGGTGGCGGTGGTGAGGATCAAGATCACAGCGATAGAAACAATGTTGTTGTAAGAGATGAGGCTGCTGAGGCCACTGGAGGTGATGGACAAGATGGGGGTGAAGATGTGCAAGGCCCTCCGCAGCAAAAGCGTCGTAGGAATAATCAGTCCTATGTTCGGTGGTGACTCCTAAAGCAGGTGACTTTTAAGAGGATCATGCGAGTGAGATGTTTCTCTATATTATTGAAAGTTCAAGGCGGAGATGAGGTTCATATCAACTTGTGGGAGGATTCATGGATTCTCATTTACCTCTTTGAGAGTCATATTCAAATTTGCACAAAGATTGTAGTACCGTAAACATCTGTGTTGCCAAAGCTTTTCAAATGGGCTAGTATAGCTTCAGGTTTAAAATGGTGTTTATGGATGTATAAGCTACACTTGGAGGAATATTCAGTTGACATCTTCCCAGATTTTCGTTTTCTAATAGTGACAGCAATCTGTCAAATCAGGGCAGTGCTAGCATGTTAACTCTTTATATTGCTCTCTGATTCATAATTTCCTGTTAGACAGATAAAATTCCTGCAAGAGTTAAAATTTCTCGTGGTTGCTGTTAAGGAGTGGTGTCCACTGTGGAAATGATCTGAAGTGAAGAAACTGGAAGGAGTCCTTGGAGGTGTGAGCTCATAATATTCCTGTCAGATTTTGATGATATGTCATATGCTTGGGGGATAGACCTGCAACTATAATGTCCGCAAGAAAACTTTGGCAAGCTGCTGGAAGAATTTGTAGTATTCTTTCTGACCTATATTAGTTGACTCAAATTTATCTACATACTTATGTATTTAGCACTAAAACTTGACCATATGCATTCATATCTAAATGTATCTAAACCAACTACTCCCTCGGATCCATATTACTTGTCACTAAAATGGATGTATCTAGACATGTTTTAGTTCTAGATACATCAATTTGAATGACAAGTAATATGGATCGGAGGGAGTATTATTTTCCAAATTGCTTATTACTACTATCTCCGTTTAAAAATATAAGACATTTTAGTTTTATGAAATGAATATATCTAGACATCTTTTAATGTATAGGTTCACTCCAAACCTCTACGAATCTATATACTCCATACTAAAAGACATCTAGATATATTCACATCCACGCTTCATGGAACTGCGTGTTTTATACATAAATGAAGTTGGAAAGTTCATGGATATGCAACATAACATAAGGGCGTCTCCAATGTTGATTTAAGCTTGGCCATAGGAAGCTTGAGGTCGACCATAAGAAGATTTAAACATTGTGGAGGTTGGTAGTAAGAAAATAAAGCTTAAGGTCGACCGCAGTGGTAAGACCCGGCCATAAGAAATAAAAAACCAATTGTTTCTCTTTCTCTCCTCATTGTGCACGTCAGGCTCATGTCAGTTTCTGCAGCCGTTGGACAAATGAATGAAGAAATCAGTCAGGCGTGGGCTCCAGCTTAAGGCCTCGGTAGTCTTTAAACATTGTGAGGGATTCAGTCTACTATAGCACATGTAGTGGGGCCCAGCTTATGGTCTAAGTTAGAATTAAACATTGGAGACGCTCTAAAATGTTAAGGTGGCGTAACAATGTGAACCAATAGTCTACCTGCAATATTTTCCCCTTTTTTTGAAAGTTTTTTTTTTGAGAAACACAATAATATAATCGTAGACGCTCACAACATGTATATGCACCCACGCACACCCTACTATTATGAGCACTTCCGAAAGACCGAGCTGATGGATAGGGTCTTCTAAAAGAATTACTACTTGGACGTGAACAATTTTATGCAACACACGATGTCAACTCTGGTGGACCGGGGTACAACCACCCTCTAGCCACCCAACCACAGGTTGGTCAATATCAAACCTAGGATCTGAACGTCAATGTCAAATCTAGGATCTAAACTCTGGTGGACCGGGGGTACAACTACCTCTAGCCACCCAAACACAGGTTGGTTTGCTTTTTCTGAAAGAATTACTACTTGAGCTTGTATGGCAACTGGACGTGAACAATTTTGTTTTCATGATAAATGAGTCAAGACATTTTTTTTCCACGTTTCTTCTTTGCCGTTCTAGGAGCACACCTGGGTACATGAAGCGCCGGACCAGGTCTCGTGTGAGAAATGCTAGGGTGGACAGGGAGATCGTGGAGCCGTGCACCATGGAAAACCAGGTGGGACTGGAGGTGAACAGGTCAGGGGCCCAACATGGTGGAGACGTCATTGTTTCCGTGTGCATGGCCAGAGATAGCCGATAACAGGTTCAGAGGATCTAGCTGGTGTTGTTACATGCAACCGAGCATCAGAACTGGTGATTCATCCCCGCTAAACAAAAAAGAACTGACGATGCATGCTACCTCAACAAGTGTATGTATGAAATCATAATGCACTAGCACATCATTTGTATAACGTACTCTGAAGAACATCACTCAGCAAACATGAGGGAAAACTAAACAAATGTTATCTGGCCATCACTCAGCAACATGGATATCAGTATCATGTGGTATTTTCACTAGTGTCGATAGCAGCACCTAGCCGCATGGGGTGAGCTTCTTGTTGCCTGCACCGCGAGGGTTTTCATCCTTCCAGTCATCCCATGCCCTTGCTTTCTCCTCTTCGGCGTCCTCGTCGTCTTCGGCCCGACTAGTGTCATCTTTGTGCCAAGAGGAGCTAGCCTCTTGAATCATTTTGGCGGTTCTTTCTTGCCATTCTTCCATAATCTTCATTTCAGTTAACCCGGCTTCTTCTATGCTCATTGTCGGCATCCTATAGTCCCATGCAGGCAAAAAGACAATATAAAAATTGAATCAGATAGAAGTCTGTATGCTTTGCAAATGATACCACAAACTGTCAGAACAAGACAATGCAACGCTACTTCAGGAGATAAAACCTACAAATGGTTTAACATCCTAGAAAAATATCTATTGGTATCTACCAGTAATAGTTGGGGCAGCAGCCACGGTTCTCGCTCAGCCCACTCAGGTTCGAGGCCTGGCTCCCTGTGGTGCTCGGTTGTCTCTTCTAAGCAAAAATAAATAAATGACACGCAGGCTAGTGCTTGTTGGTCGAGTTTTTTTATATAGATGCAGAAGAATAGCAGCACCTCTCTACTTGGCCCTTTTTTTTTCATAAACTAGGGCTGCATCTAAATGCACACCTCCAAATGATTATCTCAACATCATAATCATATTTCCAAGTGTTTACATCAAAACAGAGACTGGAATGTGCTTAAAGGTAACTATTGCATGTTTAGGGAACTTACATCGCCCTTGCAGATGTATTTTCATCTTTTAACCCTTCTGGATAACAAATTTTAACATGGTACTATGGGATGCCTTATCTAACATCAAAACATAGTATAGGACTATAGGTCTCCAATTAATCAAAATCAGCAACCATTTTTAATAGCTAGCAGCAAAACTAACAGAGTGGAGCACAGGCTTGAATATCAAGGTATTTGCGTATTGCACAATGCTCAATGCAACAAAGAAGTGTTATGAATTACAAGTTGCGAAAAAAAAGTTGGAATTCCCATTCTTTGACAGCAGAAAAAGGTCGCCAGCAGCATACTATGTCATTGGAAGAAGTATAAGACCAGTTCAAAAACATACCTGTAACTAGGCTGAAAAACTTGTGCTGCCATTCTTTCCCTTTCACTGGTTAGTCCTCCGCCAACAAGACTTGCAGGACCAAATATCAGGGGTTGGTGTTTGTGGTCATGAGCTTGTGAAACACTTGCTCTACCTTCAATCACGTCTTGAGCAAAAGTTGCACAAGTGATTGGCTTAGCTGGCTTGGAATATGGTGCGCGGCTGGCAGCATTTTGGTGCCATGCTTCAGCGTTTTGTGTTCGCTCATCAAGCATTTCACGAGCAAATGCATTCCCATCCTAGATCACAAATATATATTCTCTTAGAAAAGAGATCTCCATGTACATACAGAGTACAGAGAAAAGAAATCTCCATGTACATACAGAGTACAACACAAGGGAGACAAATTAAAAACAATATATGCAACTATCTGTATCTGATAGAATGCTGAGTTCTATTCTGACTTCTGAGAAAGGATCACCTTCACAAAGGCTAACCGCAATATGTTATCCATAAATAACCACAAATCGTTCAACACTAGCAGAAACTCCAGTGATATATTTTATTATTCAGATTTGCTAGTTCTCAGGCGCCTGAGAACTTGTTAAGTCTCAGTCGCCTCTTTCACCGTTCGATTTACCTCATGATTCGTGCAAAGTGGAAATTACACATGAGTTGCAACTCGGGTATAACTGAGAACTATTATTACCACAAACAGAAGTTCTGAGAGACGAAATGCAACCAAGGAGTTTTTCAAACACAGCTATTATAAAAATTATCCTATATATGCAAAGAAGGCACTCCCATCCTACCAGGAAAAACAATTCTAAAAATATTCCACTGAAAACATCAGCCCAAGATGCTATTGATTGATCTTGCAAGTTATTTCTACTAGTTCTTTTACCTTTTCTTTTCTTTCTTTTACAGCCAGAAGCATTTCTTCTTCCTTCTTTAACATGTCAACAAGATCAAAAGCCTACAGGGGCAAAAAGAAATAATTCCATTTGAAGTCAGATAATATTCTGAAAAGAAGTGTGGCAACTTAAACAGAATGATAATTACCTTGCAGAGAGCCAGTGAGATAGTAGCTAACCAAGCCTGCAGCATAGAACAATAAATCAAAGTAATGTCAGAAACTCAGAAGTTTTTGCCTGATTATAGAACCAAAGTACACTACAGACTAACATTGTAACAGTATGAGCTTGAGAGGCACACACGGACAGGACCAAAAAAGCTTGCATTGACAATATAACACAAGATTAAGAAATTGCAGACTGCAACTGGTAGGCACAAAAAGATCAGGTATCTTTTCACATGATGTCGCCTTAGTTGCAAAAATATTTCACTTTGCAGTAGTATAAGGATTGGCAATACCCGAGCATGATATATGATGTAATACACTAGAAATTTGTTGTAAGGGTCACGACAAAGTGCGGCTGGCAACCAAACATGCCCTTACTAATTTAGCCATTATTTGTGTTTCGCATGGGAAGGAACTAGCGAGCCTCAGAGAGACATCCTCTGCCAGGAACCCAGATCATTCAGGGCAAGGAACTAAGCAGGACAAGGTCAAGCTGCAGCTCTTTGGGTCACAAATTTGGATGGGTCGCATAGCAATCAATTTCAGGTCAATGATACTGGTAGGATAGAGATTTTTTTCTATTAAAATTACATGGTCCATTCTTTTAGAGGTTATAAATTCTGATGTAGCAAACAAGTGTTCAAAATCCTGTATGTAAAACATAAAACAAAGATTAATGTACTCATGCGAAGAATGAGAAAAACTAAACAAATAGGAATATAACAAAAAAGATGGGGGCAATTTAGCGCATGTGGTCGTTCTCCTATTGGTTTTAAGTAACCCTAGCCGGAACATCAAATTCGTCAACTCCAGATAATTATTATATCTAAATTAATCAAACTATCTTTGGTTGAACTGAATAAAACTTTATATTTTAGTACATCAAACATAATTCAAATTTGGATCCTTTCGAAATATAGGATTCAGGTTGCAACTCTAGCATATATATGGTGGTAGTACAATCTTGGAAACAAGGTCAGATTAAGAAAAGTCATGCCCAAATACACAATACCACCTAGAAGTCCGATGCTAACCTCTCTTTCTTCTTCTCCATCATCCTCAAAGTCATCTTCCTCGCCAGCTTCAATAGGAGCTGATAAAGCTGCTGCTCTCAATGACCGCCCACGCCTTTCCTTCCTCTCTTTGATCTCTTGGAGCTTTGTTTCTGCAGCCTTTTGCCGCTTGAACCGGGCAACCTAGCTCAAGAAAATGGGAAAGCGAGTAACTTTTATGAAATTAAACCAACTTCAAACTAAAAACAGGGTAAGAGACCTATGTGTCCCATATTTGCATGCCCAACTCAGCACAAATTATGATATCCCAGATTATCATGCTTCTGGTGGAAAATAGGAATTATTGGTTGAGTCCTAAAGACTAAGGGAGTCAAAGGTAAATCAGCCTCACCTTTTGTGCTCTTCGGTTGGCCGGGGTTTCAGATTGCCCCTGTCTAGATGACTGGAGCTCATCCTCTGGAATAAGCTCCAAAGCTTCACATATAGAAATGAACTCCTGTTGATCCCGGTAGGAATGATTAACACATGATAAATAGGTAAAATCTGATAAGAAACGAGAAAGCCCCTAAAACTGCATCATAAGTGTGTGCGAGATCAAGTAACATGACTGGTGAACCTTCAAATGATCTTGTGATGCCTTGAGAACTGGAATCCGGTCCTCCTGCTCCACTTGTTCAGTCATCTCACCAAGGTAGTATGGCACCTAAAGAAAACGAACAACATAATCACAGGTCAAACCAGCCACAGGTACACATGCAGAAATGAAATGGAGATGAAACTCTAAGAGGCGGAGGGGGAGAACCGTACGAGTAGGTACTTGAGGTTGGCGGTGGAGACGTCTTCCTTGGTCTCGTTGGAGGAGAAGAGGCCGAGCTTGCTGACCATCTCGTCGCAGAGCCGCAGCAGGTCGATCCCCGTGCGGATCCCTTCCTGCCCCCAACCCAAAGCAAAACCGAGCACGTGAGGGGGAGGAATCGCACGAATCGAGGGATGGTGATCGGGGAGGAAGGACGGAACGGGACCTGGTCGAGGGAGGAGCTGGAGGCGAGCGAGTGGAGGTGGGACGCCCTCTCGAAGAGGGCGGGGAGGGGGAGATCGCCGTTGTCCTCCGCCGCCGGCCCCGCGTGGAGGCGCAGCTGCGCTTCCATCCTGTTACCGACCTCCTCCACCTCCGTCATTTTCCACCGGGCGCCTCGCCACGGAAGGAGCGAGGGAGGAGAGAGATCGCCGGGTAAAACCCTAGACAAAGAGGGCAGAGTCGCCGGGAGAGAGAGGGAGAAGGAGAAGACGATGGCGGAAGCGTCGGGGAGGGAGGCTCTGCTCGCTTTGGCTTTGGCTTTGGCTTTGGCTTTGGCTTTGGTCTGGCAGGGGGGCGGACATGCGGTTCGGGTCAGCCCGTCTGGAGTCTGGACGACCGGCGTCGAATGTTCGAGTGAAAATGGTTTTCTTTTCCTTTTCAGAACGTCAACAATTGACGCTGGCCCAACGGAATTTCACGGAAAAAGTACTGGATGGCGTGTTTCCTGTAGCAATTGTTCGTTCTCTATAGGCCGTTTCAAAAATCAGTGAAGCAATTAGTTTAAACCATGTGTGAAAGATATTGATATATGGTGGTATATCTTTTACACATAGTTTAATGCTAGATATATCAATATCTAAACAGCTAGTTAATTTGGATCGCGCTAAACCCTAAACCTCGGCTGTTATGGCATATCCCCGCCTAACAACCAACTGCCAAACAGTTGTTTCATGAAAAACGGAACATTATCATGGCAAAGCAATGTGAATTCAGAATCACCATCGTCGTATTAATCAGAATCTAAAAAAGCAAGCTCAAAGTGATGCCCTGGCATAACGAGCTGAACTTGGTCAAAAGGACTAGATCCATAACATAAAAAGGCATAACTTATTTTTCTCCGTCAGGTCAAATATCACGAACATCACCTGCAAACATCAATCAAGAATTCAGCCATGGCCTCCCCCTCCCAAGCGCCTTCCCCCACCCCTCCCCCTCGACCCCACCTCTTCCCAGGCCAGGCGGTGGGCTGATTACTCCGATGACGAGGATTCTGAGCGTTTTCCACATAGTTTAGTGCTAAAACCCTAGGTCAAACTATGCGTGAAAGATATTGACATATTGGTATATCTTTCCCATATAGTTTAGTGCTAGATATATCAATATCTAAACGAGCCCGAGCATGGGCGGACCCAAGGTCCCTCCAGCCCGGGCGGCCGTCCGGGCTTGCCGTCCCGCGCCGCAGCTTGCGTTACATGATCTCATACATCGATTTTGTTCGAAAATTGGCACATTAGTAGTGTTTGCCAAGGCTTCAAAAAGTTTCTAGGTCTGCCACTAAGCCCGAGTCAGTTAATTTGGATCGAATGGAGCATTTTTTCTACTAGAAGAAACACTCAAGGCATCTCATATATCTTATATTTCTTAAAAAACACGAGGATAGTACAACATCAGACAACACGCGGTAAAATGACCAATAATAAATAAATACATAGATAAGCATATTGGTCATTTTTTTCCTTTGCTTGTTCTGAGTCTTCCCAAGTTTGAAAGTTGCACCGAACTAATAGTAAGGGATATATGCGCCTGAAAATCGACCATCTCTGATCCTTGCGAATGTAAATTTAGTTTGGTTCACACATTGCAATGAAAGGCTATGTAAATCTACTGATGCATAGGCCAGGCTCCGACCCCATTTCAGAAAAAAATTGCGCATGAAAATATCCTCGCAATACAGCCTAAAGATTGACTATCTATATGGCTAAATTAACCAAATTTGTATAGATGATGTAACCTTAAAATATCTTTATTTTTACTCTTATTGAATAATGGTAAAGTAGTCTAATTTAAAAAGGATTTCGCATGCGAATATTTACTCTTTCATGTCTTATTTATTAATTTATAACCTTACCAATTTTCATTCAAGAGATCCTCGAGGAAAAGAATTTGGTTTTCACCGAGCTGAAACAAGCTTTGAAGACTGTAATAGCCACTCGCCACGAACAACGAGATCTAATGTTCGTTGGTCGGACATCGGTTGGGGCCTCACCTCAAGCAGCACATGCTTGCCATCTTTCAACACCAATACAGAGGGTTAGAAGAAACCAAATCTTGCATCAGAACACAACGAAAGAAAAGGTCAAAGTCATTGTTCCAGAAACCATCCAAATTTCCTTTATATACACACCAATTACAAACATCCGAAGAGAACCAACCAATCTGGCAACGCTAACCCTCATGGGCCCATCGTTGACTCTAAATTGGACGCCCACGAGGTAGGGAGACGTTAGAGAGACCGACAACGTCGCTTCCACCTCACTGATGTCACTAGGGAGACGAAAATCGAAGGAAGGCATGACATACAAAAACAAAACAAAGAATTGGGGAGGGTCCCTACTCCTCTAGTCGTCGATATGGTCGCCGAATAGAGGGAAGGATGGGGCCATGGTGGTTGCGTGTGGAGGAACCTTGTAACACCCCAGCATTAGAGCTTAAAAATAATTGAACTCAGATGTGTGCATTTAATTCATGCATAAGAAAATTCGAGGAATTTTCGCACAAAACTAAATAAGCTATAGAGGGACTTATATCTCTCTTTTTCTGATGAAAACGTCAGGGCAAGTGTTACGGATTTCGACATGACCTCTACTATATTTTTGTGTCTTGTGAAAATAATTCAATTCATATTTGAAATTGAGAATTGAAATACAAATTTGAACACTTGGGAATATTCCCATGTTAAGTAAATAATATATATATAAACAATAAAGTAAAAAAAATGAAATACAAAAATATTTAATCATACAACATATGGACCTTTAGAATAATAGTGGAAAAAGAATTGCAAACAGGGAATAAAATGTATTCCTTTTCATAATAAATGTATATTACAATATTCCTTATAATAAGGGTATTACAATAATATAATACAAAATAATTCTTATATATAAGATGAATATAAATATTTTATTGTCCTTGATATAATAAATAAAAGGATACTTCTTATTATCTTCTCTATTCAGTAGCAACAAATCAAATAAAATGTAACAAATAAAATATTACATTACAGAAGGAATTAAAGAAAGAAAATTTAACTTTACTAAATAAGATACAACAATACAATGTTTTTACAATACTCAAACAGAAAAGAAATTACAATACTTAATAGAAAGAAAACCTAAATTATTTTCCTATCTACTCTTGTATGTTCTTTCTTCATTTCTTCTTATCCTTGTCTTGTACTTGTTTCTTGTAAAAAGAAAAAGAAAGCAAAGAGGGAAAGTGTGAGGGGTTAGTGTTAGTTGTACTCTCAGGTTTTAGCAATGCAATGCATTGCTTTGCCTCCATTGAGTTGTAATAAGAAAAGGAAAAAGTAGTAATCTGTTCTTATCCTAGAAATGAGCCTTAGTACAACATCATAGGCTTAGGGAAAGTTTCACCAAGTGGAAAAGTATCCAAAATAGGGATAAGTGTCAGAACCAGTCGAGCTCATCCACAATACCAAGTTTCATTCATGGAAACTTGCACCTAAAGGGACCCACTAGACAACAGCTCACACAACACATGCAAGTGTTGTGTTGTCAACACCACAGCAACCAAGAAATCAGATAAGAAGGGAAGCAGCCGTAGCAGCTCAGCTGCTAGTTAATCACAATTCTCTACATCACCAAGAGAAGTATCAGCTTGCCACCAGTTCATAGCCACAGCCACAACCAGAGTTCTCTCTCAAGAACACACAAGGAACCACATAATATTTCTAGCCAGATTTCCATCATATCAACCAGCAAAATCTTACAAAAAACCTACCAGATCACCAACAAGATAGCTACATAGGAGGGGGTGGATCAGGTGTTGGGCAAGGGAAATCCAGAGAAGAAGTAGTCCTATTCAAAGAGGAGCAGGTATAATTCCACAAGGAGCAGAGCAAGGTCAAGAAGGAATAGCCAACAATTGCAGTCATTGGGGTAGCAGGCAACAACAACACAAGTGTAACTTCCCAACATTAGAGCTTAGAAATAAGCTGAACCCAGATGTGTGCATTGCATTCATGCATAGAAAATCCGAATAATTTTCGCGCTTTTAAACAAAACTTGTCAAAGTGATTGAAGCTTCTCTCAACTTGATGGAATTGAAGTAGATCATCAAGTTGAGTGTGATAAGTTCCAATATGACCTTGCTAAAACCTTATTTGGGTAAACATGCTTTGATCTGAGGATAGATCAAATATAATAAAATGTTACTCATAATGCATTGCTTAAATGATTAATATCTGATCCTTAAGGGATCAAATCATAATATTCATCACAGCAACTCATGAATGCCAAGTTAAGGTTACAACTTAAGTAATAAGAATGTAATGACTAATCCTGACCTATCTTATTCTTATCTATTATTAATATGAGTATCATGGTAATACCTAACCTTATCTTTTTAGTGAGTTTGAGTAGGAAAGAAACTAAGTCTAGATCATTCACCACATATCTTTCTTTCCATATCAATTCTTATCATATCTATTGAGCTATATTCCAATATCTATTGTTCATAAATGTTGAGAAATCAACTATTGATTCACCAGTTCTCAATCTATTAACTCCTGACCATATCATAATTTACACTTAAGTGCCTATAAAGAAACAACTAAGTAGAGGTAAATATTAATGCTAGTTTAAGATATCATTTATAGGATGGGAGTGATTGAAGAATAATAAAATCAATGTGATAATTGGTGGAGTTAAATCCACTCCTGGATGGATAGAAGAGTTATTTGAAATAAGATATAGGTGGTAGTAAAGAAGATTACTAGGATGAACCCTGAAGATAGTTACCAGTAGTAATTTTATTGGATCAAGGGGGCATAGTCCATGAATAACAGCCTTAATTCAATTAAAGGTACTAAGAAGATAATTCCAATACAATTGTAAGGTTGTATTAATAAAGCCTGGCTTAGACAAATTGGAAATCTAAGTTAAAAATGATTAAAGGATTATAAAGATCATGCCTTGCTCACCAAGATTGAATACTTATATCTAGTATAAGTGATATTGGTGGGAAGAAAATGATTGAAACCCTAGTATAGATAAGTTATCCTAGAGTAGTCATTCCAAGCCACAAAAATATAATGTGAGGTTGGAGTATGAGTTATTAGAGTAAAGTAAATATAGGATAGTAGGATTGAATTAAAGATGGTATAGCATGGAGTTAGGGAAGTAGTGTTATTCCTCTTAAAGGATAGTAAGATTTAGAGAAAGGTAGTTGATGTATACATCTATTGAAATAATCTTAGTGGTGGATAAAGCTATTATGGAAGAATAGGAATGGAGTTAGAAATAGCTACTTGTTGGATTGAAGGTTATCAACTGTAGAGTAGTGGATATAACCAAGTATGGATATGGGAAAACTATAAAAGCTTTAGTGTCAAGCTCATTGAATTTTTAAATGGATTTAGAAGAATAATAGGTGGATAAGAATATTTTTATGAAGTAAAGCTCATCATGTTAACCATGATGATGGATAGGAAGAAGTAGGATATCTAGGAAAGGAATTCCTTAATTAGAAGCCCAGAATTATGAATTATGGAAGATAAAAATTCTTGGTTAACACCTAACTCTAAATCTCAAACCAAACATAATATCCATATCATGGTATTAAACTATCATCTTATCTCCACATCACTTTATATGAATATATTTCTATAGCAAATCACATAAGCACCTCTTTATCATTTCCAATTGTCTTAACCATATGTGTTTAGGAGAAATTATAATCAATTCTTTTCCATAAAGAATTTTAGTTAATAACTTCCTAATTTAAAAAGTGATACCATTAAAGATCACAAACAAAAGATAATATGCTTAGCTATTAAATCTTTACCCACATTCACAAAAGAATATAAGTAAATTAAGAACCCTAAATTTCTATGTTTATCATAATAGAATATATACAATACCATTTTCTAAATTAATGAAAGTGGTATTAACCATATTAATTTCTTTTGTATTTCATGCATCAAATAATGATATAGGATCATTATGTATAAAAGTTTATATTCAAACTATGAGCTAACTAGAGTTAAGTTTTATAAACAAATAAGAAAATATCAAATAATAAGCCATGGTTTAGCATAGAAAGAAAATTAATAATAAAGATTTCTACAAATTATTAAAGGGGATTTATATAAAGAAAATAAAGAAATATATATAAAGAAAATATTTATCATTAAGGTTTACAAAATTAATCTCAATCAATACTAATTGTTGCTGTAAGTATTCTGCAAATAAACTTTGTTAGAAAAGTTCAAGTTAAAGATTAAATACAAATCTGAAAAGTAAAACAGAAAATAGAAAAAAAGTAAAACAAATAAAAAACAGATCCTGGTTGTGGCCCAACTTCCCTCTTCTTACCTGTCGCCTATGTGCAGCCCACAAAAGCCCAGTAGTCGGCCCCTCTCGTTCTCTTCTATGACTGACGGGTGGGACCAAAGAAGGATTATGGGTTGAAAGAAAAGAAGTGCCAGGGGGTTTTCTGCAAAACCGTCTTCGTCATCTACCTCGCCTACTGGAAGGACATCGCTGGCCGGAGCTCCGTCGTCGATGGACCGCCGCGCTGTGATGCGTTCTACCGCTCCTGGAAGCAAGGGATAAGAACGCCACGACGCCGCCTGCTCATCCTCATCCCCATTTTCCCCTCTGCAGCTCTCTCTCTCAATTTCTTCATCAGTGTCGAAACCCTAGATCGCCTCGCCGTCGAGCCACACCTCCCCACACTCTTCCAAGTAGCCATGGAGAAGCCCCGTCCTCCGTAGATCCTCTGAGTGGAATCTTGCATCAAGGGGAGCACAGGAGAGGGCGAATTTTGTCGTTCCTCTTTGCGGCAGTTCGTCGGAATCCTCGTCGAAGAGCTCGCCTCCGACCACGCCTGTACTCGCCGACCTCTCTATCGTCATTAGGGTGAGTTCCTGAACCTTCCAGTATTTCTAAATCGCTGTATCTCGTTGTAAAACGTCGTCACGCCCTATGCCATCGTCAGAGCTCGTCGGAGCCGAGGCTCCGATGACCATTTCCGAGCGGCGCCGCCACTTTAGGGTTCAGCGCGTTGCGCTGATTCGAACTAGGCTAATTTCGTTTGCTAGGGCGTCGTAGATCGTCGCCGTCGACCACCCACTGACGGCGGTGGTGGTGCTGACGCCATAGCGACGTCATGCCAACGCCATCCTGGACCCAGTTCCCTGTTTGACCTGGTCTTTGTCTCACGTGGCAAGTGACATGGCCTAGGGCCCATGTGTCATTGTCTCATAGTGGTAATCAGGCCGGTAGCAAATGCATTTATTCACTTGAGTGATAATGTGGCCACTGGCCCACCAGTCAGTGACTTTGGGTAGAGTTAGCCTCGGTACAGAAAGTTATTTTCTGCTTAAGAAATAAATAAAATGTTATAAGCTCAATTATTAATATTCCAGAAATCAAATAAATGATTAAATCTTGTTTAATTAATAACTTTTGTTTTATAATTCAGAAAAATATGTATAATATATGAAAATGTTTAGAAAAATAGAATCTATAACTTAAAACTATTATTAAACATTATTATGTTAACAATTTAAATAATAATTATTTAATAAAGATTTAAAGGTAATAAAACTTTGATAATTCCTATTTTAATAATGGTAAATGTTAAGAATATAAATAAATACCAAAAATCTTGGAAAAATAAAAACAATACATTAAAACTATAATCATGAATTATTATTTCACTTAATTAAATCTTTATTATTTATTAAGTAATTATAAAGTAATACAAAATGTCAAAATCATATCTTATTATTTATAAATCACAAAAATAAATGTAATATACCCAAATGATCACTTTAATAACTCAAATTTAAACTTATTTACTTAATTGATAATTCATATAAGGGTAAATAAAAAATTGCTAATATTTCTAAAATTACCCAATTAAGTCTAATAAATAGTATTAATCTTCAACATTAATAATATAAAGTCAAAATAGTTTAACACATTTTAAATACAATTCTATTTGATTTATCATTCAACATTAAGTATATATTATTATTCAAATGGAGTTATCAAATATTAAATTCTGAAGATTATTATTTTGACTTAATAAAATCTATTACCAATATTTCAACCTCAAGTTATAAACATACCAAAACCCTATACTAAGTCTATAAGTAGTTAAATAATATTATTCTTTTGTTTATAAACCACAACCACTCATCTGTAAAAAGGTAAATGATACTATTCCATTATAAGAATCAAGAATCCACCACACCAAGTAACAACAAAACCATTCTTAAGTAACCTTAAGAAAACATTACCAGGTATACAAGGTACAAATATCGGAAGCACTACATTTCCAAATCGCCTATGTTTTTTTTAAAGTTAACTTTAGTCTTAAGGCTTATAAACATTATGTCTAATAAACTATATATGTTTTTATAGTTAACTTTGGTCTATTCCAATTAAGAGATAAAGCATCTTAGGTCCAAACTATTCAAGTAAGCACAAACAACCTTGATCACATTGCTTAACCACAAAGATTGTTTAGACCTTAGAAAAGGAATCTTTTCTTCAAATGTTATTCTTTTTGCCACTTCAAAACCACAATTCTTATATAAGCAATTTTAAGTAGCTTTTCACAAATTATGTGTGTCTCATTATTTTATGATACTGTAACTACATATTGTTTCACACACACTCACAAGCCCTAATAAGAAGCACAAGTGTAAAACTCATCTAAAAGTACAACACATTTCAAAGACATTATTTCTAGTATCCAAACCCTAAAACTACGTTATCCCCGGGATTCGCGTTTATAAAGTGTATCACATTACTTATGCATAATAGCATATTGCTTCTTTAAACATTAGTCCTTACCGGACCAATGATGATGATTTCAGATATTGGATCTTATATTATCTTGAAGACCGTGAGTGCATAATCTTGCAATCACAAAAGGCAAGTTCACACTTGCTCATGTCCTTTGGTTATTTTATGTAAAGTATTTTACAAATCCAATGTGGACATCACCTGCATTTGAAAAAGGTCCGAAAACACTATTTTCATAATAATATGATTATAGGTTATTACCATGAGGTAATAACTTACTATAAAAGTTCCGGTGGTAAAGGAACATATTATCTAGGACTTAACAACCAATGTCGCCAGTGATTCTTGCGCCGTATATTACGCGTTAACCATGAGATTTGGAATGGGACGGAGAAGTCAGTTGTATCTTCTTCCTCTAGCATGAAGCCGTATGTGCAGTTCGTGGCTGTTATCCTCGTAGCGTGCATATTAATCGGTAATTCGTAGAGGATATGCAGCATATGGGTGGGAACCCTCAATGTCCCACGATATTTCTGGCATCTAACGGTCTGTACAAACCATTGCCGTAATCCAATATGTGGGCATGGTGTACACCAAGGAGGCATGCGAGGTCACGAAGGGGGTAGTGATTGGCTTGGATCATCTTCTGGGCCACACATCATGGTATTGTGGACGGAAATAAGCTGCCCGGTTGTGCAACAAAGAGTTGATCTCTCATGGGTAAAGTAACGCACCTCTGTAGAGTGTAAGAACTGTAACTTGTTACTCCCTGTTCTGGGAAGGAGCTGCGAACGCGGCGGGAAAGGAACTCCATGAAAGTTCTCGTAAACCCGTGAAGGCTGACGAACATAGTTTTACAGAATAAAAGCAACCTTTGAAGAAATGTTTATGAAAATTTGTATTGCCTACAACCTATGGTCTGTGGCTGTAGTTATAGTGCATCAAACACTCCTTTTCTAGTGAACTTGCTGAGTACGCTCGTACTCAAAGTATCTTCTTAACCCTTGCTAGATGTTGAAGCCATTAAAACGACGTCTACACCAAGTTATGCTACATGTATCATCATTCAAAGCTAAAGTTCTTCAAAGACAAGGAAGTCAACAAATACCTCAACTCAAGTGAAGACGAAGTTACTGATTAGATAGGAATATAATCTCTAGCCAAAGAACCTATTTCTGTAGTGAGTTGCAATAGCAGCAAGGCCAACCCCTTAGTTAAAATACTAATCTTAATAGTTGATTCTCCTTTGTAATAAGTTCTTTCTCTCTCTTACACTAGAGTGTTCTCTGGATCTTGTGTAAAGAGTGAGTTGTAACCTTTAGCCATGTATTGGACCTACAGTGTTTCTGTTGTGCCATTCTAAGGGATGTAATACCAGTGAACGGTGTTTTCATTGGTGTTATGTCAACGATTATAGTATACTACATCATGCAGTGGTATGCTGGGTCACCGCAACAAGGCAATAGCTACCACAGTCTACCCTAGATCCAGGGTAAATCTCAAATCTTTTGATCAAACACTTGATCATATACATGAAGGGTTCGTAGCATAGAAAAGAAAAAAATTCCTACGATGGGAACAACTAAGTACCAAGATCTATCTACTAGATACAAGCAACGGGTGGATATACATCCATAGAATACATACCCTCGAAGACCGAATAGCGTTAACAAGGTTGTACTCGTGGATGATGTAGACGAATGCTTGCCGATCTCAAGATCGTGATGAAGTCCATCTGCTCCAGCCGGTCCAGCACTATCAAGTCTAGCACCGCAAAGCAGTGGTGCATCAGTGATCGCACACACGTCCGGGTACCCCGACAACCTCCACGCCCTCGCTCTAGCGAAGCAGCGGAAGCAACAAATCCTTCCAGAAAAAGCCACCGAGAACATGTATCTCGCTGGTCCGAGACCATGGGGAAATTCTAAAGGAGGGAGAGAGATCCTTCGCGAGGAGGTGTGAGTGAGAAGTAAGAGGAGGGGGTCCTTTTATAGGGGAGGGGGGCAGCCCAAGGGGGCATGGCTGCCGGCCAAGGAGGGTGCCCCCACCTATCCCTCATTCATGTGGTGGAAGCTCCACTCACATAAACACACCTCCACTCACAATTCCACTCACATGCATTAATTTTCCACCAAAATTAATGCAAGCTCTCATTTAATAAAACTCTTTTATTTATTTTATTCAGAATTTTGTTAATTACTCTAATTAACAAAAATTCACTAAAACCCCTTATAACATTTCAATTTCACATGTTTAACCAGTTTCAGCAATTTCAACCGAAACAGTTCCGGTGTCTAGTGCAATAAATTCCCGCGCTTTCCTTTTTCTTTCTCTGGCATATTATTTGCTCAAATGGTGTTGGTATCCCTTAAGTGTGTCACCCTATGGTTCGCGAATAATGTAGACATGATCGAGACCCCTCTCCGATCAATAATCAGCAGCGGGACCTGGAGATCCGTACTGACTCCCACATATTCAACGATGACTTCTGTGATCGTGTGAACTTTATTCACATGTAACTCAATCCCTTTGTCTCGCGATATATTACATGTCCGAGATTCGATCATCGATATATCCATACCTAGTTTGATCTCGTTACCTACATGTACTCTTTTCTTGTTCCCGTGATATAACATTCTAGTGGTCAAATCACTTGCTTGCAAGCTAACTAATGTGATATCATCGAGAGGGCCCAGAGTATATCTCTCCGTCATCGGGATGGACAAATTACACTCTTGATCCATGAGCCTCAATATAACACCTTTGTAGCACTGAACCCATCTTTATAGTCACCCTGTTATGGTGTGACGTTTGATGTTATCAAGATACTCTTCCGGTGTTATTGATTGACATGATCTCATGGTCTAAGGACTAAGATTACTTCGTATGATGTTATAGCAATATAAACACAATGACTTTGATCGTAATGCTATACTTCAGATGAATGTTCATCACACCATTCCATTAATGTTGTGACCTCGTTATTAACAACATCCAATGTCCATGATCAGGAAACCTTGATCATCTTGTTAATCAATGAGCTAGTTTATGAGAGAGGTATAACTAGGAACTTTCTGTTTGTTTATTAAACACACATGTATTAACTTTTCGTATTAATACAATTATATCATGCAAAAAAAACTTTTATCATAAATAAGGAATACGATGATAACCACTTTATTATTGCCTCTCGGGCATATTCCCTTCAGTCTCCCACTTGCACTAGAGACAATAATCTAGTTTGAAAACTTTGCGTGTTGAACACCTATGGCTTTCGGGTGTTCCATATACGCGATTGCAAGTGGTTAACATAATCTACGGATCTGACGCTTTTAGGTCCATGTGTATTTGCATGTCTTTGCGTCTCCATGTATCACTCATTCTCCAATAAGATGGCATTGTATAAATTTTGTCTTTTGGTGTGACCTTTAGTTCCTTGGGGTTAAATCAAGTCGATACTATTGTCGTACCATATATATTTAGTGTTATACCGTTGCGAACCACACCCTAGTTTGATAACAAACTACTTGACACAACTGCCCTCCTTTGCTGCTACTATAGCAGTCATATACTTAGCCTTTTGTTGTAGTATTCGTCACAATGTCTTAAATTTGGAATTCATCCAAATCCATCATGGAATCTCCTTTCCATTACATTGTGCCACCCATAGTTTTAAATTGAGATAAACTTAATTTGTATCTTGTGAAAAAACTAGTACCATTTTTCAATGAACTATTTGTCTCTTATACAAATACAATATATTCTTAATTCTTCCGAAAGATCATAAGAATATCCTTATTATCGTCCAATGATCATTTTATGATTCATTCTGGTATATGCTCATAACACTTAGAGCATAGGACATATCTGGATGTGTACATATCATGGTATGATTGATCAAAACATTCTTGTGATTTCACTCATCAAGTGTCAAAGCACTTGAATCTTGTTTCATTTATCAAGTGTCGATACACTTGAATCTTGATTCAATTCTTATCCATGCGACAAGATCCTTTTCTCATCGTTTCTATATTGAACCCCTTCAATATCTCATATATGTACGTTTGGCATGACCATATTAGCGTCACTGTCTATCCATGTAGACATTCATGCTAAATATTCGGGTTTTGCCTAAGTCTTTCATCAAAATGAAATTCTTAACCTTTGTCAATAAAAGATACATCATTTCCAATCAACAAGATGTCCTCCACATAATGTATTAGAAATATGTCTCAGTGCTCCCACTTAATTTCTTGCAAATGCAAGCATCTTCATCGTCTCCTGATGAAAACTTCTTTAATAGTTTCATCACGGTGAATATTCCAACTCCGTGATGCTTACTTCAACCATTGAAGTTTGCATGCCCTTTTAGCATCCTTTGAATTTAATAAAACCCTTTGGACAATATCTTGTACACGTCCTAGGTAACCATTATATTAGAAGAACTTGTTTTGTTTATTCAGCTACCATATACCAAAATTATATGTAGTGGTTGCTACATTAATCCGTCTAGAGTAAATATCGCTTTGAAAGATCAAATCTTGTCATAGTCAACTCCTTGAACATTGTCGTAAAATACTTTACGACATGTCGATTATTTCATAGATGTGAAACATCCAAGTCTGTTTATTTATAGATCCAAATACGACCGATAGATTTTTACACCTTTCCGGAGGGTCTTCCAAGTTCAAAAACTTGATTTTCCGTGTATGGAACTGTCACGGATTTTATGTCTTCAAGCCATTTGATGGAGTCAGGGCCCATCATTGCTTCTTTGCATGTAGTTGGTTTATCATTGTCAAACAACAATGATTTACTCTCAAATCTTAGCATTTGATTGTTTATCCGACCTAATTGGTTCAATAGGAACTTAGACCTCCGTGACCACAACCTTTGAGGCACGTGAGCCATGAGCATTATGGCTGCCTCTGGAACATTTTCCGGCGCTGCGCAACTCAGCACATATAGCTAAGGTTTGTTAACCTTATCAAAGTTCTATTGTCCTCCCACTTAACTTTTGCAAAAAATTCCTTTTTCAAGAAACTTCACGTTTCAAGTGACAAACCCTTTTGTCCTCGTTGTTATGGAGGAATACCCAATTGTTATTCGAAATAACCTACAAATACATGCTCATACGACTTTGGTTGTAAACATCTTGCTTATGCTTACATACCAAAATTTAAGAAAGGACAACTTGGGTTTTACCCCAAATCATAACTTACATGGTGTCATTTCAACGGATCAAGATGGAGCTCTTTTCAGTGTAAAAGCGACAGTATCTAAAGCTTTAATCTTTTAAAACATAATGGCAGTTTTATAAATAACACCTTTGATCCAACCATGCCAACCAAGGTTTCGTTACAAATCTCAAACACTCCATATTCCTATGGTGTTTCGGGAGATGTGAATCTAGGTGTTTTGCTAAACTTGCAACTCAAATAAATCCCTTTATGATAAAATCATAAATCATTTATTTTCTTGTTACACTTGCAACTCAAATAAATCCCTTTATGATAAAATCATAAATCATTTATCTTCTTGTTACAATGATTTTCCACTTCATCTTGAAAGTCTTTGAACGTTTTCAAATATTTCATACTTCTTTCTCATTAAGTGAATATTCACTCAAATTTCTGGATAAAGCATATGAAGTTGAAATCCATCGCTTACGACTACACATAATGGACTACATACATCGATATGTATAAATTCCAATAGTTTAGTCGATTGTTCTTCTTTGGCCTTTTGAACGAAGTTTTAATTATCCCGAGGAAAGTCTCACAAGCGTCACTTGATCAAATCAAAGACTCCAAAAATCCATGAATATGGAGATTCTTCATGTTTTCTTTCCAATATAATTTAAACGGTGATGTCACTTCGTAAGTGATCTTTCAATCATTTGTCTTGCGACATTTTAGCATTAGTTTTATGGATGTGATTTCTCCAACTAGATTTGTAAATCATCCATCTTTTATGGAACACGGTAATTATTTGAACAATCTTTGTTCTCATAATACCTTATTTAAATAACTATTATTAAAACAAATCTTGAAGGCAAGCTTTGATGTCAACAATAAATACAAACAACGGCTTGTTTGTTTTCGATGATCATCATCACATATTCTCTTGCTAGTTACTTAGGCCATTGTAGTTCATGAATTGCGTCGTTCTGTATGAAATTTCATACCAACCAATTTGGTATCCATTACCCAAGAACCAAATTGTTTAACAAGCAAAGAATACAACCATAATATGTATATCATCTATATACCTAAACTGGATATTTCCAGTCTTTTCTTTCTGCCAAATATATTTTATAGATTCTCTTTTAGCATTTCCTTTTCCTTTTTAAAAGAATCTATCAACATCAACAGTTGCGCCATATATATGACACATAGTCCAAAGCATGTATGTTCAAATAGTAATACCTTTGGACTTGCACTTTGAAGTAGATCACCATCATCAAATGATCGGCATTCTTTCAAAATCCATTCTTTAGTAATCTTTTAGTGTAGTAAACACTTTATATACATCTTCTATTCATCCTTATCATGACGACTTTCATGATCAAGCAAATGTAGCTTATAAAGGCGAATTGTGAGTATAATATTACTTTCCAAAACTATTTTGGATGATTAGGATGTCTAGCATCTCCAACCTTTACAAATTCTCATCCAATATGAGAACATATATTATACTCTATCATATTGCAATCAAAACATTTAGATATCGTTATATTTGCCACACATGATGGTTTCTGAAACAATTCTTTCAGCTCCTAGATAAACTTGATATTAAAACAATCAAGAATCATGGAGGCAAACATGATACTTAAGATACTAACACTGGAATTGTTACTCTCGATTTAATACCAATTATTAAATTTCATGGAGTAAACAGAGTTTGCTGAAAGTTTGCAATAGGACTTTAAAACTTAGATTGACACTCAACACAATACAATACTAGTTCGTAAAGTAAATATCCAGAATTCTATAGTTCTATTATCTCAATTACAACTAAGCATAAGGTGGTGAACAAATAGCAATGACTACAACAAATTATGCTAATTCACTTTGATTTAATTTATGATAAATTGAGTTCTACTAATCCAAATTAGAAATTAACTCCCACTCAAAAACGACATCCCTCGTGTCTTCTTGGTGATTACATGAACCAAATCCACTACACCAAGTCCGATCATCATGTGAGTCCGTGTAGCTTCAAATGCAAGCATCTAAATGGTCATCATATCAAACATATGACTCATGCTTAACCTTTCGGTTCGTGTTTCGAGGCCATGTCTGCACATGCTAGGCTCGCCAAGTAAGAACCTTAGTATTCGCGTGTGTAAAACTGTCTTACACCCGAGATATGCTCGTGGATTCAAGTACACCCGATCATCATGTGATGTATTGAAGCGACAAAACATTGTCGGTCCATACTTAAGGAAGAACACATTTTTATCTTGATATCTAAATGAGGGATCATCTTATTATGCTAATAAAACACCAAACTAGCAATATAAGATGCAACAAACATCACATGTGAAAAAGTGAAATGCTATGGTTCTTGCACTTGATCTCCATCATGTGCATCGTGGTATGATCCTCATCATACCTTTATGTGTAAGGCCAAGGTCTATGGAACTTACACGTTATGTGTGTTGTAAGAGTATCGACTTATACTTCTACTTACAACATCACCATATCATGACACTAGCCTAGTAACAATCTAAACTAGACGCCTCTAATTTATCCATTGCAAGTTTTACGTGGCTTAGGACTTCCGAAGATAGAACCGTTCTTATCTACAAACATGAACCACAACGAGGATAACCAAAGTGTTGACAACTCATTGCAAATTAGATATTGACTATAGTAGGAGAGACAGACACCCGCTATCCACTTATGCAAAACTAGTTGCATGTCAAGCGTGTAACAGGTCTCATGTGTGAGGACATGTAAAGTTTGTCCGGGCTGCTTCATCCCACTATGCCACCAATATCCAAAGTATAACTAAGAAGCAATAACATGATCATCATCGCCCGCATATTCATATGTGTACTACCCATGCAAAGCATCTATGCATAGATCCAGCTCTGATACCACTAAAGGTTTCGCATCATAGAAAACAAAAATTTTCCTATGATGGGAACAACTAAGTACCAAGATCTATCTACTAGATACAAGCAACGGGTGGATATACATCCATAGAATACATACCCTTGAAGACCGAATAGCGTTAACAAGGTTGTACTCGTGGATGATGTAGACGAACGCTTGCCGATCTCAAGATCATGATGAAGTCCATCTGGTCCAGCCGGTCCAGCACCATCAAGTCCAGCACCGCAAAGCAATGGTGCATCCGTGATCGCAAACACGTCCGGGTACCCCAACAACCTCCACGCCCTCGCTCTAGCGAAGCAGAGGAAGCAACAAATCCTTCCAGAAAAACCCACCAGGAACATGTATCTCGTTGATCCGAGACCATGGGGAAATTCTAAAGGGGGAGAGAGATCCTTCACAAGGAGGTGTGAGTGAGAAGTGAGAGGAGGGGGTCCTTTTATAGGGGGGGGAGGCAGCCCAAGGGGGCATGGCCGCCGGCCAAGGAGAGTGCCCCCACCTCTCCCTCATTCATGTGGTGGAAGCTCCACTCACATAAACACACCTCCACTCACAATTCCACTCACATGCATTAATTTTCCACCAAAATTAATGCAAGCTCTCATTTAATAAAACTCTTTTATTTATTTTATTCAGAATTTTGTTAATTACTCTAATTAACAAACATTCACATAAAACCCCTTATAACATTTCAATTTCACATGTTGAACCAGTTTCAGCAATTTTAATCGAAACAGTTTCGGTGTCAAGTGAAATAAATTCATGCGCTTTCCTTTTTCTTTCTCTGGCATATTATTTGCTCAAATGGTGTCGGTATCCCTTAAGTGTGTCACCCTACGGTTCGTGAATAATGTAGACATGATCGAGACCCCTCTCCGATCAATAATCAGCAGTGGGACCTGGAGATTCGTACTGACTCCCACATATTCAACGATGACTTCTATGATCGTGTGAACCTTATACACATGTAACTCAATCCCTTTGTCTCGCGATATATTACATGTCCAAGATTCGATCATCGGTATCTCCATACCTAGTTTGATCTCGTTACTGACATGTACTCTTTTCGCGTTCCCGTGATATAACATTCTAGTGATCAAATCACTTGCTTGCAAGCTAACTAATGTGATATCACCGAGAGGGCCCAGAGTATACCTCTCTGTCATCGGGATGGACAAATTCCACTCTTGATCCATGAGCCTCAACATAACACCTTCGTAGCACTGAACCCATCTTTATAGTCACCCTGCTACGGTGTGACGTTTGATGTTATCAAGATACTCTTCCGGTGTTAGTGATTGACATGATCTCATGGTCTAAGGACTAAGA
This sequence comes from Avena sativa, assembly GCA_916181665.1. Classification (NCBI taxonomy): domain Eukaryota; kingdom Viridiplantae; phylum Streptophyta; class Magnoliopsida; order Poales; family Poaceae; genus Avena; species Avena sativa. The sequence goes on from OV702283.1 coordinate 331,518,339, forward strand.
TTACTTCGTATGATGTCATATCAATATAAACAAAATGACTTTGATCGTAATGCTATACTTCGGATGAATGTTCATCATACTATTCCAATAATGTTGTGACCTTGTTATTAACAACATCCAATGTCCATGATTAGGAAACCTTGATCATCTTGTTAATAAACGAGTTAGTTTATGAGAGAGGCATAACTAGGAACTTTATGTTTGTTTATTAAACACACATGTATTAACATTTCCGTATTAATACAATTATAGCATGCAAAATAAACTTTTATCATAAATAAGGAATACGATAATAACCACTTTATTATTGCCTCTCGGGCATATTCCCTTCAATACATGTATATAAGATAGATGTTGGGAAATATCCTCAGTATTCATGCAAGAGACATGATTTCCACATCATTGGATCTTAAGAAAAGGGACAGTAAAGTAGCACTTGTTCAAATTACAGCCTAGGTCTCAGACTATGCATCACTAACCTAAGTTGATACTTTCTAGTTTTTTTTATAAAAAAATATAGATGTAAACCATTACAGAGATGGTCTTTTATTGGGCACATCCCAATTTTTGGGTAGCACCTCAACAGAAGCCAAGATAACGGCCATTTGTTTATCATTAAGCCATCTTAGGCAAGATTTCATAAGTCCAAATAAAGAAATCACTTTCCTAAAACAATCATTTAGGAACATTTTTCTCTCTAAGATCATTATAGCAAATAATCACAGAGTATGGTTTATATATGTCTAATTCCAGTTTCTTTCATCATCAGGATAAAATCCTGAATAAAACAAAGACACCCAAATTCATCATAACCAAACAATCAGAGTAGACTCCTTACATAGCCAGCAACACTGCTTTGGAAATTTAAGTATTCTAATTATAATCCAATAAGTATATGCCCATCCAAAGCAATAAACCTGGCATCCTTGATCAAGCTGGTACTTTCTAGTCTAAACTAGATAGCAGCATATGTCGTGGGAATGACCACGGCAGATGCTGCAATCGACAGCGAGTAGTAGAACATGGGGCAAGGGCGGCCAGCCATCTGCGGTGCGGGATGAGGGCTAAGACACAAGGGTTTACCCAGGTTCGGCCCCCCGGAGGGTAAAGACCTACTCCTGCTAGATTGTATTATGGTGAGAGTACAATGGGGCGAACTCGACGGCTAGGCGGCGAGTCGCTTGGGTGTATGATGGAACGTATCCTTTATGCGTCCCCCTGGGAGGTTTATATAGACTCACCTCGCTAGGGTTTACAAATCACAACCGAATTAGTTAGGGATTCGGAGATTCTATGACCTAGTCCGACTGGGCCTAGATACGCTTCTGAGCCTTCAGCTTCCAGTCGCCTGAGTCCACGCCAAGTCTTGATCCAGTTGCCGTCCTGCAGGCCCACTCGCTGACGGCTTGGGCCGGTAAGAATCGTCCCGCTGGGTATACCCCGGTAGGCATATACCCATCAGTAGTCCCCGAGGCCGTCGTTGATTTGTCGCAGGTGTTTGCTGGCAGTCGGATTGTGCGGGTCCATTGCGGACGCCTAGTCGAATCAGCGGCGGACTCCTGAACAAAGGAAAAGAACTAGTCATTTCGGTCGCAATAACAGCGACCAATTGTGTCGCAGCTCGGCGAACAGGTCGGCGAATATTTAGTCGTTGTTATAGCGAGCATGTCGGCGAGTACTTAGTCGCTATTATAGCGATCGGGTCGGCGAGTCGTTGAGTCGCTGGGAGCAGCGAATCGAGTAGATGAAGTTGGACCGTCAACTGTGGTCAAACTATCCGTTGGGTAACCCAACGGTAACTTCGGCGTAATCACCGTGTAATAACGGCTCCCGGAAATGGCGGGTAACAACCGCTATATAATAGGAGTGAGGGGTGACCAGGAGACACTTCTTTCTTTTCCTCCGATCTTGCATACCTCCATCTCCTCATTCCTCGCAGCGATCGGAGCATCCCGAAAACCTCGACCTCCGCGAACTCCCATCCGATGGCCCCCTCCACCGAGCCATGGGGCAGATCCAAGTGTACCAAAGCGCTGCTAACATGTTTCGAGGAAGCAGGGATTCTCCGCGCTGGAAGATGGCGCATCCCCGCGGCCGGAGAAGTGACCCTAGATCCACACGAGGGGGAGTTCATCTGCTTCACCAGCCACCTCGAGTGGGGGCTGGGCTTCCCAACTTCCCTCTTCTTCCGACGTTTCTGCGCCTACTACGGAATTCAACCATCGGATCTGGGTCCATATAGCATCGAGCAGCTCGCCATCTTCGTGGCATTCTCCGAGTGCTATCTGGGCTGCAGGCCCTATTTTACCCTCTGGCAAGACTTGTTCCACGGGAGAATCAGTCGCGAGGAGACAGGCGGCCCAATGCTAGCCGCGGGCGGCCTGACGTTCCAGCTGAAGTCGAAGGCCTCGTTCTTCGCTCTGATGCTACCCGCCAAGGCGGCGAATGAATGGAAGAAATTTTGGTTCTACGTCACCGAGTCGACTCCGAGCGATGAAGTGGCGCTTCCAAGATACTCCGCCGACCGTCCTGAGCCACGCCAGCTCCAGGTCGCTAAACTCCCGCTAGATCAACATATGGTTGTTGACGAAATGTTGCAAACCATCCGCGACCTGAAGAAGAAAGGCCTCCAGACCATCAACCTCTACAACTGATGGCTCGGGCGGCGGCTCGTGCCCCTGGCTAGCCGCGACCACTACATGTATGAATATACGGGTAAGGACGACCCGACGAAATCCTGCCTCGTTGAGTGGAGACTCAACTACTACACGCAGGCCCTGAAGAAGATTACCCTGGTCGTGTACCTCGACGCAAAGGCTGGGGTCTCCCCTTATACCGCAAGGCGCCCGGCTCCAATGGTAAGCCGTCGTTCCGTTAACACTCGCAGTCGCAGCTTGTGCATTCACGGTCGCGCTAAACATTGTTTTGTTCTTGTTGCAGTTATTCCAAGTGGTTGAAGGATGGCTTCCACCCGCAGATGACGAGAACTCGAGCTCGTCCGTCCAGGACGGAAGCGAGTCATCGCCTGCCAAGGGTAACGCCGAGAGCAACGGGGGTGATGACGACGACATCGAGGAAGACGAGCCCGTGGAGGTCGCTGCCCCATGGTCCGTAAGACTCGCGGGCAACACCAACGCGAGCTCGAAGCAAGCAAAAGCCTCGAGCCCCACGACGATGAAGACGACGAGCTTCCCGAGCAGACCTCCCATCGCGAGGCCACGCTGTCAAAAAAGAAAAAAGCTCTGCCCCGATCTGCAACCAGTTCTGATGCCGCCAGCTCGGCTAGGGACGCAGCGGCACACGCGACCGCGGCACCAGATGCTGCCGCCCCAGGGACGAGGCACCGCTGGCGTCGTTACCACCTCCATTCGCCCCAGTCGTTAGTTTGGGGGCTTCTCTAGCCGCAGGGGCCTCGCCTCCAAGGGAGGCTCCCGCAGCAATCACCGCGGAGGCTCCTGCCGCGGCTTCATCTTCAAAAAAGCCGTCAGTGTCTTGGGCACATGATTTACTCGAGACGGGCCTCACTCGGAAGTTGGGGCCTGAACTGGAGAAGCCGGCTAGCATCCGTGCCGGTCTACGGTTCATACCAGTCGCCAAGTGAGTGTTGTTTGTCTGCATGTTTTTCGTTTTAGTCGGACAGTCTTATTCATAAATCTGTTTCGCAGGACTGGTGTTAAAAATATCGGCCATCCTTCTGTGGCCAAGGTTCCGCCAGTCGCCACCGAGGTGTTAGCAGATTCTTCGCGGAAGTGGAAGACCGACGAAGTCGCTGCTCCCGCCGAAGGTGTCAAGAGGACGAAAGGCGACAATGTCGTCATGGTCTCTGATGACCCGGCGGTTGCTCCGACCGATCCTCCGATTACAGCAGAAGTGGCCTCGAAGGCCAAGGAGGGCGTTGACTCACCCGATGTGGCCGAGCCGACTCCGAGTGGCGTAGCGGCGTCTGCAGCGACCTTCCCTCGCTTCATGGCGAAGGCGGCCGCGGCGAGTGCCTCAGCGCCGACGAGCCAGATGCCTGGGGTCACCGTGGTGGAGGTTGAGCAGCGTCGCGGCCATACTCCGGTCGTGCTTGCGTCTGTGGATGCGCTGGAGCTTCACGGCATGCTAGGCGCTGCCATCCAGGTATGTCCAGTCCCCGAGGATCGGGCCACTGAATTTCAGTGGTCGGATTCTTAGTATTTTTATATCGTCCAGTCCCCGAGTGCCTAGTCGCTGAATCTCAGCGGGTGGTCACTGAGGATTTTCATTGTCCAGTCCCCGAGTGCCTAGTCGCTGAATTTCAGCGGGTGGGCACTTAGGAATTTCATTTTTGTTGACGCTGCAGTTTGTGCGCAGGGTCTGCAGCGTGAATCGGCCGACCGGCTTGCTGCAAAGTCTCGCTTGGAGAAGGAGATCATTGCCGTCCAGGAGACGAACAAGGAGCTTCAAGCGGTTGCAGCCGAGTTGAAGGAGGCCTGCCGAGGCCTTGTCCCGGTGGGTGACTTGACAGCGGCTCAGTCCGCCTTGGGCGCGGCTGAACAACGAGTCGCTAACCTGGAGCGTGAGCTTAAGGAGGCGAGGGCAGAAGCGAGTTCAGCGGAAGGGCGAGTGAAAGCTGTTGTTACGTCTGCCGGTGAAGAGCGGAAAGTGTCTGATGCGCTCGTTGCTGGGCTGCAGAACGACTTCTCTTCTCTTCAAAGCTTCATCACGGGTCTCTGTCGACCGCTAATTGGTTAACCTTCCTTCTTCTTCCCTCTACCTACAATAAGTGTGTTGTGATTCCCTTTGTTTGCTCACTGCTCGCTTCTGTTCCCCAGGTCGGATTACTGATAACGTGGAAGAAGTTCAGTCGTATGACGCGCGGCAGTGCGTGACCACCCTGGTCGACTCGGCCGCGTTGTTAGCAACTTGCCTTCGAGCATATCTTCAGGAGATATCGCCCATGGAGGTGATCCCCAGTGACCTTGTCGAGGTATGGCGCTACCTGGAAAAGGCTCCATCGGTCGTCGAGTTCATGACGCGGTCGGCCTTCTGGCGTGGGGCAGTGACGGCGCTCAGCCTTGGGCTTGCCCACTTCCCGGAGGATTTCGACCTCGACGATGTCACGAGCGGCTACCCCTCGTCGACGGGCTCGATGGAGATTGCCGAGGTGCTGAAGCTGACGGACCGGGCCATGGTGTACTCCGATCGCGTTTGGGCGATGGGCGACCTCATCCCCTACCAGGAGACGATTGTCGCTCCCAATGATCCTGAACCGAAGCATCGGGACTTCAAGGTCGAGCAGCCGTTCCGTGCGGCGATGGCGGGCGTGCTAACTACGTACCCGTCGAACCCGTACGTGCCCTTCATCCGCAACCGCAGGGACGGCGGAGCGTATGCATCAAAACCTGCAGAGTAGAAGTGTTGTGCCCTTGGGCATTAGTACGGAATAACTATGTAACTTCCTTGTACATGGAACAACTTTGTGCTGTTATAAAGGAAACTTGTGTTGTTTTGTTATTCGTTTGCGATTTTGGATGTTGATTGAGCGAGTCCCCGAGCGCGTCCGCCCTTTTTATGGGGTTTACCTCATTGTTATATGTTTGTGAATTTTTAATGAGTTAAGGTCGACTCGCCATAGCTCGGAGAGCCAGTCACATGGCGACTTCCAGGGGTGCTCTGTACTTGACCGTTTTCCCGGGCGCGAACAAGGTCGGGTTGCCGAGTCCTCGAGCATGGTACTTGGTGGTTCTAGTCGCAGGCCCAGGGTAGGTGAGGACTAAGCGCGTTTATAGTAAGCGCGTCACTCCTGCCTGTTCCGAAGGATCAGTCGCATGGCGAGTCCTGGGCACGCTCTCATACTAGGCGTTTTTTCCTAGTCACTCGTATTTGGCTGGGTGTCAGTCCCCGAGCGTGGTACTTGGCCGTTCGAGTCTCTATGCCAAGGATGCAGAGGACTTGGTCGCTGTGAGGAGCGAATGCAGTTGTCTTGACTCGGTGAGCCAGTCGAGCTAAGCGACTCCAATGGGGCTCCGGGTTGGCGTTTTTCGTGGACGTTGCGAGGCCTGGATTTTCCCAGTGCCCTCGTGCCGCACTACTTGGCCGTGCCGGTCGCTTTACCAGAGGTTGACTTCTGCGAATAGCATAACGCTGTTATTACGAGTGCGAGTGGCACAAGACACGGAGAGGAGACCCAATTTTCGGTAACCGAGCTGTTTTATTTCATAGCGGGTGGGGAGTACATGTGTGGGGTTCTTGGAGTAGAACTTCCGTAGGAGGTTTACATTCCACGGCCGCTTGACATCGAGTTTTCCGTCTCCTCGGACGTCGGTGAGGTAGTAGGCGTCGTTGCCCAGTACTCGCCCAATGGTGAATGGTCCCTCCCAAGGGGGAGGGAGAGCTTGTGCATGCCTTTCTTGTCCTGGATTAGGCGCAGTACCAGGTCGCCTTCCTGGAAAGTGCGAGTCCTCACTCACCGTCTATGGTAGCGGCGGAGCCCTTGCTGGTAGATGGCAGTACGGGAGCGGGCTAGGTCGCGTGCCTCGTCGAGCTGGTCGACTCCGTCTTGGCGTGCGAGTTCGTTTGCAGCCTCCGTGTAGTTGACCACCCTTGGTGAATCGTGCTTGAGGTCAGTGGGCATGACTGCCTCGACACCGTACACCATGAAGAAGGGGGTGAATCCTGTCGACCTATTGACAGAGGTGCGGATGCCCCAGATGATGGAGGGTAGTTCCTCGACCCAGCACCCGGCGGTGCGCTCCAGTGGCACTTGGAGCCGTGGCTTCAGGCCATGGAGGATGCTCTGATTAGCTCGTTCCGCCTGGCCATTGGACTCCGGGTGCGCGACTGAGGCGAGGTCGAGTCGAATGTGGTGTTCCTCGCAGAACTCGGCCATGGCTCCTTTGGCGAAGTTGGTGCCGTTGTCCGTGATGATGCTGTTTGGGAAGCCGTAGCGATAGATGAGCTCGCGTAGGAACTTGGTGGCGGTCTTCCCGTCGCACTTGCAGACTGGCTTGGCCTCCACCCATTTTGTGAATTTGTCGACTGCGACTAGGAGGTGGGTGAAGCCGGAGGGGGACTTCTTGAAGGGGCCTACCATGTCCATGCCCCATACGGCGAATGGCCAGGTGATGGGGATTGTCTTGAGCGCCGAGCTCGGCATGTGGGTCTGGTTGGCGTATTTCTGGCATCCGACGCACCACTGGACGATGTCGACAGCGTCTGCGTGTGCGGTGAGCCAGTAGAAGCCGTGTCGCATAGCCTTTGCGACCAGAGAGCGGGCGCCGGCATGGTGGCCGCAGTCACCGGAGTGAATGTCTTGGAGGATTTTGCGTCCTTCAGCGGGTTGAACACAACGTTGGAACACGCCGGTCACGCTGCGATTGTGGAGCTGACCGTTGATGATAACGAAGGATTTGTAGCGGTGTGCTATCATCCGGGCGTTCGTTTCGTCCACGGGCAGGGTGCCTCCCTCCAAGTAGGCGACGTATGGCGCGGTCCACTCGTTTGGCTCGGTGATTAGTGCGACCAGGGCTGCTTCTGGTTGCAGCGGGATTTCGATGTCGATCTCCCTTGGGGGAGAGATGGAAGGCTTGGTGATGGTGTCGAGGAAGACGTCGGCGGGTGGTGCGAGTCGAGCCGAGCTGATGCGAGAGAGTGCGTCGGCCTCCTCGTTCTTCCGCCTGTCGATCCACTCGACAAAGTAGCCTGCGAAGTGTCCACCCAGCTGGTCCACTGCTTGGCGATATGCCTCCATGGTGGGCGAGACGGCGTCACAGGTGCCGGCGACTTGCCCGGCGACGAGGTCGGAGTCTCCGTAGCAGTGCAGGTGATTGACGTTCATCTCCTTGGCAGCTCGCATGCCGTGGAGTAGCGCCTCGTACTCGGCCATGTTGTTGGTGCAGGGGGTGAAGTCGAGGTAGAGGATGTAGCAGAGCTTGTCGCCCTTCGGAGATGTTAACACGATCCCTGCCCCTGCACCGTCCGCGTTCTTGGAGCCATCGAAGTGTAGCTTCCAATAGGGGAGGTATGGCAGCTTCTCTGGCTGCTGGGTCTCCTCCCAATCAGCGAGGGAGTCTACGAGATCCTACGATTTGATCGCCTTGCGCGGCTCGTACTTAATGTTGTGGACGCCGATCTCGACGGCCGACTTGGCGACTCGCCCGGTCGCCTCGCGGTTGCGGATGATGTCCTGCAGCGGTGCTGAGGAGACGGCCGTTATTGGGTGCTCCTGGAAGTAGTGCGGCAGTCGCCGCTGTGCTCTGAAGACCGTGTATACCAATTTATGGTATTGCGGGTAGAGCTGGCGCGACTCGGTGAGGACTTCGCTGATGTAGTACACTGGTCGCTGCACCGGGCGCTCCTTTCCTTCCTCTGGCCGTTCGACGACCATGACGGCGCTAACGACGCGTTCTAAAGCTGCGACATAGACCAGCATGGGTTCCTTGTCGACGGGGGCGCCGAGTAGACGCGCTGCGAGTAGCAACTCCTTGAGGTCGTGGAGCGCGTCATCTTCCTCCTTGTCCCACTAGAAGGTGGGGTTCCTGCAAATTAGGCGGTAGAGGGGCATCGCCTTTTCGCCTAACCGGGGGATGAAGCGACTGAGAGCCGAGACTCGCCCGGCCAGCTTCTGGACGTCACGCAGGCACTCAGGCCTGCCGAGTGTTGATCTTGGCAGGGTTCGCCTCGATCCCGCGCTTGGAGACAACGTATCCCAGTAGCTGTCCAGTTGGCACACCGAAGGTGCATTTCCCTGGGTTTAGCTTTATCTTGTACCTCCGCAGGTTTGCAAATGTTTCCGCCAGGTCGGCGAGTAGGTCGTTCTGGCGAGCGGATTTCACCACCACGTCGTCGATGTAGACGTGGATATTGCGGCCAATCTGGCTCGCAAGGCACTCCTGCATGCACCTCTGGTAGGTCGCCCCGGCGTTTTTGAGGCCGAAGATCATGGCGGTGTAGCAGAAGGCTCCGAATGGCGTGATGAACGCCGTCTTCTCTTCGTCCTCAACGGCCATTTTGATCTGGTTGTACCCAGAGTAGGCGTCGAGGAAGCATAGCGCCTCCGAGCCCGCGGTGGAATCGATGATTTGGTCGATCCGCGGGAGGACAAATTGCTCCTTCGGGAAGGCGCTGTTTAAGTTTGTATAATCGATACACATCCTCTAGGTCCTGTTTTTCTTCTCGACCAGGACTGGGTTTGCCATCCACTTGGAGTACTTGATTGGCCGGATGAAGCCTGCAGCGAGTAGATGCTACACCTCCTCGGCGATGGCTCGGTGGCGCTCTTCATTGAAGGGCCGCAGCGACTGCTTGACAGGTCATGCTTTGGGGTCGGCGTTGAGTTTGTGCTCAGCGAGTTCCCTCGGGACACCAGGCATGCCGGATGGCTTCCATGCGAAGATGTCCCTGTTCTCACGGAGGAACTCGATGAGCGCACTTCCTATGCTGGGCTCATGCCCGTCCCGATCGTCACCGTCTGGCTGGAGTCGCCTAGGACCATCTCGACGGTGCGGGTATGCGTCGTTGCCTCGAAGGCGGTGGAGTTGCCGCCCTCCGAGTTGGGCTTTTTGAGTATGGTGGGGTCGTCACTGTTGACCCCGCTCGCATACTTGGTGAGCTCCTTGGCTTGGTTGGCCTCTGCCGCGATGACGGCGTCAGCGAGTTCGGCCTCTTTGGCCTCACACTCTGCGGCCATGTCGGGGTCGCCATGGATGGTGATAACGCCGCACGGCCCAGGTAGCTTCATCGCGTTGTACGCATAGTGGGGCGCTGCCATGAACTTGGCGAACGCCTGGAGCCCCAGGACGCAGTGGTAGGGGTTGTCGAAGGGCACCAACTCGAAGACGATCCGCTCGGTGCGGAAGTTTGCTGGTGTTCCGAAGGTGACTGGCAACTGTCGTGGGAATGACCACGGCAGATGCTGCAATCGGCAGCGAGTAGTAGAACATAGGGCAAGGGTGGCCAGTCATCTGTGGTGCGAGATGAGGGCGGAGACACAGGGTTTTACCTAGGTTCGGCCCCCTGGAGGGTAAAGACCTACTCCTGCTAGATTGTATTATGATGGAAGGTTTATATAGACTCACCCCCTAGGGTTTACGTATCCTCTACACGCCCTCTAGGGAGGTTTATATAGACTCACCCCCTAGGGTTTACATATCTCAACCGAATCAGTTAAGGTTTCGGCAATCGTTTAACCTAATCCGACTGGGCCTATCTACTCTCCTGGGCCTTCAGCCTCCAGTCGCTTGAATCTACGCCAGGTCTTGATCCAGTCGCCCTCCTGCAGGCCCACTCGCCAGTTCCTGGGCCGGTCGGAAACGTCCTCCTGGGTATACCCCGGTAGGCATATCCCCATCAGTAGTCCCCGAGGCCGTCGCTAATTGGTCGCAGGTGTTCGTTGGCAGTCGGAGTATACGGGTCCAATGCGAACGCCCAGTCGAATTGGCGGCGGACTCCTGAATAAAGGAAAAACCAGTTATTCTGGTCGCAATGACAGCGGCCAGTCGGGTCGCAACTCGGCGAACGGGTCAGCGAAATGCTCAGTCACTGTTGTAGTGATCGGGTCGGCGAGTCGAATGGACGAAGTTGGACCGTTAGATGAGGTCAAAATAGCCATTGGGGTAATCCAACGGTAACTTTTGGCGTAATCACCGCGTAGTAACGGCTCCCGAAATTGGCGGGTAGCAACCGCTATATAAGGGAAATGGCAGGCGACTGGGAAGACACTCCTTCGTCTTTCCTACGATTTCGCCCACCTCCGTTTTCCCCCGCGTCGCGATCCAATCGATCCAGAAACCTTCAACCTCCGCGAACCTTTCAGCCAATGGCCCCCTGCATCGAACCATGGGGCAGGTCCAAGTGCACCAGGGCGCTACTGGCGTCCTTCGAGGAGGCCGGGATCCTGCGCACCGGCAGGTGGCGCATCCCCGCGGCCGGAGAGGTGACTCCGGATCCGCGCGAGGGAGAGTTTGTTTGCTTCACCAGCCATCTGGAACGGGGGCTGGGGTTCCCCACGTCTCTCTTCTTCCGGCGCTTCTGCGCCTTCTACGGGATCCAGCCGTCGGACCTGGGCCCGCACAGCATCGAGCAGCTCGCCATTTTCTTGGCGTTCTGCGAGTGCTACCTGGGCTGCAGGCCCTACTTCCCCCTGTGGCAAGATCTGTTCCACGGGAGGATCAGTCGTGAAGAATCAGGCGGCCCAATGATGGCGGCGGGTGGCCTGACGTTCCAGTTGAAGTCGAAGGCCTCCTTCTTCGACCTGATGCTGCCTGCCAAGGCGGCAAGCGAGTGGAAGAAGTCCTGGTTCTACGTCACCGAGGCGACTCCAGAGGGCGAGGTAGCGATCCCAAGGTACTCCACCGACCGGCCCGAACCGCGCTGACTCCAGGTCGGTAAGCTCCCAGTAGACCAGCGGATGGACGATATGCTTCAAACCATCCGCGAATTAAAGAAGAAGGGCCTTCAAACCATCAACTTGTACAACTGTTGGCTCGGGCGGCGACTTGTTCCCCTGGCCCGCCGCGACCATTACATGTATGAGTACATGGGTAGGGAAGACTCGACGAAGTCCTGCCTTGCCGAGTGGAAACTCGAAGACTACGTTCTGGCGTTGAAGAAGATCACCCAAGCAGCATACCTGGACGCGAAGGCTGGGGTCGCCCCCTACACCGCGAAGCATCCAGATCCAACGGTAAGTCGCTGTTTTCACTATCATTCGCAGCCTCAGTTGATGCTGTCGCGGTTATATTGATATTGTCTCGTGCCTACTGCAGTTATTTCAAGTGGTGGAAGGGTGGCTCCCACCCGCGGACGACGAGAACTCAAGATCGTCCGTCCAGGACGAGGGTGATTCGCCTCCTGCCAAGGGCGGCGTCGGGAGCGACGCGAGTGATGACGACGACGATGATGACGAGCCCAGGGAAGAGGCCGCCCCGATGGTTCGCAAGACTCGCGGGCAACATCAGCGCGAGCTCGAGGCGAGCAGAAGCCTCGAACGTCACGATGAGGACGACGAGCTTCCCGAGCACACCTCGCGTCGTGAAGCTACACCGTCGAAAAAGAAGAAGAAGAAGGAAGTAAAGGCTCCACCAAGGAGGAAGACGAAGCCGGCGAAACAGGCATCTCCGCCTCGTTCGGCGAGTAGTTCCGACGCCACCAGCTTGGCCAGGGATGAAGCGCCGCAGACGACAGCAGCACCGGATGCCACTGCCGCCCTGAGTGAGGTATCTCTGGCCTCGCTTCCCCCCTATTCACCCCAGTCTCTGGGTTTGGGGTTGCTCCAGCCGCAGCAGCTTCGCCTCCCAGGAGATCTCCTGCCAAATTCGTTTCGGAGGCTCCTGTCGCGGCCTCGTTGTTGAAGAGGCCTTCCGTGTCTTGGGCGCATGACGTTTTGGAGATGGGCCTCAGTCGGAAACTAGGCCCCGAACTAGAGAAGCCGGCCAGCATCCGCACGGGGCTGTGATTCATCCCAGTCGCCAAGTAAGTTTTGTTCACCTGCCTTGCCTTCGTTGTACGCGGACCATTTTGCTCATGTAATCAATTCGCAGGACTGGAGTTAAAAAGATAGGTCACCTGTCCGTGGCCAAGGTGCCGGCAGTCGCTACCGAGGACCCCTCACGGAAGAGGAAAGCTGATGAGGTCGCTGCCCCCGCAGACAGTGCCAAGAAGGCCAAGGGCGATGATGTCGTCAAGGTGTCTGGCGACACGACGGTTGCTCCGAGTGGTCCTGCGACGGAGGCAGCCTTGAAGACCAAGGAGGATGTTTCCTCGCATGGGATGGCCGATCCGGCTCCTCTTGGTGCTGGAGCATCCACCGCGACCTTCCCCCGCTTCATGGCCAAAGCGGCTACAGCGAGTGGTACAACGCCATTGAGCCGCGTACATGGGGTTGCCGAAACGGAGGTCGAGCAGCGTCGCGGGCACAATCCAGCTCTTCTCGCATTTGTGGATGCGCTACAGCTCCATGGCATGCTGGGCGCAGCCATCCAGGTATGTCCAGTCCCCGAGGATCGGGCCACTGAATTTCAGTGGTCAGATTCTTTTGGTGTTTGTTTTTATTTGTAGCACCCAGTCCCCTAGTGCGCAGTCGCTGAATTTCAGCGGGTGGGCACTTGGGATTTTTGATCTCCAGTCCCCGAGTGTCCAGTCGCTGAATTTCAGCGGGTGGGCACTTAGGATTTTTGATCTCCAGTCCCCGAGTGTCCAATCGCTGAATTTCAGCGGGTGGGCACTTAGGATTTTTGATCTCTAGTCCCCGAGTGTCTAGTCGCTGAATTTCAGCAGGTGGGCGCTTAGAATCCCGTTGTTGTTAACTGTTTGACTTGTGCACAGGGCTTGCAGCGTGAATCAGCCGACCGGCTTGCTGCGAAGTGTCGCGCGGAGAAGGAGCTTGTTGCCGTCCAAGAGACGAACAAGGGACTCCAGGCAATCGCTGCCAAGGCAGAGGAGGTCCGCCAGAGCCTTGTCCCGGCGAGTGAACTGTCGGCGGCTCAGTCTGCCTTGAGTATGGCTGAGCGGCGGATCGCTGATCTTGAGCGCGAGCTTAAGGAAGCGAAGGCGGAGGCGAGTTCAGCGGATGGGCGAGCCAGAGCTGCTGTTACGGCTGCCGCTGAAGAGCGGAAGGTCTCTGACGCCCTCGTTGCTGGGCTACAAGATGACTTCTCCTCTCTTCAAAGCTTCATCACGGGTCTCTGTCGTCCTTTGATTGGTAAGCTTTCCTGCCTCCGCCTGTAGTAGCTATGTTATGGAATCGTCGTTGTATTTACTGCCGACCCCTGTCCGCAGGTCGGATTATCGACAGCTCGGAGGAGGCGCAAACGTATGACGCGCGGCAGTGCGTGGCCACTCTGGTCGACTCGGCCACGTTGTCTGCGGCTTGCATTCGAGCGTATCTTCAAGAGATGTCGCCCACGGAAGTGATTCCCAGCGATCTCATCGAAGTTCGGCGGTATCTGGAGAAGGCGCCGTCAGTCGTCGAGTTCATGACGCGGTCGGCGTTCCGACGCGGGGCGGCAACGGCGCTTAGCCTTGGGCTTGCCCACTTCCCGGAGGACTTCGACCTTGACGACGTGATGAGTGGCTACCCCTCATCGACGGGCTCGGTGGAGATTGCCGAGGTGCTGAAGCTGACGGACCGGGCCGCGGTATACTCCGATCGCGTCTGGGCGATGGGCGACCTTCTCCCTTATCAGGAGACGACTGTCGCGCCCAACGATCCCGAGCCACCGCACTGGGACTTCAAGGTCGAGCAGCCCTTCCGTGCGGCAATGGCGGGTGAGTTGACGACGTACCCGTCGAACCCGTACACTCCCTTCATTCGCAACCGCAAGGGTGGCGGCGAGTCGACGTCGAAGCCTGCGGAATATAAACATTGTGCCCTGGGGCATTAGTAGTAATTTGTCCATCGGGCTCAACTTGTATTTTGTAACAACTTTGTTATGCTGTAATGGAATTTCGCGTTATTTTGTGAGTTGTCTTGCGATTTTGATTGATGATTGGACGAGTCCCCGAGCGCGTCCGCCTTTTTTATGGGGTTTACCTCGTTTGTTATGTGTTTGTGGTTTTGAACGTTTTGTCAGTTGTTTTGTTATTGAGGTCGACTCGCCCGAGCTTGGAAAGCCAGTCGCAGGGCGACTCCCATGAGTGCTCTTTACTTGACCGTTTTCCCTTGCGCGAACGAGGTCAGGTAGCCGAGTCCCCGAGCGTGGTACTTGGTGGTTCTAGTCGCGGCTCTAGGGTGGGTGAGGACTGGGCGCATTAGAGTGAGCGCATCACTCCTGCCTGGCCCGTCGGGTCAGTCGCGTGGCGAGTCCTGGGCATGCTCTCGTACTTGGCGTTTTTCCCTAGTCGCTCGTGCTTAACTGGTCGCCAGTCCCCGAGCGTGGTACTTGGCCGTTCGAGTCGCTGTGTCGAGGATGCGAAGGATCACGGTCGCTGTGAGGAGCGAAGGCAGTTGTCTTGGCTCGTTAAGCCAGTCGAGCTAGGCGACTCCAATGGGGCTCCGGGTAGGCGTTTTTCGTGGACGTTACGAGTCCTGGGGTAACCCAGTGCCCTCGTAACGCAGTACTTGGCCGTGCCGGTCGCTGTACCAGAGGTTGACTTCTGCAGTTAGCTTGACGCTATTATTACGAGTGCGAGTGGCACAAGACACGGAGAGTAGGTGCAATTTGCGGTAGCCGATATATTTTATTTCATAGCTAATGGAGGGTACATGTATGGAGTTCTAGGAGTAGAACTTCCGTAGGAGGTTTACATTCCACGGTCACTTGACGTCGAGTTTCCCGTCTCCGCGGACGTCGGTGAGGTAGTAGGCATCGTTGCCGAGTACTCGCCCGATGGCGAATGGTCCCTCCCACGGGGGGGGGAGAGCTTGTGCATGCCCTTCTTGTCCTGGATGAGGCGTAGCACCAGGTCGCCTTCCTGGAAGGTGCGAGTCCTCACCCGTTGGCTATGGTAGCGGCGGAGTCCTTGCTGGTAGATGGCATTGCGGGAGCGAGCTAGGTCGTGTGCCTCGTCGAGTTGATCGACTCCATCCTGGCGTGCGAGTTCGTTCGCAGCCTCCGTGTAGTGGACGACCCTTGGCGAGTCGTGCTCTAGGTCGGTGGGCATGACTGCCTCGGCGCCATACACCATGAAGAAGGGGGTGAACCCTGTCGACCTGTTGACCGAGGTGCGGATACCCTAGATGACGGAGGGTAGCTCCTCGACCCAGCACCCGGCGGTGCGCTCGAGTGGTACTTGGAGCCGTGGCTTCAGGCCGTGGAGGATGCTCTGGTTGGCCCGTTCCGCCTGGCCGTTGGACTCCGGGTGGGCGACTGAGGTAAGGTCGAGTCGGATGTGATGTCCCTCGCAGAACTCGGCCATGGCTCCTTTGGCGAAGTTGGTGCCGTTGTCCGTGATGATGCTGTTTGGGAACCCGTAGCGATATATGAGCTCGCGTAGGAACTTGGTGGCGGTCTTCCCGTCGCATTTCCGGACTGGCTTGGCCTCCACCTACTTTGTGAATTTGTCGACCGCGACCAGGAGGTGGGTGAAGCCGGAGGGGGCCTTTTTGAAAGGGCCTACCATGTCCATACCCCACACGGCGAACGGCCAGGTGATGGGGATTGTCTTGAGCGCTGAGCTCGGCACGTGTGTCTGGTTGGCGTACTTCTGGCACCCGGCGCACCGCTGGACAATGTCGATGGCGTCTGCGTGTGCGGTAGGCCAGTAGAAGCCGTGCCGCATAGCCTTTGCGACCAGAGAGCGGGCACCGGCGTGGTGGCCGCAGTCGCCGGAGTGGATGTCATGGAGGATTTTGTGTCCTTCAGCGGGTTGGATGCAGTGTTGGAACACGCCGGTCACGCTGCGCTTGTGGAGCTCGCCGTCGATGATGACGAAGGATTTTCAGCGTCGCTCTATCATCCAGGCGTCTATTTTGTCAGTTGGCAAGGTGCCTCCCTCCAGGTAGGTGATGTACGACGTAGTCCAGTCGTCTGTCTCGGCGATGAGTGCGACCAGGGCTGCCTCTGGTTGCAGTGGGACTCCGATGTCGATCTCCCTTGGGGGAGAGACGGACAGCTTGGTGATTGTGTCGAGGAAGACGCCGGCGGGTGGTGCGAGTCGAGCCGACCGATACTAGAGAGTGCGTCGGCCTCTTCGTTTTTCCGCCTGTCGATCCACTCGACGGAATAGCCTGCGAAGTGTCCGCCCAGCTTGTCAACTGCTTGGCGGTATGCCGCCATGGTGGGGGAGACGGCGTCGCAGGTACCAGCGACCTGCCCAGCGACGAGGTCGGAGTCTCCGTAGCAGCGTAGGTGGTTGACATTCATCTCCTTGGTGGCTCGCATGCCATGGAGTAGTGCTTCGTACTCGGCCATGTTGTTGGTGCAGGGGGTGAAGTCGAGGCAGAGGACGTAGCGGAGCTTGTCGCCCTTCGGGGAAGTCAGCACGATCCCTGCTCCTGTGTCGTCTGCATTCTTGGAGCCATCGAAGTGCAGGCTCCAATAGTGGAGGTACGGTAGCTTTTCCGGCTGCTGGGCCTCTTCCCAGTCGGCATGAAGTCCGCGAGATCCTGCGACTTGATCGCTTTGCGTGGCTCATACTTGATGTTGTGGACGCCGATTTCGACGGCCCACTTGGCGACTCGCCCGGTCGCCTCACGGTTGCGGATGATGTCCTGCAACGGTGCTGAGGAGACGACCGTGATCGGGTGCTCCTGGAAGTAGTGTGGCAGTCGCCGCTGTGCTCTGAAGACCGCGTATACCAGTTTCTGGTATTGCGGGTATCGCTGGCGCGACTCGGTGAGGACCTCGCTGATATAGTACACTGGTCATTGTACTGGGCGCTCCTTTCCTTCCTCTGGCCGCTCGATGACCATGACGGCGCTGACGATGCGCTCGGAAGCCGCGACGTAGACCAGCATGGGTTCTTTGTCGACGGGGGCGACGAGTAGCGGTGCTGCGAGTAGCACCTTCTTGTGGTCGTGGAGCGCGGCGTCCGCCTCCTTGTCCCACTGGAAGGTGGGGTTCTTGCGCATCAGGTGGTATAGGGGCATCGACTTTTTGCCCAATCGGGGGATGAAGCGACTGAGAGTCGCGACTCGCCCGGCCAGCTTCTGGACGTCGCGCAGGCACTCGAGTTTTTCGAGTCGAGCGATCGTGTCGATCTTGGTGGGGTTCGCCTCGATCCCGCGCTTGGAGACGACGTATCCAAGTAGTTGTCCTGCTGGTACACCGAAGGTGCATTTGCCTGGGTTTAGCTTTATCTTGTATTTCCGCAGGTTGGCGAATGTTTCCGCTAGGTCGGCGAGTAGGTTGCTCTGGCGAGCGGACTTCACTACCACGTCGTCGATGTAGACGTGGATATTGCGGCTAATTTGGCTCGCAAGGCACTCCTGCATGCACCACTGGTAGGTTGCCCCGGCGTTCTTGAGGCCGAAGGTCATGGCGGTGTAGCAGAAGGCTCCGAATGGCGTGATGAACGCCGTCTTTTCCTCGTCCTCGACAGCCATTTTGATCTGGTTGTACCCAGAGTAGGCGTCGAGGAAACAAAGCGACTCCGAGCCCGCGGTGGAATCGATTATTTGGTCGATCCGCGGGAGGACGAATTTCTCCTTCGGGCAGGCGCTGTTTAAATTTACACATCCTCCAGGTCCCATTTTTCTTCTCGACCAGGACTGGGTTTGCCAGCCACTTGGAGTATTTTATTGGTCGGATGAAGCCTGCAGCGAGTAGACGCTGCACCTCCTCGGCGATGGCTTGGCGGCGCTCTTCATTGAAGGGCCGCAACGACTGCTTGACAGGTCGCCTTTGGGGTCGGGGTTGAGTTTGTGCTCAGCGAGTTCCCTAGGGACACCAGGCATGTCAGAGGGCTTCCATGCGAAGATGTCCCAGTTCTCACGGAGGAACTCGATGAGCGCGCCTTCCTATGTTGGGCTCATGCCCGTCCCGATCGTCACCGTCTGGCTGGAGTCGCCTGGGACCTGCTCGACGGTGCGGGTGTGCGTCGTTGCTTCGAAGGCTGAGGTGTTGCCGCCCTCCGAGTTGGGCTTCTTGAGTATGGTGGGGTCGTCATTGTTGACCCTGCTCGCGTACTTGGCGAGCTCGTCGGCGTGGTTGGCCTGTGCCGCGATGACGGCGTCGGCGAGTTCGGCACCTTTGACCTAGCACTCGGCGACCATGTCGGGGTCGCCGTGGATGGTGATGACGCCGCGCGGCCCGGGGAGCTTCATCGCGTTGTACGCGTAGTGGGGCGCTGCCATGAACTTAGCGAATGCCTGGCGCCCCAAGACACAGTGGTAGGGGCTGTCGAAGGGCACCAGCTCGAAGACGATCCGCTCGGTGCGGAAGTTTGTCGGTGTGCCGAAGGTGACTGGCAGCGTGACCTTGCCGATCGGGTACGCCTTCCGACCGGGGACGATGCCATGGAACGTGGTGTAGGTCGTCTCGACCATCGACTGCGGGAGCCGCAGTCGCCTGAAGGTGTCCAGGTACAGGATGTTGATGGAGCTGCCACTGTCCATCAATGTCTTGGGGAGCCAGTAGTCTCCCACCTTGGGCTTGACTACCAGGGCGACTCGGCCTGGGTACTCAATGCACGGCGAGTGGTCCTGGCGGCTCCAAGTGATTGGTTGCTCCGACCAGTTGAGGAACTGGGGAACGTCCACCTGGGCCACCGCGTTTACGGCGACGGCGCGGGCGATGACCTTCTTCTCGCGCTTCGTGTTGAAGCCTGTGAAGGTGTGGAGCGAGCCGGCCACGCTACCAAATTTTCCGCCGTTTGGCGGGTTGTTGTCGGGGTCCTCCCGTGCTCGCCGTGCCTTCTCGATCTCCTTGAGAGAGTGGCCGTCGGCGGTCGTGTGCGTGGCGGGCTTCCCTTCCCTGCTGTGAAACGCACAAGGTTGGTTAAGGAGGGCCGCGGGGTCGAACCTTGGTTTCGCCTTGTAGTTGCCACCGTCGCGGCGTTGCCTCCCGTCGCGGCGGAAGCTCTTGGGCTAACGCTGCGCGTGCCCAGAGTTGGCGACGAAGTCGACTCGCTCGTCATTGCGGCGCTTGCCGGTGAGGCGAGTTTGCTGTAGCATAGGTCGGACCGTCGTCCGTTGTCGTTGCCGTTCGTGCGGCGTTGACCTCCCGACTCGTCGTCGGTTTCCTGGTTTGGGTCTTCCTCCGTGTATCTTTTGGCGATCTCAAGGAGGTCCGGTATGTTGTCGAGTGTGCGGTATGCTCGTTTGAGCTTGGCGACCAAGGGCTCGTAGCGGCACGAGGTCTTGAAGTAGTGGATCACGGTGTCCGGGTGGATGCCGACCGCGTTGTACCATAGTTCTTGCCACCGTTGGACCCAGCTGCGGGTCGACTCGCGGGGTCCCTGGACGCATCGTTCCAGGTCCTCGATGGTGGTGGTGCGGGTGTATGAACCCTCGAAGTGCCTGACGAAGGCATCGCGCATCTCTTCCCAGGAGTCGATGCTATCCGGGGGGAGAGTGTTGATCCACTGCCTGCCCGCTTCCTCCATCATCAGGGGGAGGTAGCGGGCGGCTAGCAGGTCAGTGTGGCCGGCGATCCCCATCGCCATGAGGTAGGTGTCCAGCCACACAGAGGGGTCATACGAAGGGTCGTACTTCTCTATTTCCTTCGGCACTTTGAAGTTCGCCGGGTATTTTTCGCCTCGGATCATCGGTCCGAAGCATCAGGGCCCGAGTCGGCTTAGCGACCCCATCAGCTCGCCGTCGCGGCGATTGGTTAGGGTGTGTCGCAGGTCATCGGGCTTGCGTGCGCGCCAGCTCTGGTTGTTGATGATGTGGGTGCGGGCGTTGACGGGCTGACCGTTGGCGGCAACGAAGTTGGTCGCTGGCCTGGGGTCGTTGGTGGAGAGTGCCGCGTTCGCGGGTCGGTGTTGGAGCTGCAGTGGTTCGGGTGGCGGGCAATTGAGGGTGTTTGCCGCCAATGGGCGGCCGCTTGAGGCCGCTCTGCTGCCCGAAGAACGCGAGTACATCCGGCCCTGCGAGTCGGCGCCTGCGTTTTGCTGCTTGACCGCCTTTGCGAGCAGGGCCCTGACGTACTGGATCTGTAGGGCGCCGTCACCGGTGGCCGTGATGTTGTAGGCCGCTGCTCGGCCCTCCACGAGGTTGTCCATCGGGGTAGAGAACAGTGGTAGGCCGTTCGCGTCTCGCTCCCATGAGGAGACTACTATCCGTGGCTGATCCCTGGGGGGTGTGTGGTTGGGTGGAGGTGGGGCGCCCATCGCCGTCGACCCTGGTGGGGGCCGGGCGCTTCCTCCTGGTGGCGCGTTCTCGCAGATCGCGCGCTCGGCCACGCGGGCCGGGTCGTTTTCGTCGTCGAAGTTCAGGGCGCGCCCCTGGACGGTGGGGTTCAAGCGCGACCTGATTCGCTGCTAGTGGTAACGTGACAGCTCCTGCGCCGTCACCTGCTCGAGGCGAAATTTTTCACGCTCGGCGTGCTCCTTGCCGACTGCTTCCGCCAGCTTCAGGCGGAGTTCCTCGACCTCCGTTGCCGTTGCGTTGGGAGGGATCGGGGTGGAGAAGGGATCCTCCGGCGGGTCGGTGTCGGTCGCCATGTAGGTCGCGGCGTGGCGACCGGTCCCATCACGGAGATCGGCGGAGTTTTCCGACCCGGAGTCGAAGTCGAAGATCCCAAGGATGGAGGGATCCTCGAAGTCTCCTATGTTGGAGACCTGGGTGAAGGAGCCCGCGGGCAAAGCCACAATGATGGATCCGGCGAGTGACGCCGGGGTCGCCGAGTCGGCGTCGTCGTTGAGGGCCGCGTCTTCCGCGGCTGCGGTGGTTTCGGCCACGTCGTTGTGGGCCGAGTTGTACTCGGAGGCGAGGCGGTGGATTGTGCGGACCTGGCTCTCGGAGAGCCGGTCGCGTGGTGGCGACTCGCGGATGCGAGCCGAGTCCTCCGAGACGATGACGTCGGTGAGGCCGACGAAGAGGCTGATCGTGCCGACTGGAAAGATCATGCTATGCGTGACGGGTCGCGCCGCCGGGACGTAGCTGCTCGGCAAGATCTGGAGCATCTCGCCGATCGCTATCATGTGGCCGGTGGCGACCGACTCGTTGATGGGAAGATTGGATCTCGCCGCAGAACACCGGCCAGGCCCCACGGTGGGCGCCACTGTCGTGGGAATGACCACGGCAGATGCTGCAATCGGCAGCGAGTAGTAGAACATAGGGCAAGGGCGGCCAGCCATCTGCGGTGCGAGATGAGGGCGGATACACAGGGTTTTACCCAGGTTCGGCCCCTGGAGGGTAAAGACCTACTCCTGCTAGATTGTATTATGATGGAAGTACAATGGGGCGAGCTCGACGGCTAGGCGGTGAGTCTCTTGGGTGGATGATGGAACTTATCCTCTACACACCCTCTAGGGAGGTTTATACAGACTCACCCCCCTAGGGTTTACATGTCTCAACCGAATCAGTTAAGGTTTCGACAATCGTTTAACCTAATCCGACTGGGCCTATCTACTCTCCTGGGCCTTCAGCCTCCAGTCGCTTGAATCTACGCCAGGTCTTGATCCAGTCGTCGTCCTGCAGGCCCACTCGCCAGTTCCTGGGCCAGTCGGAAACGTCCTGCTGGGTATACCCCGGTAGGCATATCCCCATCAGCAACGTCACCTTGACGATCGGGTACGCGTTCCGACCGGGGACGATGCCGTGGAAAGTGGTGTAGGTCGTCTCGATCATCGACTACAGGAGCCGCAGTCGCCTGAAGGTGTCCAGGTACAGGATGTTGATGGAGCTGCCGCCGTCCATCAATGTTTTGGGGAGCCAGTAGTCTCCCACCTTGGGCTTGACCACCAGGGCAACTCGGCCCGGATACTCGATCCGTGGCGAGTGGTCCTCGCGGCTCCAGGTGATTGGTTGTTCAGACCAGTTGAGGAACTGGGGGATATCTATCTGGGCCACCATGTTGATGGCGATGGTGCGGGCGATGACCTTCTTCTCGCGCTTCGTATTGAAGCCTGTGAAGGTGTGGAGTGACCCGGCGATGCTGCCGAATTTTCTGCCGTTTGGCGGGTTGTTGTCGGGGTCTTCCCGCGCGCGTCGTGCCTTCTCGATCTCCTTGAGAGAGTGGCAGTCGGTGGTAGTGTGCATGGCGGGCTTTCCTTCCCTGCTGTGGAACACACAACGTTGGTTAAAAAGGGCCGCAAGATCGAACCTCGGCTTCGCCTTGTAGTTGCCACCGTCACGGCGCTGTCCCCCGTCGCGGCGGAAGCTCTTGGGCTCGCGCTGCGCGTATCCAGCGTTGGCGACGAAGTCGACTCGCCCATCACTGCGGCGCTTGCCGGTGAGGCGAGTGTTGCTGTAGCATAATTCGGGTCGCCTCCCGTTGCGTGGCCGCTCGTGCGACGATGTCCTCCCGACTCGTCGTCGGTTTCTTGGTTTGGGTCTTCCTCCGCGTACTTCTTTGCGATCTCCAGGAGGTCCGGTATGTTGTCGAGTGTGCGGTACACTCATTTGAGCTTGGCGACTAGGGGCTCATAGCGGCACGAGGTCTTGAAGCAGTGGATCGCGGTGTCCGGGTGGATCCCGGCCGCTTTATACCACAGATCTTGCCACCGTTGGACCCAGCTGCGGGTCGACTCGCGGGGTCCCTGGACGCACCGCTCCAGGTCCTCGATGGTGGTGGCGTGGGTGTATGAACCCTCGAAGTGCCTGACGAAGGCATCACGCATCTCCTCCCAGGAGTCGATGCTATCCGCGGGGAGGGTGTTAATCCACTACCTGCACGCCCCTCCATCATCAGGGGGAGGTAGCGGGCGGCGAGTAGATCAGTGTGGCCGGCGATCCCCATCGCCATGAGGTAGGTATCCAGCCACACGGAGGGATCGTACGAGGGGTCGTACTTTTCTATTTCCTTCGGCGCTTTGAAGTTCATCGGGTATCATTCGCCTCGGATCATCGGTCCAAAGCACGGGGGCCCCACTCGGCTCAGCGATCCCCTTGGTTTGCCATCGCGGCGGTTGGTGAGGGTGTGCCGCAGGACGTCAGGCTGGCGTGCGCGCCAGCTCTGGTTGTTGATGATGTGGGTGCGGGTGTCGACGGGTTGTCCATTGGCGGCAATAAAGTTGTTCGCCGGCCGAGGGTCGTTGGTGGAGAGTGCCGCGTTCGCGGGTCGGTTTGGAGCTGTAGGGGTTCGGGTGGCGGGCAGTTGAGAGTGTTTGCCGCCATGGGGCGGCCGCTCGAGGCCGCTTTGCTGCCTGATGAACGCGAGTACATTCAACCCTGTGAGTCGACGCCTGCGTTTTGTTGCTCGACCGCTTTGGCGAGCAGAGCCCTGGCGTAATGGATCTGTAGGGCGCCTTCCCCAGTGGCTTCAACGTTGTCGACCGCTGCTCGGCCCACGACGAGGTTGTCCATTGGGGTGGAGAACAGCGGGAGGCCGTTCGCGTCTCGCTCTCGCGAGGAGACCATGATCCTTGGCTGGTCCCTGGGGGGTGCGTGGTTGGGTGGTGGTGGGGCACCGTTGGCCGTTGCCCCTGGAGGGGGCCGAGTGCTTCCTCCTGGCGGCGCGTTCTCGCAGATCGCGCGCTTGGCCGCGCGGGCCGGGTTGTTCTCGTCGTGGAAATTCAGGGCGCGGCCCTAGACGGTAGGGTTCAGGCGCGACCTGTTTCGGAGTTGGTGGTAGCGCGACAGCTCCTGCGCTATCACCTGCTCGAGGCGAAATTTTTCGCGCTCGGCTTGTTCCTTGTGGACTGCCTCCGCCAGCTTCAGGCGGAGTTCCTCGACCTTCGTTGCCGTCGCGTTTGGTGGGATCGGCATGGAGAAGGGGTCTTCCGGTGGGTCGGCGCCAGTCGCCATGTAGGTCGCGGCGTGGCGACCGGTTCTGTCGTGGAGGTCGGCAGAGTTCTCCGACCCGGAGTCAAAGTCAAAGATCCCAAGGATGGAGGGATCCTCGAAGTCTCCAGCGTTGGAGACTTGGGTGATGGAGCCCGCGGGTGACGCGACGATGATGGATCCGGCGCGTGATGCCGGGGTCGCCGAATCGGCGTCATCGTTGAGGGCTGCGTCGCCTGCGGCCGCGGTGGTCTCGGCCACGTTGCTGTGGGCCGAGTCGTACTCGGAGGCAAGGAGGTGGATCGTGCGGACCTGGCTCTCAGAGAGCCGGTCGCGTGGCGGCGACTCGCGGATGCGAGCCGAGTCCTCCGAAGCGATGACGTCGGTGAGACCTACGAAGAGGCTGATCATGCCGACCGACAGGATCACGCTGTGTGTGACGGGCCGCGCCGCCGGGACGTAGCTGCTCGGCAAGATCTGGAGCATCTCGCCGATCGCGATCATGCGTCCGGTGGCGATCGACTCGTTGATGGGAAGATTGGATCTTGCCTTAGAACACCGGCCTGACCGTCCAGGCCCCATGGTGGGTGCCACTGTCGTGGGAATGACCACGGCAGATGCTGCAATCGGCAGCGAGTAGTAGAACATGGGGCAAGGGCGGCCAGCCATCTGCGGTGCGAGATGAGGGCTGAGACACAAGGGTTTACCCAGGTTCGCCCCCCGGAGGGTAAAGATCTACTCCTTCTAGATTGTATTATGGTGAGAGTACAATGGGGCGAACTCGACGGCTAGGCGGCGAGTCGCTTGGGTGTATGATGGAACATATCCTTTATGCGTCCCCCTGGGAGGTTTATATAGACTCACCTCGCTAGGGTTTACAAATCACAACCGAATTAGTTAAGGATTCGGAGATTCTATGACCTAGTCCGACTGGGCCTAGCTACGCTTCTGGGCCTTCAGCTTCTAGTCGCCTGAGCCCACGCCAAGTCTTGATCCAGTCGCCGTCCTGCAGGCCCACTCGCTGACGGCTTGGGCCGGTAGGAATCGTCCCGCTGGGTATACCCCGGTAGGCATATCCCCATCAGCATATCAAGCCATGAATTGCTACATGTCACATTCCAATAAATGGTAGCTTATCTGTAGAAACTCAATTTATCTATATCATCAAATAAGGTTTAACCAACATCACAGAAATCATAGGTTAATTCCAATATATGTGCCACTCAGAGAGGGTGTCGCAAGACCTAGTCTGACTAGGCAGCCTAAAGATAGAGTTCACAGTCCAACAATATTTAGAAAGTAGAAGCTATTAATCAACTTTCTAAACATTACATCTTAGGAATCATACATATATATATATCCACTCAAGTTCATCAAGATTCATCAGAGATATTTACACAGGGGATTAACTATAAACCTCAACCCTGAAGCACATCCACCATGGCCAAAGGCTATGTTTCTAATCACAACATGGCCAGAAAGGCATCAGACTAACACAGACAGTAAGAAGGGTTTAGGCATCAGACTAACAGTAATAGTAATCACTATCAACAATTCCACAATAGGGTAGATAATCAATCCATAAGACTAGCCATAGAAGGTATGCATGTAGTAGTTCATCATCTACAACCATACACACAGTAACAGGGAAGAACCCTAATTCTTCTCTGTAAGGGCACACAAAGAGAGAGCACACTATGTGAGTGCAGAGAGAGTACAGAGAGAGGTGAAGGGAAAGACTTACTCGAGGTCCTTGCAAGGTTATCAAAGAGGAAGCAGAGAGGAGGTCGGCAGCAGAGAGGAGCGGCGGCACGGGGAGCACCCCGAAGGGGAGCTGCGACCCGCGCCAGCAGCGCGCCGAAGAAAGCCGCAGAAGGAGAACAACATCAGCACCATCGAGGGATCACCAGAGCGTCGAGTACGCGGCGAAGCCCCAAACCCTAACCACGGAGTGGGGTCAAGACAGCCAGTAGAGAGCGCCATCGCCGAATCGATCTGGACAGCGACAAGCAGCGGTGTCAACCACGTCGTTCTGCACTGCGGCAGCAATCACAATGGCCGAAGGTGGATGGAATCGCCCGCGATGGCGGCATCGGGCGACCTGAGTGGTGTCGCGAGAGAGATAAGTGAGAGAGGAGAGAACGTGTGGGGGTACTGGGACGCTGTCCAAGGAGCTTTTGGACCAGCCCAAGTGGGCCGGATCAGCCCGGGCTAGGCCCATGTTTTAAAAGGGGATTGTTTAAAATACTTAATTACAAATATACCCTTGAGGTAAAATAATCTATAGAAAAATAAATAAAAAACTTAAAAATACATATAATATATCAAAATGATCACAAAAATAATATCTACCTAATAAAAATATAATATTACTTGTTTGAGTTAAATAAAATGCAAATAAATATTAACACCATTAAATCCTAAGTGAAATTTCATAAAATAAGGAAAAGTCCTAAAAGCCAATAAAAAATAATTTTTGTGTATAAAAATAAATTTACCATTAAATAAAAATACTAATTGAATTCCTTTATAAATAAAATTTGAAGAAAGTATTCAAAGACATTTAACCCTTTATATAATTTTATAAACATAAGAATAATACTTGAAAATAAATAAAAATCATTTTAAGATCTTGAATAAATATATTATAATAGAAAAAATATTAAATATACCATTATAAAGGTTTTTTATGATTTGAAAGTAATAAATCTTTATTTGTTACCTATTCTATTAAAATGAGATAATTGTTTTAGTAGTTCTTTAAAAATCATTTCCTAAGTAGGAAACAACCACATTTCTTACTAAATACTATAAGTTTAATTGCTAAGTCTAAATCCATAATTATAACAAAACTTAAGTGTAAACCATTAAGTTCACAATACTCTTTCTTTAAAACCATAAATCTTTTATATCTAAATATTAATGTCAAAACCATAACTTGAATTAGTAATTAGGCTTAAGTATAATCATGAACTTTAAAATACCCTTCAAAAATCTTAAGATCAAATTAAAACCAACCACTTTTAAATGTGTATCACTCACATATAATATAGTGAATGTTATTTATCCCTTAATCATTAATAACATGACCTTAAATCCTAACAAGGTACTAAGAACATCTATTATGCTCTCATTAATAATTACATATTAGTTTCTGATAACACATCTAATCTCAAACTCATCATTCATTCAAACTGAAAATGGATGATTCTACATTAACAACCATATTATTCAAAACATCAAAGGCTCAGTCATTATTTCTGCATCAACATCATCAGTGTTAATATATGCTGGCCAAACAACATCCTTTTTTAGTATAGTGATATTCAGCACCTCCTCCTCCTCATACATGTCAAACATTGCATTTACTTGGGTCATGCTAGAAATGAGCTCCATTCCATTCTTGCCTTTTCCCTTCTCTTTGACATAGTACATGATGTATCTTATCCCATACCCATGAGCTTCTATCAAGGCTAACAAATTAAGCCTGGTTATGTCTAATCTTCATAAGGTTCTTTCCAGGTTATCCTCACCAGGAAAGTTGAATCTAATCTCCCAAACATCATCATCTAGACTATCATAATTAAAATAAAAATGGTTAGCTAACTACTTCCTAAACACCACATCAATCTTATCTAGATCTTAAATTGCATAATTACTGTTAATAGCTACTAAAACTACCTAACAACTGCATGGAAATTTCAGCTACAATGTCGACACAGACTAGTGATAGCAATACTTTCAGCTACTAATAATTTCTCCTAAAATTGATGAATATACTATCCTAAATTTCATGTACTGATCACAGTCTCAGCAATAACCTATCTTCCTAAATCTAAGCACCCAAGGCAGATCTTTGGAATGGATCTTAATCATAGCTTCTGGATGCGGAACTTACTCTACGCCGCCAAAGGAAAGGGCCCAACGGTGACTACTTTTTGAGGGCCACCGCTTGCATCGACGACTGCGAATCATCTATCGCGAAAGCCGCCCCGCGCATCCTACCACCGCACCCCGCGGATGGACCACAAGGTGGAATGGGTTCAGATCTATTTGCGCCTCCACTGCACCCGTCGCCGCCGCCATTGCCGGGGGTCGCCGCTGACATCATAGGTACAAGAGGGAGGGGAAGGCATGCGCGGGGGACTGTCTAAAACCTAACTGGTTCCCCCTTTTCTTCCAAAAAACAATAGACGGTAGTGGGGCCCGCACAATGTTAACGGTGGTAACGGACGTGTCGGGAGCCGTCTAAAGGGTGCCACGTCATCTCTGCAAGTGGGTCGACCGGTCAGAAGCGGTGTCAATTCGGGTTTAGCACCGAATTGGTGTTTTTTGAGACAACTAATGGATTTTGTGGTAGATTTTTGTATCCTTGTCACAAAGTGGTACCAATCGGTATATTTTGCTATTAAAGTGGTGGTTTTATGCTATTAACTCGTTTGTCGCAGGAAGGTGTCCAAGCTGGAATCTCGTCACCATTGATTCTGAGAAGGGAATCTGCTCGTGCCAGTTGGCTACACGTTGGCACATCCATGTGGCATTAGAGATCCTTTGCTTTTGGTTCCTTCTCGCTCGATCAAGTGGACTACCGTGGAACTTAGTGTATAATACTACGAGAGAGATAAATAAGGATAAAATAATGGTTAAGAATGGCATACCTTAAGGTGGAGGTGGTTCCCTATATATGGATCAACCATTCAGACATATTTTGGTTGTTTAGTTGTGTGCATCAGGTCTTGCACTTGGCTAGCACTAAGCTTAAAGTACCCCTCGGTCAGCCAAGATATGAACACACCAATTTAGTTTTTTTCATGGGGTTTGACCTACTCCGACAAAAAGGGGTGAAGTGTTGCTTCAAGACCAGCATCATTATTCCCCCTCACATCTCTCTATCTCACATGCCCACTTTGCCATCACCCTACAATTGTTCCGGTGAAGTGCTCAACTCCATCTCTCATAAAGGTGACTGACGAACTTGTGTCTATGGATCGGATCTCGTTTGGAGTTGCAGCAACTCCAGTAGGGAAGGTTTGGAACATGTTATGATGCCCTCACTTAAGTTCCCTTCGCCCATTACCTTGCCAGCCGATTTTGCTGTAAGTTCTCCTAACTCCATGTGCAACGAGGTTGTGTTTTCACGCGAATCGTATAGGAAATTTAGGGTTCCAGAGCTATTCAACCTACTATATATTCCTCTGCTTTATCGGTGATGCCGCTCACGATGCATATTGAGGCTAGGGGGTGGGACCTTTATATAGACTCCAAGTTTCACATATTTCGGTTAGTTTCCAGTTAGAACTCGTGGCTTGTTAAACCAGCCACAATCATTAACAATCAGTTACCGAGTCTAATACTATTAATCAATTAGGTTCCAAGCACACACGTGTGAGTCGTGCACCAAGTTTGAACTTAAATTCAAACTCTCAGACTTTAACAATCCATAGAGACAATCCTATAGACAACCTGACATTTCACTATATATTGTTCTTGGGTATACTTCTAGTGTATTCTTATACACTGTATTCCAATATAGCCGTACCGGCTTCTTTAAGTATATTTTCTTAAGTACAATTGCACATCAATTATTCCTTGTTATTTTCATGAATACTTCCACACCGAGGTTTTGATTCCTTGTGTATAACAATGTAGTGCACATATAAAATATTGCAAGCGATAAATTCCTACAATGACTTTACCATGCATGTGTCGCAGCTGAAAAAAGCAATCCAGCCATCTGAAAGACCCGAAGCTTTTCTAGCACCATTAATCATTCAACCAGTGGCGATTGTGGGTGAGTGTGCGGACAAGCTGGTTCTCGTCGGGGGGGGGGGGGTATTGTCACGACCCAACTACTGGTCTAAATGACTTTATGTCGATCTATCGAAATTAGTTAAATTTAAAAGTAAATTGTAGGTTGCTTTGAAATATTTGTAATTTTTTTGGAGGTAACCATCGGGAGGTCATTTAATATATCACAGACCACCACCGAGAATTTTGACAATAGGTTCAACTTCTTACTAAGATTTTGCATCTTGACAATTTAACGAAATTAGGTCAAACTTGAGCTACAAGTAAGCGCGATGGATTGATCTCGAATTAAATGTCATTTCGTGGGTAGATGACTTTATGTCAGAAGCCAATCTTTCAGACATATATAGTGGACCAGCATGTAGTACTTGCGATTCCCATATTTTATGAGTTTACAAACTTCGTTCTAGCTAACTCTGTCCACTTGAATGACTTTATGTCGATATATCGAAATTAGGTCAGATTTCAACCGCAAGTAAATTTTAGATTGCATTAAAAATTTTACAAACATTTTTTGGAGGTAACCATGAGGGGTCATTTAATATACGTATCACAAACCACCATCGAGAATTTTGACAACATGTTCAACTTCTTGCTAAGATTTTGCATCTTGATAATTTAACAAAATTAGATAAACTTGAGCTACAAGTAAGCTCGATGAATTGCTCTCGAATTAAATGTCATTTCGTGGGTAGATGAGTGCATCTTCTCGCAGTAAACAACATCGTTAGTGTGAGTTTCCAACTATCAGGAAATAACATTCTAAATTTCTACAGCGATGACGAGATTGTTCCTTTTCAAAAAAAAAGTCTAAAGAATATGGATCTGAATGCCACAAGCCAATATTTCGGACATATATAGTGGACCATCATGTTGTACTTATGATTCCCATGTTTTATGAGTTTACAAACTTTGGTCTAGCTAACTCTGTCCACTTGAATGACTTTATGTCGATATATCAAAATTAGGTCAAATTTCAACCGCAAGTAAATTGTAGAATGCGTTAAAAGTTTTATAAATATTTTTTCGAGGTAACCATGGGGGGTCATTTAATATACATATCACAAACCACCATCGAGAATTTTGACAACAGGTTCAACTTCTTGCCGAGATTTTGCATCTTGACAACTTAACGAAATTAGGTCGAACTTGAGCTACCAGTAAGCGCGATAGAGTGCATCTTCTTTACTAAGCAATGCCGTCGGTGTGAGTTTCTAACTATCAGGAAAGAACATTATCTATTTTCCGAGTGATGATGATATTGTTCCTTTCTGTAAAGAAAGTCTAGAGAATATGGATCTGAATGGCACAAGCCAAGCTTTTCATACATATATAATCGACCAATATGTTGTGCACTCCATCGTTTCAAAATATAATATGTTTTAGGTTTGTGAAGAAAATGCATCTAGACATCGTTTAGTGTTTAGATTCACTCTAAACTTGAGTGAACCTACATACTAAAAAAAGTATAGATACATTTGCTTCATAAAGCTAAAACATCTTATATTTTAAACAGAGGGAGTTCTACTTATATGATTCCCGTGTTTCACGAGTTTTCAAACTTTGTCCTAGCTAACCCTTCCCACTTGAATGGCTTTATGTCGATTTATCGAAATTATGTCAAATTTGAACTACTATTAAATTGTAGGTTGTGTTGATAGTTTTGCGAAATTTTTTGGAGGTAACCAGCGAGGGGTCATTTAATATATCACAAACCACCATTGAGAGTTTTGATAGTAGGTTCAACTTTTTGCTATGATTATTCATCTTGACAACTTAATAAAATTAGGTCAAACTTGAGAAACAAGTAAACACGAAAGATTGCTCTTGAATGAATTGTCTTTTCGAAGGTAGATGTGTGCATCCTCTTTTAGTAAACAATGCCATCAGTGTGAGTTTCTAGCTATTAGGAAAGAACATTCTCAATTTTCTGAGTGATGACGAGATTGTTCCTTTCCATAAAAAAAGTCTTAAGAATATGGATCTAAATTCCACAAGCAGAGCTTTAAAATATATATGGTGGACCGACATGTTGTACTTACGATTCCTATGTCTTGTAAGTTTTCAAACTTCATAGCTAACTCTGCCCACTTGAATGATTTTATGTCGATTTAACAAAATACGTCAAATTTGAACTATAAGTAAACCGTATCTATCTTTGAAAGTTTTACGAAAAAGCTTTTGGAGGTACCCATCGGGGGTCAATTAATATATTGGGAACCATTGAGAGTTTGGAAAACAGGTTCTAAGATTTTGCATCTTATCAATTGAACGAAATTTGGTCAAATTTGAGCCTTAAAAAAGCCAGCGTGAGAGCAATGAAGAGAGAGGAGTTGAAGGCGATGCGATGTTAGAGCAAAGCAATGGTGGACAGCTGACACGAGGTCAAGGTACACACTAGTAGTATATGTATGGACCTATAGTACAGAAGTTTATGCATGCAAAAAAGTGTTTTTTATCTCTCCTTCGCTGCCTCTCATCTCTCCCAACTCCTCTCGCACCAGCCCAAGTAATCTCTCCCTCATCCACAGCGTGGCGCTGCGCACATGTGTCTCGATATGTCAGCTTGGTTTCTTTATTTTTTTGAGGGGAGGATCTGTTTCTCTGGCATGTTCGGCATCCGTGTTGGTGTGGAGTAGGAGTATACATAGGAAGGAAACCACTTTGGTCCTTGGCGGAAAAAAATCAAACTGTTCCGATTTCAAAATTCTCACTTGCTTCCCAAACATCGGGAGGGAAAGGTTATTCAAAAGACTGTCCATTCGTAGTAGTACTTCTTATCTTATCTTTATCTTGTCTTATCTCTTACAATACCATAGAACTATATAGTGTAAGGATAACTTTGAACATTCACCGTTGGATCAAGACTGGCAAATCCAAACATTGCTAACCTTTGGATCTTTTTTCCATTCTTAGCATCTAGAAGATTATGTTGACAGTCTTTACCACAATAAACGCTAGTATGCACAATCCTCAAAACACACTTCACTGCATAGTTTTATGGACCTTGTGCTAAGTGCATGGACTTGGATGTAATTTTAATTTTTTATGAGGTCCTTGATGTAAGTTGTACTTCCACCGACCGTGTTAACTAAAGCACCTCGCTCCTACGGGACCTACCACAGTTATAAGAAAATTTAACCGCCCCACTTATCACACTAAGTGGACCACGGTTTCTTATACTTCCATTTTCAAGCTTCCTACCTAACTTCGCACACTTCACTGACTTGTCGATTTAACAAAATTAGGCCAAACTTGAGCTACAAGTAAGTGTGGTATATTGCTCTTGAATTAAATGTCTTTTCTAAGGGTTGGTGGGTGCATCTTTTTGTAGTAAACAATGTCACCGGTGTGAGTTTCTAGCTATCTTGAAAGAACATTCTCAATTACCCTAGTGATGACGAGATTGTTTCTCTTTTCCGTACAGAAAGTCCACAAGCCAAGCTTCCAGACATATTAAGTGGACTAACATGCTTTACTTATGATCCCCATGTTTAATGTTATGAGTTTTCATACATCGTCCTAGCTAACACTACTAGGAAAAGGGATATGGGTAATCCACACATCCGTGGCTCACGTGGTTGAAGTGCCCCACGGGTAAAACAGGCGTTGATCACCTGTGGGCAGTGCCCTACTAGTAACTAGAA
This sequence comes from Avena sativa, assembly GCA_916181665.1. Taxonomy (NCBI): domain Eukaryota; kingdom Viridiplantae; phylum Streptophyta; class Magnoliopsida; order Poales; family Poaceae; genus Avena; species Avena sativa. Next base: position 331,552,026 of record OV702283.1, read on the forward strand.
CAACCATGGCGCACATGGTGATAATGCCACACAGATATGTATGGGCCAGGGGCCTGCTGGCCGCATGCCACATATCCATAGCGCACATGGTGTATGTGTGCTACTGTTGATAGGGATAGCCGTGGTGCACATGAGGCACGTGCGCTATGCCTAAGTTAAGGCCCCTCCGCTCTGTAAATGGGCAAACACATCCGTGGCACACTACTGGCATGTGCGCCACGGTTGTGATTAATGCCTGTGGCGCACTAGGGCCATGTGCGCCACAGATGTGTCGACCACTTTTTGGCAGCTCCACTTTGCACATGTGACTATCCACTACCACACCCACACTTCACTTTCCCCTCCTTCTTCCTCCTTAGATCTAGTCGGGATCCTCCTCCTTTCCACCTCAATTTCTCCACTCATCACCATTTTTAGCATGTAGAACTTACCTTGGATGCTACATACATAATAGAGGAAGCTCTCCTTCCGGACACGCCACCCTCTCGGTCTCGCACCTCTCCTTTCCATCTTATCGATCGGTCTCTCATCTCGGTAAGTTTTCCTTAAGGATGTGTTCATGTGTATATGGTGTTGGAGATATGCCCAAGAGGCAATAATAAAGTGGTTATTATCATATCTTCACACTTATGATAAATGTTTACATACCATGCTATAATTGTATTAACCGGAAACATTAATACATGTGTGATTTGTAAACTAAAATAAGAGTCCCTAGTAAAGCCTCTTGTTAAACTAGCTTGTTGGTTAATATATGATCATGGTTTCCTGATCATGAACATAGAGATGTTATTAACAACAGGATCATATCATTAGGAGAATGATGTGATGGACATACTCCTATAGATAAGCGTAGCATAAAGATCAAGTCATTTCAATAGTTCAATTGCTATATGCTTTCTGATACATAGTAACCTAATTCCTTCGACCATGAGATCATGCATATCACCTTTTCCGGATGGATGCTTTGATGTCATCAAACACCACACCGTAACAGGGTGGCTATAAAGGTGGCATTGAGTGTTCAGAAAGTATTGGTTGAAACACATGGATCAAGAGTGGGATTTGTCCATCCATATGACGGATAGATATACTCTGGGACCTCTCGGTGAAATGTCATCCAATTAGCTTGCAAGCATGTGACTGGCTCACAAGGGATCACATATCACGGGAACGAGAAAAAAGTACTTATCAGTAACGAGGTTGAACTAGGTATGCAGAGATACCGACGATCATAACCTCGGATAAGTAAACTATCGTGAGACAAAGGGAAATTGGTATCGTATGTAAGTGGTTCATTCGATCGCAAAGTAATCGTAGAAATATGTGGGAGCCATATGAATTTCCAGATTCCTCTATTGGTTATTGTTCGGAGAAGTGTCTCGATCATGTCCGCATAATTCACGAACCGTAGGGAGACACACTTAAGGATTCGACGTTGTTTGAGTAGTTATGGTATTATGAGAAAGAGACCGAATGTTGTTCGGAGTCTCGGATGGGATCCGGGATATCACGAGGTGATCCGGAATGGTCCGGAGAATAAGATTCATATAAGGAAAGTCCCGTTTCGGAGTTCGGGAATGATTCCGGTGTTTTCATCGGGAATGTTCTAGAAGGTTCCGGATTGTCCGGCACTCCGGGGGGGAAGGGTACATGAGTGTGTCATTGAATGATTGCATCATGTACTAAGTGTTCTTGCTGTTCCAAAAACATGAAAGTAAAATTGCCAGTTTGAAAGTCAAACGGCTAAAACAGGAAACTGTGGAAAACAGGAAACTGTGGGAAACAGGAAACTGTGGGAAACAAGCAAGAGGAGGTTGAAACCAACTTGGAGGAGGAGTTCCTCTCCTCCTTGGCCGGCGCCCAGCCCTAGGACGAGTTGGGGAGGGACTCCCTCCCTCCCTGGCGCGCCTAGCCCCTCCACCTATAAAAGGAGGGGCAGGGCTCCTCCTTGAGACACACAAGTTTCCACCTCTAATCTCCGGTTTAGAGCCGTTCTGGTTTAGAGCTTCTAATTGCTTTAGCCTGCGGTTTAGAGCCTTCTAATTGGTGTGTCTAATCTCTAGACCACTAATAGCCCTCTCTCATAATCCACCATACTCGCTCCGGCTTAAGGCGAAGCCCTGCGAGATCTCCCCTCTACTTCCGGTACCACGCCGTTGTGCTGCCGGAATCACGAGGAGAGTGCTACAACCTCCGCTGCCTGCTGGAACAAGGGAGAGGAAGGTCTTCGTCGAGTACCGAACGTGTGACCGACTGCGGGAGCGCTGCCGGAACGTGGCGCCGGAAGGATCGTCTACGTGATCTTGAGATCGGAAAGAGTACGACTACATCACCCACGAGAATCTGCTCTCGTTAACCGCTTTGGAATCTTCGAGGGTAAGTTATTCCATCAACTCGTTGCTACAATCTAGTAGATAGATCTTGGCTTGTTTGTTTGTATGCGATAGAAAATTTTTGTTTTCCATGCTACGAACCCCTACAGTGGTATCAGAGCCGTGTCTATATGTAGATCTGTTGCACGAGTAGAACACAATAGTCATTGTGGGCGTTGATGCTTTTATTGTCGATTGCTTCTTGTGTACTTTGCATCTTGCGGTATGTTGGGATGAAGCGGCCCGGGCTAACCTTACATGACATCGTTCATGAGACTTGCTCCACGCTTGAAATGCAACTTGTATTGCATAAGTGGCTTTGCGGGTGCCTGTTTCTCCTAGCATAGTTAAGATTCAATTTACAATGGGTGATTGACAATACTAGTATCAATGTTGTGGTTCTTGTTCGTAAGTTAGAACGACACTTATTGAAAGCCCCAAACCACGTAAAACATGCAAAGAAAATTAGAGGCGTCTAACTTTGTTTTGCAGGGGTGTGCTGTGATGTGATATGGCCATGATTGTGATTATATATGATGTATGCAATGTTCCTTATTGTAAGTTGGCAACCGGCAGGAGCCATATGGTTGTCTTTAAATTCTGTTAAGACCCGCGTGTCTATTCAAAGTAGTTGTAATAGTTGAAGCCGGTGGACGACAACCATGGAGAAGCATCATTGACCTTGATGCAATGTCGGTAATGATGGAGATCATGTTCGTGCTAGAAGATGGAGATCGGAAGCACAAAGAAGAAAGGCCATATCATATCACATATTATGAATTGCATGTGATGTTAATCCTTTATGCATCTTGTATTGCTTAGTAGACGACGGTAGCATTATAAGATGATCCCTCATGCACATGAATTTCAAGTCATAAAGTGTTCACCCTTAGTTAGCACCGTTGCTAAAGCTTGTTGTTTCGAAGCACCACGTGATGATCGGGTGTGTTAGATTCTGCAAGTGTATACAACGTGAGCAAGCCAGATTTGCTCATGCGGAAACTAAGGTTTGATCTTGACGAGCCTAGCATGTACAGACATGGCCTCAGGAACACGGATTACCGAAAGGTAGAGCATGAGTCATATAGTAGATATGATGAACATGTTGATTGTTCGCCATTGAAGTTGCATCAACTCTCGTGATGATCGGTTTTGATGTGGTGGATTTGGTTCGTGTGATCACTAAAACAATGTGAGGGATATTGTTTTGAGTGGGAGTTCACCTAGATTAATTTAATTGTTAATTAGAACTCAATTTATCATAAACTAAATCAAAGTTAATTTGCATAGTTGTTGTAGTCATTGGCATCCGTTTACCACCTTGCGCTTAGTTATAATTGAGATGATAGAACTATGGAATTCTGGTTAGTTACTTTACGAACTGGTATCGTATTGTTTTGAAGTGTTAATCTAAAGTTTAAAAGTCCTATTGCAAACTTTCAGTAAGTTCCGGTTACTCCATGAAGTTTAATAATTAGTATTAAATCAAGAGTAACAATTCCAAGTGTTAGTATATAAGTATCATGTTTGTCTCCATGATTCTTGATATTCAAAGGATTCTCTTAATATCAAGGTTATCTAGGATCTGAAAGAGTTGTTTCAGAAACCATGATGTGTGGAAGATATTGTGATATCTGAAACGAAGTTTTGGTTGCAACATGATAGAGTATAATATGGCAAAGTTCATGTTCTCATATTTTGATGAGAATTTGCAAAGGGTTGTAGACACTTGTTGTCCTAATCCTCCAAAAGGTTTTGGATAGCAACATTATAGTCATAATTCATCGTTATAAGCTAAAAGTAGTTTGATCATGGACGATTCCATGATAAGGGTGAATATTTGATGTAGGTAAAATGTTTACTACACCAAGAGATTACTAAAGAAAGGAATTTGAAAGAACACCAAAAATTTGATGATGGTGATCTACTTCAAAGTGCAAGTCCAAAGACATTAGTATTTAATTATACACGCTTTGGACTATATGTCATATGTATGACTCCACTATTGATGTTGATAGATTCTTTCAAACAGAAAAGGAAATACTGAAAGAAAATCTCATAAGTATATGGCAGAAAAGAAAAGACTAGAATTGTTCAGCTTGAGTATATAGATGATATACGGGTTATGGCTATATTCTTTGCTTATTAAACAATGTGGTTCTCAAGTATTTGATACTGAATTTGTTGGTGTGAATCGTCATACGAAACAACACAATTCATGAACTACAATGGCCTAAGTAACTAGCAAAAGAATATGTGATGATGTTCATCGAGAACAAATAAAGGGTTATTGTGTTGCTCGTTAAACATTAAAGCTTGCCTTCAAAGATTTGTTGTATCAGGTATTATGAGAACAAAAGGGTTGTTCAAATAATTTCCATAATCCATAAAAGATGGATGATTCACAAATCTCGTTGGAGAAATCACATCCATAAAACTAGTGCTAAAAATGTCGAAAGACAAATTGATTGAAAGATCACTTAGGAAGTGACATCGCCGTTTAAATTATAATGGAAAGAAAACATGAAGAAACTCCATGTGGATGGAATTTTGGAGTCTTCTGATTTTTGATCAAATGACGCTTGTGAAACTTTCCTAGAGATAATTAAAACTTCGTTCATAGGCCAAAAAGGGGAACGAAAGACTAGCTTATTGGAAATTGTACATATTGTTGTACAAAGTCCATCATGTGTAGTCAAAAGCGATGGATTTCAACTTCATATGCTTTCTCCAAAAATTTGAGTGAATATATGAATATTTACTTAATAAGGATGAAGTATGAAACATTTGAAAAGTTCAAAGACTTTCAAGATGAAGTGAAAAATCATTGTAACAAGAATATAAATTTTTTATGATAAGATCATAAAGGAAGATATTTGAGTTACAAGTTTAGCATAATACCTAAGATTTAAGGAATCGTTCCGTGGATTTGCATTTTCCGAAACACCATAAGAGTATGGAGGATTCGAGATATGTAATTAAACCTTGTTTGACATGGTAAGATCGAAGGTGTAATTCATAAAACTGCCATTATATTTTAAAGATTAAAAGCTTTAGAGATTACCGTTTTTCCACTGAAAAGAGCTCCATCATAATCCGTTGAAATGACACCATATGTTATGGTTTGGGATAAAACCCAAGTTGTCCTTTCTTAAAACATTGGTATGCTATGCATAAGAAAGATGTTTGCAACCAAAGTCGGATGAACCTGTCTTTGTATGTTATTTCGAATAACTGTTAAGTAATCCTCCATAACATCGGAGACAAAAGTGTTTGTCACTTAAAACGTCAAGTTTCTTTGAGAAGGAATTTTTCGTGAAAAGTTAAGTGGGAGGACAATAGAACTTTGATAAGGTTAAAAGAACCTTAGCTATATGTGCAAAGTTGCGCAGCGCCGAAAAGTGTTCCGGAGTTAGCAAACTATGCTCATGGCTCGTGTACTTCAAAAGTTGTGGTCACGGAGATCTAAGTTCTTATTGAAACAAGTAGGTCGGATGAACAATCAAATACCAAGATTTGAGAGTTAAATCATTATTTGACAATAATGATCCGACTACGTGCAAAGAAGCGATGATGGGCCCTGACTCTGTCAAATGGCTTGAAGCCATAAAATCCGTGATAGTTCCATACACGAGAAATCAAGTTTTGAACTTGAAGGACCCTCGAGAAAGGTGTAAGACCTTACAGTTGTGTTTGGATCTATAAAGAAATAGACATGGATGTTTCACATCTATAATCGACATATTGGGAAAGAGTTCACAACAATGTTCAAAGGTTGACTATGACAAGATTTGATCTTTCATAGTGATATTTAGTCTAGACGGATTAATGTAGCAACCACTACATATAATTTTGTTATATGGTAGTTGAATAAACAAAACAAGTTCTTCTAATAGAATCGTTACCTAGGACATGTGCATAACACGGTCCATAGGGTTTTGTTAATTCAAAGGATGCTAAAAGCAATATGCAAACTTCAATGGTTAAAGTGAGCATCGCGGAGTTGGAATCTTCACTGTGATGAAACTGTTAAAGGAGTTTAAAAGTTCATTAGAGACGATGAAGATGCTTGCATTTGCAAGAAATTAAGTGGGAGCGCTAAGACATGTTTCTAATACATTATGTGGAAGACATATTGTTGATTGGAAATAATGTATCTTTTATTAACACATATTAAGAATTTCATCCCGATGAAAGACTTAGGCAAAACCCAAATATTTGGCATCAATAGACGCTAATATGGTTGTGCTAGAAGTACATAGACAAGATATTGAATGAGTTCAATATAGAAACTACAAGAGAGGTTCTTGTCGCACAGAAAGGATTGAATGAGTTCAATGTTGATGATATATTCAAGTGTATTGACATTTGGTAAAGTGAAACAAATAATCAAGTATAGATTGATACTTGATGTATGAAATCACAAAGAGTATTTATATCAATCATACTATGATATGTACAAATCCAGATATGTCCTATGCTCTAAATGTTGTGAGCATATACCAGAATGATTCGTAAGATGATCATTGGACAATAGTAAGGATATTCTTATGATCTTTTGGAAGAACTAAGAGTATAATATTTGTAGAAGTGACAAATAGATGGTTAGTTCATTGTAAAAGTACTACATTGATACTAGTTTTGTCACAAAGTACAAATTAAGTTTATCTCAATCTAAACTAAGGGTGGCACAATATAATGGAAAGTGAGTTCCATAATGGATTTGGATGAGTTCCAAAGTTAAGACATTGTGACAGATACTACAACAAGAGGCTAAGTATATGACTGCTATTTTAGCAGCAAAAGAGGGCATTTGTGTCAAGTAGTTTGTTATCAAACTAGGTGTAGTTCACAGTGGGATAATACTATGAAGATATATTGTGCGACAATATTATCAACATGTTTTAACCCCAAAGAGCTAAAGGTCACACCGAAAGACCAAATTTATACAAAGCCATCTCATTAGAGAATGAGTGATGCGTAGAGACGCAAGGACATGCAATTACACACGGACCTGGAAGTGTCAGATCCGGAGATCAGTTGACCACTAGCAATCGTGTACATACAACACCGGAAAGCCATAGGTGTTGAATACACAAAGGTTTGAAACTAGATTATTGACTCTAGTGCAAGTGGGAGAATGTTGGAGATATGCCCAAGAGGCAATAATAAAGTGGTTATTATCATATCTTCACACTTATGATAAATGTTTACATACCATGCTATAATTGTATTAACCGGAAACATTAATACATGTGTGATTTGTAAACTAAAATAAGAGTCCCTAGTAAAGCCTCTTGTTAAACTAGCTTGTTGGTTAATATATGATCATGGTTTCCTGATCATGAACATAGAGATGTTATTAACAACAGGATCATATCATTAGGAGAATGATGTGATGGACATACTCCTATAGATAAGCGTAGCATAAAGATCAAGTCATTTCAATAGTTCAATTGCTATATGCTTTCTGATACATAGTAACCTAATTCCTTCGACCATGAGATCATGCATATCACCTTTTCCGGATGGATGCTTTGATGTCATCAAACACCACACCGTAACAGGGTGGCTATAAAGGTGGCATTGAGTGTTCAGAAAGTATTGGTTGAAACACATGGATCAAGAGTGGGATTTGTCCATCCATATGACGGATAGATATACTCTGGGCCCTCTCGGTGAAATGTCATCCAATTAGCTTGCAAGCATGTGACTGGCTCACAAGGGATCACATATCACGGGAACGAGAAAAAAGTACTTATCAGTAACGAGGTTGAACTAGGTATGCAGAGATACCGACGATCATAACCTCGGATAAGTAAACTATCGTGAGACAAAGGGAAATTGGTATCGTATGTAAGTGGTTCATTCGATCGCAAAGTAATCGTAGAAATATGTGGGAGCCATATGAATTTCCAGATTCCTCTATTGGTTATTGTTCGGAGAAGTGTCTCGATCATGTCCGCATAATTCACGAACCGTAGGGAGACACACTTAAGGATTCGACGTTGTTTGAGTAGTTATGGTATTATGAGAAAGAGACCGAATGTTGTTCGGAGTCTCGGATGGGATCCGGGATATCACGAGGTGATCCGGAATGGTCCGGAGAATAAGATTCATATAAGGAAAGTCCCGTTTCGGAGTTCGGGAATGATTCCGGTGTTTTCATCGGGAATGTTCTAGAAGGTTCCGGATTGTCCGGCACTCCGGGGGGGAAGGGTACATGAGTGTGTCATTGAATGATTGCATCATGTACTAAGTGTTCTTGCTGTTCCAAAAACATGAAAGTCAAATTGCCAGTTTGAAAGTCAAACGGCTAAAACAGGAAACTGTGGAAAACAGGAAACTGTGGGAAACAGGAAACTGTGGGAAACAAGCAAGAGGAGGTTGAAACCAACTTGGAGGAGGAGTTCCTCTCCTCCTTGGCCGGCGCCCAGCCCTAGGCCGAGTTGGGGAGGGACTCCCTCCCTCCCTGGCGCGCCTAGCCCCTCCACCTATAAAAGGAGGGGCAGGGCTCCTCCTTGAGACACACAAGTTTCCACCTCTAATCTCCGGTTTAGAGCCGTTCTGGTTTAGAGCTTCTAATTGCTTTAGCCTGCGGTTTAGAGCCTTCTAATTGGTGTGTCTAATCTCTAGACCACTAATAGCCCTCTCTCATAATCCACCATACTCGCTCCGGCTTAAGGCGAAGCCCTGCGAGATCTCCCCTCTACTTCCGGTACCACGCCGTTGTGCTGCCGGAATCACGAGGAGAGTGCTACAACCTCCGCTGCCTGCTGGAACAAGGGAGAGGAAGGTCTTCGTCGAGTACCGAACGTGTGACCGACTGCGGGAGCGCTGCCGGAACGTGGCGCCGGAAGGATCGTCTACGCGATCTTGAGATCGGAAAGAGTACGACTACATCACCCACAAGAATCTGCTCTCGTTAACCGCTTTGGAATCTTCGAGGGTAAGTTATTCCATCAACTCGTTGCTACAATCTAGTAGATAGATCTTGGCTTGTTTGTTTGTATGTGATAGAAATTTTTTGTTTTCCATGCTACGAACCCCTACATATGGATGATATGCTCATATGTATGTAGAGGATCGATGCTCATGTGTGTATGGAGATGATCGATGCTCATGTCTGTTTATATGGAGAGGATCGATGCTCATGTGTGTATGGAGAGGATGATGTGTTCATGTGTATGGATCGGTCTCTCTCTCTCTCTTGTGTTTGTGTGTGAATGAGTTGCCATTTGTTTTGCCAAAATGTTGATTTATTTCCATTTTGGCAAGACTTTGGCATTTCGCAAAGGTCCTTATTTCAGGATAGGTCATGCCGAAATTTTATATCGACCATTGCATGCATGCATTGATTATGTGGTTCTAATAAACTTCTAATTGTACCGTCTACACCGCGTAGGCAACCATGGTCCGCATAATGAGTGAAGGCATTGTGGCTAGATTTTTTAAATGTGCGACAACCGACGTGATACGAAATAACAAGATGGAGATAAGATGTCCGTGCAGAAGATGCAAACTCAACTGGTTGATCGACCTAGATTCCGGGCATCTGCAGGCGCACCTTCTCCGCCATGGTTTTATGGATGGATACACTCGTTGGATAAGCAATGACAAAGACGATGGAGACGGTGAAGGTGGGAAACATGACGATGATCATCACGGCGAGGACAAGCGAGATGATGAAGAGTCTCCTAGATATGGTGAAGGTGCGTAAGCAGACCGGGATGGTGATGATCTAGATGCCAGAGGAGCAGACGACGATGGAACAACATCTGGCTGGGTGCAAGACCCTTATGTGCAAGAGCTGCTTCTCAAGCAGACGAGTAACGCCAAGGATGCTGCTAGAGAGAAAGCCAAGCTTGCGCAACTTGAGAAAGACGTGGTTACTCCATTGTATGAAGGATGCAGGCCGATGATACCCGGTTGAATGTAACGCTCAAGGGTATGGAGATGAAGGCAAACCACAAATTGACCGACGCAAGCTTCGACGATATGATGGCATTCTGGCACGATCGTCTCCCGGAGGGGAACACGTGTCCAACTAGTATCGAGGGCGCAAAGAAAATCGTCTGTCCTCTTGATATACCGCATGTTATATACCACGTATGCATCAATAATTGCATCATTTATCGGGGCGAGGACGCGGAGAAAACCACATGTCCGGTGTGCGGCGTGAGTCGATACAATAAAGGGAAGAAAGCACCTCAAAAAGTGGTATGGTACTTTCCTATCACTCCTCGTCTACAGCGCTATTTCGCGGACCCTAAGGAAGCGAAGCTCATGCGATGGAATGAGGAAAGGAAGAAGCCATGATATGACGATGACCCCGAGAAGGACGAGCTGCTGATGCACCCTCCAGATGCTAGCCAGTGGAAAGCATTAGAACTCGAATTCCCAGAATTCGGTGGAGATTCGAGGAACATCAGGCTTGGTGCAAGCACCGATGGAATCAATCTGTTCGGTAGCTAGAGCAGCACGCACAACACTTGGCCCGTGTTTGTATGGATGTATAACCTCCCTCCATGGCCGTGCATGAAGAAGAAGTACATACAAATGAGTATGCTAATTCAAGGGCCGAAACAACCTGCTACCGACATTAATCTGTATCTCGGGATGGTGAAAGAGGAGCTAGCCACATTATGGGAATCTGGAGCCAATACTTACGACGCCGTCGCACAAGATTATTTCACTATGAGAGCCACGTTGGTCACTACGGTGCAAGACTATCCAGGTTGCGGGTATATCTCGGGGAAGGTTATCCAAGGATTCTCCGCATGCGTTAGGTGCATGGATAACACAAGCTATCTCCAACTAGAGAAAGATCCAGGGTCTTAGAAAACCGTGTTCATGGCACACCGGAGGTGGATCGGCAAGAATGATCCATGGAGAAAACATGGAGATCTGTTCGATGGAAAATCCGAGACCCGAGGAATCCTAGAGCAGAGGAGCAGCGAAGAAGTGGAAGAATTGCTGAAAAACTGGAAAGATTGTCCTAAGCCTGGAAAGAAGCGAAAGAGGCAGCAAGACAAGCCGCTGCTGAAGGTATGGAAAACAAGGTCTGTTTTTTGGGAGTTGCCATACTGGAAGTTTCTCCGCACACCTCATAGCCTTGACATCATGCATATCACGAAAAACGTGTGCGAGAGTCTAGTCGCCACCATAATCAACATGCCAGATAGGACGAAAGATGGTGCGAAAGCAAGGCACGACCTGATATTCATAGGCATCCGGAAGGAGCTTCACAGAGGATACACTACTCCTGATGATCGGGAAGATGACAATGATCATGATTCGGAGGCGACACAAGGTCGTCGGAAGGGTAAAAAGGTCAAGAAGAACGAATATTACTGCCCTCCTTCTTGCTTCACTCTAAGCCAGAGTGATATCAAACAGTTTTTCAAGTGCCTTCTAGGAGTCAAATTTCCTTACGGCTATGCGGGAAAGATAAGCAGATACCTAGGCGAGGCGAAGCAGAGGTTTAGTGGCATGAAGTCTCACGACTGTGTCGTGCTAATGACGCAGGTACTTCCGGTTGCACTAAGAGGGATAATGGATGAGCACATCCGTGAAACGTTGTTTGGCCTCTGCAAGTTTTTGACGTCATCTCTCGAAAGTCGATTGGCGTGAATCAGCTTGGGAGGCTACAGGAGGAGATCGTGGTGATACTATGCGAGATTGAGGTCTACTTCTCGCCCGCATTCTTCGACATTATGGTGCATCTGCTGGTCCATATCATGGAGGACATCGTCCAACTCGGGCCGATGTTCCTCCGCAGCATGATGGCATTCGAAAGGATGAACGGACACATCAAAGGATACGTTCGCAACAGGTTCTGTCTAGATGGAAGCATAGCCAAGGGCTTTCTAGCTGAAGAATGCATATCTTTCTGCACGAATTATCTAGACATCGAGAACAATGTCGGTCTTCCCATCAACAGGCACCTTGGCAAGCTCGACGGATCTGGTCACCGAGAGGGTCGTCGCGTACTGCATGCAGACTTCGATTGTCGACGCGCAAACTTTGATCAATAAAATCTCATCGCGCTACAACATTTAGAACTAGTCGATCCTTGGGTACAGAAGCACAAAAGGTTAATCGAAAAAAACTACAATGACCGGGGCATACAGAGGACGCAGGGAGAAATAATCAAAGAGCACAACTCAGATTTTACGCGTTGGTTTAGGCAGACGCTCCTTGATAATCCCCCGCGATCGCATTCTTCTGACACGGAAAAGATCATATTTACCTTGTCCCAGGGACCCATGCAAAACCTGGTGACCTATCAGGCGTATGATATCAACGGCTACACATTCTACACAGAGGAAAAGGACAACAAGTGTTATTATCAGAACTCAGGCATAACGTCGGAATTCTACACCGATGACAACATGAAGGAAATATTCTACGGAAGGATCGAGGAGATCTGGGAGCTCGACTACTATGGAGAAAAGGTGTCGATGTTCCATGTCAGATGGGCAAAGAGCGTCGAAAGAGAAGACCGGTATTTCACAACCATGGTTATACCCGAAGCAGCCAAATCCAAGGCCGCTGGTGCGAACATGGCCGCGAAAAATGAACCGTGGGTACTAGCTAGCAAAGTGGACCAATGTTTTTTCATTACCGACCCGACAAAGCCTAGCCGTGTTGTCATGAGGAGAGGAAAAATAAACATCATCGGAATGGATGGAGTCGCCAACGAGCAAGACTTCAACCAGTACGACGATCCAAAGATTGAAGATGACGACGACTACGATGCAGCAACATACATCACAAGAATAAAAATGACAACCCTAACCAAAAAAGGTAGCCCGTTCAAAAGAAGAAACATTAAAGTGCTAGGGCTAAATTATTCAACCACAATAAACAAGGGAAAACAGATTGTAAAACGCTAGCTCAAAAAATATTGTAAAACGCATGGTCAAAAAAGATTGTAATATTCATGGATAAATTATTATTTAATTTAGTTATACTTTGAATCATATTATTTGTACCATTCTTATGACATATATTATCACTTTTGGGCATTTTTGGAAGATTTAAAAGTATTTCTAAAATAAAAACAAAACTTTTATGGCATATATTACCACTTTTGGGCATTTTTGGAATATTAAAAAGTATTTTTAAAATAAAAACAAAAAAGGTGGGCACCAGGATTCGAACCTGGGTACTCACAGGTTGAGATAGAGCAGTGGGCGGAACCAATGGGATAGGCTAGTGTAGTTGTTAGATAGTGGGGCGACTGTTTTCTTATACAGGTGGTAGAGGAGATAGGCATAGCGCACTAGACCGGAGTGCGCTACAGATATCTGTAGCGCACTATGCCAGATTTCGCTACGCCTATTTGTGCTTTATCCACGTGCACGGGCACGTCCCTCATCCGCATCTCAGACGCGCCCACCATCTCGAGCCCGATCCCCCGCCACCGCTGTCGATACGCCGCCTCGCCAGCCCCGCCAGCCGCCGCCGCTCGAGGAGGAGACAGTGGAGGAGGAGACCCACGCCGTTGCCGATCCTTGGAGGAGGAGGTCGCCTCTGCTGATCCGTGGAGGAGGAGGTCGCCATCGCTGCCGATACGTGGAGGAGGAGGTCGCCGTCGCTCGAGGAGGAGGAGGACGCCGCCTCTTGAGGATGAGGAGGTTGTGGAGGAACCCGCTATCGTCCACCCGCTGTCTTTGTCCTTGTCTCAGAGGTGAGAGTCGCCCCTGCCTTCTCTCCCTCTCTCCCTCTCTCCCCTCTCACATTAGGGATCAGAGTAGGGTAGTGACAAATTTAGCTCTGTTTTAGGGTTTTAGATTGTTGACACTTTAGATCTGTTTTAGGGTTCAGAGTAGGGTTTAGATTTAGGGTTCAGATTGTTGACACATGAGGTTGTTGATAGTGAGGTTGACATTATAGAAATTTAGCTCTATGAGGTTGTTGATAGTGAGGTTGACAATATTGACACATTAGGGTTCATGCAGGAGGTTGTTGACACATTAGGGTTCAGAGTAGTGCAGGAGGTTATATGATCATGTTTGTGCCCCTGACTGAATAGCTTGCTTTATTTAACCACAGTCTGTCGCAAAAAACTGGTAAATAATTGTTTTGTTCTGTTCCTAATACATTATATGATTGTTCTGTTCTGTTCCTAACCACAGTAGTGCAGGAGGAGGTTATATGATTGTTTTGTTCTGGTAAATAATTGCACACAAAAACCTGCCACTAAACTGATTTTGTTCCGGTGTTGGTGTCCCTTGCATATCTTGTAGGGTTCAGAGTATGGTGCTTGCTTGTAAAATCACTCTAGTTATATCTGGTAAATATTGATTGTAAATATTGCAAAAGCATATCTGGTAGTTATGCCACTGCTCCTAATACATGTTATTAGTTATGCCACTGATCCTAATACATGTTATTAGTTATGGCACTGCTCCTAATACATGTTGATTGTAAAACAGATACTCCTACTAATGTGCCTAATTTCCCCAACCTACTAGTATATAGGAATGGGTATATGATGATCCTGCTTTATGAAGCCTAACACAAATTCACAATTTATCAGTTGTGAAAACAGATACTCAATTAAGTTGGGAACATGTGTTTGTTAGTTAGGTGTCTAGTAGCTGCGGTCTCTATTCTGCATCATCTGTTTGCTGTCAAGTATAAAAACAGTAATAATATCTATTATAAAAAGTTAAAAACAGTATAAAAACAGTAATCATCTGCATGCATAGGAGTATCATCTGTTTGCTGTCAAGTATAGTATATCCAATGAATCTGTTCTGCATCATCTCATGTAATATCTGTTTGTTGTCAAGTATAAAAACAGTAATAATCTCTATTATAATATCTGTTTTGTAGCTTGCTATCATTTGTGCTTCTAAGTTATGGTGTATGGTGTATTCTTATTTTCTTATTGCATGCAAATGACAGCAAGGATTGTTGTTATTGTTCTAGCACTTGAAATTGTGTTTGTTCTTGTATGAAGCACTTTCTTATGTCATGTATGCAGGTTCTTGTATGAAATGAGTCCTAATTTTTGCCGGAATATTGATTAACTTCCGTTTCAGCAAAAATCGGGCACTCCTAGTTTAAGAAAATTAGCAAAGGTCATGCCGGATTTTTCCGTGCACTTTATTACTAACCATTATTTGTTTTTTATTAGTGCAAAAATGTGTGACAACGACAAGGCTGGCTGTTCTAAGCGCATCAGCGCTGAAGGAGAATTCAGACCTCCGAATAAACAATTGACATTCTGGGAGGCGGCCTAGCGGCTAGAAGACGATGAAGAATACCATCCTTCGAAGAGCGAGGATGATGAGATGGAAGACATGAAGGAAGAAGAAGCCAAAGGAATGGCGGATGATGAAACCACTGATGGCGGCGAGGGCACAGGGAGTGGTAGCAATCCTCCTAAGAATAATAAGAAGAAGCCGAAGGAACGGTGCCCGAACACGGCCAGCACCGTCAGAGAGGAAATTATCGAAGTGAGCCCAACAGGGGTTCCTTTGGCGCCCGACCTTGTCGTCAGAGGGTACGGTGGGCAAGTGGCAGCGATCACCCGGACCACCATCTCGATCAACACCGAGAATCTCCGGCATAAAGATAATGGCCACTTGCGCACACTCCTCTTCGAGAAGCTGCACACAAGATAAAAGTTCCCCACTGAGTATCAGAACACAAATTATCATGGGAATGAAGTAAACAAATCCGCCCTCACAAAGATGAGCACCACCCTGGCCAGCTGGAGAACCTGGATAAAGAAGAAGATCTATAAAGAAGGCAAAAGTCTCGAGGAGATCCAGAAGATTGACCCGCAGATCACCGAAGATCAGTACCAGGAGTTCAAGGAGAGGTGCGAATCGGAAAGAGCCCAAGACTCTTGTAATCGGGGAAAGGTGTTACAGGCGATGAATATAGGTCACCACCATCTCGGATCTGGTGGATACAGAACCGCGGAGGCCAAATGGGATAAGGAGGACGAAGAGTATAGAGCTAAGGGGATAGCTAACCCCTTTGCGAAATTCGAAAAGGGGCAGCTTTGAAACTTCATCAGGGCCCGTTACCATGTGGACCCAAAAACCAAACAACTCACCGCGGATCCTGCGGTGAAGGAATTCGAGGAAATTGTGGTAAGTAATTTAATTACCGCGAATCAACTTGATTGCATTCTAATCGATGAAGTCGAATTTCTAACCGGTTCACTATAACTTCTTCTGCAGGAGGAGGAAATTGCTAGTCATGGATCCCAGGGTTCCTCATCCCAGTGGTCAACGGCGTCCACCCGGTGGGATAACCCTTTTAACAGGGCGATGAACCGGGCCAAGAAAATCATGTCGGTTACGAAAAAGTTGTCGTCGGCTGGCCGTCTGGCCGGCCTCGGGGGTAAGAATTGGGTGGATCATTTTGGTCCACCGCCGAGGACGTGTGTGACGCCGTCGGGAATGAGCGAGGAGGAAAACCGCAAGGTTCAAGAACTTAAGGAACAAGTGGCGCGGATCCCGCAGATCGTCCAAAACAACCTGGCAATCACCCTCACGTCCATCCTGCTTACCTTGGTGGAGTCAATGGCGAACTGGAGTGCGGGTTGTCGACAAGGGTCGTGCCTGATTCCAAGCATGGTCAGTAGCCACTCGAACAACACGACACTAACGAATCAGGCGAATTATGTGTTCGTGACTCTGCCTGGTAGCACCGCGGCGCCGGAAGTGCTGGTGACTCCCGCTGCCATCACCGTGGCGCCGTACATGTTGGTGATTCCTCCTGCCATCGTCGCGGCGGCACCGGAGCTCCAAGCACCCGGTAGGGAGAATGCACCGGCGGCCGGCACCGCGCCATCAAGCAGCCCCTCCATCTCTTGCATACCCTTCTTCGTATGCGGTGCCTCGACATTATCCGATCTCGACGCCATCACGGTAAACAAATTGCTTTACCGCCTTTCACGCCATCTATTACTCTTATGGCATATCTCTGATGTCGTACATGTTTTCCGCGGACGGATGTTCTTTACACTCTCTTATGCTACGTGAACAACAAGCTGAGGGATGTTGCCAATGGTACCATCATTCAACCCTTGCAGCGCATGTTCCACTCAAGGCCGATGCTAGATAGCGTGCACAGGGTTAAAAGTAGTCGGGTGCTAAGGGGCTGTGACGACCCGGAACCTCCCATTCAACCCCCAGGAGCGGATGAAAAAGAGTCGGTTGTCCTCAGAAGTTGCTTCATCTTATTCTTGCAATGGCCAAAGAGAATGATTCGTTTGGGGACGGCGGCGGCCATCACGCCACAGACAACAGCACCGCCTGTCGTGCCAGCGACAAGCGGTGGCAAGGCCCCTTACCGCCCTCATCATCACCTCCACACGGTGGGTCAGATGATCATGTTGATGATATGCACATGGCGCAGGATCCGGCCGAGGACGACGAAGACTTCGATGATCAGTTCTTCAACACTCAGTTTTGCAACGAAGACCCAGCTGGTGGCCCCATAGAGAAACCCATTATCACCAAGCGTCTGTTTGGTTCTCATGCTTTCAAGAAAAATCTTATTGGTATTGTCATGACTTCATTTTGGATATCTTTCTCTATTGATTTTAAGTATCTACTTTGTGTGTACATGTTTCTTTGTGGATCAATATCTTTGCAAGATTGTCTACTTAGAAACTTATACACATGAAAGAGGTTACTCATTTTTTTATATCTTCCTTGTTTCGTGTGTGTTGTATGGTCATACTAAGCAATATCATTCATTGAAGACTATGTGGATACACAATGATCATCCTTGTACTAGTCTTATAATATGCTTTGTCATGCATCTCACACATCCTTGTGGTTGAGCCCGCTAATATGTTGTCTCTTACTTATTGCTCAACCATTTGTTTCTTGCAAATTTTATGCCTTGGTATTCGCTCATTTGCACTAAGATGTTTTATAAGTAAAATAGAGGAAGTGAGGATTCCATGTTGTGCACATTGTATTCACATACAAAAACCTAATGTTGCACATACCTTGGGGAGCTTCCTAATTTTATTTATAGCATCACTTTGTGCTTATCATATTTGTTCTCTCATGCCTTGTATTGTTAAAATGGAGTTGGATGAGTGAGGATTCCATGATTATGCACTTTGTTCCCAAATGCAATTATCATAATTGGTGCATTATCTTTGGGGAGCTCATCTAATTCATTTAATAATGCTCATTTATCTTATTTCTCATTTGTTGTGGTTTAAATACTTATGGGGGAGCAAGGATTCCATATTTGTGCATTATGTATTCCAATGCATTTATTTTAAATTGTGCACAAATCTTGGGGAGCTTCTCTATTTGTTATTTAAAACACTCATCTACTCGTATCATAATATCTTGTTGTTCCCATTTGGACTCATTTGTTGTTTTCAATTGGTTTGTCAGATGTTGTGATTGCTTACATCATTTGTTGATGCTTCTTTTATTTTATTTTGGCAATCTTTGGGTCCTCGATATAGTTCTACTTCCTCCAAAGTATTCATCATTGGATATGTGCGAATGCACACCTTTGGATGATTTATCACTATATTGGTCTTCTAGAACTTGTCACCCATTTCGGCAATCGATGCCAATGGGGGAGAAGTTTTAGAGGGTTTAAGGGAAATGGTTTATGCCTTGAGTTTGTTCTTAAGCATTTTTCCTTTCATGCACTTGCATCTTTGTTGTTGCTTAGCATGTGGTATATAGAGGAAACTCCACCAATGACAATATATGCAATGAAATTCAAGTTCATCATACATGCATAGATTGTGGGGGAGTTTGCTCTATATATGGTGATGGTACCAATATCACATACTGGTGTAGTATTTGATATTGGCGCTACCATTTATTTGTTAAAATTCCTTAATAAACCCTCTCAAAGGGATTGTCATCAATTACCAAAATGGGGGAGATTGAAAGAACATGTGGGCCCCCATGTGTGGTTTTGGTAATTAATGACAATCTCTATGGACTAATGCTTGTATCAAGTTGTACGTGTAGCAATTGTCCATAGGCAATGCTTGAACCATTTGTTGGCTTCAAGGTTTGGATAATAAGTGAAGAGGATCATGTGGTGACCTAGGTGTTCAAAGAATGATCCACAGATTGGTCATGTGAGAGTTAAACCTATGGCAAGCATGTCTTGAAGAATAAGATGGAGTAATATCTCTTGTGTATCTTCAAGGCATCAACATAATGAAGAAAAGAAGAAATGATGTGCAAGCTAAAGATGTGCAATATCTAGAAGATCTCATGCTTAAAGCTTGCCATCCTCGGTGATCATGGATCGATGAAGACAAGGTCAATGTAAAGGTTTCCCCATGTTGTATGGGGGAGTAACTTGCAAGTCTTCATCAAGCAAGTGCGTAAAAGAGCAATCAAGAAAGGTGTTCCATCTTGAGAAGGACAAGATCGTATACATCAAGATCAAGTGGAATATGCGCAAGGCAAAGGTATGATATTTATAGGGTTTCTTTCTTACCGGTCTTGTGGTGTTAGTTGGGGAGACCGGTTTATAGGATAGACAACCGTACAATCAAGAGGGGCTCTTAAGGGAGTAACTCGATCATATCTTTCAAAGAGATCTCAAACCTTTGCATACTTAGCATCATCCTTTCTTGGTTGATTATTTGGATCTTATCCATGTGAGGTTCTAGAGATTGTGGTAATATTCATAACAGGCTCTAGTTCATCAAAAACGAATTTCCCTTTTATATCATATTGTGTTTTTGATCTTTGAGGTTTTACGGTTTCTCACCAAGAGAGGTATCTCAAATTATAATACATTAAATGTTCTCTCTTGGTGGTATCCAATATTTCCACTTTTTGTTGGGTAGCCCTTGTTGTCCTCTTTCCAACAAAATTGGTTTCGGGTCAATCGGAGTTTCCAAACTCTAGATATCGCCATTTGAAGTTTGCCTCTTATTTGGTCCTGACCGGAGTCTCCGGTCTGTGTGGACCGGAGTCTCTGGTGTAGTCCGGAGTTTCCGGATGTGTCTCCGGTGGTGACTTCAGAATCATGGCTAGGACATACTGTATGGGGGTCCGGAGCCAGGTCCGGAGGCTACCCCAGAGTCTCCGGTGTTTCCTCAGTCCGGAGTCTCCGGTGTTGGAAGACCGGAGTCTCCGGTCTTGTTGGGTCTTGGATGCCCAGGTCATTCAGATGGGCGGTCTGGAGGCTAGTCTGGAGGTTGGGCCGGAATCTCCCGTGTAGACCGGAGTCTCCGATGTAGACCGGAGTCTCCGGTCTGACTTTTCCCCAACGGGTAGAAAACGGTCAGAAACATGTGGGCCTATAAAAAGGGGCCCTTCTTCCCCAATGCAACTGCTCGAGTTTTACAGGCTCTCTCCTCCATTCTTGACCCTCTTGAGCTTTCTCCCCCTTCAATTCCTCCCTTGATTCTTGCATATACTTTAGGGATTTGAAAGAGGAGATCTAGATCTACAAACCCACCAATCCATCTCTCCTCTAAGTGAGAGGAACATCTTGGGATCTAGATCTTGGGAGTCTTTTGTCGATTTCCTCCATTGTTCTTCCTCTCTTATTCCCCCACAAGCTTTTGTAGCTTTGGTGGAATTTGGGAGAGAAGGATTTGAGCACTACTTGTGTTCTTGCCATTGCATTTGGTGCATCGGTTTGAGTTCTCCTCGGAGGATTTGGTTTGAGTTACTCATTGGAGCTTGTCCCTCTTGGGTTCTTGGAACCCTAGACGGTTTTGTGGCCTTGGTGGCATTATGGCCTTTTGTGGCATTTGTTGGGAGCCTCCAATTAAGTTGTGGAGAAGTGCCCCAACCTTGTGAGAGGTTCCGGTTGCCACCGACAAGTGCACCGATAGTGGAAGCGTGGATCGATCCCATTGGGGTGAGATTCACCGGAGAATAAGGGAGGCCTTTTGTGGCGTTGGTGGTTTGATACCACCCCCTCTCCAAACGAGACGTACTCCATGTTGGGAGGAACTCGGTAAAATATCGGTGTCCCCGCGTGCCTCGGTTATCTCTATACCCGAGCTCTTTACTTATGCACTTTACATTGTGATAGCCTTCGTGCTTGAAGTAATATATATCTTGCTATCACTTTGTTGCTTGTATTGCTTAGCATAAGTTGTTGGTGCACATAGGTGAACCTTAGTTGTTCTAGGTTGTGCTTAACAAAGTAAACACTAGTTTTATTCCGCCTTTTTTGAGCCACTCTAGGAAAAGTTTTAATCGCCTATTCACCCCCCTCTATGAGACATCCGTATCCTTTCACTTGGGCTTCGTCGTCAATGCCCCCGCGGATCTGTTCTTCCTACGATTTGACGACATCTTCAGTATGTTCCACCTGTACCTGCTGCACTATACCATGGTCCGCCTATTTTCTCTTAGCCTGGTCATGCATATCATTAGAGAGAACACCCCGGGCATCGCGGTAGTGTACCCCTACTACATTTGTGACGGCTGCTTGGGAAGCGCCGTTGAACGATGGTTCGTGGCCTCGTACCTAAAAGGAATCTTCGTGGCGAACAAGAAAAAGGAATACATTTTTGTGCCTTACTTTCTTGAGTAAGTCATTATTTACCCGCCACCATCGATTGGCTTTATTAGATTATCATCATTCTTTTTCCAACACATTCCATTTGAATTTTTTTCCGCAGAGATGAACACTGCACACTCATCTCCTTATCGCCGAAGCATTCGCACACCACATATTTTGACTCGGGGAGTCTAGAAAAGAAGAAAAACTACAACAAGATCAAGGAAGTTCTGGATGATGCTCTCACTAGCTATGCCTCGACGGAAGGCACCACCTTCATGCGTAAGAAGGTCAAGTTCGGCAGGCACGTCTTCAACCACGTAACGGAGTTCCCTTGCGTGAAGCAGCCGGAAGGCAGTAAGAAGGAAGCCTACTATGCACTCCATCACATGAGGGCGTTCCTACTAGACGAGCAGAATTTTATGCTGCTAGATCATCTCAAACAGTGGGCCGAAGCCAAGGCCAAGATCACCGATTCAGATATTAGACAAGAGATGTATCGCATCTAGCAGCAGTTTGGGGCAATCATCTTTCGTGATGTCATGATTTCGGGGAGGATCTTCTACAGAGGAAATCTCCCGAATAATCGTGACATAGAAGATCGCCTAGAGATACAGGGTGACTATAGGAAGTTCATGACGAGACAAGGCGTCCTCCCGTCCCTAAGCCGAGCCAGAAGTCTTGATGTTGGCCTAGTTGTAGTTCTAAACTATAGATGACCTTTGTGTGTGGACAAGTACATGCTACTACTTAGCTAATTATGTTTATAAATCATCGCTTACTTATTTTGCTTATTATTATATATGAATCAATGCTTGGTTTTTTTGCTTACTCTTTGGTCCTTTGCTTACTTTGGTCCTTCTTTTTTCCTTACTTTAGCCTTTTTTGAGAATGCCGATGATTAAAATATCGTGGCACACTATATATGTGAATGTGATATGACGGGATAGTGAGCCTTGTGATATGCACAAGTCCAGGTGTTGTGCATCCTACTTGGCTAACTGTTCCGTCGTAGCATATTCTATATATATATATATATATATATATATATATATATATATATATATATATGAGGCATTCTTTTTGAGTTACTTTGGTATTTTTGAGATAATGCTGATGATTGAAATGTCGTGGTACACTATATATGTGAATATGTTGTGACGGGATTGTAAGCCTTGTGTTATGCACAAGTTCAGATGTTGTGCATCCTACTTGGCTTACAGTTTCGTCATAGCATATTTCTGTGTCCATCGACCTAGTTATATATGAGGCATTCTTTTTGATTTACTTTGGTCTTTTTTGAGAATGCCGATGATTGAAATGTCGTGGCACACTATATATGTGAATGTGCTACGATGGGATTGTACGCCTTGTGCTATGCACAAATCTAGGTGTTGTGCATCCTACTTGGTAGACAGTTCCATCATAGCATATTCCTGTGTCCAACAACCTAGTTATATATGAGGCATGCTTTTTGAGTTACTTTGGTCTTTTTGAGTTGGGAGTACTTTATATAAGTGTATCTTCATATGCGACTTTAATTATACATGTTTTTTCAATCACCGGTTAGTTATTATTGTCAACTTGTAGATGACGTGGTACGTCGTGTACAAGGGACGGGTTCCCGGAGTCTACGATGATTGGGAAGACTGTCGGAGACAGGTGCACCGTTTCAGTGGCAATAGCTACAAAGGGTACAACACTATGGCAGAGGTGAAATCTAGATACACGCGCTATCTAGCGGGAGTTAGGACAAGGAACCGGATGAAGACCTACACCTTCGTCGCGGTGATGCTTATCGTCTGTGGTTGTTTATCCCACGCTTGTTTATAGCTAGTTTAGATGTCTAGGCGAGCTTTCGAGCTCTAACTTGTTCGAGACACATGTATTCGCATGTCACCAACTACTTTGTAACTTGATCGAAACAATATAACTTATACTATGTATTTATGTATGGGACTTATCTATATGTATTTGTTTCAATCTTATTTTGCAAATTATGTATTCATATATATAATTGTATATCTTATGTCTGTGTGTATATATCTGCTTAAATATTGTATATAATCTGTATAAAATATCATCTGGCTCAGAATAAAAAAAACAAAAAAAATTCCCGTGGCGCACATGGCATGGCTTTAGTGGCGCACATGATCTAAAGCGCACATGAAGAACATAAGTGGCGCACTGCCCTGTGCGCCACAGAGAAGATAGTGAAAACGCACTATCATTTTTAGCCGTGGCACACTGGCAGGTGCACTACAGATGTGTCCAGGTAACCATAGCGCATCAGGCAGTGCGCTACGGCTATGTTTTAGCCGTAGAGCAGGGATGGTGCGCCATGAATGGGCTTTTCAGGTGCGCCACAAACAACATGTTTCCTAGTAGTGTAACTCTTCCCACTTGAATGACTTTATGCCGATTTATCAAAATTAGGTCAAATTTAAACTACCAGTAAATTGTAGGTTTCTTTGAAAATTATGTAAGTTTTTTTGGAGGTGACCATCGGAGGGTCATTTAATATATCACAAACCACCACCAAGAGTTTTGACAACAAGTTCAACTTCTCGCTAAGATTTTGCATCTTCACAATTTAACGAAGGTCAAACTTGAGATACAAATAAGCGCGGTAGATTTCTCTCGAATTAAATGTCATTTCATGGGTGGATGAGTGCACCTTCTCGCAGTAAAAACACCATTGTTATGTGTTTCCAACTATCGGGAAATAACATTCTAAATTTTCAGAGTGATGACCAGATTATTCCTTTCTAAAAAGAAAGACTAGAGAATATATATGGATCTGAATGCCACAAGCCAAGATTTTAGACATATATAGTGGACCGACATGTTGTACTTATGATTCCCATGTTTTATGAGTTTTCAAACTTTGTCCTAGATAACTCTGTCCACTTGAATGGCTTTATGTCGATTTATCGAAATTAGTTCAAATTTAAAATACAAGTGAATTGTAGATCATTGCGTTAAAAGTTTTACAAATTTTTTGGAGGTAACCATCTGGGGGGTCATTTTATATATCACAAACCACCACCAAGAATTTTGACAACAGGTTCAATTTCTTGCTAAGATTTTGCATCTTGATAACTTAACGAAATTAGGTTAAACTTGAGATACCAGTAAGCGCGATAGATTGCTCCTGAATTAATTGTCATTTTGGAGTTAGATGAGTGCATCTTCTTTTGGTAAACAATAATGTCATCGGTATGAGTTTACAACTATTAGGAAAGAACATTCTCAATTTTTCGAGTGATGACGAGATTGTTCCTTTCCGTAAAAAAAGTCTCAAGAATATGGATCTGAATACCACAAGCAGAGCTTTTCACATATATATAGTGGACCGACATGTTGTACTTATAGTTCCCATGTTTTATGAGTTTTCAAACTTCGTCCTAGCTAACTCTGTCCAGTTAGATGACTTTATGTCGATTTATCGAAATTAGGAAAGATTTCAAATGCAAGTAAATTGTAGATTGCATTTAAAGTTTTATGATTTTTTTGGAGGTAACCATTGGGGGGTCATTTAATATATCACAAACCACCTCCGAGAATTTTGACAACAGGTTCAACTTCTTGCTAAGATTCTTGACAATTTAACGAAATTAGGTCAAACTTGAGCTACGAGTAAGCGCAATAGATTGCTCTTGAATTATTTGTCTTTTTGGAGGTAGATGGGTGCATGTTCTTTTAGTAAACAATAATACCGTTGGTGCGAGTTTCCAACTATCAGTAAAAAACATTCTCAATTTTCCGAGTCATGACCAGATTGTTCCTTTCTGTAAAGAAGGTCTCAAGAATATGGATCTGAATGCCACACACAGAGCTAGCTTTTCAGAGATATATGTATATATATAGTGGAACGACATGTTGTGTACTACTTATATGATTCCCATGTTTCATGAGTTTTCAAACTTCGACCTAACTAACTCTGCCCACTTGAATGACTTTATGTTGTTTTATCGAAATTAGGTCAAATTTAAACTACGAGTAAATTGTAGGTTGCTTTGAAAGTTTTGCGATTTTTTTGGAGGTAACCATCAAGGGTTATTTAATATATCACAAACCACCATCGAGAATTTTGAAAACAGGTTTAACTTATTGCTATGATTCTTGACAACTTAATGAAATCGAGTTAAACTCGAGCTACTGGTAAGCGCAATAAATTATTCTTGAATTATTTGTCTTTTCCAAGGTGTTGATGGGTGCATCTTTTTTTAGTAAACAATAATGCCGTTGGTATGAGTTTCCAACTATCAGGAAAAAACATTTTTAATTTTCCGAGTCATGATCAGATTGTTCCTTTCCATAAAGAAGGTATCAAAAATATGGATCTGAATGCCACACGCAGAGCTTTTCAGATATATTACTACCTATAATAGGCGCTAGCCTACCCGGCCTCTAAGAGCATCCCCGTGCGCGCAACCTTGTGGATCGTTCGATCCAGTCAATCTTTCCTGTTATCACTCCCGCCTAGATTTAGAGCCATCTGTTTTACCTCCTCATATTTCACGCCGGCGCAAAGCTAAAATGCCCATGACACCTAGACCCTTTCGTAAGTGAGGTAATACTAGTAATCGTGCACGTGTAACGCACATGTAATCTTTTAAAAAATATTTTGCATGGATCAAAAAATGGTGTTGAGTATCAACGGTTGGTCTTTTATATTCGCCAGGTCTTCTAAATCCCACTGGTTCAATAAGTTATCATTCTGCAGCTTTTGTTCATCTACCTCTTTTTTTTAACCCAAAAGGCTAAAATTTATGCCCATCTACCTCTTTTTAACTTAAGAAGCTAAAATTTGGACCTAGAAAATAAACCAGTTGTCGTTGAATCTTCTATGCAAGTAAGCCACAAGTTTAATTTAAGAAACCCTGTAGGTAGCATGACTATTTAAAAGGGTGAGAGAGATATGAGTAACGTTCGATTCAATCATATTCCGTTGGAGAGCTACAGATGGGATCAGCACAATTCCCATACATTTTAGAATCCTAGCAAGCAGTACTTGCTCAAGGCCTAGTGAATCAGATCATGAAAGATGGAATCAATGGAAAGTAGCAGGGCTAGGCTGGGAGGGAGTATCTTGTCTGAGAGAACAGCTCATTAAGAGTAGGCCTGTAGGTGTGTGGTTGGTGTTTTGACACTTATTGGCTGCAACGGTTGTGTCAATTCTTGTACCAAAAACTTCTATCTTATATAAAACTAAGGTACGTCATTGCATACTCTCGAAAGAAAAGATATAGATGGGATGAAGAAAATACAGTCACTATGTTCGCTGTGCAATTCTGAAAAGAAAACAACATAAATATTGGCTAATCTCTCAGCCTAAATCCCCAACCCTGTACACTACAGTCTACAAAGGCTTCCCAAATCTGTCAGCTCTGCCAAAGCAACTTACTTCCTTATTAGGTCATACACGCACAAGATTTAGCAAATCAGATACAATTGAACTCAAATTTTGAGAGAACAGCCAAAACTGGAAAAAGTTTCATGTTGATATCACAATCTCCATGTTCTTTGTGTGCCTGCGGTCGGGCCTCTCAATGAACTTGTACCCCATAGACAATCACTCTGAAGTACGGTAGGACCTGATTGACCCTCCCTCCCCTGCTCCAGAAACTCCATTGGTCAATATACCAAGAAAGAGTCCATAAATAACTAAAAGATTTATACAGATTGAAAATGACAACCATTAAGTTTAAAGTATGAGCCAATATTGCTGCAGCTCATGCAAACAAATGTGCTGTTATGGTTATAGAGCCATCCTGTCTCCATTGATCCTGAGAAAAATATAATAAAGCATCTTTACAAGGTTCACGCGTTTATAAGGTAAAAAGAGAGAAAATATTAGGGAACTTAACATTGGTAGCAAAGAGAGCACATGGAAGACCAGCCCCTAATAACTGTATGCATTTGTGTAATCAGATAAAAGATGAGCTAAATTAGGAAAATATAGTTTAATTTAGCTCTGTTGTCTCAAACATTTCCTATGAAAGTTATTTTATAGGTGACAAATGTAATTTACGCGTACCCAGAAGTTAAAAAAATTCTATTGGGTTCAAGTTCATTAACAGGTTCTGTGTAGTGTCAAATAAATGATAGGCTTTGTGGTGTATTTCTTATCTACTTGTTAGCAGTGCATGTGCAACACATGTCTTACATAATAAACCAGAGTATTAGATGTCTAGTTCCGAAACTAAGAACCAACCTCAACCAATTTTTTTATTTGGCCGCAAGCAAATTCAATCAACCAAGGTGCACCACAAATCCATATATGAGTTCAACGATAAACTAAACAAGTTCAATTCAACACTCGTTCTCATTCTGATTCACCTCCAAAATCACATCAACTATTCTTGAGTCCTTTTCCATGTGAAACCTGGATTTCATCAACAAATATGAATGTAAAATTGAAACAATGTAGCAGAAACTTTCTGAGAAACTAACTACCATATTTCAAATAAAAACACACACACCATAGTCCATAGGTTGCTATTGTTGTAGTCTAGAGTGTAATTGGAGGAGACAGATTATGAGTTATTATGTTCCCTATTATAAAAAACTCCACGCTAAGTTCTCTCAGTCGATCAACAAAATGCAAGTGCAATAGAGGGGCAAGAAATTTGATAAATAAGTAAATTACACATTTAACACTACCAACAAAACTGCATGTACACCAACAGTTCAATAAAGGATTGTTTGGAACCGGTAACCTCCATAAATAATATTCCAAATGAACACACAGAGGCTGGCTTATGTGGAAGCTCTCATACCAGGGAAGCTCCTCGCTTCTCATACTCAGCTGTCGATAGCTATCTATCTATTCAGAAACACGACATAGAAATAATGCTTAGTTTATTTAAATTATTGCATGGGAACAAGAATTTTTTGAATGAATAAATACAAGTACTCTTATTTATCCATGCTTTTTGCAAAGGCAATAGTAGGCTATTGGTCTGTTGCAAATGCACTAAAAAGAAATAATATGTATATGGAAAAAAAACATAAAGAAGTACATGATTTTATATAAAGTTAGAAATACATTCTTTTAAATCCTTGTAGTTTTTACTTCTACCTTTGTGAAGGACCAAGTATAACTCTTTGAAAGTTCTTCGGCCTATGTATAAATTAGGCAATACTCCATTATAAATTGTGGCACCTATATGCTCCATGCTATATATGTCCATCAGGCTAGGGAAAATTGGCATCCAACAAATAGATGGCATGTTGACTCCACTTCATTTTGATTGCACATATTGATTCCATAATCTTCTAAGAAGTTCCATGAAGCATTTTCCTTTGTATTATGTTTGTAATCGACGGTAGTCAAAAGGGACTATTTTAATTGCCTACATGACTTCCACCACCTGCATCTCTCCAAGATCATGCACGTGGAAAATTAATTAGTACCCCAAGTCAGAACTTATGCATATATTATACATGAAAGCTCTGCCTAAAAATTCAGAAAATACACAGAATATCCAATTTATTGACCTAGCTCTGTTTGCATTCATTGACAAATCATGGCCATAATCGCTACACAGTGAGGCTTGACAAAGCATTCACAGTATAGTATAAACTACAAAAACACAACCACTCCGTATTTGATTGCACCTTATATATCTACAGGTATTCTTCTAGGATGAAACAATCTTTATTTTCTATTGGTAAAGAAACTTTTCCATGTACCTATGTGCAATTTGTGTTGAGAATAACCTTGCATAGCACAAAAAGGTGCGGCTCAAGCATCTCTATAAATCAGAATAGCACCTAAAAGGTGTAATCAAATACTTTTCACCGTGCATCTGAAAAGTCGGAACTTATGCATATATTATACACGAAAGCTCTACCTGAAAATTCAGAAAATATGCACAATGTCCAATTTATTGACCTAGCTCTATCTGCATTTATAGAGAAAGAATGGCCATAATCGCTACACAATGTGGTTTGGCAAAGCATTCACAGTATATTAAACTACAAAAAGATAGCCACGCATAGTCGATTACACCTTATATATCTACAAGTATTCTTGGAGGATGGCACAATATTTATTTTCTATTAGTAAATAAACCTTTCCATGTACGTATGTGCAGTGAACTTGCATAGTAAAAAAGCTACAGCTCACGCATCTCTAAAAATGAGAATAGAACGTGAAAGTACCAAAGCATGCACCGTGCAATCTGAATTTAATCATGCCTGGGATAGAAACAATTACTATCTAAATTCATAACTGGATAGAGTACTGCATCGAGCTATGGACGGGCCAGGACGTGTACCTTGATGGCGAGAGGAGGGGCGGCAAGGAGGCGACCGGGGCAGCTGGATCGCCACATCCCAGACACATCTCTCGCCATAGTCGTCGTGGAGGCCCCCGTCACCACCAGCCCTTGGGTGGAGCGATACAGTGTGCGTGTGGGGGTGGATGGCTTCCGGATCAACACGCGCCTCCCCTCCCTTCCTGGCCGTCCTTTCGCCTCCAATCCCGGAGGGTCCGATCCATCCATACCCCTCTCCCGATTTCTAAAACCCTAGTGAGGATCCATGGAACCATTGGCAGCCGTAGAGGAGGCGCCCGAGGCATAGGACGATGGGGACGGGGTCGCGGGCACCGGAGCCGGCGAGGCTTTATCATGTGGGGATGTGTCGGCGCCTGGAGAGGAGGCGATGGGGCGGGGAAGGGGATGTAATGGAGAGGAAGGCGGCAGGTCAGGGGAAGACAAACCCGATGTGCAATGTGCGAGGGAGTTTTTTTCCTTCACATGCCGAGGGAATTTAGTCCGCTCCGGCGGAGTACAGTCCGTCAATGCTAATTGCTAAACGCACCCGAGCATAGATTAGATCAATCCAGTCCGTTAGATCTATATAGTTAGGATAATCTGATGGTAGAATTAAGGCCGGGTACATTACATGGGGTGGCCTTAAGAAAGATCATGTTTGCTCTTTTATAAGTAGTAGTAGTAGAGATAAGTAGTAGATATGATAGAGGCAATAGCTCTGAGTCGGTCGTTCCTCCTGGCCAGGTGAAAAAACCTAGACATCACCGACTGGCACCATCGTTTCCTCTCCTCCCCAATCCGCCTCCTCCTCTCTTCCACAATCCTCTCGTTTTCCCTCCATGATCCGGATCCCCCATTCCAGCCTCACGTGAGGAGGTGGAGGAAGCACGAAGAAGGAGGTGGGGGA
This sequence comes from Avena sativa, assembly GCA_916181665.1. NCBI lineage: Eukaryota > Viridiplantae > Streptophyta > Magnoliopsida > Poales > Poaceae > Avena > Avena sativa. Next base: position 331,583,099 of record OV702283.1, read on the forward strand.
CTGAGGCCGGTGGAGGCCACGAGTAGAAGGGAGCAGCACATCAGCAACACGAACAACCACACACGGCAAGGGAGGTCAGTGAAAACCCTAGCTGGAGGGCTCTCACCTCGCCGATCGTTTCTCCCGCGTGAGGCGCAGCCGCCACCCCCCCCCCCCCCCCCCCCCAGCGTGTTCCCCCTTCTCCCCCTGCTGCACGCCCCTGCACCCAGCATGAGGCGCTGGCTTCTTCCTCCCCACGGGCTTGGCGACCTCGCTGACCTTGGAGAGATCCATGACCAGGTATTCTGGCCAAGTCCTATAATACCTCTCTCTTTTGGCCTCCCGCTTTCTCACATTTTCATATGTATAGCCTAGAAATCAAGGTGCAGTTGGGCGGGTCAGATCAGAGCTGTGTAACGTCCGTACCATATGAGGAAATTAACTAGCTGGGCGCTTTGTGCCAGGCTTTCTCATGGACGAGCAGGGCAGCAGACGGAGGTTGTAGCCAACAAGATATGTGAGGTCGTGCCCTTCTTCTCTTATCAAGTAATCAAGGGCCCTTATTATCTTATTACATCACCAAATGCAGTAGGTGTGAGGTCGTGCCCTTCTTCTCTTCTAAGGAAATCAAGTGAGGAAACTGAGCTTTGTTGGTTTGTTTTATAAAATGGATTGTTTAACTTTTGTTTGTGTTGAAGGGATCGGCACCAAGCATCGAGGCCGTGTCGAGTGCTGCTCACACACAGGGGACAGTGAGATCCTTGTCGTCGCTGCTCTGGTAAGCCTTTTTAAGCCCGTGCTCAGTTGTTTCCTCTAAAAAAAATGAGACTGTCTTGTTCAGCTTGTGTCTATGGAGAAAGCATTTGGCGAGAATTCTGTTCAGAAGCGTGAAATGATTTTTTTACATTTATATTATGTTGATGGGATCAGCCTTCTCTATTTTCAGCACAACGCTCACATGGCAGCCTTGATGCATCGGCGGATTGTTTTTAAGCATGAGATTTGTCTCTATTTGTCCATTTAATTTTGTATGTTCCTTGACTTTTTCTCATCCGTTTCACACAGGCAAGGGTTTGCTACATCATCACGGATGTTGAGGTTTTCTGCACTTTCTTCAGGAACCATGGCCTGGCTGACCACGGATGCATAGGCGACTCCTCTGGCGGCAGAGAGAAGCGATGGCGGCGAGCAGTCGACAGGGAAGAGCAGTGGCGGTGAACGGAAGCATGGAGGACCAAGCGGTAAGCTTACAAGCAAACACCTCTGTTATGGGGTAACCCTGGGGTTGGCCCGATCTTTCACGAATTCCACGAGAAACGAGGGGAAAGAGGTGGTCGGGGGATGAAATCGAGGAAGGCGATGAAAACCACGAACTCGCACACACCCAAAACACGATACACGCCTACTCCTCACGCCGGTGGCAACCGGTCCAACATAATCCCTAGGATCGGTGTTGGGCGAAGCTCTCTCTCCACGCCAACAACGGGGGATGAGGTGCTTGGTGAGATCTTGACGACTTGGGGGCGAGAAACCGAGAACCCAAGGCCTTGTACAACTTGAACGCACTAGGCAAGATCCAAGAGGGGGGTGGATAATCCGGTGCTCCTTGGTAGGAGCATGAGACCAATAGATATAAGTCCTCAAAGGGTTTCCTTAATATCTATTATTATCCAAGTCTAGGGTTTACAATAGAGGGTGGGGGCTATATATAGACCAACCACATAAACAGGGGTATTTTGGGAACAAATAGCGAAATATAGAGAGGGTTACAAGGCGCTGGGCCGAATTAACACGTTCAGGCCTTTCCAGGTCCGGTAGTACCGGTCCAGCTCGACCGGTAGTACCGGTCATGCGGTAGTACCGCTTCCTGGCCCGGTAGTACCGCTTGTCGTCCTGGGACTTGCGCTGGGGCCTTCTGTTGGTGGCGGTAGCAGGGGGCGGTAGTACCGTGGCCCGGTAGTACCGTATCCGGGGCCGGTAGTACCGCCAGTGACAGAGAGCATTTGGCTAGCTCTGGGACCTTCTGTTGTTGGCGGTAGCAGGGGGCGGTAGTGCCGCCAAGCGGTAGTACCGGTCGCCAGGTCCGGAAGTACCGCTGGCGACAGAGAGCATTTGGTCTCTTCTGCTGGTGCTCTTCCGTCCTGTGGGTTCTTCTCTTCGTACCTGATGATGCACAAGGTATGGGTATGAAGTAGCAGGCCATCCAAGGGTGTATCGAAGTCACACAAGGAGAGGAGCGAGTTCACCTTAGCTTGAAGGAGTTTGGCTCGGGCGCGAGTCATGGGTCCACTTGGGGAGCTTGTGGGAGTAGATGTAGTAGCGGTCGTAGGACGGGCTGCATCAGCTCCCCCCCCCTTGGGAAAGAGTCGTCCTCGACTCTTCAACCGTCTCAACTTCCTCTTCTCCAAGGTAGGGTGAGAGGTCCTTGACATTGAATGTCGAGCTCACAAGGTACTTTGATGTTGGGATATCGATGACATAAGCGTTGTTGTTGATTCTCTTGAGCACTTTGAATGGTCCATCACCTCTTGGCTTTAGCTTGGAGTCGCGTTCCTTGGGGAAGCGGTCTTTACTCAAGTGTATCCACACAAGGTCGCCTTCTTCGAAGATTATCTCTTTCTTGTTCTTGTTTAGCCTTGATGCTTGGCGAAGGACTTGTTGCTCGATAGTAGCTCGTGTGTCATCATGGAGTTTCTTCATGGTGTGGGCGCGCTTGACAACGTCCATATTGGCACGTTCATGAAGTGGTAGTGGAAGTATATCGAGCGCGGTGAGAGGCTCGAAGTCGTAGACGATCATGAACGGGCTCCTCATGGTGGTGGAGTGCTTGGCGCGGTTGTAGGCGAACTCGGCGTGTGGAATGCATTCCTCCCAGTCTTTAAGGTTCTTCTTTATCAACACCCGTAGGAGTGTGCCAAGACTTCGATTGACGACTTCGGTTTGTCCATCGGTTTGAGGATGCGAGGCGGACGAGAAGAGGAGCTTGATGCCGAGCTTGGCCATGAGGGTCTTCCAGAAGTAGCTCATGAATTTTACGTCGCGGTCGGAGACGATTGTTCTTGGCACACCGTGTAGCCGAATTATTTTCCTGAAAAACAAATTTGCTACATGTGAAGCATCATCGGTCTTATGGCACGGAATGAAATGTGCCATTTTGGAAAAGCGATCCACTACAACAAATATGGTTTCATGACCATGTTTAGATCTAGGCAAGCCTAACACAAAGTCCATGCTAATGTCCGACCAAGGTGCATGAGGAATAGGCAATGGCATATAAAGACCAAAGGGGTTGGACTTAGACTTAGCTTGGATACATGTAGTGCATCGTTGGACGTGGCGCTCCACGTCGCGCTTCATCTTTGGCCAAAAGTAGTGAGTGGAGAGCATGTCATATGTCTTGTCACGGCCAAAGTGACCCATAAGGCCTCCACCATGGGACTCTTGAAGAAGCAAAAGTTGGAGAGACGATTTCGGAATGCAAAGCTTGTTTTGTTTGAAAAGAAAACCCTTATGCAAATAGAAATCATCAATCCCTTTGTCTATTGAACATTGTGCAAATATTGGTCCAAAGAAAGAGTCGGACGCGTACAAAGATTTGATGTCATCAAGACCCAAGACATTGACTTCGAGTCGTGTAAGAAGGCTTGTGTTTTTGCGAGACAAGGCGTCCGCTACCACATTTTCTTTGCCCTTCTTGTATTTGACAATGTACGGAAAAGACTCCATAAACTCAACCCATTTTGCGTGCCTTTTACTCAAGTTGGCTTGGCCCTTAAGATATTTCAACGACTCATGGTCGGAATGGATGATAAATTCTTTGGGCCAAAGATAGTGTTGCCACACTTGAACTCGAACCAATGCAAAAAGTTCTTTGTCTTAAATGGGATAATTGAGGCGTGCGCCATCAAGTTTCTCACTATGGTAAGCAATAGGACGCCCATTTTGCATAAGGACGCCACCAATGCCAATACCACTAGCGTCACATTCAATCTCAAAAGTTTTTGTGAAATCCGGCAATGCAAGCAGTGGTGCTTCGGTGAGCCTCTTTTTGAGCTCATCAAAAGCCTTTTGTTGTGCTTTTCCCCAAACAAACGTGACATTTTTCTTGGTCAATTCGTTGAGGGGGCAAGCAATGGTAGAAAAATCTTTCACAAAGCGACGGTAAAAGCCAGCCAACCCATGAAAACTACGAAGTTCACTAACATTTGTTGGGATGGGCCAATCTCGTATGTCCTTGACTTTTGAGACATCAACTTCAATGCCATTAGAAGACACAACAAAACCAAGGAAAATCAGCTTGTCTCTTGCAAAAGTGCACTTTGGGAGATTAGCATAAAGCTTTTCATGACGAAGGATTTGAAGGACCTCCTTAACATGTGTAACATGCTCCTCTAGTGACTTGCTATAGACAAGAATGTCATCAAAGTAAACAACTACACTCTTCCCAATAAGAGATCTCAAAATATGGTTCATTAAACGCATGAAGGTAGATGGGGCATTAGATAAGCCAAAAGGCATAACCAACCATTCATAGAGACCAAGCTTGGTCTTGAAGGCGGTTTTCCACTCATCACCTTCGGCCATGCGAATTTGGTGGTAACCACTACGAAGATCAATTTTCGAAAATATAGTGGCTCCACATAACTCATCAAGCATGTCATCAAGACGCGGTATAGGATGTCAATAACGCACGGTGATAGCATTGATTGGACGGCAGTCCATGCATAACCGCAACGTATCATCCGTTTTTGGGACTAGAATCACGGGGACCGCGCTTGGGCTAGTGCTTACTTGGATCAAACCTTTGGAGACGAGTTGGTTGATTTGACGTTCGATCTCCTTCGTCTCTTCCGGGTTCGTGCGATACGCGGCGCGGTTTGGGAGTGGTGCGCCGGGTATGAGGTCGATGCGGTGCTCGATTCCACGAAGAGGAGGAAGGCCATGAGGAAGCTCTTCGGAAAATACATCTTGGAATTCCTGCAAAATAGCCATCAAAGAAGGAGGAACATTTGTCAAGTCGTTAGTTCCTTGCGCTAGTCCCTTGCATACAAGGACATAGTGCAAGATGGATGGGTTGTTCCGCACTTCTCTCATCTCACTTTTGGTGGCAAGAAGAACACTCTTAGTTTTTCCACTCGAGTTTGGCTTGTAGCTCTCACTCACTATGGTGTGGTTCTCTCGCTCACCACTCTTCTCACAAGGTGTTTTTGTGTATTGCGCCCTCGCTAAAGCCTTTGCATTGTCCGCAATTATTTGGCTAGGAGTCATTGGTTGCAACACACAAGTTTTATCAAGCCATTTGAAGGTGTAAGTGTTTGAGTGACCATTATGCAAAGCACACTTGTCATATTGCCACGGCCTTCCGAGCAGCATATGGCAAACCGTCATTGGGACCACGTCACATTCCACCGTGTCCTTGTAGTGCCCAATGGAGAACGTCACCGAGACGGTGTGCTTGATCTTGACGGATCCTTGGTCACTTAGCCATTGGATATGGTAGGGGTGTCTATGCGGATGAAGGGTGAGGTTGAGTTTCTCACACAATTCCGTGCTTGCAAGGTTGTGGCAACTCCCTCCATCGATGACAACTTTGATGGACTTCCCATTGATGCCGGCACGAGTTTGGAAGATGTTCGAGCGTTGGTCTTCATTTTCATTGGCTTGGGTAGTCAAGACCCTTGTGACCACAAGCGATGGACTTGCGTCATGCTCACACACAAGAAGTTCTTGGTCCTCTTCCAAATGTTGCCTTGCCATGGCTTCCTTGACCCTTGCATCGAACTCTTCTTCACTCAAGTATTCTTCATCGCCGTTGTCATGGATGAACAAAACTTTCTTGTTCCCACATGCATTCGACTTGTGCCCTTTGCCTCCACACTTGTAGCATTCACCATTGAATGGTTGATCATCCCTTGTGTGTTTGCCACTTGGGGGCTGTTTTCCTTGAGGGAGAGTTGGCTTGAAGGGAAGCTTGGTGGTACTTGAGGAGCTTCCACTTGGTGTTGTTTGAGTAGTGGTTGGCGCTTGCTTGTAGGTGAAGTACGTCTTTGGCTTGTTGTACTTGATGTCCTCTTGCACTTGACGCTCGGCCTTTGAAGCGATGTGCACAAGCTCAACCATGTTGTTGTACTTTTGGAACTCGGTGATGCGCTTGATGGGATGGTTCAAGCCATTGAGGAAGCGTGCCATTGTTTGTTCATCTCGCTCTTCAATGTTGGCACGGATCATGTTGAGCTCCATTTGCTTGAAGTACTCTTCCACGGTCTTTGTCCCTTGACTAAGCGTTTGAAGCTTGTTGAAAAGGTCACGCGTGTAGTGTGAAGGAACAAAGCGGGATCTCATATGAGCCTTCATATCTTGCCAAGTTGCGATTGGAGGCTCTTCTTTTGCTTCGCGAGCGAGTTGGACTTGTTCCCACCAAAGGTTGGCATACTCATCAAACTCGAGGGATGCCATGGCCATCATCTTCTCATTGCTATAGTTGTGCATGCGGAAGATTTTGTCGACCTTGAGTTCCCAAGAGAGATATTCCTCGGGCTTATTGGAACCGGTGAACTTTGGCATGGTGAACTTGAGCTTGCCGAAAGTTTCTTCTCCGTTGCGGTTCCGGTTGCGGCGGTTGCCATGATTTTGGCGGTCATCATCATCATCCGAGCTCTCATGTCTTGCTTGGTGATTGTTGCGTTGCTCTTGCGGTTGTTGAGGTGCCGCGTTTGGTGGTGGAACTTGTTGTTGACGACGAGCTTGGGGAGCTTGCTCGTTTTGTTGTCGCGGTTGAGGACGAGGAGGAGGTTGATGGTCCTCACGACGAGCTTGGGGAGCTTGCTCTTGTTCTTGTCGTGGTTGATGCCGAGGGGCATTAGCATGCGCCATGTGGCGAGGAGGACGTCGAGCCGCATGCGCAATGGGCTGCTCTTCTTCTTCTTGGTGTAGGGGAGGCTCGTCATGACCATCATGTTGCCGACGTGGACGATCATGTCGATGATGACGCCTTGGAGGATCTTCGAGTGCTTCCCGTCGACGGTGATCTTGTTCGTCCTCTTCGGAAGCTTCACTTGTTGTTGAAGGGGCATGTCGACGTCGATGGCCTTGGTGGTCCATGTGAGGTTGCTCTTGTTGAATAACAAGTGCCCTTGGTTGTGGCCGGTTCGCTTCGCGCCTTGGAGGTCTTGTGGAGAGGTCACCATCATAGCTTGACGTTGCGGCGTGAGGCGGAGATGGTATCGCTTGCGAAGAGCTCATGGATTGAAGAACGGGTCCATCCCGGTGCCTTGAAGCATGACGGCGAGGTGCATTTGATTCACTCGAGGAGTGCCGAGATGAGCTTGATTCGCGCGAGCGTGGCCTTGCGAGTCCATCAATGATGCGTTGAAGCTTCTCATCCGTTGAGGCGAGTGCACGACCAAGAGCTTCATTTTGATGACCGAGGTTGTGTTGCATGGCATGCATTTGGCCACGGACTTCTTCGAAGCGGTTGTCGATGTTCTTGAATTCCACACGGGCCTCGCTAAATTGTTCATCTTGGCGCCGCTCGAGAGCTTCACAACGGTAGTTGAATTCACCTCGGACCTTCCAATGGTCCCATCTTGTCATGAATTGTGTATCATCCTCCGGAGGTGGTGGTGGTTGGGATGGCTCTCCATGCCTGTCCATAATGCAAAGCCAACAAGGGTTGTATATGGAGAGAAAGGGTGCGGAGAGTTAGCCTTTTACCTCACCTTGGAGATTATATCAAACCAATTGCCACACAAATGAGCGAAAAGCGTGCAAAGTGAAATGGGCAAGAAACTCACACACAAGTATGCTACAACTCTCAAAAGCTTTTGGTGGAAGGTTAGGATTGTGGAAAACCAAACGAAACGATCCAAGCAAAAGGTTATTGTCCTACGTGGTAAAGAACCAAAGATCAAAAGCAAAAAGGATACGATCTACAAAAACAACGGAAAACACACACGTGGAGAAAAACGGGGTTAGCACTACTATGAAAATGAGCACAAAAGGTCCTAACGAAGACTACGCTCGGTTGTCGTGCCAACACAAGGAGAGACCACAACTCGTTTGCCAAAAGAGGATAAGCAATAGATTTGTGCACTTGCCTCGGTGCGCTCTTTCTTCTCTCTTGTTGGCTTACGAGCTTGGTATTCTCTTTGTATTGGGAGACTATGTATCTTTCTATTCTATCTTTTTCTTTTTTTTCTCTTTTTTTTGATTCTTTTTCTTTTTCTCCCTTGCTATGCTACTATGTTAGGTTTTGTATTTGGCCTCACACTCTCACTTTCCGAAGGCAAGTGCACAATGCTTAGACAAACACAAAATGAGTTGCTCTTATAGGATAGTTACACACAAAGGAAGATATGGGGCTATCAAGGTGGTGCAAGTTATACCTTTGGTATTGTTGACGACTTGCAACCGTTGGTGGGGGATGATGTTCGAGTGTCACGGTGTCGTTGAGCGCGGGATGACTTTGATGCGGAAGCTGTTGTGAAAATGGCGACAAACACGCGAAACACGAACAAACGAGGTGGAAAAAGTCAGCAAACGAAATTGAGGCGTCAAAGGGCAGGAAACACGGTCAGAGTCGAGCGGTAGTACCGCTTGCAACAACCGGTAGTACCGGCGAGCGGTATGCGGTAGTACCGCTTGCACGGCCGGTAGTACCGCTTGACACAGAACTGGAACGGGATGAATTTGCCAAAAACCTCAAATTCGTGAAGATCTGACCGAAGGGCTGGGCTAGGAACAACAGGGGCTATAGATCGACTCCCAAAGCAACATATCTATGGACCAAAACCACGAAAAACTCACCAAATCCAGAGATCGATCCGAAGGCAAATTGGGGCTCTTTTTGGTGGGATTTTCGATTTTAAGGTGGATAAAAGAAAAATTGGGGGGGAATTCGTGATCAACCGTGCTCTTGATACCAATATGTTATGGGGTAACCCTGGGGTTGGCCCGATCTTTCACGAATTCCACGAGAAACGAGGGGAAAGAGGTGGTCGGGGGATGAAATCGAGGAAGGCGATGAAAACCACGAACTCACACACACCCAAAACACGATACACGCCTACTCCTCACGCCGGTGGCAACCGGTCCAACATAATCCCTAGGATCGGTGTTGGGCGAAGCTCGCTCTCCACGCCAACAACGGGGGATGAGGTGCTTGGTGAGATCTTGACGACTTGGGGGCGAGAAACCGAGAACCCAAGGCCTTGTACAACTTGAACGCACTAGGCAAGATCCAAGAGGGGGGTGGATAATCCGGTGCTCCTTGGTAGGAGCATGAGACCAATAGATATAAGTCCTCAAAGGGTTTCCTTAATATCTATTATTATCCAAGTCTAGGGTTTACAATAGAGGGTGGGGGATATATATAGACCAACCACATAAACAGGGGTATTTTGGGAACAAATAGAGAAATATAGAGAGGGTTACAAGGCGCTGGGCCGAATTAACATGTTCAGGCCTTTCTAGGTCCGGTAGTACCGGTCCAGCTCGACCGGTAGTACCGCTTCCTGGCCCGGTAGTACCGCTTGTCGTCCTGGGACTTGCGCTGGGGCCTTCTGTTGGTGGCGGTAGCAGGGGGCGGTAGTACCGGATCCGGGGCCGGTAGTACCGCCAGTGACAGAGAGCATTTGGCTAGCTCTGGGACCTTCTGTTGTTGGCGGTAGCAGGGGGCGGTAGTGCCGCCAAGCGGTAGTACCGGTCGCCAGGTCCGGAAGTACCGCTGGCGACAGAGAGCATTTGGTCTCTTCTGCTGGTGCTCCTCCGTCCTGTGGGTTCTTCTCTTCGTACCTGATGATGCACAAGGTATGGGTATGAAGTAGCAGGCCATCCAAGGGTGTATCGAAGTCACACAAGGAGAGGAGCGAGTTCACCTTAGCTTGAAGGAGTTTGGCTCGGGCGCGAGTCATGGGTCCACTTGGGGAGCTTGTGGGAGTAGATGTAGTAGCGGTCGTAGGACGGGCTGCATCAACCTCTTTTCTACATTCCTCGCTGTTTTATAGGTGTTCATGTGGTGCAATTTGATTCCGATCAATTGAAACTCTTCTTGATCTGTTGCAGGTAGCTCGTTTGCCGGGCCTCCCGCCGGCGTTCTCCGCTCCAAGATCCTCATGAGCGTCTCCTGCAAGAATAAGGTAACCACACCTTCCCCTTTCTCTTCCTTCTGATGTGTGTATGGTTGATATCCTTGAGCAGCAAGCAAAGTACATAGCCTTTGCATGTACAATTTATTTGCATCAAGTAAAAACTGAATACTTCCATATAGATTTACATCTAGAAAGTTGTCACATGATACAATGTTAATTTGAAGTTTCTGCTTATCACTGATTCAGGGTTGGGTTACCGCTAAGCGATGGTGTCGTGTCCTTGTCGCTTGTGCAGAAAAAGTAACAGAAGGTAAGTTCTCTTGAATGCCAGTTTTTTTTGCAATGTAGCATGATGATATTGTGGCTTTGTCCATTGGCAACTTCTGCCTTGATGTATATCATATGAAGATATGAGACCCCGGTATTTTTTGTGCAGATTGTCTCATTTTGCAATCTTCAGGTCAGCGCCTAGCAGCATGGACAACATTGTTGAACTCCTTCGGGAATGCTTCCAGGGCTGAAGGAGTTGCAAACTTATCTCACTTCCCTGCAAACTATAGTTTCTTTCAATTAACCAAATGATTATCTTGTTTTTTCCTATTTTTCTTCTTGCATAGATGTCTCTAACCTGTCTCGCGAAGGCTCGAGCCGCAGGCGGACGTGTATAGTGCGCCACAAATTCATCTTGCAGCATGTACAGGTATAGTTTTTCCTTTCCTCTTCCCTTCCATCTCTCACTAAATTGTATCCCTATTTACGAGTTGTTGTTTAGCTGCAGAATAATACAGTGCCATCCAAAGCCTGAATGAGCAAGCTTTATTTCTTCGCCGGCAGATTTGAAAAGGAGAACTGCAATATGCACATCTCTTCTTACTGAATGGCCAATATATCTTCATAGAGCTTGGATCCTACCCTCGAGCTTAATTATACATAAAGACAATGCCGGATGACGTGTGTACGTGATAACATTCTCCTCCAACTATATATCTGACGGATTTTTGTATTTTGCATAATAATGTTTAGTGGTGTGTTTTCCACTAATACCCTCTCAGGTTTCAGTATATCCACAACATATCAACTAATAAATTCATCTTGGTTTTGTAGTATCACATAATTAGCTACTTCATATATTCCTCATAGTATATCATTGCTCTGTTCGGATCATGTCATTAAATGTTGTTTTGAGTCTACTTTGCATGTAAGAATTATTCCATGTCATTCCTTTTTCTCATACACTTTACTTGATCATTCTACCTGTTCAGTTTCCATAATAGTAGCATATATGTTTAGTTATTTTTTCCAATTCCAAATGATAAGGTAATGATTTGGAATGCTTTTCTTAACAATTTAGCATACCTGCAATGTACTAATCACTTTTGGCTCATCCTAGCAAAGTTGGTTCTCTAATAGGCACTTCACAGAGACACGAAAAATGCTTCTATAATAACTGGCACTATAGCTATTCAGCTATTTTTCCCGTAGAAAAATAATCAAATAAATTTTAATCATAATTAACGGTTAGTCCCCTATCCAAATGAGCTCGACTCGGAGTAGGCTGCCTCCCCGTCCTCCGTCGCACGTAGAGGCCCCCTGGGGCCGAATTTTGTTGAAATTAGGTCACGCGGCGGAGGAGTAAGTTAATTTTATGTTTTATGTAAAAATTATGTACGGTATGATGCTCAATCGGAGAAACGAAATATCCTCGTTTATACGTGTTCATCGCCGAATTCTCCCGCGAAATTTTAATTTTGTTTTTTCAGTTTGTATTTACGGGTTCTATTCTGCGCGAGTGCCAAAATCGACCGAACCCCATTGTTTTCGGGAGACTGAACTCACCGTTTTTAGTTTCAGTGAGTTCAGTCTCTGTTAGAGATGCTCTAATCTTTAGTTCTTCCGTCGCTTTTAGTATGTTAACAAACAATTTAGTTGAAGCACTATGTGGGGCATTCATGAACTAGTGACAATTGATGCTTGATAACAGTTACTTCATGCATGGCATGCTCCACTTTTGCCATATTTTACATACTCATCATAATCTGTGAGATCTGAGCCGTTAGAGAAATTAGACTATGATCTTCTGGTCTTTTGTCATTCTAATTGATTCAGTTATAGCCTGATGAGGTTAGAGTGGAGCTGTTCGACATTTGAGGTATGATAAAATGCATGCCATTATAGTACAAGTTCAAACTTATTGTGGATTAGTGGAGTTAATAAGGCATCTTGATTTATTGTGTATAGATTTTTTGAAATTGACATGAGAATAAAATAAGACATGGCAAGTTAAATCATCGATTCGTCGTACATCTTACCTGAAGAGAAACTCCAGAATGGCAAAGAATTTATGATATTAGATATTAATGCGGTTATCAAATGCTCTCTTTCCTCGAGATTAAATGGCTAAAGCTTCAGACCAGAGATTTCTAGAGAAAATAAAATGAAGTATTTGTGACAATCTTAATGATATACATGTTCAATACTCAGGAGAGTAGAAAGACTTGCATGAGTTTGTATAATAATTCTGAAGTATTTTCAGATCGAGTGGATTATACAATGAAGGACCAAGTTGTGAGGTTTGACAAGTTGTTATCATGGCCTTTCAGCTCATTTTCTTGTTTTCATTTTTTGTAAATGATCTGTACTTACTAAAAATATGGAACTTCTTATGAGTAGTGAGTACAGAGCCTATTTAAAAATCTGTATGTTAATATGAGAAGTTGGATAACCACACTGCACCAAATTTAAACACTCATGAACCCATGGGCAAAGTAGTTGGTGATTAGCCTGATTTGCTTGGTGGCCTAGCGACTAACTTGGTAGCATGGTCCAGATATTCCTTATGGGCAAGATGAGTTGCTCAATGCAGTTATGGAAGCATTTTATTTTTATAGTGCACCTGGATATAAAAAATGGTCTTGTATTTTTTACCACCTATATAGCCTCACCCGCTGCCACCTGCATCCATATACAAATGATGTTTTCCTTAAAACGGACCGTGTGAATTGAAATATTATTATATAACTGAAATACTTAGACCATTGTATTAGTCACCCGGTATGCCACTAAAATAAGGATATCCGGTGAACATTCTGCCTCACTAAAGCTTGTTGATATGTTTTGATAATAAAAGATCTAAATAAACTTCAGACCAAATGGATCTTCGCGAAAACGCAACAGACTGTTGCGTTTCATTGCATTGGATAGGTAGAACGGGTTTTTGTTACAACCACCTCGAGAGAGGGGGGGGGGGAGGGGGGGTAAATACAAAACTCAATGAACGTCCCAAGTCGTCGGGAGCAAAACGCGCAGCCCTTTGGCGCTGGCCCTAACCCAAAGCTCGGCCTCCTCTCTAATGCTAGCGGAAAGGCGCTGCCGCGAAGGCTGGACGTGATCGAAGACGCAGCTGTTCCGATACTCCATAGAAATTGTGATACTCCATAGAAATTGATACTCCATAGAAATTGTGATATCTAATCTCATTGGTGAAGAAACAATATTTTCTACAAAAAAATTGAGCATAATCATTCTCTATTTTTCTATAAGGTGTGATCCGAATGGAGCTTTTTATTTAATGACATACAAGCTCAGACCTTAGTGTTTTCCTTCTATTGTGCTTTACAGCTATGAGAGTCTTCATATATACTTCAAGTTCATTCTCTTTGTCTCATTTTCATCTGCCCGCACATCTAGGTGAAACCTATTTATCTGGGTGAAGTCCAAGTTTGATAGAATTCATTGACTAAGCCATTTCGCTGTTGAATATCAGCTAGACCATGTGTCTCCATTTAGACCTTTTTTTGGACGGTGTCTCCATTTAGACCTTTTTTTGGACGGTGTCTCCATTTAGACCTTGTCTTCAGTGAGGTACTCAAATCAATAGCTGCATTTTTCTTTGCTAAATTTGGCGTGCTTCGATATCGGTCTGTGACAATACTTAATTATTATGAGGGTGATGATGGAGGATAACCTCGTGCTTTTGAGAATCACGACCATTGATGGAGATCAAGGTTCCTAGGAGACTTCCGCAGAGAGGCAGCAACGAGAGGGTCGAGCTTCCTTCGACAACAGTGCTGGTGTTGGAAAATAAACATGTGGCTAAGTACATTCCTAAGCGTAGGGCAACACATTACTAAAGCCAGAAAGTGGTCATTATTTACAAACGGAGATCGACACGGACACTGGACAATTGATCTCAGAGTAGAGTTATTGTGCTGTTGGCGTGATCCTGCACTATTGGTCTTATGTACTAAATCCAGAAAAGCGCTCATGGAACAAATATTTCATTAGCACGTGGAAGCACTATCGCCTGATTGCATTTTTAGATGTTTGTTCTTGGCCATGCCTCCAGATCCGACTACATTTAAGAGGTGATTTTAGGGCATATGTTAAAGTTGGTAGTAGATATCTCCACCTCTTCTATTTTTCTGTATGCGTGTGTTGGTTTGTTTGGCATTAGGCTAGCTAGCTAACTACTCTTCTTCTGTACTATATATAGGTAGATTTGATTCATGGTAGCAGCTTCGGCATCTTATATTCAGTGCTAAATCTCAAACCTGCATGTGTGTTCTTTCGGTTTTTTTTTTGAGAAACAATGTGTGTTCTTTCGTTAAGAACAGAGCCTCCTATGATTTTTGTCATGCATCTATCTCATTAGGCTAATTATAAGATTCAGTATTGTGGTCTTAGATGAGTTTCCTACTAAAAAGTAATACATATTATTGCTAACTGGACTAAAACTGATTTGGACTCCTGTAGAAGGCATGGTGTAGGATTTTATCTTTGCTTGTGTTGGAGACAACGATGGAGGCAAATAATCCTGCGGTGGTCCTGCGGCGATAGCAAGAGGAAATCCAAGATGAATCTCTGTCAGGTGCTTCTCTCTGTTCACATTTTTACTCCCGTGTCTCTCTAATTTTGGTTTCGTAATATATCTTTTATTTAGGCACAATGACTGTCGGATGCCATTTTTGTGCTTATACATATCTTGATCTTCCATGTAAGATCCAAATTAGGCTCGATAAGAAAATAACCTTCCCAATTTAATACTTACCCGGTATTTTATTTATCTTTTACAGAGTTGGTGTTCATTTTTTTGCATATGTGTGTGCCTATAGAGCAGCAGAGTAGGTTACCGCTATTGCAGAGAATGTTATTGCTGATCCAGTCAGGCCTAACCTTACCAAGATGGATCGGAGAAGGAATCCAAGCAATAGTCTTGTTCCTCGGTTCATACGTCACAGGTCAAGCTGACTTTGGTTTGCTCCGAAAAATTGCCCAAGATATAATCGGTGTTTCACCTCAACAGGATATACGAGATAACTCTGCACCCGGTGTTCTATTAACCAATTTGGCTATTGCAGCAACCAGGATTAGACATATACCACCTAAGATAGCTGTTGTTGTCTCCTGGAAATATAAGTTCCTTATACATGTGACACTCAACAGTTTTCAAGAGGATGGGCAAGGTTCAATGTTTGTGCTGTTGAAGGCGCTTATCCACCTTAATGATTCGATGATGGACAATGCCAGACCTACCTTTGTCCATGAGTTATTTTATCTAAGAATTTATAATTTCAGACTCCGGTAGTATACTTATATGTAAGCCCCAGATGCTATGCATTAGCTTAAGTCCTTCGAAACAAGTTTTGTGGGTATCATGGAGGATATTTTGGATGTAGCAAAATGGATGTTGATATTTATGTGTTTCCCTTTGCTCCTTTCAACCTCCATAACATTCTCTATGGTCACCGTCATAGGTGATAGGTGGAAGAAGACTTTTTATAGTTGTTGGCATTTGTTCGTGTGATTTTTCACCTCTCAGCTTGTTCAGAAGCTAAGCATTAGAATTGCTTATTTCTCCTCCATATGTTATATCTACCATATCAAGCATGTCTTCTGTGTCGTATTAATGAGTTATCTAAATATGGAGGCCATGAGATCATACTCAACAGTTGTTTCAATATATGTTTTATAGTTACAATAGAGATTACAACAGGATAAAACTTCTATAGCTTAGATTCCAAACTTATGTTGCTATGATAAATGCATGTCGGTCTTGAATACCAACATGGATAAAACTTATGGGTACAATACTGTCTCTCTTCTAGCCTCGACGCCGGTGGCGCACCGGGTCATATAGTATTAATGAAATCTGTCTATATTCAACCAAATGTTTTCGTGTTTGATTTAATTTTAGCCAACGTGGAAACTCGGTCTGGGAACGCGAGTGGAAAATTCGGTGTTCCCAGACCGAAAGCTAGTTTCATCTAGCCCAAAATACGACCGGATTTTGGCTTGTGAACGGCCAACGAGGGGAGGGGAGGATCCCCACCTGAATTTTACTTCAACTTGAGAGAGTTACACATTACAGTGGGAGAGATGGTCGCGCCAGGAGGTGGCTGCCATCTTTAGGTCCGTTGTCCTAAAACGGTAAGTCCATAGGGTGAGGTCGGAGAGGATGTTTCTAATCGTTTCATTACAAGGTTGGTCATAGTGCAGGAGGACCTGCGCATTGCGTGCGTCCCAAATCTTCCAAAGAATGATCATAAGCACCGAGGCCATACAGCTGCAGGGAGGTGAGAGGGCATCGGTGTCTCCTAGACCTGCGCGAATGGAGAATATGTGGGGGCGATGCCGATCTTGCGCCAGATGGTAGCGGCAGCAGGGGCAAAGAAAGAACATGTGATCTCTGTCTTCGGGAAGTAGACAGCAGGCCGGTTTTTGCCGGGCTTAGGCCCAAAAACCCAGGCAAACCCCCTGAATCCCATTGATATGCGCCTGAATAGAGCCGTCAGCGTTCATGTTTTGGGCCAAATAACCGTAGGGCCATCCACCAAAACATACTTGTACAAAACAAAGCCTTAGGGCATATACAGTAGTATACACTCAGCCGTCTGTATTAGATGACGTGTAAAGAAATTAACCAGAAAACGAGCTAGGCCGTCGGCAGGAATATAGACGGTCTGTTGTCGTGAATTTCGGAGCCTACCGAGGATCTTCCTTCCTGTTGTACAAGTGTGTCCCAGGTCGTGCCCTCACGGACTCTTTTTTTTTTTGCAAAGCGGTGGCCCGATACAGGATAAAATCTCATGCCGCTATAATCACCTGCTGATTCTATAGACAACCTAAGCAGACACCGCACTGTACCAACAATCGTTAGCGCTGTCTACAAATGACATGGAGGGGGGGGGGGGGGGGGGGGGTGCAGACGGCATATGTCTAGATTGCTGTACATACATGCCATTATTTTGGAAGGGATTCGAAGCACTTTTTCTGAAGCATTTCGTACGTTACGTCTGGCACGGCTCAGATGCTTCCGGAAAAGTAAACATGCCGACATGAAGATGAAATGACGGAAAGCCAAGGGCACGCGTCGCCCTCCGCTACTTTGATTTAGTCGACTGGGTACTTAACCAACGACACTTCCAGCGCAAACCATTCGATTCCTTCGCTTTCCCGTCCCTCCTATCTCCATTTAACTAGCCCCTCTCTTTGCTTTGCTCTGCCTCATCCTCTGACTCCTCCAGTTTCAGTTTCAGTTACCGGACTGGGACTGGGACTTTCAGTTTCAGGACTGTGGAGAGAGATCGATATCTGGCTCAAGCACAGCAGCAACCGGAGGACTCAGCTACGACACTTCCAGTTTCAGGTACGTACATGCCACGGCTGTTTGTTTTTGACAGTACGTGGCAGACTAGAGTCACTGCTACTCTCTACTCCCTAGTATGTTTGCCGGTGAAACAAATAAATGTTTCTTCCCTCTCTCTATTTTGCAGCGCGCCAGAAAATCAGCGGACAAGATGCAGATGGTACTGGTGATATCGCTGCCCCTGGTGGCGCTGGTCATAATCATCGCCATCATCCTCTGCATCATCTGCCGCTAGCTCCCCCGGCGGCTCGCCGGAGGGACGGACCGACGGTTTCCACGTCGCATCATGTACTAGTAGTCCCGTAATGCTGTTTACTGTGTCCTTGTGTATCCGTATGCTACTCTGCACGTATGTACGTACGGTGTGATGATCTGTAGTACCTTTTTTTTTTTGGTTCTAGCTTCTCCACGTGAAACGTATTAGTAGTAAATTGTTTGATGGATTGATCCATACATAGTGATACTGCCGTGTGATGTAACGTAACCTGTCGGTGAATTTCTCCAGATTTTTGTCCAGCTTTCATTTTTTTCTTTCAAAGAGAGACGTATCCTGCCGGAGAGCCCTCGGGTTCACACTCGCAAAGTCACACGTCACGCGCTTTCCCCCTTCTGCTTTCTTCTCCACCTCACTCTAGCTGATTAGTTTAGGCTGCTTTCTTCTCCACCCCACTCTAGCTGATTAGTTTAGACCACGCGCTCTCGCACCACCACCACCAGAACCCATTACTTGCTACTCATCCCTTCCCTTCTTCCCCATCTCGCCAGTCTCCATTACTCCGCCCCCTCCTCCCCGGTCTATCGTCTCAAGCCCAAGGGACAACAAGATCGGCGCCTCGATCCACGCAGGTACTGTACTAGATAATCTATGCGATGTCCCTGTCAAATCTCGTGTGATTATTTTTCTTGGATTTATTCTCCAGTCTCTCATCTCCGGGACTGCGTGACTCCTCCGTTGACTGGCTCGTGTAGACTGATCCGCTCAATACTGCTCCCTGCGGCTTAGGAGTAGCAAAAGTAGTGCTAATTATTCAGTTGGAATTAGATTCAGACCACCCAGCTGCTGGCTGCTGCTGAGTTGTGAGCTGCAGCAAATAATTTCTAGACGGTTAATGGGGATGCTCTGAGCTCATCCAAATCCAGGAGAGGCTCAAAGAACCTGTAGACACATCGCCTACAATCTTCTGTCCTAGTAGATACCTGTAACCAGGTTGACCCGGGAAAAAAGGGTACCGCACTGATTAGGAATCGAATCGATCCGTGTCAAAAATAACGAGAATTAGATTCCCCCACCTTTCACCTTTGCTTACACAAGGGGTGTTTTGCCTTTCCTCGGCATCCAAGCTTCTTAATTATCATGCCTCCAACAAGCCAAGATCGACGCAGTTGATTGCCAAGAACCCTCAACAAGTTTGTTGTGCCTTTGGAACTTGAGGATGGGTCAGAATTGCCAAGTTCTTTGCAGATTAACTCATTTGTGTTTTATAAGAAAGAAAAATACTTCCCACCCATTTTCATACTCCTCGTGTAAATGGAAACAAGAATGGAAGCTTAATTCTTTTTCATCTATTCCGTCTGCAGGAAAGTGCTGATGGAGTTCGTGCTGATCATATCCTTGCCGCTCCTCATCCTGATCATCATCATCGCGGTCGTCCTATGCATCGTCTGCCGCTAGCCAAATGTCGGCTCTAAAACAATCTGCAGATCGTCTCTGCTGTGACTGTGATCATGCCATATGTCTTTCTATAATTAGTCTAATATTACATCATCATGACTCCCGGATTAAAGCAACGCACTTCTCATCTTTTCAGTCATTGTGGCGTGATTAGCTGGCTCTAGCTTTATTAGCTTTGCTGGTGGTTCTCATCTTTTCAGTCATTGTGGCGTGATTAGCTGGCTCTACCTTTATTAGCTTTGGTGGTAACAACGACATTGATTCCGTGTGTTCATACTTAATACTATACTACATATTTGCTGTAAGAAGAACAATTTCGCTCGCTGCTTTGATTCTGATTCGGGGAGATTGGATACCTGAAAAAGTGCCACCCTCTCCTTTTTTTTAATGTTAGCAAAAGAACTGTTAAATTCACTAGGACACATGCCCGTGCGTTGCAACGGGAAACACATGTGTTACGTAGACACTCAAACCGCATGTCCTATATTGACAATAGCAAGACAAAGTAGATTACTACCATCAAAGATAAGAAATTTGTTGCAAAGGATGCACTTTAATGTTCACTTGAAAGGCATTTGGGCTAGCAAACAGAGACATAGACCAGACTCACAATGGAACAAGAAATATACCAAGAATTTTCCATTGATGAATCAACACTATTCCATTAATAAATTTGTGCAAGAGTTGACGATGGAATGATACGGTTAGGAAAACTACAAGCATATATATGTAGAAGTGATAAAAGAAAAATAATGTGACACAAGGGTAAAACACCATTTCCAGCTTCCTGGTAACGTTTCCGGGGCCTAGGCTTTGCTGCTTCTAGCCTCATGTTGCTTTCGAAACCATCATGAATCTTCGGCTTTGCAGACTCTAACCTGACCCTACTGAAGGTTGTTGAACATACCACATGTTGTGGTTGCAAATCTAGACTTGGTTTTTGTTGTTTGTCTCATCGATGGCTCTTTCAACAGGGCAAGTGAGTTATGATTTTGCCATAGGTGAATGGTTTGAGGGCCTCCTGAAATTAATTTCACTCTTGTTTCCAAGCCATGCAACATTGTTATGCCTCAAACCTACGGAATGCAATAAGAAAGGGAAAACTAAGCAATTCAAGTAGTTCTACCCACTTCTGTCTTCATCCATTTCATCAACGAACTTCACATTGCAAAGGAGACCAGAAAAATAATAATGGAAACTAATTAGACTGATGTTCAGCACTAAAATCATTCAAATATTAGGAGAGAATATATTAATACCTCATAGATGCGAATTGCAGTAGTCTATGGAGCATTCATGTAAGGTGCAAAGAACGCTCCTTTATCTGAAGGTGGAGAAGGAAGGCTATTAGGTATATAAAAGTTTTGGGAAGCCAGAATGGCCTTCCATTTGCCCTAACAGCAAATATGTTTCCAAAACCCAAGGCAATTGTATATCCTGCATGAAATGGCACAAATGCCAACACAATTTTGTGCGAGAGGAAGTTAATATGCTCACGACGACGAATACCTAAAACAACCCCCTCCCCAACTTTTTGCAAGACACTGCCGTAGCACCACTTCCAACACCGCAAGCCTAGGAAAATGCTCCATAACTTCATTCCTGGAGGCATAAGGTCGTCGGTTCCCAACTTCCACCAGCTATATCCATAAGCTTCTACTCTAGATAATGCAGATAACAGGCTAATGTAGTCTATAAGTCTTTATTTTCATTTTTGCTCCCCAAGGATAAAACCTGGCTGCAACTCTAAATTGATACAACTCTGGCTTCGGGTTCCCTTGAAGCCATAAGAGGTACAGAATCATCTACGATCGATCAATTGAAACAATATATGTAAAACTAACAGATGAGTTAAGATGAGAGGGGAGGCAGCCCGAATCAACGACAATTGGAAGGAGGAATGGGTACAGGATGTTGACGCCAAGGTTGATGCATCGAATAGCCTTGAGGTTGGTCGTGATGCCAAGGTTGGCAGAGGAGAAATAGGGTAGTTGGGATTACCTGACGGCAAAGAAGACCTCACCTCCACCTCCGCTGCCCGTCGACGCTTGTCTGCAGCAGCCCTCAACCGCCATCAGCCTACACCACCACAACTCTAGGTCTCAGTAAAACATTTATCGGCATGCAACATTTATCACGAGGAAAATTGATGTATTAATTTTAACTTTGGAAACTACACTCATGCAATTATGGTTCCACTTGAATTGATTTTGGTTACCTTCTTTTTATGTGAATTTCCGTGGCTTCCTTCAGAAGTCTTGCACAATTTCCGAGCTCTTATGTACCAAAGAAGACAACATGTGATCCATCATTCGAGTATTGGCTTCCTTCAGAAGTCTTGCACAATTTCCGAGCTCTTATGTACCAAAGAAGACAACATGTGATCCATCATTCGAGTATTTCTTGGAGCCCTGTACCAGCCACTCTTGCCATCTGAAAATTGAGCCTGTTACTTTAGTGCATGAAAAAGATGTTTCAAATCAAATGAAGATGGGTCGTTAGAATTTGGTACCTTCCAATAAAATAAAAGGAGGAAACAAATATAAGACATGGAATCTATGTCGACAATCCCTAATATTATACATGGTACTGCTCATGAATTTGAAAATGTGATTGTGCTTATGCAATTTCATGGATCCATTTCTTGTTTGCTCTCAATTTGCATAAACGGAAGTGGTGCACAGCTTAAGTGCCATTCTGATTGCTTCTTTGATCAATTCATCAGTTGAGTTGTGTAACACCCTCAGAATCGACCCTATGCAAGTTTCAGCGATTCCCGCCAAACCCGCATAGAAACGATTCAAAGGTGCCCACCAGGCACTTTCGTGCGGGTGGAAAACGAAGTAATAACATTACACAACAGTCCTCGATGGAACCCACAGAACAGATATATACAACAGCGACTCAATGAGTCAAGAATACAGGTATAATATACAAAGATCCAAATCACCTTGAAAATGACGGAGCGTCCGACTACGGACAAGATGCAATTGGGGCTAAGAGCCCTGAAGAATAACCAATGGCGTCCATAACCCTGTCCAGGCCAAGCCGGAAGGGTAACCCTGCTAACGACGTCGATCTCAAAACCTGCTTAAAAAAAAGGGGTACCGACAAAGGGCAAAGGAAAAAGAGGAGCGTCAGTACTGAGGCTAGTACACGGCGAGACTAGAATTCGGCGGTCCTCGCCTACATAGGTATGGTGGACTGAAGCGGCAGCGCAGCATGCACTAAACAACCTATAGAGACTCGAGATAACTGTCGGCTATCAGAGAGGGATAAGAAAGGCCTATCCGGAACCAACCTGAATCTAACACCAAACAAACCCATCCTGGTATTTCCCCTCGATACCAACCGAGAAAGTCAACCGAGGAACTCACACCGTTGGCAGTTTTATTTATTCAGTTATTGTTGCCGTAATTACTAGTCAGGTATAGATAGTCATCCTGATATAATAAGCAGTGGGCAATTTTAGTTAACCATTCCGTTGTAGTTGCGACACTTACTAGTCAAATACAATTAGCATGAGATATTCCCAAAACCCAGCAGTTGTTGGTACCTTTATTTAGCCATTCCGTGATAGTTGCAATACTTACTAGTCAGGTACAATGGTCGCAAGCGACAACCCAAACAAGCAATTGTTGGCAGTTTTATTTATTCATTCCATTATAGTGAAGCTGATTACTAGTCATTATAAAGTCAAATTTATAACACTACTTTAGTTATAGTTGTCTATGATCGAGATACTGTGCTCCAAGTCGTCCATAACCGCGGACACGGCTTTCAGAAAGTTTTACCCTGCAGGGGTGCACAAATAGCAACACACACTCGATCAACCTCGGAAAAACCAAATCAAAACCCAACGAGGCTTTCACGACAAAGCAATCACAGAATTCAGAAATATTTCAGGGGGCCACCCCATTGAGTACACCCGCAACGAAGTTAGCCGACTCCGAGACGGACTCAAGGTTTGCGTCAATGGCTGTAAACGACTGGGAACCCAAAACTGGGCTTGTCGATACCGCGAAAACACTCCGCTTACCTAAACAGTACAGTGTGCTCCTCGCACAATCGTAAATAAAGCAGTAAAGCATGGCATAAGTATAAGATCGTAAATAAAACCTCAAACTAGTTTGTGGCCCCAAGAAATAAGAATGAATCAAGCTCTGGCTCAGGGGGGGTCCCATAATCCTCCCGGATGTGGATAGCGCGAATATTCAAGGAACAGGTATCAAGTACTCGGGGTCCTACGGGACACAAGTGGACGGTTAACAACCAAATAACATCTATTGCCCACCTGTGCCTCTGCTTACTTACTTCAATTTTAGTTGTTAAACAGTAATTAAAGTGAACAATAATTAAAGCCACGATCATCTCCAACATTGAACATGCGGCAATACTCCAACAACTGTGGTACTTGACGACACGCAACATCACTTGAGCAAGTGACTACGACGCGCAGGTCCAACTATCTACCAAACAACAGGTAATAGGAGGTGTCCAAAGCAATATAAGGCTGCAAGGGATATCACGGGTACGAAAACTAGAGCATCGCAACACAGATAGCAATAGATCAACATGAGGGAATAAATACTATAAAAGTAAGATAGGTAGAAAGGGGGAGATGCTCGCCTGAAAACATTGCCGAGGGTTCATCCGAAGATCGGGTCGATACTCGCATCAACTCAACGGCCTTATCCGCGAAGAACCAAAACACTAGAATAAACACCGGATGCACTATTTAATACTACGGTAAAAGATCGGGCATGATGCATGTATGATGTATGACATGGCAAAGGATGCGATGCAATTGGGCAACATTAAGTGGAATCGGGGTCCCGACATTTTAATTATATGGTTCATGTGATTTAGATAACCCGCAATTTAAATGTTGTATTAACAAGGCAAAATATAGCACCGGTTCGCTGCACAAATTTAAATGAGGCCAATATGAGACTAGATTTGCCCGCATGTGGGCCCCATATTTAATTTAGGTGAAACGGCATAAGGCCCCCAAACCACATGACAATATGCATGCGAGAATGACACTTTGATATGCAACATGTTTTATATATAGCATTTATAAAATAGGGCTTGGGAAAAGGTTCACACATTGGGGCTCGGCGATCTTGGGGTTCCGGAGGGGTTCGGGGTCGGTCTCAGGGTTCGACGGGCTCGGCGAGGTTCAGATACAAGAGGAGAACTTGGTTTCCAACGGTCGATCTTATCGTCGCGAAGATCTCGTCGGGTCCGCGTTCCGGGTTGGTCTTGGCCTTCGGGGTGAAGTACTTGGCGTTTCGTGTCGGCGACCTTGGCGTTCGGCAACTGTGGCATCCCGCAAAACCACTACTAGAAAATCGCGTTATTTTTGTGTGCATTGCATCATCATGACCGCATGCTCATGTCATCATGCCACATTGCATTTGAGCATCTTCATCATCTTGCATTTGTTCGCATAAAACTATTTTCGGGAAAACCTAATTTGTTTTCTAAACGTCCCGTCTTTGTTCAAACGCAAAACCTGGGTCTCCGGAATTATTTTGTTTTGTCTGCTATCGGTTTGCAAAAGCCCTGTTTGAAATAAATAAAATATTTAATTATTTTTAGGGGGGCAGTCGAACGGGCCGATTCGACCCAGTCGACCACCCCCAGAATAAAAATCGGTCCACCTACACCAGCCTACCCGAAATCCTATTCCCACCTGGTCCTAATCTACCCACCACTCACAGCTCGCCACCTCACCCTCTCCCCCAATCCCTACCCACCATGCCACCTCACCAATCCCCCCTCTTTTTCCTCCACTCCCTCTCTCACCCACAGCCTCCCTACCCCTCTCCCTTACACCTCGGCCCCACCCCCTGGTCAAACCCACCCCCCTCACTCTCTCTCCCTGGGTCCCACCCCAACCCACAGCCCACTCCCTCCTCACACGCCACCCACCACTCAACCCCCACCCCGCGCCTGGACCCACTCCCCCGGCCCCACCGCCCCAGCCACCTCTCCCACCCCGCGGGCCCCGTCCCCCTGGCCCCACCCCGGTCCCACTCCCCGTCCCTCTCCCCGATCCTCCCTCCTCTCTCTCCCCCACCTCTCTCTGCTCCCCACCGACGCCTCGCTCACGCTACCTCCTCCTCCTCCCTCACCCGCTCCCCACCTTCCTCGCCGGCGCCGCGCCTCCACCCGCCGGCCGCCTCGCCTCCTCGCCGCTCACCCACCTTCTCTCCCCGGCGCTCCTCCCGCCTCCCCCGCTCGAGCCTCCCTGCCCCGCTTCTCCAGCGCCGGCGCGGGCCGCCTCCGCCGCGCCTGCCTCTGCCCCGCCAGAGCGCCGCCGCTCCCTCCCCGTGCTCCGGCCGCCACGCCTCCCGCCGCTCGCCTCTGCAAGCCCCACCTCGCCGTCGCTCTCCCCCCCGACGCCACCGCCGCCCGAGCCCGCCCTCACCGCCGCCCGTTCTTCCTCCGGCCACCACCGCCTCGCCTCCTCGCGCGCTGGCTCCAGCTCCTCGCCGCCAAGGGCGTCCAAGACCTCGTCCTCGTAAACCGCCTCTGGCCGTGCGACGTGCCCCTCCCCGACGCGCTCTTCACCATGAAGACCTCGTCCGCCGCTACATCGGCCCGCCTGGAAAGCTATCGGACTTTTCCCCACCTCCGCGAGCTTGGCTTCTGCAACATCGTCATGGAGCAGGGGAACATCGACGCCATCGTCGCCAGGTGCCCCGTCCTGGGGGTCCTGAGCATCCAGGGAGGCAGGGGCTGTGTCTCCGCATCGTCAGCCAGAGCCTACGGTGCGTGCGAATCTGCAGTTCCCTTGTGGAGGACATCGCCGTGGCCAAGGCCCCATGCCTCGAGCGGCTCATCCTGCATGGCTGCCGGGACATGGCTGGTGGCGTCTGTACCAAGGTCAAGATTCTTGATGCCCCCAAGCTGCACGCCTTCGGATTCTGGAGCCAGCAAATCATGTCCTTAAGATCGGAGACACCATCATACGGGCCAGCATGAAGGAGAGCACAACCGCAGTTCTAACAACCGTGAAGATCCTCAGCGTAAATGTGCGTTTTGGAATCATGAGTGAGGCAGAGATGGTACCTAGCCACTCTATTTCGGCTCAAGTGCCGCAAGATGGTGGTGTTATGAGGAAAACCGAGACCTTCCGTCTCAATCTATCGTCGTAGTCCAAGCTCTCCTCGGAATCCGAAGACCCCGTTCCTGGACCCGAAGACCGATCCCGGCGCCTGAACCCGAACCCCTCTCCCCAAGATCGCCGAACCCATGTGTGAACCTTTTCCCGAGCCCTATTTTTATAAATGCCAAATATGAAACTTGTTGCATACTAAATCATTCATCTCGCATGCATATTTGTGTGGTTTGGGGGCCTTATGCCGATTCACCTCATAATTAAATATGGGGTCCATATGCGGGCAAATCTAGTCGTATATTGGTCTCGTTTAAAATTTGTGTAGCGAAGCGGTGCTATATTTTGCCATGTTAAGACAACATTTAAATTGCGGGGTAGTTAAATAACTCGAACCGTTTAATTAATTGTCGGGACCCCGGTTCCGCTTAATATTGCCTAATTGCATCGCACCTTTGCCATCTCATACATCATACATGCATCATGCCCGATCTTTTGCCGTAGTATTAAATAGTGCATCCAGTGTTTGTGCTAGTGTTTTGCTTCTTCACGGACTAGGCCGATGAGTTGATGCGAGTATCGACCCGATCTTCGGATGAATCTTCGGCAATGTTTTCAGGCGAGCATCTCCCCCTTTCTACCTATCTTACTTTTATAGTATTTATTCCCTCCTGTTGATCTATTGCTATCTGTGTTGCGTTGCTCTAGTTTTCGTACCCGTGATATCCCTTGCAGCCTTATATTGCCTTGGACACATCCTATTACCTGTTGTTTGGTAGATAGTTGGACTTGCGCGTCGTAGTCGCTTGCTCAAGTGCTGTTGCGTGTCGTCAAGTGCCACAGTTGTTGGTGTATTGCCGCATGTTTGATGTTGGAGATGATCATGGCTTTACTTATCGTTCACTTTAATTCCTGTTTAACAACTAAAATTGAAGTAAGTAAGCAGAGGCACAGGTGGGCAATAGATGTTATTTGGTTGTTAACCGTCCACTTGTGTCCCGTAGGACCCCGAGTGCTTGATACCTGTTCCTTGAATATTCGCGCTATCCACATCCGGGAGGCTTATGGGACCCCCCCTGAGCCAGAGCTTGATTCATTCTTATTTCTTGGGGCCACAAACTAGTTTGAGGTTTTATTTACTATCCTGTACTTATGCCATGCTTTACTGCTTTATTTACGATTGTGCGAGGAGCACACTGTACTGTTTAGGATCGTGACCCGTTTTCGCGGTATCGACACCCCGAGTTTTCGGGTTCCCAGTCGTTTACAGTCGGCCCCACAAACCTTGAGTCCGTCTCGGAGCCGGCCAGTTTCGTTGCGGGTGTACTCCAAGGGGTGGCCCCCTGAAATATTTCTGAATCCTGTGATTGCTTTGTCGTGAAGGCCTCGTTGGGTTTTGATTTGGTTTTTCCGAGGTTGATCGAGTGTGTGTTGCTATTTGTGCACCCCGGCCGGGTAAAACTTTCTGAAAGCCGTGTCCGCGGTTATGGACGACTTGGAGCACAGTATCTCGATCATAGACAACTATAACTAAAGTAGTGCTATAAATTTGACTTTATAATGACTAGTAATCAGCTTCACTATAATGGAATGGCTAAATAAAACTGCCAACAATTGCTTGTTTGATTTGTCGCTTGCGACAATTGTATCTGACTAGTAAGTATTGCAACTACAACGGAATGGCTAAATAAAAGTACCAACAACTGCTGGGTTTTGGGTTATCTCATGCTAATTGTATCTGACTAGTAAGTGTTGCAACTACAACGGAACGGTTAAATAAAAGTGCCCACTGCTTATTTTATCAGGATGATTATCTATACTTGACTAGTAATTGCTGCAACGATAACTGAATAAATAAAACTGCCAACTGTGTGCGTTCCTCGGTTGACTTCCTCGTTTGATCTCGAGGGGGAAACATCAGGACGGGTTTGTTTGGTGGTAGTATTAGGATGGTTCCGAATAGGTCTTTCTTACCCCTCTCTGATAGCCGCCAGTTGTATCGAGTCTCTATAGGTTGTTTAGCGCAAGCTGCCGCTGCCGCTTCAGTCCACCATACCTATATAGGCGAGGACCGCCGAATTCTAGCCTCGCCGAGGCGGGCGAGGCCGGCCGGAGAGAGGTTCGCGGAGAGGCGCCGGCAGCGACGAGGTGGAGGAGGAAGGCCGGCGGCGGGGAGAGGAAGGGCGCGGGGCCGCGGGCGCGTCGGGAGGGCGCCGGGGAAGGAAGAAGGGGGCGGTTCGTCGGCGGCGAGAGAGAGAAGGAGAGAGCGGGGCGCGTGCGTGGTCGGGGAGGGAGGTAGGAGAAGGAGGGGGAGGGAAGAGAGGCAGGTGGGGGCGACCAGGGGAGTGGGGCCAGGTGGGGCGGGACCAGGCGGTCGGTGAGGGAGAGAGAGAGGGGGTAGGTGGGCGGTGTGTGAGTGAGGAAGGGAGAGAGGCAGGGGCCGGGTCCAGGGGGTGGGTTCGGTGGGACCCGCGGGGCAGGGAGGTGGGTTGCTGTGGGTGGATTGGTGAGGTGGCAGGTGGGTAGGGAATTGGGGGTCCAGGGGGTGAGGTGGACTGGGGAGGTGAGGTGGAGGGCTGGGAGTGGCTGGGTAGGTTAGGACTGGGTGGGAATAGATTTAGGGGAGGCTGGTTTAGGACTAGATATTTGACTAGGTTTTCTTTTATTTTTTAAAAATAGATTTTGTAATTGGTTTTAGATGAATGAAAGATCCGGCTGGACCGACGATTTGGATTTGAAATTAGAGGAGGGCCAGTTTAGAAAAATAACATAGTCTTTCGCAAATAGTTTTTAGGCAAAAATAATATGCATGATGATGACGATGCTCAAATGCAATGTGGTATGATGACATGAGCATGCGCTAACGATGATGCAATGCACAAAAACAACGCGATTTTCTAGTAGTGGTTTTGCGGAATGCCACAAGTTGCAGCACGGGGCACAAGACCACCAGGCCAATTGATGTTCACGGTCCTATAAGCAATAGCTTCTAAAGCAATTATATCCCATTTTGTAGACCCTATCTGAGATATATTGGATTTTCTACATTTTAGCGATTAAACTTGTTAATAAGGAAGCATTTGAGAGGATGAGAGCAAGAACATAACAGCACACACTCTTCTACATCCCAACTACAAACGAGAATTGTTTACCTTGGCCTCCACCATTCCTTTTCTATCTTGCATAACCTCTCCGCAGCCTATAACCAAAAGTAGGATTCTGAAATTATCATCAGTTTATTAGACAATCAAAAGTCAAAATAGTTTTGTACTGGTTACCGTTAGGATCACGCGATCGACGACCGCGGTGGAGAGGAAACAGAGGTGACGACATCCTACACCAGCGGTTCCCAGTGTTTTGTCCTCTCCAGGATCAGCAGAGGTCGAAGCGAGCATCGTTCCGGCACCGGCGGTTATGGCTGTTGGTCTGGCGGCTCCCGATGCTGCAGCACTGATGATGCCTACGGAGTACCTGCAAAAAATAGTATACAAAAGCCTATTGTATGTCGGGCTACAAATAAACAACTTAAGCAGAACATAGGTTGATGGTGCAATCCTACCTGATGAGTCAGGGTTAAAACTACTACTGAAAACTCCCAGTTCACAAGAGCCTGATCATCCATGTTTGGGCAGGTTTGGTACACAATGTAAGATAAGACTTTCCCATTTTTTAGAGCATCGTCTTGCTTTTTTTTCAGATTGTAGTTTATCAGAATTTGAACACTTTCGGACTGAAGTTGTATCAGGGAGAACCAAATTAGCTTAACGATCAAACAACTTTCACATCAAAAATGTACAGGAGAGGAAGAACTTCTAAAGAAAGTTAGGAAGACAACAGTGGGGAATGGGCACTTACAGGCAGCAGCCGCTGGAGCTGCAGTAATGGTTTGTCTAGACACAAATGGTGCTCGACCACTCCATTGCTAGCACGTAGTGATCAAACTCGGCCCTGCCTCCTCTCCATAGATAGTACGCGCAGAGGGGTTGGATCCGGTCAGCAGCGAAGCGCTCGGGGCGTGCGGCGGCCGGTGGCGTCAAAGCTTGCGGCGGCGGGGCCGAACCCTAGGCAACGGAGACGCTCTGTCAAGGGAGAGGACCAGGATCTCAAGGCGTGTGTGCTGGCGGCCGATGGCGTCGAAGGTTGCTGCAGCAGGGCTAAACCCTAGGCGGTAGCGCTCTATCGCGGGAGAGGATGGGAGGGGCGGCGCAGCGGCCATGGACAGGGAGAAAGACAAGACGCGGCTTACCTGCGCCGGTGCGCCCTCACCCTGCGCCCATCCGTGCGCCCGGAACGCGTAGGAGGCATCCGACGCTTCCGCAAATCTCGCCTCGCCTCCGTTGAAACAATTCCTAATACGTAGCCCCATAATACTCTCACCATACGGATACGAACGCCGTAGCGATTCTCGTGAGTCGTGTCTATGTCGGACTTGTGATACACCGGCGAGGTGGCCATGCCGTCCGCTGCCACGCTCGCGTCATGGCCGTCACCGCAAAAAGGAAAAAATAGAACGCCGTCCAGCTGATTAGCGCCGTCGTGCCGGCCGTGACCGACTTCTTATCAGCCTGTCGCTGCACCATTGGAGTCCTCGCTTCCAAGAAAGATGGACGACGAGTCCCAAAGCGGCGGGAGTCTTCCGCTCTAAATATTCCAAAATCTCGCCCCGCCGTGCAGCGCAACCTCCATGAAGGAGCGCCCTAGCCACTAGCCTCCTCCCAGCCTTGAGAGCTGCTCCAGAGAAGATACAGCGCGATGCCTTCAATAGCACAGCCTGGCCAGAAGGCAAGTATGAGAAATCGCTGTGATACGCATCAGCACGGTGGAGCGAAGACACCGTACTAGCTAGGACCAGCAGCCGCGGATAACTTGTGAGGCAACCACTGCATCTACATTCCGGCGAAACCGTAGTGCTCGTACAGAATCCCAACGAGGCCGTCATCCAGTAAGCTAGAAGGTGGTACGACACGGCGGCAAAGAGATGCCGTCGGCGAGCAAGAAACAGTGCTTTGCCATTTTTTAGTCGAAGAAGGGAGGCGACAGCGAGTATTGCGGCTGGATTAGTACTTTTTTTTGAGGGAACGGCTGGATTAGTACTAATGCAGTTGTGATTTAGTTTTGCAAAAAAATCAAAGCGATCTGAGAGAAAGGACGAGGGAAGCGCCGAATGCCTGCCACGCATACAGCCGCATGGATGGGCGCAGGGTGAGGGCGTCTCCACCCGTTGGCCGAACTCATGCCGAAATTCGGATCAAACTTCGCCTGAACGGCGCAAGTTTTCGGCTTGGGTACGCCAGTTTCCCACTCGCGTACCCAGGCCGAGTTCCCGGGTCGTCTGTTCCCGCTAGAATTCGGCTCAAATTCGGCTAAACTTCGTCCAAATTTCGGCATAGTTTGTTATACGATGGATACAGAACACTTTGAAACCAAAGTTCGGCGAAATTTTAAACAGAGTTCAGCGTACTGTAAACATAGTTCGGCGTACTGTAAACATAGTTCGGCCTGCAATAAAATTACAACATATTTTGGCCAAGTTCGGCCAGTTCATGCTCAGCATCTACGTCGTGTTGCCCCCTACGTGTCCATAGGTGCTCGACAAGATCATCCTGCAGCTGTTGATGCATCGCCGGATCTCGGATCTCCTGACGCATTGCGATGAATGCAGCCCATGTTGGAGGCACCTGATGATCAGGCTCGACAAGAGGACCCTGTAGATGGTATGGCTCGTCCTCCTCGAGCAAACTCATTGGATTCTTCTTCTCATCCTCAATGATCATATTGTGCAAGGTCACACAACAGTTCATCACTTCCCACATCTGATCTTTCGACCAGGTCATAGCAGGGAATCGAACAACTGCAAACCTCTGCTGGAGCACACCAAATGCCCGCTCCACGTCCTTCCTGCAAGCTTCCTGTTCCTTGGCAAAGTGAGAATGCTTGGGGAGCATTGGGCCTGAGATAGTCTTCACAAATGTTGGCCATCTTGAATAGATGCCATCTGCTAGATAGTATCCCTTGTTGTAGTGATGCCCGTTGATCTCAAATTCCACAGGGGGAGCATGACCCTCAACAAGCTTGGAAAAGACAGTTGAGGAGTTGAGGACGTTGATGTCGTTGTTCGATCCTGCCATGCCAAAAAAGGAGTGCCAGATCCAAAGATCATGTGTAGCAACTGTCTCAAGTATCACAGTGCATTCTCCTTTGTGGCCTTTGTATATTCCTTGCCATTCAAATGGACAGTTCTTCCACTCCCAATGCATGCAATCTATGCTTCCAAGCATACCAGGAAATCCTCTACTTTAATTGACTGCGAGGATCCGAGCAGTGTCTTCAGCAGTGGGTGATCTCAAGTACTCTTTTTCGAACACTGCAATCACTGCTCTGCAGAACCTGTACAAGCAATCAAGGACGGTGGACTCGGCGATGCGGAGATAGTCATCGGCACTGTCAGTCGGCGCTTCATATGCAAGCAACCTCATTGCCACGGTGCACTTCTGAAGCGAGGAAAACCCAACCAAGCCGGTGCAGTCCTTCTTGCAAAGGAAATATGGGTCAAACTCCCGGATGGCATGCATGATCTTGAGGAAGAGCTTACGGCTCATCATGAAACGGCGGCGGAACACGTCCTCTCCATGGAGTGGCTGGTCGGCGAAGTAGTCGGCGTACAACATGCAATAGCCCTCTATCCTCTGTCTCGCCTTGCACTTCATGCGACCTAGCGCCAAACCACCGCGCTTCAGCTTCGCCATCTGCATGTACAGCTGGGCGAGCGATGCGAGAATCTGCAAGTGCTCTTCACTTTCGGCGATCTCAGCGCTCTCCTCCTCCAGCAGTTCGGCGAGCAACTCCTCGTCGTCGGAATCCATGGCGAGTATCTCGCCCTCGTCAGAGTCAGTGGACAGCACCTCGTCGTCGTCGGAGTCCATGGCCGAATCCGGCCAAATGTCGAACACCCGGCGGGCGTGGTGGTGGGCGCACCGAGCCAAAGCACAGCTACGACAAGGGTAGGTCGGCGAAAGCGGCGGCGGCGTGGAGCTGGGCGGCAACGACGGCGAGCGTAGCTAGAGGCGTGGGCATGTATCGGCGCGGGGGAGCTCCGCCGGCAAAGTCATGGCGACAGAGATCTTGCGGCAGTCTGGGCGAGTGGAGTGGGTGGAAATGGGACTGTCTCGCCGACAGAGCTGGCCCCACACCCTTTTTTGCGGCGTCCGGCCTCCCCAGGGCGTACCCGGGAACCTGGGTTCGGCTTGGGTAGGCCGGACCAAAACACACCAAAATCCGGACGAAAACAGGTCCCTGGGTACGCGGTTGGGCCGATTTTCGGCGTCCGGACTGAATTTCGGCGTCCGGATCAGCGTCCTGGGTAGGCGAGTGGAGATGCTCTAAGCCGCGTCTGAAAGACAAGACCGTGATGAGCCAAGCACGGGCGTGAGAACGGCGTGATTTGGAGAGGAGGGGCCACAGTGGGAAGTGGGAACGAGGGACGAAACGACTGGGGCGTGCGGTGCGAGGTAGGCGGAGAACAGTGCAACGAAACGGAATGACTTATTGATGACCACGAAACACAACATCTTTTTTTAGGTAGTATAATAGGAAAAATGCACGTGCGATGCTACAGATCAATTTTTACTGATTATTTTAGTCTGCAGAATTCACTACTAGAGGGACAGTAATTTTCTAAAAAAAAGTAATAAACACATAAAAATGAAATTATATTTTTAACATTCGGTTTACACTTGTCCATCTTGCCACTGCTTTTGATCTTGGATCGAATTTATCGGGGCAACCAAAACAAAGTCAAGAAAATGATCAAATTTATCGGGGCAACCAAAACAAAGTCAAGAAAATGCTAATTTTGTAAGATTATTAAGTGTATAAAAAAATCTTGAAAGTGGTGCCATGTTCTCCCGAACACACTGCCATCCACACCATGGAAATATTGCAAATCTAGAATAATTAAGAAGCTCGAGGCAAAAGAAAGACACACTCAACAAATGTAGATATATTTATAAACTGAACAATACATTTTTAAAATTACCAATAAATTGTTAACTTTCTATTTTTTCAAAGAACTAATAAACTGAAGCACATACATGCATCTTATTGGCTGCTAGAATACGCAGCTTCTTCCCTGACGAGTGGTTGCTCCTCTAGAACAAGCAAATGCAAATTCACTACGAGGAATAAGATCAGCCATGCCACAACTAAAAAACAGGATGCATACATCAATTTCTTTTGTCCACCAAAGAAGCTCCAAACAATAATAAGTGACAAAGAAGAATGTAGATGCTGGTGATACTCGAATCATCCATCCGCCGCTAGCTTATGGACTTGGTGAAGGTTGATCCACCAATTAAATCAATAAAACGATGAAAAACATGCCTAAATGCTTCTTGTAATTTGCAAAACTCAAAGGTTGGTGAGGGTTGATCTCATGAACTCCTGCTCCAGCTAATCGAGGCCACTAACCTCCTCTAGCTCATTGTTGATCATGCCCACCAAGTTCAGAAGTAGCCAGAGGCCCGTCGACAGTTTCAACAGATCCTCAGTTGTTCGACAAATTTTGATAGTATCAGAGACATCGCCAAGGTTCAGCTAACCAGTCTCTCCCGCAGTCCTGCTTCCTGGCTACCCACGAATCCTTGACTAACTCCGCGAGCGATGGTCGGTAACTGGGTACAGGTGATCGACGAGCGAGCGGCCTACTGGGTTGGGAGCCCTTTCCTCCTTGCATGGCAGGATTTTTTTGCATATAGGACATAAAATTCTGAGCTAGCATTGCCGATCTGCCAACAACCTAATTAGGACATCAAAACCTAGCATGGTGTGTTCTTTTATCAAACCCTTATCAGGTAATCAATAGAGGGGAACTGCCACGAGGAAGGTTTATCAACTCACTGCAAGAAAATTTGTCACTAAGATCGACGTTGGTGGGAGGTAAAACTGGAGGTTGTCTATTCTCGCTATTGATCAGGCCAAGCATGCACACCTCATCAACATAGAAATAGACATGAGGAGGATAGATTAGCTCCTTGCCTGAGAGGTCGTCACCCAAATCAACGTTGACTGGTGGCCATGCATCTATTCTCATCCTTGAAAGTCAGGTGTACCAGCTGTCGCTAGTGGTTGAAGCTAATCACCCAAGCCTTGTTCCTAGCAGCCTCCAGGAACACCCCCTTCTTGACGTGCCACGCTGCCCCCCTCTTTAACGTAAGCAC
Organism: Avena sativa; assembly: GCA_916181665.1. NCBI lineage: Eukaryota > Viridiplantae > Streptophyta > Magnoliopsida > Poales > Poaceae > Avena > Avena sativa. Next base: position 331,618,824 of record OV702283.1, read on the forward strand.
GGTAGATCGATGGCAAACGGTTTTGTCGGTTCAACTCTAGTCCATGTGCCACATGCCCTCCAGGAACCGGGCGAGTGCGGTGTCATAGGTGAGGCATGTTCGGCAAACCGTACTCCATGAAATGCTGAAATTAGTGTTACAAGTCTAACATCACCGCTGAATAATCTTAAACATCTGCAATAAAAACAAAAGTATATTAAGCACACAATTTCTAGCAGAGCTCCTAGAAAGTATAACAAAATGACAGTAAAGTACATTCTTCACTGTAGAAGTAATATTTAATAATTTATATTTTTCTAAAATAAATATTTACAGATTGCAAATGCATTGATTTTAAGTTTCATGGAACTACATCAACCGTGCACATAACTCACGGTTTCAAATCTTGTGAAGAAATTCATTGGCTCAAAAAGGCCTATTATATATGCACTGCTTCTAGGTAATTTAACAATCTTACATGAAACATGAAATTTTAAGCATCCAGTCATTTGACATACAAAGAAAAAAAGTATTTTCTTACATATAGAAGGTTGGGAAAATAATTTATTTTGAGTGTACCACCTACCTTGAAGGGCATGCTAAATGTACCTGAAGGTATATTCTCACCACTCCGACACTCTGGTCTTTGAAATTTGCATTTAGCTGTTCTATTCTATCTATACATACCAGGTTTCTATCTCCATCTTAAGAACATAGCTTGTGTTTTGTTGTGTGCCTATGTGGAAGAAAATTGAAACACAAAACCAAACTGTGCAGTATATAGAAGATTACAAATGCATGGATTTACGCGATTTTTTAAATAATACGCATTATTTAATTAATTTAATATTTATTATACGTTTTTTGGAAATTACAGATCTAGCACTTTGTCGTCCTGGGGGAAGCTGACTGGGCCAATCGGCCAGGCCCTGGCCGACAGCCTAGCACTCGTCCAGTGGGGCCGCGGGGCCCATCCAGGTCGACAGGTTTAGTCGGCCAGGCCCACGCCGACTGGGGCCAGATAAGGGCAACGCAGCGCCGCGCGGCCAGACGCGCTCCTTCTTCTCCACGTGAGCTCGCTGCTGCCTCTCTCTCTCTCATGTTCGTGTTCTTTGTTTCCAACCACCATTTTTGCCTGATTTTGCCTGATTTAGCCACAAAATCTTCAATCTAAAACCACTAGAGAGGTAGTGGAAGCCTGATCTACTGATGGGTTAGCTCAGGGCTCAATTTGGTGTTGGTTTGTTGAAGGAACGGTGGTGAAGCTATGATGGAGCAATGGCAATGGTGGTGGAGTTGTGGTGGAGGAGCTGAGCCTGTCTGTGGTGGAGCTGTGGTGGTGGACCGAGTGGATTCTCTCGCTTCAAGGGTAAACACTAATTCCTCGATAATCACGGTTATGGTATATGGTTACATACGTGGGTATGTTTAGTCTATTAGAATATTTGGCTAGTGGATTAATATTTGGCCGGTGGATTAGTAGCAATATTTGACCGGTAGCAATAAGATCATATTTTTTAGAATATTTGCAAGCATTGTCCAAAGTTATACGCATTGTCGATAATTAATTGATTAGGTTGTTTATTTTATGTCAGCAAAGATGACCAATTTAGTGAAGTTCGTGTTTTATTACGGTCCTGGGAATATCCGAACAAATGACTTTGTAGTAGATCTGGGAGAGTTCATGTGTACACAGTTAGATTTGACTACCCCTCAAACCTGGAGTGTTAGTCAGTTGAAGGAATGGTTGACAGGATGTTTAGGCTATAACATCAAGACATACACCATCAGCGTGCAAGCATTGTGGACAAAGTCAAGAAAAAATATTTTCTGAACTTTGAGACATGTAGATACTGACAGAGACTGGTTTAAGTGGTTAAAAGGCTACAAAGATAGGCATGTAAACCCTGTCGCATTAGTGCTTCCTGTCTTGAAGGAGATCGATCTGCCTGGAGGCGATGGTGGACATGTTTCTCGCCATAGTGCTGATTCAAGTTACGGGATGTACTCTATGTCCAGTGCTGGAGGCGATGGTTATGAATCGGGGCAGAGCAGTCAAATAGGAGGAGGAGGCGGTGGTTATGAATCGGGGCAGAGCAGTCAGACCGGAGGTGGAGAAGACTATAGTGGAGAGGCAGATGCAGACGAGGAAGATGGAGGCATGCAGAACATGATGGAAGAGGAGGATTACATGGATAGCGAGAGTGGTGATTCTGATGACCCTAAGAATTCTGATGGAGAAGGCAATGGTGGAGAGGACATGCCGATTCCTGCTTCATGGAATCAACACATGTCAAGGAATGACCGTTGTTGATGGTCATGATTCTGCGTGGGAATATCACAGCAACAAAATTGTCCAGGGTGCCAGATATCAAGACAAGCAACATTTGCAAGATGCAGTCATTGCTTGAGCAATGTCAACACACAGGGTTTTGAAAACAACGGTGTCCTCTAAGAAATACTTGACAATGGAATGCGTGGATATAAATTGTCAAGACAGGGTGTATGACTATGTCCCTACGTACGACACAACTTGGTTGGTGAGCGACTTTGTGCAGCACACATGTGAGCTACAAAATATCCCTAAAGATCATCTTAATCTCTCCTACTTCTAGCTCGGCTGCTTTACACGGACATAGTAAAGTGCAAAGCGATGACAGTACCCAGTATACATAAGAAAGTAAAGACCCGGTTTAAGTACTCCATTTCGTATGACAAGGCTTGAAAGTAAAGACCCAGTTTAAGTACTCCAAACTACAGGTTTCGCCCACAACCACAGCCACAGGATATGTGTCTTACAAGATAAGCGTCGAGGCTCAGTTCATGTCAAGTTCTTACATACTTCATTTTCATGTGCAAGAGCATTCGGAATGCAGGGGTCTATGCCTGGCTATCAGTCGTCTATGTCCGGATCCGCATGGACTGATCAGGACGCTGATCATAGCACTCAGGATTTCATAACGTAGAGCAGTTGGCTGAACATTTTTCAGACTCCCCCCTGATCCCACACAGGAGACTCAGTACGATGAGTACGGGTCGGTGATTCATCCCCGACAGGTTCGGCCGCCCAACAGGTTCGGTTGGACGACGCCTCCTAACCCACCACCCGAGCGTCGTGGCAGACGACATTGCTGATACAGCAGACATATCTATCTATCGGTATATGAGACATATATTTATCTATGTATGAGACATATATTTATCTATGTATGAGACATGTCTATCTATGCATGAGACATCTACTTATGTATAAGACATATATCTACCTATATATGAGACATCATTCTATTATTTCACGATTTTATTCGACAAACTATTCAACATAGCTTGCAACACAATTCAGCATAACTTGCGGTACATAAATAAGAGTCCTATCTATTCCTAGCATGATGCCTTTCCCTTTCCCTTCAATGATGCCTTGCCTTTCCTTTTGACGATCCCTCGCACTTTCTCTTCTTGGCCTGCGCTTTCTTCTTCTCCTGCCTCTTGTCCCACTCAGCTCTCGCCTTGCTTCCAACGGGTGGCGGCATGAAGATATCATCCTCATCTTCGCTCTCTTCTATCCAGGCCCTAGGTGCCGCAACCTGCTCCATCATGTCAGCTTGACTCTTCTTGGCCTGCGCTTTCTTCTTCTCCTGCCTCTTGTCCCACTCAGCTCTGGTATTGCTTCCAATGGGTGGTAGCATGAAGATATCATCCTCATCTTCGCTCTCTTCTATCCAGTACCAAGGTGCATCAGCCCGCTCCATCATGCGAGCTTCACTCTTGAAGTTGAGCTTGTCCCACCTTGCCTGGATCCTGATAAGCTCTGCTCGTACCTGATTTGGGGTCTTCAGTTTCCACCCACTCCGATGAAGTTCCTTACCAAGCATAACGAGAGCATCATAGTTCCTTACCACCGTCTCCCATTGGGCTGGTTCATCGCCTATCATAACACTTCTGGCTTCTTGGAAAAGCTCAATGGACATCTGTGTCGGCCAGGGAAACACGTCGGTCATAGTGGAGAGGAGTGGAGGGAAATGCGAGAGCAAGAGGAGAGAGAGTAAGAGGAGGAACAGATGAACTGGGTGAAAAGATACATCTCGTTGCCCGGATTTATAGAGGCACCGAACCGGATAGGCGGGAAGTAGTGGCGGAAAAAAAGGGTTGGAAGTACTGGCGGGAAAAATCGGCGGGGAAAAATCGGCGGGAAGAAGTGGCGAGAAAAATCGGCGGACGATTAGATTAGAGGCTATTTAAAAAAATTAGCTAGGGTTGCATTGATCATACAGGATTTGGTTAGAGGCAGGACGATTAGGCTATCGGTCTGGGTCTGACCGATTGCACTAATCGGCCTGGGCCAGACCGATTTCCCTAATTGGCCTGGAGCAAACCGAGTGCATGGGTGGGACCAAGCCGACTGCCTGGTGGCACCTGATGTCGGCCAGGGCCTGGCCGATTGGCCCAATCGGCTTCCCCCAAGACGACAAAGTGCTAGATCTGTAATTTCCAAAAAACGTATAATAGAGCTCAAATTAATTAAATAATGCGTATTATTTAAAAAAATCTCTGGATTTACCTAGTGACAACAATTGGCAAGAATCTAGAAAATAAATACAAAATGGACCCATAGAAATTTGGCTTTACAGATATCTCATCACCTAGTCTTGTTGTTTGTAAATAATACCCTTTCCATTCACCTTGTTTCCCTCAACTTCAATCATTCCTCAACAAATTCTTATGTTGACATTGCAACCTTTCCAATCAACACATTTTGATAGCAATGGTCCAGCTTAGGTGAACATTGTCCAGTAACTCTGTCAACCTAGTCAATTGCGATAGATGTTCCCTGTGTATGTCGGCTAGATCATTTAACAATGTCAGACAATTAACTGAAATGGTTATTCACTAGGAGAGTATCGATATGGACAATCCTGGATTACTCACGTATATCTCGTGAAGCCCATACCGACAAGCAAGATTATTCAAGACTCCCGGTTCATGGAGATATCGTCATGTTGTCTGCTCTGGCCAGGGGCGCTTCTGCTCCGTGTCCTTGGCGTATATGCTCGCAAGATTGGTTACAAACTAAACCAAATGATCCAGCTCATCTCCTAAACCAACAGATATAGATCTGCAATTATAAGCAACAAAAACTCGCACTCGCAGTTCACTAAAGTAATTCAACAAACAGTTGGTAGGCACTGGACTGCTACTCTAATAGGACCAAGTACAACTTGATGTGAAATCTACGCTGTAGCACGAAACTAAGATGCAAAGCTACCATATTTTTTCTCCCCAAATTCCCAATCCACTATGAACGGATAATTCAAGACACTATGAGCATAGTACCTTGAGGAGATTGTGCTTCATGCCACCCTCCAGATGTTCGTCATCAGAAGATTTGACCGATGGATAAAGAATCTCAAAACATGGCGGCGCGTTCCTCCGATCCATACCCTGCACACACGTAGAATCAGCACAAATCCGCACAGACCACTCTGGCTTGGTAGGTGACGGCGATTGAGACTTACTAGTGCGTTGAAGGCCGAGGAGGAAGGCTAGGGGCAGGGGAACAAAGCAGAGGACCACACGCATAGGAGGCGCTGTGCAGCTAGGGGTTGTGGCAGGAGGTTTGTGAATGGTGTGGGGGCCTAGGGGAGACATGGGAATTCTGGATGGCATCGATCTTGGCCAGCTTCTGTTCTGCCATCGCCGGTTCGCCACTTCTATCTGGCGGCATCGTCTCCTCAAGGTTTTCAGCCTTTGCGCTGGCGGCGGGCAGGGGCGTTGGCATCCTCGAGTCGCGGAGGGCGGGTGGAGAGTAAGCGCGTGCTTGGGCAGAGGCGTGCAAGGCGGCGGCGTCCTCGGAGCGTAAACACGTGAAGGGTGGCGGCAGAGCGTGATGCAGGGCGGAAATGCAGACGTTATTTGGGGCATATGCCATTTGCAAGGATGTTTTAAGGCCAGGGGACTCAGGCGATGATGCGGGACGAAGGTATTGACGTAGTGGTATAGTTGGCAGAAAACGGAACCGCTTCCTGCTTAGTTAAATGTCCGGAAAATCAACACATGAAGATGGTGTTTTATTTTGTGTGGCGCTGCAAGCACCATGGGAAAACAATACAATGGAGATGGTGATTTCATTTTGTTGGATGGCACAAGCACACCGAGTTGTAGTTTTTGAATACCCCATGCTAAACTTCCATTCTTTTTTTTGCTAATAATGTACATGTATGTGAATTAAGTATAGAAACAGTTGCTACATAGTACTTGCAAACGTCAAGATCTCACACTCCTAAAAGTGTGTTCAATTATTCATAAAAGGTATAATTAGACGATGTGGCTCAACTGTATTAACCTAGAAAGATCTCCCCCGCGTGCTTTCAGTATTCTGGTGCAAACTCATTTAGTAAAACTTATCGAGTTTTCAGCAAGCTCAGATATGCCCATTTTTAGGTAAAGGCGGCATTTTATTAATTCATAACCATTAGTTCGGTATAAATAATGGTCCAGGCGATATCTGGGACCAAATTCACCCACACATCACCAACACAATGCTCAACTGATTTTGCTAAGACATGGGCCGGCCTATTACATAATCTAGTGACATGACAACACTTGAAAGATATACAATAAGAAGCTAAAGCCATAACATCACGAACCAATTCACCAATTGAAGAACGATATCGTCCATCACAATTTACTTTCGTTACCATATTAAGACAATCAGAAGCAAGAACAACACAAAAGTGCCCAACTTGATGTGCTGTTAGAAACCCCCCAATGTTCAGCTTTGGCCTCCGCAAATTGATATTAAACAACAAGCTCAAATGGTGTCTATTTAGCTAGCAGCACCTCACTCAGGAATTAAGTTGCATAAAACTCAGTGTGTTTTCAGCCCCTTCCAATAGAATTGCCTCGGGGCCCATCTTAGGGCCAAGATTCCCAAAGAAAGGATGATAGAAAAAGAAACAAAGGTTCAATAATGAGATAATTAACCAAAGGAATCTGTGCATTTTGATAATACATTCAGGTACATAAAGTTGTAAATAAAATATGGGTACATAAATTAACTACAAACTAATTGAATCAAACTATCAGCAACTTCAAACCTTTGACCTGAACATTTTTCCCCTTTCTGTACCAATTTCCGTTAGAGAACAATATACTTATAAGTCATCCCTTGTTTTGAACTGTATTTTTATTTCATAGATAATTATGAAATCTATAATAGTCCATGACCTGAAACATCAAACATATCGACTGAACTCGGTCAATAGCAGTATACTTCTAAATGAAAGCAAACTAGCAATCTCAAGGGAAATGCAGAATTGAAATAGTTCATCCTGAGGAAACGTAGAAATATGCCACGATCATGAGTGTCTTAATGCCCAGAATCACATGATTTTCTCCTAGAACCACACAAAAGAAAATGCTTGCATTTTATGCTTAAAATAACCTAATAAGCTACGGTTCAAATGAGCGGACAAATAGTGCACATAGAAATTAAATTTCAGGAACAATACTCTTCTGCAAAGTCAGTTCAGATGAAGATATTAGCAAGGCTCCGGCCCATTTTATCAAAAATCAGCTATCTTCATATATTTAATAAGTTGGACATAGTAATTAACTGCCTCATGTATTTCTATCATTTTTTTTACTTCATCGGTCTTGACAATGATTTATTATCAAAAGGGATTGGTTTCTTAAAGAAAATTCGGTTTAAATAAGAATATCAGTATGTAAATTTCCTTGAATTGCAAAAACAATCCACTTACTTAGGAAAACACTCTTCACATATTATCAGTGAAGTTCGCTAATGTGAGTGTGCTAATAGATAGAAATGAGGATTTGGTGTATATTTTGCTGAATTAACTGAAGAAACTTTGTCGATCTTGTCACATATATACTTGAACATGTCAAAGCAAGGGAAACCAAAAGTAAACATGATATACCGATTGACTGAAAGGAAATTGTTTCCAATTGGTTAATCATATCACATATAAATTACTTCCACATTAAACTGGGGAAAAGCATTTAACTGAACAGTTTATGACCTTTCAAAAGAGAGCACCCATGTACTCACCTCGTTGAGCAAGAAACACCTGTAAAAACAGCATGCAAGCCATTCATAACTTTGGATAAAAATCACCTTGTTTCCCTTTCTTTCTGCACCCATGAATGTCATTCATACGAAAACATTAACTCATTCATAACTTCAGAACCCATGGTTCCATTTTCTCCTAGTTCCTCTTTTTTCTACAGGGAAACATTAAGAAAATATACACTAAAAGGAAAACACAAGTATATACACAAGTTGGGCAAGAACCAAGATAAATGAAAAGTAGAACACGAATTTACAGAACAAAGGTTAAAAATAAAACACTATGCAAATACTATGTCCAGGGGTAGATATTTGAGAATGTTCTTCGTTGCAAATATAGAAGAGAGCTAACCTTAGAGATGGTAAGAAAGAGCGGTTCCAACAGAGAGAAATGTAATCGCACACACATGAAAAGATAGTGGTCTGTTTAACATACAAAATGCTTGAAGACGAGCAAGCTGATTCATAATGATAAAAATAATCGAATAAAATAACTATGTTGAGTCATTTGTCCCTTTCCCTGAAGAGTAACAATAGCAGGGTTCAGTACTAAAAATTCAGAGCATCAGCAAAGTGTTGCAGTAAAGGCTATACCTGCAGAGAGTTTAGTGCAGGTTGCGGTCTACGGAAGAGCTTGGTGGCACGGGGTGGATGAACTCAGCGACCAGAGGCAAAGGCGACGTCGATCAGCAACAGACGCCCACGTGACAACACAAGAGAAGCTGCTGGCGAGGAGCAGACATGAGAAGGAGGCAGTGCCATGAGATCGATCTTAATTGGACCGACCCGCCGCCATCCACGCCATGCATGACTCTAAGCTTACAGGAAAGAATCATACAAAATTGGGAAAAATACCACTCTCTCCGTCTCAAAAAAGATATCATAAATTTGTCTAAATCTTGATGTATCTAGACCTATTTAGTATATAGACACATCCAAATTTAGACGAATTCCCGACATTTATTTTGAGGCTGAGGGAGTAAAAGTAAATACTACAAAGCGAACTGACATAATCCATTTCAATAAAAAAATATTGTAGAGACATTATTGAGAAATGCTACCACACACAACAGAACTTTAGCAGAGTTCCAATCTTGCCGTGCTAAACCACTAAATCCAAAGCACAAGCTCGTCATGCCAAACCGTTAGGTCATTTACCAATGTAGATGGCTTGACAACTTCGAAAAGAAATACAGCTGGTTTGAGTCTGTAGTGAGAATATGGGTTCATAAACTTTGTAAGTCCCCAGGTATCTCCTCTCAAGTACGAAACTGATTAAGCATGAACAATTGCACTGAAATGAATTTCTCCAATAAGCATGGATTTTCCACTAAATTGGTAATATAATCAGCGGGTGCAAGCAGGCCCAACAAAGTGGTCCTATACCTGAATATCTGACCGTTCACAAACTACACTGCATCTAGGTCTAGAGCGCAAATTCCACCCAGTCACTCAGAGTGATCTAGATACATAAGAAATGATGATATACAGTAAAATTCTTGCTCAAAATAATATACTGTAAAAGATTAACAAAATTCAGTTTGTCAATTATACTAATAGAGACATGCAGCATATTAGAATGCCTTGGTACAATGAGCACTGAAAGAGGATTATCTTGTCTAGAGAAAAAAGGAGCCACTCAAGCACAAAAGAAAATCAAAACAAAATAGTTTTCTCTGGAATGCTTAACTCTCAAGAAAGAATCAAACAAAATCTATACTAAAATCCAATAGCTTCAGCCTAAAAAATCCAGGTCTCCATCCGAAAGGGAGAAGAAAACATAGATAATTTGGTCTAATGATTAATTACCTGACCAGTAAGACCCACATCTATGTGCTACCTTGGCATTGGGATACACAAGTATATGTGTGAACGTAGTTTTTCACGTCGCCAACCATACCCAAATTTAAACAATCTGCAGAGTTTGAGAAAACAAACTTGATACGGAAGCGAGGTGCAGATTTCTGGTTGGAGTGTGTTTTTCTTCTCTAAAGTAGACCAACATGAAATAGGATATGGATAATTTTTTCTAGACCATCCATTCCATTCTTGCACTCTTGCTCGTATAAAGCGTTTTGAAGTAGGCTTTATAGTTTCGAAAAGGAGACAACCATACACTTTAAAGCAGGAAAATTTGCTTCACGGAAATCAAGCCCAATAACATTTGGAAAATAATATGGATCCCTCGGACGATTGGGGGTTCCCATCGTCCTCCTCCCCCCAAAATCGCCCCAATTTTCATTTTTGCTGCAAAACGGCCCGCTTTTGCTACATATGTCCCCGCTTTTGCTTCTGAAGCAAAAAAAAAAACGGTTTGTTTTAAAAATAGAACGTCTCGCCGGAGATCATGCAGCAAAAAAATTGTGCTAATGCAGCAAAACCGACTTCGCCGGAAACTTTTTTTGCTGCATGGTCTCCGGCGAGGATCATCAACGAGTTGTTTCCGGCGATGTCTCCGACGAAGACGGTTTTGCTGCATTAGCACAATTTTTTTACTGCATGGTCTCCGGCGAGGTCTCCGGCGAGACGTTCTATTTCTAAAATGAACAGTTTTTTTGCTTCGGAAGCAAAAGAGGGAACATATGCAGCAAACGCGGGATGTTTTGCAGCAAATGGACACGTGTCAGCACGGGAAGCAGGACGATGGAAGCTCTCCCATCGTCCGGGGGACGCCTAGCAGTTTCCATAATATTTAGCAAATAGTCTCTTCATTTTATACATGCATTTATCTCAATGAAGGTGGGAGAATTAAAGATCAGAGAGAATATAGCTAACATATTCCCAATACATTTTTTACCCCATCCAATAATTTGTCTTAAAATTCCTAAACGTCCACTTATTTGCGGACGGAGGGAGTACACGCTACGGTCCTTGTTCATTTTATCCCAATTCAACTTTTAGTTTTCACATGTGTTGCTCCATATAACTTGATTTTCGATTAATATTAAGGAAAGATATAAAAGAGTCAGCATGATGTGAAATGCCTTAGCACAAGCAAACACACATAACATATCCGGTCACTGAAATAATGTTTTAACTATAAATATTTCGGTGAGTAGATAACAGGAAGGAGCGTACCTACTACGCATCAAACTGTGCAACCAATTATCTCAATCACCATGACATGCAGGGTAGTTAGAATATCCATATATTTAAACAGAAAGACGACCAAAACTATTGTCTGATTTCAACACAAACTTGAGCCATACACAAACCCGAATTTACCAAATATTTCTGAAACCTCACCCCGTTTATACCCCCAAAACCCAACTGAACGAGAGGTGACACAATTTAGTTAACAACGAGTATAGATTAAAAGTTAATCACTTAATCTTCATATTATTCAGAGAAGTATAAAACAATGAGTTATATTATGTTCTATGTCCTGGGTGGTGATATAAATGGACTACTATTTAGTTGGAAAATCACCATCTGAACTATGCTTCTTGCTTGCAAGCTGAACCAGCTTTGAATGTTCTCAGGAGTCGGGATACTGACTACAACACCTTTTTATCTCTCAATGTTTTTCTAATTTGCCGGCCTTGAAACAGGACAACCTACAATTGTATCAGAAACATTAGAAAAACATGCATCTGTGGCGCCCCGCAAAAACCACTACTAGAAAATCGTGTTATTTTGTGTGTTGCATCATTATGACCGCATGCTCATGTCATCATGCCACCTTGCATTTGAGCACCGTCATCATCATGCATGTTTGTTCATAAAAGTATTTTGCAAAAACCCTATTTTGCTTTCTAATTAGCCCCTTTATTTTCAAATCATAAAACCGGGTCCTTCTGAATATTTTATTTGTCTAAAAACTATTTATAAAATATTTTAAAAGATTAATAGAAATAAATATTTTAGTGGGGGAGGCAGCCGCCGGCCAGGCCCAAAAGGCCCAGCTGACCGCCACCTACCACCCCACAAACAACACCCCTCTAACCCTAACCCTCTCCAAACCCTAACCCTAACATTTATCCCCACTCCCTACCCCCCCGCCGCCAGTCCCTTCTCTCAGCCACACTGCCCACGCACACACTCACCCGCTACCGACCCAGACCCACCTAGCTATCTCACATGCACGCCACACACGCGCGGTACGTCCCACCCCGTCACGTTTCCCGTGACCCTGGCCCACCTCGCTTCACGCCACCAACCCCGCGACACCCTCGCCTCCCTCTGCTCTACTCGCGCGAGCCAGCCGCCGCCGTCTGGTCTCGATCTCCTCCCCGGCGCCTCCCTCTTCTCCTCCCCGAGGTCGCCCCTCCCTCGCCGGCTTGTCCTTGCCGCCCAGGACGCCGTCTACGCTTCTCAAGCCCTCCTTCTCGCCGCCGGCGCCCAGCTAGCTCGGCCGCCTCGAGCCTCGCCGCAGCTCTCGCCACCATCCCCTCCGGCTCGCCTCTCCGTCCTCCTCGCAGGCGTCCACCGCCGCCGCGCGGACCCGTCGTCGCCCGGCCGGCCTCCCCTTCCCCCAGGTCGTCGGCCGCCCCGCTAGCGTCCGCCGCTCGGGCCCCTCCACTCTGGCCTCCCTCCGCCGCCCTCTCCCCTGCAAGCTTCCTCTGCCCGGAGCTCCGCCGCTCTCCTCCGCAGGCCGCCAACCGCCCCGCCATTCGTCCGCCTCCTCCGGCACTCCCTCCTCGCCTCGGAACCGCTCGGCCGCGTCGACCCCGCCGTCGGTGCCTCCTCCCCGGCGCTCCCCCGTCCTCTCCAGCGACCCGCGCCCGTCCCTCCTCTGCAGTATCTCAGGTGTCGGTCCATCTCGATGGCCACTAACGTCGCCGCCGCCCCTCCCTGCCATGGTCCTCTCGAGCTCGCCCATGAGTCTCCGACGCCATGGATTGTGCACCAATCGCCCCTGCCCGCGTGCCTAGCGGCCTCGTCGCTGTTCTCTGGCCGCCAGAGCGCCTCCTGCTACGGACGGTGCTGCATCCGTGTTCCCTGCTACCATGAGCTCCTCCACTGCTTGTGATCTGTTCCTGCGATGATGAGGGATGCCTCCACCAATACCGAGATTGGCCGACACCGAGACTGACAAGAACCACCGTGATGCCACTCCAAGACCCGACGATGAAACCAAGTCTGCCATCGATGAACAAGATGGAAACCCAAGATCCCCGGACGCAAGACCACCCACATGGACTCTCAAGACCCCCAATTCCGGATCCGAAGACCGATCCCGGTGTTTGAAGACCGAACCCCCAAGATCTGCCTCACGGGACCGAACCCCTCGGAACTCCATGTTCTCCTACCCGGAGACCCCGGAGACCCCGATGCCTTCGACACGGAGCACCGAGGATGCCTTCATGGGACGCCAAGACACACGTCGAACCCCGAAGACCGAACCCCGTGGACCGACATGATCTTCTTCACGGATACGCCAAGTACTTCCTCGAGGACACCAAGTTCTTCACCCCGAACGCCAAGACCGACCCAATACGAGGACACGACAAGATCTTCGCGACGACAAGATCGACACCGACCCGGGCGAATCCAATGCGCCCCCGACGCCACACCAAGTCCTTCTTCCCGGAACGCCAAGCTCTTCATCTTGTATCCGACCTTCGAAGACCGATCCCGTCGAACCCTGAACCCTGAGACCGAACCCCAAACCACATCGAACCCCAAGATCGCCGAACCCTAATGTGTGACCCCTTTCTCGAGCCCTATTTTATAAATGTAATATCAAATTGTTGCATATTAAATTGTTCATCTCGCATGCATATCATGTGGGTTGGGGCATTATGCCGATTCACCGCATAATTAAATATGGAGTCTATATGCGGGATATCTTTGTCTTATTCCGGACTCCATTTAAATTGGTGTAGCGAACCGATGCCATGTTTCGCCCTGTTAAAACAACATTTAAATTGCGGGGTATCTAAACAACTTGAACCACTTAAATATTTGCCGGGACCTCGGTTCCGCTTAATATGGCCTAATTGCATCGCATGCTTGCCATGTCATACAACCTACATGCATCATGCCCGATCTTTTGCCGTAGTATTAAATAGTGCATCCGGTGTTTCTTCTAGTGTTTTGCTTCTTCACGGATTAGGCCGATGAGTTGATGCGAGTGTCGACCCGATCTTCGGATGAACCTTCGGCAATGTTTTTCAGGCGAGCATCTCCCCCTTTCTACCTATCTTACTTTTATAGTATTTATTCCCTCCTGTTGATCTATTGCTACCTGTGTTGCGATGCTCTAGTTTTCGTACCCGTGATATCCCTTGCAGCCTTATATTGCTTTGGACACCTCCTATTACCTGTTGTTTGGTAGATAGTTGGACCTGCGCGTCGTAGTCGCTTGCTCAAGTGCTGTTGCGTGTCGTCACGTACCACAGTTGTTGGAGTATTGCCGTGTGTTTATTGTTGGAGTTGATCAAGACTTTAATTACTGTTTAATAACTAAAATTGAAGTAGGTAAATGCCGAGGCACAGGTGGGCAATAGATGTTATTTGGTTGTTAACCGTCCACTTGTGTCCCGTAGGACCCCGAGTACTTGATACCTGTTCCTTGAATATTCGCGCTATCCACATCCGGGAGGATTATGGGACCCCCCTGAGCCAGAGCTTGATTCATTCTTATTTCTTGGGGCCACAAACTAGTTTGAGGTTTTATTTACTATCCTGTACTTATGCCATGCTTTACTACTTAATTTAAATTGTGCGAGGAGCACCTGTACTGTTTAGGTAAGCGGAGTGTTTTCGCGGTATCGACAAGCCCAGTCACATTTTCGGGTTCCCAGTCGTTTACAGCCATTGACGCAAACCTTGAGTCCGCCTCGGAGTCAGCTAACTTCGTTGCGGGTGTACTCAATGGGGTGGCCCCCTGAAATATTTCTGAATCCTGTGATTGCTTTGTCGTGAAAGCCTCGTTGGGTTTTGATTTGGTTTTTCCGAGGTTGATCGAGTGTGTGTTGCTATTTGTGCACCCCTGCAGGGTAAAACTTTCTGAAAGCCGTGTCCACAGTTATGGACGACTTGGAGCACAGTATCTCGATCATAGACAACTATAACTAAAGTAGTGCTATAAATTTGACTTTATAATGACTAGTAATCAGCTTCATTATAATGGAATGGCTAAATAAAACTGCCAACAATTGCTTGATTGGGTTGTCGCTTGCTACCATTGTACCTGACTAGTAAGTATTGCAACTATAACGGAATGGCTAAATAAAAGTACCAACAACTGCTGGGTTTTGGGGATATCTCATGCTTATTGTATCTGACTAGTAAGTGTTGCAACTACAACGGAATGGTTAACTAAAACGGCCCACTGCTTATTTTATCAGGATGATTATCTATACTTGACTAGTAATTGCTGCAACGACAACTGAATAAATAAAACTGCCAACTGTGTGCGTTCCGCGGTTGACTTCCTCGTTTGGTCTCGAGGGGGAAACACCAGGATGGGTTTGTTTTATAGTAGCATCAGGTTGGTTCCGAATAGGTCTTTCTTAGCCCTCTCTGATAGCCGACAGTTATATCGAGTCTCTATAGGTTGTTTAGTGCATGCTGCACTGCCGCTCAGTCCACCATACCTATGTAGGCGAGGACCGCCGAATTCTAGCCTCGCCGTGTACTGGCCTCAATACTGACCGCTCTCTTTTTTTCCTTTGCCCTTTGTCGGCACCCCTTTTGTTTAAGCAGGTTTTGAGATCGACGTCGTTAGCAGGGTTACCCTTCCGGCTTGGCCTGGGCAGGGTTATGGACGCCATTGGTTATTCTTCAGGGCTCTTATCTCAATTTGCATCTTGTCCGTAGTTGGACGCTCAAACGTTTTCAAGGTGATTTGGATCTTTGTTCTGTATATCTGTATTCTTGACTCATGGAGTCGTGTTGTATATATCTCTGTTCTGTGGGTCCCATCGAGGACTGTTGTGTAATGTTATTACTTCGTTTTCCACCCGCACGCAAGTGCCTGGTGGGCACCTTTGAATCGTTTCTATGCGGGTTTGGCGGGAAGCGCTGAAACTTGCATAGGGACGATTCTGAGGGTGTTACAGAGTGGTATCAGAGCTCAGCAGTTGCGATACCCCACAAGTCCAGCCTGTAGGATAACCTAGCTAACGGCCGAAGTAGAGTGTCAAAACTATTTTTGAAAAATCGGTTGGATAGTTCTGATTAGGTCTGATTTTACTCTTTACCCCTCTGCTGCTCTCCTCTCACCTCTGCGTGTTTTGAATCCGCTCTCTTCTCTCTCTTCGAGTCCAGGATTTCTCGTGGTTGGGTTCCATCGTACCTTCAGGGTTTCGCTTCCTCCTTTGGTAACGGTGTTGCTACATCTGGTCTTCATGCTATCCGAGGAACCCTTCGTCTGGTGGACTTCTCTTTGTTCCTTCTCGTGCCTTCCGGTGTTTTCCGACGCGACGACATCATCTACGCTAGATCCGATGCAGAGTCTGCATCACTCCTTTGTTCCGAACCTCGATTGTCGAGATCTTCAGTCTGATTCCGAGAATGGTTGCACGCTTTTCTACTGATTGTGCAGAGTAATAGTTTGGGTGCGTGATGGATTGGCCCCCATGCCGACTACTCACTCTATTCGCTTGTGTACATTGAAGTGGATGAGAATGCATCGGTTCCCTCTTTCCATCGAAGTTAGAGGTGGCTTTATTTGTTGATACCCCTACCTTCGACCTTTTGTTCCGGAGTGTTCTCTCGACGATCACGGACAACGACCTCTTGTTAGTGGTGCCGCGAGGATCTACACGATGCGAGAAGATTCAGACCGCCGCCCTTCTTCCCGGTACCATGAGGCGGATCTCGAGGGCGAGATCCGTTGTTAGTGGTGTCGAATTGTGGCGCCCCGCAAAAACCACTACTAGAAAATCGCGTTATTTTGTGCGTTGCATCATCATGACCGCATGCTCATGTCATCATGCCACCTTGCATTTGAGCACCGTCATCATCATGCATGTTTGTTCATAAAAGTATTTTGCAAAAACCCTATTTTGCTTTCTAATTAGCCCCTTTATTTTCAAATCATAAAACCGGGTCCTTCTGAATATTTTATTTGTCTAAAAACTATTTATAAAATATTTTAAAATATTAATAGAAATAAATATTTTAGTGGGGGAGGCAGCCGCCGGCCAGGCCCAAAAGGCCCAGCCGACCGCCACCTACCACCCCACAAACAACACCCCTCTAACCCTAACCCTCTCCAAACCCTAACCCTCACATTTATCCCCACTCCCTACCCCCCCGCCGCCAGTCCCTTCTCTCAGCCACACCGCCCACGCACACACTCACCCGCTACCGACCCAGACCCACCTAGCTATCTCACATGCACGCCACACACGCGCGGTACGTCCCACCCCGTCACGTTCCCCGTGACCCTGGCCCACCTTGCTTCACGCCACCAACCCCGCAACACCCTCGCCTCCCTCTGCTCTACTCGCGCGAGCCAGCCGCCGCCGTCTGGTCTCGATCTCCTCCCCGGCGCCTCCCTCTTCTCCTCCCCGAGGTCACCCCTCCCTCGCCGGCTTGTCCTTGCCGCCCAGGCCGCCGTCTACGCTTCTCAAGCCCTCCTTCTCGCTGCCGGCGCCCAGCTAGCTCGGCCGCCTCGAGCCTCGCCGCCGCTCTCGCCACCATCCCCTCCGGCTCGCCTCTCCGTCCTCCTCGCAGGCGTCCACCGCCGCCGCGCGGACCCGTCGTCGCCCGGCCGGCCTCCCCTTCCCCCAGGTCGTCGGCCGCCCCGCCAGCGTCCGCCGCTCGGGCCCCTCCACTCTGGCCTCCCTCCGCCGCCCTCTCCCCTGCAAGCTTCCTCTGCCCGGAGCATCGCCGCTCTCCTCCGCAGGCCGCCAACCGCCCCTCCGTTCGTCCGCCTCCTCCGGCACTCCCTCCTCGCCTCGGAACCGCTCGGCCGCGTCGACCCCGCCGTCGGTGCCTCCTCCCCGGCGCTCCCCCGTCCTCTCCAGCGACCCGCGCCCGTCCCTCCTCTGCAGTATCTCAGGTGTCGGTCCATCTCGATGGCCACTAACGTCGCCGCCGCCCCTCCCTGCCATGGTCCTCTCGAGCTCGCCCATGAGTCTCCGACGCCATGGATTGTGCACCAATCGCCCCTGCCCGCGTGCCTAGCGGCCTCGTCGCTGTTCTCTGGCCGCCAGAGCGCCTCCTGCTACGGACGGTGCTGCATCCGTGTTCCCTGCTACCATGAGCTCCTCCACTGCTTGTGATCTGTTCCTGCGATGATGAGGGATGCCTCCACCAATACCGAGATCGGCCGACGCCGAGACTGACAAGAACCACCGTGATGCCACTCCAAGACCCGACGATGAAACCAAGTCTGCCATCGATGAACAAGATGGAAACCCAAGATCCCCGGACGCAAGACCACCCACATGGACTCTCAAGACCCCCAATTCCGGATCCAAAGACCGATCCCGGTGTTTGAAGACCGAACCCCCAAGATCTGCCTCACGGGACCGAACCCCTCGGAACTCCATGTTCTCCTACCCGGAGACCCCGGAGACCCCGATGCCTTCGACACGGAGCACCGAGGATGCCTTCATGGGACGCCAAGACACCCGTCGAACCCCGAAGACCGAACCCCGTGGACCGACATGATCTTCTTCACGGATACGCCAAGTACTTCCTCGAGGACACCAAGTTCTTCACCCCGAACGCCAAGACCGACCCAATACGAGGACACGACAAGATCTTCGCGACGACAAGATCGACACAGACCCGGGCGAATCCAATGCGCCCCCGACGCCACACCAAGTCCTTCTTCCCGGAACGCCAAGCTCTTCATCTTGTATCCGACCTTCGAAGACCGATCCCGTCGAACCCTGAACCCTGAGACCGAACCCCAAACCACATCGAACCCCAAGATCGCCGAACCCTAATGTGTGACCCCTTTCTCGAGCCCTATTTTATAAATGTAATATCAAATTGTTGCATATTAAATTGTTCATCTCGCATGCATATCATGTGGGTTGGGGCATTATGCCGATTCACCGCATAATTAAATATGGAGTCTATATGCGGGATATCTTTGTCTTATTCCGGACTCCATTTAAATTGGTGTAGCGAACCGATGCCATGTTTCGCCCTGTTAAAACAACATTTAAATTGCGGGGTATCTAAACAACTTGAACCACTTAAATATTTGCCGGAACCTCGGTTCCGCTTAATATGGCCTAATTGCATCGCATGCTTGCCATGTCATACATCCTACATGCATCATGCCCGATATTTTGCCGTAGTATTAAATAGTGCATCCGGTGTTTCTTCTAGTGTTTTGCTTCTTCACGGATTAGGCCGATGAGTTGATGCGAGTGTCGACCCGATCTTCGGATGAACCTTCGGCAATGTTTTTCAGGCGAGCATCTCCCCGTTCTACCTATCTTACTTTTATAGTATTTATTCCCTCCTGTTGATCTATTGCTATCTGTGTTGCGATGCTCTAGTTTTCGTACCCGTGATATCCCTTGCAGCCTTATATTGCTTTGGACACCTCCTATTACCTGTTGTTTGGTAGATAGTTGGACCTGCGCGTCGTAGTCGCTTGCTCAAGTGCTGTTGCGTGTCGTCACGTACCACAGTTGTTGGAGTATTGCCGTGTGTTTATTGTTGGAGTTCATCAAGACTTCAATTACTGTTTAATAACTAAAATTGAAGTAGGTAAATGCAGAGGCACATGTGGGCAATAGATGTTATTTGGTTGTTAACCGTCCACTTGTGTCCCGTAGGACCCCGAGTACTTGATACCTATTCCTTGAATATTCGCGCTATCCACATCCGGGAGGATTATGGGACCCCCCTGAGACAGAGCTTGATTCATTCTTATTTCTTGGGGCCACAAACTAGTTTGAGGTTTTATTTACTATCCTGTACTTATGCCATGCTTTACTGCTTAATTTAAATTGTGCGAGGAGCACCTGTACTGTTTAGGTAAGCGGAGTGTTTTTGCGGTATCGACAAGCCCAGTCACATTTTCGGGTTCCCAGTCGTTTACAGCCATTGACGCAAACCTTGAGTCCGCCTCGGAGTCAGCTAACTTCGTTGCGGGTGTACTCAATGGGGTGGCCCCCTGAAATATTTCTGAATCCTGTGATTGCTTTGTCGTGAAAGCCTCGTTGGGTTTTGATTTGGTTTTTCCGAGGTTGATCGAGTGTGTGTTGCTATTTGTGCACCCCTGCAGGGTAAAACTTTCTGAAAGCCGTGTCCGCTGTTATGGAC
This sequence comes from Avena sativa, assembly GCA_916181665.1. Taxonomy (NCBI): domain Eukaryota; kingdom Viridiplantae; phylum Streptophyta; class Magnoliopsida; order Poales; family Poaceae; genus Avena; species Avena sativa. The sequence continues at coordinate 331,639,078 of OV702283.1, forward strand.
GACTTGGAGCACAGTATCTCGATCATAGACAACTATAACTAAAGTAGTGCTATAAATTTGACTTTATAATGACTAGTAATCAGCTTCATTATAATGGAATGGCTAAATAAAACTGCCAACAATTGCTTGATTGGGTTGTCGCTTGCTACCATTGTACCTGACTAGTAAGTATTGCAACTATAACGGAATGGCTAAATAAAAGTACCAACAACTGCTGGGTTTTGGGGATATCTCATGCTTATTGTATCTGACTAGTAAGTGTTGCAACTACAACGTAATGGTTAACTAAAACGGCCCACTGCTTATTTTATCAGGATGATTATCTATACTTGACTAGTAATTGCTGCAACGACAACTGAATAAATAAAACTGCCAACTATGTGCGTTCCGCGGTTTACTTCCTCGTTTGTTCTCGAGGGGGAAACACCAGGATGGGTTTGTTTGATAGTAGCATCAGGTTGGTTCCGAATAGGTCTTTCTTAGCCCTCTCTGATAGCCGACAGTTATATCGAGTCTCTATAGGTTGTTTAGTGCATGCTGCGCTGCCGCTCAGTCCACCATACCTATGTAGGCGAGGACCGCCGAATTCTAGCCTCGCTGTGTACTGGTCTCCCATCGAGGACTGTTGTGTAATGTTATTACTTCGCTTTCCACCCGCACGCAAGTGCCTGGTGGGCACCTTTGAATCGTTTCTATGCGGGTTTGGCGGGAAGCGCTGAAACTTGCATAGGGCCGATTCTGAGGGTGTTACAGCATCCTAGCTTATGCTTCTGCATTATTTTCCCAGACACCGGAAAGAACAACATTAAGAGATCAAAAACTTAGCCATAATTTTCATTAACTTCCGTATAAAAAACTTTTAGATGGTTACTTATACCTATATGATTTTGAACACAAAGAAATAAAATAAAATCACCTATTATTTGTTTGGTCAAAACAATATCATATATGGAGCTCTCATCCTCTCACTTCACTTATATACTCACCTATAAGGACATCAGACAATCACTACTACCTAAGCTTCATGACAATACTAATTATGATGGCTGCAAGCTTTATGAGTACAACCAAGATAGGAAATTAAGAATAGTGAAGTGATACAAAGGATTGTGAAAATATAACCACAATCATGAGCATCAATCGGGCAATCAAACACAGCAAGCAATCTTCAGTACTACTAATTTCAAAGATATGGCAACCTATAAAATTTCCAGTCATATTTTCCAATACAAAATAAATAAATACAGGCACGCACCATAGTCATCTTCATTGGAGGGGATATGCATCATTATGTGCTTGTTCCTGCATCTGGTTGTCAAAGGGATGCACCACATGAAGCTGACACAAGGCCAGTCGGCCACGGGTGTTGAAGAAGGCGGCGAGATGAGGCTAACCTGCGCCATCGTAGTCCCACCCATCCTGGATCTACCCTTCGTAGTCCAACTCATCTGGTGGGTGACGCTGCGCCACCAGCGCCTGACGCCAATCTTTCAGCGGGAGGCAATTTAGCATGGTCATCTCCGAGACTCGGACGAAGGCATCATCTATTGGGGATATACTTTCTGGGTATACCCACAGGACTCACTGACTAGGGTGGCCCACCAACGGGTTAGATATTTGCTTCAAGGGTGGCACAGTCAGAGAAAGAGGAGGAGCCACTTCTGGCTACGACAAGGCCTAGAAGAGTTACCGACTTAGGCCTGTAGTATTACTTGTAGTCCAAGCTATATCTAGTTACCGACTCTATAACGTAGCCGGATAGGTCTCTCATGTAATCCTAGGTCTCGGTGACTATATAAACCGGCCCTATGGGAGCCTTTAGGGCACAACCAATCTAACAACACCACAACCTACTCACACAGGTGAACCTCTCTTGTAATCCATTGTAACATCCGGCTCTCGCCGATATATTACTGGGTTGCTAGCAGGAGTAGGATATGATCACCGCAGTCGGATCTGAACCTAGGTAAACTTGTGTTCACCGTTATCGGAACATCCGACGTCTCACACCCTATCTTCTCAATGCCTTCAGGACCCCCTATGGTGTACTTGTCGACAATCCGACGACAGTTGGCGCCCACCGTGGGGCGGGTGACTTTTGGAGATTTGTTCCAGGCGGAATCTGCGCGTGCAGGAATCGGCGAAACAATCGCTATGGGTCGTGTGGTCTATGCCAGTGATGTCCCTCTCGTTCTTCTTGACGAGACTTGGATTCCGGCTAGCAAGCCCGTGACAACCTACACGATCATCCCATCGGTGAGATCTATATCTATCTCGGTTTCGCTGAACCCGCCAAACCCACCCTTGAGGTGATGACCATGGCAGAGGAAAAATCCGGATCTGCTCTGTCCGCAGAGGCGGAAGAGTTCAAGATCCCGGAAAAAATCGAACCCACCCAGCCCGCTCCTGTAGTGGAAGAAGTGGTGGAAGAAAAGTCCGGATCTGATCTCCCCATTGAGATCAGATACATGGATGAGGAATACATCCGCTACAGATCCGGTTCTACCGATGCCGTAGCAGAAAAACACTCTTGAGGCACATGATAAAGAAGATGACGAAACGCCCCTACATCGATTACGAAGCAATCGTTGATATCAAGGAAAGCTTTGAGATGGCAGAGGCGGAAACCCAGCTGTGCCACTACGTCAAGAACATGAACAATAAGAAGCACTGATTCGTATACCACATAAGCTCTGGATTCGACTCTGTCGATGCTGGAGCCAGAAACGATTCAGTTCTCGACGCAATCAAAGAAAACACCGACTTACCTGGTTCCCCTCAGGAGTCAATAACATCGCAGGAACTTCGAGACTTTGAGAAGGAGATGGAGGAGTACAAAGAAGAATACGCCTCCAAACCAGCACAAGGTGAGCCGGAGAACCCTCCGCGTCCGCACGATAGCATGGACGAGGACTACACCTCGCAAGATGACATGGACACCGGAGATTCGTCCGAGGTCCAGAAGCCAACTACTACGGAAAGTACCGACGGAAGTTTATCTCCCGGTACCGGAACAAAAGCCGTCTTTGCCACCGGTACGCATTTAAGGCTATTGGGCGGTCAAAGAAGAAGAATAAAAATCCGACACTGGCAGAGCCGGACGTCGAGGAAACCAACAAAGAAAAAGTTGATGAAGAGACCGAGATGGAGAATTAGGACATAGATCTGATTAAACCCACGCCGATCTACCCTCCTGTGGATGGACACGTTGTCACCAAAGGTGCACGAGAAATCTATGGAGATGCTCTCATAATACCAATCCCAACTGCTTCGGATCTTACTCCGGATGCGCTGGAGAAAAGGGCTGAGGACCTGGAAAAGCACTGCAACATCCCAAATTTCATCAAATCCAAAACATCATCATTGCATTCATATCATCATGGCATGTTTACTTTGCACAAAAAATTTCAAATTTAAACCCTAGCAAAAACCCTATTTTATACCCCTTTTATATTACATGTATGGGGCATGTTTTTATTTTTATTTTATTACCCCAAAGTGTTTTTGAGTGGATTGTGTGTTTAAAACACTTTTCCATACTAGGATCACCTCACAAAATTATGGTGAAAGTTTGAAAAGATTTGGATTTGATTTAGTCATTCAAATCTTATTTGAAAAATCAAAAAAGAAAAAAAGAAAAAAAGAAAAGGCTAAATAGAAAAAAAGAGGCAGCTAGCCATCCTTTGTTTTCATGTCGTCGCCTAATCGACGCCTAAACGCCGCCCAGGCGTCGGGGCGCTCTGGAGCAGACGATTGGGAAGGATGCCCAGGAATTTTGATTTAGGCGCACGCCCAGGAAAAAAAGCGTCGCCCCGCTCGCCTGGTCATCGCCCCGCTCGTCTCGGTCGGTCGCCCAGGTAAATTGGAGGCAATTTTAGGGGGAATCGGGAGGAATTGGCGCGTACAGGTGTGGGCTATGACAAATCGAGCGCGGGGGGGGGAGAGGGAATTGACCGCTCCAGAAGTGAATCGAGCGGGAGGGAGACAGAACCTGAGCCGCCAGTCCACCGCTGTCGCCAATCTGCCGCCGTCGCCAAGCTTCTTCATCTGCTCCACCTTCGGTAAGTCTCCTTCATCTGCTTCTCTCCTCTGCCTCTATCTCCATGTTCCTCCCGTGCTGCCCCTCTCCTCCCTATGCTCTGGCGCCCCTGCTGCTCTTCCTCTCGTGCGCTGCCCTCGCTCTGTTCCTCCCTCTCCCTTCGCCCCCTCTGCAGCACTGCTCCTCCTTCTCCAGCCCTCTGCAGCTCCGCTCCTCCCTCTCCAGCCCTCTGCAGTTCTGCTCCTCCTCCTTGTGTTGCTCTGCTCCTCCCTCTCCAACACCCCCTCTATAGTTCTGCTTGATGTGTTATGCGCTATGCTGCTCAACTGCTCCTTTGTTAGTTTTTTGCTGCTAATCAAGCAATATTTGACAGATAGAGATGACTGATAATGGTGAGGAGTATGATCCAAAGAAGGATCCAAAGAGGAGCACCCCCTCTAGTTGTTATTTATGTTCCTAAATCTCCTAATTTGCCTCCATAATTTCATTTTCCTGTTATATTATTTATTATTTATTATTATTATGCCCAACGCCGAGTTGTCGCCTAAACGTCGACATGTCGACTCAACTCTTCGAGCTCGACTCGACTCGACTCGTCGACTTCCGAACCAAGCAGCCATCTGGCCCAGAAACCACCCGCGGCCCATCTAGCCTACCCGGGCGTCTCCCCTCTCCCCCTCTGTTTATCACTCCACGCGCGCACCCCCTCGCTGACATGTGGTCCCCACTGCCACCTCACCCCCTTCGTACCCAAATCTGGCGCGAGACCAGCTCCACCGCGGCTGTTTCCTCCGAATCAAAGTGTGTTGATTGCCGTTGAATGCCGGTGTAATTCTCTCCCTCGCCCTGGCTACTTAACGCCCTCGGCACCAGCTCCATTTACCCCCACTCGGAACCACCAGAGTGCCGCAAGGCTACCTCAGTTTCCTCTCGCACCCCCGCTTCCCCAACGAACTTCGGCGAGTGATTACAGTGAGCCCCGTGCGCCCCCTTGCCTCTGGTTCAAACGATTGTGCTCGCCTTCTTCTTGTGCTTCTTCTAATGCCCACCGCTTGTCCCTGATGCTACACTCAACAGGGAGGAAGAGTGCTTCGTTGGAAACCCCAAGAGCAAGGTATGAAGAGTACAGTAGCAAGATTTCCCTCAGTAGAAACCAAGGTTATCGAACCAGAAGGAGGAAGTAAACTTCACACAGGTGTTGGAAGCAACGTGGAGACCTGCACGACACAAACTTAAGACTCTGTCCCAACGAATCAGTGAGGTTTTCAAGCTCACCGGTTTGCTGTAACAAAGGACGGTAATGGTTTGCAGCAAGTAAACAAGTAACAGTGGAAGATGTATCAATGGTAAAGATTGGACCGAGGTCCATAGTTCACTAGAGGTGCTCTCCTTAGATAAACAACATGGCATGAAGGATAAACAAATTACAGCGGGGCAATTGACAGGAACTGAGCAAGACATAACAATGCAATTACTATCCAGAAAGATCCTATGAGGTTGATTGGGCAATACAACAATATACATAGACCGTAATCCAACTTCATCTATGACTAGAAGTCCACCTTCAGGTTATCATCCGAACCCCCTCTAGTATTAAGTTGCAAGTAACAGATAACTGCGTTAAGCAAAGTGTGTAAGGTAAACAATTCACATGTTCCATGAACAAGACACCATTGTTTTCTCCCTAGTTGCAACAGAACATCTACAACCGAAGAGATTATTGTCACTTCCCTTGGAAACTAGATGCATGAACCCACTATCGAGCATAAATACTCCCTCTTGGAGTCACTGGCAACTACTTGGCCAAGATAACCACTAGCAACGGAGAGCATGCAAGATCACAAACAACACAGACATGATAGAATCATAAATATAGAACCATTAATCAAACTAACATAATAATCTCAATATCCATCGGATCCCCGCAAACACAACATGCATGATTACAAATAGATTAGATCTTGATCATGAACGGAGCTCACAAGATCTATACATGAAAGCACAAAGGAGGAGATATAAGCATCTAGCTACTACATGGACCCATAGTCCAAGGTGGAACTACTCATGAATCATACCAGAGAGAAGGCCTCCGGGATGATCTCCCCTCCGGTAGGGTGCCGGGAAGAGCTTCAGATCCCCCGATCTAGGGACGATGGTGGCGGCGGCTACAGACGGTTTCATGGATTTCTGATCGGGTACTGAGAGTTTCTGTATCAGGGGCTTCTTATAGGCGAAGGGGCGATACCGGGAGGCGACCAGGAGGGGCAAACCCTACCCAGGCACGGGGTAGGGCCCACCCGTGCCTAGGGGGAGGGTTGGCCTCCCTGTCCCGCTTCTCCGTCTCCCCTCTGGACTTCTTGTTCCCCATGGAAAGTTATTGACTTTGTCCTTCGTCCCATCCAATTCCGAGAATATCTCTTTACTAACTTTTTTCTGAAACCAAAAACAGCAGAAAACAGGCATCTGGCACTATTGCAACTTGTTAATAGGTTAGTACCGGAAAACATGTAAAAATCACCTCAAATTGTAGACAAGTAAAGCAAAGTAGATACTAAACAAGCATGGAGCATCAAAAATTATAGATACGTTTCCAACATATCAGCATCCCCAAGCTTAACTCCTGCTCTTCCTCAAGTAGGTAAGTTATAAAAGAATAATTTTTGAGGTGACATGCACCCTCACAATAAAGATCCAACCATTTGCAAGCATTGAAAGCTGGGATCAAAGAACTCTAAACATGTGCATGAAAGATGGAGTTCTAACAATAGTACATAGTAATTATGCATGCAACATGGCAACCTACAAACAAAGATCATGAATAATATGCATTGAAAAACGTTTGTTTGTTTCACATGCAGAAAACATAGCATAGTGGCAATCATCTTGTCCCTCATAGAGTAGCAATATAGATGCATAGGACACCTTCAAAGTTCACAAGGGTGACTAGAAACAGATATCACATGAACAAGTAATAACACAATATGCATTAATTAATAAGCTTTGGAACACTGCACACAGAATGACAACTATGCTCTCTTAATGGTGCCTAAAGGTAGAAGGTGGAGACTTAATAATGATGGAAGAAAGGCCTTTTTGTAAAGGAAGCAGGGATTACAAGTTTCAAAAAGAGCTTCCAAAAATTATGGTACTTATTAGCTTTCAGCCCTCATTGCCCCTATCATAAGCATATTGAAGTGGTTAAGGTTAAAGTGGCAAAGCTAGATTATATGCTTGGCAAAGTATAAGTTGGCAATCTCAAGTCCCTTGAGTATGAGGGCTACACCTCATGGATACTCAACTTAGGGCCCAGGCAAGTTCTTGTCACTGTAAGTATTTGCATATCATTGAGAACCGCCAACGGGGTACCCCTTGCACATGGTACAAGAGCTTTTCCATAACCAAAATGACAAGTCAAGCAGACAATGAGCATCTCAGCAATCTTTTTATTTACCATATGCATAGCTTTTTATTGAGGATGCTTCATAGATAGCTCACTATGGTGATGCTGCAAGTTTCCACCATGATTAGGCATGGCTTAGGCTAGAGGCCCAGACGTTTCTCTAACACAGAATACAAACTCCATGGACTTACAAGTTCCCACTTCATTTCACACCGGTAACATCCATAGACAAAAGAGCATGATATCAACGGAGTACAAAAAGTACAAGTGCAATGTTGAAAACGTTCCCCGTGATAGCACAGTTCTGCTAATCCCAACTTATAAGTGCAAGCATATACAAAAAAGTTGCCTCAATGGTTCAAGTTTATTAGGGACAAAGAATAAACTGTGCCATCAAGTTCGTGAGGGATTTAATCACTAAGTTTTTACATAACAAAATAGTTTTTAATTGGAAGATAGTTGAAAACAAGAATATACTTGGAATGGTGTAACACACCATGCATAGGAGTTTATAGTGGACACTTTGGAATAACTTGGTTTCTTGGGAGTTGTAAGCATGAGTAGAACTTACTCATACAAGTGGAGGCTAGCAAAAGACTGGGAGCAACCAACTAAGAGAGGAATAATGGCCATAATTATGCAATGCAACAAAGCAAACTAATCAAAGCAAAGAGTGGTACTACAAGTCAAGTACTAAATGATCATAGAGGCTAATGGTGACTTGTCATAGTCATAACATGGTGTAAGCATGTGCCAAGTCAACCCAAGCAAAACATCAAAGGAGAATACCACAATACTATGCTTTTGCATGCTAAAACAACGCATAATTTCTTCAAGGCACACTAAGCAATCCCAATTGTTTGGAACAATACATGCTACAACAATAATCACTAAGAATAATGCTAAAACAACACCTAGCATGTCATGCTAAAGTCTAAGTCACAGTCAATGCAAGCTCCTCTTGCACTTCAAGCAAGAACTTACTACTCCTTTCCAAACACCAAGCAAACTTATTTGCAAAACAACACAGCGAGAACGGGGGTCCAAACTACTAAAGCAAACTAAACAAACTAAGCAAAGCAAACAAAAACTAAGATGCTCCAAGAACAACTCAACTGTGCATGAAACAATAAAAGTGAAGTGTTGTAACATCCCTAAATTCATATTCTAAAACTCATTCATATCATCCTTGCATTCATCATCATTTAGGGTTTTTCAAAAAAAAATCATTTCAAAAACAGGAGCATTTGTGGCTCATTATTTTATGTATGAAAAACCCCAGCCTTTGTGCTACATGCTTTTGGGAAAGATGCTGTTATTCATTCAGAATGTTTGGAATTCAAACTTAAGTGGTATCAAAAGCTTAAACAAAATATCAAAAGCAAAATATGAATTAAAACAAATCCTATGCCTATTATCACCTTTCATAAAGGCATAGTTTAATTTATTTGCAAAAGGACCCAAGTGTTCTGAAATGTTTAGATGTGTTTGACACTCATTTAAGAGCAAGTTTTATTTTACAAAAGTCCTGTAAAGTTTTGGATTCAAACAGATTTGAATTTAGGTTTAAAAACCATTTCTAGAAATTCAATCTGAAAAAGAAAAGGAATTAAGAAGAAAAAAATAGCCAACCAGCCAATCTGGCCGACCCAGCCCAACACGGCCCAGACTAGCCCAGCAGTGCACACCCCGCGAACCGTTTTCTTTACCCACTTTTGCACCCACCAGCTCACTGACAGAAGGGACCCGCTTCCACTCCTCTCTCTCGCTGACAACCACGACCCATCCGAGCATCGTCGTCTCCACCCCACGACCTGTTCGTCCCCAAATTGACGCGGCCGTTTCCTGTTGATTATGCAGCTTAAATTCGCGTTAAGGCACGAGTGATTCTCGCTCGCGAGCAGGCTACATAAACCCCCTCTGCCCCCTCTCTCTTCTCCCCCAAACCCCAAGCACAGAACGCCCCCAGGCTGCGCACATTGCTCTCTGCAACCCCGCCGTCTCCGACGACTGCGCCGGCGAATTCCTGTGAGTCTCGTGTTCCCCTCTGCCTCTCATTCATGCTATCGTGTTCAGTGAGTCTCGGCGCATCTACTGACACACTCCACGTACCTTCGCATGACCTGTAGCTCCAGCAACGTCAACGACTGGCCTCCACCGTCTTCGGCATCAACTCCGACGACCTCCAGTGGTAAGTCCAGACCGCCCCACGTCTTGTCTTTCACACACACGTGTTCTCCATGATCTTCTACACCTGACCACACCCTCTGTTTGCCTCCTAGTGATCGACAACCTCTCCAACGACGACGACCGACCGTGCCGACGTCTGCCTCTACTCCGACGAGCAATTATCGTCGTATCTGCGCGCCCCTTGACCAACCAGAGCCACCTCGAGCTTCAGCACGCCACCGCGGTTCTGGTAAGCACCTTCTTGTTTCCCCGGACGATCTAGAGCACCGGCGCCACCGTAGTCAGACGCGCCGCCGCCGGTCAACACCGCCAGCGCCGCCCGTTTCTGGTTAATAGATTGTAGCCGTCAGATCTGAATCCTACGCGTAGAAACAGTTCACTTAACGAAGAGGTATGGACAGATCTGAGCCGCGCAACGTTAGTTAGATCCAACGGCTGCAGAGCTCGATCCGGTGCGAACCGGTACGCGCCAGTGACGCTGCGACACGTGGCTAGGGCTAGATCTAAAAACAGATTCAAATCAGAATTTGATCCAAATTTCAAATGCTTATAACTTTTGATTGCCACGTTGGAATTTTATAAACTTTATACCGTTGGAATCAGTGAAACAAGACCTTTCTGAATATCCAATTTGTTTAACAAATAGTAACAGTTAAAATGACTTTATTTGTAGAAACATGTTTAAGGCTATTTTAAGCATAGATTTAATTTGGTAAATTATATTGGTGCTAAATAAGTTTAGTTGGCAAACTTGTGACTTGTTAAGTTTCTGTAAACATGTGCATGCTTGGTAGAATTTTCAAAATCACCACTTGGTAAATTCTTGCATGCATGCATTCATACTATTTTTGGTTGAATATAATTGTGTGTAATTGTATGCTATAATTTTTGTGTAGATCTTGCTAGTGATTGTGATTGTGAAGAGTGCTACTCTCCCCACTACCAAGGCAAGTGATATTTTCATGAATATTTCTATCCTATGTTTTGTACTAGCATTAGATATTTTGCTAAGTCTTGCATGCTATTTTGCCTAATGCTAAGTTGGGAAATCCTAAGTAGTGTAGAATTGTAGAATTGCTAGGAAATTTTCCTAAGTTATCTTACCATGCTTATCCTAGCTATTTAGCAAACAAGGGTTGGTGAAAATCTATACTTACTATGATGAAAATATTTCTAAGTCATGAGACTTATGCTTTCCTAATAAAACAACTAAGTCAAATGAACCTCCTGGGTGGAATGGAAGGATTGGGTTATGTTGAGTGGTTACACAAGGCCATGGACTTGGGTTGTGTATCTCACTTGTGGTATGCCACCCAGGCACAAAGGGATTTGGAGGCCAAGTGTTGAGAAAGCTTACAGTGCAACCACTTGGTAATATGGGCTCTGCCTTGATCATATAGGTTGCTAGAACTTAGTCACTTGGACAGTTGGTGGTAGTGGGAATGATAGGTTGGAGCGCGTCCATTTGACTAAGGAAAGGCTTCTGAAAGGTCCTGTCTTGGGAAACCAAGTCTGGTGGGGAAAGTGCACAACCTCTGCAGATGGAAAACCTAAGTACTTAGCCTAGTCCAAGGCAATGGACAACTTGAGCATCAAGACATGGAAGCTACAAGAATCTCATCACTCCAATTTCTAAGTAAAATTTGTGGGAGAACAAGGGTGAAGGACCCCAATGTCTATTGGTGGATTCTTGGGAAGTTTTTGATAAAGAAAAACTTAGTGATTTCAACTAATAGGTAAAACCTATTTTTAAGCAAAGCAAGCCAAGCTACACTTAGCCAAAATGCATATAGTAATATAGTCCACTTAAAATATACTAAGGTATCACTTGCCAATACTTTTCCAAAAGTATTGACCCTCTGTGGTTGTAACTTGTGATGTTGCAGGTTACTCCGATGATGAGTAGGAGTCATGAGTCTACACTCAACATGCTTGCCTGTGGCACATGAAGATGAAGACTTATGTTATTTACTTATTCCTTAAACTCTTGTATTAGGCCTATGGCCCTGAGTTGTAAAAGACTATGTTTTATCTCTGGAATGAATGTAATAAACGACCTTTGTATCTGTGTACTTCATCTTAAACTGTGGATGCTAGCATTGATCTAGGGACTAGCATTGCAATCACAGGGATCCTTTCCTTTATAAAGGAGGGGTCTAACAGATGGTATCAGAGCACTGTGTTGCCTGTAGGATTATGACCCTAGGATTGGAAAACCACTAAGGAAAAGTTTTCAACTACTTCTACACTTGTCTATTCTTCTCGTAAAACTTTTCTAATCTTTTCATTCTTAACTCCATTTGTAGATGAACTCCATCAACGAAGCCGTGAAGAAAGGACCACTCATGACCATGACCTTGGAGTGTGAAACTAAGTTTCCCAGGGTTCTCAAGGACCTCATGGTGGCAATGGAAGCACATGGAGCAGCTATTTACAAAGGCTTTCCAGTGATGGATGAAGGAGTGGAGTATTGGTGGGTGCAACTTCACTTGTACAAAAACAAGGAAGACAACCACAAAGAAAGGGGATTATGCATGTACACCAACACTGTAATGCACACCACATTCTTTGAGTCAGCCAGAGATGCAGCTTGGAGGACTATCAAAGAACTAAGTGCTAGAGTCAAGTGCAGGATGCTCAACCTCCAAAAAGACTTAGAGAAGGAGAAGGAACTTACCCAAGAGTTGGAAGCCACCAACCAAGAGTTAAGGGGAGATATAATAGACTTAGTGATGGAATCATGTGAACAAGATAGGTGGATTGCCTCTAGGAACATTGTGATAGCCACCAGATCCAGTGAGATAGGATTGTAAGCACACTTCGTTAGTTGGACCACCATCTATCACCTTATTTTCCAAAAATGATACCTTAAATAAGTATGGACCTTGATTGATGTAATGGACTTATGTATGCATGACTTGTGTGATGTTTGTGTTCCATGGATATGTATGAATGTTTGTCTTGATTTACCTTAAATTGTGTTGTTCTAACTTTTTCAATCTTATAAATAGATGCCTATTACCATCAGCACCGTTGAGGTGCTCCAGGTTACCCGTTTTGGTCCCCGTATCATTGAGCTTACCACTTTGCTCGATCTACCTCTTCCCACCATCACGGTGTACCCACTCACCAAGTTCGAGAGGAAGGACCTCTGGGGCTTCAAGGTGAACCAGCCTGGACGCCAGACAGAGCCCACTACGGAGGCCATCGTCTTCAAACTGATGCACGACGACAGGGAGAGAGGCATGGAGGTAGTCATGCAGGACCTGATAAGACGTCTGTTAGGCCGTCACTCCCGACAGGTTAGGGGCACTCACTTCCACGTCTTCGGAAGACGTGATGTTGATGGAGAGTCCATCGACTTTGAGGACGACTCGAGGGACACGGCAGAGCCAATACGTCTCTACCTCCAGGACTTAGAGACTCTCCTCAGGCACGTAGACACGGACAGGACGAACGTCATGCTCGGCAATGACGAGCTTCAGGTGCAGCTTCGCGAGAAGGACAAGCTTTTTGCGTAGCAGGATGAGATGATCAAGGAAATGGAGACAAAGTTCGAGGCCCAGGACCGCAAGTTCAAGAGTCAGGAGAAACGCGTCCAGGATAGGAACAAGAAGATCCGGGACATGACCGAGGAACTGAAGTCCAAGGATTTCGAGCTTGAGCAGCAGCAGATGGTTATTGAGAGGCTTCGCTCCCAGAAGAGAGCTCTCAAGGCCAAAGTCGATTCCTTGACCACTACGATAGAGGAGAACAAGACCGCGATGGAGAACGCAGGTCTTACCTTCGTTGAGGAGGAGATTGAGGCTGATGAGTAGACATGACTACTCGTTTATCTTTCGCTATCATACTTGTTATTTGTGAACTTGTTATTGGACCATCCGACATGTGGATGGCTTGCCACTTGTGTGTTTTATTTCATGAACTTATCATCTGGTTGTTCAAATTTTATTCTATGTTGCATGTTATGTGATTTGCTTGTGATGTATTGTGCATAAAACATCTATGGGTATCTCATTCTTATCTATTTGAACAAACCACAGATGCCTCCCCGTCGCGCAAACCCCAACCCCAACAACATCACCCCGGAAATGCAACAAATGATGAATGCGCAAACACAGCTTATGCAAATGATGACAACATTCATTCAAAACCAGAATAACAACAACAACAACAACCCCAATAACAACAACAACAACAACAACCCTCCGGGTTTTGACATGCCCACCAGATTTCTGCGATTGAGGCCAGCAAAGTTTTCGGGGACAACTGATCCCATGGTAGCCAATGATTGGCTACGTTCCATGAACAAGTACTTAGTGACCGTGGGCTGCACGGATGCTGAAAAAGTCAGGTTCGCAGCACATCTGTTGGAAGGACCAGCCGCCACATGGTGGGACAACTTCCAAATTACCACTCCTTTGGATGAGGTAACTTGGGCTATCTTTGAAGATGGCTTTCGCACTGCTCATATCTCATCAGGAATGATGAGCCTGAAAAAGAAGGAGTTTCACAACTTGAAGTAGCGCCACCGCAGCGTGGCTGAATACATAGAAGAGTTCAATAATCTGGCGCGCTATGCACCGGATGAGGTTGACATAGATGCCAAAAGAAAGGAAAAGTTTCTGGAAGGCTTGAATGATGAACTAAATCTGCAGCTGTCTGTGGCATATGTTCCAACTTACCAGTCTCTGTGTGACAAGGCTGCTATTTTGGAGAGTAAAATAAAGCAAGTCGAGGGTAGAAAAAGGAAACACTCCGACAAGCACAGCTCGGGGTCGTCTCACAAACGATCTCACTATGATGACAGTGGCAGCTCAGGATCCCATAAGCATGGGAAATTCAGCAAGCACCACAACCACAACCGTCATGACAACAAGCATCACCGCAGTCATGACAATGACAAGTACAAGAACCACAAGGGTGGACATAAGAACCACTATAGTGGAAATGGTAGTGGAAGTGGAAGCCAGCCTCCTAAAAAGGACATCAGTCAGGTTGAGTGCTTCAAATGCAAGAAACTGGGGCATTATGCTAATGAGTGCCCTGAGAAGAAAGTTGAAGGACCTAACAAGCCAAATCCTTTTCAGAAGGGACAGGTTAACCACATCAATGTGGAGGAGGTCTATGAGGAGCCTGATGCCGTTGCTGGTAAGTTCAGACTCAATTCAATTTCAGCATTTGTACTCTTTGACACTGGTGCATCTCATTCATTCATATCAAAAGCATTTGTTGATAGAAATGGGTTTGCATCTGAAAACATTGGGTGTCCAATAAAAGTTAGTTCTCCGGGTGGAGATATGATAGTAAGTCTTGGATGCCGGGATCTTGTCATAGAGTTTGGAAAGCACAAATTTCCAGTGAGCCTAATAATCCTAGATTCCCAAGTTTTGGGAATGGATTGGATGGCTAAGTATGAAGGAGTACTAGATTGTGCTAATCGTACAGTTACACTCACAACCCCAGAAGGAAAAGAATAAAATTCAGATCCAACTTTGAATCCAAAGGAAGTAAGCTAAATTCTCTTAAGGGGGTTAGCATGGACAGTGTACCAATTGTGTGTGAGTATCCGGATGTATTTCCGGAAGAATTACCAGGAATGCCACCGGATAGAGATGTGGAGTTTCTGATAGATTTGGTACCAGGTTCTGGACCAATAGCTAAGAGACCGTACAAAATGTCCGTTGATGAACTGAAAGAGCTCAAGAAGCAGCTAGGAGAACAGTTGTAGAAAGGGTTTAATCAACCAAGTTCTTCATCTTGGGGAGCCCCAATATTGTTCGTAGAGAAGAAGGATAGAACACAAAGATTATGCATTGACTACCGTTCTCTCAACGAGGTAACCATCAAGAACAAATATCCTTTGCCAAGAATCAATGACTTGTTTGATCAGTTAGAAGGAGCATGTGTTCTCGAAGATTGATCTTCGGTCAGGCTATTTTCAACTCAAAATAAGAGAACAAGACATACCTAAAACAGCATTCACCACAAGGTATGGATTGTATGAGTACACTGTGATGCCTTTTGGTTTAACCAACGCTCCAGCATATTTCATGAATATGATGAACAAGGTGTTCATGGAATTTCTCGACAAGTTTGTTGTCGTTTTCATCGATGACATCTTAGTCTACTCCAAGAGTAAGGAAGAGCATGAAAGACACTTACGCTTGATACTAGAAAAGTTAAGGGAACATAAACTTTATGCCAAATTCAGCAAGTGTGAGTTCTGGTTAGAGGAAGTTGGTTTTCTTGGTCATGTTATGACAAAAGATGGTGTAGCAGTTGATCCTGCTAAGGTTTCAGCTGTGACAGAATGGGAATCTCCTAAGAACGTAAGAGAAGTTCGCAGTTTCCTTGGTTTAGCAGGTTATTACAGAAGATTCATTGAGAATTTCTCAAAGGTTGCTAAGCCAATGACTGAATTGCTAAAGAAGGACAAGAAATTTGCTTGGTCTGAAGGTTGTGAAGTCAGCTTCCAAGAATTGAAGAAGAGACTTGTAACAGCACCAGTTCTATGTCTACCAGATTTGGAAAAAGATTTCCAAGTATATTGTGATGCGTCTCATCAAGGTTTGGGTGCCGTACTTATGCAAGACGGTAAAGTTGTGGCCTATGCCTCGAGACAACTCAAAACTCATGAAGTAAACTATCCTACGCATGATTTGGAGTTAGCCTCTGTCGTCCATGCACTCAAAACATGGAGACATTACCTTTTGGGAAAACGTTGTGAAGTATTCACCGATCATAAGAGTTTGAAGTATATCTTCACCCAGAAGGAAATCAATATGAGACAAAGGAGATGGCTAGAGCTTATCAAGGATTACGACTTAAGTTTGCAATACCACCCCGGTAAAGCAAATGTAGTAGCAGATGCTCTAAGTCGTAAGACGTTTGTAAATGGCCTTACCAAAGGAGAATTGCCAGACGACTTGTGTAAACAATTCAAAGAACTCAGATTGGAGATTGTGCCTGAAGGACATCTCATGTCCTTAGAAGTTCAACCCACTTTATTGGACAAGATCCGAGAAGCTCAGAAGACTGATAAGGAAATTGAAAAGATTAAGGAAAATATTAGTCTAGGGAAAGCTAAGAGTTTCCATATAGACGAACAAGATACTTTATGGCACGGGAAACGTATATGTGTTCCACAAGACCCGGAGTTGCGGAAACTGATCTTACAAGAAGGTCACAACTCTCCGTATTCTATTCACCCCGGAAACACCAAGATGTACACGGATATGAAAGAAAGATTTTGGTGGAACAACCTAAAAAGGGACATCGCCGAGCATATTGCTTTGTGTGATGTGTGTAGCAGAGTAAAAGCGGAGCATCAGAAACCAGCGGTTTGCTTCAACCACTGCCTATTCCTGAATGGAAGTGGGAAAATATCAGTATGGATTTCATTACCGGATTACCAAGGACCAGGTCAGGGTATGATTCCATATGGGTAGTAGTGGATCGCCTAACTAAAGTGGCTCATTTTATGCCCGTGAAGACAACTTATACAAGTGCCAAGTTAGCAAAGATCTACATGAGCAGAATTATATGCCTTCACGGTGTGCCTAAGAGTATTGTGTCAGATAGAGGAACTCAGTTCACTTCTCACTTTTGGAGACAGCTTCATGAATCCTTAGGAACGAGGTTGGAATTCAGCACTGCTTTTCATCCTCAAACTGATGGACAAACAGAAAGGACTAATCAGACTCTTGAAGACATGTTGAGGGCATGTTCCCTAGACTATGGAGCAAGTTGGGATGAAAGCCTGCCTTACGCAGAATTCTCTTACAATAACAGTCATCAATCTAGTATTGGAGTGGCACCATTTGAGTTACTCTACGGAAGGAAGTGTACCACCCCATTGTTATGGAATGGTGTGGGAGAAAGAAGTTTATTTGGACCGGATCTCATCAAGGACGCCGAAGAGAAAGTCAAATTGGTTAAGGACAGGTTGAAGATAGCACAGTCCCGACAGAAAAGTTATGCGGATTCTAAGCGTAGAGAAGTCACCTACGAAGTCGGGGATAGAGCTTATCTTAGAGTATCACCACTTCGTGGAGTGAAAAGATTTGGAGTCAAAGGAAAGTTGGCACCAAGATATGTTGGGCCATTCAAGATTCTAAGTCACAAAGGAGAAGTTGCATATGAAGTTGAATTGCCAGAGTCTCTGTCAGCTGTCCATAATGTGTTTCATGTGAGTCAGCTTAAGAAATGTCACCCAGAAATGGAAGAATCTTCTCTGAAGGATACTATACCATTGGAAGAAGTTCAACTAGAAAGTGACCTCACCTATGAAGAAAAGCCTGTCAAGATTCTTGAGACCGCAGAAAGAGTCACAAGGACAAAAACTATCAAGTTTTGCAAGGTGCAATGGAACTATCACTCCGAAGAGGAAGCAACATGGGAAAGAGAAGATGATCTTCGGAAGGACCACCCTCACCTATTTGCTAGCCAATCCGAATATCGAGGGCGAGATTCATCTTAAGGGGGTTAGATTTGTAACATCCCTAAATTCATATTCCAAAACTAATTCATGTCATCCTTGCATTCATCATCATTTAGGATTTTTCAAAAAAAAAATCATTTCAAAAACAGGAGCATTTGTGGCTCATTATTTTATGTATGAAAAACCCCAGCCTTTGTGCTACATGCTTTTGGGAAAGATGCTGTTATTCATTCAGAATGTTTGGAATTCAAACTTAAGTGGTATCAAGAGCTTGAACAAAATATCAAAAGCAAAATATGAATTAAAACAAATCCTATGCCTATTATCACCTTTCATAAAGGCATAGTTTAATTTATTTGCAAAAGGACCCAAGTGTTCTGAAATGTTTAGATGTGTTTGACACTCATTTAAGAGCAAGTTTTATTTTACAAAAGTCCTGTAAAGTTTTGGGTTCAAATAGATTTGAATTTAGGTTTAAAAACCATTTCTGGAAATTCAATCTGAAAAAGAAAAGGAATTAAGAAGAAAAAAATAGCCAACCAGCCAATCTGGCCGACCCAGCCCAACACGGCCCAGACTAGCCCAGCAGTGCACACCCCGCGAACCGTTTTCTTTACCCACTTTCGCACCCACCAGCTCACTGACAGAAGGGACCCGCTTCCACTCCTCTCTCTCGCTGACAACCACGGCCCATCCGAGCATCGTCGTCTCCACCCCACTGCCCCCTCTGCCCCCTCTCTCTTCTCCCCCAAACCCCAAGCACAGAACGCCCCCAGGATGCACACATTGCTCTCTGCAACCCCGCCGTCTCCGACGACTGCGCCGGCGAATTCCGGTGAGTCTCGTGTTCCCCTCTGCCTCTCATTCATGCTATCGTGTTCAGTGAGTCTCGGAGCATCTACTGACACACTCCACTTACCTTCGCATGACCTGTAGCTCCAGCAACGTCAACGACTGGCCGCCACCGTCTTCGGCATCAACTCCGACGACCTCCAGTGGTAAGTCCAGACCACCCCACGTCTTGTCTTTCACACACACGTGTTCTCCATGATATTCTACACCTGACCACACCCTCTGTTTGCCTCCTAGTGATCGACAACCTCGCCAACGACGACGACCGACCGTGCCGACGTCTGCCTCTACTCCGACGAGCAATTATCGCCGTATCTGCGCGCGCCTTGACCAACCAGAGCCACCTCGAGCTTCAGCACGCCACCGCGGTTCTGGTAAGCACCTTCTTGTTTCCCCGGACGATCTAGAGCGCCGGCGCCACCATAGTCAGACGCGCCGCCGCCGGTCAACACCGCCAGCGCCGCCCGTTTCTGGTTAATAGATTGTAGCCGTCAGATCTGAATCCTACGCGTAGAAACAGTTCACTTAACGAAGAGGTATGGACAGATCTGAGCCGCGCAACGTTAGTTAGATCCAACGGCTGCAGAGCTCGATCCGGTGCGAACCGGTACGCGCCAGTGACGCTGCGACACGTGGCTAGGGCTAGATCTAAAAACAGATTCAAATCAGAATTTGATCCAAATTTCAAATGCTTATAACTTTTGATTGCCACGTTGGAATTTTACAAACTTTATACCATTGGAATCAGTGAAACAAGACCTTTCTGAATATCCAATTTGTTTAACAAATAGTAACAGTTAAAATGACTTTATTTGTAGAAACATGTTTAAGGCTATTTTAAGCATAGATTTAATTTGGTAAATTATATTGGTGCTAAATAAGTTTAGTTGGCAAACTTGTGACTTGTTAAGTTTCTGTAAACATGTGCATGCTTGGTAGAATTTTCAAAATCACCACTTGGTAAATTCTTGCATGCATGCATTCATACTATTTTTGGTTGAATATAATTGTGTGTAATTGTATGCTATAATTTTTGTGTAGATCTTGCTAGTGATTGTGATTGTGAAGAGTGCTACTCTCCCCACTACCAAGGCAAGTGATATTTTCATGAATATTTCTATCCTATGTTTTGTACTAGCATTAGATATTTTGCTAAGTCTTGCATGCTATTTTGCCTAATGCTAAGTTGGGAAATCCTAAGTAGTGTAGAATTGTAGAATTGCTAGGAAATTTTCCTAAGTTATCTTACCATGCTTATCCTAGCTATTTAGCAAACAAGGGTTGGTGAAAATCTATACTTACTATGATGAAAATATTTCTAAGTCATGAGACTTATGCTTTCCTAATAAAACAACTAAGTCAAATGAACCTCCTGGGTGGAATGGAAGGATTGGGTTATGTTGAGTGGTTACACAAGGCCATGGACTTGGGTTGTGTATCTCACTTGTGGTATGCCACCCAGGCACAAAGGGATTTGGAGGCCAAGTGTTGAGAAAGCTTACAGTGCAACCACTTGGTAATATGGGCTCTGCCTTGATCATATAGGTTGCTAGAACTTAGTCACTTGGACAGTTGGTGGTAGTGGGAATGATAGGTTGGAGCGCGTCCATTTGACTAAGGAAAGGCTTCTGAAAGGTCCTGTCTTGGGAAACCAAGTCTGGTGGGGAAAGTGCACAACCTCTGCAGATGGAAAACCTAAGTACTTAGCCTAGTCCAAGGCAATGGACAACTTGAGCATCAAGACATGGAAGCTACAAGAATCTCATCACTCCAATTTCTAAGTAAAATTTGTGGGAGAACAAGGGTGAAGGACCCCAATGTCTATTGGTGGATTCTTGGGAAGTTTTTGATAAAGAAAAACTTAGTGATTTCAACTAATAGGTAAAACCTATTTTTAAGCAAAGCAAGCCAAGCTACACTTAGCCAAAATGCATATAGTAATATAGTCCACTTAAAATATACTAAGGTATCACTTGCCAATACTTTTCCAAAAGTATTGACCCTCTGTGGTTGTAACTTGTGATGTTGCAGGTTACTCCGATGATGAGTAGGAGTCATGAGTCTACACTCAACATGCTTGCCTGTGGCACATGAAGATGAAGACTTATGTTATTTACTTATTCCTTAAACTCTTGTATTAGGCCTATGGCCCTGAGTTGTAAAAGACTATGTTTTATCTCTGGAATGAATGTAATAAACGACCTTTGTATCTGTGTACTTCATCTTAAACTGTGGATGCTAGCATTGATCCAGGGACTAGCATTGCAATCACAGGGATCCTTTCCTTTATAAAGGAGGGGTCTAACAAGTGTCTAGATAGACCTGAGCTTTTTATTGATGAAGGGGATGCCTTGGGCATCCCCAAGCTTTGACGCTTGTACCTCTTGGATATTTATTGGGGTGACACCATGGTGGAATCCCCAAGCTTGAGCTTTTGTCCATTCTTCATCTCATTCAATCATTCTCTCTCTACATCTGAAATTTTTCCTTCATACAAAACTTCACACAATCTTCATTACCAACATTAGCTTATTCAAAAGATATTAGGCCACTGGCAAAGCTTTGGAACAACAAGGCTTTTCACTAAAAACACAAGCTACTGAAGTAAATCCTTCAAAGAAACTCAATTTACCTGAAGAGATCTCAAAAAGGAATCAATAAGAAGCAAATGCAATTAATGGCAGAAATCTGTCAAAACAGACCAGCAGGTAGAAACGAATTTTTTCGAACATCTTCTGTTGCTCAAATCAAAAAGTATTGAACTAACAAAACTTAGCCAACATACTGGGGGATTAATTCGTACATTTTGAGCTCAATCGGAGTTACAGAGCCTCCTCACAAATATTTTTGGTGGAAGACAGAAATCTGTTTCGGGACAGCAACTCCCCAAATCTTAATTCCCTCTCATTAGAGGTCATTCTTGGCACAAAAAGCAAACAAAAAGGATAAGGAGAGGTTATTACAGAAGTAATAACTTCCAAGACTCAAGGAAACTCTTGGGTTATCTCCCAACAAGTACTTTTCTTTAACGCCTTTAAGTTAGGCACAGAAGGTTTGAGAAGATGCTCTCATGAGAAATATGAATTGAAGTCAAAGAGAGCATCAAGAAGCAAATTCAAGTACATTTAAGTCTAACCCTCTTCCTATGCATAAGAATATTGTACACAAATAAATTCATGAAGAACAAAGTGACATGCATAGGAAGATAAGACAAGAGTAACTTCAAAACTTTCAGCACAAAGAGAGGTGTTTCAATACCATCAAAACTTCTACAACCAAATTTTCCTTTCTCATAATAATTTTCAGTAGCATCATGAATAAACTCAACAATATAGCTATCACATAAAGCATGCTTTTCATGATCTACAAACACATAATTTCTATCAAGCTCAAGAATAGTGGGATTAAAACCTTCACATGTTTTACCCAAAGTAGATATTTCAAAGGGATCCACGGGAACATAACATTCATCCTCCTTTGGTAAGCATGGGGGACAATCAAGTAATGTAAGGGATAAAGAGTTACTCTCATTAGAAGGTAGGCATGGTTAGATCCATTGTTCCTCCTTTTGTTCATCACTCTCCTCCTCTTTTTCATCTAATGAGCTTTCAGTTTCAGCAATTTCTTCTTCCATAGGCTCCTGCAAGGCATTAGTCTCTTCTATTTGTGGAAAGCATCTATTAAAATATTCAAGAATATAGCCATTTGCTTCCTTGTAATTGTCAAAGCAAAATTTAAGTATCTCATAAACCTCATTTTCATAAGTTGCATCATCAGTATTTTCAAACAAACTAGCAAGTTCAAATGCACCCTTGAAGGCAATGAATTCTTCAATCTGTTCCACATAATAAAAGTCATAATTTCCTTTAACATAAGAAGATATGGTAACATTATCTTTATACTCACACTAAAAAGGTAGGTGTTTATCCCTCCTGCAACAACAAGATTTATCAAAGCAATAAGTAACATTAAAAGTAGAGCACACCCCTCTAGCAATAGCATTCAACCTATCAATTTGTTCCCATAAGTGTTTCCCTTTTTGTGACAAATGGTGTTCCTTATAATAATACTTTTGTTCTTCCGTGAACCCACCTTACCAATAAGAACTAGTTTCAAAGAAACCATCCATTGATAGAAAGCATGACGAAGCAAGGCAACAACAGACCAGCAACTAGAGCAGGAACTATTTTTTTGTGTTTTTGAATAAAGAAAGAAAACCAAGCTAGACTAACTAATTTTTTTGGGTTTTTTTTTGAAATGAGGCAACAAAACCAAGAAAAAGAAACAAAGCAAATTAAAAACAAAGTAAAGAGAAAGGAAGTAAAGGACTCCCCTAGTGAAGACGTCCTTAGCCTCCCCGGCAGCGGTGCCAGAAATTACTTGATGCTACACTCAACAGGGAGGAAGAGTGCTTCGTTGGAAACCCCAAGAGCAAGGTATGAAGAGTACAAAAACAAGATTTCCCTCAGTAGAAACCAAGGTTATCGAACCAGAAGGAGGAAGGAAATGTCACATAGGTGTTGGAAGCAACGTGGAGACCTGCACGACACAAACTCAAGACTCTGTCCCAACGAATCAGTGAGGTTGTCAAGCTCACCGGTTTGCTGTAACAAATGATTAAACGTATGGTGTGGAAGGTAATGGTTTGCAGCAAGTAAACAAGTAACAGTGGAAGATGTATCAATGGTAAAGATTGGACCGGGGTCCATAGTTCACTAGAGGTGCTCTCCTTAGATAAAAAACATGGCATGAAGGGTAAAAAAATTACAGCGAGGCAATTGACAGGAACTGAGCAAGGCATAACAAAGCAATTACTAGACAGAAAGATCCTATGAGGTTGATTGGGCAATACAACAATATACATAGACCGTAATCCAACTTCATCTATGACTAGAAGTCCACCTTCAGGTTATCATCCGAACCCCCTCCAATATTAAGTTGCAAGCAACAGACAACTGCTTTAAGCAAAGTGTGTAAGGTAAACAGTCCACTTGTTCCATGAACAAGACACCGTTGTTTTCTCCCTATTAGCAACAGCACATCTATATCCGAAGAGATTATTGTCACTTCCCTTGGAAACTAGAGGCATGAACCCACTATCGAGCATAAATACTCCCTCTTGTAGTCACTAGCAACTACTTGGCCAAGATAACCACTAGCAACGGAGAGCATGCAAGATCACAAACAACACAGACATGATAGAATCATAAAGATAGAACCATTAATCAAACTAACATAATAATCTCAATATCCCTCGGATCTCCGCAAACACAAAATGCATGATTACAAATAGATTAGATCTTGATCATGAACGGAGCTCACAAGATCTATACATGAAAGCACAAAGGAGGAGATACAACCATCTAGCTACTACATGGACCCATAGTCCAAGGTGGAAATACTCACGAATCATACCAGAGATAAGGCCTCCAGGATAATCTCCCCTCCGAGAGGGTGCCGGGAAGAGCTTCAGATCCCCTCGATCTAGGGACGATGGTGGCGGCGGCTACAGACGGTTTCGTGGATTTCTGATCGGGTACTGAGAGTTTCTGTATCGGGGGCTTCTTATAGGCGAAGGAGCGAGACCGGGAGGCGGCCAGGAGGGGCAAACTCTACCCAGGCGCGAGGTAGGGCCCACCCGCACCTTGGGGGGTTTGGCCTCCCTGGCCCGCTTCTCCGTATCCCCTCTAGACTTCTTGTTCCCCACGGAAAGTTATTGAATTTGTCCTTCGTCCCGTCCAATTCCGAGAATATTTCTTTACTAACTTTTCTAAAACCAAAAACAGCAGAAAACAGGCATCTAGCATTGTTGCAACTTGTTAATAGGTTAGTACCAGAAAACATGTAAAAAGCACCTCAAAGTGTAGACAAGTAAAGCAAAGTAGATACTAAACAAGCATGGAGCATCAAAAATTATAGATATGTTTCCAACGTATCAGTCCCCTTGTGCCCCAGGACGTCACCCCCGTCGTCGACTATGAGCACCCGACGCTCAGCGCTACTTCGACAAGCGATTCCAACCGTGTTAGTGCGCCCCTCCACCATATGCGACCACCTTGAGCTTCACCTCGTCACCACGACTTTGGTAAGCCCAATGCCCCCCTTACCCCTTGGCTTTGCCGGAACGTCGCCGTCAAAAACGTCACCGCCGCAGTTGCCATGTGCACCGCTAGTTTTAGGTCGACCTGATTTGGTCCACTGGATCTGGATCTAGTGGTCGAGATTAGAACTAGGCGCGAACAGGTACGCACTACTAGGAAAATGGCTATAGGTAATCATCACATCCGTGGCTCACATGGTTGAAGTGCCCCACGGCTAAAACAGGCGTGGCTCACCTATGGGCAGTGCCCTACAAGTAACTAGAACAACTATGGCGCACATGACCATAGTGCGCCACAGATATGTGTGGGCCAGGGCCCTGTTGGCCGTACGCCAGATATCCGTAGCGCACATAGGGTAGGTGCTCTACTGTTGTTGGTGTTATCCGTGGCGCACTTTGGGAGGGTGCGCTACGCCTAAGCACATGCCCCTCTGCTCTGTAAAACGGGTAGACACATCTATGGCGCACTATGGCATGTGCGCCACGGATGTTACTAATCCCTGTGGCGCACTGGGGCCGAGTGCCCCACGGATGTGGCGACCTTTTTTTTGGCATCTCCACTTTGTGCACATGTGTGATCATCCACCACCCCACACTTCACTTTCCCCTTCTTCTTCCTCCTTAGATCTACTCGGGATCCTTCTCCTTCCCACCTCAATTTCTCCACTCATTCACCATTTTAGCATGTAGAACTTGCCTTGGATGTTACATAAGTAATAGAGGAAGCTCTCCGGTCTCTCATCTCCTTCTCCGGTCTCGCGTGCACCTCTCTTTTCCATCTTCTCGCGATTGGTCTCTTATCTCGGTAAGTTGTCCATGTAAGGATGTGTTCATGTGTATATGGATGATATGCTCATATGTATGTAGATGATCGATGCTCATGATGTGTGTATGGAGAGGATCGATGGTCATATGTGTATGTATATGGAGAGTATCGATGATGCTCATGCATGTGTGTATGGAGAGGATAATGATATGTTCATGTGTGTATGGATCGGTCTCTCTCTCTCTTGTGTTTGTATGTGAAAAAGTTGCCATTTGTTTTGCCAAAATGTTGATTCATTTCCATTTTGGCAAAACTTTGGCATTTCGCAAAGGTCCTAATTTTAGGATAGGTCATGCCGAAATTTTTATCGACCATTGCATGCATGCATTGATTATGTGGTTCTAATAGACTTCTAATTGTACCATGTACACAGTGCAGGCAAAAATGGTGCTCATAATGAGTGAAGACATTGTGGCTAGATTTTTGAAATGTGCGACGGCCGACATGATACGAAATAACAAGACGGAGATAAGATGTCCGTGCAGAAGATGCAAACTCAACTGGGTGATCGACCCAGATTCCGGGAATCTGCAGGCACACCTGCTCCGCCATGGTTTCATGGATGGATACACTCGTTGGATAAGCGATGACGAAGACGATGGAGACGGTGAAGGTGGGCAACATGACG
This sequence comes from Avena sativa, assembly GCA_916181665.1. NCBI lineage: Eukaryota > Viridiplantae > Streptophyta > Magnoliopsida > Poales > Poaceae > Avena > Avena sativa. The sequence continues at coordinate 331,665,556 of OV702283.1, forward strand.
ATGATCATCATCACGGCGAGAACGGGCGAGATGATGAAGAGTCTCCTGGAGATGGTGAAGGTGCGGAAGCAGACCGGGATGATGATGATCTAGATGCCGGAGGAGCAGACGACGATGGAGCAACGTCAGGATGGGTGCGGGACCCTTATGTGCAAGAGCTGCTTCTCAAGAAGACGAGTAACGCCAGGGCTGCCGCTAGAGATAAAGCCAAGCTTGCGCAACTTGAGAAAGACGCGATTACTCCATTGTATGAAGGATGCAGGCCCGATGATACCCGGTTGAATGTAACACTCAAGGCTATGGAGGTGAAGGCAAAACACAAATTGAGCGATGCAAGCTTCGACGATATGATGACATTCTGGCACGATCGTCTCCCGGAGGGGAACACATGTCCAACTAGTATCGAGGACGCCAAGAAAATCGTCTGTCCTCTCGATCTACCGCACGTTAGATATCACATATGCATTAACGATTGCATCATTTATCGGGGCGAGGACGCGGAGAAAACCACATGTCCGGTGTGCGGCGTGAGTCGATACAAGAAAGGGAAGAAAGCACCTCGAAAAGTGGTATGGTACTTTCCTATCACTCCTCGTCTGCAACGCTATTTCGCGGACCCTAAGGAAGTGAAGCTCATGCGATGGCATGCGGAAAGGAAGAAGCCAGGAGATGACGATGATGACCCCGAAAAGGATGAGCTGCTAACGCACCCTTCAGATGCTAGCCAGTGGAAACCATTGGTCCTCGAATTCCCAGAATTCGGTGGATATTCGAGGAACATCAGGCTTGGTGCGAGCACCGATGGACTCAATCCGTTCGGTAGACAGAGCAGCACGCACATCACTTGGCCCGTGTTTGTATGGATGTACAACCTCCCTCCATGGTTGTGCATGAAGAAGAAGTACATACAAATGAGTATGCTAATTCAAGGGCCGAAACAACCTGGTACCGACATCAATCTGTATCTCGGGATCTTGAAAGAGGAGCTAGCCACGTTATGGGAATCTGGAGCCAATACTTACGACGCCGTCGCACAAGATTATTTCACTATGAGAGCCGCGTTGGTCACTACGGTGCAAGACTATCCAGGTTGCGGGTATATCTCGGGGCAGGTTATCCAAGGATTCTGCGCATGCGTTAGGTACATGGATAACACAAGCTATCTCCAACTAGAGAAAGATCCAGGGTCTTCGAAAACCGTGTTCATGGCGCACCGGAGGTGTCTCGGCAAGAATGATCCATGGAGAAAACGTGGAGACCTGTTCGATGGCAAATCCGAGACCCGAGGAATCCCAGAGCGTAGGAGCAGCGAAGAAGTGGAAGATTTGCTCAAAAACTGGAAAGATTGTCCTAAGCCTGGAAAGAAGCGAAAGAGGCAGCAACAAGACAAGCTGCTGATGAAGGTATGGAAAACAAGGTCAGTTTTCTGGGAGTTGCCATACTGGAAGTTTCTCCGCACGCCTCATAGCCTCGACATCATGCATATCACGAAAAACGTGTGCGAGAGTCTGGTCGCCACCATAATCAACATGCCAGATAGGATGAAAGATGGTCCGAAAGCAAGGCACGACCTGATATGCTTGGGTATCCGGAAGGAGATTCATGGAGGACGCACTACTCCTGATGATCAGGAAGATGACGATGATCATGAGTCGGAGACGACACAAGGTCGTCGGAAGGGTAAAAAGTTCAAGAAGAACGAATATTACTGCCCTCCTTCTTGCTTCACTCTAAGCCAGGATGAGATCAAACATTTTTTCAAGTGCCTTCTAGGAGTCAAATTTCCTTACGGCTACGCAGGCAAGATAAGCAGATACCTAGACGAGGCGAAGCAGAGGTTCAGTGGCATGAAGTCTCACGACTGTGTCGTGCTAATGACGCAGGTACTTCCGGTCTTACTAAGAGGGATAATGGACGAGCATGTCCGTGAAACGTTATTTGGCCTCTGCAAGTTTTTCGACGTCATCTCTAGGAAGTCGATTGGCGTGAATCAGCTCGGGAGGCTACATGAGGAGATCGTGGTGATACTATGCGAGCTTGAGGTCTACTTCCCACCCGCATTCTTCGACATTATGGTGCATCTGCTGGTCCATGTCGTGGAGGACATCGTCCAACTTGGGCCGATGTTCCTCCGCAACATGATGGCGTTCGAAAGGATAAACAAACACATCAAAGGATACGTTCGCAACATGTCCCGTCCAAATGGAAGCATAGCCAAGGGCTTTCTGGCCGAAGAGTGCATCTCTTTATGCACGAATTATCTAGACATCGAGAACCCTGTCGGTCTTCCCATCAACAGGCACCTTGGCAAGCTCGACGGATCTGGTCACCGAGAGGGTAGTCGCATACTTCATGCAGACTTCGATTTTCGATGCACAGACTTTGATCGAGCAAACCTCGTCGCGCTACAACATTTAGAACTGGTCGATCCTTGGGTACAGAAGCACAAAAGGTTAATCGAGAAGAAGTACAGTGACCGGGGCATATAGAGGACACAGGGAGAAATAATCAAAGAGCACAACTCAGATTTCACGCGTTGGTTTAGGCAGACGCTCCTTGATAATCCCCCGCAATCGCATTCTTCTGACATGGAAAAGATCATATTCACCTTGTCGCAGGGACCTATGCAAAACCTAGTGACCTATCAGGCGTATGATATCAACGACTACACATTCTACACGGAGGAAAAGGACAACAAGTGTGATTATCAGAACTCAGGCGTAACGTCGGAATTCTACACCGATGACAACGTGAAGGAAAGATTCTACGGAAGAATCAAGGAGATCTGGGAGCTCGACTACTGTGGAGAAAAGGTGCCGATGTTCCGTGTCTGATTGGCAAAGAGCGTCGAAAGAGAAGACCGGTATTTCACAACCATGGTTATACCCGAAGCAGCCAAATCCAAGGCCGCCGGTGCGAACGTGGCCGCGAAAAATGAACCGTGGGTACTGGCTACCAAAGTGGACCAATGTTTTTTCATCACCGACCCGACAAAGCCTAGCCGTTTTGTCGTGAGGAGAGGAAAAAGAAACATCATCGGAATGGATGGAGTCGCCAACGAGCAAGACTTCGACCAGTACGGCGATCCAAAGATTGAAGATGACGACTACTACGATGCAGCAACATACATCACAAGAAGAAAAAGGACAACCCTACCCAAAAAGGTAGCCCGATCGAAAGAAGAAACATTAAAGTGCTGGGGCTAAATTATTCAACCGCGACAAAGAAGGGAAAAAAGATTGTAAAACGCTAGCTCAAAAAATATTGTAAAACGCGTGGTCAAAAAAGATTGTAATATTCATGGACAAATTATTATGACATATTTGTATCATGGACAAATTATTATGACATATTTGAATCATATTTAATTTGTACCACTTTTATGACATATATTATCACTTTTGGGCATTTTTGGAATATTTAAAAGTATTTTAAAAACAAAACAAAACTTTTATGGAATATATCACCACTTTTGGGCATTTTTTGGAACATTTAAAAATATTTTTAAAATAAAAATAAAAAGGTGGGCACCAGGATTCGAACCTGGGTGCTCACAGGTTTAGATTAGAGTAGTGGGTGGAACCAGTGGGATAGGCTAGTGTAGATGTTAGACACTGGAGATACAACCATTTTATACAGTCGATAAATGCCGATAGGCGTAGCGCACTACGCCCAAGTGCGCTACAAATATCCGTAGCGCACTATGCCCAAGTGCGCTACGCCTATCTGGGCACGGCTGGTCAACGACGCCACGCCCTCCTCCATCTTAGACACCATCTCAATCAAGCCCGAGCCCGATCCCTGTGCCGTCACGCTCTCGATCCGCCGCCTCGCCAGTTGCCGTCGCTCGAGGAGGAGGCCGTGGAGCAGGAGCAGGAGGAGGCCCGCCGCCACTCGAGGAGGAGGCCCGCGCGCCAGCCATCGTCGTCCGCCCGCCCGCCATCGTTGTCCGCTCGCCCGCCCGTCATCGTCGTCCTCATCTCAGAGGTGAGCGTCGCCCCTCCCCTCTCTCCCTCTCTCTCCCTCTCTCCCTCTCTCTCCCTATCTCCCTCTCTCTACCTCTCTCCCCTCTCTCTGTAGGCCATGGTTAGGGTTCAGAGAAGTGAACTATTATCGTATTTGCCAATGGCAGTTCTTGGTCAGTGATTTGCCATGTGAAAACTTGGCATTTGGGTAGTCCCGTAGACAAGTTAATCTATGCTAGGGTCACTGTGACATCAGTGTTTGTTGAATGTTAATAGAGTAGTTTATGTATTTATGTTATTAGGCAGTTGGATGGACAAGTTAATCCATGTTTTGGTCACTGAAACATCGTTGAATGTTCGTAGATTAAGCTATGTATTTGATGAATGCTGCTAGATTAGTTTGGTACATGTATAATGATCTATTTCCCCGCCGATCACCAACCTTCTGTTTGTGCAATTGTTAGACTGAGAAAGTATCAGTATGTGGTTGCTAAAATTATGTTTAGAAATCTGAATGGATAATAAGAACCTAAGGCTTCAGGCTTCAGAAGAGAAAAGAGAGCAACGCACATGCTACACAAGTTTGTTGGATAGCAAAGCCCTTTTAGCAGCTCAAGTTTCAAAATGTAAGCCCTTTTAGCAGTTCAAACTGCTAAAAAGGCTTACATTATGGAACAAAAGTAGTAGCACCGAACCAATTCCCGGGGCAGCTTGAAAAGCAAAATTTCAGTTGTGACTTCAGAATGGAACTCTGCGTTAAATCTGTCATTAAGGAATGCAGTCATATGATTTTCTGATTAGCATGATCACACGCAACTCTGACATGCTTACACATCTTGGTAATGGCCATACAGCAAAAGAGATCAGTGCAAATCTTGCTTGTAGCCAAATTCTTGTCAGTTTCCAGATAACATTTTTAGGTGAACAGTCCAGTAAAGGCTCTGCCACTTAGGAGCTATCCAAATTAGACGAGAATAAGGTTCTCATGTTTTGTTCACTGATCTTTACATATTGCCTATGATGAAAAATATCAACAAACATAATTTATTAGCTTCAAGGCACCAACAGAATCATTCGATTACAGAAAAATGGGAAACCTTTACTAGGTGAAAAGTGGGAAACCTTTACTAGGTGAAAATGTTTAGGGGAAGCTTGACAATAGAAAAAGAAGTGTCCATTGCCATTTCGATGTGATCATCTAGATCTTCAGAACTCCATAAACAGGGTGCCACTGACCAAGCAATATGTTGCAGTGAATATATAAAATGAATATGTGCTGAACCAAATGTGTGAATATAAAATTGTATTTGATTCTTTGTCGCGGTTGTGTATTTGCTTGCTGTCATATTTATTGTCATATAAACTTGTATTTTCTTGCTGTCATATAATGACAGGTGCTATAATCTGTATGTATTTGCTTGCTGTCATCAATGACAGGTGATATAATCTGTGGTGATATAATTGTAGCACTTGAAATTGTGTTTGTGCTTGTATGAAGCACTTTATTATGTCGTGTATGCAGGTTCTTGTATGAAATGAGTCCCGATTTTTGCTGGAATGTTGATTAACTTCCGTTTCGGCAGAAATCGTGCACTCCTAGTTTAAGAAAATTAGCAAAGGTCATGACGGATTTTTCCGTGCATTTAACCAATTATTTGTTTTTTATTAGTGCAAAGATGTGTGACAACAATGAGGCTGGATGTTCTAAGCGCATCAGCGCTGAAGGAGAACTCAGACCTCCAAATAAACATTTGACATTCTGGGAGGCGGCCCAGCGGCTAGAAGACAATGAAGAATACCATCCTTTGGAGAGCGAGGATGATGAGATGGAAGAAGCGGAGGAAGAAGCCGAAGGAACGGCGGGTGATGAAACAACTGATGGCGGCGAGGGCACAGGGAGTGGTAGCAATCCTCCTAAGAATAAGAAGAAGCCGAAGGACCGGCGCCCGAACACGGTCGGCACGGTCAGGGAGGAAATTACCGAAGTGAGCCCAGCAGGGGTTCCTTTGGAGCCCGACCTTGTCGTCAAAGGGTACGGTGGGCAAGTGGCGGCGATCACCCGGACAACAATCTCGATCAACACTGAGAATCTCCGGCATAAAGATAATGGCCACTTGCGCACACTCCTCTTCGAGAAGCTGCACACAAGATACAAGTTCCCCGCTAAGTATCAGAACACAAATTATCATGGGAACAAAGTAAACAAATCTGACCTCACAAAGATGAGCACATCCCTGGCCAGCTGGAGAACCCGGATAAAGAAGAAGATCTATAAAGAAGGCAAAATTCTCGAGGAGATCCAGAAGATTGACCCGCAGATCACCGAAGATCAGTTCTGAGAGTTCAAGGAGAGGTGTGAATCCGAAAGAGCCCTGGCCAATAGTAATCGGGGAAAGGTGCTGCAGGCGATGAATATAGGTCATCACCATCTCGGATCTGGTGGATACAGAACCGCGGAGGCCAAATGGAATAAGGAGGACGAAGAGTATAGATCCAAGGGGATAGAAAACCCGTTTGCGAAATTCGAACCCGGACAGGTTCGAAACTTCATCAGGGACCGTTACCATGTGGACCCAAAAACCAAACAACTCACCACGGATCCTGCGGTGAAGGAATTCGAGGAAATTGTGGTAAGTATAATCTAATTACCGCGGATCAACTCGATTGCATTCTAATTGATGATCTAAACGATTCACTATTACTTCTTCTGTAGGAGGAGGAAATTGTTGCTAGTCATGGATCCCAGGGTTCCTCATCCCAGGGGTCGACGGCGGCCACCCGGTGGGATAACCCTTTTAACAGGGCGATGAACCGGGCCAAGAAAATAGAGCCGGTTACGAAGAAGCCGTCGTCGGCTTGCCGTCTGGCCGGCCTCGGGGGTAAGAATTGGGTGGATCATTTTGGTCCACCGCCGAGGACGCATGTGGCGCCATCGGGAAGGAGCGAGGAGGAAAACCGCGAGGTTCAAGAACTTATGGAACAAGTGGCATGGATCCCGCAGATCGTCCAAGACAACCTGGCAATCACCCTCACGTCCTTCCTGCCTACCTTGGTGGAGTCAATAGCGAACTGGAGTGCGGGTGGTCGAGTAGGGTTGTGCCCGATTCCAAGCATGGTCAGCAGCCACTCGAACAACACGGCACCGACGAATCAGGCGAACTACGTGTTCGTGACTCCGCCCGCTAGCACCGCGACACCACAAGTGTTGGTGACTCCCCCTGCCATCACCGCGGCGCCGGAGTACATGTTGGTGGCCCCCTGCCATCGTCGCGGAGGCACCGGAGCTCCAAGCACCCGGCGGTAGGGAGAATACACCGACGGCCAGCACCGCGCCATCAAGCAGCCCTTCCGTCTCTTGCACGCCCATCGCCATATGTGGTGCCTCGACATTAGCCGATCTCGACGCCATCACGGTAAACAAATTGCTTTACCGCCTTTCACGCCATATATTACTCTTATGGCATCTCTGACGACGCCGTACATGTTTTTCGCAGACGGATGTTCCTTGCACCCTCTTATGCTACGCGAACAACAAGCTGAGGAATGTTGCCAAGGGTACCATCGTTCAACCCTTGCAGCGCACGTTCCACTCAAGGCCGATGCCAGATAGCGTGCATAGGGTTAAAATTAGTCGGGTGCTAAGGGTATGCGACGACCTGGAACCTCCCATTCAACCCCCAGGAGCGGATGAAGAAGAGTCGGCTGTCCTCAGAAGTTGCTTCGGCTTATTCTTGCAATGGCCAAAGAGCATGATCCGTTTGGGGACGGCGGGGGCCATCACGCCACAGACAACAACACCGCCTGTACTCGTTCCAGCGACAAGCGGTGGCAAGGCCCCCTTACCGCCCTCGCCGCCACCTCCACGCGGTGGGTCGGATGATCATATTGATGATATGCACATGGCGCAGGATCCGGCCAAGGACGACGAAGACTGGAATGATCACTTTTTCAACACTCAGTTTAGCAACGAAGACCTAGCTGGTGGCCCCACAGAGAAATCCACTATCACCAAGCGTCTGTTTGGTTCTCAGGAGACGCCTCTAGCTTGCGCCTTTACAGAGCCAACTGATACAGCCAACCGGCCCTTTATTCTAAGCCTTGACACACTACATAGGGCGAACGATACTCAGATTGCGGTGCCTGCCCGCTCTCCAAAAGGAAAAATGGGCAGGAAAAGAAAATCTAGCAGCTCGAGCCAGCCGGTGGTGTGAACAACTGCGAACCCGATAAGGTTCCGGGCCGGGCCACCAAGACCCGAGGGTATTATGTGGAGGATTCATGTGGCGGGTGAGCCCATGCTACCTAATAATTTACGGAGGCTCGCCAGTTCGGAATTGAAGAGTGTGCATGATGGTGTGCTAACGGTAGAGAGACGCCTTCTGGCGGAGAAAGATCCCTCGCATCTGGTATTCGTGGTTAAGGTGCCACCAGGCTTGGGCTTCGTCGTCAATGCCCCCGCGGATCTGTTCTTCCTGCGGTTTGACGACATCTTCAGTATGTTCCACCTGTACCCGCTGCACTATACCATGGTCCGCCTGTTTTCTCTCAGCCTGGCCATGCATATCATTAGAGAGAACACCCCAGGCACGCGGTAGTGTACCTCTACTACATTTGTGACGGCTGCTTGGGAAGCGCCGTTGAACGATGATTTGTGGCCTCGTACCTAAAAGGAATCTTCATGGCGAACAAGAAAAAAGAATACATTTTCGTGCCTGACTTTCTCGAGTAAGTCATTATTTACTTGCCACCGTCGATTGATTATCATCATTCTTTTTCCAACACATTCCATTTGATTTTTTTTGCGCAAATATGAACACTGCACGCTCATCTCCTTATCGCCGAAGCATTCCCACGCCACGTATTTCGACTCGGGGAGTCTAGAAAAGAAGAAAAACTACGACAAGATCAAGGAAGTTCTGGATGATGCTCTCACTGGCTATGCCTCGACGGAAGGCACCACCTTCGTGCGTACGAAGGTCAAGTTTGGCAGGCACGTCTTCAACCACGTAACGGAGTTCCCCTGCGTGAAGCAGCCGGAAAACAGTAAGAAGGAAGCCTACTATGCACTCCATCACATGAGGGCGTTCCTACTTGACCAGCAGAATTCTACGCTGCCAGACCATCTCAAACAGTGGGCCGAAGCAAAGGCCAAGATCACTGATTCAGATATTAGACAAGAGATGTATCGCATCCATCAGCAGTTTGGGGCAATCATCTTTCGTGATGTCATGACTTCGGGGGGGGGGGGATCTTCTACGGAGGAAATATCCCGAATAACCGTGACATTGAAGATCGCCTAGAGATGCAGGGTGACTATAGGATGTTCATGACGAGACAAGGCGTCCTCCCGTTCCCTAAGCCGAGCTAGAAGGCTTGATGTTGGCCTAGTTGTAGTTACAAACCATAGATGACCTTTGTGTGTATGTGGACAAGTGTACATGCTACTATACTTATCTTATTAGGTTTATGAATCATCGCTTACTTCTTTTGCTTATTATTATTATTATTATATATCAATCAATGCTTGGTTTTTTTGCTTACTCTTTGGTCCTTTGCTCATTTTGGTCCTTCTTTTTTTCCTTACTTTATTAGTCTTTTTTCGAGAATAATGCCGATGATTGAAATGTCGTGGCACAATATATATGTGAATGTGCTACGACGGGATTGTAAGCCTTGTGTTATGCACAAGTCTAGATGTTGTGCATCCTACTTGGCTTACGGTTCCATCGTAGCATATTCCTGTGTCCAACGACCTATGTATATATATATATGAGGCATTCTTTTTGATTTACTTTTGTCTTTTTCGAGAATAATGCCGATGATTGAAATGTCGTGACACACTATATATGTGAGTGTGCTACGACGGGATAGTTAGCCTTGTGATATGCACAAGTCCAAGTCTTGTGCATCCTACTTGGTAACTGTTCCGTCGTAGCATATTTCTGTGTCCAACGACCTAGCTAGTTATATATGAGGCATCCATTTCGAGTTACTTTGGTCTTTTTCGAGAATAATGCTGATGATTGAAATGTCGTGGCACACTATATGTGAATGTGCTGCGATGGTATTGTCCGCCTTGTGCTATGCACAGGTCCAGGTGTTGTGCATCCTACTTGGCGGACAGTTCCATCATAGCATATTCCTGTGTCGAACAACCTAGTTATATATGAGGCATGCTTTTTCAGTTTGGTATTTTTGATTTAGGAGTACTTTCTATAAGTGTATCTTCATATGCGACTTTAATTATATATGTTTTTTTCAATCATCGGTTAATTATTATTGTCAACTTGTAGATGACGTGGTACGTCGTGTACAAGGGATGGGTTCCCGGAGTCTACGATGATTGGGAAGACTGCCGGAGACAGGTGCACTGTTTCAGCGGCAATAGCTACAAAGGGTACAACACTATGGCGGAGGCGGAAGCTAGATACACGCGCTATCTAGCGGGAGTTAGGACGAGGAACCGGATAAAGACCTACACCTTTGTCGCGGTGATCATGCTTATCTTCTTTGGTTGTTTATCTCGCGTTTGTGTCTAGCTAGTTTAGATGTCTAGGCGAGCTTCCGAGCTCTAACTTGTTCAATCGACACATGTATTCGCATGTCACCAACTACTTTGTAACTTGATCGAAACAATGTATAACTTATGTATTCATGTATGAGACTTATCTATATGTATTTGTTTCAATCTTGTTTTGCGAATTGTGTATTTATATATATAACTATATATCTTATATCTGTGTGTATATCTGTGTGTACACCTGCCTATATAATCTGTATTGTATATCATCTGGCCCTCAAATTAAAAAAAGACACCCGTGGCGCACATGGCACAACTTCTGTGGCGCACAGTGCCTAAAGCGCACCTGCGCAGGCTTGTGGCGCACTGACAGATGCGCCATAGAGAATAAGTCTTGTAGCGCACCTGGACAGGTATCCGTGACGCACTGGCATGTGCGCCACGCCTATCTCTGTATATGCGTGGCGCACCAGGCAGTGCGCCACGGCTATGAGATAGCTGCAGCGCAAGCCTAGTGGCGCACGGGCAGTGCGCCACGAATGGATTTTCCACGTGCGCCACTAACTGCTGTTTTCCTAGTAGTGACGGGCAGATCTGAGCCGCTAGATCTCACTTAGATCTGAAGGTGAGTGAGCGTGATCCAGCGCAAACCGGTATGCACCAATCAGAAGCTGCCGCGTGTCTGTGAATTAGATTTAAAATCCAGATTTTATCTATTAGATGTTTAAATTTGCAAAATTCATAACTTTTGTTCTGTAAATCCAATACAAGTTAGGTGTCTATGGATTCAGAAAAATGATACCTTTGCATCTATGGCCTTTATTTGGTCATTTTCTTCTATAAAATTAGGATTTTATGCAGAAGCATTTGTAAGACTATTTTGACTATTAAAATTATTTAGAATATTATTTTAAAGTGGTTTTTTTTATTTAGACTTTAGAATGTATGCTTTGTCTTAAGTACTGTAGAGTTTGATTTAAAAAGTGTGTCAAATCATCTCATTGCATTTTGCATGCATTCATATTATTTTTGGTGTGTATATTGATTTGTGATTATTTTGTTGTATGAATTGTTGTGTAGATTTTGTGGATTGTGGAGAGTGTGACTGTGAGGATTGTACCTATTCTCCTAGCTACCAAGGCAAGTGATACTTCATCTTTATTATTTTACCTATTGCACTAGTGATATTTTTGGTAGGACTTGCATAGTAGTTTTCAAAGTATATGCTATGCTATGGTAGATCCTATAGAGGATATATTGGTAGTATTTTCCCTATGTTAGGAGACATGATATGCTAGTATGCTTAGCCTAGATATTATAATTCAAGGGTGGAAATTTCATGTTATGATATTATGGAAAGATTATGCCTACATGATTTTGACTAAGAAAATAACTTGTTAATGAAACACCTGGGTGGAATGGGATTTGTATGGTTTGTGTTGAGTGGTTGCACAAGGCCCATGTATATGGTTTACCATGTGTATCATACTTGTGGATGGCCACCCAGGAACAAAGAGATTTGAGATGTTTAGTGTTGAGAAGCTTCGAGTGCAACCACATGGCATATGGGCTCTGCCTTGACCAACTATGTTGCAAGAACTCAACCAGATAGACAGATGGCGGTAGAGTTGATAGGATGGAACGTGTCCATGGTGGTCTGAGGGATTGCTTCTGAAAATTCTCGTCTCGATGCATGTCGAGTCTTGTGGAGAAAGTGCACCACCTCTCAAGAGGGTAAAACCTAAGTACTTAGTTGTGTCCCGGTTACGGACAATTTTGAGCATCAAAGACATTGAAATGATCAAGAATATCCTCATCCCAATTTCTCCAACTTAAAAATTGTGGGTCAACAAAGGAAGAGGTTCACCAATGTCTATTGGTGGTTCCTTAGAGTTTTTGTAAAGAAAAACTTAGTATTTTCAAACTAGTAGGATAAACTTTATTTGAGCAAAGCCAGCCTAAAGCATACTTAGCAAAATTCATGTAGTTGATAGTCTCTACTATATAACTATGATATCACTTGCCAATACAGTTCCAAATGTATTGACCCCGTGTGGCTGTAACTTATTATGTTGCAGGTTACTCTGATGGTGAGTAGGGTTATGAGTCTACACTCAATATGTTTGCCTGTGGCACATGAAGATGAAGACTTTATTTATATGCTATGTAATGAGAACTCTTTATATGTTAGCCTTGGGCTAATGAGTTGTAAGAACTATTGTACTCCTAGAATTTTGATGTAATAATGACCTTTGTATTTGTGTACTTCATCTTAAACTGTGGGTGTTAGCAATTCGATCCAGGGACTAGCACTGCAATCACAGGGACCTTTACCTTAAAGGGTGAGGTCTTACAGATGGTATCAGAGCACTGTTGCCTGTAGGTTTGTGACCCTAAGATGGATTAGACTAAGGAAACCACTAGGAAAATGCAACCCCTTTGTAAATTTCACACTTGTCTCTTTTCATCTCGTAAAATCTCTCCTAATTTTCTTTCTCATCTCTATTTGTAGATGGCCGCCATCAGCGAAGCCGTCAAGAAGGGACCACTAATGACCATGACCCTAGAATGTGAGACGGAGTTCCCAAGGCACTCAAAAACCTCATGATTAGCTTGGGGATAAATGGTGAAGCCGTCTACAAGGGATTTCCAGTGATGGATGAAGGAGAAGAATATTGGTGGGTACAACTCCACTTGTATAAAAACAAGGAGGGAAACCACAATGAGTCAGGATTCTGCATGGTCACCAACTCTGAAATGCATATGTCATTCTTTGACTCTGCAAGGAGTGCAACATGGAATGCCATTGAAGAACTTGGAGAAAGGCTTAAGTGTAGAATGTTGAACACTCAAAATGATCTTAGAGAGGAGAGAAAACATACCCAAGACTTGGAGACCACCATAAAATGTCTAAGGGAGAATGTCATAGACTTAGCATGGGAGTCTTGTGGTCAAGACAAGAAGATTGCCTCCAAGGATGCCTAGATAGCTATCTTGACTAGTGAGTGAAGGACACGTATCCTATAGTTGGACCACCACATTTGTCGTTTTCTCGCGTTAAAAATTTGATCATACCGGCCTATGTGGTATGGCAAAAATTTGTCTAAGTTGTGGTTGAACCTTGATGTTGTGATTGCATAATGTATGCCATGACTTGTGTGGATTAATGTTTTGTTGAATGACTTTGGCTTTTGTTTTGCTACCTTACGTTTTACTCTTTACTTGTGTTGTTTCTAATTTTCTCCATCATATGCAATAGATGCCTAGCTTTGTTTTCTGCACCGCCGAGGATTTCAAGGGAACTTGCTTTGAATCCCGTATTGTGGAGCTCGTTAGTGTGCTTGGTCTTCCCATCCCTAATATTAAGGGACTTCAACTCAGGAAGTTTGAGAGGAAGGACTTATGGGGATTTAGAGTCTCTCAGCCAGGACGCCAGTCAGAGCCTCCCACCGAGGACATTGCCTTTAAGATACTCCATGATGACAAATAGAATGGCCTCGACGTCGCCATGCAGGAGCTGATTGGACGCCTCTATGGACGTCACTCCGCCGAGCTCAAAGGCCTCTACTTCCATCCCTTTGGGAGACGCGACGAGGAGGGAGAGGCTATAGTGTTGGACGGGGCCACTAAGGAGACCATTGAGCCTGTGCACCACTACCTTCAGGACCTAGAGAGCCTCCTTAGGCACCTTGATACTGATAGGACCAACGTCATGCTTAGCAATGATGAGCTATGCGTCCAGCTGAGGGAGAAGGACAAGGCCTTCGAGGATCAGGAGGAGAGCATCAAGGATATGGAGACTAGGTTTGAGAATCAAGACAAGAGGTTCAAGAACCAAGAAAATAGAGTGCAAGATAGGAACAAGAAGATCAATGAGATGAAGGCTGAGATGGAGCTCAAGGATCTTGAGCTAGAGACACAACAGGAGGTGATAGAGAGGCTGCATTCGCAAAAGAGAGAGCTTCAGGCAAAGGTCGATGCTTTGACCACCAGCGTGGAGGAGTACAAGGCAGGTTTCGACACAACATGACTTGCTCTAGTGGAGGAGGAAGTCGATATGGAGGATTAGTGTTGACTACTTGGATATCTATCAATTTATCATATTTTCATTTATCGAGTCGCATTGATCATCCAACATGTGGATGACTATGCTAGTGTGTGTTTACTTTGCAACTTGTTGTTTGTTTTGAATCCTAAAGTTTATCATGTGCTTGGCTGTTTGTGATTGTTTCTATATATTGTATTGTGCATGTTAGGATCTATGGGTTATATCTCATTACTTATCCTTATTGAAACCACAGATGCCTCCCCGTTGTGCCAATCCCAACAATAACAATAATAACAACAATGGCAATGAGATGCAGCAGCTTATGACTACACAGACTTAGTTGATGCAGATGATGACTCAGTTTATATATGGCCAATCAGAATCAGAATCAAAACAACAACACCAATAATAATAATAACAACAACAACAACCAAAAAAACCCACCATCTTTTGATATGCTCATGAGGTTTCTAAGGTTGAGGCCCGCTAAGTTTTACGGAACCACTGATCCTATGGTAGCAAATGATTGGCTACGTTCTGTGAACAAGGACTTGGTCATAGTTGGTTGCACTGATGAAGAGAAAGTCAGATTTGCAGCACACCTACTAGAAGGACCAACAGGTACTTGGTGGGATAACTTCCAAATCACTACCCCTATTGAAGAAGTGACTTGGGAAATATTTGAGGATGGATTCCACACTGCTCATATCTCTTCAGGAGTGATGGGGTTGAAGAAGAAGTAATTGCACAACCTTAAACAATGCCATCGCAGTGTTGCAGAATATATTGAAGAGTTCAACAATCTTTCATGCTATGCACCAGATGATGTTGACACTGATGCAAAAAGGAAGGAGAAGTTCCTTGAAGGACTGAATTATGAGATGTGCATGCAACTATCTGTTGCATATGTTCCAACTTATCAATCTCTGTGTGACAAAGCTACCATCTTGGAAAGCAAGATGAAGCAAGTGGAGAATAGGAAGAGGAAGCACCATTTTGATAAGCATGGATCTGGATCGTCTCACAAGCGTTCTTTTGGTGAAGGAAGTGGAGGTTCTAGATCCCACAAACACGGGAATCATAACCACCACCACAACAGTAACCATCACCACGATAGCAATAAACATCGTGGACACAACAATGGTGATTACTGCAACAACAAGAGTGGACACAAGAGTCACCATAGTGGAAATGGCAATGGGAATGTAAGACCCCACCTTTATAAGGTAAAGATCCCTGTGATTGCAATGCTAGTCCCTGGATCAAATGCTAGCATCCACAGTTTAAGATGAAGTACATAGATACAAAGGTCGTTTATTACATCGTCATTCCAGAGATAACATAGTCTTTTACAACTCAATAGCCACAGGCTAGTACAAGAGTTCATAACATAAAGTAAATAACTATAAGTCTTCATGTTCATGTGCCATAGGCAAACATGTTGAGTGTAGACTCACAACCCTAATCTCCATCAGAGTAACCTGCAACATCATAAGTTACAGCCACAGTGGGTCAATACATTTGGAATAGTATTGGCAATTGATACCATAGTAGAATAGTGGTTTCTATCATCTATATGAATTTTTCTAAGTGTAGCTTAGGCTTGCTTTTCTCAAAATAGGTTTTCCTTATCAGTTGAATAACACTAAGTTTTTGTTTGTCAAAACTCCCAAGGAACCACCAATAGACATTGGTGAACCTTTAACCCTTGTTCAACCACAAGCTTTTAACTTAGAAATTGGGATGAGGAGATCCTTGATAGTTTCAATGTCTTGGTGCTCAATTTGTCTGTTGCCGGGGACACGACTAAGTACTTAGGTTTTACCCTCTCGAGAGGTGGTGCACTTTCCCCACAAGACTCGACATGCATCGAGACGAGATCTTTCAGAAGCCTTCCCTTAGACCACCATGGACGCGTTCCATCCTATCACCCTACTACCAACTGTCCATCTGGCTAAGTTATTGCAACCTATATGATCAATGCAGAGCCCATAAGCCATGTGGTTGCACTAGAAGCTTCTAAACACTAAGTATCTCAAATACCTTTGTTCCTGGGTGGCTTTCCACAAGTGAGATACACAAGGTAAACCATAGACATGGGCCTTGTGTAACCACTCAACATAAACCATCATACCATTCCACCCAGGTGATTCATTCACTTAGTTGTTTTATTAGTCAAAACACAAGTCAAAAGACTTAGCAGAATTTCCATAGCATGAATATAATCCACCCTTGTTTTCTACTAGCTAGTCTAAGCATGATAACATAAAAAGTATCTTAGCTTAGAGAAAATTCTAATAAGACTACAACTACTAGGATTTTCCAAGGCATAGCATATATATATACTTAGAAAAAATTCCATGCAAGCCCTATTCAAAATATCACTAGTGCATAGTCAAAATAATAGGACAATATACATGAAACACCACTTGCCTTGGTTGTTTGGGGAGTAGCAACAATCCTCACACTCACAATCACCACTAGCAGCAAAATCTACACATAAAATGATAGCACCAAATTCATATTCAAATATTCAAGCAAAATACATATGAATGCATGCAAATGCAATGAATGAATTTCTACACTAAATTAATCCAACCAAATAGTACTGAACACAAAACCATCTATTTAAAGTCTAAACAAACTCAAATTTTCTTTAAAAGCATTTTCTAAATAATTTATATAGACAAAATAAGCCTATATTTGATTCTGCAAATAAATCTAATTTTCCGGAAGAAAAATACAAATTATATCCAACAGTAGTGTAGAATTTTATTTTCTGAATCCATTGATATATTATTTACATTTTTTGGATAAACAAAACTCAAGATATGAATTTTACAAGTTTAAATCTCCAATAGATATAAAAAAAGATTTTAAAACAAAGTCACAGACACGTGGGCGCATCTGATTGGTCAGTACCGCTTCACGCGAATCAAGCGTGTGGGCCGTTGGATCTAAGTCAGATCTTGTGGCTCAGATCTAACGATACCGCTTCGGCCTACGATCTAATCTAAACCCTAGGATCTAGATCTGACGGCGCTGATGCATGCGACCAACGACTGGCGGCGCTTCTGCCGGCGATGCTCCGGCGGTTCCAGAGGGGGATAGGGGTCGTGTAGTAGCTTACCAACATCGCATGGTCGCGAGGAAGCTCAAGGTGTCTTCGGCTTGGACGGGGGCGAGCTGCTGCGGTCACTAGGTCTCGTCGGAGTTGCGGAAAGCGTCGGGCTCGTGCAGACGGCGATGGAGGCGACGTTCTGGTTCACCGTAGCGCAAGCCAAAGACATCAGTGTGTGCACAAGGACCAGGCGAACATCATCGTTTGAACTAGAGGTCGGGGACGGTCGCATCTTACCGGGATTGCTCGTCGGAGATGAGGGTGACATCGGGTGCTCATGGTGCTGGACGAAGCCGACGTTCTGGGTCACGAGAAGATGAACAAAAGGCATGAGAAGAAGCGCAAGATTAAGGGGAGTACGGAAGTAAGAAGCAGAGGGCACGGGGCGGACAGTGCTCACCGGAATACCTCACCGGAGTTCGTCGGGCAGTGGGGTTTCGAGCTAAAATACGAGCAGCCTGGCGGCGAATAGGGGGTGGCGAGTGAGGGGAAATGTTCGCGGTGGGGTGGAGCTTAAGTAGCCAGAGGGGAGAGGGAATCACGCTGCTATTCAATGGCAATCAAGCCTGAAATCAACGCGGAGTTGATGGAGGAAATGGCGGTGGCGACTTGGTCTGCGCGCGAGGTTTGGGGGAAGGAGTTGAGCAGGCGCGGGGCCACCGGCAGTGTCAACGGGGTAGAGGTTGCACGCGTGAGAGAGAGGTAGAGGGGGAACTGGACCGGGTGGGCTTGCTGGGCCGTTTCTGGCACTGGGCCGAATAGGTTGCGCAGCTATTTATTTTTCTTTTAACCTTTTATTTTTCTGTTTGAATTTCGAGGAATGAATTTGAATCCTTATTCAAACTTGGTTGAATTCAAATCACTTTTGGATTTTTGCAATGAGGTCCTTGCACTCAAAAGTGTGTCAAACACAACTGTTTAATCAACTACACTTGGATCCTTTGAAAATAAAATAAAACCATGCCTTAATGATATATAAATAGTAGGCATAAAAATGGTTTTATTTGGAGTTTTGATTTGAAATTTTTTGTGTAAGATAAAAATGCTATGAATACATGAATGCAATGCATGCTTTTGTAATTCATGAATTTTGGGATGTTACAAATCTAACCCCCTTAAGATGAATCTCGCCCTCGAGATTCGGATTGGCTAGCACATAGGTGAGGGTGATCTTTCCGAAGGTCATCTTCTCTTTCCCAAGTTTCTTCTTCTTCGGAATGGTGGTTCCAATGAACTTTGAAGAATTGTTAGTCTAGTCCGAGTAACTCTTTCTGCAGTCTCAAGAATCTTGATAGTTTTCTCCTCATAGGTGAGATCACTCTCCAACTGAACCTCTTCCAAAGGTATAGTGTCTTTCAAAAAAGTTTCTTCCATCTCCGGATGGCATTTCTTGAACTGACTCACATGAAACACATTATGAACTGCTAACAGTGATTCAAGTAATTCAATCTCATAAGCCACTTCTCCTTTGTGGCTCAAAATCTTGAATGGTCCAATATACCTTGGTGCCAACTTTCCTTTGACTCTGAATCTCTTCACATCACGAAGTGGTGAGACTCTAAGATAAGCTCTATCACCTATCTCATAGGTGACTTCTCTATGCTTTGGATCTGCGTAGCTCTTCTGTCGGGTCTGTGCTATCTTTAACCAGTCCGTTACCAATTTAACTTTCTCTTCAGCTTCCTTAATCAATTCTGGTCCAAAAAAATTTCTTTCTCCAACACCACTCCATAGTAATGGCGTAGTACACTTTCTCCCATAGAGAAATTCAAACGGTGCCATCTCAATGCTAGCTTGATAGCTGTTATTGTAAGAGAATTTTGCATAAGGCAGACTTTCATCCCAACTAGCACCATAGCCTAGGGCACATGCCCTCAACATATCCTCCAGAATTTGATTAGTCCTTTCTGTCTGTCCATCAGTCTGGGGGTGAAAAGCTGTGCTGAACTCTAGTTTTGTTCCCAATGATTCATGCAGTTGTCACCAAAAATGCAAAGTGAACTGAGTTCCTCTATCAGACACAATACTCTTGGGGTACTCCATGTAGACATACAATCCTGTTCATATAGATCTTGGCTAACTTAGCACTTGTATAGGTGGTCTTCACGGGTATGAAATGAGCCACTTTAGTTAGGCGATCCACAACAACCCAAATGGAATCATATCCAGATCTGGTCCTTGGCAATCCGATGATAAAATCCATACCAATCTTATCCCACTTCCAATGAGGAATAGGTAGTGGTTGCAATAATCCTGCCGGTTTCTGATTATAGAGCCCAGCCATCCGACGCGCCTAAAACTCTAGCCGGTATAACCCCACTACAAGGTTATATCTTCTAGAGTGAGCACGCGCCAGCCCGGTAATCGCGCCTCAGCTTACACAAGTGAGTATGTACGCCGGCGACATACAAACACATTTCAGAGCACGCCTTGTACAAAGAAAGGAATTATAGGCAACAAGATCCAAATATATATGTTTATAGATAGCACGAAGAGGACAGAGGTCCCAACAATATATCATACATCAAGCGGAATACGTGATATGGAGTCCGAGTACGGACAAGACCCAAATGGGCATAAGATGCCAAGAAATAAGCAAGTGAGCCCCGTGCCCACATGTCTTAGGACTTCCTGGTAGGAACCCGACTACTCCTGGCAGACGTCAGAGCGGACAAGCCTGTGCACCTCAAATCAACACGTATCTCTATGGAGGGAATGAACCCAAAGCGAAAGATAAAACAAACAACAAAGACAAGAGCTTCAGTACTGAGGCCAGTACACGGCGACTCTAGAATTCAGCGGTCCTCGCCTACAAGTGGTATATGGTGTAGTTAGCGGCAGCAAAGCTTGCAACTGGCTACCTTATAGAGACACACTACAACATCGGCTATTAGAGCAAGGTAAGAGGGCGCTAACCGATAACGTTAAGATAACTCCAATCCTAACCCATTCGAGGCTTTCCCCCTCGAAATCCAGTCAAATATTTACCCTGCAGGGGTGCACAACTATACCCAAACGCATGTTCAACCCTTCAAGCATTAAATCGCAAATAGGCGTGCCTTTCAAGTCTCACAACAAGAACTATCCCATAACTACACGCGTATCCAGAGGCATCACCTACTGTATTGACCCAACCAGGAGTTACATCGATTCTCATGGGTGGTACAGCGTTTGCGCCTATAGTCGAGAAGGATCAGAGCTCCACTATGGAAGATGACCTCCCGGCCATACCGCAATTATGTATGCAATGTCGCGACGGTTCACCAAATACCAAGTCCGAAGACATATCCAACTCACCCATGTCCGAGAACATCTTATGCATATGCACCAAATGGAAAACCAATTTGTGACCCTCTGGATAAACGAATAGCGCTGGTAGTTGAGGGAGGGATCCCAGAGGCCCCCATGTTTGGTTAGCGCGATCAACTCAGAACTGGTATCGTAGAACGAACGGTTCCTAGGTCGACTCAAGCAGTCACCAAAGGTGGTCGCTTCCGGGGCCTTATCATTATGGTGAAGCCATATACCAACAACATCAGATTAATATTCATATTAACAACATTATCCAGATTTCAAGTTCTACCTGTATGAGAGCAGAGCTAAGCAAGCCTACGACTCGCAAGGGCGAAGCTAGCTAAACAAACAAGGCAGTAGGATAACCAAGGCAATATGGTAGAGCAGGTAAAATAAAGGTACGGTACTAAAGCATCGACAATAAGGATTGCACTATCAATAGAAGAAAGTAAAGACTATAAATACAAAATAGGTAAAGGGGGGGGTGAGGTGCTCGCCTTGATGACTCGAAAGACGACGATACAACTCGCAGAGACCACCAAGAGACAGATCAACTCCTACTGATAAGTCGGGATCGCCTCTTATTGAGAAGAACCAATCACACAAGGGCCATAACAATAACTGCGCAAACAATAATGGAATACACTAAGCACACAATTCAAACCATGATGATATTATGCTTCGTGCAAGGCATATTGGTGATAAAACATTGGTGTGGCATTTTCAACATTAAACAAATGAAATTCCATTTTATTTGTCAAGTTTTACTTTATAAAACCTTGTTGTTTTTGAAACTGCTCTTCATGCATGGTGCAATTGATAACAAGGATAGCATGGTTGAAAAATTCTCGTCGAGATGATCGATTAATTTATTAAGAAAAGGCCCTTTATTGCATTAAAAGTATTTTGAAATTTTTAATTGTACAAAATTATTTTTAGATGGCTATTCATAGTCCTCAAATTTTTCTGAGTCAAAAACATATATGACATGTGGCAATTGGATTTCACATTTAAAAGATATTAAATAAATCCATTTAAAGTCGCTTTATTCATTTTAAGATTTTCTGGGAAAGAAAAACCAAGAAGTACTTACATTACTCGCTGAAACATAGCTACAGATGCTGCCATGTGGGGGCGCACTGCTGACTGAGTGTCATTACGCTGACTGGACTGATATGACGTGTTGGTGAACAAAAGAAACTACAGGGTCATTTTCAGATAAGCTTTAAGATCAGGCCGAAACTGAATCTCAGCTCTGGGATTTGAATTAGCTCGGCTCGACTTTGGTTGAAGATTGCGATGAATCTGGAAAGAATCAGAAGATTCCGTAAAAATGAAAGTTGGAGATATCGCCAAGATCTAGAACTTTGGAGAAGGCAGTTTTTCCAAAAGAGTAACGTATGCCCCGTAAAAGGCTTCGGGACATGGAAGATTCAGTTTGCTCTGTCGAAAGTTCAGAAAACAGATTATCTTCCTAGATTTCGACTGCCATTTTATTCGCCTGTGGAGATCCAAATCGAGCGCCGTTTGTTGCGTTGAAAATATGGGTTGTAGGAGAACAAATTTTGTTTAGGAAGTTTTCGCAAAGGAGGAAAGGAGATACCGGCAAAATTCGAGGAAGATATCCTGGGGATTACGTACGTGCTGCTGCTGCTGCTGTCAGCGAGCGCGGCGCACGCCGGCGGTGAGAGAGGAAGGAGGCGAGCCAGGGAAGAGAGAGAGGGACAACTTCTGACTGAGGGATGGTCGGAGGAGGTGGCTCGACGGCGAGGAAGGCAGCGACCACGGCGAACAGCGGCGACGTCGTCCGTGTCTTGCAGCTCCGGCGTCCTGGGCGTTTTTGCTGCGCCGGGTAGAAGAGAGAACGACGGAGGGTGACACGACTAGAAGGGTAACGGCAGCAACGAGGCATCCATGGCGCGGCGGCGGCCTAGGCTTCTTTCTTGGAGAAAAAGAAGAAGGGGGAGATAGGGACAAGACGCGTCTGCAGGCGTGCTGTGTGCGCGTGTGTGTTGGGCTGTGCTGGCTTGCTGCTGCTGCATGTGCGTGCTGGTGTGTGTGTGGTTAGACTGGTCATAGTGGAGAGTAACTTAGAGTAGTAACATGTGTATGTTACTAGTCTAAGTTACTACCTTCATAGTGGAAAATAACATATGTGTGGTGTCATGCAAATTTATTGCAATATAGACTTATTTTGTCTTGAAATATGTGATGTTATGGTAACATAGCTAGTTACCACAAGCCTCTCTCATCATTTAATTGTATGACATGTCATCTAAATGCTTAGTTGGCAATAGATATAGACTATGTTACTACTCAAGTTACTCCCACTATGACTAGCCTTAGAGATGATTAGGATTAGGTGTAGACAGATTAGGAATTTAGAACAGATTTAGACTAGGATTTAAATAGGAGGAGTTCTTAGGGGGAATAAAAGGCTAGAATTTAAAAAGAGGATAAAAGAGAGTTATTATGTGTATATGGGTATACATATACATGAAAATATATATTGGAGAGAAGAAGGTGAACAAGAAGGATAGATCAACAACAAAGACAACAAACAAAATTCAATTAAAATAATGATATGGATCATGGACATAATAGGTGGACTAGAGTATAAAACCAATAAGATTCAAATAGAATCCCACATATTATAGATGCAATAAGAGGAGATGATGTTGAGATTCTCAAGAGGTTAGTGGTAGGAAGGAAATAAAGAGAGATGCCCTCAAATCCAGTTGGGAATTATATCAAATTTAATAAAAACCAAGTATAATTATATCAAGAACGAAAACAAATGCCAACAAACAAATATGATGCATGCATGATGAAGACAAGAAATGCACAATTCATGACAAAGGTTGGGGATTGGAACCTTGGGATGTCACACTGATGTTCCACTTTCACTCGACTACACACATCACACAAATCAATATGTTATGCGATGTCCTTTTTGAGATTATTCCACCAAAATCTTTCCTTCACATCCATGTACATTTTGGTGTTACCTGGATGAATGGAATTTGGTGAGTTGTGTGCTTCTTGCAGAATCAGTTACCGAAGCTCCGGATCTTGCGGAATGCAGATACGTTTTACATACCATAAAGTACCATGTTCGTCTTCATGGAAACCTTTAGCTTTCCCTTTATTAATCTTACCTTTGATCTCTTCAATTTTCTTGTCCATCTTTTGGGCTTCCTTGATATTGTCCAACGATGTGGGTTGAACATCCAATGACATGAGATGTCCTTCAGGCACTATCTCCAATCTGAGATCTTTGAAATGGGCACACAGATCATGAGGCAATTCTCCTTTAGTAAGGCCATTCACATAAAACTTACAGCTTAAAGCATCCGCTACAATATTTATTTTACCGGGATGGTATTGCAAACTCAAGTCATAGTCTTTGATGAGCTCTAGCCATCTTCTTTGTCTCATATTAATTTCCTTCTGAGTGAATATATACTTCAAACTCTTGTGATCCATGAACACTTCACAACGCTTTCCCAAAAGATAATATCTCCATGTTTTGAGTGCATGGACAATAGAGGCTAACTCCAAATCATGAGTAGGATAATTCACTTCATGAGTTTTGACTTATCTCGAGGCATAAGCCACAACTTTCCCTTCTTGCATCAAAACTCCACCTAATCCTTGGTGAGATGCATTAAAATAGACTTGGAAATCCTTCTCCAAATCTGGCAGACATAAGACTGGTGCTGACACTAGTCTCTTCTTCAATTCTTGGAAACTGACTTCATATCCTTCAATCCAATCAAACTTCTTTTCTTTCTTGAGTAACTCTGTCATTGGCTTAGCTACCTTTGATAAATTCTTAATGAATCTTCTATAGTATCCTACCAAACCAAGGAAACTACAAACTTCTTTCACTAACTTGGGAGATTCCCACTCAGTTATAGCTGACACCTTTGCGGGATCGACAACTATACCATCTCCCAACACAATATGTCCGAGAAATCCAACTTCATTCAACCAGAATTCACACTTGCTGAATTTAGCATACAGCTTGTGCTCCCTGAGTTTCTCAAGTATCAAACGCAAATGCTCTTCATGCTCTTCTTTGCTCTTGGAATATATCCAAATGTCGTCGATGAATACGACAACAAACTTGTCAAGAAACTCCATGAACACTTTGTTCATCATGTTCTTGAAATAGGTTGGTGCATTTGTCAAACCAAATGGCATCACAGTGTACTCATACAATCCATACCTAGTGGTGAAAGCAGTATTAGGTATGTCTTTCTCTCTAATCTTTAGCTGAAAATAGCCTGATCGGAGATCAATATTTGAGAACACACGGGCTCCTTCTAGCTGATCAAATAGATCGTTGATTCTAGGCAAAGGATATTTGTTCTTGATAGTCACCTCATTGAGTGATCGATAGTCTATGCACAACCTTTGACTTCTATCTTTCTTCTCGACAAACAAAAGTGGTGCACCCCAAGATGAAGAACTTGGTTGAATAAATCCTTTCTGCAACTGTTCTCCAAGCTGCTTCTTGAGTTCTTTCAACTCATCAACTGACATATTGTAGGGTCTCTTTGCTATTGGTCCAGATCCTGGCAACAAGTCGATTAGAAACTCTACATCTCTATCTGGTGGAATTCCAGGCAATTCTTTCGGAAACACATCCGGATACTCCTTCACAATTAGCACATTGTCTATGCTAACCCCCTTAAGAGAATTTAACTTACCCCCTTTAGATTAAAAGTTAGACTTGAACCTAATCCGTTTCTTATCCGGGATTGTGAGTGTAATAGTACGATTGGCACAATCTAGTACTCCTTCATACTTAGTCATCCAATCCATGCCCAGAATAACATCCAATCCTTGGGAATCTAGGATTATCAAACTAACTGGAAACTTATACTTTCCAAATTCTATCACTAGATCATGACATCCAAAATTCACTATCATCTCTCCACCGGGAGAGCTTACTTTAATAGGGCACCCAATAGTTTCAGTTGGAAGTCCATTTTTATCAACAAATTCTCTTGATATGAATGAAAGCGATGCGCCGGTATAAAAAAGAACAAGTGCTGGAAAAGAATTAAGCTTGAACTTACCAACCACGGCATCAGACTCTTCATATATTTCTTCCACATTGATGTGGTTCACTTGTCCCTTTTGGAAAGGGTTGGGCTTGTTGGCTCCTTCAACTTTCTTTTCTGGGCATTCATTTGCATAATGCTCAGTTTTCTTGCATTTGAAGCACTCAACCTGACTGATATCTCTTTTAGCAGGTTGACTTCTATTGCCACTACCACTGTGGTGGATCTTGTGCCCACTCTTGTGGTTCTTATACTTATCATTGTCATGGCTGCGGTGGTTCTTGTTGTCATGGTGACGGTTACTGTTGTGGTGGATGTTATACTTCCTATGCTTGTGGGATCCAGAACCTCCACTATCATCACCATGGAAACGCTTGTGAGACGATCCCGAGCTGTGCTTATCAAAGTTATGCTTTCTCTTCCTGCTCTCAACTTGCTTCATCTTGCTTTCCAAGATGATGGCCTTGTCACAAAGTGATTGATATGTTGGGACATAGGCAACAGATAGCTGCAGGTTCATCGCATCATTAAGTCCCTCAAGGAACTTCTCCTTCCTCTTGGCATCAGTGTCAACCTCATTCGGTGCCTAGCGTGCCAGATTGTTGAACTCCTCAATGTATCCAGCCACACTGCGGTGACGCTGTTTCAGATTGTGGAACTCTTTCTTCTTCAAGTTCATCACTCCTAATGAGATGTGAGCTGTACGGAATCCATCCTCAAAAATAGCCCAAGTCACATCCTCAAGGGGAGTGGTGATCTGAAAGTTTTCCCACCATGTTGCTGCTAGTCCTTCAAGCAGATGTGATGTGAACCTGAATTTTTCCTCATCGGTGCAACCAACAGTGACCAAGTCCTTATTCACAGAGCATAGCCAGTCATTGGCTACCATTGGATCAGTGGTTCCCGAGAACTTGGCTGGCCTCAACCTCAAGAACCTTGTAAGCATGTCAAATGCTGGTGGGTTGTTTTGGTTGTTGTTGTTGTTGTTGTTGTTGTTGTTGTTGTTGTTGTTGTTGTTGTTGTTGTTGTTGTTGTTGTTGTTGTTGTTGTTGTTGTTGTTGTTGTTGCTGTTGCTGTTGCTGTTGCTGTTGCTGTTGTTGTTGCTGTTGTTGTTGTTGTTGTTGTTGTTGTTGTTGTTGTTGTTGTTTTTATTCTGGTTCTGATTTTCATTTGCCATGAACTGGGTCATCATCTGCATCAGTTGGGGTTGAGCTATCATCAACTGCTGCATCTCGGGATTGACGTTATTGTTGTTGTTTTGGTTGGGATTGGCACGACGGGGAGGCATATGTGGTTTCAATGAGGATAAGTAATGAGATATAGCCCATAGATGCAATGCACAATACATCATATAGCAACAAACACAATAAACAATCACAAGATAAAACATAGAGTTTGAACGTAAACAACCAGTTATGGAAAAGTAAAGACAATAGCAAGCCATCCACATGTTGGATGGTCATTGCGACTCGATAAATCAAAGGATGATAGATAAATAAGTAGTGGGAAATCAACTACTCCTCCATGTCGACCTCCACATCCAGAAGAGTAAGTCCGACTAACTCCATGGCTGTCTTGTACTCCTCCACGCTAGTGGTCAAGGCCTCGACCTTCGCACGGAGGGCTCTCTTCTGCGAGCGCAACCTCTCTATCACTCCCTGCTGAGTCTCTAGCTCGAAGCCCTTGGCCTCTATCTAGGCCTTCATGTCCTTGATCTTCTTGTTTCTGTCCTGAACTCTCTTCTCCTGATTCTTGAACTTCTTGTCCTGGCTCTCGAATCTGGCCTCCATCTCCTTGACGATCTCATCTTTCTCCACGAAGAGCTTGTCCTTCTCCCTCAACTGAACCTGGAGCTCGTCATTGCTAAGCATGACGTTGGTCCTATCCGTGTCGAGGTGTCTAATAAGACCCTCTAGGTCCTGGAGGTACAGACGAACTGGGTCAATTGTCTCTCTAGAATCGCCCTCATACACCAATGCCTCTCACTCCTCGTCACGTCTCCCGAACAGGTGGAAGTAGAGGCCCCTAAGCTCGGTGGCCTGGCATCCGCAGAGACGTCCGAGCAACTCCTACATGACTACCTCTAGTCCCTTCTCCTTGTCATCATGCATCATCTTGAAGGTAATCTCCTCCGTGGGTGGATCCGTCTGGCGTCCCGGCTGTGTGACTCTAAAGCCCCAAAGATCCTTCCTCTCGAACTTAGTAAGCTAGAGTGCCTTGATACTAGTAAGTGGGAGGTTGAGCACACTAGTGAACTGCATGATACGTGAACCAAAACGAGTTCCATTGAACTCCTCGGCAGTGCTGATCACAAAGCTAGGCATCTAATGTATAAGATAGAAAATATTAAACGACACAAGTAAGAGAAAACAACAAGGTAGTAAAATTAAAGCAAAAAGCATACAATCATCCATAAAACATACAAGTCATGGCATACAAAATTCTACCACAAGCACTAAGGTTCAAACATAACTTAGACAATTTTTTGCGAGAAAACGACAAGTGTGGTGGTCCAACTAGCAGAGTACGTTACAATTATCACTCATATGCTAAGTATATGATATCCTCCCTTAGACGTTTTATGGTGATCTCTAAGTCTTGAGTATACTTCTTCTCCTCCTTAAGGTCATTTTGGGTGTTGAGCATTCTATACTTGAGTCTTTCACCAAACTCCTTGATAGCATTCCAAGCTGCATTTCTTGCAGAGTCAAAGAATGTCGTATACATTTCTGAGTTGGTGCCCATGTAGAATCCCGACTCTTTGTGGTTGTCTCCCTTGTTTTTGTACAAGTGAAGTTGCACCCACCAATATTCTTCTCTTTCATCCTTAACTGGAAATCCCTTGTACACGACCTCACCATGTATCCCCAAGCTAACCATAAGGGTTTTGAGTGCTTTGGGAAACTCCGTCTCACATTCTAAAGTCATAGTCATGAGTGGTCCCTTATTGACGGCTTCATTGATGGTGGCCATCTACAAATTGAGATGAGAAAGAAGATTAGAAAAGGTTTACGAGGAGAAAAATACAAGTGTGGAATTTTGCAAAAGGTTGCATTTTTCCTTAGTGGTATTCTTAATCTAATCCAACTTAGGGTCATAATCCTACAGGCAAACACAGTGCTCTGATACTATCTATAAGACCCCACCTTTATAAGGTAAAGGTCCCTGTGATTTCAATGCTAGTCCCTGTATCAAATGCTAGCATCCATAGTTTAAGATGAAGTACACAGATACAAAGGTCGTTTATTACATCGTCATTCTAGAGATAACATAGTATTTTACAACTCAATAGCCAAAGGCTAGTACGAGAGTTCATAACATAAACTAAATAACTATAAGTATTCATGTTCATGTGCCACAGGCAAGCATGTTGAGTGTAGACTCACAACCGTAATCTCCATCAGAATAACCTGTAACATCATAACTTACAACCACAGTGGGTCAATACATTTGGAATAGTATTGGCAAGTGATACCATAGTAGAATAGTGGTTTCTATCATCTATATGAATTTGGCTAAGTGTAGCTTAGGCTTGCTTTGCTCAAAATAGGTTTTCCTTATCAGTTGAATAACACTAAGTTTTTGTTTGTCAAAACTCCCAAGGAACCACCAATAGACATTGGTGAACCTTTAACCCTTGTTCAAGCACAAGCTTTTAACTTAGAAATTGGGATGAGGAGATCCTTGATAGCTTCAATGTCTTGATGCTCAATTTGTCCGTTGTCGGGGACATGGCTAAGTACTTAGGTTTTACCCTCTCGAGAGGTGGTGCACTTTCCCCACAAGACTTGACATGCATCGAGACGAGATCTTTCAGAAGCCTTCCCTTAGACCACCATGGACGGGTTCCATCCTATCACCCTACCACCAAATGTCCACCTAGATATGTTATTGCAACCTATATGATCAAGGCAGAGCCCATATGCCATGTGGTTGCACTAGAAGCTTCTAAACACTAAGTATCTCAAATCCTTTGTTCTTGGGTGGCTTTCCACAAGTGTGATACACAAGGTAAACCATAGACATGGGCCTTGTGTAACCACTCAACATAAACCATCGTACCATTCCACCTAGGTGATTCATTCACTTAGTTATTTTATTAGTCAAAACACAAGTCAAAAGACTTAGCAAAATTTCCATAACATGAATATAATCCACCCTTGTTTGCTACTAGCTGGACTAAGCATGATAACATAACAAGTATCTTAGCTTAGAGAAAATTCCACTAAGACTATAACTACTAGGATTTCCCAAGGCATAGCATATATATATACTTAGCAAAAATTCCGTGCAAGCCCTATTCAAAATATCACTAGTGCATAGTAAAAATAATAGGACAATGTAC
Source organism: Avena sativa (assembly GCA_916181665.1). Taxonomy (NCBI): domain Eukaryota; kingdom Viridiplantae; phylum Streptophyta; class Magnoliopsida; order Poales; family Poaceae; genus Avena; species Avena sativa. Next base: position 331,695,921 of record OV702283.1, read on the forward strand.
ATGAAACACCACTTGCCTTGGTAGTTGGGGAGTAGCAACAATCCTCACACTCACAATCACCACTAGCACCAAAATCTACACATAAAATGATAGCACCAAATTCATATTCAAATATTCAAGCAAAATACATATGAATTCATGCAAATGCAATGGAATGAATTTCTACACTAAATTAATCCAACCAAATAGTACTGAACACAAAACTATCTATTTAAAGCCTATATTTTATTCTGTAGATAAATCTAATTTTCCAGAAGAAAAATACAAATTAAATCCAACAGTAGTGTAGGATTTAATTTTTTGAATCCATTGATATATTATTTGCATTTTTTGGATAAACAGAACTCAAGATATGAATTTTACAAGTTTAAATCTCCAATAGATATAAAAAGAGATTTAAAAAAAAAGTCACAGACACGTGGGCGCATCTGATTGGTCATTACCGCTTCGCGCAGATCAAGCGTGTGGGCCGTTGGATCTAAGTCAGATCATGTGGCTCGGATCTAACGATACCGCTTCGGCCTACGATCTAATCTAAACCCTAGGATCTGGATCTGACGATGCTGAAGCATGCGACCAACGACTGGCGGCGCCAATGGGTGCTGGTGGCAGCGGCGCTTCTGCCGGCGATGCTCCGACGATTCCAGAGGGGGATAGGGGTCGTGTAGTAGCTTACCAGTGTCGCACAGGCGCAAGGAAGCTCAAGGTGGCTTCGGCTTGGACAGGGGCGAGCTTCTGCGGTCGCTGGGTCTCGTCGGAGTTGCGGACAGTGTCGGGCTCATGCAGACGGCGATGGAGGCGATATTCTGGTTCACCATAGCGCAAGCCAAGGACATCAGCGTGTGCACAAGGACCAGGCGAACATCATCGTTTGAACTAGAGGTCGTGGGGCGGTTGCATCTTACCGGGTTTGCTCGTCGGAGATGAGGGCGGCGGCGGGTCCTCACGGTGCTGGACGAAGCCGACGTTCTGGGTCACGAGTAGATGAACAAAAGGCATGAGAAGAAGTGCAAGATCAAGGGGAGCACGACAGTAAGAAGCAGAGGGCACGGGGCAGACGGTGCTCACTGGAATACCTCACCGGAGTTTGTCGGGCAGCGGGGTTTCGAGCTGAAATACGAGCAGCCTGGCGGCGTATAGGGGGTGGCGAGTGAGGGGAAATGCTTGCGACGAGGTGGAGCTTAAGTAACCAGAGGGGAGAGGGAATCACGCTGTGATTCAATGGCAATCAAGCCCGAAATCAACACGGCGTTGATGGAGGAAACGACGGTGGCGACGGGGTTTGCGCGTGAGGTTTGGGGGAAGAAGGAGCTGAGCTGGCGCGGGGCCACTGGCAGTGTCAGCGGGGTAGAGGTTGCACGCGTGAGAGAGAGGCAGAGGGGGAACTGGCCTGGGTGGGCTTGCTGGGCCGTTTCTGGCACTGGGCCGAATAGGTTGTGCAGCTGTTTATTTTTTATTTTAACCTTTTCTTTTTCTGTTTGATTTTCGTGGAATGAATTTGAGTCCTTATTAAAACTTGATTGAATTCAAATCACTTCTGGATTGTTGTAATGAGGTCCTTGCACTCAAAAGTGTGTCAAACACAACTATTTAATCAACTACACTTTGATCCTTTGAAAATAAAATAAAACCATGCCTTAATGATATATAAATATTAGGCATAAAAATGGTTTTATTTGGAGTTTTGATTTGAAATTTTTTGTGTAAGATAAAAATGCTATTAATACATGAATGCAATGCATGCTTTTGCAATTCATGAATTTTGGGATGTTACAGGGAATCAACCAGCTAAGAGAGACATCAGTCAGGTTGAATGTTTCAAGTGCAGGAAAACTAGGCACTATGCAAATGAATGCCCAGAAGAAGTCCGATGGAGCCAACAAACCAAACCCTTTTCAGAAGGGTCATGTGAACCACATCAATGTGGAGGAAATCCAAGAGGATCCTGATGCTGTGGCTGGTAAGTTCAAGATTAATTCCTTTCCAACACTTATCCTTTTTTGATACCGGCGTATCACATTCATTCAATTCAAGAGCATTTGTAGACAAAAATAAACTCCCAACTAAAACAATTGGATGTCCTATTAAAGTAAGCTCCCTAGGTGGAGAGATGATAGTAAATTTTGGATGTCATGATCTAGCTCTAGAGTTTGGAAAGTACAAGTTTCCAGTTAGTCTGATAATCCTAGAATCCCAAGGATTGGATGTAATATTAGGCATGGATTGGATGACCCGTTGTGAGGGAGTAATAGATTGTGCCAGACGATCCCAAGGAAGTACAAGTTTCCAGTTACACTCACAACCCTAGAAAAGAAACGGATTAGGTTCAAATCTAACTTTTGAACCTAAAGGGAGTAAGTTAAATTCTCTTAAGGGGGTTAGCCTATATAGTTTACCAGTAGTGAAGGAATACCCCGATGTGTTTCCGTAGGAATTACCAGGAATGACACCAGATAGAGATGTGGAGTTTTTGATTGACTTATTGCCAGGATCTGGAACCATAGAAAAGAGATCCTACAAGATGTCAGTTGATGAGTTAAAAGAGCTCAAGAAACAGCTTGGAGAATATTTGAAGAAAGGATTTATCCAACCGAGTTCTTTGTCTTGGGGTGCACCAATTTTGTTTGTCGAGAAGAAGGACATAAGTCAGAGACTATGTATCGATTATCGATCACTTAACGAAGTGACCATAAAGAACAAGTATCCCTTACCCAAAATCAATGATCTCTTTGATCAACTTGAAGGATCTCGTGTGTTCTAAAAATTGATCTTCGATCAGGCTACTTTCAGCTAAGGATTAGAGAACAAGATATACTAAAGACTGCTTTTAGCACTAGGTATGGATTGTATGAGTATACTGTGATGCCATTTGGACTAACAAATGCACCAGCTTATTTCATGAAAATGACGAACAAGGTGTTCATGGAGTTTCTTGACAAGTTTGTTGTGGTATTCATTGATGACATATTGATTTATTCCAAGAGCAACAAAGAACATGAAGAACATTTGCGTTTGATTCTTGAGAAGCTTAGAGAACACAAGTTGTATGCCAAGTTCAACAAATGTGATTTTTTGCTGAATGAAGTTGGTTTTCTTGGACATGTTGTGTTTGGGAATGGTATAGCTATCAATCCCGCAAAGGTGTCGGCTATAACTGAGTGGGAATATCCCAAATCAGTTAAAGAAGTCCATAGTTTCCTAGGCTTGCCGGGTACTATAGAAGATTCATCGAGAATTTCTCGAAAGTTGCTAAGCCGATGACGGGGCTGCTTAATAAAGAGAAGAAGTTTGATTGGACTGAAGGATGTGAAACCAGTTTTCAAGGGTTGAAGAAAAGATTGGTGTCAGCACCAGTTTTATGCTAGCCAGATCTAGAAAAACATTTTAAAGTATATTGTGATGCATCTCATCAAGGATTGGGTGGAGTATTGACGCAAGAAGGAAAAGTTGTGGCTTATGCCTCGAGAAAACTCAAGACTCATGAAGTAAACTATCCTACACGTGACTTAGAGTTGGCCTCTGTTGTCCATGCACACAAAACATGGAGACACTATCTGTTGGGTAAGCGTTGTGAAGTGTTCACAGATCACAAGAGTTTGAAATACATTTTCACCCAGAAAGAACTCAACAAGAGACAAAGAAGATGGCTAGAACTTATCAAGGATTACAACTTAAGTTTGCAATACCATCCCGAGAAAGCAAATGTCGTTGCTGATGCATTAAGCCGCAAGGTTTATGTGATTGGCCTCACCAAAGGTGAATTGCCAGAAGATTTGTGTGCCCAATTTAAAGAGCTAAGATTGGAGATAGTGCCTTAAGGATATCTTATGTCATTGGAAGTTCAACCAACACTGTTGGATAAGATCAAAGAATCCCAAAAGTTGGACAAGGAAATAGAGCAGATTAATAGTAAAATTGGTAAAGGAAAGGCGAAAGGATTCCATCAAGATGAACAAGGAACCTTATGGTATGGAAAGCGTATCTTCATTCCACAAGATCCGGAACTTTGGAAATTAAGTCTGCAAGAAGCACACAATTCACCATATTATATTCATCCGGGTAACACCAAAATGTACATGGATGTGAAAGAAAGATTTTGGTGGAACAATCTCAAGAAAGATATCGCAGAACATATTTCCTTATGCGACGTGTGTAGTCGAGTGAAGGCGGAACATCAGAAACTGGCAGGGTTATTGCAACCACTACCAATACCTGATTGGAAGTGGGATAAAATTGGTATGGATTTTGTCACTAGACTGCCAAGGATAAGGTTCGGATACGATTCGATATGGGTTGTTGTGGATCGCTTAACAAAAGTGGCTCATTTCATACCCGTGAAGACCACCTATACAAGTGATAAATTGGCCAAGATCTATATGAACATGATTGTGTGTTTGCATGGAGTACCTAAGGGTATTGTGTCAAACAGAGTAACTTAGTTCACTTCGCATTTTTGGCGACAACTGCATGAATCATTGGGAACAAGACTAGAGTTCAACACATCATTTCATGCTCAGACTGATGGACAGACAGAAAGGACCAATCAGATTTTGGAAGATATGTTCAGAGCTTGTGCGCTAGACTATGGATCTAGTTGGGATGAAAGTCTGCCATACGCAGAATTTTCTTACAATAACAGCTAACAATCAAGCATAGAGATGGCTCCGTTTGAATTCCTTTATGGAAGGAAGTGTACTACACCATTATTATGTAATGGAGTAGGAGAAATAAATTTATTTGGACCAGATCTGATCAAGGAAGCTGAAGAGAAAGTCAGAATGGTAAAGGACAGATTGAAGATAGCCCAATCCTGATAGAAGAGTTATGCAGATCCAAAACGTAGAGAGGTCACTTATGAGGTAGGTGATAGAGCTTATCTTAGAGTCTCACCATTTCGTGGTGTGAAGAGATTTGGAGTCAAAGGAAAATTGGCACCTCGTTATGTAGGACCATTCAAGATTTTGAGCTATAAAGGAGAAGTGGCCTATGAGTTAGAACTACCAGAATCACTGTCAGCAGTTCACAATGTGTTTCATGTAAGCCAGTTGAAGAAGTGTCATCCAGAGATGGAAGAAAGTTCGTTAAAGGACACTATACCACTAGAAGTTCAAGTAGAGAATGATCTCACTTATGAAGAGAAACCTACCAAGATTCTCGAGACAGCAAAAAGAGTCACTCGTACTAAGATAATCAAATTCTGCAAAGTATAGTGGAATCATCATACCGAGGAAGAAGCAACTTGGGAAAGAGAAGATGAACTTCGAAAAGATCACCCTCACCTATTTGCTAGCCAATCCAAATCTCGAGGGCGAGATTCATCTTAAGGGGGTTAGATTTGTAACATCCCAAATTTCATCAAATCCAAAACATCATCATTGCATTCATATCATCATGGCATGTTTACTTTGCACATTTTTTTTTCAAATTTAAACCCTAGAAAAAACCCTATTTTATACCCCTTTATATTGCTTGTATGGGGCATGTTTTTATTTTTATTTTATTACCCCAAAGTGTCTTTCATTGGATTGTGTGTTTAAAGCACTTTTCAATACTAGGATCATCTCACAAAATTATGGTGAAAGTTTGAAAAGATTTGGTTTTGATTAATCATTCAAATCTTATTTGAAAAATCAAAAAAGAAAAAAAAAGAAAAGGCTAAATAGAAAAAAAGAGGCAGCCAGCCATCTTGCCCAGCAACCACCCGTGGCCCATCTAGCCCAACCGGGCATCTCCCCTATCCCCCCTCTATTTATCACTCCACGCGCGCACCCCCTCGCTGACATGTGGTCCCCGCTGCCACCTCACCCCCTTGGTCCCCAAATCTCGCGCGAGACCAGCTCCGCCACGGCCGTTTCCTCCGAATCAAAGCGCATTGATTGCCGTTGAATGCCTGCGTAATTATATCCCTCTCCCCGGCTACTTAACGCCCTCGACACCAGCTCCATTTCCCCCCACTCAGAACCACCAGAGCGTCGCTAGGCTACCTCAATTTCCTCTCGCACCCCCGCTGCCCCGACGAACTCCGGCGAGTGATTACGGTGAGCCCCGTGCGCCCCTTGCCTCTAGTTCAAACGATTGTGCTCGCCTGCTTCTTGAACTTCCTATGATGCCTGCTGATTTTCCTCTTGTGCCCCAGGACGTCACCCCCCTCGTCGACTGTGAGCACCCGACGCTCAGCGCTACTCCGACGAGCGATTCCGACTGTGTCTGTGCGCCCTCCGCCGTCCGCCACAACCTTGAGCCCCACCTCATCACCGCGACTTTGGTAAGCCCAGTGCCCCCTCCCTTACCCCTTGGATTCGCCGGAACATCGCCGTCAGAAGCGTCGCCGCCGCAGTTGCCATGCGCGCCGCTAGTTTTAGGTCGAGCTGATTTGATCCAGTCGATCTGGATCCAGTGGTCGAGATTAGAACTAGGCGCGAACAGGTACATGCATATCTGAGCTGCTAGATCTCACTTAGATCTGACGGTGTGCAAGCATGATCCAGCGTGAACCGGTACGCACCAATCAGAAGCTTCCGCGTGTCTGTGAATTAGATTTAAAATCCAGATTTTATCTATTAGATGTTTAAACTTGCAAAATTCATAACTTTTGTTCTGTAAATCCAAAAATTACAAATTAGGTGTCTATGGATTCAGAAAAATGAGACCTTTGAATCTTGCCTTACTTTGGTCATTTTCTTCTGTAAAATTAGGATTTTATGCAGAAGTATTTGTAAGACTATTTTGACTATAAAAATTATTTAGAATATTATTTTAAAGTGGTTTTTGTTTTATTTAGACTTTAGAATGTATGATTTTTATTTAGTACTGTAGAGTTTGATTTAAAAAGTGTGGAAAATCATCTCATTGCATTTTGCATGCAGTCATATTATTTTTGTTGTGTATATTGATTTGTGATTCTTTTGTTGTATGAATTGTTGTGTAGATTTTGTGGATTGTGGAGAGTGTGACTATGAGGATTGTACCTATTCTCCTATCTACCAAGGCAAGTGATACATCATCTTTTGTCCTATTATTTTACCTATTGCACTAGTGATATTTTTGGTAGGACTTGCATGGTAGTTTTGGAAGTATATGCTATGCTATGGTAGATCCTATAGAGGATATACTGGTAGTATTTTCCCTATTTTAGGAGACATGATATGCTAGTATGATTAGCCTAGCTATTAGAATTCAAGGGTGGAAAATTCATGTTATGATATTATGGAAATATTATGCCTATATGATTTTGACTAGAAAACAACTTGTTAATGAAACACCTGGGTGGAATGGTTTGTGTTGAGTGGTTACATAGGGCCCATGTCTATGGTTTACACTTTGTATCACACTTGTGGATGGCCACCCACGAACAAAGATATTTGAGATGTTTAGTGTTGAGAAGCTTCCAGTGCAACCACATGGCATATGGGCTCTGCCTTGACCAACTACGTTGCAAGAACTCAACGAGATGGACATATGGTGGTAGAGTTGATAGCACTACTAGGAAAACGGCTAAAGGTAATCATCACATCCGTGGCTCACATGGTTGAAGTGCCCCACGGCAAAAACAGGCGTGGCTCACCTGTGGGCAGTGCCCTACTAGTAACTAGAACAACCATGGCGCACATGACTATAGTGCGCCACAGATGTGTGTGGGCCAGGGCCCTGTTGGCCGCACGCCAAACATCTGTAGCGCACTACAGTCATGTGCGCCACGGTTGTTAGTGTCATCTGTGGCGCACATGGGGGGGTGCGCTACGCCTAAGCGCACGCCCCCCTCTGCTGTGAAACGGCCACAAACATCTGTGGCGCACTCGGCCTAGTGCGCCACAGGGAGTAGGATCATCCGTGGCGCACGTGGCATGGTGCGCCACAGATGTTTGTACTCCCTGTGGCGCACTAGGGCCGTGTGCGCCACGGATGTGTCGATTTTTTTAGGACAGCACTTTATGTGCACATGTGTGACCACACATCCACCACCCCACACTTCACTTTCCCCTTCTTCTTCCTCCTTAGATCTAGTCGGGATCTTCTCCTTCCCACCTCAATTTCTCCAGCCATTCACCATTTTTAGCATGTAAAACTTGCTTTGGATGTTACATAAGTAATAGAGGAGGTCTCCGGTCTCTCATCTCCTTCTCCGGTCAACGTGCGCACCTCTCATTTCCATCTTTTCTCGCGATCGGTCTCTCATCTCGGTAAGTTGTCCATGTAAGGATGTGTTCATGTGTATATGGATGATGTGCTCATATGTATGTAGATGATCGATACTCATGATGTGTGTATGTGGAGAGGATGGTCATATGTGTGTGTGTATATGGAGAGGATCGATGATGCTCATGCATGTGCGTATGGAGAGGATAATGATATGTTCATGTGTGTATGGATCAGTCTCGATCTCTCTCTCTCTCTTGTGTTTGTATGTGAACAAGTTGCCATTTGTTTTGCCAAAATGTTGATTCATTTCCATTTTGGCAAGACTTTGGCATTTCGCAAAGGTCCTAATTTTAGGATAGGTCATGCCGAAATTTTCTATCGACCATTGCATGCATGCATTCATTATGTGGTTCTAATAGACTTCAAAATTGTACCGTGTACACCGTGCAGGCAAAAATGGTCCGCATAATGAGCGAAGGCATTGTGGCTAGATTTTTAAAATGTGCGACGGCCGACATGATACGAAATAACAAGACAGATATAAGATGTCCGTGCAGAAGATGCAAACTCAACTGGGTGATCGACCCAGATTCCGGGAATCTGCAGGCGCACCTGCTCCACCATGGTTTCATGGATGGATACACTCGCTGGATAAGCAATGACGTAAATGATGGAGACGGTGAAGGTGGCCAACATGACGATGATCATCATCACGGCGAGAACGGGCGAGATGATGAAGAGTCTCCTGGAGATGGTGAAGGTGCGGAAGCAGACCGGGATGATGATGATCTAGATGCCGGAGGAGCAGACGACGATGGAACAACGTCAGGATGGGTGCGGGACCCTTATGTGCAAGAGCTGCTTCTCAAGCAGACGAGTAACGCCAGGGCTGCCGCTAGAGAGAAAGCCAAGCTTGCGCAACTTGAGAAAGACGCGGTTACTCCATTGTATGAAGGATGCAGGCCCGATGATACCCGGTTGAATGTAACGCTCAAGGCTATGGAGATGAAGGCAAAGCACAAATTGAGCGACGCAAGCTTCGACGATATGATGGCATTCTGGCACGATCGTCTCCCGGAGGGGAACACATGTCCAACTAGTATCGAGGATGCCAAGAAAATCGTCTGTCCTCTCGATCTACCGCATGTTAGATATCATGTATGCATCAACGATTGCATCATTTATCGGGGCGAGGACGCGGAGAAAACCACATGTCCGGTGTGCGGCGTGAGTCGATACAAGAAAGGGAAGAAAGCACCTCGAAAAGTGGTATGGTACTTTCCTATCACTCCTCGTCTGCAGCGCTATTTCGCGGACCCTAAGGAAGTGAAGCTCATGCGATGGCATGCGGAAAGGAAGAAGCCAGGAGATGATGATGACCCCGAAAAGGATGAGTTGCTGACGCACCCTTCAGATGCTAGCCAGTGGAAAGCATTGGACCTCGAATTCCCAGAATTCGGTGGAGATTCGAGGAACATCAGGCTTGGTGCGAGCACCGATGGACTCAATCCGTTCGGTAGCCAGAGCAGCACGCACAGCACTTGGCCCGTGTTTGTATGGATGTACAACCTACCTCCATGGTTGTGCATGAAGAAGAAGTACATACAAATGAGTATGCTAATTCAAGGGCCGAAACAACCTGGTACCGACATCAATCTGTATCTCAGGCTGTTGAAAGAGGAGCTAGCCACGTTATGGGAATCTGGAGCCAATACTTACGACGCCGTCGCACAAGATTATTTCACTATGAGAGCCGCGTTGGTCACTACGGTGCAAGACTATCCAGGTTGCGGGTATATCTCGGGGCAGGTTATCCAAGGATTCTGCGCATGCGTTAGGTGCATGGATAACACAAGCTATCTCCAACTAGAGAAAGATCCAGGGTCATCGAAAACCGTGTTCATGGCGCACCGGAGGTGGCTCGGCAAGAATGATCCATGGAGAAAACGTGGAGACCTGTTCGATGCCAAATCAGAGACCCGAGGAATCCCAGAGTGTAGGAGCAGCGAAGAAGTGGAAGAGTTGCTGAAAAACTGGAAAGATTGTCCTAAGCCAGGAAAGAAGCGAAAGAGGCAGCAACAAGACAAGCCGCTGATGAAGGTATGGAAAACAAGGTCTGTTTTCTGGGAGTTGCCATACTGGAAGTTTCTCCGCACGCCTCATAGCCTCGACATCATGCATATCATGAAAAACGTGTGCGAGAGTCTGGTCGCCACCATAATCAACATGCCAGATAGGACGAAAGATGGTCCGAAAGCAAGGAACGACCTGATATGCTTGGGTATCCGGAAGGAGCTTCACGGAGGGCGCACTACTCCTGATGATCAGGAAGATGACGATGATCATGAGTCGGAGACGACACAAGGTCGTCGGAAGGGTAAAAAGTTCAAGAAGAACGAATATTACTGCCCTCCTTCTTGCTTCACTCTAAGCCAGGATGAGATCAAACAATTTTTCAAGTGCCTTCTAGGAGTCAAATTTCCTTACGGCTACGCGGGCAAGATAAGCAGATACCTAGATGAGGCGAAGCAGAGGTTCAGTGGCATGAAGTCTCACGACTGTGCCGTGCTAATGACGCAGGTACTTCCGGTCGCACTAAGAGGGATAATGGACGAGCACGTCCGTGAAACGTTATTTGGCCTATACAAGTTTTTCGACGTGATCTCTAGGAAGTCGATTGGCTTGAATCAGCTCGGAAGGCTATAGGAGGAGATCGTGGTGATACTATGTGAGCTTGAGGTCTACTTCCCACCCGCATTCTTCGACATTATGGTGCATCTGCTGGTCCATGTCGTGGAGGACATCGTACAACTCGGGCCGATGTTCCTCCGCAGCATGATGGCGTTCGAAAGGATGAACGGACACATCAAAGGATACGTTCGCAACAGGTCCCATCCAGATGGAAGCATAGCCAAGGGCTTTCTGGCCGAAGAGTGCATCTCTTTCTGCACGAATTATCTAGACATCAAGAACCCTGTCGGTCTTCCCGTCAACAGACACCTTGGCAAGCTCGACGGATCTGGTCACCGAGAGGGTCGTCGCATACTGCATGCAGACTTCGATTTTCGACGCGCAGACTTTGATCGAGAAAACCTCATCGTGCTACAGCATTTAGAACTGGTCGATCCATGGGTACAGAAGCACAAAAGGTTAATCGAGAAGAAGTACAGTGACCGGGGCATACAGAGGACGCAGGGAGAAATAATCAAAGAGCACAACTCAGATTTCACGCGTTGGTTTAGGCAAACGCTCCTTGATAATCCCCCGCGCTCGCATTCTTCTGACACGGAAAAGATCATATTCACCTTGTCGCAGGGACCAATGCAAAACCTGGTGACCTATCAGGCGTATGATATCAACGGCTACACATTCTACACGGAGGAAAAGGACAACAAGTGTGATTATCAGAACTCAGGCGTAACGTCGGAATTCTACACCGATGACAACGTGAAGGAAAGATTCTACGGAAGAATCGAGGAGATCTGGGAGCTCGACTACTGTGGAGAAAAGGTGCTGATGTTCCGTGTCAGATGGGCAAAGAGCGTCGAAAGAGAAGACCGGTATTTCACAACCATGGTTATACCCGAAGCAGCCAAATCCAAGGCCGCCGGTGCAAACGTGGCCGCGAATAATGAACCGTGGGTACTGGCTACCAAAGTGGACCAATGTTTTTTCATTACCGACCCGACAAAGCCTAGCCGTTTTGTCGTGAGGAGAGGAAAAAGAAACATCATCGGAATGGATGGAGTTGCCAACGAGCAAGACTTCGACCAGTACGGCGATCCAAAGATTGAAGATGACGATGACTACGATGCAGCAACATACATCACAAGAAGAAAAAGGACAACCCTACCCAAAAAAGGTAGCCCGTTCGAAAGAAGAAACATTAAAGTGTCGGGGCTAAATTATTCAACCGCGACAAAGAAGGGAAAAAAGATTGTAAAACGCTAGCTCAAAAAATATTGTAAATGCGTGGTCGAAAAAGATTGTAATATTCATGGACAAAGTATTATGAAATTTAGTTATACTTTGAATCATATTTGTAACACTTTTATGACATATATCACTACTTTTGGGCATTTTTGGAATATTTAAAAGTATTTTAAAAACAAAACAAAACTTGTATGGCATAAATCACCACTTTTGGACATTTTTTGGAACATTTAAAAGTATTTTTAAAATAAAAATAAAAAAGTGGAGCACCAGGATTCGAACCTGGGTGCTCATAGTTTAGAATAGAGCTAAGGGGCAGAACCAGTGGGCTATGACAGTACTAGTGCTAACAGAAGGGGTGGCCGCCCTCTTATCTGGTAGTCCAACACACATAGGCGTAGCGCACCCTGGCCAAGTGCGCTACGGTATCCGTAGCGCACTTGGCCAGGGTGCGCTACGCCTATGTGTGTTGGACGCTAGTAAACCGCGCCGGCCGCTCCATCTCACAGACACCACACGCACCGCTGCATCCACAATCGTCTGCTCTCGAGGCCGCACCGCCACCGCCGCCGCCATCGCCGCCACCGCCGCGCTGCGCTGCGCTCTCGAGGAGGAGGAGGAGGCCCGCCACCGCGCTGCGCTCTCGAGGAGGAGGAGGCCCGCGCTTGTGGAGGAGGAGGCCGCTGTCGATCCGTGGAGGAGGAGGAGGCCCGCCGTTTGTGGAGGAGGAGGATCGCGCCACCGCCCGTCGTCGTCCGCCCGTCGTCCGCCCGTCAGAGTTAGCCCCTCCCTCTCTCCCTCTCTCCCTCTCTCCCTCTCTCCCTCCCTTGTCTCTCCCTCTCTCCCTCTCTCCCTCTCTCCCTCTCTGCTTCAAGATTCAGTTAGCAGTAAAAGACCTGAAATAATTCTGTTTTTATGCAAGTTTTATTCAGTTAGCAGTAAACTAGAATTGGAAATATATAAGCAATACTCTGTGAGCATTTGCTGCAATGATCTTAGAGAGAAAAAAATTGGATGATTAAGATGGATTAATGATAGACAGATGGATTAATGATAGACAGATGATTTTTATAGATGTTATACTGTTTATTCCTGGAACTAGATGATTTTTATAAGGAGGAGGAGGAGGCCCTGGAACTCCTGGAACTATAGCTCCTCCTCCTGGTTATTCCTCTATCATATAAATATGGTAGGTGTTTATAGATGTGTTTGTTTCTCTCTTATCAGGCTCAACATTTGTGTTATACTGTGATGAATCGAGAAAGGCTAGGAAATAAAATACAAATAGAAAGCCAGAACAATGTATTGAGTGGAAAGAGTTGGTCTACAAATAATGTAAAAGAGCAAGAACATTGCACACAGCATGTGATCTCTACCCAAAAAGTGATATAGCATCCTATACTGCAGAATTCTACTTTAGCTACGCATAGAAAGACTGTACCAGTGGAGAAGTATCTGGAGATAGAGTAGGCAGGGGCAGCAGCCCTAGCTCCACTGCTTGAAATCTTGAGGGCATTGGCAGCCGAGCTTGCCCACAGCCTCAGAGCCATTGCAGCTGGATTAGTTGTTGCAACCTTGCAACCCAAGCAACAAAGTGTATATGCGTTCTTCTTTGCCCTCTCCTTGAAGGGGATAGTAGCTCAGTGGTAGTAGTGGTGGGAGGATAGGGAAATGGGAATTGTTTGGCTCAGGAAGAGAGGAGGGAAATAAGAGGGGGTGTGCAGGGATAGGATTTGTATGGCTGCTGGGTGCTCATAGCCTCATCCTTGGTTAGAGCACAGCCATTAATACTTGGTTAGAGCATAGCCTCAGAAAATGGTCCCTAAGTCTGTACTACTAACAGTAAATCGTGAGTGTAGACTAGTAAAAGCCTGACTGTGAAGCCATGGTAATAATAATACTAGGACTTAATCCTGATACATGTCAATGTAAGGAGAGATTGGTGAATTTTAATCTACCGTGTCCTTTGCGTGTGGCATTACATTATTGTTTGTTACCGGTGTATCCCTCGCTGTACACAAACCCATCTAACAGAGAGGAATCGCCTCTAGGTAATGCAAAATATTTATGCTTGGGTTTTAGTTGTTGTCAATTGCTGTCAATTGCTGCTATCATGACAAAATGAAGTAGTAAAAGAAAACCTGGCTTTCAATTGCTGCTGTCAGTTGACAGAAACATGTATGCTTGGGTTTTAGTTGCTGCTGTCAATTTCTTGGGTTTTATTTGCTGCTATCAATTATTTATTTGTAGTAAAATGGAACTTTGATGTCATTGTGCTTGTGCTTGTATATGAAGCACTTTATTATGTGTGTATGCAGGTTCTTGTATGAAATGAGTCCTGATTTTTGCCGGAATGTTGATTAACTTCCGTTTTGGCAGAAATCGGGCACTCCTAGTTTAAGAAAATTAGCAAAGGTCATGCCGGATTTTTCCGTGCATTTAACCAATTATTTGTTTTTTATTAGTGCAAAGATGTGTGACAACGACGAGGCTGGATGTTCTAAGCGCATCAACGTTGAAGGAGAACTCAGACCTCCGAATAAACAATTGACATTCTGGGAGGCGGGCCAGCGGCTAGAAGACGATGAAGAATACCATCCCCAGGAGAGCGAGGATGATGAGATGGAAGACGCGGAGGAAGAAGCCGAAGGAACGGCGGACGATGAAACCACTGATGGCGGAGAGGGCACAAGGAGTGGTAGCAACCCTCCTAAGAAGAAGAAGAAGCCGAAGGACCGGCGCCCGAACACGGTCGGCACGGTCAGGGAGGAAATTACCGAAGTGAGCCCATCAGGGGTTCCTTTGGAGCCCGCCCTTGTCGTCAAAGGGTACGGTGGGAAAGTGGTGGCGATCACCCGGACAACCATCTCGATCAACACCGAGAATCTCCGGCATAAAGATAATGGCCACTTGCGCACACTACTCTTCGAGAAGCTGCACGCAAGATACAAGTTCCCCGCTAAGTATCAGAACACAAATTATCATGGGAACGAAGTAAACAAATCCGCCCTCACAAAGATGAGCACCGCCCTGGCCAGCTGGAGAACCCGGATAAAGAAGAAGATCTATAAAGAAGGCAAAAGTCTCGAGAAGATCCAGAAGATTGACCCGCAGATCACCGAAGATCAGTTCCGGGAGTTCAAGGAGAGGTGTGAATCCGAAAGAGCCCTGGCCAATAGTAATCGGGGAAAGGTGCTGCAGGCGATGAATATAGGTCATCACCATCTCGGATCTGGTGGATACAGAACCGCGGAGGCCAAATGGAATAAGGAGGACGAAGAGTATAGATCCAAGGGGATAGAAAACCCCTTTGCTAAATTCGAACCCGGGCAGGTTCGAAACTTCATCAGGGCCCGTTACCATGTGGACCCAAAAACCAAACAACTCACCGCGGATCCTGCGGTGAAGGAATTCGAGGAAATTGTGGTAAGTGTAATCTAATTACCGCGGATCAACACGATTGCAATCTAATCGATGATCTAAATGATTCACTGTTACTTCTTCTGCAGGAGGAGGAAATTGTTGCTAGTCATGGATCCCAGGGTTCCTCATCCCAGGGGTCGACGGCGGCCACCCGGTGGGATAACCCTTTTAACAGGGCGATGAACCGGGCCAAGAAAATAGAGCCGGTTACGAAGAAGCCGTCGTCGGCTGGCCGTCTGGCCGGCCTCGGGGGTAAGAATTGGGTGGATCATTTTGGTCCACCGCCGAGGACGCATGTGGCGCCGTCGGGAAGGAGCGAGGAGGAAAACCGAGAGGTTCAAGAACTTAAGGCACAAGTGGCGCGGATCCCGCAGATCATCCAAGACAACCTGGCAATCACCCTCACGTCCTTCCTGCCTACCTTGGTGGAGTCAATAGCGAACTGGAGTGCGGGTGGTCGAGTAGGGCCGTGCCCGATTCCAAGCATGGTCAGCAGCCACTCAAACAACGCGGCGCCGACGAATCAGGCGAACTACGTGTTCGTGACTCCGCCCTCTAGCACCGCGGCACCGCAAGTGTTGGTGACTCCCCCTGCCATCACCGCGGCGCCGGAGTACATGTTGGTGCCCCCCTGCCATCGTCGCGGCGGCACCGGAGCTCCAAGCACCCGTCGGTAGGGAGAATACACCGGCGGCCAGCACCGCACCATCAAGCAGCCCTTCCGTCTCTTGCACGCCCGTCGCCGTATGCGGTGCGTCGACATTAGCCGATCTCGACGCCATCACGGTAAACAAATTGCTTTAATTACCGCCTTTCATGCCATCTATTACTCTTATGGCATCTCGCTCTGACGACGCCGTACATGTTTTCCGCAGACGGATGTTCCTTGCACTCTCTTATGCTACGTGAACAACGAGCTGAGGGATGTTGCCAAGGGTACCATCGTTCAACCCTTGCAGCGCACTTTCCACTCAAAGCCGATGCCAGATAGCGTGCACAGGGTTAAAATTAGTCGGGTGCTAAGGGGTTGCGATGACCTGGAACCTCCCATTCAACCCCCAGGAGCGGATGAAGAAGAGCCGTATGTCCTCAGAAGTTGCTTCGGCTTATTCTTGCTATGGCCAAAGAGCATGATCCGTTTGGGGACGGCGGGGGCCATCACGCCACAGACAACAGCACCGCCTGTCGTGCCAGCGACAAGCGGTGGCAAGGCCCCCTTACCGCCCTCGCCGTCACCTCCACGCGGTGGGTCGGATGATCATGTTGATGATATGCATATGGCGCAGGATCCGGCCGAGGACGACGAAGACTGGAATGATCACTTCTTCAGCACTCAGTTTGGCAACGAAGAAGACCTAGCTGGTGGCCCCACAGAGAAAGCCACTATCACCAAGCGTCTGTTTGGTTCTCAGGAGACGCCTCCAGCTTGCGCCTTTAGAGAGCCAGCTGATACAACCAACCGGCCCTTTATTCTAAGCCCTGACACACTACATAGGGCGGCCGGTGCTCAGATTGCGGTGCCTGCCCGCTCTCCAAAAGGAAAAAAGGGCAGGAAAAGAAAATCTAGCAGCTCAAGCCAGCCGGTGGCGTCAACAACTGCGAATCCGATCAGGTTTTGGGACGGGCCACCAAGACCCGAGGGAATTATGTGGAGGATTCATGTGGCGGGTGAGCCCATGCTACCTAAGAATTTGCGGAAGCTTGCCAGTTCGGAACTGCAGAGTGTGCATGACGGCGTGCTGACGATAGAGAGACGCCTTCTATCGTAGAAAGATCCCTCGCACCCGGTATTCGTGGTTAAGGTGCCACCAGGCTTGGGCTTCATCGACAATGCCCCTGCGGATCTGTTCTTCCTGCGGTTCGACGACATCTTCAATATGTTCCACCTATACCCGCTGCACTATACCATGGTCCGTCTGTTTTCTCTCAGCCTGGCCATGCAGATCATTAGAGAGAACACACCGGGCATCGCTATAGTGGACCCCTACTACATGAGTGACGGCTGCTTGGGTTCCCCCGCCGAACGACGTATCATGGCCTCGTACCTAAAAAGAATCCTCGTGGGGAACAAGACAAAGGAATACATTCTCGTGCCTTACTTTCCCGAGTAAGTCGTTATTCACTCGCCACCGTCGATTGGCTTTATTAGATCATCATCATTCTTTTTCCAACACATTCCATTTGAATTTTTTGCGCAGAGATGAACACTGCACGCTCATCTCCTTATCGCCGAAGCATTCCCACGCCACGTATTTCGACTCGGGGAGTCTAGAAAAGAAGAAAAACTATGACAAGATCAAGGAAGTTCTGGATGATGCTCTCACTGGCTTTGCCTCGACGGAAGGGACCACCTTCGTGCGTACGAAGGTCAAGTTCGGCAGGCACGTCTTCAACCACGTAACGGAGTTCCCCTGCGTGAAGCAGCCGGAAAACGGTAAGAAGGAAGCCTACTACGCACTCCATCACATGAGGGCGTTCCTACTTGACCAGCAAAATTCTACGCTGCCAGATCATCTCAAACAGTGGGCCGAAGCAAAGGCCAGGATCAATGATTCGGATATTAGACAAGAGATGTATCGCATCCAGCAGCAGTTTGGGGCAATCATCTTTCGTGATGTCATGACTTCGGGGGGGATCTTCTACGGAGGAAATATCCCGAATAACCGTGACATAGAAGATCGCCTAGAGATGCAGGGTGACTATAGGAAGTTCATGACGAGACAGGGCGTCCTCCCGTTCCCTAAGCCGAGCCAGAAGGCTTGATGTTGGCCTAGTTGTAGTTACAAACTATAGATGACCTTTGTGTGTGTGTGTGGATGACAAGTGAACTTATTTTGCTTATTATTATATATCAATCAATGCTTGGTTTTTTTGCTTACTCTTTGGTCCTTTGCTCATTTTGGTCCTTCTTTTTTTCCTTACTCTTTTTTCGAGAATAATGCCGATGATTGAAATGTCGTGGCACACTATATATGTGAATGTGCTACGATGGGATTGTACGCCTTGTGCTATGCACAAGTCCAGGTGTTGTGCATCCTACTTGGCGTACGGTTTCATCGTAGCATATTCCTGTGTCCAACGACCTATGTATATATATGAGGCATGCTTTTTGAGTTACTTTGGTATTTTTCGAGAATAATGCCGATGATTGAAATGTCGTGGCACACTATATGTGAATGTGCTGCGATGGGATTGTTCGCCTTGTGCTATGCACAGGTCCAAGTGTTGTGCATCCTACTTGGCGAACAGTTCCATCGTAGCATATTCCTGTGTCAAACAACCTAGTTATATATGAGGCATGCTTTTTGAGTTTGGTCTTTTTGATTTAGGAGTACTTTCTATAAGTGTATCTTCATATGCGACTTTAATTATATATGTTTTTTTTCAATAATCGGTTAATTATTATTGTCAACTTATAGATGACGTGGTACGTCGTGTACAAGGGACGGGTTCCCGGAGTCTACGATGATTGGGAAGACTGCCGGAGACAGGTGCACCGTTTCAGCGGCAATAGCTACAAAGGGTACAACACTATGGCGGAGGCAGAAGCTAAATACACGCGCTATCTAGCGGGAGTTAGGACAAGGAACCGGATGAAGACCTACACCTTCGTCGCGGTGGTGATCATGCTTATCTTCTTTGGTTATTTATCCCGCGTTTGTGTCTAGCTAGCTAGTTTAGATGTCTAGGCGAGCTTCCGAGCTCTAACTTGTTCGATCGACACATGTATTCGCATGTCACCAACTACTACTTTGTAACATGATCGAAACAATGTAATTAACTTAGACTATGTATTCATGTATGAGACTTATCTATATGTATTTGTTTCAATCTTGTTTTTCATATTGAGTATTTATATATATAATTGTATATCTTGTATCTGTGTGTGTATATCTGCTGTAATATTGTATATAATCTGTATTGCATATAATCTGGCTCGGAAATAAAAAAAAAACAAAAAATACATCTATGGCGCACATGGTCTACCTTCTGTGGCGCACTACACCTAAAGCGCACTATGGAAGTTTAGTGGCGCACTAGGTAGTGCGCCACAGAAGATCCCAGGGGTAGCGCACCATCCCAAACTTCTGTGGTGCACTAGGAGGTGCGCTACGCCTATCTCTACACAACCGTGGCGCACTAGTGCACCTAGTCTGAGAGATAGCCGTAGCGCAAGGCCCGTGGCGCACTGCTAGTGCGCCACGGATGGGCATGTCGGGTGCACCACTAACAGCCTGTTTCCTAGTAGTGTAGGATGGAACGCGTCCATGGTGGTCCGAGGGATTGCTTCTGAAAAGTCTCGTCTCGATGCATGTCGAGTCTTGTGGGGAAAGTGCACCACCTCTCGAGAGGGTAAAACTTAAGTACTTAGTTGTGTCCCTGGTTACGGACAATTTTGAGCATCAAAGACATTGAAATGATCAAGAATCTCCTCATCCCAATTTCTCTATGTTAAAAATTGTGGGTCAACAAGGGTAGAGGTTCACCAATGTCTATTGTTGGTTTCTTAGAGTTTTTGTAAAGAAAAAATTAGTATTTTCAAACTAGTAGGATAAACTTTATTTGAGCAAAGCCAGCCTAAACCACACTTAGCCAAATTCATGTAGTTGATAGTCTCTAATATATAACTATGATATCACTTGCCCATACAATTCCAAATGTATTGAACCCTTGTGGCTGTAACTTATTATGTTGCAGGTTACTCTGATGGTGAGTAGGGTTATGAGTCTACACTCAACATGTTTGCCTATGGCATATGAATATGAAGACTTTATTTATATGCTATGTAATGAGAACTCTTTATATGTTAGCCTTGGGCTAATGAGTTGTAAGAACTATTGTACTCCTGGAATTTCGATGTAATAATGACCTTTGTATCTGTGTACTTCATCTTAAACTGTGGGTGCTAGTAATTCGATCCAGGGACTAGCACTGCAATCACAGAGACCTTTACCTTAAAGGGTGAGGTGATTAATAGCTTTCAAAAGATTATGGTACTTACTAGCTTTGAGCTCTCATTGCCCCTATCATAAGCATCTTGAGGTGATTAAGGTTAAAGTGAACAAAGATGGATTATATGCTTGACAAAATATAAGTTGCCAATCTCATGTCCCTTAAGTACGAGGGCCGCTCCTCATTCTACTCAACTTTAGTTACCGGTAAGTTCTTGTCATAGTAAGTACATGTGTATCATAGAGAACCGCCAACGGGGAACCCCTTGCACATGATACATGAGCTATCCCATAATCAGAATGACAAGGCAAGCAGACAATTAGCATCTCAGCAATCTTCTTATTAACCATGGGAATATGCTGCCTTTTCCCTCTTTCCTCTTTTCTCATATTTTTTATTTTTCTCAATCTCTTTTTTCTATCTTTTTTTCTATAAGAAGAATGCTTCATAGATGTCGCTATGGTGATGCTGCAAGTTTCCACCATGATTAGGCATGGCTTAGACTAGCGGCCCAGACATTTCTCTAACACACACACATAACTACATGGACCTACAAGCTCCCCTTTCATTTCACACCGACGACATCCATAGACAAAAGAGCATGATATCAACTGTGTACAAAGTACAAGTGCAGTGTTGAAAGCGTTCCCCATGACATCATGGTTCTGCTAATTCCAACGTATAAGTGTAAGTATATACAACATAGATGACACAATGGTTAAAGTTTATTAGGGGCAAGAAAAATAAAGTGTGCCACCAAGTTCGTGAGAGCTTTAATCACTAAGTTTTCACATAAAAAATAATTTTTAATTGAAAGATAGATGAAAACAAGAATATACTTGGAATGATGTAACACACCATGCATAGGAATTTATAATGGAAATTTTTTAATAACTTGGTTTCTTGGGAGTTGGATGCATGAGTAGAGCTTACTCATACAAGTGGAGGCTAGCAAAAGACTGGGAGCGACCAACTAAGAGAGCAATAATGGCCATAATCATGCAGAGTGACAAAACATTACTAATCAAAGAATAGAGTGGTACTACAAGTCAAGGACTAAATGATCATAGAGGCTATGGTGACTTGTTCATAGTCATAACATGGTGTGAGCATGTGCCAAGTCAACCCAATCAAAGCATCAAAGGAGAATACCAAAATACTATGCTTTTGTTTGCTAAAACAACGCATGATTCGTTGAAGGCACACTAAGCAATCCCAATTGTTTGGAACTAGTCATGTTACAGCAATAATCACTAAGCATAAGGTTAAAACAACGCCTAGCATGACATGCTAAAGTCCAAGTCACAGTCAAAGCAAGCTCCTCTTGCACTATTTCAAGCAAGAACTTTCCACTCCTTTCCAACGCCAATCAACTTATTTGAAACAACACAGAGAGAACGGGGGGTCCAAACTAATTTATTAAATCAAACTAAGCAAACTAAGAAAAGCAACTGAAAACTAAGACGCTCTAAGAACAACACAACTGTGCATGAAATAATAAAAACGAGGTGTCTAGAAAGACCTGAGCTTTTTATTGATGAAGAAGGGGATGCCTTGGGCATCCCCAAGATTTGACGCTTGTACCCATTGAATATTTCTTGGGGTGATACGTGGTGGCATCCCCAAGCTTGAGCTTTTGTATTCATCTCAATACATCATTCTCTCTCCACACCTGAAAATTTTCCTTCATACAAAACTTCACACAATCTTCATTAGCAACATTAGTGTATTCAAAAGATAATAGACCCTTGGGTTTAGCTTTGGAACAGAAAAACTTGCACTAAAAACACAAGCTACTGTAGAAATTCCCTCAAAAAGCACAATTTCCCAAAAAGAACCTAAAAAGGAATCAATAAGAAGCAAATGCAAATAATGGCAGAAATCTGTCAAAACAGACCAGCAGGTAGAAACCGATTTATTCGAAGACCTTATGTTGCTCAAATCAAAAAGTGTTGAACTAACGAAAGTTATCTAACATACCGGGGGATTTATTCATAAATTATAAGCTCAATACAACTTACATATATTCCTCACGAATGTTTACGGTGGAGCACAAAAATCTGTTTCGGGACAGCAACTCCCCAAATCTTACTTCCCTCTCATTAGAGGTCATTTTTGGCACAAAAAACAAACAAAAAGGATAAGGAGAGGTAATTACTGAAGTAATAACTTCCAAGACTCAAGAAAACTCTTGGGTTATCTCCCAACAAGTAGTTTTCTTTAACTCTTTTAAGTTAGTCTTGATAGTTTGAGAAAATGCTCACATAGGAAATATGAATTGAAGTAAAAGAGAGCATAAAGAAGAAAATTCATAACACATTTAAGTCTAACCCAATTCCTATGCATAGGAATCTTGTAAGAAAATAAATCAAATAATCACATAGCAACAAGCATAGGAAAGAAAAACAAATGCAACTTTAAAATTTTCAACATAAAGAGGGGAAACTTAATATTGTTGAGATACATAAGACCATGTTTCCCTTTCATAATAACTTTCGATAGCCTCATGAATAAACTCAACAATATAACTATCACATAAAGTTTGATTTTCATGATCTACAAACACATGATTTTTATCAAGCTCAAAAATAGTGGGATTAAAACCTTCAAACCCACTCTTAAACAATCTTATAACAAGAAGACTGATCATTCAACATAGGACCATCATCTAGAGCTTTATCATAAACATTTTCTAATCAAAACTCTTTAGTATGATGCATTTCGAAGTTAGGCACAAATATAGGATTATCATAGATAATAGGAGCATAACTATTATCACAAGTTTTACCCATAGCAGATATTTCAAAAGAATCCACAAGAACATAACATTCATCCTCCTTTGGTAAAGAGTTACTCTCATTAGAAGGTAGGCATGGGTAGATAAATTCTTCCTCCTCTTGACCATCACTCTCCTCCTCTTTTTCATCTAATGATCTTTCAGGTTCAGCAATTTCGTCTTCCATAGACTCCTACAAGGCATTAGTCTCTTTTGTTTGTGGAAAGCACTTATTAAAATATTCAAGAATATAGCCATTTTCTTCCTTGTAATTATCAAAACAAAATTTTAGTATCTCATATGGCAAGAGCCTTGGTTCGGCTGAACCTTACGCTGTGGCATGGAATGCAGCAGGCGAGCAGGAGGTCAGCACTCGTGCCGAGAAGAAGTTGAAGCTGGGCCCCAAGGCTGTCTCCGACATGACCCAGCAGGCCATTTCTCTGATGGCCCGCGTCGACGAAGTGAACGAGGTAAATTAACTTCTCACTCTTTTGTGTTATTGAGTGTTCCCTTTATACATATCACCTAGTCCCCGAGGTTGCAGCCGAGTAAGAAACTTACTCGGCTGTAAGCTCCTCAATAGTCACATAGTCTTTAGATCCTTTACTTCAAGCCTGTATGTTAGAACTTCAATCCCCATCCCTCCAGGTTACTGTCGAGTAAAAAAATTACACGGCTGTAAGCTCTTAAGCTCTTTGATTCTTTTGTGCCAAACTCATGTTAGAGCTTCAATCCCTAGCCCTCGAGGTTACTGCCGAGTAAGGAACTTACTCGGCTATAAGCTCTTAAGCCCTTTGATTCTTTTGTGCCAAACTCATGTTAGAGCTTCAATCCCTAGCCCTCGAGGTTACTGCCGAGTAAGGAACTTACTCTGCTGTAAACTCTTAAGATTTTTTATTCGGCAGGTCGCCTGACTTGACTCTTTCTTATTTGTCTGTCTTCTTTGATTAGCTTACGCATAACGAGCGCACCAAGGTGCATCAAGCTCTCGTCCTGGCGCATCGCAAGCTCGAACTTGCGTATGAGAAGTTGCAGACTGACACCTATGGCCAAGGTAAAATCTTTGTTCTTCCTCTTTTTCATTTGGTGTAATTTTTCAAGCAAACTGGCAAGTTCAAATGCACCCTTGAAAGCAATAAATTCTTCAATTTGTTCCACATCATAAAAATCATAGTTTCCTTTAACATAAGAAGACATGGTAACATTATCATTATACTCACATTGAAAAGGCACGTGTTTATACCTCCTACAACAACAAGATTTATCAAAGCAATAAGTAGCATTATAAGTAGAGCACACCTCTCGAGCAATAGTATTCAACTTATCAATTTGTTCCCATAAGTGTTTCCCTTTTTGTGACAAACGGTGCTCCTTATAAAAATACTTTTGTTCTCCCGTGAACCGACCTTGCCAATAAGAACTAGTTTCAAAGAAACCATCCATTGATAGAAAGCATGAAAAAGCAAGGCAATAACAGACCAACAACTAGAGTAGGAACTAATTTTTTTGTGTTTTTGATAAGAGAAAGCAAACCAAACTAAACTATTTTTTTTGGAGTTTTTGATAAAAAGAGGCAAACAAAACCAAGCAAAATAAACTAAGCAAAACAAAAACAAAGTAAAGAGAAAGTTTGAGAAGGACTCCCCTTGTGAAGACGTCCTTACCCTCCCCGGCAATGGCGCCAGAAAACTTGCTGATGGCACCTGAGAGCGCTTCGTCGGGAAACCCCAATATCAAGGTGTGAAGAGCACAACAGCAAGTCTTCCCTCAATAAGAAACTGAGCTTATCGAACTAGTAGGAGGAAGAAAACGTCTCAAAGGTGTTGCAAGCAACTTGGAGACCTGCACAACACAAACTCAAGACTTTTCCCCAACAAACAGTGAGGTTGTCAATCTCACCGATTGTTGTAACAAAGGATTACCTGTATGGTGTGGAAGGTAATAGTGGTTTGCAGAAAGTAAACAGTAATAGTGGAAGATGTATCGATGGTAAAGATTGGACCGAGGTCCATAGTTCACTAGAGGTGTTCTCCTTAGATAAACAAACCTGGGATGCTGGGTAAACAAATTACAACAGGGCAATTGATAGGACTGAGCAAGGCATAATAATATAATACTAGACATCATGATCCTATGAGATTCGATTGGGCAATACAACAAGATACATAGACCGCCATCCAACTGCATCTATTACTAGAAGTCCACCTTTGGATTATCATCCGAACCCCCTCCAGTATTAAGTTGCAAGCAACAGACAACTATTTTAAGCAAAGCGTGTAAGGTAAACAATCCACTTGTTCCATGAACAAGAGACCGTTGTTTTCTCCCTAGTGGCAACAACACATCTACAACCTTAGAGATTTTTGTCACTTCCCTTAGATTAAATAGAGGCATGAACCCACTATCGAGCATAAATACCCCCTCTTGGAGTCACTAGCAACTACTTGGCCCAGATAGCTACTAACAATGGAGAGCATGCAAGATCACAAACAACACAGACATGATAGAATCAATAAGACAAAACCATTAATCAATCTGACATAGTAATCTCAATATCCATCTTATCCCTGCAAACACAACATGCATGATTACAAATAGATGAGATCTTGATCATGAACGGATCTCACAAGATCTAGACATGAAAGCAAAAAGGAGGAGATACAACCATCTAGCTACTACATTGTTACACCCTCAGAATCGGCCCTATGCAAGTTTTAGCGAAACCCGCCAAACCCGCATAGTAACGATTCGAAGGTGCCCACCAGGCACTTGCGTGCGGGTGGAAAACGAAGTAATAACATTACACAACAGTCCTCGATGGGACCCACAGAACAGATATATATACAACAGCGACTCAAAGAGTCAAGAATACAGATATACAGAACAAAGATCCAAATCACCTTGAAATCGATATAGCGTCCGAGTATGGACAAGATGCAAATGGGGCTAAGAGCCCTGAAGAATAACCAATGGCGTCCATAACCCTGCCCAGGCCAAGCCGGAAGGGTAACCCTGCTAACGACGTCAATCTCAAACCTGCTTAAACAAAAGGGGTGCCGACAAAGGGCAAAGGAAAAAGAGGAGCGTCAGTACTGAGGCCAATACACGGCGAGACTAGAATTCGGCGGTCCTCGCCTACATAGGTATGGTGGACTGAAGCGGCAGCGGCAGCATGCACTAAACAACCTATAGAGACTCGATACAACTGGCGGCTATCAGAGAGGGGGGGTAAGAAAGACCTATTCGGACCCAACCTGGTGCTACCATCAAACAAACCCGTCCTGGTGTTTCCCCCTCGAGACCAAACGAGGAAGTCAACCGAGGAACTCACACAGTTGGCAGTTTTAGTTATTCGGTTATCGTTGCAGTAATTACTAGTCAGGTATAGATAATCATCCTGATAAAATAAGCAGTGGGCCGTTTTAGTTAACCATTCCGTTGTAGTTGCAACACTTACTAGTCAGATACAAATAGCAGGAAATATCCCAAAACCTAGCAGTTGTTGGTACTTTTATTTAGCCATTCCGTTGTGGTGAAGCTGATTACTAGTCATATCGGATACAAGTCAAATTAGAACAGTAAACTTTAGTTATAGTTGTCTATGATCAAGCACTGTGCTCCAAGTCGTCCATAACCGCGGACACGGCTTCTCGAAAAGATTAAACCCTGCAGGGGTGCACCAAAGTATCCACACGCACTTCGACCCTTTTTGCCAGATCAGTTAACATACACCCATCGGTATGTCGGCGGGGCCTAAGTCATGACGTTTCCCAGACCCAAAGCAAGCACGGGGGGCCACCCCACTAAGTACACCCGCAACGAAGTCGGCCGGTCTCCGAGACGGACTCAGGGTTTGCGACAGTGGCTGTAAACGACAGCAAATCCCCAAACGGGGACTGTCGATACCGCGAAAACACTCCGCTTCCAAAACAGTACAGCGTGCTCCTCACACAATCGTAAATAAAGCAGTAAAGCATGGCATAAGTACAGGATAGTAATAAAGCCCCAAACTACTTGTGGCCCCCAGTACAATACTTTGAAATCAGGTACTAAATCGATGGGGGGCCCATATCTCCCCACATGTGGTTAGCGCGCTCGATCTCGGAACAGGTGTCAAGAACTCGGGGTCCTACGGGACACAAGTGGGCGGTCGGAAACCAAATATTATCTATCACCCACCGGTGCCTCTGCTTACCTACTTCAATTTTAGTTATTAAACAATAATTAAAGTGAACGATAAGTAAAACCATGATTATCTCCAACATTGAACATGCGGCAATCCTCCAACAACTGTGGTACTAGACGACACGCAACAACACTTGAGCAAGCGACTATGACGCGCTGGTCCAACTATCTACCAAACAACAGGTACTAGGATGTGTCCAAGGCAATATACGGCTGCAAGGGATTTCACAGGTACGGAAACTAGAGCATCGCAACACAGATAGCAATAGATCAACAGGAGGTAATAAATACTATAAAAGTAAGATAGGTAGAAAGGGGGAGGTGCTCGCCTGAAAACATTGTTGAAGGTTCAACCGAAGATCGGGTCGACACTCGCATCAACTCAACGGCCTTATCCGCGAAGAAGCAAAACACTAGAAGAAACACCGGATGCAATATTTAATACTACGGCAAAAGATCGGGCATGCTTATGATATGATGCATGGCATGGCAAAGGTGTGATGCGATTAGGTCATATTAAGCAGAACCGGGGTCCCGACAATTAAACAGGTGGTTCATGTTGTTTGGCTACCCCGCAATTTAAATGTTGTTTATCAAGGCAGAATATATCACCGGTTCGCTACTCAAATTTAAATGAGGCCAATATGAGACTAGATTTGCCCGCATATGGGCCCCATATTTAGTTATAGGTGGATCGGCATAAGGCCCCAAAACCACACAAATATGCATGCAAGTATGGCAACTAGTGTGCAACAAGTTGTTATGATATTATAAAAATAGGGTTTCGGGAAGGGGTTCACACTTTAGAGGGTCTCGACGAACTTGGGGTTCCGGGGTTCGGGGTTCGACAGGGGCTCAGGGTTCGACGGAAACGTTCTCGGACTCCGGGATCGTTCTCAGATAACGGAGGTAGGTCTTGTCGCATCCGTGGCCTTCGGGTCATGTCGACGGTCCTGGCGTTCGGGATGAAGTACTCGGCGTCCTCGAGGGAGTACTTGTCGTTCCGGGCTCTCGACGAATCTTGGCGTCCGAGAAGAAGATCATGTCGCATCCGCGGCCTTCGGGTACGGGTTCTCCGGGCTCCCATGTAGGAGATCTTGTCGTCGCGTCGAAGAACTCGGGTTCGGGGTCGGGTGTCGGTGGACTACTTGATGTTCTCCCTTAGAAGATCTTCGGGTTCCGTGAAGAAGAGCTTGTCGACCTTGGGTCCGGGTAGGTGATCTTCTTGTCCATGTAGGGGAACTTGAGGTCTCTCATGGCTCCGATTGTCGTGTCGGTGTCGACCTTGTCTTTGGAGGGCGGCACCCACATCGCAGCACCACAAGAACACAAACACGCACGGGGGCGGCCAAGCCGTGCCCAGAGAGGACGTTGGCCACTTGCAGGTGAGCAGCGGGGTCGGCGATGCGGGGCCGGAGGCGGCGCAGGCTCTGGAGGCGGCGCTTGGTGCCGCGGCTGCGGGGCGCTCGACGGGCGGCCACGGAGGGGTCTGTGGCGGCGGTGGGCTTGGTGCAGGGCGGGTCCGCGCAGGGCCGGCTTCGGGGGCGCGCTCGAGCCAGCAAGGGGAGGGTCCGGCGGCGGCGCAGGCTCGCCAAAGGGAGGGCGAGCTCCGGCGGCCGGAGAAGAGGCCAGGCGGCGCGGAGGAGGGAGAGGAGGTGGGGAGCGGTGGCGCTTGGGGCCACGCGCAGCGGAGGAAGAGGCGGTTGTCGGAGGGGGGGGGGGTGGATGAAGGTCGGCGGGCGGTGGAGGCTGCCGGTGGCGCGGCCACAGACGGGGCGACGGGGAGGCCGGCCGGGCGAGGGCGGCTCTGGCCGGAGAAGGAGAGGCCGCAGAGGGGACGGGCGACGCTGGGCGAGGTCGGTGGCAGGGAGCTTGGGGCCGGGGGAGTCGGCGAGCCGGAGGGGAGGCAGGACGCGGCGCGCGAGAGGACGGCCTGCAGGCGGCGGCGGCTCGAGCTCGGCCGGGCGCAGCCTCGAGCGGGGACGCGGGGCAGAGGAAGAAGGGGACCGGCGGAGGTGGGGGGCGAGCGGCGAGGATGGCGGGCCCTGGCCGGACGGGGCCGACGGGGTGCGGAGGCGGGCGAGGCCGGAGCGCGCGGGGTCGCCGGGGAGGAGGAGAGGCGTGGCGGGGCAGATGGGGTGTGGAGGCGGCGCGCTCGGGGGCGGACGGCTAGGAGGACGCCGGCGGTCCAATGGCGGGGAGGGAAAGGGGCCGGCGGGAGGAGCATCGGGCACTGGGGAAGAGGAGGTGGTGGCGAGAGGGGGAGGGAACGGCCGCGGCGGGAGGCGGGGCCCTGGGCGAGGTTGGGGGAGATAGAGGCAGAGGAGGAAGAAGGGTTGGGGCGCGGTGTGCGGTCGCAGGTGGGGTCAGGTGGCGTGGGGATCAGGGCAGGGGGCGGGCCAGGTCGTTGACCAGGGTGGTTCGGCTGGCGTGTGGTGTTGAGTGCGTGTGTGGGTGGGGTGTGGGCTGTGGGGAGAGAGAGAGAGGTGGGGAAAGGGTAGGATTAGGTGGCAGGGTTTGATTGGCTAGGGGGGAAGGGTGAGGTGAGGTGTCGAGAGGGGGTTGGTTGGGGTGAGGTGGAGGGGGGCTGGGTAGAATAGGACCGGGTAGAAAAAGGTTTCTAGGTTGGACCGATTTAATTCCGGGGGTGGTCGTTCGGGTCGAATCGGCCCGTTCGACTGCCCCCACTAAAATAATTTAATATTTTATTTATTTAAAACAGGGCCTTTGCAACCCGAGAACAGACAAAACAAAATAATCCGGAGTCCCGGGTTGAATTTGAAAACAAGACGGGGCGTTTTAGAAAACAAAAACAGGCTTTGCGAAAATAGTTTTAGACAAACAATGCATGATGATGACGATGCAATGCACAAATTCAACGCGATTTTCTAGTAGTGGTTTTGCGGGATGCCACATACATGGACCTGTAGTCCAAGGTGGAACTACTCACGCTTCATACCGGAGGCTGGCATGATGAAGAAGAAGGCCTCCGGGATGATCTCCCCTCCGGCAGGGTGTCGGGAAGAGCTTTAGATCCCCCTGAATCTAGGGACAATGGTGGCAGCGGCTATAGACGGTTTCATGGAATATTGATTGGGTACTTAGGGCTTAGGCATCTGGGGATTCTTATAGGCGAAGAGGGAGGCCGAGGGGGTGCCCGAGGCGGCTGCACCCCCCAGGCGTGGGCCAGGCCTGGTCGCGTGGCCAGGGGGTGTGACCCCCTCGAGGCCCTCCTCTGTCTCGTCTTGTGGCTCCGTGTTCCCCATGGTAAAATATTGACTTTGACTTTGTCCCGTCCAATTCCGAGAATATTGATTTTCTGCCTTTCTAGAACCAAAAACAGAAGAAAACAGGCAACTGGCACCGTGGCATCTTGTTAATAGGTTAGTACCAGAATACATATAAAAACACCTCAAAGCGTAGACAAAGCAAAGCAAAGTAGATACTAAACAAGCATGGAACATCAAAAATTATAGATCCGTTTTCGACATATCACACCTCTAGTGAACTATGGACCCCCGGTCCAATATTTACCATTGATACATCTTCCACTCTTACTGTTTACTTTCTACAAACCACCATTACCTTCCACACCATATAGTTAATCCTTTGTTTTCAGCAAACCAGTGAGATTGACAACCTCACTGTTCGTTGGGGCAAAGTCTTGAGTTTGTGTTGTGCAGGTTTCCAAGTTGCTAGCAACACCTTTGAGTCGTTTCCTTCCTCCTACTGGTTTGATAACCTTGGTTTCTTACTAAGGGAAAACTTGCTGTTGTGCTCATCATACCTTCCTCTTGGGGTCTCGCAACGAAGCTCTACGGTGACCTGAGCTACACATCGTCAAGCGGCTCGAGCTATCCTCCCCAATAATCCGTCTCCCGAGCAAGTCCGGCAATGATGGTAGGCATCACCATGATCTACAACATATTTGCAAAGAGTTTAGACTAAGCTTATGATAAATTAAGTCCAAATTTAATTCTTAAATCAAGTAGGTGAACTCCCACTCAAAACAACATCCCTCGTGTTGTCTTAGTGATTACACAAACCAAATCCACTACACCAAGTCCGATCTTCATGAGAGAATATGTAGTTTCAAAGGCGAACAATCAACATGTTCATCATATCATCCATATGACTCATGCTTTACCTTTCGGTATTCTATGCTCCGAGACCATTTATGTACATGCTAGGCTCATCAAGATTAACCTTAGTATCCGCATGTGCAAATTTGGCTTGCACCCGTTGTATGCACAAGTAGAATCTATAACACCCGATCATCACGAGATGCTTCAAAATGACGAGTCTTAGAAACGGTGCCTACTAAAGACAAAGACTTTATTACTTGATATTTAGTGAGAGGGATCATCTTATAATGCCACTGTCGTTATCTAAGCAATACAAGATGCATAAAAAGGATTAATTTCACAGGCAATTCATAACATGTGATATGATATGGCCTTTCTTCTTGTGCCTTTGATCTCCATCTCCAATGCATGGACATGATCTCCATCATCACCAGCGTGGCGTCAAGGTCAATGGCGCCACTTCATGGTTGTCCATCACCAACAAGAACTATTACAACTACTTGGAATAAAGCTATTACATGATGAGTAGACATGCATGTCCTAACAAATTTAAAGACAACCATTAGGCTCCTGCCGGTTGCCATATTACAATAAGGATCATTGCATACATCAAATATAATCATAATCACAATCACATCATGGCTAGATCACATCACATGCCCTTGCAAAAACAAGTTAGACTCCTCTAATTTTCTTTGCATGTTTCACGTGGATTGGGGATTTCAAATAAGAACCATTCTTAACTATGAACAAGAACCACAACGCTGATACAAGTGTTGTCAAGTGCATATTGTAAATTGAATCTTAACTATGGTGGGAAAGACAGACACCCACAAAGCCACTTGTTCAATGCAAGCCGCACGTTGAGTGTGGAGCAAGTCTCATGTACGAGGACATGTAAGGTTAGCCCGGGCCGCTTCATCCCACCATCCCGCAAGATGCAAAGTACATGAAAATAAAGCGACAACAAAAGCATCAACACCCATAAAACCATTGTGTTCTACTCGTGCAACAGATCTATGCATAGATTTGGCTCTGATACCACTATAGGGTTTGGGGCATCGAAACCAAAAAAATTCTATCGCAAGAACACATAAAACCAAGATCCAATCTATGGAAAATCGAAGATCTAATCTATGAGATCGTGCAACGATATTGAAGAGAACTAAAGCATTAACGAGATCGGATCTCGTGGTTGATGTAGTCGATCACTTGCCGATCTCAAGATAGCATAGGCGATCCTTCCGGCGCCGCGTTCCGGTAGCACTTCCACACTCGGTCACACGTACGGAGTCAATGAAGACATTCCTCTCCCTGTTCTAGTGGGAAGCGGAGGTAGCAGATCCCCTCGAAATCCTAGCAGCAAGACAACATGGTGGTGGTGGAGGAGGAGAGAATCCTGTAGGGCTTCGCCTAAGCGAGATCAGCAGGAAGGACGAGGAGGGTGGCGGCTAGGGTTGGGAGCAAGGGGCAGGGGTGGAGCCCTCCCCTCCCCTCTTTATATTGAGGGGGTATGGCTAGGTATCCCCCTTGTCCCTCCCTTCCTAGGGTCGACACACATAGGGAGAGGGGGAGACTTGACCCCAAGGTTCCCCTCTTTCCTTTTAGGGTTTTGCCCCTTTCCTTTGGGGTTGGCCGGTTGGGCCCCTTGGGTCTTGGTGCGGCTGGACCATGGCCCCTGCAGCATCCCTCTGACCCATGTGGCCTCTCCCAGGGTGGTGGGCCCACTAGTGTCCTCTTCTAGAACATTCTAGAAGCTCCGGTCAAAATACTGATAAATTTTCCGAAACCTGGAAAATGTTATATGAATCTTATTCTGTGTACCATTCCAGATCTCTTCATGATGTCCTGGATCCAATCCGATACTCCTAACAACATTTGGTCTCCAACTCATATTCCATATCTACTTAAACAACATCGAACCTTAAGTGTGTCATCCTACGGTCCGGGAACTTTGCAGACATGATCGAGACACCTCTCCGATCAATAACCAATAGCGGGATCTAGAGATCCATAATGGCTCCCACATATTCAATGATGACTTTGTGATCGAATGAACCATTAACATACGATACTGATTCGCTTTGTCGCACGATACTTTACTTATCCGAGGTTAGATCGTTGATATCTCCATGCCTAGTTCAACCTCGTTACCGATAATTACTCTTTACTCGTTCCGTGATATGACATCCCTTGTGACCTAGTCACATGCTTGCAAGCCAATTGGATGGCATTCCACCAAGAGGGCCTAGATTACATCTATCCGTCATTTGGATGGACAAATCCCACTCTTGATCCATGTGCTTCAACACATACTTTCAGAATACCCAATGCCACCTTTATAATCACCCAATTAAGGAAGTGGCGTTTGATGTCATCAAAGTACTCATCCGGTGATGGTGATTAACATGATCTCATGGTCGAAGGATTAGGTTACTATGTATCTTTAAGCTTGTAGCAGAACGAACTTAATGACTTGATCTTATGCTATGCTTATTTGGGTGTGTGTGTCCATCACATCATTATCCTAATGATACGATCTTGTTATTGTTGGAGATATGCCCAAGAGGCAATAATAAAGTGGTTATTATCATATCTTCATACTTATGATAAATGTTTACATACCATGCTATAATTGTATTAATAGGAAACATTAATACTTGTGTGATTTGTAAACATAAAAGAGTCCCTAGTAAAGCCTATTATTAAACTAGCTTGTTGGTTAATATATGATCATGGTTTCCTGATCATGAACATAGAGATGTTATTAACAACAGGGTCATATCATTAGTAGAATCATGTGATGGACATACTCCTATAGTTAAGCATAGCATAAAGATCAAGTCATTTAATATAGTTCATTTGCTATAAGCTTTCTGATACATAGTAACCTAATTCCTTCGACCATGAGATCATGCTAATCACCATCACCGGAAGGATGCTTTGATGACATCAAACACCACACCGTAACTGGGTGGCTATAAAGGTGGCATTGAGTGTTTGGAAAGTATTGGTTGAGACACATGGATCAAGAGTGGGATTTGTCCATCCATATGACGGATAGATATACTCTGGGCCCTCTCGGTGGAATGTCATCCAATTAGCTTGCAAGCATGTGACTGGCTCACAAGGGATCACATATCACGGGAACGAGAAAAGAGTACTTACAAGTAACGAGGTTGAACTAGGTATGTAGAGATACCGACGATCAAAACCTCGGATAAGTAAACTATCGTGAGACAAAGGGAAATTGGTATCGTATGTAAGTGGTTCATTCGATGGCAAAGTAATCGTAGAAATATGTGGGAGCCATATGAATTTCCAGATTCTTCTATTGGTTATTGATCGGAGAAGTGTCTCGGTCATGTCCGCATAATTCACGAACCGTAGGGAGACATACTTAAGGATTCGACGTTGTTGAGTAGTTATGGAATGATGAGTAAGAGACCGAATGTTGTTCGGAGTCTCGGATGGGATCCGGGATATCACGAGGAGATCCGGAATGGTCCGGAGAATAAGATTCATATAAGGAAAGTCCTGTTTCGGGGTTAGAGAATGGTTCCGGTGTTTTCATCGGGAATGTTCTAGAAGGTTCCGGAATGTCCGGCACTCCGGAGGGGAAGGGTACATGAATGTGTCATAACAAGTTGGAATGGTTGCATCATGTACTAGGTGTCATCGCTGAACAAAATAAAGGGATAAATCAAATCCTAGTTTGAAAAGTCAAACGCCAATTTGAAAAGTCAAACGGCTATTTTGTTTGGTGGAGGGAGAGTAGGAAACCTACTTGGGGAGGAGTTCCCTCCCTCCACCACCGGCCCACTTGGAGACCGAGTTGGGGAGGGTCTCCCCTCCCCTTGGCGCGCCCCCTCCACCTATATAAGGAGGGGCAGGGCTGCCCCTCCTTGACACAACACCACGCCCCTCTAAACCCTAACCCTAGCCGCAGCCGCCCACCATAGCCGCCGCCGCCTAGGGCAAACCCTAGCCGCCGGCCTTGCCTCCTCCTTGGTGCGTCTAAACCCTAGATCACCGAGGATCTCTCATAGTCCACCATACTCGCTCCGGCTTAAGGCGAAGCCCTGCGAGATCTCCCCTCTACTTCCGGTACCACGCCGTCGTGCTGCCGGAATCACGAGGAGAGTGCTACAACCTCCGCTGCCTGCTGGAACAAGGGAGAGGAAGGTCTTCATCGAGTACCGAACGTGTGACCGACTGCGGGAGCGCTGCCGGAACGCAGCGCCGGAAGGATTGTCTACGCGATCTTGAGATCGGGAAGAGTACGACTACATCACCCACAAGAATCCGCTCTTGTTAAACACTTTGGAATCTTTGAGGGTGAGTTATTCCATCGACTCGTTGCTACAATCTAGTAGATAAATCTTGGCTTGTTTGTTTGTATGTGGTAGAAAATTTTTGTTTTCCATGCTACGAACCCCTACAGTGGTATCAGAGCCGTGTCTATATGTAGATCTGTTGCACGAGTAGAACACAATGGTCATTGTGGGCGTTGATGCTTTTGTCGTTGATTGCTTCTTGTGTACTTTTCATCTTGCGGGATGGTGGGATGAAGCGGCCCGGGCTAACCTTATATGACATCGTTCATGAGACTTGCTCCACGCTTGACATGCAACTTGTATTGCATAAGTGGCTTTGCGGGTGCCTGTTTCTCCCAACATAGTTAAGATTCAATTTACAACGGGTGATTGACAATACTAGTATCATGTCACATCCCAAGATTTTCCAAATCTTGTAATGTGAAAATAAATGAATAAAATAAAACTTTGTTTGATTTTTAGAGCCAGAAGAAACTTTTTGAATTCAATTGGAACATCAAACCCATTTGAATTAAATAAAACCTAAAGGGATTTAAAAGATAAACATTTTAAATAAAGGAAAACAAAATATTTTGGAAATAATATTTTGGATCTTTTAAAATAAAAGATTTGGTATTCAAAAGAAAAGATGGATTTATAAATAAAGATTATTTTATAAAGCCAAATTAAACCTTGGACAAGCTTTGGATTTAAAAACATTTGTTTTGAATAAAAATAGCAAAGGTTTATTTAAATAAATTAATAAGAATTTAATATCCAACTTTATTTAAATAAAAGGTTTTACTAATTTAATTGAAACATCAAAACTTAGTAAAATATTTAAAATAAGTTTTCCCAAATATTTGATAATCATAATTAAAACCTACTAAAGTGTTTTGGCTTTATTTTAGATTTTAAAATAATTATCTCAATAAAACAAATCCTATTTGATTTAATAACTGAGACCCACTCATTTATTGGACCATAAATAAAAGGTTATTTTATTTTAAACAAGCTTTCCAAATATTCTTTACTTTCAAATAAAACCTACTAAATTGGTTTTGAAAATATTTGGGTTTTAAATGAAGATTTTATTAATTAAAACAAACCCTATATTATTAAATAACTAAAATATCCATTTTATTTAAATTAAAGAATGGATCTTAAAAAGAATAAAATTATTATTTTATTTTGAGATTTGGTTTATGATGATAAACAGAACCAAATTCATAACTACAAAGTTTGTTGGTTGTTTGAATAGATTTGAGTGTGAATTGTTTGTTTGAAATTCAAAACAGAAAAATAGAATTAGAAAAGGAAAAATGAATCAGACAGAAAAAAAATAGGAAATGGCCAACCCAGCCCAGGCAGCCCAATAAGCCCACCAACCAGCCCAGCTCCTTTCCCCGCAGAAAACGATTCGAACCAACTACCCGACCCGCACAGAGAATGATCGGTGGACCTCTCCCTTACTCTTTTCCCCGCTAACAGGTAGACCCCACCGCTACTGTTCGTCGTCCTCACCCGCGCGACCCCTTCTCCCCAAACCGCGCTGCCGTTCCCTGTCGTTAATCCGCACGCTTAATTCCTCATAATGGCTGCGTTAATCTCGCCTCTGACCTTGCGTACTTAAGCGCCAGTGCCTTTCCCTCCGTTCCCCTCTGTCACCACGCCTCGACTCGCCCCCAGGCTGCTCCATTTCTCACCACATCACCCTCGGTCCGGCGAGCTTCCTCTGTCGATTCCGGCCAAGCCACACCTTCCCGAGCCTCCCTGAGCACGCTAGCAGCTTCCCCACTCCCAGCCGCTTCTCCCCGTGCCCTTCCTTCAACCGCAGGCGCCCTGGAGCATCGGCTTCGACAAGCTCCGACAGCGTCGCCGTCCGTTTCCACTCCGGCGACGACTTTCAGGTGAACCAGACCGCCCCGAGCCCTTTCGTTCACGCACACAGCATCGCCTTGCTCTTGTGCATCTGAATGTGCTCCTGTTTTGCCTTAGGGCGATCTGCAGCGACGACTCCTACCGCCACCACCGTCTGGCTTAACTCCGACGAGCATTTCTGGTATGCATCTGACCACCCCGCGCCTCCTCGTTCACACTCCCTTACTCGCGACCCTCGTGCGCACCTAACCGCGCCTCTCCTTGCCTTAGCACGGTCCCGAGCGACGCCAACGACGACAACCCGTGAGCACCGCCGCCGCAGCAACTCCGGCGAGAGATTGCCAACCCGTCCGAGCGCCCCCTGCCTCCCCATCAGCACGTTGAACTTCCCCAAGCGTCTGCGAACTCGGTGAGCCTCCCCTTTTCCTCTCCCGCTTCCTGTATCGCCGGCACCATCATCGACCGATCGCTCCGCCGCCAGCAGCCGCCGCAGCGCCGCTCGTCTGTGGTCGAGCACCCCACAACCGTTCGATCTGGATCGTACGCATTAGATAGAATCACTTAAACGCGAATGGGTACGCTCTCTGCACCGCTCGATCTAACTAGATCCGACGCCCCACAGCCACGATCCCAGCGAACCGGTATCGACCAGTAAGAACACGCCGCGTGTCGCCTATTAGGTTTAAAAACAGTTTTGAAAACAGAAACTTTTGCAAACTTCGAACCCTTGTATCTTTGGATCCACACGTCCAAAAATTACAAATTTGATGTCGTTGGAATCAGCAAGGCAAGACCTAGCCAACCCTACCCTTAGTTTAGCAAATAGTATTTGATAGATTGTTTGATTTTGCAGATTCTTTTGTGTACTTGTTTAGAGGAGAAAAATTGTCTAAAATTGATTTTAAGGTTAAAACTTTTGCAAAATGGTTTTTAGTGACCATACTGACCCTAGGAACCAACCCTTGGTGTTAAAAATGATTTTGGTAAAATATAGGTTGAATTATTTAACTTAGCCATTTTCTAACCAAATAAACTCATTGATTTTATTATGGAAATGTTTTGCAAGGAAAACTTTGGGAAAATGTTTTGGACCAAACCTACTGACCCAAAACACCAAGCCTTGCCAAGGGCAACTCACTTGGTGAAAAACGTAAAGTTTTGCTTTGATAAGAATAATTTTCACCACATAAAATGATGAATGAATTTTAAAATGGTCTTGAGATAAGACCCATTTGCAAATGACTTTGCCATTTTAGTAAATGACCAATTTAGGGCTTTACAAAGTTATAAGCCTAGTGGAGACCTTCCTTGTAAATAAAACCATCTTAAGCATGTTCCCATACATGACTTAGAATCCATGCTTTGTGTATGTGAAATGTTGTTTGTATATTGGTTTGGAATGTTAGTTGATTTAGTGTTTTGCTTGATTGACTTGTAGTGAAATTAGCAAAGTGTGAGACTAGCAAGATCAAGGAGTGAACCCCCATTCCCTACCAAAAGGCAAGTTACACCATCATCTAAAGTCCTACTATTTTCATTAAATACTTAGTGGATTTTGAAAACATGCATGAAAAGATATTTTATACTTATGCTATACTAAATCCTAATAGGATTCCCTACACATTCCTTAGTGAAAATATTGAAGTTGTACATGCTTAGCCATGCTATGTTTTGAAAAGAGATACATGTTGAGATTTTACAAAGGTTAAGAAAAGGACTTGTGTTTTACATAATAAAACAAGGACTCAATGAACCACCTAGGTGGAGGATACTTGAAGTTTTGGAGAAGGTGGCAACAAAAGGAACCATGTCTATGACAAAAGGAAGACCCATACATTGTCTTTAGTTACTGGACATGGGGATCTGGAATGCTTCATGGGGGCTGAAGACAAAGCTAGCAATGATGTATGGGAGGACCTTTTGGAAAGACTTCGTCACATTCTCAATCTGCCAGTACTCCATCTTGGTGAGCACTAATCCAGTAGGCCACTGGTGGCAAAAGGATGGGATTGTGACATGTGGGTAAAGTGTACTCCTTCTGCAGAAGTAAATAAAATCTAAGTACTTAGCCGTGTCCCCGGTTATGGACAATACTGAGCAACTAAAGTTTGAACTATGGGAGATCTCGACATTCCAACTTCTAATATAAAAACTTGATGCCCTTGTGTGTCTACCAAGGAATTCAAAGAGATTTTGTTAAACTTGTTGCACTTGGGGTTACCAAGGTGCTCAAGAGCATGATGTACTTGGGGTTACCAAGGAACTCATGGGTTTTGATAAAACTTGTTGCACTTGGGGTTACCAAGGTGCTCAAGAGATTTTGACAAGGATTTGAACACTTGAGTTTCTACCAAGGAGTTCAAGGAACTTGGAAAAGAAATTTGACAAAGGACTTTAAAACCCTTTTTGAAAAGATAGGATAAAACAATGCTTTATGCAAATAAGCCTTAAACTCTACTTAGCCAAATGTGCATATAATGATAGGATCCACTCTTATTATACATAAAAGTGAAGCTTGCCAATACAATTCAAATGTATTGACCTTTGTGGCTGTAACTTGTATGTTGCAGGTTTGATTGATTTTAGTGAAGATTGTTTGATTAGGATTACAAAGTCTACAACCAACATCTGCCTGTGGCACTTTGAAGATGAAGGACCAAGACTATAGTTATTCCGCTGTAATGTAATGTAATAGCCAAAAGAGCTATGTAAGATGTAATAAAAATTATATTATTCCTGGTTATAAATTTATATTATGACCTTTGTATCATGATATTACATCTTAACTGTGGATGCTAGCTATTGATCCAGGGACTAGCATTGTAAAACACAGGAGGAATCTACCTTATTGGGTTGGGACCTCTACATATCAATGTTGTGGTTCTTGTTTGTAAGTTAGAACGACACTTATTGAAAGCCCCAAACCACGTAAAACATGCAAAGAAAATTAGAGGCGTCTAACTTTGTTTTGCAGGGGTGTGCTGTGATGTGATATGGCCATGATTGTGATTATATATGATGTATGCAATGTTCCTTATTGTAAGTTGGCAACCGGCAGGAGCCATATGGTTGTTTCCATTAAATCCTTCGTGTCTATTATTCAAAGTAGTTGTAATAGTTGATGCTAGTGGAAGACAACCATGAAGCGGCGTCATTGACCTTGACGCCACACCGGTGATGATGGAGATCATGTTCGTGCTTGAAGATGGAGATCGGAAGCACAAGAAGAAAGGCCATATCATATCACATATTATGAATTGCATGTGATGTTAATCCTTTTATGCATCTTGTATTGCTTAGTTCACGATGGTAGCATTATAAGATGATCCCTCAAGCACACAAATTTCATGTTTTAAAGTGTTCA
Organism: Avena sativa; assembly: GCA_916181665.1. Lineage (NCBI taxonomy): Eukaryota > Viridiplantae > Streptophyta > Magnoliopsida > Poales > Poaceae > Avena > Avena sativa. The sequence goes on from OV702283.1 coordinate 331,736,976, forward strand.
TCCTTAGTAAGCACCGTTGCTAAAGCTCGTTGTTTCGAAGCACCACGTGATGATCGGGTGTGTTAGATTGTAACACCACGGTTCTGAAAAGACCGTAGCTTCTATGTGACATGCCAATCCCTGGATCGGTTCATTGGCCCACAATAGAATAAGATGAATAACATAGCAAAATATCCGTGTATCATAATTAACGAAGATCCAGAGTACCATTATTACAATAAAAGCTTAGCTCAAGGCTAGCTCAAATTATTCAGGTAGCAACATAAACAAAGCAAATTCTCCATTCTTCAAATTGCCCACAAGTGAACAAGTGCCGAGTGGAGTACCGTGGCCTATATCGATTACTCAGAATCGGAATATCCTGCAACATGAAACGTAGAAGCCCCGAAGGGTCAATACATGGAATGTATGGCAAGTAGAGCTAGTAAAGGAGACAATAGTGCTAACATCTACATGCATATTTGGCACGTGGAGCTGTGGCTAGCTTGCATTTGCAAATACCTTTGTCCTACTTTCATAAACAGTTTTTGATTTTCTTTGAAAAGATCCCAATTACGTTAACCCATCAACATTAAAGCAATTATGAAATTAGAATGAGCGAGAAACGTGTCATGGGATCAATATCAAGCAACTCAGACGTCCATAACCGGGGACACGGCTAATCGATTAGATTATACACCCTATAGGGGTTAGTACACTTTACCCATGTGACTTGGCCAGTCCATCTCGTACCATCACTATCATTTTGGGTGATGATAGGGAGAAGTCCAGGAAGAGACCGTTCGGGAAGTAGCTCCCCAATCCCGACACGCACCGGTCCAACCTACCAAAATTCTACATCTCTGGATACGCGGGTTCGAGTTACCACAACCTACTAAGTCCAACCAACTGCCCATTTCATTATTGGCACATGGTTGTACACGTAAGCTACAAAATAAATAAGACAATCATTTTCTCTTGATTCTGGGTGCCTTTCCGCAATGATACCACCAAAAATTATCAATCCCATCACACCCAGGAGATTCATTGATTAAGTTGTTTTCGTTTTCGCAAACCAACACATTTAGAAACAACTTTCAGTGATGTAACCCATCCCTCGTTCATCATAGCATGGCTAAGCACATCTACCAACGGTGGTTCATCTACAAGGAAAGCCCTACCACATAATAGGACATAGCATAGCGATAGTATCATCCTACACATGCATCTACAAAATACACGACAATGCATTGAAAATAGTAGGACAATATCATGAACAAGGTAGCATCTACTTGCCTTGGTTGTAGCGGTCGGAAGAACAATCCACACACGAGCAAGCGTTGCACTCGTCATAATCTACACGATACAATTGCAATCATAAACAAACCATTCACAAGCATATGCAACCCAAGATGATGCAAGATGCATGCATGACAAGTGGATTGATGCTACAGAAGCACCACATAATCTTATTCAGTAAATCTACTGAATGCATGCATGGAAAAATAGTTTTAGCGCAAGGAAAACTATTATGCAAATTATAATGCTTAAAACTAGAGCCAGAACCCAAATAATTCACTACTGTTCGCATACTGTTTGTAAAATCTTGGGAAAATTCTACTGTGTAGGCATTGCTAAATAGGAATAGTACCAATTGGAATTTCTCAAAAAGTAATTATATAACTCCCTGAGTAATTAAAATACTGCAGAAAGACACTAAATAGTTTCTGCAAAAGTTTTTCTGTAAGCCTATCTTTTTAATTCACTTTGAGATTCCCCTTGCTCTACTGAATCCAGGAACATATTATTTGCAATTTTTGGAGTTACAGATCTTTTTCTACGAATTAAATACTCCAAAAGGCCATTAACTCATTTAATTAATCTGGACAAAAGCTTGCTGCAAAAGTGTAAAACCATAGTACAGAAAGATTCTACACGACTCACTGAACCTACACATATTTTATTTGTAATTTTTGGCGCAGTAGATTAATTTCTATGAATTTTGCAAGTTTCAGCTATTTTCTGCAATTTCCAAATTCATTTAAATCTTTTACTGCGCGGTCAACGCGACTGACGCGTCAGCGCTGACGCGGCTGCGACGTGGCGTCCACGCGGGCTCCACGCGGCTGCCACGCGGCACACTGGTACTGGCCGGTACCGGTTCGGCCGCGTGTCTAATCCTGCGCGTTGAAACCAGATCGGACGGCCGGGGGAGCTCGCGTCCTCACCTTGGCGGCGAGCGGCGATGGGCGCAGACGGTGGCGGCGGCGAGAGCTCCGGTGGTCCCTGGCGAGGTCGAGGTGTCTACGGGGTGCGGGGAGTCTCAGCGGGTCCGATGGCGGGGTCGGGGTGCTGCCTTGCGTCCTCGAGCAGCGGCGAAGGACAGCCGGAGGCGGGCGAGGCGTCGGGGCTCCGGCGGGAGCGGGCGGCGCCTGGGGCCGTCTGCAGCAAGAGAGAGGGGGTCAGGGAGGTCCTCTGAAGCAAGGGGCGAGTACCAGTGGGAGATAGGGGGGTCGGGGCGACTGCCTCGTTGAGGACCTCGAGCTTTGAAGCTCGACGGCGGCGGAACTTCGACGACGAATTCCGGCAGCCTGGCGGCATGTACCTAGGGTTTGGGGGAGGGGAAAAACGGGGCGAGTCGAGGTTTAAGTAGAGGGGGAAGAATCGGACACGGGGGAGAACCGTTCGGGGCGGATTCGGAGATTCTCCCGGGCGGTTCCGCGCTCGTGCCGGTCCCCAGCTCAAGGAGGGAGACGACCGGGTGGGCCCGGGGCGTCAGCGGCTACGGGAGGGGAGCGGGCTGCAACGGCGATCGCGATGGGCCGGCCCGCTGGCGGCTGCTGCGCGCTGCGCGGGGAGGGGTGTGGAGGCGGTTAGCCAGGGCGAGCTGGTGGGCTGGGCCGGGGTGGCTCAGCCGGGGAGGTAGGTTAGTTTTTTTTGTTCTTTCTTTTATTCTTTTTGCTTTTCTTGTTTCTTTCATAACTTTTTATTAGTTAATCCAAATGAATTGATTTTTGTTTTAAATTTTTTCTAAAATACCAAGGATCATCCTAGGATCATTTTTAGCAACAAAATGTCTATTTCAAACTAGTGACTTCAAGGGTCCAACTATTCCTCTTTGTAAGAGCACTTGAGTCACTTCGTCTAGGATTTGAATGCATGGTTTTGAATTTGACAAAAGATTCATGAATGCAAAATGACATGAGTGATATGCAGAACCAGATCTAAAATTTGGGATGTGACATAGATTCTGCGAGTGTATACAACGTGAGCAAGCCAGATTTGCTCATGCAGAAGCTAAGGTTTGATCTTGATGAGCCTAGCATGTATAGACATGGTCTCGGAACACGGATCACCGAAAGGTAAAGCATGAGTCATATAGTAGATATGATGAACATGTTGATTGTTCGCCATTGAAGCTACATCAACTCTCGTGATGATCGGTTTTGATGTGGTGAATTTGGTTCGTGTGATCACTAAAACAATGCGAGGGATATTATTTTGAGTGGGAGTTCAATAGCAATATAATTAAAAGTTGAACACTATTTATCATAAATTAAATCAAAGTGAATTTGCATAGTTGTTGTAGTCATTGGCATCCGTTTACCACCTTGCGCTTAGTTATAATTGAGATGATAGAACTATAGAATTCTAGTTAGTTACTTTACGAACTGGTATCGTATTGTTTTGAAGTGTTAATCTAAAGTTTAAAAGTCCCATTGCAAACTTTCAGTAAGTTCCGGTTACTCCATGAAGTTTAATAATTGATATTAAATCAAGAGTGACAATTCCAAGTGTTAGTGTATGAGTATCATGTTTTTCTCCATGATTCTTGATATTCAAAGGATTGTCTTAATATCAAGGTTATCTAGGATCTGAAAGAGTTATTTCAGAAACCATGATGTGTGGAAGATATTGTGATATCTGAAACGAAGTTTTGGTTACAACATGATAGAGTATAATATGGCAAAAGTCATGTTCTCATATTTGATGAGAATTTGCAAAAGGTTGGAGACACTAGTTTTCCTAATCCTCCAAAAGGTTTTGGAGAGCAACATTATACTCGCAATTCATCATTATAAGCTAAAATTAGCTTGATCATGGATAATTCCATGATAAGGGTGAATATTTGATGTAGGTATGTTTACTACACCAAGAGATTACTAAAGAATGGAATTTGAAAGCACACCAAACATTTGATGATGGTGATCTACTTCAAAGTGCAAGTCCAAAGACATTGGTATTTAATTATACACGCTTTGGACTATGTGTCATATGTATGACTCCACTATTGATGTTGATAGATTCTTTCAAACAGAAAAGGAAATACTAAAAGAGAATCTCATAAATATATGGCAGAAAAGAAAATACTAGAATTGTTCAGTTTAAGTATATAGATGATATACATGTTATGGCTATATTCTTTGCTTATTAAACAATGTGGTTCCTAAGTATTTGATACTGAATTTGTTGGTGTGAATCGTCATACGAAACAACAGAATTCATGAACTACAATGGCCTAAGTAACTAGCAAAAGAATATGTGATGATGTTCATCGAGAACAAATAAAGGGTTATTGTGTTGCTCGTTAAACATCAAAGCTTGCCTTCAAGATTTGTTTTATCAGGTATTATGAGAACAAAAGGGTTGTTCAAATAATTGCCGTAATCCATAAAAGATGGATGATTCACAAATCTCGTTGTAGAAATCACATCCATAAAACTAGTGCTAAAATGTCGAAAGACAAATTAATTAAAAGGTCACTTAGGAAGTGACATCGCTGTTTAAATTATAATGGAAAGAAAACATGAAGAAACTCCAAGCTGATGGAATTTTGGAGTCTTTTGATTTTTGATCAAATGACGCTTGTGAAACTTTCCTAGAGATAATTAAAACTTCGTTCATAGGCCAAAAGGGAACGAATGACTAGCTTATTGGAACTTGTACATATTGTTGTACGAAGTCCATTATGTGTAATCAAGAGCGATGGATTTCAACTTCATATGCTTCTTCAAAAAAATTGAGTGAATATTTACTTAATAAGGATGAAGTATGAAACATTTGAAAAGTTCAAAGACTTTCAAGATGAAGTGCAAAATCATTGTAACAAGAATATAAATAGTTTATGATAAGATCATAAAGGAAGATATTTGAGTTACAAGTTTAGCATAATACCTAAGATTTAAGGAATTGTTCCGTGAATTTCCATGTCCCGAAACACCATAAGAGTATGGAGCGTTCGAGATATGTAATTAAACCTTGTTTGACATGGTAAGATCGAAGGTGTAATTCATAAAACTGCCATTATAATTTAAAGATTAAAAGCTTTAGAGACTACCATTTTTCCACTGAAAAGAGCTTCATCATAATCCATTGAAATGACACCATATAAAGTTATGGTTTGGGATAAAACCCAATTAGTCCTTTCTTAAACATTGGTATGCTATGCATAAGAAAGATGTTTGCAACCAAAGTCGGATGAACCTGTCTTTGTATGTTATTTCGAATAACTATTCCTCCATAACATCGGAGACAAAAGTGTTTGTCGCTTAGAACGTCAAGTTTCTTTGAGAAGGAATTTTCCGTGAAAAGTTAAGTGGGAGGACAATAGAACTTTGATGAGGTGAAAAGAACCTTAGCTATATGTGCAAAGTTGCGCAGCGCCGAAACGTGTTCCGGAGGCAGCAACAATGCTCATGGCTCACGTGCCTCAAAGGTTGTGGTTACGAAGGTCAAAGTTTCTATTGAACCAAGTAGGTCGAGTAAACAATCAAATGCCAAGATTTGAGGGTTGAATCATTATTTGAGAATAATGAACGTACTACATGCAAAGAAGCGATGATGGGCCCTGACTCCGTAAAATGGCTTGAAGCCATAAAATCTGTGATAGTTCCATACACGAGAAATCAAGTTTTGAACTTGAAGGACCCTCGAGAAAGGTATAATACCTTACAGTTGTGTTTGGATCTATAAAGAAATAGACATGGATGTTGCACATCTATGAAATAGTCGACATGTTGGGAAAGAGTTCACAACAATGTTCAAAGGTTGACTATGACAAGATTTGATCTTTGATAGCGATATTTAGTCTAGACGGATTAATGTAGAAACCACTACATATAATTTTGTTATGTGGTAGTTGAATAAGCAAAACAAGTTCTTCTAATAGAATTGTTACCTAGGACATGTGCATAACACGGTCCATAGGGTTTTGTTAATTCAAAGGATGCTAAAAGCATATGCAAACTTCAATTGTTGAAGTAAGCATTGCGGAGTTGGAATCTTCACTATGATGAAACTGTTAAAGGAGTTTAAATTCGTTGGAGACGATGAAGATGCTTGCATTTGCAAGAAATTAAGTGGGAGCGCTAAGACATGTTTCTAATACATTATGTGGAAGACATATTGTTGATTGGAAATGATGTATATTTCATTAACACATATTAATAATTTCATCCCGATGAAAGACTTAGGCAAAACCCAAATATTTGGCATCAATAGACGCTAATATGGTTGTGCCGAAAGTACATAGATGATGTATTGAATGAGTTCAATATAGAAACTACAAGAAAGGTTCTTGTCGCACAGAAAGGATTGAATGAGTTCAATATTGATGATATATTCAAGTGTATTGACACTTGGTAAGTGAAACAAAGATTCAAGTATAGATTGATACTTGATGTATGAAATCACAAAGAGTATTTATATCAATCATACTGTGATATGTACAAATCCAGATATATCCTATGCTCTAAATGTTATGAGCATATACCAGAATGATTCATAAGATGATCATTGGATGATAGTAAGGATATTCTTATGATCTTTTGGAAGAACTAAGAGTATAATATTTTGTAGAAGTGGCAAATAGATGGTTAGTACATTGTAAAAGCACTACATTGATACTAGTTTTGTCACAAAGTACAAATTAAGTTTATCTCAATATAAACTAAGGGTGGCACAATATAATGGAAAGTAAGTTCCATAATGGATTTGGATGAGTTCCAAAGTTAAGACATTATGACAGATACTACAACAAAAGGGCTAAGTATATAACTTCTATTATAGCAGCTAAAGAGGGCATTTGTGTCAAGTAGTTTGTTATCAAACTAGGTGTAGTTCACAGCGGGATAATACTATGAAGATATATTGTATGACAATATTATCAACATGTTTTAACCCCGAAGAATTAAAGGTCTCACCAAAGGACCAAATTTGTACAAAGCCATCTCATTAGAGAATGAGTGATGCGTGGAGACGCAAAGACATGCAATTACACACGGACCTGGAAGTGTCAGATCCGGAGATCAGTTGACCACTAGCAATCGTGTACATACAACACCAGAAAGCCATAGGTGTTGAATACACAAAGGTTTGAAACTAGATTATTGACTCTAGTGCAAGTGGGAGACTGTTGGAGATATGCCCAAGAGGCAATAATAAAGTGGTTATTATCATATCTTCATACTTATGATAAATGTTTACATACCATGCTATAATTGTATTAATAGGAAACATTAATACTTGTGTGATTTGTAAACATAAAAGAGTCCCTAGTAAAGCCTCTTGTTAAACTAGCTTGTTGGTTAATATATGATCATGGTTTCCTGATCATGAACATAGAGATGTTATTAACAACAGGGTCATATCATTAGGAGAATGATGTGATGGACATACTCCTATAGTTAAGCATAGCATAAAGATCAAGTCATTTAATATAGTTCATTTGCTATAAGCTTTCTGATACATAGTAACCTAATTCCTTCGACCATGAGATCATGCTAATCACCATCACTGGAAGGATGCTTTGATGACATCAAACACCACACCGTAACTGGGTGGCTATAAAGGTGGCATTGAGTGTTTGGAAAGTATTGGTTGAGACACATGGATCAAGAGTGGGATTTGTCCATCCATATGACGGATAGATATACTCTGGGCCCTCTCGGTGGAATGTCATCCAATTAGCTTGCAAGCATGTGACTGTCTCACAAGGGATCACATATCACGGGAACGAGAAAAGAGTACTTATCAGTAACGAGGTTGAACTAGGTATGCAGAGATACCGACGATCAAAACCTCTGATAAGTAAACTATCGTGAGACAAAGGGAAATTGGTATCGTATGTAAGTGGTTCATTTGATGGAAAAGTAATCGTAGAAATATGTGGGAGCCATATGAATTTCCAGATTCCTCTATTGGTTATTGATCGGAGAAGTGTCTCGGTCATGTCCGCATAATTCACGAACCGTAGGGAGACACACTTAAGGATTCGACGTTGTTGAGTAGTTATGGAATGATGAGTAAGAGACCGAATGTTGTTTGGAGTCTCGGATGGGATCCAGGATATCACGAGGAGATCCGAAATGGTCCGGAGAATAAGATTCATATAAGGAAAGTCATGTTTCGGGGTTGGAGAATGGTTTCGGTGTTTTCATCGGGAATGTTCTAGAAGGTTCCGGAATGTCCGGCACTCCGGAGGGGAAGGGTACATGAATGTGTCATAACAAGTTGGAATGGTTGCATCATGTACTAGGTGTCATCGCTGAACAAAATAAAGGGATAAATCAAATCCTAGTTTGAAAAGTCAAACGCCAATTTGAAAAGTCAAACGGCTATTTTGTTTGGTGGAGGGAGAGTAGGAAACCTACTTGGGGAGGAGTTCCCTCCCTCCACCGCCGGCCCACTTGGAGACCGAGTTGGGGAGGGACTCCCCTCCCCTTGGCGCGCCCCCTCCACCTATATATGCCCCTCCTTGACACAACACCACGCCCCTCTAAACCCTAACCCTAGCCGCCGCCGCCCACCATAGCCGCCGCCTAGGGCAACTCGCCGCCGCCTAGGGCAAACCCTAGCCGCCGGCCTTGCCTCCTCCTTGGTGCGTCTAAACCCTAGATCACCGAGGATCTCTCATAGTCCACCATACTCGCTCCGGCTTAAGGCGAAGCCCTGCGAGATCTCCCCTCTACTTCCGGTACCACGCCGTCGTGCTGCCGGAATCACGAGGAGAGTGCTACAACCTCCACTGCCTGCTGGAACAAGGGAGAGGAAGGTCTTTGTCGAGTATCGAACGTGTGACCGACTGTGGGAGCGCTGCCGGAACGCAGCGCCGGAAGGATCGTCTGCGCGATCTTGAGATCGGGAAGAGTACGACTACATCAAACACGAGAATCCGCTCTCGTTAAACACTTTGGAATCTTCGAGGGTGAGTTATTCCATCAACTCGTTGCTACAATCTAGTAGATAGATCTTGGCTAGTTTGTTTGTATGCGGTAGAATTTTTTTGTTTTCCATGCTACGAACCCCTACAGTTATTAATAACATCCAATCTCCATGATCAGGAAACCATGATCATCTATTAATCAACAAGATAGTTTAAACAAGAGGCTTATTAGGGACTCTTTTATGTTTACAAAACACACAAGTATTAATGTTTCTGGTTTAATACAATTAATGCATTGAATGTAGACATTTATCATAAACACAAAGATATAATAATAACCACTTTATTATTGCCTCTTGGGCATATCTCCAACAGATATCCCCATTGGCCCGTGTGTTAGACTCATCAACGGAGGTGCACTAATCGGAGCAGCTGCAAGGAATTTTTGTGTGTGGTGATGATGGCTACACACGCTTCTATTCTTGTAGACAGTGTTGGGCCTCCAAGTCTAGAAGTTTGTAGAACAGCATCAAGTTTCCCTTAAGTGGATCACCCAAGGTTTATCGAACTCAGGGAGGAAGAGGTCAAAGGTATCCCTCTCAAACAACCCTGCAATTAAGATACAAGTATCTTGTGTCCCCAACACACGCAATACACATTCCAGGTGTATAGGTGCACTACTTCGGCGAAGAGATGGTGAAATACAAGTAATATGGATGATTATAAGTGGTGATTGTAATCTGAAATAAAAATGGCAGCAATAAAACATGTAGCAGAACAAATTGTAAATGGTGTTTTAATGCTTATAAACAAGGCCTAGGGATCATACTTTCACTAGTGTAAACTCTCAACAATGATAACATAATTGAACACATAAATATCTTTTCTTCACTATGCTACCCTGAACTACTCTCCGGTTGGATAACAAACACCAATTCACCGCGTAGGACTATAAAAGCACACCTTAAAGTTCGCATTCCCCATCTAGGTAACCCCACACTGTCACCTTGAGCGCTATATGGTTCCAGACAAACACCACAATTTCATAGAGAAATCCAACTAAAATCATAACTCATGATAAGTATTTCTGTAATCTTTAGCCTAAGAGGCACACACACGGTGGGCACACTGTCACCTTCACACACGTGGGACAAGGTGTCTCCGGAGATCACATTAATAAAAGAACTTGAGTAGCATAATAGACAAAGAGTAGAATCTACTTATTCAACTAGATTACAAAGCTCATGATCACAATAAGATCGCACCATGGAAAGAGAGATGAACACATAGCTATCGGTAAAGCTCTTAGCCTTGGGGGAGAACTACTCCCTCCTCACCATGGGAGTCAGCAATGGTGATAGAGATGGCGGTGGAGTCGATGGAGATGGCTCCGGGGGCAATTCCTCGTCCCGGCAGGGTGCCGGAACAGAAACTTCTGTCCCCCGAATCTCGTCTTCGGTGGCGGTGGAGCTGCAGAACTTTTTGTGGAATTCTGATCTGGTATCTAGGGTTTTTGTCTCGGGGGGTTTATATAGGCGAAGGGGCGAGGTCGGTGGACGCCCGAGAGGCCCACACCATAGCCATGCGTGGCTAGGGGTGGACCCATGCCACCCTATGGTGTGGCCGCCTCGGTGCCCTCCTTCGTCTCTGCTTTGGACTCCGTCTTGTGTCAGAAAAAAATCAACTTTGGCTTTTGTTTCGTCCAATCCCAGAATATTTATTTACTAGTTTTTTTGAAACCAAAAACAGCAGAAAATAGGAAACTGGATCTTTGGCACTTGTTAATATGTTAGTTCCAGAAAATTCATCGAAATGCCACAAAGTGTAGACAAAACATAAGATAGTTCATCCAAAACAAGCATGGAGCATAAAAATTTATAGATATATTTGCAACGTATTAGCATCCCCAAGCTTAAATACTGCTCGTCCTCGAGTAGGTTAGTGATAAAAATAATAATGTTTGAGGTGACATGCACCAACACAACCTTGATCAAGGTATTGCAAAGCATTGATAGCTGGAATCAAAGTACTCTAAACATAAGTATGAAAGATATATTTCTAACAATAAGACATAGCAACTATGTTGCAACATGAAAGGCAACACAAACAAAAGATCATGAATAATGCTTTGAAAGACATTTGTTTGTTTCACATATAGAAAACATAGCAAGAGTGGTATTCAGCTTATCCTTCATGAAATAGCAAAACATAAATTCATCGGCCACCTTCAAAGTTCATAAGGATGACTAGATACAAATAATTTAAGAACAAGCAATACCATAATTATGAATCAATCAACAAGTTTTGGGACAATGCACATTGAACTCAGAATGACAACTATGCTCTCTTAACTGGTGTATAAAGATAGAAGATGGAGACTCAACAAAAAGTAAAAAAGAAAGGCCCTTCACAGAGGGAAGTAGGGCTTAAATGGTTTTATAAAGCTTCCAAAAATTATGGTACTTATTAGCTTTGATCTCTCATTGCCCCTATCATAAGCATCTTGAAGTGATTAAGGTTAAAGTTAGGGCAAATATGAGTTATATGACAAATCACAAATTAAAATCTCATGCCCCTTGAGTATGAGTACCGAGACCTCATGCTACTCAACTTTGGTCCCAGGCAAGTTCTTGTCATTGTAAGTATATGTGTATCATAGAGAACCGCCAACTGGGTACCCCTTCCCCATGACACAAGAGCTATCCCATATCAAAATTACAAGGCAACAGACAGTAAGCATCTCAGCGATCTTTTTATTTGCTATTTTCATAGGTTTTTATTGAGGATGCTTCATAGAATGCCACTATGGTTTCGCTGCAAGTTTCCACCATGATTAGGCATGGCTTAGGCTAGCCGCCCAGGCGTTTCTCTAACACATATACAAACTCCATGGACTTACAAGCTCCCATCTTATTTCACACCGACAACATCCATAAACAAAAGAACATGATATCAACTAAATAGAATAAGTGCAATGTTGAAAGCGTGCCCCATGACAGCATGGTTTTGCTAATTCCCAACTTACAATTTGCAAGCATATAAGCATCATAAGATAGTCACAACGGTTCAGGTTTATTAAGTGCAAAAAATAAAATGTGCCTTCAAGTTTGTGAGAGCTTTAATCACTAATTTTCACATAACAAAAATTTAATTTGGAAGATATAAAAGCATGAATATACTTGGATTGGTGTAACACACCATGCATAGGAATTTATAGTGGAATCATTGGAATAACTTGGTTTCTTGGGAGTTGGATGCACGAGTAGAGCTCATACTCAGTATAGGTGGAGGCTAGCAAAAGACTAGGAGCGACCAACTAAGAGAGCAATAACGGCCATAATCATGCAGAGCGACAAAACATTATTAATCAAAGCATAAAGTGGTATCACAAGTCAAAAACTAAATGATCATAGAGGCTAAGGTGACTGGTTCATAGTCATAACATGGTGTAAGCATGTGCCAAGTCAACCCAATGAAAGCATCAAAGGAGAATACCACAATATTATGCTTTAGTATATGCTAAAACAACCCATGATTCTTTCATGGCACATTAATCAATCTCAATTGTTTGAAACAAGTCATGCTACAACAATAATCACTAATCATATGGTCAAAGCAACATCTAACATGACATGATAAAGTCTAAGCCACAGCCAAAACAAGCTTCTTTTTTGTAACACCATAAGCATGAAACATTCTACTCTTTTCCAACACCAATCGACTTATTTGAAACAACTTACAAAGATAATAATCAATAAATACCAAAGAGCTTGTATCACATAACTACAAAGAAGAACTAAAAAGTTCTAAGCAAAAATAAGAAGAAAACTAGAGCTAAACACAGTGCTAGCAAAAGAGAACACTCACAGAACAATAAGAGTGAAAACTAGAGTGTTCTAAGCAATGAAGAACAGGGTGTGATTTCTCTAAAAGAAGTATGCTGGGATCCAACCAACTTATTGCAGAACAAAACAAAATAAAACTAAAAACAAAAACAAAGACGCTCCAAGAACAACACAAAGTGCATGAAGCAATAAAAATGTAGTATCATGAAAGAAGACCCGAGATTTTTGTTGATGAAGAAGGGAATGCCTTGGGCATCCCCAAGCTTTGACGCTTGTACCTCTTGAATATTACTTGGGGTGACATGGTTGGCATCCCCAAGCTTGAGCTTTTGTCCATACTTCATCTCATCACATCATTCTTCAGTGACCCAGCATACCACTGCATGATGTATTATACTATAGTCGTTGACATAACACCAATGAAACACCGTTCACTAGTATTACATCCCTTAGGATGGCACAACAGAAACACAACGGGTCCAATACATGGCTAAAGGTTACAACTCACTCTTTACATAAGATCCAGAGAACATTCTAGGTTAAAGAGAGAAAAAGAATTTCTTACGGAGAAGAATCAAAGGTAAATAGCACAAGAACAAATATACTATTGCATCTAGTATCCTGGGTAAGAGTTTGGCATTGCTGCTATTGCAACGCACTACAGAAATAGGTTCTTTGGCTAGAGATTATACTTCTATCCAATCAATAACTTCGTTTTCACTTGAGTTGAGGTATATGTTGTCTTCGTTGAAAAGCTTTAGCTTTTGATGATTCCGGGAGCATAACTTGATGTAGACATCTTCTTAGTGGCTTCAGAATCTAGCAAGGGTTAAGAAGATACTTTGAGTACGAGCGTACTCAGCAAATTCACTAGAAAAGGAGTGTTTGATGCACTATAACTACAGCCACAGACCGTAGGTCGTAGGCAATGCAAGTTTTCATAAACATTTCTTCAAAGGTTGCTTTTATTCTAAAAGCTATGTCCGTCAGCCTTCACGGGTTTACCAGAACCTTCATGGGGTTCCTTTCCCGCCGTATTCACAGCTCCTTCTCGGAACAGGGAGTAACAAGTTACAGTTCTTACACTCTGCAGAGGTGCATTACGTTACCCATGAGAGATCAACTCTTTGTTGCACAACCGGGCAGCTTATTCCCGTCCACAGTTCCATGATGTGGGGCCTAGAAGATGATCCAAGCCAATCACTGCCCCCTTCGCGACCCTGCATGCCTCCTTGGTGTACACCATGCCCACATAAATAATTAGGGCAATGGTTTGAACAAACCGTTAGATGCCAGAACTATCGTGGGACGATGAGGGTTCCCACCCATATGCTGCATATCCTCTATGAATTACCAATTAATATGCACGCTACAAGGATAACAGCCACGACCTGCACATCCGGCTTCATGCGAGAGGAAGAAGATACAGCTGACTTTTCCGTCCCATTCCAAATCTCATGGTAAACGCGTAATATACGGCACAAGAATCACTGGCGACATTGGTTGTTAAGTCCTAGGTGATATGGTTCTGAACAGTGGTATCCCAACTGTCAGATTTAATAGATTAGCTGATCACCCTGGATCAGTAATCAATAGTTTTCATTATTATTAAAAATAGTGTTTTCTGACCTTTTTCAAATGCAGGTGAAGACAACACTAGATTTGTAAAATACTTTACAGAAAATAATCAAAGGACATGAGCAAGTGTGAACTTGCCTTTTGTGATTGCAAGATTATGCACTCATGGTCTTCGAGTTAGTATAAGATGCAAAATCTGAAATCAGCATCATTGGTCCAATAAGGACTAATGTTTAAAGAAGCAATATGATTTTATGCATAAGTAATGTAATGCACGTTCTAAATGCAAATCCCGGGAATAACATTTTCCTAGGGTTTGGATTCCGAAAATGGTTACTTTGGAATGTGTGGTCCTTTTAGATAAGTTTCATAGTTGTACTTTTATTGGAGTTTATGAGTGGTTGTAAGCATCACATATGTAGGAGTAAAGTATACATACTTATGATATACTAGTTAGGATTACTTATACAGGGTTTCTTATTTGAAGTGGCAAAAAGGATAACCTTCGAAGAAAAGGTTTCTCTTCTAGGGTCTAGACAAATTGTGTGGTTAGTTTGTGGTGGTTGATGTTATTTGTTTGCTCAAATGGTTTGGTTTGAGTTGCTTTATAGTTTAACTACTTCAGACCAAAGTTAACTATAAGACATATAGTAATGCTTATAGTGTTGTATTAAGATTCTGTAGACTAAAGTTAACTTTAAAGTATAGATAGTTTTGAAAGTGTCATACTTATACCTTGGTATCTTGTATATCTGAAATGTGTTCTTTAAGTTACTTAAGATTGTTTATTCTGTTACTTGAGTAATGGTTTCTTTATGTGAGTATGGAGTAATATCATTTATCTTTTATCGATAAGTGGGTATAGTTTATGAACCCAACATAATGTTGCTTAACTACTTATGAATTTATATAGTGTTGTAGTAGTTTTTGTAATTTGGTGATTAATATGGTTTAGAAAAGGTTTGATTGTTCTCAAGTTGTGCTATAAGAATTTTATTATTAGTGGAATTCTTTTTAGAGATAATCTTTGTTTAAGGTGGTGGATTCTTCTAAAATAAGAACATTTATAATGTTTTAAACCATTATGGCATTAGATTATTAATATTTAAGACTAATACTATTTATTAGACTTATTTAACTCATTTTAGGAATATTAGTAAATTTTTATTTATTTTTATATGAATTATTAATGAAGTAAATAAGTTTAAATTTGAGTTATTAAAATATTCAATTTTCTTGTTTATCCAAAAAGGAGATTATTAGATTTTTAGCATGTAAATAATATTTTTGTGATCATTTTGGTAGACAGTGTTGGGCCTCCAAGTGCAGAGGTTTGTAGAACAGCAGCAAGTTTCCCTTTAGTGGATCACCCAAGGTTTATCGAACTCAGGGAGGAAGAGGTCAAAGTTATCCCTCTCAAACAACCCTGCAATTAATATACAAGAAGTATCTTGTGTCCCAGACACACCCAATACACTTACCAGGTGTATAGGTGCACTAGTTTGGTGAAGAGATAGTTCAATACAAGTAATATGGATGATTATAAGTGGTAATTGCAATCTGAAATAAAAATGGCAGCAAGCAAACATGTAGCAGAAGTGATTGTAAACAGTGTTTTAATGCTTAGAAACAAGGCCTAGGGATCATACTTTCATTAGTGGACACTCTCAACAATGATAACATAATTGAACACATAAATATATTCTCTCCACTATGCTACCCTGAACTACTCTCCGGTTGGATAACGAACACCAATTCACCATGTAGGGCTATAAAAGCGCACCTTAAAGTTCGCATTCCCCATCTAGGTAACCCCACACTATCACCTTGAGCGCTAGATGGTTCTAGACAAACACCACAATTTCATAGAGACATCAAACTTAAATCATAACTCATGATAAGTATTTCTGTAATATTTAGCCTAAGAGCCACACACGGTGCGCACACTGTCACCTTCACACATATGGGACAAGGTGTCTCTCAAGATCACATTAATAAAAGCACTTGAGTAGCATAATAGGAAAAGAGTAGCATCTACTTATTGAACTAGATTACAAAGCTCATGATCACAATAAGATCACACCATGGAAAGAGAGATGAACGCATAGCTACCGGTAAAGCCCTTAGCGGGGGATAACTACTCCCTCCTCATCATGGGAGTCAGCAATGGCGATAGAGATGGTGGTGGAGTCGATGGAGATGGCTCCGGGGGCAATTTCCCATCCCGGCAGGGTGCCGGAATAGAGACTTCTGTCCCCCGAATCTCTTCTTCGGTGGCGGTGGCATTGTGGAACTTTTCGTGGAATTCTGATCTGGTATCTAGGGTTTTCGTCTCGGGGGGTTATATAGGCGAAGGGGCGAGGTCGGTGGACGCCCGAGGGGGCACACCATAGCCAGGAGTGGCCAGGGGTGGACCCACGCCACCCTATGGTGTGGCCGCCTCGGTGCCCTCCTCCGTCTCTGCTTTGGACTACGTGTCATGTCGGGCATAATAGGAACTTTGGCTTTTGTTTCGTCCAATTACGAGAATAATTCTTTACTAGTTTTTGTTAAACCAAAACAACAGAAAACAGGAAACTGGCTCTGTGGCACTTGTTAATATGTTAGTTCCAGAAAATTCATAGAAATGCCACAAAGTGTAGACAAAACATAAGATATGTCGTGGTGGTGGCACGACAGATGCCATGGGTAGGCTTAAGTTGGGGGCCGAATGGGTGCTTGTGGTCACCGGGGAGGGAGTGCACGGTCGAGCCATGCACGAAGAACAAGTAGAACTCTCCACACTTGACAATTTGATTGATACCCCAAAGATTACAAGTCCTCCTTGAGCTGTATTGGCTTGAGTACACAGCACATGTTCTCTACTTGGTCCAACCTCCCTCTACTACTGCTATGCTCTCCCTTATATAGGTAGTGCTAGCTAGCTAATACCCCTTTGGGTTCTAGGGTTTACTGTTTGGATCTTGGTCCCTACAATATGGGCCGGGTTATGGGCTTGCCTTAAGCCCATAGGCCCGGTCCTTAAAGCTTGACAGCTAACGGTCTTTTGGTACGCTGCTTCTTGTTCTTTTTGGCGTCATGCTGTTACTTTGTACGTCAGCGCTTGCTTTGGGCGTCACCCGGCGTCGCCCTTCTCTTTTGACCATGCTTTACCATGGTCCTTCCCGAACCTTACTCGGGAAGGTGCCACGTGTCCTTCTTGACCCGGCCCTTCCTCGGTTAACTCGGCTCGTTGGTACCAGCAAGGGTTACAACTTTCTCCTAAACGGGCCGAGATAGTTTGTATCTCGGCTTTTTTGCTTATCTTACCCGGCCGTTCTTACCCGACCTGGTTCATTTTTTACTCAGAGCCAACCCAGCTGCGCTATGTTTCCCCTCTCGTGACCCTACCAGGGGTTATCCCCCCGACATTAATCCCCGAAGTTGGTGAGGTCTAGCAGTTCAAGCTATTAGGCGTCTCCAGGTTCCTTTTGTGTGAATGGAACTTCGTTTTTGTCTTTTCTCTGCCTCAGTTTTGCACCTTGTCGGGTTAGTCTGACAATTTTGGGTCAATTCTTTGACTTCTTGGCTCATTCTTGCCTCGAGCCGAGTTATTTTGGCCAATTCCGGGTCATTTTCGGCGCACTTCAGTCACTGACAGCTAGTAATCATGATTACTTGCCTCAATTTTTGTTCCAAGTTCTGGCGGCATAGTGACGGCTGCGCAGTTATTCCCCGTCACTGTGGTAGTCCCATCGGTCTGCTCCTCTTGTCCTTCCAGCCGTGACGTGGCACCAGATTTTTCGTGTATCCTTGGCTACGTGGCACTCGCTGACTGGCTCACCTGGCCTGGTACACGTCCACACGCTGGCCGCACGGCATAGTTAGATCCCACGACGGGGGGTTTTACTGCCCTTAAGTAGGGGTTGGGGGTTTCCACTTCCCCCACGCCCGTTCAGTTTCCTTAGCATTTCTTCTTCCTCACGCCTGCAAGATTCAATTGCCTCCTTTGCGGTTCCTTCTCCTTCTTGCTCTAGTCCTGCGATTGCCCCTGTCCTCTTTCAATTTCAGCACGGGTCCTCACTGTTCCAAGCCTCTCCTTACCGAGGAGGAGACAGACTCCGATGACCTCATGGATGCTCGCGACGGTGCTGATGGTGCCGAGGAGCAGGAGGTCCCAGCCTGCGAGCGCGGTGGCTGGGAAGGCTCGGAGGTCTCCACCGAAGAAGTGGAGTGGCTTCGGTCCACCAGACGCATCCCACTGCAAGTGGATTGCCGTCTTCCCACCGGTGAGATTTCCCCCACCCCTCAAGATGGTGAGCAGGTGGTTTTTCTTTCACACTTCAAACGCGGTTTTGCCCTTCTTGTGAGCACCTTCTTTTCTTTGTTTCTTTCTACCTTCCATTTGCAGACCCACCATCTTCCTGCCAATGCAATTGGCTCTCTCTCTTGTTTCATCTCTACCTGCGAGGCCTATCTTGGGATTTGGCCTACAGTTCTCCCGTGGTCCAAATACTTTCGCTTCAAAGTTCAGCTTGTTCCCCAGCCTGAAGTTCCCCGTGCCGAGAAGAAACCTACTCGGTGCGGTGCTGCTAGCATCACTCCCAGGAGGGATTCCATCTTTCCTCGGGTTGCTGGTATCGACGCTTGCAAGAAATGGCATAGAACCTTTTTCTATGTCAAAAATAGCGGGTCCACTGACAACATTCGGCTTCCCCCTTTCTCGGATGAGGTCCCCAACAAGAAGTACTGGCAACTTGACCAGCGCAACCAAGACTCTGCGGTAAACGAGGCGAACGCTATCCTGGAAAGGTTGTTGTCGCTGGATGAGAACTTTCATCTTGCCGACTTTGACCTCATGTGCACCTTTATCTCACGACGGGTAAGCCCCATCCAAGCCATGAGCCACAAGATGTGCTTCATGAGCGGGTCCCATGATCCCACTCGGAATTCCACTAAGGAGCTCACTCATGACTCCATCGCCCGCCGAGTAAGCTCAATCTTCAAATTGAACTTGGCAGATGATTGGGCTTGGAGTTGCCCGCCGTTTAGCCGGGTCAGACCTGTCCCCTAGGTAAGTTTTCTGAATTACTTTCTCGCCGAGTAGGCTTTAGCTCTTTTGCCACTCTTTAGTTCGGTTATTTAGTTTTTCATTCTGTTTGTCTCTCGCAGAATCTCCTTCACCAGGTTGATGACAGTACTGTCCCTCCTGCTGGCTTTAACAGGGATCGCTCTGACTCGGATGAGTTCGAGTATGATCTGGAGTGCTTCATGCCCATCCCGCACACTGCGGCTGCTTCAGCTTCGGGTAAGAGTCAATCTCGCAATCCCTTAAAAGATTGGTCTGACGATGATGAGGATGATGATTGTACGCTTTTGGAGGTACATGCCTTGTGAGCTTAATCTCTTTGCTTATCCGAGTAAGCCCGTTATTTATGCAGCTGGTCAGGTACATGACGTTCCTCCTCTCGCCGTGGGAGGAGTCGGCAAGATTCCTGTTGCTAAGCCTAAGCGACACGGAACCTCCTCCAGCACTCAGCCGGCCAAGAAGAACAAGCCCACTCCGGCAGCTCCTGCTGCCCCTGCTGCTGCCAGCCTGGGTGCGACTCGCCAAGCTGCTGGGCGCCGAGTCACACGCCGGGTAGCCCGCGACCCGGTCGTCACCGGGTAAGTTTGTTTTTACTTTGCCTTCTCTGTTCTTTTATTTTTCATCCTTGATGTTCTCTCATGCATGCCTTGTTATTTTCAGTGTTGCACCTTTGACGGCGAATCAGACTGCTTCTAGCATTGCCTCGCCGCTTAGGCCTGCACCTCCTCTAGCTGACTCGGCGGTGCCGAGTCCCGTCCGGGTCGAGGCTCACACTGTTGAGGCTCACGCTTCTCAGTGTCAGTCAGACCCGGTGGGTCATTCGGCTAGCGCTCCTAGCGTTGGCCAGGAAAAACTTCCTGATCTTGGTGCCCACAAGTCTGGCGCCGAGAAACCATCTGCCACCAGTTCCTTTGGCATCATCCCTCAAGCTGATGTGAATGAACAACTTCCTGATCTTGGAGCCAGCAAAACTGCTGAACCCAGTCAGGGGGCTCCAAGATCCTCTCCAAATCCTCGTGCTCGCTCTCAAATTCTGTCAAAGGGCCAGACCTAGCCCAAGGCTTCTGGTTCTACTCGCCCCTCTTCTGGCAAATCCACCTCTTCCAAGCAAACAACTCTAATTTGCGCTCCGGGTTCTGCTCCTCAGATCCGGCCTCTGACGTCGGAGACAAAGCTCGCTTCAACAGATAAGGGGGACGAATCTGCGGCTGCCGGGTCAGGTGATGACTCCAGGGCTGTTGCCCTCCATACCTCTGCCGCTGCAAACCGTGCCACTGTGGGAACCGCCCTGAAAACGGGTCGAGTTCTTACTCGGATGCTCAGTGGCAAGAGCCTTGGTTCGGCTGAACCTTACGCTGTGGCATGGAATGCAGCAGGCGAGCAGGAGGTCAGCACTCGTGCCGAGAAGAAGTTGAAGCTGGGCCCCAAGGCTGTCTCCGACATGACCCAGCAGGCCATTTCTCTGATGGCCCGCGTCGACGAAGTGAACGAGGTAAATTAACTTCTCACTCTTTTGCGTTATTGAGTGTTCCCTTTATACATATCACCTAGTCCCCGAGGTTGCAGCCGAGTAAGAAACTTACTCGGCTGTAAGCTCCTCAATAGTCACTTAGTCTTTAGATCCTTTACTTCAAGCCTGTATGTTAGAACTTCAATCCCCATCCCTCGAGGTTACTGTCGAGTAAAAAACTTACACGGCTGTAAGCTCTTAAGCTCTTTGATTCTTTTGTGCCAAACTCATGTTAGAGCTTCAATCCTGTCACATCCCAAGATTTTCCAAATCTTGTAATGTGAAAATAAATGAATAAAATAAAACTTTGTTTGATTTTCAGGGCCAGAAGAAACTTTTTGAATTCAATTGGAACTTCATACCAATTTGGATCAAATAAAATCCTAAGGAAGTTTAAAAGAAAAACATTTTAAAATATAGGAAAATACAATGTTTTGGAAATACTATTTTTGATATTTTAAATAAAAGGATTTGGTTTTCAAGAGAAAAGGTGGATTCATAAATAAAGATTATTTTATAAAGCCAAATTAAACCTTGGCCAAGCTTTGGATTTAAAACATTTTGTTTTGAATAAAAATAGCAAAAGTTGATTTAAATAAATTAATAAGGATTTAATATCCAACTTTATTTAAATAAAAGGTTTTACCAATTTAATTGAAACATCAAAACTTATTAAATTATTTAAAATAAGTTTTCCAAATATTTGATATTCACAAATAAAACCTACTGAAGTGTTTTGGCTTTATTTTAGATTTCAAAATAAATATTTTAAATAAAATAAATCCTAATTGATTTAATAATGAAGGTCTATTGAATTTAATTATTAATGGACCCTAAAATAAAAGGTTATTTTATTTTATTTTAAACAAGCTTTCCAAGTATTCTTTACTTTCAAATAAAACCTACTGATATGGTTTTGAAAGTATTTGGATTTCAAATGAAGATTTTATTAAATAAACCAAACCCTATTTTATTAATAAACCATGGTCCATTTTATTTAATTAATAAATGGAACCTAAAAAGATTTAAAATATTATTTTATTTTGGAAGTTGGTTTATGCTACTAAACAGAACCAAATTCTTAGTGCAAGGTTTGGTGATTATTTGATTTGATTTGGACATTGTTTGTTTGTTTGGAAATTCAAAACAGAAATTGGAAATGGAAAAAGAAAAGAGTTCAGCGTAGGAAAAATATAAAGAATAGGACAACCCAACCCAGCAGCCCAACAGGCCCAGAAACAGCCCAGTATTCCCTCCCCGAAAGAAAACGATTCGCACGCAGTATCAAACCCACTGAGTGAATGACGGGTGGACCTCCCTCTCACTTCTTTTCCCACTGACGACTGGACCCCACTCCTACTGTTCTTCTTTCTCACCCGCGCGACCTTTTCTCCCTCCCTCGACACCGTTCCTGCCGATGATCTCGCAGCCTTAATTCGCTTTAACTCGACCACCGTTACCAGCTTTGATCACGCGGGTTTAAACGCCCATGTCTCCTCTACATTTCCCCTCTGACACACCACGCTGGCACGCCCCAGACCTCCCCAATTTCCTTCCCGAGCATCCTCTGTTCCGACGAGGTCCGGTACCGATTCCGGCGACTCGACACCGCCCCGACCCTCCCTGAGCCCCCTGGCAGCTTACCCACTCCCAGACGCATCTCCCCGTACCCTCTGTTTGACCGCGGGCGCCTCAGAGCGTCGGCTACGACAAGCTCTGAACACCGCCGCGACTGGTTCTTCTCCGACGACGTCTCCCAGGTAAACCAGACCGACCCTCTCCTTCTCGTTCACGCACACAGCACCGCCATGATCTCCTGCATCTAACCATAACCTCGGTTGTCCTTCTCGTGACCTGTAGCGACGTCTCCGACCACGACTGAGACCACCCGACGTTGTCCTCCACTCCGGCGAGCAATCCTGCTAAGACCAGAACGCCCCTCGCCCGACCAACGCCTCCTCGAGCTTCACCACGACCTCCTGCACCTGGTGAGCCTCTTCACTTCCCTCCTTGCGTCCTGTATCGCTGGCACCGCCACTGCCTGGCCGTCGCCGCCGCGTGCAGCCGCCGAGCGCCGCCAAACTTTGGTCGAGTGCTGCAGACCGTAGGATCTTAATCCGACGCTTACGATAGATCATTTAAGTCGCGAAGAGGTACGCACACTGGACCACACGATCGATTAGATCCAACGCACCGCAACGCTGATCCGCGCGAAGCGGTACCGTCCAGTGAAATCCTGCCGCGTGGCACTAGATCTGTTTAAAAGAATTTTTGAATCAGATTTATTTGCAAACTTCAAACCCTTATAACTTTGGATCCACACGTCCAAAAATTACAAATTTTATGTCTTTGGATTCAGGAGAACAAGACCTAGCCAACCATGCCCTTGGTTTAGCAAATAGTATCTGTTAGTTTGCTTGTTTTTGCAGATTCTTTTGTGTTCTTGTTTAGATTAGAAAAATTGTTTAAAAATGATTTTTGGATTAAAACTTTTGCAAAATGGTTTGATGTGACCATACTGACCCTAGGAACCAACCCATGGTTTGGAAAATGGATTTGTAAAAGTTTAGAATGGATTACTTGGTTCAGTCCATTTCTAGCTAAATAAAACTATTGTTTTGTTTATGAAAAATGGTTTTGAGTAAAAACTTTGGAGAAAATGTTTTGGACCAAACCTACTAACCTTAGGAAACACTTTGTGGACTCAAAAATGTATTTGTTAAAACAAAATAATGATTCTTTAATTTAAAAACCATTTCTAGCCAAATAGGATGGTGGTTTATTTATTAAATTTGGTTTTGGAAGAAAACCTTGAGAAAGTGTTTTGTTTTAAACTCTCTGACCCTAAACACCAAGTTTTGTGGTTTGAAAACATATTTTGTGAACCCTATGGATAAATGCCTTAGTAAAAATATTTCTACACCACATAAAATGATACTTTGTTTTGAAAATGGTTTTGTAGTGAAACCTTTTGCAAATGATTTTACCACTTGACAAAATGACCATTAGATGTACCCAAATGTCTATGACCCACTAAGAACCACTTTTGTTCAAACAAAACAAAGCTTGGCATGCTTGCATGCATTACTTTGACTTTGTTATTTTATGTGTATTGTTTTGCTAGATTGGTAGATTGAGTTTGTTCCTTGTTTGATTGAATTGTAGTGACTTGAAGAGTGTGATTGTTGCAAGGACAAGGAGTGAACCTATACCCTCTACCAAAAAGGCAAGTGATGCTTCATACTTTTGTCCCATTACTCTCACTATGCATTAGTGATTTTTCTAAGTAAAACTTGCATAGAACTTTTGCTAAGTATAAAACTTGCTATAGGTAAACCTAGTAGATGAAACCTTAGTAGGATTTTCCTAAGTTAAGATTCCTACTACTATCAAGCTTAGCCTAGCTAATAGAAAACATGGGTGGAAAATATATTCACACTATGGAAAAATCTCTAAGTCTGAGGACTTATGTTTTTTGTGTAATAAAACAACTAAGTTAATGAATCACTTGGGTGGAATGGGCTTGCTTGGTGGTTTTTGGTTGAGTGGTTCACAAGGCCATGGACTTGGCTTGTGTATCTCACTTGTGGTATGCCACCCAGGCACAAAGAGATTTGAGATGTCAAATGTTGAGAAGCTTCAAGTGCAACCACTTGGCAATATGGGCTCTGCCATGATCATATAGGTTGCAAGAACTTAGCCATATGGACAGTGGGTGGTAGTGTTTGATAGGTTGGAACGCGTCCATTTTGGTCTAAGGGAAGGCTTCTGAAAGATCTTGTCTTGGGAAACCAAGTCTTGTGGGGAAAGTGCACCACCTCTGCAGAGTGTAAAATCTAAGTACTTAGCCATGTCCCTGGTAAAGGACAATTTGAGCATCAAGACATGGAAGCAATAAAGAATCTCATCATTCAAATTTCTAAGTTAAAATCTTGTGGTTTGAACAAGGGTTGTTTGAAATCTTCAAT
The DNA here is from genome assembly GCA_916181665.1 of Avena sativa. NCBI lineage: Eukaryota > Viridiplantae > Streptophyta > Magnoliopsida > Poales > Poaceae > Avena > Avena sativa. Next base: position 331,762,087 of record OV702283.1, read on the forward strand.
CTTTGATTGAGAGATGCCTTGTAAAGGATCTTCAATCTTTGATTGAGAAAAATGATTTTGTCAAAGCAAAAACTTAGTATTTTCAAATGTTAAGGAAAAATCTATTTTGAGCAATGCAAGCCTCAACTCCACTTAGCCAAATGCATATAGATAATAGACTCCACTATAAATACCATAGTATCACTTTCCAATACAATTCAAATGTATTGACCCTTTGTGGATGTAACTTGTATGTTGCAGGTTTTGATTGTTTTTAGTGAAGATTGATTGATTAGGATTACAAAGTCTACAACCAACATCTGCCTATGGCACTTTGAAGATGAAGGACCCATGACTATAGTTATTCCGCTGCAATGTAACATAATAGCCAAATGAGCTATGTAAGATGTAATAAAATTATGTTATTCCTGGTTATAAAGTTATATTATGACCTTTGTTTCTTGATATTACATCTTAACTGTGGATGCTAGGTATTGATCCAGGGACTAGCATTGTAAACACAGGGGGCTCTATCTTATTAAAAATTGGGACCCCTACAAATCCCTAGCCTCGAGGTTACTGCCGAGTAAGGAACTTACTCGGTTGTAAGCTCTTAAGCCCTTTGATTCTTCTGTGCCAAACTCATGTTAGAGCTTCAATCCCTAGCCCTCGAGGTTACTGCCGAGTAAGGAACTTACTCTGCTGTAAACTCTTAAGCTTTTTTATTCAGCAGGTCGCCTGACTTGACTCTTTCTTATTTGTCTGTCTTCTTTGATTAGCTTACGCATAACGAGCGCACCAAGGTGCATCAAGCTCTCGTCCTGGCGCATCGCAAGCTCGAACTTGCGTATGAGAAGTTGCAGACTGACACCTATGGCCAAGGTAAAATCTTTGCTCTTCCTCTTTTTCATTTGGTGTAATTTTTCTTAGTCCGTCTCCTCATTTTTCCTCTCACTCTTGTTCACAGCCACTGCTCAGTCCACCATCAATGATCTTCATTCGCAAATCAGCGAGGCCAAGAGTAAATTTCCTACCTTCTAAGCCAATAGTTGAAATTTTTCTGTTGGTACTTACAAATTTTTGTTCTCAATAAGCAGAGAAGCACCAAACCGAACTCCAGAAGGAGTGAGATGAGGTGACTCGGCTGAAGGAATTAATGGCCGAGATGGAGCAGAAGCATTTGGCCGAGGTGAAAGGGTTGAAGGAGGAGCTTGCCGAGAAGAACGAGCAATAGGTTGCCAGCGCCGAGAAGACTAAGAAGTTGCTCGACGAGGCCGAGTCATTGGTCGAATCGACCAATATGAACCTCGACGCCCTTCAAGCCAAGACCAAGACTTGGCATAGCAAGCTCGCTGCCATCAAATTCTTTCTCGGTAGTGAGTTCTTACTCTTTACGCATTGTCCAAGTCCTGTTGGGTCTCTCCCATCTGCCCTTGTCATTTGCTAACTTTTCTCTTTTTGCTTGTAGAGAATTTTCCTGAGGCCAACATGTTTGCCATCCGAGCCATGAAGCAGGTGAGGGCCGAAGCTGGTGCTGCTGCTGACGGTGATGTATCCATGGAGGAACTCCTTGCAGCGGTGTCTGAACGGGTCAAGACCCTCAGATCTTGCGGTGTGGATTTGCTCAAGTCAGCTATCCATGCGTTTCGCATGCTCTGGCCAGATGAAGACCCACCCGAACTCATCGAGCCACTCGCCGATAGATTGCTCCTTACTGAAGACCGGCTGGATCAATGGCGTGAGTCGGCCGGCTGAGCTACAGCGGACAAGGCTCTCTCCTTCGTGCTTTCATGGTACGAGGACATCAACCTCGACGTTCTTGCTCGTATAAGGGGAGATGGCAAATGGCTGAATGACCCGGGGCTGATCAAGAAGCGCCAGGAGTGAGCTTATGCCATGATCGAGTACACCATGGTGCACGCTTGGTGCGAAGGGCCTAGCTTTCTCGACCTTGGCGACCCGCTCGTCGAAGTTGCTGATGAAGAGGGTGGCGACAACGAGGCAACCGAGTCAGATGATCCAGATGACCCGGCTGCAGATGCCCCTCACCCGGCCGATGCTCCAAGCGCCCCTGGCTCCGAGAACGCTCCTTCGAGTTCTTCTGCTCCTTAGGCCAACAAATACTTGAACTTTTATTAGATCCCCTGTATGCCGGGTACAGATGTAACATACATTGCACTCAAAGTTTGATTATGTGCCTTTTGATAGGCTTTATATGTTTGTGTTATACTCTTAGTGCGAATCATTCAAGGGCAAGCCCCCGAGTTTCATTTTGTCGTGTCACCTTTCCTTGCCTTTGGCCATTGTCTACCATTTCTCGGCGTTCGACATTAGGATCTCAAAGTACGAAGGATTTAGTTAGCGGATATGAAACTTGGATAACTTGGCCGAGATTACTCGACACATAGTATAACACAACCTGCAGATAGTTAGGCACAAACTAAAGCCGACTCACATTTCTCCCTTGCACTTATCCGACGTTCGTGTTTACCCGTCTTAGATCTTTTTCTCTTGCTTGCCATGAAGCCGTGTTTTCGGACAACAGCATAGTCGAAGAGTTGATTTCTTCTGAGTAAACACTACTTGTTCCAAGATAAATTTCGGGTATCACGCCAGCCAACATAGAATAATTGAAATGGAAATCCTAAGGGGTAGTCCCTGAGTCAGTTTTTCGAATCATACCATTTTATTATTAGCACATAGCCGGCAAACACGTCCGACATATGAGAGTTCGAGTGATACATGCACTGCTTCTCCTAATTATATAAGGGACAAAGCAGTGCCACAATCCATGGCCTTTTAGTTTCATCTCTTGACCTGTCCGCCTTGTTCTTTTGCGCTTCACTAGCGTCTATGAGATAGTAGGAATCATTGTGCAATGCTTTGCTAACAATGAATGGACCTTCCCATGGAGGTGATAATTTATGCATTCCAGCTGTGCGCTACACCAGCCGTAGCACCATATCTCCTTCTCGAAAAACACGAGGTTGCACTTTCCGGCTATGATAGCGTCGGAGATTTTGTTGATATATAGCAGATCTAGAGAATTCCAGTTCCCTTGCTTCTTCGAGTAAATCTACTCCATCTTCTCGGGCCTCTTTTACCTTGGCTTCTGAGTATTGCCTTATTCTTGGCGAGTCGTATTCTATGTCGGCAGGCAAAACTGCTTCAGCCCCATATACAAGGAAAAATGGCGTATAACCAGTTGATCGATTCAGAGTCATTCTTAAGCTCCACAGTACTGAGGGTAGTTCCTCTAGCCAACAACCAGATGATCTCTAGAGTGGTTCCATTAAGCGGGGTTTTATCCCGGACAGAACTAAGCCATTAGCCCGTTCAACTTGTCCATTTGATTCTAGATGGGCGACTGACGCTACGTCGAGTCTTATTCGGTGTTTCCCACAGAAGCGAGCAAAAGCTCCTTCGGCAAAGTTTGTGCCATTGTCCGTGATCACACTATGCGGGTAACCGTATCTGAGGATTATATCCCTTAGGAACGTAGCAGCTGTTTTGCCATCTAGTTTTTTGATTGGCTTCACTTCTATCCACTTGGTGAACTTATCGATCATGACCAAGATATGAGTCATGCCTCCCCTTGCTGGTTTGAATGGTCCTACCATATCCAGGCACCACACTGCAAAAGGCCACGTGATTGGTATAGTCTTCAATTCTGACGCTGGCAAATGTGACTTGGACGCATAGTGTTGACAACCACTGCATTTTCCGACTAACTCTTGTGCTTGTGACAATGCGCTTGGCCAATAGAATCCATGTCGGAATGCTTTGGCTACCAATGCTCTTGATGATGCATGGTGCCCGCACTCTCCTTGATGGATATCCAATAAAATCTCCTGGCCTTTCTCTGAACTGATACAACGCTGCAGTACACTTGTCACGCTTCGTTTGTAGAGTTCCTTCTTGATTATGGTGTATGCTTTTTCCCTTCGTGTCGTTTGCCTTGCCAACATTTCTTCACTCGGCAAGGTTCCATCCTTCAAATAACTGAATATTGGTTGTGCCCACGTTGGTATCAGTGGTTCCGGGTCTGCTTCAACATCAATGTCCATTGGTTCCGCCGAGATATGTTCTGCCGACATAACCTGAGGAGTCCCCGAGTGTGATTCGGCTACCCCTGAGGTAAACGGATCAGTCCCCGAGTGACTCGAACCTACCCCTGAGTCGATATCCATTGGTACTGCCTCTGATTCCTGACTCGTCGGGGTGACCCTGATTGATTCGGACTCTGGTGACGGCTTGATCGATGGCTTCCTGAGATGCTCCAATGCTACCCCTGGTGGTATTGCTTGTCTAGATGATCCTAGCTTGGATAACACGTCTGATGCCTCATTTTCTGCTCTAGGAATGTGATGAAATTTGCAACCGTCAAAATACCTCGAAATTTGCTGCACGTGGAAGCGATATAATGCCATGTTTGCGTCCAGTGCGTCCCAATGTCTAGACACTTGCTGAATCACCAAATCCGAATCGCCAAAACACATGATCCTTTTGATACCAATTTCCTTGGCTACTTTAATGCCATGGACAAGTGCTTCATACTCGGCAACATTGTTAGAAGCAGCAAAATAAATTTGCAACACATACCTCAGTTGATCCCTCTTTGGAGATGTGAGCACTATCCCAGCGCCCAGACCCATTCTCGTCTTGGACCCATCAAAATGCATTTTCCAGTAATTTGGATCTGGCAGTGGTGGTTCGTACTGCATCTCCATCCACTCTACAAAGAAATCTGCAACGGCTTGAGATTTTATTGCATCCCATCTATCATATTGTCGAGTATATGGTGCCAGTTCAATGGCCCATTTGGCTACTCGGCCGCTGGCATCTTTGCTGCCCAATATATCCGAGATAGGTGCTTCGCATATGACCCGGATTGGGTGTTCTTGAAAATAATGTTTCAGCTTTTTTGCTGCCATGTATACCCCATATGTCATCTTCTGATAATGCGGGTAATTCTGTTTCAAGACAGAGAGCACTTCGCTCAAGTCATATACTGGTCTTTGGACTGATTTGCCCCCTTCTTCGCGTTCAGCCACTATTACTGCACTTACAACTCTGTTGGTTGCGGCGATATAGAGCAGCATTGGCTCCTTGGATAGTGGTGAAGCTAATATTGGTATTGTTGCCAACATTCTCTTTAATTCATGGAAAGCGCTATCAGCTTGCTGTGTCCATGTGAATTTTTCTGATTTCTTCATCAGCTGATATAGTGGTAGGGCTTTTTCGCCTAGACGACTAACAAACCTGCTCAATGAAGCCAGGCATCCAGTAAACTTCTAGACACCATTGAGGGATTTTGGCAATTCCATTCTTTCGATGGCCCTGATCTTTGTCGGGTTAGCTTCAATTCCTTGGCTGGATACAAGGAATCCGAGAATTTTCCAGCCGGGACACCAAATGTACTTTTTCTGGGTTAAGTTTCATCCGGAATCTTCTCAAGTTTGTGAATGTTTGACGCAAGTCCTTAATTAGAGTATGACTTTGTTTGGTTTTTATTACCACGTCATCGACGTATACTTGAACATTTTTGTCCAATTGATCTTGCAAGCATTTTTGCATGCATATTTGATATGTTGCGCCTGCATTTCTCAATCCGAATGGCATGGTGCGATAGCAATAAGCCCCGTACGGGGTGATAAAAGCTGTCTTTATTTGATCATTTGGATTCAGTGGAATCTGATGGAATCCTGAATATGCATCCACAAATGACAACAACTCACACCCAACAGTAGAATCTATGACTTGATCGATCCGAGGCAGAGGAAATGGATCTTTTGGACACGCCTTATTGAGGTTCGTGTAATCAATACACATGCGCCATACCACTGCCACATTCAGGTCATCTTTCTTCTTCTCGACCAGGACTGGATTTGACAACCAGTCCGGGTGCAGCACTTCCATGATGAATCCAGCAGCTAAAAGTCTTGCAATATCGGCCGCTATTACTTTCCTCCTATCTTCGGCGAAGCGGCAGAGGGGTTTCTTCACCGGCCTTGCATCTGGTCTTACATGAAGAGAGTGCTCAGCCAGCTCCCTCGGAACTCCTTGCAGATCTTGAGTGGACCATGCAAAGATGTCCCGATTCTCACGGAGGAAGCTGGTGAGCTCGCTTTCCTATTTATCTGTAAGGCCAGCCCCAATGGTTACTGTGCGCTCTGGGAAAGTTCCATCCACCTGCACCTTCTTGGTTTCCTTGGTAGCTTGAAATGACATATTGCCATGCGGGTTGGTGAGTGCTGGCATGGACATTTGTGCTGCTTTGGCCAATGCTGCCACCTCCAACATCTGACTTTTCTCTTGTGCTATGACGAGTGACTCGGCCAGTGAAGATCCGGCTGAGGCACAAGCAATAGATCTTTTGTAATCTCCTTCAACTGTGATCACTCCACATGGGCCTGGCAGCTTCATCTTCAAGTAAGTGATGTGAGGAGTAGCCATGAACTTTGTCATAGCCAGCCTGCCGAGTAAGGCATGATATGAGCTGACTAAATCTACTACCTCGAACTCTATGGCTTCAATACGACAATTTTCTCTGCTGCCGAATAAGACGTCGACCCAGATCTTGCCAATTGGCTCATGGGACAATCCCGGCACAATCCCGTGGAAAGTGGTCTTAGTCGGCTCCAGCATGTTCATGGTAATGCCTAACTTGAGCATGGTATCCTTGTACATGATGTTGATGCTACTGCCATCATTGATTAACACCTTTGAAAATTTCACGTTGATATCTGGGCCCATGAACGTTGGATCCAGAACCAGAGCGTATCCTCCTGGGGTTGGCATGATCTTCGGGTGATCCTTTATACTCCAAGTTATCTCTTGCTCAGACCAATGCATGTACTTGGGAGTTGCCAGCATCGTGGCATTCACTTCCATCATTCGTCGATGTTGGCTTTTCTTGTCATTTGGCTCTGTGACAAAGACAACATAGCTCTGGTGATGTTCTCTGTATTCATTTCTGGTTCCGTGGCCGACATGGGCATCGTCACCTCTTGGATTGTGCACTTGGTGCACAGCTTCTCTTCTTTCTTGATTCTGATACCTCGACTGCCTGTTTTCATATCTGTTATCTGTTCCTACTGCTTGAGCATTTCCTCCTGTAAGTGGTGGAGGGGGAGGTGGTGGAAGCTGCTTATTCGGCGAGTCCGCTATGTCTCCTTTCTAAAACCAAGTACATTGCCTTGTTGAGTGATTTGCCATCTTACTCGGACTTGGCGTGTGAAACTTACACGGCTGATCCAGCATCATCTCATAGGTGCATTTTTGTCGTTCTTGATATTGTTTCCTCTGATCGTATGGCCTTTTGCCGTCATTCTTTGGAACCCATTGTTGTTGACCATTTGTCCTTTGACGCTGACTGCTTCCAGCATCTGGATGATCCTGACTCACTGCTGCAACCTGAGCCGGACCATACCTGTAATACGGCCTCTTGTCTCTTCTTTTGCATATGTATTCGGATCTCTCCTGGCGCCTTTGCGACCCGGCAGCGTCATAGATCTGAGTCTCAGTCATCCCGTCTGCTGACATGAGCAGCGACTGAGTCGGATCTCCTAACGCGTACGAGTCGGCGATCCTTATCGTCTCTGCTAGGCTTGCCGGCATATCTCTTTGTAACCTTTGCCACAACACACTCCCATGTCTACATCCTTGTGCAAACCATGCGATTGCTTGTGACTCGATTACCCCTTCACAAGAGTTACGCATCGTACACCACCTTGTGAGGAACTCCCTGTCTGTCTCATTCGGTCTTTGCTTGCACATTGCTAGTTGTTGTGGGTGATTAGGCCTCTTGTAAGTGCTCGTGAAATTGCTCACGAAGGCGTCGTGAAAATCAATCCAACTGTTGATGCTTCCGGGTGGCAAATTGTTCAACCATACCCGAACTGGTCCTTCCAGCATCCGCGGTACGTAACGTACTGCCCATCTCAAGTTTCTTTGTGCGATCTTCACAACAGTTCCATAATCTATGAGCCAATCCTCTGGCTTTGTGCTTCCATCATATGTTTTTGTCCCTCTGGCCAGCTGGAAATTTGGCACCGGTGGCTCCTTCATGATCCTTGGGCCAAAACATGGTGGACCCTGCGGACCTTGTGATTCAATTATCTCTGCCATTTTTATGCGGTCAAGTTTCAGCCTGGCATCATCCGGCTGAAGGTTCCTACCTCCGTATCTCGCTACCATTGCTTGATATGCATGATCTGGCAGCTCATACCCGTCATTTACCATAGCCGAGTAACCATCATTATACTTATTCGCATTCGGGTCAGCTGGTTATTGAACTGCTTTTCCCGCGCTCTGCTGTCTTCTTTCCGGCTGAGCTGGTGCGTTATTCAGAGCTGGATTTCCTCCTCCTGTCGAGTGAGTTGCGCGCCGAGTATGAGGCGCAAAATTTTAGCCTCCGTTGTCATTTCTCTATCCAATTTTTTCCCGGTTTTCATTTTCTCGGGGATTATTTATTTTTGCCCCTTGCGCATGCGCTAGGTTTCCTTGAACTACTGCCGGATCATAGGCGACCATCTGCTTGTTTCTTCCAGAATCCACACTTTTTTTCTTTTCTCGGCCTTGGCACCGCTCCGGGTGATGATGCCGTGTGCCCAGCCGATCTTGCCGGAACAGGAGTTGCCGAGTGAACCATCTGTGATCTCCCCGCTATACCCGGATTTGCTCTGTAATATGCCTCATTCAGCATGCTGGCTGCTTTTACTAACTCATTGACTCGTTCTTGCTGCCTTTTCTTTGCTTCCCCCTCCAAGTGGGGTAATTTTGCCATTGCTGCTTCTGCTGCTCGCAGATTAGCTGCTACGGTGTTGTACGTTGGACGCATAGCTGTCTCATTGCTGTTCTCTGGTGTTATCTTTGACATCACATCTGCCGGTTCTTCATTGAGGTTCCTTCCTCTCAATCTTGTTGCATCAAGCCGGGACTTTGCGCCCTTGACTCGATTTGCCGAGTTGAGCTCTCGAATAGTGATATCCACATCCTGCTGCAATTGTGCTAACTCCTTTGCTTTCTCCAGGACTTTTATCCTGGATTCTTCCAACTCGGCTTGCACACGCGAAGGGTTAGTTGCTTGTGCCACTGGCTCTGCCAACTTGTCTATCGCTTCCTGCAGCTCCTTAGCTCTTTTGCTCCTAGCTATGTTCTCTGGTTTCTCCAACGGCGCCTTTGCTGTTCTTGCAGCCCTTGGAGTTTCCTCTTGATTTCCTCCTTCTGTGTTTTCATTTACCACTGGAACTACTGGGGTAGCTACGGGGTTTGGGGCAGTCATCATTACCTCCATGGAGATGAGTTGGAGAGGTTTCCCAGCGACTGGTGTTGTTGGGGGATCCGGCGCCAGGACGACGTGCTCAGGATATGCGCTCTCCACGCACACCGCGACGTAGACCTGGTGCTCGCCGAATTTGATGAAGCGACCGCCCCTAGGGAACGGCTTGGTCCCGAAGCAGCCCGCGTTGTCGCTGACGAAGTTGAGCGATCCAAACCTCTGAATGAGGCCAGAGTAGACGCGCTCGCCGGTCTTGGCGTTGATGTTGCCCGTCCGGATGAAGACTCCATCAAGCACCTTATTCTGCCCCACGGTGGGCGCCAACTGTCGTGGTGGTTGCACGGCAGATGCCATGGGTAGGCTTAAGTTGGGGGCCGAATGGGTGCTTGTGGTCACCGGGGAGGGAGTGCATGGTCGAGCCATGCACGAAGAACAAGTAGAACTCTCCACACTTGACAATTTGATTGATACCCCAAAGATTACAAGTGCTCCTTGAGCTATATTGGCTTGAGTACACAGCACCTGTTCTCTACTTGGTCCAACCTCCCTCTACTACTGCTATGCTCTCCCTTATATAGGCAGTGCTAGCTAGCTAATACCCCTTTGGGTTCTAGGGTTTACTGTTTGGATCTTGGTCCCTACAATATGGGTCGGGTTATGGGCTTTCCTTAAGCCCATAGGCCCGGTCCTTAAAGCTTGACAGCTAACAGTCTTATGGTACGCTGCTTCTTGTTCTTTTTGGTGTCACGTTGTTACTTTGTACGTCAGCACTTGCTTTGGGCGTCACCCGGCTCCTTTTGTGTCACCCGGCGTCGCCCTTCTCTTTTGACCATGCTTTACCATGGTCCTTCCCGAAACTTACTCGGAAAGGTGTCATGTGTCCTTCTTGACCCGGCCCTTCCTCGGTTAACTCGGCTCGTTGGTACTTGCAAGGGTTACAACTTTGTCCTATACGGTCCGAGATAGTTTGTATCTTGGCTTTCTTGCTTATCTTACCCGGCCGTTCTTACCCGGCCTGGTTCATTTTTTACTCGGAGCCAACCCAGTTGCGCTATGTTTCCCCTCTCGTGACCCTACCGGGGGTTATCCCCTCGACAAGATAGTTGGTGCAAAACAAGCATGGAGGATCAAAAATTATAGATATGTTCGCAATGTATCAGGTGGCTTGGCCAGCCTAAAGGGAGGGGGGGAGGGGAGAGACAGAGAAATTTCTTCGGTGTGTGCGGCGTGCCTAGATGGGGAGAGGTGTTCGTTGTTGATGGCCACTTAAAAAGGCTTGCTCAGGAAATCCAAACGTTACCACGCGTGATAGGAGCAGCCTAGTAGTTCCCTTCCATTGTTGAAAAAAGATCGAACGAGGCCTTAATATATGAAGCGAGCCAGTATGAGCCATGGATTATCAATGCCTAATGGGGTCTTAATTTTTGAACATGGGCCATGGATTATCTGTGATGTGACTCCCTTTGATTTCAGGGAGTACGACTTTGATTTAGTCGAGCGGGAAAATATCCCGCTATCCCCGAAATATTTCGCGCCCCTATGTTTCAAACATACTGTAATTCCCTTTCCACCCCTAGTTAAGGCGGTTTGTTAGGGATTCAACAGTAATTTCCTGGTTCACTACCTCTATAGCCCTCCCTGCCGTCCCTACCCCCCCCCCCCCCCACCTAGCCCCGACCCCCTACCACACACGCACAATCCTCACCCGCAGTTGGGCAAGCCTTGCGGAAAACCCTAGATCTAACCTACACCACCTTACCCTAAATCCTCTTCTTCGCCGATGTCGTCCAGCGCTCAGAGCAACCCATGTTCTGCTTCCACAAGCACCACTAGGAATCTGCTTCTTCGCCGCTGTCATCCAGCACTTTGAGCAACCCCTATTCTACTTCATCTTCATCCACAATCACCACAACTGCAACACCCTCGGCATCCTTGACATAACCACCCAAGATGCACAGAATGCCTAAACACTGTCCTGACCCAGGTAACTAAATCTCCTTCGATTTTCATATGATAAATATGGAGAAGTTAACTGTATTTTGTATTGAAGCTACTTTTGTAGAAACTTACAAGTGCTATACTTGTTATCCGTATCTTCCCAAATAAACTCTTCGTAGTCAGTTTTAACTGTAAGGCGTTGAACTGCGATTTTGATTGTCATGGCGAAATATGAGCCAGCGAACGGTGAACACATTTTTTCCATTATCTCCTTTATTAAAGTGCTCGCTCATAAGTGATTCCATTATAATTTCTCTCTGTTTTAGCGTAGGATATAGCACTAATTGTTATTTCCTGCCTGATGTTGTGCTCTTATCTGTGCAGCACATTTACATTCATTATACTGCTTCTAGTAATAGGTCGGGTTTATTTGCTTCTGCTTACCCCATGATTCCTAACAGTTTGCTGTTGTTATGCAATGAACAGGTGTAGTTTACACTAGAAATCGTACAATGAAGGGACCCTATAATCTAGTAAGTATCTATTCCTTTCCTATCACTTAATGCTAACATCTATCAGATTGAAACCTTTTTGTGACTATCCGCTACACCTTTATGCAGAGGACCAACACTGAAGTATGGAGATCACCAGTCCAATTACACGATGCAGCGGACATCATCAATGAACATTCTTTTAAATAGATAAGCAACTGTGAGACTCTATATAGAGCTACTGTATGCACCCCTCCCCCTGTTTTTAAGGTTTAAGTCCCCTGGTTTCATGTCATTTAATCTAGTTCAGTTTTATTTTTGTCGGAGGCACTAGGATTATTAGAACAAGGCCAGATTTGCAACAGAATCCAATATAACAGAAACAGAAGGATCATAATCAACCATTCACTTCAATTATCACTCTCGTATCTGCCACTTATCTGGCTATTTTAATATAAGGCACATGATAGTTCAATTGGTATTTGGGCAGACAATCAAACAATTTAAATCTGAATGTTTATGAATCAAACAGTTTGATAGATTGTTTCACCATTTCTTTGAAATGATCTGGCTAGTCTATTAGAGGCTCAGTATTGTTCTACTTGTAATTTGACTGAGTTACTATAGTAGTTTGTCGATTATTACAACAATTCCACCTACCTCAGATTCAGATCCACTGCACATTGAGTAGGCTAGTTAATATCAGCCACAATGGTTAAATGCTTATTTTGTTCTTCGGTAAATGCTTCTCTATCAGTTTAAGGAGCTCTCGGTTGATGGATTCATTACATTCATAAATCATGCATTCTGCTTTGATCAGTTTGCTTCAGGTCCTTGGGTTGATTTCTTACATTGCTATATCAGACCAAAATAATCTTTTGAGAATGAACATGTAGTTTTGTTCCTTCATATGATGTTGTAACTTTTTTATCTTAGTTTCAGCCTTCATCAAGTAGAGCGGACATTTCAAAGAGAAGAAGTGACAGTTGCACATGATCTCATTCCTCTATGAAGTCGACTGTTCCAGTTATTATAGAAGATGGAGATGTATGAGGCCCTGCTGCTACTAGTTGACTGATTGGAAATTCTTTGGTTTTTATTTTCCTTGGTAATGATGATATAGGACTTTCTTTTGTTTCAGGTTGCAAATATAAATATGAAGGAATAACATAAAACAACTACTTCAAGTGCAGATCTCTTTGCACAGAGCAATAGTGATAGTGCGTATTTCTCACGTAGGTACACGATGTCTACTATTCCATACATTCCAACAGAAATATTTTTTGGAGCTGCACTTGATGTAGTTGGACAGGAAGCCAACAAAACAGATGTAGTAGTCTCCATAGCCCGGAATGAGTTATCTGAGTTGAAAAACATGCAAGCTTTGACAGAGAAACTACTCAATAATCTCCTCAGCAAGTCCTCTGGTAAGCCCGCCATTACATGTGAGGCGATGTGAGCTTCCTAAAAGGAACATTTTTAAACCGAGATTCTGTTTATTTATCAGTTGCGTTGTAATACGATGATGCTGTTTGAGATACGGATTTTTTATGGCCCATAATAATTTACTATTTTTACAGATATAAGTTTTTTTCCACATTTGCAGTATTCTTTTAGTACTGTAGATAATCTAGTACTGGGAATACGTCCCTAATTTGCGTAGGTTTGTACCATCCCTTGATGGGCCGTGAATCAACAGTGACGGGCCTTCCGTGCCGCCATGTGGTAGCGGGCCGTTTAACCTGGACACGTTAAACAGTAAAATGCTAGAACAGTAACTTGTCATAACAGTAAATGGCCAGAATAGTAAATGGCCAGAACAATAAAAGGCCGAAACAGTAAAAGACCAAAATAGTAAATGGCCGAAACAGTAAAAGACCAAAATAATAAAAGGTGAGAATAGTAAAAGGCCAAACAATAAAAGGCCAGAACAGTAACATACCGACTATAGTGGACCGCTAATAGGCCGCGCGGTATTGAGCGTAGGTTGACCTTCTTTAGGCCGGAATAGTAATGGGCCCGAAAGTTTATGCGCCACCGCTGGCTACATAAATGGGCCCATTTCAAACAGTGTAGAACTATACAGTAATAGGCCCGGATGTGTACAGGCCAAAGCGGACTATCCAAAGGGGCCGTTTTCAAACACTACTGGTCGAAACAGTAACCAGACTAATGCCTTACGGGCCGCACAAATGGGCCCATTTCAAATAGTGCAAGTTGAAACAGTAACGGTCCAGAAACTTTATGGGATGTGGGGGAAGCACTGGTGGGACCATTTCAAGCAGCACTGGTGGGACCATTTCACTCCTGACCGACGGCTGTCACTTCTGGCAGCTCAATAGGATCTCTAGACTAACCCCACAGACCAACACTAGTCTTTTCTGCGCACTTTGTCCTTACTCGTGCGCACCCGGTACCCACTTCCCAGTCGGTCACCCATCCTAAAATTGCTCTAGGCCAAGCACGCTTAACCTTAGAGTTCTTTTCGAATGATCTTCCGAAAAAGAAGTTGCAACTTGTCGGTATGGGTTTCCCATTAATCCTATTGAGCCATGCGCCAGGGTCTCACATACACCCACCCTTAGGAGATCGACGTCCTCGTCGATCAACCACAAGCCAGGAACGTCCCCTCTTGGCACACGTCTGTGCGTCCAGTGTCAGCACATTGCCATGCCATGTCCACTCCAGGCCACACGCGCCATGTTACACATGTCCGCCACTGGCCCGCACACGCACATGTAAACGCGAGAACCTGGCTCTGATACCACTTGTAACACCCCCGGTCACTCCGGACCGACGGCTGTCACTTCTGGCAGCTCAATAGGATCTATAGACTAACCCCACAGACCAATACTAGTCTTTTCTGCGCACTTTGTCCTTACTCGTGCACACCCGGACCCACTTCCCGGTCGGTCACCCATCCTAGAATTTCTCTAGGCCAAGCACGCTTAACCTTAGAGTTCTTTTCGAATGAGCTTCCGGAAAAGAAGTTGCAACTTGTTGGTATAGGTTTCCTATCAATCCTATTGATCCATGCGCCAACGTCTCACACCCACCATTCTACTGGGCTCTCTTAATGGGTCGGCCCACTTAATAATTATCAGGCCTTGGCTGGGCATGACTTTTACGATGGTTTCATTGACAATTAACGATGCTAACTGGCCATTAACAGCATTCGTCACGTGGTAGTTTGCATGACGTCAGCATTCAACACAGCTGGCAAACAAATCTACGACGGAACAACTTTTCATGGCTGAAGCGTGTGATCCGCCACGGTCGAAAAAACTATGGTAGAATCATTTGTGACGGGGCTTCTAACACGAAGGGAATCTGTCGTATAAGGCTTTCCAGCCACGAAAAACGGGCCTTCAACCATGAACTTCATCCATTGTAAAAGTACATTTTTCTTGTAGTGTAGAAATTACAAATATGACCATAATCATGGAGGGCAGCTCATATGGTACTAGATCTATGAAGAACAAGAGATAAATAGATCAATCCAATGCCACAAACCCATAGCCCGGAGGTGGACTACTCCCTCTTCATCATGGTGATGATGCCGGAGATGTTGGAGATGGTGGAGATCTCCCTAGAGGTGGCTCCGGCGGAGTTTCCCCCTCCAATCTTTGCTGGATCTGACTCTGTTTGGTGGTGTTTTCTTTTCTGGTGTGCCCCGTCTCGAGGACTCCCCAGGGGGTCATTATATATGGATTTTTAGTTCAAGAAAAATCCGTGGGCGAAAGAATCAAGGTGATCAGACAACCGAGGAGGGAGAGAGCATGGGTGGTGTGCCCACCTAGGCTAGGCGCGCCACACAGGATCTCTTGGGTCTCCTGGCCCTCCTAGTGGGATTCTTGTGCTCTAGATGCTTCTCATGGATAAATATTAATATTCCAAAAGTGTAGGTCCATTTGACTTCGTATTGGTCCTAAAGCATCAAAACATTGAAAACGGGGTTTTTCTACCCTGCTGGGTTATAGCCAAAATAAAGGGGATCATTGGTAAATCCCCAAAAATCAATATAAAACATGGATATAACATTATATATGATGCAAATATGTGGGAAAACATGTTAACAAACTACAAAGTCCATGTATGCATTTTACATGCATCATTGTGAAAGTTGTGTTCCCAGATGCAGAACACAGGCTTTGTGTGAGACATATGTGGCAGAACTTTCAACAATTGTTCAAGGGTGATGTGCTGAAGAATCAACTCTAGAAAATAGCTAAGAGCAACACAATTACCCAGTATGAGAAGCACATGGGTGAAATGAAACTACTTAATTCAAATGCTCATGCTTGGTTGGAGAATTTGGATCCAAAAACATGGGTGAGAGCTTTCCAGAATGACTTACCGAAATGTGACATCCTCCTTAGTAGAAACTATGAGGTTTTTAACAAGTAAGCTACCATTTATGTTGTTTAGCTATGATTATCTCTTGTTTAGTACTTAATTGTTTAGATATTGTTATCTCTTGTTTAGGACTTAACTGTTTAGCAACTGGTAGTATAAATACACTTACTTTGTATCATCAGATACATATTGGAAGCTAGAGAACTCCCTATGCTTTCAATGCTTGGAACAGTGAAGTCTCAACTACAGACTAGGAACTACACAAAAAATAAAGACAGAATGACTTAGCCTGGTCATATTTATCCAGAGATAAGAAAGAAACTTGACAAGTACATCCAACTTGCAAACAATATATATGCAGATGGAGCAGGACATGGTTTGTTTGCAGTAGGGGAGATTCTTGCATCTAAACTAGTAGATTATGTTATAGACTTGAAGCATAATACTTGTACTTGCATGAGGTGGCAGAAAACCGGAATACCATTGATGACTGCAAGTACATAGATCGTTTGTAGCTAGTTTTGAAATAAAGATATCGATCCCATAGGGAGCGGGAGTCTAAAGTCTAATAATTCTTGAAGTAAGTACTAAAATAGAAATGCTAAAATAAAGTTCAAAGTAACAAGATAAAATGCGAGTGTTGTGTAAAAAGGTGTTTTGGTATAAGAGAGCAATAAGTAAAGTAAAACAAAGTGAATATAGAAAATAAGTATCGTGTATGTAAAATAGATTTGAAACTGCAGTGGTGAAAAGCGTTCTCAGGGAGTAGCGGATTCACCTCTAGCATTTAAAAAAGGTCTAAGGTAAAGATTATTATCATGAAAATGCTCAGCTATGTATGTGTGGGAGGAACTCCGCATTTGGACGAATAGGCAACAACCACTGATCACATCATCCTCATAACCACAGCAGACGACAATCAACATCAACTGAATTACCACGCTATTAAGGGACTTGATACCTGATGACCCACAAGTATAGGGGGTGTATCATAGTACTTTCGATAAATAGGAGTGTCGATCCCAACGAGGAGCAAAAGGTGCTGAACAGTGGTATGGAGTAGGAAATCCCTGTGAATACTTAGCAAACGGATCTTTAGTGGTTTTCTAACAAGGCAACAAAACAAGGAGCAAGTAAGAAAGGTAACAAACAAATGGAGCAAGTGGCCCAATCCTTTCTTAGCAAAGGACAAGCCGGTGGAAATACTTATAAGGACCAAACGTTCTCGAGGACACATGGGAATTTTGTCAAGTGCTTTCGCTTCAAATAGCTGAGTACTCTTCTCTGGTGTTTGTAAGTGTTGTGTGGGTGAACCTGTGCTAACATACCGCCCTTCCTAGGACTAATACATACTTGTGATTAAACCCCCTGCAAACATCCGTAACTACAGGAAAGTAATTAAGATATAAATCTAACCACAGCCTTAAACTCTGAGATCCTACGCTCCCTTGTGCAAAGGTGTCCTAACGGGGGTTCAGGTTTCTGTCACTCCAGCAACCCCACAATTAGTAGCCAAATACACAATCCATCCCCCTAGGCCCATAAATGGTGAACTGTCATGTAGTCGACGTTCACATGACACCACTAGAAGAATAGCACCACAACTTAAATACTAAACCATTGAATAATAACTCATCACAGATTCACTACTAACAACATGACTTCTCCCATGTCCTCAAGAACTAAACGAACTAATCACAAGACATCATATGGATCAGGATCAAAGATGATATGATAATGGATAACAATATGAACATAAACAATAATCCAATGCTTCCACTCACAAGCATCAACTACAATAGTAATTAACACCGGGAAAGTTTCCCCTAAGAACTAAAGCAATATCTAACACAATTGTTACAGCGGGACGGAGTGGTGATGATGGTGCTGGTGGAGATGATGGTGTGGATGATGATGATCCCGATGAATCCTAGCTTGATGACGGTGTTGATGGCGACAGTCTCCCCTCTCCGGGAAGGAATTCCCCGGGCAGAAATCTGTCTGCCGGAGAGATCTTTCTCTCTCGGTGTTTTTTGCCCCCCCCCCTAGAGGCGGCGGAAATCTATCTGTGGTCGCTCCCCGAGGCTTAGGGTTCTGAAGGGAAGATATAGGTGAAGGGGCGGAGTCGGAGGCCGGTCAGGTGGGCCACACCTACCCTAGGTGCGGGATCAGGTGGGCCCGTGCCTAGGGGGTGTGGGCCCCCTAAGGCCCTTCTTCGTCCCTCCTTCTGGCTCCCTTTGTCCTCTGGTAAAATAATATGTTTCCATATTTTTATGGTATTTTTCTGATCTTTGCGAAATTGCACCGAAACGCCTTCTTTTCCATCAGAATCCAGACTCCGGCAGTCCATCCTCCAAGAATCATCCAACATGTATAAACATATGAAAAGCCATAAGTAATACCTCATAATAAGACAAATATCAATGAATAGAGGTAAATTATGATATAGAATGGTGATGCAAATTGGGCGTATCAACTCCCCCAAGTTTAGACTTTGCTTGTCCCCAAGCGAAAACTGATCTCACTAAACATGTCCACAGGTTTGTTGAGTGAAGTGTCGATAAAAGAATACGAACAAGAAGCATCACACTTACCATTGCACAACTCATAGAAGAAAGCAACTCACCATTATATAACTTAGCTTGCAATCAAGTACAGCAATCACAATAGAGATGCATAAAGATAAATCATAATTGGAATTGGCAAACTTGTTCTTGGTCAGAGAACACCTCGCAAACAGTTTCACAAAAAGCTTTTTGTAGAAGTTAGGAGCACTCTTTGCGCAAAAAGGTTTTTCACAAGTGAAGTCTTTCAAAGTAATACTCAATAGATAAGAGTTTTGTGCAAACAAGGAAGATAAAGAACATGATTGAATAAATCACCATATGAATGCTTGAAACACAACAACGCAAATGCTTGCTGGAGATAGAGAGGAAGTAGGTTTACTGACTCAACTGGTAACTAGGAGAAAGGTCCCTTCTTAGAGGGTAGCAGGGATTACAAGTCATAAAGAGCTTTCAAAAGATTATGGTACTAACTAGCTTTGAGCCCTCATTGCCCCTATCATAGGCATCTTGAGATGATTAAGGTTAAAGTGAACAAGGATGGAGTATATGCTTGACGAAATATAAGTTGGCAATCTCATGTCCCTTGAATATGAGGGCCACTCCTCATGCTACTCCACTTTGGTCACTGGTAAGTTCTTGTCATTGTAAGTATCTACATATCATTGAGAACCGCCAACAGGGTACCCATTGCACATGGTATGGGAGCTTTCCCATAACCAAAATGACAAGGCAAGCAGACAATGAGCATCTCAGTGATCTTTTTATTTACTATATGCATAGCTTTTTATTGAGGATCCTTCATAGATATCTCACTATGGTGATGCTGCGAGTTTCCACCATGATTAAGCATGGCTTAGGCTAGCGGCCCAGGTGTTTCTCTAACACAGAATACAGACTCCATGGACTTACAAGTTCCCTCTTTATTTCACACCATTGACATCCATAGACAAAAGAGCACGATATCAACTGTGTACAGAGTACAAGTGCAATGCTGAAAACGTTCCTCGTGATAGCACGGGTCTGCTAATTCCAACGCATAGATGCAAGCATATACAACTTCGATGTTCACAATGGTTCAAGTCTATTAGGGGAAAGTAAATAAGGTGTGCCATCAATTTCGTGAGAGCTTTACTAACTAGTTTTTACATAACAAAATACTTTTTAATTCGAAAGATAGATGAAGCTTGAGAATTTTCTTGGAATAGCAAAAGCTACTAGGTAGATATGGTGGACACAAGTGGCAAAAGTTTGGTTCAAAGGGATTTTGGAAACATGAGAAGTATGCCTTCTCAAAACAGGTTTTTGGCTAGCACGGATGGGTAGCAAGCAAGAGAGTTGAAAGAAACAAGCAAACATACAAGTAAAAAATCCAAACATGCAATCTTCCTTAAAGACACAAAAGATCTTAAATAAAGAATACTAAGATTATGAGCCAACAAGAAAGAAAACAAATAATACAAAATACATGTAAGCTTTTTCTTTCTATTTTTCTTTCAAACCTCAAAAATTGTTGCTACTGACCAGAACTCGGTTTGCCAAAACCAATTTATATCCACTTGATGCTCCCAAAGTGGTGCCAATATTGATCAACAAGATCCATCATATAACAGATATTGCGAACTAAAAATACGAAGTGCAAAAAGTAAAAGATGAGACTTCTCATTAATATTCAATAAAGGCACTCACACCAAGGGATACATAGATAATCAACTAAAAGAGAGATACTTCCACATGCAAACCAAACTATAAGATAACTTCTCTACCACATATATGAATCCACTAAATAGGTAAAAGATAAAAGATAATGGTGGTGATACCGCGGCACTCCCCCAAGCTTGAAACAAGCCAAAGGGATGTCAAACCTGATGACGAATTACTCCTTTGGTGGTGGTGTTCTCTTGATAAGCTCCTCAATAAGTTTCCTCAACTCCTCGAACTCAAAAGTAAGAGTACGGATTAACTCCGAGTTTTGCTCAATACGGTTCATGATCATGGCAGTCCGAGAATCCCAGTTCTTGTTATTCTTTACCCACTCTTCATCCTTAGCATGATCCTTCTCTGCATTGTTAGAACGAGGCATATCCCAAACCAAGGGCAAATTCCCTTTGGGAACATGTTGATATTGATATTCATTTATAAGTGTATGGAAAGGTCTCTTGTTACGTGGAGGAGATGATTGTGGAGAGAGAGTATGATGTCAAGATTTCCCTCATGTAGACATCTGTGATGTCCTCTTAAGCTTGATAGGTCATGCCACCAAACCAATGCTTGCGACGGTAGTGCGGGTGTCCGGTTGCTTGTCCTCCTCCATGTCACCTTAATACCCTATTAAAATCTCCTCCTCCTTGGGGACTTGAGGTTCTTCTTCCTCGGGCTCCTTGCCTTTGTCGTTAGCAGAGGCCATGGTGCTCTAAACTTGAGAAAAATTCCTGACAGATACAGATCGAAACGAAAGCACGACGAGAACACAATGCACGAACCTCGGGGGATCCGGGGGGTTATATATTATGAAGTTCAATGCATAAGGAAGTTTTTGACACGGAAACAAGGCGGAGACGGAGTTCGGGGGGGACACTCCCTCAGGTGCGGCCAGGCTGGGCCCGCGCCTGGGGTGGGTTTGTCCACCCCGGACTCTGTTTCCTCTTCAGTTCCATCTTGTAATCTTCCTTATGTATTAAAAACATCAAAAATATAAAAAGATTGGGGTTTCACGAACCTTCTGTTTTCACCACTTTTACCTATTCAAAGACGAACTGTGTAGATTCCTTTTCTCTTTCTCCTGAAAATTTCCTTCATACAAAACCCTTGAAAAAAATCAATGGCAACATTAGTGTAATAAAAAACAATAAACCTTTGGTACACCCTTCAACTGAAAACCCATCAAAACAAAAGCTTCTGTAAGAGGCAAATGCAAGTTACGACAGAAATCTGTCAAAACAGACCAGCAGATAAAGATTGATTTTTTCAAAGACCTTTTGTTGCTCAAATCAAAAAGTGCAGAACTAATGAAAGTTGGGTAACAACTTGGAGAACAAGCTCAGAAAAATTCATCTCCATCCGCAGTACTGAGCTCCCTCACAAATTTTTACAATACATCACAAAAATCTGTCCCAGGACAGACACTTTTCACAACTCCTCTACTTCACAAAAGTAGTTGGACTTGACACAAAAACCAAAACAAAAAGGATAAGGAGCGGTTATTAATGAGGTAATAACTTCCAATACACGACAAAACTCATGGGTTATCTCCCAACAAGTAATTTTCTTTAATGCCTTTAAGTTAGGCTTGAAACTTCCAAAGATGCTCACATGGGATATATATATTTGAAGTGAAAGAGAGCACCAAGAAGCAAATAACCAACACATTTGAGTCTAACCCACTTCCTATGCATGGGGGTATCATGAGAAAATGAATTGTTGAAACAAAAAGGCACAAGCATAGGAAGACAAAACAGATGCAACTTCAAAGCTTTCCACATAAAACGGGGAAACGTAACATCATTGAGATGCATAAAACCATGTTTCCCTCTCTCAAAATAACTTTCGGTAGCAATTTGAATAAAGTTGACAATATAACTGTCATTGGAAACAACTTTATCATTAGAATAAGCATACTTACAGATACCAAAAGGAGGTCCAAGTTCATAGACTGGATCAATAGAAGCAAGTTGTTCCATCCTGAAATCTTTATTAGGCAAACTATTTTCACAAGGAGCTTTAGCAAATTTGGAAAAGTTAAACTCATAAGAATATCCATCAAACTTAGTTAAAACCTTTTCCTTATTACAATCAATAATATCTCCACAAATGTTCAAGAAAGGTCTACCAAAAATGATAGGACAAGTTTTGCTAGCTGCTGAATTAAGCACTAGAAAATCAGCAGGATACTTAATCTTACCACAAAGAACCTCCACATATATTACAATGCCAATGGGGCAAATTGTTTCCATATTAGCAAGGTGGATAACCAGATCAATGTCCTCAAGCTCACAAGGACCAATCTCATGCATAATTTCCCTGTAAATCTCATAAGGAATAGCACTACAACTAGCACCAATATCACATAAACCATAGTAGAAATGGTCACCAATTTTAACAGAAAGCACAGGAACACTAGATTTTCTAGCCTTACTAGGATGAGACATAATATTAGAAGCGTCTTCACAGAAGATAATGTGCGCATCCTCTATATTTCTAGTGACAGTGTCTTTCACAATAGCTACCACAGGTTCAACATTCAATTGCTCATCAAGCTCCATAGTTTTCTTTGTACTTTTGTTATTTGCACTAATAATCATATAATACTCCTTTACCTTAGCTGGGAAAGTCACTTTATCAACATGAGGTTCAGGCACAATATGATTAGTAGTACAAACTTGAGTACTTATAACTGGAACATAATTAACGACATCTTTATAAGGAGCATGGTACTCATTCCACTTCCACTTGGGAATTTATATGTAAGAGGCAAAGGCCTTAAAAAAGTTGGCAATACTTTGGGAATCAAGACAAAACTCATTTCTAATATCACGGAATTCATCAGTTCCCATAAAAGATTTAATGCATTCATAATCAGAGTTTATACCTGACTTTCTTCCTTTGTCATTCTCCCAAGCTTCAGTGTTATCTTGAATATGGTCTAAGAGATCCCATTTAGCTTCTTCCTTCATACATGTGAATGATCTAGCACAATAAGCATCTAGTAAATCTTTATCATGAAGAGAAATCCTAGCATAAAAGTTATTGAGAATAATATTGTTAGGGAGTTCATGAATAGGATATTTAAGCATTAGTAACTTCAATCTCCACAAAGCTTGAGTTGTACTCTCTCCGTCAAGAGGCTAAAAGTTATATATAAGATTTCTATCCTTATGAATTTCACTGGGAGGATAAAATTTAGAGTAAAAGAGAGATTCCATCTCCTCCCATTCCATGGATTGTCCATTCTTCAGCAGCTTATACCATTCTTCAGCTCTCCCTTTCAAGGATATGGAGAGTAAATTTTTCTTCACCTATTCAGTTGTGATACCTGCACACTTAAACAACCCGCATAACTCATGGATAAAAACCAAGTGATCACCGGGATGGACAGTTCCATCCCCAAAATAATAATTATCCATAACACGATTAACAATACTTGTAGGTATCTTAAAAGGATCTATCTCAACAGGTGGTGGTTAATTTACTACCCTAGCAGTGGTAGTAGTTTTCCCAAACAGAAAACCAAGTGGGCTATCCATATTGGAAACAAAGTAACAAGCAGTAACAAGAGCAATACTCATAGTAAAAGTTTCCCTTACCAGTTCCACTCTTCAATAGCGCTTCACTCCCCGGCAATGGTGCCAGAAAATAGTCTTGATGACCCACGAGTATAGGGGGTGTATCGTAGTACTTTCGATAAATAGGAGTGTCGATCCCAACAAGGAGCAGAAGGTGCTGAACAGTAGTATGGAGCAGTAAATGTCTGTGAATACTTAGCAAACGGATCTTTAGTGGTTTTCTGACAAGGAAACAAAACAACGAGCAAGTAACAAAGGTAAAGAATAAACGGAGCAAGTGGCCCAATCCTTTCTTAGCAAAGGACAAGCCGGTGGAAATACTTATAAGGACCAAACGTTCTCGAGGACACATGGGAATTCTGTCAAGTGCTTTCGCTTCAAATAGCTGAGTACTCTTCTCTGGTGTTTGTAAGTGTTGTGTGGGTGAACCTGCACTAACATACCTCCCTTCCTAGGACTAATACATACTTGTGATTAAACCCCCTGCAAACATCTGTAACTACAGGAAAGTAATTAAGATATAAATCTAACCACAGCCTTAAACGCTGATATCCTACGCTCCCTTGTGCAAAGGTGTCCTAACGGGGGTTCAGGTTTCTGTCACTCCAGCAACCCCACAATTAGTAGCCAAATACACAATGCATCCCCCTAGGCCCACAAATGGTGAAGTGTCATGTAGTCTACGTTCCCATGACACCACTACAAGAATAGCACCACAACTTAAATACTAAACCATCGAATAATAAATCATCACAGATTCACTACTAACAACATGACTTCTCCCATGTCCTCAAGAACTAAACGAACTACTCACAAGATATCATATGGATCAAGATCAAAGATGATATGATAATGGATAACAATCTGAACATAAACAATAATCCAATGGTTCCACTCACAAGCATCAACTACAATAGTAATTAACACTGGGAAAGTTTCCCCTAAGAACTAAAGCAATAACCAACACAATTGTTACAGCGGGACGGAGTGGTGATGATGATGTTGGTGGAGATGTTGGTGTGGATGATGATGATGATGAGGATGATCCCAATGAAGCCTAGCTTGGTGATTGTGTTGATGGCGATAGTCTCCCCTCTCCGGGAAGGAATTCCCCCGGCAGAAATATGTCTGCCGGAGAGATCTTTCTCTCTTGGTGTTTTCCGCCCCCCAGAGGCGACGAATATCTATCTGTGGTCGCTCCCCGAGGCTTAGGGTTCCGAAGGGAAGATATAGGAGAAGGGGCGGAGTCGAAGGCCGAGCAGGTGGGCCACACCTGCCCTAGGCGCGGGATCAGGTGGGCCTGCGCCTAGGGGGTGTGGGCCCCCTGAGGCCCTTCGTCCCTCCTTCTGGCTCCCTTCGTCCTCTGGTAAAATAATATGTTTCCATATTTTTATGGTATTTTTATGATCTTTGCGAAATTGCACCAAAACCCCTTCTTTTCCATCAGAATCCAGACTCCGGCAGTCCATCCTCCAAGAATCATCCAACATGCATAAACAGATGAAAAGCCATAAGTAATACCTCATAATAAGACAAATATCAATGAACAGAGGTAAATTATGATATAGAATGGTGATGCAAGTTGGGCGTATCAACTCCCCCAAGCTTAGACTTCGCTTGTCCCCAAGCGAAAACTGATCTTAGTAAACATGTCCACAGGTTTGTGGAGTGAAGTGTCGATGAAAGAATACGAACAAGAAGCATCACATTACCATTGCACAACTCATAGAAGAAAGCAACTCACCATTATATAACTTAGCTTGCAACCAAGTACAGCAGTCACAATAGAGATGCATAAAGATAAATCATAATTGGAATTGGCAAACTTGTTCTTGGTCAGAGAACACCTGGCAAACAGTTTCACAAAAAGCTTTTTGTAGAAGTTTCAAAACAGGAGCACTCTTTGCGCAAAAAGGTTTTTCAAAAGTGAAGGCTTTCAAAGTAATACTCAATAGATAAGAGTTTTGTGCAAACAAGGAAGATAAAGAACATGATTGAATAAATCACCATATGAATGCTTGAAACACAACAACGCAAATGCTTGCTGGAGATAGAGAGGAAGTAGGTTTACTGACTCAACTGGTAACTAGGAGAAAGGTCCCTTCTTATAGGGTAGCAGGGATTACAAGTCATAAAGAGCTTTCAAAAGATTATGGTACTAACTAGCTTTGAGCCCTCATTGCCCCTATCATAGGCATCTTGAGATGATTAAGGTTAAAGTTAACAAGGATGGAGTATATGCTTGATGAAATATAAGTTGGCAATCTCATGTCCCTTGAATACGAGGGCCACTCCTCATGCTACTCAACTTTGGTCACAGGTAAGTTCTTGTCATTGTAAGTATCTGCATATCATTGAGAACCACCAACGGGGTACTCCTTGCACATGGTACGGGAGCTTTCCCATAACCAAAATGACAAGGCAAGCAGACAATGAGCATCTCAGCGATCTTTTTATTTACTATATGCATAGCTTTTTATTGAGGATGCTTCATAGATAGCTCACTATGGTGATGCTGCAAGTTTCCACCATGATTAAGCATGGCTTAGGCTAGCAGCCCAGGCGTTTCTCTAACACAGAATATAGACTCCATGGACTTACAAGTTCCCTCTTTATTTCACGCCGTTGACATCCATAGACAAAAGAGCACGATATCAACCGTGTACAGAGTATAAGTGCAATGCTGAAAACGTTCCTCGTGACAGCACGGGTCTGCTAATTCCAACGTATAGATGAAAGCATATACAACTTCGATGTTCACAATGGTTCAAGTCTATTAGGGGAAAGTAAATAAGGTGTACCATCAAGTTCGTGAGAGCTTTACTAACTAGTTTTCACATAACAAAAATACTTTTTAATTCGAAAGATAGATGAAGCTTGAGAATTTGATTGGAATAGCAAAAGCTACTAGGTAGATATGGTGGACACAAGTGGCAAAAGTTTGGTTCAAAGGGATTTTGGAAACATGAGAAGTATGCCTTCTCAAAACAGGTTTTTGGCTAGCAAGGCTGGGTAGCAAGCAAGAGAGTTGAAAGAAACAAGAAAACATACAAGTAAAAAAGCCAAAAATGCAATCTTCCTTAAAGACACATAAGATCTTAAATAAAGAATACTAAGCTTATGAGCCGACAAGAAAGAAAACAAATAATACAAAATACTTGTAAGCTTTTTCTTTCTCTTTTTCTTTCAAACCTCAACTTGTTGCTACTGACCAGAACTCGGTTTGCCAAAACCAATTTATATCCACTTGATGCTCCCAAAGTGGTGCCAATACTGATCAACAAGATCCATCATATAACAGAGATTGCAAACTAAAAATAAGAAGTGCAAAAAGTAAAAGATGAGACTTCTCATTAATATTCAATAAAGGCACTCACACCAAGGGATACATAGATAATCAACTAAAAGAGAGATACTTCCACATGAAAACCAAACTATAAGATAACTTCTCTACCACAGATATGAATCCACTAAATAGGTAAAAGATAAAAGATAATGGTGGTGATACCGAGGCACTCCCCCAAGCTTGGAACAAGCCAAAGGGATGTCAAACCTGATGACAAATTACTCCTTTGGTGGTGGTGGTGTTCTCTTGATAAGCTCCTCAATAAGTTTCCTCAACTCCTCGAACTCAAAAGTAAGAGTACGGATTAGCTTCGAGTTTTGCTCTATACATTTCATGATCATGTCAGTCCGAGAATCCCAGTTCTTGTTATTCTTTCCCCACTCTTCATCCTTAGCATGATCCTTCTCTGCATTGTTAGAACGAGGCATATCCCAAACCGAGGGCAAATTCCCTTTGGGCACATGTTGATATTGATATTCATTTATAAGTGTATGGAAAGGTCTCTTGTTACGTGGAGGATATGATTGTGGAGAGAGAGATGACATCGAGATTTCCCTCCTGTAGACATCTGTGATGTCCTCTTAAGCTTGATAAGTCGTGCCACTAAACCAATGCTTGCGACGGTAGTGCGGTGTCCAGTTGCTTGTCCTCCTCCATGTCACCTTCATACCCTACTAAAATCTCCTCCTCCTTGGGGACTTGAGGTTCTTCTTCCTCGGGCTCCTTGCGTTTGTCGTTGGCGGAGGCCATGGTGCTCTAAACTTGAGAAGATTTCCTGACAAAAACACGACGAGAACACGATGCACGAACCTCGGGGGATCCGGGGGGTATATATTACGAAGTTTCATTGCATAAGGAAGGTTTTGACATGGAAACAAGGCAGAGGCGGAGTTCAGGGGGGGACACCCCCCTCAGGTGCGGCCAGGCTGGGCCCGCGCCTGGGGTGGGTTTGTCCACCCCGGACTCTGTTTCCTCTTCAGTTCCATCTTGTAATCTTCCTTATGTATTAAAAACATCAAAAATATAAAAAGATTGGGGTTTCACGAACCTTCTGTTTTCACCACTTTTACCTATTCAAAGACACACTCTGCAGATTTCTTTTCTCTTTCTCCTGAAAATTTCCTTCATACAAAACCCTTGCAAAAACTCAATTGCAACATTAGTGTAAGCAAAAAACAATAAACCTTTGGTACACCCTTCAACTGAAAACCCATCAAAACAAAAGCTTCTATAAGAGGCAAATGCAAGTGACGGCAGATATCTATCAAAACAGACCAGCAGATAAAGTTTTATTTTTTCAAAGACCTTTTGTTGCTCAAATCAAAAAGTGCAGAACTAATTAAAGTTGGGTAACAACTTGTAGAACAAGCTCAGAAAAATTCATCTCCATCCGCAGTACTGAGCTCCCTCACAAATTTTTACAATACATCACAAAAATCTGTCCAACGACAGACACTTTTCACAACTCTACTTCACAAAAGTAGTTGGACTTGAAACAAAAACCAAAACAAAAAGGATAAGGAGCGGTTATTACTGAGGTAATAACTTCCAAGACACGACAAAACTCTTGGGTTATCTCCCAACAAGTACTTTTCTTTAATGCCTTTAAGTTAGGCTTGAAACTTCCAAAGATGCTCACATAGGATATATATATTTGAAGTGAAAGAGAGCATCAAGAAGCAAATAACCAACACATTTGAGTCTAACCCACTTCCTATGCATGGGGGTATCATGAGAAAATGAATTGTTGAAACAAAAAGCCGCAAGCATAGGAAGACAAAACAGATGCAACTTCAAAGCTTTCCACATAAAATGGGGAAACGTAACATCATTGAGATGCATAAAACCATGTTTCCCTCTCTCAAAATAACTTTTAGTAGCAATTTGAATAAAGTTGACAATATAATTGTCACTGGAAACAACTTTATCATTAGAATAAGCATACTTACAGATACCAAAAGGAGGTCCAAGGTCATAGACTGGATCAATAGAAGCAAGTTGTTCCATCCTGAAATCTTTATTAGGCAAACTATTTTCACAAGGAGCTTTAGCAAATTTGGAAAAGTTAAACTCATAAGAATCTCCATCAAACTTAGTTAAAACCTTTTCCTTATTACAATCAATAATAGCTCCACAAGTGTTCAAGAAAGGTCTACCAAAAATGATAGGACAAGTTTTGCTAGCTGCTGAATTAAGCACTAGAAAATCAGCAGGATACTTAGTCTTACCACAAAGAACCTCCACATCTCTTACAATGCAAATGGGGCAAATGGTTTCCTTATTAGCTAGGTGTATAACTACATCAATGTCCTCAAGCTCACAAGGACCAATCTCATGCATAATTTCCCTGTAAATCTCATAAGGAATAGCACTAGAACTAGCACCAATATCACATAAACCATAGTAGCAATGATCACCAATTTTAACAGAAAGCACATGAACACTAGATTTTCTAGCCTTACTAGGATGAGAGATAATATTAGAAGCGTCTTCACAGAAGATAATGTGCTCATACTCTATATTTCTAGTGACAGTGTCTTTCACAATAGCTACCACAGGTTCAACATTCAATTGCTCATCAGGCTCCACAATTTTCTTTGTACTTTTGTTGTTTGCACTAATAATCATAGAATACTCCTTTACCTTAGCTGGGAAAGGCATTTTCTCAACATGAGGTTCAGGCACAATATGATTAGTAGTACAAACTTGAGTACTTATAACTGGAACATGATTAACAACATCTTTATAAGGAGCATGGTACTCATTCCACTTCTTCTTGGGAATTTCTGTGTAAGAGGCAAAGGCCTTAAAAATCTTGGCAATACTTTGGGAATCAAGACCAAACTCATTGCTAATATCACGGAAGTCATCAGTTCCCATAAAAGATTTAATGCATTCATAATCATAGTTTATACCTGACTTTCTTCCTTTGTCATTCTCTCAAGCTTCAGTGTTAACTTGAATACGGTCTAAGAGATCCCATTTAGCTTCTTTCTTCATACATGTGAATGATCTAGCACAAGAAGCATCTAGTAAATCTTTATCATGAAGAGAAATCCTTGCATAAAAGTTATTGAACATAATATTGTTAGGGAGTTCATGAATAGGACATTTAAGCATTAGTAACTTCAATCTCCCCCAAGCTTGAGTTGTACTCTCTCCATCAAGAGGCCAAAAGTTATATATAAGATTTCTATCCTTATGAATTTCACTGGGAGGATAAAATTTAGAGTAAAAGAGAGATGCCATATCCTCCCATTCCATGGATTGTCCATTCTTCAGCAGCTTATACCATTCTTCAGCTCTCCCTTTCAAGGATATTGGAAACAAAGTAACAAGCAGTAACAAGAGCAATACTCACAGTAAAAGTTTCCCTTACCAGTTCCACTCTTCAATAGCGCTTCACTCCCCGGCAACGGCGCCAGAAAAAAGTCTTGATGACCCACGAGTATAAGGGGTGTATCATAGTACTTTCGATAAATAGGAGTGTCGATCCCAACAAGGAGCAGAAGGTGCTAAACAGTGGTATGGAGCAGGAAATCCCTGTGAATACTTAGCAAACGGATCTTTAGTGGTTTTCTGACAAGGAAACAAAACAACGAGCAAGTAACAAAGGTAACAAACAAACGGAGCAAGTGGCCCAATCCTTTCTTAGCAAAGGACAAGCCGGTGGAAATACTTATAAGGACCAAACGTTCTCGAGGACACATGGGAATTCTGTCAAGTGCTTTCGCTTCAAATAGCTGAGTACTCTTCTCTGGTGTTTGTAAGTGTTGTGTGGGTGAACCTGTGCTAACATACCGCCCTTCCTAGGACTAATACATACTTGTGATTAAACCCCCTGCAAACATCCGTAACTACAGGAGAGTAATTAAGATATAAATCTAACCACAACCTTAAACTCTGAGATCCTACGCTCCCTTGTGCAAAGGTGTCCTAACGGGGGTTCAGGTTTCTGTCACTCCGGCAACCCCACAACTAGTGACCAAATACACAATGCATCCCCCTAGGCCTATAAATGGTGAAGTGTCATGTATTCGACGTTCACATGACACCACTAGAATAATAGCACCACAACTTAAATAAACCATTGAATAATAACTCATCACAGATTCACTACTAACAACATGACTTCTCCCATGTCCTCAAGAACTAAACGAACTACTCATAAGACATCATATGGATCAGGATCAAAGATGATATGATAATGGATAACAATCTGAACAAAAACAATAATCCAATGGTTCCACTCACAAGCATCAACTACAATAGTAATTAACACCAGGAAAGTTTCCCCTAAGAACTAAAGCAATATCCAACACAATTGTTACAGCGGGATGGAGTGGTGATCATGGTGCTGGTGGAGATGATGGTGTGTATGATGATGATGGTGATCCCGATGAACCCTAGCTTGATGACGGTGTTGATGGCGATGGTCTCCCCTCTCCGAGAAGTAATTCCCCCGCCAAAAATCTGTCTGCCGGAGAGATCTTTCTCTCTCGGTGTCGTCTGCCCCCAGAGGCGGCGGAAATCTATCTGTGGTCGCTCCCTGAGGCTTAGGGTTCCGAAGGGAAGATATAGGCTAAGGGCGGAGTCGGAGGCCGGGCAGGTGGGCCACACCTGCCCTAGGCGCGGGGTCAGGTGGGCCCGCGCCTAGGGGGTGTGGGCCCCCTGAGGCCGTTCTTCGTCCCTCCTTCTGGCTCCCTTCGTCCTCTGGTAAAATAATATGTTTCCATATTTTTCTGGTATTTTTCTGATCTTCGCGAAATTGCACCGAAACGCCTTCTTTTCCATCAGAATCCAGACTCCAGCAGTCCATCCTCCAAGAATCATCCAACATGCATAAACAGATGAAAAGCCATAAGTAATACCTCATAATAAGACAAATATCAATGAAGGTAAATTATGATATAGAATGGTGATGCAAATTGGGCGTATCAATCCCGTAGGGCGTATCCCATGGCATGGATAGTGTTTTGTGAGTTTCCTCAAATCCCAAGTTGATATGTAAGGAGTGCCAACAGCTTTATAGTCACTGTAAGTGCCAACACACCTCCGTCTACCAACAAGTAGTTCCCTCCATCAAGTCCCCACAAGACGCAAATATTGAGAGGTCGACTTCTTCCAACATCAAGATGAAGACAATCTAACACATGGTCATATCGATGAATATCATAATAAACTATATCTGATTTCAATCTCATGCTAGGGTTTATCCATCTCCCCAAGAACTAATGATTTACTCAGACATGGAGGCAATCAACATCATTGAAAAGACAATGGAATCTATCATAGATGAATAGTACTTGTATAAATCCACAACGAGTATGGAAATTACAACAAGATCTAGACAAGATGTAGATAGGATGGATGGAGATGGTGGCGATGCAGCGGTTGATGATGAAGACCGATGCCTTAGCCTCCTCGATCTGCGTAGGGCGAAGATGGATCCCCGGTGGATGAGTTCCCCCTCCATATGCCTTCCGGAGGTGAGGTTTCGGCGATTTCTAGGTGTTCCGTATGTCGTCTCTCTGATCTAGTTGCACGGGGTGAAACTATTAGAGGAGGCGGTGGCGGCGCCAACTATATGGCCGGAACTATACGGCTTGAAAAATTCCTCCCGTCGTATAGTTGGTCGTTAAACCCACTGTATCCTCCAATTTCTTCGGGTTTTCTTCTGGTGTTATTGATATTTCCCAAATAAGCAATTTACGTTGTTTTTGACTCCTTTCTTCTCCAATACAACTGGTCCAAGAATTGTGTCCATCATATACTGATCCTGGTGAAAATATACATAAAATATGCGCGTGAACGCCGTAAAATACCAAGATGCTACAACTACAGTGCAAAAATAATAATATAAAATATGATGCAAATATGCACTCATCAACTTCCCCAAGCTTAGACTCTTGATCATCCTGAGCAAGTTTAGCTTTAATGGATGTGATCCTCATATTCATGAAGTTGGGTCAATAAACTAAATGAGGCAATTACAGCATGCGTTTATCATATATGATACATAGGATCAAGTTCATGAATAGTACCTTACTCAAACCATCCGAATAATATTAGCAGGCTTCCACACCTTAGCATTTAATAGTTCACAAAAGATCACTCTCAACATGATGTAAAAGTATTCGGTTCGACCGAATGAGTTAGCTAGGTAGTCCCAAGTGTTTTAGGAATAACATATTCACTTGGGATTCAAATTCTCAAACGTTTCCTTGTCTTGCTACAATATAGTGGTATATGCCTATTTTCTCTTTGCACATTCACTCTTTTTCTTTTTTTTCTTTTTATATATATGTGCTCACACTTTTGTTTAAGTTTTGTGAAAAGGAGCTAGCCATACATTCCACTTCATGTAGGAATTCAAAGTTTAACGATCTCAATTACCAAATTCCAGTTGTATATGAAGCATCTTTATAGCTTGAATATTCTACCTCGTCTTGTTCTCACTCTAATTTGATAGCACTTTTAATTTTCCTTTGTTCAAGTTTTCTTTTTCAACTCTAATTCATTAGATAATTTTTCCTTTGTAAATCAAACCATGAACTTACAACATATTGACCAAATTATATTTGTATGTTCCATTAATACCAATGGTGTGGAAGACTCCTATTGCTATCATCAAGTGCAAGTAAAATTATACTCAAGCCATTCATATATCTAATAAGACAAACACAAACTTAATGCTCCATATATTATAATAAACTCGGAATTTCATAAAAGGGATCGACTATTCCTGAAGGGAATTCTAATGATGCAAACTTTATTGCTAAACTCAAACTAATGAAAAAACTAGAATAGTAATAAAAACTTATAAGATAGATTACAAGGTCTTAAAGATCTCCCCAAGATTGGAATCAAGCTAGGAGGGATCAAATAATACCTCGCGATTATTTGATACCGTGATTATTGTAGATCACTGTGGCGCCATGGCATGTAGCACCGCGGTGCGCAGCTTCTTGTTGGTATCCTCCAAGGCGGTTATGCTAATGTAGCACCTGCACAAATCAGATTGCAAAGTGTCCACCTTATCTACGAGTTTAGTCACCAATGGGAGAAGATCATCCTTCTTCTCTATCTCCTTGAGACGGTGGCGGACTTCAACGTGATGGAGTAGCTCCTGCTTCTGATATATCTCTAGTGCTCGTACACAGTCCTTGGTCCGGGGGACAACTTCTTCCTCATCCATTATTGATGGATCGGGGAAGTAGAAACTATTCCTCCACTCTTATTGAGGCTTCACCCTCATACGAGCGCTAGTGGTAGGCCTCGAGCCGGGCACCGTCAGTTACTTGCTAGCACCTGCACCAATGTTAGGTATTTCCTTACGCTTGTGCGGCCTGGAGTCTGTGGTGATCAAATTGACTGTCTCCACACGCCCTTTTCCATGCGGCTTGTGACCTTCTCTCTCTTATTGAGCTCTCTTCATTGCTGCCTGGTTGATCTCCGGGGGATCATAGACATCACGACTGATGTAGATGTCACTCCAATCTTCATCGGCATCGATGTTGTAGAAGCTTGGCTCGACATACTCATTGTACCTCGGGCTAAACCTCTCCACATCATTGTTGCCGTCCCCCATGGACGGGCTGCGAGAGCTTTCCCTGGAAGGAGAAATGAGACCCAGGGGTTTACCATGGCCAGGGAAGGGATAGAGCATGGCTAGATTGGTTCCTGGTGATTATGATTAGAGAGAAAACAATGGCAGTATATAAGAGGGGCCAGAGGTCGGTAAAACTCACGAGAAACACCAAATTCACGCCCAATAAAAGGATCTTAACGGAATAGGGAAAGAAATCACGATTTTGGAGGATTCCTGCCGCGTAACGACCAACTATACGGTCGTGGCCCGTATAGCTCCAGTCGTATAGTTGGTTCCAGGCAGATATTTCCAAATATCTCGAGTCCAAGTCAATTTAATTACCGACTTGGAACCGATAAAACGTTTTTTTTAGATGAATAAAAACGAAAAAGGGTCGAACCATCCAGAAGGTTTAACGACCAACTATACGGCAGGAGGTTTTTCCTCTGGTCGTATAGTTTGGTTGTATAGTTTCCAGATGCCGGAAATTATTTCGAGAAGGGGGGTACAATACCTTCAATGACCAACTATACAGCAGGAGATTTTTTCAGCGATATAGTTGTGCCCGTATAGTTACTAAACCCCTCAAAAACTTCAGAAAAACAAGAGGAGTTCAAAGGCAAAGTTTTTAGAAGTAAAAACTATGAAGACAAATCACTTATTAGAGGAAGAAAACTTACCTTCCACTTACCGTTTATTTAGTCGGGAGTGACATGCTCCTCCAACAACAAGGACTTCTTATCTTTGGGAGGATTTGACCTTAGTTCATCTAATAATTCTCGTAAATAAAAAATCACTGGGACCAAAGTTCCTCTCAATAAGATTGGTGTCTTGCTGGGAAAATATGGACATTGTATCCAACATCTTTATTTCTTGCCTCTGTATAATATGCAACTCAAATTCTTGAAGTAAAAGGATCCAACAGATCAGCCTTGGCTTATGATTTTTCCTATCAAGTAGTTCTTTTAAGCCATCACGA
Source organism: Avena sativa (assembly GCA_916181665.1). Taxonomy (NCBI): domain Eukaryota; kingdom Viridiplantae; phylum Streptophyta; class Magnoliopsida; order Poales; family Poaceae; genus Avena; species Avena sativa. Next base: position 331,797,896 of record OV702283.1, read on the forward strand.
TCCGTATGAACTCTTACTTTTGCATCGACTATATAAGAACGAAATTTATCACAGGAGAAAAATACAGCAAAGAGTTCTCTTTCTTCCTTAGGATAATTATTTTGAGCACTGTTAAGAGTTCTACTAGCATGATGTATAATATTAAATCTACGACCTATGTGTTGTCCAAGAGTTACTCCTACAGAATCATCACTAGCTTCACATATTAAGTCAAAAGTCATATCCCAGATAGGTGGTTTAATAATAGGAGCATGAGATAAAGCATATTTAAGTTTATCAAAGGCAATAAGGCATTTATCATCAAAATTAAATCTTACTCCCTTTTGCAACAGGTTAGTTAAAGGTTTGGAAATTCTAGAGAAATTTATAATGAACCTTCTATAAAAACCCACATGACCAAGGAAACTTCTCATACCTTTTATATCCCTAGGTTGTGGCATTCTCTCTATTGCTTCAACCGTAGCTCTATCTACTTCAATACCCTTACCTGATACCTTATGTCCAAGGACTATGCCTTCTTTAACCATGAAATGGCACTTCTCCGAGTTTAGAACAAGAATAGTTTCTTCGCAACACTTGATATGTTGGGGATATGCTATATAGGTATCCTCATAGCATGTCTCCTATCCGGATAACCCGGGTGGCCCACAGTTGGTAGCATGGCCTATGGCCTGCTGGGCGGCCCAGTTAGATGGATCCAGAAGGGAGGCCCATGCCGGATAAAGGAAGGCTACGGAGGAGTCACCGACGTACCCGGAGCCTTGGAGTGCAAGACATGCTAGACTAGTTGTAAGCAGTGTAGGAATCTGTAACCTGTCCGGCTAGGACTTTTCCCTGTAACCCTAGGACCTGGCGACTATATAAGTCGGGCCTATGGGAGCCTTTAGGGCACAACCTAGTATCGATTAACATACCCCTCGCACAGCGAACCAATCCCTGTAACTCGGAGTATTGCCCTTATAGTGATTTATAGCAGGAGTAGGATTCCGCCACCGTTGTGGGATCTAAACCTGGGTAAGTTGTGTAACCTCGTACCCGTCAACCGTCCGCCTTCCCCCACGTCTCTAAACACGCACTGTGAGGACCCCTCCATGGCGTACTCATCGGCAATACCATGACAGTTGGCGCCTACCGTGGGGCATTAGGCGCTTCAGGCTCTTCAGTGGGCGAGGACCAAGATCTTTGCGGGAATCAGGGAAACCGTAGCCATCGTTCGCGTTCTCTTCTCCGACAATGTTCCGATCGTCCCTCCCGACGAGTTCTGGATCCCGGCGAAGACAAATCCTATGCGGTGCTCGATCGTCCCCATCGGAGATATCCACCTCTTCATCGGCGAAACTGACTCGAGCACTAGTTCCCTGGGAGTCAGAGGAGCATCAAGACCCGCACAGACCGCCTACGGGCAGGATACGTTCACGGAAGGATCGATGTCGGATCTATCCTTTGAGTTTTCCAACAAAGATCGGAAAAATTCAAGGCCCACCCAAACCGCCCCTGTGCTGGACATAACGGTGGAAGATCACTGCAAGTCTGCCGGCTTCGCCCGTGCGTCTGGATAGCAGAGATCCAAGTTTGTCAGCGTGGTTACCATCTTCGATCTAGCGCGCTGCGTTCAGAGAGAGGGCGAAAACCCCCGGCGATTACCTTTCCAGGGGGCTTCGTATATGAGCCAACCTGGCTCATTACCCCAATGATGATGCCATGTATCACTTTGTGGAAGGACTGTACCAAGGCACGCTTCTTCGGCATACGCTAAGGCGGCAGCAGGCTTCGGGACGCCTCACTTTTGAGAGCATGGTGAACACCGTCAACAGCTACACGGAGGCTGAGGAGGAAGCTCAGACAGAACTTGCGCTCGTTGGCGGAGCCCCTCCGCCTCAGCCACCGCCACCACACCACCGCCTCCGTTCATAGTCGTCGCGCCACCGCCACCGCCTCTAGTCGTCATCGCTGCAGTGGCACCACCACCTCCAGTCATCATTGCCGCTTTCACACTGCCACCACTCATCGTCGAGGAAGCCCCGGCATCCTCCGACTTCGTGCTTGATGTGCTCTACGCTGACATCAGTGCTTACTCGGAGGAGATAGACTTCAGCCCGGATGAGCTAGACTCTGCTATGCAGGAGATGGAGGAGGATTTCCAACGCGACGAGCAGGTCACCCAGGCCATCACATCCCGAGAGGTGTTTGTCGCCATTGGGACCGTGATGGAAGAAGACCAACCCGGACAAGCTCCGCCTAAAGCGCTAGACAAGGGGAAGGGACCACATGTTGCTGCTGACAAGGATCATGCAAAGGCCATTCCCCTCCGCCTAACCTAGTGCAGCAGCCGCATGAACTCAACATTGGTCCGAGTAACAACAACACCGCAAACCCGCCCCCTCCAGCATTTACATCTGCTGCTGCCCAAATTACTCTGGCTGATAGAGTGATGTACGGCAACCTGCTCGTTGAGCCCATGACCGTAGCTCATATCTGGAGCGTAGTCCAGCTTGATGAAAAGCGCCAGCAGCTGTTGGAGGAGGCACAGGCTATCGCGGAGCAAGGACGCTAAGCTGGATCGAGATCTGGCCAACATGGAGAAGTCCATAGAGAAAGCTACACCCATGGAAGCCGAGTACAAGACTCTGCTCCAGCAGCAGAAGGCTAAGAAAGCTCATGCTCGCGTCATCAAAGATCCTGGTGTACGGAGAAACCTAAGGTGGTCCCCCTCGAAGCCGCCACAAGCAAAGCCATACATAGACAACGAAGGCAGGCAGGTGATGCCCACTCCTCTTCTTAATCTCTCCGTTTCCAAGACTCTTCTGGAACAGGATAGATCACCCACGGCAGTGGAGCAGGTCTATGACCTCGTGGCCAAGGCGATGAAACAGCGGGAAAAGTCCACCTCTCAGAGGCTTGAGTCTGACCCAGCGTTTTGCCAGTCCATTCAGCATAAGCTGCCAAGGGATCGACCTCCTCAGGATGTCGGGTTCCTCATAACAAATACGGAGGGGTGCCCACAATAGGAAGGATGCTATCCCCCTATCCTCCAACCACGGAGGAAAAAATTATCCTCGTCGCCCATCTCCACCGCCCCGATCTCCCCGATATCGTGAAGACCCCAAGGCTCACCATCGTATGGACATGCCTCCACCAAAGCAACGTGGCATCGTCATCCGCGACAATGCGGAGCAGGCCCGTCATGATGGGGAGAGCAGCCAAGGACAGAAGAGCAGGTCGAGCCATGACCCTCTGCGTTCGACAAACAACGTGAGAAGAGTGAGGCATCGCAGGAGGGTAACAACAAGAAGGCCCACCGCCACCTCAGCCTTCGTCACCACCCAGCAGCCACCATGGCGGAGGAGGCCCGCGTCGTTCACGCAACCCATCCCCTGATGGCAAAAAGAAGAAAAGAAGACCGGAGCCATACGACGCACGATCACGTCTGGACAAGATCCACGAGGCCCGGGATGGAGCATACCTGGGACCACGCTGCTTTGGACCTGTGATACGGACCGCAGCTTACCCCAAGGGTTTCCGGATTGACAAGACCATCAAGACCTATGACGGCACCTCCAAGCCAGCAACATGGTTGCAGGATTACAACAAAACGGTGGAAATCGTCGGGGGGAACCCAAACGTTGTCGTTAAGTACCTCCTGTTGATGCTTGCGGGGATGGCCCGACAATGGATCGATGACTTGCTAGAGAAATCTATCTGAAACTGGCTGGACATGCAAGAAGCGTCCACCAAGAACTTCAAGGGGACGTACAAACGTCCCTGCACTGTTGGCGACCTACAGCGGTGTGTGCAGGAGAAAGACGAGTCATCTCGCGCCTACCTCTCCCGCTGGCTGGATATGAAGAATTCCTACGTAGGAGTGCAGTCCCAGACCGCCATGTCTGCCTTCATCGACAGGTTGGAAAGGGGTACGTTGCTCCGACATACGTTGAAGCACCTGCAGGACAACCACCGGCTAGATCTCAACCAGATGATTCAGCTGGCTAGTGAGTTCGCAGCTGCTGACGATGATGCTCGCGGCTCCCTGCCGGCAACGGCCGTTCCAACTCAAGCCCGGAGGAATAGCAGCACCAAGCGGAAGAGTCCGCTAGAAGAAAAGCAAACCTCCGACATGGTCGCCATGACTTTTGAAAAATGAGGTGATGGCAGACAGCGTGGCGCAACGAGGTAGTGAAACAACCTCGGCAGCGCTCCGTGTTCCGCAGACCTACGAGGAGTACCGCGATATGATGTGCCTCGTACACCTCGACGCCAACGGCAAGGCCACACACACCAATTGCCATTGCAAGTTCATCAACGAGCTCAAGGAGGACCTGAAGTCCGGCTACAAGCAAAGTCGGAAGAACAGACCGCGAGGCAAGGGCAAGGGGAAGAATAAGGAGGAGGAGTCCAAGGATTCAAGTGACATGGACGAGGACGTTGACCCCAAACACGCCGCCAAGAGCGACGGCAAGGGCAAAAAAACCTTCGAGAAGAAGGCGGCAGTTTTCCACACTTTCCTTGGCACCCCCACCGTCCGACAATAGAAGACCTCCATGAGGATACTGATGGCCACTCTACCCCCAGTTCCCCAATACCTGCGCTGGTCGGAGATTCCAATTACATTGGACATGAAGGATCACCCAGACCTCATCCCTACGGAGAACCAATACGCCATAGTCATCAACCCCCTGATTGACGGCAACGAGTTCAACAAATGTATGGTGGATAGGAGAACCAATACGCCACGCTGTAGAGGCGCCGTCTTCAGCAGAAGTTCTACCCACCACCACCGCCTTACCGCTATCGATGGCATCCTTAGCCGGAGCTTGATCAGCCATGGAACATAGCACAGCTACGTCCTTTCTACACTTAGCATTTTTTATCTATTGTGTACCTCTTATATGATCAATGAAATAAAGTTCTAGGGTTCACTCATATTTCTGAGTCTTTTACCTCCTTTAGTATTCATTTTTGGATCATATAAAACCTTTATGCATAAGTTTTGTGATTGCACTTATGAAAATTCTGCCTATGGGCGTTATCTTAAGTTTTCTGGTCTACACGTTCTTTGTTGTTTTTATGTGGATTCTGGAGTAGTGACTTTCGACACTTATTGTCGGCGATTTTGTGCTTAGGTTTTTTATGGTGCCATTGGGCATCATCGCCTGAGCGCATAGTTTCGACAATGAGTCTTCCGACTCATGAAAGGTCAAGCAAAAAAACCAGAGTAATGGATAAGACAGCACTTGCTTAAAAATATATACATGTTGGAACCAGTTCTTGAGTAGCAGGGAATAACAACCATTGTTTTTCCGCCTTAAGTTAATAAGTACTTTTTTCCACATGCAAATTCCAGAGGAAACAAATATTACATATTGTCTTTTCATTCCTTTGGCGCAGGAGACTTGGATGCAGCATCATCAGCAGCAGGAGAGCCATCCTCTTCGAAGTCGGCGGTTTTGAGGGACTCGGAGGAGCTTTGGTTGTCGCCGTTAATAATATCCATGGGCACGAAGACGTTAGGGTCGACCAACTCGGAGACTCTGGTATCATAACCCGCGAGCGACGCCAAGATAGCTTTGTGATCTATTTTCTGGCCATCGTTGTCCACGTCGGGGATACCAGAGGTCACCGTGTTGATGTCAGCGTTATCATAGTGCGCTTTGACCATTGATAGCGCCATCCTCGCGCCAACCCGGGTACATGAAGATTTCCAGCTTACAATAGGCTCGGGGGCTTGGCGCAAGATCTCCGAGAACTTCATCACGGAATCCACCGCTTTGATGTTAATCTGGAGGGGCTTGGCTATCTCTTTGGCTTGTTTGATGGTGGTGCTGATAAAGTTGCCAGCAAGGACCATGCATTCTTTTGGCAGAGGAGGCGACTGGGTCAAACCAATAGGAGCTGCAAAATTCCGACAAGAGAACGCATGAGTTCAATAACACAAAAAGTTCAGAGTATCTAACTTACAGAAGTACAATACGGAGAATCACTTACTGAAGATGCTAATCTCAGACTGCTGGAGGGTATCCGCCATGGAGTCCCGTTCTTGTCGGAGGATCTTGTATGCTTCAAGATTGCGCTGATTTTGCTCATAGGCGGCTTTCTTCTGCTCTTTCAGCATCACGATCTCCTCCTTCAAGCGGTTCATCACCGTGTTAGCGGATTCCTGCAGGACTTTCATGGAGTCCTCATGCATCTTCAGCATATCCTTCCTCTCCTGCTTAAGGATCTTGTTTTCGCTATCCAGCAACTCAATATGCTTGGATTGCTCAACAATGTCCTTGGCCTTGGCAATGGCTTCTGCAAGTCAAAGAAATAACAAGTACATGGTGAGTACTCGGAGAATGTTGGCACAAGACCAAGTCGGAGTACGAAAACGAAAGGAAAAACAGACTCTTGCTCTTGGTGATTTGATCCTTCAAGAAGGCAGTTTTACCCTTTTCGGCTTCCAAATCCGCACGCATCTTCTGGAACTTATCGTTGGCCACGCCTCTGCGAGCATTCTCATTCTATGGAAAGAAAATTTAAAGCTGTTTAGTCTACTTGGAGCATCTAGCCGGATAACTATCCACCTAGAGGCTTGGGGGCTATAGTGAGAGTTTTTTAACTTGGCAATATGCTTAATCTTTCTTTAAGCATCTAGTCGGAACTGATTCAGTTTTTAACTAGAAGCTTGGGGGCTACAGTATAAAGTTTTTTAACTTAGTCATATGCTTAGTCTTTCTTTAAGTATCTAGTCGGAACTATTTCAGTTACAACTAGAGACTTGGGGGGCTACAGCATCGAAATTTACAAACACTGCGTATGCTTCTCTGAAAGTATCTAGTCGGAATAATTCATTCAAACTAAATACTTGGGGGCTACAGTGAGAAGTTTTCTAGCTTAGTCACTCTTAGAGCATTCAGATGCAAAGACCTATGGTTTTCTGTCTAAATCCTCGGGGGCTACAGTGGGATACTCATATGAAATGCAGAAGGCAAATAAAACTTACCAGTGCGATGATCTTGAGGTTGGTAGCACTCTCAGCAAACAACTTGCTGAAGGAAAGGATGTTTCCTCGCAAGATATCTGCTTGTCGGAGAAGCTCCTCAAGGCCGTAGGTTGGAGATGTCGGCACTGCACCAGGAACCAGAGTGGAGCTACTCGACGTAACCGCCGGGAAGACTATCTTCGGGAATTATGTGGTTGTCCTAGGTGCAGAGGTGCCGCCTTCAGCACATTCCACCCACCACCACCGCCTTACTGCTATCGATGGCATCCTTAGCCGGAGCTTTAGCCATTTGAGTTGTGGTGCATTCTTGCGTTGCCTATTCACCGACAAAGGTAAGCTCCGCGGAGGCAGATGGGTCCACTTCCATGGCGGAAGAGCCAGATGCATCCTTGGCCTGGAGCTTGTCAGAGCAGGTGTAGGCTAGACGCTGGGAGTGACGGGGGCGATGGCGGGAGATGCGTGGTGAGACACGTCACGATGCAACATATCTTTAATATTTCTAGAAGCCCCCAAAATTTTGGAGGTCTTCTTCAAACTAGTACTGGCCTTCTTCCTGAAACGTGCAAAAGTATAAGTACAGGAATAAGACGAGCAATGGACAATGTCAGAGGGAAAGAGGCTTACACAATAGGGGGTGCTTTGGCAAAAGGAATCCCGGTAACTTTTCTTTCCTCCGCCTCCAGGGCGGCGGTGGACTTCTTGGAGGCTCCACCCTCCGTCTTCTTCTTCTTTCCTCCGTCGGCAGCGTCAGAGGTGGAGCTCTTCCGCTTTCGCGCCAGCGGGACATCATTGTCGGACACGACGGTGACTTCCTTCATCTTCGGGTCATAGATTTGGATAGCCATGCTATCCTCCTCTAGACTGCTGAGCTGTTAAGTGAAATCCCAAAAGTGTTAGATGAGATGGTAATGGTTAGACGGAAGAACTGGAGTATATATCATACACGGAAAATAAACAGGTACCTCTGGGAACTTGCCCTCCTCGAACATGTCGTAGGTGATGGCGAAGCCACGCTTCCTATCCTTCACCTTGACGATGTCCTTGAGACTTAGCTTGACGGAGTCACTCGAGAAGTTGTCCTCGGAGATGCGGAGGCTATCCTTCCTCTCCTTAGAGTACTCGTGCATCAGCTTGGAGCGGTGCTGCAGAGGCTGGATCCGCCTGATGAACCAGCATATGGCTAGATCCAACCCGGTCAGACCCGTGTCTACGAACCACTCTATCCGCCTAATGGCGTGGGAGGCTTCGTTGTCGGAGGGAAGGGTGGCTTGGGAACTCCATGTAGGGGCTTCGGCAGCGGCTCCGTCGATGAAGTCCGGATACGTTTCTTCTTGGCCGGCCAGAGGGATATTTGGGCCATAGAAGTACGTCTGTTGCCAGTTCTTGTAGGACTCATGGCTGACGATGTCGGGGAACCGCCAGCCAGGCCGGATCTTGAAACTAATTGTCCCACAGTTCCTGAGCTCGTCCTTGTCGGCTCCGGCTTCCCTCTTGACGGTGAAGAAATAAATAAAGAGATCTAGCCTATGCCTAATCCCTAAGTAACCCTCACAAAGCGTCGCGTAGTTGCTAAGCGCGAGGATGTTATTGGGGGACAGGTTCTAGGGTTGTACTCGGTAATGGCTAAGGACAGCTAGAAAGAAATTGGAGATGGGCAAGGAAACGCCACGTACCAATTGGGCCTTGAGGTACACCTTCTCTCCAGCTTGGGGAGAAGGGGTGACCTCGCCTGCCGGCGCCGCTCTCCAGACGAGCCCCTCCGCCCCCAGGGAGGTAGCCCTCGACGAGAAACTCCTTGATGTCGCGGTCCGTGATGTCCAAGTCGCACCAATCCCCTTTGTGGGAATCACTCTCCTCTTCCAGCAGCTCTAGCGCCGCTGGATTATGGTTGCCGCCGGTGGATTCGACCACCGCAGACTTGGGCAGCACCAGGCCCTCCGGGGGAACATGGACGATGCTGTCGGCTTCGCCACGGCATCGCCTGACGCCGCCATGGAGGGAGGAGAGCTGCTGCTTGCCATTAGAGAGGGAGAAGTGGTGACTGGAAGGATTTGGAGGATAGGGTTTTTCGCGTGCGCGCGGAGAGCTTGAGGAGGTGCTCGCTGGAGGAAGAAGACGACGCAGGAGGAGAATGAGGTGAAAAGCAAAAATCCACCGAAGTTACAATTTATAACCCCTGGCATCAAGATTCGTGCAAGACGATCGAATGGTCGGCACGTGGACGACGTGTGCGGGCGCGTGCGCAGAAATTTAGCCACGTTCCCAAGCGTCGGTGCCAACGGTTCATATCTCTCACGCGGGAAAAACGGACATGATTGTTTTCTCTGCATGTGTAAGTTATGAGGCGTCGCTGACCTATGTCTACGTTGTCCTAGCTGTCACTGGCAGGTGAACCATCACATCGGAATATTCCGGCATGGACGGATCCAGTCCGGCTACGGAAGAGTACGATAGAAGATTCAACAATTCTCCGACTTACGAGTTGAAGACGGAGAAAACCTTGCAGGGTTCTTGGGAGGACTACAAGATATTGCTTGACGATTTGCCGACATCCATCTAGACGGAGCATTCAAACCTGAAGAGGAAAGATGGCACAAGATCTCGGAGTTCTCTGGGGGATACTGTTGGGGATATGCTATATAGGTATCCTCATAGCATGTCTCCTATCCGGATAACCCGGGTGGCCCACAGTTGGTAGCATGGCCTATGGCCTGCTGGGCGGCCCAGTTAGATGGATCCAGAAGGGAGGCCCATGCCAGATAAAGGAAGGCTACGGAGGAGTCACCGACGTACCCGGAGCCTTGGAGTGCAAGACACGCTAGACTAGTTGTGAGCAGTGTAGGACTCTGTAACCTGTCCGGCTAGGACTTTTCCCTGTAACCCTAGGACCTGGTGACTATATAAGTCGGGCCTATGGGAGCATTTAGGGCACAACCAAGTATCGATTAACATACCCCTCGCACAGCGAACCAATCCATGTAACTCGGCGTATTGCCCTTATAGTGATTTATAGCAGGAGTAGGATTCTGTCACCGTTGTGGGATCTGAACCTGGGTAAGCTGTGTAACCTCATACTCGTCAACTGTCCGCCTTCCCCCACGTCTCTAACACGCACTATGAGGACCCCTCCATGGCGTACTCGTCGGAAATACCACGACATGATACGTCCAAAACGTATCTACTTTCCCGAACACTTTTGCTATTGTTTCTCCTCTAAACTTGTGTGATTTGGATACAATTAACACGGATTGACGCTGTTTTCAGCAGAATTACCTTGGTGTCTAGTTTTTGTGCAGAAAATGAACTATGAGGAAAAATCCTGGAAAATATGCCAAAAATTATATTTTACCAGAAGATCCATGGAGCCAGAAGACGAGACGGAGAAGGGGCCTGGGAGTCCCACACCCCTGCCAGACACGAGCCCACCACTGGCCGCGCCTAGGGGGTGCAGCCACCCCAGGCACCCCCTCGGCCTCCCTCTGCGCCTATAAGTTGCCTCTCGACCTAAAAACCGAGGGGGGTTCGATAGTTTTTCAGAAAGAGTTCCGCTCCGCCGCCGCCACAAGAAATGAAGATTAGGATCCAGAAACTCCGTTCTGGCACCCTGCCGGGACAGGAAATTTGGAAAGGATCATCACCATTGTACATCTCCATCGACCATCAATGTTTCCCTCATCCATGAGTGAGTAATCCCCCGTTGTAGGCTTGGGGATGGTAGGGATTGGATGAGTTCTATCATGTAATCGAATAAGATTATTAGGGCATAGTGCCTAGTATCTCTATTAGTGATATTTGACTTTATTGCAACTTGTTGTGCTTAATGCTTGTCACTAGGGCCCGAGTGCCATGATCTCAGATCTGAACTTATTATTGAATCATTATGATAGTATTGTTTGTGATCTTATCTGCAAGTTGTGTACACATATCATTGACCGGATCCAAAGGCCCCAAAGTGAAAATAATTGGGACAACCGGAGGGGATGGCTATGGTGTGAGGATCACATGTGTTCATGGAGTGTTAATGCTTTGCTCTGGTGCTCTATTAAAAGGAGCAGCTTAATTTCAAGTAGTTCCCTAGAGGCCCCGCTGCCATGGGCTGGCTGGACAGAAGATGTTATGCAAGTTCTCATTGCGAGCATGTATGACTATATATGGAGCACATGCCTAGGATTGTTTAGTACTTGGATGCTTGTTATTATTTATCTGCAATGCCCTAGATCTTGAAGTTACATGTTTAGACTCGTCCATGCAACGCCCGTCCATCCATCCCTATGCCTACCGCACTCGAATCCCACTGTTTATTGTTACTGTTACTATTGCTTTGCTGTTGCTACTACCAAACTATTGCTACTGATAAACTTCTACGAGCAAGAACTATTTCCAGGTGCAGCTGAATTGACAACTCAGTTGTTAAGGCTTGCAAGTATTCTTTGGTTCCCCTTGTGTCGAATCAATAAATTGGGTAATACTACACGTGAAGACTGTTGCGATCCCCTATACTTGTGGGTCATCAACGCTGCAAAATTCTCTTGATATTATCCAAGCAACTAGTAAACGAAGTTCCATAGATAGAAAAATCATCCATGAATACTTCCATTATCAGTTCTATAAAATCCGCAAAAATAGTGGGCGTGCATCTTTGAGAAGTAGAAGGAGCATTACATAAACCAAAAAGTCATGCATCGGTAAGCATGTAAACCATAAGGACTAATAAAAGTTGTTTTAAGTTGGTCATCAGGATGAACAACTATTTGGGAAAAAATCAGAGTATCCATCCAAGTAACAAAAATGAGTGTGGTTTGCTAACCTCTCTAGAGTTTGATCTATGAATGGTAAATGATAGTGATCTTTCCTAGTTTCTTTATTCAATTTCCTGAAATCTATGCACATCCTATGTCCAACAATAGTTCTAGTAGGTATATGTTCATTGTTTTCATTAGGAACAATAGTAAAACCACCCTTCTTAGGAACACAATGAACAAGACTTACCCATTCACTTTCTTTTATAGGATAGATTATACCATCATCTAGTAGGCGTACTATTTCTTTTCTTACCACTTCCTTCATTTCAGGATTCAGCCTTCTATTAAATTTTGCAACTAGTTTAGCACCTTCCTCCATGAATATTCGATGGACGGTTATCATGGAACTAATGCCCTTTAAATCATACATTGAGTACCCAAAGGCCTTGCGATGCTCCTTTAGTACCTTCATGAGTTCTTCTTCTTCATCCCCTGAAAGTTTAGCACTTAGTTATACCTTCAACCAATACGGAAGTCGCTTCATCAAGTTCAACTATGTTGAAATGTGCCTACATAGCCATAATTTCTTCCTTGGTTACCTCTTCATCTTTGGTTTCATCCAGATGTTCTTAAACTTCTGGCACACTTTCCTCTTCCTTTTTATCCTGTACTGCCTTGACCTGTTCATATTCCAAAATATGCTTCTTCGTTGTGTTAGGAAAAGGTATCTCATACATTGGTTCTAGGGAGGCCAGTGTTGCTTTAACTTATTTTTTCAACTCAGATTCGGGTGGTGGATCATACTTGACCGAACCCTCTTTTGGAGCTTTGATATGTTCTGTAAAAGCTTTAACAACTTGCAACACAAGATCTGAATCTAAGTAAAGTTCTTTAGATAATTCATTAACATGACCCTTCTTATTATAATTATGAATACAATCATAATCTATTTCTATGCCTCCTTCGCTTGCTAGACCAAAATTTCATGAAACTCTATGATCGTGAATTATATTAAGTAAAGCCCAAGCTTTAGTTATGGGTAGATTCATAAAAGCTCCTCTCGCGCAAGAGTCTAGTTCAATTTTATTAGGTTCAATTAAACCACCATAAAAGATATGCAATAAATATCATTCAGGCAAATCATGATGAGTACATTGATTAAGTAAATCTTTAAATCTTATATAAGCTCTTACCAGTCCTTCATTAGGACGGTTCCTCCATGTCATTATAAGACGCCTGATTCCAAAAGATTTTGATAATGGATAATATTTGGATATAAATTCATAAGCTAAATTATCCCAAGTAGTAGTGGCTTCTGGGGGTAAAGATCTATACCATGAGAGAGTTGTGCTAGTCAGAGTCTGACTAAAAGGTTTAACCCTTACCTCATTAGCAGTATACCCTAGTAATTGGAAAGTGCCGCATATATCTTTGAAGCTTGCAATATGCTCATATGGATCAGGATCTTCTTCATATCCGGTAAATTGCTTCTTGTGTAGAATACCTAATAGTAGAGGATTTATTTCAAACCCCTTGTCTTCTCATTGGAGTTGTCTCTTTTATTAATATCATAGGGCATCTTAAAGTGGCCGAATGGGTTAGCACTAGTCAAATGCTCAAACTCCATCATATTGGTGGAAACCTGTAACTCAAAACAAAACTTAGCAAGACTAAAATAAATCAAAAACTAAAATACCTACAGTGCTTAGCTCCCCGGCAACGGCGCTAGAAAATAGCTTGATGACTGCAAGTGTACAGATCGTTTGTAGCTAGTTTCAAAATAAAGATATTGATCCCACAGGGAGCAGGAGTCTAAAGTCTAATAATTCTTAAAGTAAATACTAAAATAGAAATGTTGAAATAAAGTTCTAAGTAACAAGATAAAATGCGAGTGTTGTGTAAAAAGGTGTTTTTGCATTTTTGGTATGAGAACAATAAGTAAAGTAAAACAAAGTGAATACAGAAAATAAGTATTGCATATGTAAAAGAGATTTGAAACTGCAGTGGGGAAAAGTGTTTTCAGGGAGTAGCGGTTTACCTCTAGCATTTATAAAAGGTCTAAGGTAAATATTATTATCATGAACATTCTCAACTATGTATGTGTGGGAGGAACTCTGTATTTGGACGAATAGGCAGCAACCACTGCTCACATCATCCTCATAACCACAGTAGACAACAATCAACATCAATTGAATTACCGCGCTATTAAGGGACTTGATCCCATAGGACGTATCCATGGCATGGATAGTGTTTTGTGAGTTTCCCTGATTATCAAGTTGATACGTAAGGAGTGTCAACAAGTAGTTCCCTCCATCAAGTTCCCAATAAGTAGTTCCCTCCATCAAGTTCCCACAAGAGGCAAATATTAAGAGGTCGACTTCTCCCAACATCAAGATTAAGACAATCTAACACATGGTCACAGTTCCCTCCATCTAGGGTTTCTACATATCCCAAGAACTAATGATCTACTCAGATATGGAGGCAATCAACATCATGGCAAAGATAATTTAATCTCTCATAGATGAATAGTACTTGTATAAATCCACAACGAGTATGGAAATTACAACAAGATCTAGACAAGATGTAGATGGAATGGATGGAGATGGTGGCGATGCAGCGGTTGATGATGAAGATCGATGCCTTAGCCTCCTGGATATGCGTAGGGAAAAGATGGATCCCCGGTGGATGAGTTACCCCTCTAGATGCCTTCAGGAGGTGGGGTTTTAGCAATTTTTGGGTGTTATGTATGTCGTCTCTCCGATCCAGTTGCACGGGGTGAAACTATTTGAGCAGGCGGTATTGACGCCAACTATATGGCAGAAACTATATGGCCGGAAAAATTCCTCCCGCCGTATAGTTGGTCTTTAAACGCACCGTATCCTCCAATTGCTTTGGGTTTTCTTCTGGTATTATTGATATTTCCCAAATAAGCGATTTACGTCGTTTTTGACTCATTTTCACTCCAATACAATTGGTCCAAGAATTTTGTCCATCATATCCTGATCCTGGTGAAAATATACATAAAAGATACGCGCGAACGCCGTAAAATACCAAGATCATACAACTATAATGCAAAAATAATAATATAAAACATGATGCAAATATGCACTCATCAACCATGTCCTCGTGTGATAGCATGCTTAAGGCATGATGACATAGATCCTATCACACTGGTTGACAAATGCTATTCAGTGGAAATGCATGACAAGGCCTATGGACACATAGTGTACCAATGCAAGGACAAGACAGAATGGAGAAAATGAATGGACCTCCAATACTACCACCTCTGGATGCAATACATATTGTTAGGCGTACTAAAAGCATAAGAAAAGCACCATTTGAGATAGATGCTAGAGGAGGATGCAAGAAGATATCAAGGCATGGTGTCATAATGCATTGCAAGTACTATGGATTCCATGGTCATAACATTGCTGGTTGCAAATGGATGAAAGCTGGCCTTCCACCACCAACTACAGCTGATCAGAGTTTTCCTCCTCATACTGATCCAGTCATCACACAGGTACTTACTACTTAACTAGCAACTACCTCATGATGATATTAACATGTACTTAACTAATTTTCTTAATTTATATTGTAGGAACACTCTCATGCTGATCCAGTCATCACTACCAATTGCCCTGATGTTAACAATCCTACTGCAGCACAAAGGACAGATCTACTTGTGAACAACTTGCTTTAGCAGGTAAACTGGGCACCTACTTTTCTTAGCCCAATCCAGTCTTCACTGCCAATTGCCCAATTTCCCTGATGTTACTAATCATTAATGCATGTACAAAGGACAACAGAGAGGCATTTGGAGGCAAGGGCAGTTCATGAATATACCTTCATCACAGCAGCACAAAGCTTGCTTAACCAAGAATCTCCAAGTCAGTCAAATGGTGTTGCCACTATCAGACAAGGAGAACTATCTCAGAAGCTAAGACAGATGCAACAAGAGAAGAACAAATCCAATGAAGAAAGAAAAATAGCTTTACTGGAGGCAACGTATCAAGCTGATGTCAAAAAAG
This sequence comes from Avena sativa, assembly GCA_916181665.1. NCBI lineage: Eukaryota > Viridiplantae > Streptophyta > Magnoliopsida > Poales > Poaceae > Avena > Avena sativa. Next base: position 331,813,645 of record OV702283.1, read on the forward strand.
CAGAAGATAAAGCTAAGAAGAAGCTAGATCAAGACAGGTTGAAGGCTGAACTTGCAGCATCCAAAGCAAAAATTGTTGCATAGAACAGAGAGAAGAGAAGGCAAGATGCTAATCTTAAGAAAAAAGGCTAAGGCCGAGACTAGTAGAATCATAGCAGAGGTTAAAAAAGAGGTAGCTAAGAAGAAGAGGAACTAAGCTGCAGAGAAGAAGGCACTAGACAAGATGCTAGCAGCTGAAGAGAAGAGAAAAGAAAAGAGAGATGCTAAAACTGCAGAAGAAACATCAAAAAGGGAAACTAACAAAAATGAAATGGTAGTTCAGAGAGCTATGATGGCAGCCAATGCTCCAGTTGAAGAAGGTGAAGTGGAAGGTTCTCATGTTCCTGATGCCATTCATCTGCACTCCATAATGACTAAAACCATTCCAATGTCCCGGGTAGTTATAGAGCCAGTTCCAAAATCTAGAAGGATGGAGTGGTATCTAGGTGTTAACAAAGCTGGAGAGGGAGTAGCCCAAGATTAACTCTCCTTTCTTTATTTGGTGTTAGAAAACTTTGTCCTTTTGGTGTCCTAATGGTGTGTTGGCTTCTGGAATTGTAGCATGAGTCCTGATGCTCATGTTCCTGTGAATTATGTCATTGTGGTGTCCTGATGCCCATGTTCATGTTAATTATGTACTTTTGGTTTCCTAGAACAAGTCAAGTTCAATGTTATGTTCCTGTGAATTATGTCCTTTTGTTTCTATTGAGTGTGAAGTGTTATGAATTCCACAAGGTATGTTTTCTAGCTATACTAAACAATGGCAAAGAAATGCACTCCATTTGAATCAAGTACACAATTGAGTTCACATATGACAAACAAGGATTATAATACACTGCATTTCATCAGATTCAGATACATAATGGCCAAAAGGCTTCACATAGTTCAACAGTACACAATCCTCAGGCTCACTTCTTCACTAGCATAACCGTAAACATAGCACATAACACACACATCACACCCACGACAATCTTAACAAGAGCCACAATCTTCCTAACTTCCTCCAAAAGCTTCAGCACATGCTGCTCCTGGCCTTGCACACAAGTCACTGATGCCTCCTTCTTCCTCAGCTCTAGTTTTTCCCTTCTTTCTTCTGCCCACCCTAGAGCTTAAACAGCAACACCTCCTTGAATGTGGTTGTTCTCAATTAGATAGCCAATATACTCCAACTCCTAGTTCCAAAAATTGCAACCAAACTGTAAAAAAACCATCAAGAACTGGCATAAATTTGAGATCTTTTAAGAACAGCATCACAACAAATCAATCATGGATGTCAAAATGCAAAGAACAGAGGTTTACCCCATGGTTTTTACAATTGTAGTACGTCCATCTTGGATGATCCTACATGCCTGAGCGGGCCTGCTTCACCAACCGGCTGCACTGGAACAACCGATGAGGGGAAACGGTGGAGCCTGGTGGCGGAGCGCACAGTGGGAAGAGCTAGCGCTGGACATGACCTAGCAATGACGAAAATAGAAGAGGATCAAAACCGGCGCTAGCTCGCTACTCTCCTGTGGCGGCGGCGGTGATTCAGGGTTAGAACGGCGGCAACAGAGGAGCAACGCGGGTCGAAACGAATGAGTCCGGTTAGAACGCGGGGGTTAGTACACGTAAACCATTTTGCAATAAAACCCTCCCAAGCTATTTTCTTCTCTAACTTACCCATCTAGTCAACTGACAGTGCGACCCACATTATCGCATACACCGCTACGTATTGCTCGATGACCATGGTTGACACTCTCGTGCAAGTTCGGTGACCGTAAACTCATATTTCCTATATACGGTGATTGTACCGACTTTGCTAAGCAAGTTCAGTGACTAACCATAGATTTAACTCCACTCCCAATGGTCATTGTTCTTCCATTCAAGTAAATTTAGATCTTTCCACAATGCATAGTCATTCTGTTTCATCCTGATCCTCCAGATCCCACGAGAAATTCTATATTTCGCTCTAATCAGAGTTTGCCACAAACCTTGTTCATTCTCAAGTTTGCACCACCATTTGCACATGAGACATATATTGAACAGTTTCAAATTCTTATTCCCTAATAATAAGCCCATTATATAAAGCAAGGGCTACTTAACTGCGAAAGCAGAAACCGTACAGCAAAATATTTTTACAACAGCAAAATATCAACTCCTAAACATTAGAAGTTCAAATGGGCATATCATTTCCGAGTGCATGGGAATAAGACTAGCTATCTATCATTCCCCTCCTAGTGCATTAAACTAGCAGAACAGTAAATCATATAGAGCAAGTTGTGGTAGCAAACACCAAGCCAGAGGCAGTATTGTCAGTAGGCAAGCATGCTTCCCACGGTGCAGTAGCAGTGAGGCCAAAATCGGTCTCCGCGGACATATATAACTCCTCAGCTAGACAAGCGTCGATTTGGAGCTTGGAGATTTCTAAACCCCTTGCTTTTTTCTGCTCCACGAGCAACGCCTTCTCCTCTTGGGCATGCAAAAGCATCTGCTCCAGCTGCTTGATGCCCATGTCTAGGATTTCTTCCTCTCGTTCTACTGTGATGTATGCTCCTTCCTTCTCAAGTATATCCTGTTCCAGAATCTCCTTCTTGCCCTTGAGATCCATCTGACGATTCTTGATACGGAGCAGGTTCTCGAGACGCTCCTTCAGGGGGGCAACTTCAAACCCATTCTCTTCCAGCTCCGCAAGGCTGCTCATTTTCCCCTGAAAAAGTTGATCTTCATCCTGAATTCGCATATTTTGTATGCTCTCGGCCAAATTGGCAAATGAAATCGCAAGTCCTATAGCCTTTCCTTCACGAAATTCTGGGTGGCAATCTTGCAGCAGCTTACTAAAGTGTGGTTTCTGCGGTAGCCTTGTAAAGACCTCCATTTTATCGCGGGGTCTCAACAGCAAAGAACTTGTAATGAGTCCAGGAGGAAGACCATTGCTGTTAGGTGCTGGCATAAAGGTGGATAGATCCATGGTCATGTTAGGATACACCAGTGTCCTACCAGGATGCGCCAATGAAGAAGTCCCTGCCAATTTCCAGGAAAGGGGTTAGATTCAATGCATGATACTCGGCAACCATAGTGTCTGTTAAAAACATGGTTCTGGTCAGACAGAATAGTTTTTTATGCACAACAAATTACCTTCTGAGTTTGGGCAAGGCTTACAGTTCATAAGGTTATCTTTTTCCTTGACACAGATGCTTGAAATGCTGTTCAACATTCCCATCTGTAAACAAAATCATCAATATACAATTACAGTTTACATGATATTATGTAGACAACATTTGGGACACCAGAAAAGTGTGGCATGCTAAAGAAATGATACTAGTAGACAAGAAACAATTACTGGACACAATCCCTTTTTTGGTAACTACTCACGTGCGTGTGAGTTCCAAAACTGTTCTCAATCAATGTCATGAACTTCAAAAAAATGTTATCTAAGTTCCCTACATAAATGAGTTAAGTTGTCCTTGAAAGTTCATTTAATTATATATTACAGAAATCATGTGAAATTCATCGTGCCCAAGGAGTATTCCTAAAATTTGGAAGTTGCATACGAAAATCACATCCAATCGGCAAGCCACAAATAATTATACAGCATGACACATGAAACAAGTGTGAATGATCCCGTAATTCCCAAGAGACCCACAAAGGTTCATTGCTGCACATACAAATCCACAGAAGACCCTCAAGGTGGAGCCACCATCACCACATAAAATCATTTACATCAGTTAAGATTTGTTAGAGCATAGCAGTCATTACAAATTGAAATGAAGAATTTTAGGAGAAAGAATGTGTGTGGAAAATTGATTTAGCTGCATGAGTTTCAGAATGAAGTCTCGATCACTGAAATGGCCAAGGGGAAATTTTTCAGAAGTTATTTGAAGGACTTTCATGCTACTTTTAAGAGAAGACTTTTTAAATGAGTTTTATGTTCTTCCAAATCATGATTTAGTTCATCAGTGAATTAATGGTTCCATTGTCTTCTACTAGTAAATGCCACAGTTATGTATTCTTCTAGAGCCAATTTTACGACACGAAACTAGAAAGGATCTACAAACAAATGGACTTACCACAGTATGGATCTTTTTACATCGCTTGGGAACTTCCATTTGCTCCGATGGAAGAAACTGAAACAAGGTTTCAGTAAATCAGTAACAGGATGCGTTATTAGTAAGGTTTTCAATGCACAACATCGTCAACCTTAACAACCTGTTCTGCAGATGAAGATGACCGTATTTTCAGAGAAATGAGGACCTCAGAATTTCTTGACCGTTGTGTCATTGAACTGGCTTTGGCATGTAATTGATCACAGATGCTCCGCTTACCTGGTGAAGTTTTCATTGCAGTTAGACAGATTTAATCAGTGTAACACGAGCCATTGTAATAAACACTTACTGTTTTCGGAAGTTATTGAAAATGTGTCTGCTACTTCGTTGCAGCTATCAGCCAACAAAATCTTAGCCTGTTTTGAGATGAGTTAGTAAGAAACAACAAACAAGAAAAGTGAAATTTGATCTCAAAGAAAAATGAATGGCATACTATAAATCGACTACGATGCAACAGGTGATAGAATAGCGTCTACCTTCGTAACTTCTTGGCACATTTCATCAATGTCATCTCTAGCCATAGAATCATATGGTGCCACCGTCTCAGCTTCGGAACAAACATGATCCGACAGTGGAAGTTCTTTTCTTTCATTCAATGCAGGGAGCACTTGAAGTGGCTGCATCCCTAAAACCGGGTAGCATGACAGAGGAGTTAGCTTCAGACCCTCAGCATTCGAAGGAACATGTGATGCTTCCACTAGTCCCAAAACTAGCAACACATTTTGGTTTGAAGGAGTATTTTGTGTGGTTTTGGGTGATGATTCTTGATGAAGTTGAACAATCCTGGAATGGAGCCCACCCTCTATGTCAGTGAGACTTTGTCGTCTTTTCCTCCTCTTGTTAGGATTACAAATGGAACTGCCATCACCGTACCCAGAGGTCTCACTAATATCAACTATGTCAAAATATGAAGATTTGTTGTTTCCTCTCGTATTATCAAATGCCTGTAAAAATATAAACCAAACAACGTGACAGTCATTGAAGAATGGTAATCAGTGCTGATGGCAGGAGGAAATAAAGATAAAAACAAGTATGTCATATGTATGCCACCATATGGTAGTAAAGCATAAAGCTTGTGAGATACAATAACACAAAATGCATCATATCTTCTGAAACCCGATTTTAGGAATGCAGCCACTTCACTGACACAGAAAGGAGCTACAAGCAAAAGGACTAACCACATCATGGGTCTTTTCACATCGCTCCGGTACTTCCATTTGTTCTGATGGAAGAAACTGAAACAAGGTTGCAGTAAGTCAGTAACAGGATGCGTTATTAGTAAGCCTTTCAATGCACAAGACCGTCAACCTTAACAACTTGTTCTGAAGATGAAGATGAACCTACTTTCAGAAAAATTGGGACCTCAGAATTTCTTGACCGTCTTATTGATCTGGCTTTGGCATGTAATGGATCACAGATGCTCTGCTTACCTGGTGAAGTTTTCATTGTAGTTAGACAGATTTAATCAGTGTAACGCGAGCCATTGTAACAAAAACTTACTGTTTCCAGAGGTTATTGAAAAGGTGTCTGGTACTTCATTGCAGTCATCAGCCAACAAAATCTTAGCCTGTTTTGAGATTTGCTAGTAAGAAAAGACAAACAAGAATTTTGACAAAGGAAAATTAATGGTATACTTAAATCGACCACGATGCAAAAGGTGATAGAATAGCGTGTACCTTTGTAACTTCTTGGCACATTTCCTGAATGCCAGCTCTAGCCGTAGAATCATAAGGTGATACCGGCTCAGCTTCAGAACAAACATGATCCGACAGTGACAGTTCTTTTCTTTCATTCAATGCAGGGAGCACTTGAAGTGGTTGCGTCCCTAAAATTGGGTATCCTGACAGAGGGGTTAGCTGCACACCCTCATTATTGGAAGGAACATGTGATGCTTCCTCTAGTCCCAAAGGTAGCAACACACATTGGTTAGAAGGAGTATTGTGTGCTGAATTGGGCGATGATTCTTGATGAAGTTGAGCGCTCCTGGAACAGAGCCCATCTCCTGTGTTAGTGGGAATTTGCCACCTTTTAATCCTCCTGGTAGGATTACAACTAGAACTGTCTTCGATTTTGATACCATCACTGTATCCAGAGCTATCACTAATTTCAGCTACATCAAGATACGAAGATTTGTCGTTCCCTCTCATATTAGCAAATGCCTGTAAAAATATGAACCGAACCACGAGACAGTCATTGAAGAATGGCAATCAGTGCTGATGGGAGTAAGAAATAAGGACAAATAGCAAGTATATGTATTAAGTATGCCAGCATGTCCCTCCGACCCATAATATAAGATGTTATTGCAACCAATATATGATTATATTGGTTGGTTGCAATAACATCTTATATTATGGAGCAGAGGGAGTAGAAGAACATAAAATGCGCCATATCTGCTGAATCTAAGTGCATACATAGCTTTCTCAGTATAGTGCATGAACAAACTAAGAAGCACGCAAGTAGAAACCAAGGGGGCTACCTTCGTCAGACAGTTTTGCCTTTTCCCATCACCATGTGTGCAACTCATGATTAGCACCATGTTAGATGTCGTCATGCACTCCTTACCCTTTGGCTCATTTTTATTGTCCAGCTTTTTCACCATCGTGGTGTGCTTATCTGCAGGAGCTTCGACATCTATGTCATCCTTTGACGATGATCCAGTTGTAACTTGATTAGCATGTAAAGAATGCCTCATGTGTGGCCCTTCATTTCTCACGTTATCTGTCCTCATCCTTCTGTTACGGACAAAGCTATTCTGAACACTATCTTCACAAGGTGTGGAGAATACGGGTGATAAGCTGTTTTCAACAGAAAGTGTATACTTTCTTTTCCTAGCATGTTTCTAGTAAACAGGAGCAAGTATTAGTTCAGAACATTTGAATCAATTAAAAATAAACATACAGTAATATTGCCAGTAAGCTATCCAAAAAAAAAGTAACAGAATGTAAACTTGCATCCAACGGTCAAAAAATGAACATTGTAGAAATAAAAGAAAGGAGAGAGAAAGGTCACAACTAACATTGTGAAGCTGGTAAAATGCCTTTGTTGACGAAAGCCTCCATTGCTGACCATCCCATTCACAGCACGGTCTGAGGAATGTACTCGACACAAGTGTGTAGTCCTCTTCATCAGCATTGTTGTGTTTTTTACCCTTACTGCATATTTGCTAGATTCACAACTTCCAATTTCTGAAATGACACCTGGTAACCAAGTACCATCCCGATACACTTCCACCTCTGTAGATGGCTCCAAGTCATAATAAAACTTCATTCTATCAAAGACAGGTTGTGGCCGAATATAACGAGAATGTAGGACCACAATTGAGCGGTTACTATCCCCATGCTGAACTACATAGTTTGCAGAGCCAACCATCTTAATGATAGTAGCAGTCATCATACCCTGCTTCCCTTCAGGACATATTACTTCCACATTGCTCCCCTCATCATACAGTGGCACCCTTGGAACTGCATGCAAATTTACAACAGCAGAATATTAGCGATTCACTTTCACTAGCTAATAATTGCGCATCTTAGTTGTATGTTCAGTTAGGGAAGCTTACTGTATGCACCAAACAGTTACAGGTTTCAGAGAGTTCCTTTCATAGACAGATAAACTTCCACTTCAGAATATGCTCAAAAATGTTCATTCAGTTATGTTGACCTACATATATGTATACAAGGGTGTTTGGTTTTATGCCATTTGTAAGATAATTTTCTCATCTCATTGCATCGATCCACTTTTTTAAAAATTGCTATGGTATTTTGGCAGCATGAGTTCTCTATTCTGAATGCTTAGGTGCTCTACCTTCCTTACCTCTGTAATTATGCAACCTTATTTTTTTACTGATTCAATGTAATCAAGGATGCACATATCAGCAAAAAAAAAATACCTACTTATTTCTTTGCTGAATTCAAGTAAAACTTATGACCGCAAATGTGATAACCTGGCCTAGTTAAAATTAAGACCAAGTACAGCCCATTAGTGGGTTGTATGCATGGGCACATGTGTAAAGTTGGTGGTGCTCTAGACATGGGTTAAACATTTTGCATGAGTTAAGAAAATTACAAATTGCTTGTTGTATAGTGCGTAGCCAGAGCAAATGGGGTTTGGTCTAAATAGAACTAGAACCTCGGGTATTACAGTAAAGAGAAACTGAAGCCCCTAAAAGCCAGAACTAATCCAATCATGGCAATATGGTTAAGTTGAACATAAAAAGTTACCTGATTTGAATTGGCATGCCATATTTCCCCAAATTAGTACTGTTTCAACATAAAATTAGTAGCTAAACAAACAAGTTTCAGATCTTTTATGACTAGGGAGAATGGTCAAAATGCAATGGAAAGGAATGTAACTGTCAAAAGGTCAATGGAAACAAGTATAATAGGTAATTTTTCCATTCTCACAAGGACCAGCAGGTTTGAACATGGTCAAATGACCATGCTGCCTAACATGAAAGCCCGACTCCTTTAAGAAATTCAGAAGGTACACATAACAAACTTCCAAGTGTTGAAAACATCCGGAGAAAATTGTAGATGCACCTTGTGGGATGGAGTGTGTACCCAACATTTTTGGGCCTAAAATATCTCGATTGAGTGGTGTACCAAAAACACTTGTATCATTATAGTTCTTTTTTAGACTCTTTATTATAACATCATATACTTCATCCAGGAATAGATATCATATGGTCTTTCCAAATTGAACGGAAATAGCTCACCATTGCTAAAAATAGCACAAATACATTAAATCAAATGGCAAGTTTAGTGGCCAATGCCTTATTTTAGTCATTTTTTAACCAAGTGAGAAACAAACCAGGAGCCCTTCCATAAAAATGGAGAACAAACCAAGATCCCTTCAGAACATGAGATATTTTCCCCAATTCTTTTAGGAAATTACTGATTGTTGTGCAGTTTCTCAGTATATCTCTATGAAATTCAAACAAGACCCCCGAATTTGGGAGCAACATACAGACAGAAACATTTGGAGTCAGCTGAACGCGCATTGCTGCACAAAAGGCTCACCACTTGTTGCATATCCATCCATCGCCCGCGCACGAATGCCCGCCGCGGACGGACAAGCGAAGCCACGATATCTAGCACCGCTGGAACCGTTGGGAGCGACACGGCGTACCGCGGCTCCCCAACGGTCGACGCCGGCCACGCGCCGGACACGACCCCCGGCCACCACCCCTCATTGTGGTACGCCTCCACCATGTCGAACACGTTTAGGTCGCACCGTGCCGCACCGGGGGGCGGCGGCGGCGGCGGCCTCGGCCGCACGTTCGTGGGAGCTACGGCTTCCCGAAGCGGGCGGCCGCCGCCGTCCTCGATTAGGGTTGAGTAGACCACCTCGTAGCCGCCGGAATCGGGGATGCGCGCGGTGACGATGGCTTCGTAGTAGGCGCCGTGGAAGCCGCGGTCAGCCATCTGGACCTCGATCTCCGACCCCACGGCATAGCGCGGAAGAAGGCGGCCGGCGTCCACCGCCCCCTCCTCCTCCTGCTCCTCCACCAGCGCCATGGTCGCAGGGCCGCTTCCCCTCGACCTAAGTTGAACTCAGGAGAGAGATGATCAGTGTGAGCAAGAGACTACAGAGAAGTGAGCGTTTGAAGTTTGAATTTTTGAAGTCGGAGACGGCCGACGAGGGCGTTTGCTTGTCCGTTGGAATTTCAGCAGGTGTGCAGTGGAAGTGTGGAACTATCATCTGTCTTCATTTATGGAAGGACCCTACTAGGCGTCGTCCCCAGGGGGGTCGTGGTTTTCACACCCGCGTCCCAGCAAACCACGAGTGTCCTCTTTCCTCTGTCTAAATTCTCAATTTTGCGAGTACAAATAGTCTAGATTTGTCTGTTCAAAAAAAAAGAGTGTCTCAGGCGCCTGAGTAATAGTTATTTCTCAGTTGCTGACGTCATTGTCAATTATAAGCAAGTTTCAGGCGTCTGTCGCTGACGTCGTTGTCAATTAAAGCAAGTTCCAGACGCCTGCTATTTCTCAGTCGCTGACGTCGTTGTCAATTATAAGCAAGTTACAACTGAGACCCGTCAGAGCTTAGTTATAAGTAAGTTGCAACTGCACCCCCTCCACACTGATGGGTGCTCAGTTACAAGGAACTTGTAACTGAAACCCAGCAGAGCTCAGTTACAACCAAGTTGCAACTAGTCCTCTCGCAGGGCCCCAGTTACAAGCAAGTTGCAACTGGCCCGCCGATGGAAATCAAGTCTCCCCCTCCCCCCACACCCAAGTTACAAGGGTTTAGGGGTTAGTCACAACATACTTGCGACTAGCTCGGTACATTCCCGATTACAAAGCAAATTACAAAATGATTCAAATCTAAGTATATGTAGTCGCGACACAGTTGCAACTAGGGTTTCAGTCACACCATGCTTGCGACTGGCTCAATACATTCCCGGTTACAAAACAAGTTGCAAATGACTCAAATCCAAAAGTATATCCAGTCGCGACATGGATGCAACTATGGTTTCAGTCACACCATGCTTCCGACTGGCTCAAAACATTCTCAGTTACAAAGCAAGTTGCAAAAATGACTCCCCATGATGAGGTCTCGCCGATGAGGTCCCCCTCTGAAAGGATCGTATGGGCACCTAGAGGGGGGGTGAATAGGTGCTACTTCAAATTTTCTTCTTTTTCAAATTAAGGTTTGACAATAAGGTAAATTCTCTAGATAATGCAACTATGGTGAATTTACATATATGACAAATATGCAAGAGCTACCACAACGCAAAGTAGTAACAAGTAAGTAAGGTGCGGTAAAGGATAGAGATAACCGAAAAGTGGACGCGGAGACACAAGGATTTGATTCCCGTAGTTCCTTCCTTTTGAGGGGAAGTACGTCTACGTTTGGAGAGGGGGTGGTTTCAAACCACCAACGCCACGAGAGGCCTCCCTTGTTCTCCGATGAATCTCACCCCAACGGGATCGATTCACCTTCCACTATATCGACAACCTTCAAGGTGGAAGCCGGCATCGTTACAAGTTTGGGGTACACATCCACAACTTAATCGGAGGCTCCCAAATACAAGCAAGCTGTCAAAGCAATCAAAGACAAGCTTGTAAGAACAAAAACAAGAGCTAGGTTTCCAACAAAACACTAGAGCAAAGGGGCCCTCAATGAAATGAGGGGGAAATGAAGATCTCTTTTGGTGAAGTAGTAGATCGGGGCCTCCTCCTTCGATTCCCCAAAGATCAAGGACTTTGGGTGGTTGGATGAGGAGATCTTGAGAATTTGAGTGGCTCCAATGGACTCCAATGGTGGGCAATGACTTTAATGTGCTAAGCGATTTGTCCCAAGGTAGGTGGAGGGGTATTTATACCCCTCCACGAAATATATGGCCGTTGGAGCATTTAATGACCGGTAGTACCGGTACTCAAGCGGTAGTACCGGTCCAGTACCGGACCAGGTACCGATGGTGACCTTGTTCTTCAGTGTTCTTCAGTCTTTGGGCGGTACGCCCTTGCGGTACTACCCCCAAGCGGTAGTACCGGAGGTAGGAAGCGGTACTACCGGTTCGGGCGGTAGTACCGGTCCCAAGTACCGCTTGGTACTGACCAAAACGGAGAGGGGTGGGTGCTAGTCAGTATGCAGCGGTACCGACGAGCGGTACGACCGCCTCAAGCGGTAGTACCGCTTGTCCCAAGCGGTACTACCGGTTGGGCCGGTAGTGCCGCTTCGTGGTACCGGTGGGTACTGACTAGTACGCACCCTTCTCTCTTTTGATCAGTGCCAACCGGTACAGGAACCGATAGTATCGGTGTCAAGCGGTAGTACCGGTTGCAGATCCGATACTACCGGTTGACACAGAAGTTTTTGCAAGGGGAAATGTTATGCCATAACTTGTGCCTCCTTTTATCAATCTTGTGATAAACTTAGTACACAGTTAAATCGATAAGTGTATTGTTATCAAACATCAAAATCCGAGGGATAGAAAAATGCTCTTTCACCCTCCCTCCCGGTTGCAATCAAGTTGGAACTGTTCCCCCTTGGCGGGGCCCTAGTTATAAACAAGTTGCAACTGAGACCCGTCAGAGCTCAGTTACAAGTAAGTTGCAACTGCACCCCCTCCACACCGATGGTTGTAGCTGAGCTCTGCTGGGTCCCAGTTGCAACTATGCAAGAGCTACCACAACGCAAAGTAGTAACAAGTAAGTAAGGTGCGGTAAAGGATAGAGATAACCGAAAAGTGGACGCGGAGACACAAGGATTTGATTCCCGTAGTTCCTTCCTTTTGAGGGGAAGTACGTCTACGTTTGGAGAGGGGGTGGTTTCAAACCACCAACGCCACGAGAGGCCTCCCTTGTTCTCCGATGAATCTCACCCCAACGGGATCGATTCACCTTCCACTATATCGGCAACCTTCAAGGTGGAAGCCGGCATCGTTACAAGTTTGGGGTACACATCCACAACTTAATCGGAGGCTCCCAAATACAAGCAAGCTGTCAAAGCAATCAAAGACAAGCTTGTAAGAACAAAAACAAGAGCTAGGTTTCCAACAAAACACTAGAGCAAAGGGGCCCTCAATGAAATGAGGGGGAAATGAAGATCTCTTTTGGTGAAGTAGTAGATCGGGGCCTCCTCCTTCGATTCCCCAAAGATCAAGGACTTTGGGTGGTTGGATGAGGAGATCTTGAGAATTTGAGTGGCTCCAATGGACTCCAATGGTGGGCAATGACTTTAATGTGCTAAGCGATTTGTCCCAAGGTAGGTGGAGGGGTATTTATACCCCTCCACGAAATATATGGCCGTTGGAGCATTTAATGACCGGTAGTACCGGTACTCAAGCGGTAGTACCGGTCCAGTACCGGACCAGGTACCGATGGTGACCTTGTTCTTCAGTGTTCTTCAGTCTTTGGGCGGTACGCCCTTGCGGTACTACCCCCAAGCGGTAGTACCGGAGGTAGGAAGCGGTACTACCGGTTCGGGCGGTAGTACCGGTCCCAAGTACCGCTTGGTACTGACCAAAACGGAGAGGGGTGGGTGCTAGTCAGTATGCAGTGGTACCGACGAGCGGTACGACCGCCTCAAGCGGTAGTACCGCTTGTCCCAAGCGGTACTACCGGTTGGGCCGGTAGTGCCGCTTCGTGGTACCGGTGGGTACTGACTAGTACGCACCCTTCTCTCTTTTGATCAGTGCCAACCGGTACAGGAACCGATAGTACCGGTGTCAAGCGGTAGTACCGGTTGCAGATCCGATACTACCGGTTGACACAGAAGTTTTTGCAAGGGGAAATGTTATGCCATAACTTGTGCCTCCTTTTATCAATCCTGTGATAAACTTAGTACACAGTTAAATCGATAAGTGTATTGTTATCAAACATCAAAATCCGAGGGATAGAAAAATGCTCTTTCACCCTCCCTCCCGGTTGCAATCAAGTTGGAACTGTTCCCCCTTGGCGGGGCCCTAGTTATAAACAAGTTGCAACTGAGACCCGTCAGAGCTCACTTACAAGTAAGTTGCAACTGCACCCCCTCCACACCGATGGTTGTAGCTGAGCTCTGCTGGGTCCCAGTTGCAACTATGCAAGAGCTACCACAACGCAAAGTAGTAACAAGTAAGTAAGGTGCGGTAAAGGATAGAGATAACCGAAAAGTGGACGCGGAGACACAAGGATTTGATTCCCGTAGTTCCTTCCTTTTGAGGGGAAGTACGTCTACGTTTGGAGAGGGGGTGGTTTCAAACCACCAACGCCACGAGAGGCCTCCCTTGTTCTCCGATGAATCTCACCCCAACGGGATCGATTCACCTTCCACTATATCGGCAACCTTCAAGGTGGAAGCCGGCATCGTTACAAGTTTGGGGTACACATCCACAACTTAATCGGAGGCTCCCAAATACAAGCAAGCTGTCAAAGCAATCAAAGACAAGCTTGTAAGAACAAAAACAAGAGCTAGGTTTCCAACAAAACACTAGAGCAAAGGGGCCCTCAATGAAATGAGGGGGAAATGAAGATCTCTTTTGGTGAAGTAGTAGATCGGGGCCTCCTCCTTCGATTCCCCAAAGATCAAGGACTTTGGGTGGTTGGATGAGGAGATCTTGAGAATTTGAGTGGCTCCAATGGACTCCAATGGTGGGCAATGACTTTAATGTGCTAAGCGATTTGTCCCAAGGTAGGTGGAGGGGTATTTATACCCCTCCACGAAATATATGGCCGTTGGAGCATTTAATGACCGGTAGTACCGGTACTCAAGCGGTAGTACCGGTCCAGTACCGGACCAGGTACCGATGGTGACCTTGTTCTTCAGTGTTCTTCAGTCTTTGGGCGGTACGCCCTTGCGGTACTACCCCCAAGCGGTAGTACCGGAGGTAGGAAGCGGTACTACCGGTTCGGGCGGTAGTACCGGTCCCAAGTACCGCTTGGTACTGACCAAAACGGAGAGGGGTGGGTGCTAGTCAGTATGCAGTGGTACCGACGAGCGGTACGACCGCCTCAAGCGGTAGTACCGCTTGTCCCAAGCGGTACTACCGGTTGGGCCGGTAGTGCCGCTTCGTGGTACCGGTGGGTACTGACTAGTACGCACCCTTCTCTCTTTTGATCAGTGCCAACCGGTACAGGAACCGATAGTACCGGTGTCAAGCGGTAGTACCGGTTGCAGATCCGATACTACCGGTTGACACAGAAGTTTTTGCAAGGGGAAATGTTATGCCATAACTTGTGCCTCCTTTTATCAATCCTGTGATAAACTTAGTACACAGTTAAATCGATAAGTGTATTGTTATCAAACATCAAAATCCGAGGGATAGAAAAATGCTCTTTCACCCTCCCTCCCGGTTGCAATCAAGTTGGAACTGTTCCCCCTTGGCGGGGCCCTAGTTATAAACAAGTTGCAACTGAGACCCGTCAGAGCTCACTTACAAGTAAGTTGCAACTGCACCCCCTCCACACCGATGGTTGTAGCTGAGCTCTGCTGGGTCCCAGTTGCAACTATGCAAGAGCTACCACAACGCAAAGTAGTAACAAGTAAGTAAGGTGCGGTAAAGGATAGAGATAACCGAAAAGTGGACGCGGAGACACAAGGATTTGATTCCCGTAGTTCCTTCCTTTTGAGGGGAAGTACGTCTACGTTTGGAGAGGGGGTGGTTTCAAACCACCAACGCCACGAGAGGCCTCCCTTGTTCTCCGATGAATCTCACCCCAACGGGATCGATTCACCTTCCACTATATCGGCAACCTTCAAGGTGGAAGCCGGCATCGTTACAAGTTTGGGGTACACATCCACAACTTAATCGGAGGCTCCCAAATACAAGCAAGCTGTCAAAGCAATCAAAGACAAGCTTGTAAGAACAAAAACAAGAGCTAGGTTTCCAACAAAACACTAGAGCAAAGGGGCCCTCAATGAAATGAGGGGGAAATGAAGATCTCTTTTGGTGAAGTAGTAGATCGGGGCCTCCTCCTTCGATTCCCCAAAGATCAAGGACTTTGGGTGGTTGGATGAGGAGATCTTGAGAATTTGAGTGGCTCCAATGGACTCCAATGGTGGGCAATGACTTTAATGTGCTAAGCGATTTGTCCCAAGGTAGGTGGAGGGGTATTTATACCCCTCCACGAAATATATGGCCGTTGGAGCATTTAATGACCGGTAGTACCGGTACTCAAGCGGTAGTACCGGTCCAGTACCGGACCAGGTACCGATGGTGACCTTGTTCTTCAGTGTTCTTCAGTCTTTGGGCGGTACGCCCTTGCGGTACTACCCCCAAGCGGTAGTACCGGAGGTAGGAAGCGGTACTACCGGTTCGGGCGGTAGTACCGGTCCCAAGTACCGCTTGGTACTGACCAAAACGGAGAGGGGTGGGTGCTAGTCAGTATGCAGCGGTACCGACGAGCGGTACGACCGCCTCAAGCGGTAGTACCGCTTGTCCCAAGCGGTACTACCGGTTGGGCCGGTAGTGCCGCTTCGTGGTACCGGTGGGTACTGACTAGTACGCACCCTTCTCTCTTTTGATCAGTGCCAACCGGTACAGGAACCGATAGTACCGGTGTCAAGCGGTAGTACCGGTTGCAGATCCTATACTACCGGTTGACACAGAAGTTTTTGCAAGGGGAAATGTTATGCCATAACTTGTGCCTCCTTTTATCAATCCTGTGATAAACTTAGTACACAGTTAAATCGATAAGTGTATTGTTATCAAACATCAGAATCGGAGGGATAGAAAAATGCTCTTTCACCCTCCCTCCCGGTTGCAATCAAGTTGGAACTGTTCCCCCTTGGCGGGGCCCTAGTTATAAACAAGTTGCAACTGAGACCCGTCAGAGCTCAGTTACAAGTAAGTTGCAACTGCACCCCCTCCACACCGATGGGTGCTCAGTTACAAGGAAGTTGCAACTGGGACCCAGCAGAGCTCAGCTACAACCAAGTTGCAACTGGCCCTCCGGCGGGGCCCCAGTTACAAGCAAGTTGCAACTGGCCCGCCGATGGAAATCAAGTCCCCCCCAAGTTACAAGGGTTTAGGGGTTAGTCACAACATACTTGCGACTAGCTCGGTACATTCCCGATTACAAAGCAAATTACAAAATGATTCAAATCCAAGTATATTTAGTCGCGACACAGTTGCAACTAGGTTTTCAGTCACATCATGCTTGCGACTGGCTCAATACATTCCCGGTTACAAAATAAGTTGCAAATGACTCAAATTCTAAAAAACAGTATCAACATGATTGCAACTAGGGTTATGATTCAGTTGCAAACATACGTGCGACCGGCTCGGCGTGTCCTCGCTTACAAGCAATATGCAAATGACTCAAATCCAAAAATCCTAGTTGTGACTGGCTCGGGGCGTTCTGGTTACAAGCAAAATTGCAAAATGACTCAAATCCAAAAATCCTAGTTGATACATAATTGCAACTGGCTCGGGGCGTTATCGTTACAAGCAAAACATAAAATTTCAAAAACATAAAAATGGATTTTTGAAAAAAACAGCAGACCAATAAAAAAACAAAAAAAAGCAGAGAAAAACCGAACATGAGAAAAAATAGCAGAAAACTAATTACAAAAAAGTTCATTCATGACCAAAATAGAAGAGAAAAAAATTTGAAGGAGGTTTGAAATAATTCATTCACGACATAAAACAAAAACATACCGAAAATACGTGAACAAAAAACCTTAAAAAGGAAAATTGAATTTTTGAAAAATCATAAACATCAACAAAAGAACATCCGGAAAAAGAAAATGCACACCTAGTTACATCAGAAACAAAATAACAGAAATAAAACAGCAAAGTAAAAATACAGACGGGCAGTCAGCCCATAGCCATAGACAGACAACTCCATCAAGCACGAGCGGCACATAGTGAATTCCTGGAGTTTTCTGTGCACACGGTAGCGCATAGTAAATTCGTACAGGCCACTTCAGCTTTCCGTTAAAAAGGTAAAAGATACAGCCCACACACCACAGAGTACCATAAAAAACAGACCAAATCGCGAAGCAAATCGTACGACGGGACGCGCGACTGAGAAATAGCAATTCCGAAAAAAAAAATAGTCTAGATTTGCTAAAAAAGCTCAAATATAATATTCTTGACTTATTAATTACAATGGAAAATAGTTGCCAAAGTTACCTTTCGAGGACCCAAACAATACTTAAAACATCATCTTTTCACGATTTTATTTTCTACAGGGTTACTGATCGATAGATATGAACACCTGGTATTTTTCATACGAGTCATTTTGCGCACAGTACCACAAGAATTTTTTTCGTGAAACATATGTTCCTAAAAAAATTATTTAACTATCTTACTTTGATGAATAAACCAATTGATGGCGGTGGCCGTTTGCTATGGGGTTGTATGAACTGTCTAATTTGGTGCCGGTGGTTGAAATGGAGGCCTCATCACTGTTGAGATTCTCCCACTGGTACAAATGGAACTTCCAAAATCGAAACGAAGGTATCAAAGGAAGCTCATCCAAGCAGAAATCATCCCATCTTCACGATGAAATGGCAGCAACACTGCTCCCATCAACAGCCTAGAAACAGGAAGAGGAAATATAGAAGGTATCTCAAAGAGCAGCAACAAAACCCAGAACATCTCCTTATACAGGTAAACATCGTTCCAACATCCAACCATTACACGCACAGCTCCAGACAAAAGAAGCGAGAAGGTGGACAATTTCTCACCCAGTCAACCTTCCCGCAGATTCTTTCAGCACCACCAACTCAAAAGCCACGCTCTACTCTCTGCCCATTTGGCCTATTGTCAAATGGAAACCGCTCACTATTTCTTCCCCTGTGATCTTGCCACCTGCCTCTCTGGTAGTCCTCATCCCGGTTCCTCGACTTGCTGTTCCTCTGCTGCGAGTATCCACCGCCGTTCCTTTTCCTGCCGTATGAGCTCCTTGGATCCTGGTATGTGCTGCTTGGATCCTGGTATGTGTTGTTGGATGCTCCATGGCAGTTGTTCCAGTTATCTGCTGCACAGTGGTTGTTGGATGCTCCATAGGAGCTGTTCCAGTTATTTGCTGCATGATGGTTGTTGTCTGAGCTGCCCCAACTGGGCTTCACCAGAGCATCACCCCAGCCAGAGCTGATTTTGTTCCAACTATTCAGAGGCACTCCCCAACCCATGTTGGATCTTGAGTTGTCCTCTTCCCACTTGTTGACTTCAGCAGGCTTTTCTACATAGACGTCCCAGTTTCCAGGCTGGTTCTGGGACTTATTATTGGCAGCTACGGTGAAATCATTGTCCGCCTCAAATGGCAGCCGTACCTTTTCCAGGTCAGCTACCAACTCAGGGTCGACTTCACAGCGGTGGTCAACCTTCTCGATGTACAGATCAGGGTCAGGTAAAGGTATATCAGATGGTTGGCCATGATAATGAGAGCGGAATCTTGACTTTGCATTCTGGAAATTCTCAAAGGCCGCTGAATCATCCCATTGATCAACCTCCTTATACATACAAGCAAAGTGCTTGTTTTCGCAGAACCTTGGCCAGGAAATGCCGCCAACATAACTGCAAAATTCCCTTTCCCATAGTGGGACTGGGCATTGATTTTCCGCGTGGTCATATCCTGTATGTATTAAAACACAATCAGATTCATGGTACCAAGTAGAAGATTCCTTGCCTACTGCCATCATGCAAACAGAAATGAATAGGAAACATATCAAGAATAATCTTCAGGCTAACACTGTGCTCTATAAATTTTGAAGCCACAAGCTGCTTTGAGATTTTAGAATGAGTACAGTATCCTAGGGGAGAAAATGAATTGTTGAGCAGAAGTGTGTTCCAAACTTACTAGTAATGGAAATATTTGTGGTTGATATATACTGGCGAAAATATCAGAGTCAAATCAAAGTTTTACATCTTTCAACAACTCAACCACAATCGTGGCAGGGTAACAAGTTCACTATAGAATACATGCGCTGCCGCTGAAGTGCAGTGAATCAAGTACTTGCGGAACCCTTGATCAGGATAAGTGGATTTTATAGGCTGTAGTTCAAATTTAGTGCAGACAGATGTCAAGAAAGAAACGAAACAGCACAACCAAGTGATATAGTATGGTAAGGTCAAATTACACCACAAAACAAGTAATTTGAATTCATAAAGAACAACAGCAACAAAGCAATCCTTCAAGGGATGAAACAAAAGAAACTGAACAATTCAAAATGAACTAAACATGTTAGTCGCTCAAAATACTACGGAATGGGTTCAATCCTATAACAACTACATTCCTTCTACACAGGTCTGCTCCTATGTCACCACAGAACTGGATCTTTAATAGCTATTTCATCTATATGGTAGTACTAATAATCAGTAAAGAGTGAGGAAAAAATCATCGTGCATCATCACACAGATCATAGTTATGATGCCCTACTGCCAGAAGAAAACATGCACACCATGGATGCATAGCCCAGTAGGTTAAACTTTTATTATACCAGAAATGGTAACTGATAAGGATCAAGTTAAATTCCAATGGGGACACATCTTTAAGAACATCTTCACTAAAATGACTATAAATAGAAATAGTCTTACACGCATACTAGCGTTCTAAATGTTTTTGCGGGATCGGACAGTCCGAATCCATGTCGGATTCCAAGTGTTATTTATCATGTCCTAAAAATCTTGACGAATCTCACACATGCAAATCCAAGTTGGATTACCCATGTCCGAGTAACAGTGTGTACAATACAATTCACCAGATATGTTCCTTCTTCCTCCCTCCTCCTCCAAGGAGCATTTTCAAGCCTATCATTAGTGCAAATACTCAATACAATAGATATTCTTCTTTTCTGCACTAGTGTAATTTATACTAATTTTTGGGGGAGATGTGATTTATACTAATTTGAAGCCACTGTTCTAAGCCTGCCTAGGCTTTAGGCACCATCCACCGGTGTTGCTTGCCTAACATGAGTAGTTGCTAGGTGCCAACTGTTTGACAAGCATGTAATACTATTTAGAACAATTTAGGGTCTTATTATTCATCTAACTTTAGAAAATCAGTATGTACAAACATTATATATAAATTCCTTCTCTCTATATCCACCCCATGATATGTCTGAGTTCAGGTTAGTTTGAATACTGATGCAACTATATCCAAATGAAGAGACTAAATTCTGCTTTATCATTTCTTTTCTTTGTGGGTCAGAGGAGGGAAGTGTTCTAAATTTTCTGTGGTGCACCCTAAAACAGTAGAACTTGAAGTTCTTACCACTTCCTCCATGCCTCTGTCTCCCGGAACAATGCCATTATGTCAGATTGATATTACCCTTAAGACCAAAATCCTTTTGTTGGCAGAGCAGATGACTAATACATTGTGCAGACTGCGGCTAGAAAGATTGCCCACCTTTTTTTTTGAACTGAAAAGATTGTGCACCTGTACTGGTGTAGATATATAATATGCATCTTGCAACTGCAGTACCCTTCCTACCGTGGAACTATGAATACCTACCTCGAATAGGTAGGTTAGCCAAACGAAGCTAGCATTTTTCCAGGCATTCAGGCACAACATTTTCCGATGGTAAGAAAAACAAACGTAAAGCCTAGCGCTGTGCATAGATATAAGGCACCAGTAACTCTGGTTTTAAGCCTGAATCGGCTGGACCACAGACCAATCTACCGAGTTGTGTATCATTCTTAGGACGGTGCTAACTGAATCGACAGACAGGTGTCTGTTTCCAGCACGCTAGAAAAAAAATGAACACATCGCTTGAATCAAGAAGTAGGTTGTCTAGATCGGCGAGGTTCTGATCCGATTAAACCATAGGAGGTTACCATTGAATCCCAATCATATCACATAGAAAGAGGAGAGGAGGAGGAGGAGTAGGAGCCTGGGAGGGGAAGAAGTTGCGAACCGTACCAGGAAGTCCAGGATACGACGGGAGCGGGGAACGAGGGTTCGAAGAGCCGTCGGGGTGGCGCCTCGCGTGCCATCGCCGATTGCGACCACCCATGGCTGGGAGGATGAGCGCCGCCTATTAGGACAGCTATTCGCCGAGGCTGACGGCGGCGGCAGGCCAACCAGCCAGCCTAACGGCAGCCCGGAATGGGATTCCGCGTGACCTAGCTAGCTCGCCGAAGGCCAAGCACCGCGCCGTCAGATTGAGGGGGGACCGGGGGAGTTGGGGCGGCTGGCTGGGTGGGGCGGGGGTTATATAGGCGGCCCGGAGGCGATTGGAGGGGAGCACGAGAGTGGGGAGGGAGCGAGGCAGGGACCGTATTAGGCAAGGTGGAAGACGAAGCGAAAAAAGAGAAGGGATTTAGAAGGACCGACCACCGAGCTTGGAAACGTGGGGTGGCTCGGGTTCGGAGTAGAAGCTAGCTACTGGTTCACTCACTCACACTGGTGACGTCCTGACATTTTGTCCTAGCCTTTCCTTCTCTTGCACGGCTTTTCCGTGGGACCAATGTGCAACGCAAATGAATCCTAAAAAAAAGCGTGCAACGCCGAGCAGTGAAGGGGTCTATACGAGTGAAAGATTTAGGTCTCGTTCGTTTATAATCCCTCAAAAGTCATGGATTGATCTGGATTGGTCTGGATTGCAGCAGAACTTGGTTTTTTAGCCCAGTATATAATTATTTCCAGCGTAAAAAACATGTGGTCTTCGTTTACTCCATCACGAGAATATTAACCCAGTCCATCTCATCTGTAACAGCCGAGATCGCTTGGAAAAATATTATCTCCACTCTTCGTATGGAATAAATCCACGACGAGAGAGATTATGAGTGAAAGGTATCACGCGACTGGGCATTCGTGGGTTGTATCTGAGAAAATGACGTAAAACTATTATATTTAGGACAGCACTGACATATAACTATAGATTTTGTATTCTTTATCCAAAAATACTAATATTAGGGTTGGTTTGTGATAGATAGAACTGATTATTCCGTTTAGTCACGTTAAATGGTTCTCAGATAGTTTTGACCCATTTATCGGGTCTACATGGCAAAAAATAGAAAATTTATTTTACTTTTTGGAATTTAATGAAAAAAAAAGAAAATACAAATTTCTTATCGTTGACTTGTCCCAACTACGCTCGCCCGACGGCACCGCACGTGCCCGCGCACTCCGGCCATTGCGAGCACCCTGTAACTTGTGTCCGAGCTAGCCGAGCCGCTGCTGGTCGCGCCTACGCAGTGCCCACGCGCACCTTCTTCCGCCGCTGCACGCGCCTCGCATCCCTAATGTCACAAATCAACCTCAATGTTGATAGTTTTCAGAAAAAAAAACAAAGTCGGTAGTTATGTGTCATAAATGTGATAGTTTTGCGTTATTTTCTCGTTGTACCCTAGCAAAGGATTAACTGAACAGTTGAAATTTAGAAGAAATTATAGGAAGGGAATTAATAGGAGTTGGTGTGGATTGGGTATAAGACAGGATCAACCAAATCCCAACCTAGGTCGTTTCCATATATGGATTCCTTCCCAGCAAAACGAACAGAGCCTTAGTGTACACGGATACCCCTGTTAGGATATACTCGCTCCGTTTGGGAGGGTGTCTAGATACATTTACTTTATAAACCTAAAATATCTCATATTACACTTTAAAAGGTATCTAGATATATTTACTTCACAAACCTAAAACATCTTATATTTCTAAACGGATGGAGTATTAAGTGTGTATATCAACGAAATGGTGAAATACCGGGTGACCCGTTAGGTCATGGTCTAACCGGACGCCCGACTTGTTGATAGTCAATTGGTGGGATATGGAGGGTGGCATGGCACCACCTATGATGGAAGTCGGTGTCTTAAAGGACAAGATAATAGTTTGTATGTTAGTGTAGGACTGTGTAACCGATAGGGTCTTTATAAGCCGGACCATGGAAGCCTAAGGGTACAACGTACACACAATCTTTGTAACTTCTAGGTTATTGCTATTATAGTGATTTATATCAGGAGTATGATCTCGCAACCGACGTGAGATCTGAATCTAGGTAACTCGTGTTACAATCTCGTCATGGTCACTTTCTTCCTTGCACCCGGTACTCTAAACTCGTCGTTAGGACCCTCCTATGGCGTACTTGTCGATAACATCACAACAGTTGGCGTCTATCATGGGGCTAATGGCACATCAAGCACGGATCCAGGCGGGATCCGCTTCACGGCATTGGCGACACGGTCGACGTAGGGTGCGTCCTCTACGCCAGCAACGTTCCCATCGTCCCCAATGATGAACTCTAGACTCCGGCTAGGGAGAACGTCACCAACTTCACCATCATTCGTTTCGGTGGTATCCTCATCTTCATCGACGAGATCAGCTTGGGACCTACTTCCCATGAAGCCGACACGTAATCAAGGCCCGCACGGACCACCCTCGGGATGGAGACAATCGCAGAACAAAATTCTAGGTTGGACATTTCTTTTGAGTTTGTTGGTTTATATCTGACAAAATCAAGGCTCGCCCAAACAGCCCAAGAGAAGGATATAATGGCGGAAGACCAAAACAGATCTGCATGGGTCATCCAGGTGTTAGAGAATTAGAGGTGCCACTTCATTGGCTATGTTGGTTCCGCCTCGGGATCTAGCTCCACTAGAGCTGGAGACGAAACTGAATCTATCTTGGAGGCACTCAACATCAAGCTTGGTAACATGAATTGCATTAGTGAACCGGCTAACTCTAAGGAGTGTAATGCCATCATGAAGGAATGTGAGCCTGAATTCGAACAATAACAGCTCATAGACCAACTTGTCGTCGTCCAATAGGTCTTCATGACCATTCTGGTTAACGGGCCTATCAACTAGACAACTTCTGAAACCGACACTCTTGCAGGAGGCAGGCTTGAGGCAACAGATCTCACCATAGCAGTTGTGGTTGTGCTACCTCCGGCTAGCAATTTGATTGCACATCCACCTCCCCTGCAAGACATTCAAGACGACGACAAAGGACGAACAACCCAGAGAGGGGATCCCCCACCACCTCCATCCTCATCTAGGGCGATGGATCCGTTCACCTCTCCGGTTGACAAGGCATTTATGGCCCTCTCCTCATAGATCCCTTGACACTGGATCGCGTCTGGAATGCAATCGAGCTAGACAATAAGCATAATGAGATCTTCAAGGAATCCAAGTACCTCACGGAGTGCCGCAAGAACATGGGCAGGGACCTCATCAAAGCATAGAAGCATATGGCTACAACAAAGAATCTTGCATCTGAGTAGCAGAGACTCACCAACCAACTTGCCCACCAGCCCAACCCGACGGTCAACGATCAAATCTATGCAAGAAGTTCGACTCCGCCTTGACACCCAAGCCTGCAGGAAAGCTGGTCCACACTAGCGACTATCACATTGAAAAGAGACATCCACCACATGCCTCCTAAGCACACGTCGTGATGCCTCCACCCTAGCCTCCTCGCATGCATGAGCACCACACCTCGCCAGGACCACCCCCACTTGCACCACCGACGACCACTAAAGGGAAGGCATTTAGATCTGTAGGAAAGTCGGCCTCCCACGGCCACAGGTCGTGCACCATCGCTCGCCCACATCATCGGTCGAATGTCCAGCTAGATCTGGGCAAGAAGCTTAGGATCCTCCACACCGCTCGACATCAAGTGGGACATCCAAATAACAATCTTCCAAAGGTGGCAAATCAAGCATTTCATAAATCTTCCTAGGCATAATAGAGACACTAGAACCAAGATCACATGAAGCTTTGAGATCAAAGTCATTCACTTGTGTATTAATAATGGGTTCCCAACTATCTTCTACTTTCCTAAGAATAGAAGCTTTGTGTTTTAACTTCTCCTCCTTAATCTTAACAAGAGCATTTGCAGGAACAAAATCACTTCAGAAATATTGCAACCATCTATATCAAAATAACACTTAGCATCACTAGTAGTAGACTCATTAGGCTTAGGCATCATAGGAGGAGGAATAGGGACTTCTTGTGGTTTAGTGGTATCCATTATAGTGATGGTGCACACACTATTGTTTCTATCAATTTCAGCTTCTCTTCCCACTTAGCATGAAGTTGAGATAACAGTCTAACATTTTCATCAATAGTAACTTGTATGGGATGAGTAGAAGCAAAGGTACTTTCCAAGGTTTTAGGTTTAGCAGCTATTTTATTAATCAAGGAGGACCGTGCTTCAGACAAAGAGGCAATATTTTTCTCAACAGTTAAAAGATTTTCCTCCACAGTCTTGTTGAAAGCGGTTTGTTTACTAATAAAGTCTTTGAGCATGACTTCAAGTTCAGAGGGGGCACTTCTAGCATTGTTGTAGGAGTTTCCATAGGAATTGCCATTATTAGGAGGGTAAGGCCTATAATTGTTGTTGCTACCAAAATTATTCCTATAGGCATTGTTGTTGAAATTGTTGTTTCTAATGAAGTTCACATCAACTTGCTCTTCTTGAAAAACCAAAGAGGCTAAGGGAACATTGTTTGGATCTAAAGGAGCTTTCCCATTAACAAGCATAGCCATAATAACATCAATCTTATCACTCAAAGAGGAGATTTCTTCAACAGAATTTACCTTCTTACCATGTGGAGCTCTCTCAGTGTGCCATTCAGAGTAATTAACCATCATATTATCAAGGAGTTTTGTTGGTGCACCCAAAGTGATGCCCATAAAGGTACCTCCAGCATCTGAATCCAACAGGTTTCTTGAAGAGAAGTTTAAACCTGCATAAAAAGTCTGGATAATCATCCAAGCAGTAAGTCCATGAGTGGGACAATTCTTAACCAAAGATTTCATTATTTCCCAAGCTTGAGCAACATGTTCATTATCAAGTTGTTTAAATTTCATAATGTCACTTCTCATATATATAATCTTAGCAGGAGGGTAGTACTTTCCAATAAAAGCATCCTTGCACTTAATCCAAGAATCAATACTATTTCTAGGCAAGGATAGCAACCATTCTTTAGCTTTGCCTCTCAAGGAGAAAGGAAACAGCTTGATCTTAATAATATCTCCATCTACATCCTTATACTTTTGCATCTCACAAATTTCAACAAAGCTATTGAGATGGGAAGCAGCATCATCAGAACTAGCACCAGCAAATTTCTCTCTCATCACAAGATTCAACAAAGCAGGCTTAGTTTCATAAAAGGTAGCATCAGGAGTAGGTGGAGCAAATAGGAGTGCTAAGGAAATCATTTTTGTTTGTGCTAGTGAAGTCATTCAACTTGGTGTTCTCAGCAGAGTTAATTTTGGCAAAAGTGGGGCAAGCCAAAAACAACAGCATCAGCAGAGCAGGAACTTTTTTTGTGTTTTTGATAAGAGAAAGCAAACCAAACTAGAATATTTTTTGGAGTTTTTTGATAAAAAGAGGCAAACAAAACCAAGCAAAAGAAACTAAGTAAACTAAAAACAAAGTAAAGAGAAAGGTTGAGGAGGACTCCCCTTGTGAAGACGTCCTTAGCCTCCCCGGCAACGGCGCCAGAAAACTTGATGGTGCTGTGTTGATGTGGAGCACTTCAAACCCCAAGAGCAAGGTGTGAAGCAGCACAACATCAAGTCTTTCCTCAGTAAGAAACCAAGGTTATCGAACCACTAGGAGGAAGGAAACGTCTCAAAGGTGTTGCAAGCAACATGGAAACCTGCACAACACAAACTTAAGACTTTTCCCCAACGAACAGTGAGGTTGTCAATCTCACCGGTTGTTGTAACAAAGGATTAACTGTATGGTGTGGAAGGTGATGATGGTTTGTGGCAAGTAAACAGTAATAGTGGAAGATGTACCAATGGTAAAGATTGGATCGAGGTCCATAGTTCACTAGAGGTGTTCTCCTTAGATAAACAAACATGGCATGCTGGGTAAACAAATTATAGCAGGGCAATTGATAGGACTGAGCAAGGCATAACAATGCAATACTAGACACAAAGATCCTATAAGATTCGATTGGGCAATACAACAATATACATAGACTGTCATCCAACTGCATCTATGACTAGAAGTCCACCTTAGGTTATTATTCGAACCCCCTCCAGTATTAAGTTGCAAGCAACAGACAACTGCTTTGAGAAAAGTGTGTAAGGTAAACAATCCACTTGTTCCATGAACAAGAGACCTTTGTTTTCTCCCTAGTGGCAACAACACATCTATAACCGTATAAATTTCTGTCACTTCTCTTGGAAAATAGAGGCATGAACCCACTATCGAGCATAAATACCCCCTCTTGGAGTCACTAGCAACTACTTGGCCAAGATAGCTACTAACAACGGAGAGCATGCAAGATCACAATCAACATAGACATGATAAAGTCAATAAGACAAAACCATTAATCAATCTAACATAGTAATCTCAGTATCCATCGGATCCCCGCAAACACAACATGCATGATTACAAAAAGATTAGATCTTGATCATGAACGGAGCTCACAAGATCTATACATGAAAGCACAAGGACGAGATACAACCATCTAGCTACTACATGGACTCGTAGTCCAAGGTGGAACTACTGATGCTTCATACCAGAGGCTGGCATGATGAAGAAGAAGGCCTCCGGGATGATCTCCCCTCTGGCAGGGTGCCGGTAAGAGTTTTAGATCCCCCGATCTAGGGACGATGGTGGCGGCGGCTATAGACGGTTTCGTGGAATATTGATCGGGTGTCTAGGTTTTTTGCATCGGGGGGACTTTATAGGCGAAGAGGCGAGGCAGGGGGCCACCAGGGTGGCTGCACCCTCCCAGGCGTGGGGTGGGCCCACCCGCGTGGCCAGGGGGTGTGGCCCCCTGGTGAGCCTCCTCTGTCTCGTATTCTGGCTTCGTGTTGCCCACGGTAAAATATTGACTTTGACTTTTGTCCCATCCAATTCCGACAATATTGATTTACTGCCTTTCTGGAACAAAAAACATAAGAAAACATGCAACTGTTCACTGTGGCAACTTGTTAATAGGTTAGTACCAGAAAACATATAAAAACACCTCAAAGTGTGGACAAAGCAAAGCAAATCAAAGTAGATAGTAAACAAGCATGGAGCATCAAAAATTATAGATACGTTTCCGACGTATCAATCCTTAGCCTTGGCGATGGTTTCTGCAATCGGATAAATGATATAACATAATGAGTAGTTGGATAGTGATGGCACAAAGACCATTTTTGAGTGCGAAATTAAAAGGAAAAACAGACTCTTGCTCTTGGTGATTTGTTCCTTCAAGAAGGCAGTTTTACCCTTTTCAGCTTCCCTCTTAGCGTGCATCTTGTGGAACTTCTCATTGGCGACGCCTATCCGAGCATTCTCATTCTGTGGAAACAAGGTTAAAGTTACTTAGTCTACTTGGAGCATCTAGCCGGATACATATCCACCTAGAGGCTTGGGGGATACAACGATAGATTTTAACTCGGCAATATGCTTAGTCTTTTTTTAAGCATCTAGTCAGAACTAATTATATTTCAACTAGAGGCTTGGAGGCTACAGTATTGAAATTTACAAACACTGCGTATGCTACTCTAAAAGTATCTAGTCAGAATATTTCATTCAAACTAAATACTTGGGGGATACAGTGTGAATTTTTCTAGCTTAGTCACTCTTAGAGCATTCAGATGCAAAGACCTATGGTTTTCCGTCCAAATCCTCGGTGGCTACAGTGGGATACTCATATGAAATACAAAAGGCAAATAAAACTTACAAGTGCGATGATATTGAGGTTGGTGGCGCTCTCGGCAAATATCTTGTTGAAGGAAAGACTATTTACACGCCAGATATCCGCCTGTCTGAGCAGCTCCTCAAGACCGTAGGTCAGAGAAGTTGGCGCTGCACCAGAAGCTAGAGCTAAGCTACTCGGCGTAAGCACCGGGTAGAAAATCTTTGGGAGCTCTGCTGGCATCTTGGATGCAGTGGTGCCGCCTTTGGCAGACGTTCCTCCTTCCACTATCACCTTACCGCTATCGATGGCATCCTTAGCCGGAGCTTTAGCCATTTTGGACGCGTTACTTTCTTGTGTCGCCTTCTCGCCGACGACAGCAAGATCCGCAATGACACCTGGATCCACTTCCATGGCGGAAGGGCCAGATGCTACCTTTGCTGGAGAGATTGTCGGTGCGTCAGCAGGCTGGACGCTGGGAGTAGTAGGGGCGATGGCGAGAGACGCTTGGTGCGACATATCTCTAATGTTTTTCGAAGCCCCCGATGTTTTGGAGGTCTTCTTCAAACTTAAACTAGCCTTCTTCCTGAAACATGCAAAAAGTATAAGTACAGGAATAAGACGAGCAAGAGACGATGTCGAAAGATAAGAAACTTACACAACGGTGGGTGCCTTGGTAAAAGGGATGTCGGTAATCTTTCTTTTCTCTGCCTCCAGGGCGGCGGTGGACTTCTTGGAGGCTCCACTCTCCGTCTTCTTCTTCTTGCCTCTGTCGGCAGCGTCAGAGGTGGAGCTCTTCCACTTACGCGTCAACGGGACATCGTCGTCGGACACGACGGTGACTTCCTTCATCTTGGGGTCATAGATTTGGACAACCATGCTATCCTCGTCTAGACTCTTTAGCTGTTAAGTGAAATCCCAAAGTGTTAGATGCAACGGTAATGGCTAGACGGAAGAACTGGAGTATATGTCATATATGGAAAATAAACAGGTACCTCTGGGCACTTTCCCTCCATGAACATGTCATAGGTGATGTCGAAGCCGCGCTTCCTGTCCTTCACCTTGATGATGTCCTTGAGGTGGAGCTTGATGGAGTCACTCGAAAAGTTGTCCTCAGAGATGCGGAGGATATCCTTCCTATCCTTGGTATACTGGTGCATCAGCTTCACGCGGTGCTGCAGAGGCTGGATCCGCCTGAAGAACCATCACATGGCTAGGTCCAATGGCGCGGGAAGCTTCGCTGTTTGAGGGAAGGGTGGCTTGGGATCTCCATGTTGGGGCTTCAGTGGCGGCCCCATCGATGAAGTTGGGTACGTTGATTCTCGGCCGGCCAGAGGGATGTCTGGGCCATAGAAGTACGTCTGCTGCCAGTTCTTGCAAGACTCGTGGCCTACGATGTCAGGGAACCGCCGGCCAGGCCGGATCTTGAAGCTAATGGTTCCACAGTTTCTAAGCTCATCCTTGCTAGCTCCGGCTTCCCTCTTGACGGTGAAAAAGTAGATGAACAGATCTAACCTAGGCCTAATTCCTAAGTAGCCCTCGCAAAGCGCCGCATAATTCCTAAGCGCGAGGATGCTATTCGGAGAAAGGTTCTGAGGTTGAACCCGGTAATAGCTAAGGACAGCTAGGAAGAAGTCAGAGATTGGGAGGGAGACGCCACGTACCATCTGTGCTTTGAGGTACACCTTCTCTCTGGCTTGGGGAGAAGGAGTGACCTTGCCGGCCGGCGCCGCCCGTCAGACCAGCCCCTCCATCGCGGGGAGGTATCCTTCGGCGAGCAGATCCTTGAGATCGCCATCGGCGATATCGGATCCGCGCCATTCTCCTTTGTGGGAGTCGCTCTCCTCCTCCAGCGGTTCCAGCCCCGCTGGAATATGGTCGTCGCTGGTGGTTTCCACCACCACAGAGTGCGGCATAACCACGCCCTTTGAAGGCACGTGAACGGAGCCCGCTGGCTTGGACGTGGCTTCGTTTGTCATCGCCATGGATGGGGTGGAGCTGCTTCTTGCCATTGGAGTAGGAGGAGAGGTGACTGGAAGATTGGGGAAGAACTAGGTTTTTCCCGTGCGCGCGGAGAGCTCGAGGAGATGGTTCGTAGGAGGAAGAATATGACACGAGGGAGAATGAGGTAAAAAGATAAAATCTACCACGGTTGTAATTTATAACCCTCGGCGTCAAGATTCATGCAAAGTGATCGAGTGGTTGTGGCGTAGACAGCGTGTGCGTGTACGTGCGCGGAAATTTTGCCACGTTCCCACCGCCGCCGCCAACGGTTCGTATCCTTCGCGCGGGAAAAATGGCTATGATTATGTTCTCTGCATGTGTGAGTTACGAGGCGTCACTGACCTATGGTCTATGTTACTCTAGCTGACATGGGCAGGTGAACCATCCCATCCGAAGATTCCGACATGGACGGATCCAGTCCGGCTACGAGAAGAGTACGATGGAAGATTCAGCATTTCTCCGACTTACAAGTTGAAGACGGAGGACATTGCAGTGTTCTTGGGAGGACTACAAGATATTGCTTGACGATTTGTCGACATTCATCTAGACAGAGCATTCAACCTGAAGAGGCCAGACGGCGCACGATCTCGGAGTTCTCCGGGGGCTACTGTTGGGGATATGCTATATGGGTATCACCATAGCATGTCTCTAATCCGGATAACCCGGGTGGCCCATAGTTGGTAGCAAGGCCCATGGCCTGCTGAGAAGCCTAGTTAGATGGATCCAGAAGGGAGGCCCATGCCGGATAAAGGAAGGCTACGGAGGAGTCACCGACGTACCCGGAGCCTTGGAGTGCAAGATACGCTAGACTAGTTGTATACTGTGTAGGACTCTATAAACTGTCCGTCAAGGACTTTACCTGTAACCCTAGGATCTGGCGACTATATAAGCCGGACCTATGGGAGCCTTTAGGGCAAGACAAGTTAGACCAATCAACTCATATCGCGCACAGCAAACCGATCCCTGTAACTCGGCGTATTGCCATTATAGTGATTTATAGAAGGAGTAGGATCCCGCCACCATCGTGGGATCTGAACCTGGGTAAGCTGTGTTACCTCGTAGCCGCCAACCTTCCGCCTTACCCCACGTCTCTAAACACGCACTGTGCGGACCCCTCCATGGCGTACTCATTGGCAATACCACGATAGAGGGCGTCGATCTTCTAAGGGTGGGTGTATGTGAGACCCTATCGCATGGCTTAATAGGATTGATAGTATACTGATACGTCAGAAACATATCTATAATTTTGATGTTCCATGCTTGTTTAGTATCTACTTTGCTTTGCTTTGTCTATACTTTGAGGTGTTTTTATATGTTTTCTGGTACTAACCTATTAACAAGATACCACAGTGTCAGTTGCCTGTTTTGTTCTGTTTTTGGTTCTAGAAAGGCAGAAAATTAATATTCTCGGAATTGGATGGGACAAAATCCAAAGTCAATATTTTACCGTGGGGAACACGAAGCCAGAAGACGAGACGAGGAGGGCCTCGAGGGGGGCACACCCCCTAGCCGCACGGGTGGGCCCACCCCGCTCCTGGGGGGTGCATCCGCCTCGGGCACCCCCTCGGCCTCCCTCTTTGCCTATAAGAAGCCCCCGATGCCTAAACCCTACGTACCCGATCAATATTACACGAAACTGTTTTTAGCCGCCGCCACCATCGTCCCTAGATCGGGGGGATCTGAAGCTCTTCCCGGCACCCTGCCGGAGGAGAGATCATCTCGGAGGCCTTCTTCTTCATCATGCCAGCCTCCGGTATGAAGCGTGAGTAGTTCCACCTTGGACTACGGGTCCATGTAGTAGCTAGATGGTTGTATCTCCTCCTTTGTGCTTTCATGTCTAGATCTTGTGAGCTCCGTTCATGATCAAGATCTCATCTATTTGTAATTATGCATGTTGTGTTTGAGGGGATCCGATGTATATTGAGATTACTATGTCAGATTAATTAATGGTTTTGTCTTATTGATTATATCATGTCTGTTTTTTGTGATCTTGCATGCTCTCCGTTGTTAGTAGCTATCTTGGCCAAGTAGTTGCTAGTGACTCCAAGAGGGGGTATTTATGCTTGATAGTGGATTCATGCCTCTATTTAATCTAAGGGAAGTGACAGAAATCTCTAAGGTTGTAGATGTGTTGTTGCCACTAGGGAGAAAACAACGGTCTCTTGTTCATGGAACAAGTGGATTGTTTACCTTACACACTTTGCTTAAAGCAGTTGTCTGTTGCTTGCAACTTAATACTGGAGGGGGTTCGGATGATAACCCAAAGGTGGACTTCTAGTCATAGATGCAGTTTGATGGCGGTCTATGTATCTTGTTTTATTGCCCAATCGAATCTCATAGGATCATGATGTCTAGTATTGCATTGTTATGCCTTGTTCAGTCCTGTCAATTGCCCTGCTGTAATTTGTTTACCCAGCATGCCATGTTTGTTTATCTAAGGAGAACACATTTAGTGAACTATGGACCCCGGTCCAATCTTTACCACTGATACATCTTCTACTATTACCGTTTACTTTCTGCAAACCACTTTTACCTTCCACACCATACCATTAATCCTTTGTTACAGCAAACTAGTGAGATTGACAGCCTCGCTGTTTGTGGGGGCAAAGTCTTGAGTTTGTGTTGTGCAAGTCTCCAAGTTGTTAGCAACACCTTTGAGTCGTTTCCTTCCTCCTACTGGTTCGATAACCTCAGTTTCTTACTGAGGGAAAACTTGCTGCTGTGCTCATCAAGCCTTACTCTTGGGGTCTCCCAACGAGGCGTTGACAACACGCCATCAAGCTATTTCGGGTGCCGTTGCCGGAGAGGCTAAGGACGTCTTTACAAGGGGAGTCCTTCTCAACCTTTCTCTTTACTTTGTTTTTGTTTTGCTTAGTTTCTTTTGTTTGGTTTTGTTTTCCTCTTTTCATCAAAAACTCAATAAAAAAACTTAGTTTAGTTTGGTTTGGTTTCTCTTATCAAAAACACAAAAAATTAGTTTCTACTCTAGTTGTCACCTTGCTCTAGCTCACCATGTTGATCCCCAAGTTCACCCTGAAAGACCTTTCAATAGGTAGTGGCTCCATAATTGGGAAGGAAAATATTGAAGAATTCTTTAATCATGTTAGCAAATATGAGGATATTGAGGATAGATCTATAGCAGAACTTGCTCCTAATTATGAAATTGCTGTAGCTTCTTTAGTTCATATGTTGGAGGCTAGGTTTGTTAACCTTTACCCCATGATGCAAATTTTGTTTCTCAAACTAAAAGAAGAAAAGGAAACTGAAAAGAGAGAATTTATCTTTGAAACTTTTCAATGAAGTTGCTAAGGAAGCCAAAAAAGTCTTTGAGCATTTTGATATGCTAGGCTCTTGTGTAGATGTTATGGGTACTTTAGATAATACCAAACCTAGAGAGGAGATTAAGATACCCATACCCTTTAAACTTGTTGGAATGCACAAAGCCTTAGAAAAGAATTTTGATTGGATTATTCCTGAAAATCCTTTTGATGAAAGTAGTGAACCAAAGATAGATGATAAGGGATCCTCCAAAACTCATTTGGATGAGATACCTTTCCTAGTTGAAGAGATTGAAAGTATTGATCTTAATTCTTCATTTGAAAACACTTGCTTCTTGCTTCTTGTGCCTAACTTAAAGGCGTTAAAGAAAAGTACTTGCTGGGAGATAACCCAGGAGTTTTCTTGAGTCTTGGAAGTTATTACTTCAGTAATTACCTCTAATTATCCTTTTTATTTTCTTTTTGTGCAAAGAATGACCTCTAATGAGAGGGAGGTAAGATTTGAAGAGTTGCTGTCCCGAAACAGATTTTTGTGCTCCACCGTAAAAATTCATGAGGAATCTCTATAATTCGGATTTAGCTGTTATTTTACTAATAAATCCAGCACAATATTAGCTAACTTTCTTTAGTTCAACACTTCTTGATTTGAGCAATAAAAGGTCTTCGAAAAAATCGGTTTTCACCTACTGGTATGTTTTGATAGATTTCTGCCATTATTTGCATTTGCTTCTTATTGATTCCTTTTTGGGTTCTTTTTGGGAAATTGAGATTTTTGAGGGAATTTCTACAGTAGATAGTGTTTTTAGTGAAAGTTTTGCTGTTCTAAAGCTAAACCCAAGGGTTTATTATCTTTTGAATACACTAATGTTGCTAATGAAGATTGTGTGAAGTTTTGTATGAAGGAAAATTTTCAGGTGTAGAGAAAGAATGAAGTAATGAGATGAAGAATGGACAAAAGGTCAAGCTTGGGGATGCCACCCCGGTGTCACCCCAAGAAATATCCAAGATGTACATGTAGGATTCGCTGCATAGAAAACAAAAAATTTCCTACGATGGGAACAACTATGTACCAAGATCTATCTACTAGATACAATCAACGGGTGGATATACATCCATAGAATACATACCCTCGAAGACCGAATAGAGTTAACAAGTTTGTACTCGTGGATGATGTAGTCAAACGCTTACCGATCTCAAGATCGAGAAGAAGTCCATCCTGTCCAGCAGGTCCAGCATCTCCAGTCCTGCACATCAAAGCAGTGGTGCATCCGTGATCGCACACACGTCTAGGTACCCCAACAACCTCTGCGCCCCTCGCTCCAGCGAAGCAGCGGAAGCAACAAATCCTTCCAAAAAAGCCATTGAGAACATGTATCTCGCTGATCCGAGACCATGGGGAAATTCTAAAGGGGGAGAGAGATCGTTCACGAGGAGGTGTGATGTGAGAGGAGGAGAGCGGGGCCTTTTATAGGGAGAGGGGGGCACCCCAAGGGGCATGGCGCCCAACCATGGTTGATGCCCCCACCTCTTTCACATTCATGTGGGTGGAGTTCCCACTCAAAATGAAAAGCCTCCACTCCCATAAAAATCCTCCACTCTAAAATCCACTCACATGCATTAAATTTCCACCAAATTTAATGCAAGCTCTCATTTAAATAAAACTCTTTTATTTATTTATTCAGAATTTTGTTAATTACTCTTATTAACAAACATTCACATAAAACCCCTTACAATATTTCAATTTCACATGCAGAACCAGTTTCAGCAATTTCAACCGAAACAGTTTCGGTGTCTAGTGAAATAAATTCCCGCGCTATCCTTTTTCTTTCTCTGGCATATCATTTGCTCCGAATGGTGTCGGCATCCCTTAAGTGTGTCACCCTACGGTTCGAAAATAATGTAGACATGATCGAGACCCCTCTTCGATCAATAATCAGCAGCGGGACCTGGAGATCCGTACTGACTCCCATATATTCAACGATGACTTCTGTGATCGTGTGAACCTTATACGCATGTAACTCAATCCCTTTGTCTCGCGATATATTACATGTTCGAGATTCGATCATCGGTATCTCCATACCTAGTTTGATCTCGTTACCGACATGTACTCTTTTCTTGTTCCCGTGATATAACATTCTAGTGATCAAATCACTTGCTTGCAATATAATTAATGTGATATCACTGAGAGGGCCCAAAGTATATCTCTCCGTCATGGGGATGGACAAATTCCACTCTTGATACATGAGCCTCAACATAACACCTTCGTAGCACTGAACCCATCTTTATAGTCACCCTATTACGGTGTGACGTTTGATGTTATCGAGATACTCTTCCGGTGTTAGTGATTGACATGATCTCATGGTCTAAGGACTAAGATTACTTCGTATGATGTTATAGCAATATAAACACAATGACCTTGATCATAATGCTATACTTCGGATGAATGTTCATCACATCATTCCAACAATGTTGTGACCTTGTTATTAACAACATCCAATGTCCATGATCAGGAAACCTTTGATCATCTTGTTAATCAACGAGCTAGTTTATAAGAGAGTTCAATCTCATGCCTCGGGATGACATTGGATGTTGGTAATAACGAGGTCACAACATTGTTGGAATGATGTGATGAACATTCATCCGAAGTATAGCATTACGATCAAGGTCATTGTGTTTATATTGCTATAACATCAGACGAAGTAATCTTAGTCCTTAGACCATGAGATCATGTCAATCACTAACACCGGAAGAGTATCTTGATAACATCAAACGTCACACAGTAACAGGGTGACTATAAAGATCGGTTTAGTGCTACAAAGGTGTTATGTTGAGGCTCATGGATCAAGAGTGGAATTTGTCCATCCCGATAACGGAGAGATATACTCTGGGCCCTCTTGGTGATATCACATTAGTTAGCTTGCAAGCAAGTGATTTGATCACTAGAATGTTATATCACGGGAACGAGAAAAGAGTACATGTCAGTAACGAGATCAAACTAGGTATGGAGATACCGATGATCGAATCTCAGAAATGTAATATATCGCTAGACAAAGGGATTGAGTTACATGCGTATAAGGTTCACACGATCACAAAAGTCATCTTGAATGTGTGGGAGTCAGTACGGATCTCCAGGTCCCGCTGCTGATTATTGATCGGAGAGGGGTCTCGATCATGTCTACATTATTCGCGAACCGTAGGGTTACACACTTAAGGTATATCGACACCATTCGGAGCAAATGATATGCCAGAGAAAGAAAAAGAAAGCGCATGAATTTATTTCACTAGACACCGGAATCGTTTCGGTTGAAATTGCTGAAACTGGTTTTGCATGTGAAATTGAATACTAGCAAGGGGTTTTATGTGAATGTTTGTTAATTAAATTAATTAACAAAATTCTGAATAAAATAAATAAAAAGAGTTTTATTAAATGATAGTTTGCATTAATTTTGGTGGAAAATTAATGCATGTGAGTGGAATTGTGAGTGGAGGTGTTTTTATGTGAGTGGAGAATCCACCACATGAATGAGGGAGAGGTGGGGGCACCCTCCATGGCCGGCGGCCATGCCCCCTTGTGTAGGGTTCGCAGCATAGAAAACAAAAAATTTCCTACGATGGGAACTATGTATCATGATCTATCTATTAGATAGAAACAACGGGCGGATGTATATCCATAGAGAACATACCCTTGAAGACCGACAAAGCTTAACGAGTTCAACTCGTGGTTGATTTAGACGATCTCTTGCCGATCTCAAGATCGAGAGGAAGTCCTAGCGCCGGAAAGCAGCAGCGCATCCGTACTCGCACACACGTACAAGACACCGAGCAACCTTCGCCTCCTCGCTCCAGCGATGCAGCGGAAGCACAACCCTTTCTTTCCGAATAGCCACCGGGAACATGTATCTCGCTAGTCCGAGACCATGGGGGATAAATTCTAGAGGGGGAGAGATATCCTTCACGAGGAGGTGTGAGTGAGAAGTGAAGAGAGGGGTGCCTTTTTTAGGAGGAAGGGGGGACCCCAAGGGGGTGGCCGACGCATGGGGCTTCCCCCTTGACCTCCCCTCTTCATGTGGGTGGACACTCCACTCACAAAAATCCATTCAAATCTCTCCACTCAAAATCCCACTCAAACTTGCTATTAAATTTCCACCAAATTTAATGCAAACTCTCATTAAATAAAACTTTTTATTTATTCAGAATTTTGTCAATTACTTTAATGACAAACATTCACATATAACCCCTTGCTAGAATTCTATTTCACATGCATAACCACTTTATGCAATTTCACCCGAAAACCTGTTTCGGTATCTAGTGAAATAAATTCATGCGCTTGTTTATTCTTTCGGCATGAAACATTTGCTCCAACTGGATGTCAGTGTCCCTTAAGTGTGTCACCCTATGGTTCACTAATAATGCGGACATGATCGAGACCCTTCTCGGATCAATAATCACTAACGGGACCTGGAGATCCATACCGACTCCCACACATTCAACGATGACTTTCCTGTGATCGTCGGCACCTTTTATGCTTGTATATTAATCCCTTTGTTTCACAATATATTACATGTCCGAGATTCGACCATCGGTATCTCCATACCTAGTTTGATCTTGTTACTTACATGCACTTTTTTCTCGTTGCTGTGATATAACATTCTAGTGATCAAATCACTTGCTTGCAAGCTAACTAATGTGATATCACCGAGAGGGCCCAGAGTATATCTATCCTTCATCGGGATGAACAAATTCCACTCTTGATCCATGATTCTGAACATAACACTTTAGTAGCTTTGAAGCCATCTTTATAATCACCCAGTTATGGTGTGACATTTGATGTCAACAAGAAACTCTTTCGGTGTTAGTGATTGGCATGATCTCATGGTCTAAGGATTAGGATCACTTCGTAAGTTGTTTATAGCAATATAAAATCGATGAATTTGATCGTAATGCTATACTTCGGATGAATGTTCATCACACCATTACACTAATGTTGTGATCTCGTTATTAACAACATCCAATGTCTATGATCAGGAAACTGTGATCATCTTGTTAATCAACGAACTAGTTTATGAGAGAGGCATAACTAGGAACTTTCTGTTTGTTTATTAAACACACACATATTAACGTTTCCGTATAAATACAATTATAGCATGCAAAATAAACATCTATCATATACTTGGAATACACATAATAAACACTTTATTATTGCCTCTCAAGGCATATTCCCTTCAGTCTCCCACTTGCACTAGAGACAATAATCTAGTTACATTGTGATGTATCTAACACCCATGGAGTTCTGGTGTAGATCAAGCTTTATAGACGGTTACATTACCATCAACACCAGTTTTCCTTTTGAAAATCCATTTGTTCTCCACGGCCTTTTGGTCGTGAGGTAATTCCACCAAGTTCCAAACTTGATTTTCATACATGGATTCCATCTCGGATTTCATGGCTTCTAACCATTTGTTGGAATCCGGGCTCATCATTGCTTCTTCATACGTCGCAGGGTCATCATTTTCATCAACCATGAAATTCATGACAGGATTTCCGTACAGCTCGGGAGCTGCACGCGTCCTGCTAGACCTGCGAGGTTCAGTAGTACTTTCTTTCAGAGTTTCGTGATCATTATCATTAGTTCCTTCTTCAACTGGTGAAGCCAACTCCGGAACGACTTCCGGCGCTGCGCTACTCGCCATACTTTGAAGATAAGGTTCAATAACCTCTTCGAGTTCTACTTTCCGACTACTCACGCCTTTCATGAGAAACTCTTTCTCTAGAAAGGATCTATTCTTGGCAACAAAAACCTTGCCCTCGGATCTGTGATAGAAGGAATACCCAATTGTTTCCTTAGGGTATCCTATGAAGACGCATTTTTCCGCTTTGGGTTCGAGTTTATCCGGTTGAAGTTTCTTCACGTAAACATCGCATCCCCAAACTTTAAAAAATGGCAGCTTAGGTTTGTTCCAAACCATAATTCACACGGTGTATTTTCAACGGATTTAGATGGTGCCCAATTTAAAGTGAATGCAACAGTTTCTAGTGCATAACCCCAAAATGACAACGAAAAGTCTGTCGGAGACATCATAGATCGAACCATATCCAATAAAGTACGATTACGACGTTCCGACACACCATTTCGCTATGGTGTTCCGGCAGGTGTGAGTTGTGAAACAATTCCACACTCTTTCATGTGAGTGCTAAACTCGTAAATTAGATACTCACCTCCATGGTCGGACCGTAGAAATTTGATCTTTCTATTACGATGATTTTCCACTTCATTCTAAAATTCTTTGAACTTTTCAAATGTTTCAGACTTGTGTTCCATTAAGTAGATATAACCGTATCTACTCAAATCATCCGTGAAAGTAACAAAATAACGGTATCCACCTCGTGCCGACACACTCATTGGACCACATACATCAGAATGTATGATTTCCAATAAATCTGTCGCCCGTTCCATTGAACCGGAAAACGGCGTTCTAGTCATATTGCCCATAAGGCATGGCTCACATGTATCAAATGATTCAAAATCAAGTGATTCCAAAAGTCCATCCGAATGGAGCTTCTTCATGCGTTTAACGCCAATATGACCTAGATGGCAGTGCCACATATATGAGGATATATCATCATTAAGTTTAATCCTTTTAGCATCAACATTGTGAATATGTGTAACATTATTATCGAGATCCAAAAGAAATAAGCCATTCATCATCGGTGCATGACCATAAAAGATTTCATTCATATAAATAAAACAACCATTGTTCTCAGATTTAAATGAATAACCACTTCCCATCAAACACGATCCAGATACAATGTTCATGCTTAGTGCTGGCACCAGATAACAATTCTTTAAGTTTATTACTAATCCCGACAGCAAATGGAGAGGTAGCGTTCCGACGGCGATCACATCAACGCTTGATCCATTGCCGACACGCATCTTGACCACACCCCTTGCTAGCGGTCGCTTGTTCCGCAGCCCCTGATTCGAGTTACAAATATTAGCAACTGAACCGGTATCAAATACTCAGGTGGTACTGCGAGCACTAGTAAAGTACACATCAATAACATGTATATCGTATATACCTTTGTTTGCCTTGCCGGCCTTCTTGTCTGCCAAATACTTGGGGCAGTTGCGCTTCCAGTGGCCAGTCCCCTTACAATAGTAGCACTCGGTATTAGACTTAGGTCCAACTCTGGGTTTCTTTTCAGGCACGGCAACCGGCTTGCCGCCCTTACTTCCCTTCCGTTTTCCCTTCTCGTCTTTCTTGAAACCAGTGTTCCTATTGATCATCAACACTTGATGTTCCTTTTTGATCTCCACTTCTGCAGTTTTAAGCATTGACAGAAGCTCGGGGAGAGACTTCTTCATGCCTTGCATATTAAAGTTCATCACGAAGCTCTTATAGCTAGGTGGTAGAGACTGAGAACACGATGGATGCCTAAGTCAATGGGAATCGTTATTCCCAAGGACACAAGTTTATCGGTGTAACCCGAAATCTTGAGTACATGCTCACTAACGGAGTTGTGCTCTTCCATCATGCAGCTAAAGAACTTTTCTGAAGCATTGTAGCTCTCTACAGCAGCATGTGTGTTGAAAATCATTTTCAACTCACCCATTGTATCAAATGCATTGCCGTTTTCGAAACGCTTTCGAATTTCTGGCTCTAGCCCATACAATATGCCGCAATGAACTAAGTTGTGGTCCTCCTAACGAGTCTGATAGACATTCTTCTCCTCGTCAGGGGCATCCTCAAAAGGTGGGGGGCCGAGTGGCGCTTCTAGCACATATTGCTTTTGTGCAGCAGTGAGGAGAATCCTCAAATTCATGGCCCATTCGGTAAAGTTGCTACTGTTCGTTGCAAGTTTCTCTTTCTCCATGAACACATTGAAATTAAAAGCAGGTGGTGCCATCTAAAACAGAATTTGTAAAGTTTAGACTAAGTTTATGATAGATTGAGTTCAACTAATCCACATTACGAATGAACTCCCACTCAAAAACGATATCCCTCGTGCCTTTTTGGTGATTACATGAACCAAATCCACTACACCAAGTCCGATCATCACGTGAGTCGGTGTAGCTTCAAAGACGAGCATCAAATGGGCATCATATCTACTATATGACTCATGATTAACCTTTCGGTCCGTGTTCTGAGGCCATGTCTGTACATGCTAGGCTCGCCAAGTTAGAACCTTAGTATTCGCGTGTGTAACTGTTTTACACCCGATATATGGTCGTGGATCCAAGAACACCCGATCATCACATGATGTCTTGGAGCGACGAAAACATAATCGGTGCATACTAAAGGAAGAACACATTCTTATCTTGATTTTAAATGAGGGATCATCTTATTATGCTAACAAAGCGCTAAACAAGCAATATAAGATGCTATCAAACATCACATGTTTATTAGTGAAATGATATGGTTTCCGCATATGATCTCTATCATGTGCATCGTGGTATGATCACTATCATAACTTTAGGTGTAAGTCCAAGGTCTATGGAGTTTACACGCTATGTGTGTTGTAAGAGTATCATCTCATACTTCTACTTAGAACATCACCATATCATAACACTAGCCCAGCAACAATCTAAACTAGATGCCCCTAATTTACCCATCGCAAATTTTACGTGGCTTAGGGCTTTCGAAGATAGAACCGTACTTACCTACAAACATGAACCACAACGAGGATAACCAAATTGTTGACAACTCGTTGCAAAATAGATATTGACTATAGTAGGTGTAAGATCCCTCCCTTTATAAAGGTAAGGATCCCTGTGATTGCAATGCTAGTCCCTGGATCAATGCTAGCATCCACAGTTTAAGATGAAGTACACAGAAACAAAGGTCATTATTACATATCATTCCAGAGACAAACATAGTCTTTTACAAACTCCATGGCCAAAAGCCTAATACAAGAGTTCAAATATATAATAAGATAAATAAGTCTTCATCTTCATGTACCACAGGCAAGCATGTTGAGTGTAGACTCATAACCCCTAATCATCATCAGAATAACCTGCAACATCCCAAGTTATAGCCACAGTGGGTCGATACATTGGAACAGTATTGGCAAGTGATACCTTAGTAGAATATTGGTAGACTAAATACTATATGCATGTTGGCTGAGTGTAGCTTAGGCTTGGTTTGCTCAAAATAGGTTTACCTATTAGTTGAAAACACTAAGTTTTTCTTTGACAAAAACTTTCCCAAGGAACCACCAATAGAAATTGGGGAACCTTCACCCTTGTTCAACCACAAGTTTTTACTTAGAAATTGGGATGCGGAGATTCTTGATAGCTTCCATGTCTTGATTCTCAAATTGTCCAATACCAGGGACATGGCTAAGTACTTAGATTCTTCCATCTGCAGAGGTTGTGCACTTTCCCCACAAGACTTGATTTTCACCAAGACAGGACCTTTCAGAAGCCTTCCCTTAGACCAAATGGACGCGCTCCAACCTATCATCCCACTACCACCAACTGTCCAAATGGCTAAGTTATTGCAACCTATATGATCCAGGCAGAGCCCATTGTGGCATCCCGCAAAACCACTACTAGAAAATCGCGTTGTTTTTGTGCATTGCATCATCATGACCGCATGCTCATGCCATCATGCCACATTGTATTTGAGCATCGTCATCATCATGCACTTTTTGCATAAAACTATTTTCGAAAAACCTGTTTTTGTTTTCTAAACGCCCCGCCTTTATTTCAAATCCAAAACCCGGGTCTCCGG
The DNA here is from genome assembly GCA_916181665.1 of Avena sativa. Lineage (NCBI taxonomy): Eukaryota > Viridiplantae > Streptophyta > Magnoliopsida > Poales > Poaceae > Avena > Avena sativa. The sequence goes on from OV702283.1 coordinate 331,857,747, forward strand.
ATTATTTTGTTTCGTCTACCAATGGATTTCAAACGCCCCGTTTTAAGTAATAAAATATTTATTTTATTTTTAGGGGGCAGCCGTACCGGGCCGATCCGACCCAGTCGACCACCCCCAGTGCAAAACCAGACTACCCTAAACCCTTTTCTTACCCAACCTAATATACCCACCCTGCCTCCACCTCACCCCGGCCAATCGGAGCCCGCCACCTCACCACTTCCTCCATGCCATCCACTCAGCTCTTGCCACCTAACCACCCCTGGCCCACTCTCCAGGTCCACCTCCTGCCCCAACACCCACCCACACTTCCCTGACCCGACCCCCGCGCGTCGTACGCGTTGAGCGTGACCTGCCCACCTCCCACCTCTGGCCCCACCACCTCGTGCTCCACCCCGCCTCCTGGCCCACCACCCCGCGTCCCACCCTCTGGAGCGCGCGCCCCCTTCTCCCTCCTCTCTCGATGCGAGCATCTGCCGCCGGAGCCCCAGCTCTGCGCACCCCCGGCCGCCTCCACGCGAGACCGCCGCCGCCGCCTTCGATCCCCGCCGGCCGCCGCCTCTCCCGGCCTTCCTCCCCCGCTCGGTCCTGCGCCTCGTCGAGGTTCCGCTGCCATGGCGCCGCCGCGCCGCGCCCTCCCGCTCTCCTCGCGCCTGGGCCGTGTAGTCGTCGAGGCCACCTCCTCGCCGTCTCGTCTCCGTCCCGCGGCGCCCACCTCAGCGTGCTTTCTCGAAGCCGCCGCCCTCCTCAAGCCCGCGTCGAGGCCGGCCCTGTTCTGCCGCCTGCAGGCCGTCGACCTCGCCGTCCCTGCACGCATCGAGCGTGCCGCCGCCAGGAACCCCTCTAGGCCGCGTCTCTCCCTGGCCCTCTCGCCTCGCCGGCATCGCCCCTCCCCGCAAGCGGCCGCCGCCGTGCACCTATCCCCCACAGCGACCTCCCCGGTTCCCTGCGCGGCCGTGCCCGTCGTCGTCTTCCTCCACGGGCTGTCGCCTTCGGCCGCGGCCGCGACCACCCTCGCCGCCCCGGAGCCCGTCGACTCCTCCCTGTTGTCAAGCTCGTCGGCCCCGTGTCGTCACCAGGCACCGCCTCCTCTCTCCTTCCTCTTCACCGAGTCGCTGCCACCGTCCTGTGCATGTCGCCGTCGCTCGAGTGCACGTGGCACGCCCGCCGGCCCTTCCCTTCTCTGGACTCGACCTCACCGTCCTGGCCCCGTGTCCCTGCCTGCCTTCTCCTGTTGCCAGAGGCAGCGCTGCTTGCGCCCGTCTCCTTTTCTCTGCCTTCTGCGCGCGCCTCGCCCTCCTCCTGCATGTGTGCGTCTGCCATGGTTCAGGTAGTTCAAGGCATGTGCATGACTTGTTTGCTTGAATGCCTAGAAGACTGGAGACCCTGAGTTGCTTGGGTTCCTTTGATGGGTGCTCGTGTCCGTATCGATGGTTCTCGCGGTGTTGTTCGTCTTCGCTTCCTCGGTGCCACTCAAGTCCAAGTTGATGACCGTAGCGCCCCATGTTTCGAACACCAAGATCTCCCAGTGCCGAGACCCGAGTCCGACACCGACAATCGAAACCACGGAACCGACAAGTTCACCTACCCGGACACCGTGCGACAAGATCTTCTCGGACCCGAGGACCATCAAGACTTCCGTTTGGCAACGCCAAGTACTCCTTCCTGGCTTCGAAGCCCGACCCCGTGGACCGACATGATCTCCTTCACGGATACGCCAAGTACTTCCTCGAGGACGCCAAGTTATTCACCCCGAATGCCAAGACCGACTTGATGGCGCGGACCCGACAAGATCTTCGCAACGACAAGATCGACACCGACCAGGACGAATCCGATGCGCCCCGACACCGAACCAAGTCCTTCTTCGCGGAACGCCAAGATCCACTCCGTTGTCCGAGAATGTTACTGCCGAGACCGATCCCGTCGAACCCTGAGACCGACCCCGAACCCCTCGGAGCCCAAGTTCGCCGAACCCTAATGTGATTCCCTATCCGAGACCCCATTATGTTTATAATATGACATTATCAACTGATGCATATTAAATTGATCATGCATGCATACTTGTCCGTGGTTTGGGGGCATTATGCCAATTCATCTCATAATTGAATAGGGAGTCGATATGCGGAATAACTTTGTCTTATTCCGGACTCCATCTAAATTGGTGTAGCGAACCGATGCCATGCTTTGCCCTGTTATTACAACATTTAAATTGCGGGGTAGTTAAATAACTCGAACCTAATAATAATTGTCGGGACCCCGGTTTCCGCTTAATATTGCCTTAATGCATCGCACCTTTTCCATGTCATACATCATACTTGCAGCATGCCGGATCTCCTGTCGTAGTAATAAACAGTGCATCCGGTGTTTCTTCTAGTGCTTTGCTTCTTCACGGATTAGGCCGATGAGTTGATGCGAGTGACGCCCGTTCTTTGGATGAACCTTCGGCAATGTTTTCAGGCGAGCATCTCCCCCTTTCTACCTATCTTAATTTTATAGTATTTATTCCCTCCTGTTGATCTACTGCTATCTGTGTTGCGATGCTCTAGCTTTCGTACCCGTGATATCCCTTGCAGCCTTATATTGCCTTGGACACCTCCTATTACCTTTTGTTTGGTAGATAGTTTGACCTGCGCGTCGTAGTCGCTTGCTCAAGTGCTGTTGCGTGTCGTCAAGTACCACAGTTGTTGGAGTATTGCCGTGTGTTTATTGTTGGAGATGATCAAGGCTTTAATTACTGTTTAACAACTAAAATTGAAGTAGGTAAATGCAGAGGCACAGGTGGGCAATAGATGTTATTTGGTTGTTAACCGTCCACTTGTGTCCCGTAGGACCCCGAGTACTTGATACCTGTTCCTTGAATATTCGCGCTATCCACATCCGGGAGGATTATGGGACCCCCCTGAGCCAGAGCTTGATTCATTCTTATTTCTTGGGGCCACAAACTAGTTTGAGGTTTTATTTACTATCCTGTACTTATGCCATGCTTTACTGCTTTATTTACGATTGTGCGAGGAGCACCTGTACTGTTTAGGATCGGGACACGTTTTCGCGGTATCGACAAGCCCAGTCACACTTTCGGGTTCCCATTCGTTTACAGCCGTCCACCCAAACCTTGAGTCCGTCTCGGAGTCAGCTAACTTCGTTGCGGGTAGCTTAATGGGGTGGCCCCCTGAAATATTTCTGAATCTGGTGATTGCTTTGTCGTGAAGGCCTCGTTGGGTTTTGATTTGGTTTTTCCGAGGTTGATCGAGTGTGTGTTGCTATTTGTGCACCCCTGCAGGGTAAAACTTTCTGAAAGCCGTGTCCGCGGTTATGGACGACTTGGAGCACAATATCTCGATCATAGACAACTATAACTAAAGTAGTGCTATAAATTTGACTTTATAATGACTAGTAATCAGCTTCACTATAATGGAATGGCTAAATAAAATTGCCAACAATTGCTTGTTTGGGTTGTCGCTTGCTACCATTGTACCTGACTAGTAAGTATTGCAACTATAACGGAATGGCTAAATAAAAGTACCAACAACTGCTGGGTTTTGGGGATATCTCATGCTAACTATATCTGACTAGTAAGAGTGCAACTACAATGGAATGGTTAACTAAAAGTGCCCACTGCCTATTATATCAGGATGACTATCTATACCTGACTAGTAATTGCTGCAACGATAACTGAATAAATAAAACTGCCAACAGTGTGAGTTCCTCGGTTGACTTCCTCGTTTGGTCTCGAGGGGGAAATACCAGGGTGGGTATGTTTGGTGGTAGTATCAGGTTGGTTCCGGATAGGTCTTTCTTACCTCTCTCTGATAGCCGCTATTTGTATCAAGTCTCTATAGGTTGTTTAGTGCATGCCGCGCTGCCGCTGCAGTCCACCATACCTATGTAGGCGAGGACCGCCGAATTCTAGCCTCGCCGTGTACTGGCCTCAGTACTAACCGCTCTCTCTTTTTTTTCCTTTGCCCTTTGTCGGCACCCCTTTTTGTTTAAGCAGGTTTTGAGATCGACGTCGTTAGCAGGGTTACCCTTCCGGCTTGGCCTGGGCAGGGTTATGGACGCCATTGGTTATTCTTCAGGGCTCTTAGCTCAATTTGCATCTTGTCCGTACTCGGACGCTATATCGTTTTAGAGGTGATTTGGATCTTTGTATTGTACATCTGTATTCTTGACTCTTTGAGTCGCCGTTGTATATATCTGTTCTGTGGGTCCCATCATGGACTATTGTGTAATGATATTACTTCATTTTCCACCCGCACGAAAGTGCCTGGTGGGCACCTTTGAATCGTTTCTATGCGGGTTTGGCGGGTTTTGCTAAAACTTGCATAGGGCCGATTCTGAGGGTGTTACAGAGTGGTATCAGAGCCCAGCAGTTGCGATACCCCACAAGTCCAGCCTGTAGGATAACCTAGCTAACGGCCGAAGTAGAGTGTCAAAACTATTTTTGCAAAATCGGTTGGATAGTTCGGATTAGGTCTGATTTTACTCCTTACCCCTCTGCTGCTCTCCTCTCACCTCTGCGTGTTTTGAATCCGCTCTCTTCTCTCTCTTTGAGTCCAGGGTTTCTCGTGGTTGGGTTCCATCGTACCTTCAGGGTTTCGCTCCCTCCTTTGGTAAAGGTGTTGCTACATCTGGTCTTCATGCTATCCGAGGAACCCTTCGTCTGGTGGACTTCTCTTTGTTCCTTCTCGTGCCTTCCGGTGTTTTCTGACGCGACGACATCATCTACGCCAGATCCAATGCAGAGTCTGCATCACTCCTTTGTTCCTGAACCTCGATTGTCGAGATCTTCAGTCTGATTCCGAGAATGGTTGCATGCTCTTCTACTGATTGTGCAGAGTAATAGTTTGGGTGCGTGATGGATTGGCCCCCATGCCGACTACCCCTTCTATTCGCTTTTGTACATTGAAGTGGATGAGAATGCATCGGTTCCCTCCTTCCATCGAAGCTAGAGGTGGCTTTATTTGTTGATACCTCTACCTTCGACCTTTTGTTCCCGGAGTGTTCTCTCGACGATCACGGACAACGACCTCTTGTTAGTGGTGTCGCGAGGATCTAGACGATGCGAGAAGATTCAGATCGCCGCCCTTCTTTCCGGTACCATGAGGCGGATCTCGAGGGCGAGATCCATTGTTAGTGGTGTCGAATTGTGGCATCCCGCAAAACCACTACTAGAAAATCACGTTGTTTTTGTGCATTTCATAATCATGACCGCATGATCATGCCATCATGCCACATTGTATTTGAGCATCGTCATCATCATGCATTTGTTTGCATAAAACTATTTTCGAAAAACCTGTTTTTGTTTTCTAAACGCCCCGCCTTTATTTCAAATCCAAAACCCGGGTCTCCGGATTATTTTGTTTCGTCTACCAATGGATTTCAAACGCCCCGTTTTAAGTAATAAAATATTTATTTTATTTTTAGGGGGCAGCCGTACCGGGCCGATCCGACCCAGTCGACCACCCCCAGTGCAAAATCAGACTACCCTAAACCCTTTTCTTACCCAACCTAATCTACCCACCCTGCCTCCACCTCACCCCGGCCAATCGGAGCCCGCCACCTCACCACTTCCTCCATGCCATCCACTCAGCTCTTGCCACCTAACCACCCCTGTCCCACTCTCTAGGTCCACCTCCTGCCCCAACACCCACCCACACTTCCCTGACCCGACCCCCGCGCGTCGTACGCGTTGAGCGTGACCTGCCCACCTCCCACCTCTGGCCCCACCACTTCGTGCTCCACCCCGCCTCCTGGCCCACCACCCCGCGTCCCACCCTCTGGAGCGCGCGCCCCCTTCTCCCTCCTCTCTCGATGCGAGCATCTGCCGCCGGAGCCCCAGCTCTGCGCACCCCCGGCCGCCTCCACGCGAGACCGCCGCCGCCGCCTTCGATCCCCGCCGGCCACCGCCTCTCCCGGCCTTCCTCCCCCGCTCGGTCCTGCGCCTTGTTGAGGTCCCGCTGCCATGGCGCCGCCGCGCCGCGCCCTCCCGCTCTCCTCGCGCCTAGGCCGTGTAGCCGTTGAGGCCGCCTCCTCACCGTCTCGTCTCCGTCCCGCGGCGCCCACCTCACCGTGCTTTCTGGAAGCCGCCGCCCTCCTCAAGCTCGCGTCGAGGCCGGCCCTGTTCTGCCGCCTGCAGGCCGTCGACCTCGCTGTCCCTGCACGCATCGAGCGTGCCGCCGCCAGGAACCCCTCTAGGCCGCGTCTCTCCCTGGCCCTCTCGCCTCGCCGGCATCGCCCCTCCCCGCAAGCGGCCGCCGCCGTGCACCTATCCCCCACCGCGACCTCCCCGGTTCCCTGCGCGGCCGTGCCCGTCGTGGTCTTCCTCCACGGGCTGTCGCCTTCGGCCGCGGCCGCGACCACCCTCGCCGCCCCGGAGCCCGTCGACTCCTCCCTGTTGTCAAGCTCGTCGGCCCCGTGTCGTCACCAGGCACCGCCTCCTCTCTCCTTCCTCTTCACCGAGTCGCTGCCACCGTCCTGTGCATGTCGCCGTCGCTCGAGTGCGCGTGGCACGCCCGCCGGCCCTTCCCTTCTCTGGACTCGACCTCACCGTCCTGGCCCCGTGTCCCTGCCTGCCTTCTCCTGTCGCCAGAGGCAGCGCTACTTGCACCCGTCTCCTTTTCTCTGCCTTCTGCGCGTGCCTCGCCCTCCTCCTGCATGTGTGCGTCTGCCATGGTTCAGGTAGTTCAAGGCATGTGCATGACCTGTTTGCTTGAATGCCTAGAAGACTGGAGACCCTGAGTTGCTTGGGTTCCTTTGATGGGTGCTCGTGTCCGTATCGATGGTTCTCGCGGTGTTGTTCGTCTTCGCTTCCTCGGTGCCACTCAAGTCCAAGTCGATGACCGTAGCGCCCCATGTTTCGAACACCAAGATCTCCCAGTGCCGAGACCCGAGTCCGACACCGACAATCGAAACCGCGGAACCGACAAGTTCGCCTACCCGGACACCGTGCGACAAGATCTTCTCGGACCCAAGGACCATCAAGACTTCTGTGGTACTTGACGCCCGTTCTTTGGATGAACCTTCGGCAATGTTTTCAGGCGAGCATCTCCCCCTTTCTATCTATCTTACTTTTATAGTATTTATTCCCTCCTGTTGATCTATTGCTATCTGTGTTGCGATGCTCTAGCTTTCGTACCCGTGATATCCCTTGCAGCCTTATATTGCCTTGGACACCTCCTATTACCTGTTGTTTGGTAGATAGTTGGACCTGCGCGTCGTAGTCGCTTGCTCAAGTGCTGTTGCGTGTCGTCAAGTACCACAGTTGTTGGAGTATTGCCGTGTGTTTATTGTTGGAGATGATCAAGACTTTAATTACTGTTTAACAACTAAAATTGAAGTAGGTAAATGCAGAGGCACAGGTGGGCAATAGATGTTATTTGGTTGTTAACCGTCCACTTGTGTCCCGTAGGACCCCGAGTACTTGATACCTGTTCCTTGAATATTCGCGCTATCCACATCCGGGAGGATTATGGGACCCCCCTGAGCCAGAGCTTGATTCATTCTTATTTCTTGGGGCCACAAACTAGTTTGAGGTTTTATTTACTATCCTGTACTTATGCCATGCTTTACTGCTTTATTTACGATTGTGCGAGGAGCACCTGTACTGTTTAGGATCGGGACATGTTTTCGCGGTATCGACAAGCCCAGTCACACTTTCGGGTTCCCAGTCGTTTACAGCCGTCCACCCAAACCTTGAGTCCGTCTCGGAGTCAGCTAACTTCGTTGCGGGTAGCTTAATGGGGTGGCCCCCTGAAATATTTCTGAATCTGGTGATTGCTTTGTCGTGAAGGCCTCGTTGGGTTTTGATTTGGTTTTTCCGAGGTTGATCGAGTGTGTGTTGCTATTTGTGCACCCCTGCATGGTAAAACTTTCTGAAAGCCGTGTCCGCGGTTATGGACGACTTGGAGCACAATATCTCGATCATAGACAACTATAACTAAAGTAGTGCTATAAATTTGACTTTATAATGACTAGTAATCAGCTTCACTATAATGGAATGGCTAAATAAAATTGCCAACAATTGCTTGTTTGGGTTGTCGCTTGCTACCATTGTACCTGACTAGTAAGTATTGCAACTATAACGGAATGGCTAAATAAAAGTACCAACAACTGCTGGGTTTTGGGGATATCTCATGCTAACTGTATCTGACTAGTAAGAGTGCAACTACAATGGAATGGTTAACTAAAAGTGCCCACTGCCTATTATATCAGGATGACTATCTATACCTGACTAGTAATTGCTGCAACGATAACTGAATAAATAAAACTGCCAACAATGTGAGTTCCTCGGTTGACTTCCTCGTTTGGTCTCGAGGGGGAAATACCAGGGTGGGTATGTTTGGTGGTAGTATCAGGTTGGTTCCGGATAGGTCTTTCTTACCTCTCTCTGATAGCCTCTATTTGTATCGAGTCTCTATAGGTTGTTTAGTGCATGCCGCGCTGCCACTGCAGTCCACCATACCTATGTAGGCGAGGACCGCCGAATTCTAGCCTCGCCGTGTACTGGCCTCAGTACTGACCGCTCTCTCTTTTTTTCCTTTGCCCTTTGTCGGCACCCCTTTTTGTTTAAGCAGGTTTTGAGATCGACGTCGTTAGCAGGGTTACCCTTCCGGCTTGGCCTGGGCAGGGTTATGGACGCCATTGGTTATTCTTCAGGGCTCTTAGCTCAATTTGCATCTTGTCCGTACTTGGACGCTATATCGTTTTAGAGGTGATTTGGATCTTTGTATTGTACATCTGTATTCTTGACTCTTTGAGTCGCCGTTGTATATATCTGTTCTGTGGGTCCCATCGTGGACTATTGTGTAATGATATTACTTCGTTTTCCACCCGCACGAAAGTGCCTGGTGGGCACCTTTGAATCGTTTCTACGCGGGTTTGGCGGGTTTCGCTAAAACTTGTATAGGGCCGATTCTGAGGGTGTTACACCCATATTGCCAATTGGCTGCACTAGAAGCTTCTTAACATATGGCATCTCAAATCCCTTTGTTCCTGGGTGGCTTTCCACAAGTGAGATACACAAGGTAAACCATAGAAATGGGCCTTGTGTAACCACTCAACACAAACCATTCTTTCCATTCCACCCAGGTGTTTCATTCACTTAGTTGTTTTATTAAACAAAACACAAGTCCAAAGATTTAGAAATATTTTCTCATAGCATGAATATATCACCACCCTTGGTTGCTACTAGCTAGGCTAAGCATGGCATTGATAAGACTTAGAAATATTTCTAGCAATTCTACAACTACTAGGATTTCCCAAGCATAGCATATAGATCAAAATATCCATGCAAGACTAGCAAAATATTTCTAATGCATAGTTGAAAAACATAGGAATAAATCATGAAGCACTACTTGCCTTGGTAGTTTGGAGAGTAGCTACAATCCTCACAATCACAATCACTATTTGCACAAAAATCTACACATAAAATAATGGCACAAAATCACATACACAATTAATACATGCAAAAATACATGAATGTATGCAATATGCCATGTGATGATTTTCTACACCAAACAAGACAAGTGCACTGTACTGAATCATAAACAAGTACAAAACAAGCTAAATAAACTTTATTTGAATAACAAAACATTTTCCAAATAATTACTATATTCAATTTATGCCTACAAATGTTTCTGCAAAAACAACCATTTTAACAGAGGCAAAATATTAAACACATTGCATAAATGGAAAGGATTTTCTCTCTTGATTCCATTGATATAAAATTTGTCAAATTTGGACGTGGGAATCAAAAGTTATGAATTAAACAAGTTTAACCATCTAATTGATCTAATTCAAATTTATAAAACGAAACTCATGCCACGCGGCAGCTTCTGGTTGGTTGGTACCGCTTCGCGCTGGATCGTGCTCGCGCACCGTCAGATCTACTTAACATATGTGGCTCAGATCTACCCATACCTCTTCGACTATGTTCTATCGTGTTCGTCCGATCTACATCGCACGGCTCACAGCGATTGACCATCGAGTGGCGGCGCTGGCGGCGGCGACAGGTGGCGGCGCGCTCTGGCTGCAAGCTTGCCGGCGAACTAGGTCGCGCGGGGAGGTGTGAGGATGCTCAACAGAATCTCTGTGGCGAGGGGATGCTCGACGTGTGCTCGGTTGGCGAAGGGGCGTACGGAGTCGATGTCGATTGCTCGTCGGAGATCGAGACGACGTCGGTTGCTCTCGGTTGGCGATGGAGACGGCGTTCTGGCCCACGCTAAGACGAGAAAAGGGTGCCGTTAGGTGCATAGAATGCTGGGGATCATACGCGTATCAAACAGAGGGAGAGGGGAAGCTGGGGCTTACGGGGAACGGTCGCCGGAGTTCGAGCAGACGGTGGCGGAGCTCAGTCGATGACGTTGCCGAGGCTACAGAGCATGCGCGAGCAAGCGGAGGGTGTCAGTAGGTGCGTACGAGGATGCAGAAACAGCTAGACTAAACCATAGGCAGAGGGGAATGCGGTGCTTACCGGAATTCGACGACGAGCTCGTCGGAGCAGAGGGGCGTCTCAAGACGATTCTGAGCAGCCTGGGGGCTTTCTGCGGGTGTGGCGTGAGGGAAAAAGAGCGGAAGGAGGAGGGGATTAAGTAGGTGTGGACGTGGGCATGAATTACTCGAGCATTCAATGGGAATTGAATCCACGAATCAAACAGGAAACGGCCGGAGTGATTTGGGGGAAGAACTCGTCGCTGGGTGGAGACGATGACGATCTCGTGGGCCATTGTTGTCAGCGAGAGAAAAAGAGAGGAGGTGGGTCCAGGTAGTCAGTGACCGAGGGGTAGGTTTCTGAGTGCGAATCGTTTTCTTCACGGGAGAGAGTTGCTGGGCTAGCTGGGCTGAGTGGTTGGGTTGGGCCGAAAGGCTGGTGCCAGGTTTAATTTTTTCCCTTTTGCTTTTATTTTTCTGTTTGATTTTTAGAAATGATTTTCAAGCCCTAATTCAAATAAGTTTGAATCCAAATCTTCTCTAGATTTTTATACAGTGAACTTTGTACTCAAATGTGTGTCAAACACTTCTGTTTACTCAAAAACACTTTGATCATTTGAAAAATAAAATAAAACATGCCTTTATTGTAGGGTTCACAGCATAGAAAACAAAAATTTTCCTACGATGTGAACTATATACCAAGATCTATCTACTAGATACAAACAACGGGCGGATGTATATCCGTAGAGAACATACCCTTGAAGACCGACAAAGCTTAACGAGTTCAACTCGTGGTTGATGTAGACGATCTCTTGCCGATCTCAAGATCGAGAGGAAGTCCTAGCGCCGCAAATCAGCAGCGCATCCGTGCTCGCACACACGTTCGAGGCACCGAGCAACCTCCGCCTCCTCGCTCCAGCGATGCAGCAGAAGCACAACTCTTTCTTGCCGAATAGCCACCGGGAACATGTATCTCGCTAGTCCGAGACCATGGGGGATAAATTCTAGAGGGGGAGAGAGATCCTTCACGAGGAGGTGTGAGAGACAAGTGAGGAGGGGGGCTCCTTTTATATGAGGAGGGGGGGGGGGGCACCCAAGGGGGTGGCCGCCGGCCATGGGGGCTGCCCCCTCCCCTCCTTCATTCATGTGGGTGGACACTCCACTCACAAAATGCCCTTTAAATTTCCTCCACTCAAAAATCCACTCAAATTCCCATTAAATTTCCACCAAATTTAATGCAAACTCTCATTAAATAAAACTCTTTTATTTTATTCAGAATTTTGTCAATTACTTTAATGACAAACATTCACAAATAACCCCTTGCTAGAATTCCATTTCACATGCATAACCACTTTATGCAATTTCACCCGAAAACCCGTTTCGGTATCTAGTAAAATAAATTCCTGTGCTTGTTCATTCTTTCGGCATGAAACTTTTGCTCCAGTTGGATGTCGGTGTCTCTTAAGTGTGTCACCCTATGGTTCGTGAATAATGCGGACATGATCGAGACCCTTCTCGGATCAATAATCAGAAGCGGGATCTGGAGACCCATACTGACTCCCACACATTCAATGATGACTTTCTTGTGATCGTCGGAACCTTTTACGCTAGTATCTTAATCCCTTTGTTTCACGATATATTACATGTCCGAGATTCGATCATCGGTATCTCCATACCTAGTTTGATCTCGTTACCGACATGCACTCTTTTCTCGTTCCCGTGATATAACATTTTAGTGATCAAATCACTTGCTTGCAAGCTAATCAATGTGATATCACCGAGAGGGCCCAGAGTATATCTATCCGTCATCGGGATGAACAAATTCCACTCTCGATCCATGAGCCTCAACATAACACTTTATTAGTTCTGAATCCATCTTTATAATCACCCTGTTACGGTGTGACGTTTGATGTTATCAAGAAACTCTTCCGGTGTTAGTGATTAACATGATCTCATGGTCTAAGGATTAGGATCACTTCGTAAGTTGTTATAGCAATATAAACTCAATGACTTTGATCGTAATGCTATACTTCGGATGAATGTTCATCACACCATTACACTAATGTTGTGATCCCGTTATTAACAACATCCAATGTCCATGATCAGGAAACCATGATCATCTTGTTAATCAACGAGCTAGTTTATGAGAGAGGCATAACTAGGAACTTTCTGTTTGTTTATTAAACACACATGTATTAACATTTCCGTATTAATACAATTATAGCATGCAAAATAAACATCTATCATATACTTGGAATACACATAATAAACACTTTATTATTGCCTCTCAGGGCATATTCCCTTCAGTCTCCCACTTGCACTAGAGACAATAATCTAGTTACATAGTGATAAATCTAACACCCATTGAGTTCTGGTGTTGATCATGTTTTGCTCTAGGGAGAGTTTTAGTCAACGGATCTGCTACATTGAGATCCGTATGTACTTTACAAATCTTTATATCTCCATCCTTGACATGCTCGCGGATGGAGTGAAACCGGCGCTTAATATGCTTGGAATGCTTGTGAGACCTTGGCTCTTTGGCATTGGCAATGGCACCATTGTTGTCACAATAGATCACCATTGGGTCCAACGCGTTTGCCACCACTCCTAGTTCGGATATGAACTCCTTCATCCAAACTGCTTCCTGAGCCGCTTCTGAAGCAGCAACATATTCGGCCTCCGTTGTTGATCCCGCTACCACAGGTTGTTTGGAGCTCCTCCAACTAACTGCTCCGCCATTCATGAGAAATACGTATCCGGATTGAGACTTAGAGTCATCCGGATCGGTGTCAAAGCTAGCGTTGACATAACACTTATCGACGAGCTCTTCTTCACCTCCGTATACAAGAAACATATCCTTAGTTCTTCGTAAGTACTTAAGGATATTCTTGACCGCTATCCAGTGTTCCGAACTGGATCCGATTGGTACCTACTAGTCAAACTAATAGCATGTGCCACATCCGGTCTTGTACATAGCATGGCGTACATTATAGAGCCTATGGCTGAAGCATAGGGGACTTTGTCCATAATCTCTCTTTCTTCCGCCGAAGCCGGACTTTGAGTCTTACTCAATGTCTTGCCTTGCAACATAGGTAAGAACCCCTTCTTACTTCCGTCCATTTTAAACTTCTTTAAAATCTTATCAAGGTATGTACTTTGCGATAGCCCTATTAGGCGCCTAGATATATCTCTATAGATCTTTATGCCTAATATGTAGGACGCTTCACCTAGGTCCTTCATTGAAAATTTGCTGTTTAGATAACTTTTAACACTGTTTAAAAGATCTATATCATTTCCGATCAATAATATGTCATCCACATATAATATAAGAAATGCCACATTGCTCCCACTCACTTTCTTGTAAATACAAGCTTCTCCATAAGTTTGGACAAATCCAAACTCTTTGATCACCTCATCAAAGCGGAGATTCCAACTTCGTGATGCTTGCTTCAATCCATAGATGGATCGCTGGAGCTTGCACACCTTGTTAGCATCTTAGGATCGACAAAACCCTTTGGTTGTATCATATACAACTCTTCCTCAATATTACCATTGAGAAACGCGGTTTTTACATCCATCTGCCATATCTCATAATCGAAATATGTAGCAATTGCTAACATAATCCTAACTGACTTTAGCATCGCTACGGGAGAGAATGTCTCATCGTAGTCAACTCCTTGAATTTGTCGAAACCCCTTTGCGACAAGTCGAGCTTTATAGACGGTCACATTACCATCAACATCAGTTTTCCTTTTGAAAATCCAATTGTTCTCCACGGCCTTTCGGTCGTGAGGTAAGTCCACCAAGTTCCAAACTTGATTTTCATACATGGATTCCATCTCGGATTTCATGGCTTCTAACCATTTGTTGGAATCCGGGCTCATCATCGCCTCTTCATACGTCGCAGGGTCATCATTTTCATCAACCATGAAATTCATGACAGGATTTCCGTACAGCTCGGGAGCTGCACGTGTCCTGCTTGACCTGCGAGGTTCGCTAGTACTCTCTTTCGGAGTTTTATGATCATTATCATTAGTTCCCTCTTCAACAGGTGGAGCCAACTCCGGAACAACTTCCGGCGCTGCGCTACTCGCCATACTTTGAAGAGAAGGTTCAATAAACTCTTCGAGTTCTACCTTCCGACTACTCACACCTTTCGCGAGAAACTCTTTCTCTAGAAAGGATCCATTCTTGGCAACAAAAACCTTGCCCTCGGATATGTGATAGAAGGAATACCCAATAGTTTCCTTAGGGTATCCTATGAAGACGCATTTTTCCGCTTTGGGTTCGAGTTTATCCGGTTGAAGTTTCTTCACATAAACATCGCATCCCCAAACTTTAAGAAATGACAGCTTAGGTTTGTTTCCAAACCACAATTCATACGGTGTCTTTTCAACGGATTTAGATGGTGCCCGATTTAAAGTGAATGCAGCAGTTTCTAGTGCATAACCCCAAAATGACAACGGCAAGTCCGTCAGAGACATCATAGATCGAACCATATCTAATAAAGTACGATTACGACGTTCCGACACACCATTTCTCTGTGGTGTTCCGGCAGGTGTGAGTTGTGAAACAATTCCACACTCTTTCATGTGAGTGCTAAACTCGTAACTTAGATACTCACCTCCACGGTCGGACCGTAGAAATTTGATCTTTCTATTACGATGATTTTCCACTTCATTCTGAAATTCCTTGAACTTTTCAAAGGTTTCAGACTTGTGTTTCACCGAGTAGATATAACCGTATCTACTCAAATCATCCGTGAAAGTAACAAAATAACGATATCCACCTCGCGCCGACACACTCATTGGACCACATACATCAGAATGTATGATTTTCAATAAATCTGTCGCCCATTCCATTGAACCGGAAAACGGCGTTCTAGTCATCTTGCCCATAAGGCGTGGCTCACATGTATCAAATGATTCATAATCAAGTTATTCCAAAAGTCCATCCGAATGGAGCTTCTTCATGCGTTTAACGCCAATATGACCTAGACGGCAGTGCCACATATATGCAGATATATCATCATTTAGTTTAATCCTTTTAGCATCAATATTATGAATATGTGTAACATTATCATCGAGATCTAATAGAAATAAACCATTCGTCATCGATGCATGACCATAAAAGATTTCATTCATATAAATGGAACAACCATTGTTCTCGGATTTAAATGAATAACCACTTCGCATCAAACACGACCCAGATACAATGTTCATGCTCAGTGCAGGCACCAGATAACATTTATTCAAGTTTATAACTAATCCCGACGGCAAGTGGAGAGGCAGCGTTCCAACGGCGATCACATCAACACTTGATCCATTGCCGACACGCATCTTGACCTCACCCCTTGCTAGCGGTCGCTTGTTCCGCAGCCCCTGATTCGAGTTACAAATATTAGCAACTGAACCGGTATCAAATACCCAGGTGCTACTGCGAGCACTAGTCAAGTACCTTTGTTTGCCTTGCCGGCTTTCTTGTCTGCCAAATACTTGGGGCAGTTGCGCTTCCAGTGGCCAGTCCCCTTACAATAGTAGCACTCGGTATCAGACTTAGGTCCAACTCGGGGTTTCTTTTCAGGCATGGCAACAGGCTTGCCGCCCTTACTTCCCTTCCGTTTTCCCTTCTTGTCTTTCTTGAAACTAGTGTTCCTATTGATCATCAACACTTGATGTTCCTTTTTGATCTCCACTTCTGCAGTTTTAAGCATTGACAGAAGCTCGGGGAGAGACTTCTTCATGCCTTGCATGTTATAGTTCATCACGAAGCTCTTATAGCTAGGTGGCAGAGACTGCAGAACACGATGGATGCCTAAGTCAATGGGAATCGATATTCCCAAGGACACAAGCTTATCGGCGTAACCCGACATCTTGAGTACATGCTCACTAACGGAGCTGTGCTCTTCCATCATGCAGCTAAAGAACTTTTCTGAAGCGTTGTAGCTCTCTACAGCAGCATGTGTGTCGAAAATCATTTTCAACTCACCCATTGTATCAAATGCATTGCCGTTTTCGAAACGCTTTCGAAGTTCCGGCTCTAGCCCATACAATATGCCGCAATGAACTAAGTTGTGGTCCTCCTGACGAGTCTGATAGACATTCTTCTCCTCGTCAGGGGCATCATCAAAAGGTGGGGGGCCTAACGACGCTTCTAGCACATATTGCTTTTGTGCAGCAGAGAGGAGAATTGTGGCATCCCGCAAAACCACTACTAGAAAATCGCGTTGAATTTTGTGCATTGCATCGTCACCATCATGCATTGTTTGTCTGAAACTATTTCGAAACACCTAGTTCTGTTTTCTAAATAGCCCCCGTCTTATTTCAAATTAAAACTTTGGTCTGTTCGGATCTTTTATTTGTCTAAAAACTATTTACAAAATTTATTTTAAAGAAAACCCTAGTCTAAAATTTCTAGTCCTAAATTCACCCAATCCTAGTCTACCCACCAACCCCAGCTTGCCACCTCCCTTTCCCTCCACCTCATCTCACCCACTGCCACCTCACCAATCCTCTCCCAAACTCCCCAACCCCACCTGCCTCTCACAAACACACACACGCCACAGCCCCTCCTTCTTCCTGCCCGGCCCCACCACTCCCCTGGACCCACCACCGACACCCACGCCCGCACGCACCACCCCTTCTCCTCTCCCCCGACCCCGCCTGTCCCCAACCGACCCCCGCGGTCAACCCCCACCAGCCCGATCCCCACCCCGCGTCTGCCCCAACCCCCTCTCTCTCTCACTGTCTGGCCCCACCACTCCCCCAGGTGCCCCCGTCCTCTCCCACCTCGCCCCCCCGTCTTCCTCCCCACCAGCGGCCCGCCTCGCCTCCGCCTCTCCTCGCGAGCCCCGTCAGGGCCCCTCCTCCCCGCGGTCCCTGCTCCGCTGGCCGCCGAGCCGTCGACCTCGCCGTCCTCCGCGCGGCCCCCTCCGCGAGCGTCCCTCCCTGCCTCCACCTCTAGCCCGCGGCCGAGCTCGCCCCGAGCCCCGCGCTCGCCGCCAGGCCCTCCGCGTGACCCCGCCGCCCTCCTCCACCTCGTGGCGCCGCCGCTCCCGAACCCCCCCAACCTCGCCTCCCTCTCGTCCTGTTCCCCGCCGCCACCGGCGCCCTTCCTCGATGCGCCTCCCCGGCGAGCTCCGCCGACCTTGCCTGCCAGCAGGTCCCCGCGCTCCTCCTCGCCGCGTCCGGCCGCCCGCCCGACGTCGCCCTGTGGACCCCGCCAGGCCCTCCGTCGAGCCCGCTCTGCCGGCCGCCTCCTCCCAAGATCGCCACCGACCCGCTGTTCTCCGACCCCGGCCGCCGGCTCCTCGACCCCCTCGCCCGAGTCCCCTCCGTCCGGCCCTGCCGCTCGAGCCCGTGCTCCCGTGCGTGTTTGTGTTCTTGTGGTGCTGCGATGTGTGAAGAAGATGTTGTTTGTTGTCTGCAAACTCGCCACACCGCCCCAGAAGTTCGTATGTGGGACTGTGTTCCCTAATACCAAGCTCTCTCCAAGCTCTTCGTGTCAAGCAGATCGACACCGTTCCGGCGGTACCCGACGGCACCTCGAGACGCTAACACCAAGTCTGCCTATGACCAACGAGACAGAGTGACGAGCCTCCTTCTCAGACCAGTGAAGTTGGAACGACATGAGCTTGTTATAGGCGCCGAGTCCGCTGTGCTCTTCCTCATAGACCGAAGACTATTCCCGGACCCAAAGACGTCGAGACCCCCGACCCGAAGATGCCCAGAACACAAGTTCGCCTTCTCGGACGCCAGGACCTCCTTCATGGACACCGAAGATCGAACCCCGGCGCGTCAAGCTCTCCTTCCCGGCCGTCAGGGTCATCGACATGGAATCGCCAAGATCCACCGGTGCCCAATCTAAGACCGACATCATCACCCGGGAACTCTGACAAGGACGCCCAGGTCGCTGGCACGGAACGCCAAGTTCTTCTTCCCGAACGCCAAGACCGACCCGATACGTGGCCCGACAAGATCTTCGCGACTACAAGATCGACACCGACCAGAACGAATCCGATGCGCCCCCGACGCCAAACCAAGTCCTCCTTCCTGGAATGCCAAGATCTACCTCCGTTATCTGAGAACGATCCCGCCGAGGCCGAACCCTAGATCTGGACCCTGAGACCCGACCCCGAACCCCTCGGAGCCCAAGTTCGCCGAACCCTAACGTGATTCCCTTTCCAAAACCCCTATTTTTATAATATATGACATATTACTGGTTGCATATTTAATTGTCATACTCGCATGCATATTTGTGTGGTTTGGGGGCCTTATGCCGATTCACCTCATAATTAAATATGGGGCCCATATGCGGGCAAGTCTAGTCTTATATTGGCCTCATTTAACTTTGTGTAGCGAACCGGTGCTATCTTTATCCTTGTTAAGACAACATTTAAATGCGGGGGTATCTAAACAACTAGAACCATATATTTAATTGTCGGGACCCCGGTTCCGTTTAACATGGCCTAATTGCATCGCATCTTGCCATGTCATACATCATACATGCATCATGCCCGATCTTTTGCCGTAGTATTAAATAGTGCATCCGGTGTTTCTTATAGTGTTTTGGTTCTTCGCAGATAAGGCCGTTGAGTTGATGCGAGTGTCGACCCGATCTTCGGTTGAACCTTCGGCAATGCTTTTCAGGCGAGCATCTTCCCCTTTCTACCTATCTTACTTTTATAGTATTTATTCCCTCCTATTGATCTATTGCTATCTGTGTTGCGTTGCTCTAGTTTTCGTACCCGGGATATCCCTTGCAGCCTTATATCGCCTTGGACACATCCTATTACCTGTTGTTTGGTAGATAGTTGGACCTGCGCGTCGTAGTCGCTTGCTCAAGTGCTGTTGCGTGTCGTCAAGTACCACAGTTGTTGGAGCATTGCCGCATGTTTAATGTTGGAGATGATCATGGCTTTATTTATCGTTCACTTTAATTATTGTTTAATAACTAAAATTGAAGTAGGTAAGCAGAGGCACAGGTGGGCAATAGATGTTATTTGGTTGTTAACCGTCAACTTGTGTCCCGTAGGACCCCGAGTACTTGATACCTGTTCCTTGAATATTCGCGCTATCCACATCCGGGAGGATTATGGGACCCCCCTGAGCCAGAGCTTGATTCATTCTTATTTCTTGGGGCCACAAACTAGTTTGAGGTTTTATTTACTATCCTGTACCTATGCCATGCTTTACTGCTTTATTTACGATTGTGCGAGGAGCACCTGTACTGTTTAGGTAAGCGGAGTGTTTTCGCGGTATCGACAAGCCCAGTTTTGGGTTCCCGGTCGTTTACAGCCATTGACGCAAACCTTGAGTCCGTCTCGGAGTCAGCTAGCTTCGTTGCGGGTGTACTCAATGGGGTGGCCCCCTGAAATAATTCTGAATCCTGTGATTGCTTTGTCGTGAAAGCCTCGTTGGGTTTTGATTTGGTTTTTTCGAGGTTGATCGAGTGTGTGTTGCTATTTGTGCACCCCTGCAGGGTAAAACTTTCTGAAAGCCGTGTCCGTGGTTATGGACGACTTGGAGCACAGTATCTCGATCATAGACAACTATAACTAAAGTAGTGCTATAAATTTGACTTTATAATGACTAGTAATCAGCTTCACAATAATGGAATGGCTAAATAAAACTGTCAACAATTGCTTGTTTGGGTTGTCGCTCGCGACCACTGTATCTGACTAGTAAGTATTGCAACTACAACGGAATGGCTAAATAAAAGTACCAACAACTGCTGGGTTTTGGGATATCTCATGCTAATTGTATCCGACTAGTAAGTGTTGCAACTACAACGGAATGATTAACTAAAACGGCCCACTGCTTATTCTATCAGGATGATTATCTATACTTGACTAGTAATTGCTGCAACGATAACCGAATAAATAAAACTGCCAACTGTGTGAGTTCCTCGGTTGACTTCCTCGTTTGGTCTCGAGGGGGAAACACCAGGATGGGTTTGTTTGGTGGTAGTATCAGGTTGGTTACGGATAGGTCTTTCTTACCCCTCTCTGATAGCCATCAGTTGAATCGAGTCTCTATAGGTTGTTTAGTGCATGCTGCCGCTGCCGCTTCAGTCCACCATACCTATGTAGGCGAGGACCGCCGAATTCTAGCCTCGCCGTGTACTGGCCTCAGTACTGACCGCTCTCTCTTTTTCCTTTGCCCTTTGTCGGCACCCCTTTTGTTTAAGCAGGTTTTGAGATCGACGTCGTTAGCAGGGTTACCCTTCCGGCTTGGCCTGGGCAGGGTTATGGACGCCATTGGTTATTCTTCAGGGCTCTTAGCCCCATTTGCATCTTGTCCGTAGTCGGACGCTCTATTCTTTCAAGGTGATTTGGATCTTTGTATATTATACCTGTATTCTTGACTCATGGAGTCGTGTTGTATATATATCTGTTCCGTGGGTCCCATCGAGGACTGTTGTGTAATGTTATTACTTCGTTTTCCACCCGCACGAAAGTGCCTGGTGGGCACCTTTGAATCGTTTCTATGCGGGTTTGGCGGGAAGTGCTGAAACTTGCATAGGGTCGATTCTGAGGGTGTTACAGAGTGGTATCAGAGCTCAGCAGTTGCGATACCCCACAAGTCCAGCCTGTAGGATAACCTAGCTAACGGCCGAAGTAGAGTGTCAAAACTATTTTGGAAAATCGGTTGGATAGTTCTGATTAGGTCTGATTTTACTCCTTACCCCTCTGCTGCTCTCCTCTCACCTCTGCGTGTTTTAGAATCCGCTCTCTTCTCTCTCTTCGAGTCCAGGATTTCTCGTGGTTGGGTTCCGTCGTACCTTCATGGTTTCACTTCCTCCTTCGGTAACGGTGTTTCTACATCTGGTCTTCATGCTATCCGAGGAATCCTTCGCCTGGTGGACTTCTCTTTGTTCCTTCTCGTGCCTTCCGGTGTTTTCCGACGCGACGACATCATCTACGCTAGATCAGATGCAGAGTCTGCATCACTCCTTTGTTTCCGAACCTCGCTTGTCGAGATCTTCAGTCTGATTCCGAGAGTTGGTTGCATAATCCGCCTATTCGTGTGCAGAGTAATGGTTTGGGTGCGCGATGGACTGATCACCATCCGACTACTCTTAACATTCGCTCTTGTACATCGAATCAGTGGATCCAGCAGTTTTACTCCGTCCACAAAAGCTAGAGGTGGCTTTATTTGTTGATACCTCTACCTTCGACCTTTTGTTTCCGGAGTGTTCTCTCGACGATCACGGACAACGACCTCTTGTTAGTGGTGTCGCGAGAATCTACACGATGCGAGAAGATTCACGTCACCGCCGTCTCCCCGGTACCATTAGGCGGATCTCGAGGGCGAGATCCATTGTTAGTGGTGTCGAATTGTGGCATCCCGCAAAACCACTACTAGAAAATCGCGTTGAATTTTGTGCATTGCATCGTCACCAGCATGCATTGTTTGTCTGAAACTATTTCGAAACACCTAGTTCTGTTTTCTAAATAGCCCCGTCTTATTTCAAATTAAAACTTTGGTCTGTTCAGATCTTTTTTTTGTCTAAAAACTATTTACAAAATTTATTTTAAAGAAAACCCTAGTCTAAAATTTCTAGTCCTAAATTCACCCAATCCTAGTCTACCCACCAACCCCATCTTGCCACCTCCCTTTCCCTCCACCTCATCTCACCCACCGCCACCTCACCAATCCTCTCCCAAACTCCCCAACCCCACCTGCCTCTCACAAACACACACACGCCACAACCCCTCCTTCTCCCTGCCCCGGCCCCACCACTCCCCTGGACCCACCACCGACACCCACGCCCGCACGCACCACCCCTTCTCCTCTCCCCCGACCCCGCCTGTCCCCACCCGACCCCCGCGGTCAACCCCCACCAGCCCGATCCCCACCCCGCGTCTGCCCCAACCCCCTCTCTCTCTCACCGTCTGGCCCCACCACTCCCCTAGGTGCCCCCGTCCTCTCCTACCTCGCCCCCCCCGTCTTCCTCCCCACCAGCGGCCCGCCTCGCCGCCGCCTCTCCTCGCGAGCCCCGTCAGGGCCCCTCCTCCCCGCGGTCCTTGCTCCGCTGGCCGCCGAGCCGTCGACCTCGCCGTCCTCCGCGCGGCCCCCTCCGCGAGCGTCCCTCCCCGCCTCCTCCTCTAGCCCGCGGCCGAGCTCGCCCCGAGCCCCGCGCTCGCCGCCAGGCCCTCCGCGTGACCCCCGCCGCCCGGCCGCCCTCCTCCACCTCGTGGCGCCGCCGCTCCCGAACCCCCCCCCCCAACCTCGCCTCCCTCTCGTCCTGTTCCCCGCCGCCACCGGCGCCCTTCCTCGACGCGCCTCCTCGGCGAGCTCCGCCGACCTCGCCCGCCAGCAGGTCCCCGCGCTCCTCCTCGCCGCGTCCGGCCGCCCGCCCGACGTCGCCCCGCAGACCCCGCCAGGCCCTCCGTCGAGCCCGCTCCGCCGGCCGCCTCCTCCCAAGCTCTCCACCGACCCGCTGTTCTCCGACCCCAGCCGCCGGCTCCTCGACCCCCTCGCCCGAGTCCCCTCCGTCCGGCCCTGCCGCTCGAGCCCGTGCTCCCGTGCGTGTTTGTGTTCTTGTGGTGCTGCGATGTGTGAAGAAGATGTTGTTTGTTGTCTGCAAACTCGCCACACCGCCCCAGAAGTTCGTATGTGGGACTGTGTTCCCTAATACCAAGCTCTCTCCAAGCTCTTCGTGTCAAGCAGATCGACACCGTTCCGGCGGTACCCGACGGCACCTCGAGACGCTAACACCAAGTCCGCCTGTGACCAACGAGACAGAGTGACGAGCCTCCTTCTCAGACCAGTGAAGTTGGAACGACATGAGCTTGTTAGAGGCGCCGAGTCCGCTGTGCTCTTCCTCATAGACCGAAGACTGTTCCTGGACCCAAAGACGTCGAGACCCCCGACCCGAAGATGCCCAGAACACAAGTTCGCCTTCTCGGACGCCAGGACCTCCTTCATGGACACCGAAGATCGAACCCCGGCGCGTCAAGCTCTCCTTCCCGGCCGTCAGGGTCATCGACATGGAATCGCCAAGATGCACCGGCGCCCAATCTAAGACCGACATCGTCACCCGGGAACTCTGACAAGGACGCCCAGGTCGCTGGCACGGAACGCCAAGTTCTTCTTCCCGAACGCCAAGACCGACCCGATACGCGGCCCGACAAGATCTTCGCGACTACAAGATCGACACCGACCAGAACGAATCCGATGCGCCCCTGACACCAAACCAAGTCCTCCTTCCCGGAATGCCAAGATCTACCTCCGTTATCTGAGAACGATCCCGCCGAGGCCGAACCCTAGATCCGGACCCTGAGACCCGACCCCGAACCCCTCGGAGCCCAAGTTCGCCGAACCCTAACGTGATTCCCTTTCCAAAACCCCTATTTTTATAATATACGACATATTACTGGTTGCATATTTAATTGTCATACTCGCATGCATATTTGTGTGGTTTGGGGGCCTTATGCCGATTCACCTCATAATTAAAGATGGGGCCCATATGCGGGCAAGTCTAGTCTTATATTGGCCTCATTTAACTTTGTGTAGCGAACCGGTGCTATCTTTATCCTTGTTAAGACAACATTTAAATGCGGGGGTATCTAAACAACTAGAACCATATATTTAATTGTCGGGACCCCGGTTCCGTTTAACATGGCCTAATTGCATCGCATCTTGCCATGTCATACATCATACATGCATCATGCCCGATCTTTTGCCGTAGTATTAAATAGTGCATCCGGTGTTTCTTCTAGTGTTTTGGTTCTTCGCGGATAAGGCCGTTGAGTTGATGCGAGTGTCGACCCGATCTTCGGTTGAACCTTCGGCAATGCTTTTCAGGCGAGCATCTTCCCCTTTCTACCTATCTTACTTTTATAGTATTTATTCCCTCCTGTTGATCTATTGCTATCTGTGTTGTGTTGCTCTAGTTTTCGTACCCGGGATATCCCTTGCAGCCTTATATCGCCTTGGACACATCCTATTACCTGTTGTTTGGTAGATAGTTGGACCTGCGCGTCGTAGTCGCTTGCTCAAGTGCTGTTGCGTGTCGTCAAGTACCACAGTTGTTGGAGCATTGCCGCATGTTTAATGTTGGAGATGATCATGGCTTTATTTATCGTTCACTTTAATTATTGTTTAATAACTAAAATTGAAGTAGGTAAGCAGAGGCACAGGTGGGCAATAGATGTTATTTGGTTGTTAACCGTCAACTTGTGTCCCGTAGGACCCCGAGTACTTGATACCTGTTCCTTGAATATTCGCGCTATCCACATCCGGGAGGATTATGGGACCCCCCTGAGCCAGAGCTTGATTCATTCTTATTTCTTGGGGCCACAAACTAGTTTGAGGTTTTATTTACTATCCTGTACCTATACCATGCTTTACTGCTTTATTTACGATTGTGCGAGGAGCACCTGTACTGTTTAGGTAAGCGGAGTGTTTTCGCGGTATCGACAAGCCCAGTTTTGGGTTCCCGGTCGTTTACAGCCATTGACGCAAACCTTGAGTCCGTCTCGGAGTCAGCTAGCTTCGTTGCGGGTGTACTCAATGGGGTGGCCCCCTGAAATAATTCTGAATCCTGTGATTGCTTTGTCGTGAAAGCCTCGTTGGGTTTTGATTTGGTTTTTCCGAGGTTGATCGAGTGTGTGTTGCTATTTGTGCACCCCTGCAGGGTAAAACTTTCTGAAAGCCGTGTCCGTGGTTATGGACGACTTGGAGCACAGTATCTCGATCATAGACAACTATAACTAAAGTAGTGCTATAAATTTGACTTTATAATGACTAGTAATCAGCTTCACAATAATGGAATGGCTAAATAAAACTGTCAACAATTGCTTGTTTGGGTTGTCGCTCGCGACCACTGTATCTGACTAGTAAGTATTGCAACTACAACGGAATGGCTAAATAAAAGTACCAACAACTGCTGGGTTTTGGGATATCTCATGCTAATTGTATCCGACTAGTAAGTGTTGCAACTACAACGGAATGATTAACTAAAACGGCCCACTGCTTATTCTATCAGGATGATTATCTATACTTGACTAGTAATTGCTGCAACGATAACCGAATAAATAAAACTGCCAACTGTGTGAGTTCCTCGGTTGACTTCCTCGTTTGGTCTCGAGGGGGAAACACCAGGATGGGTTTGTTTGGTGGTAGTATCAGGTTGGTTACGGATAGGTCTTTCTTACCCCTCTCTGATAGCCGTCAGTTGAATCGAGTCTCTATAGGTTGTTTAGTGCAGGCTACCGCTGCCGCTTCAGTCCACCATACCTATGTAGGCGAGGACCGCCGAATTCTAGCCTCGCCGTGTACTGGCCTCAGTACTGACCGCTCTCTCTTTTTCCTTTGCCCTTTGTCGGCACCCCTTTTGTTTAAGCAGGTTTTGAGATCGACGTCGTTAGCAGGGTTACCCTTCCGGCTTGGCCTGGGCAGGGTTATGGACGCCATTGGTTATTCTTCAAGGCTCTTAGCCCCATTTGCATCTTGTCCGTAGTCGGACGCTCTATTCTTTCAAGGTGATTTGGATCTTTGTATATTATACCTGTATTCTTGACTCATGGAGTCGTGTTGTATATATATATATCTGTTCTGTGGGTCCCATCGAGGACTGTTGTGTAATGTTATTACTTCGTTTTCCACCCGCACGAAAGTGCCTGGTGGGCACCTTTGAATCGTTTCTATGCGGGTTTGGCGGGAAGCGCTGAAACTTGCATAGGGTCGATTCTGAGGGTGTTACAAGAATCCTCAAATTCATGGCCCATTCGGTAAAGTTGCTACCGTTCGTTGCTAGTTTCTCTTTCTCCATGAACACATTGAAATTAAGAGCAGGTGGTGCCATCTACAACAGAATTTGTAAAGTTTAGACTAAGTGTATGATAGATTGAGTTCAACTAATCTATATTACGAATGAACTCCCACTAAAAAACGACATCCCTCGTGCCTTTTTGGTGATTACATGAACCAAATCCACTACACCAAGTCCGATCATTACGTGAGTCGGTATAGCTTCAAAGGCGAGCATCAAATGGGCATCATATCAACTATATGACTCATGCTTAACCTTTCCGTCCGTGTTCCGAGGCCATGTCTGTACATGCTAGGCTCGCCAAGTTAGAACCTTAGTATTCGCGTGTGTAACTGTTTTTCACCCGAAATATGGTCGTGGATCCAAGAACACCCGATCATCACGTGATGTCTTGGAGCGACGAAAACATAATCAGTGCATACTAAAGGAAGAACACATTCTTATCTTGATATTTAAATGAGGGATCATCTTATTATGCTAACAAAGCGCTAAACAAGCAATATAAGATGCTATCAAACATCATATGTTTATTAGTGAAATGATATGGTTCCCGCAGATGATCTCTATCATGTGCATCGTGGTATGATCACTATCATACCTATATGTGTAAATCCAAAGTCTATGGAGTTTACACGCTATGTGTGTTGTAAGAGTATCATCTCATACTTCTACTTACAACACTACCATATCATAACACTAGCCCAGCAACAATCTAAACTAGACGCCTCTAATTTATCCATTGCAAGTTTTACGTGGCTTAGGGCTTTCGAGATAGAACCGTTCTTACCTACGAACATGAACCACAACAAGGATAATCAAATTGTTGACAACTCGCTTGCAAAATAGATATTGACTATAGTAGGAGAGACAGACACCCGCTAGCCACTTATGCAAACTAGTTGCATGTCAAGCGTGGAACAGGTCTCATGTGCGAGGACATGTAAAGTTTGTCCGGGCCGCTTCATCCCACTATGCCACCAATATCCAAAATTACAACAAAGGAGCAACAACATGATCATCATCGCCCACATACTCATATGTGTACTACCCGTGCAAAGTATCTACGCATAGATCCGGCTCTGATACCACTGTAGGGTTCACAGCATAGAAAACAAAAATTTTCCTACGATGTGAACTATATACCAAGATCTATCTACTAGATACAAACAACGGGCGGATGTATATCCATAGAGAACATACCCTTGAATACCGACAAAGCTTAACGAGTTCAACTCGTGGTTGATGTAGACGATCTCTTGCCGATCTCAAGATCGAGAGGAAGTCCTAGCGCCGCAAATCAGCAGCGCATCCGTGCTCGCACACACGTTCGAGGCACCGAGCAACCTCCGCCTCCTCGCTCCAGCGATGCAGCAGAAGCACAACTCTTTCTTGCCGAATAGCCACCGGGAACATGTATCTCGCTAGTCCGAGACCATGGGGAATAAATTCTAGAGGGGGAGAGAGATCCTTCACGAGGAGGTGTGAGAGACAAGTGAGGAGGGGGGCTCCTTTTATAGGAGGAGGGGGGGGGGCACCCAAGGGGGTGGCCGCCGGCCATGGGGGCTGCTCCCTCCCCTCTTTCATTCATGTGGGTGGACACTCCACTCACAAAATGCCCTTTAAATTTCCTCCACTCAAAAATCCACTCAAATTCCCATTAAATTTCCACCAAATTTAATGCAAACTCTCATTAAATAAAACTCTTTTATTTTATTCAGAATTTTGTCAATTACTTTAATGACAAACATTCACAAATAACCCCTTGCTAGAATTCCATTTCACATGCATAACCACTTTATGCAATTTCACCCGAAAACCTGTTTCGGTATCTAGTGAAATAAATTCCTGCGCTTGTTCATTCTTTCGGCATGAAACTTTTGCTCCAGTTGGATGTCGGTGTCTCTTAAGTGTGTCACCCTACGGTTCGTGAATAATGCGGACATGATCGAGACCCTTCTCGGATCAATAATCAGAAGCGGGATCTGGAGACCCATACTGACACCCACACATTCAACGATGACATTCTTGTGATCGTCGGAACCTTTTACGCTAGTATCTTAATCCCTTTGTTTCACGATATATTACATGTCCAAGATTCTATCATCGGTATCTCCATACCTAGTTTGATCTCGTTACCGACATGCACTCTTTTCTCGTTCCCGTGATATAACATTCTAGTGATCAAATCACTTGCTTGCAAGCTAATCAATGTGATATCACCGAGAGGGCCTAGAGTATATCTATCCGTCATCGGGATGAACAAATTCCACTCTCGATCCATGAGCCTCAACATAACACTTTATTAGTTCTGAATCCATCTTTATAATCACCCTGTTACGGTGTGACGTTTGATGTTATCAAGAAACTCTTCCGGTGTTAGTGATTAACATGATCTCATGGTCTAAGGATTAGGATCACTTCGTAAGTTGTTATAGCAATATAAACTCAATGACTTTGATCGTAATGCTATACTTCGGATGAATGTTCATCACACAATTACACTAATGTTGTGATCCCGTTATTAACAACATCCAATGTCCATGATCAGGAAACCTTGATCATCTTGTTAATCAACGAGCTAGTTTATGAGAGCGGCATAACTAGGAACTTTCTGTTTGTTTATTAAACACACATGTATTAACGTTTCCGTATTAATACAATTATAGCATGCAAAATAAACATCTATCATATACTTGGAATACACATAATAAACACTTTATTATTGCCTCTCAGGGCATATTCCCTTCATTTATGAGATATAAATAATAGGCATAAAATTGGTTTTATATTCATACTTTGTTTTGAAAACTTTGCCCAAGCTTTGGAAAACTCTTAAGTTTGAACTCAAAACATTACTGAATAAAATAAGTACCTTTATCATTAGAAAGTAGCACTAAGGCTAGATCAAACTTACATAAAATAATGAGAAACATATGCTCCTATTTTTGAAATGGTTTTAAAATGGAACCCTAAATGATCATGGATGCATGGATGATATGCATGAGTTTTGAAACATGATTTTAGAGATGTTACAAATCTAACCCCCTTAAGGTGAATCTCGCCCTCGAGATTCGGGTTGGCTAGCAAATAGGTGAGGGTGGTCTTTCCGAAGATCATCTTCTCTTTCCCATGTTGCTTCTTCTTCAGAATGATGGTTCCATTGAACTTTGCAGAATTTGATAGTCTTAGTCCGAGTAACGCTTTCTGCAGTCTCAAGTATTTTGATAGGCTTCTCCTCATAAGTGAGGTCACTATCCAATTGAACCTCTTCCAAAGGTATAGTATCCTTCAAAGAAGTCTCTTCCATTTCTGGATGGCTTTTCTTAAGCTGACTCACATGAAACACATTATGAATAGCTGACAAAGACTCTGGCAATTCAATCTCATAAGCTACTTCTCCTTTACGACTCATAATCTTGAATGGTCCAACATATCTTGGGGCTAATTTTCCTTTGACACCAAATCTCTTCACTCCACGAAGTGGTGACACTCTAAGATAAGCTCTATCACCTACTTCATAGGTGACTTCTCTACGCTTAGGATCTGCGTAGCTCTTTTGTCGGGACTGTGCTATCTTCAATCTGTCCTTAACTAGCTTGACTTTCTCTTCAGCCTCTTTGATGAGTTCTGGTCCGAACAAACTTCTTTCTCCCACACCATTCCATAGCAATGGGGTGGTACACTTTCTCCCATAGAGAAACTCAAATGGTGCCATCTCAATACTGGCTTGATAGCTGTTATTGTTAGAGAATTCTGCGTGAGGCAGACTTTCATCCCAACTGGCTCCATAGTCTAGAGCACATGCTCTCAAAATGTCTTCAAGAATCTGATTGGTCCTTTCTGTTTGTCCATCAGTTTGAGGATGAAAGGCAGTGCTGAATTCCAACCTCGTTCCCAATGACTCATGTAGTTGCCTCCAAAAATGAGAAGTGAATTGTGTTCCCCTATCAGACACAATACTCTTGGGTACTCCATGTAGACATACAATCCTACTCATATAGATCTTGGCTAACTTAGCACTTGTGTAGGTTGTCTTCACGGGTATGAAATGAGCCACTTTAGTTAGGCGATCCACTACTACCCAAATAGAATCATATCCTGACCGGGTCCTTGGAAATCCAGTGATGAAATCCATACCAATCTTGTCCCACTTCCAATCAGGAATAGGTAGTGGTGGTAACAATCCTGCTGGTTTCTGGTGTTCTGCTTTCACTCTGCTACATTTATCACACAAAGAAATATGTTCGGCGATGTCCTTCTTGAGATTATTCCACCAAAATCTTTCTTTCATATCCATGTACATTTTGGTGTTACCCGGATGAATGGAATACAGTGAGTTGTGTGCTTCCTGTAAAATCAGTTTCCTAAGATCTGGATCTTGTGGAACACAGATACGTTTTCCATGCCATAAAGTACCCTGTTCGTCTTCACGGAATCCTTTGGCTTTTCCATTGCCAATCTTTTCTTTAATCTCTTCAATTTTCTTATCTGTCTTTTGGGATTCTTTGATCTTGTCCAACAAAGTGGGTTGAACATCCAAAGACATGAGATGTCCCTCAGGAACAATCTCCAATCTGAGATCTCTGAATTGGGCACACAGATCATCTGGCAATTCTCCCTTAGTAAGACCATTCACAAAAACTTTACGGCTTAGAGCATCTAGTACAACATTTGCTTTACCGGGGTGGTATTGCAGACTCAAGTCATAGTCTTTGATGAGTTCTAGCCATCTTCTTTGTCTCATGTTAATTTCTTTCTGGGTGAAGATATACTTCAAACTCTTGTGATTTGTGAACACTTCACATCGCTTTCCCAAAAGATAGTGTCTCCATGTTTTGAGTGCATGGACAATAGAGGCTAACTCTAAATCATGAGTAGGGTAGTTTACTTCATGAGTTTTGAGTTGTCTCGAGGCATAAGCCACAACTTTCCCTTCTTGCATAAGTACTGCACCTAATCCATGATGAGATGCATCACAATACACTTGGAAATCTTTCTCCAAATCTGGCAAACATAAGACTGGTGCTGTCACTAGTCTCTTCTTCAGTTCTTGGAAACTGAGTTCACATCCTTCAGACCAAGCAAATTTCTTGTCTTTCTTTAGCAACTCTGTCATTGGCTTAGCTATCTTGGAGAAATTCTCAATGAACCTTCTGTAGTAACCTGCTAAGCCAAGGAAACTACGAACCTCTTTCACTGACTAAGGAGATTCCCATTCAGTTACAGCTGAAACTTTAGCAGGATCAACTGCCACACCATCTCCTGACACAACGTGTCCAAGAAATCCAACTTCATTCAACCAATTCACACTTGCTGAATTTGGCATACAGTTTATGCTCTCTAAGCTTCTCAAGTATCAAACGCAAATGTCCTTCATGCTCTTCTTTGCTCTTGGAGTAGATCAAAATGTCATCAATGAATACGACAACAAACTTGTCAAGGAATTCCATGAACACTTTGTTCATCATGTTCATGAAATAAGCTAGTGCATTGGTCAAACCAAATGGCATCACAGTATACTCATACAATCCATACCTTGTGGTGAAAGCTGTCTTAGGTATGTCTTGTTCCCTTATCTTGAGCTGGAAATAACCTGACCGGAGATCAATCTTTGAGAACACACAGGCTCCTTCTAACTGATCAAACAAGTCATTGATTCTAGGCAAAGGGTATTTGTTCTTGATAGTCACCTCATTGAGTGAACGGTAATCTATGCATAACCTTTGACTTCTATCTTTCTTTTCCACAAACAAAACTGGTGCTCCTCAAGATGAAGAACTTGGTTGGATAAAACCTTTCTGCAACTGTTCTCCAAGTTGCTTCTTGAGTTCTTTCAACTCATCAACTGACATCTTGTACGGTCTTTTTGCTATTGGTCCAGATCCTGGTAGCAAATCAATAAGAAATTCCACATCTCTATCTGGTGGCATTCCCGGCAATTCTTCCAGAAACACATCAGGATATTCACTCACAATAGGCACACTGTCTATGCTAACCCCCTTAAGAGAATGTAGCTTGCTTCCTTTTGATTAAAAGTTAGACTTGAATCTAATCCGTTTCTTTTCCGGGGTTGTGAGTGCAACAATATGATTGGCACAATCTAGTACTCCTTCATACTTGGTCATCCAATCCATTCCCAAAATTACATCCTGTCCTTGGGAATCTAGGATTATCAGACTCACCGGAAACTTATGTTTTCCAAACTCTATCACTAGATCTCGGCATCCAAGACTTACTATCATATCTCCACCTGGAGAACTTACTTTTATTGGACACCCAATGTTTTCAGTTGAAAACCCATTTCTATCAACAAATGCTTTTGATATGAATGAATGCGATGCTCCAGTATCAAAAAGAAAAAGTGCTAGAATAGAATTGAGTTTGAACTTACCAGCCACAACATCTGGCTCTTCAAAGATTTCCTCCACATTGATGTGGTTCACTTGCGCCTTCTGGAAAGGGTTGGGCTTGTTGGGTCCCTCAACTTTCTTTTCTGGGCATTCATTTGCATAATGCCCCATTTTGTTTCACTTGAAACACTCAACCTGACTAAGATCCTTCTTGACAGGCTGGCTTCCACTACCACTTCCACTTCCATTGTGCTGGCTCTTATATCCACCCTTGTGATTCTTGTACTTGTCATTGTCATGACTACGGTGGTGCTTGTTGTCATGATGACGGTTGTGGTTGTGGTGCTTGTTGAACTTCCCATGATTGTGGGATCCAGAACTCCCACTATCATCATAATGGGAGCGCTTATGAGACGATCCCGAGCTGTGCTTGTTAGAGTGTTTTCTCTTCCTTCTTTCAACTTGTTGCATCTTGCTCTCCAAAATAGCAGCCTTGTCACGAAGAGACTGGTATGTGGGAACATAGGCCACAACTAACTGCAGGTTCAATTCATCATTCAACCCTTCAAGGAACTTTTCCTTCCTCTTAGCATCAGTGTTAACTTCATCTGGTGCATATCGCGCCAGATTGTTGAACTCCTCAATATATTCAGCCACGCTGCGGTGGCGCTGCTTCAAGTTATGGAACTATTTCTTCTTCAAACTCATCACTCCGGATGAGATGTGAGCAGTACGGAAACCATCTTCAAAGATAGCCCATGTCACATCCGCAATGTGAGTGGTGATCTGGAAGTTATCCCACCAAGTGGCTGCTGGTCCTTCCAACAAGTGAACTGCAAATCTGACTTTCTCTTCATCAGTACAGCCAACAGTTACCAAGTCCTTGTTCACAGAGCGTAGCCAGTCATTGGCCACCATAGGATCAGTAGTTCCTGAGAACTTTGCTGGTCTCAGTCTTAAGAACCTGGTAAGCATGTCAAAACCCGGTGGGTTGTTCTGATTGTTGTTGTTGTTGTTGTTGTTGTTGTTGTTGTTGTTCTAATTCTGGATGAACGTGGTCATCATTTGCATCAGCTAAGTCTGAGCTGTCATCATCTGCTGCATCTCAGGGGTGATGTTGTTGTTGTTAGGGTTGGGATTGGCACGTCGGGGAGACATCTGTGGTTTTCAATAAAGATAAGAATGAGATACCCATAGATGCTAACATGCACATTACATCGCATAAACAATCACCAAACATGCATCATAATAATAAAAGTTCAACAACATAGACAACAAGTTCTGAAAGGTAAACACACCAATAGCAAGCCATCCACATGTTGGATGGTCATTGCGACTCAATAATCAAAGGCATGGTAAATAAAGGTAAATGAGTAGTCATCACTACTCCTCTGCATCAACCTCCTCATCAACAAGTGTAAGACCTGCATTCTCCATAGCGGTCTTGTATTCCTCGACATTGGTGGTCAAGGTCTCCACTTTGGCTTTCAGAGCCCTCTTCTGTGCACGAAGCCTCTCAATCACACCTTGCTGATGCTCGAGCTCGAAGTCCTTGGCCTCTAGTTCTGCAGTCATGTCTCGAATCCTCTTGTTCCTATATTGGACTCTCTTCTCTTGACTCTTGAACTTTCTATCCTGACTCTCAAACTTGGCCTCCATTTCTTTGACTATCTCGTCCTGCTCCGCGAAGAGCTTGTCCTTCTCACGAAGCTGCACCTAGAGTTCGTCATTGCTGAGCATGACGTTGGTCCTATCAGTATCTAGGTGCCTAAGAAGAACCTCTAAGTCCTGGAGGTATAGACGAATCGGCTCTGCCGTCTCTCTCGAAGCATCCTTGAAGTCAATGGCCTCACCATCCTCATCACGTCTACCGAAGGCGTGGAAGTGAGTACCTCTAATATCTCGAGAGTGTCTCCCTAGTAAACATCCAAGCAAATCCTGCATGACTACCTCTAGGCCCCTCTCCTTGTCATCATGCATGAGCTTGAAGATGATTGCCTCCATGGTAGGCTCAGTCTGGCATCCTGGCTGATTAACCTTGAAGCCCCAAAGGTCTTTCCTCTCAAACTTGGTGAGGGGAAGCATCATGATGGTAGGAAGTGGGAGATTGAGCAAACTAGTGAGCTCAATAATACGAGTGCCAAAACGAGTTCCCTTGAACTCTTCAGCCGTGCTGATAGTAACATTAGGCATCTATTTAATAAGATAGAAAAAGTTAGAATCAACACAATTTAAGACAAATCACAAGACAAGGCATCACATGCATAACTTTGGAAATCAAAACACACAAGTCATGGCATACATGGATTCATTACAAACAACCAAGGTTCAACTTATTTTAAACAACATTTGGGAAATAAAATGATAAGTGTGGTGGTCCAACTAACGAAGTACGTTACAATCCCATCTCACTTGCCAAGTTTGCTAACAGGGCATCCCTAGAGGCAATCTGTCTATCTAGATCATATGACTCCATTGCTAAGTCTATGATGTCCTTCCATAAACTTTGGTTGGTAGCCTCTAACTCTTGGATATGCTTCTTTTCTTCCCTAAGGTCATTCTGGGTGTTGAGCATTCTGCACTTGATTCTATCACCAAGTTCTTTGATGGCCTTCCAAGCTGCATCCCTTGCTGAATCAAAGAATGTAGTGTGCATCACTGAATTGGTGACCATGCAGAATCCTGACTCCCTGTGGTTGTCTTCCTTGTTCTTATACAAGTGAAGCTGCACCCACCAGTATTCAACTCCTTCATCCATCACAGGAAAACCTTTGTACACAGCTGCACCATGTATTCCCATGGCAACCATGAGGTCCTTGAGAGCCTTGGGGAATTCTGTCTCACATTCCAAAGTCATAGTCATGAGTGGTCCCTTCTTCACGGCTTCGTTGATGGAGTTCATCTACAAATAGAGATGAGAAAGAAGATTAGAAAAGTTTTACAAGAAGAAAAGACAAGTGTGGAAGTTGTTGAATTTTTTTTCCTTAGTGGTTTACAATCCTAGGATCATAATCCTACAGGCAACACAGTGCTATGATACCATCTGTAAGCTCCCTCCCTTTATAAAGGTAAGGATCCCTATGATTGCAATGCTAGTCCCTGGATCAATGCTAGCATCCACAGTTTAAGATGAAGTACACATAAACAAAGGTCATTATTACATATCATTCCAGAGACAAACATAGTCTTTTACAAACTCCATGGCCAAAAGCCTAATACAAGAGTTCAAATATATAATAAGATAAATAAGTCTTCATCTTCATGTGCCACATGCAAGCATGTTGAGTGTAGACTCATAACCCCTAATCATCATCAGAATAACCTGCAACATCCCAAGTTACAGCCACAGTGGGTCAATACATTGGAATAGTATTGGCAAGTGATACCTTAGTAGAATATTGGTAGACTAAATACTATATGTATTTTGGCTGAGTGTAGCTTAGGCTTGCTTTGCTCAAAATAGGTTTACCTATTAGTTGAAAACACTAAGTTTTTCTTTGACAAAAACTTTCCCAAGGAACCACCAATAGAAATTGGGGAACCTTCACCCTTGTTCAACCACAAGTTTTTACTTAGAAATTGGGATGAGGAGATTCTTGATAGCTTCCATGTCTTGATGCTCAAATTGTCCAATACCAGGGACATGGCTAAGTACTTAGATTCTTCCATCTGCAGAGGTTGTGCACTTTCCCCACAAGACTTGATTTTCACCAAGACAGGACCTTTCAGAAGCCTTCCCTTAGACCAAATGGACGCGCTCCAACCTATAATCCCACTACCACCAACTGTCCAAATGGCTACGTTATTGCAACCTATATGATCCAGGAAGAGCCCATATTGCCAAGTGGCTGCACTAGAAGCTTCTTAACATATGGCATCTCAAATCCCTTTGTTCCTGGGTGGCTTTCCACAAGTGAGATACACAAGGTAAACCATAGAAATGGGCCTTGTGTAACCACTCAACACAAACCATTCCTTCCATTCCACCCAGGTGTTTCATTCACTTAGTTGTTTTATTAAGCAAAACACAAGTCCAAAGACTTAGAAATATTTTCTCATAGCATGAATATATCACCACCCTTGGTTGCTACTAGCTAGGCTAAGCATGGCATTGATAAGACTTAGAAATATTTCTAGCAATTCTACAACTACTAGGATTTCCCAAGCATAGCATATAGATCAAAATATCCATGCAAGACTAGCAAAATATTTCTAATGCATATTTGAAAAACATAGGAATAAATCATGAAGCACCACTTGCCTTGGTAGTTTGGAGAGTAGCTACAATCCTCACAATCACAATCACTATTTGCACCAAAATCTACACATAAAATAATGACACAAAATCACATACACAATTAATACACGCAAAAATACATGAATGTATGCAATATGCCATGTGATGATTTTCTACACCAAACAAGACAAGTGCACTGTAGTGAATCATAAATAAGTACAAAACAAGCTAAATAAACTTTATTTGAATAACAAAACATTTTCCAAATAATTACTATATTCAATTTATGCCTACAAATGTTTCTGCAAAACAACCATTTTAACAGAGGCAAAATATTAAACACATTCCATAAATGGAAAGGACTTTCTCTCCTGATTCCATTGATATAAAATTTGTCAAATTTGGACGTGGGAATCAAAAGTTATGAATTAAACAAGTTTAACCATCTAATTGATCTAATTCAAATTTTTAAAACGAAACTCATGCCACGCGGCAGCTTCTGGTTGGTTGGTACCGCTTCGCGCTGGATCGTGCTTGCGCACCGTCAGATCTACTTAACATCTGTGGCTTAGATCTACCCATACCTCTTCGACTATGCTCTATCGTGTTCGTCCGATCTACATCGCACGGCTCACAGCGATTGACCATCGAGTGGCGGCGCTGGCGGCGGCGACAGGCGGCGGCGCGCTCTGGCTGCAAGCTTGCCGGCGAACTAGATCACGCGGGGAGGTGTGAGGATGCTCACCAGAATCTCTGTGGCGAGGGGATGCTCGACGTGTGCTCGGTTGGCGAAGGGGCGTACGGAGTCGATGTCGATTGCTCGTCGGAGATCGAGGCGGCGTCGGTTGCTCTCGGTTGGCGATGGAGACAGCGTTCTAGGCCACGCTAAGACGAGAAAAGGGTGCCGTTAGGTGCATAGGATGCTGGGGATCATACGCGTATCAAACAGAGGGAGAGGGGAAGCTGGGGCTTTCGGGGAACGGTCGCCGGAGTTCGAGCAGACGGTGGCGAAGCTCAGTCGATGACGTTGCCGAGGCTATAGAGCATGCGCGAGCAAGCGGAGGGTGTCAGTAGGTGCGTACGAGGATGCAGAAATAGCTGGACTAAACCATAGGCAGAGGGGAATGCGGTGCTTACCGGAATTCGACGACGAGCTCGTCGGAGCAGAGGGGCGTCTCGAGACGATTCTGAGCAGCCTGGGGGCTCTCTGCGGGTGTGGCGTGAGGGAAAAAGAGCGGAAGGAGGAGGGTATTAAGTAGGTGTGGACGTGGGCGTGAATTACTCGAGCATTCAACGGGAATTGAATCCGCGAATCAAACAGGAAATGGCCGGAGTGATTTGGGGGAAGAACTCGTCGCTGGGTGGAGACGATGACGATCTCGTGGGCCATTGTTGTGAGCGAGAGAAAAAGAGAGGAGGTGGGTCCAGGCAGTCAGTGACTGAGGGGTAGGTTTCTGAGTGCGAATCGTTTTCTTCGCGGGAGCGAGTTGCCGGGCTAGCTGGGCTGAGTGGTTGGGTTGGGCCGAGAGGCTGGTGCCAGGTTTATTTTTTTCCTTTTTGCTTTTCTTTTTCTGTTTGATTTTTAGAAATGATTTTCAAACCCTAATTCAAATAAGTTTGAATCCAAATCTTCTCTAGATTTTTATACAGTGAACTTTGTACTCAAATGTGTGTCAAACACTTCCGTTTACTCAAAAACACTTTGATCATTTGAAAAATAAAATAAAACCATGCCTTTATGAGATATAAATAATAGGCATAAAATTGGTTTTATATTCATACTTTGTTTTGAAAACTTTGCCCAAGCTTTGGAAAATTCTTAAGTTTGAACTCAAAACATTACTTAATAAAATAAGTACCTTTATCATTAGAAAGTAGCACTAAGGCTAGAGCAAACTTACATACATAAAATAATGAGCAACATATGCTCCTGTTTTTGAAATGGAACCCTAAATGATCATGGATGCATGGATGATATGCATGAGTTTTGAAACATGATTTTAGGGATGTTACAGTAGGAGAGACAGACACCCGCTAGCCACTTATGCAAACTAGTTGCATGTCAAGCGTGGAACAGGTCTCATGTGCGAGGACATGTAAAGTTTGTTCGGGACGCTTCATCCCACTATGACACCAATATCCAAAATTACAACTAAGGAGCAACAACATGATCATCATCTCCCACATACCCGTGTAAAGCATCTACGCATAGATCCGGCTCTGATACCACTATAGGGTTCGCAGCATAGAAAACAAAAAATTTCCTATGATGGGAACTATGTACCAAGATCTATCTACTAGATACAAACAACGGGCGGATGTATATCCATAGAGAACATACCCTTGAATACCGACAAAGCTTAACGATTTCAACTCGTGGTTGATGTAGACGATCTCTTGCCGATCTCAAGATCGAGAGGAAGTCCTAGCGCCGCAAAGCAGCAGCGCATCCGTGCTCGCACACACGTACAAGACACCGAGCAACCTCCACCTCCTCGCTCCAGCGATGCAGCGGAAGCACAACCCTTTCTTGCCAAATAGCCACCGGGAACATGTATCTCGCTAGTCCGAGACCATGGGGGATAAATTCTAGAGGGGGAGAGAGATCCTTCACGAGGAGGTGTGAGTGAGAAGTGAAGAGAAGGGTGACTTTTATAGGAGGAGGGGGACCCCAAGGGGGTGGCCGAAGCATGGGGATTCCCCCTTGCCCTCCCCTCTTCATGTGGGTGGACACTCCACTCACAAAAATCCATTCAAATCCCTCCACGCAAAATCCCACTCAAACTTGCTATTAAATTTACACCAAATTTAATGCAAACTCTCATTAAATAAAACTCTTTTATTTATTCAGAATTTTGTCAATTACTTTAATGACAAACATTCATATATAACCCCTTGCTAGAATTCTATTTCACATGCATAACCACTTTATGCAATTTCACCCGAAAACCTGTTTTGGTATCTAGTGAAATAAATTCATGCGCTTGTTTATTCTTCCGGCATGAAACATTTGCTCCAACTGGATGTCAGTGTCCCTTAAGTGTGTCACCCTACGGTTCGCGAATAATGCGGACATGATCGAGACCCTTCTATGATCAATAATCAGTAGCGGGACCTAGAGATCCATACCGACTCCCACACATTCAACGATGACTTTCCTGTGATCGTCAGAACCTTTTATGCTTGTATCTTAATCCCTTTGTTTCATGATATATTACATGTCCGAGATTCGATCATAGGTATCTCCATACCTAGTTTTATCTCGTTACTGACATGCACTCTTTTCTTGTTCTCGTGATATAACATTCTAGTGATCAAATCACTTACTTGCAAGCTAACCAATGTGATATCACCGAGAGGGCCCAGAGTATATCTATCCGTCATCGGGATGAACAAATTCCACTCTTGATCCATGATTCTCAACATAACACTTTAGTAGCTTTGAAGCCATCTTTATAATCACCTAGTTACGGTGTGACGTTTGATGTCAACAAGAAACTCTTCCGGTATTAGTGATTGGCATGATCTCATGGTCTAAGGATTAGGATCACTTCATAAGTTGTTTATAGCAATATAAACTCAATGACTTTGATCGTAATGCTATACTTCGGATGAATGTTCATCACACCATTACACTAATGTTGTGATCTCGTTATTAACAACATCCAATGTTTATGATCAGGAAATTGTGATCATCTTGTTAATCAACGAACTAGTTTATGAGAGAGGCATAACTAGGAACTTTCTGTTTGTTTATTAAACACACATGTATTAACGTTTCCGTATTAATACAATTATAGCATGCAAAATAAACATCTATCATATACTTGGAATACACATAATAAACACTTTATTATTGCCTCTCCAGGCATATTCTCTTCACCTTGGGCTTTCCCCCTCCCCTATAAAAGTACCCCCTCCCTCACTTCTCACACACACCTCCTCGCGAAGGATCTCTCTCCCTCCTTTAGAATTTCCCCATGGTCTCGGATCAGCGAGATACATGTTCCCGATGGATTTTTCTGAAAGGATTTGTTGCTTCCGCTGCTTCGCTGGAGCGAGGGCACGGAGGTTGTCGGGATACCCGGACGTGTGTGCGATCACGGATGCACCACTGCTTTGCGGTGCTGGACTGGATGGTGCTGGACCTATTGGACCGGATGGACTTCTTCTCGATCTTGAGATCGGCAAGCGTTCGACTACATCATCCATGAGTACAACCTCGTTAACGCTATTCGGTCTTCGAGGGTATGTATTCTATGGATGTATATCCAACCATTGCTTGTATCTAGTAGATAGATCTTGGTACGTAGTTGTTCCCATCGTAGGAAATTTTTTGTTTTCTATGCTGCGAACCCTTCAGTGGTATCAGAGCCGGATCTATGCATAGATGCTTTGCACGGGTAGTACACATATGTATATGTGGGCGATGATGATCATTTTATAGCTTCTTAGTTGTACTTTGGATATTGGTGACATAGTGGGATGAAGCGGCCCGGACAAGCTTTACATGTCCTCGCACATGACACATGTTCCACGCTTGACATGCAACTAGTTTTGCATAAGTGGCTAGCGGGTGTCTGTCTCTCCTACTATAGTCAATATCTAATTTGCAACGAGTTTTCAACAATTTGGTTATCCTCGTTGTGGTTCATGTTCGTAGGTAAGAACGGTTCTATCTTCGAAAGCCCCAAGCCACGTAAAACTTGCAATGGATAAATTAGAGGCGTATAGTTTAGATTGTTGCTGGGCTAGTGTCATGATATGGTGATGTTGTAAGTAGAAGTATAAATCGATACTCTTAGGACACACATAACGTGTAAGTTCCATAGACCTTGGCCTTACACATAAAGGAATGATGAGGATCATACCCCGATGCACATGATGGAGATCAAGTGCAAGAACCATATCATTTGACTTATTAACATAAGATGTTTTGTTGCATATTATATTGCTAGTTTGGCGTTTTATTAGCATAATAATATGATCCCTCATTTATATATCAAGATAAAAATGTGTTCTTCCTTAAGTA
Organism: Avena sativa; assembly: GCA_916181665.1. Lineage (NCBI taxonomy): Eukaryota > Viridiplantae > Streptophyta > Magnoliopsida > Poales > Poaceae > Avena > Avena sativa. The sequence continues at coordinate 331,899,571 of OV702283.1, forward strand.
TGCACCGACAATGTTACATCGGTTCAAGACATCACGTGATGATCGGGTGTACTTGAATCCACGAGCATATCCCGGGTGTAAGACAGTTTTACACACGCGAATACTAAGGTTCTTACTTGGCGAGCCTAGCATGTACAGACATGGCCTCGGAACATGGACCGAAATGTTAATCATGAGTCATATGTTCTGATATGATGACAATATGGATGCTCGCCTTTGAAGATACACCGACTCACGTGATGATCGGACTTGGTGTAGTGGATTTGGTTCATGTAATCACCAAAAAGACACGAGGGATGCCGTTTTTGAATGGGAGTTCATTTCTGTCAACACCCGAATTTTTAATCCCAAATGCCTATTATGCCATACATCGCAATCCCAGGAATACCATTTTTGCGAGACATAACAGATTGGTACCATAGTTCATCATCCATTACAAACCATATTAAAGGTCTTACAAATAAAGGATCTCATGATCCAGTCTTAGTACAATCAATGCAACGGAATAACATAATCACGGTACCGTGGGCGAAGCTCCATCTTCATGGTCACAGGCAATGCTGACGATGGGAGATGATCCTAGTTGTCGTAACCTTCCTGCGGTCCATCTTCCTAATAGTCCTCCTCATAGTCTGGCCACGGGAATAACCAGGGACAAAGCCATGAGCACTCTTAAGTACTCGCAAACTGATGGCTAACGTGAAGCCTGTTGGGAACCCCAAGAGCAGGGTGTGAAGCAGCACAACAACACGTTTTCCCTTAGTAAGAAACCGAGGTTATCGAACCAGTAGGAGGAAGTAAACGACACACAGGTATTGCAAGCAACACGGATACCTGCACAACACAAACTCAAGACTTTGCCCCCAACGAATCAGTGAGGTTGTCAAGCTCACCGGTTTGCTGTAACAAAGGATTAAACGTATGGTGTGGAAGGTAATGGTTTGCAGCAAGTAAACAAGTAACAGTGGAAGATGTATCAATGGTAATGATTGGACCGGGGTCCATAGTTCACTATAGGTGCTTTCTCCTTAGATAAACAACATGGCATGAAGGGTAAACAAATTACAGCAGGACAATTGACAAGAACTGAGCAAGGCATAACAATGCAATACCAGACAAAAAGATCCTATGAGATTCGATTGGGCAATACAACAATATACATAGACCGCCATCCAACTGCATCTATGACTAGAAGTCCACCTTCAGGTTATCATCCGAACCCCCTCCAGTATTAAGTTGCAAGCAACAGACAACTACTTTAAGCAAAGTGTGTAAGGTAAACAATCCACGTGTTCCATGAACAAGAGACCATTGTTTTCTCCCTAGTAGCAACAACACATCTACAACCGAAGAGATTTCTGTCACTTCCCTTGGAAACTAGAGGCATGAACCCACTATCGAGCATAAATACCCCCTCTTGGAGTAACTAGCAACTACTCGGCCAAGATAGCTACTAACAACGAAGAGCATGCAATATCACAAACAACACAGACATGATAGTATCAAATAGACAAAAACCATTAATCAATCTAACATAGTAATCGCAATATCCATCGGATCCCCACAAACACAACATGCATGATTACAAATAGATTAGATCTTGATCATGAATGGAGCTCAAGATTTATACATGAAATCACAAGGAGGAGATACAACCATATAGCTACTACATGGACCCATAGTCCAAGGTGGAACTCACGCTTCATACCAGAGAGAAGGCCTCCGGGATGATTTCCCCTCCGCCAGGGTGCCGGGAAGAACTTCAGATCCCCCCGATCTAGGGACGACGGTGGCGGCGGCTACAGAAGGTTTCGTGGAGTTTTGATTGGGTCCTTAGGGTTTCTACATCGGGGGCTTCTTATAGACGAAGAGGCGAGGCCGGGAGGTGACTAGGGGGGCCACACTCTGCCCAGGCGCGGGTCCACCCTAGCCTGCGCCTGGGGGGTGTGGTGGCCCTCTGGCACCTCTCTGTCTCGTCTTCTGGATTTGTGTCCCCCACGGTAAATTATTGACTTTGGCTTTTGTCCCGTCCAATTCCGAGAATTTTGATTTTCTGCCTTTCTGGAACCAAAAACAGAAGAAAACAAGCAACTGTCACTGTGGCAACTTGTTAATAGGTTAGTTCCAGAAACGATATAAAAACACCTCAAAGTGTAGACAAACCAAAGCAAAGTAGATACTAAACAAGCATGGAGCATCAAAAATTATAGATACGTTTCCGATGTATCAAGCATCCCCAAGCTTAACTTCTGCTCGTCCTCGAGTAGGTAAGTGATAAAAGAATAATTTTTGAGGTGACATGCACCATCAAAACCAAGATCAAACCATTTGCGAGCATTGAAAGCTGGGATCAAAGAACTCTAAACATGTGCATGAAAGATGGAGTTCTGACAATAGGACATAGTAACTATGCATGCAACATGAAAGGCTACAAACAAAGATCATGAATAACATGCATTGAAAAACGTTTGTTTGCTTCACATACAGAAAACATGGCATAGTGGCAATCAGCTTGTCCCTCATAGAGTAGCAAATAGATGCATAGGACACCTTCAAAATTCACAAGGGTGACTAGAAACAAATAGCACAAGAGCAAGCAATATCACAATATGCATCAATCAATAAGTTTCAGGACACTGCACACAGAATGACAACTATGCTCTCTTAATGTTTCCTAAAAGTAGAAGGTGGAGACTCAAATAATGGTGGAAAAAGATACTTTCATAAATGAAGCAGGGATTTCAAGTTTCAAAAAGAGGTTCCAAAAATTATGGTACTTGTTAGCTTTCAACCCTCATTGCCCCTATCATAAGCATCTTGAAGTGGTTAAGGTTAAAGTGAACAAAGATGGAGTATATGCTTGACAAAGTATAAGTTGGCAATCTCAAGTCCCTTGAATACGAGGGCCACACCTCATGCTACTCAACTTCAGTCACCTGCAAGTTCTTGTCATTGTAAGTACATGCGTATCATAGAGAACCGCCAACGGGGTACCCCTTGCACATGGTATAGGAGCTATCCCATAACCAAAATGACAAGGCAAGCAGACAATGAGCATCTCAGCGGTCTTTTTATTTACTATATGCATAGATTTTTATTGAGGATGCTTCATAGATATCTCACTATGGTGATGCTGCAAGTTTCCACCATGATTAGGCATGGCTTAGTCTAGCGGCCCAAGCGTTTCTATAACACAAAATACAAACTCCATGACTTACAAGTTCCCTCTTTATTTCACACCGGTGACATCCATAGACAAAAGAGCATGATATCAACTGAGTACAAAGTACAAGTGCAATGGTGAAAATGTTCCCCATGACAGTACGGTTCTGCTAATTTCAACGTATAAGTGCAAGCATATACAACATAGAAGACACAATGGTTCAAGTTTATTAGGGGCAAAGAATATAAAGTGTGCCATCAAGTTTGTGAGGGCTTTAATCACTAAGTTTTCACATAACAAATAGTTTTTAATTGAAAGATAGCTGAAAACAAGAATATACTTGGAATGGTGTAATACACCATGCACAGGAATTTATAGTGGACACTTTGGAATAACTTGGTTTCTTGGGAGTTGGAAGAATTAGTAGAGCTTAATCATACAAGTGGAGGCTAGCAAAAGACTGGGAGCAACCAACTAAGAGAGCAAAAATGGCCATAATCATGCAGAGCAACAAAACATTACTAATCAAAGCATAGAGTGGTACTACAAGTCAATGACTAAATGATCATAGAGGCTATGGTGACTTGTTCATAGTCATAACATGGTGTGATCATGTGCCAAGTCAACCCAAGCAAAGCATCAAAGGAGAATACCATAATACTATGCTTTTGCATGCTAAAATAACGCATAATTTCTTCAAGGCACACTAAGCAATCCCAATTGTTTGGAACAAGACATGTTATAGAAATAATCACTAAGCATAAGGTCAAAACAACACCTAGCATGTCATGCTAAGGTCTAAGTAACAGTCAATGCAAGCTCCTCTTGCACTTATCAAGCAAGAACTTCCTACTCCTTTCCAACACCAAGCAACTTATTTGCAAACAACACAGTGAGAACGGGGGTCCAAACTACTTTATTCAAGCAAACTAAACAAACTAAGCAAACCAAACAAAAACTAAGACGCTCCAAGAACAACACAACTGTGCATGAAACAATAAAAAACAAAGTGTCTATACATACCTGAGCTTTTTATTGATGAAGAAGGGGATGACTTGGGCATCCCCAAGCTTTGACGCTTGTACCTCTTGGATATTTCTTGGGGTGACACCGGGGTGGCATCCCCAAGCTTGAGCCTTTGTCCATTCTTCATCTCAATACATCATTCTCTCTCTACACCTAAAATTTTTCCTTCATACAAAACTTCACACAATCTTCATTAGCAACATTAGTGTATTCAAAAGATAATGCACAATCTGAGTTACAACAAAAATTTTCACTAAAAACACAAGATACTGTAGCAACTCCTTCAAAAAGCTCAATTCACCTAAAGAGACCTCAAAAAGGAATCAATAAGAAGCAAATGCAAATAATGGCAGAAATCTGTCAAAACAGACCAGCAGGTAGAAACCAATTTTTTTCGAACATCTTCTTTTGCTAAAATCAAACAGTGTTAAACTAACGAAATTTATCTAACATACTAGGTGATTTATTCATAATTTTTCAGCTCAATCTGAGTTATAGAGACTCCTCGGGAATATTTTTGGTGGAGGACAAAAATCTGTTTCGGGACAACAACTCCCCAAATCTTACTTCCCTCTCATTAGAGGTCATTCTTGGCACAAAAAGCAAACAAAAAGGATAAGGAGAGGTCATTACTGAAGTAATAACTTCCAATACTCAAGGAAACTCTTGGGTTATCTCCCAATAAGTACTTTTCTTTAACGCCTTTAAGTTAGGCACAAGAAGCAAGAAGAATCAAGTATTTTCAAATGAGGAAGAATTAGCATCAAACCTTGCTTTCAAAGGGGGAGAAAAAAGAAACTTCTATCTCCTCATAGGGAAGCGTTCAATACCTTTCTTGAATGGAAAATGATATTTAATGGTGCCTTCTTTCATATCAATGATGGCACCAACAGTTCTAAGAAAAGGTCTTCCCAATGTAATAGGACAAGAAGCATTGTATTCAACATCCAAAACATAGAAATCCACAGGGACATAATCATTGTTAACCATAATGTGAACATCATTAATACTCCCCATGAGTTTATTTTTAGCATTATCATTGAGTGGGACATCCAAATAACAATCTTCCCGATGTGGTAAATCAAGTATTTCATAAATCTTCCTAGGCATAATAGAGACACTAGAACCAAGATCACATGAAGCTTTGAGATCAAAGTCATTCACTTGCATATTAATAATGGGTTCCCAACTATCTTCTACTTTCCTAGGAATAGAAGCTTTGTGTTTTAACTTCTCTTCCTTAATTTTCACAAGAGCATCTGTAATATGTTTAGTGAAATCAACATGCATATCACTAGCATCAAGACTTCTAGCAAGCTTTTGCAAGAAAAGAATCACTTCAGAAATATTGCAACCATCTATATCAAATTCAAACTTAGCATCACTAGTAGTAGACTCAATAGGCTTAGGCATAGTAGGAGGAGGAATAGGGACTTCTTGTGGTTTAGTGGTATCCATTCTAGTGATGGTGCACACACTATTGTTTCTATCAATTTCAGCTTCCCTTTCCCACTTAGCATGAAGTTGAGCTAACAGTCTAACTTTTTCATCAATAGTAACTTGTATGGCATGAGTAGTAGCAAAGGTATTTTCCATGGTTTCAGGTTTAGCAGCCATTTTATTTATCAAGGAGGACTGTGATTCAGACAAAGAGGAAATATTCTTCTCAACAGTTAAAAGTTTATCCTCCACAGTTTTGTTGAAAGCATTTTGTTTACTAATAAAGTCTTTGAGCATGACTTAAAGTTCAGAAGGGGCACTTCTAGCATTGTTGTAGGTGTTTCCATAGGAATTTCCATTATTAGGAGGATAAGGCCTATAATTGTTGTTACCACCAAAATTATTCCTATAGGCATTGTTGTTGAAATTGTTGTTTCTAATGAAGTTCACATCAACTTGCTCTTCTTGAGCAACCAAAGAGGCTAAGGGAAAACTATTAGGATCTAGTGGAGCTTTCCCATTAACAAGCATAGCCATAATAATATCAATCTTATCACTCAAAGGGGAGGTTTCTTCAACAGAATTTACCTTCTTACCATGTGGAGCTCTCTCAGTGTGCCATTCAGAGTAATTAACCATCATATTGTCAAGGAGCTTTATTGTAGAACCCAAAGTGAGGCCCATGAAGGTACCTCTTGTCGTGGTATTGCCGACAAGTACGCCATGGAGTGGTCCTCACAGTGCGTGTTTAGAGACGTGGGGGAAGGCGGACGGTTGACGGGTACGAGGTAACACAGCTTACCCAGGTTCAGATCCCACAATGGTGGCGGAATCCTACTCCTGCTATAAATCACTATAAGGGCAACATGCCGAGTTACAGGGATTGGTTTGCTGTACGAGGTGACTAGAGAGTCTAAGTTATCGTTGCGACTTGTGCCCTAAAGGCTCCCATAGGCCCGACTTATATAGTCGCCAGGTCCTAGGGTTACAGGGAAAAGTCCTAGCCGGACAGGTTACAGAGTCCTACACTGCTTACAACTAGTCTAGCGTGTCTTGCACTCCAAGGCTCCAGGTATGTCGGTGACTCCTCCGTAGCCTTCCTTTGTCTGGCATGGTCCTCCCTTCGGGATCCATCTAACTGGGCCGCCCAGCAGCCCATGGGCCATGCTACCAACTGTGGGCCACCTGGGTTATCTGAATAAGAGACATGCTATGAGGATACCCATATAGCATATCCCCAATAGTAGGCCCCCGGAGAACTCCAAGATCTTGCGCCGTCTTGCCTCTTCAGGTTGAATGCTCCGTCTAGATGGATGTCGGCAAATTGTCAAGCAATATCTTGTAGTCCTCCCAAGAACCCTGCAAGGTTTCTCCATCTTCAACTTGTAAGTCGGAGAATTGCTAAATCTTCTATCGTACTCTTCCGTAGCCGGACTAGATCCATCCATGCCGGAATATTCCGATGTGATGGTTCACCTGCTAGTGACAGCTAGGGCGACGTAGACATAGGTCAGCAACGCCTTGTAACTCACACATGCAGAGAACACAATCATGTCCATTTTACCGCGCGAGCGATACGAACCGTTGGCGGCAACGGTTGGAAACGTGGCAAAATTTCTGCGCACGCGCCCGTACACGTCGTCCACGCGTCAATCATTCGATCGTCTTGCACGAATCTTGACGCTAGAGGTTATAAATTGTAACTGCGGTGGATTTTTACTTTTCACCTCATTCTCCTTCTGCATCGTCTTCTTCCTCTAGCAAGTAGCTCCTCGAGTTTCGCAAAAAACCTAGCCCTTCAATCCTTACAGTCACCACCTCCCCCTTCCAATGGCAAGCAGTAGCTCTGCTCCCTCCATGGCGGTGTCAGGCGATGCCGTGGTGAAGCCGGCGAGCACCGTTCTCGTGCCTCCAGAGGGCCTGGTGATCCCCAAGTCCGCGGTGGTCGAATCCACCGGCGGCGACCACAATCCAGCGGCGCTAGAGCTGCTGGAAGAGGAAAGTGATTCCCACAAAGGGGACTGGCGTGGCTCGGATATCACGAACCACGACATCAAGGAGCTGCTCGTCGAGGGCTACCTCCCTGCAGCGGAGGGACTTGCCTGGCGGGCGGCGCCGGTCGGCGAGGTCACCCCTTCTCCTCAAGCCGGAGAGAAGGTGTACCTCAAAGCCCAATTGGTACGTGGCGTTTCCTTGCCCATCTCCAATTTCTTCCTAGCTGTCCTTAGCCATTACCTAGTACCATTGTTCAAAAAATAGGCCGAACTAGCGATTAATAGGCCAATTAATCGCTACTAGGGACCTGACCATGTCGATTATCACTAATCATTTGTGTTAATCGTTTAGCTCGATTAATAGCTCTGACACTCCGATTACTAGGTATGTTCCCGATTAACTACTACACTTGGTCAAAAAATTTGCAAAATTATCAACACATATCACTCATCCATCCGCTAGCCCGCCCCAATGAAGTAGGTTTTTCGAAGCTCCCGCTCGATCTCTGCCTCCAGGAGCTCGATTTCTTCCATCACTAGCTAGTTCCTTGTTGTTGTCGACCAATTCCTCGTAGTTGCTGATCAGACCTCAGATACAAGAGCTCGAGCACCTTGAGGATCTCATCCGGGAGCTCGAGGCTGCCTTTAATAGGGTAGGTGGTTGAGGTGCAAGAGGAGTCATATGTGTTTTAGGTTCTAATTTTTGTAGGTTGCACCGATTAATAGCCGACCGATTAAATCAATTAATCGTCCAAATTCTGATTAGTCGCTACTCCCAAGACAACCGAGCAGTTAACGATTACCGATTTCCTTACCATTGTCGAGTACAGCCTCAAAACCTCTCCCCCAATAGCATCCTCGCGCTTAGCAACTATGTGGCGCTCTGTGAGGGTTACTTAGGGATTAGGCCTAGGCTAGATCTCTTTATTTACTTCTTCACCATCAAGCGGGAAGCCGGGGCCGACAAGGATGAGCTTAGGAACTGCGGGACAATTAGCTTTAAGATCCGGCCTGGCCGGCGGTTCCCCGACATCGTCAGCCATGAATCTTGCAAGAACTGGCAACAAACGTACTTCTACGGCCCATATATCCCCGTAGCTGGCCAAGAATAAACATATCCGGACTTTGTCGACGGAGCCGCCGCTGAAGCCTCGACATGGAGGTCCCAAGCAACCCTTCCCTTTGACGACGAAGCCTCTCGTGCCATAAGGCAGATAGAATGGTTCGTAGAGACTGGTTTGACCGGGTTGGACCTAGCCATGTGCTGGTTCATCAGATGGATCCAGCCTCTGTAGCACCGCTCGAAGCTGATGCATGAGTACACCAAGGATAGGAAGGATAGCCTCCGCATCTCCGAGGACAATTTCTCGAGTGACTCCGTCAAGCTTCAAATCAAGGACATCATCAAGGTGAAGGATAGGAAGCGAGGCTTCACCATCACCTATGACATGTTCGTTGACGGCACGTTCCCACATGTATGATGTTTATTTTTCGTATACGACATATACTCCAGTTCTTCCATTTAACCATTACCATCTTCATCTAACACTTGTGGGATTTCACTTAACAGCTCAACAGTCTAGATGAGGATAGCATGGATGTCCAAATCTATGACCCAAAGATGAAGGAAGTCACCGTCGTGTCCGACGACAATGTCCCGCTGGTGCAAAAGCAGAAGAGCTCCACCTCTGACGCTGCCGACAGAGGCAAGAAGAAGAAGACGGAGAGTGGAGTCTCCAAGAAGTCCACTGCTGCCCTGGAGGCAGAGAAAAGAAAGGTTACCGGGATCCCCTTTGCCAAAGCACCCCCTGTCGTGTAAGCTTATTTCTCTCTGACATTTGTCCATTGCTTGTCTTATTCCTGTACTTATACTTTTTGCACGTTTCAGGAAAAAGGCCACTACTAGTTTGAAGAAGACCTCCAAAACTTTGGGGGCTTCTAGAAATATTAAAGATATGATGCATCGTGATGTATCTCCCCACACATCTCTTGCCATCGCCCCTGTTACTCCCAGCATCCATCCTACATCTGCTCCCACAAGCTCACAGGCCAAAGATGCATCTGGCCCTTCCGTCATGGAAGTGGACTCAGGCTCCTCCACAGAGCTTGTCGTTGCCGGCGAACAGGCGATGCAAGAAAGTACCGCTACCCAAATGGATGAAGCTCCGGCTAAGGATGCCATCGGTAGCGGCAAGGTGGTGGTGGAGGGTGGAACGTCTGCCGAAGGCAGCGCCTCCGTACCCAGGACAACTGTAGAATTCCCGAATATAGTCTATCCGGCACTTACGGCGAGTAGCTCCGCTTTGGTTCCTGGTGCAGCGCTGACATATCCAACATGCGGTCTTGAGGAGCTTCTCCGACAAGCAGATATCTTGCAAGGAAATAGCCTTTCCTTCAGCAAGTTGCTTGCTGAGAGCGCTACCAACCTCAAGATCATTGCACTTGTAAGTTTCATTTTCCTTTTGCATTTTATATGAGTATCCCACTGTAGCCCCTGAGAATTTAGACGGAAAACCATAGATCTTTGAATCTAAATGATCTAAGAGTGATTAAGCTAGAAAATCTCTCACTGTAGCCCCCAAGTATCTAGTTTGAATGAATTATTCCGACTAGATACTTTCAGAGTAGCATACGCAGTGTTTTGTAAATTTCAATACTGTAGCCCCAAGTCTCTAGTTGTAACTAAATTAGTTTCGACTAGATACTTAAAGAAAGACTAAGCATATGACTGAGTTTAAAAACTTTATACTGTAGCCCCCAATCTTCTAGTTGAAAACTGAATCAGTTCCGACTAGATGCTTAAAGAAAGACTGAGCATATTGCTAAGTTAAAAAACTCTCACTGTAGCCCCCAAGCCTCTAGGTGGATAGTTATCCGGCTAGGTGCTCCAAGTAGACTAAACAACGTTAAATTTTCTTTCCACAGAATGAGAATGCTCGGAGAGGCGTGGCCAATGAGAAGTTCCAGAAGATGCGTGCAGACTTGGAAGCCGAAAAGGGTAAAATTGCCTTCTTGAAGGAAGAAATCATCAAGAGCAAGCGTCTATTTTTCCTTTCTTTTTCGTATTCCGACTTGGTCTTGTGCTAACATTCTCCGTGTACTCATTGTGTACTATTCTTTCTCCGACTTGCAGAAGCCATTGACAAGGCCAAGGACATTGTGGAGCAATCCAAGCATATTCAGCAGCTGGATAGCAAAAACAAGATCCTTAAGCAAGAGAGGAAGGATATGCTGAAGATGCATGAAGAATCCATGAAGGTCCTGCAGGCCGCCGACACAGAGATGAACCGCTTGAAGGAGGAGATCGCGATGCTGAAAGAGCAGAAGAAAGCTGCTGATGAGCAAAATCAGCGCAATCTCGAAGCATACAAGATCCTCCGACAAGAACGGGACTCCATGGAGGAAACTCTCCAGCAGGCTGAGATTAGCATCTTCAGTAAGTGGTTCTCCGCCTTATACTTCTGTAAGCTAGATACTCTGAACTTTTTGTGTTATGGAACTCATGTGTTCCTTTGTCGGAATTTGTAGCTCCTATTGGGTTGACCCAGTCGCCTCCTCCGCCAAAAGAATGCATGGTCCTTGCCGGCAACTTTATCAACACTGCCATCAAGCAGACCAAGGAGATAGCCAAGCCCCTCCAGATTAACATCAAAGCGGTGGATTCCGTGATGAAGTTCTCGGAGATCTTGCGCCGAGCCCCCGAGTGTATTGTAAGATGGAAAGCTTCATGTACCCGGGCCGGCGCGAGGATGGCGCTGTCAATGGTCAAGGCGCACTAGAAAACACCGACATCGACACGGTGACCTCCGGTATGCCCGACGTGGATGACGATGGCCACAAAATAGATCACAAAGCTATCTTGGCGACGCTCATGGGTTTTGATACCAGAGTCGCCGACTTGGTCGACCCTAACGTCTTCGTACCCATGGAGACTATTGACGGTGACAACCAAAGCTCCTCCGGGCCCCTCAACACCGCCGACTTCGAGGAGGATGACTCTCCTGCTGCTAACGATGCCACATCCAAGTCGCCTGCGCCAGATGAATGAAAAACAATTTTTAATATTCGTTTCCTCTAGAATTTGTATGCGGAAAAAACTACTTGTTATCTTAAGGCGGAAAACAATGGTTGTTATTTCCTGCTACTCAAGAACTGGTTCCATCATGTACATATTTTTTAAGCAGTGCTGGCTTATCCGTTACTCTAGTTTTTATGCTTGACTTTTCGTGAGTCGGAAGACTCGTTGTCGGAACTATGCGCTCATGCGATGAAGCCCAATGGCACCATCAATAACCTAAGCACAAAATCGCCGACAATAAGTTTCAAAAGTCACTACTCTTGAATCCACATAAAAACAACAAAGAACGTGTAGACCAGAAAACTTAAGCTAACGCCCGTAGGAGGAATTTTCACAAGTGCAATCACAAAGCTTGTGCACGAAGGTTTTATACGATCCAAAAATGAACACTAAAGGTGGTAAAAGACTCAGAAATGTGAGTGAACCAGATAGCTTTATTTCATTGATCATATAAGAGGTACACAATAGATAAAAATGCTAAGTGTAGAAAGGAAGTAGCCGTGCTATGTTCCATGGCCGATCAAGCTCCGGGTAGTCATCATCGGGGTCACGTCGCTTACGCTTATGATCCTCGCTGGGTCTATCCTTCAGTTCACGATTGTCAACGAGGTAGTAAGACCCATTGAGCAGTGCCTTGCTTATGATGAACGATCCTTCCCATGGAGGGGATAATTTGTGTGACTTCTTCTGCTTAAGTCGGAGCACCAGGCCCCCCTCTTTAAATGAGTGATGCCGAATGCGGCGACTATGGTATCTGCGTAGCTTCTGCTGGTAGATGGCGGATCTTTGGCATGTCAATACGCGCTCCTCCTCGAGAAGGTACACATCTAGGCGTCTGGATTCTTCAGTGTCATCTTCATCATAGGCGGCAACTCTTAGTGAATTGTGAAGGATGTCAGAAGGAAGGATGGCTTCTGCTCCATATACCATGAAGTAAGGGGTGTATCCGGTGGATCTGTTGGGTGTAGTTCGTAAACTCCACACCACAGATGGTAATTCCTCCGCCCAGGCTCTAGCTGCTCTATGCAACGGCACTTCCAGACGTGGCTTGATTCCATGCAGAATTAATCAATTGGCTCGTTCAACCTGACCATTGGACTGTGGATGTGCCATAGATGCAAGGTCAAGTCGGATGCCCTTCTCCCAACAATAAGCTTCCACTTCTCCAAGTGACAAGTTGCTGCCGTTGTCGGTGATAATGCTATGTGGGAGACCAAATCTCACCACTAGATCCCGGACAAATCTAAGGGCAGTTGCCCCATCGAGCTTTCTAATGGGTTTAGCTTCTATCCATTTGGTGAATTTATCAACTGCTACTAGCAGATGCGTAAACCCACATGGTGCCGTCTGCAACAGACCAACCATGTCTAGCCCCTAGACTGCAAACAACCAAGTTATTGGTATTGTTCGCAATACTTCAGCAGGAACATGTGGTTGTCGGGCATAATACTGGCATCCCATGCATGTCTCAACCAGCTTGTCGGCGTCCGCCTTCGCGGTTAGCCAGTAGAATCCTTGCCGGAAGGCTTTAGCTACCAACGATCCAGGAGCGGCGTGATGCCCGCAATCTCCGAGATGGATTTCGCTGAGGATTTCAATACCTTCTTGCTGGGAAACAAACTTAAGGTATACACCAGTAGTGCTTCTTTTGTAGAGCTGTCCATTGATTATGGTATATCCCTTTGCTCGACGTACTATTTGCCGTCTTTCGACTTTATCGTCGAGCAGAGTTCCGTGTACGAGATATTCCATGAACGGTTTTGTCCAAGCCGGAGGGATCTTTGTCACCATGTGAACGAAAGATTAAACTCTATCCGGGTTGTCCATGTCTGCTCCCTTCACGGATGGTGTCCATAGATGCTCCAAGAAAACGCCAGGCGGAATTCGTTTGTGCCCTGATCCAAGCTTAGACAGCAGATCAGCCGCCTCGTTTTGCTCCCTAGGTACATACTTGACCTCGTATCCCAAGAAGCTCTTGGCTATCTCGTCCACTTCGTCTCGATATGCCGCCATCATAGGGTTCCACGCGTTCCAGGTGCCAGCCACCTGCTGGGAAACCAAGTCGGAATCTCCATAGCAAACTATGTGCTTGATGCCAATATCCTTGGCTACGCGTAGTCCGTGAATGAGTGCTTCATACTCTGCCATGTTGTTCTTAGCCTCGAAGTGGATCTGCAGAATGTAGTGTAGCTTTTCCCCGGTTGGTGACTGTAGTAGTACACCAGCCCCCGAGCCGTTGAGTATCTTTGATCCGTCAAAGTGCATCACCCAATATTCTGGCTCTGACATTGGGGTAGCATCTAGCATCTCCATCCAATCTGCAATAAAATCCGCCAAGGCTTGTGATTTGATAGCGTCGCGTCTCTTGTAGGTGATCTCGAAGGCGGCAAGTTCAATGCCCCACTTTGCGACCCTTCCTGTAGCGTCGCTCTTGTTGATGATGTCGGACAGTGGAGCTTTGCTCACAACTGTGGTAGGGTGTTCCTGGAAGTAGTGCCTCAGCTTCCGAGAAGCAAGGAAAACTCCGTAGGCTATCTTTTGGTAGTGCGGGTAACGTTGTTTGGACTCCGTCAAGACCTCGCTTACATAGTAAACTGGTCGTTGAACTCCATGCTCATAGCCTGGTTCTTTCCGCTCTACCACGACGACGATGCTGATTATCCGGTTGGTGGCCGCCATGTAAATTAACATGGGTTATCCAGGCTCGGGTGCTGCAAGGATAGGTGCTGAGGAAAGTGACTCCTTGAGCTTCTTCAATGTTGCATCTGCCTCGTTCGTCCATGTGAATTTGTCTGCCTTCTTCAGCAACTTGTACAGCGGCAGAGCCTTCTCTCCAAGTCGACTGATGAACCGACTAACTGCTGCAACACAAGCTATTAGCCGGTGTATGTCTTTTAGGCATGTCGGACGGTTTATGTTTAAGATGGCCTTGATTTTATCCGGGTTGACCTCGATTCCACGCTAGGAAACGATAAAGCCCAACAATTCTCTGGCTGGAACCCCGAAGACACACTTCTTAGGGTTAAGCATCATGTTGTATTTCCAAAGATTATCAAAGGTTTATTTTAAGTCAGAGATTAAGTCGTTTGACTTTTTATACATCACCGCTATATCGTCCACATAGGCGTGAACGTTCCGACCAATTTGGTAGTGTAGGCAATGCTGCATTGTCCGCTGGTACGTAGCACCTGCGTTTTTCAACCCAAAGGGCATCGTGACACAGCAAAACATGCCTTAAGGGGCAGTGAACGAAGTGGCCAATTGGTCCGACTTTCTCATCTTGATCTGGTGGTATCCTGAGTATGCATCGAGAAAACACAAAAGCTCCGAGCCAGCCGCCGAGTCAATGACTTGGTCAATGCGAGGCAAAGCAAATGGATCTTTGGGAAATGCTTTGTTCAAGACGGTGTAATCAACGCGCATTCTTAATTCTTTGGTTCCCTTTTTGGGGACAAGTACATGATTGGACACCCATCGGGTGTGAAGGATTTCTCGGATAAAACTATCCTTAAGTAACCTAGATATCTCTTTGCCTATGGCGCGTCTCTTCTCGTCTCCGAAGCGTCGTAGAGGTTGTTTCACTGGTTTACATTTTGGATCGATATTCAAGCTATGCTCGGCAAGTTACCTAGGTACACCTTTCATGTCGGCAGATTGCCAGGCAAAGATGTCCCTGTTCTCACGGAGGAACTCAACGAGCGCGCTTTCCTATTTAGGGTCCAGGTTCGTCCCAATGGCGGTGGTCTTGGAGGCATCGCCTAGCACAAGTTCCACCGGCTTGGTCTCGATGGCGGCCTTGAATGCTGGGGCAGAGTCAGAAATCTGTTTCTTCGATGCGGGCAACTCCGAGGCATCGACCTTGCTCTGGATCTCCTTGAATTCTTTGCTATAGAGGACAGCTTCCGCAAAGGCTGCTTCTCCAATCTCGCAGTGCCTTGGTAAAGCTTCCAGATACGATGATGACACCGTTTGGTCCGGGTATCTTGAGCTTGTTATAGACGAAGCATGGCTTGTACATGAAGGTGTGGAATAAGTCGCGGTCGAATATGACGTGGTACATGCTTTTGAAGGGGACCACCTTAAAGGTCATGCGTTCTTGGCGGTAATTATTGACATCGCCAAAAGCGACCTGAAGTGTGATGCACCCAAGGGACCGAGCCTCCCGACCAGGAACTACGCCATGGAAGATGGTGCTGGTCCGCCTTAGGTTTGCCTCCGTCAAGTTCATCTTGTGTAGTGTATCCATATACATGATGTTGATGAAGCTTCCACTATCCACCATACATTTGGTGAACTCATTGCCGTCAATCAGGGGGTTGATGATCATGGTGTATTGGTTCTCCGTAGGGATGAGGTCTGGGTGGTCCTTCCTATCCCAAGTAATTGGAATCTCCGACCAGCGCAGGTATTGGGGAACTGAGGTAAGTGGCCATCAGTATCCTCATGGAGGTATTGTGTTGTCGGACGGTGGGGGTGCCAAGGAAAGTGTGGAAAATTGCTGCCTTCTTCTCGAAGGGTTTTTCCCTTGCCGTCGCTCTTGGCGGCGTGCTTGGGGTCACCGTCCTCGTCCATGTCACTTGAATCTTTGGACTCCTCCTCCTTATTCTTCCCCTTGCCCTTGCCTCGTGGTCTGTTCTTCCGACTTTGTTTGTAGCCGGACTTCGGGTCCTCCTTGAGGTCATTGATGAACTTGCAGTGGCGATTGGTGTGGGTGGCCTTGCCGTTGGCGTCGAGGTGTACGAGGAACGACATATAGCGGTACTCCTCGTAGGTCTGGGGAATGTGGAGCGCTGCCGAGGTAGTTTCACTGCCTCGCTGCTGCCCACGACCAGCTCCCCGTCCTCGGCCACGTTGTCCGCCATCACCTCGTCCTGCAAAGGTCATAGAGACCATGTCGGAGGTTTGCTTTTCTTCTGGCGTGGTCTTCCACTTTGTGCTGTCATTCCTCCGAGCCTGAGTTGCAACGGTCGTTGCCGACAGGGAGCCGCGAGCATCGTCGTCGGCAAGTGCGAACTCACTGGCCAACTGAATCATCTGGTTCAGATCTAGCTGGTGATTGCCCTGCAAGCGCTTCAGCTTATGTCGGAGCAACGTGCCCCTTTCCAACCCATCGATGAAGGCGGCCATGGCGGTCTGAGCGTGCACTCCTGCGCAGGAATTCTTCATATCCAGCCAGCGAGAGAGGTAGGCGCGAGATGTCTCGTCTTTCTCTTGCACGCACCATTGTAGATCGCCAACAGTGCAGGGACATTTGCACGTACCCTCCAGGTTCCTGGTGAACGCTTCTTGCGTGTCCAACCAATTGCAGATGGATCTTTCCAGCAAGTCATCAATCCATTGGCGGGCCATGCCCGCCAACATCAATGGTAGGTACTTGTCGGCGACATTGGGGTTACCCTCGGCGATCTCCACCGCATTGCTGTAGTCCTGCAACCATGTAGCTGGCTTGGCGGTGCCGTTATAGGGCTTGATGGTTTTGTCAATCCGGAAACCTTTGGGGTAAGTTGCGGACCGTATCATAGGTCCAAAGCAACGTGGTCCGAGGTATGGTCCTTTCCGGACTTCGTGTATCTTGTCCAGACGTGAACGTGCATCGTATGGCTCCGGGATTCTTTTCTTCTTATTGCCATCAGGGGATGGGCTGCGTGAACGATGCATGCCTCCTCCGCCATGGTGGATGCATGGTGGCGACGGAGGCGGAGGTGGCGGTGGGTTAGCCTTCTTGCTGTTACCCTCCTGCGACGCCTCATGCTTGTCGCGGTTGCTTGTCGGACGCGGAGGATCGTGGCACGACCTGCTCGTGTGTCCTTGGTTGCGCTCTCCGTCATGACAGGTCTGCTCCACATTGTCGTGGATGACGATGCCGCTCTGTCTTGGCGGAGGCATATCCATGCGATGGTGAGCCTTGGTATCTTCGCGATGTCGGGGGGAGCGGGGAGGTGGATATGGGCGATGAGGTTGGGCCTTGCCTCCGTGGTCGAAGGATATGGGGATAGCATCCTTCTTGTTGCGCACATACCTCCTTCTTCATTCTGACGAACCCGTCTGGGACCCAACATCAAGAGGAGATCTGTCCCTTGGCGGCTTATGCTGGCTAGACTGGCAAAACGTTGGGTCAGACTCAAGCCTCTGAGAGGTGGCCTTTTCCTGCTGTTTCACCGCCTTGGCCACTAGGTCATAGACCTGGTTCACTACTTCGGGTGATCTATCCTGCTCCAGAAGGGTCTTGGCAACGACGAGGTTGAGGAGAGGAGTGGGCATCACCTTCCTACCTTCACTTCTAACACCTCCAGCAGCAGAATCCAACAGGTTTCTCGAGGAGAAGTTCAAACCTGCATAAAAAGTCTGGATAATCATCCAAGAAGTGAGTCCACGAGTGGGACAATTCTTAACCAAAGACTTCATTCTTTCCCAAGCTTGAGCAACATTTTCATTATCAAGTTGTTTAAATTTCATAATGTCACTTCTCATAGATATAATCTTAGCAGGAGGATAGTACTTTCCAATAAAAGCATCTTTGCACTTAGTCCAAGAATCAATACTATTTCTAGGCAAGGATAGCAATCATTCTTTAGCTTTCCCTCTCAAGGAGAAAGGAAACAGCTTGAGCTTAATAATATCTCCATCTACATCCTTATACTTTTGCATCTCACAAAGTTCAACAAAGTTATTGAGATGGGTAGCAGCATCATCGGAACTAACACCAGAAAATTGCTCTCTCATCACAAGATTCAACAAAGTACGCTTAATTTAATAAAAGGTAGCATCAGGAGCAGGTGGAGCAATATGAGTGCTTAGGAAATCATTATTGTTGGTGCTAGTGAAGTCACACAACTTGGTGTTCTCAACAGAGTTCATTTTGGCAAAGGTGGGCAAGCCAAAAATAGCAGCAGCAGCTAGAGCAGGAACTAATTTTTTGTGTTTTTTGGATAAAGAAAGCAAACCAAACTAGACTAATTTTTTTTGGAGTTTTTGAAAAGAGGCAAACAAAACCAAGCAAAAGAAACTAAGCAAACGAAAAACAAAGTAAAGATAAATAAAGTGGAGGACTCCCCTTGTGAAGACATCCTTAGCCTCCCCGACAACGGCGCCAGAAAAGCTTGATGGCTAACTTGAAGCCTGTTGGGAACCCCAAGAGCAGGGTGTGAAGCAGCACAGCAGCAAGTTTTCCCTCAGTAAGAAACTAAGGTTATTGAACCAGTAGGAGGAAGGAAACATCACACAGGTGTTGCAATCAACACGGAGACCTGCACAACACAAACTCAAGACTTTGCCGCAACGAATCAGTGAGGTTGTCAAACTCATCGGTTTGCTGTAACAAAGGATTAAACGTATGGTGTGGAAGGTAATGGTTTGCAACAAGTAAAAAAGTAACAGTGGAAGATGTATCAGTGGTAAAGATTGTACCGGGGTCCATAGTTCACTAGAGGTTCTCTCCTTAGATAGACAACATGGCATGAAGGGTAAACAAATTACAGCAGGGCAATTGACAGGAACTGAGCAAGGCATTGATGAACCATAAGTGTAGGTGATCGCAACAGTCTTCGCGGGTAGTATTACCCATTTTTTGATTCGACACAAGGGGAGCCAAAGAATACTTGCAATCCTTAACAACTGAGTTGTCAGTTTAGCTGCACCTGGAAATAGTTCTTGCACAAAGAAGTTTATCAGTAGCAACAGTTTGTAGTAGCAACAACAAAGCAACAGCAACAGTGAAACAAGAGCAATAGTAACAGTAACGGTGGGATTTGAGTGCGGTAGGCATAGGGATGGATGGACGAGCGTTGCATGGACAAGTCTAAACATGTAACTTCAAGATCTAGGGCATTGCAGATAAATAATAACAAGCATCCAAGTACTAAACAATCCTAGGCATGTGATCCAAATATAGTCATACATGCTCGCAGTGAGAACTTGCACAACATCTTCAGTCCAGCCAGCCCGTGGCAGCGGGGCCTCTAGGGAACTACTGGCAATTAAGGTGCTCCTTTTAATAAAGCACCGGAGCAAAGCATTAACACTCCATGAACACATGTGATCCTCACACCACAACCATCCCCTCCGGTTGTCCCAATTATTTTCACTTTGGGGCCTTTGGATCCGGACAATGATCTGTGTACACAACTTGCAGATAAGATCACAAACAATACTATCATAATGATTCAATAATAAGTTCAGATCTGAGATCATGGCACTCGGGCCCTAGTGACAAGCAGTAAGCACAACAAGTTGCAACAAAGTGAAATAGCACTAATAGAGATACTAGGCACTATGCCCTAACAGATCTTATTCGATTACATGATAGAACTCATCCAACCCCTACCATCCCCAAGCCTAAAGCGGGGGATTACTCACTCATGGATGAGGGAAACATCGGTGGTTGTTCGAGATGCATTGGTGATGATGATGGCGATGACCCTCTCCAAATTCCCCATCCCGGCTGGGTGCCAGAACGGAGTTTCTGGATCCGAATCTTGGTTTCTGGTGGCGGCGGCGGAGCAGAACTCTTTCTGGAAAACTATCGAACCCCCCTTGGTTTTTAGGTCAAAAGGCAACTTATAGGCGCAAAGGGAGGCCGAGGGGGTGCCTGGGGTGGCTGCACCCCCCTAGGCGCGGCCAGAGGTGGGCCAGCGCCTAGCAGGGCCCTTCTCCGTCTCGTCTTATGGCTCTGTGGGTCTTCTGGTGAAATATAATTTTTGGCATATTTTCCGGGATTTTTCCTGATAGTTGATTTTCTGCACAAAAACAAGACACCAAGGTAATTCTGCTGAAAACAGTGTCAGTCCGTGTTAGTTGTATCCAAATCACACAAGTATAGAGGAGAAACAATAGCAAAAGTGTTTGGGAAAGTAGATACGTTTTGGACGTATCAACTTCCCCCAAGCTTAGCTTATTGCTTGTCCTCAAGCAATTCAGTTGAAAACTGAGTGCAATAAAAGAACTTTCACGAACACATTTACTTCATATGATGTATATATTCTCAGCACAGGAGTAGATGCTTTAACCATTCATAATAAGAAGTATGCAACTAAGTCTACTCAATAGTCATTGCAAGCTATGAAGAGAAACCAACTCAATAATAATAAGTAGCATGAAACATAAACATAAGCAACATTGCAATGCTCATAGTAATGTATGATAGAGTGGTATCTCGCTTACCTTTGTTTGTAGAGCACAATATAAATGCCAGGGCCTCAGAAGTTCAAGTGAAGACTAGAAGTAAAGATATCATAGATACAAGCATCAAAGTCATGAAATAATTAACCAAGTTTTGAGACAAACACAAGAATGACAATTATACTCTCAAGAAGGTGCTCATAGAATAAGTGGTGACTCAACAAGGTTGTGAATAGGTTTTGAAAAGTTTGAAAGGCATCGTAATGCTGAAAGGAAGGTACTCATTAGCTTTGAGCTCTCAGTGCCCCTATCATAGGCATCTTCATGTGATTAAGGTGAAAGTGAGGTCCACTATGAATCATATGCTTGATAGACCATAGCATGAAAATCCCAAGTCCCTTGAGTACGAGGGCCACTCCGCATGCTACTCAACTTTGGTTACCTGCAAGTTCTTGTCATTGTAAATACACGCATATCATAGAGAACCACCAACGGGTACCCCTTGCACATGATATAGGAGCTATCCCGTGATCAAAATGACAAGGCAAGCAGACAATGAGCATCGCAGCGATCTTTTTATTTACTATGTGGATGGATTTTTATTGAGGATGCTTCATAGAATGCTCATTATGGTGATGCTGCATGTTTCCACCATGATTATGCATGACTTAGGCTAGCGGCCCAGGCGTTTCTCTAACACGATGTATAGACTCCATGAACTCACAAGCTCCCCTTTTATTTCACATCGTCGACATCCGTAAACAAAAGAGCAAAGTATCAACTGGATAGGATATCCAAAAATTGTTGAAAGTGTTCCCCGTGACAGCACGGTTCTGCTGACTCCCAACATATAATTTGCAAGCATATAACTTTCATGGACAAGTCACAATGGTTCATGATTATTAAGTGCAAGGAATAAAGTGTGCCATCAAGTTCGTGAGAGCTTTACTAACTAACTTTCTCAAAACAGACAAACATTTTATTTGGAAGAAAACAAGGCATATTGAATATGCACTGAAATAGCAAATGATACTAATAGGTACATATCGTGGACATAGTTGGCAATATTGGTTTTGGGGAGTTGGAAGCATAGGTAGAGCTCATACTCAGTGCAAGGAAGGCTAGCAAAAGAGAGGGAGCGACAACCGAGAGAGCAATAATTGTCATAATCATGCTTGCAACAAAACTTGACTAATTATGGCATGAAAGTGATACAAGAACTCTGAGGCAAAATAAATCATCGAGGCTTACTGACTATTGATTAGCCATATGCATGCGTGAGCATGTGCCAAGTCGATTCACATGAAACTTTCAGAGGAGGATACCACAATATCATACCAAAATATGAATAAAACAATGCAAGCAAACATTCATATGACATGCTACAAACTATTAGCAAGCTGGAGCTAATCATAGACAAGCAAGAACTACTAAGCATCCATCAGTAACATACACCTTACAAGAACATGCTAAGCATGCTCATGAGTATATGTACAAAAATGAAACAAATAGAGTTCATTAACAGAATCTTACCACACCTCGAGTTGTCTTAATCTTCATTATTGCCTTTCACTTGTGTGACTTGAATAATAACATGAAATCAAACTCCACTGAGGACGACTGAACCCTACAAAGAACTCACAAAACGAAAGAAGAACAACAAATATTTTTGCGTTTTCGAATTTTTTAGAAAGCAAACAAAGCAAAACCAAACAAATAAAAGGCAAACCAAGCAAAGCAAAATCTTTTTGGATTTTTATTTTAAGGCAAACCAAAGCAAAAAGCAAAGAAACAAACCAAGGGAAACAACGAAAATATTTTTGGTATTTTTGTGTTTTTGAGAAAGAAGCAACAAGAACCAAAAAGAAAGCGAAACAATGGATATACAAAGAACCGACCGAACAAGATATATAGATGAGTGTGATGTCGGTATACCTCCCCCCAAACTTAGGCTTTTGGCCTAAGTGGGGCTCAATCCCACGGTGCCCAAGTAGGTGCACCTCCATAGTACGACGACGAGGCACCCTCGTCCTGGTACGAGCTCGAGGACTCCCCTGTATAGTGTACAGTGGGGTCGTAAGAGGGCGGTTCCTCCTGATAGCGTACATAGAAGCTAAGAGAGTGCATCTTGTCATCCATCTCCTCCTTGGAGCGTGATAAAGGTCCCTATGAAATACTGAACAAAGTGGTTTGGGGTAGAGGGATCTCTCTCTCTTCCCCGTCAATAAACATCAATTTATAGACCAAGTTATCAAGGGTAGAGCTAGTGGTAACAAAGTGGTGCTCCTTCATGGCAGCAAGATCAAGCCTCTGAGGAGCCAAAAATGTATCATTCAGATTAACAGCAATGTCCAAAGCAGCATCAACACGCACAATAATAATTCCCCCATAAATGGGTCCCTTAGCAGTTAAACGACGAGCAATGAGAGAACCAAGATTGTACTTGTTTTCATTGTTGAGCATAGCAGCTAAGAAAGCCAAATGATAGCTGGAAATATTACTAGTGTTATCCCTACCAAGAACACTAGTGGCAAGATAGTAAGTGAAGTACCTGATGGCTGGAAGCTGAATGTTTCTTATCTTTCCCTGTTAAGCTCTACGGTTATCATCATTGGTTATCCCGTGGTAAAGCTCCAACAAATCAGCGGGTTGAGCTGGAATCTTCCTTGCTGACCCAGCTGTACCAAGTCCCAGAGCCTCACAAAATTTCTTCAATATCATATGGTAAGACCTGCCATAAACTTTGAAAGAAACATCTAGACTGAACATGCTGTTAGTAAAGGAGAAGCTCTCCACAAATGTTTTAGTGAGCGTAGCATATTGCATGCTCTCATCCTGCACAAGACTTGTTAGACCAGCCCTCCGAACCAAGGTTATAAAATCATCAAGAATCCTAGCAGGACACAAGAAGGTTTGGCAAGGAAAGGCAGAG
Source organism: Avena sativa (assembly GCA_916181665.1). Taxonomy (NCBI): domain Eukaryota; kingdom Viridiplantae; phylum Streptophyta; class Magnoliopsida; order Poales; family Poaceae; genus Avena; species Avena sativa. The sequence goes on from OV702283.1 coordinate 331,923,321, forward strand.
GGGTGTGCATCCCCTTTATCTCCCTCGTCGCCGAATCGCGGGGTAATGAGATCCTCATTGTATGAGGGCCTAGCAAGGGTGGATGATCTTGAAATCCTTGCCCTTCTAGGTGCATCACTCTCAAATATCTCTCCAAATGTGTGGTTGTCCATGACCACTCTATTCTGAAATTTTTAGACAAACATCAAACCAAGTGATTTCCAAGTTGATAAATTATGAGCAACTACTATAGGAACTTGCTAGAGGGCTACACATGCATCAAAATGAAATCTCTAAGCATAGAACAAGCATGCAAGCTCACACAACCTGTCACCTATAGCAGCAAAATACTCAAGATACAATCTACCAATCACAAATCTAATTGGACAAGTGGAGGAGGCACATACTAAGGAGCAATCCCTCCAAAAATCAGCAGCAAAGATGGGCTGAGCAAGGAAATCGAACATCGCGAGCAAGAACAACAAGAACTCGAGCTTGAGCAAGTTTTCCGATGTTTTTCGGGAAGGAGAAAGAAGATGGTTGTGAGGGGGCACCTTGAAGGGGCCCAGGTGGGCTAGACCCCCCCTAGGCGCCACCCACAGGTAGGCCGCGCCTACCATGGGTGTGGTGGCCTGGGGTGCCCCCCTGGGTCACTTCAGGTGTCCCTCTAACCCTTTTTTAAAGGAAAAATTTATTTTATAATTTCTGGGATTTTTTGGGAAACTTTATTTTTGGCCAATTTTCAGGGTATGAAAATTGATTTTCTCGCAGAAACAGTTTTTTCAAAAGAATCAAAAGAAAACCAAAAGCCAAACTACATAAGTTATAAGACAAACTAACAAGCAAACAACTAGCCAAACCAAAGCTAGCAAAATAAAGGCAAATACTAGGAAGGAGGAAAGTAAAAGAAAGCAAGTATAACCAAAGTGAAAACATTATTTTGTTCATTAAAATCCTTTTGTTAACAAGGTTGATATATTATATGAAGCAAAACTTTGCATTCCACAAGGTTATTATGTTACCTCATACTTGATAGCAATGGTCCCAATCATAATAGTTTCAAAATTTTCCTATGGAATGGGACAATATATTTCTCCAACCTTGATGCTCTCAATATTTTCAATGGAATTCAGGAAATAGCTCTTAACAACTTTCTTGGGGAAATAAACAATATGATCTTTGTCATCAATATTGAATGTTACTTTTCCTTGATTACAATTAATGACAGCACCTGCAGTATTAATAAAAGGTCTCCCAAGAATAATAGACATATTATCATTTTCAGGCATTTCAAGCACCACCCAAGCAATTATGAGCCACTTGAACAGGAACATCCTCACATATACCAACAGGAATAGTAGTTGAATTATCATCCATTTGCAAAGATATATCAGTTGGTATCAACTTTTCTAGCTGGAGTCTCTTGTAGAAAGAAAAAGTCATAACACTAAATCCAGCTTCCAAATCACATAAAGCAGTTCTAACATAATTATTCTTAATATAGCAAGGAATAGTTGGTATACCTGGATCACCAAGTTTCTTTGGAACCTTACCATTGAAGGAGTAATTAAAGCAAAGTAGAAATCTCCTCATTAGGAATCTTCCTTTTATTAGAGACAATATCCTTCATATACTTTGAATAAGGAGGCAATTTAATAGCATTAGTCAAAGGAATTTGCAAAAACAAAGGTTTCATCCACTCACAAAACTTGTTGTAGTGTTCTTCCTCCTTTGACTTGTGTTTCTTACTTTGAAAAGACATAGGTTTCTGTACCCAAGGTTCTCTCTTTACCATGTTTATTAGCAATAAAATCTTCCTTTGTGTACCTAGTGTTCTTAGTGTGCTTCTAAGGTTCTTCCTCACCTTCCTCCTTATCAGGAGCATCATTATTATTATCACTCTCAGTTTCAGCATCAGAGACAGATATACTATTAGGATCTACAGCAGGTTCAAGTGGTTCCTCAACTACCTTATGTTTCTTTTTATTTCTCTGACGAGGACTACAACTACTTTCACCTTGTTGAGAATCCTTCTCAATTCTTTTAGCGTGTCCTTTAGGATATAAAGTATCTTGAGTAGTTATACCACTCCTAGTTCTAATTCCATAAGCATGCTTATCTCTTAAGGCATTAACTAGCATGTCCTTTTGTACCTTAGCAAGTTGATCAAGTTGGGTTTGAACCATTTGAAAGTGTTTACAAAGCATTTTAATATCATTTTAAGTTCTTTCCACAATATCTTTTAACTCATTGATAGCTCTAGAGTTTTCCAATAAATGATTCTGAACTTGTTTATTAAAATTACCTTGCTTAACAATAAAAATGTCAAGTTCCTCTAAACATTGACCAGGAGGCTTACCATAAGGAATATCACCTTCATCAAAGTGTTGGAGAGAGTGTACCTCAATAGTGGATGAGTGGGGAACTGGCTTACATAATTCTTCTATAGGAGGTAGATTCTTCACATCTTCAGCTCTAATACCCTTCTCCTTTAGACATTTCTTAGCTTCCTTCATCACTTCATCATTTAATGCAATAACTCCCCTCTTCTTTGGTGTTGGTGTTGGAACTGGTTCAGGCACATCTGGTTCAGGAGTAATAGGCTCAGGTGTATTTAGCTCAGTTGAAGTCCAATCATCATAATTCTTGCTTATCTTAGCCATTAATTCTTCAGCATCTATAGGAGTTCTTTTCCTGAAAACAAAATCAGCAAAACTATCTAGGTAGGTCCTAGAATCATCAGTTAGTCCATTATAATAAATATCAAGAAGCTCATTCTTAGGTAATGGACATCCAGGATGAGCATGAATCAAGGCACAGAACCTTGTCCATGACTCAGGCAATTTCTCTTCTTCTCCCTATTTAAAATCAAAAAGTCTCTGCAAAGCAGCATGTCTAGCACTGGGAGGAAAATATTTCTAGAAGAAAGAAGCAATCAAGCAATCAGGGCTATCAATGGAACCAGGAGGTAATCTATTAAACCAAGCTCTAGCTTCTCCTTTTAGTGAAAAAGGGAAGATCTTAGTAACAAAGTACTTGCGCATCTTAAAACCATCAGAGAATAAAGAACTCATAGTAGAAAGCTAATTCATATGAGCCACATCACTCTCATTTTCAGTCCCACAGAAAGGTTCTTTCTCAATAATATCTAAATAGGATAAATCAAGATAGAAATCATAATCTTCATCTTTAATATCAATGGGAGAGGTGGCAAACTTAGGATCGGAGGATAGTTTAGGCATAATAGTACGTCTAGAAAGGAGACTCTTAATAGCACTAGTACCATGTGTGTTCGGCACTCTTCAACAAATTCATCAGTGAACTCAATGTAACCATCATGAATATCATAACTCTCACTAGACTCAGGTGAGCTAACAGGTGTAACAGTGTCTTCACTAGGAGTTTTGGTATTTCCTTGACTAGCCATAGTAGCATCATGGAAATGACCTAATGAACCACTCGCATCAAACACAGTAGAAGTAACATCATGAGCATCAAAAGCAGTTCCAGATTCAGTAGTGGTAGCAGTGTGTAGCATGAGTATGTGGTGGTGGTGGGACAAGCTTACTTATAACAGACGATGAATCAAGATCAACAGAGGTGTTTAGGACTGTACCTCTTCTTGTAGTGGATGGTAAAATAGGGAACTTTCCATCACGAGAGTCCCCATGATGAAAGGAGTAGCAGTGAACAATAATAGATCCAAGTGAACTTACAAATAAAGCTATGCTCCCCGGCAACGGTGCCAGAAAATAGTCTTGATGACCCACAAGTGTAGGGAATCGCAACCGTCTTCGCGAGTAGTATTACCCAATTTATTGATTTGACACAACAGGAGCCAAAGAATACTTGCAAGCCTTAACAACTGAGTTGTTAGTTTAGCTGCACCTGGAAATAGTTCTTGCACAGAGAAGTTTATCAGTAGCAACAGTTTGTAGTAGCAACAGCAAAGCAACAACAACAGTGAAACAAGAGCAATAGTAACAGTAACGGTAACAGTGGGATTCGAGTGCGGTAGGCATAGGGATGGATGGACGGGTGTTGCATGGACAAGTCTAAACATGTAACTTCAAGATCTAGGGCATTGCAGATAAATAATAACAAACATACAAGTACTAAACAATCCTAGGCATGTGATCCAAATATAGTCATACGTGCTCACAATGAGAACTTGCACAACATCTTTAGTTCAGCCAGCCCGTGGCAGCGGGGCCTCTAGGGAACTACTGGCAATTAAGGTGCTCCTTTTAATAAAGCACCGGAGCAAAGCATTAACACTCCATGAACACATGTGATCCTCACACCACAACCATCCCTGTGGTTGTCCCAATTATTTTCACTTTGGGGCCTTTGGATCCGGACAATGATCTGTGTACACAACTTGCAGATAATATCACAAACAATACTATCATAATGATTTAATAATAAGTTCAGATCTGAGATCATGGCACTCGGGCCCTAGTGACAAGCAGTAAGCACAACAAGTTGCAACAAAGTGAAATAGCACTAATAGAGATACTAGGCACTATGCCCTAACAGATCTTATTCGATTACATGATAGAACTCATCCAACCCCTACCATCCCCAAGCCTACAGCAGGGGATTACTCACTCATGGATGAGGGAAACATTGGTGGTTCATGGAGATGCGTTGGTGATGATGATGGCGATGATCCCCTCCAAATTCCCTGTCCCGGCAGGGTGCCAGAACTGAGTTTCTAGATCTGAATTTGGTTTATGGTGGCGGAGGCGGCCGCGGAACTCTTTCTGGAAAACTATCGAACCCCCCTCGGATTTTAGGTCAAAAGGCAACTTATAGGCACAGAGGGAGGCCGAGGGGGTGCCTGGGGTGGCTGCACCCCCTAGGCGCGACCAAAGGTGGGCCCGCGCCTGGCAAGGGTGTGGGCCCCCAGGCCCCTTCTCTGTCTCGTCTTCTGGCTCCGTGGGTCTTCTGGTGACATATAATTTTTGGCATATTTTCCGGGATTTTTCCTGATAGTTGATTTTCTACACAAAAACAAGACACCAAGGTAATTCTGCTGAAAACAGCGTCAGTCCGTGTTAGTTGTATCCAAATCACACAAGTTTAGAGGAGAAACAATAGCAGAAGTGTTCGGGAAAGTAGATACGTTTTGGACGTATCAGGCATAACAATGCAACACCAGACAAAAAGATCCTATGAGATTCGATTGGGCAATACAACAATATACATAGACCGCCATCCAACTGCATCTATGACAAGAAGTCCACCTTCAGGTTATCATCCGAACCCCCTCCAGTATTAAGTTGCAAGCAACAGACAACTACTTTAAGCAAAGTGTGTAAGGTAAACAATCCACTTTTTCCATGAACAAGAGACCGTTGTTTTCTCCCTAGTAGCAACAACACATCTACAACCGAAGAGATTTCTGTCACTTCCCTTGGAAACTAGAGGCATGAACCCACTATCGAGCATAAATACCCCCTCTTGGAGTCACTAGCAACTACTCAGCCAAGATAGCTACTAACAATGGAGAGCATGCAAGATCACAAACAAGACAGACATGATAGTATCAAATAGACAGGAGATACAACCATCTAGCTACTACATGGACCCATAGTCCAAGCTAGAACTACTCATGCTTCATACTAGAGAGAAGGCCTTCGGGATGATTTCCCCTCCGGCAGGGTGCTGGGAAGAACTTTAGATCCCCCCGATCTAGGGACGACAGTGGCGGCGGCTACAGAAGGTTTCGTGGAGTTTTGATCGGGTCCTTAGGGTTTCTGCATCAGGGGCTTCTTATAGGCGAAGAGGCGAGGCTGGGAGGCGACCAGGGGGGCCACACCCTGCCCAGGCGCGGGTCCACCCTAGCCCGCGCCTGGGGGGTGTGGTGGACCTATGGCACCTCTCTGTCTCGTCTTCTGGATTCGTGTCCCCCACAGTAAAATATTGACTTCGGCTTTTGTCCCGTCCAATTCCGAGAATATTGATTTTCTGACTTTCTGGAACCAAAAACAGAAGAAAACAGGACAACTCGCACTGTGGCAACTTGTTAATAGGTTAGTTTTAGAAAAGATATAAAAACACCTCAAAGTGTAGACAAAGCAAAGCAAAGTAGATACTAAACAAGCATGGAGCATCAAAAATTATAGATATGTTTTCGACGTATCATAAACTATCACTAACAATTAAAGTGGTTTCAAGTAGAAATCCTAAGCTCTAGGTTGTTTTGCAAAAATCCAGGTTTACCTTAACTGAGTTCAGAAGCAAAGAAGACTAGTTTAATATTCTATAACACCTAAGTGGGAACTTAAGTTTCACTTTCACAACCCTGTTGTGGTCAAGTCAAAGTCATGATTCATTTCACAAGTCATTTTAAAAACATCTGACGACAGAAAAGTATGGCCACTCCAACTATCCATAACCGTGGACGCGACTATTCGAATAGTTTGACACTCTGCAGAGGTGGTACACTTTCACCACAATATTCGATACATCCGTCAGGAACAATCCTGAATTCACCATACTCAGTATGCGGATAAACAATCCTAACCTTTCAATTACACGCCCTAGTATAGGCACCTCTCCTATGAGTTTGGCCTCCCAACCATGACCATCTATCATCTTGGGAACTGCATAGGTGGTCAATCATCATGAGGTAGCCTCAGCTCAAACCTCGACCACAAGGGAACCCATACTAAGGTATATAAAATTCCAGTCAAGCCCTACCCAATTTTGGGTATTGTGGTTGTACGGTAAAATTGGAATTGTATCGCATCTAGACAACCATCGGTTTTCTAAAAGGGCTAAGTCTCATGCCTCAACATTTTAATCATCGAAAATCATCTGGTGCTCATAGCACATGTCAAAACATCTCATTAGAATGACTCATCATTCCAAGGTTTTCATAATCCTTTTCACCAAGTATTCCCATATAAATTGATCAAGTTTTAAGCTTATCACTAGCCACTAAGTTGAGGGCAAACACTCATGAGGGGTGATAAGCAAGTGTGACTTATCTAAGTTCAATCTCATGCCTCAGGATGACATCAAGTTATACCTAACTTAGGTCAAGTTTTATGCTCTTTATTGTAACATCCCAATTTCAGCAACCCTGAATTGTTGTCCAAAAAGGCAAAAATCAGGGGGAACAAAAACTTTTTCTTGTTACATGTGCAATGTTTGTTTACTTGCTTGCTTGTGTTCTTGCAACTGATTGTGTATTAGGTGCTATACTTCTTATCTCAACACTAGTTGACAAAAGCTATTTTTACAAAATAGATGTCTTGGATCATATTTCATATTCTCAAATGTTCTGGCATTTCAAAACCTGAGCCAAGATGACTTCGACAAAACAAAAATATTTTTACTAGTTCTATTAACAAAACTATGGAGAACTAAAAATATAATCTCCTTATGTTTTCAAGACAGAACTCTCAACTACTCTTACCCCTAGGTTTTCCAAAACCTTTATTCAAAACCTCTTCATTACAATCTTGGTAGAAATTCCAAGAGGTACTTATCTTACTTCAAAACATAACCAATTAAAAATACCCATCCCTACCTCAAGCTAGGCTTGATGGTAACCCTAGTAGTAGTTGGATAAGTTTGATAAGATGAATTGCCTTAATCTGCTGATTGCATTGTGTGCTTAGGAACTAGAGTGAGATAACATAGTGGTTCATCCCTTAGGACCCAATCTATGCTAGTGATCAGAAATCTCATATCAAGCATCCAAGTCTGGATCTATCCTAAGCCCCTAAGGTGATCATCTCATCTCCTAAGCAGATCAATTAGGGATAATCCCTTTTGATAGTTTCCAACTCAGTGGAGACCCAATCTAAAGAATGGATTCTATATACCTAGTTAACACTTAAATATCATCCCCTTGATCATGAGTTTGGAACCTAGCTTTCTCTCAAAATCATCTACCCTTGAACACTAGTCTAAAACCCTAAATTTGACAAAATGTCTAAGTCTGGATTTCTTATCTAGATTCAATCTTTGGAGCTCTACCTTTTCCATCCTGTGTGCATTATTGAGAATGTACTTGAACCATCTTGTATTACATCTTTAGTACTACAAATCCTACACTTTCCCTTGTCTAGGCCCACCTAATTCTCACTCATCCAGGATGGTTCTGTAGTCAAGATAGTAATCTTTTCTACAAATCATATCATCTTGCCTACTTTGGCAGAAGCTCACATCTATATTCCATCTCCCCTTGACCAACTCTTTGCATGATTATGATATACTAATCCTGGCCTATCAATCCCCACTTCACTTGTTTCCATTGGAGCCTTGTGCTTCTTGAACCCCCATGGTTTAGGAGGCTTCATGATGTATCTGTTATGGCAGCCTTATTTTTCAACAAAGTTTGCCATCTCTTCTAATCCACCTCCAATGCAACCAAGCCCAACTCTTGACTCCTTTATCATATATATAACTTGGTCTAGCTAACCACCTATCCCTTGTGCCAAGGTGAGCTCTGATCTCCCAAATACAACCATGTATTAGTGGCATAAAAATAACCAAACCCTAGATTCCCCCAAATCTAATTTTCTACCCATTTCACCAAAATACTTCCAAATCCAAGTGGACATTGATGTATGAACCAATTTCACAACATCTACCTTGCATATAACCATCCCCAAATAATTCCCCTAATTATTTGGATTATCAAACAAATTAAATTCCTTATCTTGCAAAATTCTCAAAATCCTTGTCTATAAAGGAAACTTTGTTTTTCTACACATCACTTTGCAAACTCAATGCACATTTGAGTTCTATACATCATACCCTATCTTCCCCTCTCAAAGATAAATTTTTTGAGATTCTTTATTATTTCTTTTTGCCCTTTTTTCCTAAATGGCAGAAACAAGAAATAATTCCTTGAAATTACTTTTCCATCTCAATAAATTCCAAATAAATTCTCCAATGTGTAGTATGGTATTTAGGAGAATATCACATAAAAAAACCTTGGCCAATGTAAAATTATCAAATAAGCTTCTAGAAACTACTTCTGGACTATTTGAATATTTGAGTTTAAGTGCACCTTTAATCATTAGAAAAATCCCAAATAAATCTTGGAGGTGTACAATGCCTATACCTATCTACTAGAACCATTTCCCCACCTAGCCATATGCAAAATTTTCAACTTCCTTCACAAGCACCAAATTGATCAAGTTTGCAAAATCAATCAAACCTTGATTCAAACCAACTCAAACCGTCACCAAATCTTGTCAAATACTCCACCACAGCAACCATGACAATCCTGGTCGACACTAATGTAGCACTACAGTACCCTGCCACCATCCCTATTATCCTTTGTGTTTGTTTATGAGAGAGACAAGGGCCATGTCCCTTCAAGCCTTTTTAAAACTCTTGCAGCTGCTGCACCCCACCACTCCACCCCTTATGCACGACCAGAGCACACCAGCAGGACCCACTCCACCACCCACATCACCCTATCCCTGGCCAGCACCTCCCTCAATGCTATCCATGGACCATGTCCATCCTACACCCCTCTCCCTCGATTTATTAGACCAGAGGCCACCCCAGGGCCTCTCTCCCCCTCATTTGCATCCTAGCACCCCCCCACTCACCTCCCCAACCAGCCCCAGCTCCTCCTACAGCTCCACATCGCAAAGGAGAAGAGCAACTCTCCCCCTCGGCCATGGTCAAGATCAAGCTCGCGTGGCCTCCTCCTTGCCCTTTTCCTCTCTGCATGTTACCCTACCGTGCTCCCCTCCTCTCCCTGCATCTAACCCTGCTACTTTTTTTTGGCTCAGGACCACCCCAACCAGCGTCACCATCAAGCTCCTGAAGCCCCTCTCACCGGCGTGGACACGCGAGCCATCTCCTGCGGCGGAAAACCCTACTTCCGCCCCTCCCCGAGCTCGCCCCGACGAACCGAATCGCCCTGCATCGTCTCCGGCGCCTCCCGGCGCCTCTGGTGAGCCCCTCCCTTGCCCTAACCTCCCTGCTAGGGTTTCCCCTTGTCGCTGCCTGGCCTGAGGAGGACGATGCCCGGCAACCGTCGATCTTCGCCTAATCCGACGGCCCCAATTCGCCCGTACCCCTTCGCTGGTAACAGCCGCTGACCGGCGAGCCCCGTAGGCCGGGGATTTGAACTCCCCTCCCACGCGTGGTGTGCCCCCGTGGGCTAGTTTCCTCTCTGCGTGGCCCATCTCCCTTTAGATCTAGCCTAGTTCTGCTCTTTCCCCTTTTTCTTTTTCTTATATAACCCCAGATCTGATAATTGGTAGTTTGGTTTAAATCCAAAATAAAATGTAAACAACCTGCCAGATAAAAATTTGTTCATGTTCCCCAAGGTTTTTCTCAACATTCAGTACAAGAAGTGGACCAAAATAATATATGGTTTATTCAAAAGAAATCATCTACCAAGATGGTTACTTTTCACTAATCAAATCTTCCAGAGAGTTTGGTATATCCAAATGGATCTAAACCAATTAGTACTGGAATCACTTAGCCATACTTTGCCTGTTCCACTGGCCCCACCTAAAATGGATTTCTGGTTTGCCCACAACAAAAATAGCAAAATCAGGCCAATTCTTCCTTTAGAAATTTCTCTAGGTCAAACCAAAGGAGGTAATAGCCCAATTCCACCTCCCAGTACCTCTATAAGACCATAATTATCAAACCCCAGGAGCCCAAAATTTATTAAGCATCTATTAAATTATGGTGGATTAAACATTTCTGTGCATGTTTTTTTCACCAATAAATTCACCATTTGAGTTCTGCAAACCGAAAAATGGTGATTTTAATTTCTTAAGAAAGGTATTATCAGTACCTAACCATTTTCCTTAGAATCACATGAAAATCTTCTGCATATTAAATATTATGAAAAAGACAAATCCCATCCAGTACTATCTTTAGTAATTTCTCAAGGGCTTTTTGGTAATTGTTTTAAGGTGAATCCAACTATCAGTGAATCATTATATCAAATACTATCTAATGACCCAACTAAATAATTTTTGGAAGTCCAGAACAACGTTGGTGAATTATTTCCTAAAACTAGAGTTTTATTCGCTATAAAAAACACTATAAATCAATGGAAAGTGATAAAATAGTGAAACCACTTCATATTATCAATATATATCTAATAGTATCATTTTTTTCCAATGGTATCATACAGAACTTGTCCTTTCTCCAAAACCCCTCTCTTAGATATTTCCTAGGCCTCAAATCCGAAGAGATCATCTTCCCATGTCTCCACATCGTATACCGATCTAATCAACCCAATCATCCAGCATCCTACTGATGTATATCTTGTGTTGTATGATTTCTTGCTGTATGTCTTGAGGCTTGTAAGCATTGTATTGATTGGGTTGTTGTTTGCTTGCATGTTTGCTCGATAACGGTGATAGTTGTGATTATGTGACACCGAGAAGAAGGAGGCATCGAGATATTCTTATTATTATTGTATTTGGTTTTCTAGTTTTCTAACGTAGTCACGGGACATCTCGCTGGTCACAGGCAAGCCACCTTCTTGCTCATATGCCTTGTCCTATTATTTTATCTACGCATTGTTTTAACTACCTGTTTATGCAAAATGCATTGTTTTATTATATTATGTTATGTGGGGAATGTTTGGCTCCTCCAAACCATTACCCCTTAGTACCATTAGGTACAACCCATTTTTATTATACCTACCTTCTAGATGATGTTTAACACCATAACCCCTTGGAGACCCCGTTTTAGCCAAAGCAAAAGCGTAGGATGGGGAGACCCCGGAATTAGACTTACAAAAATGTTTTTAGAGAAAACCTTGGTGAGGCTTGGCCCACCGAGTGGTTTGGAAAATGAGAAAGGTTTTGGTTTTACAAAATGGTTGGACAAAAGCTGGAGGAAAAATGTTTACGAAAACAGCCGGGCTGGCCAGTTTTGAAGCTAGCGCAATTAACCCGTGCAACCACATTACTCTAGAATGGGACGAGGCTGGGCTGGATGTTTGTCTAATCTGGTATAGGTGCCTCACACTACTACAAGGGAAAATAATCCCCGGAGGGTGGGCCTTCTTTGTCCAATGGTCCATGCGTGGCATCGACCAGGAGAAGGAACAAAGGGTCTACGGGCCTCCACGCGATACTATGAGCCCCTCATTGAAAGCGCACACCAGACAAGGTGCAAAACGCGCTCCGGTTGCCTTGGTTAACTATATAGGGTGTCCTGGTTTTGAGGGGATTAACTTCATATGGTATGCACTTGTCGGAGAGGGCATGCGGAAGGTCTTGACCGGTTATTCGACCCACGATCGATGAGGATCAGGGACGAGTAATCGGATGGTGTGGGTATAGTGTACAACCTCTGCAGAGTGTAAATCTATTCAAATAGCCGAGTCCTCGGTCATGGACGGTTGTGCTGGCGGCTCTACATCGGTGATGGTTTTGATTTCGAAAAGGACTTCGGAAAAGAAATGGCTTAGAAATGTTTTGACCATGAGATGACCGGGAAAAGGAGGAAGGACTTTGGTCATGACATGACCGGAAGGGAAAAACAAAGGGTGACCCAATCCTAGTGTTTTCTTAAAACTTTTCAAAAAGGTTTCTAAAAGGTTTTACAAAAGTTTTTCAACAAATATATAGAGACATGCTATATCTACAAGAGAAACTAGTTTATAAAAGAACCTCTCTTGGAGCCATCCTACCACAGCCATACTGCATACCTTTTATTATTGTCTTATTAAGGTGGTTTGCGAGTACATTCAAAGTACTCACCGGCATTGTCCCTGGCTATTTACTTGGACAGACTTTTCAGAGGCAAGAGGAAATGAGGGAGTTCCTGACGTCTATGCGATCTAGGCCGGCTTCCCAGTCAGTCGCCTGTAGGTTAAGGCATGACATAGGCTTTGTGCTTGAAGACTTCCGCTATTGTTGTTGTAATCACCATATTGGCCATATTGTAAGTACTCGTATTCGTTAAATTGTTGGATGTTGTATTGATACTTGTTGATTATGCTCACGGCTCACTGATCATGGGAACGTGAATTGCAGGCATAACGGGTATTCCCGGACCATAAATCCAGGGTGCCACATTTATGCTACCTTTAATATCTTTCCAAAACTTCACAAGTCACTAAGTAAACACAAATAGAAAGCTTTGATTAAAAAATAAAAGAGTGAAGCTTGCAAGTAAAACTGGGACTGGGTATAATCAAGTGGTATAATCACATGTGTCTAAGGCATCTAGTTTGCATAGTTAAAATGCAAGTGTTAACTTGCAAGGTTCTAGCTTGCTAGGATGGCTTGCCTTGTGCAGTGCACTGGTTAAAGTTCTCTTCTGCTTCTTCCTCGTAGTAGTCTCCTTCCTCTTCGTATCCTTGGTTGGTACTAGCGTCTATAAATAAATACGAAGTACACAATCATCAAACAATAATTAACTATCTCTTTTTCAGCATACAAAGGTTCACACTAGATGATCTTGCATCATCACAATCATCACAAGGTTTAAGGCAATAGTCCTATTTATTTTATTTTAGAAAAGTAATTTCCACTCATTGAAAAACTACATAAGATTTAATATTCTCCAATTAAAACATGGGATCATGTTGACACATGTCATCACCACATATTTCAATACTTGGGAATGTGATTTTAAGTGGTGTCACGATTTAATAAGGTTTAACCTTTTTATTTTAATTAATTAAGTGACTAGAAATGCCTATGGGGCATTCTTTTATTACTTGTCCATTATTACTGCAAGTAAACCTAGATACTTTTATATATTCAGAAAGGTCTTATCAAATGTGATTTTTGAGAGTTGGAATCAACTCAAAAGCATTTATGGTTGAATTTTGAAAAATGTTTGAATGCAGAAAAGTCTCTGCCTTGTTATTTTTACTATAGGTGATCTATAAATCCAAATGGTTTGAATCCAACGGGCTTGGATTAAGAATTCAATACCTTTCTAGAAAAATTAGTTTCATGTCATTTGGCTCAGTAAAACTCTCTGAATTGAATTTTAAACCTACTGCCAGAGTTGGGTTTGAAATTAAATAGATAAACCTAAATTCAAACTAACTGGGTCACGCGGGAAATCTAACTGGGCCGGCCCACTGCGCATAACGCGTGCGGGGGCTGGTTAAGTGGTTGTGCCCACGCGTCAGTGAGACAGGGGTGCGAAGGGGTACGGGCTAACTATGACCGTCGGATTAGATCAAGGATCAACGGCTTACGACCATCGTCCTCCTCTGAACAGAACGCGACGGGCTGGAACACTAGCATGGACAGTGGGAGTCTGGGGCGTCTCGCCGAGGCTCAGGCGATGGTCGGCGATGGGAGCGAACGACGAAGTCGACGACGGCGGTTCTTCTGGTACTGGTGGCTCCTCCTAGGGTGGCTTCAATCGACGGCGCCCTTCTCCTCTAGCAGCGGCAGGCTCCGCCGAAATTCTGGCGATGTTGCTCGCGCCTTGCTCCGGGAACGAGTGGTAAGGATCAGTGAGAGGTGGGGAGTGTGATGGTGTGAAGAAAATGAACGGGGAAGGCCTCTATTTATACCGCGACAAGGGAACCGAAGGGTGCGGGCAGAGCTTGTTGGGGTCGGCGTTACAGCGAGCTATGGGCATGGATGACGGTAGGGGATGGTGCCCGGTTCCCTTGCGGTGCTCAAGGAAGTAATGGCGCGGCAAGGGCGGTGCGGTTCGGTTGGAACGCATCGACGCTCTGAAAGGCACCGACGGCGGTTTTGATGACACACAGTGGCTACGGGTCGCGCAGCGGTGAACGGGGTTGTCTTGGAGGTTCCTGGGATGGTGGTGATCACATAGACGGGCGGAAAAGGCAGGGCGCGGTCCGTGCGAGCGTGTCGAGCGTGGCGCTCTAGACATGGTCGCAGAGAAATGGGCGTGTGCGTTATCGGTGGTCTAGTGCTTGGCAAGGGTCGAAGGCTGGATAGGGGTGGCGGTGGACGGTGGCGTGCTTCCTGGACACGGTGGCTAGGCTCGGCGCTTGCTCCTGCTAGCTATCCATGGTCGGCTGTCAAGGGTGCTCTCGGGAAGGCACGGCATGGGGCATTGGGTAGGGGTTAGGTTGGTTCATTGCAATGGTAAACAATGTTTGCAAAGATCACTGCTCAAAACAGTGAAGTTTGGCCAATTTGATTTTCTGTCTCCAAGTGTTTGATGAAATGGTCGATAGAAATTCATATTTGAATTTTTGGTTGAAACTTGTTGGATGCAATGGTCACATACTAGGTAGTCTCTGGTTGATTGGATTTGTCAAGGTGCACTGGTTTGGTTGGGTTTTGAGAAATGGTGATCTTACCATATGAATTAGATTCAATTTTCAATTGTCATTTGAATAGGGTTACCAAATGTTTCTATGGGTTTGAAAGGTGGGCTTGGGTTCACTTTTACTTGGTCTAGAAAGGGTGAAAAGAATTGGATTTGTTTCTGTTTGAAATCTTGGACTAGAAACACTCAAAGTGGTCTAGTGAGCAAGATTGGCAAAAATGACCATTTGCTTGTTTTGTTTGTTTTTGAATTTCTCTTGATTTGATTCTGCTTGGAAATGATTTGTATGATGTTGTTTTCATATTTAAACCAATCCTTGCCATTCATAACAATCAAACAAGTTCATTCAAGCGTTCAAGCATTCATCACATACACACATGCATTCATAATGATTTTAATTAACAAAAGTTTTTGTTAACCCTAAATTTGGGTGATTGGAATTGATAACCTTGATTAATATTTTTGGGATGTTACAATTTCTAATTTGGATTAGTAGAGCTCAATTTATCATAAATTAAATCAAAGTGAATTTGCATAATTTGTTGTAGTCATTGGCATTCGTTCACCACCTTATGATTAGTTATAATTGAGATAATAGAACTATAGAATTCTAGATTTTTACTTTCAGCAAACTCTGTTTACTCTGTGAAATTTGATAATTAGTATTAAATTGAGAGTAACAATTCTAGTGTTAGTATCTTAAGTATCATGTTTACCTCCATGATTCTTGATTTAAATATCAAGATTATCTAGGAGCTGAAAGAATTGTTTCAGAAACCATCATGTGTGGCAGATATAACGATATCTGAAACAGTGTTTTGGTTGCAATATAAAAGACTATAATATATGTTCTCATATTGGATGAGAATTTGCAAAGGTTGGAGATGCTAGACATCCTAATCATCCAAAAGGGTTTTGGAAAGTAATGTTATACTCATGATTCGCCTTTATAAGCTACATTAGCTTGATCATGAAAGTCATCATGATAAGGATGAATAGAAGATGTATGTAAAGTGTTTACTACACTAAAAGATTACTAAAGAATGGATTTTGAAAGAATGTCGATCATTTGATGATGGTGATCTACTTCAAAGTGCAAGTCCAAAGGTATTATTAATTGAATATACATGCTTTGGACTATGTGTCATGTATATGGCGCCACTTTTGATGTTGATATATTCTTTTAAAAGTAAAAGAAAATGCTGAAAGATAATATATAAAATATATTTGGCAGAAAAGAAAAGAATGGAAATATCCATTTTAGGTATATATATGATATACATGTTATGGTTGTATTCTTTGCTTGTTAAACAATGTGTTTCTTGGGTATTGGATACCGAATTGGTTGGTATGAAATTTCATACAGAACGACGCAATTCATGAACTACAATGTCCTAAGTAACTAGCAAGAGAATATGTGATGATGATCTTCGAAAACAAACAAGCCGTTGTTTGTATTTTTTGTTGACATCAAAGTATGCCTTCAAGATTTGTTTTAATAATCGTTATTTAAATCAGGTATTATGAGAACAAAGATTGTTCAAATAATTACCGTATTCCATATAAGATGGTTGATTTACAAATCTAGTTGGAGAAATCACATCCATAAAACTAATGCTAAAATGTTGCAAGACAAATGATTGAAAGATCACTTACAAAGTGACATCGCCGTTTAAATTATATTGGAAAGAAAACATGAAGAAACACCATTTTCATGGATTTTTGGAGTCTTTGATTTGATAAAATGACGCTTGTGAAACTTTCCTCGGGATAATTAAAATTTTGTTCAAAGGCCAAAGAAGAACGAATGACTAAAATATTTGAATTTATACATATCGATGTATGTAGTCCATTATGTGTAGTCGTGAGCCTCATATGCTTTCTTCGGAAATTTGAGTGAATATTCACTTAATGAGAAAGAAGTATGAAATATTTGAAAACATTCAAAGACTTTCAAGATGAAATGGAAAATCATTGTAACAAGAAAATTAATGATTTATGATTTTATCATAAAGGGATTTATTTGAGTTACAAGTGTAACAAGAAAATAAATAATTTATGATTTTATCATAAAGGGATTTATTTGAGTTGCAAGTTTAGCAAAACACCTAGATTTGCATATCCCGAAACACCATAGGATTATGGAGTGTTTGAGATTTGTAATGAAACCTTGTTTGACATGGTTGGATCAAAGGTGTTATTTATAAAACTACCATTATGTTTTAAAAGATTAAAGCTTTAGAGACTACCGCTTTTGCACTGAAAAGAGCTCCATCTTGATCTGTTGAAATGACACCATGTAAGTTATGGTTTGGGGTAAAACCCAAGTTGTCCTTTCTTTAATTTTGGTATGCTAAGCACAAGTAAGATGTTTACAACCAAAGTTGGATGAGCATGTCTTTGTAGGTTATTTCGAATAACCATTGGGTATTCCTCCATAACACCAAGGACAAAAGGGTTTTTCGCTTGAAATGTGAAGTTTCTTGAAAGAGGAATTTTTCGCAAAAGTTAAGTGGGAGGACAATAGAACTTTGATAAGGTTAATGAACCTTAGTTATATGTGCTGAGTTACGCAGCACCGAAAAACGTTCTGGAGGTAGCCACAATTCTCATGACTCACGTGCCTCAAAGGTTGTGGCCATGGAGGTCTAAGTTCCTATTGAACCAAGTAGATCGGATAAACAATCAAATGCCAAGATTTGAGAGTAAATCATTATTGTTTGACAATGATGAACCGACTGTGTGCAAAGAAGCGATGATGGGCCCTGACTCCGTCAAATGACTTGAAGCCATAAAATCCATGATAGTTCCATACACGAGAAATTAAGTTTTGAACTTGGAAGACCCTCCGGAAAGGTGTAAAACCCTATCGGTCGGATTTGGATCTATAAAGAAATAGACATGGATGTTTCACATCTATGAAATAGTCGACATGTCGATAAAGTTTTTACGACAATGTTCAAGGAGTTGACTATGACAAAATTTGATCTTTCATAGCGATATTTAGTCTCGACGGATTAATGTAGCAACCACTACATATAATTTTGGTATATGGTAGATGAATAAACAAAAGAAAGTTCTTCTAATAGAATGGTTACCTAGGACGTGTAAAAGACACGGTCCAAAGGGTTTTGTTAATTCAAAGGATGCTAAAAAGGTCATGCAAACTTCAACGGTTGAAGTAAGCATCGCATAGTTGGAATCTTCATCGTGATGAAACTGTTAAAGGAGTTTTCATCAGGAGACGATGAAGATGCTTGCATTTTCAAGAAATTAAGTGGGAGCGCTGAGACATATTTCTAATACATTATGTGGAGGACATCTTGTTGGTTGGAAATGGTGTATCTTTTATTGACAAAGGTTAAGAATTTCATTTCGATGAAAGACTTGGGAAAAATCCGAATATTTAGCATGAATGTCTACATGGATAGACTGTAACGCTAATATGGTTGTGCCAGACGTACATATATGAGATATTGAAGGAGTTCAATATATAAACAATGAGAAACGTTTCTTGTGACATGGAAAAGAATTGAATCAAGATTCAAGTGTATCGACACTTGATAAGTGAAACAAGATTCAAGTGCTTTGACACTTGATGAGTGAAATCACAAGAATGTTTTGATTAATCATACCATGATATGTACACATCCAGATATGTCCTATGCTCTAAACGTTATGAGCATATACCAGAATGAATCACAAGATGATCATTGGACGATAGTAAGGAAATTCTTATGATCTTTTGGAAGAACTAAGAATATATTTGTGTAGAGGTGACAAACACTTACATATAGTTCATTGTAAAGCGCTACATTGATACTAGTTTTGTCACAAGATACAAATTAAGTTTATCTCAATTTAAACTATGGGTGGCACAACAAAATGGAAAGAAGTTTCCATGATGGATTTGGATGAATTCCAAAGTTAAGACATTGTAACGGATACTACAACAAAAGTCTAAGTATATGACTGCTATAATAGCAGCAAAGGAGGGCATTTGTGTCAAGTAGTTTGTTATCAAACTAATGTGTGGTTCGCAATGGGCTAACACTAAAGATATATTATACGACAATAGTATCGACATGATTTAATGTAGGGTTCGCAACATAGAAAACAAAAAATTTCCTATGATGGAAACTATGTACCAAGATCTATATACTAGATACAAACAACGGGCGGATGTATATCCGTAGAG
Organism: Avena sativa; assembly: GCA_916181665.1. Taxonomy (NCBI): domain Eukaryota; kingdom Viridiplantae; phylum Streptophyta; class Magnoliopsida; order Poales; family Poaceae; genus Avena; species Avena sativa. Next base: position 331,942,732 of record OV702283.1, read on the forward strand.
AACATACCCTTGAAGACCGACAAAGCTTAATGAGTTCAACTCGTGGTTGATGTAGACGATCTCTTACCGATCTCAAGATCGAGAGGAAGTCCTAGCACCGCAAATCAGCAGCACATCCGTGCTCGCACACACGTTCGAGGCACCGAGCAACCTCTGCCTCCTCGCTCCAGTGATGCAGCGGAAGCACAACTCTTTCTTGCCGAATAGCCACCGGGAACATGTATCTCGCTAGTCCGAGACCATGGGGGATAAATTCTAGAGGGGGAGAGAGATCCTTCACGAGGAGGTGTGAGAGACAAGTGAGGAGGGGGGCTCCTTTTATAGGAGGAGGGGGGCACCCAAGGGGGTGGCCGCCGGCCATGGGGGCTGCCCCCTCCCCTCCTTCATTCATGTGGGTGGACACTCCACTCACAAAAATGCCCTTTAAATTCCCTCCACTCAAATTCCCATTAAATTTCCACCAAATTTAATGCAAACTCTCATTAAATAAAACTCTTTTATTTTATTCAGAATTTTGTCAATTACTTTAATGACAAACATTCACAAATAACCCCTTGCTAGAATTCCATTTCACATGCATAACCACTTTATGCAATTTCACCCGAAAACCTGTTTCGGTATCTAGTGAAATAAATTCATGCGCTTGTTCATTCTTTCGGCATGAAACTTTTGCTCCGATTGGATGTCGGTGTCTCTTAAGTGTGTCACCCTACGGTTTGTTAATAATGCGGACATGATCGAGACCCCTCTCGGATCAATAATCAGAAGCGGGATCTGGAGACCCATACTGACTCCCACACATTCAACGATGACTTTCTTGTGATCGTCGGAACCTTTTACGCTAGTATCTTAATCCCTTTGTTTCACGATATATTACATGTCCGAGATTCGATCATAGGTATCTCCATACCTAGTTTGATCTCGTTACCGACATGCACTCTTTTCTTGTTCCCGTGATATAACATTCTAGTGATCAAATCACTTGCTTGCAAGCTAATCAATGTGATATCACCGAGAGGGCCCAGAGTATATATATCCGTCATCGGGATGAACAAATTCCACTCTCAATCCATGAGCCTCAACATAACACTTTATTAGTTCTGAATCCATCTTTATAATCACCCTGTTACGGTGTGACGTTTGATGTTATCAAGAAACTCTTCCGGTGTTAGTGATTGGCATGATCTCATGGTCTAAGGATTAGGATCACTTCGTAAGTTGTTATAGCAATATAAACTCAATGACTTTGATCGTAATGCTATACTTCGGATGAATGTTCATCACACCATTACACTAATGTTGTGATCCCGTTATTAACAACATCCAATGTCCATGATCAGGAAACCTTGATCATCTTGTTAATCAATGAGCTAGTTTATGAGAGAGGCATAACTAGGAACTTTATGTTTGTTTATTAAACACACATGTATTAATGTTTCCGTATTAATACAATTATAACATGCAAATAAACATCTATCATATACTTGGAATACACATAATAAACACTTTATTATTGCCTCTCAGGGCATATTCCCTTCAGTCTCCCACTTGCACTAGAGACAATAATCTAGTTACATAGTGATAAATCTAACACCCATTGAGTTCTGGTGTTGATCATGTTTTGCTCTAGGGAGAGTTTTAATCAACGGATCTGCTACATTGAGATCCGTATGTACTTTACAAATCTTTATATCTCCATCCTTGACATGCTCGCGGATGGAGTGAAACCGGCGCTTAATATGCTTGGAATGCTTGTGAGACCTTGGTTCTTTGGCATTGGCAATGGCACCATTGTTGTCACAATAGATCACCATTGGGTCCAACCCGTTTGCAACCACTCCTAGTTCGGATATGAACTCCTTCATCCAAACTGCTTCCTGAGCCGCTTCTGAAGCAGCAACATATTCGGCCTCCATTGTTGATCCCGCTACCACAGGTTGTTTGGAGCTCCTCCAACTAACCGCTCTGCCATTCATGAGAAATACATATCCGGATTGAGACTTAGAGTCATCCGGATCGGTGTCAAAGCTAGCGTCAACATAACACTTAGCAACGAGCTCTTCTTCACCTCCGTATACAAGAAACATATCCTTAGTTCTTCATAAGTACTTAAGGATATTCTTGACCGCTATCCAGTGTTCCAAACCTGGATCCGATTGGTACCTACTAGTCAAACTAATAGCATGTGCTACATCCGGTCTTGTACATAGCATGGCATACATTATAGAAACTATGGCTGAAGCATTGGGGACTTTGTCCATTATCTCTCTTTCTTCCACCGAAGCCGGACTTTGAGTCTTACTCAATGTCTTGCCTTGCAACATAGGTAAGAACCCCTTCTTACTTCCGTCCATTTTAAACTTCTTTAAAATCTTATCAAGGTATGTACTTTGCGATATCCCTATTAGGCGCCTAGATATATCTCTATAGATCTTTATGCCTAATATGTATGACGCTTCACCTAGGTCCTTCATTGAAAATTTGCTGTTTAGATAACTTTTAACACTGTTTAAAAGATCTATATCATTTCCGGTCAATAATATATCATCCACATATAATATCAGAAATGCCACATTGCTCCCACTCACTTTCTTGTAAATACAAGCTTCTCCATAAGTTTGGACAAATCCAAACTCTTTGATCACCTCATCAAAGCGGAGATTCCAACTTCGTGATGCTTGCTTCAATCCATAGATGGATCGCTGAAGCTTGCACACCTTGTTAGCATCCTTAGGATCGACAAAACCCTTTGGTTGTATCATATACAACTCTTCTTCAATATTACCATTGAGAAACGCGGTTTTGACATCCATCTGCCATATCTCATAATCGAAATATGCAGCAATTGCTAACATAATCCTAACTGACTTTAGCATCGCTACGGGAGAGAATGTCTCATCGTAGTCAACTCCTTGAATTTGTCGAAACCCCTTTGCGACAAGTCGAGCTTTATAGACGGTCACATTACCATCAGCATCAGTTTTCCTTTTGAAAATCCATTTGTTCTGCACGGCCTTTCGGTCGTGAGGTAATTCCACCAAGTTCCAAACTTGATTTTCATACATGGATTCCATCTTGGATTTCATGGCTTCTAATCATTTGTTGGAATCCGGGCTCATCATCGCTTCTTCATACGTCGCAGGGTCATCATTTTCATCAACCATGAAATTCATGACAGGATTTCCGTACAGCTCGGGAGCTGCATGCGTCCTGCGAGGTTTGGTAGTACTCTCTTTCGGAGTTTCATGATCATTATCATTAGTTCCCTCTTCAACAGGTGGAGCCAACTCCGGAACAACTTCCGGCGCTGCGCTACTCGCCATACTTTGAAGAGAAGGTTCCATAACCTCTTCGAGTTCTACCTTCCGACTACTGACACCTTTCGCGAGAAACTCTTTCTCTAGAAAGGATCCATTCTTGGCAACAAAAACCTTGCCCTCGGATCTGTGATAGAAGGAATACCCAATAGTTTCCTTAGGGTATCCTATGAAGACGCATTTTTCCGCTTTGGGTTCGAGTTAATCCGGTTGAAGTTTCTTCACATAAACATCGCATCCACAAACTTTAAGAAAAGACAGCTTAGGTTTGTTTCCAAACCACAATTCATACGGCGTCTTTTCAACGGATTTAGATGGTGCCCGATTTAAAGTGAATGCAGCAGTTTCTAGTGCATAACCCCAAAATGACAACGGCAAGTCCGTCAGAGACATCATAGATCGATAATAAAGTACGATTACGACGTTCCGACACACCATTTCGCTGTGGTGTTCCGGCAGGTGTGAGTTGTGAAACAATTCCACACTCTTTCATGTGAGTGCTAAACTCGTAACTTAGATACTCACCTCCACGGTCGGACCGTAGAAATTTGATCTTTCTATTACGATGATTTTCCACTTCATTATGAAATTCCTTGAACTTTTCAAAGGTTTCAGACTTGTGTTTCATCAAGTAGATATAACCATATCTACTCAAATCATCCGTGAAAGTAAGAAAATAACGATATCCACCTCGCGCCGACACACTCATTGGACCACATACATCAAAATGTATGATTTCCAATAAATCTGTCGCCCGTTCCATTGAACCGGAAAACGACGTTCTAGTCATCTTGCCCATAAGGCATGGCTCACATGTATCAAATGATTCAAAATCAAGTGATTCCAAAAGTCCATCCGAATGGAGCTTCTTCATGCGTTTAACGCCAATATGACCTAGACGGCAGTGCCACATATATGCGGATATATCATCATTAAGTTTAATCCTTTTAGCATCAACATTATGAATATGTGTAACATTATCATCGAGATCTAATAGAAATAAATCATTCATCATCGGTGCATGACCATAAAAGATTTCATTCATATAAATGGAACAACCATTGTTCTCAGATTTAAATGAATAACCACTTCGCATCAAACACGATCCAGATACAATGTTCATGCTCAGTGCAGGCACCAGGTAAGAATTATTCAAGTTTATAACTAATCCCGATGGCAAGTGGAGAGGCAGCGTTCCGACGGCGATCACATCAACGCTTGATCAATTGCCGACACGCATCTTGACCTCACCCCTTGCTAGCGGTCGCTTGTTCCGCAGCCCCTGATTCGAGTTACAAATATTAGCAACTAAACCGGTATCAAATACACAGGTGCTACTGCGAGCACTAGTCAAGTACACATCAATAACATGTATATCATATATACCTTTGTTTGCCTTGCCGGCCTTCTTGTCTGCCAGATACTTGGGGCAGTTGCGCTTCCAGTGGCCAGTCCCCTTACAATAGTAGCACTCGGTATCAGACTTAGGTCCAACTCGGGGTTTCTTTTCAGGCACGGCAACAGGCTTGCCGCCCTTACTTCCCTTCCGTTTTCCCTTCTTGTCTTTCTTGAAACCAGTGTTCCTATTGATCATCAACACTTGATGTTCCTTTTTGATCTCCACTTCTGAAGTTTTAAGCATTGACAAAAGCTCGGGGAGAGACTTCTTCATGCCTTGCATATTATAGTTCATCACAAAGCTCTTATAGCTAGGTGGCAGAGACTGCAGAACACGATGGATGCCTAAGTCAATCGGAATCGTTATTCCCAAGTACACAAGCTTATCGGCGTAACCCGACATCTTGAGTAGATGCTCACTAACGGAGCTGTGCTCTTCCATCATGCAGCTAAAGAACTTTTCTGAAGCATTGTAGCTCTCTACAGCAGCATGTGTGTCGAAAAACATTTTCAACTCACCCATTGTATCAAATGCATTGCCGTTTTCGAAACGCTTTCGAAGTTCCGGCTCTAGCCCATACAATATGCCGCAATGAACTAAGTTGTGGTCGCACTAACGAGTCTGATAGACATTCATCTCCTCGTCAGGGGCATCCTCTAAAGGTGGGGGGCCTAATGGCGCTTCTAGCACGTATTGCTTTTGTGCAGCAGAGAGGAGAATCCTCAAATTCATGCCCCATTCGGTAAAGTTGCTACCGTTTGTTGCTAGTTTCTCTTTCTCCATGAACACATTGAAATTAAAAGCAGGTGGTGCCATCTACAACAAAATTTGTAAAGTTTAGACTAAGTGTATGATAGATTGAGTTCAACTAATCCATATTACGAATGAATTCCCACTCAAAAACGACATCCCTCATGCCTTTTTGGTGATTACATGAACCAAATCCACTACACCAAGTCTGATCATCACGTGAGTCGGTGTAGCTTCAAAGGCGAGCATCAAATGGGGATCATATCAACTATATGACTCATGCTTAACCTTTCGGTCCGTGTTCCTAGGCCATGTATGTACATGCTAGGCTCGCCAATTTAGAACCTTAGTATTCGCGTGTGTAACTGTTTTACACCCGAAATATGGTCGTGGATCCAAGAACACCCGATCATCACGTGATGTCTTGGAGCGACGAAAACATAATCGGTGCATACTAAAGGAAGAACACATTCTTATCTTGATATTTAAAATAGGGATCATCTTATTATGCTAACAAAGTGCTAAACAAGCAATATAAGATGCTATCAAACATCACATGTTTATTAGTGAAATTATATGGTTCCCGCAGATGATATATATCATGTGCATCGTGGTATGATCACTATCATACCTATATGTGTAAATCCAAGGTCTATGGAGTTTACACGCTATGTGTGTTGTAAGAGTATCATCTCATACTTCTACTTACAACACTACCATATCATAACACTAGCCCAGCAACAATCTAAACTAGATGCCTCTAATTTATCCATTGCAAGTTTTACGTGGCTTAGGGATTTCGAGATAGAACCGTTCTTACCTACGAACATGAACCACAACGAGGATAACCAAATTGTTGACAACTCGCTTGCAAAATAGATATTGACTATAGTAGGAGAGACAGACACCCGCTAGCCACTTATGCAAACTAGTTGCATGTCAAGCGTGGAACAGGTCTCATGTGCGAGGACATGTAAAGTTTGTCCGGGCCGCTTCATCCCACTATGCCACCAATATCCAAAATTACAACAAAGGAGAAACAACATGATCATCATCACCCACATACTCATATGTGTACTACCCGTGTAAAGTATCTACGCATAGATCCGGCTCTGATACCACTGTAGGGTTCGCAGCATAGAAAACAAAAATTTTCCTACGATGGGAACTATGTACCAAGATCTATCTACTAGATACAAACAACGGGCGGATGTATATCCGTAGAGAACATACCCTTGAAGACCGACAAAGCTTAACGAGTTCAACTCGTGGTTGATGTAGACGATCTCTTGCCGATCTCAAGACCGAGAGGAAGTCCTAGCGCCGCAAATCAGCAGCGCATCCGTGCTCGCACACACGTTCGAGGCACCGAGCAACCTCCGCCTCCTCGCTCCAGCGATGCAGCAGGAGCACAACTCTTTCTTGCCGAATAGCCACCGGGAACATGTATCTCGCTAGTCCGAGACCATGGGGGATAAATTCTAGAGGGGGAGAGAGATCCTTCACGAGGAGGTGTGAGAGACAAGTGAGGAGGGGGGCTCCTTTTATAGGAGGAGGGGGGCACCCAAGGGGGTGGCCGCAGGCCATGGGGGCTGCCCCCTCCCCTCCTTCATTCATGTGGGTGGACACTCCACTCACAAAAATGCCCTTTAAATTCCCTCCACTCAAAAGTCCACTCAAATTCCCATTAAATTTCCACCAAATTTAATGCAAACTCTCATTAAATAAAACTCTTTTATTTTATTCAGAATTTTGTCAATTACTTTAATGACAAACATTCACAAATAACCCCTTGCTAGAATTCCATTTCACATGCATAACCACTTTATGCAATTTCACCCGAAAACCTGTTTCGGTATCTAGTGAAATAAATTCATGCGCTTGTTCATTCTTTCGGCATGAAACTTTTGCTCCGATTGGATGTCGGTGTCTCTTAAGTGTGTCACCCTACGGTTTGTTAATAATGCGGACATGATCGAGACCCCTCTCGGATCAATAATCAGAAGCGGGATCTGGAGACCCATACTGACTCCCACACATTCAACGATGACTTTCTTGTGATCGTCGGAACCTTTTACGCTAGTATCTTAATCCCTTTGTTTCACGATATATTACATGTCCGAGATTCGATCATAGGTATCTCCATACCTAGTTTGATCTCGTTACCGACATGCACTCTTTTCTTGTTCCCGTGATATAACATTCTAGTGATCAAATCACTTGCTTGCAAGCTAATCAATGTGATATCACCGAGAGGGCCCAGAGTATATCTATCCGTCATCGGGATGAACAAATTCCACTCTCAATCCATGAGCCTCAACATAACACTTTATTAGTTCTGAATCCATCTTTATAATCACCCTGTTACGGTGTGACGTTTGATGTTATCAAGAAACTCTTCCGGTGTTAGTGATTGACATGATCTCATGGTCTAAGGATTAGGATCACTTCGTAAGTTGTTATAGCAATATAAACTCAATGACTTTGATCGTAATGCTATACTTCGGATGAATGTTCATCACACCATTACACTAATGTTGTGATCCCGTTATTAACAACATCCAATGTCCATGATCAGGAAACCTTGATCATCTTGTTAATCAACGAGCTAGTTTATGAGAGAGGCATAACTAGGAACTTTCTGTTTGTTTATTAAACACACATGTATTAATGTTTCCGTATTAATACAATTATAGCATGCAAAATAAACATCTATCATATACTTGGAATACACATAATAAACACTTTATTATTGCCTCTCAGGGCATATTCCCTTCATTTAAACCCAAGGAACTAAAGGTCTCACCAAAACACCAATTTATACAATGCCATCTCATTGGAGAACGAGTGATGCGTGAAGACGCAAAGACATGCAAATACACACGGACCTGAAAGTGTCAGATCCGTAGATTATGTTAACCACTTGCAATCGCGTATATGGAACACCAGAAAGCCATAGGTGTTCAATACGCAAAGTTTCTAAACTAGAATATTGTTTCTAGTGCAAGTGGGAGACTGAAGGGAATATGCCCGAGAGGCAATAATAAAGTGGTTATTATCCTTATTTATGATAAATGTTTATTTTGCATGCTATAATTGTATTAATACGGAAAATTTAATACATGTGTGTTTAATAAACAAAAATAAAGTTCCTAGTTATGCCTCTCTTATAAACTAGCTCGTTGATTAACAAGATGATCAAAGGTTTCCTGATCATGTACATTGGATGTTATTAATAACGAGGTCACAACATTGTTGGAATGATGTGATGAACATGCATCCGAAGTATAGCATTAAGATCAAGGTCATTGTGTTTATATTGCTATAACATCATACGAAGTAATCTTAGTCCTTAGACCATGAGATCATGTCAATCACTAACACCGGAAGAGTATCTTGATAACATCAAATGTCACACCGTAACATGGTGACTATAAAGATGGGTTTAGTGCTACGAAGGTGTTATGTTGTGGATCAAGAGTGGAATTTGTCCATCCCGATGACAAAGAGATATACTGTGGGCCCTCTCGGTGATATCACATTAGTTAGATTGCAAGCAAGTGATTTGATCACTAGAATGTTATATCACGGGAACGAGAAAAGAGTATATGTCGGTAACGAGATCAAACTAGGTATGGAGATACCGATGATCGAATCTCGTACATGTAATATATCGCGAGACAAAGGGATTGAGTTACATGCGTATAAGGTTCACACGATCACAGAAGTCATCGTTGAATGTGTGGGAGTCAGTACGGATCTCCAGGTCCTGCTGCTGATCATTGATCAGAGAGGGGTCTCGATCATGTCTACATTATTCGTGAACCGTAGGCTGACACACTTAAGGGATACCGAAACCATTCGGAGAAAATGATATGCCAGAGAAAGAAAAAGAAAGCGCATGAATTTATTTCACTAGACACCGGAATCGTTTCGGTTGAAATTGCTAAAACTGGCTCTGCATGTGAAATTGAATACTAGCAAGGGGTTTTATGTGAATGTTTGTTAATTAAAGTAATTAACAAAATTCTGAATAAAATAAATAAAAAGAGTTTTATTAAATGAGAGTTTGCATTAATTTTGGTGGAAAATTAATGCATGTGAGTGGAGGTGTTTTTATGTGAGTGGAGCATCCACCACATGAATGAGGGAGAGGTGGGGGCACCCTCCATGGCCGGCGGCCATGCCCCCTTGGGCTGCCCTTCCCCTATAAAAGGACCCCCTCCTCTCACTTCTCACACACACACCTCCTCGCGAAGGATCTCTCTCCCCCTTTAGAATTTCCCCATGGTCTCGGATCAGCGAGATACATGTTCCCGGTGGATTTTTCTGGAAGGATTTGTTGCTTCCGCTGCTTCGTTGGAGCGAGGGCACGGAGGTTGTCGGGGTACCCATACGTGTGTGCGATCACGGATGCACCATTGCTTTGTGGTGCTGGAATGGATGGTGCTGGACTTGCTGGACCGGATGGACTTCTTCTCGATCTTGAGATCGGAAAGTGTTCGACTACATCATCCACGAGTACAACCTCGTTAACGCTATTCGGTCTTCGAGGGTATGTATTCTTTGGATGTATATCCACCCGTTGCTTCTATCTAGTTGATAGACCTTGGTACATAGTTGTTCCTATTGTAGGAAAATTTTTGTTTTCTATGCTGCGAACCCTTCACGTTCATGATCCGGATCTCATCTATTTGTAATCATGCATGTTGTGTTTGCGGGGATCCGATGGATATTGAGATTACTATGTCATATTGATTAATGGTTTTGTATTATTGATTCTATCATGTATGTGTTGTTTGTGATCTTGCATGCTCTCCGTTGTTAGTAGCTATCTTAGCCAAGTAGTTGTTAGTGACTCCAAGAGGGGTATTTATGCTCGATAGTGGGTTCATGCCTCTATTTAATCTAAGGGAAGTGACAGAAATCTCTAAGGTTGTAGATGTGTTGTTGCCACTAGGGAGAAAACAACAGTCTCTTGTTCATGGAACAAGTGGATTGTTTACCTTACACACTTTGCTTAAAGCAGTTGTCTGTTGCTTGCAACTTAATACTGGAGGGGGTTCGGATGATAACCCAAAGGTGGACTTCTAGTCATAGATGCAGTTGGATGGCGGTCTATGTATCTTGTTGTATTGCCTAATCGAATCTCATAGGATCATGATGTCTATTATTGCATTGTTATGCCTTGGTCAGTCTTGTCAATTGCCCTACTGTAATTTGTTTACCCAGCATGCCAGGTTTGTTTATCTAAGGAGAACACCTCTAGTGAACTATGGACCCCGGTCCAATATTTACAGCTCAGTTGACTATAGAGCCTCGTTGGGAAACCCCAAGAGCAAGGTGTGATGAACACAACAACAAGTTTTCCTCAGTTATGTAACCAAGGTTATCGAACCAGTAGGAGTAAGGAAACAACTCCAAGGTGTTTCTAGCAACTTGGAACATGCACAACACAAACTCAAGACTTTGCCCCAACTTGCAGTGAGGTTGTCAATCTCACTGGTTTGCTGAAAACAAAGGATTAAACGTATAGTGTGGAAGATAATAGTTGCTTGTAGAAAGTAAACGGTAATAGTAGATGATGTATCAATGGTAAAGATTGTACCGGGGTCCATAGTTCACTAGATGTGTTCTCCTTAATATAGATAACATGATGGGCGAACAAATTACAGCGGGGCAATTGACAGGTTGAGAAAGCATAACAATGCAAATACTAGACATCATGATTCCTATGAGATTTGATTGAGCATTACAACAATAAACATATACCGTAATCCAACTACATCTATGACTAATAATCCACCTTCAGGTTATCATCTGAACCCATCTAGTATTAAGTTGTAAGCAACGGATAATTGCATTAAGCAATGTGTGTAAAGTAAACAATACAATTGTTCCATGAACAAAAGATTGTTGTTTTCTCCCTAGTAGCAACATCACATCTACAACCTTAGAGATTTATGTCACTTCCCCAAATTACTAGAGGCATGAACCTACTATCGAGCATAAATACTCCCTCTTGGAGTCAGAAGTATCTACTTGGCCAAGATAGCTACTAGCAACGGAGAGCATGCAAGATCACAAACAACACAGACATGATAGAATCAATAATCAATTGACATGATAGAATCAATAATCAATCTGACATAGTATCTCAATATCCATCGGATCCCCACAAACACAACATGTATGATTACAAATAGATGATCTTGATCATGAACAGAGCTCACAAGATTAAACGAGATAGCACAAAGGAGGATAAACAACCATCTAGCTATTGTATGGACCCATAGTCCAAGGGTGAACTACTCACGCATCATACCAGAGGCTGGCATGGTGATGAAGAAGGCCTCCGGGATGATATCTCCCCTCCGGCAGGGTACCAGGAAGAGCTTCAGATCCTCCCGATCTAGGGATGATGGTGGCGGCGGCTACAGACTGTTTCCTAGAGATCTCATCGGGTGTTTAGGATTTCTACATAGGGGTGACTTTATAGGCGAAGAGGCAAGGTCGGTTGAGGGCCAGGGGGACCACACCCTGCCCTGGCACGGCCTAGGGTGAACCCACGCCGGGGGGCGTGGCCAACCTATGGCGCCCCTCCGTCTCTCCTTTGGACTCCGTGTTCCCTCCGGTAAAATATTGACTTTGGATTTTGTCCCGTCCAATTCCGAGAATATTTCCTTACTAGCTTATTCTAAAACCAAAAATAGCAGAAAACAGGCAACTGGCACTACGACATCTTGTTAATAGGTTAGTCCCAGAAAATGTATAAATATACCTCAAAGTGTAGACAAAGCATAGAAAAGTTGATACTAAACAAGCATTGAACATCAAAAATTATAGATACGTTTACGATGTATCAAACATCCCCAAGCTTAACTCCTGCTCGTCCTCGAGTAGGTAAGTGATAAAAAGAATAATTTTTGAGGTGACATGCACCATCACAATCTTGATCAAAACATTTTCAAAGCATTGAAAGTTGCGATCAAAGTACTCTAAACATGAGCATGAAAGATGTAGTTCTAACAATAAGACAGAGCAACTATGTTGCAACATGAAAGGAATACAAACAAACATCATGAATAACTATGCATTAAAATACGTTTGTTTGTTTCACATATAGAAAATATAGCATAGTGGTATTCATGGAGTAGATACAAGGGTGACTAGATACAAATAGTTCAGGAACAAGCAATATCAACATTATGAATCAAGCAATAAATTTTGGGACAATGCACATAAAACTAAGAATGACAACTATGCTCTCTTAATTGTTAGAATTATGCCCTAGAGGCAATAATAAATATGTTATTGTTATAATTCTTGTTCATGATAAAGTTTATATTCCATGCTAGAATTGTATTAAGCGGAAACTTTGATACTTGTGTGGTTTATGAACAACACCGTGTCCCTAGTACGCCTCTATGGAATAGCTCATTGATTAATGATGGTTAAGGTTTCCTAACCATAGACATGAGTTGTCGATTGATAATGAGACCATGTCATTAGGAGAATGATATGATGGACAGACCCAAATCAAGCAGAGCAATTAGATCATGTTATCATGTTCATCTTTGCGAAGCTTTTTCTTATGTCAAATATTGTATTACTTAGACCATGAGATAATGCAACTCCCTGGTATCGGAAGGAATCTTTGAGGTCATCAAATGTCATCCTATGTGAGGGTGATCATAAAGGTGTCTCTCGGGTGATCAGAAAGTACTTGTTGGGTTGTATGTATCGATATGGAATTTGTCCCTCACGAGTCAGAGAGATATACTTTGGTCCCACTCGATAATCGATATCAACACCGCTTGCAAGAACATGGTTAAGGAGTTAATCACAAAGTGATATCAGATTACGGAATGAGTAAAGTACTTGCCGTGAACGAGATTGAACTAGGTATGTCGATACCAACGATCGAATCTCGGGCAAGTAAAATATCGCGTGACGAAGGGAATATATATATGGGATTAATTGAATCCTGGCATCGTGGTTCATCCGATATGATCATCGATGAATATGTGGGAGTCAATATGGGTTTCCAGATCCCGCTGTTGATTATTGATAAAAGATCATGTCTGCATATTCTCGAACCCATAGGGTCACACACTTAACGTGTCTCGACGCTAGGATAGAATGGATAAATGGTTTATGAGTTTTTGTTCGGAGTCTTAGATGAGATCCAGGACATCATGAGAGGTTCCGAAATGGTCCGGAGAATAAGATTCATATAAAGGAAAGCAGTTTTTGGATTTTGGAATCGTTTCGGAGTATTCGGTATTGTGCCGGAAGGTTCTAGAAGCTTCCGGAGTGGGACCAACGTGGCCCCACTTGTCGGAGGGGTGTGTGGGCCTACGAGGGAGTGCCCTGGCCGCTTTGGGCCAGGGGCACAAGGCCCCATAGGCCCAGCCGGCCAAACCCTAGGGGAAACCCTAGGGAAACCTTCTAGAAGGGGGGAGACTTGCCCCCCACTCCACCCTTGGGGACGCCGCCCTAGGGCTTGGAGGAGGGGCCAAGGGGGCCGGCCAGCCCCCTATATAAGGTGGGCAGGGGGCGCACCCTCCCGTCACCCCAAACCCTAGCCGACAGCTGCTGCCCTTCCTCTCTCTCTCTCCCGACTGCGTGTAGGCAAAGCCCTGCTGCAGAAACTCTCCACCATAGCACCACGCCGTCGTGCTGCAGATCCAGTCCATATCTCCACCCCACTTGCTGGAGCAATGAAGGAGGAGACGTCGCGGCACCGTACGTGTGCATCTCTCGGAGGCGCCGCCATTTACGGCGTAGGGTCGGATCGGATCGCGAGGAGGAGACGGCTAGTACGACTACACCAACCACGTTCTGTTGAATGTTTCCGCTGTGCGATTTCTTCAAGGGTATGAAGATCTCATCTATCCCTCTCGTTGATTGCATCTCCTAGATTAGATCTTGGCTTTCTCGTTCACATCCGTAGAATTTTTTTGATTTACTATGCTGCGAAACCCTTCAGTGGTAACAGAGCTAGATCTATGCGTAGATGTGTTTCACGAGTAGAACGCAACATGCTTGTTGCGGGCGTTGATGTTTTATGTTGCAAGCCTCTTGTTGTGTACTTCTTATGGCGCGGCATAGTGAGATCGAAGCGGTCCAGGCCAACTTTACACGACCTCGTTCGTGAGACCGGCTCCGCACTTGACGTGTGGCTTGTTCCACACATGCGGCTGGTGGATGCCAGTTTCTCTCACTATAGTAGTCATGGGATTTACAGCGGATGTTAGCAACCATAATATCACCGTTGTGGCTTTCCGTAGGTAAGAATGATTCTTAGCTTGTTACTCCCATAAGCCACGTAAAACATGCAACAACAAAGTAGAGGCGTCTAACTTGTTTTTGCAGGGAGTGTTTTGTGATATGGTATGGCCCAAGATATGATGTGTATGTTGTATGCAATGATCATGTTTTGTAATATTTCACGACTTGCATGTCAATGAGTACACAACCGGCAGGAGCCATATGATTGTCTTTATAATTGTGTATGACCTGTGTGTCAACTTCTTATACGCCATGTAATAGCTTTACTTTATCGCTAAGTAGTTAGCAATAGTTGTAGTTGCTATTCGTGGTGGAGGAAATCATGGTGGAGTGATGGAGATCATGCTGGCGCGCACAAGATGGAGATCATTGCGCGGAGATTGGCTATACCATGTCACATAAAATTATATGCATGTGATGTTTATCCTTTTATGTAACTTATTATGCTTAGATCCCGACGGTAGCATTATAAGATGATTCCTCACTTAAAGATCAAGATAAAATTGTGTTCTCCCATGTACGCACCGTTGCGGAAGTTCGTCGTGTTCAAGCACCTCGTGATGATCGGGTGCTATAAACTCTACGTTCACATACAACGGGTGCAAGCCAGTTTTGCACACGCGGAAATACTTGGGTTTGACTTGACGAGCCTAGCATGTACAGACATGGCCTCGGAACAAACGAACCGAAAGGTTAAGCATGAGTCATATGAATGATATGATCGACACTTTGTTGTCCACCATTGAAACCACATCTCTTCTCGTGAAGATCGGATTAGGTGTGGTGAATTTGAATCGTGTTCACTAAACAACTTGAGGGATGTTGAATTTAGTGGGAGTTCAACTAGTAATTTGATTAAGTTGAACTAGTTATCATGAACATAGTCTAAATTGTACTTGCAAATTTTGTAGATCAAATGGCTTAGTCCAACTTCAACTTCAACGTTTTTGCTGAGAAAGAAAATCTTAAGAATAATGGGTCTAACTTCACCAACTGTTTCCGCAATCTGAGAATCATTCTCGCTGGCGGACAAAAGGACTATGTCCTTGAGAAAGCGTTAGGTGACGCCCCTGCTATTGATGCGTCGGCTGATGAAAAAGTTGTTTATCGGTCGCGCAAATATGATTATGGAGTGATTAAGAGTACCATGTTGTTTGCTATGGAATCGGACCTTCAAAATCAATTTGAGGAGTTCGCCGAGCCCTTTGAGATACTTGAGTAACTGAAAACCATGTTTCAGACTCAGGCCCGTTCTGAGAGATATGAGATCTCTGAGAAGTTCTTTAACTGCAAGATGGAGGAAGGGAGTTCCGTTAGTGAGCACGCCATTAAGATGTCGGGCTACACTCAACGTCTTGAGAAACTAGACTGCAAGATTCCAGAAGAGCTCAAGATTGACAGAGTTCTGCAATCACTCCCTCCTAGCTATAAAGGTTTTGTAGTTACTCACAATCAGATTGGTTCCACTGATACGATCACTGAGCTCTTCGCTAAGCTGAAAGCTGCGGAGGTGGTGATGGGGGAATACCAATCGGGGTATACCCACGAAGCGGAGTCGCTGGCTGGATCGAGCCAACTAAAATCTAGCCCTGAGCGGGTCGACTAGCCTAATACGACGACTAGCGCATGCTGGACCCAGACGAGTGGCGCCGACTAGAGGCCCAAGACGGCGACTTCAATACGAAGCCCACCAAATACTTGTAAACCCTAACTGGCTGCATATATAAAGCCACCAGGGGCACCCCCACGGGGCATCTTCTCCCACATCATATTATATCTAGTCTCTTCCTCCGTCTACGGCGGCTCCATTGTGAACCAATCTATGATCATATACTGGATTGACAGCAGGACGTAGCGATCCTCCATCGTGAGGACGTGAACCTGGATACATCGTCTGCCAATCTTGCTCCCGGATGCTCCTACGTCGCCTTGCTCCCTCTACGTAAGCTACTCCCACATCTGCAGTACAATATCACGACAGTTGGCGCCCACCATGGGGCAAGCGGTGCTTGGAGGGTGATAATCCGGGTGAGATCCCTCGTCATCAACACCGATCGGATTGCAGCGAGCCGATTCCTTCCAATCGCTGCCCAACAAAACACCCGCAGACGGATGGTCGGGTGCGCGTACATCACCAGATTGCGGCCGCCACGCCCGTTCGCGGAGAAGGCTTTTGCGCCAGGTCGGCGCACTGCTAGTGGCGATCGCCGAACATACAGGATCGATCGGCTAAGTTTTATTTCGTCTCTCTTGCTAGTCGATTATTTATCTTAGATCTAATTCCTGTAGCTATGTTGGTATATGCAAGAGCGGACTAGTTAATCCGTATTTTGTAAGATTATATGCAAGTCTAACGCATGTCCATTCTTTCCTCGGATGATTGCGTCGGAGCGATGCGATTCTGATATCGGGACTACAACAGTCGATCTCGTGCACCCGCATAGCCGGTCGGATCGACAACGATCAAAAGACTGAATAAATAAGCTAAGACTGATGGGTTTCTTTATTCCAACTGATTTAATCCTTTCCTCTCTCATATTAATTATTCTATTTGAATCTGACTCTCATTTTATTTGCAACGTATGTCATCAGTGAGTCCAAGATTTAATCCCAGAACTCATCAATCACGTACGTGGGAGTAGATGGATTGTAAAATCCACACGACTTCCGATGAAACGCCATACATAGCAAAGACGTATAAGTTTAATGAGAAGATTATCGAATGGATACAGAAACATCCGGTGATATCTATTCAATTATTTTGTCTATCATAATATACTTATATGAAGATTTTTGTACTTCCGACTTGTATGTATATGCAGGCTAGCTGGCTTACGACCATAATGCCGCACTCACCCCTCGGAAACTCGCCATCGCGGACTCGCCCTCGCGTACTCCACATGCTCGGGGACTCTCCACCGTGGACTCGCCCAGCGCAGTCTCGCCTACCGCGGCATCGCCATCGCGACCTCGCCGTCACCGACTCGCCATGCTCGAGGACTCACCCAACGCAGTCTCGCCTTCCTCGGGATCGCCATCGCGACCTCTCCCTCGTGGCTCCGCCGCGTCGACTCCGTGCCCGCCACGTCGACATCGCCATAGCGCGACCTCCGTCCGCCGTGTCGACTCCGTGTCCGCCGCGTCGACATCGCCATAGCGTGACCTTCGTCCGCCGCGTCGACTCCGTGTCTGCCGCGTCGACTTCGCCAAAGCACGACCATATGTCTGCCGCGTCGACCCCGTGTCCGCCACGTCGACCCTTTCCGGCTACGTCAAATGTGTATGCCGCGCTTTCTAAGTGACCTTCATCGTCCGAGTCGCCAGAGAGGGTCACGTGCCACGCTGCATGGACTCACCACTGGGCGTCTCTTCCCCCCGGGAAAAATCAATTCGCCTTTGTCAACCTTTGAAAGAGCGACTCGCAATGGCCAAGTAGTGCGGACGAGGACTCGCAAACCGAGCCTCAGATCGTCCACGAAAAACGCTAACCGAGAGCCATTATTGGAGTCGCCTTGCTCGACTGGCCTTCCGGGCCAAGACGAATGGTTGTGCTACACAAACAGCACCATGTCCTCCTCAACCTTAGATAGTGCGACTCACACGGCCAAGTACTGCGGACGAGGACTCGCAAACCGATCCTCGGATCGTTCAGGAAGAACGCCAAGTCGAGAGCCATCTTTGGAGTCGCCATGCGACTGGCCCCCCGGGCCAAGACGAGAGACTCGCTAACAAAAACAGCGCAACCAACATCATCGCGGACTAGCCACACTCGGGGACTCTCCCCTCACGGACTCGCAATCATCCCGGACTCGCCACGCTCGGGGACTCTCCCCTCGTGGACTCGCAATCATCGTGGACTCGCCACGCTCGGGGACTCTCTTCTCGCGGACTCGCCACACTCGGGGACTCTCCCTACGCGGACTCGCAATCATCGCGGACTCTCCATGCTCAGGGACTCTCCCCTCGCGGACTCGCAATCATCGCGGATTCGCCACACTCGGGGACTCTCCCCTCGCGGACTCGCAATCATCGTGGACTTGCCACATTCGGGGACTCTCCCCTCATCGACTCGCTATCATCGCGGAATCGCCACACTCGGGGACTCTCCCCTCGCGGAATTGCTCACCGCGAACTCTCCCCATGCAGACTTTCCATGCTCGGCAACAACCACCACTATTTTCAGAATATGCATCTCTAAAGAGCCTCAAGTCACCTCTACAAGCCACCTCGAGCCTCAGGGACTACTCCTAGGCATACCGCGTGTACGCGTGGTTCCGCGACCGCGACTCGCTAACCTCTCGCACTCTCCACGCTTGGGGACTCGCCATGGCCGCGGACTCTTCACGTTCGGCGGCTCGCCCATCACCGACTCACCAAGCTACCGGCTACACGCCGCACGACATCGCCATCGCGGACTCGCCCTCGCGTACTCAACACGCTCGGGGACTCGCCACCGCGGACACGCCCTCGCGTACCTAACACGCTCGAGGACTCGCCACCGCGTACTCAACACGCTCGGGGACTCGCCACCGCGGACTCGCCCTCGCATACTCAACATGTAGGGTTTCGTAGCATGGAAAACAAAAAATTTCTATCGCATACAAACAAACAAGCCAAGATCTATCTACTAGATTTTAGCAATGAGTCGATGGAATAACTCACCCTCGAAGATTCCAAAGTGTTTAACGAGAGCAGATTCTCGTGGGTGATGTAGTCGTACTCTTCCCGATCTCAAGATCGCATAGACGATCCTTCCGGCGCTGCGTTCCGGCAGTGCTCCCGCAGTCGGTCACACGTTCGGTACTCGACGAAGACCTTCCTCTCCCTTGTTCCAGCAGGCAGCGGAGGTTGTAGCACTCTCCTCACGATTCCGGCAGCACAACGGCGTGGTACCGGAAGTAGAGGGGAGATCTCGCAGGGCTTCGCCTTAAGCCGGAGCGAGTATGGTGGAGTATGAGAGAGCTCCTCGGCGATCTAGGGTTTAGACACACCAAGGAGGAGGTGCTAGAGCCGGCGGCTAGGGTTTGGGGCACCCCAAGTCGGCGGCTAGGGCAACCCTAGGGGGCGGCGGCAGCTGCAGGAGGTGGTGGCGCCAAGCTAGGGTTTGGAGGAGAGGTACTTGTGTGTCCTAGGAGGGAGCCCTGCCCCTCCTTATATAGGTGGAGGGGCCGGCCGGCCAAGGGGAGGGAGTGGAGTCCCTCCCCAACTCGGCTTGGGTGGTGCGCCGGCTTGGGGAGGAGGGACTCCCTCCCCAACTCGGTTTCACCTTCCTCCTCTTTTCCTCTTTCCAAATTTAGCCGTTTGACTTTTCAATTTAGCTATTTGACTTTTCAAACTAGGATTTGAATTAATCAATTATTTGGAACAGCGATGACACTTAGTACATGATGCAATCATACCAACTTGATACAACACATCCATGTACCCTTCCCCTCCGGAGTGCCGGACATTCCGGAACATTCTAGAACATTCCCGGTGAAAACACCGGAAACATTCCCCAACTCCGAAACGGGACTTTCCTTATATGAATCTTATTCTCCGGACCATTCCAGATCTCCTCGTGATATCCCGGATCCCATCCGAGACTCCGAACAACATTCGGTCTCTTTCTCATCATTCCATAACTACTCAAACAACATCGAATCCTTAAGTGTGTCTCCCTACGGTTCGTGAATTATGCGGACATGATCGAGACACTTCTCCGAACAATAACCAATAGAGGAATCTGGAAATTCATATGGCTCCCACATATTTCTACGATTACTTTGCGATCGAATGAACCACTTACATACGATACCAATTTCCCTTTGTCTCACGATACTTTACTTATCCGAGGTTATGATCGTCGGTATCTCTGCATACCTAGTTCAACCTCGTTAACGATAAGTACTCTTTTCTCGTTCCCGTGATATGTGATCCCTTGTGAGCCAGTCACATGCTTGCAAGCTAATTGGATGACATTCCACCGAGAGGGCCCAGAGTATATCTATCCGTCATATGGATGGACAAATCCCACTCTTGATCCATGTGTCTCAACCAATACTTTTCGAACACTCAATGCCACCTTTATAGCCACCCAGTTACGGTGTGGTGTTTGATGTCATCAAAGCATCCATCCGGTAAAGGTGATATGCATGATCTCATGGTCGAAGGAATTAGGTTACTATGTATCAGAAAGCATATAGCAATTGAATTATTGAAATGACTTGATCTTTATGCTACGCTTATCTATAGGAGTATGTCCACCATATCATTCTCCTAACGATATGATCTTGTTGTTAATAACATCTCAATGTTCATGATAGGGAAACCACAATCATCTATTAACCAACAAGCTAGTTTTTTATAGAGGCTTTACTAGGGATTTCAAATTAAGTTTACAAATCACACAAGTATTAATGTTTCCTTGTTAATACTATTATAGCATGAATGTAAACATTTATCATAAACACAAAGATATAATAATAACTACATTTATTATTGCCTCTAGGGCATATCTCCAACAGTCTCCCACTTGCACTAGAGTCATCTAATCTAGATTACATGGTAATATACCGAACACCCATGGCAGTTTGGTGCTGGTCATGTTTTGCCCTCGGGAGAGGTTTAGTCAACGGATCCGCCACATTCAGATCTGTGTGTACTTTGCAAATCTTTATATCCCCATCTTGGATATATTCTCGAATAGCGTGAAAACGTAGCTTGATATGCTTCAGCTTGTGTGACCTTGGTTCTTGCGCATTGGCTATGGCGCCCATGTTATCACAGTAGATAGACATTGGGTCCAGCGCACTAGGAACCACACCCAGCTCTGTAATGAACTCTTTCATCCATATCGCTTCTTGTGAAGCCTCTGAAGCAGCCATGTATTCCGATTCAGTTGAAGATCTCGCCATAACGCTTTGCTTTGCACTCCTCCAGCTAACTGCTGCACCATTCAAAATAAATACGTATCCAGATTGTGATTTAGAATCATCCGGATCGGTGTTCCAACTAGTATCGGTGTAACCATTAACAACGAGCTGTTCATCACCTCCATAAGAAAGAACCATATCCTTAGTTCTTCTCAAGTACTTAAGGATGTTTTTGACCGCTGTCCAATGATCCACTCCTGGATCACTTTGATATCTGCTAGTTAAACTAACAGCATATGCAATGTCGGGTCTAGTACATAGCATGGCATACATTACAGATCCTATGGCTGAGGCATAGGGAGTCTTACTCATCCTTTCTCTATCTTCTGCCGATGTCGGACTTTGAGTTTTACTCAAGGTCGTATTGGGCAACATGGGCAAGAACCCTTTCTTGCTATCTTCCATTCCAAACCTCTTTAGAACTTTGTCCAAATATGTACTTTGTGACAATGATATTTGGCGTTTTGATCTATCTCTATAAATCTTTATGCCTAATATGTAAGCTGCTTCGCCAAGATCCTTCATTGAAAAACTATTATTGAAATATTCCTTGACACTATTAAGAAGGTCTACATCATTCCCAATCAACAATATGTCATCCACATATAGTATTAAGAATGCTACAGAGCTCCCACTCACTTTCTTGTAAATACAAGCTTCTCCATAAGTTTGTATAAAACCAAAACTTTTGATCACCTTATCAAAATGTTGATTCCAACTTCGGGATGCTTGCTTCAATCCATAGATGGACCGTTGAAGTTTGCATACCTTGTTAGCATCTTTAGGATCGACAAAACCTTTGGGTTGCATCATATACAACTCTTCATCAATGTCTCCATTGAGGAATGCTGTTTTGACATCCATCTGCCATATCTCATAATCGTAATATGCAGCGATTGCTAACATAATCCTCACAGACTTTAGCTTCGCTACCGGTGAGAAAGTCTCATCGTAGTCAACTCCTTGAATTTGTCGAAACCCTTTTGCGACAAGTCGAGCTTTATAGACAGTAACATTACCATCAGCATCTGTTTTCTTCTTGAAGATCCATTTGTTCTCGACAGCCTTCCGGCCATCCGGTAAGTCCACCAAAGTCCACACTTGGTTTTCGTACATGGATCCAATCTCGGATTTCATGGCTTCTTGCCATTTATTGGAATCTGGGCTCATCATCGCTTCCTCATATGTCTCAGGGTCATCGGTGTTGTCCACCAACATGACACTCATAACGGGATCATACCAATCTGGAGTGGTACGAGTTCTCGTTGACCTGCGAGGCTCTGTAGCAAATTCAACCGAAGTTTCATGATCATCATCATTAGCTTCCTCTCTTATTGGTGCAGGCACCACAGGAACTTCTTCCGGCGCTGCGCTACTCGCAATTTTGAGAGAAGGTTCGACAACCTCGTTGAGTTCTACTTTCCTTCCAGTCACTTCTTTCGAGAGAAATTCCTTCTCTAGAAAGGATCCATTCTTAGCAACGAAGATTTTGCCTTCGGATCTGTGATAGAAGGTATACCCAATAGTTTCCTTCGGGTATCCTATGAAGACGCATTTTTCCGCTTTGGGTTCAAGCTTGTACGGCTGTAACTTCTTTACATAGGCTTCGCAACCCCAAACTTTAAGGAACGACAATCTAGGTTTCTTCCCAAACCATAATTCATACGGTGTCGTTTCAACGGATTTAGATGGTGCCCTATTTAAAGTGAATGCGGCTGTTTCTAATGCATAACCCCAAAATGATAGCGGTAAATCTGTAAGTGACATCATAGAACGAACCATATCTAAGAGAGTTCGATTACGACGTTCGGATACACCATTACGCTGTGGTGTTCCCGGCGGTGTCATCTGCGAAAGTATTCCGCATTTCTTCAAATGCTCGCCAAACTCGTAACTTAGATATTCACCTCCACGATCAGAACGTAGAAATTTAATCTTCTTGTTACGTTGATTCTCTACCTCACTTTGAAATTCCTTAAACTTCTCGAAAGTTTCGAACTTATGTTTCATGAAATAGATATACCCATATCTACTCAAGTCATCCATGAAGGTAAGAAAATAACGATAACCACCGCGCGATGCTACACTCATTGGACCACATACATCAGTATGTATGATTTCTAATAAGTCCGTAGCTCGCTCCATCATACCAGAAAATTGAGTCTTAGTCATTTTACCCATCAGACATGCTTCGCATCTATCAAGTGATTCGAAATCAAGTGATTCAAGAAGTCCATCGGAATGGAGTTTCTTCATACGCTTCACTCCAATGTGACCAAGACGACAGTGCCACATATAGGTCGAGTTATCGCTCGATTTCAAACGTTTAGCCTCAATGTTATTAATATGTGTATTTCCACTATCGAGATTCAATAAGAATAGACCATCTATCAAAGGTGCATGTGCATAAAACATATTACTCATATAAATCGAACAACCATTATTCTCGGACTTAAACAAGTAACCGTCTCACAATAAACAAGATCCCGATATAATGTTCATGCTCAACGCAGGCACCAAATAACAATTATTTAAGTATAAAACTAATCCCGATGGTATATGAAGGGGTAGCGTGCCGACCGCGATCACATCAACCTTTGATCCGTTTCCCACGCGCATCGTCACCTCGTTCTTCGCTAGCTTCCGTTTATTCTGCAGCACCTGTTTCGAGTTACAAATATGAGCAACCGAACCAGTATCAAATACCCAGGCACTACTACGATTACTAGTGAGATACACATCAATAACATGTATATCAGATATACCTTTCTTCTTGATGTTGCCGTTCTTCAAATCCGCCAAGTACTTTGGGCAATTCTGCTTCCAGTGACCTTCTCCCTTGCAGTAAAAACACTCAGTATCAGGCTTAGGTCCAGCCTTGGTCTTCTTCGTCGGCGTGGTAACTTTCTTACCACCCTTCTTGAAGTGTCTCTTCTGCTTAGACTTGCCTTTCTTGAATTTGGTGGTCTTATTGACCAACAACACTTGGTGCTCTTTCTTGATCTCCACTTCTGCAGACTTCAACATGGCAAAGAGTTCTGGCAATGTCTTGTTCATGTTCTGCATGTTGTAGTTCATCACAAAGTTCTTGTAACTTGGTGGTAGTGATTGGAGGACACGGTAAATCCCCAAAGCATTAGGAATCACAATGCCCAAGCTTTGAAGTTTGTTTGCGTGCCCAGACATCTTAAGCACATGCTCACTGACGGAGCTGCCCTCTTCCATCTTGCAGTTAAAGAACTTTTCAGAAGCCTCATAGCTTTCAATTGCCGCATGAGTCTCAAAGATCAATTTGAGATCCTCGACAATATCATATGGGTCTGAATTCTCAAACCTTTTCTGAAGCTCCGATTCTAAACCATACAAGATAGCACACTGAACTGTGGAGTACTGAGTCTTCCGAGTGAGGTAAACATTCTTTACTTCATCGGGAGCATCAGCTGCAGGTGGGTCACCCAGCGGTGCATCCAGCACATAGGTCAAATTACCAGCTGTGAGGACAATCCTGAAATTGCGGAACCAATCCGCGAAGTTGCTTCCATTGTTTTTCAACTTTTCTTTCTCTAGGAACGCATTAAAATTGATGGTAGGGGCTGCCATTGATCTACAACATATTTGCAATAGTTTAGACTAAGTTTATGACAAATTGAATTCAAATTAATAATAAAATTAATCTAGGTGAACTCCCACTCAAAACAATATCCCTCACATTGTTTTAGTGATCACATGAACCAAATCCACCACATCACCACCGATCATCACGAGAGTTGATATAGTTTCAATGGCGAACAATCGACATGTTCTTCATATCTACTATATGATTCATGCTTTACCTTTTGGTGATCCGTGTTCCGAGACCATGTCTGTACATGCTAGGCTCGTCAAGATCAAACCTTAGTTTCCGCATGAGCAAATCTGGCTTGCTCACGTTGTATACACTTGCGGAATCTAACACACCCGATCATCACGTGGTGCTTCGAAACAACAAGCTTTAGCAACGGTGCTAACTAAGGGTGAACACTTTATGACTTGAAATTCATGTGCATGAGGGATCATCTTATAATGCTACCGTCGTCTACTAAGCAATACAAGATGCATAAAGGATTAACATCACATGCAATTCATAATATGTGATATGATATGGCCTTTCTTCTTTGTGCTTCCGATCTCCATCTTCAAGCACGAACATGATCTCCATCATCACCGGCATTGCATCAAGGTCAATGACGCTTCTCCATGGTTGTCGTCCACCGGCTTCAACTATTACAACTACTTTGAATAGACACGCGGGTCTTAACATAAATTAAAGACAACCATATGGCTCCTACCGGTTGCCAACTTACA
The DNA here is from genome assembly GCA_916181665.1 of Avena sativa. Taxonomy (NCBI): domain Eukaryota; kingdom Viridiplantae; phylum Streptophyta; class Magnoliopsida; order Poales; family Poaceae; genus Avena; species Avena sativa. The sequence goes on from OV702283.1 coordinate 331,968,750, forward strand.
ATAAGGAACATTGCATACATCAAATATAATCACAATCATGGCCATATCACATCACTGCACACCCCTGCAAAACAAAGTTAGACGCCTCTACTTTCTTTGCATGTTTTACGTGGTTTGGGGCTTTCAATAAGTGTCGTTCTAACTTACGAACATGAACCACAACATTGATACTAGTATTGTTAATCACACGTTGTAAATTGGATCTTAACTATGCTAGGAGAAACAGGCACCCGCAAAGCCACTTATGCAATACAAGTTGCATGTCAAGCGTGGAGCAAGTCTCATGAACGATGTCATGTAAGGTTAGCCCGGGCCGCTTCATCCCAACATACCGCAAGATGCAAAGTACACAAGAAGCAATCGACAATAAAAGCATCAACGCCCACAATGACCATTGTGTTCTACTCGTGCAACAGATCTACATATAGACACGGCTCTGATACCACTGTAGGGTTTCGTAGCATGGAAAACAAAAATTTTCTATCGCATACAAACAAACAAGCCAAGATCTATCTACTAGATTGTAGCAACGAGTCGATGGAATAACTCACCCTCGAAGATTCCAAAGTGTTTAACGAGAGCAGATTCTCGTGGGTGATGTAGTCGTACTCTTCCCGATCTCAAGATCGCGTAGACGATCCTTCCGGCGCTGCGTTCCGGCAGTGCCCCCGCAGTCGGTCACACGTTCGGTAATCGACGAAGACCTTCCTCTCCCTTGTTCCAGCAGGCAGCGGAGGTTGTAGCACTCTCCTCACGATTCCGGCAGCACAACGGCGTGGTACCGGAAGTAGAGGGGAGATCTCGCCGGGCTTCGCCTTAAGCCGGAGCGAGTATGGTGGAGTATGAGAGAGCTCCTCGGCGATCTAGGGTTTAGACACACCAAGGAGGAGGTGCTAGAGCCGGCGGCTAGGGTTTGGGGCACCCCAAGTCGGCGGCTAGGGCAACCCTAGGGGCGGCCGTAGCTGCAGGAGGTGGTGGCGCCAAGCTAGGGTTTGGAGGAGAGGTACTTGTGTGTCCTAGGAGGGAGCCCTGCCCCTCCTTATATAGGTGGAGGGGCCGGCCGGCCAAGGGGAGGGAGTGGAGTCCCTCCCCAACTCGGCTTGGGTGGTGCGCCAGCTTGGGGAGGAGGGACTCCCTCCCCAACTCGGTTTCACCTTCCTCCTCTTTTCCTCTTTCCAAATTTAGCCGTTTGACTTTTCAATTTAGCTATTTGACTTTTCAAACTAGGATTTGAATTAATCCTTTATTTGGAACAGCTATGACACTTAGTACATGATGCAATCATACCAACTTGATACAACACATCCATGTACCCTTCCCCTCTGGAGTGCCGGACATTCCGGAACATTCTAGAACATTCCAGATGAAAACACCGGAAACATTCCCCAACTCCGAAACGGGACTTTCCTTATATGAATCTTATTCTCCGGACCATTCCGGATCTCCTCGTGATATCCCGGATCCCATCCGAGACTCTGAACAACATTCGGTCTCTTTCTCATCATTCCATAACTACTCAAACAACGTCGAATCCTTAAGTGTGTCTCCCTACGGTTCGTGAATTATGCGGACATGATCGAGACACTTCTCCGAACAATAACCAATAGAGGAATCTGGAAATTCATATGGCTCCCACATATTTCTACGATTACTTTGCGATCGAATGAACCACTTACATACGATACCAATTTCCCTTTGTCTCACGATACTTTACTTATCCGAGGTTATGATCGTCGGTATCTCTGCATACCTAGTTCAACCTCGTTACCGATAAGTACTCTTTTCTTGTTCCCGTGATATATGATCCCTTGTGAGCCAGTCACATGCTTGCAAGCTAATTGGATGACATTCCACCGAGAGGGCCCAGAGTATATCTATCCGTCATATGGATGGACAAATCCAACTCTTGATCCATGTGTCTCAACCAATACTTTCCGAACACTCAATGCCACCTTTATAGCCACCCAGTTACGGTGTGGTGTTTGATGTCATCAAAGCATCCATCCGGTAAAGGTGATATGCATGATCTCATGGTCGAAGGAATTAGGTTACTATGGATCAGAAAGCATATAGCAATTGAATTATTGAAATGACTTGATCTTTATGCTACGCTTATCTATAGGAGTATGTCCACCATATCATTCTCCTAACGATATGATCTTGTTGTTAATAACATCTCAATGTTCATGATAGGGAAACCACAATCATCTATTAACCAACAAGCTAGTATTATATAGAGGCTTTACTAGGGATTTCAAATTAAGTTTACAAATCACACAAGTATTAATGTTTCCTTGTTAATACTATTATAGCATGAATGTAAACATTTATCATAAACACAAAGATATAATAATAACTACATTTATTATTGCCTCTAGGGCATATCTCCAACACAACACGCTCGGGGACTCGCCACCACGGACTCGCCCTCGCGTACTCAACGCGCTTGGGGACTCGCCCTCGCGTACTCAACGCGCTCGGGGACTCGCCCTCGCGTCTCAACGCGCTTGGGGACTCGCCCTCGCGTACTCAATGTGCTCGGGGACTCGGCGCGCTATGGACAGCGCCACTCGCCGGTCGCCCAACCTCGCCACACGGCGCGCTCGGGGACTTGGCACTCGCTGGTCGCTCGACCTCGCCACTCGCCGCGCTCGGGGACTCGGCATGCTCCATGTTCGGGGACTTGCCACAACTGGCGGCTTCACCGACACCCTGCGTCTTTCGCCAACTGGCCATCACCGACTGACTCACGCCAACCGCCTCCCGCTTCACGGTTCTTTTCTCTGTTCAGGAGCTCGTCGCCGATTCTCCATGACCCATCATCAAGACTCTCCACACCCTGCCTCAAGCCCGCGTCGAATCGACAACGCGCTCGGGGACTACTGATGGGGGAATACCAATCGGTGTATACCCACGAAGCGGAGTCGCCGGCTGGATCGAGCCGACTAAAATCTAGCCCTGAGCGGGTCGACTCACCTAATACAATGACTGGCGCATGCTGGACCCAGACGAGTGGCGCCGACTAGAGGCCCAAGACGGCGAATTCAATACGAAGCCCACCAAATACTTGTAAACCCTAACTGGCTGCATATATAAAGCCACCAGGGGCACCCCCACGGGGCATCTTCTCCCACATCATATTAGATCTAGTCTCTTCCTCCATCTACGGCGGCTCCATTGTAAACCAATCTATGATCATATACTAGATTGACAGCAGGACGTAGCGATCCTCCACCGAGAGGACGTGAACCTGGGTACATCGTGTGCCAATCTCGCTCCCGGATTCTCCTACGCCGCCTTGCTCATTCTACGTAAGCTACCCCCAGTAGCATCTGCCGTGCAATACCACGACAGGTGGATATCAAGAAAGATAATCATGTGTTGATGGTCAACAAGACCCCTAGCTTCAAGAAAGTTAAGGGTGCAAATAAATCCTTCAAGAAAGGCAGCGGCAAGCGTGCTGCCCCTGCTGAGAAGAAGCTCAAGTCTGGACCTAAGCCGGACACTGAGTGCTTCTATTGCAAGGACAAGGGTCACTAGAAGCGCAACTGTCCGAAATACTTAGCGGACAAGAAGGCTGGCACCATTAAAGGTATATTTCATATACATGTTATTGATGTTTACCTTACTAGCGCTCGTTGTAGTGCATGGGTATTTGATACTGGTTCAGTTGCTAATATTTGAACTCAAAATAGGAGCTACGGAATAGACGGCGGCTAGCAAGGGATGAGGTGACGATGCGCGTTGGAAATGGATCAAGAGTTGATGTGATGTCCTTCGGCACGCTCTCCTTAGTTTTACCTTCGGGGTTTGTTTTAAACCTTAATAAGTGTTATTATGTGCCTGCGTTGAGAATGAACATTATATCTGGATCGTGTTTATTGCAAGACGGTTATTCATTTAAATTGGAGAATAATGGTTGTTCTATTTATATGAATAACATCTTTTATGGTCATGCACTTCCTGTGAATGGTTTATTTCTTCTGAATCTCGAAAGCAATGAAACACACATTCATAACATTGAGGCTAAGAGATGCAAAGTAGATAGTGATAATTCAACTTATTTGTGGCACTGCCATCTAGGTCATATTGGTGTAAAACGCATGAAGAAACTCCATTCTGATGGACTTTTGGAGTCTCTTGATTTTGAATCATTTGACACGTGCGAGCCGTGCCTCATGGGCAAGATGATCAAAACCCCGTTCTACGAAATAATGGAGCGAACAGCGGACTTGATGGAAATCATACATACCGATGTATGCGAACCAATGAGTATTTCGACGCGCGGTGGATATCGCTTTTTTCTCACTTTTACTGATGACTTAAGTAGATATGGGTATATCTATTTAATGAAACATAAATCTGAAATGTTTGAAAAGTTCAAGGAATTTCAGAACGAAGTGGAAAACCATCGTAACAGGAAAATTAAATTTCTACGATCCGATCATGGAGGTGAATATTTGAGTTATGATTTTCTCACGCATCTTAAAGCAAGCGAAATCGTTTCGCAACTCACGCCACCCAGAACACCACAGCGCAATGGTGTGTCTGAACGCCGGAATCGAACTCTATTAGATATGGTGCGATTAATGATGTCTCTTACGGATTTGCCGTTATCATTTTGGGGTTATGCATTAGAAACCGCTGCATTCACTTTAAATAGGGCACCATCTAAATCCGTTGAGATGACACCGTATGAACTGTGGTTTGGTGCTAAACCTAAGTTGTCGTTTCTTAAAGTTTGGGGATGTGAAGCTTACGTCAAGAAGTTGATGCCGTACAAGCTCGAACCCAAAGCGTAGAAATGCGTCTTCATAGGATACCCTAAGGAAACGATTGGATATACCTTCTACCACAGATCTGAAGGCAAAGTGTTTGTTGCAAAGAACGGATCCTTTCTTGAGAAGGAGTTTCTCTCGAAAGAAGTGAGTGGGAGGAAGGTGGAGCTAGACGAGGTTATTGAACCTTCTCTCGAGTTGGAGAGTAGTGCGGCACCTGGAATTGTTCCAGTGCCGTCTGCACCAACAAGAGAGGAAGCTGATGACGAGGATCATGAAACTTCGAACGATGCTACTACTGAACGTCGTAGGTCGACAAGGTCGCGTGCCACTCCTGAATGGTACGGCAACCCTGTCTTTCTTGTTGATAGACAACAGTGAACCTGCGAACTATGAGGAAGCAATGATGAGCCCAGACTCTGAGAAATGGCTAGAGGCCATGAAATCCGAATTGGGATCCATGAGCGAAAACCAAGTATGGACTTTGGTGGACCCTCCTAGCGACCGTAAGGTCGTTGAGTGCAAATGGATTTTCAAGAAGAAAACGGACGCGGATGGTAATGTTACTGTCTATAAAGCTCGGCTTGTCGCAAAAGATTTTCGACAAGTTCAAGGTGTTGACTACGATAAGACTTTCTCTCCCATAGCGATGTTTAAGTCCATTCGGATTTTATTAGCAATTGCTGCATTTCATGATTATGAAATATGGCAGATGGATATCAAGACTGTGTTCCTCAATGGCAACATTGATGAAGAGTTGTATATGATGCAGCCCGAAGGTTTTGTCGATCCTAAGGATGTTGATAAGGTGTGCAAACTTCAGCTTTCCATTTATGGACTGAAGCAAGCATCTCGGAGTTGGAACCTTCGTTTTGATCAAGTGATCAAGAGCTTTGGATTTGTTCCAAATTGCTACGAAGCTTGTATCTACAAGAAAGTGAGTGGGAGCTCAGTGACATTTTTAGTACTATATGTGGATGACATATTGATTATTGGAAATGACATTGGTATGCTTAACGATGTGAAGAGTTATTTGAATAAATGTTTTCAATGAAAGACCTAGAAGAACCTGCTTATATATTAGGAATCAAAATCTATAGAGATAGACAAAGACGCCTAATAGCTTTAAGCCAAAGTACATACCTAGACAAAGTTCTGAAAAGGTTCAGAATGGATAAATCAAAGAAACGTTCATTGCCCATGTTGTCAGGTAAGATATTGAGCAAGGCTCAGTGTCCATCTATGGTAAACGATAGAGAAACTATGAGCAAAGTGCCATATGCCTCGGCCATAGGTTCTATCATGTATTCCATGCTGTGTACTAGACCGGATGTGTCCAATGCTCTTAGTTTGACGAGAAGATACCAAAGTGATCCAGGAGTGGAACATTGGACAGCCGTAAAGAACATCCTAAAGTATTTAAATAGGACTAAAGAAATGTTCTTGGTCTATGGAGGTGATGAGCAGCTCGTCGTAAAAGGTTACGTCGACGCTAGTTTTGACACCGACCCGGATGATTCTAAATCTCAGACAGGATACGATTATATTTTGAATGGAGGAGTTGTGAGATGGAGAAGCTGTAAGCAAAGCGTGATCGCGGGATCTACAGTAGAATCGGAATACATGGCTGCTGTAGAAGCGTCAAGTGAAGGAGTTTGGATCAGGAACTTCATCACTGAGCTTGGTGTGGTTCCAAGTGCCCTGGACCCACTGGAGATATTGTGCGACAACACTGGCGCCATAGCACTGGCTAAGGAACCAAGATATCATCCAAAGACCAAGCACATCAACCGCCGGTTTCATATAATTCAAGATTATATAACAGATGGAGATCTGAAGATTAGCAAAGTACATACGGATCTGAATGTCGCAGATCCGTTGACTAAACCTCTTCCACGAGCAAAACATGATCAGCACCTTAATGCCATGGGTGTTAGATTTTTGCCAGATGTAAACTAGATTATTGACTCTAGTGCAAGTGGGAGACTGTTGGAATCATGCCCTAGAGGCAATAATAAAGATGTTATTGTTATAATTCTTGTTCATGATAAAGTTTATATTCCATGTTAGAATTGTATTAAGCGGAAACTTTGATACTTGTGTGGTTTATGAATAACACCGTGTCCCTAGTACGCCTCTATGGACTAGCTCATTGATTAATGATGGTTAAGGTTTCCTAACCATAGACATGAGTTGTCGATTGATAATGAGATCATGTCATTAGGAGAATGATATGATGGACAAACCCAAATCAAGCAGAGCAATTAGATCGTGTCATCGTGTTCATCTTTGCGAAGTTTTTTCTTATGTCAAATATTGTATTCCTTAGACCATGAGATAATGCAACTCCCTGGTATCGGAAGAAAGCTTTGAGGTCATCAGACGTCATCCTATGTGAGGGTGATCATAAAGGTGTCTCTCAGGTGATCGGAAAGTACTTGTTGGGTTGTATGTATCGAGATGGAATTTGTCCCTCCCGAGTCGGAGAGATATACTTAGGGCACACTCGGTAATCGATATCAACACCTCTTGCAAGCACGTGGTTAAGGAGTTAATCACAAAGTGATATCGGATTACGGAACAAGTAAAGTACTTGCCGTGAACGAGATTGAACTAGGTATGCCGATACCAACGATCGAATCTCGGGCAAGTAAAATATCGCGTGACGAAGGGAATATATATATGGGATTAATTGAATCCTGGCATCATGGTTCATATGATATGATCATCGATGAATATGTGGGAGTCAATATGGGTTTCCAGATCCCGCTGTTGATTATTGATAAAAGATCATGTCTGCATATTCTCGAACCCGTAGGGTCACACACTTAACGTGTCTCGACGCTAGGATAGAATGGATAAATGGTTTATGAGTTTTTTTTTGGAGTCTCGGATGAGATCCAGGACATCACGAGAGGTTCCGGAATGGTCCGGAGAATAAGATTCATATAAAGGAAAGCAGTTTTTGGATTTCAGAATCTTTTCGGAGTATTCGGTATTGTGCCAGAAGGTTCTAGAAGCTTCCGGAGTGGGACCAACGTGGCCCCACTTGTCGGAGGTGTGCGTGGGCCTACGAGGGCGTGCGCTGACCGCTTTGGGCCAGGGGCACAAGGCCCCATAGGCCCAGCCGGCCAAACCCTAGGGAAACCTTCTAGAAGGGGGGAAGACTTGCCCCCCAACCCACCCTTGGGGCCGCCGCCCTAGGGCATGGAGGAGGGGCCAAGGGGGCCGGACAGCCCCCTATATAAGGTGGGCAGGGGGCGCAACCTCCCCTCACCCCAAAACCTAGCCGCCAGCTACTGCCCTTCCTCTCTCTCTCCCGAATGCGTGTAGGCGAAGCCCTGATGCAGAAACTCTCCACCATAGCACCACGCCGTCGTGGTTCAGATCCAATCCATCTCTCCACCCCACTTGCTGGACCAAGGAAGGAGGAGACGTCGCGGCACCGTACGTGTGCATCTCTCGGAGGCGCCGCCACTTGCGGTGTAGGATCAGATCGCGAGGAGGAGACGGCTAGTACGACTACACCAACCACGTTCTGTTGAACGTTTCCGCTGTGCGACTTCTTCAAGGGTATGAAGATCTCATCTATCCCTCTCGTTGATTGCATCTCCTAGATTAGATCTTGTCTTTCTCATTCGCATCCGTAGAATTTTTTTGATTTACTATGCTGCCAAACCCTTCATTAATTGGTGCATAAAGATAGAAGGTGGAGACTCAATATAAAAGTAGGAAGAAAGGCCCTTCACAGGGAAGCAGGGATTTCAAGTTTCATAAAGAGCTTCCAAAAATTATGGTACTTATTAGCTTTTAGCTCTCATTGCCCCTATCATAAGCATCTTGAAGTGATTAAGGTTAAAGTGAACAAAGTATGGAGTATATGCTTGACAAATCATAAGTTGGCAATCTCATGTCCCTTGAGTACTAGGGTCGTTCCTCATGCTACTCAACTTTAGTCACAAGCAAGTTCTTGTCATTGTAAGTATATGTGTATCATAGAGAACCGCCAACGGGGTACCCCTTGCGCCATGACACAGGAGCTATCCCATATCAAAATGACAAGGCAACAGATAGTGAGCATCTCAGCGATCCTTTTATTTACCATGAGCATGGTACATATATTTTTATCTTTTTCTCTCTCTTTTTTATATTTTTTTCTGAGGATGCTTCATGGATTGCTCACTATGGTGATGCTGCGAGTTTCCACCATGATTAGGCATGACTTAGGCTAGCGGCCTAGGCGTTTATCTAACGCATATATAATGCTCCATGAACTTACATGATCCCTTTTTATTTCACACCGCTGACATCCATAAACAAAATATCATGATATCAACTGGGTAATATGTAAAGGTGTTGAAAGCATTCTCCATGACAACATGGTTCTGCTACTTCCCAAATTATAAGTGCAAGCATATACAACATAGATGACAAAATGGTTCAAGTTTATTAGGGGCAAGAAAAACAAAGTGTGCCATCAAGTTTGTGAGAGTTTTAATCACTAATTTTCACAAAACAAGTTTAATTTGGAAGATATATAAAACAAGAATATACTTGGAATGGTGTAACACACCGTGCATAGGAATTTATAGCGGACTCTTTGGAATAACTTGGTTCCTTGGGAGTTGGATGCATGAGTAGAGCTTACTCAATACAAGTGGAGGCTAGCAAAAGACTGAGAGCGACCAACTAAGAGAGCAATAATGGCCATAATCATGCAGAGCGACAAAACATTATCAATCAAAGCATAAAGTGGTATCACAAGTCAAAAACTAAATGATAATAGAGGCTAAGGTGACTGGTTCATATTCATAACATGGTGTGAGCATGCGCCAAGTTAACCCAAACAAAGCTTCAAAGGAGAATACCAAAATATTATGCTTTTGTATGCTAAAACAACACATGATTCTTTCAAGGCACATTAAGCAATCTCAATTGTTTGCAACAGGTCATGCTATAGAAATAATCACTAAAAATAAGGTCAAAACAGCATCTAGCATGACATGATAGATGTTGTGCCACAGTCAAAACAAGCTCCCTTTTGTACCACTATAAGCATGCAACTTTCTACTCTTTTCCAACACCAGTCAACTTATTTGAAACACCAAAGCGAATGCGGGGGGGTTCCAACTAATTTATTCAAGCAAACTAAGCACACAAAAACAAAAAAACAAAAACTAAGACGCTCCAAGAACAACACAACAGTGCATGAAACAATAAAAACGAAGTGTCTAGAAAGAGACCTGAGATTTTTATTGATGAAGAAGGGGATGCCTTGGGCATCCCCAAGCTTTAACGCTGGTACCTCTTGAATATTTCTTGGGGTGACACAGTGTGGCATCCCCAAGCTTGAGCTTTTGTCCATTCTTCATCTCATTACATCATTCTTCCCCTACACTTGAAAATTTCCTTCATACAGAACTTCACACAATCTTCATTAGCAACATTATTTCCTTCAAGATAATAAACCTTTGGGTTCAGTTTCAACACAAGTAAAACTTTCATAAAAAATCAAGATACTGTAGCAATTCCTTTAAAAAGCTCAAGTGATCAAGAAGAACTCAAAAATAAACCGATAAGAGGCAAATGCAAATAATGGCAGAAATCTGTCAAAACAGACCAGCAGGTAAAAACCGATTTTTTTTCGAAGACCTTATGTTGCTCAAATCAAAAAGTGTTGAACTAATGAAAGTTAGATAACAACCAGGGGCATTTACTAAGAAAATTACAGCTCAATCTGACATACAGAGATTTTTCACAAATTTTTACAATAAAGCACAAAAATCTGTTTTGGGACAACAACTTCCCCAAATCTTACTTCTCTCTCATTACAGGTTATTCTTGGCACAAAAGTCACACAAAAAGGACAAGGAGAGGTTATTACAGAAGTAGTAACTTCCAAGACTCAATAAAAATATTTGGTTATCTCCCAAGAAGTACTTTTATTTAACGCCTTTAAGTTAGGCACAAAAAGCAAGAATCAAGTATTTTCAAATGAAGAAGCATTAACATCAAATTTTGCTTCAAGAGAAATCAAGTAATGGTCATAAAGGTACCTCCAGCAGCAGAATCCAATAGATTTCTTGAAGAGAAATTTAGTCCTGCATAAAAAGTTTGGATAATCATCCAAGCAGTCAGTCCATGAGTGGGACAATTCTTTACCAAAGATTTCATTCTTTCCAAGCTTGAGCAACATGTTCATTATCAAGTTGTTTAAATTTCATTATTTCACTTTTCATAGATATAATCTTAGCAGGAGGATAGTATTTTCCAATAAAAGCATCTTTGCATTTAATCCAAAAATCAATACTATTTCTAGGTAAGGATAGCAATCATTCTTTAGCTTTTCCTCTCAGAGAGAAAGGAAACAATTTGAGCTTAATAATATATCCATCTAAATCCTTATATTTTTGCATCTCACAAAGTTCAACAAAGTTATTAAGGTGGGAAACAACATCATTAGAACTAGCACCATAAAATTGCTCTTTCATAACAAGATTCAGCAAAGCAGGTTTAATTTCATAAAAGGCAGCATCAGGAGTAGGTGGAGTAATAGGTGTACACAGGAAATCATTGTTGTTTGTTCTAGTGAAGTCACACAACTTGGTGTTCTTAGCAGTATTAATTTTTGCAAAAGTGGAGCAAGCCAACAACACTAGCAACTAGAGTAGGAACTAATTTTTTTGTGTTTTTGATAAAAAAGCAAACCAAATGAAACTAATTTTTTTGTATTTTTGGTAAAAAGAAGCAAAAGAAACTAAGCAAAACAAAAACAAAGTAAAGAGAATGGTTGTGAAAGACTCCCCTTGTGAAACTGTCCTTAACTCCACGGCAACGGCGCCAGAAAATCTTGATGCGGCTCAGTTGACTGTAGAGCCTCGTTGGGAAACCCCAAGAGCAAGGTGTGATGAACACAACATCAAGTTTTTCCTCAGTTATGAAACCAAGGTTATCGAACCAGTAGGAGCAAGGAAACAACTCCAAGGTGTTGCTAGCAACTTGGAACCTGCACAACACAAACTCAAGACTTTGCCCCAACTTACAGTGAGGTTGTCAATCTCACTGGTTTGCTGAAAACAAAGGATTAAACGTATAGTGTGGAAGATAATAGTTGCTTGTAGAAAGTAAACGGTAACAGTAGATGATGTATCAATGGTAAAGATTATATCGGGGTCCACAGTTCACTAGATGTGTTCTCCTTAAGATCGATAACATGCTACGTGAACAAATTACAGCGGGGCAATTTATAGGTTGAGAAAGCAAAACTATGCAAATACTAGACATCATGATTCCTATGATATTTGATTCGTCATTACAACAATATACATAGACCATAATCCAACTGCATCTATGACTAATAATCCACCTTCAGGTTATCATCCGAACCCTTCCAGTATTAAGTTGCAAGCAATAGATAATTGCATTAAGCAATGTCTGTAAAGTAAACAATACAATTGTTCCATGAACAAAAGATTGTTGTTTTCTCCCTAGTAGCAACATCACATCTACAACCTTAGAGATTTGTGTCACCCCCATATTACTAGAGGCATGAACCTACTATCGAGCATAAATACTCCCTCTTGGAGTCACAACCATCTACTCGGCCAAGATAGCTACTAGCAACGAAGAGCATGCAAGATCACAAACAACACAGACATGATAGAGTCAATAATCAATTGACATGATAGAATCAATAATCAATCTGACATAGTATCTCAATATCTATCGGATCCCTGCAAACACAACATGTATGATTACAAATAATGATCTTGAATGGAGCTCACAAGATCTAAACGAGATAGCACAAAGGAGGAGAAACAACTATCTAGCTACTATATGGACCCATAGTCCAAGGGTAAACTACTCACGCATAATACCGGAGACTGGCATGGTGATGAAGAAGGCCTATGTGATGATCTCTCCCCCCCGGCAGGGTGCCAGGAAGAGCTTCAGATCCCCCCGATCTAGGGACAATGGTGGCGGCAGCTACGGACTATTTCCTAGAGATCTGATCGGGTGTTTAGGGTTTCTGCATTGGGGTGACTTTATAGGCGAAGAGTCAAGGTCGGTTGAGGGCCAAGGGGCCCACACCCTGCCCTGGCGCGACCTAGGGTGGACCCGCGCCAGGGGGTGTGTCCACCATGTGGCGCCCCTCCATCTCTCCTTTGGACTCCGTGTTCCCTCCGATAAAATATTGACTTTGGCTTTTGTCCCGTCCAATTACGAGAATATTTCCTTACTAGCTTTTCTGAAACCAAAAACAGCAGAAAACAGGCAACTGGCACTACGGCATCTTGTTAATAGGTTAGTCCCAGAAAATGTATGAAGATACCTCAAAGTATAGACAAAGAATAGCAAAGTTGATACTAAACAAGCATGCAACATAAAAAATTATAGATACGTTTACAATGTATCAAACATCCCCAAGCTTAACTCCTGCTCGTCCTCGAGTAGGTAAGTGATAAAAATAACAATTTTTGAGGTGACATGCACCAACACAATCTTGATCAAACCATTTGCAAAGCATTGAAAGCTCCGATCAAAGTACTCTAAACATGACAATGAAAGATGTAGTTCTAACAATAAGACAGAGCAACTATGTTGCAACATGAAAGGATATAAACAAAGATCATGAATAACAATGCATTGAAAGACGTTTGTTTGTTTCACATATAGAAAACATAGCATAGTGGTATTAAGCTTGTCCCTCATGGAGTAGCAAATCATAAATGCATAGGACACCTTCAAAGTTCATAAGGGTGACTAGATACAAATAGTTTAGGAACAAGCAATATCAACATTATGAATCAACCAATAAGTTTTGGGACAATGCACATAAAACTAAGAATGACAACTATGCTCTCTTAATTTGTGCATAAACATAGAAGGTGGAGACTCAATATAAAAGTAGGAAGAAAAGCCCTTCATAGGGAAGCAGGGATTTCAAGTTTTATAAAGAGCTTCCAAAAATTATGGTATTTATTAGCTTTCAGCTCTCATTTCTCCTATCATAAGAACCTTGAAGTGATTAAGGTTAAAGTGAACAAAGTATGAAGTATATGCTTGACAAATCATAAGTTGACAATCTCATGTCCCCTGAGTATGAGGGTCGTTCCTCATGCTACTCAACTTTAGTCACAAACAAGTCTTATCATTGTAAGTATATGTGTATCATAGAGAACCGTCAACGGGGTACCCCTTGCCCCATGACACAAGAGCTATCCCATATCAAAATGACAAGGCAATAGACAATGAGCATCTCAGCGATCCTCCGTATCTCTTCTGGACTCCGTGTTCCCTCCGGTAAAATATTGAATTTGGATTTTGTACTGTCTAATTCCGAGAATATTTTCTTACTAGCTTTTCTGAAACCAAAAACAGCAGAAAACAGGCAACTGACACTGCGGCATCTTTTTAATAGGTTAGTCCCAGAAAATATATAAAGATACCTCAAAGTATAGACAAAGCATAGCAAAGTTAATACTAAAAATTAAGGAACATAAAAAATTATAGATACGTTTACGACGTATCATCCACCAATGCCACTAGAGGAGAGGGAGGACCCCTGTTACCTTCGATAACAGAGTATGCTGGCGCGACAAGAGTTGGCGAGAACGGCATGCTAAGAGGGCGAGCTCGGGGCAGGGAGCTTGGCGGCGATGCGTTGGTCACCCCCACTATCTCTTTGGTGCGACACGCGGGGAGGGGGATGGGGGAACAACTCTCTCCAGACAGACTCATTGATATGTTCTATTTATAGTATCTTGTCATGGTTCTACCGTTGTGGCCATCTCATGTACAAAAGTTTTTGTTCTCATTATTTCGCATAATTGTCCACTAAAATTATGTTTACGTTTATCCTTGATTATAAAGGCCGGAAGTTCTTTTCTTCTCAAAAACATTCTTATCTCACTCAATTTCGAATAACCTGGGTAAGTCCTCCTTCGATCCATTGGGTAGTAAAACCAAAGGAAAAGGAAGTAGATAGGGTTATAGTGTCATACCCAAATGGATCCTATGAACATAGGATTATAACATACTCCATGTCTAGATATATCCATTTTAGTAACAAGTAATATGGATCAGAGGGAGTAGTATTTTTCTGTGAGGTCAGACTTCGTACAAATTTTCTGACGAAATTGCACTACCAAGTTTCTATAGATTAATTCCTATATGATTAGTTTCCGTGAATCAAACAACTTCAAAAGGAAAAATTTATAGGTCTCAATCCTAACTGAATCCTATGAATTAAAGGAGCCCTAAAATTTTCCCCAGTGGGGAACTTGGGCCTGAGTCATGAGAGCATCTAATGGAGCCTGTAAAAGCTTGACCCTTAAATCCCTAGTACAGGATGCAAAAAAAATATTTACGGATAAGAAAAGTGTTGGTGTTCCATGCTGGCACTTTTCTTACAGGATGCGTTTACATGCTTCATTCCGCTCCGACACTTTTCTTACACGTAAACATAGGGTTTTGCCTACTTTTCATATACAAAATGAAAATACAAGCAAACACAAATCAGCAAATCATGAATATTACAACAAATTATTGTTTTTGAGAACATATAACTATCCAAATTATTACAAAAAATGTTTCAACCAAATTACAACAATTGTTTGAATGAAATAATAGACAAATTAAACAAATGTTCCCGAATGGTTCATCTCACTCATACAAGAAAAAAAACCTGGAAAATCATGCCGTACGGCCATACAACTGCCATTGATGTTGGATAAGATCTGCGTGGAGCTGCTTATGAATTGCTGCATTCTCAATCTATCAATGTGCTTCGAGAAAACCTATGATGCGATCGGGATTCCTTTCGGCCGCACTCGGGTGCCAACATTGTCGTAGAAACATAGCAAATTCATCCCCTCTCATCCTCGATGATCATGTTGTGGAGAATCACACAACATGTCATGATGTTGACAAGGGTTTTCTTATCCCAAAATTCAGCTAGGCCTCGAACAATAGCAAATTATGCTTGCCAAACCCCAAAAGCTCTCGCAATGTCCTTACGGTATGCCTCTTGTGCCTTGGCAAATACAGCTTCTATATTATCCCTGGGATCCTTGATGGACTTCACGAAGGTTGCCCATTCGGGATAAATGCCATTGGCAAGATAGTACCCCATTGTGTACTCATGATCTAGGACTTTGTAATTGCAAGCCGGTGCCTCTCCTACTACAAGTTTTGCAAACAAATGGGATCTTTGCAAAATGTTGAAGTCATTGAGTGTTCCCGGGGAACCAAATAAATAATGCCAAAACCACAAATCTTGCGAAGCAACTGCCTCAAGCACAATGGTAGCATCACAAGTTTTCCCGCTGTACATTCTATGTCATGCTTTCAGACAATTTTTCCATGTACAATGCATACAATCCACACTACCAAGAATCCCCAACCAACCCCTTTTCCATTCATCTCCATTAACCTTTTTGTATCTTTGTCATTGGGAGCTTGAAGATATGTTGGACCGACCAACTTGATAATCATTTGGCGAACTTGCGCACGGACTCGATGGTCGTATCTTCGCCAATGCGAATGTACTCATCGGTGTAGTCCGCGAGGACGCCATACGCAAGAACTCTCATGGAAGCTGAATTTTTTTTATATGCACTAAATCCTAGCTGATGGAAGGTGTTTCTACGTTGCTTGAAATAGGTCGAGTTGGTCTCGACAACTTCAACAATTTTCACAAACAAGCTGCGACGCATTTGGTACCTCCTACGGAACAAACGAGGCGTATATGTTGGTACCTCTGAAATGTAGTCCGCCATTAGAGTGGCATGGCCGAGTAAGCGGTTCCACTCGATGAACGTGCGACTTTTCACCGATCTCCGCCTCCGATTAAGCAGCTTCAGGCGGTCCTCATGCTCCTTGACAGTGAGGAGGAAGATGGTCATCTCGCTGTCGTCGTCGTGCAGCAGCTCGTCGAGGTTGGAATCGTTCGACGATGACGACCAGTCGGACATATCTCCCTCCTTGGCCGTGGTCATCCCCGTGTACAGATCGATGTTGTCCATGGTCGGGCGGGGTGCTTGGCGGGCATGGGCAGAGGTAGGAGAATCGGTGGCGGCGACTACGGGTGGAGGTGACGGTGCACGAGTGGGGAATAGGATGCGCGTGCGGCGGGGGTGAAACTTCAGCGCGCGCTAGGGTTCCTACGAGTGAGGGCTCATGATGAGGGTTCGACTCGTCAATGTCCATTGTTAAGCACTTGGGTTTTGGAGAAGGAGGGTAAGTTGGAGATCGCGGATATAGAACCATTTGTTTCTCCACCCTTGGACAGACTCGTATAGAGAGAAGGAGAAATATTGGATATTGGGGCAAATGGATATCCTACACCCGCCCAGTTCATAGACTCCTTGGGAGCCTGACCGCCTCTTCAGGGAATAGAGTTTCCTGAAGAGGCCGAAGTGCGGCTCGATACTGATACGTCCAATTTGCATCACCATTCTATATCATAATTTGCCTCTATTCATTGATATATTTCTTATTAAGAGGTGATACTTATGTCTTTTCCTCTGTTTTTGCATGTTGGATGATTCTTGGAGGATGAACTGCCGAAGTCGGGATTCTAATGGAAAAAGAGGTGTTTTGATGGAATTTAGCGAAGATCAGGAAAATACCAGAAAAATATTGGAAAATTATATTTTCCCAGAAGACGAAGGAAGCCAGAAGGGGAGGCGTAGCTGGGTCACAAGGGGGCCACACCCTCCCAGGCCCGGGTCCCCCTGGGCCACGCCTAGGGGAGGTGTAGCCCACCTGGCCGGCCTTCGACTCCGCCCTCTCGCCTATATCTTCCTCTCGGAACCCTAATACCAGGGTACAACCACAGAAAGATTCCGCCGCCTCTGCGGAGCAAAAAACACCGAGAGAGAAAGAGCTCTCCGGCAGATAGATTTCTTTCGGGGAAATTCCTTCCCGGAGAGGGGAGATCATCGCCATCAACACCATCATCAAGCTAGGCTTCATCGAGATCATCATCATCATCCACACCATCATCTCCACCAGCACCATCATCACCACTCCATCCCGCTGTAACAATTGTGTTGGATCTTGCATTAGTTCTTAAGGGAAACTTTCCCGGTGTTGATTACTATTGTAGTTGATGCTTGTGAGTGGAACCATTGGATTATTGTTTATGTTCAGATTATTATCCATCACCATATCATCTTTGATCTTGATTCATATGATGTATTCTGAGTAGTTAGTTTAGTTCTTGAGGACATGGGAGAAGTCATGTTGTTAGTAGTGGATTTGTGTTGAGTTATTATTCAATGGTTTAGTATTTAAGTTGTGGTGCTATTCTTCTAGTGGTGTCATGTGAACGTCGACTACATGATACTTTACCATTTATGGGCCTAGGGGAATGCATTGTGTATTTTTCTACTAATTGTGGGGTTACTGGAGTGATAGAAACCTGAACCCCCGTTAGGACACCATTGCACAAGGGAGCGTAGGATCTTAGAGTTTAAGGTTGTGGTTAGATTTATATCTTAATTGCTTTCCTGTAGTTGTGGATGCTTGCAGGGGGTTTAATCACAAGTATGTATTATTCCAAGTAAGGTCGGTACATTAGCACAGGTTCACCCACACAACACTTACAACACCAAAGAAGAGTACTTATCTATATGAAGCGAAAGCACTTGATAGAATTCCCATGTGTCCTCGAAAACATTTGGTCCTTATAAGTATTTCCACCGGCTTGTCCTTTGCTAAGAAAGGATTGGGCCACTTGTTGCAGTTGTTCGTTGTCTTTATTACTTGCACTTTGTTTTATTGCTTTATCAGAAAACCCCTAAAAATCTGTTTGCTAAGTATTTACAAAGATTTCCTGCTCCATACCACTAGTCAATACCTTCTGCTCCTCGTTGGGATCGACACTCCTATTTATCCGATACACCCCCTATACTTGTGGGTCATCAAGACTATTTTCTGGCGCCGTTGTTGGGGAGTTAAGCGCTATTGAAGAGTGGAACTGGTAAAGGAAACTTCTACTATGACTATTTCTTTTTATTTCTGTTTGTTACTTTGTTTCCAATATGGATAACCCACTTGGTTTCCTATTTGGGAAAACTACTACCACTGTTAGGGTAGTAGATGAACCACCACCAGTTGAGAAAGATCCTTTTAAGATACCTACAAGTATTGTTGATCGTGTTATGGATAATTATTATTTAGGGGATGGAACTGTTCACCCTGGTGATCACTTGCTTTTTATCCATGAATTATGCGGGTTGTTTAAGTGTGCAGGTATCACAACTGAACATGTGAAGAAGAAGTTACTCTCTATATCCTTGAAAGGGAGAGCTGAAGAATGGTATAAGCTGCTGAAGAATAGGCAATCCATGGAATGGGAGGAAATGGCATCTCTCTTTTATTCTAAATTCTATCCTACGAGTGAGATTCATAAGGATAATAATCTGATATATAAATTTTTGCCTCGTGATGGAGAGAGTACAACTCAAGCTTGGGGGAGATTGAAGTTACTAATGCTTAAATGTCCTATTCATGAACTCCCTAACAATATCATTATCATTAACTTTTGTGCTAGGCTTTCTCTTCATGATAAAGATTTACTAGATGCTTCTTGTGCTAGATCATTCACACGTATGAAGGAAGAATCTAAATGGGATCTCCTAGACCGTATTCAAGAGAACACTAAAGCTTGGGAGAATGATAAAGGGAGAAAGTCGGGTATAAACTATGATTATGAATGCATTAAATTTTTTATGGGAACTTATGACTTCCGTGATATTAGTAATGAGTTTGGTCTTGACTCCCAAAGTATTGCCAATTGTTTTAAAGCCTTTGCCTCTTACATAGAAATTCCCCAAAAGAAGTGGAATAAGTACCATGCACCTTATAAAGATGTTGTTAGTCATGTTCCTGTTAGAAGCACTGAAGTTTGTACTACTAATCATATTGTGCCTGAACCTTATGTTGAGAAAATACCTTTCCCAGCTAAGGTAAAGGAGTACTCTATCATGATTAGTGCAAATAACAAAGGTACTAAGAAAACTATGGGACCTGATGAGCAAATGAATATTGAACCTGTGATAGCTATTGTGAAAGATCTTGTCACTAGAAATAAAGAGGATGAGCACATTGTCTTCTGTGAAGACGCTTATAATATTATCTCTCATCCTAGTAAAGCTAGAAAAGCTAGTGTCCTTGTGCTTTCTGTTAGAATTGGTGATAATTGCCATTATGGTTTATGTGATATTGATGCTAGTTCTAGTGTCATTCCTTATGAGTTTTATAGGGAATTTATGCATGAAATTGGCCCTTGTGAGCTTGAGGACATTGATGTTGTTATTCACCTTGCTAATAAGGAAACCATTTGACCTATTAGTATTGTAAGATATGTGGAGGTTCTTTGTGGTAAGATTAAGTACCCTGCTGATTTCCTAGTGCTTAATTTAGCAGCTAGCAAAATTTGTCCTATTATTTTTGGTTGGCCTTTCTTGAACACTTGTGGATCTATTATTGTAAGGTTCCCAACCTTTAATAAGGTAGAGATCCATGTGTTTACAATCCTAGTCCCTGGATCAATAGCTAGCATCCACAGTTAAGATGTAATATCAAGAAACATAGGTCATAATACAACTTTATAACTAGGAATAAAATAATTTATGACATCTTACATAGCTCATTTGGCTATCTCATTACAATGCAGCAGAATATAACAATAGCATGGGGTCCTTCATCTTCAAAGTGCCACAGGCAGACATGTTGGTTGTAGACTTGTAATCCTAATCAATAAACTTCACTAACATCAAACAAACCTGCAACATAATAAGTTACAGCCACAAGGGTCAATACATTTGAATTGTATTGGCAAGTGATACTATGGTAGTATAGTGGTAACTATCATTTATATGCATTTGGCTAAGTGGAGCTTAGGCTTGCTTTGCTCAAAATAGTTTTTCCTTACCATTTGAAAACACTAAGTTTTTGCTTAACAAAAACATTCCCAAGGCATCTCCCAATAGAAATTGGTGATCCTTTAACCCTTGTTCAACCACAAGATTTTAACTTAGAAATTGGGATAAGGAGATTCTTGATAGCTTCCATGTCTTGATGCTCAAATTGTCCTTTTCCAGGGACATGGCTAAGTACTTAGATTTTACACTCTGCAGAGGTGGTGCACTTTCCCCACAAGACTTGGTTTCACTAAGACAAGATCTTTCAGAATCCTTCCCTTAGACCAGAATGGACGCGCTCCAACCTATCAAACCCCTACCACCAACTGTCCATTTGGCTAAGTTATTGCAACCTATATGATCTAGGCAGAGCCCATAATGCCAAGTGGCTGCACTTGAAGCTTCTCAACATTTGACATCTCAAATCTGTTTGTTCCTAGGTGGCCATCCACAAGTGTGATACACAAGGTAAACCATAGAAATGGGCCTTGTGTAACCACTCAACACAAACCATTCCTTCCATTCCACCCAGGTGATTCATTCACTTAGTTGTTTTATTAAACAAAACACAAGTCCTTGACTTAGAAATATTCCATAGTATGAATATAATCCACCCTTGTTTTATACTAGCTAAGCTAAGCATGATAGTAGTAGTAATATTAACTTAGGAAATTTCTACTAAGGTTTCATCTACTAGGATTTCCCATGGCATAGTTTACACTTAGCAAAATTCCATGCAAGTCCTACTTTATAAATATCACTAATGCATAGTGAAAATAATGGGACAAAAGTATGAAGCATCACTTGCCTTTTTGGTAGAGATTATAAATTCACTCCTTGTCTTTGCAATGTTCACACACTTCAAATCACTACACTTCAATCAAGCAAACAATATTTCAATCTACCATTCAAGCAATTCATCACATAAAATGATAGAAACAAACAATGCATGCAAACATGCAAAAGATTGTTTTATTTGTAAAAGTGGTTTCTAATGGGTCATAAACATTTGAAAACACCTAATGGTCATTTTATAAAGTGGCAAAATCATTTGCAAAAGATTTCACTTCATAAACAATTTTTAAACCAAGTCATTATTTTATGTGGTTGAAAATGCCTTTAGCAAAGCAATAATTTTTATAGGGTTTACAAAATATGTTTTCAAACATAAAATCTTGTGCTTAGGGTCAGAGATTTTAAATCAAAACATTTCCCAAAAGGTTTTCTCCCAAAATCATTTTTAAACCATAATCAACATTTGTATTTGGCTAGAAATGTTTTAAATTAAAGATTCATTCTTTTGCTTAAGAAAATATATTTTTGAAACCACCAATTGATTTCTAGGGTCAGTAGGTTCAAAACAAACCATTTGCCAAATATTTTATCCCCAAAATAATTTTAGAACAATTTTTATATCCTAAACATGCTTACATAAGTTTCTGCAAAAACAAACAATTTAACATGAACATTTTACTAAACAAAGTGCATGGTCAGAAAGTGATTGTCTTGCTGATTCTATTGATATAAAATTTGCAAAATTTGGACGTGTGGTTTGAAAGTTATGAATTTTTCAAATTGGAACAACACATAGATCATTTCTGGTTTTAATCAAACAGTCAGGGCCACGTGGCGTGTTCTTATTCGCCGGTACCGCTTTGGTTGGATCGACAGACAACAGTCGTTGGATGTAAGTTTAATCGCCGGCGTAGAAGCAAGCGTACCCCTTCGGTTAGTTTCTATTGCGAGCGTTGGATCTAAATCCTACGGCGCACAACCTTTGACCATATACCAGCGGTGCTGGCGGCGGCGACTGGCGGCGGAGCGGTCAGACGGTGGTGGTGACGACGCTACAGGATGCGAGAGGGCGAAGGGAGGTGCTCACCGAGTTCGCCGTGGCGTGGGGAAGCTCAAGGTACTCGCGAGGAGGCAAGGGGCGCACGAGGATGACCTGAATCACTCACCGGAGTTCTCGCTGTCGTCGGGTGCGCACGGTCGAGGTCGAAGACGAGCGCCTGGGATGCAAGAAAGCGAGGAAAAGTATCAGGAGGATGTGCACGGTCTCGGGGGTTGCAGAGGTACTCACCAGAACACGAGGGGCGCACTGGTTTGGCGTCAGTAGCTCGCCGGAGTTGCGGGGGTCGTCGGTGACGCACTGGTGAAGACGTTGCCGACGTTCTGGCACGCGCGCGAGCGACCTGATGCTACAGGGAGGTTCGCCAGGAGGTGGGGAGAAAGTTAGTGTGGTCGAGGAGGCAAGGGGCGGCAGGGTTTGGCCGGAATTGCTGGTGGAGCTCGCCGGAGCAGAGGGCGGTGCAGGGGGAAATTGGGACAGCCTGGGGGCTCCGGTGGGGCGACGACTGGGGGGAAATGGAGAGGGGAGGGAGGCGATTAAGAGGGCAAGGTCACGGGGCTGTTTACTGGCGTGATTAACGCGAATTTAAGCCGAGCTTTAAATGACTGCAACGGCCGGCGAGGTGAGGGGCGGGGTCAGCGGGGTGAGGAAGATGATGATGTGGCGGTGGGGTCCATTGTCAGCGTGAGAGAGAAAAGGAATGTGGGGTCCATCGGTCAGTGTCCTCGCGGGTGTGTGTCTGAGTGAGAAAACGTTTCGGGGAGAGAGGGGTGAGGTGGGCTGCGAGTTGGGCTTAGTGGGCTGGGCTGTTCCTTTCATTTTTTTTAGAGTACTCTTTTTTTTATTCAGTTTGTTTTTCTTTTTCCTTTTCTAATATTCTGTTTTGATTTTATTTTATCAATTCAATCATCTATTTGAATTCAAACCTCAACCAAAATTTTTGTAGGTTTAAATACTGATTAGTAACATAATCTGAAGTCAATTTTTGAATAAAACTTTATTCTTTTTGGGGTCTTTTAATTATTCAAATAAGCCCTTGTTTTAAATCAAATAAGATTTAATAATATTTTCAAACACCATTTAAGTTTCTAAAAATTTTCCAAATCTTTTCAGTAGGTTTTTATTTGTTTAAAATGGTGTCTAATAATTCATCTTGAATTATTTGGAAAGTATTTAATATGATTCATAAATCATTTGAATTGGGTATTTGTTTTAATTCCAATGGAATTAAATATAGTTTAATTCCCTAAATTTTATTTGGAAGATTTATTTTATTTAAGTTAATTAAACAACTTTTATTCCACTTGGGTAAATACCAAAATACCATTTTCTCATGAATTATATAATTATTCTTATTAGAGATTTGTCTCTATTAAAATAGGGATAGAATAGTTAATGCCATTTTATTTTATTTTTGGAAATTCTTTATCCTTTTATTTTATTTGGATTTGGATTCTATTCATTCCATTTGCTTAATAGATTAGGCCAAGATTTAATTTGGTCTCTAAATAATCCTTATTTAATATTTCTTTCTTCACCTTATAAAATCCTTATCTTTTTATTTATAGATCCAAACTTGGTGATTCCAATTTGTAAAATCTTATTTGATATTTATATATCCTTTTAAATCTTTTTAGGATTAATTGCTCACCATTGGTTACGGATTTTTAGATAGATGCTTTATTAGCCTTGGAATTTCAATTTCCTTACCTTATTAAATTCATAAGATTTTATCTATGGCTCCAAATTAAGTGAAACCATTTCATATGGTTTTATAATATTTCCATTTGTCATTCTTGATCATTTTGAAATGTTTGTACGCAAATTTTTATATGGATCAAATCCATAGGCTTGGAGATAACTTGGAAATGATCTTTATTCCATTTAGGTTTTAGGGTTTGGATTTATTTTCCAAGTGTTTAAATTTCCATATGCATTTTATGAGGAATGCATTTATTTTGATTTGGATTTTGTTGGATTCAAATTTTAATTAAAGTTTGTTCAAGATGGGATTTTAAGTTTCCATTTAGAAACAAAATTTCTTTTCACCCTGATTTTCAACAATTAATTATTTTGTTTATTTATTTTTCACATTACAAGATTTGGAAAATCTTGGGATGTGACAAGCTACCACCCTTAAAATAAATCTCGTCCCGAGATTTGGGGAGGCTAGGGTTACAAGTTGGCTCCAAAACAACTAGGGTACTACTACCCTTAAAAATTTTCCAACTAGATTACTTCTTGACTTGCTTGGGGTCTTGTTGAATCTTCTCTAGGCAAACATCTGCATAGTGTCCTTTGTTTCCACACTTGAAACATGTGACTAGGCTGAGATCCTTCATAGGCTTTATCTTGTGTTTCATCTTTTCTGGACAATTGCTTGCATAATGTCCTTGGTTACCACAATTGTAACATGTGATAAGATTGAGTTATTCACGTATCTTCTGTGGACAAGTTGACACATAATGGCCTAGCTCTTTGCAGTTGTTGCACCACACTTGGCTAATTTCCTTATACTTCTTCTTCTTCTCTGGACATTCATTTGCATAGTGTCCCATCTCTTTGCAATGACAACATTGCACTTGGCTTTTGTCTTTCTTCTTCTTGGGTTTCTCCAAAGCTAGGAGTGCTTCTAGTTCATGTTCTTCATATCTTATCTCAAAGGTAGGAAAGTTTCCTGGTCTCCTTGACCTTTTCCTTGGATAATACATATGTCTCCTCTTTGTTCCTTTAAATTGAGTCATATTGCATGGAGGTGCAAGCTGAGATTTTCCTTTGTCTTCATCCTTCTTGGTAGACTTGGCTCTCTCATGGTAGTCTGCAATCAGTTGTTGCACTCCACCTTGTTTCCTTTGTTGAACTATGGAATAGATGGGGCATTGGATAGGGACATGATTATTTCCTTCACATAGGAAACAAGTAGCTTGCGATGTGAGGCATTGATTATTTGGATGTTTCTCTTCACAATTGGGGCATTGATCTTCATGCTGTTTGGAAGTGTGATCCTTGTCTCCACAAATATTGCAAGCTTGGGTTCCTTCTAGAATATCATCCTTGACATCCTTGTTGTCACAACTCCTTGGGAAGAGTTGTCTCCCATGTTGATCATTTGATCTGTCACCTTATGCAACAATTGGGTTTGGGTTTCCAAAAACCTTTGCATGGTTGGATCTAACTCACTGGTGTTGGCTAAAAATTAAGCTGTCACTTGGTTCAGCTGGGTTTGGGTTACTATGAGTTCTCTCATGTTGTCCTCTTGGTTGTTGTTGCTGCCATCCTTGATGTTGGAGTTTCTTGGAGTAGTCATCTGTTTGGGTTGGATTGGGATTAGAATAGGCAAAATATTTCTATGGAAATAATTCTAATCACACAACAATTTCACACAAGCAATGTGCAAGCAACAAACATTTCAATCAAACAACAAAGTTTCAAGCACATTTTAAGCAACAAAATATTTTTGCTACACCACATAAGTTGGTGTGTTTGATTTAAACTAAATATGGTGGTCCAACTATATGGTTCACTTGAGATCTTTCCATCCTTCTTGGTTGATTCTTCTTGAACAAGATTTTTGTATCCTTAGAGAATTTCTTGCATCTTGGTCTCAAAACTTCAAAAGTGATGATGGTTCCTTCTAAGTTGTGTTTCCTTGTTCTTCAAGTCTTGAGCAACTTTTCTTGTTTCACTTGTAGTCCTTAGTGATATCCAAGGTTGAAGTCCTTGTTGAAAATAAGGTTGAAATCACTTGAAGATGTTAAAGTCATTAGAGTTGATGAAGTCCTTTGCACATGGTGAAGTCTTTGGCCATGGGGTAGGCTTTGTCCATCAAGTTTGAAATAGAAGAGATGTAGAATCAAAACCAAAATGGTTGAGGAAAGAGTTTACAAGATTGTTTGTAAATAAGTTTTGGAACAAATACAAATCCTATTTTTCTAAGGGGTTTTTGTCCAATCCTAGGGTTACAATCCTACAGGCAACACAATGCTCGGATACCATCTGTAAGGTTCCCAACCTTTAATAAGGTACAGATCCCTGTGTTTACAATGCTAGTCCCTGGATCAATAGCTAGCATCCACAGTTAAGATGTAATGTCAAGAAACATAGGTCATAATACAACTTTATAACTAGGAATAAAATAATTTATTACATCTTACATAGCTCATTTGGCTATCTCATTACAATGCAGCAGAATATAACAATAGCATGGGGTCCTTCATCTTCAAAGTGCCACAGGCAGACATGTTGGTTGTAGACTTGTAATCCTAATCAATAAACTTCACTAACATCAAACAAACCTGCAACATAATAAGTTACAGCCACAAGGGTCAATACATTTTAATTGTATTGGCAACTGATACTATGGTAGTATAGTGGTAACTATCATTTATATGCATTTGGCTAAGTGGAGCTTAGGCTTGCTTTGCTCAAAATAGTTTTTCCTTACCATTTGAAAACACTAAGTTTTTGCTTGACAAAAACATTCCCAAGGCATCTCCCAATAGAAATTGGTGATCCTTTAACCCTTGTTCAACCACAAGATTTTAACTTAGAAATTGGGATGAGGAGATTCTTGATAGCTTCCATGTCT
Source organism: Avena sativa (assembly GCA_916181665.1). NCBI lineage: Eukaryota > Viridiplantae > Streptophyta > Magnoliopsida > Poales > Poaceae > Avena > Avena sativa. Next base: position 331,995,900 of record OV702283.1, read on the forward strand.
TGATGCTCAAATTGTCCTTTTCCAGGGACATGGCTAAGTACTTAGATTTTACACTCTGCAGAGGTGGTGCACTTTCCCCACAAGACTTGGTTTCACCAAGACAAGATCTTTCAGAAGCCTTCCCTTAGACCAGAATGGACGCGCTCCAACCTATCAAACCCCTACCACCAACCGTCCATTTGGTCTAAGGAAAGGCTTCTGAAAGGTCCTGTCTTGGGAAACCAAGTCTGGTGGGGAAAGTGCACAACCTTTGCAGATGGAAAAATCTAAGTACTTAGCCAAGTCCATGGCAATGGACAACTTGAGCATCAAGACATGGAAGCTATCAAGAATCTCATCACTCCAACTTCTAAGTAAAAACTTGTTAGACCCCTCCTTTATAAAGGAATGGATCCCTGTGATTGCAATGCTAGTCCCTGGATCAATGCTAGCATCCACAGTTTAAGATGAAGTACAGAGATACAAAGGTCGTTTATTACATTCATTCCAGAGATAAAACATAATCTTTTACAACTCAGGGCCATAGGCCTAATACAAGAGTTTAAGGAATAAGTAAATAAACATAAGTCTTCATCTTCATGTGCCACAGGCAAGCATGTTGAGTGTAGACTCATGACTCCTACTCATCATCAGAGTAACCTGCAACATCACAAGTTACAGCCACAGAGGGTCAATACTTTGGAATAGTATTGGCAAGTGATACCTTAGTATATTTTTAGTGGAGTATATTACTATATGCATTTGGCTAAGTGTAGCTTGGCTTGCTTTGCTTGAAAATAGGTTTTACTTATTAGTTGAAATCACTAAGTTTTTCTTTATCAAAACTTCCCAAGAAACCACCAATAGACATTGGGGTCCTTTACCCTTGTTCACCCACAAATTTTACTTAGAAGTTTGAGTGATGAGATTCTTGTAGCTTCCATGTCTTGATGCTCAAGTTGTCCATTGCCTTGGACAAGGCTAAGTACTTAGGTTTTTTTCCATCTGCAGAGGTTGTGCACTTTCCCCACCAGACTTGGTTTCCCAAGACAGGACCCTTCAGAAGCCTTTCCTTAGTCAAATGGACGCGCTCCAACCTATCATTCCCACTACCACCAACTGTCCAAATGACTAAGTTCTAGCAACCTATATGATCAAGGCAGAGCCCATATTGCCAAGTGGTTGCACTGTAAGCTTTCTCAACACTTGGCCTCCAAATCCCTTTGTGCCTGGGTGGCATACCACAAGTGAGATACACAACCCAAGTCCATGGCCTTGTGTAACCACTCAACATAACCCAATCCTTCCATTCCACCCAGGAGGTTCATTTGACTTAGTTGTTTTATTAGGAAAGCATAAGTCTCATGACTTAGAAATATTTTCATCATAGTAAGTATAGATTTTCACCAACCCTTGTTTGCTAAATAGCTAGGCTAAGCATGGTAAGATAACTTAACTTAGGAAAATTCCCTAGCAATTCTACAATTCTACACTACTTAGGATTTCCCAACTTAGCATTAGGAAAAAATAGCATGCAAGACTTAGCAAAATATCTAATGCTAGTACAAAACATAGGATAGAAATATTCTTGAAAATATCACTTGCCTTGGTAGTGGGGAGAGTAGCACTCTTCACAATCACAATCACTAGCAAAATCTACACAAAAATTATAGCATACAATTACACACAATTATATTCAATCAAAAATAATATGAATGCATGCATGCAAGAATTTACCAAGTGGTGATTTTGAAAACTCTACCAAGCATGCACATGTTTACAGAAACTTAACAAGTCACAAGTTTGCCAACTAAACTTATTTGGCACCAATACAATTTACCAAAATAAATCTATACTTAAAATAGCCTTAAACATGTTTCTACAAATAAAGTCATTTTAACTGTTACTATTTGTTAAACACATTGGATATTCTGAAAGGTCTTGTTTCACTGAATCCAACGGTATAAAGTTTGCCAAATTCCAACGTGGCAATCAAAAGTTATAAGCATTTGAAATTTGGATCAAATTCTGGTTTTAAATCTGGTTTTAGTTCTAACACTTGCCACGCGTCGCGTCCCTATTGGCGCGTACCGCTTCGGTTGGATCGGGTCCTGCGGACCGCACGATCTAAGTGAGATCTGGCGGCTCAGACGCGCGCGTACCTCTTCGTTCTCTTTCTAATATACGCCACGGGATCTAGATCCAACGTTCCTAATCAATCCTAACCATACTCGGGCGGCGCTAGCGGCGTTAACTGGCGGCGGCGCATCTGACTATGGCGGTGCCGGCGTTCTACATCGCCCCAGGAAGCAAGAAGGTGCTTACCAGATCCGCAAAGGCGTGCTGAAGCTCGATGTGGTACTGGTTTGCGGAGGGGCGCTCGGATGTGGCTGAGAGAGCTCGTCGGAGTCGTGCACGGCGTCGGGTGGTTGTTGTCTGCGTCGTTGCCGAGGTTCCGCGTCACCCTAACACAAGCCAGGGGATTTAGGGGATGCGCAAAAACGTGGCGAACAATCTCGTGTGAGTCAGAAGTGAAGGGGTGCACTGGACTTACGGAATTTGGTCGCCGGAGTCGAGGTGGTTGTCAGATGCTTGCGGCGTCGAGCGGGAACGGCGACCTGGGGCAGTACAGGATGAACTGGTGGGGTCAGGAGGTGCGCAAGGAGATTGCAAAATGGCTCGAACGAATCAGAGAGGGAGGGGCGCACGGAACTCACCGGAATCGATCGCCGGAGTGAGCTCTGTCTGCGGCGGTGTTGTGTGAGTCGTGGGCAGCCTGGTGGCGTGAAGGCAGAATTGACTGGGGGGAAATGGTCGCTAGGAAGTGGGTATCTTATAGCCGGAGCCTCGACAGGAAACACTCGCGGATTAATGCCCAATTATGCCGCGCCATTACCGGCCATGACTGCAGCTGCGACGTGGTCGCGGGCGTGGTTTGGGGAAGACGAGGACAGCGTGGGCAGGGCCCGCTCGTCAGCGATGTGCGCGAAGTGAGGGTGGGGTCCGGTCGTCAGTGACCGTCTGGGTGCGCTGGAGCGTGCGAGAGGAAAAGAAAACCCTCGGGTGGGCTTGTTGGGCTCGATTCGATGCTGGGCCTAAAACCTGGCGCGTGGCCTTTTCCTTTGTTTATTTCTTTTTCCTTTTCTATTTTGATTTTCTGGGTAGATTTTCAAATGAAATCAAGTTCAATTTGAATTCAAATTTTCCTGGGATTTTTGTAGTGAGCAGTAGTCTCAAAAATGGTCATATAACCATGGGGTAGCTTTGTAAAGGATTGGTCAAGCTTGGAGATCAAAATATCAGAGGCTATGCACTTGGTTTAAAATTTGAAAGATGGTTTTTGGAACCCATTTCCATTTGAAAAACTTGGTTTTAAATCTACACTTAAATCCTATGCTCATAGAAGGCAACCTTCCTGGTTCACAACAATCAAACTTACAAGTGGTGTTGGCCATTTAAAATAAGTCTGTCCACATAAAATCATGATACCATATGTTTCTGTTTTCTGAAATGTTTTGAGAAAACCCTAAATGATGATGGATGCAAGGATGATATGAATGAGCTTTGAAATATGAATTTTAGGGATGTTACAAAACTTGTGGGTGAACAAGGGTGAAGGACCCCAATGTCTATTGGTGGTTCCTTGGGAAAAGTTTTGACAAAGAAAAACTTAGTGATTTCAACTAATAGGAAAAACCTATTTTGAGCAAAGCAAGCCAAGCTACACTTAGCCAAATTGCATATAGTAATATAGTCCACTTAAAATTTACTAAGGTATCACTTTCCAATACTATTCCAAAGTATTGACCCACTGTGGCTGTAACTTGTGATGTTGCAGGTTACTCTGATGAGGATTAGGTGTCATGAGTCTACACTCAACATGTTTGCCTGTGGCACATGAAGATGAAGACTTATATTTATTTACTTATTCAAACTCTTGTATTAGGCCTGTGGCCTTGAGTTGTAAAGACTATGTTTATCTCTGGAATGGATGTAATAAATGACCTTTGTATCTGTGTACTTCATCTTAAACTATGGATGCTAGCAATGATCCAGGGACTAGCATTGCAATCACAGGGATCCTTTTCCTTTACAAAGGAGGGATCTTACAATTATAGATTGTAAGAAGGATAAAGTTTTAACTAAGTTTGATGGAGATTCTTATGAGTTTAACTTTTCCAAATTTGCGAAAGTTCCTTGTGAAATTAGCTTGCCTAATAAAGATTTCAGGATGGAACAACTTGCCTCTGTTGATCCAGTTTATGACCTTGGACCTCTTTTTGGTGATTGTAAGTATGCTCATTCTGATGATAAAGTTGTTGTTAGTGACAGTTATATTGTCAACTTTATTCAAAGTGCTACTGAAAGTTATTATGAGAGAGGGAAACATGGTTTTATGCATCTCAATAATGTTAAGTTTCCCCGTTTTATGTTGAAAGCTTTGAAGTTGCATTTGTTTTGTCTTCCTATGCTAGTGGCTTTTTGTTTCAACAATTTGTTTTCTCATGATACCCCTATGCATAGGAAGTGGGTTAGACTCAAATGTGTTGGTTATTTGCTTCTTGATGATCTCTTTCACTCCAAATATATATCTCCTTTGTGAGCATCTTCGAAACTTTCAAGCCTAACTTAAAGGCATTAAAGAAAAGTACTTGTTGGGAGATAACCCAAGAGTTTTGTCGAGTCTTGGAATTTGTTACCTCAGTAATAACCGCTCCTTATCCTTTTTTTTGGTTTTTGTGTCAAGTTCAACTACTTTTGAGATGTAGAGGAGTTGTGAAAAGTGGCTGTCCGGGGACAGATTTTAGTGCTGCTTTGTAAAAATTCGTGACGAAGCTCAGTACTTCAGATGGAGCTATATTTTTCTGTGCTTTTTCTCCAAGTTGTTACCCAACTTTCATTAGTTTTGCACTTTTTTTATTTGAGCAACATAAGGTTTTCGAAAAAATCAATCTTTACCTGCTGGTCTGTTTTGACAGATTTTTGCTATCATTTGCATTTGCCTCTTATATTGATTTCCTTCCAGATTCTTTTGGGTTTTTGGAAAGGAGTTGCTACAGTAGCTTTTGTTTTGTTGGATTTCAGTTGAAGTGTGAACCTTAAGGTTTACTATTTTTGCTTACCCTAATGTTGTCATTGAAGTTTGTGTATTGCCTTGTGAGAAAAGGAATTTCCAGGAGAAGGAGAAAAGGAGTCTGCAGAGTTCGTCTTTGAATAGGTAAAAGTGGTGAAAACAGAAGGTTCGTGAAAGCCTAATCTTTTTATATTTTTGATGTTTTTAATACATACGAAAGGTTACGAAACGAAATAGAGAAGGAAACGGAGGCCGGGGTGGCCACACCCACCCCAGGCGCGGGCCCCAGCTAGCCGCTCCTGGAGGGGGTGTGAGCCCCCCGAGCTCCGTCTCCACCTTGTTTTTGTACCAGTACCTTCCTTATTCATTGAAACTTCGTAATATATAACCCCCCAGATCCCCCGAGGTTCGTGCATCGTGTTCTCGTCGTGTTTTTGTTTCGGTCTGTTTCTGTCAGGAAATCTTCTCAAGTTTAGAGCACCATGGTCTCTGCCAACGACAAAGGCAAGAAGCCCGAGGAAGACGATCCTCACAATCCCAAGGAGAAGGAGATTTTGGTAGGGGATGAAGAAGACATGGAGGAGGACAAGCATCCGGACACCCGCGATACCGTCGCAAGTATTGGAGTGGTGAAACCTATCAAGCTTAAGAGGACAACACGGATGTCTACAGGAGGGAAACCTCCACGTCTTGTCTTCGTCCCACGGTCATCTCCTCCACGTACCAAGAATTCCTTCCATACTCTTATACATGAGCATCAATACCAATAGGTGCCTAAAGGGAACTTGCCCTCGATTTGGGATCTACCTCGCTCTAACCATGCAGGGAAGGAACACACTAAGAAGAAAGATTGGGGAAATAATAACAAGGACTGGGACTCTCAGTCCGATATGATCATGAACCGCATTGAGCAAAATTCGGAGTTGATTCGTACTCTAACCTTCGAGATTGAGGATTTGAGAAAACTGATTGAGGAGCTTATCAAGTGAACACCACTACCACCAAAGGAGTAATTCGTCATCAGGTTTGGCATTCCCTTGGCTTGTTCCAAGCTTGGGGAGTGTCGCGGTATCACATCATTATCTTTTATCTTTTACCTTTTTAGTGGATTCATATCTTTGGTAGAGAAGTTATCTTATAGCTTGGTTTTCATGTGGAAGTATCTCTACTTTAGTTGATTATCTATGTATCCCTTGGTGTGAGTGCCTTTATGGAATATTAATGAGAAGTTTCATCTTTTAATTTTTGCACTTCTTATTTTAGTTTGCAATCTCTATTATATGATTGATCTTGTTGATCAGTATTGGCATCACTTTGGGAGCATCAAGTAGATCTAAATTGGTTTTGGCAAACCGAGCTCTGGTCAATAGCAATATTTTTGGAGGTTTGAAAGTAAAAGAGAAAAAGCTTACAGGTATTTTGTATCATTTATTTTCTTTCTTGATTGGCTCATAAGCTTAGTATTCTTTATTTAAGACCTTTTGTGTCTTCAAGGAAGATTGCATGTTTGGCTTTATCACTTGTAGGTTTGCTTGTTTCCTTTAACTCTTTTGCTTGCTACCCAGCCTTGCTAGCCAAAAACCTGTTTTGAGAGGGCTTACTTCTCATGTTTCCAACCCCTTTGAACCAAACATGTGCCATTTTTGTCCACCATATCTACCTATTACCATTATTGCTATTCCAATAAAATTCTCAAGTTTCATCTATCTTTTGAATTAAAAACTATTTTGTTATGTGAAAACTAGTTAGTAAATCTCTCACGAACTTGATGGCACACCTTATTTTCTTGCCCCCAATAAACTTGAGCCATTGTGTCATCGAAGTTGTATATGCTTGCATCTATACGTTGGGATTAGCAGAACCATGCTGTCACAGAGAACGCTTTCAACACTTATGGATGTTTATCCAGTTGATATCATGCTCTTTTGTTTGTGGATGTCGTTGGTGTGAAATAAAAAGGGAGCTTGTAAGTCCATGGAGTGATGTATGTGTGTTAGAGAAACGCCTGGGCCGCTAGCCTAAGCCATGCCTAATCATGATGGAAACTTGCAGCATCACCATAGTGGGAAATCTGTGAAGCATCCTTAATAAAAATCTATGAAAATAGTAAATAAAAAGATCACTGAGATGCTCATTGTCTGCTTGCCTTGTCATTTTGAGTATGGGATAGCTCATGTATTGTCACATCCCAAAATTTTCCAAATTTTGAAATGTGAAAAATAAATAAACAAAATAAAACTTTGTTGAAATTTAGGGTGAGAAGAAACTTTTTGAATCCAATTGGAAACTTTCAAACCTATTTGGATCAAATAAAATCCTAAAGGGGTTTAAAAAGATAAACAATTAATAAGGAAAGTTTTAATGATTGGAATTACTATTTTGGACCTTTAAATAAAAAGATATGGTTTTTATAAAGCAAAGGTAGAATTATAAATAAGGATTATTTTATAAAGCCAAATTAAAACTTGGCCAAGCTTTTGAAATAAAATATTTCTATTTGATAAAAAGAGTAAAGGTCTATTTAAATTAAATAATGAGGATTTATTAATATCCTATTTTATTAAAGTAAAGGATTTTCCATTTTAAATAAACACTAAAACTTATTAATTTATTTTAAATAAGATTTCCAAGTGTTTTATTTATTCAAATAAAACCTACTAAAATGGTTTTAATATTATTTAGATTTCAAATAGAATTTTTAATAAATTAAATCCTATTTGAATTTATGACTAAGGTCTATTTATTTAATTATTAAATGAATCCTAAAAAGAATAAAAAAATTATTTTGTTTTGGACTTTAGTTTGTGTAGTTAAACATGAATAAAAATGATACAAAGTTTGGTGTAAGTTTGATTTCATTTGGTGTTTGAATTGTTTGATTGAAAATCAAAACAGAAATTCAAATAGAAAAAGAAAAAGCATTCTGTATAAAAAATGAAAAAGGCTCAACCCACTAAGCAGGCCCAGCAGCCCACTCGCAGACCAACTTTCCTCCCCCAGCGAAACGTTTTCTTTCACTCAACCTCGCACCCGCAGAGTCACAGACAGGTGGCCCCATCTCCCTCTCTCTCTCCCTCACTGACAGGCAGGCCCCACGCCAGCGTGTCATCGTCTTCAACCCACGACCGTTCTTCCCCTGCCATTGCTGCCGATTGAATGCGGCGTTGAATTCGCGTAAATGACTGCGTTAATCCTGCCTGCGACCACGCTCGTTAAACCGCCCATTCCTCCTCGCCATTTCCCCCCAAACAGCTCCTCCCCTCTGCCCCTAGGCTGCTCCAAATCGCCCCCACACCGACACTGTCTCCGACGACTTCCCCGGCCAATTCCGGCGCCGTCCATCCGCCTCTCGCCTCCCACTGCACACGAGCTCGCTCCTCACCTCCTGGCGCATCTCCCCGTGCCACTCGTTCGCTCGCGCGCGCTTCGAAACGTCGACTTTGTCTTCATCCGAGCGCCACCGCCGTCTGCCATTGCTCCGTCGAGCTTCCCAGGTGAACTCCGTCCTCCCCTCTCGTTCCCGATGATACTCTCGTATTCCCCATGCTCGTATGCATCTAACGCACCCTCCCACTTGCCTCGGCGTGATCTGCAGCCTCGCCCTCGACGACCTCCAGAGCCACCCGCCGCTCGCAGCAACTCTGGCGAGCAATTTCCTTCGTCCCCGTGCGCCCCCTGCCTCCTCGTGAACGGATTGAGAATCAGCACGTCAAGGCGAACACGGTGAGCCCTCTCCCCCTCTCCCTTGCGTCATGTATCACCGGCGACGACCACGTCTAAGCGCTGCCGCCAGAGCGCCACCGTCAACGCCGCTCGAATTAGGTCGAGTGGTTTTACACCGCTAGATGTTAATCATGCGGCTAAGATTAGAACTTAGACGAAGGGGTATGAGCCCATCTGAGCCACTAGATCTAAATTAAATCCTACGGTTCACAGAGGCCGATCCGCACGAAGCGGTACAGGCCAATTAGATTACGCCGCGTGGCACTAGTTTAGATTAAAACAGAATTTAGAATCTGATTGATATGCAAATTTGAAAATTTCATAACTTTAATTCTACACGTCCAAATTTTGCAAATCTTATATCAATGAATTCAGTAGAACAAGTAATTTGCAACCATGCAATTTGTTTAATGACTTGCCTCTGGAAAATTGGTTGAATTTGCAGAAACATGTGTAGGCTTATTATGAAAATAAAAATTGTTCTAGATATAATTTTAATGTGAAATCTTTGAAAAATGGTTTGTTGTGAACCTACTGACCTTAGGAACCAACTTATGGATTTAAAAATGAATTTTGTGAAGTTTAGGAATAAATACTTGAGTTAGCTCATTTCTAGTCAAATAAAAATATTGATTTTGATATGGAAATGATTTTTGAGTAAAACCTTTGGGAAATGACTTGATTCAAACTTTCTTACCCTAAACACCAAGTTTTGTGAATTAACAACTTATTTGATGAACAATATAAAAATTTTGCTTTGATAAAAGCATTTTCAACCACATAAAATATTGATTTGATTTAGAAATGGTCTATAGATAAAACCTTTTGCAAATGGTTTTACCACTTTAGAAAATGACCACTTTGAACTTTATAAGGTTTAGAGCTTAGTAGAAACCACCTTTGCAAATAAAACTATCCTTTGCATGCTTGCATGCATGACCTTGTTTCTATTATTTTATGTGTGATAAATTGTTTGAATATTGGTTGGAATGCTAGTTGAATTGTGTTTGCTTGATTGAATTGTAGTGGAATTAGAAGAGTGTGATATTTGCAAGATCAAGAAGTGAACCAACATTCTCTACTAAAAAGGCAAGTGACACTATCATCCAAGTCCTACTATTTTCATTACACTTAGTGGATTTTTGTAACATGCATGAAAAGGATTTATATATTTTATGCTATGCTAAATCCTAATAGGATACCCTTATATATTCCTTAGTGGAAACAATGTAGTTGTAGTAAGCTTTGCCCTGCTATATATTGGGATGGGATACATGTTGGAGATATGCCCTAGAGGCAATAATAAATGTAGTTATTATTATATCTTTGTGTTTATGATAAATGTTTACATTCATGCTATAATAGTATTAACAAGGAAACATTGATAATTGTGTGATTTGTAAACTTAATTTGAAGTCCCTAGTAAAGCCTCTATATAATACTAGCTTGTTGGTTAATAGATGATTGTGGTTTCCCTATCATGAACATTGAGATGTTATTAACAACAAGATCATATCGTTAGGAGAATGATATGGTGGACATACTCCTATAGATAAGCGTAGCATAAAGATCAAGTCATTTTAATAGTTCAATTGCTATATGCTTTCTGATACATAGTAACCTAATTCCTTCGACCATGAGATCATGCATATCACCTTTACCGGATGGATGCTTTGATGACATCAAACACCACACCGTAACTGGGTGGCTATAAAGGTGGGATTGAGTGTTCGGAAAGTATTGGTTGAAACACATGGATCAAGAGTGGAATTTGTCCATCCATATGAAGGATAGATATACTCTGGGCCCTCTCGGTGAAATGTCATCCAATTAGCTTGCAAGCATGTGACTGGCTCACAAGGGATCACATATCACGGGAACGAGAAAAGAGTACTTATCGGTAACGAGGTTGAACTAGGTATGCAGAGATACCGACGATCATAACCTCGGATAAGTAAACTATCGTGAGACAAAGGGAAATTGGTATCGTATGTAAGTGGTTCATTCGATCGCAAAGTAATCGTAGAAATATGTGGCATCCTTATGAATTTCCAGATTCCTCTATTGGTTATTGATCGGAGAAGTGTCTCGATCATGTCCGCATAATTCACGAACCGTAGGGAGACACACTTAAGGATTCGACGTTGTTTGAGTAGTTATGGAATGATGAGAAAGAGTCCGAATGTTGTTCGGAGTCTCGAATGGGATTCGGGATATCACGAGGAGATCCGGAATGGTCCGGAGAATAAGATTCATATAAGGAAAGTCCCGTTTCGGAGTTGGAGAATGATTCCGGTGTTTTCATCGGGAATGTTCTAGAAGGTTCCGGAATGTTCGGCACTCCGGAGGGGAAGGGTACATGAATGTGTTATATCAAGATTGGTATGATTGCATCATGTACTAAGTGTCATCTCTGAACAAAATAAAGGATTAAATCAAATCCTAGTTTGAAAAGTCAAACGGCTAGTTTGAAAGTCAAACGGCTAGTTTGAAAGTCAAACGGCTATTTTTGGGAAGTGGAAAAAGAGGAGGAAACCGAGTTGGGGAGGAGTCCCTCCTCCCCACCGCCGGCGCACCACCCAAGCCGAGTTGGGGAGGGACTCCTCTCCCACCCCTTGGCCGGCCGGCCCCTCCACCTATATAAGGAGGGGCAGGGCTCCCTCCTAGAAACACAAGATCCTCTCCAAACCCTAGCCCCAAGCCGCCGCCTCCATAGCCGCCGCCGGCCCTAGGGCAAACCGCCGCCGCCTAGCTAAACCCTAGCCGCCGGCTTTCCCCCTTCCTTGGTGTGTCTAAACCCTAGAACACCGAGGGATTCTCTCATACTCCACCATACTCGCTCCGGCTTAAGGCGAAGCCCTGCGAGATCTCCCCTCTACTTCCGGTACCACGCCGTTGTGCTGCCGGAATCGCGAGGAGAGTGCTACAACCTCCGCTACCTGCTGGAACAAGGGAGAGGAAGGTCTTCGTCAAGTACCGAACGTGTGACCGACTGCGGGAGCGCTGCCGGAACGCAGCGCCGGAAGGATCGTCTACGCGATCTTGAGATCAGGAAGAGTACGACTACATCACCCACGAGAATCCGCTCTCATTAAACACTTTGGAATCTTCGAGGGTGAGTTATTCCATCGACTCGTTGCTACAATCTAGTAGATAGATCTTGGCTTGTTTGTTTGTATGCGATAGAAATTTTTTGTTTTCCATGCTACGAAACCCTACAGTGGTATCAGAGCCGTGTCTATATGTAGATCTGTTGCACAAGTAGAACACAATGGTCATTGTGGGCGTTGATGCTTTTATTGTCGATTGCTTCTTGTGTACTTTGCATCTTGCGGTATGTTGGGATGAAGCGGCCCGGGCTAACCTTACATGACATCGTTCATGACTCCACGCTTGACATGCAACTTGTATTGCATAAGTGGCTTTGCGGGTGCCTGTTTCTCCTAGCATAGTTAAGATCCAATTTACAACGGGTGATTAACAATACTAGTATCAATGTTGTGGTTCATGTTCGTAAGTTAGAATGATACTTATTGAAAGCCCCAAACCACGTAAAATATGCAAAGAAAGTAGAGGCGTCTAACTTTGTTTTGCAGGGGTGTGCTGTGATGTGATATGGCCATGATTGTGATTATATTTGATGTATGCAATGTTCCTTATTGTAAGTTGGCAACCGGCAGGAGCCATATGGTTGTCTTTAATTTATGTTAAGACCCGCGTGTCTATTCAAAGTAGTTGTAATAGTTGAAGCCGGTGGACGACAACCATGGAGAAGCGTCATTGACTTTGATGCAATGTCGGTGATGATGGAGATCATGTTCGTGCTAGAAGATGGAGATCAGAAGCACAAAGAAAAAAGGCCATATCATATCACATATTATGAATTGCATGTGATGTTAATCCTTTATGCATCTTGTATTGCTTAGTAGACGACGGTAGCATTATAATATGATCCCTCATGCACATGAATTTCAAGTCATAAAGTGTTCACCCTTAGTTAGCACCGTTGCTAAAGCTTGTTGTTTCGAAGCACCAAGTGATGATCGGGTGTGTTAGATTCCGCAAGTGTATACAACGTGATGTTGGAGATATGCCCTAGAGGCAATAATAAATGTAGTTATTATTATATCTTTGTGTTTATGATAAATGTTTACATTCATTCTATAATAGTATTAACAGGGAAACATTAATACTTGTGTGATTTGTAAACTTAATTTGAAGTCCCTAGTATAGCCTCTATACTTCACTAGCTTGTTGGTTGATAAATGATTGTGGTTTCTCTATCATGAACATTGAAATGTTATCAACAACAAGATCATATCATTAGGAGAATGATATGGTGGACATACTCCTATAGATAAGCGTAGCATAAAGATCAAGTCATTTCAATAGTTCAATTGCTATATGCTTTCTGATACATAGTAACCTAATTCCTTCGACCATGAGATCATGCATATCACCTTTGCCGGATGGATGCTTTGATGACATCAAACACCACACCGTAACTGGGTGGCTATAAAGGTGGCATTGAGTGTTCAGAAAGTATTGGTTGAGACACATGGATCAAGAGTGGGATTTGTCCATCCATATGACGGATAGATATTCTCTGGGCCCTCTCGGTGAAATGTCATCCAATTAGCTTGCAAGCATGTGACTGGCTCACAAGGGATCACATATCACGGGAACGAGAAAAGAGTACTTATCGGTAACGAGGTTGAACTAGGTATGCAGAGATACCGACGATCATAACCTCGGATAAGTAACATATCGTGAGACAAAGGGAAATTGGTATCGTATGTAAGTGGTTCATTCGATCGCAAAGTAATCGTAGAAATATGTGGGATCCATATGAATTTCCAGATTCCTCTATTGGTTATTGTTCGGAGAAGTGTCTCGATCATGTCCACATAATTCACGAACCGTAGGGAGACACACTTAAGGATTCGACGTTGTTTTGAGTAGTTATGGTATTATGAGAAAGAGACCGAATGTTGTTCGGAGTCTCGGATGGGATCCGGGATATCACGAGGTGATCTGGAATGGTCCGGAGAATAAGATTCATATAAGGAAAGTCCCGTTTCGGAGTTCGGAAATGATTCCGGTGAATGTTCTAGAAGGTTCCGGAATGTCCGGCACTCCGGGAGGGGGGAGGGGTACATGAATGTGTCATTACATATTGGAATGATTGCATCATGTACTAAGTGTTCTTGCTGTTCCAAATAAAGGATTAAATTGAATCCTAAAACAGAAAAGTCAAATGTCCAGTTTGAAAGTCAAACGGCTAAAACAAGAAACTGTGGGAAACAAGCAAGAGGAGGTTGAAACCAACTTGGAGGAGGAGTTCCTCTCCTCCAAGCCGGCGGCCAGCCCTAGGCCGAGTTGGGGAGGGACTCCCCTCCCTCCCTGGCGCGCCTAGCCCCTCCACCTATAAAAGTAGGGGCAGGGCCTCCTCCTTGAGACACACAAGTTTCTACCTCTAATCTCCGGTTTAGAGCTGTTTTGGTTTAGAGCTTCTAATTGCTTTAGCCTGCGGTTTAGAGCCTTCTAATTGGTGTGTCTAATCTCTAGACCACTAATAGCCCTCTCTCATAATCCACCATACTCGCTCCGGCTTAAGGCGAAGCCCTGCGGGATCTCCCCTCTACTTCCGGTACCACGCCGTTGTGCTGCCGGAATCGCGAGGAGAGTGCTACAACCTCCGCTGCCTGCTGGAACAAGGGAGAGGAAGGTCTTTGTCGAGTACCGAACGTGTGACCGACTGCGGGAGCGCTGCCGGAACGCAGCGCCGGAAGGATCGTCTACACGATCTTGAGATCGGGAAGAGTACGACTACATCACCCACGAGAATCCGCTCTCGTTAAACACTTTGGAATCTTCGAGGGTAAGTTATTCCATCGACTCGTTGCTACAATCTAGTAGATAGATCTTGGCTTGTTTGTTTGTATGCGATAGAATTTTTTTGTTTTCCATGCTACGAACCCCTACAGTGGTATCAGATCCGTGTCTATATGTAGATCTGTTGCACGAGTAGAACACAATGGTCATTGTGGGCGTTGATGCTTTTATTGTCGATTACTTCTTGTGTACTTTGCATCTTGCGGTATGTTGGGATGAAGCGGCCCGGGCTAACCTTACATGACATCGTTCATGAGACTTGCTCCACGCTTGACATGCAACTTGTATTGCATAAGTGGCTTTGCGGGTGCCTGTTTCTCCTAGCATAGTTAAGATCCAATTTACAACGGGTGATCAACAATGCTAGTATCAATGTTGTGGTTCTTGTTCGTAAGTTAGAACGACACTTATTGAAAGCCCCAAACCACGTAAAATATGCAAAGAAAGTAGAGGCGTCTAACTTTGTTTTGCAGGGGTGTGCAGTGATGTGATATGGCCATGATTGTGATTATATTTGATGTATGCAATGTTCCTTATTGTAAGTTGGCAACCGGCAGGAGCCATATGGTTGTCTTTAATTTATGTTAAGACCCGCGTGTCTATTCAAAGTAGTTGTAATAGTTGGAGCCGGTGGACGACAACCATGGAGAAGCGTCATTGACCTTGATGCAATGCCGGTGATGATGGAGATCATGTTCGTGCTTGAAGATGGAGATCGGAAGCACAAAGAAGAAAGGCCATATCATATCACATATATATTGAATTGCATGTGATGTTAATCCTTTATGCATCTTGTATTGCTTAGTAGACGACGGTAGCATTATAAGATGATCCCTCATGCACATCAATTTCAAGTCATAAAGTGTTCACCCTTAGTTAGCACCGTTGCTAAAGCTTGTTGTTTCGAAGCACCACGTGATGATCGGGTGTGTTAGATTCTGCAAGTGTATACAACGTGAGCAAGCCAGATTTGCTCATGCGGAAACTAAGGTTTGATCTTGACGAGCCTAGCATGTACAGACATGGTCTCGGAACACGGATCACCGAAAGGTAAAGCATGAATCATATAGTAGATATGATGAACATGTCGATTGTTCGCCATTGAAACTATGTCAACTCTCGTGATGATCGGTGTTGATATGGTGGATTTGGTTCGTGTGATCACTAAAACAATGTGAGGGAT
The DNA here is from genome assembly GCA_916181665.1 of Avena sativa. Lineage (NCBI taxonomy): Eukaryota > Viridiplantae > Streptophyta > Magnoliopsida > Poales > Poaceae > Avena > Avena sativa. The sequence goes on from OV702283.1 coordinate 332,011,754, forward strand.
ATTGTTTTGAGTGGGAGTTCACCTAGTTTAATTTCATTATTAATTGAACTCAATTTGTCATAAACTTAGTCTAAACTATTGCAAATATGTTGTAGATCAATGGCAGCCCCTACCATCAATTTTAATGCGTTCCTAGAGAAAGAAAAGTTGAAAAACAATGGAAGCAACTTCGCGGATTGGTTCCGCAATTTGAGGATTGTCCTCACAGCTGGTAATTTGACCTATGTGCTGGATGCACCGCTGGGTGACCCACCTGCAGATGATGCTCCCGATGAAGTAAAGAATGTTTACCTCGCTCGGAAGAATCAGTACTCCATAGTTCAGTGTGCTATCTTGTATGGTTTGGAATCGGAGCTTCAGAAAAGGTTTGAGGATTCAGACCCATATGATATTGTCGAGGATCTCAAATTGATTTTTGAGACTCATGCGGCAATTGAAAGTTATGAGGCTTCTGAAAAGTTCTTTAACTGCAAGATGGAAGAGGGCATCTCCGTTAGTGAGCATGTGCTTAAGATGTCTGGGCACGCAAACAAACTTCAAAGCTTGGGTATTGTGATTCCTAATGCTTTGGGGATTTATCGTGTCCTCCAATCACTACCACCAAGTTACAAGAACTTTGTGATGAACTACAACATGCAGAACATGAACAAGACGTTGCCAGAACTCTTTGCCATGTTGAAATCTGCAGAAGTGGAGATTAAGAAAGAGCACCAAGTGTTGTTGGTCAATAAGACCACCAAATTCAAGAAAGGCAAGTCTAAGCAAAAGGGACACTTCAAGAAGGGTGGTAAGAAAGTTACCACGCCGGCGAAGAAGACCAAGGCTGGACCTAAGCCTGATACTGAGTGCTTTTACTGCAAGGGAGAAGGTCACTGGAAGCGGAATTGCCCAAAGTACTTGGCGGATTTGAAGAACGGCAACATCAAGAAGAAAGGTATATCTGATATACATGTTATTGATGTGTATCTCACTAGTACTCGTAGTAGTGCCTGGGTATTTGATACTGGTTCGGTTGCTCATGTTTGTAACTCGAAACAGGTGCTGCAGAATAAACGGAAGCTAGCAAAGAACAAGGTGACGATGCACGTGGGAAACGGATCAAAGGTTGATGTGATCGCGGTCGGCACGCTACCCCTTCATCTACCGTCGGGATTAGTTTTATACTTAAATAATTGTTATTTGGTGCCTGCGTTGGGCATGAACATTATATCGGGATCTGGTTTATTGCGAGACGGTTACTTGTTTAAGTCAGAGAATAATGGTTGTTCGATTTATATGAGTAATATGTTTTATGCACATGCACCTTTGATAGATGGTCTATTCTTATTGAATCTCGATAGTGGAAATACACATATCAACAACATTGAGGCTAAACGTTTGAAATCAAGCGATAATTCGACCTATATGTGGCACTGTCGTCTTGGTCACATTGGAGTGAAGCGTATGAAGAAACTCCATTCCGATGGACTTCTTGAATCACTTGATTTTGAATCACTTGAAAGATGCGAAGCATGTCTGATGGGAAAAATGACTAAGACTCCATTTTCTGGTATGATGGAGCGAGCTATGGACTTATTGGAAATCATACATACCGATGTGTGTGGTCCAATGAGTGTAGCATCGCGCAGTGGTTATCGTTATGTTCTTACCTTCACAGATGACTTGAGTAGATATGGGTATATCTATTTCATGAAACATAAGTCCGAAACTTTCGAGAAGTTTAAGGAGTTTCAAAGTGAGGTAGAGAATCAACGTAACAAGAAGATTAAATTTCTACGTTCTGATCGTGGAGGTGAATATCTAAGTTACGAGTTTGGCGAGCATTTAAAGAAATGCGGAATACTTTCACAATTGACACCGCCGGGAACACCACAGCGTAATGGTGTGTCCAAACGTTGTAATCGAACTCTCTTAGATATGGTTCGTTCTATGATGTCACTTACAGATTTACCGCTATCATTTTGGGGTTATGCATTAGAAACAGCCGCATTCACTTTAAATACGGCACCATCTAAATCCGTTGAAACGACACCGTATGAATTATGGTTTGGTAAGAAACCTAAATTGTCGTTCCTTAAAGTTTGGGGATGCGAAGCCTATGTAAAGAAGTTACAGCCGGACAAGCTTGAACCCAAAGCGGAAAAATGCGTCTTCATAGGATACCCGAAGGAAACTATTGGGTATACCTTCTATCATAGATCCGAAGGCAAAATCTTCGTTGCCAAGAATGGATCCTTTCTAGAGAAGGAATTTCTCTCGAAAGAAGTGACTGGAAGGAAAGTAGAACTCGACGAGGTTGTCGAACCTTCTCTCGAAATTGCGAGTAGCGCAGCACCGGAAGAAGTTCCTGTGGTGCATGCACCAATAAGAGAGGGAGCTAATGATGGTGATCATGAAACTTCCGTTGAAGTTGCTACAGAGCCTCGGAGGTCAACGAGAACTCGTACCACTCCAGATTGGTATGATCCCGTTATGAGTGTCATGTTGGTGGACAACAACGATGACCCCGAGACATATGAGGAAGCGATGATGAGCCCAGATTCCAATAAATGGCAAGAAGCCATGAAATCCGAGATTGGATCCATGTACGAAAACCAAGTATGGACTTTGGTGGACTTACCGGATGGCCGAAAGGCTGTCGAGAACAAATGCATTTTCAAGAAGAAAACAGATGCTGATGGTAATGTTACTGTCTATAAAGCTCGACTTGACGCAAAAGGGTTTCGATAAATTCAAGGAGTTGACTACGATGAGACTTTCTCACCGGTAGCGAAGCTAAAGTCTGTGAGGATTATGTTAGCAATCGCTGCATATTATGATTATGAGATATGGCAGATGGATGTCAAAACAGCATTCCTCAATGGAGATATTGATGAAGAGTTGTATATGATGCAACCCAAAGGTTTTGTCGATCCTAAAGATGCTAACAAGGTATGCAAACTTCAACGGTCCATCTATGGATTGAAGCAAGCATCCCGAAGTTGGAATCAACGTTTTGATAAGGTAATCAAAAGTTTTGGTTTTATATAAACTTATGGAGAAGCTTGTATTTACAAGAAAGTGAGTGGGAGCTCTGTAGCATTCTTAATACTATATGTGGATGACATATTGTTGATTGGGAATGATGTAGACCTTCTTAATAGTGTCAAAGAATATTTGAATAATAGTTTTTCAATGAAAGATCTTGGCGAAGCAGCTTACATATTAGGCATAAAGATTTATAGAGATAGATCGAAACGCCAAATATCATTGTCACAGAGTACATATTTGGACAAAGTTCTAAAGAGGTTTGGAATGGAAGAAAGCAAGAAAGGGTTCTTGCCCATGTTGCCCAATACGACCTTGAGTAAAACTCAAAGTCCGACATCGGCAGAAGATAGAGAAAGGATGAGTAAGACTCCCTATGCATCAGCCATAGGATCTCTAATGTATGCCATGCTATGTACTAGACCCGACATCGCATATGCTGTTAGTCTAACTAGCAGATATCAAAGTGATCCAGGAGTGGATCATTGGACAGCGGTCAAAAACTCCTTAAGTACTTGAGAAGAACTAAGGATATGGTTCTTTCTTATGGAGGTGATGAACAGCTCGTTGTTAATGGTTACACCGATGCTAGTTGGAACACCGATCCGGATGATTCTAAATCACAATCTGGATACGTATTTATTTTGAATGGTGCAGCAGTTAGCTGGAGGAGTGCAAAGCAAAGCGTTGTGGCAAGATCTTCAACTGAATCGGAATACATGGCTGCTTCGGAGGCTTCTCAAGAAGCGATATGGATGAAAGAGTTCATTACAGAGCTGGGTGTGGTTCCTAGTGCGCTGGACCCAATGTCTATCTACTGTGATAACATGGGCGCCATAGCCAATGCGCAAGAACCAAGGTCACACAAGAAGCTGAAGCATATCAAGCTACGTTTTCACGCTATTCGAGAACATATCCAGGATGGGGATATAAAGATTTGCAAAGTACACACAGATCTGAATGTGGCGGATCCGTTGACTAAAACTCTCCCGAGGGAAAAACATGACCAACACCAAACTGCCATGGGTGTTCGGTATATTACCATGTAATCTAGATTAGATGACTCTAGTGCAAGTGGGAGACTGTTAGAGATATGCCCTAGAGGCAATAATAAATGTAGTTATTATTATATCTTTGTGTTTATGATAAATGTTTACATTCATGCTATAATAGTATTAACAGGGAAACATTAATACTTGTGTGATTGTAAACTTAATTTGAAGTCCCTAGTATAGCCTCTATACTTCACTAGCTTGTTGGTTGATAAATGATTGTGGTTTCTCTATCATGAACATTGAGATGTTATCAACAACAAGATCATATCATTAGGAGAATGATATGGTGGACATACTCCTATAGATAAGCGTAGCATAAAGATCAAGTCATTTCAATAGTTCAATTGCTATATGCTTTCTGATACATAGTAACCTAATTCCTTCGACCATGAGATCATGCATATCACCTTTGCCGGATGGATGCTTTGATGACATCAAACACCACACCGTAACTGGGTGGCTATAAAGGTGGCATTGAGTGTTCAGAAAGTATTGGTTGAGACACATGGATCAAGAGTGGGATTTGTCCATCCATATGACGGATAGATATTCTCTGGGCCCTCTCGGTGAAATGTCATCCAATTAGCTTGCAAGCATGTGACTGGCTCACAAGGGATCACATATCACGGGAACGAGAAAAGAGTACTTATCGGTAACGAGGTTGAACTAGGTATGCAGAGATACCGACGATCATAACCTCGGATAAGTAAACTATCGTGAGACAAAGGGAAATTGGTATCGTATGTAAGTGGTTCATTTGATCGCAAAGTAATCGTAGAAATATGTGGCAGCCATATGAATTTCCAGATTCCTCTATTGGTTATTGATCGGAGAAGTGTCTCGATCATGTCCGCATAATTCACGAACCGTAGGGAGACACACTTAAGGATTCGACGTTGTTTGAGTAGTTATGGAATGATGAGAAAGAGTCCGAATGTTGTTCGGAGTCTCGAATGGGATTCGGTATATCACGAGGAGATCCGAAATGGTCCGGAGAATAAGATTCATATAAGGAAAGTCCCGTTTCGGAGTTGGAGAATGATTCCGGTGTTTTCATCGGGAATGTTCTAGAAGGTTCCGGAATGTTCGACACTCCGGAGGGGAAGGGTACATGAATGTGTTATATCAAGATTGGTATGATTGCATCATGTACTAAGTGTCATCGCTGAACAAAATAAAGGATTAAATCAAATCCTAGTTTGAAAAGTCAAACTGCTAGTTTGAAAGTCAAACGGCTAGTTTGAAAGTCAAACGGCTAGTTTGAAAGTCAAACGGCTATTTTTGGGAAGTGGAAAAAGAGGAGGAAACCGAGTTGGGGAGGAGTCCCTCCTCCCCACCGCCGGCGCACCACCCAAGCCGAGTTGGGGAGGGACTCCTCTCCCACCCCTTGGCCGGTCGGCCCCTCCACCTATATAAGAAGGGGCAGGGCTCCCTCCTAGAAACACAAGATCCTCTCCTCCAAACCCTAGCCCCAAGCCGCCGCCGCCTCCATAGCCGCCGTCGGCCCTAGGGAAAACCGCCGCCGCCGCCTAGCTAAACCCTAGCCGCTGGCTTGCCCCCTTCCTTGGTGTGTCTAAACCCTAGAACACCGAGGGACTCTCTCATACTCCACCATACTCGCTCCGGCTTAAGGCGAAGCCCTGCGAGATCTCCCCTCTACTTCCGGTACCACGCCGTTGTGCTGCCAGAATCGCGAGGAGAGTGCTACAACCTCCGCTGCCTGCTGGAACAAGGGAGAGGAAGGTCTTCGTCGAGTACCGAACGTGTGACCGACTGCGGGAGCGCTGACGGAACGCAGCGCCGGAAGGATCGTCTACGCGATCTTGAGATCGGGAAGAGTACGACTACATCACCCACGAGAATCCGCTCTCGTTAAACACTTTGGAATCTTCGAGGGTGAGTTATTCCATCGACTCGTTGCTACAATCTAGTAGATAGATCTTGGCTTGTTTGTTTGTATGCGATAGAAATTTTTTGTTTTCCATGCTACGAAACCCTACAATACATGTTATGATTATATGAAGTATTGAAAAGACTAATGTTTTATATAATAAACAAGTACTCAATGAACCACCTGGGTGGACAAGGATACTCAAGGTTGGACAAGGTGGCAACAAAAGGAACCATGTTTATATGGCTATCTCTTTTGTTGTGCACTAGAAGAAAACCACCCAGGGACTTAGAGATTGAACATGTTTCTCGTACAGTGGCTTCCATGTACAGCCACATGCTAAATGGGCTCTGGCTTAGTCAACTACATAGTGGAAGACCCATGAATTGGCATCATCAGGTTAACTAGGATAGTGTAAGGGAACTTGAAACCCTACATTGGTGCTTGGATGACAAGCTAGCATTGTGTATTGGGAGGACTCCTATGGAAAGACTTTGTCACATTCTCAATCTGCCAGTACTCCATCTTGGTGAGTACTTATCCAGCGGCCACTGGTGGCATCAAGATGAGATTGTGTCATGTGGGTAAAGTGTACAACTTCTGCAGAAGATCAAATTCTAAGTACTTAGCCGTGTCCCCGGTTATGGACAATACTGAGCAACTAAGGCCTGAAGCTATGGAAGATCTCGACATTCCAATTTCTCAAAGTTAAAACTTGAGGGTGACAACAAGGGATTTTGAAGCACTTGGAGTTTTCCAAGAAGTTCAAAAAGATTTGACAAAAGATCAAAACTATTTTGAAAAGATAGGATAAAACTATATTGCTTTCTACAAATGAGCCTAAACCCCACTTAGCCAAATATGCATGTAATGATAGGATCCACTCAATTTTACATAGTAGTGAAACTTGCCAATACAATTCAAATGTATTGACCCTTGTGGCTACAACTTATTATGTTGCAGGTTTGTTTGATGTTAGTGAAGTGTGTTGATTAGGATTACAAGTCTACAACCAACATGATTGCATGTGGCACTTTGAAGATGAAGGACCCCATGCTTATAGATATTCTACTGCAATGTAATGTGATAGCCAAATGAGCTATGTAAGATGTAATGAATTATTTTATTCCTGGTTATAAAGTTGTATTATGACCTTTGTTTCTTGATATTACATCTTAACTGTGGATGCTAGCTATTGATCCAGGGACTAGCATTGTAAACACAGGGATCTCTACCTTATTAAAGGTTGGGAACCTTACAGATGGTATCAGAGCACTGTGTTGCATGTAGGATTGTAACCCTAGGATTGGACAAAACCCCTTAGAAAAATAATACATGTGTTTGTTTCAAAACTTATTTACAAACGATCTTGTAAACTCTTTCCTCAACGTTTTTGGTTTTGATTCTACACCCCTTCCTTTCAACTTGATGGATAAAGCCTTCACCATGACCAATGACTTCAACTTTAGTTTCACCAAGGACTTCATCAACTCTAATGACTTCAACAACTTCAAGTGATTTCAACTTTAGTCTCACCAAAGACTTCAACTTAGACATCACTAAGGACTACAAGTGAAAAACCAAGAGACATTAGATTGCCTACCAAAGACATTGATATCAAGTTAGAGTATGGATCATATTGACCTATGAGGTATGACTATACTAAGATAATTATTTCAAGAAAACTTGTTGTTTCCTTCAACTCATGAGTTAAGCTCATAAGTTGTTAAGTGGATAGTTGCTTGTTGATTGTTTGATGGTTTGATTGTTTGATTTAACTTGGTTGTTTTTGAGTTGTGTGTTAAAACTTCTTAAAAACCTATCCACCAATACTTATCCCTATCAAACCAACAGATGCCTCCTCGTCGTGCCAACCCCAACCAAAACAACAACAACAACAACAACAACAACATTCCCCCTGAAATACAACAGATGTTGGCAATTCAGACACAGTTGATGCAGGAGATGACTACACTCATACAGAATCAGAACAACAAGAACAACAACAACAACAACAACAACAACAACAACAACAACAACAACAACAACAACAACAACAACAACAACAACAACAACAACAACAACAACAACAACAACAACAACAACAGCAACAGCAGCAACAGCAGCAACAGCAACAACAGCAGCAGCAACAGCAGCAACAGCAACAGCAACAGCAGCAACAGCAACAACAGCAACAACAGCAACAACAACAACAACAACAACAATCAGAATAATCCTCCAGCACTTGACATGCTCACCAAGTTTCTGAAACTTAGGCCTGCAAGATTCTCTAGAACAACTGATCCAATGGAAGCTGATGATTGGTTACGTTCAGTAAACAAAGACCTAGTGACTGTTGGCTGCACCGATGAAGAAAAAGTTAGGTTTGCAGCATTTCTGCTTGAAGGACCAGCAGCAACATGGTTGGACAACTTTCAGATCACCACTCCCCTTGAAGATGTAACTTGGGCTATTTTTGAGGATGGATTCAGAACAACTCACATCTCACCTGGAGTGGTGTACTTGAAGAAAAAGGAGTTTCACAATCTGAAATAGCGTCACCTCAGTGTGGCTGAGTATATTGAAGAATTCAACAATATGGCACGCTATGCACCAGATGAAGTTGATACAGATGCTAAGAGAAAAGAAAAATTTCTTGAAGGACTTAATGATGAGTTGAACCTACAGCTAGCTGTTGCCTATGTCCCAACTTATCAATCACTCTGTGACAAAGCCACCATTTTGGAAAACAAGATGAATCAAGTTGAGAACAGAAAGAGGAAACATAAACTCAAGAATCACTCAGGATCATCAAAGAAGAAGCATTCATTCAAAAAGAGTAATGAAGATTCTGAACCACATCAGTATCACCACTACAACAATGGAAGTGAGAATAATGGAAATGATAATGACAATGGAGATGACCTTGATCAGAACCAACATGACACTTTCAAGAAAGACATTAGCCAATTGCAATGCTACAATTGCAAGGAGCTTGGACACTATGCATCAGATTGTCCTGAGAAGGAAAAGAAAAAGGATGCTAGAAGAGCCAATGGAAATGACTCCAATGTGACCCAGAAAGGACATGTGAACCACATTGACATGAATGGAAACTTTGAAGAGATAGAGGAAGTGGATGCCAGGATTTAGATAACTCAGTTGAGTCAAATAAGGATTCCTTGTCTGATATTAAGTGTTGAACCCATAGTCAAGTGAACCATCAATGTAACCCTATGAGACTTTATTTTTAAGGGTGGTAGTACCCTAGTTGTCTTGAAGCCAACTTTTAACCTCTAGCCTTCCCAAATCTCGGGACGAGATTTATTTTAAGGGTGGTAGCCTGTCACATCCCAAAATTTTCCAAATTTTGAAATGTGAAAAATAAATAAACAAAATAAAACTTTGTTGAAATTCAGGGTGAGAAGAAACTTTTTGAATCCAATTGGAAACTTTCAAACCTATTTGGATCAAATAAAATCCTAAAGGGATTTAAAAATATAAACAATTAATAAGGAAAGTTTTAATAATTGGAATTACTATTTTGGACCTTTAAATAAAAAGATATGGTTTTTATAAAGCAAAGGTAGAATTATAAATAAGGATTATTTTAAAAAAAGCCAAATTAAAACTTGGCCAAGCTTTTGAAATAAAATATTTCTATTTGATAAAAAGAGTAAAGGTCTATTTAAATTAAATAATGAGGATTTATGAATATCCTATTTTATTAAAGTAAAGGCTTTTCCATTTTAAATAAACACTAAAACTTATTAATTTATTTTAAATAAGATTTCCAAGTGTTTTATTTATTCAAATAAAACCTACTGAAATGGTTTTAATATTATTTAGATTTCAAATAGAGTTTTTAAATAAATTAAATCCTATTTGAATTAATGACTAAGGTCTATTTATTTAATTATTAAATGAATCCTAAAAAGAATAAAAAAATTATTTTGTTTTGGACTTTACTTTGTGTTGTTAAGCAGAACTAAAAATGATACAAAGTTTGGTGTAAGTTTGATTTCATTTGGTGTTTGAATTGTTTGATTGAAAATCAAAACAGAAATTCAAATAGAAAAAGAAAAAGCATTCTGTATAAAAAAATGAAAAAGGCTCAACCCACTAAGCAGGCCCAGCAGCCCACTCGCAGCCCAACTTTCCTCCCCCAGCGAAACGTTTTCTTTCACTCAACCTCGCACCCGCAGAGTCACAGACAGGTGGCCCCATCTCCCTCTCTCTCTCCCTCACTGACAGGCAGGCCCCACGCCAGCGTGTCATCGTCTTCAACCCACGACCGTTCTTCCCCTGCCATTGCTGCCGATTGAATGCGGCGTTGAATTCGCGTAAATGACTGCGTTAATCCTGCCTGCGACCACGCTCGTTAAACCGCCCATTCCTCCTCGCCATTTCCCCCCCCAAACAGCTCCTCCCCTCTGCCCCTAGGCTACTCCAAATCGCCCCCACACCGACACTGTCTCCGACGACTTCCCCGGCCAATTCCGGCGCCGTCCAGCCGCCTCTCGCCTCCCACTGCACACGAGCTCGCTCCTCACCTCCTGGTACATCTCCCCGTGCCACTCGTTTGCTCGCGCGCGCTTCGAAACGTCGACTTCGTCTTCATCCGAGCGCCACCGCCGTCTGCCATTGCTCCGTCGAGCTTCCCAGGTGAACTCCGTCCTCCCCTCTCGTTCCCGATGATACTCTCGTATTCCCCATGCTCGTATGCATCTAACACACCCTCCCACTTGCCTCGGCGCGATCTGCAGCCTCGCCCTCGACGACCTCCAGAGCCACCCGCCGCTCGCAGCAACTCCGGCGAGCAATTTCCTTCGTCCCCGTGCGCCTCCTGCCTCCTCGTGAACGGATTGAGAATCAGCACGTCAAGGCGAACACGGTGAGCCCTATCCCCCTATCCCTTGCGTCATGTATCACCGGCGACGACCACGTCTAAGCGCTGCCGCCAGAGCGCCGCCGTCAACGCCGCTCGAATTAGGTCGAGTGGTTTTACACCGTTAGATGTTAATCCTGCGGCTAAGATTAGAACTTAGACGAAGGGGTATGATCCCATCTAAGCCACTAGATCTAACTTAAAACCTACGGTTCGCAGAGGCCGATCCGCACGAAGCGGTACAGGCCAATTAGATTACGCCACGTGGCACTAGTTTATATTAAAACAGAATTTAGAATCTGATTGATATGCAAATTTGAAAAATTCATAACTTTAATTCTACACGTCCAAATTTTGCAAATTTTATATCAATGGATTCAGTAGAACAAGTACATTGAAACCATGCAATTTGTTTAATGATTTTCCTCTGGAAAATTGGTTGAATTTGCAGAAACATGTGTAGGCTTATTATGAAAATAAAAATTGTTCTAGATATAATTTTAATGTGAAATCTTTGCAAAATGGTTTGTTGTGAACCTACTGACCTTAGGAACCAACTTATGGATTTAAAAATGAATTTTGTGAAGTTTAGGAATAAATACTTGAGTTAGCTCATTTCTAGTCAAATAAAAATATTGATTTTGATATGGAAATGATTTTTGAGTAAAACCTTTGGGAAATGACTTGATTCAAACTTTCTGACCATAAACACCAAGTTTTGTGAATTAACAACTTATTTGATGAACAATATAAAATTATTGCTTTGATAAAAGAATTTTCAACCACATAAAATATTGATTTGATTTAGAAATGGTCTATAGATAAAACCTTTTGCAAATGGTTTTACCACTTTAGAAAATGACCACTTTGAACTTTATAATGTTTAGAGCTTAGTAGAAACCACCTTTGCAAATAAAACTATCCTTTGCATGCTTGCATGCATGACCTTGTTTCTATTATTTTATGTGTGATAAATTGTTTGAATATTGGTTGGAATGCTAGTTGAATTGTGTTTGCTTGATTGAATTCTAGTGGAATTAGAAGAGTGTGATATTTGCAAGATCAAGAAGTGAACCAACATTCTCTACTAAAAAGTCAAGTGACACTATCATCCAAGTCCTACTATTTTCATTACACTTAGTGGATTTTTGTAACATGCATGAAAAGGATTTCTATATTTTATGTTATGCTAAATCCTAATAGGATACCCTTACATATTCCCTAGTGGAAACAATGTAGTTGTAGTAAGCTTAGCCCTGCTATATATTGGGATGGGATACATGTTATGATTATATGAAGTATTGAAAAGACTAATGTTTTATATAATAAACAAGTACTTAATGAACCACCTGGGTGGACAAGGATACTCAAGGTTGGACAAGGTGGCAACAAAATGAACCATGTTTATATGGCTATCTCTTTTGTTGTGCACTAGAATAAAACCACCCAGGGACTTAGAGATTGAACATGTTTCTCGTACAGTGGCTTCCGTGTACAGCCACATGCTAAATGGGCTCTGGCTTAGTCAACTACATAGTGGAATACCCATGAATTGGCATCATCAGGTTAACTAGGATAGTGTAAGGGAACTTGAAACCCTACATTGGTGCCTGGATGACAAGCTAGCATTGTGTATTGGGAGGACTCCTATGGAAAGACTTTGTCACATTCTCAATCTGCCAGTACTCCATCTTGGTGAGTACTTATCTAGCGGCCACTGGTGGCATCAAGATGAGATTGTGTCATGTGGGTAAAGTGTAAAACTTCTGCAGAAGATCAAATTCTAAGTACTTAGCCGTGTCCCCGGTTATGGACAATACTGAGCAACTAAGGCCTGAAGCTATGGAAGATCTCGACATTCCAATTTCTCAAAGTTAAAACTTGAGGGTGACAACAAGGGATTTTGAAGCACTTGGAGTTTTCCAAGAAGTTCAGAAAGATTTGACAAAAGATCAAAACTATTTTGAAAAGATAGGATAAAACTATATTGCTTTCTGCAAATGAGCCTAAACCCCACTTAGCCAAATATGCATGTAATGATAGGATCCACTCAATTTTACATAGTAGTGAAACTTGCCAATACAATTCAAATGTATTGACCCTTGTGGCTGCAACTTATTATGTTGCAGGTTTGTTTGATGTTACTGAAGTTTGTTGATTAGGATTACAAGTCTACAACCAACATGATTGCCTGTGGCACTTTGAAGATGAAGGACCCCATGCTTATAGATATTCTGCTGCAATGTAATGTGATAGCCAAATGAGCTATGTAAGATGTAATGAATTATTTTATTCCTGGTTATAAAGTTGTATTATGACCTTTGTTTCTTGATATTACATCTTAACTGTGGATGCTAGCTATTGATCCAGGGACTAGCATTGTAAACACAGGGATCTCTACCTTATTAAAGGTTGCGAACCTTACATGTATCATGTGCAAGGGGTACTCCGTTGGCGATTCTTTATGATACACATGTACTTACAATGACAAGAACTTACCGGTAACTAAAGTTGAGTAGCATGAGGAGCGACCCTCGTACTCAAGGGACATGAGATTGCCAACTTATATTTCGTCAAGCATATACTCCATCTTTGTGCACTTTAACCTTAATCATCTCAAGATGCTTATGATAGGTGCAATGAGGGCTCAAGGCTAGTAAGTACCATAATAGTTTGGAAGCTCTTTTTGACTTGAAATCCCTGCTTCCCTCTATGAAGGGAAATTTCTCCTATTTTTTAAGTTGAGTCAGTAAACCTTTTTCCTCTCTATCTCCAGCAAGCATTTGAGTTGTTGTGTTGCAAGCATTCATATGGTGATTTATTCAATCATGTTCTCTATCTTCCTTGTTTGCAAAAAACTCTTATCTATTGAGTATTACTTTGAAAGCCATCATTGCGATAAACCTTTTTGAGCAAAGAGTGCTCTTGTTGTGAAAACTTCTACAAAAGCTTTTTGTGAAACTGTTTGCCAGCTGTTCTCTGACCAGGAATGTAGCATCCCAGTTGTCTAACACCTGTAATGCTACTTGATCTAGTAATAAAGGGCCACTTCCTACAAATAATTGTGCATCATCTTCATATCATGCTCATGTCATCATGCCACCTTGCATTTTGAGCATCATACAAAAACCCTTTTGCTTTGGTTATTATCTCATATGCATTAATATCTGTATTTGCCTCTTGATATTGTATTTGGTTCTTGATATATTGTTAAATGCCCAAGTTGAGTTGGGGGCATATCTCTTATTGACTCCACCACCTTTTTCTTACCACCTTTTAATTCCACCATCCAATTAACATGAGCTTGGCATTTTAAATGAGTTTACCTCTAGCTCATGTGGGTTGGGTGGATTCCACTCATAATCTTATTCTTGGCCTTTCCCACCTTTTGGGAATGCATGGAATAATGCCCCATGATTTTATGTTGTTTTCACAATATGAACACAGGGCATTTATTGTTTGCATGGGCCATGCAACTCCACCACATCTAGGTCTTTTGGTTTTCATTTGAAGTTCTTGGGTGGATCATTCTCTCTCTATCTCTCCTTCTTTTGCTTGGTCTAGCTAGGGCCATGCAAGTACCACTTTTATCTTGCCTTTGAAGGTTAAGTTGTTTTGCTTGCTTGGATCACTCCTTCCCTTTGCTTGATCTTGTTTTGACTTGTTTAAAACCCTAGCTCTCACCCCTCCCTCTACCTCTCTAGCTAATCTTTAAACCTAATCCCCTAATCCCCTTTTCCCTTCCATGCATGATCATGTGATCATGTGTGCTTTCTCTTATGTATCTTGGCCTCTTTTTGCCTCTCCTCTTAGTCAAACCACCTATTCAAAACCTCCTGGTAAAAATGCTCCAAATATTTTGAAATTATAAAACTAGTTTGAAAATTGAAATAGAATAAAATAACAAACAAATGTCTAAAAGACAAATAAATAAAAGGGGGGAAACCATACCTGGTAGCAGCCATTTTGGCCCAGGTGCCTCAGCCGATCAAGAGTAGCAGCCCATCAGACAAACCTCCCCCGGCCCAACTCGCCTTCCCCGGCCCAGTACCGCTTCAGTCGTCGCTCGCCCTGTTCTTCTTCTCTAGTCGCCTGACGCCGTTCGACCGCTCGCCTCGGCAGCAGACGGAAAGCAGCAGAGGAGCAGGTGGCCGTCTCCGCCGTCAGCCGCGTCACCCTCCCCTCCTCTTCTTATCCCCAGACCGAGGCCCCTGAACCCTAGCTTCTTCCTCCCCCTGCGCCGCAGTTTCCCCCTATCCCTCCTCCTTTTTCCCTGTGCGCCGCCTCTGAACCGCCATGGTCCCGCCGCTCTGAGCAGTCCCTGTTCAAGCCGACGCCACCGGCGGGACTACCTCAACCTCCGGGTAAGTCCAATCGTCCTAGAGCCTCGCCACGTCCACCTGGCCCTCTCTTCTGCGTGCGCGCCGCTCGTCTGATCGTCACCGCCGCAGGTACCTCCCCGTCAGTGACCCGTCCGACGAGCCCGTGTCAGCAGTGAGTCAGAGCCGCTAGGAGCGACGACTACGTCTTCTTCCCGGCGGCACCTGAAGCCTCTCTGCTCCGTCCCTCTACCCGGAGCCGCGCAGCCGCCGATTCCCTCCGCTCCGTCCACCTCCTGCCTCGATTCCGGTGGGAATCGACCGAGGTAAGCTCCTCCCCCAAGCTCCTACCGTTTTACCCCTCTGCTTGCCTAGCGCCGCCTGTTTGTGACCCCCGCCGATGAGCCGCCCCGCCGACGCACAAGCCCAGACCGGCGTTCCCCCCCCTGTTCCCCGACGTGGCCTTTCCCGCACAACACGCCACCGTCGACCCCTCCTTGTGAGATCTGTAGCCGGAGCCACCCTCTTCACTTTCCGTTTTGGTAGCCAGGGCCACCTCGCCGCGGACGCGACGCCACCCTCGCCGGAAAACCTCGCCGCCGCCAGGCGTCAACGAGTTTCAGAGAGCGTCGTTCGACAGACAGAGCTCGCGTGGAAGTTTTGCAAACCCCCCCCCCCCAAGTTTCGGTCGAGCACGCTCAGATCCCTAGCCGCCCAGAACCCACATGTCGGTCGCCCAGAGCTTTGACCGAAAACCCCCTAGCTTTTCCAGGCCCTCACCCCGCACCCCCTCCTCGCTGCGCGTCTTAGCTCACCCAGGCCCTCGCTGGCACGTGGGACCGTCGGCACTGCTGGGCCCGCACGTCAGCGGCTGGGCTGGCTAACCCGCGGTAGCAAACGTCGTCCAGCACCACCGTGGCCCCTTACGCCTCTGACCCCACCTGTCATACTCCTGGGTAGATCTGCCTGAGTAATAAAAGCCCAGAAAATCTGTCTGTTTCAAATTAAATTCTTTGCAAATTAATTCAAATCAAATTCAAATACAAATCTGTTTAAATTTAAATAAATTCATAACTTATTAATGGTTTGGAATTTGAATTCAAACCTTATATGAAAAATGTTTAGTTTTGACCTATAATTCAAATCCTTATTCAAATATTTTCAGAATTAGTTTATTTAGACAACCTTTGACTTTGACCCTATTTTAATTATTTTGACTTAAAATAAATTTAAATTCATAATTTCAAATAATACAAATAATATATGTTTTTGAATCAGAAAAATGTGAGGAGTTCAAATATGCCATTCAAAATATTATTTGAATACTTTAAATTCCAAGTTGAGTAAATTACAACCAATGCCACTGGAACTTAATAATTTAATAACTTTTGATTTATAACTCCGAATTTAACAAATGATATGTCTAAAATGATCAGCTCGACGAGACCTTTCTGTTTATGCTACCCATGACTTCAATTGCAGCATGCATCATATAAATATAAAGTATACAGCAACTAATATGACAACAAAATGGGACTAAAACCCCATAAAAATGTTACTTCTTGTGTTCGACACCTCACCCATGCCATGCTACTTTATTGCCATGCAACTTGTGCATCATTCATCATGGCATGATTGTTTGCTTGATGCATTTTATTCCTATGCTTGTGCACTTTATTTATGTTGGCCCTTGCTTGTTTGGTTCTTCTTCCGAATAGACGCTGAGCAGGGGATATATCAAGAGAACCAGGAGCACTACCCAGATCCGTCTCTCGCTTCAACTGAGTTGCCAGGCAAGCACTACCACATGCTTGCATACATACAGTACCTATTGCCTCTATCTTATTCTTGCATCATTGAGTCGCGATTGCATTAAACTGAATCCCAAGTATTGCATAGCTTTTACTTTTAAACCCCACCAAGCTTGTTCCTCCATCCCATGAGCCATTACTACAGGAGTTGTTTGAGCCATGCGAGTCATAGAACAGCATGTGTAGGGTATGTGAGAGTCTGATGGATAACGAGGTACCTAAACAACTTAACCTGAGTAGTAATGGGATAACTAATGAAAGTGGCACCGGTGGGCAATATCTGCTATTTGGTTTTTCCTGCTCACTTGTGTCCCGTAGGACCCCGAGTACTTGAAACCTGTTCCTTGAATATTCGCGCTATCCACATCCGGGAGGCTTATGGGACCCCCCCTGAGCCAGAGCTTGATTCATTCTTATTTCTTGGGGCCACAAACTAGTTTGAGGTTTTATTTACTATCCTGTACTTATGCCATGTTTTACTGCTTTATTACGATTGTGCGATGGATAGCACACTGTATTGTTTAGGTCAGCGGAGTGTTTTCGCGGTATCGACAATCCCAGTTTTGGGTTCCCAGTCGTTTACAGCCATTGTCGCAAACCTTGGGTCCGTCTCGGAGTCAGCTAGCTTCGTTGCGGGTGTACTCAATGGGTTGGCCCCCTGAAATATTTCTGAATCCTGTGATTGCTTTGTCGTGAAGGCCTCGTTGGGTTTTGATTTGGTTTTTCCGAGGTTGATCGAGTGTGTGTTGCTATTTGTGCACCCCTGCAGGGTAAAACTTTCTGAAAGCCGTGTCCGCGGTTATGGACGACTTGGAGCACAGTTTCTCGATCATAGACAAGCATAACTAAAGTACCGCTTTTAACTTGACTAAACAACTGACTAGTAAATAGTGCAACACTCATGGAATGGTTAATAAAATTGCCAACGGATGGGGGTTGTTCGTCCGCTTCCTCGTTGGTAAGCGAGGAGGAGGATGGATCTGATGGTATTACTGTTATAATTGTTGTCATTAATTCACGGACATCCGTCTATCATTGGTTAGGCGGATGGTTAGCGAGTATCTATAGAACTGCTAGGGTTTATCTTTTGCTGCAATTGCGTCACCCCAGGTTGTGTCCCCTTTAGAGGCATAAAGACTTGCTGAGTACCCTTAGGGTCTCACACGATAAATTATTGGTTCAGATGAACAGGTACCCTCGCAGGACGGATACTGGGTGGAAGAGGCTGATGATGTGGGCAACGATCGTTCGGTGTAGAGATTCCGGGAACGGGAATCCGTGAGATCGGTGGGCGGGATGTGCTTATTTCTATGGCATCTTATGCCGATTTGCTTCTTATCCGTACTCGGACTTTGTTTTGCCGCTTCCGCTTGATACTCTGATGTGTGATGTATGAGGAATTATCCTAAAATATTATATCTATCTAGGTCATTTGAATCTTGCCGTATGGCGTTGCTATATTTCCTTTCTTTTTAGATGGTATGGCTCTGATGTACTCTTGTATGGTGGCTTGCATACATACTTATTTGTGTATGTAGTTGATCTCTTCGCCTGCCGATTACGCCGCCCGTACAGGTCCCGATGAGTTGGAAGTGGTTGGGACGGCCGCAAGGTCTACCCGTGAGTGGCTTTTGGGGCCCCACCGTACTATTTCAACCACTACCGCTCATCCAGGCTTGTATCTAGGAGCGTAATTCACCGAGGTAGTTACAATTGGTATCAGAGCCATCCCGACCTTCAGGGTCTCAGCCAAACGGTCGTTGTCAGTCTAGCAAATATTTTGGTAGTTATGTATATTAGGGAAAAACAAAAACGAGAGAGTAGGACTGCTTCCACTTTTCTTCTTACCCACCCACCCTTTTCTGGTAAGGAAGTGCAACGTTTTCAATCCTCTTCTTAAAAATTCAAACTAGGATTCACGTGTTCTGGATTTCCGTAGTACCATAGGTTGTGTGTGTGTGTGTGTAATTCCTTTGTCTATCTGTTGCATCCAAGTTGTTGTCTAATCAGCCTTTTGGTTATCAACTGTTGGTACATTCCATACCGGCAGGCTTTTGCAAACCGACGCGATCTGTCTTACTCTTTGTTATCCGACGTTATCTTGTTTGGGGTGTTCGTTTCCGTAGTTACTAATCTTTAGGTTCAATGTGAGAAGAAGGGGTTAGGATATGTGTTCCACTTATTCATGTGCGGAGTAATGCTTTGAGTGCGGGATGGAGTCGCGACCATACCACTACTCTTATCATTCGCTTTTGTATATTGAATTGGTAGAGTCGCTAATCTTGATTCGTTAAGTAATTTTGCGCATCTATTGGTATTTTAATGCCGAAATTTGTGGAAAATTTTTCTTTGATATATTTGTGTACCACAATCCTTTTCAGTCGTGTGCGATATGCTTAATATCTTTTAGGTGCTTTGAACTTTGTTGATATTTTAATATCATCTCAGTAAATTGTATCCTTTAATCTTGGTTAATTCCATTTTGGTACTACTTTGGATTATTATTATTCTCCATTATAGTGCTGACTTGTGTTTTATATCAATCTCAGGATGGCTCCACCACGCCGTTCAGATGAAGACATACCACCGGAACTTGGGGCCGCGTTGTCAAACATAGCCAATGCCTTGGCAGCAATGCAGCAGAACCAGCAGCGTTTGGAAGAGAGTGTTCGGAGGAATGAGTTTGCTCCACTCCCTCCACCTCCCAAGCGGGGCGACATCAAAAGCTTCCTGAAGTTCAACCCTCGCCAGTTTGATGTTTCCGATCGCCCACTGGACGCGGATGATTGGCTGCGTGAGATGTCAAGGTTGCTCGAGACTGCTGATGTTCCTGAGCAGGAGTGGGTCAAGTGTGCTACTCACCTTCTAAAGGGAGATGCAGCTCTCTGGTGGGAGAATTACTTGAAGGCAAGCTGCACTGGTTTTCAGCCTACTTGGGAAAGGTTCACTGCAGCTTTCAAAGAGCAGTTTCTCTCAGAGATTGTAATGGAAAGGATGAAGGAAGCTTTTCTCAACCTGAAGCAAGGAAATGATAACGTCAACACCTACATCAGGAACTTCATGAATCTATCTCGTTATGGTGGCGATGAGGTATCTGATGACAAGAAGAAACAAAAGAGGTTCAGGCAAGGGCTCAATGCATCGATCAAATATGCAATCACACATGCAAGGCCGGCATCTTTTCTGGAACTACAGCACACAGCTTTGCAAGAAGAAGCAAGCAGGCAAGTGTTTGAGGAATCCAAGAAACACAACCGTGATGCATCAAGCTCTTCAGCTATGGCAGCTCCTTCTAAGCGGCGTGTCTGGGTTCCTAACACCCCACCGTCGCTCCCGGCTTCACCAAGACCTGCAAGCTACGCGTCGAGGCCACTAAACTCCATCACTGCTGCTCCCAGGGGCTACACCAACAACTACCCTGGAGCGCCTGGCGGAGTCCCTGGCTACGTTGCTCCACGTCCACCTGGTGCTTGTTACACGTGTGGAGATCCTGGACATCTGAGCTGGAACTGTCCGTTGAAGAACAAAGCTCTCCCTCCACCCCCGCCAAGATCTGCAGCAAGCTCTCCTATGGTTCGTGCACCACCACCTCGGGCTCTCAACATCAACACCAAGCCCGGGTCTACGGTTGCTCGTGCCAATTGTGTCAACGCCGCTCAAGCTGAGCATGCACCTGGAGTGGTGATGGGTATGCTTCCCGTTAACTCAGTCCCTGCACGAGTTTTATTTGATTCTGGTGCATCGCATTCTTTTGTTTCTATCAAGTTTGCAAGTGAGAATGGGTTAGCGTCGGATCCTCTTATGAAGCGGTTAATGGTTCTTTCTCCTGGAGCAACAATGGCAGCTTCTAAGATCAGCCATGGCAATCAAATTGAGATTGGTGGTTCTTCGTTCTCGGCATCCTTAATTGTCCTGGGCAGTTCTGACATTGATGTCATCTTGGGCATGGATTGGTTGACGGCAAATGCAGCTGTGATTGATTGTGCTGAACGCTCGGTTTCTCTGAAGATTCCTGAAGGCCATATAGTCTTTTCTCCAAGTCTGACTCCTGCTGTCCAGCTTTTCTCTTTGGCGGCTCTGAATGATGATGCTATGGAAGCTATTCAGAGAGTCCCAGTGGTCTGTGAGTTTCCGGATGTCTTTCCTAAAGAGTTGTCGGGTATGCCTCCGAATCGTGAGGTTGAGTTTGTAATTGAGCTTGAACCTGGAACGGCTCCTATCTCCAAGCGGCCTTATAAAATGGGTCCTTCTGAGTTGGCTGAACTCAAACGACAGCTTGATGAACAAGAGAAGTTGGGTTTCATTCAACACAGTACTTCTTCTTGGGGCAGCCCAACAATCTTTGTGAAGAAGCGTGACAGGACTGATAGACTTTGTGTTGACTATCGGGCTCTCAATGCTAAAACCATCAAGAATAAATATCCCCTTCCGCGGATTAATGATCTCTTCGATCAGCTAGCTGGAGCTGTGGTGTTCTCTAAGCTTGACTTGAGAAGTGGTTATCACCAAATCAAGATTCGCAAGGAAGATGTGCCCAAAACAGCTTTCACCACCCGCTATGGCCTGTATGAGTACACAGTCATGTCTTTCGGTCTCACCAACGCACCTGCTACCTTCTCGAGGCTTATGAACTCGGTCTTCATGGAGTACCTGGATAAGTTCGTTGTGGTCTATCTGGATGATATCCTACTCTATTCCAAGTCTAAGGAAGAGCATGAAGAACACCTGCGGTGTGTCCTAAGCAAGCTGCGTGAGAACCGCTTGTATGCAAAGTTCTCAAAGTGTGAGTTTTGGCTGCCTGAAGTAACTTATCTTGGCCATGTCATCTCTGCCAAGGGCATTGCAGTCAACCCGGAAACTGTGAAGACAATTGTTGAATGGCTTCCTCCTGCTAATGTCAAAGAAGTGCGGAGTTTCCTCGGTTTGGCTAGTTATTGTCGTCGCTTCGTTCAGAACTTCTCGAAGATAGCGAAGCCTCTTACCGATCTCCTCAAGAAAGGCAAGAAATACCTTTGGACTCCTGCATGTCAAGAAAGCTTTGAGACACTCAAAGAGAAGCTCACTTCCACACCAGTCTTGGTTCCTCCGGATACATCTAAGCCTTTCCAGATATTCTGCGACGCCTCTTTGCAAGGATTGGGTGCGGTCCTTATGCAAGAAAGGCAAGTTGTTGCTTATGCCTCTCGACAGTTGAAGACACATGAGATCAACTATCCCACACATGACCTCGAGCTCGCAGCAGTTGTCTTTGCTTTGAAGCTATGGAGGCACTACTTGCTTGGCAACCGTTGTGAGATCTTTTCTGACCACAAAAGTTTGAAGTATATCTTCACTCAGCCTGATCTCAACCTTCGGCAGAGGAGATGGATCGAAGCAATCAATGACTTTGATTTGACCATCAACTACACACCGGGCAAAGCTAATGTCATGGCAGATGCTCTCAGCCGCAAAGCTTATGTCAATAACCTCATGATGGAAGAGCAGCAGCCCCTCTTGTGCGAGGAATTCCGCCAGCTCAACCTGGAAGTTGTGGAACAAGGGCATCTCCTGAACCTTCTGGCTACTCTTCTCTTGGAAGAAAAGATTCGTTTTCGTCAGCGTGGTGATCCGCACACCAGAAAGATCACCTCCCAGCTTCAGCTTCCGAAGTATGAGTCCTTCCACGTCGATGATCAAGGCACGCTTTTCTTCGACCACCGGATGTTTGTTCCAAACTACCCGGGTTTGAGAGAGCAAGTTCTCAAGGAGGCGCACGATTCTGTTCTATCTATCCACCCTGGCAGCACAAAGATGTACATGGACTTGAAAACACAATATTGGTGGCCTGGTTTGAAACGGTATTGTGCCAAGTATGTCTCGGAATGTGATGTCTGCCGCAGAGTGAAAGCTGTCCATCAGAAACCTTTCGGTCTTCTACAGCCATTGAAACCTCCGGAATGGAAATGGGAGAAAGTAGAGATGGACTTCATCACTGGCTTTCCAAGGTCGCAGAAGGGCAACAATGCAATCTTTGTTGTCATCGACAGGCTTTCTAAAGTGGCTCACTTCTTCCCCGTCAAGGAAACAATTTCTGGAATTCAGTTGGCTGAGCTCTATATCAACAGGATTGTCTCTCTGTATGGGGTTCCGCTTGAGATCAGTTCAGACCGTGGAAGCATCTTCACGTCCAAGTTCTGGGAAAGTTTCCAAAATGCTTTGGGAACAAAGTTGAACTTCAGCACAGCTTACCACCCTCAGTCGCAAGGACAAGTTGAAAGGATCAATCAGATTCTGGAGGATATGCTTCGTGCTTGCGTCATCTCTTTTGGCATGAAGTGGGAGGAATGTATTCCTTATGCGGAATTCTCGTACAACAACAGCTTCCAGAAGAGTCTGAGGATGGCACCATTCGAGGCTCTCTATGGTCGCAAGTGCAGAACTCCTATTGGTTGGTCAGGTGCAGGAGAAAGAATCTGGTTTGGCCCTGACATTGTAACTCAAGCAGAGGAGAAGGTGCATATCATTCTTGAGAACCTGAAGATTGCTCAAAGTCGTCAGAAGAGCAATTATGACAGGAAGCACACGGACATGGTGTATGCCCCTGGTGATCTCGTGTACCTTCGTGTCACTCCCATGAGAGGCACACACCGCTTTGGCATCAAAGGAAAGCTGGCTCCTAGATACATCGGTCCTTTCAAGATTCGTGGTAGAAGAGGAGAAGTTGCTTATGCCCTTGAGCTCCCGGAAAAACTCAAAGTCCATGATGTTTTCCACATCTCTCAGCTCAAGAAGTGCTTCAAAGATCCCGGCAGGACCGTGGATCATGAGCTAATCGATCTCCAAGAAGACCTGTCTTATCAAGAACACCCCACCAAAATCATTGAGACCGCAGAAAGAAGGACTCGCAACAAGTCCATCAAGTTCTGCAAGGTGCAGTGGTCACACCATTCTGTTGATGAAGCCACTTGGGAACGTGAAGATGAACTCCGTGCCAACTATCCTACCCTCTTTGTGTCTTCTTCTTCTTCCTAGAATCTCGGGGCGAGATTCCTGTTTAGTGGGGGAGAGTTGTAGCATCCCAGTTGTCTAACACCTGTAATGCTACTTGATCTAGTAATAAAGGGCCACTTCCTACAAATAATTGTGCATCATCTTCATATCATGCTCATGTCATCATGCCACCTTGCATTTTGAGCATCATACAAAAACCCTTTTGCTTTGGTTCTTATCTCATATGCATTAATATCTGTATTTGCCTCTTGATATTGTATTTGGTTCTTGATATATTGTTAAATGCCCAAGTTGAGTTGGGGGCATATCTCTTATTGACTCCACCACCTTTTTCTTACCACCTTTTAATTCCACCATCCAATTAACATGAGCTTGGCATTTTAAATGAGTTTACCTCTAGCTCATGTGGGTTGGGTGGATTCCACTCATAATCTTATTCTTGGCCTTTCCCACCTTTTGGGAATGCATGGAATAATGCCCCATGAATTTATGTTGTTTTCACAATATGAACACAGGGCATTTATTGTTTGCATGGGACATGCAACTCCACCACATCTAGGTCTTTTGGTTTTCATTTGAAGTTCTTGGGTGGATCATTCTCTCTCTATCTCTCCTTCTTTTGCTTGGTCTAGCTAGGGCCATGCAAGTACCACTTTTCTCTTGCCTTTGAAGGTTATGTTGTTTTGCTTGCTTGTATCACTCCTTCCCTTTGCTTGATCTTGTTTTGACTTGTTTAAAACCCTAGCTCTCACCCCTCCCTCTACCTCTCTAGCTAATCTTTAAACCTAATCCCCTAATCCCCTTTTCCCTTCCATGCATGATCATGTGATCATGTGTGCTTTCTCTTATGTATCTTGGCCTCTTTTTGCCTCTCCTCTTAGTCAAACCACCTATTCAAAACCTCCTGGTAAAAATGCTCCAAATATTTTGAAATTATAAAACTAGTTTGAAAATTGAAATAGAATAAAATAACAAACAAATGTCTAAAAGACAAATAAATAAAAGGGGGGAAACCATACCTGGTAGCAGCCATTTTGGCCCAGGTGCCTCAGCCGATCAAGAGTAGCAGCCCATCAGACAAACCTCCCCTGGCCCAACTCGCCTTCCCCGGCCCAGTACCGCTTCAGCCATCGCTCGCCCTGTTCTTCTTCTCTAGTCGCCTGACGCCGTTCGACCGCTCGCCTCGGCAGCAGACGGAAAGCAGCAGAGGAGCAGGTGGCCGTCTCCGCCGTCAGCCGCGTCACCCTCCCCTCCTCTTCTTATCCCCAGACCGAGGCCCCTGAACCCTAGCTTCTTCCTCTCCCTGCGCTGCAGCTTCCCCCTATCCCTCCTCCTTTTTCCCTGTGCGCCGCCTCTGAACCGCCATGGTCCCGCCGCTCTGAGCAGTCCCTGTTCAAGCCGACGCCACCGGCGGGAGTACCTCAACCTCCGGGTAAGTCCAATCGTCCTAGAGCCTCGCCACGTCCACCTGGCCCTCTCTTCTGCGTGCGCGCCGCTCGTCTGATCGTCACCGCCGCAGGTACCTCCCCGTCAGTGACCCGTCCGACGAGCCCGTGTCAGCAGTGAGTCAGAGCCGCTAGGAGCGACGACTACGTCTTCTTCCTGGCGGCACCTGAAGCCTCTCTGCTCCGTCCCTCTACCCGGAGCCGCGCAGCCGCCGATTCCCTCCGCTCCGTCCACCTCCTGCCTCGATTTCGGTGGGAATCGACCGAGGTAAGCTCCTCCCCCAAGCTCCTACCGTTTTACCCCTCTGCTTGCCTAGCGCCGCCTGTTTGTGACCCCCGCCGACGAGCCGCCCCGCCGACGCACAAGCCCAGACCGGCGTTCCCCCCCTGTTCCCCGACGTGGCCTTTCCCGCACAACACGCCACCGTCGACCCCTCCTTGTGAGATCTGTAGCCGGAGCCACCCTCTTCACTTTCCGTTTTGGTAGCCAGCGCCACCTCGCCGCGGACGCGACGCCACCCTCGCCGGAAAAGCTCGCCGTCGCCAAGCGTCAACGAGTTTCAGAGAGCGCCGTTCGACAGACAGAGCTCGCGTGGAAGTTTTGCAACCCCCCCCCCCCCCAAGTTTCGGTCGAGCACGCTCAGATCCCTAGCCGCCCAGAACCCACATGTCGGTCGCCCAGAGCTTTGACCGAAAACCCCCCAGCTTTTCCAGGCCCTCACCCCGCACCCCCTCCTCGCTGCGTGTCTTAGCTCACCCAGGCCCTCGCTGGCACGTGGGACCGTCGGCACTGCTGGGCCCGCACGTCAGCGGCTGGGCTGGCTAACCCGCGGTAGCAAACGTCGTCCAGCACCACCGTGGCCCCTTACGCCTCTGACCCCACCTGTCATACTCCTGGGTAGATCTGCCTGAGTAATAAAAGCCCAGAAAATCTGTCTGTTTCAAATTAAATTCTTTGCAAATTAATTCAAATCAAATTCAAATACAAATCTGTTTAAATTTAAATAAATTCATAACTTATTAATGGTTTGGAATTTGAATTCAAACCTTATATGAAAAATGTTTAGTTTTGACCTATAATTCAAATCCTTATTCAAATATTTTCAGAATTAGTTTATTTAGACAACCTTTGACTTTGACCCTATTTTAATTATTTTGACTTAAAATAAATTTAAATTCATAATTTCAAATAATACAAATAATATATGTTTTTGAATCAGAAAAATGTGAGGAGTTCAAATATGCCATTCAAAATATTATTTGAATACTTTAAATTCCAAGTTGAGTAAATTACAACCAATGCCACTGGAACTTAATAATTTAATAACTTTTGATTTATAACTCCGAATTTAACAAATGATATGTCTAAAATGATCAGCTCGACGAGACCTTTCTGTTTATGCTACCCATGACTTCAATTGCAGCATGCATCATATAAATATAAAGTATACAGCAACTAATATGACAACAAAATGGGACTAAAACCCCATAAAAATGTTACTTCTTGTGTTCGACACCTCACCCATGCCATGCTACTTTATTGCCATGCAACTTGTGCATCATTCATCATGGCATGATTGTTTGCTTGATGCATTTTATTCCTATGCTTGTGCACTTTATTTATGTTGGCCCTTGCTTGTTTGGTTCTTCTTCCGAATAGACGCTGAGCAGGGGATATATCAAGAGAACCAGGAGCACTACCCAGATCCGTCTCTCGCTTCAACTGAGTTGCCAGGCAAGCACTACCACATGCTTGCATACATACAGTACCTATTGCCTCTATCTTATTCTTGCATCATTGAGTCGCGATTGCATTAAACTGAATCCCAAGTATTGCATAGCTTTTACTTTTAAACCCCACCAAGCTTGTTCCTCCATCCCATGAGCCATTACTACAGGAGTTGTTTGAGCCATGCGAGTCATAGAACAGCATGTGTAGGGTATGTGAGAGTCTGATGGATAACGAGGTACCTAAACAACTTAACCTGAGTAGTAATGGGATAACTAATGAAAGTGGCACCGGTGGGCAATATCTGCTATTTGGTTTTTCCTGCTCACTTGTGTCCCGTAGGACCCCGAGTACTTGAAACCTGTTCCTTGAATATTCGCGCTATCCACATCCGGGAGGCTTATGGGACCCCCCTGAGCCAGAGCTTGATTCATTCTTATTTCTTGGGGCCACAAACTAGTTTGAGGTTTTATTTACTATCCTGTACTTATGCCATGTTTTACTGCTTTATTACGATTGTGCGATGGATAGCACACTGTACTGTTTAGGTCAGCGGAGTGTTTTCGCGGTATCGACAATCCCAGTTTTGGGTTCTCAGTCGTTTACAGCCATTGTCGCAAACCTTGGGTCCGTCTCGGAGTCAGCTAGCTTCGTTGCGGGTGTACTCAATGGGGTGGCCCCCTGAAATATTTCTGAATCCTGTGATTGCTTTGTCGTGAAGGCCTCGTTGGGTTTTGATTTGGTTTTTCCGAGGTTGATCGAGTGTGTGTTGCTATTTGTGCACCCCTGCAGGGTAAAACTTTCTGAAAGCCGTGTCCGCGGTTATGGACGACTTGGAGCACAGTTTCTCGATCATAGACAAGCATAACTAAAGTACCGCTTTTAACTTGACTAAACAACTGACTAGTAAATAGTGCAACACTCATGGAATGGTTAATAAAATTGCCAACGGATGGGGGTTGTTCGTCCGCTTCCTCGTTGGTAAGCGAGGAGGAGGATGGATCTGATGGTATTACTGTTATAATTGTTGTCATTAATTCACGGACATCCGTCTATCATTGGTTAGGCGGATGGTTAGCGAGTATCTATAGAACTGCTAGGGTTTATCTTTTGCTGCAATTGCGTCACCCCAGGTTGTGTCCCCTTTAGAGGCATAAAGACTTGCTGAGTACCCTTAGGGTCTCACACGATAAATTATTGGTTCAGATGAACAGGTACCCTCGCAGGACGGATACTGGGTGGAAGAGGCTGATGATGTGGGCAACGATCGTTCGGTGTAGAGATTCCGGGAACGGGAATCCGTGAGATCGGTGGGCGTGATGTGCTTATTTCTATGGCATCTTATGCCGATTTGCTTCTTATCCGTACTCGGACTTTGTTTTGCCGCTTCCGCTTGATACTCTGATGTGTGATGTATGAGGAATTATCCTAAAATATTATATCTATCTAGGTCATTTGAATCTTGCCGTATGGCGTTGCTATATTTCCTTTCTTTTTAGATGGTATGGCTCTGATGTACTCTTGTATGGTGGCTTGCATACATACTCATTTGTGTATGTAGTTGATCCCTTCGCCTGCCGATTACGCCGCCCGTACAGGTCCCGATGAGTTGGAAGTGGTTGGGACGGCCGCAAGGTCTACCGGTGAGTGGCTTTTGGGGCCCCACCGTACTATTTCAACCACTACCTCTCATCCAGGCTTGTATCTAGGAGCGTAATTCACCGAGGTAGTTACAAGGAACAAAGTTTGCCAATTCCAATTATGATTTATCTTTATGCATCTCTATTGTGACTCATGTACTTGTTGCAAGCTAAGTTATATAATGGTGAGTTACCTTCTTCTATGAGTTGTGTAATGGTAAGTGTGATGCTTCTTGTCCGTATTCTTTTGTCGACACTTCACTCCATAAACCTATGGACATGTTTACCGAGCTCAGTTTTCGCTTGGGGACAAGTGAAGGTCTAAGTTTGGGGGAGTTGATACGTCCAATTTGCATCACCATTCTATATCATAATTTTCCTATATTCATTGATATATTTCTTATTAAGAGGTGATACTTATGTATTTTCCTCTGTTTTTGCATGTTGGATGATTCTTGGAGGATGAACTGTCGGAGTCAGGATTCTTATGGAAAAAGAGGTGTTTTGATGCAATTTCGCGAAGATCAGAAAAATACCAGAAAAATATTGGAAAATTATATTTTCCCAGAAGACGAAGGAAGCCAGAAGGGAAGGCGTAGCTGGGTCACAGGGGGCCCACACCCCCTAGGCGCGGGTCCCCCTGGGCTGCGCCTAGGGGAGGTGTGGCCCACCTGGCCGGCCTCCGACTCCACCCTCTCGCCTATATATTCCTCTCGGAACCCTAATAGTAGGGGGCAGCCACAGAAAGATTACGCCGTCTCTGTGGGGCGTAAAACACCGAGAGATAAAGAGCTCGCCGGCAGACAGATTTCTGTCGGGGAAATTCCTTCTCGAAGAGGTGAGATCGTCGCCATCAACACCATCATCAAGCTAGGCTTCATCGGGATCATCATCATCATCCACACCATCATCTCCACCAGCACCATCATCACCACTCGATCCCGCTGTAACAATTGTGTTGGATCTTGCATTAGTTCTTAGGGGAAACTTTCCCGATGTTGATTACTATTGTAGTTGATGCTTGTGAGTGGAATCATTGGATTATTGTTTATGTTCAGATTGTTATCCATCACCATATCATCTTTGATCTTGATCCATATAATGTCTTGTGAGTAGTTCGTTTAGTTCTTGAGGACATGGGAGAAGTCATGTTATTAGTGGTGGATTTGTGTTGAGTTATTATTAAATGGTTTAGTATTTAAGTTGTGGTGCTATTCTTCTAGTGGTGTCATGTGAACGTCGACTACATGATACTTCACCATTTATGGGCCTAGGGAAATGCATTGTGTATTTGGATACTAATTGTGGGGTTGCCGGAGTGACAGAAACCTGAACCCCCGTTAGGACACCATTCCACAAGGGAGCGTAGGATCTCAGAGTTTAAGGTTGTGGTTTGGTATATATCTTAATTGCTTTTATGTAGTTGCGGATGCTTGCGGGGGGTTTAATCACAAGTATGTATTAGTCCAAGTAAGGTCGGTACATTAGCATAGGTTCACCCACACAACACTTACAACACCAAAGAAGAGTACTTAGCTATATGAAGCGAAAGCACTTGACAGAATTCTCATGTGTCCTCGAGAACGTTTGGTCCTTATAAGTATTTCCACTAGCTTGTCCTTTGCTAAGAAAGGATTAGGGCACTTGCTGCAGTTGTTCGTTGTCTTTATTACTTGCACTTTGTTTTGTTGCTTTATCAGAAAACCCCTAAAAATCTGTTTGCTAAATATTTACAGAGAATTCCTGCTCCATACCACTAGTCAACACCTTCTGCTCCTCATTAGGATTGACACTCCTATTTATCGAAAGTACTACGATACAGTCCCTATACTTGTGGGTCATCAGATATCGAGTCAACACTCGCACAGCGTGATGAAGCACACAATGTGCACAATAGAGTTGGGCGACAACTGATGGAGCCGAAGCCCGTAAAGAAAAATAAGCTCATGAAGAAAGTCGTGGGCAGGAAGAGAAAGGCCTCAAACGTGGAAGTCAACGAAAACAACAACAAACCCTTCGGGTGGAAGAAAAATTACCTTGTTGGAAGGTATGAGGACATTGTCCTTCTTCTCTGGAATCATATGCGACTCCTGCAGGCGGCGCAAATCCGCTTCCCTCACAGTCAATCGCCGCTAGCTGCCATTCGTGACGTGACCGGCGTTGGAGGTATTCTTGGAAGCACCCGCGGTGCTTGTCCCGGCGGTGGTGGCGGACTTCTTGGACTTTCCCATCTTGCTAGGGTGACGCGCAGCACGGTGGGTGCAAAGGAAAGAGGAGGGAAATTCGAAGGATTTCCAGTGCACGGTGCGCGTGAACTATGAGAATGACGAAGGAAATCTAACAGCAAGAAGCAAGAGCGAATGGTGAAGAAAAAAATTACCCACGCCTCGTTGTATAAATCAACGAAGACGATGGCGCTGAACCGTCGATCCACTTACCCTAACGTGTGCACTTCATCGCACTGTACACGTGGCAGGCATAGCCTGAACCGTCACGGGCACGCCGTCCACTACGTGCAAAAATCGAGGAGGCACGGTAAATTTTTGCGTAAACAGCGCGTGACTAGTCAAATCTCCATCATAAAGTGGGACCCACGAGCATCTAGTCTTGTCATCACTGCCGCCGCAGACGATCGATCTTACCAAGCGTCATCGGACGTCAGCAACTCTCAAGGGAAGAAAGCAAGCAACAGTCAAATTCTTTTGACTGAATACATGCGTACTCACTCGAGTCTACGACTCAATCGAATACTCAGGGGCTACTCCTATCAGGAGCGCTGATAGCGCACCTGAGGTTTTTGGCTTATGCCCTCGGTTCAATGAACAAAGTCATGAAACTTCGAGTCCTTCTTTGAGTCTACGACTCACTTACGGACTCGGGGGCTAATCCCATAGGGATCTTGCTCATCTGAAAAAATTTCAGGTCATTGTTTTGCATAACTGGCAACTTAAAGTTTCTGTTCGAGTCTGTAACACTCGGAGGCTACTCCTATAGAAAGCGCTGGTCTCGCAGCCTATGAATTACAGAAATAAAATACTTCGGATCCTTCGTGATTAAGCATGCATCTTATTCAACAACTCTGCTCAAAATAGCATTAAGAGAGGTGACGTCTCCTTGGTCACCTAAAACGCCTCCGCGACGATAAACTTTCGGATGTTGTGTCTGCGACGTAAAGATAAGACCTACAGATACTTCTGATGGCCTAACAACGCAGCAGACTGCGCTCTGCTAGAAATTTTCCGTGTCAACAAGCACGATGAAAAATCCCGATGAACGCGTTGGGTACATAATTTAAACACTGAAATTCGACTCCTATAAGACCTCCGCGTCCTGGGTTGAATTATGCCAGCATTTTTCTGGATTCGAGTCCGGGAACTCAGAGTCTGAAGTAGATCGTGTTGTTTTGTCCAAAAACTATTACCTGACCCTGATCTGTCGGGTGAGTCGGGCACATGTATCAATAATCCCTATGAACCAACATATTCACTCGAAATATGTTCGGATGAGTAGCACTCAAAAGACTATAAAGTCTTTAATCGAATCTACGATTCGACCGAACACCCGGGGACTATTGACATGGATATGCCTACGGATACCTGACGGTAGTCTACCTGGTCCAGCCCAACGGAGGCCCATAGGAAGAACCCGCTGCAATCATAAAGCCCAAGGAGACTTCGGATGGTCCAAGCCCAGATAGAACTCGACTTTTTGGAGGACACGGCTAATGTAGATAGAAATTTAGAGGGGCTAACCCTAATCTGTAACCGACTCGACCTACCCGAGACCTGGCCTCCCCATATAAAGGTCAGGAGGGCATGGCGAGGAGGCTCTCTCACCTCATACCTTAACATACATCTCACGCCAAATTGCATCTGCGTACCCTTGTAACCATCGACATCGTCATCAATTAAGAACAGACAAGCAGAAGTAGGATTTTCCTCCGGGAGACTGAACCTAGGTAAACATCGTGTCTCCATGTTGCAAATCTGTTTCGTTCTACGATCTCTAGCTTCCCCTCTTCTTTTAAAACTCAAGTTCATAACAATATCCATTAACGAGACAAACTCTCGTCAGCTCGCGTACAGAGCGGGCTGCGAATTCAAATGTACATACCGGAGAAGGTTTTCATATCGGTCCTTACTTTTATTTTACCGATCACGTGATAGGGTTCTATTCTACACCACATTTTGCTCCTAGCCCGCAGAAAAACAGTTATTTTACGGTTTTGACTGTTTACGGCGATTCTCTGAGAACTGAGAACATCTACTCGTGCACTTCTCTTGTCCACACCCTCTCCATACATTTCCGCACGACGCAGCTCGTCTTCTCCACTCTCCTCCGCTCCATATCCTGCGGCCATCCGCCATGCTTTCCGTCGCCATGAGCACCCGCCCAGTGGTCTCCCGCCGCCCGCACCTCCCAGCTCATGCTACTAATTCCAGTCCCTCCTCTTCCCCTGGTACGGGTGTATCTGCGCAACCTCGCGCATACTGCGCGTTCGTGCTTCCACCAGTACTTAATCTGATGTTTGTATGCATAACCCCGTGAGAGAGAAAACTTACGCAGAGATCCATGGAGCCAGAACGGAAGCCAAGGGAAGGCGGTCCATCCTCCGCGCGCACCCGATCGTGCTGTCATCCGTGTCCGGTACTAGCTTGAAGCTTCACTCAACCGTATCTGTTTTATTTCTCTTGTTGGCGACGTGTTTGATAAAATGGCTCTGAGAGAACTGCTATTCTGGGTTGCAGTGGGGAGTCTGGTTGCTGCTGGGGCTGCAAATGCTGCCGACCTCGGGGATTCTCTGGTAAGGGAGCATTAAGCGCCTTAAAGTTTGTTCTGTTCTTGTCGTTCTTCAGTTGAGAGTTAGTGATCCTCTCAGCTGTCAAGCTGTGATTGCAGAACGGTTAATCTTGTCAAGCTGTGATTATCCTATAATAAAATACAGTTCGAAGGTGCTGATTCCGCAAAGCATAGTCAGCACACTATCTATAATAAAATCAACCACATACTTTGAGACTACCTAGGCTATGTTAAGGGGACTTGTTTCTTGCTTGTTGCATTTTTGCCTTCTCAGCGAACCTAGAATTGAAAATCTTTCCTTATGTGGCATAATCTATGCAAACCATTTCCTCTTGTTCAGCTACGACCATCGGGACTTCTCTTGGCTGATTTAAGCATCGGAGATTGGTTTGGAGGTTTGTTATTTTCAGCTGGGCAGCAGGCTAATGAGGCTGTTCTGGATCAGTTGTCAGCTCTCAGCTTCACTAGGTCAGCTTTCTTTCTCTGCAGTTAATTTCCTGTAGGCACAAGATTCTTTCGTTTTCTGCTTTTGATTTGTATCTCTTTCTTTCTGATTTTTTCTCTGTTCTTCAGCTTGGCAGTAATTTTCGGTGCTGGACTTGTAACTAGTTTGTCTCCCTGTACACTCAGTGTTCTCCCACTGACTCTGGGATATATAGGCAAGTATAGTGGCCATTTCGAAATGTTCTGTTTGATCCCCAAAATAGGTGAGCACTGGTGATATTAACATAACACGGCATTTAAAATTTTTCAGGTGCTTTTGGTTCTGGAAAAGATCGAGCAGAGGTAATTTAAGACGACTGATCAGGTTGAACATACCATAAGAGAACCAAAAGAATATAATAGCTGTCAGAATGAATACATATGCGCAAAATTAACTTGTTTTAGGACACTAGCCTGAGTAATTCCGGCCCATTTATAATTTGTATTTCCTTTCATATATTCATGATATGAATGGAGTTGTTTTTGTTCTACCTAGTAGGTTGTTGGAAATTCAGTTGCTTTTTCGTTAGGACTGGCAACAACACTAGCCATACTTGGTGTAGCTGCTTCATTTGCTGGCAAGGCTTACGGGCAGGTAGGACAAGGACTCCCAGTGGCTGCTTCAGGGTTAGGAATCATCATGGGATTGAGCCTTCTGGAGGTAAATGACAGCCAAAACAGAAATTTACAAAGTGAAGCATGTGACTCAAGCTTTTTTTCTGCCATGTTGCCTTAGGCCAAATCAGTTATCTGTTGGTTTAATGGTTGTTTGTTTCATTTTTATAACTGTAAAATCCTGGGCACATTTGTTATTTCTTTAGATGGATTTCATAAATTCTGCTTTTGTTTAATAGTAGCCAACCTAAACTGTTCTCTTTTCTGGTTATCTTGTATCTGACAGGTAGTTGAGTTACAACTTCCCTCGTTTTTCAGCGATTTTGACCCTCGAGCTGCTGCAGCTAACTTGCCTTCCAGTGATGCTTCTTGACATTTTATTTATTTCCTATCTAATACCTTATATATGTAATTATGTTTTTTAAATCATTGTTCAGTAATATCTTACCCTTTTCTGATTTTATTTGATTGTTAGGTGTGCAAGCATATCTTGCTGGCCTTACATTTGCATTAGCAGCATCGCCTTGCAGTACACCTGTTCTTGCTACCCTTCTGGGATATGTCGCCACTTCAAGAGTATGCATAAAGGGTTACATAAGTTTCCTCAATAGTTTATCATGTAGCTCAAAGCTCAAAATACCCGAACTGTTTTAGATTTCCAAGATAGACTTTAATTAGTAACATTAGTGATTTTCTTATCTGATTTTCAGTTCTTTTAAACTCTTCTATTTCAAACATGCTTGGTTAAACTGTCCACACAGTAGTCTGATATGAAGTATTAGCTTGGTCTACCTTTTTTCCTGAAATAATGATGAAATCCTGTCACTACAACATCAATGTTTTCCTGTCAGGATCCAATTGTTGGGGGAAGTTTGCTGTTGACATATACTACTGGGTATGTTGCACCTCTTCTCATCGCAGCTTCTTTTGCTGGAGCATTGCAGGTATACCCGAAGAAATTGTTAAGTGCAGACAGGATATTACCAGCAAAATTTTAACTTTGAATTGCTCTTTACACTTCATGAACAGCACCAATCCAATCGATCAACCACACCTGGTTATTTCACTTTTAATGTCTGATTACTTAATTGCCTTGTGTAGAGTTTATTGTCATTCAGAAGATATTCCACATGGATAAACCCTATCAGGTATCTGCTTAGTTCCTATTTTCTGGTAAAGATTTTATAATCAGTTCTCTATCCTTTTTGTTGAGGGAAAAATCGACTCTCACATCAGTGAAGTTTTGCTAGCTTATGTAGGTCTAATGTGCATCAAACTGTCAAGTCTATAAATATTTGTGTCTAATTCCTTGTATAAATACCGAGAATCTACTTTATAACGCCTAATTACTAACTAAAATCATTATCAGATTATCTGTCCATCTAGCTATCTATATACACTGTCTATTCATCGCCAATGGCCAGTACATTATGATTGAGATATCACATATGCAAGAAATAGCAAGATGCCTTTTTGGACGCTGGCAGTTAACACTAACCTTATTTTATAGACAGCCATCCTTTTAGTTTATACACTTTCACAGTCTCGGTTCAAAGGGCTCACGATTACATTTCTTTGGCATGTTTTTTTAGAAAATGATAACATATCAAACTTACGCTTTTATTCTTCTTATCTTCTTAGTATATTGCTTTAATAGTACTGCTCATGCTCAGAACTGTTTTGTCAAATATCGTGACACTCCTATTCCTTAGAGGTCTTACCAAGATCCTTTCTTGATCAAAAAATTCACAGAAAAATATCAACCATTCGTTTTAAGAATTGTATGTTATTATTTAGAGAATTTCCTTTCACTAACACATGATTGGCAGTGGTGCGTTTCTATTGGGTGGAGGTGTCTATACCCTACTGGACAAGCTGTTCCCTGTGACATCAATGGTGATGTAGACTGTAGTCTTAGGCCACTGTTAAAACAAGAGCTGCAAGACAAGGTTCGCCATTGTTGCACAGCCAATATATGTCAGAGTTGAAATGTAAAGTAGCTTAGAAAGTGCCATCAGTTGTTTATAGCTTTTATAGAACGTATGTAAATCTATTCAGGATGCCTCTAAACATCTCGATCTCAGCAGTCCATGGATAATAGCTTGAGGTTTAATCCCCTACTTCCCACCAACCCTACAACAGCAACATGATAAAGAAGTATATCTGCACCTCCTACCCATTATTTGTGTAATTGTCTCCCCAGCATCTTTTTTATAGGTACATGAGTACTTGTAGTTCAGTACATTATCATCCCTGTTATTTACAACCAGGTAGTAAATTTGAATGGGATTCAACTTCCAGCAGCCTGATCCAAACATCTCAGTAGTTGCTTCCCTTGTATACACCACCATAATTCATGCAGGACACCAAATTTAATTGGAACACATGTATAAACCGAGTAGGAATTTCTATAAACCGAGTTGACTACTTTTTTTTTCCCTATCAAACGTATATTTGCCCATTTTTCTTATCATCAATCAGTGTCTATCATCTGGGGCTGTCTGCATTCAAGGGCCATGTTCTATGGGAAATGCAATCCTCTAATCTCCATTTGTTGGAGATTCGTGCTATACGTTTTACAAAATAACCCTCCCACCTCACATCTTAGGTCTGTTGCAGTTTTTCTATCCAACCCCTTAGCGTTATTGGATATTCTATATTTTTGTCGCTGATTGTCTCCTCACAATTGATATTGTATTTTACACGTTTCTGTTTCTTTTTCACCTCATTTTTTCTCTTAAAATTTCAGGAATATTCAACAATGTTTTTATGTATATTTTTTATTCTAAAAATGAAACATGCATAATTTTTTTTCAACAATATCATTTCATAATTTTCATTCTTGTACTTTTTATTTAACAATATTTAGACACTCCTACTTTGTTTCATCCTAGATTCAGAAGTTTCATACAAGATTCACATGTTTTACAAACTTGTTTCTGCCAAGAGATATTTATATAACTTTTTCACAGAATACATGCATAATTTCTGTCTTTTTTCACCTCATTTTTTCTCGTAAAATTTCAGGATTATTCAACAATTTTGTATGTACATTTTTTATTCTAAAAATGAAACATGCATAATTTGTTTTTTCAACAATCTCATTTGATAATATTTATTTTTGTACTTTTTATTTAACAATTTTTAGACACTCTTACTTTGTTTTGTCCTAGATTCAAAAGTTTCATACAAGATTCACACGTTTTACAAACTTGTTTCTGCCAAAAGATATTCATATAATTTTTTCACAGAATATTCTAACAATTTCTATACATGTTTCACTAAAGTTTGACACCAAATCCATACATGATCATCATAAATTCGACGATCCATACCAGATTCGGAGAGGTTTTATACAATAGATATGTATTTTATATAATTTCAGATGTTTTCCACTTCATATTTATGGAACCTTCTTATAGATTCAAGCAAGTGTCATATAGATCAAACCAAAACTCTAAGACATATTCATATACAATATAAATTCATATACACTACTCAAGCCTATCATCTATGCTTCATCATATATCCATACAATAATTAATAAGAATCACCAAGAGTTTGTACAGAACATTTTTGGATTGAGAGATTCATAGAATTTCCATCAAAGATTCATCCAAAAACAAATAATTCCAAAAATACTTCTGCACAAGATCTAGAAAAAAGTCAAAAAAGGAATTTGGGGCCTCAGATCCAGTATGTCCTTGCCGGCGCCTGGACGTCGTCGCCGGGGCAGGATCCGCGCTCGACGGTGGAGAGAAACCTCCCCCTGCCCTCCCCCGCAGGGCCTGCTCGCCGACGTGGACGGGGACGCGCGCGAGGTGGGGACGACTGGGTGGACGCGCGTGAGGTGGGAGCGACTAGGTGGACGGGGACGGGGACGCGCGCGAGGAGTACGCCGTCGCGCTCCGTGATGCGGCCGACGAGGTGGGTGCGATAGAGGTGGGGGTCGACGGAGGTGGAGGCGACGAGGTGGGGGAGGGTGGGGGAGGCGACGAGGTGTAGGAGAGGTGGTGGGGGTGACGAGGTGGGGGCGATGGAGGTGGGAAGGTCACCGTCAAGAAGGAAGATTGGGGAGGAGGAGACGGGGTGGAGAGGTCCCTGATGCAGATCGGGAGGAGAACGACGTGTATGTTGACTTTGGTTTGGGGCTAGGTGGTCATGCTCTCTTCTGAATAGAGGGTTAAATCCAAAATAGCAAGAAGGCCTAAATGCAAATGTTCTATGGACGATGACCAAGTTGACTCCGTACAAATCTCTAACAAACGGACGACATAGATGATGCTGGGGCCCTAACTTACACCGGAGAAATCCGTGTTGCATGTTCTGTTAGTTTGATTGACATTATTTGGCAGGTGTGATTTGAGAAAGTAAATTACCTGTTCATGACGAAGTGCACTGCACCTTGAAATGCCCGTTGTAGCAGCAGCAGCAGCTTCCTTGCTTCAATTGCTATTCTCTCTGGCTGCATTTTGGAAAGAATTGGAATAGTTCGAAAAAGGCTTAGGAAATTCAATTCGTATTTCTTGTTTTCTTGCACTGCATCACCTATTCTTGAAACCAAACCCCTGGCTTTGTGCTGCCCTCTAGAATTGCTAGAGCGAACGCAGCTGTTGCATAACCTACTGATCTGAAAATCAATGGAAGGATCTACAAACTCGGTCAACTTTAGAATGACATTTCTATCCCTAAAAAAGACCTGCATGCAGCCAATTTGGCGTAAGACATACTCCAACTTGCTCCATGCAAAATAATTTTCTGGTTTCAATTTATCTGCAGTAAGCACAACATGCTAGTTCCTAAAACATCCTGCATATGGCCAATTTGGCATAAGACATACTCCAACTTACGTAGTGCCAAGTAATTTCCTAGTTTAAAATTTATCTCACAGTAAGCATAATATGCTGGTTCTTATAACACCTCTAGATGATTTATTTCTAGGACGATGACATGGAATATCGACATGCCACACCGGTGTTCGTACCTGGAGGCAGATTTATTTATATTTTTTTCACCTTATGTGAGCGTAGGTAATAACACTTAAAATGCTACTCCCTCTGATTCATGATAAATCAATAACATTTATTATGGCTCGGAGGGTAACAATATATGGAGCAATTAAATAATACTCCCTCTATCCCATAATATAAGATGTTAGGGCATCTCTAACCAATCCCCTAAAATCGGTTAGAGGAGTAAAAATACGCAGCGGCTGCACCTAACCGAACTCCTAAACGGTTAGAGGAGTAAAATTATACTCATCGGAGTAGTAAAAGTGGCGTCCGACTTCTAAATTTACTCTTCCAAGGCCATTTCCGAGAAAACCTTCAGTCTCCCGACCTCCTCTTCCCGCCCTTTGCCATTCTTTCCCGCCCGCCTCACCGCCGGCGTCGATGTCGTCGACTCCACCCGCAATCGACGCGCAGCTCTTCGGTGCACCTTCTCTGAC
The DNA here is from genome assembly GCA_916181665.1 of Avena sativa. Classification (NCBI taxonomy): domain Eukaryota; kingdom Viridiplantae; phylum Streptophyta; class Magnoliopsida; order Poales; family Poaceae; genus Avena; species Avena sativa. The sequence goes on from OV702283.1 coordinate 332,051,896, forward strand.
CATCCCTAGCGCCGGAGACGCCCCAACGCCGCCGCAATCGGAGATCTCTGTCGCGGCCTCGGGTGGGAAAAGATTGGGGGCCAACAACGTGGTCCAGACGGGCGGCACGGCCATCAAGGCCTCCGGTAAGGCCGACGGCAAGCGCATGGAGGCTCCCAAGGTGGCACCGCGTCCTCCCCTTGCTCCTGTGGTGGCCGGCGACAGAGCAAGCCGACTCCGACCAAAGTGGCGCTCGCGGAGTCAGCGGCCAAGAAGAAGAGGAAGAAGGCCGAGGCGGCGCTACCGAAGGCCAAGGCAGCGTTGCCGAAGGCTGCAACTGCCTCTTTGATGCGCAAGGCCTCGACGGTTAACCCTCCCCGAGGCCGGCCACCACGGGCGGCTGTTGTCAACGGCGACGAGCGCGAGGTGTTTGATGGATCGTCGGCAAGGTAAAAAATCTCCTTTTCTCCTCTCCTCTCATCGGTTCGCGATTTGTAGACACACTGTGATGTTGTTTTGATGAAATGTGCCATGGTTGAGACCAAAAAAGCTTTGGCGGCCGAGAGAAGGGATGAGAAGGCGGCAAGGTGGGCCGAGCTCAAGGCAATGGAGGAGGAGAAGTGGAAGAAGAAGATGGCCGTCGAGGAGAGGAGAGTTGCACTCGACGAGGAGAGGATAGCAAAAGAGAAGGAGATCGATGAGCGTGCTATCATGTTCATGGATGCCACAGCTAGGAAGTATTGGGAGCTCACTCGAGCAAAGATCCTTCAAAGATCTTTTGGTGGAGATGCTCATGGCCAAGGAGGTGATGGTGGCCGAGGAGGAGGAGATGGTGGTGGTGATGGTCATGGTGAGGATGGTGGTGGCCGAGGAGGAGGAGGTGATGATGATGAGTTCTTCGGAGATCGTCTTTGAGCTCTTCGATGGTGGTCCACAACATATGAGGTGATATGTTGGTGGTATTTTGGATCAAACAAGGTCGATAGCTTCTTTTTGGTGACCATGATCGATGTTGGTGTGAGAGTCTACTTTTGAATGAACTCTATGCATGTTTTATTTTGATGTGCTCGATTTGATGAACTATGTCTATGTATGCCGTTTAAGTGGTGTATTGCTTGTGTTTGAATTTTCTGTATGTTTGAATTGTTTGTTTGAAATATATGTAAGATGTTTGAATGCATATGTGGAGTGGTGGAAAAAATAGGGCAAAAAAAGTTTACTCTAAATTAGGGGATCGGTTTGGCGCCGACCTCCTTTAAAGGAGTATATTTACTCCTCTAAAGTTTACTCCTCCGTTTACTCCTCTAATCGATTAGGGATCGGTTAGAGATGCCCTTACTACAACCAATACATGAGTTGGCATGTTGTAATAACATCTTATATTACGGGACGGAGGGAGTAGTTAATTTGAGGGGGAAAAGACATACAACAGGCAAGAAGTTTGCGAAAGTTTCCATTCCCCAATTACGGGACAGAGGGAGTAGTTAATTTGAGGGGGAAAAGACATACAACAGGCAAGAAGTTTGCGAAAGTTTCCATTCCCCAATTCTAGACGAAAGGATCTGTACCAAATCGAGTATCAACAGTTGGCACACCTAAAAATATGTGTGCACTCTTGACCTCCACTAAGTTCCTGAATTTGCTGAATTATTATGATGGCTACTTCTTTAACAAAGAGGAAGGGGAATAACCATGATAATGGCTTGTTACATAGGTACTTAGTGTTTTCTTTGTCATGAGATTGTCGAGGTACCCTGTAGCACATCATCCTTTTAATGAAGTGAACTCGCATCGATCAAATTTCACTGGCATCAAACATTATAATATGTAAGTAATAAATGAAATAATTTATCAAAACCTTACATTAAGTAAACATCTTTCTTTCCAATCCCTCTTTCTGAAATGAATGTTGCAAGCTCCACTGTAGGGTTTTAGCTTGATTTCTCTCCCTGGGTTGTTCATATATGTTTTTCAGAAATAGCATATTTCTTTATTTTTCACTGGGAAATTTAACAAGGTCAGAAATTCTAAATGCAAGATAACCTTTATTGTAAGCAATTACATCCCCCCCCAAAGAAGTAAAATACTTGTCCCCTGCGCAGTTGGGCCTGCACCGCCCGTGCCTGCGATATAATAGAAGATTTTAAACCAGAAATTTAGCATGATAGGCTTGAGCAAGACTTGATATTTTTTGAAGTTCTCAAGTTTGGTCAAGCTTCCTGACTTTAATCTTTCTGGTACACCATCATTCTTGCTTTTTGCAGAACGTATAAGCTCAGCTGCCATCACTATTATACAAGATTAGTACGTTACAAGCTAAGCAATAAAAAGAATCAAGAGAATATTTAAGGTGCCTTTAAACGTTATGCAAACAGTTGACATAATAAGTACTACGTACTATCCATTGAGGGAAACAAACCAGCCATCTTTATTGTGTATCTTTCTTAGCTATTTATATGTAAAGCTTGCCACTTGAATAGTTACTCATTAACTTACTGTAGAATTCAGACTCCCTTATATGAATTTAATGTCAACATACTAATCCTGATCTGACATCCGGTGTCTTCACACAGCGAATACTCAATTTTTAATCACTCCTCTCAATGGTGAGGCACCGGGTGAACAGAACAGCCATGTGATGGTGTCAGGGGTGTGTTCCTGCAGCGTCGTCGCAGTAGCCCTGAGCTTCCCCCACGGCGCGATGGATTCCGACGCGATGGCCGACAGCGGCGCACGCCTTAGGTCGAGCCGAGCACCCAGCGGTCCGCGTTCAGAGCTTCCGATACCGAGCGACCCTTCCATTGTGAGTGTGTGAAGAGCGTCGGGAAGCGTGAACAGAGGGGCACCGGTCCATGCCAGAAGGATGCGGTTTGCCCATCGCCGATCGTAACCCTCTCTCTGGTTGCAGCAGCGGAGAGGCTGCGACCGAGCTCGTCGCAGGGAATGAATCTCAAGGCCAGAGTCCGCAAGGGTCCAGTTGACCTTGCACTTCCCGCCCGCGGTCTCCTCTTATTCAATCTCCCACGTGAATCGACGGCCGGCGCACTTGATCAAGTGATTTTTGGGAATTTTTAGAGCAGTCAAGCAGGCGAAAATCGAGAGGGCGTCGAGTACACGAAGCCTGAACTGAAGGGAAAAAGGAATCACTTCCTTATAAGTTGGATGTAAAACCCCTCAGGAAGTCATGACGATCGCTAACTCTAATACCAGATGTTAGCGTCTCTTGGTCAGCCCAGTACTCGGCCCACGTTCTGGATATTTATGCGCTCACAGCCCAACAATAAGAAGAGAGCCCACTTCATCCCAAAAGCCCGGACTAAAGGGAGGAAGGAATCTCCCCCTTATAAGTTGAGTGTGGCCTCCTTTCGTAAGCGAGGTGGGACTAAATCTTCGTGTAGCCTCATCGGTCAACAGCAGCCTAACAGCTCGCTCGATCAAGGATGTGTTGCAGGTGAACCAAACACACGCGGCCAAGGGAAAGCGATCAAGATAAGTGATCGGAAACGCGACGCGTTGACCATCGAAGCCGTGGAGAAGGGCGTCGACGTCAAGGTCAATTCGAATGGGAGCGACAGAGCATTTGGCAACTCGCGTTGATTCGGAGACCTCTTGAAGAGGATGCTAATGCGCGTGGCTTGCTGCAGAGACTGGGAGGGGGTTTATGGCATGTTGGTCCTCTTGAGCAGGCTATGGATATGCCTAGAAATTCACACATAATACGCATCGATTTTTTCCCTCCAAAATTTATCCTTTTATCATAATGTTCAAAATACTCCCTCTATCCCAGTTTATAAGACTTACGCGTATATCTAGGTCGTCTGCATGAACTATATAATATGAATTATATAATATAAAAATTATATCATTAGAAAATATAACATTTGAAATTTCTAATAATATAATTTTTATCTTATATACCTCATGCTAAGTTGGTTAATTTGTCAATCTAGAAATACGTGTAAGTCTTATAAACCGAGACGGGGGAGTAGTGTAGTTTTGGAGCCGTTTATCGCAGCACATTGTTCGTGCAGTGTTAGTAGTATGCAATCCATCGTGGAGATCATGGGGGAATGGAAGGTTGGATCGTCCTACAGATCACGAAGAAGAGGAATCGTCAATGGCCTGGTTTCTTTTTTTTTTAGCGGACAATGGTCCTCTGGTTGTTAAATCCACGGAGAGGACAATTATTAATGGGACGGCTATGTGTAATTTCGCATAACTTCATTGTATGCAGGCTTCATGCATGTGGTCGATACCGTCGTGGCAGCTACTCCCTTCGTTTTAAAATATAAGATGTTTTAGATTTGTAAAGTAAATATACCTAGACTATTTTTAGTATATAGTTTCATTAAGGTTTGAAGTGTATTTAGACACTAAAATAAATCTAGATATATTTTTTTCACAAGCCTAAAACAGGGAGTAGGTCTGATCTATCAAAACGGGAAGGAAACACCAAAAGAAAGTGGAGTAGAAGATCTGACGAGTCATGTTGCGTTGCGCTGGGCACGCGACAAAAAATTCCACAGATTAAAGGGTGCCAACCTACGTCTACCTCATTTCACTGATGCAATCCTGGCCAAAGGTGACGTAATAAATCGCAGAGAGGATATCATAGAACTTAGCACCATGATATCTCTCTGTTTAATTTTCTTAGAAAAAATAAGACATCCAGCAGTAAAAGTTCTCCATGCATGTACTAAATTGTAATATATCACTATCGTCTCACCAGCACTAAATTACCAATAGTTCTTTAGAGTACCCGAATAAAATAGTTTTTAATTTACTTTTGAGCAGAACGACCGGCAGCTCTATTAATTGTTGATCATAAATTTAGGGTAGTGGGCGAACGTGCTAAAATAAAATATGTACCTCCATGTTAGCTTCACAACGCTCATGGTTGAACATAGCATGTCGGAACTTTTTTTAGGGGCTGAAACCAGATCTTCATTGAGCAATAGAGCTTACAAGATGTCCCAACATTGTTCTGCCCTTTCCCTATTCCCTATTGGCTAGACACTTAGAGCATCTCCACTCGTCTACCCAGGACGTCCGTCCGGACGCCGAATTTGGGTCCGGACGCCGAAAATCGGCCCAGTCGCGTACCCAAAGGACCTGTTTTCGTCCGGATTTCGGCGTGTTTTGGTCCGGCCTATCCAGGCCGTATCCAGGATCCTGGGTACGCCCTGGGAACGCCGGACTCAGCGAAAACGGGCGTGGGCCAGCGCTGTCGGCGAGAGAAGGCACCACTCCCGCCAATTCGCCGAGCTCCCCGCCCTTTTCTTCCCTCCTCTCGCCTTTCTTCCCCATTCCCCCACCCCCAAAGCTCCGCCGATCACCGCACCTGACATGCCGCCCAAGAGTTTCGTCCAACCCAGATCGATCCTCGGCGAGGGTCTGACGGAGAAGAAGGCGAGGAAGCCGAGAGCGCCGCCGACCAAGCTGGAGGGCATGTCCCCGGCGAAGTGGGAGAAGAGGGAGCACACCAGGCAGATCTCGTCGGCCGAGCGGAAGGACAGGAAGGAGAGGGCGAAGCTCCGGCAGCAGCAAGCGGAGGAGGAGAAGGCGATGGTGAAGGCGGTGGCGGAAGAACAGGCGATGGCGAAGGCGAAGCAGGCGGCGGCGACGCGTTCGGCGTTGATGGCCGCGCCGTACCCACCCACTGGGGGAGCTAGGCCAGCGTCGGCTCGCCCGCCGGCTTCTCGCCGATCTCGCCGGCCAACTTCTAGGAGAGCCAGGCGGCTGCTCGCCAGAGGTACTCCTTATCGCCGGAGTTCGACGGCGTCTTCAACCCGAATGTGCTCTTCCCCTGCCCTGCGCCGCGCCCTCCTTCGGCCTTCGGCGTCGACATCAACCTCCCCTACTCCGCCTCTCCGGCGTACGCAAGCCCCGCTCTTCGCCGCGGTCCGCTGCCCTTCGGCGGAAGCTCGGCAACCTTCGGCGAGGCCGACGCGCGCAACCTGTTCGACGGAATGCCGGGCGCCCTTCCGGCCGGCATGTCGGCCGAGGCGTACATGGAGGACCTGATCGCAACAGGCTCGGTCTCCAACCACACCTCCTTCTTCACGGAAGAGCAGACCCGGGCCGACGCCGAGCGCGGCATCGAGTCCCAGGACCGCGTCGACGTCGATGCTGAGGAGACCCAGGCCGAGCAGACGCAGTCAGAGGACGCCGAGACTGAGGCGAAAGGCAAGAAGGGGAAGAAGACGGCGGACGCTTGGCTCAAATGAACCGTGGCCGAGGACACCTGCCTCGCCGAGGCTTGGAAGACGGTGAGCATGGATCCGATAACGGGTGCGAACCAAAATTCCGACAATTATTGGCGACGCGTGAAGGCAGCATTCGACGAGCGAAGCCTGTGCGACCCAAAGTATCGCAAGATCCACATGGAGCGAGGGGAGAAGGCAATAATGAACCACTGGGCGATCATCCAAACTGCGTGCAGCAAGTGGCATAGCTGCGTGGAAGAAGTCGACCGCACACAAGCCAGTGGGGAGAACATGGACAACAAGGTGCTCTCGAACGTTAACTTTGTCGTGCACTCTCTTGACATACTCGCGAGCATGGATAACTTGACACACTTCCATTTTGTAGCTGCGCCGTGCACTTCTTCTGTTTCGAGAGGACATGAAGATGGAGTTCAAGTTCCATCATGTCTTCGAGAAAATCGAGCATTGCGAGAAGTGGCGGGACACTCGCCTGAGTATGTCCAAGAGCAAGGACGGCGTCTACAACCCCGAGGCCCCGGCTGCTGCTGCCAGCGAAGGAAGACCTGAGCTCGGCCAGAAGAAGGCGAAGATGCTCAAGGCCGCCGGACCTCCCGCCGAGCGTCTCCAGGCTTCGATCGAGAAATGCCTCGCCGACACGAGGGCGCAGACCGACAAGAGGGCTGAGAAGAGCGAGGAGCGCTGGAAGAAGCTGATGGAGACACAAGGGGAAAAGGTGGCCCTCATCAAGGCGAACCTCGCCGAGAAGAAAGCCAGCCTCGTCGAGAAGAAGGCAAACTACGCCACCAAGAAGCACCACACGGACCTCAAGTTCCTCAGAGCGGCGAGGACACGTCGAAGATGAGCTCGCCGGTCAAGCCCTGGTACTTGGCGCAACGTCAGGCCATCCTGGAGGGCATGACCACGGCGTCCACTTCCCCTTCCACTGCGTCGAACGTGCCAGCGCCGAACGCTTCCACGCCGAGCTCTTCTTCGACTTCCTCCAACCCTGGGGCCTTCACCGGCGAGATGGACGACAACGCCGTGTCGGCCATGCCGCAGGAGCCCATCCCCATCGACGACTGATCGTTGTTTCCCATGTTATGTAATAAAAATATGTCGTCGAACATGTAGGCGCATCTGTCGAACACCTTGTGGCCGAGCACTCGCCGGCGGTAACTATGCAGATTCAAATATATAGCCGTTTTGTGTCCGCCTGGGTACTCGGCCTGGGTAGCCGAGTGGGAAACTGGACGTAGCCAGGCCGAAAACTTGCGCCGTCCGGCCGAAAAAAGGTCCGGATTTCTGCCTGGGTTCGGCCGACGAGTGGAGATGCTCTTAGGATGGGAATAGACCGACCTAGATCTGGCCTTGGACTTGGCCCGATGGTCTCAAGGCTAATATGAGACCATGAGTCGACCCATATATTCTATGGTCTCAACTCCATAGAATAGCTCGTAGTTTTATTTCCAGTACTGCTGGTAGACAGGTCTGGCTACTACAACCTCATGTAGGTTCTTCTATCCCTATGATAATTAAGCAATGAAGAGCTACATTATCCTCAAAGAAAAAAAACTCGATCGATAGAAAAAACGATAGGTTGCCCTGTTAGGTAGTAGCACGAGTAACATAATCCCGTCCAAGGATTCAAGTCAGGCAAGTCTAGGCACTATAGGAATCGGCACACAATAATCTCGTTGATGGATGCCCTTAAGTTAACTACCGCTGGCAACTTGCAAGTGAATACGGATCAGTAGAGGAGGCAAGTATGGAACTTGCAGGTGAATAGGTGATCGCGCGAGCAAGCGGATGTTGCGCCGCTGCTGGAGACGGCAATAGAAACGATCTACGAGTTGGGTCGACCCGGCTGATCAAAAGGTCACATGGTGCCGTCTCTACCGACCCAAATCTTGTTCGATGTTGACCCGCATGATCCATCGACCCTAAATTTTCGGGTCGGGTCAGCGACCGGGCGGGCCGACCCAGTCCCCCATCCACTTTTACGAATTTGCACACTTTACCAGAATTAACTAATATCTTAATCTCATAAATACTATGCAAGTACGATGATCTATCATGAGAAGCTCCTTGGATCGTCGCGCCACCAGAAGAGAACAATCTGAGTCAATGGAAAAGCCGGCTATGATGGATCACTAAGTCCAAACCTTTAGAACAGGCCAATAACTCTGCTTCAAAACCTTCACCACAAGACGGAATAAATCTGCAAGCGGATAAAGTAACACTATCTAGCTCATCACGGAGTATCATTAGTAGTAACAGCAGTACCATCTTCGTAGCGAAAAGAATCATCGACAGAAAATTTAACCTAGCTAGGAGGTGGCTTTATCCAGGGTTTATCTGGGGGCCTTTTCTTAACCGAATATTTCGAAGCTTGATCATTTGAGTAAACAATTGATTTCTTGTCATTTAACATTTGATCCATCGAGATAGATTTGATATCTCAAAGAGATTTAATATAGCTGCATAGGAAACTTTTTGACCCAATGTAGACATAAGGGGTTTATCATGTGTGATATCATCCTAGCATACCAGTTCCTCTAAGCCACAAGGAGTGTACAATTGATCAACAGTAACTCTCAAAACCACCATAGTTACTGATTATGAAGTTCCCCAGCCACCGGAATATGCCAAAAATCTCTCATCGCCTTCCAAAGATGGGCTACATGAGGACAGTGGACCAATGCGTGCAACGCACATTCAAATTCCTAACCACAAATGTTACAGAAACTTGTGACCTCCGTGCCTTTTCTCTTCTTGTTTTCCTCCTTAGGAGGAAATGAAGCTCTCCATATCTTCTGCCAACACAGATCATCATCTTGTGGAGAGGACCCATACTCACATTGCTTCGACAATTCAGAGAATGCCAATTTATATGCGGAGCGGACAAAGAAGATACCAGAAGGTTCATGCTGCCAAGCAAGAAGATCATCATGTCCATGGCTATATGGTTTAATTTTATTAACATCGGTATGGAGAAAGGTGTCTCAGATAAGTTGTCTCTTCCGACCATCCTTGCCATCTTGCAATTCAAAGACTAAGCTGGCTCCCTCGTCCCTATGTCAACCTATTGAAATAGGAGTCGGGTACTGCTTACACCCATGAAGGACTCGGGGATACTAACAAGGTCATGGGCCTCGGGTAGGCCCACCAGGTATGAAGGATAGACCATGATCCTACACTCAACAAGGAGGAAGCGTGCTTCGTTGGAAACCCCAAGATCAAGGTATGAAGAGCACAGCAGCAAGATTTCCCTCAGTTGAAACCAAGGTTATCGAACCAGAAGGAAGAAGGAAACGTCACACAGGTGTTGGAAGCAACGTGGAGACCTGCACAACACAAACTCAAGACTCTGTCCCAACGAATCAGTGAGGTTGTCAAGCTCCCTGATTTGCTGTAACAAAGGATTAAACGTATGGTGTGGAAGGTAATGGTTTGCAGGAAGTAAACAAGTAACAGTGGAAGATGTATCAATGGTAAAGATTGGACCGGGGTCCATAGTTCAATAGAGGTGCTCTCCTTAGATAAACTACATGGCATGAAGGGTAAAAAAATTACAGCGGGGCAATTGATAGGAACTGAGCAAGGCATAACAATGCAATTACTAGCTAGAAAGATCCTATGAAGTTGATTGGGCAATACAACAATAAACATAGACCGTAATCCAACTGCATCTATGACTAGAAGTCCACCTTCAGGTTATCATCCGAACCCCCTCCAGTATTAAGTTGCAAGCAACAGACAACTTTTTTAAGCAAAGTGTGTAAGGTAAACAATCCACATGTTCCATGAACAATGGACCGTTGTTTTCTCCCTAGTAGCAACAACACATCCACAACCGAAGATATTTCTGTCACTTCCCTTGGAAACAAGAGGCATGAACCCACTATCGAGCATAAGTACTCCCTCTTAGAGTCACTAGCAACTACTTGGCCAAGATAACCACTAGCAACGGAGAGCATGCAAGATCACAAGCAACACAGATATGATAGAATCATAAAGATAGAACCATTAATCAAACCAACATAATAATCTCAATATCCATCGGATCCCCGCAAACACAACATGCATGATTACAAATAGATTATATCTTGATCATGAACGGAGCTCACAAGATCTATACATGAAAGCACAAAGGAGGAGATACAACCATCTAGCTACTACATGGACCCATAGTCTAAGGTGGAACTACTCACGGATCATACCGGAGAGAAGGCCTCTGGGATGATCGCCCCTCCGGCAGGGTGCCGGGAAGAACTTCAGATCCCCCGATCCAGGAACGATGGTGGCGGTGGCTACAAACGGTTTCGTGGGTTTTTGATCGGGTACTGAGAGTTTCTGCATCGAGGGCTTCTTATAGGTGAAGGGGCGAGTCCGGGAGGCGACCAGGGTCGCCAAACCCTAGCCAGGCGCGAGTCCACCTAACCTCGCGCCTGGGGTGGGTCTGTCTCCCCTGGCCAGCCCCTCCGGCTCTTCTCTGGACTTCTTGTTCCCCACAGAAAGTTATTGACTTTGGCGTTCGTCCCGTCCAATTCCGAGAATATTTCTTTACTAACTTTTCTGAAACCAAAAACAGCAGAAAACAGGCATCTGGCACTGTTGGAACTTGTTAATTGGTTAGTACCAGAAAACATGTAAAAAGCACCTCAAAGTGTAGACAAGTAAAGCAAAGTAGATACTAAACAAGCATGAAGCATCAAAAATTATAGATACGTTTCCAATGTATCAGCATCCCCAAGCTTAACTCCTGCTCGTCCTCGAGTAGATAAGTGATAAAAGAATAATTTTGAGGTGAACATGCACCCTCACAATAAAGATCCAACCATTTGCAAACATTGAAAGCTAGTATCAAAGAACTCTAAACATGTGCATGAAAGATGGAGTTCTAACAGTAGGACATAGTAACTATGCATGCAACATGGCAAGCTGCAAACAAAGATCAGGAATAATATGTATTGAAAACGTTTGTTTGTTTCACATGCAGAAAACATAGCATAGTGGCAATCAGCTTGTCCTTCATAGAGTAGCAATATAATGCATAGGACACCTGCAAAGTTCACAAGGGTGACTAGAAGCAAATAGCACAAGAGCAAGTAATAACACAATATGCATCAATTAATAAGTTTTGGAACATTGCACACAGAATGAAAACTATGCTCTCTTAATGGTGCCTAAAGGTAGAAGGTGAAGACTCAATAATGGTGGAAGAAATACCTTTTGTAAAGGAAGCAGGGATTACAAGTTTGAAAAAGAGCTTCCAAAAATTATGATACTTATTAGCTTTCAGCCCTCATTGCCCCTATCATAAGCATCTTGAAGTGGTTAAGGTTAAAGTGGCAAAGCTAGAGTATATGCTTGACAAAGTATAAGTTGGGAATCCCATGTCCCTTGAATATGAGGGCTACACCTCATGGATACTCAACTTAGGGTCCAGGCAAGTTCTTGTCACTATAAGTATTTGCATATCATTGAGAACCGTCAATGGGGTACCCCTTGCACATGGTACAAGAGCTTTCCCATAACCAAAATGACAAGGCAAGCAAACAATGAGCATCTCATCAATTCTTCTTATGTACCATGGGAATATGGTGTTTTTTCTCTCTTTCCTCTTTTCTCAATGTGTCTCTTTTTTTATAAGAAGAATGCTTCATAGATGTCACTATGGTGATGCTGCAAGTTTCCACCATGATTAGACATGGCTTAGGCTAGCGGCCCAGGCGTTTCTCTAACACAGAATACAAACTCCATGGACTTACAAGTTCCCACTTCATTTCACACCGGTAACATCCATAGACAAAAGAGCATGATACCAACGGAGTACAAAAAGTACAAGTGCAATGTTGAAAACGTTCCCCATGACAGCACGGTTCTGCTAATCCCAACTTATAAGTGCAAAGCATATACAACAAAGTTGCCTCAATGGTTCAAGTTTATTAGGGGAAAAGAATATAAAGTGTGCCATGAAGTTTGTGAGGGCATTAATCACTAAGTTTTCACATAACAAAATAGTTTTTAATTGGAAGATAGTTGAAAACAAGAATATACTTGGAATGGTGTAACACACCATGCATAGGAGTTTATAGTGGACACTTTGGAATAACTTGGTTTCTTGGGAGTTGGAAGCATGAGTAGAACTTACTCATACAAGTGGAGGCTATCAAAAGACTGGGATCAACCAACTAAGAGAGCAATAATGGCCATAATTATGCAATACAACAAAGCAAACTAATCAAAGCAAAGAGTGGTACTACAAGTCAAGGACTAAATGATCATAGAGGCTAATGGTGACTTGTCATAGTCATAACATGGTGTAAGCATGTGCCAAGTCAACCCAAGCAAAACATCAAAGGAGAATACCACAATACTATGCTTTTGCATGCTAAAACAACGCATAATTTCTTCAAGGCACACTAAGCAATCCCAATTGTTTGGAACAAGACATGCTACAACAATAATCACTAAGCATAATGCAAAAACAACACCTAGCATGTCATGCTAAATTCTTAGTCACAGTCAATGCAAGCTCCTCTTAAACTTCAAGCAAGAACTTACTACTCCTTTCCAAACACCAAGCAACCTTATTTGCAAAACAACACAGCGAAAGCGGGGGTCCAAACTACTAAATCAAACTAAACAAACTAAGCAAAGCAAATGAAAACTAATACCCTCCAAGAACAACACAACTGTGCATGAAACAATAAAAGTGAAGTGTCTAGACAGACCTGAGCTTTTTATTGATGAGGAAGGGGATGCCTTGGGCATCCCCAAGCTTTGACGCTTGTACCTCTTGGATATTTCTTGGGGTGACACCATGGTGGCATACCCAAGCTTGAGATTTTGTCCATTCTTCATATCATTGCATCATTCTCTCTACACACCTGAAATTTTTCCTTCATACAAAACTTCACACAATCTTCATTAGCAACATTATCATATTCAAAAGGTATTAGACCACTATCAAAACTTTGGAACAACAAGGCTTTTCACTAAAAACACAAGCTACTGCAGTAACTCCTTCAAAGAAACTCAATTTACCTGAAGAGAGCTCAAAAAGGAATCAATAAGAAGCAAATGCGAATAATGGCAGAAATCTGTCAAAACAGACCAGCAGGTAGAAACGAATTTTTTCGAACATCTTGTGTTGCTCAAATCAAAAAGTGTTGAACTAATGAAAGTTAGCCAACATACTGGGGGATTTACTTAAATTTTGAGCTCAATCCGAGTTACAGAGCCTCCTCACGAATTTTTTGGTGGAGGACAGAAATCTGTTTGGGGACAGCAATGCCCCAAATCTTAGTTCCCTCTCATTAGAGGTTATTCTTGGCACAAAAAGCAAACAAAGAGGATAAGGAAAGGTCATTACAGTTGTAATAACTTCCAAGACTCAAGGAAACTCTTGGGTTATCTTCCAACAAGTACTTTTCTTTAATGCCTTTAAGTTAGGCACAAGAAGCAAGAAGAATCAAGTATTTTCAAATGAGGAATTGCCCCACTTGTTCCTTCTTTTCTTACCTTTATTTTTCTTTTTAGGGAAGATATGATTGCTTACCGGGGGAGTAAAGTGCATGATGCCTTCTCCCACGTCTATTACTGCCCCAAGGTGTTTCAGTAGAGATCTTTCAAGTGTGATCTGTCCTTTGACTACACATTCAATAACAAGATAATCAGTAGACACCATTTTCCCTGGGATTTTTATAAACACACCTTCAGCTATTCCAATGGGCAATATAGTGGCATTGTTGGTAAGAGAGATTTCCTCTCCTCCTTCAATAAGCCCCCAAAGACTCAAGGAATCAATAATATCTTTAGGCATAAGACAAAATTCAGACATGATATCACAGCGAGCATAAAAAAGTGTAGTGTTTATTGAGACTTTAATTGTGGGAAACCAATTTGAAGGCTCAGAATTTATGGGAACATAATCATGGTAAGCCCTAAGAGTGTGATAGCAACTATTCATGGCAGCAATACTAGTCTCAAGATGGTTCAACCTACCAAAAATACTTGCGAAAGAGGAATCAGACTTGCAAGGTGTACCATAGATCATGATTAATTTTCTTATAGCATCATAAGCTTCATCCTCAGTACAAAGCAAAAAATCTTTCTCAGCCACAGCATCCAGAGCATATCTATAACGAAGAGCAATACCGTGGTAGAAACTATCAATAACCAAGCTGAGGATTACCTTAGGCTCAGTTTTCCTCTAGAAAGCAGAGATTCTAGACCAAGTTTCCTTAAAAATTTCTTCATTTTTTTGCTTAAAAGTGGAGATTTATACCATAGGGGAAATAAAGGCATATCCTGACATGGTAGCTGAAAGGATACGGATGTCGCCTAGAGGGGGGGGGGTGAATAGGCGATTAAAACTTTTCCTAGAGAGGCTTAACAAAGGCGGAATAAAACTAGTGTTTACTTTGTTAAGCACAACCTAGAACAACTAAGGTTCACCTATGTGCACCAACAACTTATGCTAAGCAATACAAGCAACAAAGTGATAGCAAGATATATAGTACTTCAAGCACGAGCTATCACAATGTAGAGTGCATAAGTAAAGAGCTCGGGTATAGAGATAACCGAGGCACGCGGGGACACCGATATTTCACCGAGTTCCTCCCAACATGGAGTACGTCTCGTTTGGAGAGGGGGTGGTATCAAACCACCAACGCCACAAAAGGCCTCCCTTATTCTCCGGTGAATCTCACCCCAACGGGATCGATCCACGCTTCCACTATCGGTGCACTTGTCGGTGGCAACCGGAACCTCTCACAAGGTTGGGGCACAACTCCACAACTTAATTGGAGGCTCCCAACAAACGCCACAAAAGGCCTCAACAAATGCCACCAAGGCCACAATGCCACCAAGGCCACAAAACTGTCTAGGGTTCCAAGAACCCAAGAGGGACAAGCTCCAATGAGCAATTCAAACCAAATCCTCCGAGGAGAACTCAAACCAATGCACCAAATGCAAATGGCAAGAAAACCACAAAGGTGTTCAAATCCTTCTCTCCCAAAATCCACCAAAGCTACAAAAGATTATGGGGGAATAAGAGAGGAAGAACAATGGAGGAAATCCACAAAAGACTCCAAGATCTAGATCCCAATATGTTCCCCTCACTCAAAGGAGAGATTGATTGGTGGGATTGTAGATCTAGATCTCCTCTTTCAAATCCCTCAAGAATATGCAAGAATCATTGGAGGGATTGAGAGAAAGAAAGCTCAAGAAGGTCAACAATGGAGGGGAAAACTTGCAAGAAAGGGTGAGGAACCATTGGGGAAGAAGGCCCCTTATATAGGTCCCTCCAAAATCCAACCGTTGCAGCCCAAAAACGCGATTCCCGGTACTACCGGACTTTTTCCCGGTACTACCGGACTTTCCCGGCACTACCGGACATTTCCTGGGGTTCCTGGGACTCCAAACGCATTTTCTCTCTGCGCTCCCCGGTACCAAAAAGCGGTACTACCGGACCCCGGTACTACCGGATCCTGGTCCGGTACTACCGGTCATCACAGAACGAAAACAGCCATAACTTTTGCATCTGGACTCCGATTTCGATGATCTTGGGCTCGTTTCGAAGAGGACAACAACCTCTATAAGATCATACAAAGAAACATCATAGTCCAGCAAGGGAGAATAGATCCAAATGACGAAGTAAAAAACCTTCTACCGCGCTAGGTACTAAAATGCGGTACTACCGCTTTTTGGTACCTAGCCCGGCAGTGGCTTTTGGAAACTTGTCAAAAACCTTCTGCCGTGCTAGGTACTAAAATGCGGTACTACCGCATTTTGGTACCTAGGAGGGCAGTGGCATTTGGCAACTTTCCAAAACCTACTGCCGCGCCAGGTACTAAAATGCGGTACTACCGCATTTTGGTACCTAGGAAAATTCAAACCTCTATAACTTTTGATTGGTAACTCCGATCGACCCGATTCCAATTGCGTTGGAAAAAGGACGACATGGGCTACCCTATGAAAGGTGAAAATATTGGTTATCACCAAATGAGAATGTATCATGTATAATAATGTGAGATACCTCACTTGGTGAGAAACCGAAAAGCTGCCAAGATCAAAATCGCAACAAGATACAAACGGAAGATCCGATTTTGATGAACAAGAGCTTGTTATGGAGATTACCACAAGCTCTATATCATCACATGGATAAGACCAAATAACAACCAAATATGATGATGCAATTATGCAAAGGTTTGAGCTCTCTCCGAACGATGTGACCGAATTACTCATATGAGAGCCTCTCTTGATAGTACGGTTATCTATCCTAAACCCGGTCTCACACACATGACGTGAGACCGGCAAAAGAGAAAACCTATCAAGATTATACCTTTGCCTTGAGCATTCCACTTGAGCTCGATGTAGACGATCTTGCCCTTCTCAAGATGGAACGCCTTCCTTAATTCCTCATCATCGACCTCGCATATTGAGCTTGCCCAACAAATCTTATTTGCATTTATTTGACCTTGAAGCCAACACATGCTCCAAGCGATGCCAATGGACAAATCCTACAAGTATAACTTAATACACACATTAGTCCATAAGGATTGTCATTAATTACCAAAACCACACATGGGGGCCCAACATGTTCTTTCAGTAGCAACTAGAGCAAGAACTATTTTTTTGTGTTTTTGAATAAAGCAAGCAAACCAAACTAGACTAATTTTTTTGGGTTTTTTTGAAAAGAGGCAAACAAAACCAAACAAAAGAAACTAAGCAAACTAAAAACAAAGTAAAGAAAAAGGAAGTGAAGGACTCCCCTAGTGAAGACGTCGTTAGTCTCCCTGGCAACGGCGCCAGAAATTACTTGATGCTACACTCAACAGGGAGGAAGAGTGCTTCGTTGGAAACCCCAAGAGCAAGGTATGAAGAGCACAACAACAAGATTTCCCTCAATAGAAACCAAGGTTATCGAACCAGAAGGAGGAAGGAAATGTCACACAGGTGTTGGAAGCAATGTGGAGACCTGCACAACACAAACTCAAAACTCTGTCCCAACGAATCAGTGAGGTTGTCAAGATCACCGGTTTGCTGTAACAAAGGATTAAACGTATGGTGTGGAAGGTAATGGTTTGCATCAAGTAAACAAGTAACAGTGGAAGATGTATCAATGGTAAAGATTGGACCGGGTCCATAGTTCACTAGAGGTGCTCTCCTTAGATAAACAGCAAATTATAGCGGGGCAATTGACATGAACTGAGCAAGGCATAACAATGCAATTACTAGCTAGAAAGATCCTATGAAGTTGATTGGGCAATACAACAATATACATAGACCATAATCCAACTGCATCTATGACTAGAAGTCCACCTTCAGGTTATCATCCGAACCCCCTCCAGTATTAAGTTGCAAGCAACAGACAACTTCTTTAAGCAAAGTGTGCAAGGTAAACAATCTACATGTTCCATGAACAAAGGGACCGTTGTTTTGTCCCTAGTAGCAACAACACATCTACAACCGAAGAGATTTCTATCACTTCCCTTGGAAACTAGAGGCATGAACCCGCTATCGAGCATAAATACTCCCTCTTGGAGTCACTAGCAACTACTTGGCCAAGATAACCACTAGCAACGGAGAGCATGCAAGATCACAAAAAACACATACATGATAGAATCGTAAAGATAGAACCATTAATCAAACCAATATAATAATCTCAATATCCATCGGATCTCCGCAAACACAACATGCATGATTACAAATAGATTAGACCTTGATCATGAACGGAGCTCACAAGATCTATACATGAAAGCACAAAGGAGGAGATACAACCATCTACCTACTACATGTACCCATAGTCCAAGGTGGAACTACTCACGAATCATACCGGAGAGAAGGCCTCCGGGATGATCTCCCCTCCGGCAGGGTGCCGGGAAGAACTTCAGATCCCCCCGATCTAGGGATGATGGTGGCGGCGGTTACAGACGGTTTCATGGATTTCTGATCGGATATTGAGAGTTTCTGCATCGGGGGCTTCTTATAGGCGAAGGGGCGAGTCCGGGAGGCGACCAGGGTCGCCAAACCCTAGCCAGGCGCGGGTCCACCTAACCTCGCGCCTGGGGTGGGTCTGGCCCCTCTGGCCAGTCCCTCCGGCTCTCCTTTGGACTTCTTGTTCCCCACGGAAAGTTATTGACTTTGGTGTTCGTCCCATCTAATTTCGAGAATATTTCTTTACTAACTTTTCTAAAACCAAAAACAACAGAAAACAGGCATGTGACACTGTTGCAACTTGTTAATAGGTTAGTACCAGAAAACATGTAAAAGGCACCTCAAAATATAGACAAGTAAAGCAAAGTAGATACTAAAAAAGCATGGATCATAAAAAATTATAGATACGTTTCCAACGTATCAGACCACTCCACATACAAGCTCCTAAGATATGTGGAATTAGTGCTCGGGAGCCTTAGTTGACATTGCCTCCGAGCGCGGATCACGCGGAGGATCAAGTTGTGGTTATCTCTAAAGCGCTTTCAAGATGTTATTTGTAAACCGACATTAGATTGGATATGTATATCTTGTTAGATTGACACACCGACGAATATAACTCGATACTTGTAACGCTAGGTCATCACGTATATAAGGCCATAGGGAGACGCCGAGTAATATCAGATCGCACATTTCATCTCACTTGAGAGACATCATCTCCTACGCACCATAGAAGGGCTCTAGCATCTCTAGAATTCATCATTGAGCGTACATTGAGATAATTCATACACCAAAAACAAGGGTAGGGATTTTACCCAGCACTGTTGAGCGTATATGTATAAACCTTGTGTCTCATGCGTGCTACTATCTGATACTGGTAAAAGCGTGCTCCTGCCGAACAACAAATATACTAGCGAGAAAATACCACAATACTAAGCATAGGGAATGTACATGTTATCAACTTATTTCTGAATCTAACTTTAAAGACGTCTTCGAGAACACTTTAATTTATACTCTTTGAAGTTAAAATGACTATGCATATCTAATAATAAACTAGAACCACCGCTAATTAAGATATTTGTTCAAGATTTTTTAAATATTTATATCATCATATATTATGATATTTAAAATATATATACCAACACATGCATATAGAAAAATTCATATGCGACGGTTAAAAATTAATTCAAGGAGAAACTTTATCATGACATAAAATTTAAATATAGCGCAAGCAAACTTTTGAACGATATACATTACAACTAGATTAAAGAATGCTATAACTAATTGCTTCCAAAAACATGTGGTTAATTGTGCCATATATATAACTAAATAAATTGTATTCATTAATAAAGAATCGAGCCTAGCTCACTTAGTTAGGGGAGTGAATGTATGATTCAGCTGCTCAGGTTTAAATCCCCACGGATGCAAAATTAGCTAGTTATTATTATTTCAAAAATCAAACTCGTTGTGGTTTTTTCTACCCACACTGCTTTACTTTCAAAAAATTGTATTCATTAATGCTACAACACAAAACATAAGTCGAGATAGGTACAAAAGTTTAATATAAACACATTTATTTTTTTATTTAGCATGGGGACAACTTTTGTTTGGACATGCCTTGGTGGTAGGGGATGCCGCTTGTGGCGATGACGCGCCCCACGAGTCCTAGGTGGCCACTTGCTAACACGACCATGTCGTAGGCGTCGCGGACCCTCAGGACGAGCCCACACTTCTATGGCGTCGTAAGTGCGCACGGGAGGGTGAGGAACTCAACCATGTCGAGCGTAGAGACCGTAAAGGTGAGCAACTTCGAAGCCTATGCGGGCTTCTCCCCGCAATCCTCGGTCAGCATGAGTGCAGACTCTCATCGCCGCTGCGTAGGGGCGAGGCGAGGTCGTGGAATTCTGCGGCGAGGTGGCTGGCAAGTGCGAAAGCATCACCAAAGCGCTCCCAAAAGAGCGGCTTTGAGACCACAACCTCCAAGGAAGCGACTCTCTCTCCTCTCTCCAGCGCGTCGGTTGTTCTAGGTGCTGGTCTCTGAGAAGTTTTCCATGAGAGGCGCCCGGCGTATGGTTGGTTAAATACCGAGGGCCACTAAAGTGATGAGGTGGATCCCGGCAACTTTAACAAACAATTCGCCTTGCCTTCGTGGTGCCACGGTGAAAAAATGAATCGAACGCACATGATAGAATTTTTGTTAAACCGAAACATTGTAGCAAATTTTAGGATATGGCCTAAAGTGAAAGTGGAACTAGACAAAACAGTGAACATGCCATTATAGCTGATGGCGGATCTAGGATTTTAAATCAGGGTGGTCCACCTTTATTTTTTTAACATAAGTAGGGCTATGCCAACACACTAGCATATAATTTAGCAATAACACTATGGTATTACAAGCATATAATAAGTCACAATGGAGTTTGAATTTTGCATAAAAAAAGCCTACATACCTTCATAAGCTTAAATAAGACTATTTTCTATCTAGCCTACGCCTTGTCATCACCATAAGAGTATCAATTATACCCTCTTCATCTACTTTGAAGAAAGTATCTTGCTCAATATATTTGACTAGACAATCATCCATCTTATTTCTCAGCTTGTTCTTGATTAAACTCACCGCAGAAAATGCTCTTTCAACATTGGCTATCACCACCAGAAGAAGCAATACCAATTTCAGAAGCAAGTACATCAAATTATGAACTATATGCCTCCTTGTTTCTACAAGATTAACCGAGAGGTCAACAAGGTTTTCTAGGCCTTGGAAGTTTTCATCTTTCTCATGCCATCAATATAGTTCTCACGCTGTAGTTCGAGGTATATTAAATGTTGAGTTTCAAAATCATTGGGATAGAACTCAGCAATTTTGCATACCTTATGTGCATCAAAAGCAACAAATGAGTTGGCAGGACTAAAAGCTGACATAGTAGAAAGAAACTCCGTATTGATCTCATCAAAATGATTATCAAGCTCTTGTATAATTTTGATCAACAATCCCAAGATAAACTTCTCTTCTAAAGTGATCATCATCTGGTTTGAAGTCGAGAAAACCGTATTGATCTTCCATAAGGAACATAATTATCATCCATTGTAGGAACTTGAATGCCATGTTTATTGCAAAATAAAATGACCTTTTGAAGGAATGCATCCCACCGTTAGATCTCATTTCCTGCACTCTATCCTTTGCCAATCAAACACATTTCATTGCATTAATAAAATCTTGGTCTCTTCTTTGCAAACGCTCAAACAAATCATTAGTGTATCCAAGAATAAAAATCATCAAGTGTGTATGAAAAATAAAGTCAAATGACTACTCCAACAAAAGTATGTATTTTCGGCCAATCACCTCTTTGTGAAGTTTCTTCTCCAAGAGATATGAGTGTATTGCAGATTGAGGGACACATAGCAATCATGTTGAGAACAATTTTGAAATGAGGCGACCGGTGGTGTGTTGGCGGCGAGCCCAAAGGAGAACCGGTGATGGCGACAAAACGAGAAGGCGGGTAGGCACATGCAACAACGAGAGGCGGAAGGGCACGCGAGGACTCATCGCTCGAGTCAAACGGATTCAAGGAATTGTGATCCTTGCTCGCGTCTAGTGTCCTCTGATGGGCTTTTTTCTCTTACATCCTATATAACCGAAATCTTAGGATGGTCCATAGACCACTCTAGACATCGTATGGATCCATTCCTGGTTATGGATATGGGACGTACACTTGTTTTTTTCTCTTCTAAAAATAATATACTTTTGCTCCGGTAGAATACTCAGCATTGGCACTGATACATCTCTCTATCCTCCGAATCGAAAGTAGGCCATCTTAGTTTCCTAAATTTAGGAAGAAGACACCTCAAAAAATTATTCTCTTTCTTTCGCTTATCCCGAAAATAATTCGGTATAAAAAAAGTCGGTGCTCTAGAAAAAAAGACTTTGCTAGTTACCGATCGGTCTAAAAGTTTTAAAATCTGGCGGGACATTTGGATATGAATTGGTCCATCTATTGCATGCATACTATCTTTCTAAACACTAAACGATAACTTTTTTAATTAGCCAGCTCAATTCAAATACGAAAATTTAAAGTATTTTCTGGGTCAAACCGTTTATCCGAATTAAAATCTATTTTCATTGTTAGGCTAGTCGTGACGAGATCTTCGAAACTAAATCTCATATTGATATGTTCTGACAACTTTTTTGACCAAAAGTTATCCACCGATGACACATGAGTTATCCGGACTTCAGCATGTATGTTATCCACCTAATAACATATAAGTTATCATCACTATAAAATTATCCACAGATCATGTATTAGGGATGGGTAACCTTTTCTATGTACCACCACTAGCTATCCATCATTAACGCGAGAGTTATCCATGCTTTAGCATGTAAGTTATCCATCCAATAACATGTAAATTATTCATCACTATAAAAATTTATCCACGGATAGAATATAAAAAGTCATCCTAACGGCTCGGCCTCGTCGTCCGTCGCCGTTCTCGCAGCGTACGAAGTACTCAACCTCGAAAGGCTACTGAATCAAACATCAAACATAATTTTTTTAAAGAACTAAATATATGCTTTTTTGACTCAAAACGTTTTAAGTACCGAGTCTTCACGTTAACGCATTGATGATAATGAAGTCTCGTACCCTAACAACTAGGTTACCGTATTCCAATTAATTTACTCAACACGTATGAAGAACGTCTCTACCCAACATGTTATTCGATGGGTAACTTATATATTATTGGATAGATAACTTACATATTATATTTAAGGGTGGATAACTTTTGGTCAAATTTTTTTTCATCTAAACATATCAACATGGGATCTAGTTTCGAAGATCTCGACGCGACTAGCTCGATAAAAACGGATCCTAAACTACAAAACATTTTAAATTTTAGATGGGATAACTTAGATTCACACTCCACGTCATACACACACGATCCATCCTACTCTAAGGACATCACCTATGTATAAGGTTCACTTTAGCCATAAGCTGGGACCCACATAGTTTATGGAAATAGTTATAATGTATGAGGTCAACTTTGCCATAAGCTGGGATCTACTTGTGTGTTAAAAGTACATATATGCAAGAGAGAAAGAGGAGAGAGAGAGGAGAGAGAAACAATTTTTTATTACTTGTGGACAACCCACAAGCTTGTAGGTCATTCATAAGAAATTTTGCTTATGGACAAGCTCTACTATGTATATGGACATCTTTATAGACTACTTTTTGCTTGTGGAACCTCTTGTGGACAACATAGTGGACGCCTAGTCAAACGGCAAGAGTGAGACCACGAGTCGTTGCGGTTGCGGTTGCGGTTGGGGATAGGGCAACAGCGTCCGCTTCTTCGTACCCTTTGCTTCGTAACCTAACCAAGTGACTAACCCGAAACTAATTGCCGTCTCCATCCGCGTTCATCCAGGGCATTCTTTGCCGTTAAGCAAGCGACACCCCGAGGCCGAGGCGGAGAGGGTCTCCCAATCCCAGCGGAGGGTCGCGCGACGAGGATGAATATAATTCTCTAGCCCCTGTCGATTTCTGCAATTCCAGATTTGGGGATTCGGTTTCGAGCCGACTGTTGGATTGATACGATGGTGGGGGTGCTGTCGAATCGGGTGAACCGGGAGGATATCGCCGCCGGGGATCACATCTACTCATGGAGGGCCGCCTACATCTACGCCCACCACGGTCGGTAATCCCCTCCTCCTCCCCCCAACCAATCCCCACCCTTGCTACCTGTCTCCATCGATTCGCTAATAAGCCAACGATCAATTAAGCACCTGCAGCCATTAATCCACGCTTGATTCCTTTGGGATCACCTTGAATGCTCCACAACAATTAGGTGTAGATGTGTTCATCTCTGGATCGATCTATTCGGTGGCTTTGGCCTGCAATGCTTTTTATCTAGGGGAAATTAAGGTATGGAGGCTGGTGCCGGTAGAAATTTGTCGAACTGTCGGAACTCAGAAATTATCTTCCAAATAACCACACATGCCACCTTGAATGCTCCGCGACAACAGATGTAGATGTGTTCATCTCTGAATCGATCTATTCGGTGGCTTTGGCCTGCAATGCTTTCTATCTAGGGGAAATTAAGTTATGGAGGGTTTGGGCTGGTCCCTAGACGTGTAAATTTGTCAAACTGTCGGAACTCAGAAATTATTCCAAATAATCACACATGCAAGTCTTGCTGGAAGTGGAAGGATCGGGTTACCATTACTTCCTCAAATGCTTTGAGTTCAGCAGCTTTTGCATACCTATGTCAGGAAAACGCAAAGGGTTTGGCAAGTTTATATGATTCAGCTATAGCATATGTCGTGCACCTAATTGTTCATTCTGGTGGTCTACATCTACAAATTTTGTTTTCGAGTGCTATCTATCTGATGCAATGGCCCGGAAATATTTTGCCTGAATAGTAGCATCTTAAAGATTGATCTCTTCCTTTTTCAAGCCACATTGCATAGAAATCGATGCTCATACTGCCTGCGCTTACTAATCGTGTCCATGCATATGCTAATCACCGCAATACCTGTTCATGGTGCCCTCTTGACAAGTTCTCCTGTTGTAGAGTAGAACTTCCACGTTCTAATTTGATCTTCTAATTTCAGGGATATACGCTGGAGATGGCATGGTTATCCATTTCACCAGAGCAGCTGGGCATGAAATCGGGACAGGAACGTTCATGGACAAGTTTCTGTTCAGCTCCTCTCCTGCAACGGGGGATGGCCCTCCCTGCCAGAAATGCGGCCACCTCATCAAGCCCCAGGGTGTCATAATGTCCTGCCTTGATTGCTTCTTGGACGGGGGCATTCTCTACCTCTTTGACTATGCCGTGTCGCCCACTTTTTTTCTTGCAAAAGCACGAGGTGGAACGTGCACTATGGCTCCTTCTGATGCTGCTCATCTTGTTGTCCACCGTGCCCAGCACCTCCTCAACAACGGCTTTGGCATGTATAGTCTGTTCAAGAACAACTGCGAGGACTTTGCAATATACTGCAAGACAGAGCTGCTTGTCGAGACTGTTTTTAGCGTTGGGCGCAGCGGGCAGCTGGGATCCCTGTTGGCTGGGTTCAGCGCTGTTGCTTCTTCACCGCTGCGTTTCCTGACAACTAGCGCAGCCGGTCTGGCAGTTGTGACAAGCAGCATGTACTGTGTGGGGAGGTATGTGTCAGATATGGGCGTTCGCCGTGATGTGATCAAGGTGCCTGTGGAAAGGCTTGTGGAGCACTGGGTGCAGAATGTTACTCTTACTCCTGCTCCTCAAGGGGTTACGCAGGCTACACTTACAGAAGCTGCAACACCAGGAGACTCACCCGAGTTGCTAAGAGAGCTTGCTAAAAAAGAATCACCAGGAGATTCATCAGAGTTGCTAGGGGAACTTGCTAAAAAAGAACATGTTCTTTAGTTGTGGTGTTGCCGCTGGTCAATCTGGCGTTGTGATAATTTATTGTTCATTTCCCTTATTAGGGTGTGGCACACACCTCTTCGTGTAAACTAAAACAATACTCTACTTGCTTGTATGGAATGATGTATATGATGAAAAGTGGAAGCATCTCTGCACAAATTTGACTCAACCTTGAAATTTCCTTTTCTTATATCCAACTTGATGCATCATAATTGTTGTACTCTTTCTGCGTCCAATAGCTTCAGATGTTGCCGATTTCATGCAATAATGCCCAGTTTCTATAATCATTTAGTTTAGTTACAAACCCTGTACACATTTTTTTCCTGACAACTTTCAACATGGTTTTGCTCACTCGCACTTTCCTAGCAAAACAAAATCATCATGTTATTTACAGTGTTTTCCAACAGCATGACCAAAGAATCACACAGGAATACCGGGGAGAGGATTCTGCTTGCTGCAAGCAGCCTCCACAACTTGTTGCTAATTTTTATCCTTCATCATATGTCCAAAACTTTGTAAGTTTCTCCAATATTTGATGGACAAGATTAGGATAAAGTTGTAAAATGTTGTATCCAGATTCAGCTATATGTTCATTCCAGATTTTTTTCACACGTATATTCCCAGGATAACTTCCTTTGGATCGGTCTCTATCATCCAGGAAGGCCTGTCAATCCAAGTAACAGAACTGTGTTAGCTAGCATACAAAATACTCCCTCTGTTCGGAAATATAAGACGTTTTAGCTTTGTGAATCGAATGTATTCGGAAATATAAGACGTTTTAGCTTTGTGAATCGAATGTATCTAGACGTCTTTTAGTGTATAGGTTCGTAGAGGTTCGGAGTAAACCTATACCCTAAAAGGTGTCTAGATACATTTGTTTTACAAAGCTAGAATGTCTTATATTTCGGAACGGAGGGAGTATTAGTTAAGCACTGAAATGTTGAAATAGACAGAAAAAATCACTTGTTCATCACAAAGTTTGTTGTCCCTTGGGAAGCACGCTCGAGAAGGAGCTTCCTTGATTCTATTGCTATTCCCTCTGGCTGCAACAAAAATAATTAAGAATTTAGAAAGTGTAAAGGAATTTTCTTACTTTTGCAGGGCGAAGAGGAGTTTCTCCTGTCAACAATTCCATTATTCGTCTTCCCATTATAGCACTACTCACCTCTTCAGGGAACCAAACACCTGGTTGAGTGCTTCCCTCCAGAACTGCTTGAACAAATGCAGCCGTTGATTGACCCACCGATCTGAAAATCCAATATAAGATGCTTAGATGAGATGCATGTAGATTCCCCAGAATAATTTTATGCACTTCTGACTGAGGAAGTACACTATAATTTGTAACTGAACCATACAGTAAGTGTTACTCCAAATTTCAAAGCATAAATCCTTGCGATTTGCGAGTTCTAAACTGAAAGGTGAACCGGAGCTTCTGAAATGTTTCAGTAAAGTATTGCTCCAAATTTTTGCTTAAAATCAGTTTGTTGTGAAATTAACAGGTTCTTTATAAGATGTCAAGATAATAAAAAAACAGGTTGTAAAGAAAAAGCTGCATCATTTCAAGCATGGTTTTTAAGGCGTCTGAGAGCGGTTTGGGGGCGCTCTGACGCCTAGGCGGGTGCTTTGGACGCCTAGGTGATGCCTTTAAAACATTGATTTCAAGTATTAAGTAGAAAGGAAAAAATCTTATTAGGTCGGTACTATCAGCTTAAATAAGCATGGTGCATGGATGTAGATGGCCTCCACATGAAGACGTTTTAGGACGGGGGTACAACCTCCTTTAAAAAATAAATAAAGACGTTCTAAAATAAAAGGGAACTCGTGAATATAAAAACATGCTCTTATGTCGATAAAATTAATATTAGGCTAACTGCAAGCTCTGAATAATTAATCTGATAACTGGTGATGACTAATGGTCAAGTCAATTAGGTCATGGATGCAGAAGCTTGCTGTACTTACACAGACAGCTTCCTATGAGAAAACAACCCAATAGTATTCCGGCCATTTGAACATTCCAAGTCTACCTGCACAAACAAAATAAATTTGATTCAACTATCTGGACACAGATGGAGTGAAAACAGTGTGCTCTCACTATACACACAGCTTGGGGAGAATTAGTATGCTCAGACTCTGGACACAGCTTGATTAGTATTTTGAAAATAGAGGTAAAGGAAATACTTACTCTCATGGAGACACGCTCCCCTGCAATGCCATCAATAGCTCGGACAAGGGGATCAACTAATTCAACCAACTCTTGAACCTTATCTTTATCCCTCAAGAATTCCTAAAAGGAATCAAGTTGAAGTCAGGTGTAGTCCAAATTAGCACTAACTTGTCAACTTCATCCTAAATATTGATCCTCACTTTCAGGCCAGTAACGTATAGTATTGGTTAATTGCTTAAATTGCAAGAGAACAAATGTTGTTGGTTGGTTGTAACTTCCACAATCTTTAATTACTATCACTAGTAGAATATAATGAAAATAGTAATAAAAGAGCTCACATGAAATTCAAAAAGGGATAACTGAGAAGAACACATACAACAGGTAAAAAGTTTGCGAATGCCTCCATTCCCCAATTCCAGAAGAAAGGGGAAGTACCAAATCGAGCACTGACAGTTGGCACACCTAAAAATTTATGAGCACTCTTCACTTCAGGCAAATTCCTGAAATAGGTGACAAGTTGAATTTGCGGTTTGTCAATTGCAACACATAAAAACAAATAGTTACTTTTCACCATGTTAAAATTCTGGATTGTCAATTTTGAAGATATAAAAGGGTAATAAAAATACCCAAAGCACTTACAGTAAGTACACATCTCTCTTTCTGACCCCTTTCCCAAAATCAATGTTAAGAGCTCCACTGTAGGGCTTCAACTTGATTTCTTCTCCTATATTGGTAAAGATAATGAATTTGTCTTTCCACTTATCTGAGAAGTACCATAGGTGCCATAATGAAGAAGTGAAAGTACCTTTGTTATATGCAATTACATCCTCCCCAAGAAGCAGAAAACTTGTTGCCAATATCGTTGGGCCAGCACCACCAGAACCTGCAGTATAATAGAAAAATCTAAAAAGGGTTTAGCAAAATGGCCATAAATATGGATCGAGAGTCAAATCAAACCAATCTTCTGCAATTAATTTCTAATTTGGCCTTTTCTTTTCAAGAAAATATAGAGATCTCCTAACCTTAGTCTTTCAGGCTCTCCATCTTCACTTCTGGCAGCATTCACAAGCTCGGCAGCCATCACTGTTAGAAAACAAAACAGTACACGAATAAGCAGTAAAATAGGATATGGCACTCTTCTAGATATCTGCAGCTATTCCTTAAATGAACCAGCACGGGCTGTGAAAAAAGCACACAAAATTAACTACACACACTTTCCTTCCTCAGTTTCACGAGGACATGTTTATTGTATAAAAAATGTGTGTTCCCAACTAAATGAGATTTTTTGTGTGTTTCCATGGTTACTTCTAGTTTGATTTTTTTAATCAAATATAACATGCGGCCCAACACCGACAGGGCCCACCATCCCAAAGTTAACTGCATCCTTGGCACAAAAATGAACTGAACTAAACATATAGCATGTTCGAGAATATAAAAAAAAACATATATGGTCTTCAACACCTGTTAGGCGTCCAAGTGCACAAGTTTGTACTTCCCCAGCGGAATGAGAGTTTATTTGTGTTAAGATGGCATTTGTTCAGCATCCAATTCCACAACAAAGAAGGATCTTTTTCACGGAATTTTCTTGTCATCCGGCTTAATTTTTACTGGCACCACACTAACAAGTTTCCACTGAAAATGCCATTCTAAGGAAAGATCGAGCTATCAGACACTCATAACTTTTTTTGATTAACATAATTTCCGTTAACTTTAGGTTTGGTGATTTCGGGTGGCATATGAATAAAATGACACAAATCAATTTGGTGATTTCAGAGTTTCCGTGTGTCTTATACTAGCTTGGATTCATAAAATGTATTCCCATCTGGATATTGGATACTATTTTGGAATATATTTTCTTGCGGCGAATACTATCTTGGAATAGCAAATCCTTGTCTAACTTACTATCAAAAGTTATGCACTTGTAGTGCTAACCAAAAGAACAAGGACATTTGTGGGCACTATGGGAAACAAATCAAAAAGCATATAGCTATTACTGGAAAATATTGATATAAACATACAAGCCAAATTGTGGTGTTGTGTGACAGGAATGTGAAGCAATACCATTGCTCACTCCAGGATATATGCCGGCAGTTGTAATAGCTGGAACGCCTTGAGCTTTTGCTTCTTCATGGTAAGCTTTGGCTCTCCACGAATAGTCCATATCATCACAGACATCGATATATGCTGTCTATTCACAAAACGTTCAAGTGAGTCAATAGCCTCTCAGTTAATTAAGACAGTCACTAAGTTCAACGAATATCCTAAAACTTGTACACTTTTCCTCAGGGATAGCATGTTTTTGGTCACCTTAGTCGATATGGCAGCCTGCAAGACGGTGCACTCAGCCTCCCTTTGGAAAGGTCCAGCAGTATGAACAACCAAATCCACATCTGGGGAAAGTTCAAAACTTCAAATCTTAAGTTTTGTCTCTCATGGTCATGGAGGAAAATTGCACAATGACTCAATTAAGCACAGCTTAAACAAGTTTTTTTATATAAAATTTGCATTACTAACCCTGTAACGCTTCCTCCAACATGGCTGCGTTGCCGGTATCGATTTCCACAAACTCAGATTGGTCGCCGAGTTTAGATGCCAAAGATTCTCCTCTCTCCCTGGAAAATTAGAACACATGCAAACATAGGCTAGCTAGACAAGAAGAACAAGTCCCTGGTGCTTTCAGAGAAAACTGAAACTACACGGGATGCTATTTATAATGGGGTTTGCATTGGCCCGTTCAAATATGTCCATTTCCATTTACTAATTACCGAAACTGAAAGATCCAAGCTCAAGCTGATGGAATGCGACTGGACTGAACGATGTTCTAGTTACCTGTTCCTGCCGCCGATGAGGATGTTCAGGTCGGGGCGGAGCTTGGAGAGAGCGGTGGCCGTGGAGCCGCCGACGCGGCCCGTGCCACCTAGCACGAGCACGCGGGCGCTCGAGCGCGGCGTGCTCGGGGAAGCGGCCGTGGTGGCGGAGGAGGAAGAGGCGGCCGCGGTGGCAGGAGGGGTGCGGAGCGGCATGCATGCTCTCACCATGGCAGCCATGCTGCGACGCGGGACTGGTGTTACGCGCGGCGGTCTGAGCCACCCATGCGATGGGGACGAGAGGGTAGAGCCGTGGACGTGCAGTGGTGGCCGGGTGGTTGTTTATTTGCCTACGTGGAAGCTTGTGGACCGTCGATCTGACCTGCTGTAGTCATTATCTAACCACTCTTTCTTCTCGCCAGATGAAACCGTTGAGAGACTGACATATGCGACGCTAGCCTATTTTCCCCTTCCAACTCCATTTTCCCTTCTCCATCTTCTTCCCAACACTTTGGCGACACATGCGTCCACTGCCAATGTCTTTTATTTATTTCGGTTGTCTGTCTTGTAAGCCGACATATGTTTAATAAAAATGTGAAATTTTTCAAAAAGAAAAACACTTTGGCGACCATGACGACTTGATGAGCTCTCCTTGTGGACCTCAAGTTCTCTTCTAACGACCATTTCACCCTCTTGTCAACCTTGTGTCTTACTTTTTTTCTAAGCAACCGACATAATCTCTATCTTTTCATTAAGAAGAAAGAATTAACCAAGTTACGAGAAAAGCAACCGAGAAAAACGATACAAATAGGCTCAAACTCGTCTAGCTCAACGAGGCCTAGAGGCACAACCCACACACATTGACAAAGCTGAAGAAAACGCTACAAATAATCACATCACCAAACATAATCAAAACCAAACAGAACTTGATGTTGTTGAGAAATGCATCGCCATATAGTTGCTACCACCACCATTATGAGAAGAGAGACGCTAGATATGCTATGGGAGGAGCGAACATAGGATAGTCCCACGACAATGAGGAAGCCACCACTCCAATAGAAACAGCTTGTCGTTTCTGCCGGCCGTCATCAATAGCAACTTCACCCGTAAGACACGAGTCTAGAAAATCATATTCTCTTGGTTGTTTATTTGCCTACGTGGAAGCTCGTGGGCTATCGATCTGACCTACTGTAGTCATTATCTAACCACTCCTTCATCTCGCCACACCATTGAGAGACTATTTTTCTCCCCTTCCGGTTTCATTTCCTACTCCGTCTTCTTTTCACCATTTTGGCGACCATGACGAGCTCTCCTTGTGGACCTCAAGTTCACTTCTAACGATCTTTTTTCCCCTCTTGTCAACTATGTGTCTTACTCTTTTTTCTATAAGCAACCCACGGCAGCTCTATCTTTTCATTAAGAAGAAAGAATTAACCAACTTACAAGAAAAACGACCGAAAATGATACAAATAGCTCAAACCCGTCTAGCTCAATAAGACCTAGAGCCCACACACGTCGACAAAACTGAAGAAAACGCAACAAATAATCACACCACCAAACATAATCAAAACCAAAGAGAACTTGCCGTCGTCGAGAAACGCCTTGCCAACTAGTTGTTGCCACTTACCACTGTCACAGTGCCACTATAAGAAGAGCGACGCTAGATATGCTATGGGAGGAGCGAAATAGGATAGTCATGCAACGATGAGGATGTCACCACTTGTAACACCCTCAGAATCGACCCTATGCAAGTTTTAGCGAAACCCGCCAAACCTGCATAGAAACGATTCAAAGGTGCCCACCAGGCACTTTCGTGCGGGTGGAAAACGAAGTAATAACATTACACAACAGTCCTCGATGGGACCCACAGAACAGATATATATACAGCACGACTCCATGAGTCAAGAATACAGATATACGGTACAAAGATCCAAATCACCTTGAAAAGTGGAGCGTCCGACTACGGACAAGATGCAAATGGGGCTAAGAGCCCTGAAGAATAACCAATGGCGTCCATAACCCTGCCCAGGCCAAGCCGGAAGGGTAACCCTGCTAACGACGTCGATCTCAAAACCTGCTTAAATAAAAGGGGTGCCGATAAAGGGCAAAGGAAAAAGAGGAGCGTCAGTACTGAGGCCAGTACACGGCGAGGCTAGAATTCGGCGGTCCTCGCCTACATAGGTATGGTGGACTGAAGCGGCAGCGCAGCATGCACTAAACAACCTATAGAGACCCTATACAACTGTCGGTTATCAGAGAGGGATAAGAAAGACCTAATCGGAACCAACCGTATGCTACCAGCAAACAAACCCATCCTGGTGTTTCCCCCTCGAGACCAAATGAGGAAGTCAACCGAGGAACTCACACAGTTGGCAGTTTTATTTAGTCAGTTATAGTTGCAGCAATTACTAGTCAGGTCTAGATAGTGATCCTGATAAAATAAGCAGTGTGCACTTTTAGTTAACCATTCCGTTATAGTTGCAACACTTACTAATCAGATACAAATAGCATGAGATAACCCAAAACCCAGCAGTTGTTGGTACTTTTATTTAGCCATTCCGTTGTAGTTGCAATACTTACTAGTCATATACACTGGTCGCAAGCGACAACCCAAGCAAGCAATTGTTGGCAGTTTTATTTAGCCATTCCATTATAGTGAAGCTGATTACTAGTCATTATAAAGTCAAATTTATAGCACTACTTTAGTTATAGTTGTCTATGATCGAGATACTGTGCTCCAAGTCGTCCATAACCGCGGACACGGCTTTCAGAAAGTTTTACCCTGCACGGGTGCACAAATAGCAACACACACTCGATCAACCTCGGAAAAACCAAATCAAAACCCAACGAGGCTTTCACGACAAAGCAATCACAGGATTCAGAAATATTTCAGGGGGCCACCCCATTGAGTACACCCGCAACAAAGCTAGCTGACTCCGAGACGGACTCAAGGTTTGCGTCAATGGCTGTAAACGACTGGGAACCCAAAACTGGGCTTGTCGATACCGCGAAAACACTCCGCTTTCCTAAACAGTACAGTGTGCTATCCATCGCACAATCGTAATAAAGCAGTAAAGCATGGCATAAGTACATGATAGTAAATAAAACCTCAAACTAGTTTGTGGCCCCAAGAAATAAGAATGAATCAAGCTCTGGCTCAGGGGGGGTCCCATAATTCCCCGTATGTGGATAGCGCGAATATTCAAGGAACAAGTATCAAGTACTCGGGGTCCTATGGGACACAAGTGGACGGTTAACAACCAAATAACATCTATTGCCCACCTGTGCCTCTGCTTACCTACTTCAATTTTAGTTGTTAAACAGTAATTAAAGTGAACGATAAGTAAAGCCATGATCATCTCCAACATTGAACATGCGGCAATGCTCCAACAACTGGGGTACTGGCCGACACGCAACAACACTTGAGCAAGCGACTACGGCGCGCAAGTCCAACTATCTACCAAACAACAGGTAATAGGATGTGGCCAAGGCAATATACGGCTGCAAGGGATTTCACGGGTACGGAAACTAGAGCATCGCAACAAAGATAACAATAGATCAACAGGAGGGAATAAATACTATAAAAGTAAGATAGGTAGAAAGGGGGAGATGCTCGCCTGAAAACATTATCGAAGGTTCAACCGAAGATCGGGTCGAAGCTCACATCAACTCAACGGCCTTATCCGCGAAGAAGCAAAACACTAGAAGAAACACCGGATGCAATATTTAATACTACGGCAAAAGATCGGGCATGATGCATGTATGATGTATGACATGGCCAAAATGCGATGCAATTGGGAAATATTAAGTGGAACCGGGGTCCCGACAATTATTTAGGTGGGTTATGTTATCTAGATATCCCGCAATTTAAATGTTGTTTGAACATGGCAAAATAAGTTACCGGTTCGCTACACAAATTTAAATGAGGCCAATATAAGACTAGATTTGCCCGCATATGGGCCCCATATTTAATTATAAGGTGAATCGGCATAAGGCCCCCAAACCACATGACAAGGATGCATGCATGAACAATTCAATATGCAACAATTTATAAATATGGCATTTATAAAATAGGGGCTCGGATAAGGGTCACACATTGGGGTTCGGCGAACTTGGGGTTCGAGGGGTTCGGGTTCGGTCTCAGGGTCCGGACCTGGGGTTCGGTCTCGGCGGGATCGTTCTCGGGTTACTGGGGTAGATCTTGTCGCATCCGGGAAGCAGGACTTGGTTCGGCGCCGGGGGCGCATCGGACTCGCCCTGGTCGGTGGCGATCTTGTCGGGCCCGCGTATCTGGTCGGTCTTGGCGTCCGGGGCGAAGAGCTTCGTGGCCTCGAGGAAGTACTTGGCGTTTCCGTGTCGACGACCTTGGCGTCCGGGAAGAAGCACTTGTCGCATCTGTGGGCTTCGGGTCGAAGAACTTGGCACGCCAGGGTTCGGTCTTCCGACTCCGGGAGGATCGGTTTTCAGGGTCCCGACACCTTCGGTTCCCTGTGGGCGATCTTGGCGTCCGAGGGTTTTCTCCGAGTCCGTGGTGCGACCGTGTGGTAGATCTTGTTCGGTCCCGGCGCCGTGGTCTTCGAATGCACTTTTACTTCGCCGCTGGGATATGTACATCGGTCGATCTTGGGGAGGCCGATATCTCTCATATGGCCTGGTATTGGGGATGGGACCGGAGCAGGTCGACACCAGGGGAAGCAGGGTACAGGGCCGACGCGGTCTGAAGGACCAGAGCAGAGCATCTCCGAGGCAGGACAGGGGTCATCGGGGCCGGTAGGATGCTGGGGACGCGTGGACGAGACGCAGGTAACGGCATGAGCCCGACGGGATGGGCATGGCGAGCTGCAGGGTGCTCGGCCGCAGCACAACAGAGGTGGAGGGGCCTGTCGCCGGAGGCGGGCACGGTGATGGCGGGCTCGCCGGGGGAGCTCTGGCAGCAGGGGGGCCCGAGGAGGGCGCCGGCGTCGGGGAAGGGCGGAGCCGCACGGGCTGGACGGGGAGAGGGGCGGTGAGAGGTGGGGGACGGAGCAGCACCGACGGGAGACTCGAGCGGCGGGGCAGAACGTGGCCGGCGCGGAGAGGGGGAGCTCCGGAGGCGCTGGCGAGCGCGGAGGCGAGGTCGGCGGGGGGCTCGAGGCGGCCGGCGGGGAGGGTGGTCGCCGGCGAGCGCGGAGATGAGCGGAGGGAGGTCGGCGGCGCTAAGGAGGGCCGGAGGGGAGGCCGCGGGGAGGCGAGGTGAGGCGGTGGCCGAGAGCGGGGGCTGCAGGAGGCGGTGCCGGGGAGGAAGGCGGCGGCCGGAGAGGAGAGGGGCGGCGCCGGCAGAGGCGAGGCAGGGCCGGCGTCGGGTGGAGAGGAGGACGTCGGGGGCGTGGGGGAGAGAGGAGGTTGGGGAAGGGAGCGCGTCGGTGGGGAAGGAGAGAAGCGGGGTCGGGAGAGGAGCCGGGTCCGGGGGAGGTGGGCCACGGGCGAGTGGCCAGGGGAGCGTCGGGGTAGGAGGTTGAATGGAGAGTGGGGCCGGGGTGGGGCCCGGGTGGCGGCGGGTTGGGGGTGCGGTTGGGGAGGGTTTGACCAGGGGAGGCAGGTGGGGAGGGAGTGGGGCTGGCGGGGTCAGGCGGGAGTGGGGCCTGGGGTGGGGCCAGGCTGTCGGTGAGGGAGAGAGAGAGGGGGGTAGGTAGGACTGGGGTGAGAGAAGGAG
Source organism: Avena sativa (assembly GCA_916181665.1). Lineage (NCBI taxonomy): Eukaryota > Viridiplantae > Streptophyta > Magnoliopsida > Poales > Poaceae > Avena > Avena sativa. Next base: position 332,088,088 of record OV702283.1, read on the forward strand.
GGGGGTGAGGGAGAGGATTGGTGAGGTGGCAGCGGGTTAGATGAGGTGGAGGGAGAGGGAGGTGGCAGGCTAGGATAGGTGGGTAGAATAGGATTGGGTGGATTTAGGACTAGAAATTTAGACTAGGGTTTTCTTTAAATAAATTTTGTAAATAGTTTTAGACAAATAAAGGACCGGAACAGACCGATGTTTTAATTTGAAAAAGACGGGACTATTTAGAAAACAAAATTAGGCATTTCGAAATAGTTTCAGACAAACAATGCATGATGATGACGATGCAATGCATAAAAACAACACGATTTTCTAGTAGTGGTTTTACGGGATGCCACACCACTCCATTAGAACCGCTTGTCGTGTCCAATGCCTAATTGGTCGCCAACCGTCACCAGGAGCGACTTCCCCTGTAGGACACGAGTCTATAAAATCACACTCCCAGGGCTGACACCCCGACTTCCAACCACTCTGCTACACCATGCATATGCCGCCAACACCACCTTCCGAAGCCGTCGCTCTGAAATCCACCGTTCTTCCACAAATTGCAATGCCTCACGATCTAGACGCAATACAACCCTCACAGGAATCCACTTCATCGTTTTCCTTGCTCTTGCCACATTCACCCGTCCAACCAACAATTCATAGTGCTATTCTCGGGTAGCATGTGCCTCCTACGTAGCCACCCTCTTCACCGAGGAGGAGAGGGTGGGGGTGAACCAGACCTTAACCCTGACACGGCTTGAGAAGACTTGTTGAGCCATAACCATGAACCATGCAGTTGGCCAGGCTGACCCAACTATTTATGGCTGCTATGTGCTTGGATTCAAGCATTGGTCCATCTAGATTTGCAAACCTTAGTCACCGCTAATGATAAAATAAGAGAAAAAACATTCCGTTTGTTTCGCAGCATAGGACAAAAGTATTTTGTTTGTTCAGGAGGAAAAGTGAAACAAAGATATCCGAAAGATAATTGCTAAAAAGCAAAAATGAGAACTACTATTTCTTCACGGTCAATTCCAAAATGTAAAGGTGTATTCTGGTTGTTCATATTCGAGTTTTGAATTTAAATTTCATGTAATATTTAGCCAATCACAATCGTATGAAAATGTTTTTAGTTCAAACACGATGTATATTTCTTATCATACATACTACAGTACATGTTTTTAGAATAAGTTTTGTTCAACCAAGATTTAATGTCAAAATACACCTCTTTTTTTGGAACAAGGTTGTGTTCATCTTCTTTAATCAAAAGTGACATCCAACGCACGATTGCCGTATGTGGATTTGGACTGATAGACACTTGAACGAAGTATATGTGATAGAAGACGCTAGAGATTGCACATAGCTATCTTTTAAATTTTGGATGTGCTGTCTCTGTATGGTCCACGGGTTCCTCTTATTTTGACGGTTTTGTTTTGCAGGGCACGATTTCTTAGCAGGGCCGGCCATATGGAGGACTAGCGGGGCGGCCCAAAAAAATTAGAGACCCAAAAAATTATAGACCTGGTATATATCATAAAAAAATAAAAATTATAGACCTGGTATACATCATAAAAAAATATATTGGGCTGGTGGCGACCGCTCGACTCCCAGGCATTGTCGAATACTCACATCGATCGATCGTCTCGCCCGTCCCATCGTTTCCTACTCCCGACTCTCAAGTACGTGAAGCGTGTCGCACATGAAAAATAATTCTATGTAGACCTGATTTACAAATGGACAAACTCGTACGAGTGACACGTAGCAATTTAGATCTAGAAAACGGTTGCTAATCTTATTTTCCCCTTAGTTTTAGACACGTGATGTTTGCTGAAATTGGTCTACGCCTCTAAATTTATGGACCAGGTCTATTGCGCATCTGCTCGCCTCCCTCCCGAGATCCGTACTTGCCATAGGCCCATAGTCTTAATCGATTCACGTACTTGTCAACATCGCTTGCCCCCCGAGTCCCGTACTCCCGTCGCTTCCCTTGTCCCTGGATCGGATCAGCCGATCGGGACAGGAGCCACTCCGCCAGGCGCGACCGCCACAATGGTAGGGATCGAGTGACAAACTGACAATCAATCGATCGACGACGGCTCCGTCCCAACTCCCAGGAAGACTCGCGTCCTGCCTCCCGCGCCAGCTGTTGCCACCTCACCAAGCACAAGGTACATCATGTACTTGGTACTCCCTTGTCAAAACTACAATAGAAGAGACTTTTTTCTTTTGGTAACTTATTAGTGACTGGTGTATTAATCAATCTGTTTGTTCTTGCTCCTAGTTTAAGACCAGTGTATTAATCAATCTATTTGTTCTTGCTCCCAGTTTAACTGATTATGGCGTCTGAATCTGGTGCTTAAAAAAGAAAAGGGAGACAATAAGAGAAGGAATTAATAGAATCACAGAGAGGATATTTTTATAATTTTTTAAGAGCAACACGAGCACTTCGAGGAATCCATATATGAGTTGGTGCTAGTTCTTATGGGGGAATAGACTAATGTTGATTCAGAAGATAATGTTGGTACTATGTCCATGACCGTTGCATCAGCTGAAAGAAGCTTTTCAAAGTTAAAATTATTGAAGAACTATTTGAGATCTGTAATATTTCAGGAGAGGTTAAATGGTTTGGCAACTCTATGTATCGAGAAGAAGTTAGTGTACGAGATCGATATTGATTCCATCATCACGGACTTTGCTTTTAGGAATTTTCAAAGGAAATTTTAAGATATCATATAAACATTATTATTTTTATATGAATATTATAGTTGGAAGTACTTAAATATTTATTTTTCATCATCTCATATATGCATAAAAAATTATAATAAATGGCTCAAAAATTTAGTTTCGCCCCGGGCCACCGAAATCTCAGGACCGACCTTGTTTCTTAGTCTAGGTCATTTTCGAGGTAATTGCACCACTCGAATAAAACCTTGTCATCCACGTGCACTTTCATACAAAACCATACAAACTGTGTTCCGCTCATACAAAACATTGTCATGCATGTGCAAGTTTATATAGAAACATTCTGGAGCCGACATACGTCCCTGCCACGCTGGAACGAAAGTTTGCAACAAAGACACCGTGAAATAGCAATGTTGCAAGAAGAACATGGTTGTCGGAATTTTACAAAAAGGACCCTGCCCCATTCCCCATCTCTGCTTCTACCTGTTATGCACGTGAATATGGGCACTAACGCTGGGCAGTTGCCTCCTTTGTAGTTGCGGACGGAGGCGCGAAGGTGGGGCAGGAAGGAGGTCGAGGTCGACCTCATGGGCTCCGATGAACGACGTGCCGCACCGTTGACACTACTGGGAAGATGCACCGTTCTACGATGAGTTCTTCTCCGCTGCTTCTCTTCTCCCTCGACAAGTTCTTCTTCGCCCATGGCATGGCACATTTATAGGTTTTAGTTAGGGTTTCTAGCAATGATCGGCTGCAAATATCCTTCATGTATGTTCAGGTAGTGTGTAGGCATCGTTTCCTCGCAGTTCAAACTTTCAAAGTGTCCTTTTTGGCGTCGTGTATTGCAGCTTGATTCATGAAATTAGCTGAAAATTGACATGTGTTAGAGTATGATTCATCTGTGTTAACCTTGTGTGTGGTTCTTCAGTAGTTTTCGAGTTGAATCATCTCAGTTTTAGGGGTGAATGAAGATCTCTTGTTTCGCTGCTATGAATGAATGAATTTTCTAAAAGTGTGATACCGTCTTTTCTAGAACTTTAACAGTATTTTAGATGATCTAGACAAGTTCACTATTGCAATTGAGCATTTTTTGTTGGGTAAAAGACAACCTAGATTATGCATATGGATCAATTGACTACTATGACAACTTTTGCACTAATACTTTCTCACTGTTGTGGATTGAGGATTTCATCAAGCAGGGTGGACATGAAATTACAGAAAGAACAAGAATTTTATGGTGCTTACCTAGAAAAGGAATTAGAGATGTACTTTGTTGCATTGACAATGATTCCCACATCCTTGCAATGATGACAGCTATGCAAGAGGAGAAAACTTTAAACCTCCTGGTTGGGCATACCAATTTTCTCAAGGGGCTAAGAGAATATGTGCTAGTGCTAATTCTAAAAAGTATCTTGGAGGGAATGGCAGTGCAAGAGAGAAAGAGGATGCACATGATATGGATGTTGTCTTAGAAGATGGAAGGAATGGTAGTGCAACTGAGAAAGAGGATGCAGATGATGTGGATGTGGTTTTAGAAGATGTGATCTGCAAATTTTTAGGAGATAATGGAGATGCTACTTTCAAAGAGGATGTAGAGGATGGAGAAGATAGTGATAGTGCTGATTCCGAATTCTATGAGGATGGAGATGATGATCTCTTCCTACATAATATTGATAAGGATATGGAAGACCACAATGAGCCTACATATATAGTTGAGCAAGAAGATGATGTTGGTCTTGACCATCATGATTTAAATTTGTCAAAGGAGGAGTACATGAAGTTGACATACACATTTAACGAATTCTATGCAGAGGTGGATATGGAAGCACCAATATTCAAAGTTAGCATGTTATTTTGATCTATGGAAGGATTCATAAGAGCACTAAATACCTATAGTGTGATCGGAAGAGTGAAGATTAAAAATGTCAGGAAATGAAGCCACAAGGCTACATGCTATATGTGAAGAATTTTATGAATGGAAAATGATGCAGTACATTCGAGGGATCGCTCGCTGCACGTCCCCGGCTCCTACTCATGACACGCGTCCAACGTGGGCCCATCCAGCTCACCAAAGACGGCCTTATATCTTCGTGCTCATCTCCATCTTGTTCTGCTTTAACTTAATTTCTCCTGTAGCTTCCATGGAATGCATCTAGCTGAGATGTAGAAGTCACCGTCCTCGAGGGCACATGCTACAGCCATACGGCGACGCGACGCTGCCTCAGCCGCCCACCACCACCTATCACTGGCGTTCTCTGTCGCCTACCCCATGAAAAGCACCGCATCGAGGCCTTTGTACCCATGGCCACGACCACCGCTTCATGTCCTCGAGACCCTCCGGCTGCCGCTCAAGCATGACGTCATTAGCGGCCTTCTCAAGACCTCCGGTGGCCCTTGCTTGCTCTGTTTCTATGCTACATCTTGTGATCCAAGGATAGGCGGAGGCTGATGCGACGGAATGGCAGTGCTGCTCCCCCTGTGGCAGCCGAGCGGCCTTGCTTTTTGTGCCTTGGTCGCGCTGCTGCTGCTATGCGTGCAAAATCTCCAGCCACAGCTTGATTCGCTTCATGCGGTCGGCTGGTCTGGTGCGGGAACCAGCGTGCCAATACGGCGGTGCTACCATGGATGTACGGTGTTGGTACCAATGGTTGGAGGCTTTTCTACCTTGGGTGCACGACGTTGCTACCGCCGGCGGGTGGATTTTGCTACGTCGGGTGTACACTATTGCTACCGACGGCAGACGGCTTTTCCACCTTGGGTCTACGATGTTGCTACCGACGTCAAGTGCTTTTGCTACCGTGAGTGCATGGTGTTGCTACTTGGGCGAAGCGGGGTGGATGATTTTGCTACATACTCGTTTATGTTTTGCTATGTATTTGTTATGTTTTTGCTACATTGATGTTTTTCAAATGATACACTTATTTCTGCACAATTTTTTGCTATGAATTCCGGCAAGATCCCGTCGATGTCTCTGACGAAATTGGTTTTTGCTACACTAATAAAAAAATTTAGCTACAATTGTTCTCTGGTTTTGCTACATTAGCATATAATTTTTTCTACATAGTCTCCGCTGAAACTCCGGCGAGGTCTCGGCAAGATTTGTCTTATTTATTTTTGTCTCGTTGACGAACAGTTTTCACATGTAGAAAAAGCGGGGATTTTTGTTGCAAAAAATGGTAGTTTTATAGCAAAATCAGGATTGAGGCTTTTTTGAGGGACACATGTCAGCATGCCTACCCGGGGGTTCAGAAGGTTTTATCCCCTAGGGGATGCGTAGTAACTCCCTTTATGAATATGGGTGCTCCTGGATGATGTGGATAAGAGAAAAGAGGGCTTTGTAGTGAAGGAATATTGTGACGATCATAAATGTGAGAGGGTTCGGGAGATCAAGACATTTTCTCACTTAGTATTTTATAGATGAGTTAAGAGACAATAAAAAAATGGATTTAAAGGCATTTGGTGCAAAGGTGGAAAGAAGATTCAATACGTGTCCTAACATATTTAAGTTGGGCAAAGCAAGAAAGGCTGCTTTGAATATCATACATGGTGATGAGGAAGAGCAATTTGCTATGTTGTGCGATTATGGACAAGAACTTAGGAGATCTAACCCAGGCTCTAGATTCTTTATTATCACAAATCAAATAAAAGAGCAAACTAATCCTAAACCCAACGAACATTTAGCAAATAAAAGAGCAGAACACAACATAGAATGTGAAAGTGGATCTGGAAAATGAGGACTATGATGATCCAACCATGTTGCAACATATAATGCACCTAAACCTTGATCCTAGAAGGTATCCAATGCATAACCAGAATAACATTGTTTACATTATTGGATAAGAGGTGAAAATAAATTCTTTTTATTTGCACTAATTATATTGACACACTTCACAATATTTATTTGCACTAATTGTGATGCAGGAGAGAGCTCATGCCCCACTACCAAGGGTGGAAGGTCCTTTGCCTGAGGAGAGTAGCTTTGTGGTATAAAAATGCACCTGACCTAAATGTTTGAATGTGCAAATGAAACTTGTTTAGTTCATGGGTGAACTATGTTGCTTGTTGGCCTGCAATTTTTAGTTCAAGTGTGAACTTTGGAGTTGTTTTATGTATTACTAAATTATTATCAAAGTACTTGCTAAATGGAAGCAATATATGTTTGCTCATTTATAACTAAAACCTTGATTTATTTCATTGATTGAATATAAAGATACAAATACATAGTTTAACTGAATTAAGATGAAAGATAGAAATACATGATTAAACCAACTTCATATCTACTGCCCTTTTCCCCTTACCATGTTGAACACTTATTGAATGCCCCTTTCAATCTTGCACAAAGCAATAGCAGCTAACTTTGGAACATGTCTAGATGAAATGCAATACTCATATGTACTATGATATCTGCAATTGACATGGGCATGACCTATCGGTTCCCTATGATTAGTTACCCTAGGCGCATAAAATATTATGGCCCACTAAGTCCCAACAGAGTCCAAGAGGTACCCGACAAATAAAGACTTCCCTTATATGTTAAGGAATAATCAGAAACCGACATAGAGTTCGTATTGTAAAAATAAACTTGTAACCTCTTCGGCTATGGATTCAGGACCCAGCCTCTCATATAAAGGCTGGGAGGACCCGAAGGAGAGGACACCTTAGCTTTTCTACAATCCGCCATGAGCTAGACCGCAACTAGTGAACCGGCGACTTTGTAACCGAGCTTTTCCAATAATCAAACTACATTGACTTCCTTGTTTGTCTAATCAGTCAATGAATTCCCCAATGCTATCTTTTCCACGGAACCCTAATTACATAACAATGGGCATTGCCGAGGTTACCCATCGTCAATTTGCGCCGTCTGTGGGAAACTTGAGCATTGGAGCCACGGATTCGGCGGCTTCCCCTTCATCAAGCAGCAACCCGATAATCAAGGTTGGTGAGGTCCATTATGATCTCACTGATCCGTTCTCGCCCACCCCTTTGTCGGCTCTCGTCAATGTTGACCAGGAGACCGATATCATGATCAGAAGTTTCCACTTTCGTGTGAGAACACTCGAGCATCTCTGCCTTTCGGCTCCGCCCAACTCGGATCCGTCGGCCACACCCACATCGCCTATGGAGACAACAACATCATCCATCGGTTCAATGGGACAGGCCATCTCTGATCTAACGAACATCGAAGAAACTCGCAAAAACTCCACAGATCTATAAGATCTGGCTGATCTATACAACGGTCTCTCTTTTGGCTCGATTTCCCAGTCAACGCTACAGCGAGCCTAAGTTCATCTAGCACAGTTCCCGACAAAGCTGAGGGAAGCGTCGATTCTGAATCAAGAAGGGGGAATCATACCTAGAGAAAGATCCCTAGGACTTCGTTGGATCACAAATCAACATCTCTTATGTGTACAACAGTAATGATAATCAATCAAGCATGACGCACCGCCAAGTGTGCATGATCCAGGATGAAGGAACCTCAACGCATGTCGACTCCCACGATAACCCGATCATTAACCCTGATGATATTTTGTCGAATGATGCGGCAGGACATCGGGAAGAGAGGAAGGACCTGCCAGAAGGAGACCGATGTGTCGTGCAAAGAGAAGGAGAACGCACTGGCGAGCGCCTAATACTTCCGTTTCCACCAGCGGTCTGGCCGAAGGCCCGAGATGCCGTATCGGGTGCGGTGCCCATGACAGCAGACGCCTACCAATACTGGTTGCACCACAAGAGGAAGGACCTACTGCGGCTGCAGCGGTCTGTGGATGAAAGGAACAGGTTAGCCGAAGAATCCAGCTTACGTCGGGCACAACTCATCTCTACCCAAAATTCTAGCTGTGTCACTAGAGGATAACAGCCTAGGAGGGGCACTTCATGGATGCAATACATCCCAGAAGCCGAAAGGCGCGAGATGGTAAGATATTTGGACTTGTCATTCATGTCAGTAGATTCTCCGGGTAACATCAAAGAAAAAATAGCACAGGCTGCCCTGGTCGCTGCCCAAACCTACCTCTGGACCACCTAGCCAGCAGCCGACGATCCACAGACAGCTATCCATCGCTCCGCCCTCATGGGATTGGGTATGGTAGGCGAAACTCTCGCGCAAGGAGAGCAAGAAATTGTGCGGCGAGCCAATAAATCACCATGCCATCGCAGTAGCCCTCTGCACATAGGGATTACTCGACGATCTAGCTCCCCCCACCACGTGCTCTTCACACACTCTTCACGTGGGTACGATGCGGAAACGACATTACATAGAAAATGATTGATAGATCCAGGAAGGAACGTAGTAGCCGAAGATATTCTGATGGAGAAAGCGACGATGAGCGCGAGACTTGTGGCACTAGCTGCTTTACTTAGACTCCGGTACCCAAGGATTTCAAATTCCCTCACGACCACCAAAAGTATGATGGACTCTAGGAACCCGAGGCATGGCTGGTTGATTACTTACAAACTGTCAAACTTTAAGGTGGTTCAAGGGCCACAGCAATGCAAAGCCTCCAAACTACACTTAAACAAAGCAGTGCGCTCATAGCTCAGGCAATTACCCACAGAATCCATCTGCAGTTGGAGAGATTTGGAGGACAATTTCGTCCTAAATTTCAAGTCCACATTCAAGAGACCCGCATCTATCAAGGAACCGTAGGCTTGCAAGAAGAAACCCGGAGAATCTATCAAGACATACATACAATGATGGAACATCATCAAATATTCTATAGAACCCATCTCTGATGAGAGGGCAATAGATGCTTTCAATGATGGATTGCAAAGGTAGGATTTCATCAAAGAGTTGGGGCAGGTGAAGCCAAAAACAATTTCTCAACTGATGAACATGGCAAACCATTGGGATGACGAGGCGGGCACTCACCTGAGGAAGACCACAGTAGGAGAAACAACGATAACAAAAGGAGGAACAACTTTGATGGCTATAGTAGACCCAATTACGTTGTAGTTGGCTTCGTTGGGGAGGACAAGGAAGAAGCGATAACCGCAGTAGCGAGTACCATATTTGCTGACATGACGCAGGAAAATGCAGGCCAAGCCAGACCGGCCTAGGAAACCCCCAATGTCCCTAATGCAGATGCTAGAAGGACCGCGCAACATACACTTCTACGTCGACTCCAAGGGAAGAGGACGATCAACTCACCTCATAAAGGATTGCCGCACCTTCCTAGGGATGCATGCAGTATGCAATGCGAAAGTAAATGATGCCACAAACTGTAGGTACACCATAGCACTAGGAACTCTCGCTCTTGCGGCACCACCGCCACCGCCAAGACCAGCGCTAGCAAGGCAGCCGCAACCCGCTAAGAACGGAAACCAGGAAGATGAGTACCCGAGGTCTAGAGGAGTAACGTCCATGATTCAAAAAGGACATCCATCCAATAGGATCCAGAAGCTAATTACCTGACAAGTAAATATGGCGGTAACAACACCACCCCAACTCCTGAATTCCTCTAGTGGTCAGAATATGAAATCACGTTTAGCAGAGCTGATCATCCGCTTTGAGTACCACAACCGGGTCATTCGGCTCTCATCGTTTACACACAAAATTGGGGGGGGGGGTTGATATGAGCAAGGTCTTCATTTACATTGGTAGTATCATCAACCTCATCTACGCCAAAACTCTGCGAGCCATGAACATCTCCTTGTCTAATTTAGTGCCAACAAAAACATCTTTCCACGGGATAGTCTTAGGTAAACCCGAAATTCGTTTAGGAAAAATCTATCTTGATGTTGTCTTCGGATCGAGAAACAATTTTAGGCGGGAGAAACTCGAGTTCAAAGTTATGGACTGGCCATCATAGTACCACGTGATCTTGGGGCGCCCGGCTTTCGCAAGATTCATGTTAGTACCACAATATGATTATCTGGTGATGAAGATGCCAACTCCCAACGAGATCATCACAGTTAGAGGAAGCTTCACTCGGTCTGATAATTGCAATCGATAATTCAACAAAAATCTCTGAATCTTATGGGATGGAAACAGAGTTTGAGTAGTTGAAGATATCAACAGATACAGAGCTTCTACCAGAATCTCAGGTCATGTCTGACTTATCCTTCGACACAACAAAGGATACAAGGGAGGTCCAGGTCCATCTTACGGACCCGAATAAAATGGCCTTGGTATCCACCAACATCAGTCCTACATAGGAAATCATGCTCATCGATTTCCTTCGTGAGCGCTGGGACATTTTTGCATGGGTACCATCAGACATGTTGGGAATCCCTAGGTAACTCGCTGAGCATGCACTCAACTTATATCCTGCCGCCATACCTGTGAAGCAATCACTTTGCCATTTTGCGGAACCCAAAAAAGGCCATTGGATGAGAAATCCATAGCCTCATGGATGCCAAGTTTATCAAAGATATCAAGCAAGCACTATGGGTCGCCAACCCTGTACGCGTCTCGAAGAAAAATACTAAAGAGTTACGTATGTGCATTGGTTTCACCGCACTCAACAAACACTATCCAAAGGATCACTTTCCGCTCCTGCGAATCGACTAGATTATCAATGCAACCACCGGATCTGAACGTCTTTCCTTCCTGGACGCATATTCTGGATACCAAAAGATTCAGATGAAGGCATAATATCAAGATAAAACAACATTTATAAAACCATATGGTGTATTCTGCTACACGACGATGCATTTCAACCTAAAAACGTGGGTGCTACGTACCAGCGGATGATGCAAAATTGCCTCGGAAGCCAAATCGGCAACAATGTCCAAGTGTACATTGACGACATTATCGTCACCACCGAGTAAGAGTCGATTTTTATCAGTGACCTATGGGAAACATTTGATAATCTCGACAAGTATCGCATCAAGCTCAACCCGCTAAAGTGTTCCTTTGGAGTCCCGACGGGGCAACTCCTCGGATACCTAGTTTAGACAAGAGGAATAGAGGCAAAATCAAATAAGATACAATCAATTTTAACAATGAAGAAGCCGATGAATCTCCGAGGCATCCAGCAATTGGCCGGACGCGTGGTGGTGTTAAGCAGATTTCTTGCTCGGATTGGAGAAAAGATACTCCCCTTCTACGCCCTTATGAAGAAAACACTTTCGAGTGGACCGACGAGGCTCAACAATCATTCGAAGCACTCGATAAAACACTTTCGACATCCCCCGTTGTCGTGTCACCTAAGGAAAAAGAACCTTTGCTGCTCTACATTTCCGCCACAAATCAGGTGGTCAGCACAATTTTGGTTGTTGAGAGACCTGAGGAGGGGAAAACTCATGGCGTCAAGAGTCCGGTATATTACCTCAGCGAAGTTCTATCGCCTTCAAATCAAAGGTACCCGCATTATCAGTAACTCGCATACAGTGTTTACATGACAGCGCGCAAACTGTGCCATTATTTCTTGGAGCACCCGATAGTGGTCGTCAATGAGGCCCCTCTCTCCAACATAGTGAACAATCTAGAAGATACGGGGTGTGTCTCTCTTTGGGGCATTGAGCTATCTCCTCGAGATATCATGTACGAGAAACAAAAGGCGATAAAATCCCAAGTATTACTTGACTTTATCACGGACTAGACAGAGCTCCAATGCGCGGGTCCCCCAGACCTATCCAGCGCATGGACAATGTACTTCGGCGGGAGAAAGCGGATAGAAGGAGAAGGATACGACGTAATCTTAATCTATCCACAAGGCAAAAATATGCGGTACATTTTGCATATGAGCTTCCCCAACGTGTCAAACAACAAAGTTGAATACGAGGACCTGTTGCACGGCATGCGCATGGCCGGAGGCTACGACGCAACTCGCCTCAAAATCTTCGGTGACTCAAACCATGTGGCACCGCAAGTGATGAACAAGTGCGACGCTATTAGCGACAACGTGATCACGTATCGGGATCTGTACAACATTATGGAGGCCCACTTCGACGGGTGCGAGGTATCTCATATCAGCCGAGCAAGCAACAAGGAAGCCGATAATCTGGCGAACATTGGATCTTTGTGCCTGTTGGAGATATGCCCAAGAGGCAATAATAAAGTGATTATTATCATATCTTCACACTTATGATAAATGTTTACATACCATGCTATAATTGTATTAACCGGAAACATTAATACTTGTGTGATTTGTAAACTAAAATAAGAGTCCCTAGTAAAGCCTCTTGTTAAACTAGCTTGTTGGTTAATATATGATCATGGTTTCCTGATCATGAACATAGAGATGTTATTAACAACAGGATCATATCATTAGGAGAATGATGTGATGGACATACTCCTATAGATAAGCGTAGCATAAAGATCAAGTCATTTCAATAGTTCAATTGCTATATGCTTTCTGATACATAGTAACATAATTCCTTCGACCATGAGATCATGCATATCACCTTTACCGGATGGATGCTTTGATGACATCAAACCCCACACCGTAACTGGGTGGCTATAAAGGTGGCATTGAGTGTTCGGAAAGTATTGGTTGAAACACATGGATCAAGAGTGGGATTTGTCCATCCATATGACGGATAGATATACTCTGGGACCTCCCGGTGTAATGTCATCCAATTAGCTTGCAAGCATGTGACTGGCTCACAAGGGATCACATATCACGGGAACGAGAAAAGAGTACTTATCAGTAACGAGGTTGAACTAGGTATGCAGAGATACCGACGATCATAACCTCGGATAAGTAAACTATCGTGAGACAAAGGGAAATTGGTATCGTATGTAAGTGGTTCATTCGATCACAAAGTAATCGTAGAAATATGTGGGAACCATATGAATTTCCAGATTCCTCTATTGGTTATTGTTCGGAGAAGTGTCTCGATCATGTCCGCATAATTCACGAACCGTAGGGAGACACACTTAAGGATTCGACGTTGTTTTGAGTAGTTATGGTATTATGAGAAAGAGACCGAATGTTGTTCGGAGTCTCGGATGGGATATGGGATATCACGAGGTGATCCGGAATGGTCCGAAGAATAAGATTCATATAAGGAAAGTCCCGTTTCGGAGTTCGGGAATGATTCCGGTGTTTTCATCGGGAATGTTCTAGAAGGTTCCGGATTGTCCGGCACTCCAGGGGGAGGGTACATGAATGTGTCATTGAATGATTGCATCATGTACTAAGTGTTCTTGCTGTTCCAAAAACATGAAAGTCAAATTGCCAGTTTGAAAGTCAAACGGCTAAAACAGGAAACTGTGGAAAACAGGAAACTGTGGGAAACAGGAAACTGTGGGAAACAAGCAAGAGGAGGTTGAAACCAACTTGGAGGAGAAGTTCCTCTCCTCCAAGCCGGCGCCCAGCCCTAGGCCGAGTTGGGGAGGGACTCCCTCCCTCCCTGGCGCGCCTAGCCCCTCCACCTATAAAAGGAGGGGCAGGGCTCCTCCTTGAGACACACAAGTTTCTACCTCTAATCTCCGGTTTAGAGCCGTTCTGGTTTAGAGCTTCTAATTGCTTTAGCCTGCGGTTTAGAGCCTTCTAATTGGTGTGTCTAATCCCTAGACCACTAATAGCCCTCTCTCATAATCCACCATACTCGCTCCGGCTTAAGGCGAAGCCCTGCGGGATCTCCCCTCTACTTCCGGTACCACGCCGTTGTGCTGCCGGAATCGCGAGGAGAGTGCTACAACCTCCGCTGCCTGCTGGAACAAGGGAGAGGAAGGTCTTCGTCGAGTACCGAACGTGTGACCGACTGCGGGAGCGCTGCCGGAACGCAGCGCCGGAAGGATCGTCTACACGATCTTGAGATCGGAAAGAGTACGACTACATCACCCACGAGAATCTGCTCTCATTAACCGCTTTGGAATCTTCGAGGGTGAGTTCCTCTATCGACTCGTTGCTACAATCTAGTAGATAGATCTTGGCTTGTTTGTTTGTATGCGATAGAAAATTTTTGTTTTCCATGCTACGAACCCCTACAGTGGTATCAGAGCCGTGTCTATATGTAGATCTGTTGCACGAGTAGAACACAATGGTCATTGTGGGCGTTGATGCTTTTATTGTTGATTGCTTCTTGTGTACTTTGTATCTTGCGGTATGTTGGGATGAGCGGCCCGGGCTAACCTTACATGACATCGTTCATGAGACTTGCTCCACGCTTGACATGCAACTTGTATTGCATAAGTGGCTTTGCGGGTGCCTGTTTCTCCTAGCATAGTTAAGATCCAATTTACAACGGGTGATTAACAATACTAGTATCAATGTTGTGGTTCTTGTTCGTAAGTTAGAACGACACTTATTGAAAGCCCCAAACCACGTAAAATATGCAAAGAAAGTAGAGGCGTCTAACTTTGTTTTGCAGGGGTGTGCTGTGATGTGATATGGCCATGATTGTGATTATATATGATGTATGCAATGTTCCTTATTGTAAGTTGGCAACCGGCAGGAGCCATATGGTTGTCTTTAATTTATGTTAAGACTCGCGTGTCTATTCAAAGTAGTTGTAATAGTTGAAGCCGGTGGACGACAACCATGGAGAAGCGTCATTGACCTTGATGCAATGCCGGTGATGATGGAGATCATGTTCGTGCTAGAAGATGGAGATCGGAAGCACAAAGAAGAAAGGCCATATCATATCACATATTATTGAATTGCATGTGATGTTAATCCTTTATGCATCTTGTATTGCTTAGTAGACGACGGTAGAATTATAAGATGATCCCTCATACACATGAATTTCAAGTCATAAAGTGTTCACCCTTAGTTAGCACCGTTGCTAAAGCTTGTTGTTTCGAAGCACCACGTGATGATCGGGTGTGTTAGATTCCGCAAGTGTATACAACGTAAGCAAGCCAGATTTTCTTATGCGGTAGCTAAGGTTTGATCTTGATGAGCCTAGCATGTACAGACATGGCCTCAGGAACACGGATTACCGAAAGGTAGAGCATGAGTCATATAGTAGATATGATGAACATGTTGATTGTTCGCCATTGAAGCTATATCAACTCTCGTGATGATCGGTTTTGATGTGGTGGATTTGGTTCGTGTGATCACTAAAACAATGTGAGGGATATTGTTTTGAGTGGGAGTTCACCTAGATTAATTTAATTATTAATTAGAACTCAATTTATCATAAACTAAATCAAAGTGAATTTGCATAGTTGTTGTAGTCATTGGCATCCGTTTACCACCTTGCGCTTAGTTATAATTGAGATGATAGAACTATAAAATTCTGGTTAGTTACTTTACGAACTGGTATCATATTGTTTTGAAGTGTTAATCTAAAGTTTAAAAGTCCTATTGCAAACTTTCAGTAAGTTCCGGTTACTCCATGAAGTTTAATAATTAGTATTAAATCAAGAGTAACAATTCCAAGTGTTAGTATCATGTTTGTATCCATGATTCTTGATATTCAAAGGATTCTCTTAATATCAAGGTTATCTAGGATCTGAAAGAGTTGTTTCAGAAACCATGATGTGTGGAAGATATTGTGATATCTGAAACGAAGTTTTGGTTGCAACATGATAGAGTATAATATGGCAAAGTTCATGTTCTCATATTTTGATGAGAATTTGCAAAGGGTTGTAGACACTTGTTGTCCTAATCCTCCAAAAGGTTTTGGAAAGCAACATTATACTCGTAATTCATCGTTATAAGCTAAAGGTAGTTTGATCATGGACGATTCCATGATAAGGATGAATATTTGATGTAGGTAAAATGTTTACTACACCAAGAAATTACTAAATAAAGGAATTTGAAAGAACACCAAACATTTGATGATGGTGATCTACTTCAAAGTGCAAGTCCAAAGACATTGGTATTTAACTATACATGTTTTGGACTATGTGTCATATGTATGACTCCACTATTGATGTTGATAGATTCTTTCAAACAGAATAGGAAATACTGAAAGAGAATCTCATAAGTATATGGCAGAAAAGAAAAGACTAGAATTGTTCAGTTTAAGTATATAGATGATATACATGTTATGGCTATATTCTTTGCTTATTAAACAATGTGGTTCTTAAGTATTTGATACTGAATTTGTTGGTGTGAATCGTCATACGAAACAACACAATTCATGAACTACAATGGCCTAAGTAACTAGCAAAAGAATATGTGATGATGTTCATCGAGAACAAAATAAAGGGTTGTTGTGTTGCTCGTTAAACATCAAAGCTTGCCTTCAAAGATTTGTTTTATCAGGTATTATGAGAACAAAAGGGTTGTTCAAATAATTGCCGTAATCCATAAAAGATGGATTCGCAAATCTCGTTGGAGACATCACATCCATAAAACTAGTGCTAAAAATGTCGAAAGACAAATTGATTAAAAGATCACTTAGGAAGTGACATCGCCGTTTGAAGTATAATGGAAAGAAAACATGAAGAAACTCCATGTTGATGGAATTTTGGAGTCTTCTGATTTTTGATCAAATGACGCTTGTGAAACTTTCCTAGAGATAATTAAAACTTCGTTCATAGGCCAAAAGGGAACGAATGACTAGCTTATTGGAACTTGTACATATTGTTGTATGAAATCCATTATGTATAGTCAAAAGCAATGGATTTCAACTTCATATGCTTTCTCCAAAAATTTGAGTGAATATATGAATATTTACTTAATAAGGATAAAGTATGAAACACTTGAAAAGTTCAAAGACTTTCAAGATGAAGTGCAAGATCATTGTAACAAGAGTATAAACAGTTTATGATAAAGATCATAAAGGAAGATATTTGAGTTACAAAGTTTAGCATAATACCTAAGATTTATGGAATCGTTCCGTGGATTTGCATTTTCCCGAAACACCATAAGAGTATGGAGAGTTCGAGATATGTAATTAAACCTTGTTTGACGTGGTAAGATCAAAGGTATAATTCATAAAACTGCCATTATATTTTAAAAGATTAAAAGCTTTAGAGATTACCGTTTTTCCACTGAAAAGAGCTTCATCGTAATCCGTTGAAATGACACCATATAAGGTTATGGTTTGGGATAAAACCCAAGTAGTCATTTCTTAAACATTGGTATGCTATGCATAAGAAAGATGTGTGCAACCAAAGTCGGATGAACATGTCTTTGTATAACTGTTAAGTAATCCTCCATAACATCGGAGACAAAAGTGTTTGTCACTTAAAAACGTCAAGTTTCTTTGAGAAGGAATTTTTCGTGAAAAGTTAAGTGGGAGGACAATAGAACTTTGATAAGGTTAAAAGAACCTTAGCTGTATGATCAGAGTTGCGCAGCGCCGAAAAGTGTTCCGGAGTTAGCAAACAATGCTCATGGCTCGCGTACTTCAAAGGTTGTGGTCACGGAGATCTAAGTTCCTATTGAAACAAGTAGGTCGGATGAACTATCAAATACCAAGATTTGAGAGTTAAATCATTATTTGACAATAATGATCCGACTACGTACAAAGAAGCGATGATGAGCCCTGACTCCGTCATATGGCTTGAAGCCATAAAATCCGTGATAGTTCCATACACGAGAAATCAAGTTTTGAACTTGAAGGACCCTCGAGAAAGGTGTAAGACCTTACAGTTGTGTCTGGATCTATAAAGAAATAGACATGGATGTTTTACATCTATGAAATAGTCGACATGTTGGGAAAGAGTTCACAAAATGTTCAAAGGTTGACTATGACAAGATTTGATCTTTCATAGTGATATTTAGTCTAGACGGATTAATGTAGCAACCACTACATATAATTTGTTATATGGTAGTTGAATAAACAAAACAAGTTCTTCTAATAGAATCGTTACCTAGGACATGTGCATAACACGGTCCATAGGGTTTTGTTAATTCAAAAGGATGCTAGAAGAATATGCAAACTTCAATGGTTAAAGTGAGCATCGCGGAGTTGGAATCTTCACTGTGATGAAACTGTTAAAGGAGTTTAAAAGTTCATCAGAGACGATGGAGATGCTTGCATTTGCAAGAAATTAAGTGGGAGCGCTAAGACATGTTTCTAATACGTTATGTGGAAGACATATTGTTGATTGGAAATAATGTATCTTTTATTAACACATATTAAGAATTTCATCCCGATGAAAGACTTAGGCAAAACCCAAATATTTGGCATCAATAGATGCTAATATGGTTGTGCCAGAAGTACATAGACAAGATATTGAATGAGTTCAATATAGAAACTACAAGAGAGGTTCTTGTCGCACAGAAAGGATTGAATAAGTTCAATATTGATGATATATTCAAGTGTATTGACATTTGGTAAAGTGAAACAAATAATCAAGTATAGATTGATACTTGATGTATGAAATCACAAAGAGTATTTATATCAATCATACTGTGATATGTACAAGTCTAAATATGTCCTATGCTCTAAATGTTGTGAGCATATACCAGAATGATTCGTAAGATGATCATTGGACAATAGTAAGGATATTCTTATGATC
This sequence comes from Avena sativa, assembly GCA_916181665.1. NCBI lineage: Eukaryota > Viridiplantae > Streptophyta > Magnoliopsida > Poales > Poaceae > Avena > Avena sativa. Next base: position 332,107,058 of record OV702283.1, read on the forward strand.
TTTTGGAAGAACTAAGAGTATAATATTTGTAGAAGTGACAAATAGATGGTTAGTTCATTGTAAAAGTACTACATTGATACTAGCTTTGTCACAAAGTACAAATTAAGTTTATCTCAATCTAAACTAAGGGTGGCACAATATAATGGAAAGTGAGTTCCATAATGGATTTGGATGATTTCCAAAGTTAAGACATTGTGACAGATACTACAACAAAAGGCTAAGTATATGACTGCTATTATAGCAGCAAAAGAGGGCATTTGTGTCAAGAAGTTTGTTATCAAACTAGGTGTAGTTCACAGTGGGATAATACTATGAAGATATATTGTGCGACAATATTATCAACATGTTTTAACCCCAAAGAGCTAAAGGTCACACCGAAAGACCAAATTTGTACAAGGCCATCTCATTAGAGAATGAGTGATGCGTAGAGACGCAAAGACATGCAATTACACACGGACCTGGAAGTGTCAGATCCGGAGATCAGTTGACCACTAGCAATCGTGTACACACAACACCGGAAAGCCATAGGTGTTGAATACACAAAGGTTTGAAACTAGATTATTGACTCTAGTGCAAGTGGGAGACTGTTGGAGATATGCCCAAGAGGCAATAATAAAGTGATTATTATCATATCTTCACACTTATGATAAATGTTTACATACCATGCTATAATTGTATTAACCAGAAACATTAATACTTGTGTGATTTGTAAACTAAAATAAGAGTCCCTAGTAAAGCCTCTTGTTAAACTAGCTTGTTAGTTAATATATGATCATGGTTTCCTGATCATGAACATAGAGATGTTATTAACAACAGGATCATATCATTAGGAGAATGATGTGATGGACATACTCCTATAGATAAGCGTAGCATAAAGATCAAGTCATTTCAATAGTTCAATTGCTATATGCTTTCTGATACATAGTAACCTAATTCCTTCGACCATGAGATCATGCATATCACCTTTACCGGATGGATGCTTTGATGACATCAAACCCCACACCGTAACTGGGTGGCTATAAAGGTGGCATTGAGTGTTCGGAAAGTATTGGTTGAAACACATGGATCAAGAGTGGGATTTGTCCATCCATATGACGGATAGATATACTCTGGGCCCTCTCGGTGTAATGTCATCCAATTAGCTTGCAAGCATGTGACTGGCTCACAAGGGATCACATATCACGGGAACGAGAAAAGAGTACTTATCAGTAACGAGGTTGAACTAGGTATGCAGAGATACCGACGATCATAACCTCGGATAAGTAAACTATCGTGAGACAAAGGGAAATTGGTATCGTATGTAAGTGGTTCATTCGATCACAAAGTAATCGTAGAAATATGTGGGAACCATATGAATTTCCAGATTCCTCTATTGGTTATTGTTCGGAGAAGTGTCTCGATCATGTCCGCATAATTCACGAACCGTAGGGAGACACACTTAAGGATTCGACGTTGTTTTGAGTAGTTATGGTATTATGAGAAAGAGACCGAATGTTGTTCGGAGTCTCGGATGGGATCCGGGATATCACGAGGTGATCCGGAATGGTCCGGAGAATAAGATTCATATAAGGAAAGTCCCGTTTCGGAGTTCGGGAATGATTCCGGTGTTTTCATCGGGAATGTTCTAGAAGGTTCCGGATTGTCCGGCACTCCGGGGGGGGAGGGTACATGAATGTGTCATTGAATGATTGCATCATGTACTAAGTGTTCTTGCTGTTCCAAAAACATGAAAGTCAAATTGCCAGTTTGAAAGTCAAACGGCTAAAACAGGAAACTGTGGAAAACAGGAAACTGTGGGAAACAGGAAACTGTGGGAAACAAGCAAGAGGAGGTTGAAACCAACTTGGAGGAGGAGTTCCTCTCCTCCAAGCCGGCGCCCAGCCCTAGGCCGAGTTGGGGAGGGACTCCCTCCCTCCCTGGCGCGCCTAGCCCCTCCACCTATAAAAGGAGGGGCAGGGCTCCTCCTTGAGACACACAAGTTTCTACCTCTAATCTCCGGTTTAGAGCCGTTCTGGTTTAGAGCTTCTAATTGCTTTAGCCTTCGGTTTAGAGCCTTCTAATTGGTGTGTCTAATCCCTAGACCACTAATAGCCCTCTCTCATAATCCACCATACTCGCTCCGGCTTAAGGCGAAGCCCTGCGGGATCTCCCCTCTACTTCCGGTACCACGCCGTTGTGCTGCCGGAATCGCGAGGAGAGTGCTACAACCTCCGCTGCCTGCTGGAACAAGGGAGAGGAAGGTCTTCGTCGAGTACCGAACGTGTGACCGACTGCGGGAGCGCTGCCGGAACGCAGCGCCGGAAGGATCGTCTACACGATCTTGAGATCGAAAAGAGTACGACTACATCACCCACGAGAATCTGCTCTCGTTAACCGCTTTGGAATCTTCGAGGGTGAGTTCCTCTATCGACTCGTTGCTACAATCTAGTAGATAGATCTTGGCTTGTTTGTTTGTATGCGATAGAAAATTTTTGTTTTCCATGCTACGAACCCCTACAGTGCCTTCCTTTACCACCTGGGGTTTTCTGGGAAGAGATCATGGAGCGCTCCATCAGCAAAATACTTGGGGGCTGCACCAACGGAGGAGCCTGAATAGGAGGACCCTGAAGAAACAGAGGAACCCGTGGAAGTGATGGTGATAGAGACCACATAGATGCAACTGTATGTGGTGTACATGATGCCTAGAGAACTCCCTAAGGATACAGTTGGGCAAGACGTATCACCCGAAGTTCTAAAGCCTTCTGAATTATCAACGTGAACTCTATAAAACGAGCATCTCAGGAGTAGTGAAGTGTTGTGTCACACCCGAAGAAGGGCAACTAATCCTCAAGGACATACACGAAGGAATCTGCGGACATCACGCCAGCAGCCGTGCAATCACATCAAAATCCTTTCGGGCAGGATTTTATTGGCTTACTATGGTCCAGGACACCAAGTACATCGTGCGAACATGTGAGGCATGCCACCGCTTCACAAACAAGACCAATGCACTAGCAGTATAACTGCCCCCATACCATTGGCTTGGTCGTTCGCTCACTGGGGCCTCGACATGGTGGAAAAAATCCATAAATCATCGTCTAGCGGCCACATCTTTCTGCTAGTCATAATCGACAAGTTCACCAAGTGGATCGAGGCAGCGCCCGTCACTAGCCAAGACGCAACCTCAGCCGTCAACTTATCAAGTTGATAGTTTTCCGCTTCAGGATGCTCCACAACATCATCACGGGCAACGACACAAATTTCACATCCAGTGAGTTCAAAAACTACTGCAAGGAGATGGGTATACACGTGAGCTACGCTTCGGTAGCCCACCCACAAACAAATAAGCAAGTCAAAAAAGCCAACGACCTCGTCACCAGCGGTCTCAAGAAAAGGCCGTTGGCCCCGCTCTATAGAGCAAAAGGCGCCTAGGTAGATGAACTACCCTCTGTGCTATGGAGCTTACGCACAACACCAAATACTGCTATGCCGGGAACTCCTTTCTTTTTGTTCCACGGCGATGAGGTCGTGCATCTAGTTGAAATAACCCATGATTCTCCTCAGGTTGTCGCCTATGATGAATAAACCTCACAAGAGGCACTCGAAGACGATGTCGATGCACTCGATGAAGCAAGGGACGTCACTCTACAATGAGCAATAGTATACGAGAAGAACCTGTGAAACTATCATAGTCATCGACTGCGTCCCAGGTCCTTCGTTATTGGGGACATGGTCCTTCGCCTCAAGCAAGATGACCATCGCAAGCTAGAATCCCCGTGGAAGGGCCTTTCATCGTCACCAAAGTAATCCCCGGCGGGGCATATCGATTACAAGACAAGAAGACCAGAATCGAGTACTCCAAACCGTGGAACATTGCACAGTTGCGACGTTTATACGCTTAGGACTTTTTACTTTCCGCAATTTACATTCAATAAGGCCCACGGCCAGCCTTCTTAGCGAAAGACTCGTGCTTTATATGCAATAAGTCCTACGGTGTAACATCCCATCATTAGAGCTTAGAAGTAAGCCCGGCTCAGGTGTGTGCATTGCATTCATGCATAGAAAATCTGAATAATTTTCATGCTTTTGAACAAAACTTGTCAAAGTGATTGAAGCTTCTCTTAACTTGATGGAATTGAAGTAGAGCATATGGTTGCTTGCGATAAGTTTTAATATGAACTTTGCTAAAACTTTATTTTGGGTAAAGATGATTTTATCTAAGGGTAGATCAAATGTAATAAGACTAAACCACAACACATTACTTAATGCTTAACACCAGATCTTTTAAAGATCATATCATGGAATTCATTATTATAACTCTTGGATACCAAGTTAAGTTTATAACTCTAGTAAAAGGAATTCAATAGGTAAATCTTGATCTATATTATTCTTATCTATCTATACCATGAGGATCATGGTAATGCTTAAACATAACTCTTTAGTTATGTTGAGTAGGAAGGAAATCAAGTCAAGACCATTCACCACATATTTTTCTTTCCATACCAATCCTTATCATCTTTATTGAACCATGTTCTAATACCTGTTGAACATCAATGTTGAGTGATCAACTATTGATTCATCAATTCTTAATCTATCAACCCTTGATCTATCAACTCTTCTCTTATCATAGTATTTATTTAAAGCCTTTAGAGAAAGAATTAAGAAGAGTTAAATAGTTATGCTAGTTTTAGATATCATTTATAGGATGGGAGTGTTTAAAGAGAATCAAATCAACATTATAATTGGTGGAGTTAACTCACTTTTGAATGGAATAGAAGAGTTATCTTGAATAAATATTTATGTCAATAACAAGAGGATCGAAAGGCTGAATCTTGAAGATATAAGTTACCAAGGAGTAATCTTATTGGATCAAATAGGTTTATACAATGAATAATATCTCTTAGTCAAATGGAAATATTGAGAAGATAATTATAATAGAATTGTCATGTTGTATTGATGAAATTCTTGATTAGCAAACTAGAAACCTAAGCCAAAAATGATCAAAGGATTATAATGATCATACTTAAGTCACTGTGAGTGATGAATTATATGATTCATAAGTGACATTGGTGGATAGAACATGATTAAATCCTAGTATAGATATGTTATCCTAGATTATCCATGATAAGTTACAGTGATATAAGATGAAGTGGAAGTGTGAGTTACTCGAGGTATCTAAAGATAAGATAGTATGACCAAGCTCATTCTAGAGCAACATTGAGTTATAGAACTAGTATTATTCCTCTTAAAGAATAGTAAATACTTAAGGTGAAGTAGGATTTGATATATACATCTATTGGAGGAATATTAGTGATGGATGATAAAGGAAGAGTATGGATGGAGTTAAAAGTAACTAGTTGATGAATTGGAGGTCATCATTAGTAGATAGAGTTAAGAAAGTATAACTATGATGAGTATATGAAAAGCTTCTATGACAAGCTTCTAAGAATTATAAGTGAGATTACAAAGTAATTTATGAATTAAGTGTCACATCCCAAATTTTAGATTTGGTCTTGCATATCATTCATATCATTGCATCATATCTTTCCATGCAAAACCGTCGAGTAGAAAGGTTCGACGAAGCGCTATTTGCAAAACCCTATTTTACTTCGCTACGAGGTTCCTGCGGGAAGCTTTAGTAGGACTAGCGTGGACCACCCCTGTAGGTTCGAGGTTTCGCTCAAACCTTGAAGCTAGGTTGTTCCCCTCGACGATACGAACCCGTAGGCGCGAGAATCGCTCGAATCGGAGTTCGTACGGAAAAGCTTCGGCCGTTTTAGTAAACCGCCGGAAAACGGTCCGAAAATCCGGACCGATTTCCGAGTTGTAGTCAATTTCCGGACCGAATCTGTTTGGAACTCGCGCGAGAGGGGCCACTTAAGGACCCCACCTGCCTCGTTAAACGTGCCCGACCCCCACCTCGCGATCGCAACCACCGCCGCCTCCCTGCCCCGCGCGCACGCCTCCCGAGGACCCGCGCCGCCGCCGCCCTCCGCCGCCGGCCGCCGCCCCTCGTCGCCGTCGCCGCCCCCAGGTCCGCCGGCCGCCTCCTCTCTCTCTCCTCTCCCTATTCCCGCCCGCGGATCACCGCCGCCATCGCCACCTCGGCCTGCGCGCCAAACGCCGCTGCCGCCCGCCCCTTCACGCCGCCACCGCGACCCCGCCACCCCGCGACGCCGCCCCCACCTGCGCTGCGCGAGCCGCCAACCGCCGCAGCCGCGCGCGCCACCAGTCGCCGCCGCCGCCTTGCTGCGCCGCCGCCGCTTCATGCCGCCGCCGCCGGCCACCGCGCCGCCTCCGCTTGCTGCGCACGCCGCCGCCGCCGCCCTGCTGCGTCACCGCCGCCTCGCTGCAGCGCGCTGCGCCGCCGCGTGCGCTTGCCACATGCGATATGCACACACGCGTGCATGCATGCGTGTGCGCGCATAAACGCACGTACGCGCGCCGCCTTGCGCGCGATTGATTTTCTCGGACCGTTCGTTGACTGTTTACGTCCGTGCAGGAAAAACCTCGTCGCCGAAAGTGATCGTCGCCGCCGTCCGGAACCCGTTCGGAGTCCGATCCGTCGTTGTTTCCGGTAAGACAACAGCCACCGTCAGATCTCAGATCAGCGGCTTAGATCGTTAGTTGACCGGTCAGACTCAGGCGTTGACTAGTTAGATGCCCAGTCAGCGCCCAGTCAGCAGACGCTTTGACCAGTCAACAAACACAATTGACTGGTCAATTTCGTTAATCCTTTTAGTTGGCAGATTTCGGTAGAACCTTGTAACTTGCATAGAAATTAAACCGCTTGGCCAAAAATTGCAAATAAAATATGTGTAGATTCAGTGAGTCGTGTAGAATCTCGCTGCACCTTTGGTTCAGGCTTTTGCAGCAAGATTTAGTACAGTTTAATCAAACTAGTTAGTGGCTTTTTCGGAGTATTAAATTCGTAGAAAAAGATCCGTAGCTCCAAAAATCGCGTATGATATGTCCCTGGATTCAGTGGAACGAGGGGAATCTCATCGTGAATTAAAAAGGTAGGCTTACAGTAAAAACTTCTGCAGAAACTGTCTATTGGCTTTCTTCAGTGTTTTAATTACTCGGGGAGTTTTATAATTCCTTTTTGAGTAATTCCAATTGGTACTGTTTCTAATCAGCGATGCCCATACTGTAGAATTTTCCCAAGATTTTACAAACAGTATACTACCGGTAGTGAATTATTTAAGTTCTAGCTCTAGTTTGGAGCATTACTTTTGTCTAGTAGTTTTCCTTGCGCTAAAACTATTTTCCATGCATGCAATCGGTAGAATTATGGTATAGGATGTTGTGGTGCAGCTGTAGCACCAATTCACTTGTCGCTCTTGCATTCATGCATCATATTTCTCGCATATGCTTGTGGGTTGTTTGTTTATGAATGCAATTGTATCGTGTAGATTGTGACGAGTGCAACGCTTGCTCGTATGAGGATTGTGCTCCCGACCCTTACAACCAAGGCAAGTAGATGCTACTTTGTTCATGATATCGTCCTACTATTTTTGATGCATTGTCGTGTATTTTGTAGATGCATGTGTAGGATGATACTATCGCTATGCTATGTCCTATTATGTGGTAGGGCTTTCCTTGTAGATGAAACACCGTTGGTAGATGTGCTTAGACATGCTATGTTGAACGAGGGCTGGGCTACATCATTGATACTTGTTTTCTCAAATTATTGGTTTGTGAAAACTAAAAACAACTTAATCAATGAACCCCCTGGGTGTGATGGTATTGATAATTTTGGTGGTTTCATTGCAGAAAGGCACCCAGGTATCAAGAGAGAATGATTGGCTTCTTTATTGTGTAACTTACGTGTACAACCATGTGCCAATAATGAAATGGGCGGTTGGTTGGACTTAGTAGGTCGTGGTAACTCGAACCCGCGTATCCAGAGATGTAGAATTTTGGTAGGTTGGACCGGTGCGCGTCGGGATTGAGGAGCTACTTCCCGAACAGTCTCTTCTTGGACTTCTCCCTATCATCACCCAAAATGAGAGTGATGGTACGAGCTGGGCTGGCCAAGTCACATGGGTAAAGTGTACTAACCTCTGCAGAGTGTATAATCTAATCGATTAGCCGTGTCCCCGGTTATGGACAACTGAGTTGCTAGATATTGATTCCATGACATGTTTCTCGCTCATTCTAATTTCATAATTGTTTTAATAATGTTGGGTTAACTTAATTGGGTTCTTTTCAAGAAAATCAAAAACTGTTTATGAAAGTAGGACAAATGTATTTGCAAATGCAAGCCAGACATAGCTCCAATTGCCAAATATGCATGTAGATGTTAGTACTATTGTCTCCTTTACTAGCTCTACTTTCCATACATTCCATGTATTGACCCTTCGGGGCTGCTACGTTTCATGTTGCAGGTTATTCCGATTCTGATTGATCGTTATAGGCCACGGTACTCCACTCGGCACTTGTTCACTTGTGGGCAATTTGAAGAATGGCGGATTTACTTGTTTATGTTGCTACCTGAATAATTTGAGCTAGCTTTATGCTAAGCTTTTATTGTAAAAATGGTACTCTGGATCTACTTAGTACATGATACACGGTTATTTTGCTATGTTATCTATCTTACTCTATTGTGGGCCAATGAACCGATCCAGGGATTGGCATGTCACATAGAGGCCACGGTCTTTTCAGAACCGGGGTGTTACAGGATGGTATCAGAGCCCGTGTGTCGACTGTAGGATCGTGACCTAGGATTGGATTAGGAAGCCATAGAATTATTAAGCCTATATTAACTCTGTCTTTCCTCTTATGCCTTTCATCCTCGTAAATTCTTACCATATGCTATTCTCACACTTTCCTCTTTTACTTGATAGATGGGAGACGTCAGGACTGAGTATGTCACCATGGAGTCACCAAGGCCCTTTGCAAGGCAGTTAGCTCAGCTCTCTCAGTCATTGGGATTGCCACTGCCTATGTTCAAGGGAATTAGGCTGTACACCTATGGATATGGAGAGGATGCATGGGAGATCACTACCTTCATATTCAGAGATGCCGCCTTGCCAAACCCCGCACTTGGTCTACACCAAGACATACTGCAACTGGGGACTTGGAATCAACTTGGCCATACATGAAGCCCTGTCTCGCCAGTGCCACTATGTTCGACACCTACTACCCGCAGATTCACCCTACCGTGACTATGGAAGGCGTGATGAAGATGGGAACATTGTGGTTACCCCGGGCGACAGGAACAACATGCCGCCCCGTCGGAGGCACATAGTGGACATGGAAAGGGAGAATGGAGCTCTAGCAAAGAAGGTGAGGATGATAAAGGAGATTGCAGATTTTACTAGCAATGGAATGGTGGTCCAAGGACAGGAGATAGACACTTTGCATGAAGCTGTGGGAGTTATGGAGAATGCCTGATAGCCAGAGATGAAACCATAGCTCATCTTCATGGTACGGTGCAGGAGAACACCCAGAACATACAACAGTTGCAAGGGACCGTCCAGGAAAGGGACCAAACCATTAAAGCTATGACAGCCCAGATTGCCGCTCTCCAAGCACAGCTGAATCCACCCTCTGATGATAACAATGGAGATGATGGCAACAATGGGGATGATGATGACAGTGGAGACGACGATGATGATGAGGACGAGGATGATGATGATGGAGACGATGATGGTGGAGGAGATGAAGCTGTTGTTGTTGCAGTTGAGAATGAAGAAGAAGAGGAGGATCCAGAAGAGGTGGAGTTTGAGGTCTCAAGTGATGGTTCCGGAGAGGTGTACACTCCGCCGCCATGGTTGTACCGCGAGCCGAAGCGCCAACGCATGACCGCAAGGACCTACCTCAATCTCTTCAAGAAGTAGATAGAAGTCCACCAATTAGTCCACGTTAGGCAAACTCGTTAGGATTAGTCTCGATCGTTGTGAAGCTTAGTTCGTGTTAGTTTAAGAGTGATTAGTTGCTTATTTGTGTACTCCAATATCCCAGGAATTATTTGTGCGAATTTTATGAAAGAGTTATGGCAATTTGGTTACTATCTGTGTTATTTCGCTGCAGTTTTTCTGCTGATACAGCAGTACTGCGCGATTTTTCATATTTTTCTGGTAACTCGGAAAAATATGAAACAAAATTGGGCTGATGCGAAACTCTCTGTGCCATATGCACAAAAATCAGCTAAATTTTCTGACGAGTTTAAGTCAGGCGGAAAAATTCGTGAACGCTGCTGGACCGTTCTGGCAGATTGCTGTTTTGGTTGTTCAGTTGATCTATTGTTTAGTTAACCATTGCCAACTCTTGCGAAACTATTTCAGTAGGTATATACTGCTAGGATAACACCTGGGATGTTGCTGGATCGCTTGTTTGTTGATGTGTTGCTTGCTTGTGATTGTCTGCTATTGTTTGTTGTTGTTTGATCATATGCATGGGTAGAATCCTATTGTCGTAGTTGATTCTTTCTAAACTTACCTATGCTGAACCGCAGATGCCTCCACGCCGCCAACCCACTGAGATGGAGCAGCTCATGGCAGCTCAGACACAGCTGACCCAAGTGATGACTCAGTTCATGGCAAATCAGAACAACAACAACAATGAAAACAATCAGCCTCAGGGAGATGCTCTCACCAGATTTCTGAGGTTAAGGCCAGCTAAGTTCTCTACTGCAACTGAACCAATGGTTGCTCTCGACTGGTTGTTTTCAGTCAACAAGGATCTAGTAACTGTCGGATGCACCGATGCTGAGAAGGTGAGGTTTGCCGCTCACCTACTGGAGGGACCAGCCGCTTCTTGGTGGGACACTTTTCAGATCACCCACCCGCTGGATACCGTGACTTGGGCAATGTTTGAGGAAGGTTTCAGGACCAACCACGTGTCTTCAGGAGTTCTGAGCCTGAAGAGGAAGGAGTTCCGCAACTTGCCCCAAACCAATCGCTCCGTGGCCGAGTACATTGAGGAGTTCAACAACCTGTCCCGTTATGCACCTGAGGATGTTGACACTGATGCCAAAAGGAGGGAGAGATTCCTGGATGGCCTCAGTGATGAGCTTTCAGTACATCTACTTGTGGTTTACTGCCCCACTTTTCAGGAGCTTATGGACAAGGCCAGGATCTTGGAGGGGAAGCACAAGCAAGTGGAGAACCGCAAGAGGAAGAGCAATACCCATCACTCTGGTTCACACCACAAGTCTCGCACTTCATATGATGGATACTCCAAGCATGGAGGAAGTGACCATGGGAGCCATGACCGCCGCGATGGACATCGCCATGACAACCACAGGAGCAGCCACCACAACCACAAGGGAGGACACTCTCACCACTCTGGAGGACACGGTGGACATGACCGCAACCGTGATCGCAGCTTCATGAAGAAGGATCTAAGTGAGCTGACATGCTTCAAGTGCAAGAAGAAGGGACACTATGCTGACAACTGTCCAGAGAGGAAAGGACTCAAGCCAACCAACAACGAGAAGGCCACAGTGAACCACATGAATGTGGAGGAGATTCCAGATGAGCCTGACCTTGTGATTGGTAAGTTCCCAATCAACACTTACCCTGCACTTATACTTTTCGATACTGGTGCATCGCATTCATTCATATCAAGGGCATTTGTGGATAAGTATAAGTTACCTACTGAGTCTATGAAAAGGTCATTTAGAGTGAGTTCACCTGGAGGAGATATGATAGCTAGTGCAGGATGCCGCGATTTAACTGTGAGGATTGGAACACACAACTTCATTGCACATTTGGTAGTGTTGGATTCACAGGGATTAGACGTTATTCTGGGTATGGATTGGATGTCTATGCATGGGGGACACATAGATTGTGCACAACGAGCTGTTTCACTTAAAACCCCGGATGGTAAGAGGATTAGATTCAAGTCAGCTGTACGACCAGGAAGGTGTAAGTTGAATTCTCTTAAGGGGGTTAACATGGATACTGTGCCAGTGATTAGGGATTACGCCGATGTGTTTCCGGAAGAGCTGCCAGGGATGCCACCTAACAGGGATGTAGAGTTTCTTATCGACCTGATGCCGGGAACATGACCTATAGCAAAGAAACCATATAAGATGGATGTGGATGAGCTGAAAGAATTGAAGAAGCAGTTGAAAGAGCAGCTGGAAAAGGGATTCATTCAGCCTAGTGCGTCATCATGGGGAGCACCTATTCTGTTTGTGGAGAAGAAAGACAGCACCAAGAGATTAGTGGTGGACTATCGTTCGCTGAATGAAGTAACCATCAAGAACAAGTACCCTCTGCCAAACATAAATGATTTGTTTGATCAACTGGAAGGAGCAAAGGTGTTCAGCAAGATCGATCTGCGATCTGGCTACTTTCAATTGAAGATCCGGAAGGAGGATGTACCGAAAACCGTCTTCACCACTAGGTATGGGTTATATGAGTATACGGTTATGTCTTTTGGACTAACGCATGCCCCGGCGTATTTCATGACCATGATGAACAAGGTATTTATGGAGTATTTGGACAAGTTCGTGGTGGTGTTTATTGATGACATACTGATATATTCCAAGGATGATGCCGAGCATGAGAAGCATCTGAGACTGATTATGGAGAAGCTGAGGGAACACAAGTTGTATGCCAAATTCAGCAAGTGTGAATTCTGGCTTAACACTGTTGGATTTCTTGGATACGTAGTGTCAGGAGAAGGAATTGCTGTTGATCCAAACAAAGTGACTGCAGTAACCGAGTGGGAAGCACCCAAGAATGCGGGAGAGATTCGAAGCTTTTTGGGACTTGCTGGATATTACAGGAGATTCATTGAAAACTTTTCCAAGATTGCTAAGCCGATGACTGAACTTCTGAAGAAGGAGAGGAAGTTTGAATGGTCAGACGTATGTGAAGCCAGCTTTGAGGAACTGAAGCGTCGACTAGTGACCGCGCCTGTTCTGTGTCTACCAGATCTTCAGAAGGATTTCCAAGTGTACTGTGATGCTTCTCGACAGGGACTTGGTAGTGTGCTGATGCAAGATGGGAGAGTAGTGTCATATGCCTCGCGACAACTCAAGCACCATGAGCGGAATTACCCCACACATGACTTGGAGTTAGCGTCAGTGGTTCATGCGCTTAAGGTATGGAGGCATTACTTAATGGGAAAACACTGTGATGTGTACACCGACCACAAGAGACTGAAATACATATTTACCCAGAAGGAATTGAACATGAGACAAAGGAGATGGTTGGAGCTTATCAAGGATTATGATATGAATCTACAATACCACCCAGGAAAGGCCAATGTAGTAGCAGATGCTCTGAGCCGGAAGGTTTATGCCAATGGATTGACAATTGGTGAATTGCCTAAGGACTTGTGCAAGCAATTCAAGGACCTTAGACTGGAGGTAGTATCTGAAGGATACTTAGCAACAATGGAAGTCCAACCGACGCTACAGGACAGGATCATAAAGGCTCAGATAGGAGACAAAGAGATAGATGAAGTTAAGGAAAAGATGAAGGAAGGTCGAGCAAGGGAATTCCGCGAGGATGAGCAAGGAACCCTGTGGTACGGGGATCGTTTGTGCGTTCCCAACGATCCCGAGATAAGGAAGTTGATTCTGCAGGAAGCTCATGACTCGCCATATTCCATACATCCGGGCAATACGAAGATGTATATGGACCTAAAGGACAGATTCTGGTGGAACAACATGAAGGGAGACATCGCGGAGCATATTGCCCTATGTGATGTATGTAGCCGAGTAAAGGCGGAACACCAGAAGCCAGCAGGATTGCTACAGCCATTGCCCGTGCCGGATTGGAAGTGGGATAGAGTGGGAATGGACTTCATCACAGGATTGCCCAGGACCAGGTCAGGATATGAATCTATTTGGGTAGTGGTCGACCATTTGACCAAGGTAGCCCACTTCATACCGGTAAAGACGACCTATACGAGTGCAAAGTTGGCCAAGATTTACATGGACAAGATTGTGTGCCTACATGGAGTTCCCAAGAGTATCGTATCTGATAGAGGCACCCAATTTACCTCACACTTCTGGCGCCAGCTGCACGAGTCACTTGGTACTAGATTGGAGTTTAGCACAACATTTCACCCACAGACTGATGGACAGACCGAGAGGGTGAATCAGATTTTGGAAGACATGCTGAGAGCTTGCGCTTTGGCTCATGGTTCTAGTTGGGATGAGAATTTGCCGTATGCGGAGTTTTCCTACAATAACAGCTATCAAACCAGTATCAAGACGTCACCGTTCGATGTGCTATATGGGAAACGGTGCCGAACACCATTGCTATGGGATGGAGTAGGAGAACGTCAGCTGTTTGAGCCTGATTTGATCAAGGACGCTGAAGAGAAGGTCGCCTTGATTTGAGACAGGCTGAAGGTAGCACAATCATGGCAGAAGAGCTACGCTGACGCCAAGCGCAAGGAAGTGGTGTATGAGATAGGTGATAGAGCATACCTCAGAGTATTGCCGCTTCGTGGAATCAAGAGATTTGGAATTAAGGGTAAGCTGGCACCTCGATTTATTGGACCGTATCGGGTCTTAGCACGCAAAGGAGAAGTTGCTTATCAGTTGGAGTTGCCAGAGGCTCTGTCTGCTGTTCACAATGTGTTCCACGTGTCCCAGCTGAAGAAGTGCCATCCGGAGATGGTGGATACACCATTGAGAGACACTTTACCGCTAGAGGAGGTTCAGCTGGAGAATGACTTGACCTATGAGGAGAAACCGGTCAAGATTCCGGAGACAGCAGAAAGGACTACCCGTACCAAGACGATCAGGTTTTGCAAGGTGCAGTGGAGTCACCACACCGAAGAGGAAGCCACTTGGGAGCGTGAAGATGACAACCGAGAGGACTACCCACACCTATTTGCTAGCCGCACCGAATCTCGAGGACGAGATTCATCTTAAGGGGGTTAGTCTTGTCACATCCCAAATTTTAGATTTGGTCTTGCATATCATTCATATCATTGCATCATATCTTTCCATGCAAAACCGTCGAGTAGAAAGGTTCGACGAAGCGCTATTTGCAAAACCCTATTTTACTTCGCTACGAGGTTCCTGCGGGAAGCTTTAGTAGGACTAGCGTGGACCACCCCTGTAGGTTCGTGGTTTCGCTCAAACCTTGACGCTAGGTTGTTCCCCTCGACGATACGAACCCGTAGGCGCGAGAATCGCTCGAATCGGAGTTCGTACGGAAAAGCTTCGGCTGTTTTAGTAAACCGCCGGAAAACGGTCCGAAAATCCGGACCGATTTCCGAGTTGTAGTCAATTTCCGGACCGAATCTGTTTGGAACTCGCGCGAGAGGGGCCACTTAAGGACCCCACCTGCCTCGTTAAACGTGCCCGACCCCCACCTCGCGATCGCAACCACCGCCGCCTCCCTGCCCCGCGTGCGCGCCTCCCGAGGACCCGCGCCGCCGCCGCCCTCCGCCGCCCCTCGTCGCCGTCGCCGCCCCCAGGTCCGCCGGCCTCCTCCTCTCTCTCCTCTCCCTATTCCCGCCCGCGGATCACCGTCGCCATCGCCACCTCGGCTTGCGCGCCAAACGCCGCCGCCGCCCGCCCCTTCACGCCGCCACCGCGACCCTGCCACCCCGCGACGCCGCCCCCACCTGCGCCACCAGCCGCCGCCGCCTTGCTGCGCCGCCGCCGCTGCATGCCGCCACCGCCGGCCACCGCGCTGCCTCCGCTTGCTGCGCGCGCCGCCGCCGCCTCGCTGCAGCGCGCTGCGCCGCCGCGTGCGCTTGCCACATGCGATATGCACACACACGTGCATGCATGCGCGTGCGCGCATAAACGCACGTACGCGTGCCGCCTTGCGCGCGATTGATTTTCTCGGACCGTTCGTTGACTGTATACGTCCGTGCAGGAAAAACCTCGTCGCCGAAAGTGATCGTCGCCGCCGTCCGGAACCCGTTCGGAGTCCGATCCGTCGTTGTTTCCGGTAAGACAGCAGCCACCCTCAGATCTCAGATCAGCGGCTTAGATTGTTAGTTGACTGGTCAGACTCAGGCGTTGACTAGTCAGACGCCCAGTCAGCAGACGCTTTGACCAGTCAACAGACACAATTGACTGGTCAATTTCGTTAATCCTTTTAGTTGGCAGATTTCGGTAGAACATTGTAAATTGCATAGAAATTAAACCGCTTGGCCAAAAATTGCAAATAAAATATGTGTAGATTCAGTGAGTCGTGTAGAATCTCGCTGTACCTTTGGTTCAGGATTTTGCAGCAAGGTTTAGTACAGTTTAATCAAACTAGTTAGTGGCTTTTTCGGAGTATTAAATTCGTAGAAAAAGATCCGTAGCTCCAAAAATCGCGTATGATATGTCCCTGGATTCAGTGGAACGAGGGGAATCTCATCGTGAGTTAAAAAGGTAGGCTTACGGTAAAAACTTCTGCAGAAACTGTCTATTGGCTTTCTTCAGTGTTTTAATTACTCGGAGAGTTTTATAATTCCTTTTTGAGTAATTCCAATTGGTACTGTTTCTAATCAGCGATGCCCATACTGTAGAATTTTCCCAAGATTTTACAAACAGTATACTACCGGTAGTGAATTATTTAAGTTCTAGCTCTAGTTTGGAGCATTACTTTTGTCTAGTAGTTTTCCTTGCGCTAAAACTATTTTCCATGCATGCAATCGGTAGAATTATGGTATAGGATGTTGTGGTGCAGCTGTAGCACCAATTCACTTGTCGCTCTTGCATTCATGCATCATATTTCTCGCATATGCTTGTGGGTTGTTTGTTTATGAATGCAATTGTATCGTGTAGATTGTGACGAGTGCAACGCTTGCTCGTGTGAGGATTGTGCTCCCGACCTCTACAACCAAGGCAAGTAGATGCTACTTTGTTCATGATATCGTCCTACTATTTTTGATGCATTGTCGTGTATTTTGTAGATGCATGCGTAGGATGATACTATCGCTATGCTATGTCCTATTATGTGGTAGGGCTTTCCTTGTAGATGAAACACTGTTGGTAGATGTGCTTAGCCATGCTATGTTGAACGAGGGCTGGGCTACATCATTGATACTTGTTTTCTCAAATTATTGGTTTGTGAAAACTAAAAACAACTTAATCAATGAACCCCCTGGGTGTGATGGTATTGATAATTTTGGTGGTTTCATTGCAGAAAGGCACCTAGGTATCAAGAGAGAATGATTGGCTTCTTTATTGTGTAACTTACGTGTACAACCATGTGCCAATAATGAAATGGGCGGTTGGTTGGACTTAGTAGGTCGTGGTAACTCGAACCCGCGTATCCAGAGATGTAGAATTTTGGTAGGTTGGACCGGTGCGCGTCGGGATTGAGGAGCTACTTCCCGAACAGTCTCTTCTTGGACTTCTCCCTATCATCACCCAAAATGAGAGTGATGGTACGAGCTGGGCTGGCCAAGTCACATGGGTAAAGTGTACTAACCTCTGCAGAGTGTATAATCTAATCGATTAGCCGTGTCCCCGGTTATGGACAACTGAGTTGCTAGATATTGATTCCATGACATGTTTCTCGCTCATTCTAATTTCATAATTGTTTTAATAATGTTGGGTTAACTTAATTGGGTTCTTTTCAAGAAAATCAAAAACTGTTTATGAAAGTAGGACAAATGTATTTGCAAATGCAAGCCAGACACAGCTCCAATTGCCAAATATGCATGTAGATGTTAGTACTATTGTCTCCTTTACTAGCTCTACTTGCCATACATTCCATGTATTGACCCTTCGGGGCTGCTACATTTCATGTTGCAGGTTATTCCGATTTTGATTGATCGTTATAGGCCACGGTACTCCACTCGGCACTTGTTCACTTGTGGGCAATTTGAAGAATGGAGGATTTACTTGTTTATGTTGCTACCTGAATAATTTGAGCTAGCTTTATGCTAAGCTTTTATTGTAAAAATGGTACTCTGGATCTTTGTAGTACATGATACACGGTTATTTTGCTATGTTATCTATCTTACTCTATTGTGGGCCAATGAACCGATCCAGGGATTGGCATGTCACATAGAGGCCACGGTCTTTTCAGAACCGGGGTGTTACATTAAGAGAGCAATCATTCAAGTGGATTGGATTCATAAGAAGTATTCTAGAGATGGGAATTATCTCTATGAGGAGATCATATAGAGCTTTAGTGTTAAGCTCATTGGATTCACAAATGGATTTAGGAGGAGAAAATTATGGGTAAGAGTATAATTAGTAAAGATCATCATGTTATTACATGATGATGGATGTGAAGTAGTAGTATATCTTGGAAAGGAATTCCTTAAATAGGAATAAAGGATTATGAAATATTGAAAGTAGGAATTCTGAAGAAACCTTTAACCAAAACTATATCAAGTTATATCAAGTTCCATATCTATCTCATACTTCTAAACCCTAAAACTTAGTACTAGGAGACCATCAAAGACACGTTAGAATACAATATTAATATTTTAAACCTAGATGGAAATGTTATTCCTGATCATAAAATGAAAGGAGATGTTCTTTAACCTTGATCCTTAGCAATATTCATAAATGAACATAATTATATTAAATATTATTAAGCTCATAGTAAATACTTGTAATAGAAGCTTAAATAAATGTTACTTGGTAGATAGGCCATATGTGTAATCTAGATGATAATTACTATTAATCATTATATAATAAATTATTGTCAAGACATCAAATACACTTGAGGAGGTAGAGACCCATTATTTAATAAAACATCCATGCCTATCTTTGAAAATAAATAGAGGGTTATAAATAAAATTTGAGTGGAAATTGAATAAAAGGTATCACAAATCTTAAAACTCTACATATAAACCACCATAATAAAAGTAATAATTATTATATGATACCATATCTAAAAGAATTAATATGATCATCATTGTTTTAATAATCAAATTCATACTATAAATGGTTATTTAGATAATAGACAAACACCCTAAAACCCTAATTCTTAATAATACTATTTAATAAAACGAACCTTTTAAATAAATATAAGGTATGAAAATAAAAAAGAATATAAAAGTTGATGAGTTATAATAAACCCTGCAATATTTAATGTCTTACAAAAGTTTAGGACATTTTGAATATTAAGAAAAACATATTTGAAAATGTTTCTGAAAACAGGAAATATAAAATGATTAAGGAAAAGTAAAAACAGAACACGCGTCCTCTGGCCCGAAGCCCATTCTCTCTTTCACCTATCTATCGCCTACGAGCAGCAGCGGCAAATCTCCCGCTCACTCTGCTATGCCCCACACAGCCCACACACTGATCTAGTAGACGTTGGCGGGTGGGGCCGAAGGAGGGAACATGGGTTTGTTTCTAGAAAACTTGGGGGGGTTTTCTGCAAAATGTTCATCATCATCATCATCATCCTCACACACACATGCACCTGCGTGCGTGCACTCGATGCCATCCACTATCGTTAGCATGATTCAACTGTCGTGATGCTTGCCACCGCTCCCGACCATGTTGATAAGATCGACCATGATACACTTTCGCTTCCCATACCCATCGCATTCTCTCTCGCGCTCACTCTGGGTTTTCCCAATCGTGCCTAAACCCTAGCCACATCTCGCCATCGATTGCCGCTGTTCTGGTATGACATGGTTATACCCTACGGGTACACAATATTAGCATACTTGGTCCAGCCCAAGGAAGGCCCATAAGAATATACGCAGCCTGTGGAGATTTTCGGGTGGCCCAAGCCCATGGCATCTTCGGATCCTTGGAGAGCAAGACTAGAGTAGATAGAATATTCAAAGGGGCAAACCCTAACTTTTAACTGACTCGATCTGTTCCTGAGACCTGTCTGTCTCTATATAAAGGCTAGGAGGGCACGACGAGGAGGGCAACTTCTCACCGCATACACACCTCCATGCCCGATTACATCTGCGCACCCCTGTACTTTTCGGTTCCGTCGTAATCAAGAGAAGACAAGCAGGAGTTGGGTTTTCCCTCCGGGGGCCTGAACCTAGGTAAATCTCGTGTCCCCTGGTTGCTTGTATGTTAACTGTTGCACGATATCTAGTACCCCATCTTCTCCAAAACCCAAGCTCATAACAATGGGCATTGACGAGATCGAACCTCGTCAATTGGCACCGTCTGTGGGAATCGGGGGCGTTGATTGTGCGATCGTGATGGTCCCAACCAAAGCGATCTACAACTCCTCGGCAACGGAGAGCCATCTCCCCTTCGGTGCTTTCGACTTTGCCGCCCACTCGCCAGCCACCATGAAGGATTTCGAGCCCGTAGGCGACGGGCTCGAGATTCTGTTCGGGAGCTTCTGCTTCCAGGTGGGACAGACCGGCACTCTCCGCCTCCCAGAGTGGGTGCCACTGCCATTAATCAGGCCCGACTCGTGGGCCCTGCATCCCAACGTGCTACGCATGTCAACGCTGACAGACGAGTCATACGACAGCAGCAGCTGCAACTCAGATATGTGCGGCCCCCCATCGGATGAGGGAACCTACGGTTCCGGATCCGAAAGCTGCGGCAGCAGCGCTCCCATTCACGGGCGCTACCAGTGCGCCGTGGTCATACAAAGCGACGTGGAACAACAACCACCAGGTTCGGGTGCCCACGTACCACCACCCAACCCACAGGGTGAAAACGGAGGAAACATGAGGCAAACCACCCTCCCGCCCAACGAGGGCGACGTTGCCGCCTACCAGCGGATCAACCTCAACGAGGACGGCTGGCGCCAGGCACGCGAAGCCGTGGCGGGCAACAAGATCCTACCCGTGAATTCTTCACGGGACCTGCTGATGGCATACCACCTCCTCCTCATCGTCGAGCAAAACAGGCAGGTGAAGCTGCAAGAGGAGCTCGACAAACGCAAGCAAGCAGCCTCGGAGTCTAGCGCGCGGCGAGCTGTGCTCCCCGCCGCTGGTGGATCCATCTTGCACGGCAATCAAGCCAACAAGCATCGCTCTCGCACAGATAACATGGACCCCGCTGCACGTCGCGAGGTCACCCGAACCCTCAACACGTCCTTCATGGAGATGGACGTCAACGACACGTCATACCGAAGATGCCGCAAGCTGTGATCATGGCAGCCACCACATATCTCACGTCCCATCCACTTCCTGTGGGGGACCCAAAGAGAGCTATTCACAAGTCCGCACTAGCCGGACTCGGACTCGGACTCGTCAGAGCTGCGCTCCACAATGAGGCTCCCGCGGAGCCAAAAAAGAAAGCTGCGGTCAGATTCAACCGCAGCCCCACGCCCTCATCCGACAAGGAGGAAGACGAGCACGATCTACCTCGACGGCGCAAGAGTCCGAGACATCGCAGCCGCGACTACGACGCTCGAAGCGGCCTCGCTCAGCGCAAGGTCGACAAAGCACGTGCCAAACGCGCGTGCTTAATCGAATCCTAAGAGGATGACGATGGAGAACTCTGCGGAGCTCGATGCTTCAGCAGACCTGTTCGGCGAACATGGATGCCGAGAAATTTCAAGCTTCCTTCGGACACTCCGAAATTCGATGTGACGCAGGACCCAAAAGCCTGGCTCAGCGACCACCTGTCGTTCGTCAAGCTGCACGACGAAAATAAGAACACTGCCCTACAATGCCTTCAGCTGCAGCTGACAGGCGCAGCCCAAATATGGCTCAGCAGCCTGTCTTCAGGCTCAATCCGAAACTGGGAGGAGCTGGTGTACAGTTTCATCCGAAACTTCAAGGGCACCAGCAAGAGGCCAGCCTCGATCGAGGAGCTGCGGGCATGCACTCAACGAACGGGCGAATCCATTCGCTCGTACATCTTGCGTTGGTCCAACATCAAGAACTCCGCAGCACACATCTCCGAGGAGAGAACGATCGACGCCTTCAAGGATGGCGTTAAGCGCCCGGACTTCAAGGAAGAACTTGGGTGCGTCAAGACCAAGACACTCGACCACCTCATGGACATCACCAACAGGTGGGCAGATGGCGAGGATTCCCTCCATCGAGCGCATTCGGACGAGGAGGATGAATACGGCCACAGGCGCGAGCGCCGTAGCAAGCGAAGATCGCGACGGACCTGACATGGTTGCGGCTGGCTACACCGAACGCCGCAACGAAAGCAACCGCATCAGCGGAGGATACCATGGAAGCAACTTCCGCGACGGAGGACGCCCAACACAAACGTGGCAGCGCCACGGCCGTGACGACGAACCCTCGGCATACGACAAGTTGTCGGGCCCGTGCACCGTCCATTTCTACATCAATAAGCAGGATGGCAAAAAGAAGGCCAGCCACATGCTGAAGGATTGCCGAGAGTTCCAAAAACTCAGCAAGGGTCTCACCCAAATGCGACGCCAGATAGTGAACCCAGGATTCGGACCCGCACCTGCACCAGGTGACATCTCCCATGGAGCTCCTCCACCACCACCTGTGGGACCTTCGAATCAAGAAATCGCACCCGTGCAAAACAACGGCATAACTGGGTACCCAGCGCCAAAAGGGTCACTAATGATACAAAAGGGGTGCCCAACAAATAGGGTGCAAAAGAAGATCACCCACCAAGTAAGCCTGGATGTGACTGCTCCGCCTGCCATCCCTGAGTACCTCAGCGGCTCGGAGTCCTGCATTACATTCATTTGTTCAGATCACCCCCGCCAGATCCCTCGCACAGAACATGATGCCCTGGTGCTTGAGGCGCAGATCGGAGGGTTCGAGATGAGTCGCGTCTTCATGGACGGCGGTAGTGGCATCAACCTGATGTTCGCTAGCACACTAGTAGCAATGCGGATCCCGCTGTGCAGCTGGAACAATCCGACACAACGTTCCACGACATAGTCCCAGGGAAGGGCATATATTCCGTGGGAAAGATATGCCTCGACGTCATCTTCGGCAAGCCTGAAAACTTTCGGTGTGAGCGGCTCGAGTTTGAAGTGGTGGACTGTCCATCACAATACCACGCCATCCTCGCGCTCACTCTGGGTTTTGCCCAATCGTGCCTAAACCCTAGCCACATCTCGCCATCGATTGCCGCTATTCTGGTCTTCCCCATAGCTATTCAAGCATGCCACGAGCATCGCCATGCTCCCCTACGGTGACCAGCCGGAGGAATCGAGCCGGGGTTCTCGGAGTCCAACCCCCACATCGTTTTCTTCACCGTATCCGACGACATCTCCGCTATATGTGTCATCACAACTGTCCACTTCCGGTCTCGTCGTCACCACCAATCACACCAGAGTGAGTCTGCCGCCCTCATATACCTTCTCCCTTGCTCTATCTCGCTCTTTGCTGCCCTGCCACCATGCATTTGCAAACACTGCCGCCATATGCTGTCGGGAACCCTGTTCTGGCGACCACTAATCGGCAGCGCTACCACTGTTCGACTCGTCTTGTTGCCCTCTTTCTAGTGCACCCAACCACGCTTGGCGTCGGTGACCACGATCTGGCGGTAGAGGCTGCGCTGACGTGATTGTAACGTCGTGCTTGCGTCATCTCCCGCCTAGTCAACAATTTTGACTTGGTCAGTGCTTAGGTGGCTGATGAGGTGGTCCTGACCCCATTGGTTAGTGACTTGGGCTAGGTTTAGTCTGTGTAACAAAAGTATAGCTGTGTTAAAAAGTTAAATAAAAAATGAATAAACATAATAAATTTAATAACTTTTGTTTTATAATTTATAAAAATATGTATAATATATGAAAAATTATAGAAAAATAAAATATACCATTCAAAACTATTATTGTATATTATTATATCACCTAACTAAATATTTATTATTTATTAAGTATTTATAAAGTAGTAAATATTATATAAATCATATTTTATTATTTGAAAATCATAAAAGATTATAATATACTAAAATGATCACAAAAATAATGCCTACATGTAAAAATATAATGTTATACTTCTTAAGTAACTAAAAAATAATACTCTAATAAGTTAAATTTAAACCTATTTTCTTAATTGATAATCCATAAAAGGATGTATAAAATTGCTAATACTTTTAATATTAACCATTTAAGATCTAATAATAGTGTTAATCTAAATTAATGTTTGTTTGAAGTAAAAATGGATTAAAATATATTTTCCTAAAACTACCATTCACAATTAATGGTATTCTAGTTTCTATAAAGATTTTATCAACTATAAAATCATTAATGGTAATATTTGGACTTATTAAATAATTCTCCTATAAGTTCTTCTATAAGTTTATGAAATTATTTCAAATATATAGAAAAATCTTCACTAACTAAAGTAATACCATATCCATGTTATAAAATGTAATCACTAATTCCTAAGTGAATAAATTATCTCATTCGCTTGCAATAACAACAAACCACCACTCAAATAAGAGCATTACTATTATTATTTAACCCTATGGGGTATTATGAACTAAGAAGATGTAGTATCATCTTATACCAATGACATATAAATTTCAAATACAAGTAAGGTGTTAGTTCCATTGTAGCAATTATTTTCTTTATTACTAAGTAGAGTTAAGATAAGAGAAACTTTAATACTAGTTAACTTCGATCAAGTGTTAGTGTTTCTATTTTGTAATGTAACCTTTTCTTCAAAAGTTATTCTTTTAAGATATCTTAAAAATAATTATTAAGCATTTATATATAGGATCATTAGAATCACCCATCTATATATAACAAGTCTTTGGATACACTCCACACTTGAGTGTTCTATTATGTACTTTATTATACTTACATTTTGTTACACACACTCACAATCCTTTATAAGAAGAACAAGTTTGAAACATATCTAAAAGGGAAACACATTCTAGAGAAACCATTTCCAGTTCCCAAATCCTAGATCATCGACACTTATTACGAGAATTTGAGTTTATCAAATTGCATTACATTATTTATGCATACTGGCATCTTGCTTCTTTAAACATTAGTCCTTACCGGACCAATGATGTTGTTTTCAGATATTGGTTCTTCTATTGTCTCGAAGACCGCGAGTGCATAATCTTGCAATCACAAAAGGCAAGTTCACACTTTCTCATGTCCTTTGGTTATTTTCGATCAAAATTTGCAAATCTAGTGTTGTCATCACCTGCATTTCAAAAAGGCCAGAAAACACTATTTTCATAATAATATGATTATGGGTTATTTACCAAGAGGTCATAACCTACTATAAAAGTTCTGGTGGTAAAGGAACATATTATCTAGGACTTAACAACCAATGTCGTCAGTGATTCTTGGGTCATATAATATGCATTAACCATGAGATTTGGAATGGGACGGAGTAATCAGCTCGATATTCTTCCTTTCACATGAATGAATGACCTTATCGTGAGGCTGTAGATTCCCTAGCAAGGACTCAGCAAGGGTGGGACCTCTCAGATCCCCGCGATATTGGTGTCTAGATTATCTGTGAGGGGCTGTTAGAGGTATTTCTGCCACTTCGGTGGGGGTTGCCAGCGACATGATCTGCTCACTGGAGTCTCCAAGGGGTTACCAGGGTTATATCTGCCTATATGGGGGTTAACGGAGGAATTTCTGCTCTGAGAGTCATATTCCATGTTGGGTCACAGAGAAGGGTAGTGATTGTCTTGGATCTTAGTCTAGGTGTCATACCAAGGAAGTGTGAACGAGCCTATAACTCGGATGTGCAATAAAGATAATATCTCTCATGGGTAAAGCAACACACCTCTATAGAGTGTACAAACTATAGCATGAGCTACGAAAACGGCAGGAAAGGAACTCCACGAAAGTTCTAGTAAACCTGTGAAGGCTGACAAACATAGCCTTTGAGAATAAAAGAAATCTTTGAAGAAATGTTTACAAAAACCTGCATATCCTAAGACCTACGGTCTATGGCTGTAGATAGTGCATCAAACACTCCTTTTTAGTGAACTTGCTGAGTACGCTCGTACTCAACCGTATATTTTTAACCCTTGCTAGATTCTAAAGCCAATAAAGATGACATCAACACCAACTTATGCTCAAGGAATCATCATCAAAAGCTCAAGATCTTCAATGACTTCAATGGAGACAACATATACATCAATTGAAGTGAAAACAAAGTTCTTGATTAGATAGAAGTATAATATCTAGCCATAGAAACTACTTCGACAGACACGGTGACACTACTCGAAGGAGCGTCAGCCACGAGCTTCTAGGTGTCAACAACGCTCGCAGAAAGAGTACCAGCTGAAACCTTGGCGTTAGGGACCTCTTGACCCATGACAATTGACCGCAGTAGCTGAGAAAACTTCCTCGCTTTATTTATATAGGGTTTGAGCTCAATTTCCTTGCTGGCGTCATTGAGTGGAAGAGAAGAGCTAACCTTCTTCCAGTCTATCTTCTCGCCATGGGATAGTTCGAGTGCCATTGAAACATTCGCGCCATTATTCGCCTGCATCATACTGTACCCCATCAATCAGTTTGGGTTCGTCCTTTTTAGAGAAGATCTCGACATGAAGAGTCTTGAAAGCACGGTGGGAGCGAATCAAAAGATTGCGGCCGTGGAAACTATTCGCTTCCAGAACCCCAATGGCATCTGACAATGGATCAGATTGAAGATCCTCTTACAGGGTCAGAGACTGGCCAGTTATTTCTGCAAAGAAGGGAAATAATTCAGTACTCGATAAAGCAAAAAATGTGGCTGGTGTAACTTACTGGTTAAGGAGGAGTTCAAGGCTTCAATGCGAAGGTGAAGATCCTCGTCCCACGTAGAGACGACTTTCATTCTGTTCTGGAAATATTCGGCTTTAGCGGTGGCATCATGTTTTGCTTCTCAAGCAACAATTTCGTCTTTTTAGCTCGGCTTCCAGCTCGTCCACTCGCTGTAGATCCTGGTCCCGAATAACCGCAGGTTCCTTGGCAACGGCTACACCAAGGGATAATTATTAGGTGAGTACAATACAAGAATAAGGAAGAGTGGGTAAAAAACAAGGAGAGGACAAATCTTTGGATTCTTCGGCTTCATGGTGGATCTTGATGAAATGAGAGGCCATCTCAACCATCCTACGCATATGCGGGTACACAAAGGAGAACACATTACTCAGGGGGCTCCATCAGATAGACATCTCAATAAATGAAAAATAGTAAGGAACTTACATCTTTCATGTTGGGCTCTGAGGGATTCTCGCCGACCGCCACATCCTTGCCCGTAGCTTTATTTTTATTTAATGGTGGCTCGGGAGGCAGCGGCGCCATATCTTTTGGTTCTAGTTTAGAAGCAGCCTTTTCCAAAAGGTCGGTTGTGCCCATTGGCTGGCTCGTGGATTTTGCGGGAGGAGAGCGAGAAGAAGCACCAATTGGCGACTTTGGAGAGGTGTCCTCATCCTTGTCGCTCCTAGAAGAACATGACATTTCATTGGATGACCATCTTAAAGAGAAGGATATAAATAATGACTAGGAAGAAAGTCACTTATGAGCTGATGTCTTGCACCATCCGAAATATACCCTTGCGGTGAGGAGCAATAGAAACGGGCTTGCCATTTTGTGGCTTGGAACATGTTGAATTGTCAGAGTCTTTGACCCTTTCAACAGGCTCAACACGTTTCCGCTTGCTAGTAGCAGCAACCAACTCATAATCTTCGGAGTGGGCCAAGGGAACTGACATAGTGTCATGAGAAGAGTTGGTGGTTGAAGGCTCATCATATTCGACTATGACAGTAACCTTAGCATATCCCTCGGATACGGTGGTGCATTCGGGTAGTTCACCAGCCTCAGGTAGCGGAGGTAGAGAAAACAAATGATCATGACCATGTCAACAAGGCAAGTTGCAAGGAAAAAGTCAAATCAAAGAAAATACAAAATGAGGCATGAACAACAACAAAGTATGAAGGATAGGAATACAATAAAGCCTTTCCTCGGGTACAAGGTTTTTCTTGCTAAAGGGCTTTACCCGACAGTCAGTATGAATGGGGATTTTGTTCATCAGTGTTGTGAAGGAGCATACCCTTTTCTCCAAAATGTTAAGTGGCAGATCCTCGGGTGCAATCCTTGTTGGATCCTTCCTGCCAGTATAGGTCCACATGTCAGCCAAGCGTGCTTGGAGGGGTTGGACACAAATCCATAGAAAGTAAGTTAGGATTTGAAGACTCGAGAGTTGGTTGGTGTGCAGTTCTTCGATCCGATCCAGCAGCGACTGCACTTCCTTCATCTCTTCGGCAGAGGGGCGCTAATCCCATGAGCTAAGACTCTGGCAAGTTTTTGTCGGGTCGAAGGGGGCTAACCCGAACTTCTGACCTTCAACTTGCTGGTCCTTAATGTATAACCACTTCGTTTTCCAACCTTGGACGGAGTCCGCAGTTTTCAAGCCAAGGTAATCTACATCAGAACACACAGAAATAATGGCGCCTCTAACATCATGAACGACAATGTCAGAGGCATTGCGGCGAACAAAGTAGAAGTGTCTCCACAGGCCCTAGTGGGGATGGATCTCGAGGAAACACTGGCAAAGAGTGATAAAAAAACGATGTGGAGGATGGAGTTTGGCGTGAGCTGATAAAGTTGTACGCCATAGACAAATAGAAACCCACAAAGAAATTCGTGGGCATGGAGAGATAGGCCGTGAATAAGATAGGAAAGGAACATTACCCGCCATCCCGCTTCGGGTGCAGGCATGGTCTCGTCACCGGGCAGCTTGAACGTGCCTTCCTCCAGAAAATTAGCGTTGCAAGCTCCGCGCAGATTGCGCGCCGTGCACTTGGAGGGCACCCATCTGATGGCACGTTTCTTCTTCAATGTCACGTCAACAGCGGAGGAATCTCCCTTGGACCTGTCCATGGTGGTTCTCTATGAGAGCAGTGCAAAGGAGCAAAAAAAAGCTGGGAGGCAAAACAAACAGTGGAGCACTAGAGCGGCGGAGCAAAGGAGAACGACGATGGCAAAGAGGGAGAAGGGAAGTAAAAACCCTTAACACACACAATATAAAGAAATGTGGGGGTGAATGAGAGCCATTGATCAAGGGCAATGAAGCGCTAGAATGAAGAAGATGCTGACACGTGGCTACAGTAGGAAAGGAAAAAATCTCGTGTTGTTAAAAGTATCGCGATAAATCCATTGGCGGGCTGCACGATGCCTTGATTCTCGCGCTAGACATGCGGCCATGTGGTAACAATAACACCGCTACGCTGTTCATGCATCAGCATGCACTAGAGAAGTGGGACCCACTATTGTCATGTCCAATCGACAGAACTACAACACGCCATTTTCGTCATCAATGACGTCATGAGTGGTCAAAAAGCGATAAGGTAAAGTTCAT
This sequence comes from Avena sativa, assembly GCA_916181665.1. NCBI lineage: Eukaryota > Viridiplantae > Streptophyta > Magnoliopsida > Poales > Poaceae > Avena > Avena sativa. Next base: position 332,136,131 of record OV702283.1, read on the forward strand.
CTGAATAAAAAGCTTAGAGTCTATACTATGATGCATTCATCCGAATATAGACTCGGGGGCTACTCCCATTGAGAGCACTGTCATGCACCCGATATAATTCAGCATAACACTTTCCTCGGACGGAGGATCTACTTCGAGCCTATGCTCCGATGCAAGCACCACAACATAGCCTCGAGGGCTACTCCAATCGGGAGCGATGTGGCACACCCGATAGAACAAATCCTCCTACGGATTCGACATTTCAGCATGAAAGAGGCATAAAATTTGAGCCTACACTGAAATCTAAGTATTCGTCTATAGCCTCGGGGGCTATTTCCATCAAGAGCGATGTCGCGCACCCAATAGATAATTTGAAGCAAACATATGAGTATTACAAGCTTATATCCTCATACAGCTACTCCCATCAGGAGCACCCGATAAAAATATCAAAGAAGTCGATAACTTTAACTATTCCAATAGCCAAACAAGGCAGTCAATAAAATTTTCTCAGACCGCATCCGCCGTGATAACATGTCTGAATGTCGTGTCCATGACATGAAGGTTGTTAAAGTGTATAAGTGGATTGCACTAGCCCTTTCCATCAGTTCGGACTTTTGGTTGCGTTCTCTAGTGCATGAAGCTTGACATGGTATCAGAGCCTAAGGTCTCGAGTTCGAGTCCTGGCTTTCGCAATTTATCCTAAAATTGCTATTGACCCCTCTATGTCCACGTATAGGCCTCTTGAGTCATACGTGAGTTTCGCGCGTCGTCGCTCTCTTCCGGTTGCACGTGTTGACTTCTCCCCGTCACACGTGAGAGGGGGTGTTAAAGTGTATAATTGGATTGCACTAGCCCTTTCCATCAGTTCGGACTTTTGGTTGCGTTGGCTAGTGCATGAAGCTTGACAAAGGTAAGACCCCAGGATCTATCATGTGCGGCCTGGTAATCGCACACTAATACGCTCTGCCAATATTAAATTTGTATCTATGATGTGATGAAAAGTACCAACAGACGTGTCATGTACCCAAAATAAAAGAACTGGGATTCGGTATTCAGTAATACCTCCGCGACCCAAACTGAATTACGCCAGCAAATACCGAGTTGGAGACTTGAATTTGATGTAGGTTCATGTTGTTTTTTCCCAAGTGCAATTAATTGATTCCCGATTGAAAGTGTAAGATGGTTAACCTAGAGGGGGTGAATAGGTTTCTACAAAATTCTTTGTAATCTTTTGCAAGTTTTAGGATTTGCGGAATATAAGTGAGCCTAAATGCAAACTAGGTGAGGCAACCTAGATGATGATACAAGATACTTCAAGTTCGAAGGCTATCACAAGGTAAACAACACAAGTAAGAGATAGGTTAAGGAATAACCGAAGCACGCGAAGACGAAGACGTATTCCTATGTTCACCACCTTTGGGAAGGGGACTACGTCACATTTGAGAGGTGTGAGGTTCCACGAAGGATTCCTCAAATGCCACAAAGGCTCACCTTCTTCTCCGATCCTATCCCACGAAGTAATAGCTCACTTACTCGTGATAGACTTTAAGGTAGTCTCCAAACCCTCACAAACTTTACACGGATCAAATCACAAGCCGAATGCCTCCGGGCAACCCTAGCCGCCTAAGGTTTCCCAAAAACCCAAGAGTAACGAGCTAACTTGATGAACTCAAGGGGGAATGAACTTTGGCTTGGTGGAAACATAGATCGGGACCTCCTCTTCCTTTCTATCAAGGGGATTTGGATTTGGTTGGGTAGAAAGGGAGATCCTCAAGCTTTTGTGTTTCAACAATGGAGAGAGAGAGCTTCAAGAAATGAATGTTAGCTGAAATGCCTAACCTGTTAGTGGATAAGAAAGTGGTATATATAGTATAGGGAGAAAAAGATCCGTTTGGGGTTCTTGTGACAAAACCAGCAATAAGTTCGGTCGGACCGGTTCGTACATCGGAAGTTTCGGTGACAGCCCCGACCGGACTCGACGCTGAAAGTTCCGGCGACGACCGAAAATCTTGGCGAGCCACCGAAAACAGATGCAGTGAGATGTTTTGGAGCTCACCGAGAATTTCCGGCAGCGACCGGCAATTCCAGCGACAGCACCGGTGGCGCCGGCACTCCTGCCGGTTTCGCAGTAACCCTCTTAGGCTCATTTTTCATGGCGATTTTCTTTCTCTCCTCGAATGTGTGTGTGGATGTGGATAATGTGATGTATATTTGGTGTAGAACAACCCCAAAGAGCGCATCGAGATCACCCCTCTTAATAGTGCGATGTTTCCTATTTGACTCAAAAGTAAATAAGAGAATAAGAAATAAAACCACCGGCTCTTCATATAGAAACGAATGGGGGTCACACATCGCCTTTCATCATCAACTATGGACTATCACCTATAGATAAGCTAGTAGAAACATTAGTCCGCTCTCTAGCTTCGATATCATAGTTAACCAAAATACTAGATAAGGTCTATTTGTCCTTTCAATCTCCCTCTTTTTGGTTAACGATGACAAACCGAGCTAGAGTCAAATAAAGATATTATGATATGATTAGATACACGGATATCTAGCACACAATAACAAGCATATAATCATGGGAAATCCAAGTACAATAAAAGAACTTCAAATTCGTCCAGACACACACACAAGTAGTTTGATAGAGCAAATAAGAGCACAAGCCCATGAGAGGCAAACGAACAAAGGAGGGCTTGTGCATGAGGTGAATCATAAAAGAAGCGACTCTACTCTCTCTCCCCCTTTGGCATCGAGACCAAAAATTAAGAAAGGAGTAGAGAAAATGATCTATCCAGGCAAGTTATCCTCATCGTCACCATCATCGGCTTCTTCTTCCTCCTCGTCTTCGTCTTCTTCATCCTTGGCCTCTTCGTCGTCCTCGTCCTCATCCTTCTCATCATTCCCTGTAGGAGTAGCCTGACACTGAGAGGAGCTGGAAGTGGCAAACCCAGGGAACATAGAAGGATCAAAGCCCCGAAACTTGTCCTCATCCAGTGGTGTCTTCTCGAAGTTGACATAGGGGACATGAGCCAAAGCATTGCCCACGTCTAGCACTGGGTGACTGTTCTGCCAAGAAAGCATTGTGCTGCCTCCTATTCTCTTGACTGAGCCCCAGGCTGCGATGGGCAACATCATATGAAGAGCGACACATATCCCAAAGGCTATTGAAGAAACGGACAAGTCCTTTCTTGTGGGGAATGATACGTCAGAAACGTATCTATAATTTTTGATGTTGCATGCTTGTTTAGTATCTACTTTGCTTTGCTTTGTCCATACTTTGGGGTGCTTTTCATATGTTTTTGGTACTAACCTATTAACAAGTTGCCATAGTGCCAGTTGTCTGTTTTCTGCTGTTTTTGGTTCCAGAAAAGCTAGTAAGGAAATATTCTTGGAATTAGATGGGACAAAAGCCAAAGTCCGTATTTCACCGAGGAGAACACAAAGCCGAGAGGAGAGACGGAGGGGCGCCATAGGGAAGCAGCACTCCTAGGCGCGGGCCCAACCTAGGCCACGCCTGGGCAGGGTGTGGGCCCGCTGGACGCCTCCCAGCCTCGCCTCTTCGCCTATAAGAATCCCCTGATGCCTAAACCCTAAGCACCCGATCAATATTCCACAAAACCGTCTATAGCCGCCACCACCATCGTCCCTGGATCAGGGGGATCTGAAGCTCGTCCCGGCACCCTGCTGGAGGGGAGATCATCCCAGAGGCCTTCTTCTTCATCATGCCAGCCTCCGGTATGAAGCGTGAGTAGTTACACCTTGGACTACGGGTCCATGTAGTAGCTAGATGGTTGTATCTCCTCCTTGTGCTTTCATGTCTATATCTTATGAGCTCCGTTCATGATCAAGAACTCATCTATTTGTAATCATGCATGTTGTGTTTGCGGGGATCCAATGGATATTGAGATTACTATGTCAGATCGATTAATGGTTTTGTCTTATTGATTCTATAATGTTTGTGTTGTTTGTGATCTTGTATGCTCCGATGTTAGTAGCTATCTTGGCCAAGTAGTTGCTAGTGACTCCAAGAGGGGGTATTTATGCTCGATAGTGGGTTCATGCCTCTATTTAATCAAGGGAAGTGACAGAAATCTCTAAGGTTGTAGATGTGTTGTTGCCACTAGGTAGAAAACAACGGTCTCTTGTTCATGGAACAAGTGGATTGTTTACCTTACACACTTTGCTTAAAGCAGTTGTCTGTTGCTTGCAACTTAATACTGGAGGGGTTTTAGATGATAACCCAAAGGTGGACTTTTAGTCATAGATGCAATTGGATGGCGGTCTATGTATCTTGTTGTATTGCCCAATCGAATCTCATAGGATCTTTATGTCTAGTATTGCATTGTTATGCCTTGATCAGTCCTGTCAATTGCCCTGATGTAATTTGTTTACCCAGCATGCCATGTTTGTTTATCTAAGGAGAACACCTCTAGTGAAACTATGGACCCTGGTCCAATCTTTACCATTGATACATCTTCCACTATTATTGTTTACTTGCTGCAAACCATCATCACCTTCCACACCATACAGTTAATCCTTTGTTACAGCAACCGGTGAGATTGACAACCTCACTGTTAGTTGGGGCAAATTCTTGAGTTTGTGTTGTGCAGGTTTCCACGTTTATTGCAACACCTTTGAGACATTTCCTTCCTCCTACTGGTTTGATAACCTCGGTTTCTTACTGAGGGAAGACTTGCTGCTGTGCTGCATCATACCTTGCTCTTGGGGTTTCCCGACGAAGCGCTCCACGTTGACGCAGTGCCATCAAGATTTTCTGGCACCGTTGCCGAGAAGGCTAAGGACGTCTTCACAAGGGGAGTCCTCCACAACTTTTTTCTTTACTTTTTTTTTGGTTTTCTTAGTTTATTTTGCTTGGTTTTGTTTGTATCTTTTTATCAAAAACTCCAAAAAAATAGTTTAGTTTGGTTTGCTTTCTCTTATCAAAAACACAAAAAAATTATCTCCTACTCTAGTGGCCACCTTTCTCTATCTCACCATGTTGTTCCCTAAGTTCACCCTGAAGGACCTTTCGATTGGTAGTGGCTCTATAATTGGGAAAGAAAATATTGAAGAATTCTTTAATCATGTTAGCAAGCATGAGGATATTGAGGATAGATCTATAGCAGAACTTGATCCTAATTGTGAAATTGATGCAGCTTCTTTAGTTCATATGTTGGAGGCTAGGTTTGTTAGCCTTAACCCCATGATGCAAATTTTGTGCCTAAAACTAAAAGAAGAAAAGAATGCTGAAAAGAGAGAATTTATTCTTGAAACTTTACTAAAAGAGTTCCATGATGTTGCTAAGGAAGCCAAAAAGGTCTTTGAGCGTTTTAATATGCTAGGCTCATGTGTAGATGTTGTGGGTACTTTAGATAAAACCAAACCTATAGAGGAATTTAAGATACCCATACCCTTTAAGCTTGTTGGGATGCATGAAGCCTTTGAAAAGAATTTTGATTTGATTGTTCCTGAAAATCCTTTTGATGAAAGTAGTGAACCAAAGAGAGATGAGAAGGGATTCTACAAAAATCATTTGGATGAGATACCTTTCATAGTTGAAGACTTTGCAAGTATTGATTTTAATGCTTCTTCATTTGAAAATACTTGATTTCTTGCTTCTTGTGCCGAACTTAAAGGCGTTAAAGAAAAGTACTTGTTGGGAGATAACCCAAGAGTTTTCTTGAGTCTTGGAAATTATTACTTCAGTAATGACATCTCCTTATCCTTTTTTTCTTTTTGTGCCAAGAATGACCTCTAATGAGAGGGAAGTAAGATTTGGGGAGTTGCTGTCCCGAAAAAGATTTTTGTCCTCCACCATAAAAATTCGTGAGGAGTCTCTGTAAATCGGATTGAGCTGAAAATTTACTAATAAATCCCCCAGTATGTTAGCTAACTTTCATTAGTTCAACACTTTTTGATTTGAGAACAAAAGGTCTTCGAAACAATCGGTTTCTACCTGCTGGTATGTTTTGACAGATTTCTGCCATTATTTGCATTTGTTTCTTATTGATTCCTTTTTGGGTTCTTTTTGGGAAATTGAGCTTTTTGAAGGAGTTGCTACAGTAGCTTGTGTTTTTAGTGAACGTTTTGCTGTTCTAAAGCTAAACCCAAGGGTCTATTATCTTTTGAATACACTAATGTTGCTAATGAAGATTGTGTGAAGTTTTGTATGAAGGAAAATTTTAGGTGTAGAGAGAGAATGATGTAATGAGATGAACAATGGACAAAAGCTCAAGCTTGGGGATGCCACCTCGGTGTCACCCCAAGAAATATCTAAGAGGTACAAGCGTCAAAGCTTGGGGATGCCCAAGGCATCCCCTTCTTCATCAATAAAAAGCTCAGGTCTTTCTAGACACTTCGTTTTTATTATTTCATGCATTGTTGTGTTGTTCTTGGAGTGTCTTAGTTTTCGGTTGCTTTGCTTAGTTTGTTTAGTTTGATTGAATAAAGTAGTTTGGACCCCCGTTCTCGTTGTGTTGTTTCAAATAAGTTGATTGGTGTTGGAAAGGAGTAGAAAGTTCTTGCTTGAAAGTGCAATAGGAGCTTGCATTGACTGTGACTTAGACTTTAGAATGTCATGCTAGGTGTTGTTTTGACCTTATGCTTAGTGATTATTGCTGTAGCATGACTTTTTCCAAACAATTGGGATTGCTTAGTGTGCCTTGAAAGAATCATGCGTTGTTTTAGCATGCAAAAGCATAGTATTGTGGTGTTCTTCTTTGATGTTTTGTTTGGGTTGACTTGTCACATGCTCACACCATGTTATGAATATGAACAATTCATCATAGCCTCTATGATAATTTAGTCTTTGACTTTTAGTACCACCCTATGCTTTGATTAGTAATGTTTTGTCGCTCTGCATGATTAAGGCCATTATTGCTCTCTTAGTTGGTTGCTCCCAGTCTTTTGGCAGCCTCCACTTGTATGAGTAAGCTCTACTCATGCTTCCAACTCCCAAGAAACCAAGTTATTCCAAAGTGTCCACTATAAATTCCTATGCATGGTGTGCTAAACCAGTCCAAGTATATTCTTGTTTTTAGCTATCTTCTAATTAAGAAGTGTTTTGTTATGTGAAAACTTAGTGATTAAAGCTCTCACGAACTTGATGGCACACTTTATATTCCTTGCCCCTAATAAACTTGAACCATTTTGTCATCTATGTTGTATATGCTTGCACTTATACGCTGGAATTAGCAGAACCATGTTGTCATGTGTAACGTTTTCAACATTGCACTTGTACTTTGTACACAGTTGATATCATGCTCTTTTGTTTATGGATGTCACCGGTGTGAAATAAAAAGGGAGCTTGTAAGTCCATGAAGTTATGTATTTTGTGTTAGAGAAACGCCTAGGATTCTAGCCTAAGCCATGCCTAATCATTGTGGAAACTTGCAGCATCACCATAATGAGCAATCTGTGAAGCATCCTCAATAAAAAACCTATGCAAATAGCAAATAAAAAGATCGCAGAGATGATCATTGTCTGCTTGCCTTGTCATTTTGGTTATGGGATAGATCATGTACCATGTGCAAGGGGTACCCCGTTGGTGGTTCTCTATGATACACATGTACCTACTATGACAAGAACTTACAGGTGACTAAAGTTGAGTAGCACGAGGTGCGGCCCTCGTATTCAAGGGACATGATATTGCCAACTTATACTTTGTCAAGCATATACTCCATAGTTTGTTCACTTTAATCTTAATCACTTCAAGATGCTTATGATAGGGGCAATGAGAGCTTAAAGCTAACAAGTACCATAATTTTTGGAAGCTCTTTTTGAAACTTGAAATCCCTGCTTCCCTTTGAAGGGCCTTTCTTCCACTATTATATTGAGTCTCCACCTTCTACCTTTTAGGCACCAGTTAAGAGAGCATAGTTGCCATTCTTAATTCTATGTGCATTGTCCCAAAACTTATTGATTGATGCATATTTTTGATATTGCTTGTTCTTGTGTTATTTGTATCTATTCACTCTTATGGACTTTGAAGGTGTCCTATGCATCTATTTGCTACTCCATGAGGGACAAGCTGAATGCCACTATGCCATGTTTTCTGTATGTGAAACAAACAAACGTTTTTCAATGCATGTTATTCTTGATCTTTGTTTGTATCCTTTCATGTTGCATGCATAGTTATGTTATCTTATTGTTAGAACTCCATATTTCATGCACATGTTTAGAGTTCTTTGATCCCAGCTTTCAATGCTTGCAAATGGTTTGATCTTGGTTTTGATGGTGCATGTCACCTCAAAAATTATTCTTTTTATCACTTACCTACTCGAGGACGAGCAGGAGTTAAGCTTGGGGATGCTTGATATGTTAGAAACGTATCTATAATTTTTGATGTTCCATTCTTGTTTAGTATCTACTTTGCTTTGCTTTGTCCACACTTTGAGGTGCTTTTCATATGTTTTCTGGTACTAGCCTATTAACAAGTTGCCACAGTGCCAGTTGCCTGTTTTCCATTGTTTTTGGTTCCAGAAAAGCTAGTAAGGAAATATTCTCGGAATTTGACGGGACAAAAGACAAAATCAATATTTCACCGAGGAGAACACGGAGTCCAGAGGAGAGACGGAGGGGCGCCACAGGGCGGCTGCACCCCTAGGCGCGGGCCCATCCTAGGTCGCGCCTGGGCAGGGTGTGGGCCCCCAGGCCGCCTCCCAGCCTCGCCTCTTCGCCTATAAGAAGCCCCCGAAGCCTAAACCCTAAGCACACGATCAATATTCCACGAAACCGTTTGTAGCGGCCGCCACCATCGTCCCTAGATTGGGGGATCTGAAGCTCTTCCCGGCACCCTGCTGGAGGGGAGATCATCCTGGAGGCCTTCTTCATCATGCCAGCCTCCAGTATGAAGCGTGAGTAGTTCCACCTTGGACTACGGGTCCATGTAGTAGCTAGATGGTTGTATCTCCTCCTTGTGCTTTCATCTCTAGATCTTGTGAGCTCCGTCCATGATCAAGATCTCATCTATTTGTAATCATGCATGTTGTGTTTGCGAGGATCCGATGGATACTGAGATTACTATGTCATATTGATTAATGGTTTTGTCTTATTGATTCTATCATGTCTGTGTTGTTTGTGATCTTGCATGCTCTCTGTTGTTAGTAGCTATCTTGGCCAAGTAGTTGCTAGTGACTCCAAGAGGGGGTATTTATGCTCGATAGTGGGTTCATGCCTCTATTTAATCAAGGGAAGTGACATTAATCTCTAAGGTTGTAGATGTGTTGTTGCCACTAGGGAGAAAACAACGGTCTCTTGTTCATCGAACAAGTGGATTGTTTACCTTACACACTTTGCTTAAAGCAGTTGTCTGTTGCTTGTAACTTAATACTGGAGGGGGTTCGGATGATAACCCAAAGGTGGACTTCTAGTAATAGATGCAGTTGGATGGCAGTCTATGGCCCAGTTCTTTTGACGGCTTCTCCGATAAGCTGCCCTACCCCCAGCTTTCTGGGGAAGCCGGTTCAAGAAAAATATGAGGCTTCTAAAGTGGTTAAGGCTAAACTGATTTGGAAGCCTCGGAAAATTTTGAAACCGGCTTCCCCAGGAAGCTGGGGGTAGGGCGGCTTCTCGGAGAAGCCGCCAAAAGAACTGGGCCTATGTATCTTGTTGTATTGCCCAATCGAATCTCATAGGACCTTTATGCCTAGTATTGCATTGTTATGCCTTGCTTAGTCCTGTCAATTGCCCTGATGTAATTTGTTTACCCAGCATGCCATGTTTGTTTATCTAAGGAGAACACCTCTAGTGAACTATGGATCCCGTTCCAATCTTTACCATTGATACATCTTCCACTGTTACCGTTTACTTGCTACAAACCATCATCACCTTCCACACCATATAGTTAATCCTTTGTTACAGCAACCGGTGAGATAGACAACCTCACTGTTAGTTGGGGCAAAGTCTTGAGTTTGTGTTGTGAAGGTTTCCATGTTGCTTGCAACACCTTTGAGACATTTCCTCCCTCCTACTGGTTTGATAACCTTGGTTTCTTACTGAGGGAAGACTTGTTGCCGTGCTGCATCATACCTTGCTCTTGGGGTTTCCCGACGAAGTGCTCCACGTTGACAAGCTGGGAGGTGCATGGCTGGGCTCACTGGGGTAGCACTGAAGAATTTGGTTGTCACTGAAAGCCTTCTCAGAGTGAATGCGGAAGCCAGAGACACGGCCAGGAGTGTAACCCAAGGCATTGCAAAAATCAACAAAGGAGGCCGAGTATGGCTTGGTGCCGGTCATCCAAGTGACAGTGCGAGCAACATCAGTGTGGAAATAAGCAGTGCAGAAGAACTGGCGAATGACATCTGGCATGAGCTTAACTTTGATAGTGGCAAGGTCATAGACATCCATCCCCTTCAGGGCAACATCAACATGCTCAAAATCTGTAGAGAGGTAGTGTGCATAGTGATCCTCATTGAGATACCTGGGAGGAACAAAGAAACCCCGCCGCATGCAAGATGGCTCATTATAGAAGTCATCCCAAAAGAATTTCCGAGTGTCAGTCCAATAGAGTTTATCAGAAGCAAGATAGGTCATGTTGGGAAACCAGTACGGATTCTGACTCCTCAAGTCCATCCACTCATTCATAGAGATGTCTGAAGCAGTATTGTAGTTGGGGTATCCTCTTCTTCAGTAGGGCCAAGACTGGACTTGCCCTTGGGAGCGGACCTACCGGCAGAGGCTTTCTTCTTGGAAACTGTCTGACCACTAGCAGAACTTGAACCTTCTGCGGCACCAGCTGCTTCTTGATGCTTAGTAAGGCGAGAAACAGGAGGAGGAGCCCGATGGATATCAAGATTTCTCTTTTTGCCGGTGTCTTTCTCAAAATCGCTGTGGTCGAACGGTGCACAAGGAGCACACAAGAACGGAAGGCAAAGACAAGAAAATGAGTGTATATGCCATAGAAGAACTTACGAGAACACAGAATCATGTTTGGGCAAGCGCATGGACAAAATACGGAATGGATAGGACTTTCGGCTCTAGGTACGGCGGCGCCGTCCTAGCCACCGAAAAGGTCGGCAATGGTTTCGACGGACCGGAAGCTCGACCGAAAATTCTGGCTAGAGTTCCGGTCGACCGGAATAGCGACCAGAAATTTCGGCGGCTGTGTCAGCGAGACCGGGGCTAGGACCGAAATCTTAGAGCAATCTCAGTAGGTAACTGTCCATGACTTAGTACTTGCACAAAAACAACTTGTAGGAAAAACAGGGTGATACTATGGGGTAGAGAGAACCAAGGTAGCACTAGCTTGGTCATGAAAACTAGGGTTTCACTACCAACAAGATGAAAATGAGAACAAAGGGAAGCAGGAGATGAAAGAGCACAATACCCTCGGATTCCGAAGAAGAAGCCATGCCCTCCCTTGCCAAAGAAGGGCAAGAAGAAAGCACCACACGAGAAGAGAGAGAAGACTCCCCGATTTCCTAATGCGGGCAAGGAGAGAGAAAAACCTCCGGTGAGAAGACTTGTGGAGGCCCGATCTACAACTTGGAGGAGTGGGGAGGGATTTGGGTGGAGGGAAGGGCCTATGGGGGGTGGGGAAGCTTGGGGCAGTGACCATGAAGGAGGGGAAGGCGTGGGGAAGAAATAAGAAAGAGATTGGAACTGCCCCACACGCGGGCTATAAATACCCACATAAAGAATTTTTTGGCAATAAGTCCGGTCGGACCGGCGCCCACGCCGAAATTTCCGGCGAGAGTATCAGCGAACCGGGACAGTGGCCGGAATTTCCGGTGAAGACCAGAATTTTCGGCGGCGAACCAAAGCAGTGTTCTGTAAGGATTTTTGGTCGGCTGCCAGAAATTCTGGTGGTCGCCGGAATTTTCGGTCACCAGGCCGGCAGACCGGATTTTTTTCCAAAAAAGTTCAGGACAAGATGTATATGTGGAAAAGTACAGGATATATTCTGAGAAATCATATGAGCATATACACTAGATCCAAATGAAAACCAGATGTAAGCAATGTCCATTGGAATAGGAATAAAGAAATACGGAGAGCAAACATGGACATAGGATTTAGCATTGAACATCAAAGCACCCAATACACACAACAAACCATTTTGCGGAGGATTTCTCCCCCTATGTTTAAGCACACATGTCATGGCGCCTCAAAGATAGATGCTTGGACCCATATCATGACACGAGATCAATTTATGTTGCACACATAGGTATGCATCAAACCAAGGCATGGTAAGATGGCTATCCCTACATGTGCTACGCGACTAGGCTACATAGTACGTTAAGAGCAAGAATATAGTGCAAGAAGTAAATCAATCCAAGTTTTGAGGATCTAGGATACCGAGTTATCGCCTCAACATGACAAACCGGGCTTCATCCAAAGGCTTCGTGAAGATATCGACCAATTGGAACATCGTACCTACATGAGTGAGATTGATGTCACCATTTGCGACATGGTCACGTAGTAAGTGGTGGCGAATGTCAATATGTTTGGTGCGATAATATTGGATGGGGTTATTGGCGATCTTTATTGTGCTTTCATTGTCACATAGAAGAGGCACCATACCAAGAGACACACCATAGTCTTTCAAGGTTTGCCTCATCCATAACAATTGAGCACAACAAGATGCCGTGGATATGTATTCGCCTTCAGCGGTGGATAGGGCTGTGGAGTTTTGTTTCTTGGAATACCAACTCACCAACGACCGTCCAATGAATTGGCAAGCCCCGGAGGTTGATTTACTGTCAACCTTATCACCTGCCCAATCGGCATCCAAATAGCCAACAAGCTCAAAGGTTGTCCCCTTTGGATACCAAAGCCCGAGAGTAGGAGTGAGAACAAGGTACCTAAAAATCCGTTTGACCTCCATCAAGTGGTACTCCTTGGGAGCGGATAGAATACGAGCACACATTACAACACTTAACATGATATCTGGCCTAGAAGCACAAAGGTAGAGCAAGGAACCAATCATAGAGCGATATACCTTTTGATCCACGTCCTTCTCACCAACTCCAAGACCAAGTTGCCCATTTAGTGGCATGGGTGTCTTCATGGGATTATCCTTGGCCATCTCTAACTTATTCAACATGTCCTTAATGTACTTCTCTTGGGAGATGAAAGTTCTTTGAGGAAGTTTCTTTATAATGAATCCTAGAAAGAACTTCAACTCCCCCATCATGGACATCCTAAATTTCGAAGTCATCAACTCAGCAAAAGCTTTGTTGTGAGATTCATTAGGTCCACCAAATATAATATAATCAACATAAATTTGAACAATGAATAAGCCACCCCTTTAACCCGTTTTGTGAAAAGGGTGGAATCGACCTTACTCACGCTAAACCCATCCATGAGTAGGAAATCCGTAAGGTGCTCATACCAAGAACGAGGAGCTTGCTTTAGTCCATAGAGAGCCTTATGGAGTAGATACACATGGTTGGGATAGCGTGTGTTTTCGAAACCCGGGGGTTGAGCCACATATGCAACCTCTTTCAAGGAACCATTAATAAATGCACTTTTCACATCCATTTGATAAAGTTTGAAGTTATGAAAATATGCATAAGCAAGCAAGAGACAAATAGCTTCAAGACGAGCAACGTGCGCAAAGGTGTCCTCATAGTCAATACCTTCTATTTGGGCATACCCTTGCGCCACTAACCTTGCTTTGTTTCTTGTGACGGTTCCATTTTCATCTTGCTTGTTCTTGAACACCCACTTGGTCCCAATGACATTGATGTGATGATCTTTAGGCCTCTCCACTAGATACCAAAATTCATTGCGGGTGAAGCACTCGAGTTCTTCTTGCATGGCAATGACCCAATCCGGATCCTCCAGAGGCTCATGAACCTTGAGAGGCTCAAAGTTGGGCACAAACGCATGATGCCCATAAAACTAGGTTGTGAGGTTCTTCTTCTTGGCACAAGTTTTGATCTCTCTTGATATTCTTCCAATGATATTATTGACTTGGAGTCCACTTGCAATGGAGGCGGCCTTGATCTTCCGAATTGTGCCTTCATGATCAACAAATTCATCTTTTGAGGGGCCTTGATCATTGACACCATCTTGAGCTTGACCTTGGGATGGAGGAGTTTGATCTTCTATTTGGTCTTGCTCGACAGGTTGAGGGCTTGGTTCTTGTTCTTCGGCTTGCATGTCATCTTGAGTGAGATGTTGATCTTGTGGTGCATTTGATGGCTCAACTTTGGTAGAGCTTGGATCTTCTAGAGTTGAGCTTGATTCTCCCCCATCATCTTGTTGAGCATTAATGTGAGACTCGGTGGGCAAGATATGCCCAATACCCATCAACTTGATGACTTGAGAGGAATCTCCATCACCTACATCATGTGAAACAACTTGCACCTCATGGGGGCCATTATTCTCCAAAAAAACTCCACGTCACAAGATACTTGAACACAACCATTGCCTTTGTTGTAGTATATCTATAGGCATGAGAGTTTTCCACATAACCAACAAAGATACCCTCTATAGTTCTGGATTCGAATTTACCAAGATTTTCTTTCTTGTTCTAGACAAGGCACTTGCACCCAAAGACACGGAAGTAATTGACGTTGGTTTCTTATTTGTGAGAATCTCGTACGGAGTCATGTCAAAGGGATCTCGGAGGAAGAGTCGATTCGTGTAGTGAAACACGGTAGCAATGGCTTCTCCCCAAAAGTTGTGTGGTGACTTGAATTCACTCAACATTATTCTTGTCATATCAATAATTGTATGATTCTTCCTTTCAATAACACCATTTTGTTGAGGGGTATAGGGAGCTGATAATTCATGCTTGATCCCCTCATCTTCAACAAACTCTTGCATGGTGTAGTTCTTGAACTCGGTGCCATTGTCGGTTCTAATGGTCTTGATCTCCACTTCATGAGTGTGTTGAGCTTGCTTGGCAAAGATGAATTCCTTGTAGGTCTCATGCTTTGACTTGAGGAGAAATACCCAAGTATACCTTGAGTAATCATAAAAAATGACAAGACCATATCTTCTTCCACCAAGAGAGTCATACGTTGAAGGCCTGAAGAGATCCAAATGGAGAAGCTCCAAGGGTCTTGACATGGCCACCTTGGTTAGGATGATGCTTCCCAATTTTCTTTCCTGAAATGCAAGCACTACACACACGATCTTTCTCAAAGGAGACATCGGTTAGTCCAACAATATGCTCACCCTTTAGGAGTAGATTGAGATTTCTCATGTTGACATGGCCTAGGTGACGATGCTAGAGCCATCCCTTATCAGCTTTGTCCATTATACATGTGGGAAGGGATTGGCTCTCTTCCAAGAGATCGACCACATAAAGGTCGTCTTCCACATGCCCAACGAGGACCAAACTGAGATCATCACTCCTAAAGACTTTCACAAAAGTTTTCGAGAAATAGGAATCATAACCGGCATCCGCAAGATGTTTAATAAAAATTAAGTTATATCCAAGGTTTTCAACAATGAAGATGGTCTCTAGGGACAAAGCCTTGGTGGTGGAGGGGTTAACCTCTTGGGTGCCCGATCTTCACGGATCTCGTGGTCAAATCGATGGGAAAGCGAGGGGAAAGGGAGAAGGTAGCGGAAGCGAACACACACCTCGCGAAGAACACGATGAACACACGCAAAAACTCACACGATACAAGGCCGATTGCTCTCGAACGGTGGCCACCGGTCCGATAGAATCCTCGCAAGGAAAGATCGGTCAACGTGCTCCCTCAAATCCACATCGGAGAGGGAAGAACACCTTGGGGAGGGTCTTGACAACTTGGAGACGAGACAATGAACTCCAAGGCCTTGTTCAACGATGGATGCGTGATGCAAAGTCCAATCGAGGTTGGTGACGATAGTCGGTCCCCTTGGTAAAGGGGATGAGGCAAAACTAGAGATTCCACAATGGGGGTTGTCTTTAGTCTATCATCTATGCCTAAGGGATACATGAGGGGTGGGGGCTCTATTTATAGGCCAACCACATAAACAAGGGTAGTTTGGGGATAAACTAGGCGAATAGGTAAGTAAAGGGGGATACATGGGCTGTGGCCCAACTAGTGCGCGCAGGCACTGCCAGGAGCGGTAGTACCGGACTTGGGACCGGTAGTACCGCTTGGTTCGGTAGTGCCGCTCTGGGACCGGTAGTACCGCTTGCGGTCCTGGAGCATCAGCTGGAGCCGTCTATAGCGAGCGGTATCAGGGGACGGTAGTACCGCTGACCGGTAGTACCGGGTCCAGATCCGGTAGTATCGCCGGAGACAGAGAGTATTTGGCTTCTGTTGGCGTCGTCTGTTGGTGGCGGTAGCAAGGGGCAGTAGTGCCGCCGGGCGGTAGTACCGGTCGCCAGGTCCGGTAGTACCGCTAGCGACAGAGAGCATTTGGCGATCTGTCTTCTTCCGCCTCCTCTTCCAAGCCTCCGTCTTGTCGGGCTTGATGCTCCGGGCTTCCTCCCTTGCCTCCGTACTTGTCAATGTGAACCTATCATGCATATGTGACGGAGTATGAAGTAGCATACCATTCAATAGGGTAGGAAGGGGGCTCGCATAGAGGAACAGATTCACCTTTGGAGTCCATGACGACTTGGCATAAGTTGGAGACCTTGATGTAGTAACGATGATGATGCAGCCCGACCTATGGTCGTTACCACATCTTGGTCTCCAACTTACGCCAAGTCGTCATGGACTCCAAAGGTGAATCCGTTCCTCTATGCGAGCCCCCTTCCTACCCTATTGAATGGTATGCTACTTCATACTCCGTCACATATGCATGATAGGTTCACATTGACAAGTACGGAGGCAAGGGAGGAAGCTCGGAGCATCAAGCCCGACAAGACGGAGGCTTGGAAGAGGAGACGGAAGAAGACAGATCGCCAAATGCTCTCTGTCTCCAGCGGTACTACCGGATCTGGCGACCGGTACTACCGGCCTGCGGTACTACCGCCCACTACTACCGCCCCATACAGACGACGCCAACAGAAGTCCCAGGACTGCAAGCGGTACTACCGGATCTGGACCCGGTAATACCGGTCAGCGGTACTACCGGACCCAAGTCCGGTACTACCGGTCATGTGTGCCTGCGCGCACCTGCTGGGCCTTCGGCCCATGTACCCCTCTAGCTCGTCCAAACCCTAGTTTTATCCCTAAACTACCCCTGTTTATGTGGTTGGCCTATAAATAGAGCCCCCACCCCTCATGTATCCCTTAGGCATAGATGATAGACTAAAGACAACCCCCATTGTGGAATCTCTAGTTTTGCCTCATCCCCTTTACCAAGGGGACCGACTATCGTCACCAACCTCGATTGGACTTTGCATCACGCATCCATCGTTGAACAAGGCCTTGGAGTTCATTGTCTCGTCTCCAAGTTATCAAGACCCTCCCCAAGGTGTTCTTCCCTCTCTGATGTGGATTTGAGGGAGCACGTTGACCGATCTTTCCTTGCGAGGATTCTATCGGACCGGTGGCCACCGTTCGGGAGTAATCGGCCTTGTATCGTGTGAGTTTTTGCGTGTGTTCATCGTGTTCTTCGCGAGGTGTGTGTTCGCTTCCGCTACCTTCTCCCTTTCCCCTCGCTTTCCCATCGATTTGACCACGAGATCTGTGAAGATCGGGCACCCAAGAGGTTAACCCCTCCACCATCTGGTATCAGCAGCTTTTGGTTGCCACGGATTTCTCATCGATTTGGTCTTTTCCCCATAAATTCAAAAATTCCACCAAAAACAGCCCCAATTCGTGTTTTGGATCGATCTGTGATTTGAGTGCGTTTTGG
The DNA here is from genome assembly GCA_916181665.1 of Avena sativa. Lineage (NCBI taxonomy): Eukaryota > Viridiplantae > Streptophyta > Magnoliopsida > Poales > Poaceae > Avena > Avena sativa. The sequence goes on from OV702283.1 coordinate 332,153,810, forward strand.
TAGGTTTTGATCCGTGGATTACTTGCTAAACTTGTTGATCTACCTTTCTTTGCGTTCCCATGGCCTAATTCCTTGATTTCCCCCTTCGATTTGGTGTTTTTCTTGAAGATTTTCCGCCCAAATCACCCCAAAATCGCGAAAACGCGTCAAATCTGGGCATCCCAGGTCCAAGCGGTACTACCGGGTCAAAAATCCGGTACTACCGCACTTAACCGGTACTATCGGGCTCAAAAATCCGGTACTACCGCCCTATACTGATAAAAAACAGCAAGTTCCAGATTTCAGCCCCTCACCGTTTTGAGCATAACTTTTGCATTCGAACTCGGATTTTAGTGTTCTTTAGCTCGTTTCGAAGAGGAGAAGGAGCTCTACATCATCATCCACGTTGTTCATGCCATCTACTCCATCCAAATTCCGTGAGCAAGGCGGAATCCAACAATAAAGGGTGAAGATCTTCGACGAAAGGTATAAACATTCTGCGACTTCGCCCCACTTGCATTCCTTTGTGAACCCCCTATCTTTGCGAGCAACAAACACCTATTGAGACTAGTTACTCTTATGATTGCTTGGGATATGCACATTTGATACCTTGTAGATTTCCGAGCAAACATTGTGAGCGCTATCTCATATAGTTATCTTGTATAGTTGTTGGCACAAGGAAGAGGCAAGTGAAAAAGAAATAAAAAGAAAAAGAGTGATACAAAAAGAAAAAAAAGAGAAAAAAGGAAAAGAGAAAAAGAAAGAATTATACATGTGCCTCATAGAATAGGAAGCGCAAGCTCGATGAACATCATATAGGTGGTACTTATTGTGCATATCTTGTAGCCCACCAATTTTGTGCAATCGAACTAGCGTCTCTCCTTGTACTTGTGTGACACGAGCTTATAGTCTTCGCTAGGTAATCATTTGGTTCTTAGCTCACTTTATCCGTCACACAAGTCCCATTTATCCCACCGTGTGTGTTTCCTTGTACATATTTCCTATCTTGTGGATTAACTTGTTTGCTTGGTGATCATTGTGGTTCTTTACTTGCCATTACAATATCTTGATTTCAGATTGTTTCTTGACATGCCACTTTCCATTCCTATCCACCATAGGCCTTGTGTGTGTGTGTGTTTTTGGTTCGTAGTTGGTTTTGGTGTTCCGCGTGAACTTCACTTTGCTTGGTTTATTGCTCTCAAGTGTGGCCACTTGCACGATACGATCTTCCAAGGTAAAGTAAGGTTTGACGTTGTATCCCTAACACCCTCTACCACTTCCATATACAACATTTGGTCTTGTGAAGCATGTCTAGGGACTCCGGAACCGAGGATTATTTCTATGAAGAATCTACGATGAGCCACCATGCCTATGTCTCCACAAGCATGCACGGTGGGATAAATGGGACTTGTGCGACGGATAAAGTGAGCTAAGAACCAAATGATTACCTAGCGAAGACTATAAGCTCATGTCACACAAGTACAAGGAGAGACGCTAGTTCGATTGCATAAGATTGGTGGGCTACAAGATATGCACAATAAGTACCACCTATATGATGTTCATCGAGCTTGCGCTTCCTATTCTATAAAGCACATGTATAATTCTTTCTTTTTCTCTTTTCCTTTTTTTCTCTTTTTTTTTCACTTGCCTCTTCCTTGTGCCAACAACTATACAAGATAACTATATGAGATAGCGCTCACAATGTTTGCTCGGAATTCTACAAGGTATCAAATGTGCATAGCCCAAGCAATCATAAGAGGAACTAGTCTCAATAGGTGTTTGTTGCTCGCAAAGATAGTGGGGTTCACAAAGGAATGCAAGTGGGAAGAAGTCGCGGAATGTTTATACCTTTCGTCGACGATCTTCACCCTTTATTGTTGGATTCCGCCTTGCTCACGGAATTTGGATGGAGTAGATAGCATTAAAAACGTGGATGATGATGTACAGCTCCTTCTCCTCTTCGAAACAAGCTAAAGAACACCAAAATCCGAGTTCAAATGCAAAAGTTATGCTCAAAACGGTGAGAGGCTGAAATCTGGGAACCTGCTGTTTTTTTTTCTGTTCAGTACTGGGGGGTAGTACCGCTTGGATGAGAGGTAGTACCGGTTGTGAGCGGTTGTACCGGATTTTGGGACCGTTAGTACCGCTTGGTCCTGGGATGCCCAGATTTGACGCGTTTTCGCGATTTTGGGGTGATTTGGGCGGAAAATCTTCAAGAACAACACCAAATCGAAGGGGAAAATCAAGGAATTAGGCCATGGGAACGCAGGGGAAGGTAGATCAACTAGTTTAGCAAGTAATCCACGGATCAAAACCTACCAAAACTCACTCAAATCACAGATCGATCCAAAACACGAATTGGGGCTGTTTTTGGTGAAATTTTCGAATTTATGGTGAAAAGACCAAATCGAAGAGAAATCTGTGGCAACCAAAAGCTGCTGATACCAGATGGTGGAGGGGTTAACCTCTTGGGTGCCCGATATTCACGGATCTCGTGGTCAAATCGATGGGAAAGCGAGGGGAAAGGGAGAAGGTAGCGTATGCGAACACACACCTCGCGAAGAACACGATGAACACACGCAAAAACTCACACGATACAAGGCCGATTGCTCCCGAACGGTGGCCACCGGTCCGATAGAATCCTCGCAAGGAAAGATCGGTCAACGTGCTCCCTCAAATCCACATCGGAGAGGGAAGAACACCTTGGGGAGGGTCTTGACAACTTGGAGACGAGACAATGAACTCCAAGGCCTTGTTCAACGATGGATGCGTGATGCAAAGTCCAATCGAGGTTGGTGACGATAGTCGGTCCCCTTGGTAAAGGGGATGAGGCAAAACTAGAGATTCCACAATGGGGGTTGTCTTTAGTCTATCATCTATGCCTAAGGGATACATGAGGGGTGGGGGCTCTATTTATAGGCCAACCACATAAACAAGGGTAGTTTGGGGATAAACTAGGCGAATAGGTAAGTAAAGGGGATACATGGGCTGTGGCCCAACTAGTGCGCGCAGGCACTGCCAGGAGCGGTAGTACCGGACTTGGGACCGGTAGTACCGCTTGGTCCGGTAGTGCCGCTCTGGGACCGTTAGTACCGCTTGCGGTCCTGGAGCGTCAGCTGGAGCCGTCTATAGCGAGCGGTATCAGGGGACGGTAGTACCGCTGACCGGTAGTACCGGGTCCAGATCCGGTAGTACCGCCGGAGACAGAGATTATTTGGCTTCTGTTGGCGTCGTCTGTTGGTGGCGGTAGGAGGGGGCGGTAGTGCCGCCGGGCGGTAGTACCGGTCGCCAGGTCCGGTAGTACCGCTGGCGACAGAGAGCATTTGGCGATCTGTCTTCTTTCGCCTCCTCTTCCAAGCCTCCGTCTTGTCGGGCTTGATGCTCCGGGCTTCCTCCCTTGCCTCCGTACTTGTCAATGTGAACCTATCATGCATATGTGACGGAGTATGAAGTAGCATACCATTCAATAGGGTAGGAAGGGGGCTCGCATAGAGGAACGGATTCACCTTTGGAGTCCATGACGACTTGGCGTAAGTTGGAGACCTTGATGTAGTAACGACCGTAGGTCGGGCTGCATAACTTGGACACCACCGACTTTCCATAACCAAGTACCTTTCCTTTTGAGTTATCACCAAAAGTGATGCTTAATGTTGATTTGATATCGTGAATTAATTGGTCAAGTACACTTCTACTTCCAGTCATATGATTGGTGCATCCACTATCAAACACCCATTTTGATCCACCAAAGGCATACCCCTACAAAATCAATTCTTTGATTTAGTAACCCATTGAGTAATGGGTCCCCTAGCATTAGCAACAAGATCCTTTGGTACCTAAATTGAGTACCACCTATAAGCATAACCATTGCAAGGGCCAACATATTTGGCATATACATATCCTTGAGTGCTCTTACATAGCACATAGGATGGATTAGATTTCCCTCATATTTATGATTGGGGTTGCCCCTTATGACTCCCCCATTCACCACATTCTTCTTGACTTGGTCAACCACCTTGTCCCCTTCTTTCACAAAGTTTATCTTCTTTGGTGGAATGGCATTATTCTTGTTGTTCTTTGTGTCAAAACGAACACCTTCCTTGGATACCCTCGTCCTTTGATGAGATAGAATCTCATCAAGAATCTTTCCCTTGGAAGTAGGTGCATGACACTCTTTATCGAGTATCTCTTTCAACTTCTTATTTTCCTCAATGAGGATAGTTTGATCAAATGTAGAGTTATAGGAACAAGAATCATTCTCAATAATAATTGGATCCTTCAATGTACCAAGAGCCTTTTCATAGGTCACTCGAAGTTGGTCATGGTTCTCTCCAAGTTTTATGAGCTCACGCTTGACAAGCAAACTAGCCTTCTCAAGGTGCTCAAGGTCCTTGGTAAGAGAAGCATGAGAAACTTCAAGCTCTTTCTTTGAGACATCGAGCTCTTGAGGCAATGAGTTAGCCCTATCAATAGTGTCCATGTCTTTTGCTTTATCAATTTCAAAGATTTCAATTTGTAGTTTAAGAAAAGAGTTGGTATTCTTTTCCTCACAAAGCTCTTGCTCAAGAAGATTGAATCTTCGTTTCTCATCATCAATATGAGATTCCAAGCTATCAATGGTCTCGTCACGTGAGTTGACAAGTTCCATTAATTGCTTGACTCTAGCACGAGCAATGCAAGTAAGATACTTCATGATAGCATACATTTCTTTTATATATTCTTCACCAAATTCATCACTATCACTATCATGGTTACTCTCAACATCATTCAAGACGCTAGATAGAGATGGAGGAGAGGAGATTACCTTGGAGCTCCTTGCCATGAGACAAGTGGCGACGACCTTGGGAGTAGGAGAGTCGTCTGTGTACTCCTTGGTGTAGTGGTAGGTGAAGAGAGACCCGGGTTCGGGAAAGGCCGAACTGGCCACTCCAACAACCTTCTATTCATCCTCTTCCTCCTTGTCAGATATGTATTATTGACCTAGGAAGCCTTTGCAATCACGCCTATTGTTCCTCTTGTATCTTTTGTTGATGGGGTTGGGCTTCAATCTTGGTTTGGCACCCTCTTCATACTTGGGTTTGTCAAGCCTCTTCTCATATGGACATTTATTGGCAAATTGGCTCGACTCATCACAATTGTAGCACATCCTTTTCTTCTCACTTGATCCCATTGAACTTATCCTTCTTAGGAACTTCATGTTCTTGGTGAAGAGAGAAAGTTGAGAGAGCATATCATCAACTCCATCAACATCGCTTTCTTCATCACTTGCAACATCTTCTTGCACATGCTTGGCCTTTAGTGCTAGAGAGTGGGAGGACCCAATAGCATGGTTGATCTCCTTGATCTTTTGTCCTTCATCTGCCAAGTTATCCGTGGCAACAAGATAAGAGACTAGATCATCAGGAGTGAACTGATTAGCTCTATCAAGGAGTTGCAAGTTCAATGCAAGCTTCTTATCGGTGACCGCGATCATAGAGACAATCTTGGACTTGATGAGCTCATCATTCAAATTGAACCCATCATCATACTTATCACAACCTAGACCACCAATCTTCACGCGGAGGGCAACAAGTCTCTTGTATGCTTCTGCGATGGTCTCACCATTATGGTTCATGAACATGTTCATCTCTGACTTGACAGCTTCATACTTGGACTTTTGGATAAGAGACGTTCCCTCTTGGAGAATGACAATCCTATCCCAAAGATCCTTTGCGGTGGGAATATCACTGACTTGATCATGGAGAGTGCGATGGATGGCACTCCTTATCTTGTCACAAGCCGTTGCATTTAGTTGACGGTCGTAGTACTCTCTTGGAGTGAGGTTGTTGGGATCTTGTGGGTGGAAGCCGGTGCACACAATCTCCCAAAGATCAATGTTGCAGCTGCGAATATGGGATTCCATAGAAGCTTTCCAATGAGAGAAATGAGTTCCATCATAATGAGGTGCAGGACCCAAACCATTAATGTGAAGCATGATGTTCTTTTGGTTAGGATAAACATAAGGAAATTGATTAGGGGGCATGGAAGTTTTTGATGAGCCGCTCTCATGAGCGGACTCGGCATCCTTCTCCTTCCCGGTGTCCATTGGTCTTCCTTGAGGTACTACCAATGGGTTACCAAGAAAAGCCCCATCGGCAATGGCCTTAAGTTGTCCTTCTAGGTAACTCATTCAAACAAGGAGATCAAAATCAGCCTTGGCCTTTTCAACGGCACCCTTGGCTAAGATTTCACGAAGCTCCTTGACCGAATAAGTCTTTTCCTCCTCATCATAGGAAAAAAACATCTTTCATCTTAGGCGGTAAAGCCCTTTAAAGAGACCTTGGATCTGATACCAATTGAAAGTGTAAGATGGTTAACCTAGTGGGGGTGAATAGGTTTCTAAAAAATTCTTTTTAATATTTTGCAAGTTTTAGGCTTTGCGGAATATAAGTGAGCCTAAATGCAAACTAGGTGAGGCAACCTAGATGATTTTACAAGATACTTCAAGCTCGAAGGCTATCACAAGGTAAACAACACAAGTAAGAGATTGGTTAAGGAATAACTCAAGCACGCAAAGACGAAGATGTATTCCCGTGTTCACCACCTTTGGTAAGGGGGCTACGTCACGTTGGAGCGGTGTGAGGTTCCACGAAGGATTCCTAAAACGCCACAAAGGCTCACCTTCTTCTCCGAGCCTATCCCACAAAGGAATAGATCACTTACTCGTGGTATACTTTAAGGTAGTCTCCAAACCCTCACAAACTTTCCACGGAGCAAATCACAAGCCGAATGCCTCCGAGCGACCCTAGCCGCCTAGGGTTTCCCACAAACCCAAGAGTAACAAGCTAAGTCGATGAACTCAAGGGGGAATGAACTTTGGCTTGGTGGAAACATAGATCGGGACCTCCTCTTCCTTTCTACCAAGGGGATTTGGATTTTGTTGGGTAGAATGGGAGATCCTCAAGCTTTTGTGTTTCAACAATGGAGAGAGAGAGAGAGCTTCAAGAAATGAATCTAAGATGAAATGCCTAACCTGTCAGTGGATAAGAAAGGGGTATATATAGTATGGGGAGAAAGAGAGCCGTTTGGGGGTTCCTGCTATAGAACCGCAATAAGTCCGGTCGGACTGGTTCGTACGCCAGAAATTCCGGCGACAGCCCCGGCGGACCGGACTCCACGCTGAAAGTTCTGGCGACGACCGAAAATCTCGGCGAGACACCAAAAACAGATGCGGTGAGCTATTTCGGCGCTCACCGAGAATTTTCGGCGGCGACCGGAAATTCTGGCGACAGCACCGGCGGCGCCGGCACTCCCGCCGGGTTCGCAGTAACCCTCTTAGGCTCATTTTTATGGTGATTTTTCTTTCTCTCCTCGAATGCGTGTGTGGCTATGGATTATGTGATGTATATTTGGTGTAAAACAACCCCAAAGAGCGCATCGAGATCACCCCTCTTAATAGTGCAGTGTTTCCTATTTGACTCAAAAGTAAATAAGAGAGAATAAGAAATAAAACCACTGACTCTTCATATAGAAACGAATGGGGGGTCACACAGCACCTTTCATCATCAACTGCAGACTATCACCTATAGAGAAGCTAGTAGAAACATTACTCCACTCTCTAGCTTTGATATCATAGTTAACCAAAATACTAGATAAGGGCTATTTGTCCTTTCAACGATCTGTCGGATGCATCAGACTCATTGTACCAAATCCCTACGATACTTAAATAAAACAAACATCTGCTTACAGCTTTGACAAAATAGCCAAACAGAGTTTTGAGACTCTATCCGAATCTACGATTTAGATAGAGTTTCGGGGGCTACTGACATGGGTATGACCTATCGGGTCCTTATGATTAGTTACCAAAGGTGCATAAAATCTTATGGCCCACGAAGGTCCAATAGAGTCCAAGAGGTTCTCGACGAATAAAGACTTCCCTTATCTGTTAAGGAATAATGAGGAATCGACTTTGAGTTTATATTGTAAACATAAACTTGTAACCTCTCCGGCTATGGATTCAGTGTTGGACATATACCCAAGAGGCAATAATAAAATGGTTATTATTATATATTTGTGTTTATTATAAATGTTTACATCCCATGCTATAATTATATTAAACGGAAACATTAACACTTGTGTGTTTTGTAAACATAAAAGAAGTCCCTAGTAAGCCTCTTGTTGAACTAGCTTGTTGATTAATAGATGATCATGGTTTCCTGATCATGGACATTAGATGTTATTAATAACAAGATCATTTAATTAGGAGAATAAGAAACACTCCTATAGTAAGCGTAGTGGAAGATCAAGTCATTTAGAGTTTGTTTGCTACAAAGCTTTTGAATACATAGTAACGTAATCCTTCGACCATGAGATCATGTTAATCACCATCACCGGATGAATACTTTGATGACATCAAACAACACTTCTGTAACTGGGTGGTTATAAAGGTGGCATTAGGTATTTTGAAAGTATGTGTTGAGGCACATGGATCAAAGTGGCATTTGTCCATCCATATGACAAATAGATATACTCTGGGCCCTCTCGGTGGAATGTCATCCAATTGTCTTGCAAGCATGTGACTAGGTCACAAGGGATGTCATATCACGGAACGAGTAAAGAGTACTTATTGGTAATGAGGTTGAACTAGGTTTAGAGATACCAATGATCAATCCTCGGATAAGTAAAGTATCGTGCGATAAAGGGAATCAGTATCGTATATAAATGGTTCATTCGATCACAATCTAATCATAGAAATATGTGGGAGCCATAATGGATTTCCAGATTCCTCTAATGGTTATTAATCGGAGAGGTGTCTCGATCATGTCTGCATAGTTCACGAACCGTAGGGAGACACACTTAAGGATTCAATGTTGCTTAGTAGATATGGAATATGAGTTGGATACTGAATGTTGTTTGGAGTCTAGGATTGGATCCAGGACATCACGAGGAGATCTGGAATGGCTCAATTCGGAAATGTTTTTGGGGTTTTGAACGAAAGCTTCTAGAATGTCCTGGAAGGTCCACCACCCCGGGAGGGGGTACTTGTAATGCACCATACACTAATGGGGTAGGAGAATAGACCACTAGGTCAAGTTGGCCAAGTACATGGAGATAATCAAACTCTAGTTTGAATAGTCAAACTCTAGTTTTAGAAGTCAAATCCTAGTTTTAAAGTCAAAGTCCTAATGGAGGAAGGAAAGGAAACCTTGAGGGACAAGGTTTCCCTTCTCCCTCTCATTACCGCCGGCCAAGGGGAGTTGGGGGTGGACTCGGCCAGGGCTGGGAACCCTGGCCGCCGCACCTCCCACCCATATAAGTAGGGGTGGGGAGCCCCCTACTCCCTCACCCCAAAACCCTAGCCGCCTATCGCCTCCCTCTCTCCTCCATACAGATGCTCGGCTTAGGAGAAACCATGGAGTGATATATTCTCCACCACCACCACACCGTCGTGATGTTGGGATTCCATGGAGATCCACAAACCTCCGCTTCCCTGCTGGAACAAGGGAGAGGAAGGTCTTCATCGACTACCGTATGTGTGACCGACTGCGAAAGCGCTGCCGGAACATGGCGCCGGAAGGACCGCCTTCACAATCTTGAGATTGGCAAGTGAATGACTACATCAACAACGAGAATCCAATCTCATTAAACTCTTTGGATCAACGAGGGTTAGTACTCTACAAACTTGTTGCACCGATCTCGTAGATTAGATTTTGGCTTTTGTGTGTTCCCGCGATAGAAATTTTTTGTTTTCTATGTCGCGAACCCTACATTCAGGACCCAGCTTCTCATATAAAGACTGGGAGGACCTGACGGAGAGGACATCAGCTTTTTTGCAATCCACCATGAGCTAGATTGCAACTAGCTAACCAGCGAATTTGTAACTAAGCTTTTCCAATAATCAGACTACATCGACCTTCTTGTTTGTCTGATCAGCCGACGAAATACCCAATGCTCTCTTTTCCAAGAAACCCTAAGTCTGTAACAATGGGAATTGTTGAGGTTACCCCTCATTAGCAATCCATCCTTTTTTATCCATTCCCTAGATCCTGCAGGCCCTCTACTGTCATCATCTCCCTCCTTGCCCTAGCAGCAACTTCCTCTCTCACCTACCCAGTTCTCCTTGTGTATACATAGGACACCTTCTCTCTTGTACCAGCGCTCCTCCTACAATATAGTTGTTTGATTTCCATGCTATCTTTCCCAACATGGAAAAGAGAAGCAGACTATATAGGGAAATAAAAGATAAGGATTCATACATTTTTAAATCATAACAAAAGGATGGAATAAAGCATCAATCAGCTAAAGCATCCAGCACAAGTACCATTTCAAGTACTAAACACAAGAAAGACATATCACTGAAAGACTTGACAAAATCAACTCCTTTATTCATAAATATTTAGATAACAATAGCACATCCTTACATCGATAATATAACATCAAACACTAGCATCACAGTGTCGTCGGATTGTCGACAAGTACGCCATAGGGGGTCCTAGCGGCATTGAGAAGATGGGGTGTGAGACGTCGGATGTTCCAAGAGCGGTGAGCACAAGTTTACCCAGGTTCAGATCCGACTGTGATTATCGGATCCTACTCCTGCTAGCAACCCAGTAATATATCGGCGTAAGCCGAATGTTACAGCGGATTACAAGAGAGGTTCTCCTCTGCGAGTTGTGATTGTGGTTATTGCTATGGTTGTGCCCTAAAGGCTCCCATAGGGCTAGTTTATATAGTCACTAGGACCTAGGGTTACAGGATAGACCTATCCGGCTACGTTATAGAGTCGGTAAATAGATATAGCTTGGACTACAAGTAATACTACATGCCTAAGTCGGTAACTCTTCTGTGCCTTGTCGTAGCCGGAGTTGGCTCCTCCTCTTTCTCTGACTGGGATGCCCGTGAAGCAAAGCTCTAACCCGTTGGTGGGCCACCCTGGTCAGCGAGTCCTGTGGGTATACCCGGAAAGTATATCCCCAACAGTAGCCCCCGGAAGTCTCCAAGATCCAAAGTCGGATAAATCGTCTAGCTTGATGGTTTCTTCGTCTTGAGAATCTTGAAGGGTTCCCGAAAAATTCTTTCAATAGTGTAGGATTCTGAGTTCGTTGAGTCGGATATGTTTTGCTCTGACCTTTAGTGTTTTCCTTTGCTTAGTTTGAAACATGAGCCGGATTTTACAGCGGCGTGCGGGCTGACAACTTTTTAGACCAGGCCATGTCACTGACAGGAGTCCCGTCAACACGACTGTTGGTGGGTCCGCTCCCTACGGAACAAAGCACTGTTTTAATGCTCACGCGAGAAACGAGGGGGCAGAGGAGTCATGAGGAAGCCACCTCCCTCTCTCCTATATGTGTGGCGTAAATCGCGCGACTAAAGCACGAATTTTGGCGCAGAGCCAAATAAAAGAGAAGAGAAACCCTTCTCTCCCAGATTCATCTCTCCACCGTTCTCACTTATTGCCTCCTCGTACTCCTCAAGCCCTTCGCATCCACTCTCATCTATGCACCGCAAGAAAAAACTCCTTCCCCCACCAATCCTTCATCTTCCCCAGAGCGATGGATTCTGCATCTGGCTCTGGAGCGGTGGTGGGTACATTAGCGATGGACGACAGGAAGTTGTGGGGCCTCTGGGTCCCAAGCGTCATGGACGGCGCCGAGCTCTAGGTCATGGAGGACGAGGGCTATATCGTCGCTAGCGTGTGGTGGAGCACCTCAGGACACGCCACTCCTACTCCGCGCATCATCGAGCGGGTGCTGTTCGGCACACATATCGACCATGGCCTCGGCCTGCCACCGTCGGACCTCTTCATCGAGGTCCTCAAATACTATGTGTGTGCAGCTCCATAATCTTCCTCCCAACTCCCTGCTATAGCTTAGTACTCATGCAACTTTGTGCGAGGGGTTTCTTGGCATTAGGCCAAGTCTCACCCTTTTCCGGTACTACTATGGTACCCGGAAGAATTCCATTAGTGCTGGTGTTCCTTATACCACTGGCACTCTTAGCTTAGTCCTTAGTAGAAACCGAGTTTATCCTAGGATTAACGCTAGTAAATCTATTAAACGCTGGGCCGGAACTTTCTTCTACCACAAGGATATTCTGGCCCGTGGAAAGGCGGAAGGTCTTCCGACCTTCATCGACGGTGCCGCTCCCCACCAAAAATCATGGGACGCGTAGGCGCCAGAACTATCGTATATCTTGATCCTCGCCAAGAGGCGGATTGAGTTTCTGATGAAGCACAAGGGCCTCCGCGAATCTGACTTGATCCACTGCTGGCTAGATCACCGGATCCATCCCCTGCAGCATCACGGAGATCGCCTCATGCACACATTTACCTGCGACAAGAAAGACAGCCTGCAGGTCAGCCCACATCGTATTCCGACGAAGGATTACAATACCCTCATGCAGTATTTGATCAAAGAAAGAGTGGAACAAAAATTTCCGGATGTCTCCCTGAAGATGTTCATGTCTAACCATCCTTTGACTCTGGTAAATATTTCGACTCTGCTTTCGCGTTTTCCCATTCTTTTATGTTTCTTTCTCCGTCTCTATTTTCATCGATGCATTTTGACTTTGTCAGCTTGAGAAACTCCCCGAGTCTGAGCTAGCTCCACTAGAGGGCTATCTCTCAGACGATCCATAAGCGACGGAGGATGACGAGGTGCAAGAAGTTCCTGCCTCCGCTTCCAAGAAGCGCAAGGCGAAGGAGGTTGTTATCACTGCTGGTAGCCAAGTGTCGCCAGTAGTTAAAAAGTAAGCACCATGTCTTTGTTTTAAGTACCTTGTACATTTCTTTCTTTCCAAAGCACACCTGATATTCGGATTTCGTGCTTTATAGATAAAGCAGTTTTGAAGAGTAAAGTGAATCCAGACAGCAAGCCGGGCAAACCACTGCATCAGCAGAAGCTTGTCATCTCCCCAGCAATGCCGCCGCCGACTCCAACTATCAGCCCATCATGAGCACCAGAGGTTTCCGCCTCTACTGATGCTGGCAGCATCTCGAAATCCCTGGTCACCATTGGTGGCCAGGCAACTAACAAGGGTGAACCCACCAAGGGTAATGATCACATGGTAATATATACAGGTCAGTTGGATAAAGTGGCCGGCTCTGCTGCCTCCGGCCTGAAACGGAAGAAGAAGGAGGAGATCCTCAAGCTGGCTCAGTCCAGTCTTGAGAAGCAAACACTCACTCTAGAGGCAGCAAGCCAGGAGATGGAGGACTTGAAGCTGGTCAGCCTCCTGGACCAAATTTTGGTCCGGGACGCGAAGATAGAGTCTGGCGAACTCCCAGCGACGGACGTTCCCTCCCTCTCCCTTGCCGAGAAAGTGTTTCACAACACTAAACTCGGATTTGAGAAGTTGCACCTGGAACACATTGTAAGTTTCCGATTCTTATTTGTAGTGTTTTATTATCATATCCTCTTGCCCCCAAGCATAAATTCGGATAAACATCGTCGAATCCGAGTGGATTCTTATAGGATGCAAAAGAACGGTGTAGTGTAGCTGCCAAGGCTCATGCTGTATTTTTACTTAGTTAAATTTGCAGCCCGAGTCTTAGTAGCTGTCTGACGGTATTCCGTCTCTAAACTTACAGAAAATTGCATCTTCCAACCAGGAATTGCTCAAGAATATATGCATTAAATGCAAGGAAATCTAAGACGTGCACCTTGAGAATTCAAAGTTGAAAGTTGAAAAGGATGAACCTAAAGGTAAACTTTTCCGACTTCTTCTTTCTCATTTAGCTATTGTCATAATCAAACTTGTTCTGTCCGACTGATATTCTTCCCTTTGTAGAATTTTTGTGTGAATCCAGCAAGACGGTGGAGTAATCCGGTACCTTCAAGGTCTTGGAGATGGAGAATTGATGGTGGCTCAAATCAATGTAGAGCTTCGTTGGGAGTCCCCAAGCGGAAGGTGTGATGAGCACAACAGAAAGTCTTCCCTCAGTAAGAAACCAAGGTTATCGAACCAGTAGGAGGAAGGAAACGACTCAAAGGTGTTGCTAGCAACTTGGAAACCTGCACAACACAAACTCAAGACTTTCCCCAACGAACAGTGAGGTTGTCAATCTCTCCGGTTTGCTGAAAACAAAGGATTAACTATATGGTGTGGAAGGTAATGGTGGTTTGCGGAAAGGTAAACAGTAATAGTGGAATATGTATCAATGGTAAAGAATGGACCGGGGTCCATGGTTCACTAGAGGTGTTCTCCTTAAGATAAAAAACATTGCATGTTGGGTAAACAAATTACAGCAGGGCAATTGACAGGACTGAGCAAGGCATAATAATGCAATAATAAACATTCATGATCCTATGAGATTTGATTGGGCAATATAACAAGATACATAGATCTCCAACCAACTGCATCTATGACTAGTAATCCACCTTCAGATTATCATCCGAACCCCCTCCAGTATTAAGTTGCAAGCAATGGATATCTGCTTTAAGAAAAGAGTGTAAGGTAAACAATCCACTTATTCCATGAACAATAGACCTTTGTTTTCTCCCTAGTAGCAACAACACATCTACAACCTTAGAGATTTCTGTCACTTCCCCAGATTAAATAGAGGCATGAACCCACTATCGAGCATAAATACTACCTCTTGGAGTCACTAGCATCTACTTGGCCAAGATAGCCACGAGAAACGGAGAGCATGCAAGATCACAAACAACACAGACATGATAGAAACAATAAGACAAAACCATTAACCAATCTGACATAGTAATCTCAATATCCATTGGATCCCCGCAAACACAACATGCATGATTACAAATAGATGATCTTGATCATGACCGGAGCTCACAAGATCTAAACATGGTAGCACAAAGGAGGAGAGGCAACCATATAGCTACTACATGGACTCGTAGTCCAAGGTGGAACTACTCACGCTTCATACCGGAGGCTGGCATGATGATTAATAAGGACTTGGTATGATCTCCCGTCCGGCAGCGTGCCGGAAAGAGCTTCGGATCCCCCTCGATCTAGGGACGATGGTGGCGGCGGCTACGGACTATTTCTTGGAAGATTCATCGGGTACTTGGGGTTTTGGTAACAGGGGCTTCTTATAGGCGAAGAGGCGAGGGCCCAGCATGGCCGCGCGGCCACGGGGTGTGGCCCCTGGTGGATCCCCTCCGTCTCATATTCTGGCTCCGTGTTCCCCACGGTAAAATATTGACTTTGGCTTTTGTCCCATCCAATTCCAAGAATATTGATTTTCTGCCTTTTCTAGAACCAAAAATAGAAGAAAAAAAGGCAACTGGCACTGTGGCATTTGTTAATAGATTAGTACCAGAAAACATATAAAAACACCTCAAAGTGTAGACAAAGCAAAGCAAAGTAGATACTAAACAAGCATGGAACATCAAAAAATATAGATACATTTTCGACGTATCAAGCATCCCCAAGCTTAACTCCTGTTCGTCCTCGAGTAGGTAAGTGATAAAAAGAATAATTTTTGAGGTGACATGAACCATCAAAATCAAGATCAAACCATTTTCAAGCATTTAAAGCTGGGATCAAAGAACTCTAAACATGAGCATGCAAGAAGAAGTTAACAATAAGACAAAGTAACTATGCATGCAACATGAAAGGTTACAAACAAAGATCATGAATAACAATTTATTGAAAGATGTTTGTTTGTTTCACATATAGAAAACATAGCATAGTGGCATTCAGCTTGTCCCTCATGGACTAGCAAATAAATGCACATGACACCTTCAAAGTTCATAAGAGTGACTAGATACAAATAGTTCATGAGCTAGCAATATCAACAATATGAATCAATCAATAAGTTTTGGGACAATGCACATAGAACTAAGAATGGCAACTATGCTCTCCGTCACATGCCAAGATTTTCCAAATCTTGTTATGTGAAAAATAAAAGAATAAAATAAAACTTTGTTGATTTTCAGGGTGAGAAGAAACTTTTTGAATCCATTTGGAAACTTTCAAAACCTATTTGGATCAAGTAAAATCCTAAAGGGATTTAAAAAGATAAATAAACAATAAAAATTAAAAATATTTGGAAATACTATTTTTTGGAATCTTTTAAATAAAAAGATTGGGTTTTCAAAAGAAAAGGGTAAATTTATAAATAAAAATTATTATATAGAGCCAAATTAAAACCTTGGCCAATATTTTGAAATAAAATGTTTTGTTTTAATTAAAAGAGTAAAAGTTTATTTAAACAAAATAATAAGGACTTAATATCCAATTTTATTAAAGTAAAGGCTTTTCCCATTTTAAATAAACACTAAAACTTATTAAATTAATTTAAATAAGTTTTCCAAGTATTTTATATTCTCAATTAAAACCTACTGAAGTGTTTTTGGTTTTTATTTGAGATTTCAAAAAAAATATTTTAATAAAACAAATCCTATTTTTTTAACTAAGGTCCATTTTATTTAATTATTAATGGACCCTAAAATAAAAATGTTATTTTATTTTAAACAAGTTTTCCAAGTATCTTATATTTTCAAATAAAACCTACTGATTTGGTTTTGGATAATATTTAGTTTTCAAATGGAGATTTTATTAAATAAATTAAAACCTATTTGAATTAATAATTAAGGTCTATTTTATTTAATTATTAAATAGATCCTAAAAGAATAAAATTATTATTTTTGTTTTTGGGCTTTGGTTTATGTTGCTAAACAGAACCAAAACTCAATACAAGTTTGGAAGTGTTTTGAATTGTTTTGAATGTTTGAATTGTTGATTGAAATTCAAAACAGAAAATCAAAAGAGAAAAAGAAAAAGATTCAGAACAGAAAAAATAGAGCAAAGAAGACCCAGCCCAGCTAAGCCCATCCCAGCCCAGCAGCCCATTTCCCTCTCCCCTCCCGAAGCGTTTTCTTCCACTCGAACTCACACCCACTAAGTCGCTGACTATTGGACCCCGCTTCCCCTCTCTCTTCTTCGCTGACGAAGCGGACCCACGCAGCCAGCTCAGCATCTTCTACCTCGCGGTGACCACGCCTCCAACGCCTCCTCGCCGTTTCTGGCCGTTCAAGCCGGTGTAAATTCGCGTTATTGCCTCCATTAATCCCTCATTCGACCACGCCCATTTAAACGCCAGCGTCTCCCTTCCATTTCCCCTCTGTCTCCTCCCCCAAGTGCGCCCCCAGGCTGCCGAACTTCGCTCAACACCGCCCACTGTCCGACGACGCTCCGGCGAGGATTCCAGTAGCACCACGCCACCCCTTACCTCCTCGAGCATGCAGCAGTGATCCCCATCTCCTGGCGGACCTTTCCGCATCGCCAGCTTGCTCGCGCGCACCCCTGAGCCTCGACAGCGACGACTCCAAGCGCCGCCACCGTCTGGTTTAACTCCGGCGAGTGCCCTAGGTAGTTTCCATCCGCCCCTTCCCCTCTCGTTCACGCACGCAAGTTCTACTCACACTCACACGTCTAACAGACCCCTTGTCTCGTCCTCCTGTGCCTTGTAGCCCTGCCCCCAACATCGACCGAAGCACGCCCGACGCCGTGTAGACTCCGGTGAGCAATCCACATCGGACCAGAGCGCCCCTCGACAAACTGACCGCACCTTGAGATTCCCCACGATGTTGCGAACACGGTGAGCATACTCCCTTCCTTCCTCGCTTCCTGCATCGCCAGTTTCGCCGTCGTCTGACCGTCGCCACCGCGCGCAGCCGTCGAGCGCCGCCAGTTCTTGGCAAATGGATAGGAGCCGTTCGATCCAGATCGAAGTGACGCGATTAGATCACTTAACGCTGAAAGGGTACGCAGCCAGTGCCGTGCGATTCAACTTGATCCAATGGCCTGCATCACCCGATCCACCCGAACCGGTATCGACCAGTAGAAACGCGACGCGTGGCCAGTCTGAGATTTAAAATAGAATTTGTAATCAGATTTAGATGCAATTTTGAAAACCTTGTAACTTTAGTTCTACACGTCCAAAATTTACAAACTTTATAAATGGAATCAGTGGAGCAAGCCCTAGCCAACCATGCCATTTGTTTAGTAAAAACTTTCTGTTTAATTGTTTGTTTTTGTAGAAACTTGTGTATGCTTGTTTAGATTATAAAAATTGTTCTAAAATGATTTTGGGGATAAAATCTTTGGCAAATGATTTGTTTTGAACCTACTGACCATAGGAAACACTTTGTGGTTTCAAAAATGTATTTGGTGAAACAAAAGAATGATTCTTTGATTTAAAACCATTACTAGTCAAATAAAAATATAGTTTATTTATTAAAAATGGTTTTGGAAGAAAACTTTTGGGAAATGATTTGTTTTAAACTCTCTGACCCCAAACACCAAGTTTTATGGTTTGAAAACATATTTGGTGAACCCTATAGGTTAATGCCTTAGTAAAAATATTTCTACACCACATAAAATGATACTTTGTTTTGAAAATGGTTTATAAAGTGAAACCTTTTGCAAATGACTTTGCCACTTTATAAAATGACCATTAGGTGTTTTCCAATGTTTATGACCCATCAGGAACCACTTTTTCAAATAAAACAATCCTTGGCATGTTTGCATGCATTACCTTGACTTTGTTATTTTATGTGATGAATTGCTTGAATGGTAGATTGAAATATTGTTTGCTTGATTGATTTGTAGTGACTTGAAGTGTGTGAACATTGCAAAGATCAAGGAATGAACCTATACTCTACCAAAAAGGCAAGTGATGCTTCATACTTTTGTCCCATTACTTTCACTATGCATTAGTGATTTTTCTAAGTAAAACTTGCATAGAATTTTGCTAAGTATAAACCTTGCTATAGGAAAACCTAGTAGATGAAACCTTAGCAGAAATTTTCCTAAGTTAAGATTCCTACTACTATCAAGCTTAGCTTAGCTAATAGAAAACAAGGGTGGAATATATATCCATACTATGGAAAAATTTCTAAGTCTGAGGACTTGTGTTTTTGTTTAATAAAACAACTAAGTTAATGAATCACCTAGGTGGAATGGTAATTGCTTGGTGGTTTTTGGTTGAGTGGTTCACAAGGCCCATGTTTATGGTTGACCTTGTGTATCTCACTTGTGGATGGCCACCCAGGAACAAAGAGATTTGAGATGTCAAATGTTGAGAAGCTTCAAGTGCAGCCACTTGGCATTATGGGCTCTGCCTGGATCATATAGGTTGCAAGAACTTAGCCATATGGACAGTTGGTGGTAGAATTTGATAGGTTGGAGCGCGTCCATTTTGGTCTAAGGGAAGGCTTCTGAAAGATCTTGTCTTGGTGAAACCAAGTCTTGTGGGGAAAGTGCACCACCTCTGCAGAGTGTAAAACCTAAGTACTTAGCCATGTCCCTGGTAAAGGACAATTTGAGCATCAAGACATGGAAGCAATCAAGAATCTCATCATCCAAATTTCTAAGTTAAAAACTTGTGGTTGAACAAGGGTTAAAGGATCTTCAATCTTTGATTGGGAGAAATGATTTTGTCAAGCAAAAACTTAGTGTTTTTCAAATGTTAAGGAAAAATCTATTTTGAGCAATGCAAGCCTCAACTCCACTTAGCCAAATGCATATAGATGATAGACTCCACCATACTACCATAGTATCACTTGCCAATACAATTCAAATGTATTGACCCTTGTGGCTGTAACTTGTATGTTGTATGTTTGATTGATATTAGTGAAGTTGATTGATTAGGATTACAAAGTCTACAACCAACATGTCTTCCTGTGGCACTTTGAAGATGAAGGACCCCATGCTTATAGATATTCCGCTGCAATGTAATGTAATAGCCAAATGAGCTATGTAAGGTGTAATAAAATTATGTTATTCCTGGTTATAAAGTTGTATTATGACCTTTGTTTCTTGATATTACATCTTAACTGTGGATGCTAGCTATTGATCCAGGGACTAGCATTGTAAACACAGGGGACTCTACCTTATTAAAGGTTGGGAACCTTTACAGATGGTATCAGAGCATTGTGTTGCCTGTAGGATTTGTAAACCTAGGATTGGACAAAACCCCTTAGAAAAATAAGAGTTGTATTTGTTCCAAAACTTATTTACAAACAAACTTGTAAACTCTTTCCTCAACCATTTTGGTTTTGATTCTACATCTTTTCTATTTCAACTTGATGGATAAAGCCTACCCCATGGCCAAAGACTACACCATGTGCAAAGGACTTCATCAACTCTAAACTCTAATGACTTCAACTTCTTCAACTCTAATGACTTCAACTTCTTCAACTCTAATGACTTCAACATCTTCAGCATACTCACCAAGGACTTCAACCTTGGATATCACTAAGGACAAGTGAGACAAGAAATCTTGCTCAAGATTTGGAGACTAAGGAAACACAAGTTGGAAAGGAGCCCACATCTCTTGAAGTTTGATAACCAAGAATTTATCCCAAGAAACCATGATCTCATGCAAGAAGAAACAACCAAGAAGGATGGAAAGATCTCAAGTGAACCATATAGATGGACCACCATATTTAGTTAAGTCAAACACACCAACTTATGTGGTGTAACAAAAATATTTTTGGTTGCCTAAGAATATGCTAGGAAACTTTGTTGTTTGAGTGAAATGTTTGTTTGTGATTGCTTGCACATTGCTTGTGTGAATTGTGATGTGTGTGATTATAACCCTTACTTAGAAATATGTTGCCTACTCTAATCCCCATCCAACCCAAACAGATGAATTCTCCGAGAAACTCCAACATCAAGGATGGTGACAACAACAACAACAACAACCAAGAGAACAACATGAGAGAACTCATAGCAACCCAAAACCAGTTGAGCCAAGAGACAACTCAGCTTTTAGCCAAAAACAATGGACTAGACCCATCCATACAAAGGATTTTGAAACTTCAAACCCAATTGTTGCAAGGATTGGTTACTCAAATAATCAACATGGGAGAAAACTTTTCCCAAAGATCTAATGACAACAAGGACGACAAAGATGTTAATCTAGAAGGAACCCAAGCTAGCAATATTTGTGGAGACAAGGATCATGCATGCAAGGAGCATTAAGATCAATGCCCTAGTTGTGAAGAAGGTCATATCTCTAGTAACTGCCCCAAGAAGAGAGAAAGATTTCCCACCTTTGAGGAGCATGAACTGAAAGAACTCCTAGCTTTGGAGAGACCCAAAAAGAAAAAGAAGGACAAAAGCCAGCTGCAATGTTACAATTGCAAAGAGATGGGACACTATGCCAGTGAATGCCCAGAAAAGAAGAAGAACCAAGGAAACAAACAAGAGGCAATGATACCAAAGGAAAAGAAAGATATTAGCCAAGTGTGGTGCAACAACTGCAAAGAGCTAGGACATTATGCAAGCAACTGTCTAGAAAATATGAAACACAAGATAAACAAGCCTATGAGGGATCTCAGCCTTGTCACATGTTTCAAATGCAAGGAGCTAGGCCACTATGCAAACTTCTGTCCAGGAAAGATACATCAAGATTCCAAGCAAGCCAATATGTAATTTAGTTAGAAATTTTTTAAGGGAGGTAGTACCCTAGATGCTTTTGAGCCAACTTATAACCTTTAGCCTTCCCAAATCTCGGGACGAGATTTATTTTAAGGGTGGTAGCCTGTCACATCCCAAGATTTTCCAAATCTTGTTATGTGAAAAATAAAAGAATAAAATAAAACTTTGTTGATTTTCAGGGTGAGAAGAAACTTTTTGAATCCATTTGGAAACTTTCAAAACCTATTTGGATCAAGTAAAATCCTAAAGGGATTTAAAAAGATAAATAAACAATAAAACTTAAAAATATTTGGAAATACTATTTTTGGAATCTTTTAAATAAAAAGATTGGGTTTTCAAAAGAAAAGGGTAAATTTATAAATAAAGATTATTATATAGAGCCAAATTAAAACCTTGGCCAATATTTTGAAATAAAATGTTTTGTTTTAATTAAAAGAGTAAAAGTTTATTTAAACAAAATAATAAGGACTTAATATCCAATTTTATTAAAGTAAAGGTTTTTCCCATTTTAAATAAACACTAAAACTTATTAAATTAATTTAAATAAGTTTTCCAAGTATTTTATATTCTCAATTAAAACCTACTGAAGTGTTTTTGGTTTTTATTTGAGATTTCAAAATAAAGATTTTAATAAAAAAATCCTATTTTTTAACTAAGGTCCATTTTATTAAATTATTAATGGACCCTAAAATAAAAATGTTATTTTATTTTAAACAAGTTTTCCAAGTATCTTATATTTTCAAATAAAACCTACTAATTTGGTTTTGGATAATATTTAGTTTTCAAATGGAGATTTTATTAAATAAATTAAAACCTATTTGAATTAATAATTAAGGTCTATTTTATTTAATTATTAAATAGATCCTAAAAGAATAAAATTATTATTTTTGTTTTTGGGTTTTGGTTTATGTTGCTAAACAGAACCAAAACTCAATACAAGTTTGGAAGTGTTTTGAATTGTTTTGAATGTTTGAATTGTTGATTGAAATTCAAAACAGAAAATCAAAAGAGAAAAAGAAAAAGATTCAGAACAGAAAAAATAGAGCAAAGAAGACCCAGCCCAGCTAAGCCCATCCCAGCCCAGCAGCCCATTTCCCTCTCCCCTCCCGAAGCGTTTTCTTCCACTCGAACTCACACCCGCTAAGTCGCGGACTATTGGACCCTGCTTCCCCTCTCTCTTCTTCGCTGACGTAGCGGACCCACGCAGCCAGCTCAGCATCTTCTACCTCGCGGTGACCACGCCTCCAACGCCTCCTCGCCGTTTCTGGCCGTTGAAGCCGGTGTAAATTCGCGTTATTGCCTCCATTAATCCCTCACTCGACCACGCCCATTTAAACGCCAGCGTCTCCCTTCCATTTCCCCTCTGTCTCCTCCCCCAAGTGCGCCCCCAGGCTGCCGAATTTCGCTCAACACCGCCCACTGTCCGACGATGCTCCGGCGAGGATTCCAGCAGCACCACGCCACCCCTTACCTCCTCGAGCACGTAGTTGTGATCCCCATCTCCTGGCGGACCTTTCCGCCTCGCCAGCTCGCTCGCGCGCACCCCTGAGCCTCGACAGCGACGACTCCAAGCGCCGCCACCGTCTGGTTTAACTCCGGCGAGTGCCCCAGGTAGTTTCCGTCCGCCCCTTCCCCTCTCGTTCACGCACGCAAGTTCTACTCACCCTCACGCATCTAACATACCCCTTGTCTCGTCCTCCTGTGCCTTGTAGCCCTGCCCCCAACATCGACCGAAGCACGCCCGACGCCGTGTAGACTCCGGTGAGCAATCCACATCGGACCAAAGCGCCCCTCGACAAACTGACTGCACCTTGAGCTTCCCCACGACGTTGCGAACACGGTGAGCATACTCCCTTCCTTCCTCGCTTCCTGCATCGCCAGTTTCGCCGTCGTCTGACCGTCGCCGCCGCGCGCAGCCGTCGAGCGCCGCCAGTTCTTGGCAAATGGATAGGAGTCGTTCGATCCAGATCGAAGTGACGCGATTAGATCACTTAACGCTGAAAGGGTACGCAGCCAGTGCCGTGCGATTCAACTTGATCCAACGGCCTGCATCACCTGATCCACCCGAACCGGTATCGACCAGTAGAAACGCGACGCGTGGCCAGTCTGAGATTTAAAACAGAATTCGTAATCAGATTTAGATGCAATTTTGAAAACCTTGTAACTTTAGTTCTACACGTCCAAAATTTACAAACTTTATATCAATGGAATCAGTGGAGCAAGCCCTAGCCAACCATGCCATTTGTTTAGTAAAAAGTTTCTGTTTAATTGTTTGTTTTTGCAGAAACTTCTATATGCTTGTTTAGATTATAAAAATTGTTCTAAAATGATTTTGGGGATAAAATCTTTGGAAAATGATTTGTTTTGAACCTACTGACCATAGGAAACACTTTTTGGTTTCAAAAATGTATTTGGTGAAACAAAAGAATGATTATTTGATTTAAAACCATTACTAGTCAAATAAAAATATAGTTTATTTATTAAAAATGGTTTTGGAAGAAAACTTTTGGGAAATGTTTTGTTTTAAACTCTCTGACCCCAAACACCAATTTTTATGGTTTGAAAACATATTTGGTGAACCCTATAGGTTAATGCCTTAGTAAAAATATTTCTACACCACATAAAATGATACTTTGTTTTGAAAATGGTTTATAAAGTGAAACCTTTTGCAAATGACTTTTCCACTTTATAAAATGACCATTAGGTGTTTTCCAATGTTTATGACCCATCAGGAACCACTTTTTAAAAGAAAACAATCCTTGGCATGTTTGCATGCATTACCTTGACTTTGTTATTTTATGTGATGAATTGCTTGAATGGTAGATTGAAATATTGTTTGCTTGATTGATTTGTAGTGACTTGAAGTGTGTGAACATTGCAAAGATCAAGGAGTGAACCTATACTCTACCAAAAAGGCAAGTGATGCTTCATACTTTTGTCCCATTACTTTCACTATGCATTAGTGATTTTTCTACGTAAAACTTGCATAGAATTTTGCTAAGTATAAACCTTGCTATAGGAAAACCTTAGTAGAAATTTTCCTAAGTTAAGATTCCTACTACTATCAAGATTAGCTTAGCTAATAGAAAACAAGGGTGGAATATATATCCATACTATGGAAAAATTTCTAAGTCTGAGGACTTGTGTTTTTGTTTAATAAAACAACTAAGTTAATGAATCACCTGGGTGGAATGGTAATTGCTTGGTGGTTTTTGGTTGAGTGGTTCACAAGGCCCATGTTTATGGTTGACCTTGTGTATCTCACTTGTGGATGGCCACCCAGGAACAAAGAGATTTGAGATGTCAAATGTTGAGAAGCTTCAAGTGCAGCCACTTGGCATTATGGGCTCTGCCTGGATCATATAGGTTGCAAGAACTTAGCCATATGGACAGTTGGTGGTAGAATTTGATAGGTTGGAGCGCGTCCATTTTGGTCTAAGGGAAGGCTTCTGAAAGATCTTGTCTTGGTGAAACCAAGTCTTGTGGGGAAAGTGCACCACCTCTGCAGAGTGTAAAACCTAAGTACTTAGCCATGTCCCTGGTAAAGGACAATTTGAGCATCAAGACATGGAAGCAATCAAGAATCTCATCATCCAAATTTCTAAGTTAAAAACTTGTGGTTGAACAAGGGTTAAAGGATCTTCAATCTTTGATTGGGAGAAATGATTTTGTCAAGCAAAAACTTAGTGTTTTTCAAATGTTAAGGAAAAATCTATTTTGAGCAATGCAAGCCTCAACTCCACTTAGCCAAATGCATATAGATGATAGACTCCACCATACTACCAGAGTATCACTTGCCAATACAATTCAAATGTATTGACCCTTGTGGTTGTAACTTGTATGTTGCAGGTTTGATTGATATTAGTGAAGTTGATTGATTAGGATTACAAAGTCTACAACCAACATGTCTGCCTGTGGCACTTTGAAGATGAAGGACCCCATGCTTATAGATATTCTGCTGCAATGTAATGTGATAGCCAAATGAGCTATGTAAGGTGTAATAAAATTATGTTATTCCTGGTTATAAAGTTGTATTATGACCTTTGTTTCTTGATATTACATCTTAACTGTGGATGCTAGCTATTGATCCAGGGACTAGCATTGTAAACACAGGGGACTCTACCTTATTAAAGGTTGGGAACCTTTACACTCTCTTAATTGGTGCCTAAGGATAGAAGGTGGAGACTCAATATAATGGTGGAAGAAAGCCCCTTCATAAAGAGAAGCAGGGATTTCAAGTCTCAAAAAGAGCTTCCAAAAATCATGGTACTTGTTAGCTTCCAGCTCTCATTGCCCCTATCATAAGCATCTTGAAGTGATTAAGTTTAAAGTGAACAAAGATGGAGTATATGCTTGACAAAGTATAAGTTGGAAATCTCATGTCCCTTGAATATGCGGGCCACACCTCATGCTACTCAACTTTAGTCACCTGTAAGTTCTTGTCATAGTAAATACATGTGTATCATAGAGAACCGCCAACGGGGTACCCCTTGCACATGATACAGGAGCTATCCCATAATAAAAATGACAAGTCAAGCAGACAATGAGCATCTCAGCAATCTTCTTATTTACCATGGGAAAATGGTGCTTTTTTCTCTCTTTCCTATTTTCAATGTGTCTCTTTTTTATATAAGAAGAAAGATTCATAGATTGCTCACTATGGTGATGCTGCACGTTTCCACCATGATTAGGCATGGATTAGGCTAGCGTCCCAGGCGTTTCTCTAACACACATACATAACTCCATGGACTTACAAGCTCCCCTTTTATTTCACACCAACGACATCCATAAACAAAAGAGCATGATATCAACTATGTACAATGTACAAGTGCAATGTTGAAAACATTCCCCGTGACAACACGGTTCTGCTAATTCCAACATATAAGTACAAGCATATACAACATAGATGACACAATGGTTCAAGTTTATTAGGTGCAAGAAAAATAATATGTGCCATCAAGTTTGTGAGAGCTTTAATCACTAAGTTTTCACATAACATGGTGTGAGTATGTGCCAAGTCAACCCAAACAAAGCATCAAAGGAGAATACCACAATACTATGCTTTTGTATGCTAAAACAACGCATGATTCCTTCAAGGCATATTAAGCAATCCTAATTGTTTGGAACAAGTCATGCTACATCAATAATCACTAAGCATAAGGTCAAAACAACACCTAGCATGACATGATAAATTCTAAGTCACAGTCAAAGCAAGATCCTCTTATACTATTCAAGCAAGAACTTTCTACTACTTTCCAACACCAATCAACTTATTTGCAATAACACAGTGAAAACGGGGGTCCAAACTACTTTATTCAAGCAAAGTAAGCAAACAAAAACCAAAAACGAAAACTAATACGCTACAAGAACAACACAACTTGTGCATGAAACAATAAAAACAAAGTGTCTAGAAAGACCTGAGATTTTTATTGATGAAGAAGGGGATGCCTTGGGCATCCCTAAGCTTTGACGCTTGTACCTCTTGAATATTTCTTGGGGTGACACGGGGTGGCATCCACAAGCTTGAGATTTTTTCCATTCTTCATCTCATTGCATCATTCTTTCTCTACACCTGAAAATTTTCCTTCATACAAAACTTCACACAATCTTAATTAGCAACATTAGTGTATTCAAAAGATAATAGACCTTTGGGGTTTATTTTTAGAACAGCAAAACTTCTACTAAAAACACAAGATACTGTAACAATTCCCTCAAAAAGCTCAATTTATGTCACATCCCAAATTTTAGATTTGGTCTTGCATATCATTCGTAGCATTGCATCATATCTTTCCATGCAAAACCGTCGAGTAGAAAGGTTCGGCGAAACGCTATCTTTAAAACCCTACTTTGCTTCGCTACGAGGTTCCTGCGGGAAGCTTTAGAAGGACTTGCGACAACCACCCCTGTAGGTTCGATTTTTTGCTCAAACTTCGACTGAAGGTTGTTCCCCTCGACAATACGAACCCGTAGGCGCGAGAATCGCTCCAATCGGAGTTCGTATGCAAAAGACTCGGACGTTTTAGTAAACCGCCGGAAAACGGTCCGAAAATCTGGACCGATTTCCGAGTTATAGTCAAATTTTGGACCGTATTGGAGTAGGATTTTCGCGCAAGGGACTACTTAGGCAGGGCCCCACCTGGCCTTGGTCCGCGTGCACCACCCCGCCTCGACGCAACCACCGCCGCCATCTCCTCCTGCCGCGCGCGCGCCTTCCCAGGCGCCGTCGCCGCCGTCGCCGGCCACCCCGCCGCTGCCGGTCACCGCCGCCGCCACCGCCGGGTTCACCTCCTCCTCCTCTTTCCGTTCCCGCCCTTCTCACCGCCGTTCGTCGCCGTCACCGATCCCATCTACCGCCGCTCGCCTCCACGGCCACCGGCCATCACCGCCGCCACTCCGCCGCCGCGCGCCAGCCGCCATCGCCGCCTCCGCGCGGGCCACCGCCCGCGGCCGCCCCGCGCCACCCGACCGCCACCGCCCGCGAGCACCACCGCCGCCAGCGCCGCCCTCGGCCGCCACCGCCGCCGCATGCCGCCGCCGCCACCGGCCGCTGCGCCGCGCGCGCGCCTTGCCGCCGCTCGCTGCGCCGCGCTGCACTGCCGCGCGCACACACGTACACGCACGCATACGTGCGCGTCATCGCATGCGCGCTTGCATGCACGCATACACGCACGTACGCGCCGCCTTGCGTCCGATTAATTTTTCTCTGACCGTTCGTTGATCGTGTACGTCCGTGCAGGAAGAACCACGTCGCCGGATCCGATCGCCGCCGCCGTCCGGAGCTCGCCGCGCCCTCCGGAGTCCGATTCGCCATCTGTTTCCGGTAAGACAGCAGCCACCGTCAGATCTCAGATCAGCGGCCTAGATCGTTAGTTGACTGGTCAGCATCCCAGGCGTTGACTAGTCAGACGCCCAGTCAGCAGACGCTTGACCAGTCAAACAGACACAGTTGACTGGGTCAATTTCGTTAATCCCTTTAGTTGGCAGTTTTCGGTAGAATCTTGTAAATTGCGTAGAAATTCAACCGCTTGGCCAAAAATTGCAAATAAAATATATACGAGTTCAGTGAGTCGTGTAGAATCTCGCTGTAGCTTTGGTTCAGACTTTTACTGTCAGGTTTAGTACAGTTTAATCAAACTAGTTAATGGCCTTTTCGGAGTAATAAATTCGTAGAAAAAGATCCGTAGCTCCAAAAATCGCGTATGATATGTCCCTGAACTCGTGTGAACGAGGGGAATCTCATCGTGAATTAAAAGGATAGGCTTACAGTAAAAACTTCTGCAGTATTTGTCTAATGGCTTTCTGCAGTGTTTTAATTACTCGGGAAGTTCTACAACTCCTTTTTGAGTAATTCCAATTGGTACTGTTTCTTTACAGCGATGCCTTTGCGGTAGAATATTTCCAAGATTTTACAAACAGTATACTACCGGTAGTGAATTATTTAAGTTCTAGCTCTAGTTGTGAGCATTACTTTTGTCTATTAGTTTCCCTAGCGCTAAAACTATTTTCCATGCATGCAATCGGTAGTGTTATGTTATAGGATATTGTGGTGCAGCTGTAGCACCAATTCACTTGCCGTTCTTGCATTCATGCATCATATTTGTTGCATATGTTGTGGATTGTTTGTTTATGAATGCAATTGTGTCGTGTAGATTGTGCTGAGTGCAACGCTTGTTCGTGTGAGGATTGTGCTCCAGACTGCTACAACCAAGGCAAGTAGATGCTACTTTGTTCATGATGTCGTCCTACTATTTTCAATGCATTGTCGTGTATTTTTTTAGTAGCATGTGTAGGATGATACTATCGCTATGCTATGTCCTATTATGTGGTAGGACCCTCTTTGTAGATGAACCACCGTTGGTAGATGTGCTTAGCCAAGCTTGATGAACGAGGGCTGGGTTACATCATTGATACTTATTTTCTCAAAGTATTGGTTTGTGAAAACTAAAACAACTTAATCAATGAACCCCCTGGGTGTGATGGTATTGATAAATTTTGGTGGTTTCATTGCGGAAAGGCACCCAGGTATCAAGAGAGAATGATTGGCTTCTTTATTGTGTAGCTTACGTGTACAACCATGTGCCAATAATGGAATGGGCGGTTGGTTGGACTTAGTAGGTTGTGGTAACTCGAACCCGCGTATCCAGAGATGTAGAATTTTGGTAGGTTGGACCGGTGCGCGTCGGGATTGAGGAGCTACTTCCCGAACAGTCTCTTCTTGGTCTTCTCCCTATCATCACCCAAAATGAGAGTGATGGTACGAGCTGGGCTGGCCAAGTCACATGGGTAAAGTGTACTAACCTCTGCAGAGTGTATAATCTAATCGATTAGCCGTGTCCCCGGTTACGGACATCTGAGTTGCTAGATATTGACTCCATGACATGTTTCTCGCTCATTCTAATTTCTTAACTACTTTAATATTGTTGGGTTAACTTAATTGGGATCTTTTCAAATAAAATCAAAAACTGTTTATGAAAGTAGGACAAATGTTTTTGCAAATGCAAGCCAGACACAGCTCCACTTGCCAGATATGCATGTAGATGTTAGTACTATCGTCTCCTTTACTAGCTCTACTTGCCATACATTTCATGTATTGACCCTTCGGGGCTACTACGTTTCATGTTGCAGGTTATTCCGATTCTGATTGATCGTTATAGGCCACGGTACTCCACTCGGCACTTGTTCACTTGTGGGCAATTTGAAGATTGGAGATCTTATTCGTTTTTGTTGCTACCTGAATAATTTGAGCTAAGATTTATGCTAAGCTTTCATTGTAATAATGGTACTCTGGATCTTTGTAGTACATGATACACGGTTATTTTGCTATGATTATCTATCTTACTCTATTGTGGGCCAATGAACCGATCCAGGGATTGGCATGTCACATAGAGGCCACGATCTTTTCAGAACCGGGGTGTCACAGGATGGTATCAGAGCACGTGTGTCAACTGTAGGATCGTGACCTAGGATTGGATTAGGAAGCCATAGAATTACTAAGCCTATATTAACTCTATCTTTCCTCTTATGCCTTTCACCCTCGTAAATTCTTACCATATGCTATTCTCACACTTTCCTCTTTTACTTGATAGATGGGAGACGTCAGGACTGAGTATGTTACCATGGAGTCACCAAGACCCTTTGCAAGGCAGTTAGCTCAGCTCTCTCAGTCATTGGGATTTCCACTGCCTATGTTCAAGGGAAGAAGGCTGTACACCTATGGATACGGAGAGGATGCATGGGAGATCACTACCTTCATATTCAGAGATGCCGCCTTGCCAAACCCCGCGCACTTGGTCTACACCAAGATATACTGCAACTGGGGACTTGGAATCAACTTGGCCGTACATGAAGCCATGTCTCGCCAGTGCCACTATGTCCGACACCTACTGCCTGCGGATTCACCCTACCGTGACTATGGAAGGCGTGATGAAGAAGGGAACATTGTGATTACCCCGGGCGACAGGAACAACATGCCGCCCCGTCGGAGGCACATAGAGGACATGGAAAGAGAGAATGGAGCTCTAGCAGAGAAGGTGAGGATGTTGAAGGAGATTGCAGACTTTACTAGCAATGGAATGGTGGTCCAAGGACAGGAGATAGACACTTTGCATGAAGCTGTGGGAGTTCTGGAGACTGTCCTGATAGCCAGAGATGATACCATAGCCCATCTTCATGGTACTGTGCAAGAGAATACCCAGAACATACAACAGTTGCAAGGGACCGTCCAGGAAAGGGACCAAACTATTGAAGCTATGACAGCCCAGATTGCCGCTCTCCAACATAGCTGAATCCACCCTCTGATGATGACAATGGAGATGATGGCAACAATGGGGATGATGATGACAGTGGAGACGATGATGATGATGAGGACGAGGATGATGATGATGATGGAGACGATGATGGTGGAGGAGATGAAGCTGTTGCTGTAGCAGCTGAGGATGAAGAAGAAGAGGAGGATCCAGAAGAGGTGGAGTTTGAAGTCTCAAGTGATGGTTCAGGAGAGGTGTACACTCCGCCGCCATGGTTGTACCGCGAGCCGAAGCGCCAACACATGACCGCAAGGACCTACCTCAATCTCTTCAAGAAGTAGATAGAAGTCCACCAATTAGTCCACGTTAGGCGAATTCGTTAGGATTAGTCTCGATCATTGTGAAACTTAGTCCGTGTTAGTTAAAAGTGTTTAGTTGCTTATTTGTGTACTCCAATATCCCAGGATTTATTTGTGCAAATTTTAATGAAAGAGTTATGGCAATTTGGTTATCATCTGTGTGTTTTTCGCTGCAGTTTTTCTGCTGATACAGCAGTACTGCGCGATTTTTCATATTTTTCTGGTAACTCGGAAAAATCTGAAAAAAATTGGGCTGATGCGAAACTCTCTGTGCCATATGCACAAAAATTGGCTAATTTTTCTGACGAGTTTAAGTCAGGCGGAAAAATTCGTGAATGCTGCTGGACTGTTCTGGCAGATTGCTGTTTTGGTTGTGTAGTTGATCTATTGTTTAGATAACCATTGCCAACTCTTGCAAAACTATTTCAGTAGGTATATACTGCTAGGATAACACCTGGGATGTTGCTGGATCGCTTGTTTGTTGATGTGTTGCTTGCTTGTGATTGTCTGCTATTGTTTGTTGTTGATTGATCATATGCATGGGTAGAATCCTATTATCGTAGTTGATTCTTTCAAAACTTACCTATGCTGAACCGCAGATGCCTCCCCGCCGCCAACCCACTGAGATGGAGCAGCTCATGGCAGCTCAGGCACAGCTGACCCAAGTGATGACCCAGTTCATGGCAAACCAGAACAACAACAATGGAAACAATCAGCCTCAGGGAGATGCTCTCACCAGATTTCTGAGGTTAAGGCCAGCTAAGTTCTCTACTACAATGGAACCAATGGTTGCTCTCGATTGGTTGCGTTCAGTCAACAAGGATCTAGTAACTGTCGGATGCACTGATGCTGAGAAGGTGAGGTTTGCCGCTCACCTACTGGAAGGACCAGCCGCTTCTTGGTGGGACACATTCCAGATCACCCACCCGCTGGATACCGTGACTTGGGCTATGTTCGAGGAAGGTTTCAGGACCAACCACGTGTCTTCAGGAGTTCTGAGCCTGAAGAGGAAGGAGTTCCGCAACTTGCGCCAAACCAATCGTTCCGTGGCCGAGTACATCGAGGAGTTCAACAACCTGTCCCGTTATGCACCTGAGGATGTTGACACTGATGCCAAAAGGAGGGAGAGATTCCTGGATGGCCTCAGTGATGAGCTTTCAGTACAGCTACTCGTGGTTTACTGCCCCACTTTCCAGGAGCTTATGGACAAGGCCAGGATCTTGGAGGGGAAGCACAAGCAAGTGGAGAACCGCAAGAGAAAGAACAACAATCATCACTCTGGTTCACACCACAAGACTCGCACTTCATATGATGGATACTCCAAGCATGGAGGAAGTGACCATGGGAGCCATGACCGCCACGATGGACATCGTCATGACAACCATAGGATCAGCCACCACAACCACAAGGGAGGACACTCTCACCACTCTGGAGGACACGGTGGACATGACCGCAACCGTGATCGCAACTTCGTGAAGAAGGATCTGAGTGAGGTGACGTGCTTCAAGTGCAAGCAGAAGGGACACTATGCTGACAACTGTCCGGAGAGGAAAGGACTGAAGCCAACAAACGGCGAGAAGGCCACAGTGAACCACATGAATGTGGAGGATATTCCAGATGAGCCTGACCTTGTGATTGGTAAGTTCCCAATCAACACTTACCCTGCACTTATACTTTTCGATACTGGTGCATCGCATTCATTCATATCAAGGGCATTTGTGGATAAGTATAAGTTACCTACTGAGTCTATGGAAAGGTCTATTAGAGTGAGTTCACCTGGAGGAGATATGATAGCTAGTGTGGGATGCCGCGATTTAACTGTGAGAATTGGAACACACAACTTCATTGCACATTTGGTAGTGTTGGATTCACAGGGATTAGATGTCATTCTGGGTATGGATTGGATGTCTATGCATGGGGGACACATAGATTGTGCACAGCGAGCTGTTTCACTCAAAACCCCGGATGGTAAGAGGATTAGATTCAAGTCGGCTGCACGACCGAGAAGGTGTAAGTTGAATTCTCTTAAGGGGGTTAGCATGGATACTTTGCCAGTGATTAGGGATTACCCCGACGTGTTTCCGGAAGAACTGCCAGGGATGCCCCCTGACAGAGATGTAGAGTTTCTTATCGATCTGATGCCGGGAACAAGACCTATAGCAAAGAAACCATATAAGATGGATGTCGATGAGCTGAAGGAATTGAAGAAACAGTTGAAGGAGCAGCTGGAAAAGGGATTCATTCAGCCTAGTGCGTCGTCATGGGGAGCACCTGTTCTGTTTGTGGAAAAGAAAGACAGCACCAAGAGATTAGTGGTGGACTATCGTTCGCTGAATGAAGTAACCATCAAGAACAAGTACCCTCTGCCAAACATAAATGATTTGTTTGACCAACTGGAAGGAGCAAAGGTGTTCAGCAAGATTGATTTGCGATCTGGCTACTTTCAATTGAAGATCCGGGAGGAGGATGTACCGAAAACCGCCTTCACCACTAGGTATGGATTATATGAGTATACAGTTATGTCTTTTGGACTAACGAATGACCCGGCATACTTCATGACCATGATGAACAAGGTATTTATGGAGTATTTGGACAGGTTCGTGGTGGTGTTTATTGATGACATACTGATATATTCCAAGGATGATGCCGAGCATGAGAAGCATCTGAGACTGATTATGGAGAAGCTGAGGGAACACAAGCTGTATGCCAAATTCAGCAAGTGTGAATTCTGGCTTAACACTGTTGGGTTTCTTGGACACGTAGTGTCGGGAGAAGGAATTGCTGTTGATCCAAACAAAGTGACTGCAGTAACAGAGTGGGAAGCGCCCAAGAATGCAGGAGAGATTCGAAGCTTTTTGGGACTTGCTGGATATTACCGGAGGTTCATAGAAAACTTTTCTAAGATTGCTAAGCCGATGACTGAACTTCTGAAGAAGGAGAGGAAGTTTGAATGGTCAGACGTATGTGAAGCCAGCTTTCAGGAACTGAAACGTCGACTGGTGACCGCGCCTGTTCTATGTTTACCAGATCTTCAGAAGGATTTCCAAGTGTACTGTGATGCTTCACGACAGGGACTTGGGAGTGTGCTGATGCAAGATGGGAGAGTAGTGTCATATGCCTCACGACAACTCAAGCACCATGAGCGGAATTACCCCACACACGACTTGGAGTTAGCGTCAGTGGTTCATGCGCTCAAGGTATGGAGGCATTACTTAATGGGAAAACACTGTGATGTGTACACTGACCACAAGAGCCTGAAGTACATATTTACACAGAAGTAACTGAACATGAGACAAAGGAGATGGTTGGAGCTTATCAAGGACTATGATATGAATCTACAGTACCACCCAGGAAAGGCCAATGTAGTAGCTGATGCTCTGAGCCGGAAGGTTTATGCCAATGGATTGACAATTGGTGAATTGCCTGAGGACTTGTGCAAGCAATTCAAGGACCTTAGACTGGAGGTAGTATCTGAAGGGTACTTAGCAACAATGGAAGTCCAACCAACGCTACAGGACAAGATCATAAAGGCTCAGATAGGAGACAAAGAGATAGACGAAGTTAAGGAAAAGATGAAGGAAGGTCGAGCAAGGGAATTCCGCGAGGATGAGCAAGGAACCTTGTGGTACGGAGATCGTTTGTGCGTCCCCAACGATCCCGAGATAAGGAAGTTGATTCTGCAGGAAGCTCATGACTCGCCATATTCCATACATCCGGGCAATACGAAGATGTATATGGACCTAAAGGACAGATTCTGGTGGAACAACATGAAGGGAGACATCGCGGAGCATATTGCCCTATGTGATGTATGCAGCCGAGTGAAGGCAGAACATCAGAAGCCAGCAGGACCGCTGCAACCATTGCCCGTGCCGGATTGGAAGTGGGATAGAGTGGGAATGGATTTTATCACAGGACTGCCCAGGACCAGGTCAGGATATGACTCTATTTGGGTAGTGGTCGACCATTTGACCAAGGTAGGCCACTTTATACCAGTGAAGACGACTTATACGAGTGCAAAGTTGGCCAAGATTTACATGGACAGGATTGTGTGCCTACATGGAGTTCCCAAGAGTATCATATCTGACAGAGGCACCCAATTTACCTCACACTTCTGGCGCCAACTGCACGAGTCACTTGGTACTAGACTGGAGTTTAGCACAGCGTTTCACCCACAAACTGATGGACAGACCGAGAGGGTGAATCAGATTTTGGAAGACATGCTGAGAGCTTGCGCCTTGGCTCATGGATCCAGTTGGGATGAGAATTTGCCGTATGCGGAGTTTTCCTACAACAACAGCTACCAAACCAGCATCAAGACGTCACCGTTCGATGTGCTGTATGGAAAACGATGTCGTACACCGTTGCTATGGGATGGAGTAGGAGAACGTCAGTTGTTTGGACCTGATTTGATCAAGGACGCTGAGGAGAAGGTCTCCTTGATTAGAGATAGGCTGAAAGTAGCACAATCAAGGCAGAAGAGCTACGCTGACGCCAAGCGCAAGGAAGTGGTGTATGAGATAGGTGATAGAGCATACCTTAGAGTATCGCCGCTTCGTGGAATCAAGAGATTTGGAATTAAGGGTAAGCTGGCACCTCGATTTATTGGACTGTATCGGGTCTTAGCGCGCAAAGGAGAAGTTGCTTATCAGTTGGAGTTGCCAGAGGCTCTGTCTGCTGTTCATAACGTGTTCCATGTGTCCCAGCTGAAGAAGTGCCATCCGGAGATGGTGGATACACCATTGAGAGACACAGTACCGCTAGAGGAAGTTCAGCTAGAAAATAATTTGACCTACGAGGAGAAACCGGTCAAGATTCTGGAGACAGCAGAAAGGACTACCCGTACCAAGACAATTAAGTTTTGCAAGGTGCAGTAGAGTCACCACACCGAAGAGGAAGCCACTTGGGAGCGTGAGGATGACATCCGAGAGGACTACCCACACCTATTTGCTAGCCGCGCCGAATCTCGAGGACGAGATTCATCTTAAGGGGGTTAGTCTTGTCACATCCCAAATTTTAGATTTGGTCTTGCATATCATTCATACCATTGCATCATATCTTTCCATGCAAAACCGTCGAGTAGAAAGGTTCGGCGAAACGAGCGTTTTTTAAAACCCTACTTTGCTTCGCTACGAGGTTCCTACGGGAAGCTTTAGAAGGACTTGCGACAACCACCCCTGTAGGTTCGAGTTTTTGCTCAAACTTCGACTAAAGGTTGTTCCCCTCGACAATACGAACCCGTAGGCGCGAGAATCGCTCCAATCGGAGTTCGTATGCAAAAGACTCGGACGTTTTAGTAAACCGCCGGAAAATGGTCCGAAAATCTGGACCGATTTCCGAGTTATAGTCAAATTCTGGACCGTATTGGAGTAGGATTTTCGCGCAAGGGACTACTTAGGCCGGGCCCCACCTGGCCTCGGTCCCCGTGCACCACCCCGCCTCGACGCAACCACCGCCGCCATCTCCTCCTGCCGCGCGCGCCTTCCCAGGCGCCGTCGCCGCCGCCGCCTCCCGGCCACCTCGCCGTCGCCGGCCACCCCGCCGCCGCCACCGCCGGGTTCGCCTCCTCCTCCTCTTTCCGTTCCCGCCCTTCTCACCGCAGTTCGTCGCCGTCACCGATCCCATCTACCGCCGTCGCCGCTCGCCTCCACGGCCACCGGCCATCACCGCCGCCACTTCGCCGCCGCGCGCCAGCCGCCATCGCCGCCTCCGCGCGGGCCATCGCCCGCGGCCGCCCCGCGCCACCCGGCCGCCACCACCCGCGAGCACCACCGCCGCCAGCGCCGCCCTCGGCCGCCGCCGCCGCCGCCACCGGCCGCTGCACCGCGCGCTGCTGCCTCGCCGCGCGCGCGCCTTGCCGCCGCTCGCTGCGCCGCGCTGCACTGCCGCGTGTGCTGCCGCGCGCACACACGTACACGCAGGCATACGTGCGCGTCATCGCATGCGCGCTTGCATGCACGCATACACGCACGTACCGCCGCCTTGCGTCCGATTAATTTTTCTCGGACCGTTCGTTGACCGTGTACGTCCGTGCAGGAAGAACCACGTCGCCGGATCCGATCGCCGCCGCCGTCCGGAGCTCGCCACGCCCTCCGGAGTCCGATTCGCCATCCGTTTCTGGTAAGACAGCAGCCACCATCAGATCTCAGATCAGCGGCCTAGATCGTTAGTTGACTGGTCAGCATCCCAGGCGTTGACTAGTCAAACGCCCAGTCAGCAGACGTTTGACCAGTCAAACAGACACAGTTGAGTGGGTCAATTTCGTTAATCCCTTTAGTTGGCAGTTTTCGGTAGAATCTTGTAAATTGCGTAGAAATTCAACCGCTTGGCCAAAAATTGCAAATAAAATATGTACGAGTTTAGTGAGTCGTGTAGAATCTCGCTGTAGCTTTGGTTCAGACTTTTACTGTCAGGTTTAGTACAGTTTAATCAAACTAGTTAATGGCCTTTTCGGAGTAATAAATTCGTAGAAAAAGATCCGTAGCTCCAAAAATTGCGTATGATATGTCCCTGAACTCGTGTGAACGAGGGGAATCTCATCGTGAATTAAAAGGATAGGCTTACAGTAAAAACTTCTGCAGTATTTGTCTAATGGCTTTCTGCAGTGTTTTAATTACTCGGGAAGTTCTACAACTCCTTTTTGAGTAATTCCAATTGGTACTGTTTCTTTACAGCGATGCCTTTGCGGTAGAATATTTCCAAGATTTTACAAACAGTATACTACTAGTAGTGAATTATTTAAGTTCTAGCTCTAGTTGTGAGCATTATTTTTGTCTATTAGTTTCCCTAGCGCTAAAACTATTTTCCATGCATGCAATCGGTAGTGTTATGTTATAGGATGTTGTGGTGCAGCGGTAGCACCAATTCACTTGCCATTCTTGCATTCATGCATCATATTTGTTGCATATGTTGTGGATTGTTTGTTTATGAATGCAATTGTGTCGTGTAGATTGTGCTGAGTGCAACGCTTGTTCGTGTGAGGATTGTGCTCCAGACCGCTACAACCAAGGAAAGTAGATGCTACTATGTTCATGATGTCGTCCTACTATTTTCAATGCATTGTCGTGTATTTTTGTAGTAGCATGTGTAGGATGATACTATCGCTATGCTATGTCCTATTATGTGGTAGGACCCTCTTTGTAGATGAACCACCGTTGGTAGATGTGCTTAGCCAAGCTTGATGAACGAGGGCTGGGTTACATCATTGATACTTGTTTTCTCAAAGTATTGGTTTGTGAAAACTAAAACAACTTAATCAATGAACCCCCTGGGTGTGATGGTATTGATAAATTTTGGTGGTTTTATTGCGGAAAGGCACCCAGGTATCAAGAGAGAATGATTGGCTTCTTTATTGTGTAGCTTACGTGTACAACCATGTGCCAATAATGGAATGGACGGTTGGTTGGACTTAGTAGGTTGTGGTAACTCGAACCCGCGTATCCAGAGATGTAGAATTTTGGTAGGTTGGACCGGTGCGCGTCGGGATTGAGGAGCTACTTCCCGAACAGTCTCTTCTTGGTCTTCTCCCTATCATCACCCAAAATGAGAGTGATGGTACGAGCTGGGCTGGCCAAGTCACATGGGTAAAGTGTACTAACCTCTGCAGAGTGTATAATCTAATCGATTAGCCGTGTCCCCGGTTACGCACATCTGAGTTGCTAGATATTGACTCCATGACATGTTTCTCGCTCATTCTAATTTCTTAACTACTTTAATATTGTTGGGTTAACTTAATTGGGATCTTTTCAAATAAAATCAAAAACTGTTTATGAAAGTAGGACAAATGTTTTTGCAAATGCAAGCCAGACACAGCTCCACTTGCTAGATATGCATGTAGATGTTAGTACTATCGTCTCCTTTACTAGCTCTACTTGTCATACATTCCATGTATTGACCCTTCGGGGCTGCTACGTTTCATGTTGCAGGTTATTCCGATTCTGATTGATCGTTATAGGCCACAGTACTCCACTCGGCACTTGTTCACTTGTGGGCAATTTGAAGATTGGAGATCTTATTTGTTTTTGTTGCTACCTGAATAATTTGAGCTAAGCTTTATGCTAAGCTTTCCTTGTAATAATGGTACTCTGGATCTTTGTAGTACATGATACACGGTTATTTTGCTATGATTATCTATCTTACTCTATTGTGGGCCAATGAACCGATCCAGGGATTGGCATGTCACATAGAGGCCACGGTCTTTTCAGAACCGGGGTGTCACAATTTCCCAAAAAGAACCCAAAAAGGAATCAATAAGAAGCAAATGCAAATAATGGCAAAAATCTGTCAAAACAGACCAGCAGGTAGAAACCGATTTTTTCGAAGACCTGCTGTTGCTCAAATCAAAAAGTGTTGAACTAACGAAAGTTATCTAACAACCTGGGGGATTTAATCAGAAACCTACAACTCAATCCTACTTATAGAGATTTTACATGAATTTTTACAGTGGAGCACCAAAATCTGTTTTGGGACAGCAACTCCCCAAATCTTACTTCCCTCTCATTAGAGGTTATTCTTGGCATAAAAAGCAAATAAAAAGGATAAGGAGAGGTCATTACAGAAGTAATAACTTCCAAGACTCAAGAAAAAATTTGGGTTATCTCCCAATAAGTACTTTTCATTAACGCCTTAAAGTTAGGCACAAGAAGCAAGAATCAAGTATTTTCAAATGAAGAAGCATTAACATCAAACCTTGCTTTCAAAGGGGGGAGCAAAAAGCAACTTCTCTCTCCTCATAGGGAAGTGTTCAATACCTTTCTTGAATGGAAATTAATATTTAATGGTGCCTTCTTTCATATCAATGATGGCACCAACAGTTCTAAGAAAAGGTCTTCTTACCATGTGGATCTCTCTCATTGTGCCATTCAGAATAGTTAACCATCATATTATCAAGGAGCTTTATTGCAGCACCCAAGGTAATTTTCATAAAGGTACCTCCAGCAATTGAATCCAACAGGTTTCTTGAGGAGAGGTTTAAACCTGCATAAAAAGTCTAGATAATCATCCAAGCAATAAGTCCATGAGTGGGACAATTCTTAACCAAAGATTTCATTATTTCCCAAGCTTGAGAAACATGTTCATTATCAAGTTGTTTAAATTTCATTATTTCACTTCTCATAGATATGATATTAGCAGGAGGATAGTATTTTCCAATAAAAGCATATTTGCACTTAATCCAAGAATCAATACTATTTCTAGGCAAGGACATCAACCATTCTTTAGCTTTTCCTCTCAAGGAGAAAGGAAACAAACTGAGCTTAATAATATCTCCATCTACATCCTTATATTTTTGCATCTCACAAACTTCAACAAAGTTATTGACGTGGGCAGCATCATCATCAGAACTAGCACCAAAAAATTGCTTTCTCATCACAAGATTCAACAAAGCAGGCTTAATTTCATAAAAGGTAGCATCAGGAGCAGGTGGAGCAATAGGTGTACTCAGGAAATCAT
Source organism: Avena sativa (assembly GCA_916181665.1). Classification (NCBI taxonomy): domain Eukaryota; kingdom Viridiplantae; phylum Streptophyta; class Magnoliopsida; order Poales; family Poaceae; genus Avena; species Avena sativa. The sequence goes on from OV702283.1 coordinate 332,194,734, forward strand.
TTTTGTTTGTGCTAGTGAAGTCACACAACTTGGTGTTCTCAGCAGAGTTCATTTTGGTAAAAGTGGAGCAAGCCAACAGCAGCAGCAACAACTAGAGCAGGAACTAATTTTTTTGTGTTTATGATAAGAGAAAGAAAACCAAACCAAACTATTTTTTTGGAGTTTTTGATAAAAAGAGGCAAACAAAACCAAGCAAAATAAACTAAGAAAAATAAAAACAAAGTAAAGAGAAAGGTTGTGAAGGAATCCCCTTGTGAAGCCGTCCTTAGCCTCCTCGGCAATGGCGCCAGAAAATCTTGATGGTGGCTCAGATAAATGTAGAGCTTCGTTGGGAGTCCCCAAGAGGAAGGTGTGATGATCACAGAAGCAAGTCTTCCCTCAGTAAGAAACCAAGGTTATCGAACCAGTAGGATGAAGGAAACGACTCAAAGGTGTTTCTAGCAACTTGGAAACCTGCACAACACAAACTCAAGACTTTGCCCCAACGAATAGTGAGGTTGTCAATCTCACCGGTTTGCAAAAACAAAGGATTAACTATATGGTGTGGAAGGTAATGGTGGTTTGCAGAAAGGTAAACAGTAACAGTGGAAGATGTATCAATGCTAAAGAATGGACCGGGGTCCATAGTTCACTAGAGGTGTTCTCCTTAAGATAAACAAACATGGAATGTTGGGTAACAAATTACAGCAGGGCAATTGACAGGACTGAGCAAGGCATAATAATGCAATACTAGACATTCATGATCCTATGAGATTTGATTGGGCAATACAACAAGATACATAGACCGCCATCCAACTCCATCTATGACTAGTAATCCGAACCCCCTCCAGTATTAAGTTGCAAGCAACGGATAACTGGTTGAAGAAAAGTGTGTAAGGTAAACAATCCACTTGTTCCATGAACAACAGACTGTTGTTTTCTCCCTAGTAGCAACAACACATCTACAACCTTAGAGATTTTTGTCACTTCCCCAGATTAAATAGAGGCATGAACCCACTATCGAGCATAAATAATCCCTCTTGGAGTCACTAGCATGTACTTGGCCAAGATAGCCACTAGAAATGGAGAGCATGCAAGATAACAAACAACACATACATGATAGAATCAATAAGACAAAACCATTAACCAATCTGACATAGTAATATTAATATCCATCAGATCCCCACAAACTCAACATGCATGATTACAAATAGATGATCTTGATCATGAACGGAGCTCACAAGATCTAAACATGGTAGCACAAAGGAGGAGAGATAACCATCTAGCTACTACATGGATCCATAGTCCAAGGTGGAACTACTCAAGCTTCATACTGGAGGCTGCCATGATGATGAAGAAGGCCTCCCGGATGATCTCCCCTCCGGCAGGGTGTCGGGAAGAGCTTCAGATCCCCCCGATCTAGGGACGATGGTGGCGGCAGCTACATACTGTTTCGTGGAGGATTGATCAGGTACTTAGGGTTTTGGTATCGGGGGCTTCTTATAGGCGAAGAGGCGAGGCAGGGGGAACCCAGGGTGGTTGCACCCCCCAGGCGTGGGCCTAGCCTGGCCGCGCGTCCAGGGGGTGTGCCCCCGGGTGGCTCCACTCCATCTCGTATTCTGGCTTCGTGTTCCCCACGGTAAAATATTGACATTGGATTTTTTTCCGTCCAATTTCGAGAATATTGATTTTCTGCCTTTTCTAGAACCAAAAACAAAAGAAAACATGCAACTAGCAATGTGGCATCTTGTTAATAGGTTAGTACCAGAAAACATATAAAAACACCTCAAAGTGTAGACAAAGCAAAGCAAAGTAGATACTAAACAATCATGGAACATCAAAAATTATAGATACGTTTTCGACGTATCAAGAATGCTGATCTCCGGGACAAGCTTGAGAAGCTTACTATTGAGTTAGAGAAATCAGTGATGACCCACAAGTATAGGGGATCGCAACAGTCTTCGCAGGTAGTATTACCCAATTTATTGATTCGACACAAGGGGAGCCAAAGAATACTTGTAAGCCTTAACAACTAAGTTATCAATTCAGCTGCACCTGGAAATAGTTCTTGCTCACATAAGTTTATCAGTAGCAACAGTTTATAGTAGCAATAGCAAAGCAATAGCAGCAGTAAAACATGAGCAATGGTAACAGTAGCAGCAAACAGTAGGATATGAGCACGGTAGGCATAGAGATGGATGGACAGGTGTTGCATGGACGAGTCTAAACATTTAACTTCAAGATCTAGGGCATTGCAGATAAATAAGATAAAGCATCCAAGTACTAAACAATCCTAGGCATGTGCTCCATATATAGTCATGTGTTCTCGCAATGAGAACGTGCATAACATCTTTTGTCCTGACAGCCCGTGGCAGCGGGGCCTCATGGGAACTACTGGCAATTAGCACCGGAGAAAAGCATTAACACTCCGTGAACATATTTGATCCTCACATCACAGCCATCCCATTCGGTTGTCCCAATTTCTATCACTTCGGGGCCTTTGGATCCATACAATGATATGTGTACACAACTTGCAGATAAGATCACAAACAATACTATCACAATGATTCAATAATAAGTTCAGATCTGAGATCATGGCACTTGGGCCCTAGTAACAAGAATTAAGCACAACAAGTTGCAACAAAGTCAAATAGCACTAATAGAGATACTAGGCACTATGCCCTAACAATCATATTCGATTACATTATAGAACTCATCCAATCCCTACCATCCCCATAGTCTACAGCGGGGGATTACTCACTCATGGATGAGGGAAACATTGATGGTTGATGGAGAGGCGTTGGTGATGATGATGGCGATGATCCTCCCCAAATTCCCCGTCCCGGCAGGGTGCCAGACCAGAGTTTCTGGATCCAAATCTTGGTTTCTGGTGGTGGCGGCGCAGCGGAACTCTTTCTGAAAAAACATTGAACCCCCCTTGATTTTTAGGTCAAGGGATAACTTATAGGCGAAGAGGGAGCCCGAGGGGGTGCCTGGGGTGGCCACATCCCCTAGGCATGGGCTAGGCCCACCGGCGCCTGGCAGGGGTGTGGGCCCCCCAGGACTCTAATCCGTCTTGTCTTCTGGCTCCGTGGATCTTCTGGCGAAATAGGATTTTTGGCATATTTTCTGGGATTTTTCCTGATAGTTGATTTTCTGCACAAAAACTAGACACCAAGGTAATTCTACTGAAAACAGCGTCAGCCCGTGTTAGTTGTATCCAAATCACACAAGTTTAGAAGAGAAACAATAGCAAAAGTGTTCGGGAAAGTAGATACGTTTTGGACGTATCAACTCCCCCAAGCTTAGCTTATTGCTTGTCCTCAAGCAATTCAGTTGAAAATTGAGTGCGATAAAAGAACTTTCACGAACACATTTGCTTCATATGATGTATATATTCTTAGCACAGGAGTAGATACTTAAACCATTCATAATAAGAAGTATGTAACTAAGTCTACTCAATAGTCATTGCAAGCTATGAAGAGAAACCAACTCAATAATAATAAGTAGCATGGAACATAAACATAAGCAACATTGCAATGCTCATAGGAAGGTATGATAGAGTGGTATCTCGCTTGCCTTTGTTTGTAGAGAACAATATAAATGCCAAGGCACCTCTGAAGTTCACATGAAGACTAGAAGTAAAGATATCAGAGATACAAGCATCAAATTCATGACATAATTAACCAAGTTTTGAGACAAACACAAGAATGACAACTATGCTCTCAAGAAGGTGCTCATAGAATAAGTGGTGACTCAACAAGGAAGCTGAAAGTAAGGTACTCACTAGCTTTGAGCTCTCATTTCCCCTATCATGGGCATCTTTATATGGTTAAGGTGAAAGTGAGGTCCAATATGAGTTATATGCTTGATAGACCATAAACTAGAAATCCCATGTCCCTTGAGTACGAGGGCCGCTCCGCATGCTACTCAACTTTGGTTACCTATAAGTTCTTGTCATTGTAAATACATGCATATCATAGAGAACCGCCAACAGGGTACCCCTTGCACATGATACAGGAGCTATCCCGTGATAAAAATGACAAGCCAAGCAAACAATGAGCATCTCAACGATCTTTTTATTTACTATGTGCATAGCTTTTTATTGAGGATGCTTCATAGATGCTCATTACGGTGATGATGCAAGTTTCCACCATGATTAGGCATGGCTTAGGCTAGCGGCCCAGGTGTTTCTCTAACACATATATACTCCATGAACTCACAAGCTCCCCTTTTATTTCACACCAACGACATCCGTAAACAAAAGAGCATGGTATCAACTGGATATGTATCCATAAGTGTTGAAAGCGTTCCTCGTGACAGTACGGTTCTGCTAACTCCCAACCTATAATTTGCAAGCATATAACTTTCATGGACATGTCACAATGGTTGAGGATTATTAAGTGCAAGGAATAAAGTGTGCCATCAAGTTCATGAGAGCTTTACTAACTAACTTTCTCAAAACAGACAAACATTTTATTTGGAAGAAAACAGGGCATACAGAATATGCACTGAAATAGCAAATGATGCTAATAGGTAGGTATGGTGGACACAGTTGGCAATATTGGTTTTGGCGAGTCGGATGAACAAGTAGAGCTCATACTCAGTGCTATTGAAGGCTAGCAAAAGAGAGGGAGCGACAAACGAGAGAGCAATAACTGTCATAATCATGCTTGCAACAAAATAGGACTAATTATGGCATGAAAGTGATACAAGGACTCTGAGGCAAAATAAATCATCGAGGCTTACTGACTATTGTTTAGTCATATGCATGCGCAAGCATGTGCCAAGTCGATTCACATGAAACTTTCAGAGGAGGATACCACAATATCATACCAAAATATGAATAAAACAATGCAAGCAAACATTCATATGACATGCTACAAACTATTAGCAATCTGGAGCTAATCATAGACAAGCAAGAACTACTAAGCATCCATCAGTAACATACTCCTTACATGAACAGACTAAGCATGCTCACAATGATGAGTATATGTAAAAAATGAAAACAAATAGAGTTAGTTACCATCCTCTTACCACACCTCAAGTTGTCTTAATCTTCATTATTGCCATGCACTTGTGTGATTTGAATAATAACGTGAAACCAAAATCCACTGAGGATGGCTGAACCCTGCAAAGAACTCACAAAACCAAATAAGAACAACAAATATTTTTGGTGTTTTCGATTTTTCAAACAAGCCAACAAAGCAAAAACAAACAAAGCAAAATCTTTTTGGATTTTTTCTTTTAAGGCAAACCAAAGCAAAGAAACAAACCAAGAGAAACAACAAAAATATTTTTGATATTTTTGGGTTTTGAGAAAGAAAAAACAAAAACCAAAAAGAAAGCGAAACAATGGATATATAAAGAACCAACGGAACATGATATATAGATGAGTGTGATGTCGGTATACCTCCCCCCAAGCTTAGGCTTTTGGCCTAAGTGGGGCTCAATAGCGTGGGTAGTAACCCCAAGCTGGTGGGTCATCATAGGAATGATCATAGTCAGGCGCTTGCGATGAAGAAGAAGACGCGCCCCAATCATAGGAGGGTTGCTGTTATGAAGACTCTCCCAAGTTGGAGGGCTGAACCGAATCATCTTCGGCATCCTCTCCAACATTCTCCTCTTGCTGGGAGAGCTCCGCCACGTATGTGTCAAACTCCTCCTCCGTGAGCGACCATCCTTGTCTGTTATCAAAATTAAACAAAGCAGGTGCAGGCAAATAAACTATTTTCTCAGTCCTACCCCCTCTCCAACCACGCTTGGCAAAAGATAATTCATACGATAAACTTCTCACAGTAGCCCCCAAGGAAACAAAACCATGCTGAACCATGGATTCAAGATCAAGCCTCTCTATGGAGAACTGATAATCTGAATGTTGAGGCTCTAAACCATGTAAAGCTAGCAACCTATAAGCAATGTGACCTCCACAAATTCCACCATTCTCGCGGTTGGTGGTGAGACAGTAAGCTATCAAAGCACCCAGGTTATAAGATCTATTCCTATTCAAAGCAGCTGCGATAAAAGCTAGATCAAAAGAAGATAACTTTCTAGCAATCTTTCTAGCAAGAACACACTTGGTAATGAAATAGGCAAAATATCTAATGGCCGGGAACTGAGTGTTCTGAATTTTACCATTTTCCTTTGAGAAGTCGAAACCTTGGCAAATCTCAGCATATAAATCCATAAGTAACTTGGGCCTCTCCTTGATCTTCTCACAAGATCCCCACTGAGGAACTCTAATTGCTACACAGAAATCAGCAAAAGGCTAGATTCTATATTTTATAATGGACCATGGGATTATATGAAGACCAAGTAAACCGGAAGTCCTGCACAACATCCATGATTAGCTTAAAATATTGAAGTGGTTCACCTTCAACAAAGAGTTCCAACCCTACATTTGTAATCATAGTTTGGAAATCCTGGAGGATTCCCGTGGTTCTCATAAATTCCTGGCATGGATATATGGAAGGGAAAAATCCTTCCTCACGATGAACTTTCATTGGCTCAGGTACCATCAAATCATATTGATTCAGTGGATATGCACTCATCTTACTTTCTGAAATTTTTAGATAAACATTAAACCAATTGATTTCCAAGTTGATAAATGATGAGAAACTACTATAGGAACTTGCTAGAGGGCTACACATGCATCAAAATGAAATCTCTAAGCATAGAAAAAGCATGCAAGCTCACACAACCTGTCACCTATAGCAGCAAAATACTCAAGATACAATCTATCAATCACAAATCTAATTGGACAAGTGGAGGAGGCACATACCAAGGAGCAATCCCTCCAAAAATCAGGAACAAAGATGGGCTGAGCAAGGAGATCGAAATTCGCGAGCAAGAACAGTAGGAACTCGAGCTTGAGAAAGTTTTCTGGTGTTTTTGGGAGAGAGAAAGAAAATGGCTGGGAGGAGACACTTTGGAGGGGCCCAGGTGGGCCACACCCCACCTAGGCGCCACCTAGGGTGTGCCCACGCCCACAAGGGGTGTGGTGGCCTAGGGTGGCCCCCTGGGTCACTCCAGGTGTCCCTCTGCCCCTTTTTCGAGGAAAAATTTATTTTGAATTTTTTGAGATTTTTCAGGAAACTTTACTTTTGGCCAATTTTCAGGGTATGAAAATTGATTTTCTGGCAGAAATAGTTTTTTTAGAAGAAGCAAAAGCAAACCAAAAACCAAACTACAGAAGCTCTAAGACACTCTAACAAGCAAACAACTAACAAAACCAAAGCTAGCAAAAGAAAAGGCAAGGACTAGGAAGGAGAAAAGTAAAAGAAAGCAAGTATAACCACAGTGAAAACATTATTTTGTTCATTAAAATCCTTCTATTAACAAGGTTGATCAAGTCTTGTTACCAAAACAATCTTATATGAAACAAAACTTTGCATTCCACAAGGTGATTATGTTACCTCATACTTGATAGCAATGGTCCCAATCATAATAGTTTCAAAATTTTCTTGTGGAATGGGACAATATATTTCTCCAACCTTGATGATCTCAATATTTTCAATGGAATTCAGACAATATCTCTTAGCAACCTTCTTGGGGAAATAAACAGTATGCTCTTTGTCATTAATACTGAATGTTACATTTCCTTGATTACAATTGATGATAGCACCTGCAGTATTAAGAAAAGGTCTCCCAAGAATAATAGACATATTATCATCTTCAGACATCTCAAGAACAACAAAATCAGTTAAAACCAAGCAATTATGAGCCACTTAAACAGGAACATCCTCACATATACCAACAGGAATAGTATTTGACTTATCAGCCATTTGCAAAGATATATCAGTTGGTATAAACTTTTCTAGCTGGAGTCTCTTATAGAGAGAAAAAAGGCATAACACTAACTCCAGCTCCCAAATCACATAAAGCAGTTCTAACATAATTATTCTTAATAGAGCAAGGAATAGTTGGTATACCTGGATCACCAAGTTTCTTTGGAATCTTACCATTGAAGGAATAATTAGCAAGCAAAGCAGAAATCTCCTTGTTAGGAATCTTACTTTTATTAGAGATAATATCCTTCATATACTTTGAATAAGGAGGCAACTTAATAGCATCAGTCAAAGGAATTTGCAAAAATAAAGATTTCATCCACTCACAAAACTTGTAGTGTTCTTCCTCCTTTGACTTGTGTTTCTTACCTGGAAAAGGCATAGGTTTCTACACCCAAGGTTCTCTCTCACTACCATGTTTCTTAGCAATAAAATCTTCCTTAGTGTACCTAGTATTCTTAGTGTGCTTCTCAGGTTCTTCCTCACCTTCCTCCTTATCAGGAGCATCATTATTACCATTACCACTCTCAGTTTCAGCATCAGAGACAGATATACTATTAGGATCTACAGCAGGTTCAAGTGGTTCCTCAACTATTTTATGTTTATTTTTCTTTCTCTTACGAGGACTACCATTACTTTCACCTTGTTGAGAATCCTTCTCAATTCTTCCAGGGTGTCCTTCGGGATATAAAGGATCTTGAGTAGCTATACCACTCCTAGTTCTAATTCCATAAGCATGTTTATCTCCCGAGGCATTAACTAGCATATCCTTTTGTACCTTACAAGTTGATCAAGTTGGGTTTGAACCATTTGAAAGTGTTTACAAAGCATTTTAATATCATTAGAAGTTCTTTCCACAATATCTTTCAACTCTTTAATAGCTCTAGAGTTTTCCAATAAATGATTCTGAACTTGTTTATTAAAATTACCTTGTTTAACAATAAATGTGTCAAGTTCCTCTAAACATTGATCAGGAGGATTACCATAGGGAATATCACCTTCATCAAAGTGGAGAGAGTGTACCTCAATAGTAGATGAGTGGGGAATTGGCTTACAAAATTCTTCTATAGGAGGTAGATTCTTCACATCTTCAGCTCTAATACATTTCTCCTTTAGACATTTCTTAGCTTCTTTCATCACTTCATCATTTAATGCAATAACTCCCCTCTTCTTTGGTGTTGGTGTTGGAACTGGTTCATGCACAACTGGTTCAAGAGTAATAGGCCCAGGTGTATTTAGCTCAGTTGAAGTCCAATCATCATAATTCTTGCTTATCTTAGCCATTAATTCTTCAACATCTGTAGGAGTTCTTTTCCTGAAAACACAATCAGCAAAGCTATCTAGGTATGTCCTAGAATCATCAGTTAGTCCATTATAATAAATATCAAGAAGCTCATTTTTAGGCAATGGACATCCAGGATGTGCATGAATCAAGGCACAGAACCTTGTCCATGACTTAGGCAATTTCTCTTCTTCTCCCTGTTTAAAATCAAAAAGTCTCTGCAAAGCAACATGTCTAGCACTGGGAGGAAAATATTTCTGAAAGAAAGAAGCAATCAGGGCTATCAATGGAACCAGGAGGTAATCTATTAAACCAAGCCCTAGCTTCTCCTTTTAGTGAAAAAGGGAAGATCTTAGTAACAAAGTACTTGCGCATCTTAAAATCATCAGAGAATAAAGCACTCATAGTGGAAAGCTCATTCATATGAGCCACAACACTCTCATTTTTAGTCCCACGAAAAGGTTCTTTCTCAACAATGTCTAAATAGGATAAATCAAGAGAGAAATCATAATCCTTATCTTTAATATCTATGGGAGAGGTGGAAAACTTAGGATCAGAGGACAGCTTAGGAATAATAGTACGTCTTGCAAGGAGACTCTTAATAGCACTAGTACCATGTGTGTTTTGTCACTCTTCAACAAATTCATCAGTAAACTCAATGTAGCCATCATTAATATCATAACTCTCTATAGACTCAGGTGAGCTAACAGGTGTAACAGTGTCTTCACTAGGAGTTTCAGTATTTCCTAGACCAGCCATAGTAGCATCTAGGAAAGGACCTAATGAACCACTCGCATCAAGCACAGTAGAAGTAACATCATGAGTATCAAAAGCAGTTTTAGACTCAGCAGTAGTAGCAGTGTGTGTAGCATGAGTATGTGGTGGTGGTGTAACAAGCTTACTTATAACAGACGGTGAATCAAGAGCAGCAGAGGTGTTTAGGATTGTACCTCTTCTTGTAGTGGATGGTAAAATAGGAAACTTTCCATCACGAGACTTCCCCATGATGAAAGGAGTAGTAGTGAACAATAGTAGATCTAGGTGAACTTACAAATAAAGTTATGCTCCCTGGAAACGGCGCCAGAAAATAGTCTTGATGACCCACAAGTATAGGGGATCGCAATAGTCTACGCGGGTAGTATTACCCAATTTATTGTTTCGGCACAAGGGGAGCCAAAGTATACTTGCAATACTTAACAACTGAGTTGTCAATTCAGCTGCACCTGGAAATAGTTCTTGCTCACAGAAGTTTATCAGTAGCAATAGTTTGTAGTAGCAATAGCAAAGCAACAACAGCAGTAAAACAGGAGCAATGGTAACAGTAGCAGCAAACATTAGGATATGAGCGTGGTAGGCATAGGGATGGATGGACGGGCGTTGCATGGACGAGTCTAAACATGTAACTTCAAGATCTAGGGCATTGCTGATAAATAAGATAAAAGCATCCAGGTACTAAACAATCCTAGGCACGTGCTCCATATATAGTCATGCGTGCTCGCAATGAGAACTTGCACAACATCTTTTGTCATGCCAGCCCATGGTAGCGGGGCCTCTAGAGAACTACTAGCAATTAAGGTGCTCCTTTTAATAGAGCACCGGAGCAAAGCATTAACACTCCATGAACACATGTGATACTCACACCACAACCATCCCCTCCAGTTGTCCCAATTTCTGTCACTTCGGGGCCTTTGGATCCGGACAATGATATATGTACACAACTTGCATATAAGATCACAAACAATACTATCATAATGATTCAATAATAAGTTCAGATCTGAGATCATGGCACTCGGGCTCTAGTGACAAGCATTAAGCACAACAAGTTGCAACAAAGTCAAATAGCACTAATAGAGATACTATGCACTATGCCCTAACAATCTTATTCGATTACATTATAGAACCCATCCAATCCCTACCATCCCCATAGCCTACAACAGGGGATTACTCACTCATGGATGAGGAAAACATTGATGGTTGATGGAGAGGCGCTGGTGATGACGATGATCCTCCCCAAATTCCCCGTCCAGGCAGGGTGCGAGAACGGAGTTTCTAGTTCCGAATCTTGGTTTCTGGTTGTGGTGGCGCAGCGGAACTCTTTCTGGAAAAACGTTGAACCCCCCTCGATTTTTATGTCAAGGGGTAACTTATAGGTGAAGAGGGAACCCGAGGGGGTGCCTAGGGTGACCGCACCCCCCTAGGCGCAGGCTGGGCCCACCCGCGCCTGGAAGGGGTGTGGGACCCCCAGGCCTCCACTCCGTCTCGTCTTCTAGCTCCATGGATCTTCTGGCGAAATAGGATTTTTGGCATATTTTCCTGGATTTTTCCTAATAGTTGATTTTCTGCACAAAAACTAGACACCAAGGTAATTCTGCTGAAAACAGCATCAGTCCGTGTTAGTTGTATCCAAATCACACAAGTTTAAAGAAGAAACAATAGCAAAAGTTTTCGAGAAAGTAGATACGTTTTGGACGTATCAATCCGTAGCCGCTGTCCTGGATTCAAGCAACCATGAGACCGTGAGGCTCGAGAAGCTGATAGCCCTCCGAGATAAACAACTAGATGATCTCAAGAAGGACTTCGATAGTCGGAGGGATCTAGCCCAGGCCATAGAGAGTGAACTGAACAGCCTCCGCGAGGAGCGTGCTCAGTGGAATCATTCTGTGCTAGGTAAGGTTTCCGACTTTCTTTATTCGATTGATTTTTTTGAATTTCTATTGAGTCGAATTTTGAATTTTTGTTATTTCCCAGCCCCTCTGAACCTTTCCGACTCTCCTACCTCGAAACATCGCCTCGAGCGCTTAATGCTCATTAGAGTTATTTTGTTCGACTTCCGCCAGACTCTTGAAGAGGCTGGCGAGTCGGTAAAACTTTTCGACTTGCATAAGATGCCAGTGCAAGAGGTGAGGGACAAGGATAATGAGATTCCGAAGCTTATTGAAGACTAGAAGATCTCCTACGCTCGGACCGCTGCACAGACTGCCCTTACCATGGTGATGATCCACCATAGCGATATGGAAATCTAGAACGTCACAAAGGGTATCGCCGATGAGGATGATGAGGATAACCCGCAGAACATCAAGGCTAACCAAGATTCTTGTGCAGGTTATGCTTGCCATGTTGCGGAGATGACCAACTACACGACAACATTCTTCGAATCAGTCGATGTGCCTCCCTCGCCTCAAGAGCCAGAAGACAGCCTCGCTGAAGCAGCTTCCGAGTCTGACGTCCAGGGCGATGACATTGTCGACTCCAGTGCTCCATGCTCTTCATCACCACCACCTGATTCTGCAGCATAAACATTTTATAATGCATTATTCCGAACTTGGGCATGTAATGATGGAAACAATATTTTGATTGTGCTGGTCTGTAAGAACTAATGATGTTACTATTGTAGCACTTTTCTTTGTGTATATTTTATGAGTGTGCTTGAAAATTTCTGAAGCACTATTTTCAATGCTTATTCTTGTCGTTTTATCTGTCTCTCTGCCACGTCCCTTTCATGAGCTGGCCAACCTTTAGCATGGAAACTTTGCCGAGCAGCGGAGCTCAATTGCTAAACCAGTTTAAACTCAGAAAAAAGTCGGCTTCCATTACCAATAATTCATTACTCGGAAGATACCCGAGTCTAAGAAATCAGATAAAAAACCAGAGTATAAAAAATAAATTAAATTTTTTACCCTAGGGTAACATTTTTAGATATTCAAAAATCATAACCAGAATGAACATGAGCATAAAGTACATTCAAGCATCTGGGATTTCTGAAAACAACATGCTCATTTGGAAATAAGATGGCAAAAAACTTCTCAAAGATAACATATGAGGACACCAATACTTTATTTCACTTTGAACATGTACATATATGATTACAAGGAAATATAACTAAGAATAGAAGGGACATAGCTGTGCAATATTCCATGGACGGTATATCTCATCCGGGTCCGTACTACCACCAGCTCTATTTCTCTTCCGAGTATCTGGTCTTTCCTTGACTAGTCTCATATCGGTTAAATAATACGACCCATTATGCATAACTCTGCTGATCATAAAAGGTCCTTCCCAAATCGGGGAAAGTTTGTGCTTTCTTTTTTGCACATGTTTGAGAACCAAATCGTCCTTCCTGAAAGAACGATTCTATACTCTCTGACTATGATACTTGCGCCAACTTCTGTTGATAGGTGTAGATCTCTACTTAGCAACGACGCGAACTTCTTCGATTATATCGAGATCATCTTGTCGAGAAACTTCTGCAACTTCTTTGATATACGCTTTGACTCTAGGATACTGATGAATTAGATCACTTGGAAGAACTCCTTCTACATCCTAGACCAAGAAGAAAGGAGTGTATCCGGTTGATCTATTAAGAGTTGTACGTAAGCTCCATATCACAGACGGTAATTCTTCCACCCAAGCCCCCACAGCACGACGAAGTGGTGCCTCAAGACGAGGTCGGAGTCCTTGTAATATAAGACCGTTAGTTCTTTCAACTTTTCCATTAGCCTGTGGATGCGCGACTGATGCAATATCGAGTCAGATCTCTTGTTCTTCGCAGAATTCGGCAAGTTCCCCATGGAAAAATTGCTCCCATTGTCAGTAATTATACTGTGCGGATATTTGAATCGGATGATCATGTCCTCGACGAACTTTCTGGCTATGGCTGCATCGCAACTTGTTACGGGTTTAGCCTCAATCCACTTTGTAAATTTATCCACCATCACTAGTAGGTGAGTAAATCCACATTTTGCCATGCAAAACGGCCCTACCATATCAAGCACCTAGACCACAAATGGCCATGTAATAGGGATTGTTCGCAGCTGATCAGCCAGAACATGTGCCTGACGGGCGTACTTTTGGCAGCCTTTGCACGTTTTGACCAGTTTATCGGCATCCGCCTTAGCTGTAAGCCAAAAGAATCCGTGACTAGAAGCTTTTGCCACTAAGGATATGGCTACGGCATGGTGACCACACTCGCCTTCGTGTATTTCTCGTAAGATTTCCACTCCTTCTGGAGAAATACATCGCTGAAAAGCCCCAGAAACACTTCGCTTATAGAGCTCACCTTTTATTATTGTGTAGTCTTTCGCTCATCGGACGATCTGTCGGCTCAGAACTTTGTCTTCGATTAATTTTCCGTCTATCAGGAAATCCAGATAGGGTTTTGTCCAACTGGGAATTATAGCCAGAACTGCTATTACAGGTGAGTCGGATTTCATCGGATAGTCCTTATCAACTTCGTTATGGAGGGGACCCTTAAGTGCTCTAAAAAAGCGTCATCCGGTACTTGTTTCCGTGCAGAGCCTATCCTTGATAGAGCATCTTCTTCCTTATTTTCTGCTCAAGGGATGTGTTGAACTTCAAAACTCTCGAACGATTTAGATAATTCATCCATGACAGCTTTGTAGGCTGTCATGTGCTTGTTTGCATTGCAGATGTCGGATATTTGCTGAGCAACTAAATCCGAGTCTCCGTAACACATGAGTCTTGTTACGCCAATGTTTTTGGCCATGCGTTGTAACATCCCAAAAATATTAAACAAGATTATCAAGTTCTAATCACCCAAGTTTAGGGTTAACAAAAACTTTTATTATTAAAATTAATAGGAATGCATGTGTGTGTGATTAATGCATGAACGAGTGCAATTGCCATGTTTGATTGCTATGAATGATAAGGATTGGTTTAAAAATGAAAACAATATCATCTAGATCTTTTCCAAGCAGAATCAAATGAAGATAAAACCAAATATAATAAATATAAGCAAATGGTCATTTTGGCCAAACTTGTTCACTAGACCACTTTGGGTGTTCCTAGTGAAAGATTTAAATCAGAAACAAATCCAATTCTTTTCACCCCTTGCTAGACCAAGTAACAATGAACCCAAGGAAACTCACAAACTTACAGAAACTATTTTCAAATCCATTTGAGAGGCATTCAAAAATTGAATCCTTAATAGGTACTAAGATGGCCATTTCTCAAAAACCAACCTTACCAATTTCCCTTGGCAAACCCTAGCAACCTTAGACACTCAAGCTTATGACAAGATCACTCACCAAAATTCATCTAAAAATTCAAACTCTGAATTCATGTGGCTATTTCATCAAACACCTGGTGGACACAGATCAACCTTTCCTAACATCTACTGTGGTGAGCAGTAATTGATCAACCAATTGCCCCCATTTCACTCCCCTGGTCTCCCCCAGTGCCCAGCATTGCATTGAAGCAGCTCCCTCTCTGTCGTTTGCACCAGTGCCGTGCCATCTGAGCCACCCTTGCTGGTCGAGCCTGGACACCCCGCAGGAGGAAGCCCCGCGCCCGTCCATGATGTCTAGGAGACATGCCACCATCCATCGCCACTCCATGTCCAACCCTCGAGCACAGCCCAGCCGTGGACCACCAGAAAACCACCGCGCCTATCCTCTGTCTGCCATGCCGATAGCGCGCCAGAGCATGACGCGCACATAGGCCGTGCCTCGCCTTCATCGCGTGTGCCTGCACTCGCTACGACCCTAGCTACCTCCCAGACATGCCCGTTCGCCGCCGCGCGACCAGTATCCCCTGTACGCTGTCTTGAACGCCGCCGGTTCTGTGCAGAGCACGGACCGCTCTAACCATCCTCGACCGCCCTGTGCTGAGCCTTTAAGCTCATGACGACCGCCAGGAAACATCACACCGTCCTACGCCCAGAGCCATGCTGTTAGCTCACTGCAACGACGTCACCGGAGGAGCCAGCCCATGCCGCTCTGCCCCTCTCGCCGGTGTATAAATAGAGGCCACCCCAGCCCTCATTCTTCACACCATCTCACTCCCCTCTCTCTCAGAACCACCCCTGACCATTCCCTAGATCAAGGTGAGCACCGCATTGCCCGAATTTGTCCGGAGTCCGCCGCTGCAGAGGAGGAGAGGAGCCGTCGATTGGAGCCACCCCCGGAGCTGTCGCGACCACCGTTTGAACTGCCGTCGTCGACAACGTCGTTCGCCCCCATCGCCGACCCTAGTTGGAGCCCAGGTGAGCCACCGCGTACCCCCACCATCGCCGTTAGTGTTCGGTCTCATTGAAGTTGTTCGATAGAGACGATGAACGTCGGTCGTAGATCTTAGTATAATCACACAGCTTAGATTTGAACGTACCTCTTCGGGTTAAATGAGCCGCAGACGCATGGGACCCCCCTGTCAGCAGCCTGCCGCGCGCGTAGTACAGTTGGGCCGGCCCAATATCGTTCCCGCGTGTAGCCTAGTGATTCAAATAATCTTTTTTCATATTAGTTAAAACTAGATTCTGTCAGTAGATTCAAAAATCAATTCAAGAAGTTGTACTGAACCAAATTGCGTGATTCCAATTTTTCTAGAAAGGTATTCAAATTATAAATCCAAGCCAGTTGGATTAAAACCAATTGGAATTATAGATCACCTATAGTAAAAATAACAAGACAGAGACTTTTCCACATTCAAACATTTTCCGAAAATCAACCATAAATGCTTTTGAGTTGATTCCAACTCTCAAAAATCACATTTGACAAGATCTATCTGAATATGTAAAAATATTTAGGTTTACATGCAGTGATCTTGGACTAGTACTAAAAGAATGCTATATAGGCATTTCTAGTCACTTTAATTGTATAAAATAGTAATTTTAAACTTTATAAAATATGACCACCACTTTAAATCACATTCCCAAGTATTAGAATATGTGGTGATTACATGTGTCAACATGATCCTATATTTTAATTGGAGAATATTAAATCTTAAGTATTTTCAATGAGTAGAAATTACTTTTCTAAAATAAGGTAAATAAGACTAGGTCTTTATTTCATGTGATGATTGTGATGATGCTAGATCATCTAGTGTGAGCCCTTGTGTGCTAAATAGAAGTAGATATGTATTGTTTGGTGATTGTGTACCTCGTGTGTATTTATAGACGCTAGTACCGACCAAGGATACGAGGAGGAGGAGTACTACGAGGAAGAAGAAAAAAATTCAACCACTACACCAATCAAGGCAAGCTAACACTTGCAAGTTTCTTAACTATGCAAGATAGAACTTTGCATGCTACCTACGCAAGCAATCCCAACTTGCCAGATAACCTATGCAAGATGCATTAGGCATGCTTTGGTTATGCAACCTTGATTATACCAATTCCAAGTTTTACTTGCAAGCTTTATCCTTTTATCTTTAACAAAGTTTTTTACCTTTACTTTTGGTTAGTGCTTTGTGAGTTTTGGAAAACTACTATAGATAGCATAAAGAGCATAAAACTAGGCCTAAGTAGTTAGAACTAGATGTCATCAAAAGGCATAAGACTAGATTTGGATAGTCACACTTGACTAGCACCACTCATTAGTGAATACCCTCAACTTTAGTGGCTAGTGCTAAGCATAAAAGTTGATCACTTTAGATGGTAATACTTGGTGAAAACGATTAAGAAAATCTTGGAATGAAGATTCATTCTATTAAAATGTTTTGACATGTGTTATGAACACAAGATGATTTGATGATGAAAATGTTGAGGCATGAGCCTTAGCCCTTTTTAAAAATTGATGGTTGGGTTCGGATGCGATACCATTCCAATTTTACCGTACAACCACAATACTCGAATTGGGTAGGGATTAACTAGAAGTTTATATGTCTTAGTATGGGTTCCCTTGCGAAAGAGGTTGAGCTGAGGCTACCTCGTAATGAATGTCCACCTATGTAGTACCCAAGATGACAGATGGTCATGGTTGGGAGGCCGAACTCATAGGGGAGGTGCCTATACTAGGGTGTGTAATTGAAAGGTTAGGATTGATTATACGCATACTAAGTATGATGATTCGGGGTTATCCCTGACGGATGTATCGAATGTTGTGGTGAAAGTGTACCAACTCCGCAAAGTGTCAAACTATTCGAATAGCCGCGTTCGCGGTCATGGACAGTTGGAGTGGCCATACTGTTCCGTTGTCAGATGTTTTCAAAACGACTTGTGAAATGAACTATGACTTTGACTTGACCACAACAGGGTTGTGGACATGAAAACTAAGTTCCCACTTAGATGTTGTAAAACATTAAACTAGTTTTCTTTACGTCTGAACTCAATATGAAATAAACCTAGATTTTTGGCAAATAAATGTAACATCCCTAAAATTTTGTTTTCAAATATTGCATACCATTCATGCATACATATCATTTAGGGAAACTATTTCAAACTCATTTCAAGAAATCAGAAGCACTTAGTGCTATTATTTTATGTGAGCATGCATTGATCTAATGCCACTCTAAAGTGAGAGTATAATTGTTTTAAACCAAGTTTTGTTTGCTCTCATGTTGCTTTGGTTGAAAGTTAGAGTTTGGATAAAAAAATTACAAAACAAATATGGTTTTAAAACCATCTCCAAAACATATTCTAATCAAGTGCTATGGCACTGTTTATTTTTATTTTTCCAATAAGACCAAGCAAGTCCAATGAGACAGCAAGGTTTTATGTCTAATTTTATGAAGATGAAGACTTATTTATCTTATTATATATTTGGACTCTTGTATTAGGCCTGTGGCCATGGAGTTTGTAAAAGACTATGTTTGTCTCTGGAATGATATGTATAATGACCTTTGTTTCTGTGTACTTCATCTTAAACTGTGGATGCTAGCATTGATCCAGGGACTAGCATTGCAATCACAGGGATCCTTACCTTTATAAAGGAAGGGATCTTATAGATGGTATCAGAGCACCGTGTTGCCTATAGGATTATGACCCTAGGATTGGAAACCACTAAGGAAAATTTTCAACAACTTCCACACTTGTCTTTTCTTCTCGTAAACTTTTCTAATCTTCTTTCTCATCTCTATTTGTAGATGAACTCCATCAATGAAGCCGTGAGGAAGGGACCACTCATGACTATGACTTTGGAATGTGAGACAGAATTTCCCAAGGCTCTCAAGGGCCTCATGGTTGCCATGGGAATACATGGTGCAGCTGTGAACAAAGGTTTTCCTGTGATGGATGAAGGAGTGGAATGCTGGTGGGTGCAACTTCACTTGTATAAAAACAAGGAAGACAACCACAAGGAATCAGGATTCTGCATGGTCACCAACTCAGTGATGCACACCACATTATTTGATTCAGCAAAGGATGCAGCCTGGAAGGCCATCAAAGAGCTTGGTGATAGAATCAAGTGCAGAATGTTCAACACCCAGAACGACCTTAGGGAAGAAAAGAAGCATACCCAAGAGTTAGAGGCTACCAACCAACGTTTAAGAATTGACATCATGGACTCTAGAGATGCCCTGTTAGCCAACTTGGCAAGTGAGATGGAATTGTAACGTACCTCGTTAGTTGGACCACCACACTTATCATTTTTATTTTCCAAAATGTTGTCTAAAATAAGTTGAACCTTGGATGCTTGTAATGGATTTATGTATGCCATGACTTGTGTGCTTTAATATGCCTGTGATGCATTGTCTTGTGATTCATCTCTATGTATGTTGATTCTAAATTTTTCTATCTTATAAAATAGATGCCTAATGTTACTATCAGCACGGCTGAAGAGTTCAAGGGAACTCGTTTTGGCACTCGTCTTATTGAGATCACTAGTTTGCTCAATCTCCCACTTCCTACCATCATGATGCTTCCCCTCACCAAGTTCGAGAGGAAGGACCTTTGGGGCTTCAAGGTTACTCAGCCAGGACGCCAGACTGAGCCAGCCACGGAGGCTATCACCTTCAAGCTCATGCATGATGACAAGGAGAGAGGCCTAGAGGTAGTCATGCAGGATTTGCTTGGACGTTTGCTAGGGAGACACTCTCGGGAGATTAGAGGTACTCACTTCCACGCCTTCAGTAGACGTGATGAGGATGGTGAGGCCATTGACTTCAAGGATACTGCTAGAGAGACGATAGAGCCGATTCGCCTATACCTCCAGGACTTAGAGGTTCTTCTTAGGCACCTAGATACTGATAGGGCCAACGTCATGCTTAGCAATGACGAACTCCAGGTGTAGCTTCGTGAGAAGGACAAGCTCTTCGCAGAGCAAGATGAGTTAGTCAAGGAGATGGAGGCCAAGTTTGAGAGTCAGGATAGAAAGTTCAAGTGTCAAGATAAGAGACTCCAAGATAGGAACAAGAGGATTCGAGACATGACTTCAGAACTAGAGGCCAAGGACTTCGAGCTCGAGCATCAGCAGGTGGTGATTGAGAGACTTCGTTCACAGAAGAGGGCTCTCAAAGCCAAGGTAGAGGCCTTGACTACCAATGTCGAGGAATACAAGACCACTATGGAGAATGCAGGTCTTACACTTGTTGATGAGGAGGTTGATGCAGAGGAGTAGTGATGACTACTCATTTACCTTTTATTTACCATGCTTTTGATTATTGAGTCGCAATGACCATCCAACATGTGGATGGCTTGCTATTGGTGTGTTTACTTTTCAAAACTTGTTGTTTATGTTGTTGAACTTTTGTTATTTTGATGCATGCTTGGTGATTGTCTATGTGATGTATTGTGCATGTTAAGCATATATGGGTATCTCATTCTTATCCTTATTAAAAACCACAGATGCCTCCCCGACGTGCCAATCCCAACCCTAACAACAACAATATCACCCCTGAGATGCAGCAGATGATGACAGCTCAGACGCAACTGATGCAGATGATTACTACGTTCATACAGAATCAGAACAACAACAACAACAACAACAATAACAACAACAACAACAACAACAACAACAACAACAACAACAACAACAACAACAACAACAGCACCAACAGCAGCAGCAGCAACAGCAGCAGCAGCAGCAACAGCAGCAACAGCAACAACAACAACAACAACAACAACAACAACAACAACAACAACAACAACAACAACAACAACAACAACAACAACAACAACAACAACAACAACAACAACAACAACAACAACAACAACAACAACAACAACAACAACAACAACAACAACAACAACAACAATAACAACAACAACAACAACAACAATCAGAATAACCCACTGGGTTTTGACATGCTTACCAGATTCTTAAGACTGAGGCCAGCAAAGTTCTTAGGAACTACTGATCCCATGGTGGCCAATGATTGGCTACACTCAGTGAACAAAGACTTGGTAAATGTTGGATGTACTGACGAAGAGAAAGTCAGGTTTGCAGCACATTTGTTGGAAGGACCAGCAGCTACTTGGTGGGATAACTTCCAGATCACCACTCCCATTGAGGATGTGACATGGGCTATCTTTGAAGATGGTTTCCGTACTGCTCACATCTCATCCGGAGTGATGAGTTTGAAGAAGAAGTAGTTTCATAACTTGAAGCAACGCCACCGCAGTGTGGCTGAATATATTGAAGAGTTCAACAATCTGGCGCGTTATGCACCGGATGAAGTTGACATTGATGCTAAGAGGAAAGAAAAGTTCCTTGAAGGATTGAACGATGAATTGAACCTGCAGTTAGTTGTGGCCTATGTCCCCACATATCAGTCCCTTTGTGACAAGGCTGCTATTTTGGAGAGCAAGATGAAACAGGTTGAAAGCAGGAAGAGGAAGCACTCTGACAAGCACAACTCGGGATCGTCTCACAAGCGTTCCCATTATGATGATAGTGGGAATTCTGGATCCCACAAGCATGGAAAGTACAACAAGCACAACAACCACAACCGTCATCATGACAACAAGCACCACCGTAGTCATGACAATGACAAGTACAAGAATCACAAGAGTGGATATAAGAGCCACCACAATGGAAGTGGAAGTGGTAGTGGAAGCCAGCCTGTCAAGAAGGATCTTAGTTAGGTTGAGTGTTTCAAGTGCAAGAAGATGGGGCATTATGCAAATGAATGCCCAGAAAAGAAAGTTGAAGGACCCAACAAGCCCAACCCTTTCTAAAAAGGGCAAGTGAACCACATCAATGTGGAGGAAATCTATGAAGAGTCAGATGCTGTGGCTGGTAAGTTCAAACTCAATTCTATTCCAGCACTTGTTCTTTTTGATACTGGTGCATCACATTCATTCATATCAAAATCATTTGTTGATAGAAATGGGTTTTCAACTGAAAACATTGGGTGTCCAATAAAAGTAAGTTCTCCAGGTGGAGATATGATAGTAAGTCTTGGATGCCGGGATCTAGTAATAGAGTTTGGAATGCATAAGTTTCCAGTGAGTCTGATAATGCTAGATTCCCAAGGACTGGATGTAATTTTGGGAATGGATTGGATGACCAAGTATGAAGGAGTACTAGATTGTGCCCATCGAACTGTTGCACTCACAACCCCGGAAAAGAAACGGATAAGATTCAAGTCTAATTTTGAATCGAAAGGGAGTAAGCTTAATTCTCTTAAGGGGGTTAGCATAGACAGTGTGCCAATTGTGAGTGAATATCCGGATGTGTTTCCGAAAGAATTGCCGGGAATGCCACCAGATAGAGATGTGGAGTTTCTTATTGATTTGCTACCAGGATCTGGACCAATAGCAAAGAGACCGTACAAGATGTTAGTAGACGAATTGAAAGAACTCAAGAAACAACTTGGAGAATAGTTGCAGAAAGGATTTATTCAACCAAGTTCTTCATCCTGGGGAGCACCAGTCTTGTTTGTGGAAAAGAAGGATAGAAGTCAAAGGTTATGCATAGATTACCGTTCACTCAATGAGGTGACTATCAAGAACAAATACCCTTTGCCTAGAATCAATGACTTGTTTGATCAGTTAGAAGGAGCATGTGTGTTATCCAAGATTGATCTCCGATCAGGTTCTTTCAGCTTAAGATAAGAGAACAAGACATACCTAAGACAACTTTCACCACTAGGTATGGATTGTATGAGTATACCGTGATGCCATTTGGTTTGACCAATGCACCAGCTTACTTCATGAATATGATGAACAAGGTGTTCATGGAGTTCCTTACAAGTTTGTTGTCGTTTTCATCAATAACATTTTGATCTACTCCAAGAGCAAAGAAGAGCATGAAGGACATTTGTGTTTGATACTTGAGAAGCTTAGGGAGCATAAGCTGTATGCCAAATTCAGCAAGTGTGAGTTTTGGTTGAATGAAGTTGGATTTCTTGGACACGTTGTGTCAGGAGATGGTGTAGCAGTTGATCCTGCTAAAGTTTCAGCTGTAACTGAATGGGAATCTCCTAAGTCAGTGAAAGAGGTTCGTAGTTTCCTTGGCTTGGCAGGATACTACAGAAGGTTCATTGAGAATTTCTCCAAGATAGCTAATCCAATGACAGAGTTACTAAAGAAAGACAAGAAATTTGCTTGGTCTGAAGGATGTGAAATCAGTTTCCAAGAATTGAAGAAGAGACTAGTGACAGCACCAGTCTTATGTCTGCCAGATTTCGAGAAGGATTTCCAAGTATATTGTGATGCATCTCATCATGAATTAGGTGCAGTGCTAATGTAAGAAGGGAAAGTTGTGGCTTATGCCTCGAGACAACTCAAAGCTCATGAGGTAAACTACCCAACTCATGATTTAGAGTTAGCCTCTGTTGTCCATGCACTCAAAACATGGAGAAATTACCTTTTGGGAAAACGATGTGAAGTGTTCACAGATCACAAAAGTTTGAAGTATATCTTCACCCAGAAAGAAATTAACATGAGACAAAGAAGATGGCTAGAACTCATCAAGGACTATGACTTGAGTTTGCAATACCACCCCAGTAAAGCAAATGTTGTAGCGGATGCTCTAAGCCGTAAGGTTTTTGTGAATGACCTTACTAAGGGAGAATTTCCAGATGATCTGTGTGCTCAATTTAGAGATCTCAGATTGGAGATTGTACCAGAAGGACATCTCATGTCATTAGAGGTTCAACCCACTTTGTTGGACAAAATCAAAGAAGCCCAAAAGACAGATAAGGAAATTGAAGAGATTAAGGAAAAGATTGACAAAGGAAAAGCCAAGGGATTCCATGAAGACGAACAGGGTACTTTATGGTATGGAAAACGTATATGCGTTCCGCAAGATCCGGAGCTTCGGAAACTGATTTTACAGGAAGAACATAACTCACCATATTCTATTCATCCGGGTAACACCAAAATGTACATGGATATGAAGGAAAGATTTTGGTGGAATAATCTCAAGAAGGACATCGCCGAACATATTGCTTTGTGTGATGTATGTAGTAGAGTGAAAGCGGAACACCAGAAACCAGCGGGATTGTTACAACTACTACCTATTCCTGATTGGAAGTGGGACAAGATTGGCATGGATTTCATTACCGGATTGCCAAGGACCCGGTCAGGATATGATTCTATTTGGGTAGTAGTGGATCGCTTAACTAAAGTGGCTCATTTTATACCCGTGAAGACAACCTACACAATTGCTAAGCTAGCCAAGATCTATATGAGTAGAATTGTATGTCTACATGGAGTACCCAAGAGTATTGTGTCTGATAGGGGAACTCAATTCACTTCTCATTTTTGGAGGCAACTACATGAGTCGTTGGGAACGAGGTTGGAATTCAGCACTGCTTTTCATCCTCAGACTGATGGACAAACTGAAAGGACCAACCAGATTCTTGAAGATATGTTGAGGGCATGTGCCCTAGACTATGGAGCCAGTTGGGATGAAAGTCTGCCTTACGCAGAATTCTCTTACAATAATAGCTATCAAGACAGTATTGAGATGGCACCATTTGAGTTTCTCTATGGGAGAAAGTGTACCACCCCATTGCTATGGAATGGCGTGGGAGAAAGAAGTTTGTTCAGGCCAGAACTAATCAAAGAGGCTGAAGAGAAAGTCAAACTAGTTAAGGACAGACTGGAGATAGCACAGTCCCGACAGAAGAGCTACACAGATCCTAAGCGTAGATAAGTCACCTATGAAGTGGGTGATAGAGCTTATCTTAGAGTGTCACCACTTCATGGAGTGAAGAGATTTGGTGTCAAAGGTAAACTGGCCCCAAGATATGTTAGACCATTCAAGATTCTGAGTCGTAAGGGAAAAGTAGCTTATAAGATTGAATTGCCAGAGTCATTGTCTGTTGTTCACAATGTGTTTCATGTGAGTCAGCTTAAGAAATGTCATCCATAAATGGAAGAGACTTCTCTTAAAGATACTATACCATTGGAGGAAGTCCAATTGGAAAGTGACCTCACTTATGAGGAGAAACCTATCAAAATTCTTGAGACTGCAGAAAGAGTTACTCGGACTAAGACTATCAAATTCTATAAAGTTCAATGGAACCATCATTCCGAAGAAGAAGCAACATGGGAAAGAGAAGATGATCTTCGGAAAGACCACCCTCACCTATTTGCTAGCCAACCCGAATCTCGAGGGCGAGATTCACCTTAAGGGGGTTAGATTTGTAACATCCCTAAAATCTTGTTTTCAAAGATTGCATACCATTCATGCATACATATCATTTAGGGAAACTATTTCAAACTCATTTCAAGAAATCAGAAGCACTTAGTGATATTATTTTATGTGAGCATGCATTGATCTAATGCCACTCTCAAGTGAGAGTATAATTGTTTTAAACCAAGTTTTGTTTGCTCTCATGTTGTTTTGGTTGAAAGTTAGAGTTTGGATAAAAAATTTACAAAACAAATGTGGTTTTAAAACCATCTCCAAAACATATTCTAATCAAGTGCTATGGCACTGTTTATTTTGATTTTTCCAATAAGACCAAGCAAGTCCAATGAGACAGCAAGGTTTTATGTCTAATTTTATGAAGATGAAGACTTATTTATCTTATTATATATTTGGACTCTTGTATTGGGCCTGTGGCCATGGAGTTTGTAAAAGACTATGTTTGTCTCTAGAATGATATGTAATAATGACCTTTGTTTTTGTGCACTTCATCTTAAACTGTGGATGCTAGCATTGATCCAGGGACTAGCATTGCAATCACAGGGATCCTTACCTTTATAAAGGGAGGGATCTTACAATAAACCTAGAGCTTAGGATTCCTACTCGAACTACTTTACTTGTTAGTGATAGTTTACGAGTACTTAAAGAGTACTCAAGGCTTTGTCCCTGGCTATTTCCATGGCTAGACTATGAGGAGGACTACCAGGATGATGGACAGCAGGAGGTCTATGATACTAGGATCATCTCCCATCGTCAGCATTGCCTATGACCCTGAAGATGAAGCCCCGCTACGTTTAATTTCCACTGAGTTGATTGTATTAAGACTGGATCATGAGATCCTTTATTTGTAAGACCTTTATTATGGTTTGTAATGGATGATGTACTGTGGTACCAATTCTGTTATCTCTCGCAAAAATAGTAATCCTAGGATTGCGAGGTATGGCATAATAGGCATCTGGGGTTAAAAATCCGGGTGTTGACATGCGTATTCCATGTAAAAATGCTTCATACTCGGCAATATTATTGGTCACCGTGAAGTATATTTGCAACACATAGAATAGCTTATCTCCTTGGGGTGATTTGAGCACCATGCTAGCCCTTGAGCCTCCTCGTGCTTTTGATCTGTCAAAATGAAGGGTCCAAAATTATGAGTCTAGAGGACTTGTGTTTTCTGCCTTCTCTGTCCAATCGACAACGAAATCGGCAAGTATTTGGGACTTGATTGTTGTACGTGGCTTGTACTCAATGTCAAAAGATGCAATCTCTATTCTCCACTTTGCAACACATCCTGTGGCATCGCGATTATTGATTATATCTCGCAGGGGAGTAGTACTCACCATTGTGATCTTGTGCTCTTGAAAATAGTGGTGTAGCTTTTTGGATGCAAAGAACACTCCATAGGCTAGCTTTTGATGGTGTGGATACCGTTGTTTCGACTCTGTCAGAACCTCACTCGGGTAATAAGTTGGACGCTGCACCTTATGCTCGTGCCCTTCCTCGTCGCGCTCTACTACTATTACCACAATTATGACCTTGTTGGTCGCTGCAATGTAGAGTAACATAGGATCCTGAGGTTCTGGCGCTGCGAGAACTGGTGGGTTTGAAAGTAGGTCTTTCAAACTTTGTAGGGCAGTATTAGCTTCCTGGGTCTAGACAAATTTTTCGGTTTTTTTAAGAGTTTGTATAAAGGTGCAGCTCTTTCTCCGAGCCGGCTGACGAACGGCTCACTACTGCAATACAACCAGTGAGACATTGCGCGTCCTTCAGGCAAGTCGTCCTGGTGATGTTGAGTATGGCCTTGATTTTGTCCCGGTTCACCTCTATGCCTCGCTCGGAGATGATGAAACCTAACAATTTCCGGCTGGAATTCCAAAGAAACACTTCTTTGGATTTAGCATCATATTGAATTTTCATAGGCTAGCAAATGTTTCCTCTAAGTCGGAAATTAAAGTTTCCTTTTTTGGACATAATTGCTATGTCATCTACGTATACATGGACGTTGCGTCCGATTTGATCGTTGAGACAACATTGCATAGTACGTTGATATGTTGCTCCTGCTTTCTTTAAGCCAAAACGCATAGTTTTATAGAAGAAGGTTCCAAAAGGAGTGACGAAAGACGTCTTAATTTGATCCGACTCTTTCATCGGTATTTGGTGATATCCGAAATCTACGTCGAGAAAACAAAGTAATTCCGACCCTGCTGTTGAATCGATAACTTGATCGATTCTTGGCAAAGGGAACGGGTCTTTTGGGCATGACTTGCTCAAAGCGGTATAATCAACACGCATCCTTAAATCAATAGTGTCCTTTTTAGGGATCAGTACAGGATTTTCCACCCAATCTGTATGGATGACCTCTATTATGAATCCGGCTAATTTTAGTCGGGCCAATTCCTTGGCTATTTCTTTGCGCTTTTCATCACCAAACCGTCGTAAGGTGTCGTGGTGGTGGCACGGCAGATGCCATGGGTAGGCTAAAGTATGGGGCCAATGGATGCTAGAGGGATCTGGGGAGGGAAGATGTAGTTGATTCTACACACAAATGACTAAGGCAAAGATCTTTATTTCTCCTTCCTTGGGCTACAAGTGCTCCTTGAGCTGTATACAAGGAGAAAAGAAGAACTTTACCAGCCTAACGGTACTAAATGAGCCGATCCCCTCCTCAGGGTCCAAGCCTCCCCTTATAAAGGAGAGCCTTGGGTTTCTTTAGGGCTGACGTGGCAAGCATATTCGAGGAATATGCTTGTCCCAATATAGTAGTTCGGTGGCCTCCTTTCCCTGTCGCCCTTCTAATGACGGCAAGGTTCCAGAGGGTCCCTCCTGCGTGCCTCGGGCTTCAGGACTGTCACCTCCGTGACCTCCTTCTGCCCCTCTGTCGCTCTGCGCCTTTGTCCCTTGTGCTTGGCTCTGCTCAGATTCTCCCTAGCCCGTGGCTAGAGTTTGACTTTGGGCTTCTCCTTCTCCTGCAAGCTTCGTATTATTCGGCCCTGCCTCCCATAACTCGGCTCGTCCTTCACCTGCATTAAGATTACTCGGGCTAACCCGGCCGACTTACGCAGTATCTCGGCCGGGTAATGCCTTGCCATTATCATAAGGGTCCTGCCCTTTCTTATCTCGGATAACCTCTACAAGATTCGGGCGACTCAGGCTGTAACTCGGAAACTGGACGGGGAACATCCTTTCGTCTTTCCCCGTCTTTACCCTATCCGAGGTCACCTCCCCAACATTAGTCCCTGAAGCTGGTATGGCCCCGCCAATAACTTCGGCCGGGCCGTATCAGTTTCATGATATTTGTTCCGCATTGTTTCCGAGTTATCTTTTTCTCGTTCGAGGTATCATCATATCTTCTCGCGTACGCCTCGTCCTACGTGTCATACTCATCATTGTTTCTCTAGTTTTTTGTTCCTCTACAGCATTTACTGACAGGCTACAGTTATTACTGCGCCTGTCGTGCCGGTGCTGCGACGCCTCGTGTGCCGTTTCCGTCGGGGATCGTGACCTTCTTTTCCACCGTGTGGTCCTTGGTGCGGTTCCACTTAGCGGCGTGCGGTCATGCGGTGCACACGATCTACACGGTCAACCGCCACACCCACGATCCCACTACCTCGCAGGCGGCCTGGTTATAAAGAGGGGCGCGGGGCTGGGAGATTCACTTTCCCTCTCCGCTCACCTGCGCCCTTCTTCTTCCTCTCGCCTATGTGCCCGTTCGCGACTCCGTCGCCGTGCGTTCATCTGGGTCTCTGACGACAGGGATCCCGCCGCACTGCTCCGTCTGCCTCGTCCCTGCTCGCTTGCTCCGGCGCCGTCGCCGGTGAGTTCTTCCGGTCCCATCGCCTAGGCTCTCCTCTAGACTCCTCTGTTTCCCTTTCGTTTTCACGCGGTAGCTCCTTCGCTGCTCCGCCGCCGTTTGCGCGTAGAGCCACGACGGGGCCGTGCAGTTCTAAGTTTTCCTTCGCCGCTAGTTCTTCCTCCGTAAATTTCTCCGGCGACCCCATGTCAAGCTCTGTCAGCGGTGCCCTTATCGAGGATGACGATGCTGCCTCTGGGCCCGAGCGTGGCTCGTGGCAGGGCTCTTCTGTCACCCGCCGAGAGATTGAGTGGCTAATCCGAACTCGTCGGATTCCTGCCAGGGTAGCTTGTCGCTTACCCGGAAGCGAATCCTCTCCCATTCTTAGGGAGGGCGAATATGTAGTCTTCATGTCACATTTTGCTCGCGGGTTTGGTCTCCCTCTCAGCGATTTCGCTAGGGAGTTCCTGAAGGGTTTCGCGGCATAGTAAATCAAAATTTTCTACGGAGCGAACAGAGTGAAAGCCAAGATATAATCTAGGAGATGCAAATAACGAGAGAGATTGGATTATATCTTCATACCCTTGAAGATTCGCACAGCGGAACGTTCGTCGGAACGTGGGTGATGTAGTCGTACTCGCTTCTCCTCCTCGCGATCCGATCCGATCTAGCACCACAAGTGGCGGTGCCTCCGTGAGATGCACACGTGCAGCACCTCGACGTCTCCTCCTTCCTCGGACCAGCAAGTATGGTGGAGAGATAGATTGGATCTACAACACGACGGCGTGGTGTATATGGTGGAGAATTTCTGCAGCAGGGCTTCGCCTACAAAAAGTCGGGAGGGAGAGAGGAAAGCTAGCAAGGCGGCTAGGGTTTGGAGGAGAGGTGTGGGGGGTTGGTGCGCCCCCACCCCTCTTTATATAGAGGGGGGGCGCAGCCCTAGCCCCTCCCCCAATCCCAAAGGATAAGGAGTGGGGGGCATGGACTCTCCCCTCTTCTAGAAACCCTATCTCTAGTTTAAACGATTTAAACTCTCTAGGATCGGCTGGGCCCTATGGGGCCTTGTGCCCCTGGCCCAAAGCATCCAGGACACTCCCTCATAGGCCCATGCCCCCTCCCGGAAGGTGGGGCCACGTTGGTCCCCTTCCGGAAGGTTCTAGAAGCTTCCGGTACAATACCGATTAACCCGGAACAATTCCGAACTCCAAAAACTGCATTGCCTTTATATGAATCTTATTCTCCGGACCATTCCAGAACCTCTCGTGATGTCCCGGATCACATCCGAGACTCCGAAAAAAAATTCATAAACCAATTATCCAATCTATCCTAGTGTCGAGACACGTTAAGTGTGTGACCCTGCGGGTTCGAGAATATGCAGACATGATCTTCTATCAATAATCAACAGCGGGGTCTGGGCACCCATATCGACTCCCACACATTCATCGATGATCATATCGGATGAACCACGATGCCAGGATTCAAACAATCCCATATATATATTCCCTTCGTCTCGCGATATTTTACTTGCCCGAGATTCGATCGTCGGTATCGTCATACCTAGTTCAATCTCGTTCACAGCAAGTACTTTACTCGTTCCGTAATCCGATATCACTTTGTGATTAACTCCTTAACCACATGCTTGCAAGCGGTGTTGATATCGATTACCGAGTGGGCCCGAAGTATATCTCTCTGACTTGGGAGGGACAAATCCCATCTCGATACATACAACCCAACAGATACTTTCCGATCACCTGAGAGACACCTTTATGATCACCCTCTCATAGGATGACGTTTGATGACCTCAAAGCTTTCTTCCGGTACCAGGGAGTTGCATTATCTCATGGTCTAAGGAATACAATATTTGACATAGGAAAAGCTTCGCAAAGATGAACATGATGAAACGATCTAATTGCTTTGCTTAGTTTGGGTCTGTCCATCATATCATTCTCCCAATGATATGATCTCATTATCAATTGACAACTCATGTCTATGGTTAGGAAACCTTAACCATCATTGATCAATGGGCTAGTCCATAGAGGCGTACTAGGGACACGGTGTTGTTCACAAACCACACAAGTATTAAAGTTTCCGCTTAATACAATTCTAGCATGGAATATAAACTTTATCATGAACAAGAATTATAATAATAACATCTTTATTATTGCCTCTAGGGCATAATTCCAACAGTCTCCCACTTGCACTAGAGTCAATAATCTAGTTTACATCTGGCAACAATCTCACACCCATGGCACTGAGGTGTTGATCATGTTTTACACGTGGAAGAGGTTTAGTCAATGGATCTGCGACATTCAGATCTGTATGTACTTTGCTAATCTTCAGATCTCCATCTGCTATATAATCTCGGATTATATGAAACTTGCGGTTGATATGCTTGGTCTTTGGATGATATCTTGGTTCCTTAGCGAGTGCTATGGCTCCAGTGTTGTCACACAATATCTCCAGTGGGTCCAATGCACTTGGAACCACGCCAAGCTCAGTGATGAAGTTTCTGATCCAAACTCCTTCACTTGACGCTTCTGCAGCAGCCATGTATTCCGCTTCCACTGTAGATCCCGCGATCACGCTTTGCTTGCAGCTTCTCCAGCTCACAGCTCCTCCATTCAAAATATAAACGTATCCTGTCTGAGATTTGGAATCATCCTTGTCGGTGTCGAAACTAGCATCGACGTAACCTTTTACGACAAGCTGTTCATCACCCCCATAGACTAAGAACATTTCTTTAGTTCTATTTAGGTACTTTAGGATGTTCTTCACGGCTGTCCAGTGTTCCACTCCTGGATCACTTTGATATCTGCTCGTCAAACTAAGAGCATTGGACACATCCGGTCTAGTACACAGCATGGCATACATGATGGAACCTATGGCCGAGGCATAAGGCACTTTGCTCATAGCTTCCCTATCATTTACCGTAGCTGGACACTGAGCCTTGCTCAATATCTTACCTGACAACATAGGCACTGAACCTTTCTTTGCCTTATCCATTCTGAACCTTTTCAGAACTTTGTCTAGGTATGTACTCTGGCTTAAAGCTATCAGGCGTCTTTGTCTATCTCTATAGATTTTGATGCCCAATATATAAGCAACTTCACCTAGGTCTTTCATTGAAAAACACTTGTTCAAATAACTCTTCACATCGTTAAGCATGTTGATGTCATTTCCGATAATCAATATGTCATCCACATATAGTACCAGAAACGTCACCGAGCTCCCACTCACTTTCTTGTAGATACAAGCTTCGTAGCAATTTGGAACAAATCCAAAGCTCTTGATCACTTGATCAAAACGAAGGTTCCAACTCCGAGATGCTTGCTTTAGTCCATAAATGGAACGCTGAAGTTTGCATACTTTACTAGCATCCTTAGGATCGACAAAACCTTCGGGTTGCATCATATACAACTCTTCATCAATGTTTCCATTGAGGAACGCAGTCTTGACATCCATCTGCCATATTTCATAATCATGAAACGCAGCAATTGCTAATAAAATCCGAATGGACTTAAACATCGCTATGGGAGAGAAAGTCTCATCGTAGTCAACACCTTGAACTTGTCGAAAACCTTTCGCGACAAGCCGTGCTTTATAGACGGTAACATTACCATCCGCGTCCGTTTTCTTCTTGAAGATCCATTTGCACTCAACGGCCTTTCGGTCGCTAGGAGGGTCCACCAAAGTCCATACTTGGTTTTCGCTCATGGATCCCAATTCGGATTTCATGGCTTCTAGCCATTTCTCAGAGTCTGGGCTCATCATCGCTTCCTCATAGTTCGTAGGTTCACTGTCTTCTACTAACAAGACAGTCAAGACAGGGTTGCCGTACCACTAAGGAGGGGCACGCGACCTTGTCGACCTGCGACGTTCAGTAGCAGCATCGTCCGAAGCTTCATGATCCTTGTCATTAGCTTCCTCTATTGTTGGTGCAGGCGGCACTGGAACAATTTCAGGTGTTGCGCTACTCTCCAATTCAAGAGAAGGTTCAATAACCTCGTCAAGCTCTACTTTCCTCCCACTCACTTCTTTCGAGAGAAAATCCTTCTCAAGAAAGGAACCGTTCTTTGCGACAAACACTTTGCCTTCGGTTCTGTGATAGAAGGTATACCCAATAGTTTCCTTAGGGTATCCTATGAAGACGCATTTCTCCGCTTTGGGTTCGAGCTTGTCCGGCATCAACTTCTTGACGTAAGCTTCGCATCCCCAAACTTTAAGAAATGACAACTTAGGTTTAGTACCAAACCACAGTTCATACGGTGTCGTCTCAACGGATTTAGATGGAGCCCTATTTAAAGTGAATGCAGCGGTTTCTAACGCATAACCCCAAAATGATAACGGCAAATCAGTAAGAGACATCATTGATCGGACCATATCTAATAGGGTTCGATTCCAGCGTTCAGACACACCATTGCGCTGTGGTGTTCCGGGTGGCGTGAGTTGTGAAACGATTCCACTTGCTTTAAGATGCGTGAGAAAATCACAACTCAAATATTCGCCCCCACGATCGGATCGTAGAAACTTAATCTTTCTGTTATGATGGTTCTCCACTTCATTCTGAAATTCCTTGAACTTTTCAAATGTTTCAGATTTATGTTTCATTAAATAGATATACCCATATCTACTTAAGTCATCGGTAAAAGTGAGAAAATAGCGATATCCACCGTGCGTCGAAACACTCATCGGTCCGCATACATCGGTATGTATGATTTCCAACAAGTCCGTTGCTCGCTCCATCATACCGGAGAACGGGGTTTTGATCATCTTGCCCATGAGGCATGGTTCGCATGTGTCAAATGATTCAAAATCAAGAGACTCCAAAAGTCCATCAGAATGGAGTTTCTTCATGCGCTTTACACCAATATGACCTAGACGACAGTGCCACAAATAAGTAGTATTATCACTATCTACTTTGCATCTCTTAGCCTAAATGTTATGGATGTGTGTTTCATCCCTTTCGAGATTTAGAAGAAATAAACCATTTACAAGAGGTGCATGACCATAAAAGATGTTACTCATATAAATAGAACAACCATTATTCTCTGATTTAAATGAATAACCGTCTTGCAATAAACACGATCCAGAAATAATGTTCATGCTCAACGCAGGCACATAATAACATTTATTAAGGTTTAAAACTAATCCCGAAGGTAAAACTAAGGAGAGCGTGTTGATGGCCATCACATCAACTCTTGATCCGTTGCCAACGCGCATCGTCACCTCATCCCTCGCAAGCCGCCGTCTATTCCGTAGCTCCTGTTTCGAGTTACAAATATTAGCAACTGAACCGGTATAAAATACCCAGGCACTACAACGAGGGCTAGTAAGGAAAACATCAATAACATGTATATCAAATATACCTTTGATGGTGCCAGCCTTCTTGTCCGCTAAGTACTTCAGACAGTTGCGCTTCCAGTGACCCTTGTCCTTGCAATAGAAGCACTCAGTGTCCGGCTTAGGACCAGACTTGAGCTTCTTCTCAGCAGGAGCATTGCGCTTGCCGCCGCCCTTCTTGAAGGGCTTCTTTGCTCCCTTACCTTTCTTAAAGGAGGGCTTGTTGACCATCAACACATGATTATCCTTCTTGATGTCCACCTCCGCAGCCTTCAGCTTTGCGAAGAGCTCGGTGATCGTATCAGTGGAGCCAATCTGATTATGAGTCACTACAAAACTTTTGTAGCTGGGAGGGAGTGATTGCAAAACCCTGTCAATCTTGAGCTCCTCTGGAATCGTGCATTCCAGTTGCTCAAGGCGTTGAGTGTAGCCCGACATCTTTATGGCGTGCTCACTAACGGAACTCCCTTCCTCCATCTTGCAGTTAAAGAACTTCTCAGAGATCTCATATCTCTCAGAACGAGCCTGAGTCTGAAACATGGTTTTCAGCTCCTCGAGAATCTCAAAGGGCCCGGGATAGGTTTCAAAATGATTTTGAACTTCCGGTTCCATAGCAAACAACATGGTGCTCTTAATCACACCATAATCATCTTTGCGCGACTGATAGACAGCTTTCTCATCAGCCGGCGCAGTTGCAGCAGGGGGGTCACCTAACGCTTTCCCAAGGACATAGTCCTTTTGTCCGCCAGACAGAATGATTCTTAGATTGCGGAACCAATTGGTGAAGTTAGACCCATTGTTTCTAAGCTTTTCCTTCTCAGCAAAAACGTTGAAGTTGAAGTTGGACTTGGCCATGTGATCTACAGTATTGGCAAGTACAATTTAGACTATGTTCATGATAAATAGTTCAACTTAATCAAATTACTAGATGAACTCCCACTAAATTCAACATCCCTCAAGTCGTTTAGTGAACACGATCCAAATTCACCACACCTAATCCGATCATCACGAGAAGAGATGTGGTTTCAATGGTGGACAACAAAGTGTCGATCATATCATTCATATGACTCATGCTTGACCTTTCGGTTCTTGTGTTCCGAGGCCATGTCTGTACATGCTAGGCTCGTCAAGTTAGACCCAAGTATTTCTGCGTGTGCAAAACTGGCTTGCACCCGTTGTATGTGAGCGTAGAGTCTATAGCACCCGATCATCACGTGATGCTTGGACACGACGAACTTTCGCAACGGTGCATACTTAGGGAGAACACAGTTTTTATCTTGATCTTTAAGTGAGGAATCATCTTATAATGCTACCGTCGCGATCTAAGCATAATAAGATACATAAAGGGATAAACATCACATGCATATAACTTTATGTGACATGGTATAGCCAATCCTCGCGCAATGATCTCCATCTTGTGCGTTCCGGCATGATCTCCATCACTCCACCATGATTGCCTCCACCACGAATAGCAACTACAACTATTGCTAACTACTTAGCGATAAAGTAAAGCTATTACATGGCGTATAAGAAGTTGACTCGCAGGTCATACACAATTATAAAGACAACCATATGGCTCCTGCCGGTTGTGTACTCATCGACATGCAAGTCGTGAAACATTACAAAACATGATCATCGCATACAATATACACATCACATCTTGGGCCATACCATATCACAGAAAACACTCCCTGCAAAAACAAGTTAGACGCCTCTACTTTGTTGTTGCATGTTTTATGTGGCTTATGGGAGTAGATGCTAAGAACGATTCTTACCTACGGAAAGCCACAACGGTGATATTATGGTTGCCAAACTCCGGTGTTAATCCCATGACAACTATAGTGAGAGAAACTGACATCCACCAGCCGCATGTGTGGAACAAGCCACACGTCAAGTGCGGAGCCGGTCTCGCGAACGACGTCGCGTCAGGTTGGCCTGGACCGCTTCAATCTCACTATCCTGCGTCATAAGAAGAACACAAACAAGAGGCTTGCAACAGAAAACATCAACGCCCGCAACAACCATGTTGCGTTCTACTCGTGAAACACATCTACGCATAGATCTAGATCTGATACCACTGAAGGGTTTCGCGGCATAGTAAATCAAAATTTTCTACGGAGCGAACAGAGGGAAAGCCAAGATCTAATCTAGGAGATGCAAACAATGAGAGAGATTGGATTAGATCTTCATACCCTTGAAGATTCGCACAGCAGAACGTTCGTCGGAACGTGGGTGATGTAGTCGTACTCGCTTCTCCTCCTCGCGATCCGATCCGATCTAGCACCACAAGTGGCGGTGCCTCCGTGAGATGCACACGTGCAGCACCTCGACGTCTCCTACTTCCTCGGACCAGCAAGTATGGTGGAGAGATAGATTGGATCTACAACATGACGGCGTGGTGTATATGGTGGAGAATTTCTGCAGCAGGGCTTCGCCTACAAACAGTCGGGAGGGAGAGAGGAAAGCTAGCAAGGCGGCTAGGGTTTGGAGGAGAGGTGTGGGGGGTTGGTGCGCCCCCACCCCTCTTTATCTAGAGGGGGGCGCAGCCCTAGCCCCTCCCCCAAGCCCAAAGGATAAGGAGTGGGGGGCATGGACTCTCCCCTCTTCTAGAAACCCTATCTCTAGTTTAAACGATTTAAACTCTCTAGGATCGGCTGGGCCCTATGGGGCCTTGTGCCCCTGGCCCAAAGCGGCCAGGAAACTCCCTCATAGGCCCATGCCCCCTCCCGGAAGGTGGGGCCACGTTGGTCCCCTTCCGGAAGGTTCTAGAAGCTTCCGGTACAATACCGATTAACCCGGAACAATTCCGAACTCCAAAAACTGCATTGCCTTTATATGAATCTTATTCTCCGGACCATTC
Source organism: Avena sativa (assembly GCA_916181665.1). NCBI lineage: Eukaryota > Viridiplantae > Streptophyta > Magnoliopsida > Poales > Poaceae > Avena > Avena sativa. Next base: position 332,232,040 of record OV702283.1, read on the forward strand.
CGGAACCTCTCATGATGTCCCGGATCACATCCGAGACTCCAAACAAAAATTCATAAACCAATTATCCAATCTATCCTAGCGTCAAGACACGTTAAGTGTGTGACCCTGCGGGTTCGAGAATATGCAGACATGATCTTCCATCAATAATCAACAGCGGGGTCTGGGCACCCATATTGACTCCCACACATTCATCGATGATCATATCGGATGAACCACGATGCCAGGATTCAAACAATCCCATATATATATTCCCTTCGTCTCGCGATATTTTACTTGCCCGAGATTCGATCGTCGGTATCGTCATACCTAGTTCAATCTCGTTCACAGCAAGTACTTTACTCGTTCCGTAATCCGATATCACTTTGTGATTAACTCCTTAACCACATGCTTGCAAGCGGTGTTGATATCGATTACCGAGTGGGCCCGAAGTATATCTCTCCGACTTGGGAGGGACAAATCCCATCTCGATACATACAACCCAACAGATACTTTCCGATCACCTGAGAGACACCTTTATGATCACCCTCTCATAGGATGACGTTTGATGACCTCAAAGCTTTCTTCCGGTACCAGGGAGTTGCATTATCTCATGGTCTAAGGAATACAATATTTGACATAGGAAAAGCTTCGCAAAGATGAACACGATGAAACGATCTAATTTCTTTGCTTAGTTTGGGTCTGTCCATCATATCATTCTCCCAATGATATGATCTCATTATCAATTGACAACTCATGTCTATGGTTAGGAAACCTTAACCATAATTGATCAATGGGCTAGTCCATAGAGGCATACTAGGGACACGGTGTTGTTCACAAACCACACAAGTATTAAAGTTTCCGCTTAATACAATTCTAGCATGGAATATAAACTTTATCATGAACAAGAATTATAATAATAACATCTTTATTATTGCCTCTAGGGCATAATTCCAACAGTTCCTTGATTACTTCGGCCTTCAGCCGCATCATCTTCCTGCTAACGCCATCGCCTCTCTTTCTGCCTTCATCTCCGCCTCGGAGGGATACTTCGGCCTATGGCCATCTGTGCATGTTTGGTCAAAGTTTTTTCAGATTCGATCCAATGTCGTCCCAGACAAATCTCTGCAACCCTCCAAGAAGTTGCTCACCCAATGCGGTGCAGCGTCCATCACTCCTCGGAGGAAATCCGTATTTCCTCGCGTTGCAGGTCTAGAATCATGCAAGAAGTGGCATAAGTCATTCTTTTATGTCAAGAACTCTGGGAGTGAAGATAAGATTCGGCTCCCTGCTTTTTCCATCGGCCCTCCTTCTAAGCAGAACTGGACCTATAATCCGAGGAAGAGTCACGCTCTGGCCGAGTCCTTTGAGATTCAGCTGAAGGAATTAATCCGCTCCGAGATACGCGGTGAGGATCTGATGAGTACCTTCATCAGTAGCCGGATCTGCCCATTCCATAAACGCACACACAAACTCTGCTATATGTGCGGTCCTCTCGATCCCAACCGAGTCTCGACGATGGAGCTGGACAACTACCTCATCTTCAAGCGTGTCCGGGCTATCTTTAAGACGGAGATGCCGGAGGATTGGGCCTGGGGATTGAAGCCGTTCACTCGCGAGCATCCCCCTCCTCAAGTAAGTTTACACATTAGTGTTTTGCTTCCTAATCGCGTTTGTGTTTTCTCTTGTTGCTAATTTTTCTCTTTCTTGTCCTGCAGAGGTTTGAGGAGCAGAAGACTGAGGATGCCGAGGTTTTGTCACTCCCGTGGCCTGCGGATCGGAATACTCCGGATAGCATGGAGCCAGACTCAGAAGAGTTCGTTCCCCAGTCGGATCTCGCTCCGGCTCGCGCCCACGAGGAGGAAGGTGATTCGGACGAGGTTCAAGTTCTAGAGGTAGTTGTCGCAATGCCAATTTCTTATGCATTTCCGGCTTCTACTTTCTCAGCTAATCCGGCCGGTCAGGTTCACAACGCCGAGCCTCTCGCCTCTCGGCCTCTGTTACCTCGGGGAAACGTACCGCTCCAGCTGGTGCCTCAGAAGCGGCTCCCAGGAAACGAATAAAGAAGTCAGCCCGGCACCCTCCGAAGCGCAAAACTATGCCCAGGGTTACTGGGTGAGTTGCTTTTGTTTGTATTTCTTGTTTCTCTCTTTCTGCTTTTTGACCTAATCTTCTTGTCTTTGCAGGGCTCCTCTTTCTGTTAAACCCAGCGGTCCTAGCATGACGAGTCGTACGACTCGGCCGCCTTCTCCTCCGCTCCCTAAGGATACCAGAGTTCCGAGTCCTGCTCGCGTTGCCTCTCCTCCTGCTCCGAATCAGACACCACCTCGCCATGATGCGCCTGAGATTTCTCCTGCTGATGCCGATACACTTCGGCCAACAGATATTCCTACTGAACCTGCTGCCTCCTCCGTGAACCCCGATGTTTCTGTTGAGATTCCTTTGACCCCCGCGGTCTCTACTGCGACACCAACTCCAGCCGAGGATATCAATATCTCGGCGCCCTCTGCAACCGTAATTCCTCCGGCTCCCAAGGACGCTGCTCCAAGTGCCGAGGTATCGGCTCCTACTGACGCCTCTCCTAAGGCAAGAAAGGTCGTTGTTACCAAGCCTTCACCCTCTTAGAAAGGATTTGCCAGCTCATCTCTGCCTACAATTGCTGATGCGCTGGGCAAGGGGATTTCCTCTGCCAAGAGCACTGTTACCCCGGCTGCTGATAGACAGCTTGCTCTTCACAAGAGTCCGGCGGCGGCGGTTGTTTCCCAACATGTCCGAGGTAAAGTTCTGACTCACACGGAGAGTGGGAACAGTCTCGGCTCGTTGTTCGAGTATGCCAACAATTGGAACGCTGCCGATCAGTTCGAGGGTAATCCAAACAGCCAGCCGTTTCAACTCTCCGATATCAGCAGCCGCCTACATCAGGCTGCCAAGATCGTTCTTGAAAGTGACAAGATGAATGAGGTAATTGTTTTTATGGAGTTTTGATTAGTTCTCCGGATGCTATTATATATACTCTAGTCCCCAAAGCTTGCAACCGAATAACTTGTTATTCGTTTGGAAGTTTTATGATGCTTTACTTAGTTCAGTTTTATCTTAGAGTTCGAACCTCCATCCAACTAGATTTGCATTAAATTCTGCTTGATTTGGGTCTGTCTGAACCTTGAATATCCAGCCACCTAGGTCCGAGTTAAGTTTTGCTTGACTCGGATCTGTCTTAGCTTTAAATATCCAGCCATCTAGATTCTGGTTAAGGTTTGCTTCACTCGGATCTGTCGTAGCTTCGAATATCCAGACACCAAGATCCGGGTTAAGTTTTTCTTGACTCGGATCTATCGTAGCTTTGAATATCCAGCCACCTAGATTCGGGTTAAGTTTTGCTTGACTCGGATCTGTCTTAGCTTCGAATATCCAGCCACCTAGATCCGGGTTAAGTTTTGCTTGACTCGGATCTGTCTTAGCTTTGAATATCTAGCCACCTAGATCCGGGTTAAGTTTTGCTTGACTCGGATCTGTCTTAGGTTCGAATACCTATTTACTATTTGCTTTATTGCTTAGGTTGTGCATGACCGGCGGACCGCCGAATTCCAAAGGCTGCTTTTTGCGCATAGAAAATTGCAAGAAAAGTACGAGAAGGTTATTCCTGTGGTGAAGAAAGCTGGTAAGTTGACAAACTCTTGCGTCATCTCCGAAGCTCTTATTGTTTTGTACATGAGATGTTGGCTCACTTTGTTGGTAAACAGGGAACATCAATAATCTTAACATCCGTCTTGAGAAGAAGGTCAAGGCCCTGGAAGGTTAGTCACTCTTTTACTTTATATACTCCCCTTTGAAATGTGCACTAAGTTTCTTTTAACACTTTTGGCTTTGGTAAAGCCGAGTTACAAACCTTTGCAGCATCTCACCAAGATTGCACGCCCATGCCTGATGTGATGCTGCATTTTTTAGAACAAAGCGCTACTCACTCGGCGCAGCTGAAGGATAAAGATGACGAGATAGCTCGCTTGCGTGCCGAGGTGGAGTCCCTTAAACTCTCTCAGAAGTCTGAACTAGAAAAAGTCGACCAGGAGTTCTCCGAGTAGAAGAATCGGCTAGCTCTGCAATTGCAGAAAAATAAAGAGCTCCTCGAGGCTGCCAAACTGAAGACCCGGGGGATGAGTGAGGAGATCACTCGCTTTGAGAAGAGCAAGAGTGACTGGGCTAAAGATCTTCAGATAATGATGAGCTATATTCATCGTAAGCTTCTAACCTAGGCCGAGTTATCTTTTCCCTTGCTTTCTGTTTAACCGATGCACTTCTGTTTTGCGCAGACCATTTTCCAGAAGCTAAGCCCGTGAGGTCTAAAGCGGTGATTAATGCTCGTGTGCGCCGAGGTGTTCCTGCTGATGCGGACTCAGAGTACTCGATGGAAGATTTCTTGGTTGCTGTTGGCGCTGCAGTTGGTCCGATGAAGATTATGGGCAGGGATTTGGTGCAGGCGGCTATCCGAGCCTACCATGTTCTCTGGCCGAATACTTCTGGGACTCCTAATATTTATGAGGTCAAATTATTGGTGGAAAGATTAATGGCATCTGAGAGACAGCTAAGTCTTTGGAGGGAATCGGCCGGACGAGCTGGTGCTGATATGGCTCTCACTGTCATCATGTCATGGTACGAAGATATTTCTCTTGATATTTTGAGAAATTTGCGCGCTGGTTCCCGTTGGGTTGAGGACCCAGACTTTGTCGCTCTCCGGCAAGCTCGTGCCTTCCAGCTTGTTGAGTATGCCGACGTGCATAACTGGAATGAAGGTCCGAGTTTCCTTCCTAACCCGGAGGACGAGGTCGAAGTTGAGGATGCCTCGGATAACAACTCAGCTGAACAGGGAGAAGATGAGGGTGACTCGGCTACTTCTAGTGATTCCAGTTCGAGCTCGGATGGTAACGGCGACGCGCGATCATCCTCCAAAGGTACTGGGCATTCCACTGTGCAAGCTGATGCTCCTCAGCAGCCTCGGGCTTCCTCCGAAGTCGCTCCTGGGTCTGTGGAGGGCGAGGCAACCTCGGCCGAAGTTCCACCTACCTCGGAGTGCCCAGCCCCTGACCAAGTCACTACCTCTCCAGCTAAAAACCTCTAAGTCATTTCTTACCCCTGGTATGCCGGGCGTATGATGTACGTGAAATATTTGTCCGTCTTTTGTGCGGTATGAATTTATTTTGCCGTGTGCCGCTGAGACATATGTGGTTGTAATCGTTATTACTTTGTTTAACTAGTCCTGTTTGTCCGAATCCTTGCTTTGGCGGCCTTCAATTTCTTGAGTTTGGAATATATATTTGCCTTTGTGCTCCCGTAGTTCGGCGTCCAATATTGCCTGACTTTGATAAACTTTGCCACTTGACCACTGTGGTTTGGACTGTTAATCTGGGCGTAAACCTTGAAGACCGTATTTGGGGGGAGCGAAATAGTATCACTCTGGGAGCCAAAGTTTGATTCCCACTCTTGCGACAAATGATAACCCATACTTAAAAATAACGTAGGGTAGACCTCGAGCCACTGCTCAAGGAAACGAGGTTTAATATATAAACCAAACTTAGAAACAATACAGGACAGTCCCCGAGTCACTGCTCAAGGTGCCGAGGTTTAATACATAGCACAAAATTAAAAAATATATATGTCAGTCCCCGAGCCACTTCTTTGGCGACGAGGTCCAATACCTGAATCAAACTTAGAAACAATATGGGGGAGTCCCCGAGTCACTGCTCAAGGTGCCGGGGTTTAATACATAAACCATATTTAAAAACCATATAGTGCAGTCCCCGAGCCACTGCTCAAGGTGCCGAGGTTTGATACATAACATGAAATTAAAAACAACATGTGGCAGTCCCCGAGTCACTGCTCTGGACGCCGTGGTTTAATACATAAACCATACTTAAAAATAATATAGTGCAATCCCTGATCCACTGCTCAAGGTGCCGAGGTTTGATACATAACATGAAATTAAAAACAACATGCGGCAGTCCCCGAGTCACTGCTCTGGACGCCGAGGTTTAATACATAAACCATACTTAAAAATAATATAGTGCAATCCCTGAGCCACTGCTCAAGGTGCTGAGGTTTGATACATAACATGAAATTTAAAAACAACATATGGCAGTCCCCGAGTCACTGCTCTGGACGCCGAGGTTCAATACATAGTTGGTGCTCCATCCTGAAGCATCATTTTACAATATGTCATGGATGACTCCTACGAGTAAAATGGACGAAGTAAGGCTACGTTCCATGGTCTTTTCGATTCTTCGCCGGCTTTTCTGCCCTGTTCTTTCCTGGTGATTGAGCATCGATTAGGTAATACGCATCATTGTGCAATGCTTTGCTCACAATGAATGGTCCTTCCCATGGAGGCGACAGCTTGTGCATGCCGGCCGTGCGTTGCACCAGCCGGAGAACTAAATCTCCTTCTTTGAACACTCTTGGATTCACCTTCTTGCTGTGATATCGTCGCAAGTCCTACTGGTAGATAGCTGATCTTGATAATGTCAGCTCTCTGGCTTCTTCTAGCAGATCGACATCATCTTGACGAGCTACCTCATTTACTTCAGCGGGTGTATATTGGGTAACCCTTGGCGAGTCATGTATTATGTCGGCTGGAAGCACAACTTCTGCCCCATACACTAGAAAGAATGGTGTATAACCTGTTGATCTGTTTGGGGTAGTCCTGAGGCTCCATAGTACTGCTGGTAGTTCCTCAATCCAACATCCTGCCGACCTTTGCAGCGGTTCGACGAGTCGTGGTTTTATTCCGGACAATACTAGTCCATTAGATCTTTCTACTTGCCCATTGGACGCTGGGTGAGCCACAGAGGCGACATCTAGTCTTATGTGCTTTCTTGACAGAATCTAGCGAAGGCTCCTTCTGCAAAGTTTGTACCGTTGTCTGTAATAACACTGTGTGGGTACCCATATCTTAAGATAATATCTTTGAGGAATTTCACTGCTGTGGGCCCATCACATTTCTTTATTGGTTTCACTTCAATCCATTTTGTGAACTTGTCCACCATGACTAATATGTGGGTCATCCCGCCTCGGGTCGGCTTAAATGGTCCCACCATATCTAAGCACCATACAGAAAATGGCCAAGTAATTGGTATTGTCTTTAACTCGGACGAAGGCATATGTATTTTGCTGGCATATCTTTGGCAACCGTTACATTTTTCGACCAGTTCTTTGGCCTCTTTCAACGCTGTTGGCCAATAAAACCCATGCCTGAATGCTTTGGCCACTAAAGCTCGGGATGAGGCGTGATGTCCGCATTCTCCTTGATGTATATCTAGGAGGATCTCCTGGCCTTCCGCCGAGCTCACACATCTTTGCAACACATTTGTGACACTCCTTTTATACAGCTCATTGTTTATGATTGTATAGGCTTTAGCTCTTCTCACTGTTTGTCTTGCCAATATCTCATTACTCGGCAAAATTGCATCTCTAAGGAAAGAGAATATGGGTTGCGCCCATGTAGGTGTGATTTTTTCTGGTGTAGTCTCACTATCTATTTCCATATTTTCTGCCGACATAACTACCTCGGATGTCTCCATACTCATCCTTGCATCGGCTGGCTTTATCTTTGGAAATTCCGGGTTACATTGCTTGTCAATTTCCATCAGCACATTATCCTCTCTTGATTTTGCCGGAATAAAAATGGATTCGGACTCTGGAGACGGTGTTATTGATGGCTTCCTCAGGTTCTCTAGGGCGATACCTGGGGGAATTGACTGTCTGGTTGATCCGAGTTTTGACAATCTGTCTGCGGCGTCGTTTTCTGCCCGAGGTATATGATGCAATTCACATCCATCGAAGTATCCACTGAGTTTTTGCACATGAAACCTATACAAGGCCATATTATCATCCAACGCATCCCAATTGCCTGAGACTTGCTGTACTACTAGATCTGAATCTCCATAGCACAAGATTCGGCGTATGCCAATCTCTTTCGCCACCTTCAATCCATGGACTAGTGCTTCATATTTGGCTACATTGTTTGACGCGGCAAAATGTATTTGCAGCACATATCTCAGCTGGTCTCTTTTTGGCGAGGTTAACACTATTCCTGCCCCCAAACCATTTCTTAGTTTGGAACCGTCAAAGTGCATCGTCCAATAATTCGGATCTGGTAATGGTGGCTCATATTGTACCTCGGCCCAATCTACGAAAAAGTCGGCCACAGCCTGAGATTTGATTGCATCTCTCCTATCGAATTGCGGAGCATAAGGTGACAATTCAATTGCCCATTTTGCTATTCGGCCACTTGCATCTTTGTTGCTCAATATGTCGGCTATGGGTGCTTCACAAATCACCTTGATGGGGTGCTCTTCGAAGTAATGTTTAAGTTTCTTTGCTGACATGTACACCCCATATGCCATCTTCTGATAATGTGGGTAATTTTGTTTTGAGGCAGATAGTACCTCGCTTAGGTAATACACCGGCCTTTGTACTGATTTATCATCTTCAATTCGTTCCACCATGATCACAGCGCTCACTACTCTATTGGTGGCTGCTATGTAAAGCAACATAGGCTCTTTCGATAATGGAGAAGCCAAGACCGGCGCTGTGACCAACATCTTTTTTAATTCATGAAATGCATTGTCTGCTTGTGGTGTCCAAATGAACTTATCAGATTTTTTCATTAACTAATAAAGTGGTAGTGCTTTCTCGCCCAGCCGACATACGAATCGGCTAAGCGAGGCTAAACAACCTGTGAACTTCTGTACGTCATTTAGACATCTCGGCAATTCCATCCTTTTCACTGCTTTTATCTTTGTTGGGTTGGCCTCTATACCTCGGCTAGAGACGAGAAAACCGAGCAGTTTTCCCGCAGGCACACCGAATGTTCATTTTTTCCGGGTTAAGCTTCATTCGGAACCTTCTCAAGTTCGCGAAAGTCTGTCGGATATCATCCAGTAGGTTTTGCTTTCTTTGGTTTTGATAACCACATCATCTACATACACATGAACATTTTTTCCTATCTGATCATGTAGACATTTTTGCATACATCTCTGATATGTTGCTCCTGCGTTACGTAGGCCGAATGGCATGGTGCGATAGCAATAAGCCCCGTACGGGGTAATAAACGCAGCCTTTATTTGATCGGCCGGATTTAACGGTATCTGGTGAAAACCAGAATACGCGTCTACAAATGATAATAGTTCACAACCAGCGGTCGAATCAATGACTTGGTCTATTCTAGGTAAAGGAAAAGGATCTTTTGGACACGCCTTGTTCAGGTTCGTGTAATCGATACACATTCGCCATACAATGGCTACATTTGGATCATCCTTCTTCTTTTCCACTAGCACCGGGTTTGATAGCCAATCCGGATACAGTACCTCCATGATGAACCCGGCCGCAAGGAGCCGAGCTATTTCATCCCCTATTATTTTTCTCCTGTCCTCGGCGAAGCGGCGGAGAGGTTGCTTCACCGGCCTTGCTCCTGGCCTCACATTCAGAGAGTGCTCAGTCAACTCCCTTGGCACACCTTGCAGGTCCTAAGTTGACCATGCAAAGATATCCCGATTCTCACGGAGGAAGTTGGTGAGCTCGCTTTCCTATTTAGCATCTAGGCCGGCACCAATAGTGACGGTGCGCTCTGGGAATTGCTCATCTATCTGGAACTTTTTTGTTTCTTTAGTCGTCTGAAAGGAGACACTTCCATGTGGGTTGGCTAATGCCGGCATATTTAGCTATGCCGACTGAGCGAGGGCTGCTACCTCCTGAATCCTTCTTTTTTCTCTTGCTATTACCAATGATTCGGCCAGATTTGACCCGGCTAAAGCACATTCCATTGACTTCCTGTAATCCCCTGCTACTGTTATCACCCCTTGTGGTCCGGGTAACTTTATTTTCAGGTAAGTTATGTGGCATCTGCCCATGAATTTCGCTAATGCTGGCCGTCCGAGTAGAGCATGATAGCAACTCTCTTGATCCACCACTTCAAACTCCAAATTTTATTCTCTGCAGTTATCTCTTGTGCCGAATAACACATCCACTCGAACCTTTCCAATGGGTTCGCATGAAAGCCCTGGAACTATCCCATGGAATGTGGTCCTTGTGGACTGCAGCATGTTCTGCGATATTCTGAGTTTATGCATTGTATCTTTGTACATGATATTGATACTGCTCCCATTGTCAATAAGTACATTTGAAAATTTCACATTAATGCTTGGTCCGAAAAATGTCAGATCTAACACGAGTGCATACGACCCCGGACTCGGCATTATCTTAGGGTGATCCTTTATGCTCCAAGTTACTTCTTGATCCGACCAAGGCACGTATCTTGGTACTGCCGGCATAACTGCATTTACTTCCATATGTCGGCGCTGTACACTCAGCTTGTCTTGCTGCTCTGTTGTGAACATGCAATACGACTCATGATGTTCTCTATAATCATTGCGTCCATTATTTCCTGGATTTGTCCTTCCATCCGGACCTTGGTTTATCACTTGATGCACCGCATCTCTCCGGTCCGAGTTTTCATACCTCGGGGGAGGAGGTGGTAACATCAGTTGCTGTGCATTTGCTCCAGTCAACTGTGGCTGATGCTGCTGATGTGCCTGGAGAGGCGCTGCCTGTATGCCTGCGAGGTTACCCGTTGCATTTTTCATCCATGCACATTGGCGGGTTGTATGGTTGGCCGGCCTGGCCGGGTTTGACGTGTGAAATTTACATGGCTGATCTAACATAGATTCAAACATGTACTTCGGCCTCTCCTGCCACTGCCTCTTTTGCTCTGGTGTCCACTGTTTTTTCCCTTCATTCCTTGACGTCCATTGCTGAGGACCATTCTTTTGTCGCTGACTATTTCCGTGACTCAGCTGATCTTGCACTATTGCCGCCACCTGAGTCGAACCATATCTATAATCTGGTCTTTCTTCTCTTCTTCTTCCTCTGAAGTCATTGCGCCTGGATGACCCGACCACATCTCTTGCATAATGATCTTGATGCTCCCAATGATCTGCCGACATTAATTCTGGTTGCGTCGGATCTCCCAATGCATAGGAATCCTCTATTCTGATGGTTTCTGCCAATGTGGTTGGCATATCTCTTTGCAGTCGCTGCCATAACACACTGGCATAGCGGCATCCTTGAGCGAACCAAGCTATTGCTTGTGATTCTATAACTCCTTCACACGAATTTCAGGTTACACCACCGAGTTAAAAACTCTCTGTCCGTCTCATTTGGCCTTTGCTTGCACATGGCTAGCTGTTGCGGCCTGTTTGGCCTCTTGTAAGTACTGGTAAAGTTGCTAACGAACATTTCTTCAAAATCCAACCAACAGTTGATGCTGCCTGCTGGCAGATTATTCAGCCATACTCTAGCTGGTCCTTCCAACATTTGCGGGACATACCGCAGTGCCCATCGTAAGTTTCCACCTGCTATTTTTACAGCAGTGGCATAATCGATCAACCAATCCTGTGGTTTGGTGCTCCCATTATATGTTTTTGTGCCTCTTGCCAGCTGAAAGTTCGGCACAGGCGGTTCGCCCATGATCCGTGGTCCGAAGCATGTCGGACCCGGTGGACCCTGTTCTTCCAGCAACTCGGATCGGTATAGCCGGTCTAGATTTACTCTGGCATCATTTGACGGCAAATCTTTGTACAGAACTTTCTCCTGCATTCCATAGTGGTTATTTCCACCATGGATCGCATATTCCATCTCGGAATAACCATCACTGTGCCTTTCATTCACCTGATTGTGGCGAGCTGGTCTCGCTTCTGTTTCCTGCCGAGGTTCATGCCTCGGCTGTGGGTTGAGCGGCGGTTCTCTCCTTCCTTCGACTGGGATATTGTTCTCGTGATTTCCTATTCCGAGTTCTCCTCTGCCGAGATCTCCATTGCCTCGGCTTCCGCCGCCTTTCTCAGCACGGCCGGGATTTCTCTCGCCACTGTTACCTCGGCTTCCATTGCCTCTGTTCTCGTTTGCTTTTCCGGCTATCGCCGGATCATATGGAACAATTTTCTTATTTCTCTTTCCCGAAGTTACCGCTCTGTCCTTTCGTGCATTGTTTCCGGGTGAATATGTTGCTGCCACAGATAAGGCAGGTGCTGCTCCGGCCGAGTGAACCATTCGCGAGGCCCCTGGCCTCGCCGGGTCTGCTCTGAGCATTTCTTCATTCTGCTGGTTCGCAATGCGCACCAACTCATTCACTCTTTCTTGTTGTTTCTGCCGGGCTTCGCCGGTTAATCCTTCTAACTCTAATGCTGCGGCATTTGCCGCTCTTAGGTTCTTTGCCGGGGTACTGTAGCTCGGCAAACCTAAATCAACTGATTCTGCCTTATGAGCATCATGCTCCTTGTTGATATCATCTATGAGGTTCTTTTCTCTTAATCTCAACTCGTCAACCCGCTCGGGGGCGACGTCAAGCTTGTTTGCCCTGGCATATTCTCGTGGGGTCCTATTTAAGGACTCCCGCAGGGCCGACACCTTTTTTGCCTCTACCAGCACCTTTTGCCTGGTTTCTTCCAACTCTGCATGTGCATTTGTCGGATCAAGTATCGGCGCTACAGGTGTAGTCAGGTTATCTATGGTTGCCTGAAGAACAATTTTTGGTCTTTCCAGAGGTGGCCCTCTTACCCTTGGTGCCTTTGGGATTGTTTCCTGCACCTCGGCCTGGTTGGCCACTGAAGGTATTACCTCGGTGGGTTGTGGAGCTGTCTGCCTGGGCGCGACCTGCACGCCCGCCGCTGGGTCTCTGCTTGATCCGGCGCCTGCTACTCCCTCCTGCACCCCGGCTACGACCATCACCTCGACGATGCTGACAGGACGCGCTCCATGCGGACTGCTCGCGGCGCTAAGGGAAGGTTCTCCTGCAACAACAACCTGGTGAGGATAAACGCCGGAGATGTCGACGCCGACGTAAATCCTGTGCATGCCCAAGTTGATGAAGACGTCGTTGCATGGAGGAGTTTTTCCCTTGAAGCTGCCTGCGTTGTCGCTAACGTAGTCACAGAGATCAAGTCTCCGGACCAAGCCAGAGACAATGCGCTCGCCAGTGTTGATGAAGTTTCCCGTCCGGATCATGACTCCAGCTAGCACCGCTGCTGGCCCCACGGTGGGCGCCAACTGTCGTGGTGGTGGCACGGCAGATGCCATGGGTAGGCTAAAGTATGGGGCCAATGGATGCTAGAGGGATCTGGGGAGGGAAGATGTAGTTGATTCTACACACAAATGACTAAGGCAAAGATCTTTATTTCTCCTTCCTTGGGCTACAAGTGCTCCTTGAGCTGTATACGAGGAGAAAAGAAGAACTTTACCAGCCTAACGGTACTAAATGAGTCGATCCCCTCCTCAGGGTCCAAGCCTCCCCTTATAAAGGAGAGCCTTGGGTTCCTTTAGGGCTGACGTGGCAAGCATATTCGAGGAATATGCTTGTCCCAATATAGTAGTTCGGCGGCCTCCTTTCCCTGTCGCCCTTCTAATGACGACAAGGTTCCAGAGGGCCCCTCCTGCGTGCCTCGGGCTTCAGGACTGTCACCTCCGTGACCTCCTTCTGCCCCTCTGTCGCTCTGCGCCTTTGTCCCTTGTGCTTGGCTCTGCTCAGATTCTCCCTAGCCCGTGGCTAGAGTTTGACTTTGGGCTTTTCCTTCTCCTACAAGCTTCGTATTATTCGGCCCTGCCTCCCGTAACTCGGCTCGTCCTTCACCTGCATTAAGATTACTCGGGCTAACCTGGCCGACTTACGCAGTATCTCGGTCGGGTAATGCCTTGCCATTATCATAAGGGTCCTGCCCTTTCTTATCTCGGCCGACCTCTACAAGATTCGGCCGACTCAGGCTGTAGCTCAGAAACTGGACGGGGAACATCCTTTCGTATTTCCCCGTCTTTACCCTATCCGAGGTCACCTCCCCAACATAAGGACTGTTTGACAGGTTTAGCGTCAGGGTACACATTAAGAGAGTGCTCGGCAAGTTCCCTAGGTACTCCGGTCATGTCAGAAGGCTGCCATGCGAAGATATTACTATTAGCTTTGAGGAACTCGACGAGCACGCTTTCCTATGCGAGGTCTAAGCCTACCCCTATGTTCGTCATCTTGGAGGGATCATCTTCCTTTAGCGACTTTTTCTTCGTCTCTTCCGACGCCTTGAACTGTATGCTTGGCTTCAGTACCTCATTCTTCGTAGCGGGCATCTCGGACGGGTTGATGGTCTTCTTGATCTCCTAATACTCTTGGGCGTGTAGCACGGCTTCAGCAAAGGAAGCAGATCCTTCGTTGCACTCTCGCGCTTTCCTCGGATTTCCTCGGATGGTGATGACGCCCTTTGGACCTGGAAGTTTTATCATATTGTAAATGTAATAGGGACGAGCCATTGTAACACCCTCAGAATTGGACCTATGCAAGTTTTAGCGAAAACCCGCCAAACCCGCATAGAAACGATTCAAAGGTGCCCACCAGGCACTTTCGTGCGGGTGGAAAACGAAGTAATAACATTACACAACAGTCCTCGATGGGACCCACAGAACAGATATATATACAACACGACTCCATGAGTCAAGAATACAGATATAATATACAAAGATCCAAATCACCTTGAAAACGATAGAGCGTCCGACTACGGACAAGATGCAAATGGGGCTAAGAGCCCTGAAGAATAACCAATGGCGTCCATAACCCTGCCCAGGCCAAGCCGGAAGGGTAACCCTGCTAACGACGTCGATCTCAAAACCTGCTTAAACAAAAGGGGTGCCGACAAAGGGCAAAGAAAAAAGAGGAGCGTCGGTACTGAGGCCAGTACACGGTGAGACTAGAATTCGGCGGTCCTCGCCTACACAGGTATGGTGGACTAAAGCGGCAGCGGCAGCATGCACTAAACACCCTATAGAGACTCGATGCAACTGGCGGTTATCAGAGAGGGATAAGAATGACCTATCCGGATCCAACCTGAAGCTAACACCAAACAAACCCATCCTGGTGTTTCCCCCTCGAGACCAAACGAGGAAGTCAACCGAGGAACTCACACAGTTGGCAGTTTTACTTATTCGGTTCTCGTTGCAGCAATTACTAGTCAGGTATAGATAATCATCCTGATAAAGTAAGCAGTGGGCCATTTTAGTTAACCATTCCATTGTAGTTGAGGCGCTTACTAGTCAGATACAAATAGCATGAGATAACCCAAAACCCAGCTGTTGTTGGTACTTTTATTAAGCCATTCCGTTGTAGTTGCAATACTTACTAGTCAGGTACAAGGGTCGCAAGCGACAACTCAACAAGCAATTGTTGGCAGGATTATTTAGCCATTCCATTATAGTGAAGCTGTTTACTAGTCATTATAAAGTCAAATTTATAGCACTACTTTAGTTATAGTTGTCTATGATCGAGATACTGTGCTCCAAGTCGTCCATAACCGCGGACACGGCTTTCAGAAAGTTTTAACCCGGCCGGGGTGCACAAATAGCAACACACACTCGATCAACCTCGGAAAAACCAAATCAAAACCCAACGAGGCTTTCACGACAAAGCAATCACAGGATTCAGAAATATTTCAGGGGGCCACCCCATTAAGCTACCCGCAACGAAGTTAGCTGACTCCAAAACGGACTCAAGGTTTGGGTATACGGCTGTGAACGACTGGGAACCCAAAACTGAGCTTGTCGACACCGCGGAATCGTGTCCTGATCCTAAACAGTACAGGTGCTATCTGTCGCACAATTTAAATAAAGCAGTAAAGCATGGCATAAGTACAAGATCGTAAATAAAACCTCAAACTAGTTTGTGGCCCCAAGAAATAAGACTGAATCAAGCTCTGGCTCAGGGGGGGGGTCCCATATACCTCCCGGATGTGGATAGCGCGATAAATCAAGGAACAGGTATCAAGTACTCGGGGTCCTACGGGACACAAGTGGGCGTTCGGAAACCAAATATTATCTATCACCCACCGATGCCTCTGCTTACTTCAATTTTAGATGTTAAACAGGAATTAAAGTGAACGATAAGTAAAACCATGATCATCTCCAACAATTAACTTGCGGCAATACTCCAACAACTGTGGTACTTGACGACACGCAACAACACTTGAGCGAGCGACTACGACACGCAAGTCCAACTATCTACCAAACAACCGGTAATAGGATGTGTCCAAGGCAATATAAGGCTGCAGGGGATATCACGGGTACGGAAACTAGAGCATCGCAACACAGATAGCAATAGATCAACAGGAGGAAATAAAGACTAGAAAAGTAATATAGGTAGAAAGGGGGAGATGCTCGCCTGAAAACATTTGCCGAAGGTTCATCCGAAGATCGGGCGGAGCTCACGTCAACTCATCGGCCTTATCCGCGAAGAAGCAAAACACTAGAATGAACACCGGATGCACTATTTAATACAACGGCAGAAGATCGGGCATGATGCATGTATGATGTATGACATGGCGAAGGTGCGATGCAATTAGGTCATATTAAGCGGAACCGGGTCCCGACAGTTAAAAATGTGGTTCTAGTTGTTTAGATGCCCCGCAATTTAAATGTTGGATTAACATGGCAAAATATAATACCGGTTCGATGCACAGATTTAAATGAGGCCAATATGAGACTAGATTTGCCCGCATATGGGCCCCATATTTAATTATGAGGTGAATCGGCATAAGGCCCCCAAACCACATGACAAGGATGCATGCATGAACAATTAATATGCGACAAGTTGTTATTATATTATAAAATAGGGTTCTCGGATAAGAGGTTCACACATTAGGGTTCGGCAGATCTTGGGGTTTCCGGGGTTCGGGGTCGGTCTCGGGGTTCAGGGTTCGACGGGTACGTTCTCGGACTCCGGGAGCGTTCTCGGATTACTGGGTAGATCTCGTAGTTCGGGTAGACGAACTTGGAGTTCTTGAGGACGAACTTGGCGTATCCGTGTCGACGACTTGGGCGTCCGGGTGCTCGGCATCAGATCCGGGAAGAAGTGCTTGTCGCAACTGAGGTCTTCGGGTACGGGGGTCTCGGCGAACTTGGCGTGTCGAGGTTCGGTATCCGGTTCCGGCGCCGTGGTCTTGCATAGATCTCCGGTCCTTGACTCGGGTCGGTCTTGATGGCACGAGTGTAGATCTTGTGGTGTCGCCGCACCGTCGGGATAGAGGCATCGGGGTTCTCGAGTCCGTGTGGGCGATCTTGGGGTTTGACGAGGGATCGGTCTTCGGATCGGGCTCCGGGATCGTTCTTCTGTCCGTGGAGGATATTTTGTCGCCGACCATGGCACGGCATCGAACTAGGAGACCTTGTTGGAGGGGAACTTGGAGACACACGGGTCCTCGGCTTCTGACATGGACCGCACCGTTTTTCCCTGGCATCTCATACCAGACGTACACGGGCAGCGACAGCTCGACGCTAGTGCGCTCGCAAGCAGGAGGGCCCGCTGGCGGGATGGGCGGCCTGCGCTGCCAGACGTGGACGGAACGGCGTGGCTTGGCGGTCTCCGATGCTGGCGACCGAAGGAGGCGACAGGGACAGCCGGCGGCGAGGCAGACCTTGGCGGCGAGGTGCAGGACGACGGGGCCCCGCGACGGCGGCGCGCAGGTGGTCGACGGCACGACGGCGGCCAGAGGAGGCAGCGGCGACCGCGACGGTAGGGCGGGCCGGAGGAGGCTCGGCCTGGACCGAGGGCGGCGGCGCGCGCCCGCAGGACGGAGAGGCGGGGTCGCTCCGGCGCGGCGAGGAGGAGGGGGCGTCGCCGAGGAGGGGGAAGGGGCGAGCGGAGCGGGGCGAGGGCGGCGCCGGCAGGAGAGCCGCGGGAGCGGGGCGGAGGCGGCGGAGGCGCGGCAGACGGGCGGCGCTCCGGCGGGGGAGGAGGAGCGAGGCGGGAGGCGCGCGCGGCTGCGGGAGCGGTGGAGGGGCGCAGGCGGCGAGGCGAGCCGCGGGGAGGAAGGTGGCGAGGGGGAGCGCCGGCGGCGGACGGTGGGAGCGGCCGGGCTCGGAGGCGGTAGGCGGGGGTGGAGGAGGTCGCCGGCGCGCGGAGGCGACTGAGAGCGAGGAGGGCGGGGAGGCGAGCAGGGCTGGCGGCGGTAGAACTCGAAGGGACGGTCGGCGGGGCGACGGTGGGCGGTGGCGGTTCCAGGGAAGAAGAGGAGAGGCAGGTGGGTGCGTGCGTGGCTGGGGAAGAGGACGGGGGAGAGAGGAGGCAGGAGAGGGAGCGGGGCCAGGGTGGTGGGGCCAGGGGACAGGGGGCTGTCGGCTGGGCGGTTGGGAGAGGGTGAGGCTGAGCGTGCGTGTGTGCGTCGTGTGGTGTGTGTGGGGGTGGGTTTAGAGAGAGAGGGAGTGGGGGTGGGCTAGGTGGCAGAGTTTGATTGGCTAGGGGGAGGGGAGAGGTGAGGTGGCGGTCACGGATTGGTCCGGGTGAGGTGGCCAGAGGGGTGGGTAGATAGGTTGGTAACTTTAGGATTTAGAGGGGCTGACCGATTTAATTTCTGGGGGTAGTCGTTCGGGTCTATTCGGCCCGTTCGACTGCCCCACTAAAAATAATTAAACATTTTATTTGTTTTAAACGGGCCGTTTGCAAACCGATAGCAGCCAAAACAAAATATTCCGGAGACCCGGGTTTGGCGTTTGAATAAAAGACGGGGCGTTTTAGAAAACAAAAACAGGCTTTGCGAAAGTAGTTTTAAGCAAACAATGCATGATGATGACGATGCAATGCACAAATTCAACGCGATTTTCTAGTAGTGGTAATTGCGGGATGCCACAGCCATGAACGCCCAGTAAGCCGGACGATCGAAGATGGCATGGTAAGCACCTTTGAACGGTACCACCTCAGAAGAGAGTGGCTCGGTCCGGTAATTTTCTCGGGTTCCGAATGTCACGTCCATAGTAATCTCACCCAGAGAATCCGCCTGTCTCCCTGGTATAATGCCATGGAAAGTTACACTGCTCTAACTCAACTGGCTCTCGTGGATCTTCATGCGGTGGAGTGTCTCTATGTAGAGGATGTTAATGCTTCTTCCACCGTCCATGAGAGTTTTAGAAAACTCATAGCCATCAATAAGAGAATTGATGACTAGAGGATATTTTCCTTGACGATGTGTTTTCCTTGGGTGATCTAAGAGATCAAAGATGATGGTTACATCCGACCAATCTACAAATTGTGGAACAGCCAGAACCGTGGCATTGAGCTCACGGAGAACCGCCTTCTTGGCCTTAGACGGTTGAGATCCAAGGAAGCAGACATATGCGTTTTTCTTTGTCGGAAAATCCTTCTTTCCATACGACTTGGGCTGTGCGGCATCCACTTCTTCTATGTCGGAATCTTCCTTGGGCTCCTTGCCTTTCTCGGAATTTTTCATTCCTTTTTGTCGCTTGGCTCTATAGCCAGTGGATTTGTATTTTTTGATGTCATCATTGAAATGACACTCAACATTTGTGTGGGTAGATCCTCTGTTACTATCCAAGTGGTGGACACAGGGATTGTTGGCAATGTCGTCCTAGATATAGGTTCCTCCGAGTTGCTGTTCTCCTCTGCCCTGGATTTGGGAAGTTCCGCGGCCTCGACCTCGGCCGCCTTCGCGCCCTGCTCGTCCTCCGGATCCAAACGTTGCGTTAACAGTTGCATTGTCCGAAGCCGGTTTATCTTCCGAGGTGTTCTTGCACTTCTGAGCTTGTTGCTTTGGCTGTTTGGCCGCTTTGGGATTGGACAAAATATTTAGCAGCCCTTATGAATCAGCATCGGCATCAGCATACTTGCTTGTCGTCTCTATCATTTCTCCCAAATCTATGACGTGGTCACGCTTCAATCTATGACACAAAAGTCCGACTGGGACTCCTGCAATGAAGGCTTCGAACGCAGTTTGCTTGTTTACTCCTTCACAGGAGTTCTTCGTGTCAATCCAGCGTCCGAGGTAATCCTAGCAAGTTTCTCCGGGTCTTTGGGTGCAGCGCTGTAAGTCTCCGACTGTGCAGAGCCTCCTATATGTCCCCTCGAAGTTTGAAAAGAACGCACTTTGCATATCATACCAGTTATGAATTGAATTTTCTGACAGTTCATTGAGCCATGATTGAGCCGTCTTCCTCAGCATAAGCGGGAGATATCGGACTGCGACCATGCTATTTCCTCCTTTGGCGATGCAGCAGGCCTGAAAAAAATCCTGGATCCAGGTATCTGACCGAGCCACGCCATCGTAGGGATGGATGTGTTTGGCAAATACCAAAATCAACCAGAAATTTTTTCTGACGTATGCATGGGCCAAAACACTTGGGCCCCACGTACACGTATTCTTCCTCATACAACCGCGCCTCTATGTTTGACTCAATGCGGTGGCGAGCGTCGTTTGGCAAGAGAGATCTGCGCTATGGAGGCTCACGGCTTCTGCACGGTGGAGTCGGATTTCTGCTTCTTCTCTCATCGTTGCCGCTTCCGCCCCTACGGCTTCCATGGCTACGATGGGATCCTTCATGGTCGCTACCTGGAGGCGACGGTGGCCCTGGTGGATTGTTTTCGGCTAGGTTACGCGGTGGTGGTGGTGGAG
The DNA here is from genome assembly GCA_916181665.1 of Avena sativa. NCBI lineage: Eukaryota > Viridiplantae > Streptophyta > Magnoliopsida > Poales > Poaceae > Avena > Avena sativa. Next base: position 332,252,487 of record OV702283.1, read on the forward strand.
CCTCATTATGTTGGTTTCTTAGGGCTCCGTCCTTACTTGATTCAGGACGATCCGGATCATCTCTTCGTCCGGCGTTACCCGCCGGACGGCTTGGTGGTGGCATTCTTAGCCGATCTTGCTCTCGCTGGTGGCGTACTTCCGGGTCTTCTCTATGGTGGTTGTTTTGTCAACGATGGCCCTAATGAGGAACCATTACCCTGATGGTGTCTTTGGACTCAGCCGGAATAACTCTTGCCCAGTTACGTGCGAGCCTGCGAGAGTGGCCGTTTGAGCCGGTCCTTGAATTATCCTCTTCGCCCCGGGGACGATAGTGTTGATCCGTATCCCTGCGGGGTCTTTCGTCAGCGCTTTGGTCGGCGCCAGTGTGGCAAAATTCTGACTTTGAGGCTAGCTTGCAACTGAATAACGTGGTTGTTTTCTGCTGCTTCAATCCTTTCTCTAGCAATGCAACACATTGCTGGACTTGCTCTGGAGACGAATTATTAGCGAGGATGGCTCGAGCCACTATAGCGTTTTCCAACGGCGTGCTGTAGACTCAGATCTTCTCTCCAGTTTTTCCGTCGAATAGATCCCTGTGGATATCCAGGTTCTTATTGGCAAGAACTGGACCTCCTCTTGTCTTGTTTGGTAGTTGCTTTAAATCTGACTGATATTTGGCAGGATCACTGTCTAACTGTTGTTTAAGCTCGACGATGCGCGCGGCCTCTTCGAGTAAAAACAAGCGGTGCTTTTCCAGGTCCTCGGCCCTTTTTTCCAGTGCATCCGGAGTAAGATCCGAAGCCATTGGGATTGGAATTGTGAACACATCTCCGTAAATTTCAGGTGCACCCTTGGTGATGACGTGTCCATTCACGGGAGGGTCGATCGGTGTGGTATTAATCGGATCTCCTTCCTGATTCTCCATCTCGATCTTTTCATCAACTTTTTCTTTGTTGGTTTCCTCGATGTCCGGATCCGCCAGTGTCGGATTCTTGTTCTTCTTCTTATTTGACCGCCCAGTAGCCTTAACATGCGTACCAGTGGCAAAGATGGCTTTCGATGTGATACCGAGGGATAAACTTCCATCGGTACTTTCCGTAGTGGTTGGCTTGTGGACCTCAGATGAATCTCCGGTATCCTTGTCATCCTGCGAGGTGTAGCTTTCATCCATGCTATCATATGGACTACGGGGATTTTCTGGGTCACCTTGTGTTGGTTTGGAGGCGTGCTCTTCTTCGTACTCCTCCATATCCTTCTCGAAGTCCTGAAGTTCCTGCGACGTTATGAGGGGGGCGGATTCGTAGCGGATATATTCCTCATTCGTGTATCCGATCTCGACAAGGAGATCAGACCCGAATTTTTCCTCCACCGCTTCTTCCACTTCAGGAGTGGGCTGGGTGGGTTTGATTTTTTCCGGGATCTTAAACTCTTCCGCCTCTGCGGACAGAGCAGGTCCGGATTTTTCTTCCGCCATGGTCATCACCTCAAGGGTAGGTTGGGCGGGTTCAACGAAACCGAGATAAATATCGATCTCGCCGATGGACATGATCGTGTAGGTTGTCACGGGTTTGCTAGCCGGAATCCAAGTCTCGTTGAGTAAAACGAGAGGGACATCACTGGCATAGACCACGCGACCCATGGTGATTGTTTTGCCGATTCCTGACGCGCAGATTCCGCTTGGAATGAAGCTCCAAAAGTCACCTGCCCCATGGTAGCGCCAACTGTCGTCGGATTATCGACAAGTACACCATAGGGGGTCCTAACGGCATTGATAAGATGGAGTGTGAGATGTTGGATGTTCCAGGAGCGGTGAGCACATGTTTACGCAGGTTCAGATATGATTGCGGTGATCGGATCCTACTCCTTCTAGCAACCCAGTAATATATCAGCGTAAGCCGGATGTTACAGCGGATTACAAGAGAGGTTCGTCTGTGCGAGTTGTGATTGTGGTTATTTCTATGGTTGTGCCCTAAAGGCTCCCATAGGGCTGGTTTATATAGTCACCAGGACCTAAGGTTACAAGATAGACCTATCCGGCTATGTTACAGAGTTGGTAACTAGATACAGCTTGGACTACAAGTAATACTACAGGCCGAAGTCGGTAACTCTTCTGGGCCTTGTCGTAGCCGAAACTGGCTCCTCCTCTTTCTTTGACTGGGCCGCCCATGAAGCAAAGCTCTAACCCGTTGGTGGGCACCCTGGTCAGCGAGTCCTGTGAGTATACCTGGAAAGTATATCCCAAACACACAGAATGACCCTAGTGATCATAGAAACACATGCATACACTAGTACATAAGCACATACTACAATCACTACCCTAATTTCTAGATTGTCCCTATTTCTTATTTGCACCAAATGCTTCTTCACCATTTTCTTCTTCACAACCTTCAATTTCTCTATCTCTTGCTCCAGTTCACCAATCTTCCTTGGCAGCATGGAATTATCATCATGTAATTTGCTTTCTAACCTTATGTTATTATGGGAATTAAGCAACAAAAAAATAATGTTCAATTAACTGAATTTTGAACACAAACATATGCACAACGAAATTCAGAGTTACTAAATCGATATAGGGAAGGACACCTACCTGTAGAGAAGCATAAGATCGTCTTGGTGTCATAGCCATCGCCCAGCCATCGCCACCTATCCAGTAGCACTCGCTCGTCACTAGAGGATACAAATGTGCTCCTCCAAGCTCAAGTCGGTGGAGAGCACTGGCCGCCAGCCGATTAGCTCCGCCATTATTTCCCTCTCATCTTCCGATGCGAGGACACAATAGAGCATCATTGCCTTCTAGTGGAGATTTTTGTGGCGCCACCTTGCCTTGTCCTCCGTCACCCGGACAACGGCCTCCACCTCTGCCGCATTCCGTACCCGTTGAGGTCGACAACGGCAGCAGGGGCACGAGCCTGCCCCTCTACCGTGAGCAGCCGTAGGTGCCAGCGACCTACCACTTCTCTCCATGGAACCCTCCGATTCCGCCATGCGCCACTGTCGCTAGGGTTCAGAGAGGGAGAGAAAAATTCGAGGGCGAACACTAGAGAATGAACTCCGTGTCTGCTCTATTTACCTTCATACGACGTTGCCTAAAATCAAATAACCTCGAGGGGGTTTCCATAAATTATCCGTAGCTGGGCCCATGTTATTTTCCAGCATGGCGAGGGACAAGTGTCAGCTCCAAAGCGACTTTGTATGAATTTGCACATAGACACAAAGCTTTTGTATGAGTGAAACATATTTTGAAAGGTTTTGTATGAAATTGCACATGGATGAGAAGTTTTGTATGAGTAGTGCAATTACCTCTTTCTTTTTGTTTCGTGTCCACTTTGGACGCGTTTGGTAACTAGCATCGATTTTGGAGCTCGTTCAAGACTAGCCCTGGCTGGTGTGTCCACGCGAAACGTCTTGTGAGTCACATTCTCCACTTTCTTTAGTTGCTTGTGCAGCCTGTTTCTAGCCATTTGGAGATAGGACCGATAGCTATTTGGTTGTCTGCACTCGATTTGGTTGTCTCGTGATTAACAGCTAATAGTTACATGTATACGACCTATAGTTACATGTATACGACCTCTGTTCATTGAACTGTGATGGATATGGCGACACTGTGCGATGGAGAGAAGGACATATTGAGCCGACGCCAAGCTATGAACATGATTGACGCAACTATCCATGGCGGCATTGACATGGTGACGTCATCTGGTTCCTCCTCAACTCCTCTAGGATGCAGTCTGATGACCTTGGTATCGATGTGCTTGTGGTCCGTCTGTCACCGTCATTCATCGATAATTTCACCGTTAAGGCCGCACCCCTGGCAGTCTAGTCTATGCAGTTCCCTAAGAAAAAAGTCTATGATGTAGTTGACAGATTCTTCATCTCCAGAGACGTCCTCTACTTCTTAGTCGTCAGAGATCACACCAGCAAAAAGGTCATGGTGGTTTGACGACTTGCGCCACTTGGCATCCTCACCGTGTCTCCAAGGTTAAGCCTGCGCAGTTATGGCCTAGCTCGCTGTCGCGTACCTCCTATCACGCGTGTGTCTCCGTCTTCTTCTAAATATTTTCTCTTGGATCATCAAAGTAGCTAGCATCTTTAGTTTAGTAGTGTCCATACGTAAACAGCTTACAATATATTATAAAGCTACACATGTATTCTTTTTATGTCCGCTGAATCAAAAAAACCACCTCTAAAGAAAATTTCAAACGATTCAACCTATGCAATGAATTTGAAGAAATACGTCCCAAAATGCTCCAAACAATAACTTAAAATATAGTTTCTGAAACTCCATGTTGATTGTTAGAATGAAATTTCATCATCAATGCACATCTTTATCGTGTATAGATTATTTTGAATCGAAACACTATATGTTAATTACAAGAGATTCAAGAAGGAGTAGTTTAATAGAGTAGAGAAAAAGTTTATCAGGTATAAAGGTTGCATCGAGCAAGCACACAAGCATTGAGAACAATCTTTAACCCCACGGAAAGGTTTTAGCGGGCTTGTCCCGGAATACTTTAAAATTCGTGCGTGCCAACAACGCAGAGAGACCAGACAACCAACCAATCGGCCCAACTTCTTTTTCAGGGGCTTGACTGTCCTTGGCAACGTACCAAACACGCCATTTGTGTTTCTTTCACCATGTACGTATTATGTCCATACCTGGGCGTGGGTGGCCCAGTCCGAAAAAGGGCGATGGGATAGGCTTTTAAGGCCTGCGGGTCATGCTTGGGATTTAGATTGCGACCAACGTCCTCACGAGCTAGCTTGGACGAGAGAAAATGGAAAAATAGGGAAAGGCCCGGCCCATGGCCTGGCAGCCCCAAAAATATACGCACCACGGGCCGGCCCCGGCTCAGATTTTAGGTATGACTGTCAGGCCGGGCCAGGCTCGAGCCTGGAATATAAGCGAACGGGCTTTTTTAGGCCTGATGCGAGCCCGGCCCGGTTCAAAAAATGCCCACGTATGAATACATCTTCCCCAATACCACATTGACGTGATTGCGACGGAGCAAGGGTTAGAACCGTGGAGGCTTATTGTGGCCTATGGAGAGGCACATGTTAACGAACGACACAAAACTTGGGATATGCTCAAGTTCATACGCTCGACCAACGACTTGCCATGGCTTTGTATTGGTGACTTCAATGAGGTCCTTCACCGATCCGAGCATGTGGGAGTCAACGAGCGGAGCTACAGCCTGATGGCAGGTTTCCGCGAGACTGTTGATGTCTGTGGATGGTGTGATATCGGTTACAGAGGGGTGGCATGGACTTTTGAGAAGAAAGTTGCCGGCGGCTCCTTTTGTCGAACTTGACTGGATCGCGCTCTGGCCTCGCCATCATGGTGCGCCAGGTTCCCGGATGCGGAGGTCCGACACTTTCCAACGGTGGCCACCTTGGATCATTTGCCCATCCTTCTCTCACGATACCCTTCGAAAAACACACGGGCTGCACATACTAAGTGACCGTTCCGTTATGAGGTTGCTTGGGAGGGTCACAAAGATTTTGAGGACACGCTCAAAGAGAAGTAGGGTGCCATGGGGCAGTGTGGTTCAATTGGGGCCTTGCAGAACAAGCTCAGATCCTTGTCGGATGACTTGGCTTTCTGGGGGAAAAGGACTTACGGAAATATTGAACATCATATACGTATCCTGCAAGGAGAGCTGGTATGCTGTGGAGTGATCCATGGCGGACTGATCCGTCACCAAGGGAACTCGAGGTGTCTGCACGACTTGGAGAATTGCTTGACCAGGAGGAAATTAAGTGGCGACAGAGGTCGCGGGTCCAATGGTTATCAGAGGGGGATAGAAATACCCGGTTCTTTCACCTACGTGCTAGTCAGCGAAGGAAGAGGAATAAGTCACTGGGCTACTGAAGGAAGACAACACGATCGAGAAGGAGGATGCGGAGTTGGGAAAGATGGCGTGTAGTTTCTACAAAAAGCTGTATAAGTCAGAAGGTGTGCATGGGATGGATGTTGTTCTCGATGCAGTGCCTACCAAAGTGAATTCAGAGATGAATGCAATGTTGAACTGTCTGTTTGATATTAAGGAGATAAAATTAGCCCTCTTTAAGATGTATCCTACAAAATTCCCTAGCCCTAATGGGTTTTTGGCCCATTTTTTTCAGCGCAACTGGGAAGTCTATGGAGGGGAAGTAGCGAAGGCAGTTCTCTAGGTGCTGTCAGGAGAGGACAACCCAGAAGTGATGAATAAGACCTTTATTGTGATGATACCAAAGGCTGCCAGTCCTAATGAGATGGGTCAGTTTCGTCCCATTAGCCTCTGCAATACGATCTACAAAATTGCATTAAAGGTGGTGGCGAATAGATTGAAGAAGGTTTTTCCTGATATTATCTTGGGAGGAACAGTCTGCCTTTGTTCCTGGTAGATTGATTACGGATAATATTATTACAGCTTACGAGTGTCTGCACTTTATGAAGAGGACTCGGACGAAAAAAATCCCGTGCTTGTGCTCTGAAGTTGGACATGAGTAAGGCGTATGATCGGGTCGAGTGGTCCTACTTGAGGGCGATCATGATCAAGCTAGGTTTCAGTGGCTCTTGGGTGGCTTTGGTTATGCGCCTGGTTTCTTCAGTTTCCTTTTCGGTCCTCTTTAATGGGGCGCTGAAAGAGGAGTTTGTCCCCACATGGGGGATCCGATAAGGTGACCCCATCTCATCTTACTTGTTTTTGTTAGCAGCAGAGGGCCTTTCATGCCTCCTAAAAGTTTCCAGTCAGTCATCGGTTCTTCAAGGTATAAAAGTGGCGCCCACTGCTCCTGCAGTGAACCACTTACTCTTTGCTGATGACAGCCTGCTGTTTCTCAATGCAAGTATGGATGGAGCTAGGGAGATCAAGAGTGTTTTGGACAAGTACTGCAATGCCTTAGGGCCGCGGATTAATATGGACAAGTCCTCTATTTTCTTTAGTAAGGGTTGTCCAAAATAAGTTAGGGAGGATATAAAGAACTACTTGCATGTTGAAAAGGAAACTCTCAACGAAAAATATCTGGGTATGCCATCGGATGTTGGTAGATCCAAGAGTGGTGCTTTCAAGTTTCTACGTGACAGAATTTGGAAGAAAGTTTTGGGCTGGTTGGAACAATTGTTATCAGTGGGTGGAAAAGAAATTATAATCAAGTCAGTTTCTCAAGCCATTCCAACCTTCTCTATGTCCTGTTTTAAGCTACCAAAGGGTTTGTGCGAACATATCAATTTCATTCTTCGAAAATTCTGGTGGGGGAGTAAGGATGGAAAGAGAAGGATGGCGTGGGTCTCCCGGGAGACTATGACACAGCCGAAACTTGCTGGGGGTCTTGGCTTCCGAGAAAATGAGCTCTTTAATTTGGCGCTCCTAGCAAGGCAGGCGTGGAGGATTCTTCAGAAACCGGACTCTCTTAGTGCCCGGGTGTTGAAGGCGGTTTACTTCCCTAATGGTGACATTTTGTCAGCAGAATTGGGCTCCCATCTATCCCAGGTTTTTAGGTCAATCTTAGAGGGAAGGGATGCTTTGAAGGTTGGGCTGATCCGGAGGATTGGCGATGGCCGCATCTTTTGCGCATGGACACAGAACTGGCTGCCAAGGAGCGAGAGGCTATGGCCAATTGCCCCGCAGAAGGACGATGCACCACAGATGGTGTCGGACTTTATCTGTTCGGCCTCTACGACGTGGAATAAACAGAAGCTAGACAAGTTTTTCCTGCCAATGGATTGTGAAGTTATCAGGAATATCCCTCTGTGCACCCGGGTGAAACAAGATTGTTGGTCGTGGCACTTTGAACGTAGCCGGATCTTCTCGATGCAATCGTGTTATAGAACTCTAGTAAATACAAGGCGAGCCCGCGAGGATTGGCTGGATGAGGCGGCTGCTTCTTCAAGCTCCAGCGAGGAGGGGAAAGACTAGGCCAAACTGTGGAAGATTGCAGTCCCGTCAAAGATCAGACTGTTCCTATGGCGGCTGGCGAAGCAATCCCTACCTACTGGGTACATACGGCATCACCGGAACATGGCATCTTTGCCCGCGTGTTCCATCTGTAGGCAGCAAGATTCTTGGAGACACACCCTAATTGAGTGCAATCTAGCGAGATGTGTGTGGGCTCTTACGGATGAAGTCATTACGGAGCATGTTGCTATATCGACAGAACCAAAGGGAAAACAATGGTTTTTTTCAATGATCAACTCCGTGAAGGAGGAGGATCTGATCCGGATGTTGACTACAATCTGGGCGATTTGGCATGCAAAGCGGAAAGCTGTCCATGAGGAAATTTACCAAAGCCCGATGGCGACTGTCACCTTTGGGAACAGGTTCCTGAATGACCTTAGGTCTATCCAGCAGCCGGCAGTGGCGACGGGGCGCATCAGCCGTCCCGCCGCTGCAAAGTGGATACCACCACCGGTAGGAAGGGCGAAGATTAACGTTGACGCGGCGGTGGCCAAATCTGTATTGAAGGGGGCTGTTGGAGCGGTCGTGCGATCACCGGAGGGTGTGTTCCTAGGCGCATCGACCACTGTTTTAGAAGGGATCTCCCATCCAGGCACACTGGAAGCATTGGCGTGTCGGGAGGCGCTGGACGTGGTGGAGGACCTGATACTCGGACCAATCCAAGTTGCATCGGATTGTTTGGAGGTAATTAAGGGCATGGAGGCTGATCACAGAGGAATATATGGAAGCATCTTGATGGAGGTTAAGGAGAGAGGAACCCAGAGGAGGGACACTGCGTTCGTCCATGAACGCAGGGAGTTAAATGGCGAAGCACACCATCTTGCTAGGTTTGCTTCGTCACTACCGGAAGGTAGGCATGTTTGGTTTGGAGGATATCCACCTCCTGGTTTAAACATACCTGTAATTGTCAATGATATGATGAAGGGTGTGTGAGTTTAAAAAAAATAAATATATATTCCCGGTTGGAAAACCTAGTGAAAAATGGAAGTCTCTTTCCGTCCCTGGTCGATCTGTCTGCGCCCACAGTTGGCGCGGATCACGTAAAAACAACGCGGGAACCTCCCATCCATTTCTCGGATGACAACAGAAAACAGCAACGGAAAGCTCACGGCTCCCTCCGTTGGAACGCGTGGGCGACGCCCTCCTCGCTTGCGTAGGCGCGTCTAGGCAGAGCCGACGGACGTGTCCAGCCGGGTCTTCGCACAACGCGCCGCCGTGGCGCTGCCGTGCCGCGATCGCGCACGCAAAGCCAGCAGCAGCGTTGAGATTTTCCTTACCTGCATCTGCATGGCCGCGTCGTAATTTCACCGCGCCAGCGCGGCCCGGGCTGTCCCCCATAAAACCACGCGCGACCTGCTCCCACCTTTCTCCCGTCCCAAAAGGTCGAGAACAGAAAGGCAGAGAGAAGAAGAGAATAGACAGACCGCCTCCCTCTCCCTCCTCGATTCGTCCGATTCCCAATTCCCCAGGACCACCGCACCACCGAGTCATCTCACCAGCCCAATCCATGTCCGGCTACCCCTACGGCGGCGCCGGCGGAGGCTACGGGGCCCCGCCGCCCTACGGCTCCTCCCCCGCCCCATCGGCCCCACCCTACGGCGACAAGCCCCCCAAGGAAGGCAAGACCTCCTCCTCCTCCCCCTCTTCCTCCCCCTACTACGGCGCCCCGCCCCAGCAATACGGCGGCAGCGGCGGCGGGTACGGGGCCCCGCCCCAGTCCTACGGAGGCGGCGGCGGCGGCGGCGGCGGGTACGGGGCACCGCCCTCCAGCCAGCCCCAGTCCTACGGCGGCGGCGGCGGATACGGGGCCCCACACTCCAGCCAGCCCCAGTCATACGGCGGCGGCTACGGGGCTCCCCCCTCCGGGCAGTCATACGGCGCCCCGCCGCCCTCCTCCTCGCCGTACGGGGCCCCGCCTCCCGTGGCAGCGCCGTACGGGGCTGCTGGCGGGTACGGGAGCCCGTTCGCGGCGCTCGTGCCGTCCGCGTTCCCGCCGGGGACCGACCCCAACGTCGTCGCGTGCTTCCAGGCCGCCGACCGCGACGGCAGCGGGACCATCGACGACAAGGAGCTGCAGTCCGCGCTCTCCGGCTACAACCAGAGCTTCAGCCTCCGCACCGTACACCTCCTCATGTACCTCTTCACCAACACCAACGTCCGCAGGATCGGTAGCTCCCTCTCTCCTACGCGCATCCTTCTTTCATCGGTTCCCTCTGCTTTACCTGTCGCCATGATCGTGCAATTCAGAATATTTTTTTCTATGGAGAAGGTTTCGGTAGAAAAGTAGAAAACATAATTGGGCTCGTCTCATCATGTCTGGATTCCAGTCTGTTAGATACAGTGTGATCAAATAATGAGATTCCTCTTGTGAATCATTGCAATTGTTAGTTGGAACGGTCAATGGACCAGTTCTCCACTGGAGTACATTCTAGGCAACAAGCTATCATGTGGCATAAAACAAGTTGGTTTTGGATGCAGGATAGAATAAGTAGAGCACTTCAGGCTCACAAGTTGAATATGTATTATTCGTGATAACCGATGTTCTATAGTTTGTGGTCACTGGTTTGAACTTTACTCATTAGCTGTACACATACATATTATTTCATAGTATAATACTTCCTAGATTTGAAAATATTTTTTCATCGCCAAGGTGTTTTGACTTCACCAGCATGCGGATGAAGACTAAAATACTACTCAGTCAATACTACCAGTAATACTTATCTGATGACGACCAAAAGAGCTACTGCATATTATGCTCCCATAGGTAAAAAATGGAAAAGCGGGAATGTCTGAGATAAGGAAAAAAAATCATGTATTGCATCTGATTTGAAGTTTAATTTAGCTTGGGATGCCTTCCAAAGAATTGGTAATGACTAAAAAAAGGAAAAGTAGGAATCTCTGAGATAAAAAAATTATGTATTAGGGTCTGAGTGGAAGGTTAATTTAGCGTGGGCTGATTCTCCGGGAATCAGCCTTATCAAGTTATAACTGAGCAAAGGTTGATTCTCCTACCTGTCAAGCCTCTTTTGCTGTTTGCTAACCATTATTTTTTGCAGCAAAACTATTGTGTGTTAGCAATTTATTCAACTTTTGATGCATGTTTCCTTTTATGCATGGTTTTGGTTTGGTAGTAAGTTTGGTTTAGATTCCTTCTGAGTTGAAAACCTTATCTTGTACGGAGTACTTGGTTTTCTCTCCTTGTTTGAGTGTTTTACTTTTCCGTGTGGAGCTTGAATAATTAGTTCTGAAATACTTGATTGATCTAAACTCTAATATCAGTGCCATGTTTTAGCACTGGTAGTAGAATGTTTTTAGGCATTTCTAAATCATCTTTTCCCTTGTATCTATTTCAATTTTTTCATTGACCTCTCTCATTTTTTAGCTAATTCGTGACTTTTGATTCTTCCAGGCCCCAAGGAGTTTATTTCTGTTTTCTACAGTCTTCAAAACTGGAGGGTGAGAAGCTCTTCAAGTTTCCTTAATTTATTTGTGGGGAACTGATCAGCTAAGCCAATGAAGTACTTATTAACCATGCATGTCCATTTCCTATTATTTTGTGCAGTCTATATTTGAGAGGTTTGACCGTGACCGAAGTGGTAAAATTGATGCATCAGAGCTGCGTGATGCTCTTCTCAGTTTGGGCTATTCAGTTTCTCCAACTGTGCTAGACCTGCTTGTGTCTAAATTTGACAAAACTGGAGGCATGAGCAAAGCAGTCGAATATGATAACTTTATTGAGTAAGATTACTCCTCCAGTTTAATTTGGTTAATTGTTCCAAACAAAGAGTACAATCTTTTGTCTATCCAATCTGCTAAAACTTAGTTGGGTTAGGTTTCTACTGCTTCTCTGTTACAGAAAATTGTATCGGTTCTCAGTTTTTCTTCTTATTTACAATGAAATTATGGGGATTAAATTTGGCCAAGTTATCCAAACAAACAGTATATACTTTGGTAATAAATATACAATGTGTTAAAACTTAGTTAGATTAGGTTTCTATCATTTCTATGTTACAAAAAACTTGTATCATTTCTCAGTTGAACTCTTGCGATTGAAATTGGTGAAGTGCTCCCGTTCAAATGCAGTCTCATGTCGTTCAAATGCAATCTGATTTGTTAATATGATGATGCTCCTGTTTAGAGCTTATCTCAATTTGATAATGTTCAAGGACTCCCAAATTTATTGTTAATATATAATGGTGGAATCATAGATCTCTATGGTGCAGTCATGAGTCGGTTTCTTACACTTTATGAATTAAAGACATGTCCAACTGGTGAAGTCTATAGATGGAAAATGTCTTGGTTTTCTGATGCATAGCTAATGTCATGTTTAATACAGTTCTAAAATTAGTTGTGTACATAATTTGGCCTATAATAGTAGTCCTAACTATTTCTTTGTTCATCTATTCAGGTGCTGCCTTACAGTCAAGGTAATCCCATCATTATACTGCACAAACAGACACAGTAATGTTCTGTAACTTTTCGTCCTAATTTGTTTTAAATACTTTTGCAGGGTCTGACTGAGAAGTTCAAGGAGAAGGACACGACTTACTCTGGGTCTGCAACTTTCAGTTACGAGGCATTCATGTTGACCGTGCTTCCTTTCATCATTGCATGATGGCAACCTAGTCTAAGGCTTGAGTGAAATACCTTCTTGTTGGAATGTTTTTTTTGAACTGAGATTGAGTGATGTTGCTGCGTTGCTGATAAGATATCTCTTGGGAGATTTGGAACTGGTTTATATATGGTAGAACCTGTCGATGATTTGGATCTCTGAAAATGCTGTCACATATGCTTGATTAAATTTTGCCCTCGAAACTGTCATTTTTCTATGCTCGGAATTTTACCTCGCTACCTTTCTTTCTACTCACAACGTTGAGTTCAAAACTTTGTTTACAAAATTGAACTTAGTTACAAACCAAAAATTACAATGCCACATCAAGTATTATCATTTATAGCTAGCATATTATTATGATAGATCAGACAAAAAGTATTACAGTGGTTTCAAATAAATCCAGCAATCGGGTCCTTAAACTAGTAGAATATTGGAGTGGGCTCCCAAACAAATGCAACACCAAAAAAGCAAACACAGTGCATTCAGATCGTGTAACACTTGCACCTCGAATGACATCAACAAAAATGGCAAAACTGAACCTAAACAATGGCTGGTGTTGCTATAGATTGCAGAACATCACAATTATTCAATTACTCTTCTCCAGCTATATGTCGTCAGGACCGTTGGCAAGTTGTCTGTAACCATCAGGAGTCGTGGATATTCCGCTGGATTTAACCGGTATGCACTTCAAGATAGCTCCAATAATCAAGCTGACGGATCCTAGACCCACGCTTACCAACCAGAACTGCCAACTGAGTGGAACAGTGCTGGCAAAAGTGCCGAGAAACTCGATGATCACCACTTGGAATACCACAGTCGCGGTTATGACCCCGATGAAGACCCAATTGCCGATGATACCACGGAAAATGTTTATCTTCTCCATTTCCCTGCTGTTTACTTCGTTGAATACCTGGTGCAACATTGTTTAAACAACATCGTCATTGTTACGGAGTACTAGCATAAGAATTAAGAACCACCAGCTGAAACCTTTGAAACAATGCTGGCAATGACTAAAACCTGTGTCACACAATGCACTGCTCACCTGGCAAAACACGAAGGAGTTGAAAATGAGCGTGTTAATAACGGTCTTGGAATCTGGACCCTCGATGCCCAGAAGTTTTTCCCCGCCGAACATGAGAACGCCAAGCACAACCAACTGGTATATACTTTGCCCAATGATGTTCCTCCACATGACCTTGGTAATGAAACTTTCACCTCGTCCAACAGGCGGCCTCTTCATCATTTCATCATTTGGAGGCTCAGTTGCAAGAGCTAAAGCTCCCAAGGTATCCATGATCATGTTCACCCACAGCAGCTGCACAGCGGTGAGAGGAGCACTCCCTGTGATGCAAGAATGAAGACATGAATACCAGGACATGGATAGAAACCTAAGCTACAAATGAAAACATAGATGTGTTGTCACACCAGTGATGCACGCTGAGACAAAGTTGATCACTAAAGCAACAATGTTCACAGTCAACTGAAACTGCACAAACTTCTGGATGTTTATGTAAACCGCACGACCCCACCTTGCGACATTTATTATAGTTGTGAAATTGTCATCGAGTACTATGACATCGGCACTCTCCTTCGCGACCTGCAAATATCCAAAGATATTATAACCAACTTTCAAGAATCAACAAGAGTTACTCAAAAGCGTGTTTATTTAATTCCCTGTTCTAACAGAAGCAACAATTACAGGATCTCGTGACAGAATAGTGCAGTGAGAAGAGGAGAAAGGAAAACGCTGATCGATTTGTTAGATGTTAATTCGTGACGGGACACAGCAAGAAACTACTACAACCGCCGAGATGAAAGAGAAACATAGAGGATAAGTAAAATGGTTATAATTACCAACTGCTATTCTGCCATCTTACTTCAGTCAGAATCAATATAAGATCTACTAATGCTACTATAAGATCAAAATTGCATGAGAAAGCAGTACCTCTGTGCCTGCAATACCCATAGCAAGCCCAATATCTGCTTCGTGTAATGCAGGAGCATCATTTGTACCATCACCTGTCACAGCAACCACCTCTTGAAACATGCCTCTCAAGTTTGTCACAAGCATATGTTTGTCCAATGGTAAGGAACGAGCCATGACCTGCCAAAGGTTGATAAATGTTAATTTTACAAGATAATATAGTACACTTAATGGACCGAGAAAGACTAAATAAACCTGAATCTTAGGTATCAAGTCCCTCAATTCGTCTGGGCTCTTGTTACGGAAATCTGGTCCTTCAATTGCTATACCATCATCAGTTAATATGCCACACTCTTTGGCTATAGCTTTAGCTGTATTGATATTATCACCAGTCACCATTCTCACAGTGATACCAGCAGTTATACAGCTCTGAACAGCTTCCTTCACTCCAGGGCGCACAGGGTCCTTGATGCCAAATATGATTATTAGAGTAAAACCACTAGGAGGACTATCTGCACCCTCATCAAAATCATCCACATCCTTAAACGCCAGGCACAGTGTCCTTAAAGCATCTGAAGCAAATGAATAGATAGTATCCATGATGTCCTTTCTCCGAGCGTCTGATAAGGGAATGACATCTCCATCTTGATCAATCACCTTGTCACACATCTCAACAATAATTTCTGAAGCACCTTTGCAGAACCAACGGTATGAGCCACCAGGTAAAGAAACCAATACTGCCATCTTCTTCTTGACAGAATTGAAAGGCTCAACCTTAACCTTGGTGCAGCTCCTATCCTCAGCCTCATGATATCCTTGCAAGCTCAAGCCATATTCAAATATCGCTATCTCTGTTGGGGTGCCCAAAACAGTTTGTTTATCATCATTTCCTTTGACCACCTCTGCACTAGTGTTCTCAAAAATGCCCTGCAAAAGTAGGTTCCATGCGCTTGAAGAAATCGAAGAATTCAGATCTTCCGAACTATTGCCTGCAACTGACTTTGAAAGCTCAGCTATCCAAATTTTGTCAACCACCATATGGTTAGTAGTCAAAGTTCCCGTTTTGTCTGTGCAAATGGTTCCAGCAGATCCCATTGTTTCACATGCTGCAAGGTGTCTAACAAGCGCTTTGTCATTCATTAACTTCTTCATTGCAAATGCAAGGCTCAAAGTAACAGCTAATGGCAACCCTTCGGGAACAGCAACAACAATAATAGTGACTGCTGTTGCAAAGTAGTTCACTATAGTCAAGGCATCAGTAGAATACCATTTGGACAGACCAACTGTCGTACCTTTTTCAATAAGGAATCTAGTCATCAGGACTACAAATGTTAGTGTGGCAAATACCAGGCCAATCTTTCCTATAATGGTCGCAACTCCATTTAGCTTAACCTGCAATGGTGTCTCGTCCTCTCCTCCCTCACTCAAAGTGCTCATCAGCCTTCCCCATTCAGTGCGCATACCAACAGCAGTTACTATCATCTTAGCAGAACCATCTTGCACTTTCGTTCCTGCCAAGATGAATGGTTTATCTTGAGAAGTATACACTGGCTCGCTCTCACCTGATAAGCTGGATTCATCAATCAAAAGGGAGTATCCATGAATAAACAGTCCGTCGGCAGGTACTTGGTCTCCAATTGATAAATGCACAATATCACCAACTACCAAGTCATATATCGAGATCTTTTGTCGACCGCCATCTCTCGTTACATGGATAAATATGTTTTTCTTCTCATTATCTAGCTCCTTGAACTGGAGTGATTGCTTATAGTCACTGGCAGCAGTGACCATGACAACTAAGAGAATGCTGAGTATTATCCCCACGCCATCATACATGCCCTTAGGCCAACCTTCAGATGCCAGGCCAACCACAACAGATAACAAAGCACATACCATCAGAATGATAAGGGTCGT
Source organism: Avena sativa (assembly GCA_916181665.1). Taxonomy (NCBI): domain Eukaryota; kingdom Viridiplantae; phylum Streptophyta; class Magnoliopsida; order Poales; family Poaceae; genus Avena; species Avena sativa. The sequence goes on from OV702283.1 coordinate 332,268,853, forward strand.
GTCCTGCAATGCATCCCAAACAAAACTCCAGAAACTTCTTGAAGGTTTTTCAGCGTAGCGATTGACACCATATATGCTTTGCCTTGTATCCAAGTCAGCAGCACATACGCCATGGTCGAATGTTGAACGGACTTTTTTGGATATCCCATCTACACCACCATGCATCTTTAAAGCTCTCAAGTCATGCTTGCTTGTTATTGATGCCAGTTCTTCGGGATTGATGGAAAACCGAGCTTTGATTATATCCTCTGTTAGCTGGTACTCTTTCTTTTTGGCACCTTTAGCATAGAAATGTACACTAGTAAATAGAGTTACTGATGAGACAATAGAAACAGTAACATAAAAGGTTATCATGTAGACTTATACCACCAATGAAAGTGATCGCAGCCTGCTGCACATAGAGGGCAACCCGGATTTTTTCCTGGAAAAAGAAACCACAAAGAGGGGATAGTGTTTATTTAATTGAGGTAAGAGGGCAATGTTTATTTAATGTTACCAGAGACATAAATATGTTCACTACTTTCAGTGGTATATGCAGAAACGAGCCAAAGAAAGGGCTGTTTCCTTAAATGGTGTGACACAGAAGTTTGCCCGTTTTAAAAGAAAGCAGAAAAACTGTTGCATGTGATGCCATGCCTGCAATTTTCTGCCATCATTGTGAAAATAGAAGAAGATAAATTAACACGTTGAGCGTAAAGGTATTACATCCACATCAAGACTATTGCCAACACAGTTACTTGTGAAGCATCTAGGTTTGAAAAAGAATGTCATGCATCTAGAAGAAGAATTCAGTAACAGCCAACGAAACTAGTTGGCAGACTGATTGGTATAGAAATGAACATCTTTCGAGACCTAATGGTCGTCTAAGAGAAAGTAGCCTCTGTAATCCCTGCCTAAAATATTCTCTACTCCAGGAAGTAGGAAGTGGGAAGTAACTGCCTAGTGACTAGAAAGATTCTCAACTTTACAGTTACATGGTTTGGAATGCATATGTGCCTATTGTCCAAATCAATCCAGTACAGGAGTGCATGACACATAGGTAGTCCAACTTCTTTAATGTGTTTCATCACGTTATATCAATAGATCGTCCCTTCATTCAAATGCCTTAATCAGAAGTTCAAATAAAATTGTCTTAATCAAGTATTCAAGTATGCTACATCAGATTATTTTTCAAATAGGTCTTATGTAGCAACCACATAGTGCATGATGAAATGGTTAAAACACAGAAACTGCTGTTGAAAATAATTATAAAAAAATTATAAAAATGAAAATGGACAAAATACAAGGACAGCCGCAAAACAATAATAAAATTATAAAAAGGAAAAGACATATTGCAAAATTTAGAAAATGAAACAGAACTCAATTAACAATTTAATACCCATATTTTTCTAGAGATTCTAATGTGTCTGCTCATCCTGTTGGTGAACTATTTTGATCTATTTTATTTCCCCGTACTTTCATCCTTATGCATAATTTCAAATGGGGTTGATTTTGGAGCATTTACAATTTAATGGAGTATTTACAATTTTAAGTGCAAAGCCGGACAGAGTGGGGTTGATTTTGGAACATACATAAGTGACCACCAGCACATGGCAACCAAGAGAGCACATGGCCCAGATCTACGAACTCTGGACAGATTGCTAGATCCTCCAAAGCAAACAAACAAGAAGGCCAACATAAATGCCAGATTATGATCTTCAATTCGGCATTTGCACTACATGGTGACAAGAGGTGGGGACCTCATGGACATGACAGAAGATGGCGATAAGGTCTGGCTTTTGTACTCTTCACAAGGCTGCTTCCCGGAAGCTTCGTCCCTGTCCCGGGAGTGAGAGGGACAGCCGCGGTCAGCCTGGCCGCCCAAAGAACAAAGACCATTGGCCGTCTCAACCTCCAAGGACGGATGGGTCAAGTCAACATGATACGGACACCCGGTGCCCCCACCATGGCCGCTACCAAACAGGCTTCGCCATTACAGCAGGAACATGCTGATTTTGTTCTCTTCCTAACTGTTGATTTCAACGGGCGTTATACTGTATGGGGACACTAATCTGGGTCCGGGAAGGCTGTAATGTCGCGATCTGATGGCGAGACCGCAATCTAATACAGTAGTAATACAGGATGTTGTTACGGGTAGTAAATACTATCGTGCATCACGAAATGATGAAGCGCGGATTAGAGGCGGCAATCGATCCGTAATCGGCGACTGTGCTTGGAAAAAACAAACCGACCAGCTACGAGATTTGAAACGGTAGTATAGTAGGAGGAGGAAGATCGAAGAGATAGGTGAGATCGAGCTTTTATGGATGGATGGTGCCGGTGATCGCGTTTACCTGGACTGAGCGGCGCTTGACGTTGTCTTGCTGCCGCTGGTCGAGGTCGGGAACGTGGCGGAATCGGCGTCGGCGGTTCTTGACGAGCGTGCCGACGGCGGAGCGCCAGCGCCGCTGCGCCTCCTCCGAGGGGTTCTTGGCCGGGAGCTCGAAGTTCTCCTGCAGGTACTTGTCCATATCTCCCCCGGCCCTGTTGTTCCTCTCACTCACGGCCTCGCTCTAGCGCCACCACCACCGCTGCCCAGCTCGGCCGGAGCGGAGGAAGAGGAGGGCAGGGGCTGGGGTCTTCGTGAGCGCCACTAGTGTCTCCCTCTCCCTCCCCTAGCTAGCGATGGGTTCGAGGGAGTTACAAGTAAACAAAGGATGGGCATGGCAAGTTGCCGCGCTTTGTTTATTCCTTCGTTCACTGAGATCACAGATTCAGGAAATGGCCAGGGTTTTTTCTTTTTCCGCGGTCCACTTTCCGTCCCGTGGGTTCCCATGGTGTATTTTTCAGGACGAACATGACATGGTCATCGCCGTTTCTTATTCCATCCTTTGCCTTGGATTTTTCTCCCCTGCAGCTCAGCTGGACGACGCAACGGCGGTAGGACCCACCTCGTGTGGCCGCGTTGATCCCGTGTGGACTTTCTCTCGTAACTATTTTTTTCGCCAGGTACTGGTACTTTTTTTCGCGTTGATCCCGTGGGCCCACCTACTAGTACTTCTCTGCGAGAAAATCTCTATTCTCGTTGAACTGTTTTTTCAACAAAGAGAAAACTTCAAGTGCATGGCCTGGCCGATAAGCATAGGTGTGTCTGCCGTGGAAATTGACAATTCTAACCACGTTGAGAAGCTTGTCAAGATTCTTAAAATTCGATATTACTACTCCCAAAAGGGTATACTACCATCTTTATTTTCCAGGGTTTCTAGTGTGCTTGTTGCTAAGGACTTCCATGTAATTTTGTAACTATCACCTGGTTACTAATTCTGGGGTCTTCTAGGCTAACCCCTCTCCCATCCAAAAAAAACATACTTTGCAACCGGATCATTCAGAAAAAAGGGTATTTTTCCAAAAAAAATCTTTTTTGGAGGCCCCGCAATTAGAATTTAGAAAGGTCTTTCACATTCTACATGGCTGCGTTGTACGGTACCTTAGATCACTTTTGCGTTTCAGAACCGATCAGCTAAAACAGAAATAGCAAGTTGATACTGCATAATATAAAAAAAGGTTCTGCGCCACAAATTCACATGAGTGCTTCACACGATCATACACAGGCATGAGGATTTTACATACAAAAGAATGTTGATAGTATTATGCCATTTTTAGTTAGCAGGGAACTACTAGAACCCTAGATCTACTATAAACCCGTGAAACGATATTCTAGCTCACTAGGAACCCTAGGAGGAGGCGATGGCGCCGGCGAGCTTACTCCCTAACGCTTGTGTGCCCCTTGCGGTAGAGGGCGTCTTCGCTTGAGCGACGTGGGCTTCGAGCAGATCTGTCTGCTCCTATTGTGTCGCAAGGCGGTGACGCTTGGCGCGGTCCCATATGTCGGTGACGATGGTCTCTGGGAGCGGCAGAATGCCTCGTGGTAGAGGGGGGGTCGTCCTTCGAGTAGTCTCCCAAGTCGCCAGAGTCCTCGGGCTCATCGCGGTTGGCCAGAGGTAGCAGAGACGGCGTCAACAGCAGGATGCGAAACTCGTGCGACGACCTGCGAGCTTCTCACCTTGTCGTCGTGTATGCCCTGGGAGCAAGAGGGAAGAGCCCGTTCCACCGAAAACACACGAGCATGCCTTGGTTGTAACCGGATATATAGATATCCAAATGGATAAATATTATGGTACCCTCTACTCTATAGTTCAACAAACTGAATAAACTTTTAAAATTGTTAGTTAATTTTTAAAACGGATTTGCTAGTTCTTAGGCTTCTGAGAACTTCTTAAGTCTCAGTCGCCTCTTTCACCATTCGATTTACCTCGTAATTCGTGTAAAATAAAAGTTAAAATATGAGTTACAACTCAGGTGTAACTGAGAATTTAATGAGTTGCAACTAGGTTGTAACTGAGTATTAGTACAAATCTTATAAGTTATAACTAGGTTGCAACTAAGAATTAACATAAATATTAGGACGACATCAGCAACTTAGACATAAATAGTTTTTGGACTTCTGAGATCTAGACACCCCTTTTTTTAAAAGACTAAAGAGGATCAAGGTACAGTAAGATGACCACTTGCATCACAGTTGTAGAAGTGCTCGATGTACGGTATTTTGAGCACCGAATCGATCGATCGCCCCGCCGCCGGCTGCGGCTTCCACGAAAACACACGAGGGGGAAGCGGGGCGGTAGGCCGGTGGTTTGGCCTCCGGCTGCATCGACAAAGTCATGGTCAATTTTACTATCTTTCTTTTCGCTGAAGAATGTGGAGAAGCCGCCCGTCGCCATTATTGATCGAACTCAGATGGCAAATCGCTCACAAGCTTTTCCACAGGTCATCTCCCACCGTACGTATACACCGGCACGCCGCCAGTGCCACGCACCGACCCGCGCCGGCCACCGGCCAGGCCTTCCCCTCGATCAGTCGGTCACGTGCCATCTCTCCTCGATTAGCGCAGCGGCTCAAGGAGAGCGAATGGAAAAGGCCAAGCTGTCGTGTACAGTACATTTCTTTGCCTAGAAATTTCTATTTTCGGTGGACGAACGTGGGAGGAGCTATGTCCGTTTGATTTCTATCTCTGACCAGTTTGATGCAGTACTGAAATGACCTGCTCAACTAGACAAATTTAAGTCGGTTATTTCTGAACGAAAAAAGTATTTTAGACACAAAATGTGTTCATTTTGGTCCATTTCCATCGGTCCATGGACAAAAATAAGTGGAGCGTGGTCATTTGGGTCAATGAGCCTAGGGGCCAGACCCAAATTTTTATATAAATTTTTACTATTAGAGAAAATGCTACAGGAGACATGCTTATGCGAGGCACATTTAGACATATGCGCCTCCTATAAAAATAGGCGAGACGCACTTTGCGATATGCGCCTCTAGTATAAAAATAGGCAAGGCGCATATGATAAGAATACGCCTCCTATAAGTCTTGTACGGACTAAATCTAGCAGCCCCATATTATGCGAGGCGCACTCCAGTCATATGCGCCTCCTATATATTAGATAGGCGAGACGCATATAGGCAGAATGCGCCTCGCATAATCTGTGTGGGCCCGCGTGTTGATAGGTGCACGAATATGCGAGACGCATATGGTTATATGCGTCTCCTATATTTGATAATATGCGAGACGCATATGGCCATATGCGCCTCAAGTAACTCCTGCGGGTCCGGACGGAGGTAGGTAGCCGCATATGTGAGGCGCATATTGCTATATGCGCCTCCTATAGTTTGAATTATAGGAGGCGCATACTGTGCAATATGCGCCTCGCATAACTGCACCACTTTTTTCCAGCAGCGACAGCCCACCCCAGCTCACTCCACACGGGCAACAGTTTTCTCCACTTCTCTCTCCCCACAGATTCTTCCTGCCTCTCTCTCCTCGCCGCTCCCCAATCCTCTCCCCTCCGTCGCCCTCCACCAGACCACCACCGTCCCGCTCCCCTCCGCCGGCCTCCACCCAACCACCGTCGCGCCGCTCCCTTCCGCGGGCCTCCACCAGACCACCGCGGCGCGTCCCGCTCCCCTCCGCTGGCCTCCACCAGACCAAGGCCGTGCTGCTCCCCTCCGGCGGCCTCCACCAGACCACCGCCGCTCCGCTCCTCGAGCTCGCCTTGAGCCGGCGGCGAGCTCCCGCAGGCCGCTCCCCTCCTTCCTCGGTTCCTCCCCGTTCCCCGACTCCACCCTCATCCCTCTGCCCTCTCCCGCCCCCTCCGTCGCCCTCCACCATACCACCACCGTCCGTCACCCTCTGCCCTCTACCGGTCGCTGCGGGGCCTGATCCGGCTGCAGGGCGTGGTGCGCGGGCCGAGCGTGCGGCGGCAGACGGCGCACGCGATGCGGTGCATGCGGACGCTGGTGCGCGTGCAGGCGCAGGTGCGCGCCAGCCGCGTGGAGGCCATGGAGCGGCGCAACCGGCACGGCGCCATGTTCAGGGACGGCAGGTCACGCGGCGGCTCGCAGGTACGTACTAGACGTGCATATTGATTTTGTTATCACGGTACTAGCTAGGTTTGTCCTCCTGGCCGGATCGCGTGACGAACGAGCTCGGCGGCGCGACGTGGATGCAGGACGGCGGCATGTGGGACGACAGCTTGCTGAGCCGGGACGAGGCGGACTCCAGGACGAAGCGGAAGGCGGAGGCCGTGATGAAGCGCGAGCGAGCCCTCGCCCAGCTACCTACAATCGCACTATCCCTGATGTTTTTTCAATCAAAGGTGCAGTGTCATTGTTGCTTGTTGGCGATCTGTTGGAGAGGTGGGATGTACTGCTTTCGCTGCACCTCCTGTGTTAACCTCGCACCAACTGTTAATTCTGTCAGTCAAACTGTAGTAGTTAGCCCATGCCGAAACAAGGATCGGCGGTGATCCGTAATAATCGCCACATTCATTCACCTGTAAGGGAAGAGATAGACAGTAGTAGGTCCAGGAAAAGATGTTCTTCATGGTACCGATGGACCAACTAAAAGCACAGTGCCTAGTCAAGTTAAGGTACACTGTCACTGACCCATGTATGCCTGTATCTTTATCTGATACACTACCTACTAGCTGTGCTGTCGTCGTTATACCAGTAGGTGTACTCCTATTGGAGAGCTGACGACTATGTTTCGCACTCACTGTTCATTCTGCCAAGCTGTTCTTAATTCCAAATGTGGGCCGGCGATTGCAGGTGCTGAAGGCGACACCGATGGCGGCCCACGCGATCCTGGCGGACCTCCAGTCAGGCCGGAACCCATGGTGGTGGTCCCCGATCGACCGCACCCACCAGCCGGACTACCCGCGCCAATATCTTTCATTATGTGTCTCATTTCAGGCATTAACTCTGTTAGCTCTGGCAGCTTCAAGATCTTTCATCAGCAATTCTAGAACTATGGAACCTTATGGATACACCCATTGAAGAGCAGCAGGTGTTCCAGAATGTAACATGCAATATTGCTGCCTCAGAATCTGAAGTAACAGAGGCTAACACCTTTTCCATTGACTTCCTGAACTATGTGAGTCAGTGAGTTGGTTGCAGAACTTGATTTAAATTGATATGGGAAAACTAGGCATACAACCTACTGTTTGATATGATTATACCGCAAGAGTAAACTCTGTTCTTCAACATGGTTGGCAGCATTTGGTTTCACAAACTAAGGCAGGTTAGCTGCGCTGAATGTTTGGGTGATGATACTAGCAGTCATTTGTGTCTGTTACTTGTTGCACCCATATATATATGCATGATTCTATGTTGCGAACTGCTATTGCTTTCCACTGACACAACTTCTCGGGCAACAACTAACTAGGCTACGAGAGTAGAGAGGTGGCGGAAGAGAAGTGGAGGAGGCACAAAAGGAAGAAGTGGAGAAACTTCCTCGTGATCACCACCTTGTTGCTCTTCATGGTAGGTTATGTGCTCTACTTCATCTAGCTAGAGCTCCATCGTCGGAGTTGTAATGTGGTTGTGAACTTGTAATCGGAGGTGTAATCTTGTGGCACAAACACTTGGTGTTGTGTGAAAACTTGGCACTTGTTGATTCTACTTGATGTATGAACTTGTATGTCATGATTGATGTGTAATGTATTGTATTCATGTTGGTTCTATTATGCTTTGGCAAATTACAAGTTTTTAAAAAATTCTGTGCTCTTTATACTGTATTCTGGACTATATTGTATATTTGAATATCTGTATATTATTATTTATAGTGGTCTGTAAAACTTGAATTTCTAAAATATTACCGAAGGCGCATATAGGATACTATAGGAGGCGCATATACTATAAATATCCGAGGCGCATTGTAAAACATATGCGAGGCGCATATCGATATGCGCCTCGCATATGTGAAGTATAGGAGGCGCATATCATATGCGCCTCGCATAAGAAATACCCGAGGCTTGAAGCTAGAGGCGCATATGATATGCGCCTCGGATAGGCTTTTAGGTGCGCCTCGCATAGGCTTTTCTCTAGTAGTGTTTATGGGTTTTCATATGAATTACATGGCTACAATAAAATTGGAAATACATATAGATACACTAGGCTAAACTCTAGCATCTTACTCTCATGGTCGTCTAGTCTACATCCTCGTCAACGGTATAGTAGTATCGATGGCACATGGTCTCGTCGAAGACCTTGACGATGAGCATGTGGTGGCCGTTGAAGTTGAAGACAAGGAAGTGGCCGATCTACAGGTCATGCGTGCGGGCGAACTGGCCTAGGTCGTGGTGGAGGTACATGTGGCAATCATCGTCGAACAACACCTCCTCAGACCGGGCGCATCGCCCAATGCTAGCCTCCCGCACCTTGACACGCGCTGGCTCCTGTCCATCGATCACCCGAATTAACTTGTCAGGGAGCCAATGTTTCTCCCATGGGTTCAAGTGGACGGTCACACCAAACTCGAAGCCCGAGAGTTCAACCGTGAAGGACGGCGACGATAGTGATGGCGATGCACGCGGTGATGTAGGTGGTGACGGAGGTGATGAAAGAGGCGGGGACGGCGATGCGTGACGACCTCGTCCCCACCCCTGCCTCGGCTCTGACCTCAACCTCGCCCTCGGTTCTGTTAGGGGGTGCACAGTCACCTTCCCTGGATCTTATGCCTCCGACCATGGCTGTCGTGACATGGGTATGCCCTACAGGTACCCAATATTAGCATATCCGGTCCAGCCGAATGGGAGCCCACATGCTGATCTACACCCGGTGACGAAGCCCAGGAAGGATTCGGGTGGCCCAGACCCATGAAGAAGGCAATTTCTTAGAGGATACGGCTAGCTTTAGATAGAAAGTTTAAAAGGTAAAACCCTAATATGTAACCGACTTGACTTGATCCCGAGACCTGGCCTCCCCATATAATGGCCATGAGGGAACAACGAGGAGGACCTTGAAAAACCATAGCACACGCCCGCCAGATCTCATCTGCGCACCCTCGTGTAATCATCGGTTACGCCGTCAATCAAGAGCAGATAAGCAGGAGTATGGTTTCCCTCCGAGGGGCCTGAACCTAGGTAAATCCCATGTCCCGCATTGCTTGTCTGTTAGCCGAACACGATCTCTATTGCACCCCCTCTTCTTCAAAACTCAATTCCATAACAATGGGTATTGATGAGTCGAACTCTCATCAACTGGCCGCGACATGGCCCGGCAGCCGTCCCAGCATGCCCGCCCGGCTGCTCCCCCGCGAGCTCCCATGGGCCGGGTTTGAGCGGCCTGCGACGGCGGCGGGTAGCAGTTTCTGCCCCGCGCGGCCTATAGTATCCGTCGCCCACTTGGGCTGGTTCCAAACCAGCCCCTTTGTTGTTTCATTTTGCCTTTTTTGTTCATTTATTTTTACGTAAAATCCCTCCTGGTGTTGCCTAATAAGAAGGATATCTTTATAAATCTTTCTTCAAATATTTATTTAGAATATATTACTTCATAATTAACATATAATAAATATATATTTAAATTATCATTTATCTGAAACTCCTTTCGGTCACTTTTCTTTATACTTTCTCGAAACACTTTTGGATCTTCCTAGAACTTTTCTGGTTTCTCTCTTCTCATTTCTTTAGTGATTCCGAACAAGCCATTAACGATCTCTAAGCTTCGTCAAGCCCTTAAGCGTACTAGCCTACAGTTCAAGAAGACTCCAGACATGGTCAAGACTCCTCTCTAACGAACGATCAATATCAGGACCTGGATGCCCATGATGACCACCTGTGTATTCCACAAAATTTGTCGTTGAAGCATAAACGCTGTGTCTTATTCCTTTTGTCCCTGCGATGCATGTATTGTCCGAGGCTTGATCAAATAACATCACCATGTCAGGGTTCAACCTTGTTACCGACAATAGCTTTTTTACTCGATCCGATAAGTAATATCCCTCGTCACCTATTCACATGTTGCGCAGCTTATGGATATAAATTATTCGAGTGGGCCTAGAGTATCTTTCGTCACGCGGATGGACAATCCCTCTCTTAACACATATGCCTCAACCTACTCCTATGTATATCCAATGACACCCTTACGATTATCGTTTCACCGAGTGACGTTAAGTGCCATCAAAGTGTCATCAGGAGACAATGATTAGATATGGTCTCACGGTCTAAGGAAGGAGTCGCTATGTTTCCTAATCATTGTAATCTGAACTCCATGACATGATCGTGATATGATGCTATAGATAGGATAGGTTTACCATCTCATTCTCTAATAAAATGACTCCATTGTCAATTGGAGCCAAGACACCAACATAATCAGAAAACCTTTGGTCATCTGTTGACCAATAAACCAGTGACTAAAGTTTCACTAGAAACTACTGGTTGTTATATATCACAAGTGTATTGACGTTTTCTAATCAATACAGTTATAGCATAATATAAAATTTAATCATAAACTTTATGAAATATGCCAATAATTAATATTATTATTTATCTCTAGGGTATATTCCCTTCAGGAGAATCATCTCCTCTTCGGCACCATCAACTTCACCGTCCACTTGCCGGTAACGCGCCCAGCCTTCGGTTCGTGCGATTCCCAAAGAAAACGTCATCATACCGGCTTGATCTATTTAAACATTAAATTATTTATTTATTATGTGAACTATTTTATTTTTATGTTTGAATTTATTATAATATACTTTGATTTATTTCAATTTTATCTACTTGAAATATGTGCTATTGTAGTTGAAAATGTGTTATTCAGCAAAAAACAATAGCCAAAAATGATTTGGAGTTGGATCGTTTGGAGCGTTGTAGGAAGGCCGGACCAAACCACATGCAGTTTAAACAGACAACACTTATTACAAGTGTTCCCGCAAAAAAAACACTTATTACAAGTGCAATTGCCATGCATCCTGTAGGAAACGTCAAACTCTCCTATTTAGCTCCTATCTTCTAACCACCCAAACAAACTCTTCTATTTCTTCATATTTTACACGTCAAACTTCACCACCAAAACAAATTCTTCTATTTTTCTCAACAACTAACAAGAAGAAAAAAAACGGTGTAACTCATAGGTACGTGCTAGCTGGACCAGACATGCATACTGACTCATTTAGAATTTTACTTAAGAAAAAAGTCTGTACTCCTTCGGATGTTGCCAGCCTTCGGGTCGCTCGCGACACGTTCCCGACGTGGCCACACACTGCATGTCTCACCACACGTTTTTCTTTCTTATTATCCTTTCGTCTTCTACCGATGCGTCTCCACTCCTAAAAATTCTCAACGCGTGCAACTTCTCTTGCCACCAGCCGGCGTCTTACCCAAGCGCTGCCGCCGGCCGCCGTGTCCTCGTTGTCGCTCTTCTTCCACCCAAGCGTCGCGGCCGCAACTTATCTCTCGTCGGACGTCGTCCGAGCAACGCCACATATCTACCCCGGCCTCCTTCCTGACCCTCCTCGGTGTTCCACCGTGCAGCCCTTGCTACAAGGGCGACAGAGCTTTGCTACAACAGACGGTCGGCTTTGCTACAATGACGGTCGTAGCTGCTACCAGTAGTGACAAAAGCTGCTACCAACGGCTTGGGCCAATGCTACCTGCAGCAGCGGGCGATGCTACCAACGGTCGTCGCAGCCGCTACTATCTACCACAGTGGAAGCTGCTGCCTACCGCAACTGAAGCTGCTACCAAAGGTTGTGGGCACCGCTACCAGCGATGGCAGAAGAAGCTACCTACTGAAGGGGTTCGTAGCATGGAAAACAAAAAATTTCTACCGCATACAAACAAACAAGCCAAGATCTATCTACTAGATTGTAGCAACGAGTCGATAGAGGAACTTACCCTCGAAGATTCCAAAGCGGTTAACGAGAGCAGATTCTCGTGGGTGATGTAGTCGTACACTTGCCGATCTCAAGATCGCGTAGACGATCCTTCCGGCGCTGCGTTCCGGCAGCGCTCCCGCAGTCGGTCACACGTTCGGTACTCGATGAAGACCTTCCTCTCCCTTGTTCTAGCAGGCAGCGAAGGTTGTAGCACTCTCCTCGCGATTCCGGCAGCACGACGGCGTGGTACCGGAAGTAGAGGGGAGATCTCGCAGGGCTTCGCCTTAAGCCGGAGCGAGTATGGTGGATTATGAGAGAGCTCCTCGGCGATCTAGGGTTTAGACACACCAAGGAGGTGCTAGAGCCGGCGGTTAGGGCTTGGGGCAGCCCAAGTCGGCGACTAGGGCAACCCTAGGAGGCGGCGGCAGCTACAGGAGGTGGTGGCGCCAAGCTAGGGTTTGGGACAGGGAACTTGTGTGCTAGGAGGGGCAGCCCTGCCCCTCCCTTTATAGGTGGGAGGTGCGGCCAAGGGGAGGGGAGTCCCTCCCCAACTCGGCTTGGAGGTGGGCCGCCGGTTGGAGGAGGGAACTCCTCCCCAACTCGGTTTCCACCTCTCCTCCTCTTTCCAAAAACTGCCATTTGACTTTTCAAACTAGCCGTTTGACTTTTCAAACTAGGATTTGAATAAACCCTTTATTTTGGACAGCGATGACACTTAGTACATGATGCAATCATTCCAACTTGTAATGACACATTCATGTACCCCTTCCCCTCCGGAGTGCCGTACATTCCGGAACCTTCTAGAACATTCCCGATGAAAACACCGGAATCATTCCTCAACTCCGAAACAGGACTTTCCTTATATGAATCTTATTCTCCGGACCATTCCGGATCGCCTCGTGATATCCCGGATCCCATCCGAGACTCCGAACAACATTCGGTCTCTTTCTCATCATACCATAACTACTCAAACAACGTCGAATCCTTAAGTGTGTCTCCCTACGGTTCGTGAATTATGCGGACATGATCGAGACACTTCTCTGATCAATAACCAATAGAGGAATCTGGAAATTCATATGGCTCCCACATATTTCTACGATTACTTTGCGATCGAATGAACCACTTACATACGATACCAATTTCCCTTTGTCTCACGATAATTTACTTATCCGAGGTTTTGATCGTCGGTATCTCTGCATACCTAGTTCAACCTCGTTACTGATAAGTACTCTTTTCTCGTTCCCGTGGTATGTGATCCCTTGTGAGCCAGTCACATGCTTGCAAGCTAATTGGATGACATTCCACCGAGAGGGCCCAGAGTATATCTATCCGTCATATGGATGGACAAATCCCACTCTTGATCCATGTGCCTCAACACATACTTTCCGAACACTCAATGCCACATTTATAGCCACCCAGTTACGGTGTAGTGTTTGATGTCATCAAAGCATCCTTCCGGTGATGGTGATTAACATGATCTCATGGTCGAAGGAATTAGGTTACTATGTATCAGAAATCATATAGCAAATGAACTATATTAAACGACTTGATCTTTATGCTACGCTTATCTATAGGAGTATGTCCATCACATCATTCTCCTAATGATATGACCCTGTTGTTAATAACATCTCTATGTTCATGATCAGGAAACCATGATCATATATTAACCAACAAGCTAGTTTAACAAGAGGCTTTACTAGGGACTCTTTTATGTTTATAAATCACACAAGTATTAATGTTTCCTGTTAATACAATTATAGCATGGTATGTAAACATTTATATCATAAGTATGAAGATATGATAATAACCTACTTTATTATTGCCTCTTGGGCATATCTCCAACAGTCTCCCACTTGCACTAGAGTCAATAATCTAGTTTCAAACCTTTGTGTATTCAACACCTATGGCTTTCCGGTGTTGCAAGTACACGTTTGCTAGTGGTCAACTGATCTCCGGATCTGACACTTCCAGATCCGTGTGTAATTGCATGTCTTTGCGTCTCTACGCATCACTCATTCTCTAATGAGATGGCTTTGTATAAATTTGGTCCTTTGGTGAGACCTTTAGTTCTTTAGGGTTAAAACATGTTGATAATATTGTCGCACAATATATCTTCATAGTATTATCCCGCTGTGAACTACACCTAGTTTGATAACAAACTACTTGACACAAATGCCCTCTTTAGCTGCTATAGTAGCAGTCATATACTTAGCCTTTTGTTGTAGTATCTGTCACAATGTCTTAACTTTGGAACTCATCCAAATCCATTATGGAACTTACTTTCCATTATATTGTGCCACCCTTAGTTTAGATTGAGATAAACTTAATTTGTATTTTGTGACAAAACTAGTATTAATGTAGTACTTTTACAATGAACTAACCATCTATTTGTCACTTCTACAAATAATATACACTTAGTTCTTCCAAAATATCATAAGAATATCCTTACTATTGTCCAATGATCATCTTATGAATCATTTTGGTATATGCTCATAACGTTTAGAGCATAGGACATATCTGGATTTGTACATATCACAGTATGATTGATATAAATATTCTTTGTGATTTCATACATCAAGTATCAATCTATACTTGAATCTTTGTTTCACTTACCCTGTGTCAATACACTTGAACATATCATCAATATTGAACTCATTCAATCCTTTCTGTGCGACAAAAACCTTTCTTGTAGTTTCTATATTGAACTCATTCAATATCTCATCTATGTACCTCTGGCACAACCATATTGGCGTCTATTGATGCCAATTATTTGGGTTTTGCCTAAGTCTTTCATCGAGATGAAATTCTTATCATGTGTTAATAAAAAGATACATCACTTCCAATCAACAATATGTCTCCTACATAATGTATTAGAAATATGTCTTAGCGCTCCCACTTAATTTCTTGCAAATGCAAGCATCTTCATTGTCTCTGATGAATTTAAACTCTTTTAAAAATTTCATCATTGTGAAGATTCCAACTCCGCGATGCTCACTTCAACCATTGAAGTTTGCATATGATTTTAGCATCCTTTGAATTAACAAAACCCTATGGACCGTGTCATGCACACGTCCTAGGTAACAATTCTATTAGAAGAACTTGTTTTGTTTATTCTACTACCATATAACAAAATTATATGTAGTGGTTGCTACATTTATCCGTCTAGACTAAATCGCTATGAAAGATCAAGTCTTGTCATAGTCAACCCTTGAACATTGTTGTGAACTCTTTCCCAACATGTCGACCATTTCATAGATGCGAAACATCCATGTCTATTTCTTTATAGATCCAAACACAACTGTAAGGTCTTACACCTTTCTCGAGGGTCCTTCAAGTTCAAAACTTGATTTCTCGTATATGGAACTATCACGGATTTTATGGCTTCATGCCATTTTACGGAGTCAGGGTCCATCATCGCTTCTTTGCATGTAGTCGGTTCATTATTCTCAAATAATGATTCAACCCTCAAATCTTGGTATTTGATTGTTTACCCGACCTACTTATTTCAATAGGAACTTAGATCTCCGTGACCACAAACTTTGAGGCACGTGAGCCATGAGCATTGTTGCTGCCTCCGGAACACTTTCCGGCGCTGCGCAACTCTGATCATATAGCTAAGGTTCTTTTAACCTTATCAAAGTTCTATTGTCCTCCCACTTTACTTTTCACGAAAAATTCCTTCCCAAAGAAACTTGACGTTCTAAGCGACAAACACTTTTGTCTCTGGTGTTATGGAGGAATACTTAACAGTTATTCGAAATAACATACAAAGACAGGTTCATCCGACTTTGGTTGCAAACATCTTTCTTATGCAAAGCATACCAATGTTTTAAGAAAGGACAACTTGGGTTTTATCCCAAACCATAACATATGGTGTCATTTCAACGGATTATGATGGAGCTCTTTTCAGTGGAAAAAACGGTAGTCACTAAAGCTTTTAATCTTGGCAGTTTTATGAATTACACCTTCGACCTTACCATGTCAAACAAGGTTTAATTACATATCTCGAACGCTCCATACTCTTATGGTATTTCGGGACATGTAAATCTACGGAACGATTCCTTAAATCTTAGGTATTATTCTAAACTTGTAACTCAAAATATTTTCCTTTATGATCTCATCATAAACTATTTATATTCTTGTTACAATGATCTTGCACTTCATCTTGAAAATCTTTGAACTTTTCAAATGTTTCATACTTCATCCTTATTAAGTAAATATTCATATATTCACTCAAATTCTCGGAAAAAACATATGAAGTTGAAATCCATCGCTCTTGACTACACATAATGGACTTCATACAACAATATGTATAAGTTCCAATAAGCTAGTCACTCGTTCCCTTTTGGCCTAAGAACGAAGTTTTAATTATCTCTAGGAAATTTTTCACAAGCGTCATGTGATCAAAATCAAAAGACTCCAAAATTCCATCCACATGGAGTTTCTTCATGTTTTCTTTCCAATATAATTTAAACGGCGATGTCACTTCCTAAGTGATCTTTCAATCAATTTGTCTTTCGACATTTTTAGCACTAGTTTTATGGATGTGATTTCTCCAACGAGATTTGTGAATCATCCATCTTTTATGGATTACGACAATTATTTGAACAACCCTTTTGTTCTCATAATACCTGATAAAACAAATCTTGAAGGCAAGCTTTGACGTTTAACAAGCAACACAATAACCTTTTATTTGTTCTCGATGAACATCATCACATATTCTTTTGCTAGTTACTCAGGCCATTGCAGTTCATGAATTGTGTTGTTTCGTATGACGATTCACACCAACAAATTCAGTATCAAATACTTAAGAACCACATTGTTTAATAAGCAAAGAATATAGCCATAACACGTATATCATCTATATACTTAAGCTGAACAATTCTAGTCTTTTCTTTTTTGCCACATACTTATGAGATTCTCTTTCAGTATTTCCTTTTCAGTTTGAAAGAATCTATCAACATCAATAGTGGAGTCATACATATGACACATAGTCCAAAGCGTGTATAGTTATACCAATGTCTTTGGACTTGCACTTTGAAGTAGATCACCATTATCAAATGTTTGTTGTTCTTTCAAATTCCTTTCTTTAGTAGTCTCTTGGTGTAGTAAACATTTTACCTACATCAAATATTCACCATTATCATGGAATTATCCATGATCAAGCTACTTTTAGCTTATAACGATGAATTACGAGTATAATGTTGCTATCCAAAACCTTTTGGAGGATTAGGACAACAAGTGTCTCCAACCCTTTGCAAATTCTCATCAAAATATGAGAACATGAACTTTGCCATATTATATTCTATCATGGTGTAACCAAAACTTCGTTTCAGATATCACAATATCTTCCACACATCATGGTTTCTGAAACAACTCTTTCAGATCCTAGATAACCTTGATATTAAGATAATCCTTTGAATATCAAGAATCATGGAGACAAACATGATACTTATACACTAACACTTGGAATTGTCACTCTTGATTTAATACCAATTATTAAACTTCATGGAGTAACCAGAATTTACTAAAAGTTTGCAATAGGACTTTTAAAACTTTAGATTAACACTTCAAAACAATACGATACCAGTTCGTAAAGTAACTAACCAGAATTCTATAGTTCTATCATCTCAATTATAACTAAGCGCAAGGTGGTAAACGGATGCCAATGACTACAACAACTATGCAATTCACTTTGATTTAATTTATGATAAATAGTGTTCAACTTTTAATCATATTGCTGTTAAACTCCCACTCAAAACAATATCCCTCACATTGTTTTAGTGATCACACGAACCAAATCCACCATATCAAAACCGATCATCACGAGAGTTGATATAGCTTCAATGGCGAACAATCAACATGTTCATCATGTCTACTATATGACTCATGCTTTACCTTTCGGTGATCCGTGTTCCTAAGACCATGTCTGTACATGCTAGGCTCGTCAAGATCAAACCTTAGCTTCCGCATGAGCAAATCTGGCTTGCCCACGTTGTATACACTTGCGGAATCTAACACACCCGATCATCACGTGGTGCTTCGAAACAACAAGCTTTAGCAATGGTGCTAACTAAGGGTGAACACTTTATGACTTGAAATTCATGTGCATGAGGGATCATCTTATAATGCTACCGTCGTCTACTAAGCAATACAAGATGCATAAAGGATTAACATCACATGCAATTCATAATATGTGATATGATATGGCCTTTCTTCTTTGTGCTTCCGATCTCCATCTTCTAGCACGAACATGATCTCCATCATCACCGACATTGCATCAAGGTCAATGACGCTGCTCCATGGTTATCGTCCACCAGCTTCAACTATTACAACTACTTTGAATAGACACGCGGGTCTTAACAGAATTTAAAGACAACCATATGGCTCCTGCCGGTTGCCAACTTACA
This sequence comes from Avena sativa, assembly GCA_916181665.1. Classification (NCBI taxonomy): domain Eukaryota; kingdom Viridiplantae; phylum Streptophyta; class Magnoliopsida; order Poales; family Poaceae; genus Avena; species Avena sativa. Next base: position 332,287,453 of record OV702283.1, read on the forward strand.
ATAAGGAACATTGCATACATCATATATAATCACAATCATGGCCATATCACATCACTGCACACCCCTGCAAAACAAAGTTAGACGCCTCTACTTTCTTTGCATATTTTACGTGGTTTGGGGCTTTCAATAAGTGTCGTTCTAACTTACGAACAAGAACCACAACATTGATACTAGTATTGTTAATCACCCGTTGTAAATTGGATCTTAACTATGCTAGGAGAAACAGGCACCCGCAAAGCCACTTATGCAATACAAGTTGCATGTCAAGCGTGGAGCAAGTCTCATGAACGATGTCATGTAAGGTTAGCCCGGGCCGCTTCATCCCAACATACCGCAAGATGCAAAGTACACAAGAAGCAATCGACAATAAAAGCATCAACGCCCACAATGACCATTGTGTTCTACTCGTGCAAACAGATCTACATATAGACACGGCTCTGATACCACTGAAGGGGTTCGTAGCATGGAAAACAAAAATTTTCTACCGCATACAAACAAACAAGCCAAGATCTATCTACTAGATTGTAGCAACGAGTCGATAGAGGAACTTACCCTTGAAGATTCCAAAGCGGTTAACGAGAGCAGATTCTCGTGGGTGATGTAGTCGTACACTTGCCGATCTCAAGATCGCGTAGACGATCCTTCCGGCGCTGCGTTCCGGCAGTCCTCCCGCAGTCGGTCACACGTTCGGTACTCGACGAAGACCTTCCTCTCCCTTGTTCCAGCAGGCAGCGGAGGTTGTAGCACTCTCCTCGCGATTCCGGCAGCATGACGGCGTGGTACCAGAAGTAGAGGGGAGATCTCGCAGGGCTTCGCCTTAAGCCGGAGCGAGTATGGTGGATTATGAGAGAGCTCCTCGGCGATCTAGGGTTTAGACACACCAAGGAGGAGGTGCTAGAGCCGGCGGTTAGGGCTTGGGGCAGCCCAAGTCGGCGGCTAGGGCAACCCTAGGAGGCGGCGGCAGCTGCAGGAGGTGGTGGCGCCAAGCTAGGGTTTGGGGCAGGGAACTTGTGTGCTAGGAGGGGCAGCCCTGCCCCCTCCCTTTATAGGTGGGAGGTGCGGCCAAGGGGAGGGGAGTCCCTCCCCAACTCGGCTTGGAGGTGGGCCGCCGGTTGGAGGAGGGAACTCCTCCCCAACTCGGTTTCCACCTCTCCTCCTCTTTCCAAAAACTGCCGTTTGACTTTTCAAACTAGCCGTTTGACTTTTCAAACTAGGATTTGAATAAACCCTTTATTTTGGACAGCGATGACACTTAGTACATGATGCAATCATTCCAACTTGTAATGACACATTCATGTACCCCTTCCCCTCCGGAGTGCCGGACATTCCGGAACCTTCTAGAACATTCCCGATGAAAACACTGGAATCATTCCTCAACTCCGAAACAGGACTTTCCTTATATGAATCTTATTCTCCTGACCATTCCGGATCTCCTCGTGATATCCCGGATCCCATCCGAGACTCCGAACAACATTCAGTCTCTTTCTCATCATACCATAACTACTCAAACAACGTCGAATCCTTAAGTGTGTCTCCCTACGGTTCGTGAATTATGCGGACATGATCGAGACACTTCTCCGATCAATAACCAATATAGGAATCTGGAAATTCATATGGCTCCCACATATTTCTACGATTACTTTGCGATCGAATGAACCACTTACATACGATACCAATTTCCCTTTGTCTCACGATAGTTTACTTATCCGAGGTTTTGATCGTCGGTATCTCTGAATACCTAGTTCAACCTCGTTACTGATAAGTACTCTTTTCTCGTTCCCGTGGTATGTGATCCCTTGTGAGCCAGTCACATGCTTGCAAGCTAATTGGATGACATTCCACCGAGAGGGCCCAGAGTATATCTATCTGTCATATGGATGGACAAATCCCACTCTTGATCCATGTGCCTCAACACATACTTTCCGAACACTCAATGCCACCTTTATAGCCACCCAGTTATGGTGTAGTGTTTGATGTCATCAAAGCATCCTTCCGGTGATGGTGATTAACATGATCTCATGGTCGAAGGAATTAGGTTACTATGTATCAGAAAGCATATAGCAAATGAACTATATTAAACGACTTGATCTTTATGCTACGCTTATCTATAGGAGTATGTCCATCACATCATTCTCCTAATGATATGACCCTGTTGATAATAACATCTCTATGTTCATGATCAGGAAACCATGATCATATATTAACCAACAAGCTAGTTTAACAAGAGGTTTTACTAGGGACTCTTTTATGTTTATAAATCACACAAGTATTAATGTTTCCTGTTAATACAATTATAGCATGGTATGTAAACATTTATCATAAGTATGAAGATATGATAATAACCTACTTTATTATTGCCTCTTGGGCATATCTCCAACACCTACGACCGCGGGGCGATGCTACCAACGACTTGGGACAATGCTACCTACGGCCGCAGGAGATGCTACCAACGGCAGCAGGCGATGCAGGTCGTCGCGGCCGCTGCTACCTTCCGCAGTGGAAGCTGCTGCCTAGCTGCTACCAAAGGTTGCGGGCGCTGCTACCTATGGCGGCGGACAGTGGCGGAGCTGGAATGTGTCCAAGTATGGTGCTAATACAGTCTAAGTGGTGCTAATTACCTAGGTTTTCATATTTTTAGGCTTGAAAATTACTAAATAGTCGTTGAAGTGTAGCTGCTAGACCGGTGCTGCAGCACCGGCAGCACCGGTCCTAGATCCGCCCCTGGTGGCGGAAGATGCTATTGACTATGGTGTGTGCTGCTACCTAAGGAGGGAAAAGCAGCTACGAATTGGATATTAACCCGTAGTCCAAAAAGACAGGGTGACGTGCGCAATGCTAGCGCCCAATAGAGCAAAGAAGACATGTGGCACGCGAAGCTGTCCGGAGGAATCAAAGGAGAAGTGTTGCAGGGGTGAGGCATCGCGGTGCAGGGCGAGGTTAAGTACTCTTGAGAGGAGGGAACACCGGGAGGGGGTGATATCGAGGGACGGGAGCTCAGCGCAGTGTCACAATGGAAGGCGTCTGGAACGACGGCTAATTGCCGAAGAGGAAGGAGGCGCGGGGCTGATCTCGGGCTGGTTGTCGTTGACACCCTCTACACGAGGACGAGAGAGGAGAGAGGGACGTCGCGCGGTGGAGGCGGACAAGAGAGGAGTAGCAACTACTAACGAGGAGGGAAGCGTCGACCGTTTAGGAGAGATGGACAAGTGGGCTGGTGAGGTTTGATAGGATGTTATTGTGCAGTTGTGCAAATCGCTAGAGAGGGGCCGCCTGAGGAGAAGAAAGAAGAGTGGCTGGGAGACATCAAGAGCTCGGGATGATTGTGGTGATTGCCCGAGTTACTAGACGGGCCGTTGCTAGGCTCGCGGTGGTCTAAGCTTGGCAGGCTCGGTCTCTTGGCCTAGCTAGTTGGATTTCTCTTCAAAAAACATTTTCCTTCTATTATTTCCATTTTATTAAAGCCATTTTCAAAATATTTTTAGACTGATAAAAAAATAAATGTTTTAATTTGAAATAAAAGGTGGGAGTAACTTTAGCAATAAAAATATATATTAATTAAAAAATTAGGGTGAAAATGATGAAATAGGATGAGCGGCTCATTGTAAATGACAAGAGTTTCTTCTACGATATTTTAGGTTGGGTGTAGCTATATCACAAGCTAATGTTTCTACCATCTCAATTACATTTAATTTAGTAGAATGATGATAAATCTATATAAAACGAGCCATTTCCCAATTGAATAAAAACAAGGAGCTAAAGATTATAAAAATATATCAACATCACAGATAGAGTTAATTATTAATATTGATTTTCGTAGCAACGGGTATTCAACTAGTACTAGTTAAGAGAAAACTCATATTCTCTGCCATGTACGTGCCCTAATCGTTGCACCGTCGCTTTTCGATAGGTACATGTTGGTGTTGTCATTGTTGACCGCACTCCTCTGCACGTGGTTTATTTTGACACATACGATTATTTTCTCCGTATTTCTTCAGCATTATGCTTCTCCACCAACTCACGATTTGTTCCCTTGCCTAGAGAGGGGCCGAGGTCCGTGTGGAGACGGAGCGCACGCTTCTTAATTCTCGCTTTGTCCGCTCACATCACATGGTTCTGGCGGCCTGTGCGCAGCCATGGTCCGGTTCAGTGCTCTGCTGCCTACCTGTCGTCGGATTCATATCTGAGTTTCATTCGGAGTTTTTTGCTTTTATCAAGAACTCCATGTCTTAGTGCATCTCCACCGGCGGTTCCACCTATTCCGTCTGAACTCGCCAGCGCGGAGGACGTGCGCGGCGCCCAGCGGCCCCGATTTATCTGGACAAACACGTTTAGTTTGACTCATCAGTGTATCTAATTTGGACAACAGCTACGTCGGTTCGGACGTGCGCGGACGATACGGGTGTCTTGCCCTATGGTCACTCAGGGGTCCATATGTAAATGAGACATTAGTGTTTAAGATAGTTATTCATTAGATTAAGTCCTGCCGATTAAAAAAGGCCATTTAAACAAAATAGGAGATGCTACTGCTGCTACTGCTACGGCTACTGCTGCAGAAGGACGTCGCGGCGGCTACTCGCCACCGTTGCAGCGGTCACCATTGCCGCCGCCGGCCCCGTCGATCGCCACCCTAGCGGACCGGATGACCCGCTGCTAGATGCGTTCGTGGTGACGGTCGCGCGCATGGTCGCGAGCCACCGCTTTCCTTTGCCACCCGATTCGCCAGGGCCTTGTCCATCTTGCCCTCACCTCCTGGTCGGCGAGCTACTTTGCCTCAGGCTCGAGCAACTTCGTCGGAGAAGGAGCCGGAGCCGAAGCCAGAGCACCATTGGGGCCGAAGACCAGCGCCTACGCTATCTTCATGGGGACGGCGATCGGCGCCTCCAGATGATCCACCTCCTCCCTCTCCCCCTTGTCGTCCTCCGCCACCTCCGTCTCGTCGCCATCGACGAGACCCCACGCGCTCCTCCTCCTCCGCCGAGTCGGAGACGTGCTCGCGCTGCGCCTCCTTCGCGTCGCTACACACTTTGGCGGCGTGGCGGAGCTCGCGGATGGCTTCCTCGGCCGCCTCCTCCAGCGTGGTCATGGCGGCCTCGTGGCGGATCTCACGAAGAGCCGCTGATGCGGCCTCCAAGGCCACCGCCTCCACCGCCTCATTGGCGGCGATGTGGTGTATGTCGCTCACCGCCCATTGGGCGGCCATCGTGGCCGCCGCCTCCACCACCCGTTATAGCGCCAACTCGGCGACATGGTCTTCCTTCTCGAAGGCCAGCACCTACGCATCGCTCATGCGCCAGGCCAACAACGTGGCCTCGAGGTGGACCTCGTCGACCTCCACGTCCAGGTAGCCATTGCGGCACATCTTTCGGATCTTCATCCAGTTGGCGATCTAGCGATGAGACATGGCTGCTGGTGGCTTGTGCTTTTTTGGCTATTGGTTTGCTCTTGCTTTGGGGCTTGTCAGAGGCGGGAAACGGACTGGGATACGCGGGGAGTTTTCTCGCCGCGGGAAGCGAGCGCACACGGAAACAATGGCAGAAAACGTCAGTCGTGGATGCCGCGTCGTCATTAATATCCCATCGCGAGGGTGTCAACAGATGACCGCGGGAGGGAGACGAAGAGATGGGTCAGGCCGCTGGACGCGGTCAGCCGGACAGTCCGGACCACGATTTCAAATCGAGTGCGGCCCGACCCAAACGGATACAAACGAATCGTTTGGGACGACCGAATGGATAGATCCGGTGAAGATCAAAATTCTGAAAGCTTGATTTGAAATCTCGTTTTTTTAGTTAATCTTATTTTTTCAATCAATAGAGTTGCGAGATGATCGTATTGTCTGGCCAGACCTGCAGACGTGTACCTTGTGCGATGATGACCGTGCAAGCGACTGGCTTTGGTGCGCCCGTCCTGCCCTGCCCTGTCCGATGGTTGCCTCAAAAGCCAGCGACCAAGTTTCGAAGATCGGTGCGGACTCGTGGTGTTGGCCTGTTGGGGCGTCCGCCTAGCTAGCTGGCTGTCATGCCGTACGGCTGAACAGTGGGACGCACGCCAGAAGTAATACCTGTCGTACAGTACGTGGAGCATCGTTCTCAGGACCACCTTGACGTGTATCACCGACCTACTTATTTTTCTTTCCTGGAAGTTGTGCAAAATGCAGGCTGAGGCATCCAACGAAACGATCTGGCGGTTTTTTTATGGAAAAAGTTTAAAACAAATCCTAAACTCGTAGTGGTTCGATGATTTAAATCCTTAAGTCGAAATTCATGTGCGTTCGTATCGTAGACTATATAATTCGGTCTAAATTGAACCTTAGACCTCTTTGACAAATTGATTGACGTCACGTGAGCAGAATTTTACAAAAACACTAGATAAATTATCTATTCTAATCTGTTAGTCCCTCATGTCCTTCCCGGTTGACCTCGTCTCCGACCTCCGCAGAGCCTTCTCTAGTGCTGTCGCTCGAGCCAAGGCCTGCCCGCGCCCGCCGCCGTAAGCGACGACCTTCTTCCTGCGCCCGCACTTGGCTAGAGCTCGTCCCCCTTGCCGCGCCTGGCCACGCCTGGCCGAATCTTCTGGATAAGCGAGGTCCAGGCTTTTCCACCGGCTAGAGAAACCTGTCGTCGGCACCGTGTCCCACTCGGCGACGTGTCCCTATTGAGCAGCATAGCGAATCGACGACATGGCAGCGTCCAACCAAAGCGGAGGAAGACGAACGAGGCACAACGATTAAGAGGCTTTGGTGTCAATTCCTTCAGTGTGGAGATGTATTAAGGCTAGACGGAGCTACTGGACAAGGCGGTGAGGCTGGACGAGGTCTATGGCAAGCCGCCGAGCAGACACGGAGGGGATCGATCTGCACAGAGAAAGAAAAAGTTTAGGGATGAAGCCTCTTACAAGTGGGGTCCACATGTCATCGAGAGTAAATTGTAATCCCGACCAGGATCGCTTCTTTCCCGATGCACCAAACAGCTTCAGCGTTCGATTTAGACCGAGATTATATAGTTTAGGGTAAAAACGATAGAGATTTCGACTTAAAGGTTTAAATCGCCAAACCCCTACGAGTTCAGGGTTTGTTTTAGATTTTCCTTTTTTTATCCTTTGACAAAGCGGCCAAACTGCCAAAGGAGCACTTGCGCCATCGATGGAAGGGTTTAAATTCATTTAGTAATTAAACTTGTCTGAAAAATTTAATACAATTATTACATTGGAAATATAAATTTACAATCATTGAATACGCGTCGAATCTTTACACACGGTCACCGCTCTCGCCGTATCATCATATTTGCTTACGTGGCGAGCTGAGGGATACAATGTCAGGTAACTTAATAGGAGGATAATAATAGGCAACTAGAGGAGGGCATTTTTATAAAAATGTCAGTCCTCTTCCCTAGCTCTCTCTCGATAAGCATAGGCGCTGCTGGGACGGAGGGAAGGGGGACGAGCGGGGGCGACCCCTCCCCCCCATGTGTAACGCAAGTAAAAAGCCTTCCCTGATCCAATCGCAAAGGCCAGTCCAATCCCAAGTGCTAAGCGCCTAAGCCCAATGTTAACCATTACTAATTAATTAGGCCATATACGGGACAAACTTTATGGCCTGATGGCCCAAGCAGCTAAGCAGACCGTAGGAAGCACGCATGAATGCACGATCAGATCGATCGAATCATCGTTTTATCTGGCTTCAGCGCCTTCGACATGGCGAGGGATTCAGGCTGCCTGTTGCCGGCTTTCCGGCCGCCGACGAGCGTTGCTCCGCACTAGTATAAGAACTTCAGGATGAACAACGACGGAAGAAAGACAAGTTTTCTAAATTCCTGATTTAATCACATCTCTTTGTCTACAGTCAAGTCTAGATTAGTTTGTATATTCGTGCTTCGTAATTAATTAGGAATTTTTGTTTCCACTTATGTTTGTGTAGACATGAAGAGGAAGAGACCTAGAATTGAGAATTTTTCAAACCAATTCCATCAAGCTCACAACCAGATGTGCAACTAAGTGAGCAGAACAATCCAAATAATGCTGAAGTTGATGCTCAAATTGATACTAATATTCCTGTGCCAAAAGTTACAGAACAAGCGACAATTATAACCATACCGTATGATCGAGACCTAGATAGACGTCTTCAAATTTGAAAACTCCATCCTAATAAATAAAATGATGCTAGGCGTTTTTATATATTCGGGGGCCCCTATCAGCCGATCTTGGATGAATATCCTTTTAGTAGAACCTGGTTAAAATATTCACCTCACACAAATTATGCCTATTGCTTGCCTTGTTTTTTATCTTTTAAAAAATGCCAATAGGAAAGTGTGGTTCGGACACATTTTCAGTTAAAAGATTTGATAAGTGGAAGAAGGTGAACAACGAAAAAGATTATGCTTTTCTCACCCATATGGGAACTAGTCTTAGTTTAGCCCACAATTATGCAGTACGATGTTATGAAAGCCTAAAAAATAATATGACTCGTATTGACAAGGTGATTGTTAAGCAATGCAAGAAACATGTTGCTAATGCAAGACTAAGGCTTAAGGCTTCCATTGATGTTATTAAGTAAGTAAGAATTATTTAATTTCAAGCAACCATAATTTCTTATTGCATGATATCTAAGTTTTTACACTATTGATTGTATCAGGTTGTTAATGCGCTAGGCATGTCCCTTTAGAGGAAATGACGAATTTGAGGATTCCAAAAACCAAGGTAATTTCAAGGAAATACTCAAACTTGTGGGTTCTTATAATAAGGAAGTACATGAAGTTATGCAAAATGCTCCAGGAAATACAAAGTACACCTCTGAAAGGGTATTTTACCCTATGCTATTTTTGGTTGACAATGACACCATGGTTAGAGTGGACTAATGCTATTTCTAGTGTCTTACACAGGTTCTAGTCCAATGCTGTGATGAAATGTTATCGGAGACCCCCCCATTTTGATAACGAAGCTTCGCACCGGAGTTTTCCCTTTTCATGTAATTTGAGTCCGGTTAGGAGCTCCGCACTATTAAGAGGGGTTCTCTCGATGAGCTTGTTGGGGATGATCACCTAAGCCATATACACATCCCTCTCTCCTACCTAATCCATCACCAAAGAGAGAAGAGAAGTAATCCTATCCACCTGAGCCTTTTCTGCAGATCCGGTTTTCAGACCGGTTGGACCGGCTCCCAGACCGGACCGTCCGGTGTCAGGATCGGAAATCCGGACTCAAACCGGGTTCTCCGGTTTTCTCACTCTGAGTCTATCCGAGTCTGGGGTACTGAGAGCAGTTTCGGTTTTAGTCCGGTTTTCCGGGCTGTGGACCGGACTGTCCGGTGTAACTACCTCGGTGAATTACGCTCCTAGTTACAAGCCTGGATGAGCGGAAATGGTTGAAATAGTACGGTGGGGCCCAAATGCCACTCACAGGTAGACCTTTCGGCCGTCCCAACCATTTCCAAACATCGGGACAAGAACGGGCGGCGTAATCGGCAGGCGAAGGGATCAACTACATACACAAATGAGTATGTATGCAAGCCACCATACAACAGTACATCAGAGCCATTCCATCTAAAAAGAAAGGAAATATAGCAACGCCATACGACAAGATTCAAATGTCCTAGATAGATATAATAGTTTAGGATATCTCCTCATACATCACACATCAGAGTATCAGGCGGAAGCGGCAAACAAGATCCGAGTACGGATAAGAAGCAAATCGGCATAAGATGCCCCATAAATAAGCACATCCCGCCCACAGATCTCACGGATCCCCGTTCCCGGAATCTCTACACCGAACGATCGTTGCCCACATCATCCGCCTCCTCCACCCAGTATCCATCTTGTGAGTGTACCTGTTCATCTGAATCAAATAATTTATCGTGTGAGACCCTAGGGGTACTCAGCAAGTCTTTATGCCTCTAAAGGGGACACAACCTGGGGTGACGCAATTGCAGCGAAAGATAAACCCTAACAGTTCTATAGATACTCGCTAACCATCCGCCTAACCAAGGATAGACGGATGTCCGTGAATTAATGACAACAGTTATAACAGTAATTTCAACAGATCCATCCTCCTCCTCGCTTACCAACGAGGAAGCGGACGAACAACCCCCCATCCGTTGGCAATTTTATTAACCATTCCATGAGTGTTGCACTATTTACTAGTCGGTTACTTAGTCAAATTAAAAACGGTACTTTAGTTATGCTTGTCTATGATCGAGAAACTGTGCTCCAAGTCGTCCATAACCGCGGACACGGCTTTCAGAAAGTTTTACCCTGTAGGGATGCACAAATAGCAACACACACTCGATCAACCTCGGAAAAACCAAATCAAAACCCAACGAGGCCTTCACGACAAAGCAATCACAGGATTCAGAAATATTTCAGGGGGCCACCCCATTAAGCTACCCGCAACGAAGTTAGCTGACTTCGAGACGGACTCAAGGTTTGCGTCAGCGGCTGTAAACGACTGGGAACCCGAAAATATGACTAGGCTTGTCGATACCGCGAAAATACTCCGCTTACCTAAACAGTACAGGTGCTCCTCGCACAATCGTAAATTAAGCAGTAAAGCATGGCATAAGTACAGGATAGTAAATAAAACCTCAAACTAGTTTGTGGCCCCAAGAAATAAGAATGAATCAAGCTCTGGCTCAGGGGGGTCCCATAAGCCTCCCGGATGTGGATAGCGCGAATAATCAAGGAACAGGAATCAAGTACTCGGGGTCCTACGGGACACAAGTGAGCAGGAAAAACCAAATAGCAGATATTGCTCACCGGTGCCACTTTCATTAGTTATCCCATTACTACTCAAGTTAAGTTGTTTAGGTACCTCGTTATCCAACAGACACTCACATACCCTACACATGCTGTTCTACGACTCGCATGGCTCAAACAACTCCTGTAGTAATGGCTCATGGGATGGAGGAACAAGCTTGGTGGGGTTTAAAAGTAAAGGCTATGCAATACTTGGGATTCAGTTTAATGCAATCGCGACTCAATGATGCAAGAATAAGATAGAGGCAATAGGTACTATATGTATGCAAGCATGTGGTAGTGCTTGCCTGGCAGCTCAGTTGAAGCGAGAGACGGATCTGGGTAGTGCTCCTGGGTTTCTTGATATATCCCCTGCTCAGCGTCTATTCGAAGAAGAACCAAACAAACAAGGGCCAACATAAATATAGTGCACGAGCATATGAATTAAATGCGACAAGCAAACAATCATGCCATGATGAATGATGCACAATTTGCATGGCATTAAAGTAGCATGGCATGGTGAGGTGTGGAATACAAGAATAAATCATTTTATTGAGTTTTGGTCACATTTTAGACTCAAATAAGTTGCTGTATACATTATACTTATATGATGCATGCTGCAAAACAGAACATGGACTGCATAAACAGAAAGGTCTCGTCGAGCTGATCATTTTAGACATATCATTTGTTAAATTTGGAGTTATGAATCAAAAGTTATTAATTAATTAAGGGAAAGGGCATTTTCTTGTAATTTTGTCAACTTGAAATTTAAAATGTGCAAAATATATTTTGGATGGCATATTTGAAATCCTCACATTTTTCTGATTTGAAAACATATATTATTTGTATTATTTGGAATTATGGATTTAAATTTATTTTTAAAGTCAAAATTATTAAATAGGGTCAAAGTCAAAGGTTGACTATTTAAATTAATTCTGAAAATATTTGATTAAAGATTTGAATTCACATTCAAAAACAAAACATTTTTCATATTAAGTTTGAATTCAAATTCCAAACCATTTGAAAGTTATGAATTAATTCATATTTAAACAGATTGAAATTTGAATTTGAATTTGAAAAGATTTGAATTTGAAATAGAAAGGCTCCTGACTTTTGGTACTCAGCCAGATTCTACCCCCAGCCAGTGACAGGTGGGGTCGATGCTGACTGGGTCGACACGCGCGCACAAAAACTTTTCACACCGGGGCTCTGCCTAGCCCGCGTGAATGACAAGCGGGCCAAGGGACCTAGCAGGGCCACACACGCGCGCGGCCATCCGGTGGGCGACACGTGGGCAATCCAGGGGGCTGCGAGCTGCGAGGTTCAGATCTGCGGGGGCCTATTTGCAAGATGGGACGGGCGGCTGCCAGGTAGGGTCGGTGGGACTGCGGGTTTAGGCGGGAAAAAGGGCAGGGGTTTCTTTGCAAAACGTCGGCGGCTGCTGCTGTCTGCTGTCGGACGCGGCGCTGCCGGCGACGAAAACTGGCCGTCTCTCGGTGACGATGGCGACACACCTAGCAAGAATTAGAAGATGATGCCAAAACAAAAGATGGAGGGGACAGTCCGGTCTACAACTTTCGTGTTCGGGGTTTCTCCGGAGGAGGGCTACAACGTGCGGGCTTCGACGAGGAACAGAGGCAGGGGCTGCAGTATCTGCTGCTGTCGCCAGAGCGCGGCGCACGCGGGGTGTTCGACGGACGGCGGCGACGCTACGGTGCACTAGAGAGGAGGGAACCATGTCTGGGAGGTAGAAGGGCTCACCAGGAGCTCGTCGGTGGGGTTGGTTCGGGCAGAGGAACCGACGATCGTCGACGAGGCTGGCGGCCGGAGCTCCTGGTACTCACGGGCACGGCGGCGGCGACGCTTCTCCGGCGAGGTTCAACGGCTCCCAGCGGTACAGCGTGATGTAGGGGAACGAGAGGAACCTCCTGGACGCCTTGGACACCTTCTAGCACAGCTCCAACCGCCCTTCTTCTGGCCTGGCCGATCTAGGGTTTAGAGGGGCATGGGGTGGCCATGGCTATGCTTGGGGAAGGAGGAAGGAGGGAGAGGGGTTCCTGGGGTCTCAGATCTCGATCTGGGGTGCCCGGGGGTGGTTGGGGTGATGAGGGAGAGGGGAGAGGCACATGGGAGGTGGTGGCCACTTTAAGCAAAAGGGAGAAGGGGTGGCTCGGGTGTGGGTGGTAGCTAGGGTTGGGGTGGAGAGAGAGAGGGGTAGATGGGTCCAGGGTGACCAGGTGGGGCTGGTGGGGCCTTGTGGCAGGGAGAGGGCTAGAGAGAGAGGGAGGCCGAGAGAGAGAGAGGGTAGCCTCGGGTTAGGGTTTTATCTAGGGGTGGCTCGGGTTGGTGAGAGGTGAGGTGAGAGAGGGGTGGCATGGAGCTAGAGAGAAGAGGGGTGAGGTGATCAAGCACATGATCAAGGACACACATGGTCAAGCACATGGGTGGTGTATGGCAAGACCACACAAACAAGCAAAAGGAAAAGTTGGAGGAGAGGGTGAGAAGAGGGGGCTTAGGGTTTTTGGCAAAATCAAACAAGATCAAGCAAAGGGGGAAGAGAGAGAAGAGAGATGATCCACCCAAAACCAAAGAAAAACAAAGGAGATCAAAGGATGATGATGGTTGCATGGCCCATGCAAGCATTTAATGCCATGTGTCATCCTTGTGAAAACAAAGTAATAGACATGGCATTATTCTCATGCATCCCCAAAATGTGGAGTAAAGGCCAAGCAAAAGAATTAGAGTTGGATCCACCCAACCCACATGAGCTTGAATAAAAACCAAAGAAAAGAATTACAAGCTCATGGGTTATTGGAATGGTGGAAGAATAAGGTGGTGACAAGAAAGGTGGTGGAGTGGAACAAAAGATATGCCCCCAACTCAACTTGGGCATTTAAACAATATATCAAGAACCAAATACAATATCAAGAGGCAAATACAAATAATAATGCATATGAGATAAGAACCAAAACAAAAAGGGTTTTTGTATGATGCTCAAATGCAAGGTGGCATGATGACATGAGCATGATATGATGATGATGCAACAATTATATGTAGGAAGTAGCCATTATATTACTAAACCAAGTAGCATTACAAATGTTAGACAATTGGGATGCTACATCCGGTGTGTGGGCCGGACCAACCGAACTTAAAACCGGACCTTGCGTTTTTGGCTCAAAACGGCTAGTTTTCTCCTTGAGTATAAATATCCTTTATTCCAGCTTGAGTAGGTTAGGCATTCAGTTTATATCATTTCTTGAAGCTCTCTCTCTCCCCATTGTTGAAACACAAAAGCTTGAGGATCTCCCATTCTACCCAACCAAATCCAAATCCCTTTGGTAGAAAGGAAGAGGAGGTCCCGATCTATGTTTCCACCAAGCCAAAGTTCATTCCCCCTTGAGTTCATCGAGTTAGCTTGTTACTCTTGGGTTTGTGGGAAACCCTAGGCGGCTAGGGTCGCCCGGAGGCATTCGGCTTGTGTTTTGCCCCGTGGAAAGTTTGTGAGGGTTTGGAGACTACCCTAAAGTCTACCACGAGTAAGTGAGCTATTCCTTCGTGGGATAGGATCGGAGAAGAAGGTGAGCCTTCGTGGCGCGTGAGGAATCCTTCGTGGAACCTCACACCTCTCCAACGTGACGTAGCCCCTTCCCAAAGGTGGTGAACACGGGAATACATCTTCGTCTCCGCGTGCTTCGGTTATTCCTTAACCGATCTCTTACTTGTGTTGCTTATGTTGTGATAGCCTTCGAGCTTGAAGTATCTTGTACATCATCTAGGTTGCCTCACCTAGTTTGCATTTAGGCTCACTTATATTCCGCAAACTTGCAAAAGATTATAAAGAATTTTGTAGAAACCTATTCACCCCCCTCTAGGTTAACCATCTTACACTTTCAATTGGTATCAGAGCCAAGGGCTCTTTTAAGGGCTTTACCGCCTAAGAGGAAAGATGGTTTTCTCCGATGATGAGGAGGAAAAAACTTATTCGGTCAAGGAGCTTCGTGAACTCTTAGCCAAGAGTGCCCTTGAAAAGGCCAAGGCGGATTCCGATCTCCTTGTTCGAATGAGTTACCTAGAAGGACAACTTAAGGCCATTGGCGATGGGGATTTTCTTGGTAATCCATTGGTAGTACCTCAAGGGAGACCAATGGACATCGAGAAGGATAAGGATGCCGAGTCCGCTCATGAGGGCGGCTCATCAAAAACTTCCACGCCCCCTAATCAATTCCCTTATGTTTATCCTAAGCAAAAGAACATCATGCCTCATATTAATGGTTCGGGCCCTGCACCTCATTATGATGGAACTCACTTCTCTCATTGGAAAGCTTCTATGGAATCTCATCTTCGCAGCTGTAGCGTTGAGCTTTGGGAGATTGTATGCACCGGCTTCCACCCTCATGATCCCAACAACCTCACCCCAGGGGAGTACTACGACCGTCAACTAAATGCAACGGCTTGTGACAAGATAAGGAGTGCCATTCACTGCACTCTCCATGATCAAGTCAGCGACATCCCCACCGCAAAGGATCTTTGGGATAGGATTGTAATTCTCCAAGAGGGAACCTATCTTATCCAAAAGTCCAAGTATGAAGCTGCCAAGTCTGAGATGAACATGTTCATGAACCATGATGGTGAAACTATCACTGAAGCATACAAGAGACTCGTTGCCCTCCGCGTGAAGATTGGTGGCCTAGGGTGTGAGAAGTATGATGATGGATTCAATTTGAATGATGAACTTATCAAGTCCAAGATTGTCTCCATGATCGCGGTCACTGACAAGAAGCTTGCCTTGAACTTGCAACTCCTCGATAGAGCTAATCAATTCACTCCTGATGATCTTGTCTCTTATCTAGTTGCCACGGATAACTTGGCGGATGAAGGGCAAAAGATCAAGGAGATCAACCGTGCTATCGGGTCTTCCCACTCCCTAGCTTTGAAGGCCAAGCAAGTGCAAGAAGATGTTGCTAGTGATGAAGATAGCGATGGTGATGGAGTTGATGATATGCTCTCTCAACTTGCTCTCTTCACCAAGAACATGAAGTTCCGAAGAAGGAAAAGCTCAATGGGATCAAGTGAGAAGAAGAGGACGTGCTACAATTGTGATGAGGCAACCCATTTTGCCGACAAGTGTCCTTATGAGAAGAGGCTTCACAAGCCTAAATATGAAGAAGGTGCCAAACCAAGATTGAAGCCCAACCCCATCAATGAAAGATACAAGAGGAACAATAGGCGTGATGGTAAGGGCATCCTAGGCCAAGAATACATATCCGACAATGAGGAAGAGGATGAAGAGAAGGTGGTTGGAGTGGCCGGTTTGGCCTTTGCCAAACCCGGGTCTCTCTTCACCTATGACTACACCAAGGACTACACCGACGACTCTCCTAACCCCAAGGTCACTGCCACTTGCCTCATGGCAAGGAGCTCCAAGGACGAGTCCGACGTGGAGTGTGGGGATAAGGAGAAAGTGGTGGGTGTGACCGGTTTGGCATATGTCGAATCCGGTTCACCTCTCACCTACGACTACTCCAAGGACTACGTCGAGAGTTCTCCTATTCCCAAGATCACCGGTTCTTGTCTTATGGCAAGAAGCTCCAAGGTAATTGTCTCTCCTCCATCCCTATCTAGTGTCTTGGATGATCTTGAGAGTGACCATGATAGTGATAGTGATAATGATGAATTTGGAAAAGAATATATAAAAGAAATGTATGCTATCATGAAGTCTCTTCCTCCCATTGCTCGTGCTAGAGTCAAGCAATTAATGGAACTTGTTAGCTCACGCGATGAGACCATTGATAGCTTGGAATCTCATATTGATGATGAGAAACGAAGATTCAATCTTCTTGAGCAAGAGCTTTGTGAGGAAAAGAATACCAACTCTTTTCTTAAACTACAAATTGAAATCTTTGAAATTGATAAAGCAAAAGACATGGACACTATTGATAGGGCTAACTCATTGTCTCAAGAGCTCGATGTCTCAAAGAAAGAGCTTGAAGTTGCTCATGCTTCTCTTACCAAGGACCTTGAGCACCTTGAGAAGGCTAGTTTGCTTGTCAAGCGTGAGCTCATAAAACTTGGAGAGAACCATGATCAACTTCGGGTGTCCTATGAGAAAGCTCTTGGTACATTGAAGGATCCAATTATAGTTGAAAATGATTCTTGTACCTCTAACTCTACCTTATTGAGGAAAATAAGAAGTTGAAAGAGCAACTTGAGAAAGAGCGTCGTGCACCTATCTCCAAGGGAAAGATCCTAGATGAGATTTTATCCCGTCAAAAGACGAGAGTTTCCAAGGAAGGTGTCGGTTTTGATCCAAAGAACAACACGAGCAATGCCATTCCACCGAAGAAGATAACCTTTGTGAAGGAAGGTGACAAAGTGGTTGACCGGGTAAAAAAGAATGTGGTGAATGGGGGAGCCATGAGGGGCAATCCCAATCACAAGTTTACGGGAGAGTCTAATCCTTCCTATGTGCTATGTAAGGGCACTCAAGGAAATGTGTATGCCAAATATGTTGGCCCTCGAAATGGTTATGCTTATAGGTGGTACTCAATTTGGGTACCTAAGGATCTTGTTGCTAATGCTAGGGGACCCATTACTCAATGGGTTCCTAAATCAAAGAAAATTGATTTTGTAGGGTTATGCCTCTGGTGGATCAAAATGGGTGTTTGATAGTGGATGCACCAATCACATGACCGGAGGTAGGAGTGGGCTTGACCAATTCATTCACGATGTCAACTCAACGTCAAGCATCACTTTTGGAGATAACTCAAAAGGAAAGGTTCTTGGTTATGGTAAGTTGGTAATTTCCAAGGTTTTGACTCTTGAGACTGTCCTACATGTTGAAAACCTTGGTTACAACTTGCTTTCTATTAAACATCTCGCGGATGCCGGCTATGACTCCTATTTCTCTAGAACTTTTGTGAAGGTCTTTAGGGGTGATGATCTTAGCTTGGTTCTCATTGTACACGTGGAAGACGACCTTTATGTGGTCGACCTCTCGAAAGAGAGTCAATCTCTTCCTACATGTCTAATGGCCAAGGCTAACAAGGGATGGCTTTGGCATCGTCGCCTAGGCCATGTCAACATGAGAAATCTCAATCTCCTCCTAAAAGGTGAACATATTATTGGACTAACCGATATCTCCTTTGAGAAAGATTGTGTGTGTAGTGCTTGCATTTCAGGGAGGCAAATTGGAAAGCATCATCCTTCAGTTACCAAGGTGGCCACGTCAAGACCCTTGGAATTGCTCCATATGGATCTCTTCGGGCCTTCGACATATCACTCTCTTGGAGGAAGAAGATATGGTCTTGTCATTGTTGATGATTACTCAAGGTATACTTGGGTCTTTCTTCTCAAGACGAAGGATGAGACTTTCAAGGAATTCATGATCTTTGCCAAGCAAGCTCCACGCACTCATGGTGTGGAGATCAAGACTATTAGAACCGACAACGGCACCGAGTTCAAGAATTACACCATGCAAGAATTTGTTGAAGATGAGGGGATCAAGCATGAATTCTCAGCTCCTTATACCCCTCAACAAAATGGTGTTGTTGAAAGGAAGAACCGGACAATCATTGAGATGGCAAGAACAATGTTGAGTGAATTCAAGTCTCCTCACAATTTTTGGGGAGAAGCTATTGCTACCGCGGTCCACTACACGAACCGGCTCTTCCTCCGTGCTCCCTTTGACATGACTCCATATGAGATTCTCACAAGTAAGAAGCCCAATGTCAACTACTTTCGTGTCTTTGGGTGCAAGTGTCTCGTCAAGAACAAAAAGGAAAAGCTCGGTAAATTCGAATCTAGAACTATAGAGGGTATTTTTGTTGGTTATGCGGAAAACTCTCATGCCTATAGATACTACAACAAGACTAATGGTTGTGTTGAAGTATCTTGTGACGTGGAGTTTTTGGAGAATAATGGTCCCCATGAGGGGCAAGTTTCTTCTCGTGATGTAGGAGATGGTGATTCTTCTCGAGTCATCAAGTTGATGGGTATTGGGCACATCTTGCCTACCGAGTCTCACATTCATGTTCAACAAGATGATGGGGGAGAATCAAGCTCAACTCAAGAAGAGCCAAGCTCTATCCAAGTTGAGCCATCAAATGCATCACAAGATCAACATCTCTCTCATGATGCCTTGCAAACCGAAGAACAAGAACCAAACCCTCAAACCTTCTAGCAAGACCAAGTAGAAGATCAACCTCCATCGCAAGGCCAAGCTCAAGATGGTGTCAACGATCAAGGCCCCTCAAAAGATGAATTTGTTGATCATGAAGGCACAATTCGGAAGATTAAGGCCGCCTCCGTTGCAAGTGGTCTTCAAGTCAACAATATCCTTGGAAGCATATCAAGAGGGATCGAGACCCGTGCCAAGAAGAAGAACCTCACAACCTTTTGTGGGCACCATGCTTTTGTGTCCAACTTCGAGCCCCTTAAGGTACATGAGGCTTTGGAGGATCCGGATTGGGTCATTGCCATGCAAGAAGAACTCGAGTGTTTCACCCGCAATGAAGTATGGTCTCTTGTGGAGAGGCCTAAAGATCATCGCATCAATGTTATTGGGACCAAGTGGGTGTTCAAAAACAAGCAAGATGAGAACGGGTTCGTCACGAGGAACAAAGCAAGGTTAGTGGCGCAAGGGTATGCCCAAATAGAAGGTATTGACTATGAGGACACCTTTGCGCCCGTTGCTCGTCTTGAAGCTATTCGTCTCTTGCTTGCTTATGCATATTTCCATAACTTCAAGCTTTATCAAATGGATGTGAAAAGTTCTTTTCTTAATGGTCCCTTGAAAGAGGTTGCATATGTAGCTCAACCCCCGGGTTTCGAAAACACACGCTATCCCAACCATGTGTATCTTCTCCATAAGGCTCTCTACGGACTAAAGCAAGCTCCTCGTGCTTGGTATGAGCACCTTAGGGATTTTCTACTCATGGATGGGTTTAGCGTGGGTAAGGTCGATTCCACCCTTTTCACCAAACGGGTTAAAGGGGGTGGCTTATTTATTGTTCAAATATATGTTGATGATATTATCTTTGGTGGAACTAACGAATCTCATAACAAAGCTTTTGTCGAGTTGATGACTATGAAATTTAGGATGTCCATGATGGGGGAGTTGAAGTTCTTTCTAGGATTCATCATAAAGCAACTTCCTCATGGCACTTTCATCTCTCAAGAAAAGTACATTAAGGATATGCTCAATAAGTTCGAGATGGCCAAGGCTAATACCATGAAGATACCCATGCCTCTAAATGGACAACTTGGCCTTGGAGTAGGTGAGAAGGACGTGGATCAAAAGGTATATCGTTCTATGATTGGTTCTTTGCTCTACCTTTGTGCTTCTAGGCCGGATATCATGTTAAGTGTAGGAATGTGTGCTCGTTTTCAATCCGCTCCCAAGGAGTGCCACTTGATGGCGGTCAAACGGATTTTAGGTACCTTGTTATCACTCCTACTCTCGGGCTTTGGTATCCAAAGGGGTCAACCTTTGAGCTTGTTGGCTATTCGTATGCCGATTGGGAAGGTGATAAGGTTGACCGGAAATCAACCTCCGGGGCTTGCCTATTGGCCGGTCGTTGGTGAGTTGGTCTTCCAAGAAACAAAACTCCACAGCCCTATCCACCGCCGAAGCCGAATACATATCCGCGACATCTTGTTGTGCTCAATTGTTATGGATGAGGCAAACCTTGAAAGACTATGGTGTGTCTCTTGGTACGGTGCCTCTTCTATGTGACAATGAAAGCGCGATAAAAATCGCCAACAACCCCGTCCAACATTGCCGCACCAAACATATTGACATTCGCCACCACTTCCTACGTGACCATGTCGCAAATGGTGATATCAATCTCACTCATGTGGGTACGATGTTCCAATTGGCCGATATCTTCACGAAGCCTTTGGATGAAGCCCGGTTTGTTATGTTGAGGCGAGAACTCGGTATCCTAGATCCCCAAAACTTGGATTGATTTGCTTCTTGCACTATATTCTTGCTCTTAACATGCTATGTAGACTAGTTGCGCCGCACATGTAGGGATAGCCATATTACCATGTCTTGGTTTGATGCATACCTATGTGTGCAACATAAATTGATCTCGTGTCATGATATGAGTCCAAGCATCTATCTTTGAGGCGTCATGACACATGTGCTTAAACATAGGGGGAGAAATCCCCCACAATCTTCTAGCCTCCTTTGCTTTTCAATGTTTTCCATCTTGAGGCTCTCTGAGTTTGATCTTTCCTCTCGCTCTTGATATCTTCGAATCATGCCTATTGTTGCTCTTTGTGAGGTTGAAATTGATTCTTTCCAATAGGCATGCCTAGATCACCTGCTTCCTCTACCCTTTTGGAGCCTACTATCTTCCTCTAATTGCACATGCCATCCTCGAAAACAAAACAAAAAAAAACATTCTGTTGTTCGGTTCTTGGCCCAGTCGAACCGGCTCCCAGACCGGACAACCCGGTGCCAGCGTCGGATAACCAGACCAGAACCGGAAAGTCCGGTTATACTATACCGGGTCTATCCGGATCTCGTATCTGAACCGTTTTCGGTTCTACTCCGGTTTTCCGAGCTGTAGACCGGGTCCTCCGGTTTGGATCTCGGTTCAACCGAACTTAAAACCGAACTTCAGATCTGTTTTTTTTCCTTTTCTCCCTCTTCTCCCTGGTCCCCCTCCTCCCACAGTTCCTCTTCACTTCCCCCGACCTCTCCTCCTCCATTGTCGCCCCTCCCCACCCTCCCCTCCTCTCCTAGGGTGGTTCCACCCCTAGGATCCATAGATCGGGCCACCATTTCGTAAGGAAGGACTTTTGGAGGCTTCTCACCAAAGGAATTTATTCCTCTCGCGGTGGTTCGGGATCTTTTTGGTGTCCTCCTTCCTCAAGGGCTCCTTGGTGCTTTCCTCCACGGGAAGCCATGTCCTCGGGTACTCCTTTTCTCCCTCTCCTCTTGTCCTTCTCAAATCCCTATGTTTTGCTATACATTGTGTTGGATTTGAGAAATTAGGGGTCCACCTAGTCTTTTTTTCCCCACCCTCGTTCCTCCATGTCCTACCCACTCTGCTTAGAACTGTATTTGCGCAAGTACATGAGTCATTACGATTTTTTACATTGCATAGTGGTCTCCGTGGATCTCGGTTTCAAACCCGGTTGTTCCGGCCCTGGCACCGGACCGTCCGGTCTGAGTCCGGTTTTCCGGCTCTGACACCGGACCGTCCGGTTCTGCGTTCGGTCTGACCGGCCCTGGCACCGGACCATCCGGTTCTGGGCTCGGTAGCTCCGGCCCTGGCACCGGACCTCTCTGCAATGTCTCTTATTTTACCATGCACTTGCCCAAATCCAAGTTTCTTTTTCTTTCATCCTCTCCTTTGGCATGTGTACTTATCTCTGTGCTCCCCAATATCTCTCTCTCTTTTTCACAGGTGAAGACGCTGATTCTGCTAGTGATGAGTATGTGCCTGATCAGGAGTTTGTGCCCGAAGTAGCTAACAGGAGCAAGCGGGCTCGTCGCAACCCTCAGTCTGTGCAGCTTGAGCCTGAGGGGAGCGCTCGCTCTGGGCGCATCAAACTCAAAGCTAATAGGGGTAAGCAGCAAGCTTCTCAGGCCGAGGCTGAGGATGTGCCTTGTCAAAATCTGAAGGGTATGGAGATTGGTCAGTACCGGGCTCTCCGCAAGAAGAATCTCTATCGCTTCAAGCAACACACCTATAAAGGATCTGACAAGAAGTTTTGGACTGAGACTCAGGCTATGATGTGGGATCACATTTACACTCAGTTCCGGGTCACTCCTTGTGGCCACATTCAAGCTCTCAATCTGGAGTGGTTCAATATGTATGCAGCCTCTGATTGCTTCTATGTTGATGAAGCTTTGAGGAAAATGGATCTGTTCGACCTCGTCTGTCTCAAGGAGGACTATTACCCCGACTTCATCCGTCAGTTCTTTTGCACAGTCTATTTTCATGATGATGAGGATCGCACTATGACTTGGATGACTGGCACGAGGCGCTTTCAGGCTACTTATGCTGATTTGGTCGATGTCATGGGCTACACTGGTCGAGGCGGCGGCTTCTGTATTCACAGTGAGAAGGTCAAGCCTGCTGAGACTCTTGCTTTCTGCTATCCCAGTGATTCTCAGTGGAGTCCTCCGTGCATGACTGGCATGTATTACTACTATCATACCTTGGCCACTATCTTTCGTCAGTCCCTTGTTCCCCGTGTTGGCGATTCCACCAACTGCCGTGGGTAATTTTGCCAACTTGTTGCACTATTGTCACCCGGATCGGCTGAGGAAGATTGATGGATGTGACTTTGTGTACTGTGAGCTGCGGCGGGCTGCTTTGGACAGGATGACTCCCACCTTCTGCGCATATGTTCAGAAGCTGCTCAATCGGGTGGTGCCGCCTGGTGTGATGGTGGGAAAGCGTGAGGAACAAGAAATGCTTAATCTCTGTCTCCGTGCACACACTCCTGAGGTCCCTGGGATGCGGCCTCCTGAGCACCGCACCAAAGCTGCTCATGATCCTCGGCCTTCTTTTTCTACTCGGGCTGGTTCTCGTCGTCCTGTTGGTGAGTCCTCCTCTCACCCAAGGCCGAAGGGTGGTGCTGCCAAGTTTTTCAAGAGGCTATTCCAGATGTGCCGTTCTTCCTATGATGTGAGTCACAAGGCTTTGGAATTGAGCCAGGAGACTAGACGTCGCCACAATGAGTATTTTGCGACCCAGAATGTCACTCCTCCACCTAATGGTCCTGAGATGGCCCCTGTTCCTTATGTCAACTATGAGATGCCGCCTCTTGATGATGCTATGTTCTATGGGTTCTTCCCTGGTCAGTTTGCTCCCAGTGGTCCTGGTGGTCCCTCTGCTCAGGGTCATGTTGATGATGAGGACAATGATGATGCTGCTAATAGTGACGAGTCCTCTGAAGAGGAAGATGTCCCTCCTCCTCCTCCGCCGTTTTTCTAGTTGGGATGCGTTAGCATCGCTCTCCTCCTCTTCCTTTTTGGTGTCTCGATGCCAATGGGGGAGAAGAGTAGAGTTCTATTAGTTATCTACGGGTTCCTTGCCAGGGTTTTCCGGGGTTTGCCGTTAGCACAATGCCCCTTGCGTTCTCATTGCTTCTTATGGCATTGTGCTTTCTCTTTCGCTTTATGTATGAACTATCTGCTTTCGTTCTGTCTGTTGAACAAGTTTGTGCTATGTGTGTGAACCTTGGATATTTATATTATGCTATGACTATGTCTTTTGTTGTTTATAATATCTTTGTGAACTCTAGCTCGGTTTGTCATCGCCAACCAAAAAGGGGGAGATTGAAAGGGTATTTTACCCTATGCTATTTTTGGTTGACAATGACACCATGGTTAGAGTGGACTAATGCTATTTCTAGTGTCTTACACAGGTTCTAGTCCAATGCTGTGATGAAATGTTATCGGAGACCCCCCCATTTTGATAACGAAGCTTCGCACCGGAGTTTTCCCTTTTCATGTAATTTGAGTCCGGTTAGGAGCTCCGCACTATTAAGAGGGGTTCTCTCGATGAGCTTGTTGGGGATGATCACCTAAGCCATATACACATCCCTCTCTCCTACCTAATCCATCACCAAAGAGAGAAGAGAAGAAATCCTATCCAACTGAGCCTTTTCTGCAGATCCGGTTTTCAGACCGGTTGGACCGGCTCCTAGACCGGACCGTCCGGTGTCAGGATCGGAAATCCGGACTCAAACCGGGTTCTCCGGTTTTCTCACTCCGAGTCTATCCGAGTCTGGGATACTGAGAGCAGTTTCGGTTTCAGTCCGGTTTTCCGGGCTGTGGACCGGACTGTCCGGTGTGTGGGCCGGACCAACCGAACTTAAAACCGGACCTTGCGTTTTTGGCTTAAAACGGCTAGTTTTCTCCTTGAGTATAAATATCCCTTCTTCCAGCTTGAGTAGGTTAGGCATTCAGTTTATATCATTTCTTGAAGCTCTCTCTCTCTCCCCATTGTTGAAACACAAAAGCTTGAGGATCTCCCATTCTACCCAACCAAATCCAAATCCCTTTGGTAGAAAGGAAGAGGAGGTCCCGATCTATGTTTCCACCAAGCCAAAGTTCATTCCCCCTTGAGTTCATCGAGTGAGCTTGTTACTCTTGGGTTTGTGGGAAACCCTAGGCGGCTAGGGTCGCCCGGAGGCATTCGGCTTGTGTTTTGCCCCGTGGAAAGTTTGTGAGGGTTTGGAGACTACCCTAAAGTCTACCACGAGTAAGTGAGCTATTCCTTCGTGGGATAGGCTCGGAGAAGAAGGTGAGCCTTCGTGGCGCGTGAGGAATCCTTCGTGGAACCTCACACCTCTCCAACGTGACGTAGCCCCTTCCCAAAGGTGGTGAACACGGGAATACATCTTCGTCTCCGCGTGCTTCGGTTATTCCTTAACCGATCTCTTACTTGTGTTGCTTATCTTGTGATAGCCTTCGAGCTTGAAGTATCTTGTACATCATCTAGGTTGCCTCACCTAGTTTGCATTTAGGCTCACTTATATTCCACAAACTTGCAAAAGATTATAAAGAATTTTGTAGAAACCTATTCACCCCCCTCTAGGTTAACCATCTTACACTTTCAACCTTACCAACTATTCAGAAGGAAATTGCTAGCATATCTGCACAGAAAGTTCAAAATTCAATTAAACAAGAGATTGGTAATGGCAAGTTTGCTATCATGGTTGATGAATCTAGAGACGAGTCTAAGAAAAAGCAAATGGCAGTAGTTCTTTGGTTTGTGGACAAAGATGGTGAGATAAGTGAGCGCTTCCTTAATCTTGTTCATGTTAGTGACACTTGTGCTTTGATTCTGAAACACTCAATTATTGATGTTCTAGCTGATATTGGGTTGAATTTGCAAGATATCAGAGGGCAAGGCTACGATGGAGCAAGTAACATGAGAGGGGAATTTAATGATCTTAAGGCTCTAATTCACCAAGAGTGTCCTTATGCATACTATATTCACTGCCTTGCTCAACAACTTCAGTTGGCCCTTGTTGCCGCTTCAAGGGAGGTACATAAGGTCCACAACTTCTTTCAGAATGCAAATTTTATTGTAAATACTGTTAGTGCATCTCCCAAATTAAATGATGAGCTACTACAAAATCAAGCCACTAAAATTGCAAAGGAGATTGAACTTGGAGATTGACACAGGAAGAGGGTTAAATCAAATAGGATCTTTACAAAGGGCCGGAGACACTGGATGGGGTTCCCACTACAAGTTAGTAAAAAGCTTGTTAAAATTGTTTGGTGCATCAATAGAGGTACTAAGAAGTGTAGCGAATGACCATTTCGTTCTAGAATTCAAGAGGAGATGCCAAGGGCGCCTGAAGTTTCTGGTTACATTTGATTTTGTCTTCATTCTACACCTCATGGAAAAAATTATGCAGATCACTAATATGTTGTGTGTCAAACTCCAAAATAAATCTTGGATATTGCAAATGCATTGGTTATTGTTTCTAACACAAAAATATTGCTTGCTGAATTGAGAGAAGGTGGATGGGAAAGTCATATGGAAGAAGTGGAAGCCTTTTGTTTGAAGCATGAGATTGATATCTTGGATATGAATCAGAGGTATATGTATCTTTTCATATGTCCCTATATTTTTAAATTTAATCTTTAGATATGTAGTCACTTACCCACTTACAAACATAATCATTAGGTATGTTGACGTGAAGAAATCTTGACATAAGCATGACAACACTATAGTACTCGATCACTATAGAGTAGATGTATTTAATGTTGCAATAGATCAATAACTGACATAGTTGAATGATCGATTCATTTTTCAAGTAACCGAGCTTCTAGATATTTGTACATCCTTGGATCCAAGAATGGTAATTTTGACAAGTCAAGGATATGCAGGCTAGTGGAAAAATTATATCCCGCTGATTTTTCTAGTCAAGAGAGAGGCTGGAGTGCGAGCTACCACATTTTCAGCTTGATGCATCCAACCATCCAGAGATCAAAAAGTGTAAATCACTTGCTGATTTAACAAAAGCAATCATCAATACTGGCAAATCATCTGATTATCCAATGGTTGAGAGATTGTTATGACTAGTGACAACTCTTCCGATATCAACTGCGACAACAAAGCGAGCATTTTCTGCTATGAAACTAGTTAAGACACGTCTTTGCACTAAATTGGAAGATGACTTTCTCCATGACTATGTGATAGTCTACATAGAGAGGAAAATAGCAGAAAAGTTTAGTTTTGAAAAAATTATTGAGACCTCTGATCTCAGTGCATGTAAAGCCGAGTTTAAATTGATTGATATGTATTTTTTATGGTATCACCACAACAATCATATCTTGATTATCTAGACCTTATAATATTTGTTGTGTTTGATAAGAAATATTCTGTAATTTCGATGCTTATACACTTTGCCCCCCATCTGTGATTCCTGTCTCCGTCCCTATGATGTGGATCTCCGCCGGCGAGCCTCTGCACGCGCCACCCACCTGCTCCACTTGCAGCTTGGTCGTAGGTGAGGCGACAGGGCACTCACCGCCCACTTGCCACGTGGTCGTCCCGGAGGCGGGAGGGCCAATCTGGCATACACGCCGACGGCGGAAGGCGGCGGGGGTGCCAGATTCTTACCCATGTTGGGGTTCATTGCAGAAAATCAAACAAATTGTTGGCTACGTGAACATGACAACCAAGATCTATTCTATATACACATAAGTAACAGAGAAGGAGGACGATAGTCATATCCTTGAAGAGCGTGGCATGCCTTACACAGGTAGGCGTATAGCGATGAAGAAAAGCGCCCCAAGTGTTGCGCCTCGAAGCTCTACACACGTCCGTTGTAGGGACATCTTCCAGGCTCTAATCCATCCGAGCAGCGGAAGAAGATGGAAGTCGAACCGTCATGCACACGACGGTAGTGCGGAGGTGGAGATCTAATCCCAATAGCTAGATCAAATATAATGGAGAGATCTCTAGGGTTTAGAGGGAGAGGAGAGAACTTGTTGTTGTGGTGCAAATAGAGGGGAGGGGGCTCCTCTATTTATAGGTGGGAGGGGGGAGGGTCAAACCATATGACAAGGGGGGGGTGGAACCCCCAAGCCGCTGCCGGCCCTAGGCCCCCCTTTCTTCCTTTCCTTCTTTGGCGCCTAGCCTATGGGCCCTTCTACCCGGAAGCGTCCCGATAGCAAATAGCTGCCCATAAATATAAAATTAAAATTTGTTTTAATATTAACATATATTATTATATTTCATACTCTAGAACTCCTTTCGAACCCCTTTCGATCATCATCAGATGTTACCCGGAACCTTTCCGGTCTCTCTCTCCTAATTCTCCTGCGGTGCCGGTTCGATCCCGATGCGTCCCCACACTTAAGTGTTCCACTCTTCGGCTCGGAGATGCTACGGACATGACCAAGACCCCTCTTGCGTCAATGATCAACGACGGGACCTGGATGCCCATAATGACCACCCGTGCATTCATGAATCTCATCGCTTGAACCTTAACTACGTAGTTCTATTCCTTTTGCCATAAGATACCTAGGTCATCCGAGATTTCATATTCAAGTATCTCCATACTTGTGTTCGATCTCGTTACTAATGATCTCGTTTACTCATTTCCGTGCCATTGCATTCCATGATCCAATCATATGCTTGCAAGCTTCTTTAATGCAATGTCAAAGAGTTGGCCACGTGTATCTATATATTACTTGGATAGGCAAATCCTAGTCTTTATAAAAACTCCTCAACCCATTTCTTCAGAAAACCCAATGATACCTTTATGATCACCCTTTCACGGCTTGATACTTGATATCATCAAAGTCTCCTTCGAAAACATTGATTATGCATTATCTCACAGTCGAAGGATATAGGCCACAGTGTTTCTATGTTATCATCAATGACTAATGTTTAAGTAACTAGATCTCATTGTGATTAACTTTGGGTGTCTGTCTATCACATCATTACCCAATTATATGACCTTATTGCCAATCAGCACTATCACCATGATCTCGAAACCATAAGATCATCACTTGCCCAATGAGCTAGTTTACTACAGGTAACTAGAGACCTGGTTGTTTACATACCACATGTGTATTAACGTTTCAAATTAGTATAGTTATCACATGGGTAAACATATTATGAACATATAAGAGATACATCAAATAAAAACACTTTATTATTTGCCTCTAGGGAATATCTTCTTCAGTCTCCCACTTGCACTAGAATACAAATTAATCTAGCTTTACAATAGGCAATGATATAACACCAATACTATCCCGGTTTTGCTCATGCTTGGCTTGTAGTAGACTTTTGGTAAATGGATCTGCAACATTCAGATCTGTATGCACTTTGCAAATCTTAACTTCGTCATTCTCAACATTTTTCCTAATGGCGTGGAATCTAAGATGGATGTGCTTGACTATGGAATGTGTCCTTGGTTCCGACGCGTTTGCTATGGCACCTGTGATATCACAGTAGATGGTCACAGGGTCATCCGTATTAGGAACAACTCCCAATTTGATGATGAAATTCCGTAGCCACACAGCTTCATTTGCCGCAGAGTTAAATGTGATGTATTCCGACTCCATTGAAGACTGTGCCACCACTGGTTGCTTCACGCTTCTCCAGGTTACCGTGCCACCATTCACCAGAAAGACAAATCCCGTCCGAGACGTCGAGTCATCGGAGTCTGTTTTCCAACTCGCACCCACGTAACTAGTTACGTTCAGAGCTTCTTCAACACATCGAAAGACTAGGAACATATCATTAGTTCTTTTTAGATACTTCAGGATATTCTTCATAGCTGTCCAATGTTCCACTCCTGGATCACTTTGGAAATGGCATGTCCAACTGAGAGCCAGAGCCACATCAGACCGAGTACATAGCATAGCATACATGATAGAACCTATGGATGAGGCAAATGGGACATTAACCATCCTCTCTCTATCAGCATCTGTTGGGTCTTACTCAATGACACACATTTCACAAGAGGCACAAAACCCCTTTTGGCGTCTTCCATTTTGAACTTCGTCAAAATCTTATCTATGTATGTACTCTGACTTAATGCTATCAGGCGTCTTGATCTATCTCTATATATATTGATTCCCAATATGTAGGCTGCTTCACCTAGATCCTTCATGGAAAACTAACTACTCATATATTCCTTTATGCTTCCTAGTAATCTCACAACATTCCCAATTAGTAATATGTCATCTACATATAGCACTGAGCTCCCACTCGGTTTCTTGTAAACACAAGCTTCCTGGTTATTTTAGACAAATCCAAAACTCTTGATCACCTGATCAAATTTCTTGTTCCAACTCCTAGATGCTTTCTTTAGTCCATAAATGGATGGCTCAAGCTTGCATACTTTTCCAGCATCCTTAGGATCGACAAACCTCTCTGGTTGCATCATATACAACTCTTCATCAATGTGACCATGAGGAAGGAAATATTCACATCCATCTTATACATATCTCATAATCATAATATGCAGCAATTCCTAGTAAAATATGGATAGATTTCAACATTGTTATAGGGGAGAAAGTCTCACTGTAGTTAATTCCTTCCACTTGTCAAAAACCCTTTGCGACAAGTCTTGCCTTATGGACAATCACATTTCCATTAGCATATGTCTTTTTTTTAAATCCATTTATTCTCCATGGCTTTAGGACCTTCAAGGAGATCTACCAAGTTCCAAACTTGGTTCTCATATATGGATCCTATCTCGGATTTCATGGCTTGTAGCCATTTCTCGGAGTCATCACTCTTCATTGCTTCTTTGTAGTTTTTAGGTTCTTCTTCTTCATCCAACAAGACTGACATCACAAGAATACTTTACCAATCTGGGACGGTACGTACTCTTGATGATCTCCGAACCGTAGGAGATTCTATGTTATGATCTGTATCATTCACTTCTTCTTCCACTATAGAGGGCGGTTCCAGAATAGTTTCCATTGCGCTACTCGGTATTTGGAGAGAAGGGTCAATGACTTCATCAAGATCTATCTTTCTTCCACTAACTCCTTTCGCGAGAAACTCTTTCTCTAGAAATACACCGTCCTTAGTGACAAACGTTTTACCCTCGTCCTTATTGTAGAAGATATACCCAATAGTTTCCTTTGGGTATCCTACAAAGATACACTTTTCCGATTTAGGTTCTAGTTTGTTAGGATATAGTTTCTTAACATAAGCCTCACATCCCCAAACTTTCAAGAATGAAAACTCTGGCTTCTTGCCACGCCATATCTCATATGGTGTTGTCTCCACGGATTTGGATGGTGCTCTGTTTAGAATAAAAGCGGCGGTTTCTAATGCATAGCCCCAAAACGACACAGACAAGTCAGTCAAAGACATCATGGACCAGACACTATCCAATAGAGTAAGTTACGCCATTCTGACACACCATTATGCTGTGCTGTTCCAGCTGGTGTAAGATGTGGTACAATACCACAGTTTCTTAAGTGCATGCCAAACTCATAACTCAAGTATTCGCCTCCCCGATCTGATCGGAGGTGCTTAATCTTCTTGTTGATTTGATTCTCTACATCTTTCTGAAATTCTTTGAACTTTTCAAAGGTTCCAGATTTATGCTTCATCAAATAGATATACCCATATCTACTTAAATCATCAGTAAAGGTAACAAAATAACGATACCCATTGCGTGTCAAGACACTCAATGGTCCATACACATCTATATGTATGATTTCTAACAGGTCTACATCCCGCTCCATAGTACCGGATAAGGGTGGCCTGGTCATCTTGCCCATGAGGCAAGGCTCGCATGTATCTAGTGATCCCAGAA
Source organism: Avena sativa (assembly GCA_916181665.1). Lineage (NCBI taxonomy): Eukaryota > Viridiplantae > Streptophyta > Magnoliopsida > Poales > Poaceae > Avena > Avena sativa. The sequence goes on from OV702283.1 coordinate 332,318,949, forward strand.
GTCCATCAGAATGGAGATTCTTCATGCGTTTTACGCTAATATGACCAAGACGGCAATGCCATAGGTACATGGTATTATCGTCATCATGCTTGCAACGCTTGGCATAAATGTTATGGATGTGTGTACTACCATCAAGATCTAGTAAGAATAAACCTTTGCATACATGCGCATGAACATAAAAGACATCATTCATATAAATAGAACAACCACTTGTTCCAGATTTAAACGAATAATGATCTTGCAATAAGCAAGATCCACTCACAATATTCATGCTCAAGGTGGGTACAAAGTAGCACTTATTCAAAACTAAAATTAATCCTGAAGGCAGGCGTAGAGACAGGTCGCCGATGGCCTTGACATCGACCTTTGATCCGTTGCCGACGCGCATCGTCAATTCGTCCTTCCTAGGCACCGCTTATTCCGTACCTCCTGCTGGAAGTTACAAATATGAGCAACAGAACCGGTATTAAATACCGAGGTGTTGCTCCTGGTGCTTGTAAGGAACACATCAATAACATGTATATCACATATACCTTTATCTTTTGCGGCAAACTTGTTGACTTTCTTGTCCTCGAGGTACTTAGGTCAGTTGCGCTTCTAGTGCCTGTCTCCCTTGCAGTAGTAGAACATGACGCTGGGCTTTGGCTTTGGGACATTAGGGGAACGAGCAACTTGCTTGCCATCCCTCTTAGGCCTCTTGGACTTACTATATGCCGGCTTCTTCAATTTAGTGGTCTTATTGACCATCAACACCATGTGCTCCTTCTTGATTTCCACCTCAGCAATCTTGAGCATGGCGAACAACTCGGCAAGGGTCTTAACCATCACTTGCATGTTGTAGTTCATCATGAAAGCTTTGTAGCTAGGGGAAACGAGTGCAACACCCTATCAATCGCAAGCTCCTCCAGGATTTTGCAATCTAGGGTGTTCAAGCGTTGAACGTAGCCAGACATTTTGACTACATGCTCGCTCACACTGGTATGCTCTTCCATCCTGGCAGATAAGAAGATCTCAGAAGCTTCATACCTCTCTGCCCGAGCCTGTGGAGCAAAGATGGCTTTAAGATCCTTAAGGATCGCCAATGCAGCCATCTTCTCAAAACGATTTTGAAGCTTCGGCTCCATGGAATAGAGCATTCCACTCTGGAAGAGGGAGGAATCATCCGCCTTGGACTTCCAGACATTCTTTTCATCCTCGATGGTGGTATCTGCGGGCTTGGCGGACAGCTCTGCCTCTAAGACATAGATGAGCTTGTGGGGGGTCAGGAAGATTCTGAGGGTGCGGTGCCAGGCGGTGAAGTTGGACCCATCAGTTTTCAGCTTGTCCTTCTCTAGTAATGAGCTAAGGTTGAAGGTGTGTAGGCGAGACATCTACAATGGATTTCCAAAGAGTTTATACCATGTTCATAATATTTTGAGCTCAAGTTTTAAGTTTACTCTTAAACTAAAATTAACAAGGTTCCCACTGAAAACGAACATCCCTCCATTCATTTTAGTGATAACATGATCCCTTGTCACTATATCACCCCTGATCATCACGATCAATGACATAGCACCAAAGGTAGGCATTCTGAATGTTAATCACATCCCCATGTGATTCATGCTCGACCTTTCGGTCTCTTGTGTTCCGAGGCCATGTCTGTACATGCTAGGCTCGCCAACTCAAACTTTTGTGTATTACTATATAACCTTTCTTACACCCACTGCATGCGAACGTGGGTATGTGATGACTCCTTGATGGCGCCAGAGAACTTGGTGCTTGACGTGGAGTCTGTTGGGAACTCCAAGAGAAAGCTATGAAGCAGCACAACAGCAAGTTTTCCCTTAGTAAGAAAGTGAGGTTATCGAACCAGTAGGAGGAAGGAAACGTCACACAGGTGTTACAAGCAACGCGGAGACCTGCACAACACAAACTCAAGACTTTGCCCCAACTAACAGTGAGGTTGTCAATCTCATCGGTTGTTGTAACAAAGGATTAAATGTATGGTGTGGAAGGTAATGGTGGTTTGCAGCAAGTAAACAAGTAACAGTGGAAGATGTATCAATGGTAAAGATTGGACCGGGGTCCATAGTTCACTAGAGGTGCTCTCCTTAGATAAACAACATGGCATGAAGGGTAAAAAAATTACAGCAGGCCAATTGACAGGAACTGAGCAAGGCATAACAATGCAATACCAGACAAAAAGATCCTATGAGATTCGATTGGGCAATACAACAATATACATATATCGCCATCCAAATGCATCTATGACTATAAGTCCACCTTCATGTTATCATCCGAACCCCCTCCAGTATTAAGTTGCAAGCAACAGACAACTGCTTTAAGCAAAGTGTGTAAGGTAAACGATCCACTTGTTCTATGAACAAGAGACCGTTGTTTTATCTCTAGTGGCAATAACACATCTACAACCGAAGATATTTCGGTCACTTCCCTTGGAAACTAGAGGCATGAACCCACTATCGAGCATAAATACCCCCTCTTGGAGTCACTAGCAACTACTTGGCCAAGATAGCTACTAACAACCCATGGAAGGTCGCAAGATCCTCCAAGACATCCATGCCGGTGACTGCGGCCACCATGCTGACGCTAGGTCCCTAGTCGCCAAGGCCATGCGAAACAGCTTCTACTAGCTCACCGCACATGCCGACGCGGTCGACATCGTCCAACGCTGCGTCGGGTGCCAGAAGTACGACAACCAGACTCACGTCCCAAGCTCGGCGCTCAAGACCATCCCTATCACCTGGTCATTCGCCATGTGTGGCATGGACATGGTAGGCCCCTTCAAAAAGGCCCCCTCCGGCTTCACCCACCTCCTAGTCGCAGTCGATAAATTCACAAAGTGGGTGGAGGCCAATCCAGTCCACAAATGCGATGGGAAGACCGCCACCAAGTTCTTACGTGATCTCATCCATCGCTACGGGTTCCCGCACAACATCATAACGGACAACGGCACCAACTTCGCCAAAGGATCCATGGTCGAATTCTGCGAGGAGCACAACATACGACTCGACCTCGCCTCAGTCACCCACCCGGAGTCCAACGGCCAGGCGGAACGCGCCAACCAGAGCATCCTCCATGGCCTGAAGCCGCGACTGCAAGTCCCCCTCGAGCAAACTCCAGAGTTCTAGGTCGAAGAGATCCCCTCTGTCATCTGGGGCATCCGCACCTCCATCAATAGGTCGACTGGGTTCACCCCCTTCTTCATGGTGTACAGCACCGAAGCCTTCATGCCGACCAATCTCGAGCATGACTGCCTAGGGTGGTCAACTACGCGGAGGCCGACAACGAGCTCGCATGCTAGGACGGGGTCGACCAGCTCGACAAAGCACGCGACCTAGCTCGCTCCCTCGCCGCCATCTACCAGCAAGGACTTCGCTGCTACCACAGCCGGCGAGTCTGGACTCGCACCTTCCAGGAAAGCGACCTGGTCCTGCGACTGATCCAGGACAAGAAGGGCATGCACAAGCTCTCTCCCCCTTGGGAGGGACCATTCGCCATCGGACGAGTCCTGGGCAACTACGCCTACTACATCATCGACGTCCGAGGCGACGGACAACTCGGCGTCAAGCGGCCATGGAATGTAAATCTCCTACGGAAGTTATCCTCCTAGAACTCCAAACATTTACCCCCATCGACTATGAAATAAAGAGGATCGATTCGCACAAATCGTGTCCACTCTCCATACCTTGTGCCACTCGCACTCGTAATAACAGCGCTACGCTACTCGCGGAAGTCAACCCTTGGTCATGCGACCAGCACGGCCAAGTAGTGCGATACGAGGGCACCAAAAAATTTTGGGCCTTGTATCGTGCACGAAAAACGCCAACCCGGAGCCCCATCGGAGTCGCCTCGCTCGACTGGCTTTCCGAGCCAAGACGACCACATTCGCTTCCAACAGCGACCCAGTCCTTCACATCCTTGGCGCAACGACTCGAACGGCTAAGTACCACGCTCGGGGACTGACTCCAGCCCAAACTCGAGCGACTAGGGAAAACGCCAAGTACGAGAGCACGTCCTGGACTCGCCATGCGACTGATCCTCCGGATCAGGTGGAGCGACGCTCTTAACACAACGCGCTTCGTCCTCACCTACCTTGGGCATGCGACTATAAAGGCTAAGTACCACGCTCGGGGACTCGGCCAACCGACCCCGTTTGCGCTCGGGAAAACGGCTAAGTATAGAGCACTCATTGGGGTTGCCATGCGACTGGCTTTTCAAGCCATGGCGAGTTGACCTCAACTGGCTATCAGTATAACAACATACATACACGTAAAAACGAGGTAAACCCCACAAAAAGGGCGGACGCGCTCAGGGACTCGCACAACCCACAATTAAATAACACTGACAAAAGAATTCATGCATTCCTTATGGCAGCAAAATTTGTTCGCTTACAAGGGAAGTTATATAGCCGTTAAAACTAACGCCACTCGGCAAACTAATTTACTCCATAGGCTTCGACGATGATGCGCCACCACTCCCGCGAACACGGATGAAGGGAACCCACAGATTCAATGGGTACGTCATCAGAGCGCCCGCCATGACCGCTCGGAACGGCTGCTCCACCTTGAAGTTGCGGCTCGCCAGCTCGAGGTCGTTCGGGGCAACGATTGTCTCCTGGTAAGGAAGAAGGTCACCCATCGCCAACACCCGGTCGGAGTAAACCGCAGACTGCTCGGTCAGCTTCAGCACATCGGAGATCTCGACCGCGCCCGTCGAAAAAGGGTACCCGTTGGTGACGTTGTCAAGGTCGAAGTCGTCGGGGAAGTGCGCGAGACCAACGCTCAGCGCAGTCGCATCACCACGACGGAAGGCCGAGCACGACATGAAATCAACAACCGCCGGGGCCTTCTCCAGGTAGCTCCAGACCTCGAGAAGGTCGCTGGGGATCACCTTCGTCGGCGAAATTTCTTGAAGGCACACGCGAATGCAAGTCGCTGATAGAGCGGTAGAATCCACCAGCATGGTGACACACTGCCGCGCATCATATGACTCTGCTTTGTCCTCGTCATCAAGAATCCTCCCTGCAAACCAGAAGGAGATTAAAATCAGAAACGCGCAAAAAAGTAAAGACGACCCACGCGCTCGGGGACTCGCAAGACCAACCACACGAAAATCAGAGAAGATCACCAATCAGGGGGCGACAGAGCCCCGTGATGAAATCCTGCAGATTCGAGAGATCATTCTGCATCCTAGAAACGAGCATATCCGACAACTTCTACTCATCAGCAGCGGCAGCGACAGACACCTTTGACCGTTCATCTGCTGAGGTCGCCTCCGCCTTCGTGGCTTTGAGTTTTCGCTCGAGCTCGGCCATGCACTTCTTCGTGGCGCTCAAAGATGTCTGGGCAGCCGTCAACTCGCTGGCGGGGACCATACCCTCGCGACCTTTTCCACCGCGGCCGCTTAACCCTCTGCGTCAATAGAATTATGAGTACAACATAAGGAAAATACATCCCCGACAACAAGCAAAGAAAACTCTTACCAGCAGTCGCTCGAAGCTGCTCGTTCGCCCCTTGCGCGGAGCGGAGTTCCTTTTCTAGATGCTCCTTGGCGGCCAATCGCTCCGCCGACTCGCGCTGCAGACCCTGCACAACCACGATAAAATCGGCGAAGAAATTTCTAAGTGCCTAGCCGCTGAAATTCAGCGACTAGCCACTCGGGGACTGGACAGCGAAAAAATTCTTAAGTGCCTAGCCGCTGAAATTCAGTGACTAGCCACTCGGGGACTGGACAACGAAAAAATTCCTAAGTGCCTAGCCGCTGAAATTCAGCGACTAGCCACTCAGGGACTGGACAACAAAAACAATAAGGATTCGATCGCTGGAATTCAGCGACCAGATCCTTGGGGACCGGACATACCTGGATCGCTGCACCCAGCATATTGTGGAGCTCGACTGCGTCCACCGACGGGAGCAAAACAGGTGTGCACCCGCGACGCTGCTCGACCTCCGCCGACTGCGCTGAAGCACTCGCCATGGAGGCCCTCGCCACAAAGCGAGGGAAAGTGGACACCGCTGCCCCTGCGGCACTCATCGTTGGGACCGTTGCCCCAACTGGTGCTGTAGGCTCCACCTACAGTGACTCCGCGTCCACTGCGGCCTTCATGACCGCATTCGCTCCAATCGGAGCCTCGCTCGTGGCACCGACCGGCTCGTCCGATATTGTGATGACCTCGTCGCCCTTTTCCCTCTTCGCGACCTCAACGGGCGCCTCGACCTCGTTGCTCTTCCTCTTCTTCGAGGGGTCGACTTGCGCACCCGCGGAACCCAATGGGACCTTAGCCACCGAGGGGTGACCTATTTTCTTCACACCAGTCCTGCAACACAACGTCGTCAACAAGCTCGTTGGCCAAACATAAATCATTTGCTCAAATAAATAATCTGAAGGATACTCACTTGGCGACTGGGATAGAGCAAAGGCCGGTGCGAATGCTCGCCGGCTTCTCCAACTTCGGCCCGTCTCAAACACGCTCTGGCCCAAGACACTAAGGGCTTGTTCGAGGATGAGGCCGTGACAAGAGGATCCGCGGGAATCGCCGCAGGCGCTTCTTCTGGTGGAAGAGCACCCACGGATGGAGCAGCCCCGAGCCCGGTGACTGTGGTGAAGGGCGGTGGCAGCGACACCAACGACACTTCATCCTCCAGCACGGTCGTGTCGGCTGCCGCAGTCGCCCGCCCCGGCATGCTGGCCCCAGCCTTGTCGGCCGCGCTGGTAGCTTCGGAGATACTCGCGGACCGAGGCGGTGACACTGTCTTGACTGACTTCTTCTTCTTCTGCAGCGACAACTTCTTCGACGGCATGGCCACGCGCCGCGAAGTGTGCTTGGGGACCTCGTCATCGCCCCCGTCGTGAGCCTCGAGGCTCCTGCTGGCCTCGATCTCGCGTTGTCGCTGCCCACGGGTCTTACGGGCCATGGGTGTGGCGACCTACACGGCCTCGTCGTCATCTTGATCGTCGTCGTCATTGTCATCGTCATCGTCGCCTCTGACGATGCCCTTGTCGGACGAGGACTCGCTCTCGTCCTCAACAGACTCGTTCGAGTTTTTGTCATCAGCAGGTGGAAGCCAACCTTCCACCACTTGGAACAACTGCAAAGATAAACACGATTAGTAAAAACCGTGACTGCATATCTACGACTGCGAAATGTACAAGGAAGTGAGAACTTACTGGCGGAGCATTGCGCTTCGCGGTGTATGGGGCAACCCCGGCCTTCGTGTCGAGGTATTCCGTGTCAGTGATTTTCTTCAGGGCCAAGGTGTATTCGTTGAGCTTCCACTCGGCGGTGGAAGAATTCATCGGGTCGTCCTTACCCGTGTACTCGTACATCCTGTGGGCGCAGTCGGCTAGAGGCACCAACCGCCGCCCGAACCAGCAGTTGTAGAGGTTAATGGTATGGATGCCCTTTTTCTTCAAGTTGCGGATCTTCAGCAGCATTTCGTCGACCACCATCCGCTGGTCGTGCGGGATCTTGGAGAATTGAAGCCGACGCGGCTCGGGCCGGTCGGTGGAATACATCGGAAGCGCGACCTCGTCATCTGGTCACGTAGAACCAATGTTTTTTCCACTCGTTCGCCTCCTTCTTCCGTAGCATCAGGTCGAAGAAGGAGGCCTTTGACTTCAGTTGGAAGGTGAGGCTGCCCGCAGCTAGCATCGGGCCGCCTGTTTCCTCGCATATGATCCTCCCGTGGAACAGATCTTGCCACAGGGGTAAGTATGGTCGACAACCTAGGTAGCACTCACAAAACGCCACGAAGATGGCGAGTTGCTCAATGCTGTGTGGCCCTAGGTCTGACGGCTGGATGCTGTAGTATGCGCAGAAGCGGCGAAAGAAGATGGAGGTGGGGAATCCGTGCCCACTCTCCAGGTGGCTGGTGAAGCAGATAAATTCTCCCTTGCGTGGATTTGGCACCACCTCTCCGGCCGCGGGGATGCGCCATCTCCCGGCACGGAGGATCCCCGCATCCTCGAACGATTTCAGCAGCACCTTCATGCATTTGGATCTCCCCCATGGTTATGTCGAGGGTGCCATCAGTCAGAGGATCTAGGGTTACGTAATCGCTCTGGGTCGCTCTGATCGCTACGAAGGAATGGAAGACTGGGAGATGCGCGGGATCGGAGGAAATGTGGGGAATGATCGCTCTTCGCCTATCACTCTCCTTTTATAGCGGTTGCAACCCGCCATTTTCCGGGAGCCATTACCGCGCGGTAATTACGCCGATATTACCGTTGGATTACCCAACGGCTAGTTTGACCAACGTTGACAGTCCAACTTTGTTTACTCGACTCGCCAACTACAGCGATTTGACTACTCGCCGACCTGATCGCCATAGCAGCAATTCGACTGTTCGCCGACCTGATCGCCTTAGCTGCGATCCGATTATTCGTTGACCCATTCGCCGTGCTGCGACTTGACTGGTCGCTGTTATTCCGACTAAGTTAACAAGTTCCCTCTTTCATTCAGGGAGTCCACCGCCGATTCGACTGGGCGTCCAAATTGGACCCGCATACTCCGACTGCCAAAGAACACCTATGACGAATCAACGACGACCTCGGGGACTACTGATGGGGATATGCCAAGTGGGGTATAATCAGCAGGACGTTTCCTACTGGCCCATGCTGCCAGCGATTGGGCCTGCAGGACGGCGACTGGATCAAGACCCAACAAGGAGCCAGACGACTGGAAGCTGAAGGCCCAGAAGCGTAGCTAGGCCCAGTCGGATTAGGTCAAACACCCTCCGAATCCTTAACTAATTTGGTTGTAGATCTATAAACCCTAGAGAGGCGAGTCTATATAAACCTCCCTAGGGTACGCAGAGAGGAGACGTTCCATCATACACCCCATGCGACTCGCCGCCTAGTCGTCGAGCTCGCCCTTGTACACTCTCATCAATACAATCTAGCAGGAGTAGGTCTTTACCCTCCAAGAGCCGAACCTGGGTAAAACCCTGTGTATCCGCCCTCATCTCGCACCGCATATGGCTAGCCGCCCTTGCCCCTCGTTCTACTACTCGTTGCCGATTGCAGCATCTGTCGTGTCCATTCCCACGACAATTAGGCATGGCTTAGGCTAGCGACCCAGGCGTTTCTCTAACACAAAATACATACTCCATGGACTTACAAGTTCTCTCTTTATTTCACACCGGTGACATCCATAGACAAAATATCATCATATCAATTGAGTACAAAGTACAAGTGCAATGTTGAAAATGTTCCCCGTGATAGCACGGTTCTGCTAATTCCAACGTATAAGTGCAAGCATATACAACATAGATGACACAATGGTTCAAGTTTATTAGTGACAAAGAATGTAATGTGTGCCATCAAGTTTGTGAGGGCTTTAATCACTAAGTTTTCACATAACAAAATAGTTTTTAATTGGAAGATAGCTGAAAACAAGAATATACTTGGAATGGTGTAACACACCATGCATAGGAATTTATAGTGGACACTTTGGAATAACTTGGTTTCTTGGGAGTTGGAAGCATGAGTAGAGCTTACTCATACAAGTAGAGGCTAGCAAAAGATTGGGAGCGACCAACTAAGAGAGCAATAATTTCCATAATCATATAGAGCAACAAAGCATTACTAATCAAAGCATAGAGTGGTACTACAAGTCAAGGACTAAATGATCATAGAGGCTATGGTGACTTGTCATAGTCATAACATGGTGTGAGCATGTGCCAAGTCAACCCAAACAAAGCATCAAAGGAGAATACCACAATACTATGCTTTTGCATGCTAAAACAACGCATAATTTCTTCAAGGCACACTAAGTAATCCCAATTGTTTGGAACAAGACAAGCTACAACAATAATCACTAGAATAAGGTCAAAACAACACCTATCATGTTATGCTAAAGTCTAAGTCATAGTCAATGCAAGCTCCTCTTGCACTTTCAAGCAGGAACTTCCTACTCCTTTTCAACACCAAGCAACTTATTTGCAAACAACACAGTGAGAACGGGGGTCCAAACTACTTTGTTCAAGCAAACAAAACAAAATAAGCAAACGAAACGAAAACTAAGACGCTCCAAGAACAACACAATAGTGCATGAAACAATAAAAACAAAGTGTCTAGATAGACCTGAGCTTTTTTATTGATGAAGAAGGGGATGCCTTGGGCATCCCCAAGCTTTGACGCTTGTACCTCTTGGATATTTCTTGGGGTGACACTGGGGTGGCATACCCAAGCTTGAGATTTTGTCCATTCTTCATCTCATTACACCATTTTCTCTCTACACCTGGATTTTTTTCCTTCATACAAAACTCCACACAATCTTCATTAGAAAGATTAGCGTATTCAAAAGATAATAGACCTTTAGGCAAAGCTTTCGAACAACAATACTTTTCACTAAGAACACAAGCTACAGTAGTAACTTCTTCAAAAAGCTCAATTCCCCAAAAGAGGACACAAAAAGGAATCAATAAGAAGCGAATGCAAATAATGGCAAAAATCTATCAAAACAGACTAGCAGGTAGAAACCGATTTTTTCGAACATCTTATGTTGCTAAAATCAAAAAGTGTTGAACTAATGAAAGTTAGCTAACATACTGGGGGATTGATTTGTAAATTTTAAGCTCAATCTGAGTTACCGAGACTCCTCACGAATGTTTTTGGTGGAGGACAGAAATCTGTTTTGGGACAGCAACTACCGAAATGTTACTTCCCTCTCATTAGAGGTCATTCTTGGCACAAAGCAAACAAAAAGGATAAGAAGAGGTCATGACTGAAGTAATAACTTCCAAGACTCAAGGAAACTCTTGGGTTATCTCCCAACAAGTACTTTTCTTTAACGCCTTTAAGTTAGGCACAAGAAGCAAGAAGAATCAAGTATTTTCAAATAAAGAAGCATTAACATCAAACCTTGCTTTCAAAGGAGGAGCAAAAAGAAACTTCTCTCTCCTCATAGGGAAGTGTTCAATACCTTTCTTAAATGTAAAATAATGTTTAATGGTGCCTTGTAACATCCCAGCATTAGAGCTTAGAAATAAGCTAAACACAAATGTGTGCATTGCATTCATGCATAGAAAATCTGAATAATTTTCGCGCCTTTGAACAAAACTTGTCAAAGTGATTGAAGCTTCTCTCAACTTGATGGAATTTAAGTATATCCTCAAGTTGACTGCGATAAGTTTCAATATGACCTTTGCTAAAACCTTATTTTGAGTAAACATGATTTGATCTAAGGGTAGATCAAATATAATAAAACTAAACCGTCAACACATGGCTTAATGACTAATAGTTGATCCTTAATAAATCACATCATAGTATTCATTACATAACTCATGTATACCAAGTTTAAAATACGACTCAAGTAACAATAATTTATTAACTAAATCTTTACTTATCTATTCTCATGTATTTATACCATGAGTATCATGGTAATACCTAACCTTAACTCTTTAGTGAGATTGAGTAGGAAAGAAATCAAGTCAAGATCATTCACCACATATCTTTCTTTCCATAAGAATCTTTATCATCTCTATAGAACCTTATTCTAATATCCATTGTTCATCAATGTTGAGTAATTAACTATTGACTTATCAATTCTTGATCTATCAACTCATGTTCTTATCATAACATTCACTTTAAATCCTTTAGAGAAGGAAGTAAGAAGAGGTAAGTAGTAATGCTATATTTAAATATCATCTATAGAATGGGAGAGTTGGGAGAGAATAAAATGAATGTGACAATTTATGGAGTTAACTCCCTCCTGAAATGATAGAAGAGTTATATGGAATTTATATTTGTATGGTAACAAAGAAGATTACAAGGATGAATATTGAAGATAGTTACCAAGGAATAATCCTATTGGATTAAGTAGGTTTAGTCAATGAGTAATATATTCTATTTAGTTAGAGGTACCGAGCAGATAATTACAATACAACTGTAATGTTGTATTGATGAAGCCTTGGTTAGCCAACTGGAAACCTAAACCATAAAGGATGAAAGGATTATAATGATCATGCTTTAGTCACCAAGATTGAATGCTTATATCATGTATAAGTGACATTGGTGGATAGAACATGATTGAACCCTAATATAGATATGTCATTCTAGGTTAGCCATGATAAGTCACCATGATATAATGTGAAGTTTGAATATAAGATACTAGAGTGAAGTAAATATAAGATAGTTTGATTAATATGATGTTAGAGCAACATAGGATTAATATTTTCCTCTTTGTAAATACTAAGCACTTGAGGTGAAGTAGGATTTGATGTATACATCTATTGAAGTAATGTTGGTGATGGATTATAACGGAATAGTATGAATGGAGTTAACTCTAACCATCTATTGGATTGGAGATTATTAGTAGTAGAATAGTTTCATAACCAAGTATAGATATGAGAAGATTATGAAAAGCTTTAGTGTCAAGCTTATTGAATTTTTAAATGGATTTAAAAGAATAAAAGGTGGATAAGGATATTCTTGTGCACTAAAGCTCATGATGTTAACACATGATGATGGATATAAAGAAGTAGAAGAGCTAGGAAAGGAATTCCTTAATCAGAAGTCCAGAATTATGAAGTATGGAAGATAGGAATTTTTGGTAAACACTCAACTTTAAATCATTAACCAAACATAATATCCATTTCATATAATTGATCTATCATCTTATTTCTACAATGCTTTATAGGAATATTTTCCTATAGCAAATCACTTAAGCACATTTTTGACATTTCCAATTATCATAACCATATGTGCTTAGGAGTTATCTTTATCAGTTTTTTTCCATAAGACATTCAAGAAAATAACTTTCTATTTTAAAGGGTGATACCATTAAAGATCACAAACATAAAGAAAATATGTTTAGCCATTAATCTTTACTCACATCAACAAGAGAATATAAGTATTATTAAGAACCCTAAACCCTAGGGTAAGCATTTATAATTTCAAATCCTAATTACTATGTTAGGTATAATATAATACATTGTTCAAAAATAGGCCGAATCAGCGATTAATAGGCCGTTTAATCTCTACTAGGGACCTGACCGTGTCGATTACCACTAATCATTTGTGTTAATCGTTTAGCCCGATTAATAGCTCTGACACTCTGATTACTAGGTATGTTCCCGATTAACAACTACACTTGGTCAAAAAAGTTGCAAAATTATCAACACGTATCGCCCATCCATACGCTAGCCTGCCCCAATTAAGTAGTTTTTTCGAATATCCCGCTCGATTTCTGCCATCACCAGCTAGTTCCTTGTCGTTGTCGACCAGTTCCTCTTAGTTGCCGATCAGACCTCAGATACAAGAGCTCGAGCGCCTTGAGGATCTCATCCAGGAGCTCGAGGCTGCCTTCAATAGGGTAGATGGTTGAGGTGCAATAGGAGTCATATGTGTTTTAGGTGCTAATTTTTGTAGGTTGCACCGATTAAATCAGTTAATCTTCTGAATTCTGATTAGTCGCTACTCCCAAGGCAACCGAGCAATTAACGATTACCGATTTCCTTACCATTGATATAATATATACCCTGGTATTTCCTAGATTTATGGGAATAATATTAATCATATTAATTCCTTAGAATATCATGCATCCAATAATGATAAAGGATCACCATATTTATATTTCCCTCCAAACTATAAATTAACTAGAACTAAGTTATATAAATAAATAAGGAAATATCATTTAATAAATCCATGGTTTATTATGGAAACAAAATTAATAACAAAGTCTATTACCAAATATTAGAAGGATCTATATAAATAAAATAAATAAATATAACATTATATAATTAAAGTTCACAAATTGATTCTAAATAACCTTATTATTGCTGCAAGTATTCATCAAATAAAATTTTATAAAGAAATTCCAAACAAATCTGTATTATACAAATCTGAAAAACAAAACAGAATATAGAAACAATGGGAACAAGGAAAAACAATAAGAGAGCAGCATCTGGCCTGCGGCCCATTTTCCTTCCTCGCTTTCTTTCGCTCCTGCGCGCCACACCGCGGCCCACTTGGCCCAATCAGCCCATACCGGTTTGCCCCCTGTCACCCCTTCGTCATCCTCACGCAGGCAAGCAGCTGCGTGGTCGGTGCCGATAGCGTTCACCGTTGCTGCTGTGATCCCCGCCACTGCCGAGGTCGCCTGCGAGGATAAGAACCCCATGTCTACGCCCTTATCCTCCTATATCTCCCTATGCCCATATATTCCTCTATGAAGCTCTCTTTCTCAATTCCTTCTCTGTCCCGAAACCTAGTTTCGACCTCGCCAGAGTTGTCGTCGTTTCCGAGCTCCCCTTGAACCACTGAGCCCACCGTTGAGATCCACTTGATTGTCTGGTTCGATTTCCCCATGAAATACAAGCCGAAGAAGCTCTAATCGTGCCAATCATCACCTCCATCTCCATCGATTCGACCTCCTCCGGTCACGCTAACCCCTCCACTTCAACGCTGGTGAGTTGCTGATGCTCGGGCACGTCTCTAACTTCTCGATTGTTTCTGGAATCATCACCACCACGATCATCAGTACCTGCCGCCGTAGCACCTCGTCGTCGGTCATCCTCCGGTGACCATATACTATCGACGCCCCTACCATTCGCTTCCCCGTAGTGCACTGGTTCGAACCAAAGTCATCACATTCGCTAGAAGTCACCAGATCATCGCCCTCGTTCGTCGTCTGAGTGTCACTGGAGAGGTGACGTCGGGCTCACGTCGAGTCAAACAATCAACTGCTTTAACCTAGTCTTTGTCCATGTGGCATGTGACATGGCTCAGGGCCCATTTGTCATTGCCTGTGAGTAAGAATAAGCTCAGTAACAAAAATATTAACTAAGAGGGGGCATGCCATGTGGCATGTGACCCACCAGTCAGTGACTAGGCCTAGGGTAGTATCGGTGCAAAAAGTATTTACCATTTAGAATTTAATTAGAAAATAATTTAGAAAAAGAATAATCTTGTAAGTTTAATATCTTTTGTTTTATAATTCAGAAAAAATATGTTTAATATAAGAATTTTTTTAGAAAAATAAAATCTACAACTTAAAATTATTATCAAACATTACTTTGTTAATTATTTAAATCATTATTATTTAATTAAGATTTTATAAGTAATAATACTTTGATAATTCATATTTAATATTGGTAAAAGATAAAAATATAAATAAAATACCCAAAATCTTAGAAAAATAAGAACTATAATTTAAAACTATAATCATGCATTATCATTTCACTTAGTTAAATATTTGTTATTTATTAAGTAATTATAAAGTAATAAATCTTATAAAAATCATATCTTATTATTTATAAATCACAAAAATAAATGTAATATACGAAAATGATCACAAAAATAATACCTACATGTTAAAAATATAATATTCCATTTTTTAGGTAAATAAAAATTAAACCACTTAATAACTTGAATTCAAACCTATTTTCTTAGTTGATAATTCATATAAGGGTAAATAAAATTTGCTAATATTTCCAAATCAACCAATTGAGCTAATAAATAATATTAGCCTTAAATATTTATAATATAAAGTCAAAATGATTAAACACATTTTAAATACAATTTTATTGAATTAGCATTCAACCATAAGTGTAGAATATTTTCTAAAAAGATCCTTATCCAATATAAAATCTTCAAGAATAATTTGTGACTAAATAAAATGTTTTCCATTACTTCAACCACAAGTTTATCAACCTACTAAAATACTATAGCAAATTCATAAGTAGTTAAGTAGTATTATTGCTTTGATTACAAATCCTAACCACACCTTTATGAGGAGATAAAAGTTTCTATTCCATTATAAAATTAGGAAACCACTACTCAAATAAAAGTAATAGCATTCCTAGTTAACTTTAAAGAAACCTTATGAAGTGAACAAAGTAATTATCATAAGCAGTACATCTCAAGTCCAAACTATTTAAGAAAGCACTAACAACATCGACCACATTTGATTAACCACAAAGATTGTTTAAACTATAGAAAAGAAATCTTTTCTTCAAATGTTATTCTTTTTGACACTTCAAACAACAAGTCTTACAATAATATCTCCAAACACTTAACAACTAAACTCAAAGACTTTCATCATAGTCAACATATGACAATTAATCATAATCACATTGCTTTAAACTTTACTTGTATATCAGGATTATTAATACTTAAGTTCCTTATAAATACTAATACTTGTAAAGTAAGATTTGAAGATAAGGCAATTATTATATAAGTAATCTTTGAATAGCATTCCACAATTTTGTATCTTATTGTTGTATGATATTATAATCACATATTGTTTCACACACACTCACAAGCCCTAATTAGAAGCACAAGTGTGAAACTTATCTAAAAGGACAACACATTCTAAAGAAACCATTTCTAGTATCCAAACCCTAGATCAATGCTTATTCCGGGGATTCGAGTTTACTAAATTGCATTACATTACTTATGCATAATAGCATCTTTCTTCTTTAAACATTAGTCCTTCTGGACCAATGATGCTGATTTCAGATATTGGATCTTACATTGTCTTGAAGACCGTGAGTGCATAATCTTGCAATCACAAAAGGCAAGTTCACACTTGTTCATGTCCTTTGATTATTTTCTGTAAAGTATTTTGCAAATCCAGTGTTGTCATCACTTGCATTTGAAAAAGGTCAAAAAACACTATTTTCATAATAATATGATTATAGGTTATTTACCATGAGGTAATAACCTACTATGAAAGTTCCGGTGGTAAAGGAACATATTATCTAGGACTTAACCACCAATGTCGCTAGTGATCCTTGCGTCGTATATCACGCGTTAACCATGAGATTTGGAACGGGATGGAGAAGTCAGCTATATCATTTTCCTCTCGTATGGAGGCAAGACGACCTTAACGTGACGTTGTGATTCCTTGTGTGGATCCAACATATGGGTGGGCACTTTTGGTGTCTAGATTATCTATGAGTGGTTTTTAGTGGTATAGTCCATTTGATATGGCACTTGCCAGGGCATCACCAGTTCATAGAGTATTTGGGAACTCATCAGGGTTTTAGCCTGTCCGGAAGGGGGCTTAACGGAGGTGAGACAACCCCAAAGGATCGTGCAGACATATGGGTTTGCGGAGAGGGCAGTGATTGGCTTGGATCTTAGTATGGGCCTCATACCAAGGAAGTATGAACGAGTTGGCCGCTCGGATGTGCAACAAAGCTAAGATCTCTCATGGGTAAAGTAACGCACCTCTGCAGAGTGTAAGAACTGTAACTTGTTACTCCCTGTTCTAGGAAGGAGCTGCAAACGCGGCGGGAAAGGAACTCCATGAAAGTTCTGGTAAACCCGTGAAGGCTGACGGACATAGATTTTTAGAATAAAAGCAACCTTTGAAGAAATGCTTACGAAAACTTGCATTGCCTACGACCTACGGTCTGTGGCTATAGATATAGTGCATCAAACACTCCTTTTCTAGTGAACTTGCTGAGTACGCTCATACTCAACGTATCTTCTTAACCCTTGCTAGATTCTGAAGCCATTAAGCGGATGCCTACATTAACTCATGCTCAAGAGAATCGTCATCAACAGCCCAAGCTCTTCAATGAAGTCAAGGAAGTCAACATACACATCAACTAAAGAGAAGACGAAGTTACTGAGTAGATAGGAATATAATCTCTAGCCATAGAACCTATTTCTATAGAGTATTGCAATAGCAGCAATGCAATCAAAATAGTTAGATGCTAATATTATTAGCATGATATTTATGAGTTGAATATTTCTGATTCTTCTTTGTAAGAAGTTTATTTCTCTCTCTTTAACCTAGAGTGTTCTCTGGATCTTTTGTAAAGAGTCGAGTTGTAACCTATAGTCATGTCTTGGACCTGCTGTGTTTCTGTTGTACCACTCTGAGAGATGTAATACTAGTGAACGGTGTTTCATTGGTGTTATGTCAACGACTATAGTGTACTACATCATGCAGTGGTATGCTGGGTCACCGCATGCCTTCTTTCATATCAATGATGGCACCAATAGTTCTAAGAAAAGGTCTTCCCAAGGTAATAGGACAAGAAGCATTGTATTCAACATCCAAAACATAGAAATCAACAGGGACATAAGCATTGTAAACCATAATGTGAACATCATTAATACTCCCCATGAGTTTCTTTTTAGCATTATCATTGAGTGGGACATCCAAATAACAATCTTCCAAAGGTGGCAAATCAAGCATTTCATAAATATTCCTAGGCATAATAGAGACACTAGAACCAATATCACATGAAGCTTTGAGATCAAAGTCATTCACTTGCACATTAATAATGGGTTCCCAACTATCTTCTACTATCCTAGGAATAGAAGCTTTGTGTTTTAGCTTCTCTTCCGTAATTTTCACAAGAGCATCTGTAATATGTTTAGTGAAAGCAACATGCATATCTCTAGCATCAGGACTTCTAGCAAGCTTTTGCAAGAAAAGAATCACTTCAGAAATATTGCAACCATCTATATCAAATTCAAACTTAGCATCACTAGTGGTAGGCTCAATAGGCTTAGGCATAGTAGGAGTAGGAATAGGGACTACTTGTGGTTTAGTGGTGATGGTGCACACACTATTGTTTCTATCAATTTTAGCCTCCCTTTCCCACTTAGCATGAAGTTGAGCTAACAGCCTAATAGTTTCATCAATAGTATCTTGTATGG
Organism: Avena sativa; assembly: GCA_916181665.1. Lineage (NCBI taxonomy): Eukaryota > Viridiplantae > Streptophyta > Magnoliopsida > Poales > Poaceae > Avena > Avena sativa. The sequence goes on from OV702283.1 coordinate 332,337,570, forward strand.
CATGAGAAGTAGCAAATGTGTTTTCCATAGTTTCAGGTTTAGCAGCCATTTTATTAACCAAGGAAGTTTGAGCTTCAGACAAAGAGGATATATCTTTCTCAGCACTCAAAATTTTTGACCGTAAACTAGGAATTTCTCTATTCAGATTCTCAAGCTGATGACTAATGTTTTTCAAGATAATAGATTGTTCCTACATAGTTTTAGTGAAAATCTTATTTTGCTCATATTGCATTTGCATAAAGTTTTTAGTGGATCTCTCAACTTCTAGAATCCTCTCTTCACTAGGCATTCCAGATCTACCCTGATAAGCATTTTCACTAGGAGGATAAGGTCTATAATTGTTACCACCAAAATTACTCCTATAAGCATTGTTGTTGAAATTGTTGTTTCTAATGAAGTTCACATCAACTTGCTCTTCTTGAGCAACCAAAGAGGCTAAGGGAACACTATTAGGATCTAGAGGAGCTTTCCCATTAACAAGCATAGCCATAATAACATCAATCTTATCACTCAAAGAGGAGGTTTCTTCAACAGAATTTACCTTCTTACCATGTGGAGCTCTCTCAGTGTGCCATTTAGAGTAATTAACCATCATATTGTCAAGGAGCTTTGTTGCAACACCCAAAGTGAGGCCCATGAAGGTACCTCCAGCAGCTGAATCCAACAGGTTTCTTGAGGAGAAGTTCAAACCTGCATAAAAAGTCCGGATAATCATCCAAGTAGTGAGTCCATGAGTGGGACAATTCTTAATCAAAGACTTCATTCTTTCCCAAGCTTGAGAACATGTTCATTATCAAGTTGTTTAAATTTCATAATGTCACTTCTCATAGATATAATCTTAGCAGGAGGATAGTATTTTCCAATAGAAGCATCTTTGCATTTAGTCCAAGAATCAATACTATTTCTAGGCAAGGATAGCAACCATTCTTTAGCTTTCCCTCTCAAGGAGAAAGGAAACAGCTTGATCTTAATAATATCTCCATATACATCATTATACTTCTGCATCTCACAAAGTTCAACAAAGTTATTGAGATGGGCAGCAGCATCATCAGAACTAACACCAGAAAATTGCTCTCTCATCACAAGATTCAACAAACATACTTAATTTCATAAAAGGTAGCATCACGAGTAGGTGGAGCAATAGGAGTGCTAAGGAAATCATTGTTGTTGGTGCTAGTGAAGTCACACAACTTGGTGTTCTCAGCGGAGTTCATTTTGGCAAAAGTGGAGCAAGCCAAAAACAGATGCAGCAGCAGAGCAGGATCTAATCTTTTTGTGTTTTTGATAAAAAAGCAAACCAAACTAAACTATTTTTTTGGAGTTTTTGAAAAGAGGCAAACAAAACCAAGCAAAATAAACTAAGCAAACTAAAAACAAAGTAAATAGAAAGGAAGTGGAGGACTCCCCTTGTGAAGACGTCCTTAGCCTCCCCGACAACGGCGCCAGAAAACTTGTTGATGACTCCTTGATGGCGCCAGAGAACTTGGTGCTTGACGTGGAGTCTGTTGGGAACCCCAAGAGCAAGGTGTGAAGCAGCACATCATCAAGTTTCCCGTCAGTAAGAAACCGAGGTTATCGAACCAGTAGGAGGAAGGAAACATCACATAGGTGTTGCAAGCAACACGGAGAACTACAGAATACAAACTCAAGACTTCGCCCCAACTAACAGTGAGGTTGTCAATCTCACCGGTTGCTGTAACAAAGGATTAAACGTATGGTGTGGAAGGTAATGGTGGTTTGCAGCAAGTAAACAAGTAATAGTGGAAGATGTATCAATGGCAAATATTAGACCGGGGTCCATAGTTCACTAGAGGTTCTCTCCATAGATAAACAACATGGCATGAAGGGTAAACAAATTACAGCAGGGCAAGTGACAGGAACTGAGCAAGGCATAACAATGCAATACCAGACAAAAAGATCCTATGAGATTCTATTGGGCAATACAAAAATATACATAGACCGCCATCCAACTGCATCTATGACTAGAATTCCACCTTCAGGTTTCATCCGAACCCCCTCTAGTATTAAGTTGCAAGCAATAAACAACTGCTTTAAGCAAAGTGTGTAAGGTAAACAATCCACTTGTTCTATGAACAAGAGATTGTTGTTTTCTCCCTAGTGGCAATAGAACATCTACAACCGAAGAGATTTCTGTCACTTCCCCTGGAAACTAGAGGCATGAACCCACTATCGAGTATAAATACCCCCTCTTGGAGTCACTAGCAACTACTAGGCCAAGATAGCTACTAACAACGGAGAGCATGCAAGATCACAAACAACACAAACATCATAGTATCAAATATACAAAATCATTAATCAATATGACATAGTAATCTCAATATCCATCGGATCCCTGCAAACACAACATGCATGATTACAAATAGATTAGATCTTGATCATGAACAGAGCTGACAAGATCTATACATGAAAGCACAAGGAGGAGATACAACCATCTAGCTACTACATTGTCAACACCTGGATTTTTAATCCCAGATGCCTGTTATGCCATACATCGCAATCCCAGGATTACCATTTTTGCGAGACATAACATAATTGGATACCATAGTACATCATCCATTACAAACGGTACATAAGTTCTTACACAAAAAGGGATCTCATGATCCAGTTCTTAATACAACTTCAGGCAGCGGAATACATAATAATAACGGTAGCGTTGGCGAAGCTCCATCTTCGGGGTCACAGGCAATGCTGACGATGGGAGATGATCCTAGTTGTCGTAACCTTCCTGGGGTCCATCCTCCAGGTACTCCTCTTCATAGTCTGGCCATGGGAATAGCCAGGGACAAAGCCATGAGTACTCCTTAAGTACTCGCAAACTAGTACTAATAGGTAAAGGGTTTTTTGGATAATAGGACACTAGGCTCTAGGGTTGTTTTGAAAAAGCCAGATTTATCTCTACGAAGTCCCAAAGCTAGTCACAATTTTATAACTCCTAAGTGGGATCTTGTAACTCATGTCACAACCCTGTTGTGGTCAAGTCAAAGTCTCAATTCATTTCACAGTTCATTTTGAAAAGTCTGACGGGGGAACAGTATGGCCACTCCAACTGTCCATAACCGTGGACGCGGCTATTCGAATAGTTTGACACTCTGCAGAGATTATACACTTTCACCACAACATTCGATACATCCGTCAGGAACAAATCCTGAATTCACCATACTCAGTATGCGGATAATCAATCCTAACCTTTCAATTGCACGCCCTAGTATAAGCACCTCTCCTGTGAGTCTGGCCTCCCAACCATGACCAACTATCATCTTGGGTACTGCACAGGTGGACAATCTTCACAAGGTAGCCTCAGCTCAGACCTTGTCCGTGAGGGAAATAATACTAAGGTATATAAGTTTCCAGTCAAGCCCTACCCAATCTTCGGGTATTGTGGTTGTACGATAAAATTGGAATGGTATCGCATCCCGACAACCATCAGTTTTGTAAAGGGCTAAGGCTCATGCCTCAACATTTTCATCACCAAAATCATCATTTTGTTCAGAAACACATGTCCAAAACATTTCAATAGAATGATCCATCATTCCAAGGGTTTCATAACCAGTTTTCCACCAAGTATTCCCATCTAAAAGTTGATCAAGTTTTATGCTTAGCACTAGCATCTATAAGTGGGGGTAAGTACTAATGAGGGGTGGTGGACTAGTGGAGTTTCAACTAAGTACAACCTTATGTCTTAGGCTGATATCAAGGTTTCTAACTTCGGCCAAATTTTATGCTCTTTATGCAACCTTCACATATCTTTCTAGTATCTACCAATCTCTTAAGTAAACTCTAAGTAAGAGCTTTGATAAAGAAATAAAGTAAGAAGCTTGCAAGTAAAACTAGGATTGGTTTATCAAGTGGGTATGATCACATATGCTTATGGCATATAGTAGGCAGGGTAACAAGTAAGGGTTTTGGCACCATATCCGTATAAGCTTGCTAAATTGCAAGGGTTAGCTTGCAAGGTTACTGGCTTGCACATTCACTAGTAGTATTAGGCTTGCATTAGTGTCAATATGAGCTTGCAAGTATTGGCTTGCATAGGTATAGTATCAGCTTGCCTTGTGCAGAGCAGTAGTTGAAGTTCTCCTCGGCTTCTTCTTCGTAGAATCCTCCTTCCTCCTCGTATCCTAGGCCGGTACTAGCGTCTATGAATAAATACGAGGTACACAATCACCAAGCAATACTTAAATACTTGCAATCATCACACAAAAGGGTCCTATAGATGATCTAGCATCATCTCTAACATTACAAGGTTAAGGCTTGGTTTAATTCTTTTTATTTTTAGAAAAGTAATTTCTACTCATTGAAAAACAACTTAAGATTTAATATTCCCCAAACCAAACATGGGATCATGTTGACACTTGTCATCACCACATATTTTAGTCCATGGGAATATGATTTAAAGTGGTGTCCCAATTTAATAAGGTTTTACCCTTTTATTTTAATTAAATAATGGGTCTAGAAATGCCTATGTAGCATTCTTTTATTACTTGAACATTATTTCTGTAAGTAAACCTATATATTTTTATATATTCTGAAAGGTATGGTTAAATGTGATTTTTGAGAGTTGTAATCAACTCAAAAGCTATTATGGTTTAAATTTGAAAAATGTTTGAATGCAGAAAAGCTTCTGCCTTGTTATTTTTACCAGGGGTGATCTATAGACCCAAATGACTTGAATCCAACGGGCTTGGATTCAGCATTCCTAGAACTTTCTAACAAAATTAGTTTCATTCAATTTGGTGCACTTAATCGATCTGGGTTGATTTTTGAAACTGGGTACAGAAGTGTGTTTGAAATAAAATGGAAAAGGTTTAATTCAAATAACTGGGCTGCGCGGGAAAAGTTAACGGGCCGGCTTGCTAAGCGTAGCGCTTCCGCGGGCTTCTTAAGTGGTTGTCCCCACACTTCAGTGAGACAGGGGGGTGCGAAGCGGTATGTGACGATGTGGGTTGTTCGATCTGATTCTAATCCAACGGCTGGGAGTCATCGTCGACGTTGAGCAACGCCGGGGAGATAGAAACCTAGCGCAGCCAGTGGGGGTTGCTGGGGGATCACCGGGGTGCAGGCGAGGGTCGGCGAGGCGGGCGAACGACGAAGTCGATGACGGCGAACTTGGGGGTGGTCGTGGCAGCTCCTGGGGTGGACAAAATCAATGGCCCCCTTCTTCTCTAGAGGCGACGGGATCCGGTGAAATTCCGGCGATGCGCTGCTCGCCTTGCTCCGGGACTGAGGTGGGGTGGTTCTGGGTGAGAGAGGAGTCGAATGGTGTGAAGAATTCGAGCGGGGGAGTCCTCTATTTATAGTCTCGACGGTGAGACCGAACGACATGGGCGGGCGACGGTGGCGACATCTCTACGGGCTGCTAGAGGCATGGCCGGCGGTGGCGATCGCTTGGTGGTCTCTTGGCGATGCTCTACGGCTTTAATACGCTTGTAGGGGCGGTGCGGTTTGGTCTGGAACACGCGACGCTCTGCACGGCAGAGGCGGCGTCTTCGACGGCGAGTGGTGGCTGTGCGTCACGGGGCGGTGAACGGGGATGTCTGGCGGTCTCCTGGGTCGGTGGTGATCGTGTATGCACGCGGCAAGGGCGGCACGCGGTCTGTGGGCTTCGGTCGAGGGTGGCGCTCTGGCGCATGCTCGGCATGGTCACTGGCGGTCTAGGCGCGGTCCGTGCGTGTGGTCCAGTGGATGGCAGGGTTCGAGCGCTGGACATGGAGTGGCGGTGGACGGTGGTCTGCCTCCCAGACATGTTGTTTTGGCGTGGTGCTTGCTCTAGCTAGCTAGCCATTGTCAGCTGGCAAGGTGGTGCTCGGGTTGGCATGGCATGGAGCAAAGGGTAGGGGCTAGGGTTGGTCCAAGCACTGGTTGGCACTGGGGGAGACAAGGGTGATCAATGGTGAACATTGCTTAGCCCAATTACTGCTCCAAACAGTGAAGTTAGGCCAGTTTGATTTGAATCTGCCAAGTGTTTGATGAAATGGCCGCAAGAATTCAAGTTTTGAATTTTGAAAAGATTTTTGGTGGGTGTGCTAGATTGGTGCTGGTGAGTCTGCAGATGCTTGGGTTTTGAAAGTTGAGCTTGTTTGAGTGGTTTTTGAAAAAGTGGGATCTTCCCATATGATAAGGATTCAATTTTGAATTGTCATTTAAACTATGCATTTAAAAGTTTCTGGATGATCACAAAGTGGGCCTTGATACCTTGTTATGAGTACATTCAAGGGGTGCAAAGATCCAGAGAAGTTTCTGTTAGGTTCTGAAAGTTTGAGGCAGCCAAAGTAGGCATGGGAGTTAAATTGGTCAAAATGACCATTCCCTTATTTTATGTGTTTTGATTTACTTGTCTTTATGAAAAGTTTAGGAAATGTTTATTTCACCTAAGCATCCATTTACAATCAATGGAACACATAAACAAGGTGGTTCAAAAGAATTCAAAATGAAATGCATACACATATGCATGCTTTCAAAATTTTATTTAGAAAAGTTTTTGTTAACCCTAATTTTGATGCTTAGAGTTTGATGATCCAAGTTCAGTATTTTTGGGATGTTACATACATGGACTCATAGTCCAAGGTTGTAACATCCCAAAACTATTGTTCAAGATTATCAAATTCCAATCACCAAAATTTGGGTTAACAAAAACTTTTGTTAATTAAAATCATATGAATGCATGTGTGTATGTGATGAATGTATGAATGCATGATTGGACTTGTGTGATTGTTGTGAATAGAAAGGAATGGTTTAAATATGAAAACAACATCATCTAAATCATTTCCAAGCAGAATCAAATCAAGAGAAATTCAAAAATAAACAAAATAAGCAAATGGTCATTTTTGCCAATCTTGCTCACTAGGCCACTTTGAGTGTTTCTAGTCCAAGATTTCAAACAGAAACAATTCCATTTCTGTTCACCCCTTGCTAGACCAAGTAAAATTGAACCCAAGCCCACCTTTCAAAACCCCAGAAACATTTGGCAACTTGATTTAAATGACAACTCAAAATTGAATCTATATCATATGTGAAGATCACCAATTCTCAAAAACCAACCAAACCAGTGCACCTTGACCATTCCAACTAACCAGAGACTACTTAGTATGTGACTAGTACACCCACAAATTTTCATTCAAAAATTCAAATTCAAATATCTTTTGGCCATTTCATCGAACACCTTGCAAACACAAATCAAACAAATCACAAAACACTATAGTGAGCAGTGTTTTAGCCTAACTTGTTCCCTCTCTAGCTCACAACATGATCTTAGTAGATCATCTAGCTCAGTTAACAAGCTTTAGCTTACTGTGAGCTTGCCATTGCCATCAATGGTGAGCATGCCGAGCCCCAAATGGCTATCCCATTGTCGACAGCCAGCTAGGAGCAGCCCTAGCCTCGCCAACCTTGTTTGGGACACTGACCACCGTCCACCGCCACCCCATGTCCAATGCCAAAGCGCTGCCAGCCCCTGGACCACTTAGCCCAAGCGTGCCCAGCCTCTCTGCGAGCATGCCCAGAGCGTGCCAGAGCGCCGCACTCGACACGCAAGCACAGACTACGCGCCTCCCTCGTCGCTTGCGTGCGTGATCACCACCATCCCAGGAACCGCTGGGACATGCCTGTTCGTCGCTGCGCGACCAGGAGAGCCTGTGCGCCATTAAAATGTTCGTCGGACCCGCCCAGATCACCACAACGTTCCGACCGCCTTGTACCGCCCCACGCCTCGCGACCATGACGTTGAGCTTCGCCGGGGAACACAGCACCGTCCCTTACCGTCGCCCATGTCGTTGGCCCACTGTGCCGACGACCACGACGAGCTCCACCCGCGCCCTTTGGTCCCCTCGCTGCACTATAAATAGAGGCCACCCCCATTCGATTTCAGCACACCAACACACTCCCCTCTCTCTCAGAACCACCCCACCTCACCTCCGGAGCAAGGCGACCAGCAGGTCACCAGAATTTTGCCGGAGTCTGCCGCGGAGGAGGAAGAAAGGAGCCAACGATTGGAGCCGCCCCAAGAGAAACCACCAGTACTAGGAGGTTCGCCGTCGTCGACTTAGTCATTCGTCCCCATCGCCGACCCTCGCCTGAGCCCCGATGAGCCCCCATAGACCCCCACTGGCCGCGCTAGGGTTCTGTCTCGCCAGCGTAGCCCGATAGAGACGATAAGTCACAGCCGTTCGATTAGATGTTGATCGTGTGGTTTAGATTGCCCCGTACCCCTTCGCACCCCCTGTCTCACTGACTGGTGGGGAAATTCACTTAAACCTACCCGCGCGCTGTGTGCCGTGGGCCGTCCCAGGTAATTTCCCGCATGACCCAGTAGTTTGAATTTAGGTTTTTCCATTTAGTTTCTAACTTAGTTCTGTACCTTGATTCAAAAATCAACCCAGATCGATTCACTGAACCAAAATGCATGAAACTAATTTTGTTAGAAAGATACTGAAATTCTTAATCAAAACCCGTTGGATTCAAATCATTTGGAGTTGTAGATCACCCATAGTAAAAATAACAAGGCAGAAGCTTTTCTGCATTCAAACATTTTTCAAAATTCAACCACAAAAGCTTTTGAGTTGATTCCAACTCTAAAAAAATCACATTTAACCAGACCTTTCTGAATATATAAAAATATCTAGATTTACTTGTAGAAATAATGGACAAGTAATAAAAGAATGCCCCATAGGCATTTCTAGTCACTTTAATTAATTAAAATAAAAATATTAAACCTTATTAAATTGTGACACCACTTTAAATCACATTCCCAAGTACTGAAATATGTGGTGATGGCATGTGTCAACATGATCCCATGTTTTAGTTGGAGAATATTAAATCTTAAGTAGTTTTTCAATGAGTAGAAATTACTTTTCGAAAATAAAAGAAATAAAACTATTGCCTTAATCTTTGTGATGTTTGTGATGATGCTAGATCATCTAGTGAAAACCTTTGTGTGATAAATAGAACTAGTTAAGTATTGTTTGGTGATTGTGTACCTCATATTTATTTATAGACGCTAGTACCGGCCAAGGATACGAGGAGGAAGGAGGATACTATGAGGAAGAAGCAGAGGAGAACTTCAACCACTGCACTGCACAAGGCAAGCTAATAAGAAAGCTTCACAATACAAGTTAACTTTGCAAGTTAACCCTTGCAAGATAACTATGCCAAATAGATGCATTAGGCATATGTGATTATACCACCTTATGTTACCCAATCCTAGTTTTATTTGCAAGCTTAGTCTTTTATTTCTTGATCAAAGCTTTCTATTTAAGTTTACTTAGTGAATGGTAGATTCTAGAAAGACATTTTAAAGGTATCATAAAGAGCATAAAATTTGTCCTAAGTTAGATAAATCTTGATGTCATCCTGAGGCATGAGATTGAACTTAGATAAGGCACACTTGATTATTCCCCCTCATTAGTGTTTACCCCCAACTTTAGTGGCTAGTGCTAAGCATAAAACTTGATCACTTTAGATGGGAATACTTGGTGGAAATGATTATGAAAACCTTAGAATGATGAGTCATTCTACTGCAATGTTTTGACATGTGTTCTTGAACACCAGATGATTTTGATGATGAAAATGTTGAGGCATGAGCTTTAGCCCTTTATAAAACTGATGGTTGTCTGGATGCGATACCATTCCAATTTTACAGTACAACCACAATACCCGAAATTTGGGTAGGGCTTGATTGGAAGTTTATATACCTTACTATGGGTTCCCTTGCGGCCAAGGTTTGAGCTGTGGCTACCTTGTGAAGATTGTCCACCTGTGCAGTTCCCAAGATGACAGTCGGTCATGGTTGGGAGGCCAAACTCATAGGAGAGGTGCCTATACTAGGGCGTGTAATTGAAAGGTTAGGATTGATTATCCGCATACTGATTATGGTGAATTCTGGATTGTTCCTGATGGATGTATTGAATATTGTGGTGAAAGTGTACCACCTCTACAGAGTGTCAAACTATTCGAAGAGCCGCGTCCACGGTTATGGACAGTTGGAGTGGCCATACTGTTCCGTCGTCAGATGTTTTCAAATTGACTTGTGAAATGAATCATGACGTTGACTTGACCAAAACAAGGTTGTGATATGAAACTCAAGTTACCACTTAGGTGTTATAAAACTTTCAACTAGCTTTCTTTGCTTCTAAACTCAGTTAAGGTAAATCTGGCATTTTTGCAAAACAACCTAGAGCCTAGTACTTCCTACTCAAAACCCCTTCACTTGTTAGTATTAGTTTGCGAGTACTTAAAGAGTACTCATGGCTTTGTCCTTGGCTATTCCCGTGGCCAGACTATCAGGAAGACGGACCGCAGGAAGGTTACGACAACTAGGATCATCTCCCATCGTCAGCATTGCCTGTGACCATGAAGATGGAGTCTCGCCCACGCTACCGTTATTATTACCTTATTCCGCTGCTATGATTGTATTAAGACTGGATCATGTGATCCTTTATTTGTTGTAAGACCTTATGTATGGTTTGTAATGGATGATGTAGAGTGATATCCAATCTTTTATGTCTCATAAAAATGGTAATCCTGGGATTGCGATGTATGGCATAACAAGCATCTGGGATTAAAAATCCTGGTGTTGACAAAGGTGGAACTACTCACGCGTCATACCGGAGAAGAAGGTCTCTGGGATGATCTCCCCTCCGGTAGGGTGCCGAGAAGAACTTCAGATCCCCCTCGATCTAGGGACGATGGTGGTGGCGGCTACAGAAGGTTTCCTGGAGTTTTGATTGGGTGCCTAGGGTTTCTTCATCGCGGGCTTCTTATAGGCGAAGAGGCGAGGCTGGGAGGCGGCTAGGGGCCCCACACCCTACCCAGGCGCGAGGTGGGCCCACACGCACCTAGGGGGGTCTGTCCGCCCTGGTTTGCCTCTCCATCTCGTCTTCTGGCTTCGTGTCCCCCACGGTAAAATATTGACTTTGGCTTTTGTCCCGTCCAATTCCGAGAATACTGATTTTCTGCCTTTCTGGAATCAAAAACAGAAGAAAATAGGCAACTGGCACTGTGGCAACTTGTTAATAGGTTAGTTCCATAAAAGATATAAAAACACCTCAAAGTGTAGACAAAACAAAGCAAAGTAGATACAAAATAAGCATGGAGCATCAAAAATTATAGATATGTTTCTGGCGTATCAATATGTCTGACACCCGATCGTCACAGCCTGCCTCATACCAAAAAACATTCTTGATGGTGAACACACAAGAGGAACACTATCATTGGAGTTGCGAGGGATCATCCTATTTATATACCATCATATTACTATGCCAAACAAGATGTGCAAACAAATACTTCAAAAGTATGGTGTCATGACATGGTTACACCACCTTGATCTCCATTGAGAGCTCCAATGGAAAAGCGTTTCATAAACTTACCATTACCATGTCATGACACACGCCCCTGCAAAACAAAGTTAGACGCCTCTACTTTATTCTTTGCAAGTTTTATGCGACTTTAGGGCTTTCATGGCAGAACCCCTTCCCACCTATGAACATCGAGCCACAACGTTGATTCAATTATTGCCTCTTCGATCCCTTTACAGGGCCCTACAGTGTAAAAGTCATATCCACTATTGAAAGAGAGACAGACACCTGCCAGCCAATTATACGGAACAAGATGTATGTCGTGCGTGGAACCAATCTCGCGTAAGCTTACACGTAAGGTTGGTCCGGGCCGCTTCAACAATCAATCTCATGATATAACAAGAACATGAAAGAGGGTCACAACCAGTGGATCAACGACCACATATTTATATATGTTCTATCTGTACGACATGTCTACCCATAGATCTGGCTCTGATACCACTGTTGGGGTTCGGTGCAAAAAATCAAAAAAAATTGCTAGCTACACAAACATGACAACCAAGATTTATTCTATATAGACATAAGTAATGGAGAAGGAGGACGGTATTCATACCCTTCAAGATCGTGGCACACCTTACGCAAGTAGGCATATAGCGATGAAGAAAAACGGCCCAAGTGTTGTGCCGCAAAGCTCTACACATGTCCGGTGTACGGACGTCTCCCGGGCTCCGATCCAGCCGAGTAGCAGAAGAAGATGGAAGCCATATTGTCCTGCGCACGACGTTAGTGTGGAGGTGGAGATCTAATCCCAATAGTTAGATCCAATATAATGGAGAGAGCTCTAGGGTTTATAGGGAGAGGAGATAACTTGTTGTTGTGGTGCAAATAGAGGGGAGGGGGATCCTCTATTTATAGGTGGGAGGGGAGGGTCAAACCCTAGGTCAAGGGGGTTGGTGATGACCCACAAGTATAGGGGGTGTATCGTAGTACTTTCGATAAATAGGAGTGTCGATCCCAACGAGGAGCAGAAGGTGTTGACTAGTGGTATGGAGCAGGAAATCTCTATAAATACTTAACAAACGGATTTTTAGGGTTTTATGATAAAGAAACAAAACAAAGTCCAAGTAATAAAGACAAAGAACAACTGCAGCAAGTGGCCCAATCCTTTCTTAGCAAAGGACATGCCGGTGGAAATACCTATAAGGACCAAACTTTCTCGAGGACACATGGGAATTTTGTCAAGTGCTTTCGCTTCAAATAGCTAAGTACTCTTCTTTGGTGTTGTAAGTGTTGTGTGGGTGAACCTGTGCTAATGTACCAACCTTACTTGGACTAATACATACTTGTGATTAAACCACTTTAAAGAATCCGCAACTACAGGAAATTAATTAAGATATAAACCTAACCACAACCTTAAACTCTGAGATCCTACGCTCCCTTGTGCAAAGGTGTCCTAATGGGGGTTTAGGTTTCTGTCACTCCGGCAACCCCACAATTAGTAGCCAAATACACAATGCATTCCCCTAGGCCCATAAATGGTGAAGTATCATCTAGTAGATGTTCACATGACACCACTAGAAGAATAGCACCACAACTTAAATACTAAACCATTGAATAATAACTCAACACAAATCCACTACTAACAACATGACTTCTCCCATGTCCTCAAGAACTAGACGAACTATCACAAGACATCATATGGATCAAGATCAAAGATGATATGGTGATGGATAACAATCTGAACATAAACAATAATCCAATGGTTCCACTCACAAGCATCAACTACAATAGTAATTAACACCGGGAAAGTTTCTCCTAAGAACCAAAGAAATATCCAACACAATTGTTACAACGGGATGGAGTGGTGATGATGGTGCTGGTGGAGATGATGGTGTGGATGATGATGATGATCCCGATGAAGACTAGCTTGACGATGGTGTTGATGGCGACGATCTCCCCTCTTCGGGAAGGAATTTCCCTGGCAGAAATTTATCTGCCAGAGAGATCGTTCTCTCTCGGTGTTTCCCGCCCCGCAGAGGCGGCAGAAATCTATCTGTGGTCGCCCGCTAGTGTTAGGGTTCCGTGAGGAATATATAGGCGAGAGGGCGGAGTCGGAGGCCGAGCAGGTGGGCCTGTCACATCCCAAGATTTTCCAAATCTTGTAATGTGAAAATAAATGAATAAAATAAATCTTTGTTTGATTTTCAAGGCCAGAAGAAACTTTTGAATTTAATTGGAACTTCAAACCAATTTGAATCAAATAAATTCCTAAAGGGATTTATAAGGTTAAACATTTATAAAGGAAATTAAAATGTTTTGGAATTACTATTTTGGATCTTTTAATAAAAGATTTGGTTTTCAAAAGAAAAGGTGGATTCATAAATAAAGATTATTTTATAAAGCCAAATTAAACCTTGGCCAAGCTTTGGAATTAAAATATTTTGTTTTGGATAAAAATAGCAAAGGTTTATTTAAATAAATTAATAAGGATTTAATATCCAATTTTATTTAAATAAAAGGTTTTACCATTTCAAATGAAACATCAAACTTATTAAATTATTTTAAATAAGTTTTCCAAATATTTTATATTTCCAAATAAAACCTACTGATTTGGTTTTGAAAATATTTATTTTTCAAATAAAGATTTTAAATAAAACAAACCTATTAATAAACCATGGTCTTTTTTTAATGGTTGGAACCTAAAAAGGTTCAAAATATTATTTCATTTTGGACTTTGGTTTATGTGTTAAACAGAACCAAATTCAAATGAAAAGTTTGATGATTGTTTGATTTGTTTTGTTTGTTTGATTTGTTGTTTGGTTTTCAAAACAGAAAATGAGAACAGAAAAGGAAAAACATTGTGAAAGAAAAAAATAGAAACTGGACCAGCCCAGCCTGCCAATCCCACTAAAGCCCAGAAACAGCCCAACTATTCCTCCCCGAGGAAAAACGATTCGCACGCAGTATCAAACCCATAGAGAGAATGACTGGTGGACCTCCCCCTCATTTCTTTTCTCACTGCCAGGTAGACCCCACTCCCCATGTTCATCGTCCACACCCGCGCGACCTGTTCTTCCTCCCTCGTCGCTGTTTCCTGCAGTGATTCCGCGCCTTAATTCGTCTTAACGCGACCACCGTTACTTGCTTGGATCACGCAGGCTTAAATGCCCATGCCTCCTCTACATTTCCCCTCTGACACCCCGCGCTGGCACGCCCCCAGACCTCCCCAATTTCCTCCCCGAGCACCCTCTGCTCCGACGAGGTTCGGTGTCGATTCCGGCCAAGTATCACCACCCCTTGCCTCCCTAACCTCGCACCCAGACTCACCACTTCTTGGCGCATCTCCCAGTACCTTTCGTTCGACCGCGGGCGCCCCAGAGCATCGGCTACGTCAAGCTTCCGAACGCCGCCGCGTCTGCAACCTCTCCGACGACCTCCCCCGGTAAGCACTGACCGCCCCGCGTCTTCTCGATCACGCAAACATCCTTGCCTTGGTCTTGCGCGCCTAACCATGCCCCTGTCTTGCCTTAGGGCGATCTACAACGTCGCCTTCGACCGTGGACAGAGCCGTCTGACGCCGTTGCAAACTCCGGTGAGCGATTCCACCTGACCCCGTGCGCCCCTTGCCACGACGAACACACGCCGAGCATCACCACGTCCTCGCGACCTCGGTGAGCCTACTTCCTTCCTCTCTCGCTTCCTGTTCTCGCCGTTGCGCCGTAGCTAGAGCACTGCCGCCGCGCGCCACCGTTGAGCGCCGCCAGTTCTTTGCCAGGCAGTAGCAACCGTTCGATTTAGATCGGAGAGACGAGATTAGATCACTTAAACTCGAAAGGGTACGCAGCCAGTGCCGTGCGATGCAACTTGATCTAACGGCCTGCAGCCCGCGATCCACCCGAACCGGTACTGTCCAGTTAAAACACGACGCGTGGCCAGATAGGTTTAAAACAGAAGTTTGAAATCTGATTAAGTTGTGAATTTCAAACCCTTGTAACTTTGGATTCACACGTCCAAAAATTACAAATTTTATGTCGTTGGATTCAGGAGAGCAAGACCTAGCCAACCAAACCCTTGGTTTAGCAAATAGTATCTGTTAGTTTGCTTGTTTCTGCAGGTTCTTTTGTGTGCTTGTTTAGATTAGAAAAATTGTTTAAAAATGATTTTTGGATTAAAACTTTTGCAAAATGGTTTGTTGTGACCTTACTGACCCTAGGAACCAACCCATGATTTGGAAAATGGATTTGGAAAAGTTTAGAATGGATTAATTGGTTTATTCCATTTCTAGCTAAATAAAACTATTATTGTGTTTATGAAAAAGATTTTGAGTAAAAGCTTTGGAGAAAATGATTTGGACCAAACCTACTGACCCAAAACACCAAGTTTTGCAATAGCAACTCATTTGGTGAAAAACATAAAGATTTGCTTTGATAAAAACATTTTTCACCACATAAAATGATGAATGGATTTTAAAATGGTTTTGAGATAAAACCCTTTTGCATTTGACTTTTCCATTTTGGTGAATGATCAATTTGGAACTTACAAAGTTTAGAAGCATAGTGGAGACCATCTTTGCAAATAGAACCATCTTTTGCATGCTTACATGCATGACTTAGATCTTAGATCCCATTGTTTTATGTGTGTGAAATGTTTGATTGATTATTTGGAATGCTAGTTGATTGGTGTTTGCTTGAATGATTGTAGTGAAATTAGCAAGGTGTGAGACTAGCAAGATCAAGGAGTGAACCATCATTCCCTACCAAAAAGGCAAGTTACACTAGCATACAAAAGTCCTACTATTTTCATTATACTTAGTGGATTTTGAAACATGCATGAAAATGATTTATACTTATGCTATGCTAAATCCTAATAGGATACCCTATACATTCCTTAGAAAGAACTTAGTAGTTGTACATGCTTAGCCATGCTATAATTTGAAAAGAGATACATGTTGAGATTTTACAAAGGTTGAAAAAAGGACTTGTGTTTTACATAATAAAACAAAGACTCAATGAACTACCTAGGTGGAGGATACTTTAAGTTTTGGAGAGGGTGGCAACAAAAGGAACCATGTCTATGGGAATCACTTTGTGTTGTGCTCCAAAAGAAAACCACCTAGGAAACTTAGAGATTGAACATGTTTCTCCAATTGTGGCTTTCGTGTGCAACCACATGCTATTATGGCTCTGGCTTAGTCAACTACATTGGGAAGACCCATGCACTGTCTTCAGTTAAATGGACATGGGGATCTGGAATGCTTCATGGGTGCTGAAGGCAAGCTAGCAATGGTGTATGGGAGGACCCTTTGGAAAGACTTCGTCACATTCTCAATCTGCCAGTACTCCATCTTGGTGAGCACTAATCCAGTAGGCCACTGGTGGCAAAAGGATGGGATTGTGACATGTGGGTAAAGTGTACTCCTTCTGCAGAAGATAATAAAATCTAAGTACTTAGCCGTGTCCCCGGTTATGGACAATACTGAGCAACTAAAGTTTGAACTATGGGAGATCTCGACATTCTAATTTCTAAAATAAAACTTTTAAAAGACTTGATGCACTTGGGGTTACCAAGGAGCTCAAGAGACTTTGACAAAACTTGATGTACTTGGGGTTACCAAGGAACTCAAGGGATTTTGTTGAAAACATGAACACTTGGGGTTACCAAGGAACTCATGAGATTTTTTATAAAACTTGTTGCACTTGGGGTTACCAAGTAGCTCAAGGGATTTTGACAAGGACTTGAACACTTGAGTTTCTACCAAGGAGTTCAAGGAACTTGGAAAAGAGATTTGACAAAGGACCAAACCCATTTTGAAAAGATAGGATAAATATTGCTTTATGCAAATAAGCCTTAAACTCTACTTAGCCAAAATTGCATGTAATGATAGGATCCACTTATATTCTACAAAGTAGTGAAACTTTCCAATACAATTCAAATGTATTGACCCTTGTGGCTGTAACTTGTAATGTTGCAGGTTTGATTGTCTTTAGTGAAGATTGATTTATTAGGATTACAAAGCCTACAACCAACATCTGCCTGTGGCACTTTGAAGATGAAGGACCCCATGACTATAGTTATTCCGCTGCAATGTAATGTAATAGCCAAATGAGCTATGTATGATGTAATAAAATTATGTTATTCCTGGTTATAAAGTCATATTATGACCTTTGTTTCTTGATATTACATCTAAACTGTGGATGCTAGCTATTGATCCAGGGACTAGCATTGTAAACACAGGGGGCTCTATCTTATTAAAGATTGGAACCTCTAAAATCTAAGTACTTAGCCGTGTCCCCGGTTGTGGACAATACTGAGCAACTAAAGTTTGAACTATGGGAGATCTCGACATTCTAATTTCTAAAAGAAAACTTTTAAAAGACTTGATGCACTTGGGGTTACCAAGGAGCTCAAGAGACTTTGACAAAACTTGATGTACTTGGGGTTACCAAGGAACTCAAGAGATTTTGTTGAAAACATGAACACTTGGGGTTACCAAGGAACTCATGAGATTTTTTATAAAACTTGTTGCACTTGGGGTTACCAAGTAGCTCAAGGGATTTTGACAAGGACTTGAACACTTGAGTTTCTACCAAGGAGTTCAAGGAACTTGGAAAAGAGATTTGACAAAGGACCAAACCCATTTTGAAAAGATAGGATAAATATTGCTTTATGCAAATAAGCCTTAAACTCTACTTAGCCAAAATTGCATGTAATGATAGGATCCACTTATATTCTACAAAGTAGTGAAACTTGCCAATACAATTCAAATGTATTGACCCTTCTGGCTGTAACTTGTAATGTTGCAGGTTTGATTGTCTTTAGTGAAGATTGATTGATTAGGATTACAAAGCCTACAACCAACATCTGCCTATGGCACTTTGAAGATGAAGGACCCCATGACTATAGTTATTCCGCTGCAATGTAATGTAATAGCCAAATGATCTATGTATGATGTAATAAAATTATGTTATTCCTAGTTATGAAGTCATATTATGACCTTTGTTTCTTGATATTACATCTAAACTGTGGATGCTAGCTATTGATCCAGGGACTAGCATTGTAAACACAGAGGGATCTATCTTATTAAAGATTGGAACCTCTACATATGGTATCAGAGCAATGTGTTGCCCGTAGGATTTGTAAACCCTAGGATTAGACAAAAACCCTTAGAAAAATAGGAGTTGTATTTTGATCCAAAAACTTATTTACAAAAACACTTGTAAACTCTTTTCTCAACCATTTTGGTTTCAACTCTACTTATCTTCTACTTCGACTTGATGGAAAAACCTACCCCATGGCCAAAGACTACACCATGTGCAAAGGATAACTTCAACTTCTTCAACTCTAATGACTTCAACTTCTTCAACTCTAATGACTTCAACATCTTCAGCATATTCACCAAGGACTTCCAACTTGGATACCACCAAGGACTACAAGTGAGACAAGAAAATCTTGCTCAAGATTTAGAGACTGAGGGTATGTAAAAGTTAGAAGGAACCTACATCATTTGAAGTCTTGTGACCAAGAGTTTTCTCAAGGAGACCATGATCCCAAGTAAGAAGAAGCAACCAAGAATGATGGAAAGATCACAAGTGAACCATATAGATGGACCACCATATTTTAGTTAAGTCAAAACCACCAATTTATGTGGTGTAACAAAAATATTTTGTTGACTAAGTATGTGCTTGAACCTTGTTTGAGTGAAATGTTTGATTTGTGATTGCATGCACATTGCTTGTGTGAATTGTGATGTGTGTGATTAGAATTGAGTCCTTAGAAATATCTTGCCTATTCTAATCTCCCTTCAACCCAAACAGATGACTACTCCAAAAGACTCGAAGGTTGATGACACCAACACCAACCAAGAGGACAGCATGAAAGAGCTCATAGCAACCCAGAACCAGTTAAACCAACTGACAGCTCAGTTCATAGCCAACTCTAGTGGAGAAGATCCAAAGCTACAAGGATTTTTGGAGGAACAAACCCAACTGATGCTTAAGATGACTAATCAAATGATCAACATGGAAGAAAGCTATCCCAAAAGAGTCTATGACAACAAGGATGACAGAAATATTATTCTAGATGGAGCACCAGCTTGCATTATTTGTGGAGACAAGGATCATACTTCCAAAGAGCATGAAGATCAATGCCCCAACTGTGAAGAGAAACATCCTGTTGGACAATGTCCCACCTCTCAAGCCACTTGTTATTTGTGTGAAGGAAACAGTCATGTTCCTATCCAATGCCCCATCTATGCCATTGTTGAGCAAAGGAAACAAGAAGGATCCAAGTCTACCGAGAAAGGAAAAGGACCACTTATACCTCCAAACAATACAACCCAATTCAAAGGATCAAAGAAACCCAAGAAGCAAAAGTTAGACAAAAGCCATGTGCAATGTCATCAGTGTAAGGAAATGGGACACTATTCTGGTGAATGCCCAAAGAACCCGAAGAATAAAGAGATTGGCCAAGTAGTGTGCAACAACTGCAGAGAGCTAGGCCATTATGTGGCAACTTGTCCACAAGAGCCACGCAAAGAACTCAAGGATATCCATTGTTTCAACTACAAGAATCCAGGACATTATGCAAGCAACTGTCCAGAAAAGATGAAGAACAAGTTGAACAAGCCTATGGAGAAACTCAACCTTGGCCCACGAGTCAAGTGTGGAAACCGAGGACACCATGCAAATGTTTGCCATGAGAAATTTTCCCTAGGATCCCAAGAAGGACAATATGTAATTTTGGTTTGAAAATTTTTAAGGGTGGTAGTACCCTAGTTGTTTTGAACCGGCTTGTAACCCTAGCCTTCCCAAATCTCGGGACGAGATTTATTTTAAGGGTGGTAGCCTGTCACATCCCAAGATTTTCCAAATCTTGTAATGTGAAAATAAATGAATAAAATAAAACTTTGTTTGGCTTTCAAGGCCAGAAGAAACTTTTGAATTTAATTGGAACTTCAAACCAATTTGAATCAAATAAATTCCTAAAGGGATTTATAAGGATAAACATTTATAAAGGAAATTAAAATGTTTTGGAATTACTATTTTGGATCTTTTAATAAAAGATTTGGTTTTCAAAAGAAAAGGTGGATTCATAAATAAAGATTATTTTATAAAGCCAAATTAAACCTTGGCCAAGCTTTGGAATTAAAACATTTTGTTTTGGATAAAAATAGCAAAGGTTTATTTAAATAAATTAATAAGGATTTAATATCCAATTTTATTTAAATAAAAGGTTTTACCATTTCAAATGAAACATCAAACTTATTAAATTATTTTAAATAAGTTTTCCAAATATTTTATATTTCCAAATAAAACCTACTGATTTGGTTTTGAAAATATTTAGTTTTCAAATAAAGATTTTAAATAAAACAAACCTATTAATAAACCATGGTCTTTTTTTAATGGTTGGAACCTAAAAAGGTTCAAAATATTATTTCATTTTGGACTTTGGTTTATGTGTTAAACAGAACCAAATTCAAATGAAAAGTTTGATGATTGTTTGATTTGTTTTGTTTGTTTGATTTGTTGTTTGGTTTTCAAAACAGAAAATGAGAACAGAAAAGGAAAAACATTGTGAAAGAAAAAAATAGAAACTGGACCAGCCCAGCCTGCCAATCCCACTAAAGCCCAGAAACAGCCCAGCTATTCCTCCCCGAGGAAAAACGATTCGCACGCAGTATCAAACCCACAGAGAGAATGACTGGTGGACCTCCCCCTCATTTCTTTTCTCACTGCCAGGTAGACCCCACTCCCCCTGTTCATCGTCCACACCCGCGCGACCTGTTCTTCCTCCCTCGTCGCTGTTTCCTGCAGTGATTCCGCGCCTTAATTCGTCTTAACGCGACCACCGTTACTTGCTTCGATCACGCAGGCTTAAACGCCCATGCCTCCTCTACATTTCCCCTCTGACACCCCGCGCTGGCACGCCCCCAGACCTCCCCAATTTCCTCCCCGAGCACCCTCTGCTCCGACGAGGTTCGGTGTCGATTCCGGCCAAGTATCACCCCCCCTTGCCTCCCTAACCTCGCACCCAGACTCACCACTTCTTGGCGCATATCCCAGTACCTTTCGTTCGACCGCGGGCGCCCCAGAGCATCGGCTACGTCAAGCTTCCGAACGCCGCCGCGTCTGCAACCTCTCTGACGACCTCCCCCGGTAAGCACTGACCGCCCCGCGTCTTCTCGATCACGCAAACATCCTTGCCTTGGTCTTGCGCGCCTAACCATGCCCCTATCTTGCCTTAGGGCGATCTACAACGTCGCCTTCGACCGTGGACAGAGCCGTCTGACGCCGTTGCAAACTCTGGTGAGCGATTCCACCTGACCCCGTGCGCCCCTTGCCACGACGAACACACGCCGAGCATCACCACGTCCTCGCGACCTCGGTGAGCCTACTTCCTTCCTCTCTCGCTTCCTGTTCTCGCCGTTGCGCCGTAGCCAGAGCACCGCCGCCGCGCGCCACCGTTGAGCGCCGCCAGTTCTTTGCCAGGCAGTAGCAACCGTTTGATTTAGATTGGAGAGACGAGATTAGATCACTTAAACTCGAAAGGGTACGCAGCCAGTGCCGTGCGATGCAACTTGATCTAACGGCCTGCAGCCCGCGATCCACCCGAACCGGTACTGTCCAGTTAAAACACGACGCGTGGCCAGATAGGTTTAAAACAGAAGTTTCAAATCTGATTAAGTTGTGAATTTCAAACCCTTGTAACTTTGGATTCACACGTCCAAAAATTACAAATTTTATGTCGTTGGATTCAGGAGAGCAAGACCTAGCCAACCAAACCCTTGGTTTAGCAAATAGTATCTGTTAGTTTGCTTGTTTCTGCAGGTTCTTTTGTGTGCTTGTTTAGATTAGAAAAATTGTTTAAAAATGATTTTTGGATTAAAACTTTTGCAAAATGGTTTGTTGTGACCTTACTGACCCTAGGAACCAACCCATGATTTGGAAAATGGATTTGGAAAAGTTTAGAATGGATTAATTGGTTTATTCCATTTCTAGCTAAATAAAACTATTGTTGTGTTTATGAAAAAGATTTTGAGTAAAAGCTTTGGAGAAAATGATTTGGACCAAACCTACTGACCCAAAACACCAAGTTTTGCAATAGCAACTCATTTGGTGAAAAACATAAAGATTTGCTTTGATAAAAACATTTTTCACCACATAAAATGATGAATGGATTTTAAAATGGTTTTGAGATAAAACCCTTTTGCATTTGACTTTTCCATTTTGGTGAATGATCAATTTGGAACTTACAAAGTTTAGAAGCATAGTGGAGACCATCTTTGCAAATAGAACCATCTTTTGCATGCTTACATGCATGACTTAGATCTTAGATCCCATTGTTTTATGTGTGTGAAATGTTTGATTGATTATTTGGAATGCTAGTTGATTGGTGTTTGCTTGAATGATTGTAGTGAAATTAGCAAGGTGTGAGACTAGCAAGATCAAGGAGTGAACCATCATTCCCTACCAAAAAGGCAAGTTACACTAGCATACAAAAGTCCTACTATTTTCATTATACTTAGTGGATTTTGAAACATGCATGAAAATGATTTATACTTATGCTATGCTAAATCCTAATAGGATACCCTATACATTCCTTAGAAAGAACTTAGTAGTTGTACATGCTTAGCCATGCTATAATTTGAAAAGAGATACATGTTGAGATTTTACAAAGGTTGAGAAAAGGACTTGTGTTTTACATAATAAAACAAAGACTCAATGAACTACCTAGGTGGAGGATACTTTAAGTTTTGGAGAGGGTGGCAACAAAAGGAACCATGTCTATGGGAATCACTTTGTGTTGTGCTCCAAAAGAAAACCACCTAGGAAACTTAGAGATTGAACATGTTTCTCCAATTGTGGCTTTCGTGTGCAACCACATGCTATTATGGCTCTGGCTTAGTCAACTACATTGGGAAGACCCATGCACTGTCTTCAGTTAAATGGACATGGGGATCTGGAATGCTTCATGGGTGCTGAAGGCAAGCTAGCAATGGTGTATGGGAGGACCCTTTGGAAAGACTTCGTCACATTCTCAATCTGCCAGTACTCCATCTTGGTGAGCACTAATCCAGTAGGCCACTGGTGGCAAAAGGATGGTATTGTGACATGTGGGTAAAGTGTACTCCTTCTGCAGAAGATAATAAAATCTAAGTACTTAGCCGTGTCCCCGGTTATGGACAATACTGAGCAACTAAAGTTTGAACTATGGGAGATCTCGACATTCTAATTTCTAAAAGAAAACTTTTAAAAGACTTGATGCACTTGGGGTTACCAAGGAGCTCAAGAGACTTTGACAAAAATTGATGTACTTGGGGTTACCAAGGAACTCAAGGGATTTTGTTGAAAACATGAACACTTGGGGTTACCAAGGAACTCATGAGATTTTTTATAAAACTTGTTGCACTTGGGGTTACCAAGTAGCTCAAGGGATTTTGACAAGGACTTGAACACTTGAGTTTCTACCAAGGAGTTCAAGGAACTTGGAAAAGAGATTTGACAAAGGACCAAACCCATTTTGAAAAGATAGGATAAATATTGCTTTATGCAAATAAGCCTTAAAATCTACTTAGCCAAAATTGCATGTAATGATAGGATCCACTTATATTCTACAAAGTAGTGAAACTTTCCAATACAATTCAAATGTATTGACCCTTGTGGCTGTAACTTGTAATGTTGCAGGTTTGATTGTCTTTAGTGAAGATTGATTGATTAGGATTACAAAGCCTACAACCAACATCTGCCTGTGGCACTTTGAAGATGAAGGACCCCATGACTATAGTTATTCCGCTGCAATGCAATGTAATAGCCAAATGAGCTATGTATGATGTAATAAAATTATGTTATTCCTGGTTATAAAGTCATATTATGACCTTTGTTTCTTGATATTACATCTAAACTGTGGATGCTAGCTATTGATCCAGGGACTAGCATTGTAAACACAGGGGGCTCTATCTTATTAAAGATTGGAACCTCTAAAATCTAAGTACTTAGCCGTGTCCCCGGTTATGGACAATACTGAGCAACTAAAGTTTGAACTATGGGAGATCTCGACATTCTAATTTCTAAAAGAAAACTTTTAAAAGACTTGATGCACTTGGGGTTACCAAGGAGCTCAAGAGACTTTGACAAAACCTGATGTACTTGGGGTTACCAAGGAACTCAAGAGATTTTGTTGAAAACATGAACACTTGGGGTTACCAAGGAACTCATGAGATTTTTTATAAAACTTGTTGCACTTGGGGTTACCAAGTAGCTCAAGGGATTTTGACAAGGACTTGAACACTTGAGTTTCTACCAAGGAGTTCAAGGAACTTGGAAAAGAGATTTGACAAAGGACCAAACCCATTTTGAAAAGATAGGATAAATATTGCTTTATGCAAATAAGCCTTAAACTCTACTTAGCCAAAATTGCATGTAATGATAGGATCCACTTATATTCTACAAAGTAGTGAAACTTGCCAATACAATTCAAATGTATTGACCCTTCTGGCTGTAACTTGTAATGTTGCAGGTTTGATTGTCTTTAGTGAAGATTGATTAATTAGGATTACAAAGCCTACAACCAACATCTGCCTGTGGCACTTTGAAGATGAAGGACCCCATGACTATAGTTATTCCGCTGCAATGTAATGTAATAGCCAAATGAGCTATGTATGATGTAATAAAATTATGTTATTCCTAGTTATGAAGTCATATTATGACCTTTGTTTCTTGATATTACATCTAAACTGTGGATGCTAGCTATTGATCCAGGGACTAGCATTGTAAACACAGAGGGATCTATCTTATTAAAGATTGGAACCTCTACATATGGTATCAGAGCAATGTGTTGCCTGTAGGATTTGTAAACCCTAGGATTGGACAAAAACCCTTAGAAAAATAGGAGTTGTATTTTGATCCAAAAACTTATTTACAAAAACACTTGTAAACTCTTTTCTCAACCATTTTGGTTTCAACTCTACTTATCTTCTACTTCGACTTGATGGAAAAACCTACCCCATGGCCAAAGACTACACCATGTGCAAAGGATAACTTCAACTTCTTCAACTCTAATGACTTCAACTTCTTCAACTCTAATGACTTCAACATCTTCAGCATATTCACCAAGGACTTCCAACTTGGATACCACCAAGGACTACAAGTGAGACAAGGAAATCTTGCTCAAGATTTAGAGACTGAGGGAATGTAAAAGTTAGAAGGAACCTACATCATTTGAAGTCTTGTGACCAAGAGTTTTCTCAAGGAGACCATGATCCCAAGTAAGAAGAAGCAACCAAGAATGATGGAAAGATCACAAGTGAACCATATAGATGGACCACCATATTTTAGTTAAGTCAAAACCACCAATTTATGTGGTGTAACAAAAATATTTTGTTGACTAAGTATGTGCTTGAACCTTGTTTGAGTGAAATGTTTGGTTTGTGATTGCATGCACATTGCTTGTGTGAATTGTGATGTGTGTGATTAGAATTGAGTCCTTAGAAATATCTTGCCTATTCTAATCTCCCTTCAACCCAAACAGATGACTACTCCAAAAGACTCCAAGGTTGATGACACCAACACCAACCAAGAGGACAGCATGAAAGAGCTCATAGCAACCCAGAACCAGTTAAACCAACTGACAGCTCAGTTCATAGCCAACTCTAGTGGAGAAGATCCAAAGCTACAAGGATTTTTGGAGGAACAAACCCAACTGATGCTTAAGATGACTAATCAAATGATCAACATGGAAGAAAGCTATCCCAAAAGAGTCTATGACAACAAGGATGACAGAAATATTATTCTAGATGGAGCACCAGCTTGCATTATTTGTGGAGACAAGGATCATACTTCCAAAGAGCATGAAGATCAATGCCCCAACTGTGAAGAGAAACATCCTGTTGGACAATGTCCCACCTCTCAAGCCACTTGTTATTTGTGTGAAGGAAACAGTCATGTTCCTATCCAATGCCCCATCTATGCCATTGTTGAACAAAGGAAACAAGAAGGATCCAAGTCTACCGAGAAAGGAAAAGGACCACTTATACCTCCAAACAAGACAACCCAATTCAAAGGATCAAAGAAACCCAAGAAGCAAAAGTTAGACAAAAGCCATGTGCAATGTCATCAGTGTAAGGAAATGGGACACTATTCTGGTGAATGCCCAAAGAACCCGAAGAATAAAGAGATTGGCCAAGTAGTGTGCAACAACTGCAGAGAGCTAGGCCATTATGTGGCAACTTGTCCACAAGAGCCACGCAAAGAACTCAAGGATATCCATTGTTTCAACTACAAGAATCCAGGACATTATGCAAGCAACTGTCCAGAAAAGATGAAGAACAAGTTGAACAAGCCTATGTAGAAACTCAACCTTGGCCCATGAGTCAAGTGTGGAAACCGAGGACACCATGCAAATGTTTGCCATGAGAAATTTTCCCCAGGATCCCAAGAAGGACAATATGTAATTTTGGTTTGAAAATTTTTAAGGGTGGTAGTACCCTAGTTGTTTTGAACCGGCTTGTAACCCTAGCCTTCCCAAATCTCGGGACGAGATTTATTTTAAGGGTGGTAGCCTGTCACATCCCAAGATTTTCCAAATCTTGTAATGTGAAAATAAATGAATAAAATAAAACTTTGTTTGGCTTTCAAGGCCAGAAGAAACTTTTGAATTTAATTGGAACTTCAAACCAATTTGAATCAAATAAATTCCTAAAGGGATTTATAAGGATAAACATTTATAAAGGAAATTAAAATGTTTTGGAATTACTATTTTGGATCTTTTAATAAAAGATTTGGTTTTCAAAAGAAAAGGTGGATTCATAAATAAAGATTATTTTATAAAGCCAAATTAAACCTTGGCCAAGCTCTGGAATTAAAACATTTTGTTTTGGATAAAAATAGCAAAGGTTTATTTAAATAAATTAATAAGGATTTAATATCCAATTTTATTTAAATAAAAGGTTTTACCATTTCAAATGAAACATCAAACTTATTAAATTATTTTAAATAAGTTTTCCAAATATTTTATATTTCCAAATAAAACCTACTGATTTGGTTTTGAAAATATTTAGTTTTCAAATAAAGATTTTAAATAAAACAAACCTATTAATAAACCATGGTCTTTTTTTTAATGGTTGGAACCTAAAAAGGTTCAAAATATTATTTCATTTTGGACTTTGGTTTATGTGTTAAACAGAACCAAATTCAAATGAAAATTTTGATGATTGTTTGATTTGTTTTGTTTGTTTGATTTGTTGTTTGGTTTTCAAAACAGAAAATGAGAACAGAAAAGGAAAAACATTGTGAAAGAAAAAAATAGAAACTGGACCAGCCCAGCCTGCCAAGCCCACTAAAGCCCAGAAACAGCCCAGCTATTCCTCCCCGAGGAAAAACGATTCGCACGCAGTATCAAACCCACAGAGAGAATGACTGGTGGACCTCCCCCTCATTTCTTTTCTCACTGCCAGGTAGACCCCACTCCCCCTGTTCATCGTCCACACCCGCGCGACCTGTTCTTCCTCCCTCGTCGCTGTTTCCTGCAGTGATTCCGCGCCTTAATTCGTCTTAACACGACCACCGTTACTTGCTTCGATCACGCAGGCTTAAACGCCCATGCCTCCTCTACATTTCCCCTCTGACACCCCGCGCTGGCACGCCCCCAGACCTCCCCAATTTCCTCCCCGAGCACCCTCTGCTCCGACGAGGTTCGGTGTCGATTCCGGCCAAGTATCACCACCCCTTGCCTCCCTAACCTCGCACCCAGACTCACCACTTCTTGGCGCATCTCCCAGTACCTTTCGTTCGACCGCGGGTGCCCCAGAGCATCGGCTACGTCAAGCTTCCGAACGCCGCCGCGTCTGCAACCTCTCCGACGACCTCCCCCGGTAAGCACTGACCGCCCCGCGTCTTCTCGATCACGCAAACATCCTTGCCTTGGTCTTGCGCGCCTAACCATGCCCCTGTCTTGCCTTAGGGCGATCTACAACGTCGCCTTCGACCGTGGACAGAGCCGTCTGACGCCGTTGCAAACTCCGGTGAGCGATTCCACCTGACCCCGTGCGCCCCTTGCCACGACGAACACACGCCGAGCATCACCACGTCCTCGCGACCTCGGTGAGCCTACTTCCTTCCTCTCTCGCTTCCTGTTCTCGCCGTTGCGCCGTAGCCAGAGCACCGCCGCCGCGCGCCACCGTTGAGCGCCGCCAGTTCTTTGCCAGGCAGTAGCAACCGTTCGATTTAGATCGGAGAGACGAGATTAGATCACTTAAACTCGAAAGGGTACGCAGCCAGTGCCGTGCGATGCAACTTGATCTAACGGCCTGCAGCCCGCGATCCACCCGAACCGGTACTGTCCAGTTAAAACACGACGCGTGGCCAGATAGGTTTAAAACAGAAGTTTGAAATCTGATTAAGTTGTGAATTTCAAACCCTTGTAACTTTGGATTCACACGTCCAAAAATTACAAATTTTATGTCGTTGGATTCAGGAGAGCAAGACCTAGCCAACCAAACCCTTGGTTTAGCAAATAGTATCTGTTAGTTTGCTTGTTTCTGCAGGTTCTTTTGTGTGCTTGTTTAGATTAGAAAAATTGTTTAAAAATGATTTTTGGATTAAAACTTTTGCAAAATGGTTTGTTGTGACCTTACTGACCCTAGGAACCAACCCATGATTTGGAAAATGGATTTGGAAAAGTTTAGAACGGATTAATTGGTTTATTCCATTTCTAGCTAAATAAAACTATTGTTGTGTTTATGAAAAAGATTTTGAGTAAAAGCTTTGGAGAAAATGATTTGGA
The DNA here is from genome assembly GCA_916181665.1 of Avena sativa. NCBI lineage: Eukaryota > Viridiplantae > Streptophyta > Magnoliopsida > Poales > Poaceae > Avena > Avena sativa. The sequence continues at coordinate 332,366,657 of OV702283.1, forward strand.
CCAAACCTACTGACCCAAAACACCAAGTTTTGCAATAGCAACTCATTTGGTGAAAAACATAAAGATTTGCTTTGATAAAAACATTTTTCACCACATAAAATGATGAATGGATTTTAAAATGGTTTTGAGATAAAACCCTTTTGCATTTGACTTTTCCATTTTGGTGAATGATCAATTTGGAACTTACAAAGTTTAGAAGCATAGTGGAGACCATCTTTGCAAATAGAACCATCTTTTGCATGCTTACATGCATGACTTAGATCTTAGATCCCATTGTTTTATGTGTGTGAAATGTTTGATTGATTATTTGGAATGCTAGTTGATTGGTGTTTGCTTGAATGATTGTAGTGAAATTAGCAAGGTGTGAGACTAGCAAGATCAAGGAGTGAACCATCATTCCCTACCAAAAAGGCAAGTTACACTAGCATACAAAAGTCCTACTATTTTCATTATACTTAGTGGATTTTGAAACATGCATGAAAATGATTTATACTTATGCTATGCTAAATCCTAATAGGATAACCTATACATTCCTTAGAAAGAACTTAGTAGTTGTACATGCTTAGCCATTCTATAATTTGAAAAGAGATACATGTTGAGATTTTACAAAGGTTGAGAAAAGGACTTGTGTTTTACATAATAAAACAAAGACTCAATGAACTACCTAGGTGGAGGATACTTTAAGTTTTGGAGAGGGTGGCAACAAAAGGAACCATGTCTATGGGAATCACTTTGTGTTGTGCTCCAAAAGAAAACCACCTAGGAAACTTAGAGATTGAACATGTTTCTCCAATTGTGGCTTTCGTGTGCAACCACATGCTATTATGGCTCTGGCTTAGTCAACTACATTGGGAAGACCCATGCACTGTCTTCAGTTAAATGGACATGGGGATCTGGAATGCTTCATGGGTGCTGAAGGCAAGCTAGCAATGGTGTATGGGAGGACCCTTTGGAAAGACTTTGTCACATTCTCAATCTGCCAGTACTCCATCTTGGTGAGCACTAATCCAGTAGGCCACTGGTGGCAAAAGGATGGGATTGTGACATGTGGGTAAAGTGTACTCCTTCTGCAGAAGATAATAAAATCTAAGTACTTAGCCGTGTCCCCGGTTATGGACAATACTGAGCAACTAAAGTTTGAACTATGGGAGATCTCGACATTCTAATTTCTAAAAGAAAACTTTTAAAAGACTTGATGCACTTGGGGTTACCAAGGAGCTCAAGAGACTTTGACAAAACTTGATGTACTTGGGGTTACCAAGGAACTCAAGGGATTTTGTTGAAAACATGAACACTTGGGGTTACCAAGGAACTCATGAGATTTTTTATAAAACTTGTTGCACTTGGGGTTACCAAGTAGCTCAAGGGATTTTTACAAGGACTTGAACACTTGAGTTTCTACCAAGGAGTTCAAGGAACTTGGAAAAGAGATTTGACAAAGGACCAAACCCATTTTGAAAAGATAGGATAAATATTGCTTTATGCAAATAAGCCTTAAACTCTACTTAGCCAAAATTGCATGTAATGATAGGATCCACTTATATTCTACAAAGTAGTGAAACTTTCCAATACAATTCAAATGTATTGACCCTTGTGGCTGTAACTTGTAATGTTGCAGGTTTGATTGTCTTTAGTGAAGATTGATTGATTAGGATTACAAAGCCTACAACCAACATCTGCCTGTGGCACTTTGAAGATGAAGGACCCCATGACTATAGTTATTCCGCTGCAATGTAATGTAATAGCCAAATGAGCTATGTATGATGTAATAAAATTATGTTATTCCTGGTTATAAAGTCATATTATGACCTTTGTTTCTTGATATTACATCTAAACTGTGGATGCTAGCTATTGATCCAGGGACTAGCATTGTAAACACAGGGGGCTCTATCTTATTAAAGATTGGAACCTCTAAAATCTAAGTACTTAGCCGTGTCCCCGGTTATGGACAATACTGAGAAACTAAAGTTTGAACTATGGGAGATCTCGACATTCTAATTTCTAAAAGAAAACTTTTAAAAGACTTGATGCACTTGGGGTTACCAAGGAGCTCAAGAGACTTTGACAAAACCTGATGTACTTGGGGTTACCAAGGAACTCAAGAGATTTTGTTGAAAACATGAACACTTGGGGTTACCAAGGAACTCATGAGATTTTTTATAAAACTTGTTGCACTTGGGGTTACCAAGTAGCTCAAGGGATTTTGACAAGGACTTGAACACTTGAGTTTCTACCAAGGAGTTCAAGGAACTTGGAAAAGAGATTTGACAAAGGACCAAACCCATTTTGAAAAGATAGGATAAATATTGCTTTATGCAAATAAGCCTTAAACTCTACTTAGCCAAAATTGCATGTAATGATAGGATCCACTTATATTCTACAAAGTAGTGAAACTTGCCAATACAATTCAAATGTATTGACCCTTCTGGCTGTAACTTGTAATGTTGCAGGTTTGATTGTCTTTAGTGAAGATTGATTGATTAGGATTACAAAGCCTACAACCAACATCTGCCTGTGGCACTTTGAAGATGAAGGACCCCATGACTATAGTTATTCCGCTGCAATGTAATGTAATAGCCAAATGAGCTATGTATGATGTAATAAAATTATGTTATTCCTAGTTATGAAGTCATATTATGACCTTTGTTTCTTGATATTACATCTAAACTGTGGATGCTAGCTATTGATCTAGGGACTAGCATTGTAAACACAGAGGGATCTATCTTATTAAAGATTGGAACCTCTACATATGGTATCAGAGCAATGTGTTGCCTGTAGGATTTGTAAACCCTAGGATTGGACAAAAACCCTTAGAAAAATAGGAGTTGTATTTTGATCCAAAAACTTATTTACAAAAACACTTGTAAACTCTTTTCTCAACCATTTTGGTTTCAACTCTACTTATCTTCTACTTCGACTTGATGGAAAAACCTACCCCATGGCCAAAGACTACACCATGTGCAAAGGATAACTTCAACTTCTTCAACTCTAATGACTTCAACTTCTTCAACTCTAATGACTTCAACATCTTCAGCATATTCACCAAGGACTTCCAACTTGGATACCACCAAGGACTACAAGTGAGACAAGGAAATCTTGCTCAAGATTTAGAGACTGAGGGAATGTAAAAGTTAGAAGGAACCTACATCATTTGAAGTCTTGTGACCAAGAGTTTTCTCAAGGAGACCATGATCCCAAGTAAGAAGAAGCAACCAAGAATGATGGAAAGATCACAAGTGAACCATATAGATGGACCACCATATTTTAGTTAAGTCAAAACCACCAATTTATGTGGTGTAACAAAAATATTTTGTTGACTAAGTATGTGCTTGAACCTTGTTTGAGTGAAATGTTTGGTTTGTGATTGCATGCACATTGCTTGTGTGAATTGTGATGTGTGTGATTAGAATTGAGTCCTTAGAAATATCTTGCCTATTCTAATCTCCCTTCAACCCAAACAGATGACTACTCCAAAAGACTCCAAGGTTGATGACATCAACACCAACCAAGAGGACAGCATGAAAGAGCTCATAGCAACCCAGAACCAGTTAAACCAACTGACAGCTCAGTTCATAGCCAACTCTAGTGGAGAAGATCCAAAGCTACAAGGATTTTTGGAGGAACAAACCCAACTGATGCTTAAGATGACTAATCAAATGATCAACATGGAAGAAAGCTATCCCAAAAGAGTCTATGACAACAAGGATGACAGAAATATTATTCTAGATGGAGCACCAGCTTGCATTATTTGTGGAGACAAGGATCATACTTCCAAAGAGCATGAAGATCAATGCCCCAACTGTGAAGAGAAACATCCTGTTGGACAATGTCCCACCTCTCAAGCCACTTGTTATTTGTGTGAAGGAAACAGTCATGTTCCTATCCAATGCCCCATCTATGCCATTGTTGAACAAAGGAAACAAGAAGGATCCAAGTCTACCGAGAAAGGAAAAGGACCACTTATACCTCCAAACAAGACAACCCAATTCAAAGGATCAAAGAAACCCAAGAAGCAAAAGTTAGACAAAAGCCATGTGCAATGTCATCAGTGTAAGGAAATGGGACACTATTCTGGTGAATGCCCAAAGAACCCGAAGAATAAAGAGATTGGCCAAGTAGTGTGCAACAACTGCAGAGAGCTAGGCCATTATGTGGCAACTTGTCCACAAGAGCCACGCAAAGAACTCAAGGATATCCATTGTTTCAACTACAAGAATCCAGGACATTATGCAAGCAACTGTCCAGAAAAGATGAAGAACAAGTTGAACAAGCCTATGTAGAAACTCAACCTTGGCCCATGAGTCAAGTGTGGAAACCGAGGACACCATGCAAATGTTTGCCATGAGAAATTTTCCCCAGGATCCCAAGAAGGACAATATGTAATTTTGGTTTGAAAATTTTTAAGGGTGGTAGTACCCTAGTTGTTTTGAACCGGCTTGTAACCCTAGCCTTCCCAAATCTCGGGACGAGATTTATTTTAAGGGTGGTAGCCTGTCACATCCCAAGATTTTCCAAATCTTGTAATGTGAAAATAAATGAATAAAATAAAACTTTGTTTGGCTTTCAAGGCCAGAAGAAACTTTTGAATTTAATTGGAACTTCAAACCAATTTGAATCAAATAAATTCCTAAAGGGATTTATAAGGATAAACATTTATAAAGGAAATTAAAATGTTTTGGAATTACTATTTTGGATCTTTTAATAAAAGATTTGGTTTTCAAAAGAAAAGGTGGATTCATAAATAAAGATTATTTTATAAAGCCAAATTAAACCTTGGCCAAGCTTTGGAATTAAAACATTTTGTTTTGGATAAAAATAGCAAAGGTTTATTTAAATAAATTAATAAGGATTTAATATCCAATTTTATTTAAATAAAAGGTTTTACCATTTCAAATGAAACATCAAACTTATTAAATTATTTTAAATAAGTTTTCCAAATATTTTATATTTCCAAATAAAACCTACTGATTTGGTTTTGAAAATATTTAGTTTTCAAATAAAGATTTTAAATAAAACAAACCTATTAATAAACCATGGTCTTTTTTTTAATGGTTGGAACCTAAAAAGGTTCAAAATATTATTTCATTTTGGACTTTGGTTTATGTGTTAAACAGAACCAAATTCAAATGAAAAGTTTGATGATTGTTTGATTTGTTTTGTTTGTTTGATTTGTTGTTTGGTTTTCAAAACAGAAAATGAGAACAGAAAAGGAAAAACATTGTGAAAGAAAAAAATAGAAACTGGACCAGCCCAGCCTGCCAATCCCACTAAAGCCCAGAAACAGCCCAGCTATTCCTCCCCGAGGAAAAACGATTCGCACGCAGTATCAAACCCACAGAGAGAATGACTGGTGGACCTCCCCCTCATTTCTTTTCTCACTGCCAGGTAGACCCCACTCCCCCTGTTCATCATCCACACCCGCGCGACCTGTTCTTCCTCCCTCGTCGCTGTTTCCTGCAGTGATTCCGCGCCTTAATTCGTCTTAACGCGACCACCGTTACTTGCTTCGATCACGCAGGCTTAAACGCCCATGCCTCCTCTACATTTCCCCTCTGACACCCCGCGCTGGCACGCCCCCAGACCTCCCCAATTTCCTCCCCGAGCACCCTCTGCTCCGACGAGGTTCGGTGTCGATTCCGGCCAAGTATCACCACCCCTTGCCTCCCTAACCTCGCACCCAGACTCACCACTTCTTGGCGCATCTCCCAGTACCTTTCGTTCGACCGCGGGTGCCCCAGAGCATCGGCTACGTCAAGCTTCCGAACGCCGCCGCGTCTGCAACCTCTCCGACGACCTCCCCCGGTAAGCACTGACCGCCCCGCGTCTTCTCGATCACGCAAACATCCTTGCCTTGGTCTTGCGCGCCTAACCATGCCCCTGTCTTGCCTTAGGGCGATCTACAACGTCGCCTTCGACCGTGGACAGAGCCGTCTGACGCCGTTGCAAACTCCGGTGAGCGATTCCACCTGACCCCGTGCGCCCCTTGCCACGACGAACACACGCCGAGCATCACCACGTCCTCGCGACCTCGGTGAGCCTACTTCCTTCCTCTCTCGCTTCCTGTTCTCGCCGTTGCGCCGTAGCCAGAGCACCGCCGCCGCGCGCCACCGTTGAGCGCCGCCAGTTCTTTGCCAGGCAGTAGCAACCGTTCGATTTAGATCGGAGAGACGAGATTAGATCACTTAAACTCGAAAGGGTACGCAGCCAGTGCCGTGCGATGCAACTTGATCTAACGGCCTGCAGCCCGCGATCCACCCGAACCGGTACTGTCCAGTTAAAACACGACGCGTGGCCAGATAGGTTTAAAACAGAAGTTTGAAATCTGATTAAGTTGTGAATTTCAAACCCTTGTAACTTTGGATTCACACGTCCAAAAATTACAAATTTTATGTCATTGGATTCAGGAGAGCAAGACCTAGCCAACCAAACCCTTGGTTTAGCAAATAGTATCTGTTAGTTTGCTTGTTTCTGCAGGTTCTTTTGTGTGCTTGTTTAGATTAGAAAAATTGTTTAAAAATGATTTTTGGATTAAAACTTTTGCAAAATGGTTTGTTGTGACCTTACTGACCCTAGGAACCAACCCATGATTTGGAAAATGGATTTGGAAAAGTTTAGAACGGATTAATTGGTTTATTCCATTTCTAGCTAAATAAAACTATTGTTGTGTTTATGAAAAAGATTTTGAGTAAAAGCTTTGGAGAAAATGATTTGGACCAAACCTACTGACCCAAAACACCAAGTTTTGCAATAGCAACTCATTTGGTGAAAAACATAAAGATTTGCTTTGATAAAAACATTTTTCACCACATAAAATGATGAATGGATTTTAAAATGGTTTTGAGATAAAACCCTTTTGCATTTGACTTTTCCATTTTGGTGAATGATCAATTTGGAACTTACAAAGTTTAGAAGCATAGTGGAGACCATCTTTGCAAATAGAACCATCTTTTGCATGCTTACATGCATGACTTAGATCTTAGATCCCATTGTTTTATGTGTGTGAAATGTTTGATTGATTATTTGGAATGCTAGTTGATTGGTGTTTGCTTGAATGATTGTAGTGAAATTAGCAAGGTGTGAGACTAGCAAGATCAAGGAGTGAACCATCATTCCCTACCAAAAAGGCAAGTTACACTAGCATACAAAAGTCCTACTATTTTCATTATACTTAGTGGATTTTGAAACATGCATGAAAATGATTTATACTTATGCTATGCTAAATCCTAATAGGATACCCTATACATTCCTTAGAAAGAACTTAGTAGTTGTACATGCTTAGCCATTCTATAATTTGAAAAGAGATACATGTTGAGATTTTACAAAGGTTGAGAAAAGGACTTGTGTTTTACATAATAAAACAAAGACTCAATGAACTACCTAGGTGGAGGATACTTTAAGTTTTGGAGAGGGTGGCAACAAAAGGAACCATGTCTATGGGAATCACTTTGTGTTGTGCTCCAAAAGAAAACCACCTAGGAAACTTAGAGATTGAACATGTTTCTCCAATTGTGGCTTTCGTGTGCAACCACATGCTATTATGGCTCTGGCTTAGTCAACTACATTGGGAAGACCCATGCACTGTCTTCAGTTAAATGGACATGGGGATCTGGAATGCTTCATGGGTGCTGAAGGCAAGCTAGCAATGGTGTATGGGAGGACCCTTTGGAAAGACTTTGTCACATTCTCAATCTGCCAGTACTCCATCTTGGTGAGCACTAATCCAGTAGGCCACTGGTGGCAAAAGGATGGGATTGTGACATGTGGGTAAAGTGTACTCCTTCTGCAGAAGATAATAAAATCTAAGTACTTAGCCGTGTCCCCGGTTATGGACAATACTGAGCAACTAAAGTTTGAACTATGGGAGATCTCGACATTCTAATTTCTAAAAGAAAACTTTTAAAAGACTTGATGCACTTGGGGTTACCAAGGAGCTCAAGAGACTTTGACAAAACTTGATGTACTTGGGGTTACCAAGGAACTCAAGGGATTTTGTTGAAAACATGAACACTTGGGGTTACCAAGGAACTCATGAGATTTTTTATAAAACTTGTTGCACTTGGGGTTACCAAGTAGCTCAAGGGATTTTTACAAGGACTTGAACACTTGAGTTTCTACCAAGGAGTTCAAGGAACTTGGAAAAGAGATTTGACAAAGGACCAAACCCATTTTGAAAAGATAGGATAAATATTGCTTTATGCAAATAAGCCTTAAACTCTACTTAGCCAAAATTGCATGTAATGATAGGATCCACTTATATTCTACAAAGTAGTGAAACTTTCCAATACAATTCAAATGTATTGACCCTTGTGGCTGTAACTTGTAATGTTGCAGGTTTGATTGTCTTTAGTGAAGATTGATTGATTAGGATTACAAAGCCTACAACCAACATCTGCCTGTGGCACTTTGAAGATGAAGGACCCCATGACTATAGTTATTCCGCTGCAATGTAATGTAATAGCCAAATGAGCTATGTATGATGTAATAAAATTATGTTATTCCTGGTTATAAAGTCATATTATGACCTTTGTTTCTTGATATTACATCTAAACTGTGGATGCTAGCTATTGATCCAGGGACTAGCATTGTAAACACAGGGGGCTCTATCTTATTAAAGATTGGAACCTCTAAAATCTAAGTACTTAGCCGTGTCCCCGGTTATGGACAATACTGAGAAACTAAAGTTTGAACTATGGGAGATCTCGACATTCTAATTTCTAAAAGAAAACTTTTAAAAGACTTGATGCACTTGGGGTTACCAAGGAGCTCAAGAGACTTTGACAAAACCTGATGTACTTGGGGTTACCAAGGAACTCAAGAGATTTTGTTGAAAACATGAACACTTGGGGTTACCAAGGAACTCATGAGATTTTTTATAAAACTTGTTGCACTTGGGGTTACCAAGTAGCTCAAGGGATTTTGACAAGGACTTGAACACTTGAGTTTCTACCAAGGAGTTCAAGGAACTTGGAAAAGAGATTTGACAAAGGACCAAACCCATTTTGAAAAGATAGGATAAATATTGCTTTATGCAAATAAGCCTTAAACTCTACTTAGCCAAAATTGCATGTAATGATAGGATCCACTTATATTCTACAAAGTAGTGAAACTTGCCAATACAATTCAAATGTATTGACCCTTCTGGCTGTAACTTGTAATGTTGCAGGTTTGATTGTCTTTAGTGAAGATTGATTGATTAGGATTACAAAGCCTACAACCAACATCTGCCTGTGGCACTTTGAAGATGAAGGACCCCATGACTATAGTTATTCCGCTGCAATGTAATGTAATAGCCAAATGAGCTATGTATGATGTAATAAAATTATGTTATTCCTAGTTATGAAGTCATATTATGACCTTTGTTTCTTGATATTACATCTAAACTGTGGATGCTAGCTATTGATCCAGGGACTAGCATTGTAAACACAGAGGGATCTATCTTATTAAAGATTGGAACCTCTACATATGGTATCAGAGCAATGTGTTGCCTGTAGGATTTGTAAACCCTAGGATTGGACAAAAACCCTTAGAAAAATAGGAGTTGTATTTTGATCCAAAAACTTATTTACAAAAACACTTGTAAACTCTTTTCTCAACCATTTTGGTTTCAACTCTACTTATCTTCTACTTCGACTTGATGGAAAAACCTACCCCATGGCCAAAGACTACACCATGTGCAAAGGATAACTTCAACTTCTTCAACTCTAATGACTTCAACTTCTTCAACTCTAATGACTTCAACATCTTCAGCATATTCACCAAGGACTTCCAACTTGGATACCACCAAGGACTACAAGTGAGACAAGGAAATCTTGCTCAAGATTTAGAGACTGAGGGAATGTAAAAGTTAGAAGGAACCTACATCATTTGAAGTCTTGTGACCAAGAGTTTTCTCAAGGAGACCATGATCCCAAGTAAGAAGAAGCAACCAAGAATGATGGAAAGATCACAAGTGAACCATATAGATGGACCACCATATTTTAGTTAAGTCAAAACCACCAATTTATATGGTGTAACAAAAATATTTTGTTGACTAAGTATGTGCTTGAACCTTGTTTGAGTGAAATGTTTGGTTTGTGATTGCATGCACATTGCTTGTGTGAATTGTGATGTGTGTGATTAGAATTGAGTCCTTAGAAATATCTTGCCTATTCTAATCTCCCTTCAACCCAAACAGATGACTACTCCAAAAGACTCCAAGGTTGATGACACCAACACCAACCAAGAGGACAGCATGAAAGAGCTCATAGCAACCCAGAACCAGTTAAACCAACTGACAGCTCAGTTCATAGCCAACTCTAGTGGAGAAGATCCAAAGCTACAAGGATTTTTGGAGGAACAAACCCAACTGATGCTTAAGATGACTAATCAAATGATCAACATGGAAGAAAGCTATCCCAAAAGAGTCTATGACAACAAGGATGACAGAAATATTATTCTAGATGGAGCACCAGCTTGCATTATTTGTGGAGACAAGGATCATACTTCCAAAGAGCATGAAGATCAATGCCCCAACTGTGAAGAGAAACATCCTGTTGGACAATGTCCCACCTCTCAAGCCACTTGTTATTTGTGTGAAGGAAACAGTCATGTTCCTATCCAATGCCCCATCTATGCCATTGTTGAACAAAGGAAACAAGAAGGATCCAAGTCTACCGAGAAAGGAAAAGGACCACTTATACCTCCAAACAAGACAACCCAATTCAAAGGATCAAAGAAACCCAAGAAGCAAAAGTTAGACAAAAGCCATGTGCAATGTCATCAGTGTAAGGAAATGGGACACTATTCTGGTGAATGCCCAAAGAACCCGAAGAATAAAGAGATTGGCCAAGTAGTGTGCAACAACTGCAGAGAGCTAGGCCATTATGTGGCAACTTGTCCACAAGAGCCACGCAAAGAACTCAAGGATATCCATTGTTTCAACTACAAGAATCCAGGACATTATGCAAGCAACTGTCCAGAAAAGATGAAGAACAAGTTGAACAAGCCTATGTAGAAACTCAACCTTGGCCCATGAGTCAAGTGTGGAAACCGAGGACACCATGCAAATGTTTGCCATGAGAAATTTTCCCCAGGATCCCAAGAAGGACAATATGTAATTTTGGTTTGAAAATTTTTAAGGGTGGTAGTACCCTAGTTGTTTTGAACCGGCTTGTAACCCTAGCCTTCCCAAATCTCGGGACGAGATTTATTTTAAGGGTGGTAGCCTGTCACATCCCAAGATTTTCCAAATCTTGTAATGTGAAAATAAATGAATAAAATAAAACTTTGTTTGGCTTTCAAGGCCAGAAGAAACTTTTGAATTTAATTGGAACTTCAAACCAATTTGAATCAAATAAATTCCTAAAGGGATTTATAAGGATAAACATTTATAAAGGAAATTAAAATGTTTTGGAATTACTATTTTGGATCTTTTAATAAAAGATTTGGTTTTCAAAAGAAAAGGTGGATTCATAAATAAAGATTATTTTATAAAGCCAAATTAAACCTTGGCCAAGCTCTGGAATTAAAACATTTTGTTTTGGATAAAAATAGCAAAGGTTTATTTAAATAAATTAATAAGGATTTAATATCCAATTTTATTTAAATAAAAGGTTTTACCATTTCAAATGAAACATCAAACTTATTAAATTATTTTAAATAAGTTTTCCAAATATTTTATATTTCCAAATAAAACCTACTGATTTGGTTTTGAAAATATTTAGTTTTCAAATAAAGATTTTAAATAAAACAAACCTATTAATAAACCATGGTCTTTTTTTTAATGGTTGGAACCTAAAAAGGTTCAAAATATTATTTCATTTTGGACTTTGGTTTATGTGTTAAACAGAACCAAATTCAAATGAAAATTTTGATGATTGTTTGATTTGTTTTGTTTGTTTGATTTGTTGTTTGGTTTTCAAAACAGAAAATGAGAACAGAAAAGGAAAAACATTGTGAAAGAAAAAAATAGAAACTGGACCAGCCCAGCCTGCCAAGCCCACTAAAGCCCAGAAACAGCCCAGCTATTCCTCCCCGAGGAAAAACGATTCGCACGCAGTATCAAACCCACAGAGAGAATGACTGGTGGACCTCCCCCTCATTTCTTTTCTCACTGCCAGGTAGACCCCACTCCCCCTGTTCATCGTCCACACCCGCGCGACCTGTTCTTCCTCCCTCGTCGCTGTTTCCTGCAGTGATTCCGCGCCTTAATTCGTCTTAACGCGACCACCGTTACTTGCTTCGATCACGCAGGCTTAAACGCCCATGCCTCCTCTACATTTCCCCTCTGACACCCCGCGCTGGAACGCCCCCAGACCTCCCCAATTTCCTCCCCGAGCACCCTCTGCTCCGACGAGGTTCGGTGTCGATTCCGGCCAAGTATCACCACCCCTTGCCTCCCTCACCTCGCACCCAGACTCACCACTTCTTGGCGCATCTCCCAGTACCTTTCGTTCGACCGCGGGCGCCCCAGAGCATCGGCTACGTCAAGCTTCCGAACGCCGCCGCGTCTGCAACCTCTCCGACGACCTCCCCCGGTAAGCACTGACCGCCCCGCGTCTTCTCGATCACGCAAACATCCTTGCCTTGGTCTTGCGCGCCTGACCATGCCCCTGTCTTGCCTTAGGGCGATCTACAACGTCGCCTTCGACCGTGGACAGAGCCATCTGACGCCGTTGCAAACTCCGGTGAGCGATTCCACCTGACCCCGTGCGCCCCTTGCCACGACGAACACACGCCGAGCATCACCACGTCCTCGCGACCTCGGTGAGCCTACTTCCTTCCTCTCTCGCTTCCTGTTCTCGCCGTTACGCCGTAGCCAGAGCACCGCCGCCGCGCGCCACCGTTGAGCGCCGCCAGTTCTTGGCCAGGCAGTAGCAACCGTTCGATTTAGATCGGAGAGACGAGATTAGATCACTTAAACTCGAAAGGGTACGCAGCCAGTGTCGTGCGATGCAACTTGATCTAACGGCCTGCAGCCCGCGATCCACCCGAACCGGTACTGTCCAGTTAAAACACGACGCGTGGCCAGATAGGTTTAAAACAGAAGTTTGAAATCTGATTAAGTTGTGAATTTCAAACCCTTGTAACTTTGGATTCACACGTCCAAAAATTACAAATTTTATGTCGTTGGATTCAGGAGAGCAAGACCTAGCCAACCATACCCTTGGTTTAGCAAATAATATCTGTTAGTTTGCTTGTTTCTGCAGGTTCTTTTGTGTGCTTGTTTAGATTAGAAAAATTGTTTAAAAATGATTTTTGGATTAAAACTTTTGCAAAATGGTTTGTTGTGACCTTACTGACCCTAGGAACCAACCCATGATTTGGAAAATGGATTTGGAAAAGTTTAGAATGGATTAATTGGTTTATTCCATTTCTAGCTAAATAAAACTATTGTTGTGTTTATGAAAATGATTTTGAGTAAAAACTTTGGAGAAAATGATTTGGACCAAACCTACTGACCCAAAACACCAAGTTTTGCAATAGCAACTCATTTGGTGAAAAACATAAAGATTTGCTTTGATAAAAACATTTTTCACCACATAAAATGATGAATGGATTTTAAAATGGTTTTGAGATAAAACCCTTTTGCATTTGACTTTTCCATTTTGGTGAATGACCAATTTGGAACTTACAAAGTTTAGAAGCATAGTGGAGACCATCTTTGCAAATAGAACCATCTTTTGCATGCTTACATGCATGACTTAGATCTTAGATCCCATTGTTTTATGTGTGTGAAATGTTTGATTGATTATTTGGAATGCTAGTTGATTGGTGTTTGCTTGAATGATTGTAGTGAAATTAGCAAGGTGTGAGACTAGCAAGATCAAGGAGTGAACCATCATTCCCTACCAAAAAGGCAAGTTACACTAGCATACAAAAGTCCTACTATTTTCATTATACTTAGTGGATTTTGAAACATGCATGAAAATGATTTATACTTATGCTATGCTAAATCCTAATAGGATACCCTATACATTCCTTAGAAAGAACTTAGTAGTTGTACATGCTTAGCCATGCTATAATTTGAAAAGAGATACATGTTGAGATTTTACAAAGGTTGAGAAAAGGACTTGTGTTTTACATAATAAAACAAGGACTCAATGAACTACCTAGGTGGAGGATACTTTAAGTTTTGGAGAGGGTGGCAACAAAAGGAACCATGTCTATGGGAATCACTTTGTGTTGTGCTCCAAAAGAAAACCACCTAGGAAACTTAGAGATTGAACATGTTTCTCCAATTGTGGCTTTCGTGTGCAACCACATGCTATTATGGCTCTGGCTTAGTCAACTACATTGGGAAGACCCATGCACTGTCTTCAGTTAACTGGACATGGGGATCTGGAATGCTTCATGGGTGCTGAAGGCAAGCTAGCAATGGTGTATGGGAGGACCCTTTGGAAAGACTTCGTCACATTCTCAATCTGCCAGTACTCCATCTTGGTGAGCACTAATCCAGTAGGACACTGGTGGCAAAAGGATGGGATTGTGACATGTGGGTAAAGTGTACTCCTTCTGCAGAAGATAATAAAATCTAAGTACTTAGCCGTGTCCCCGGTTATGGACAATACTGAGCAACTAAAGTTTGAACTATGGGAGATCTCGACATTCTAATTTCTAAAAGAAAACTTTTTAAAGACTTTATGCACTTGGGGTTACCAAGGATCTCAAGAGACTTTGACAAAACTTGATGTACTTGGGGTTACCAAGGAACTCAAGAGATTTTGTTGAAAACATGAACACTTGGGGTTACCAAGGAACTCATGAGATTTTTTATAAAACTTGTTGCACTTGGGGTTACCAAGTAGCTCAAGGGATTTTGACAAGGACTTGAACACTTGAGTTTCTACCAAGGAGTTCAAGGAACTTGGAAAAGAGATTTGACAAAGGACCAAACCCATTTTGAAAAGATAGGATAAATATTGCTTTATGCAAATAAGCCTTAAACTCTACTTAGCCAAAATTGGATGTAATGATAGGATCCACTTATATTCTACAAAGTAGTGAAACTTGCCAATACAATTCAAATGTATTGACCCTTGTGGCTGTAACTTGAATGTTGCAGGTTTGATTGTCTTTAGTGAAGATTGATTGATTAGGATTACAAAGCCTACAACCAACATCTGCTTGTGGCACTTTGAAGATGAAGGACCCCATGACTATAGTTATTCCGCTGCAATGTAATGTAATAGCCAAATGAGCTATGTATGATGTAATAAAATTATGTTATTCCTGGTTATAAAGTCATATTATGACCTTTGTTTCTTGATATTACATCTAAACTGTGGATGCTAGCTATTGATCCAGGGACTCGCATTGTAAACACAGGGGGCTCTATCTTATTAAAGATTGGAACCTCTACAGGGCCACACCTGCCCTAGGAGTGACCTAGGAGGGACCCGTGCCTAGGGGGTGTGGGCCCCCTGTGGCCCTTCTACGCCTCCCCTTCTGGCTTCCTTCGTCTTACGGGAAAATATATTTTCCTGGTCTTCATGAAATTGCATCAAAACACCTCTTTTTCCATCAGAATCTAGACTCCGGCAGTCCATCCTCCAAGAATCATCCAATATGCAAAAATAGTGGAAAAGACATAAGTAAAACCTCATAATAAGACATATATCAATGAATAGAGGAAAATTATGATATATAATGGTGATGCAAATTGGACGTATCAACTCCCCCCAAGCTTAGACCTTCGCTTTTCCCCAAGGGAAAACTGAGCTCAGTAAACATGTCCACAGGTTTATGGAGTGAAGTGTCGATAAAAAGAATATGGACAAGAAGCATCACACTTACCATTACACAACTCATAGAAGAAAGCAACTCACCATTATATAAATTAGCTTGCAACAAGTACATGAGTCACAATAGAGATGCATAAAGATAAATCATAATTAGAATTGACAAACTCTTGTTCCTGGTCAGAGAATAGCTAGCAAACAGTTTCACAAAAAAGCTTTTTGTAGAAGTTTTATAACAGGAGCACTCTTTGCTCAAAAAGGTTTTTCACAATGAAGGCTTTCAAAGTAATACTCAATAGATAAGAGTCTGGTGCAAACAAGGAAGATAAAGAACATGATTGAATAAATCACCATATGAATGCTTGCAACACAACAACTCAAATGCTTGCTGGAGAAGGAGATGAGGTAGGTTTACTAACTTAACTTAGAAAATAGGAGAAATGTCCCTTCTAGAGGGAAGCAGGGATTTCAAGTCATAAAGAGCTTCCAAAAGATTATGGTACTTACTAGCTTTGACCCCTCATTGCCCCTATCATAAGCATCTTGAGATGATTAAGGATAAAGTGCACAAAGATGGAGTATATGCTTGACAAAATATAAGTTGGCAATCTCAAGTCCCTTGAGTACGAGGGCCACACCTCATGCTACTCAACTTCAGTCACCTGTAAGTTCTTGTCATTGTAAGTACATGCGTATCATAGAGAACCGCCAACGGGGTACCCCTTGCACATGGTACATGACCTATCCCATAACCAAAATGACAAGGCAAGCAGACAATGAGCATCTCAACAATCTTTTTATTTACTATATGCATAGCTTTTTTATTGAGGATGCTTCATAGATAGCTCACTATAGTGATGCTGCAAGTTTCCACCATGATTAGGCCTGGCTTAGGCTAGCGGCCCAGGCGTTTCTCTAACACACATACGTCACTCCATGGACTTACAAGTTCCCTCTTTATTTCACAATGTACATGTGCAATGTTGAAAGCGTTGAACGTGACAACACGGTTCTGCTAATTCCAATGTATAGATGCAAGCATATACAAATTCCATGGCACAATGGTTCAAGTCTATTAGGGGCAAGAAAATAAGGTGTGCCACCAAGTTCGTGAGAGCTTTACTAACTAGTTTTCACACAAAAAATACTTTTTAATTCGAAAGGTAGATGAAGCTTGAGAATTTGCTTGGAATAGCAATGGCTAATAGGTAGATATGGTGGACACAAATGGCACATGTTTGGTTCAAAGGGGTTGGAAACATGAGAAGTATGCCTTCTCAAAACAGGTTTTTGGCTAGCAAGGCTGGGTAGCAAGCAAAAGAGTTGAAAGAAACAAGAAAACCTACAAGTGATAAAGCCAAACATGCAATCTTCCTTGAAGACACAAAAGATCTTAAATAAAGAATACTAAGCTTATGAGCCAACAAGAAAGAAAATAAATGATACAAAATACCTATAAGCTTTTTCTCTTTTCTTTCAAACCTCAAAAAGTGTTGCTACTAACCATGACTTGGTTTGCCAAAACCAATTTAGATTTACTTGATGCTCCCAAAGTGATGCCAATACTGATCAACAAGATCCATCATATAATAGAGATTGCAAACTATAATAAGAAGTGCAAAAGGAAAAGATAAAACTTCTCATTAATAATCACAAAGGCACTCACACCAAGGGATACATAGATAATCAAATAAAGGATAGATACTTCCACATGCAAACCAACCTATAAGATAACTCCTCTACCAAAGATATGAATCCACTAAAAAGGTAAAAGATGAAAGATAATGATGGTGATACCGCGGCACTCCCCCAAGCTTGAAACAAGCCAAGGGGATGCCAAACCTGATGACGAATTACTCCTTAAGTGGTGGTGGTGTTCTCTTGATAAGCTCCTCAATCTCTAAGGTAAGAGTATGAATCAACTCCGAATTTTGCTCAATGCGGTTCATGATCATATCGGGACAAGAATTCTAGTCCTTGCTATTCTTTCCCCACTCTTCCTTCTTAGTATGCTCCTCCCCTGCATGGTTAGAATGAGGCAGATCCCACATCGAGGGCAAGTTCCCTTTGGGCACATGTTGATATTGACGCTCATGTATAAGAGTGTGGAAGGGTTTCTTGGTACTTGGAGGAGGTGACCGTGGAGAGAGGGTATGACATGGAGGTTTCCCTCCTGTAGACATCCGTGCTGTCCTCCTAAGCTTGGTAGGTTTTTCCACCACTCCAATGCTTGTGATGGTAGCGCGGGTGTTTGGTTGCTTGTCCTCCTCCATGTCTTCTTCATCGCCTACCAAAATCTCCTCCTCCTTGGGTTTGCGAGGATCATCTTCCACGGGCTTCTTGCCCTTTGTCGTTGGCGAAGACCATGGTGTTCTAAACTTAAGAAGTTTTCCTGACAGAAACAGATCAAAACGAAAACACGACGAGAACATGATGCACGAACTTCAGGGGATCTGGGGGTTATATATTACGAAGTTTCAATGCATAAGGAAGGTTTTGATATGAAAATGAGGCGGAGGCGGAGACGGAGCTCGGGGTGGTCTCACCCCCACTAGGCGCGGCCAGCTGGGGCCCGCGCCTAGGGTGGGTTTGGCCACCCTAGCCTCTGCTTACTCCTATGTTCTGTCTCGTAACTTTCCTTATGTATTAAAACATCAAAAATATAAAAAGATTGGGGTTTCACGAACCTTTTGTTTTCACCACTTTTACCTATTCAAAGACAAACTCTGTAGACTCCTTATCTCCTTCTCCTGGAATTTCCTTTCCTCACAAGGCAATACACAAACTTCAAAGGCAACATTAGTGTAAGCAAAAATAATAACCCTTTAGGTTCACACTTCAACTGAAATCCATCAAAACAAAGGCTTCTATAAGAGGCAAATGCAGATGATAACAGAAATCTGTCAAAACAAAGCAGTAGGTAAAGATTGATATTTTCGAAAACCTTCTGTTGCTCAAATCAAAAAGTGCAAAACTGATGAAAGTTGGGTAACAACTTGGAGAACAAGATCAGAAAAATACAACTCCATCCTAAGTACTGAGCTCCCTCACGAATTTTTACAATGTAGCACAAAAATCTGTCCCAGGACAACCACTTTTCACAACTCCCCTACTTCTCAAAACTAGTTGAACTTGACACAAAAACCAAAACAAAAAAGGATAAGGAGCATTTATTACTGAGGTAATAACTTCCAAGACTCAACCAAACTCTTGGGTTATCTCCCAACAAGTACTTTTCTTTACTGCCTTTAAGTTAGGCTTGGAACTTTCAAAGATGCTCACAAAGGAGATAAATATTTGAAGTGAAAGAGAGCATCAAGAAGCAAATAACCAACACATTTGAGTCTAACCCACTTCCTATGCATGGGGGTATCATGAGAAAACAAATTGTTGAAACAAAAAGCCACTAGCATAGGAAGACAAAACAAATGCAACTTCAAAGCTTTCAACATAAAACGGGGAAACTTAACATTATTGAGATGCATAAAACCATGTTTCCGTCTCTCATAATAACTTTCAGTAGAACTTTGAATAAAGTTGACAATATAACTATCACAGGAAACAACTCTATCATCAAAATGAGCATACTTACAGTCATCAAAAAGAGGCCCAAGATCATAAACTGGATCAATAGAAGCAAGTTGTTCCATCCGGAAATCTTTATTAGGCAAGCTATTTTCAGAAGGAGCTTTAGCAAATTTGGAAAAGTTAAACTCATAAGAATATCCATAAAACTTAGTTAAAACTTTTTCCTTCTTACAATCTATAATAGCTCCACAAGTGTTCAAGAAAGGTCTATAAAAAATGATAGGACAAGTTTTGCTGGCTGCGGAATTAAGCACTAGAAAATCAGCAAGATACTTAATCTTACCACAAAGAACCTCCACATATCTTATAATACTGATACGACCAATTTGCATCACCTTTCTATATCATAATTTACCTCTATTCATTGATGTTTGTCTTATTATGAGGTATTACTTATGCTTTTTCATCTGTTTATGCATGTTGGATGATTCTTGGAGGATGGACTGCCGGAGTCTGGATTCTGATGGAAAAGAAGGCGTTTCGGTGCAATTTCGCAAAGATCGGAAAAATACTAGAAAAATATGGAAACATATTATTTTACCAAAAGACGAAGGAAGCCAGAAGGAGGGACGGAGATGGGCCTCGGGGGCCCACCTGACCCCGCGCCTAGGGCAGGTGTGGCCCACCTGCCCGGCCTCCGACTCCGCCCCTTCGCCTATATCTTCCCTACGGAACCCTAATACTAGGGGAGCGACCACAGATAGATTTCTGCCGCCTCTGGGGGGCGGAAAACACCAAGAGAGAAAGATCTCTCTGGTAGACAGATTTCTGCCAGGGGAATTCCTTCCCAGAGAGGGGAGACCGTCGCCATCAACACCGTCATCAATCTAGGCTTCATCGGGATCATCATCATCATCCACACCATCATCTCCACCAGCACCATCATCACCACTCCATCCTGCTGTAACAATTGTGTTGGATATTGCTTAGTTCATTAGGGGAAACTTTCCTGGTGTTAATTACCATTGTAGTTGATGCTTGTGAGTGGAACCATTGGATTAATGTTTATGATTAGATTGTTATCCATTATCATATCATATTTGATCTTGATCCATATGATGTCTTGTGAGTAGTTCGTCTAGTTCTTGAGGACATGGGAGAAGTCGTGTTGTTATTAGTGGATCTGCGATGAGTTATTATTCAATGGTTTAGTATTTAAGTTATGGTGCTATTCTTCTAGTGGTGTCATGTGAACGTCGACTACATGACACTCCACCATTTATGAGCCTAGGGGGATGCATTTGTTGGAGATATGCCCTAGAGGCAATAATAAATGTAGTTATTATTATATCTTTGTGTTTATGATAAATGTTTACATTCATGCTATAATAGTATTAACAAGGAAACATTGATACTTGTGTGATTTGTAAACTTAATTTGAAGTCCCTAGTATAGCCTCTATACATCACTAGCTTGTTGGTTGATAAATGATTGTGGTTTCCCTATCATGAACATTGAGATGTTATCAACAACAAGATCATATCATTAGGAGAATGATTTGGTGGACATACTCCTATAGATAAGCGTAGCATAAAGATCAAGTCATTTTAATAGTTCAATTGCTATATGCTTTCTGATACATAGTAACCTAATTCCTTCGACCATGAGATCATGCATATCACCTTTACCGGATGGATGCTTTGATGACATCAAACACCACACCGTAACTGGGTGGCTATAAAGGTGGCATTGAGTGTTCGAAAAGAATTGGTTGAAACACATGGATCAAGAGTGGGATTTGTCCATCCATATGACGGATAGATATACTCTGGGCCCTCTCGGTGGAATGTCATCCAATTAGCTTGAAAGCATGTGACTGGCTCACAAGGGATCACATATCACGGGAACGAGAAAAGAGTACTTATCGGTAACGAGGTTGAACTAGGTATGCAGAGATACCGACGATCATAACCTCGGATAAGTAAACTATCGTGAGACAAAGGGAAATTGGTATCATATGTAAGTGGTTCATTCAATCGCAAAGTAATCGTAGAAATATGTGGGAGCCATATGAATTTCCAGATTCCTCTATTGGTTATTGTTCGGAGAAGTGTCTCGATCATGTCTGCATAATTCACGAACCGTAGGGAGACACACTTAAGGATTCGACGTTGTTTGAGTAGTTATGGAATGAATGAGAAAAAGACCGAATGTTGTTCGGAGTCTCGGATGGGATCCGGGATATCACGAGGAGATCCGGAATGGTCCGGAGAATAAGATTCATATAAGGAAAGTCCCGTTTCGGAGTTGGGAAATGTTTCTGGTGATTTCATCAGGAATGTTCTAGAATGTTCCGGAATGTCCGGCACTCCGGAGGGGAAGGGTACATGGATGTGTTGTATCAAGTTGGTATGATTGCATCATGTACTAAGTGTCATCGCTGTTCCAAATAAAGGATTAATTCGAATCCTAGTTTGAAAAGTCAAATAGCTAAATTGAAAAGTCAAACGGCTAAATTTGGAAAGTGGAAAAGAGGAGGAGGAGGTGAAACCGAGTTGGGGAGGGAGTCCTCCTCCCCAAGCCGGCGCACCACCCAAGCCGAGTTGGGGAGGGACTCCACTCCCTCCCCTTGGCCGCCGGCCCCTCCACCTATATAAGGAGGGGCAGGGCTCCCTCCTAGCACACACAAGTACCTCTCCTCCAAACCCTAGCTTGGCGCCTACCACCATAGCCGCCGCCGCCCCCTAGGATTTTGCCCTAGCCGCCGACTTGGGTGCCCCAAACCCTAGTCGCCGGCTCTAGCCTCTCCTCCTTGGTGTGTCTAAAACCTAGATCGCCGAGGAGCTCTCTCATACTCCACCATACTCGCTCCGGCTTAAGGCGAAGCCCTGCGAGATCTCCCCTCTACTTCCGGTACCACGCCGTTGTGCTGCCGGAATCGCGAGGAGAGTGCTACAACCTCCGTTGCCTGCTGGAACAAGGGAGAGGAAGGTCTTCGTCGAGTACCGAACGTGTGACCGACTGCAGGAGCGCTGCCGGAACGCAGCACCGGAAGGATCGTCTACGCGATCTTGAGATCGGGAAGAGTACGACTACATCACCCACGAGAATCCGCTCTCGTTAAACACTTTGGAATCTTCGAGGGTAAGTTATTCCATCGACTCGTTGCTACAATCTAGTAGATAGATCTTGGCTTGTTTGTTTGTATGTGATAGAATTTTTTTGTTTTCCATGCTACGAATCCCTACAGCATTGTGTATTTGTCTACTAATCGTGGGGTTGCCGGAGTGACAGAAACCTGAACCCCCGTTAGGACACCTTTGCACAAGGGAGTGTAGGATCTGAGAGTTTAAGGCTGTGGTTAGATTTATATCTTAATTACTTTCTTGTAGTTACGGATGTTTGTACGGGGTTTAATCACAAGTATGTATTAGTCCTAGGAAGGGCGGTATGTTAGCACAGGTTCACCCACACAACACTTACAAACACCAAAGAAGAGTACTCAGCTATTTGAAGTGAAAGCACTTGACAGAATTCCCATGTGTCCTCAAGAACGTTTGGTCCTTATAAGTATTTCCACCGGCTTGTCCTTTGCTAAGAAAGGATTGGGTCACTTGCTCCATTTGTTTGTTACTCTTGTTACTTGCTCCTTGTTTTGTTGCCTTGTCAGTTAACCACTAATAATCCGTTTGCTAAGTATTCACAGGGATTTCCTGCTCCATACCACTGTTCAACACCTTCTGCTCCTCGTTGGGATCGGCACTCCTATTTATCGAAAGTACTACGATACACCCCTATACTTGTGGGTCATCAAGACTATTTTCTGGCGCCGTTGCCGAGGAGTGAAGCTCTATTGAAGAGTGGAACTGTTGAGGGAAACTTTTACTATGAGTATTGCTTTTGTTACTGCTTGTTACTTTGTTTCCAATATGGATATCCCACTTGGTTTTCTGTTTGGGAAAACTACTACCACTGCTATGGTAGTAGATGAACCACCTCCTATTGAGATAGATCCTTTTAAGATACCTACAAGTATTGTTAATCGTGTTATGGATAATTATTATTTTGGGGTTGGAACTGTCCATCCTGGTGATCATTTGCTTTTTATCCATGAATTATGCGGGTTTTTTAAGTGTGTAGGTATCACAACTGAACAGGTGAAGAAGAAGTTACTCTCCATATCCTGGAAAGGGAGAGCTGAAGTATGGTATAAGCTGTTGAAGAATGGACAATCCATGGAATGGGAGGAGATGAAATCTCTCTTTTACTCTAAATTTTATTCTCCCAGTGAAATCCATAAGGATAGAGATCTTATATATCACTTTTGGCCTCTTGATGGAGCGAGTACAGTTCAAGCTTTGGGGAGATTGAAGTTACTCATGCTTAAATGTCCTATTCATGAACTCCCTAACAATATTATTCTCAATAACTTTTATGCTAGGCTTCCTCTTCATGATAAAGATTTACTAGATGCTTCTTGTGCTGGATCATTCACACATATGAAGGAAGAAGCTAAATGGGATCTCTTAGACCGTATTCAAAATAACATTGAGGCTTGGGAAAATGACAAAGGAAGAAAGTCAGGTATAAACTATGATTATGAATGCATTAAATCATTTATGGGAACTGATAACTTTCGTAATATTCGCAATGAGTTTGGTCTTGATTCCCAAAGTATTTCCAAATGTTTTAAGGCCTTTGCCTCTTACATAGAAATCCCCAAGAAGAAGTGGAATAAGTACCATGCTCCGTATAAATATGTTTTTAGTCATGTTCCTGTTAGAAGTACTCAATTTTGTACTACTAATCATATTGTGCCTGAACCTTATGTTGAGAAAATACCTTTCCCAGCTAAGGTAAAGGAGTATTCTATGATTATTAGTGCAAATAACAAAGGTACAATGAAAACTGTGGAGCCTAGTAAGCAATTGAATGTTGAACCTGTGGTAGCTGATGTGAAAGATCTTGACGCTAGAAATATAGAGGATGAGCACATTGTCTTCTGTGAAGACGCTTCTAATATTATCTCTCATCCTAGTAAGGCTAGAAAAGCTAGTGTTCCTGTGCTTTCTGTTAGAATTGGTAATCATAGATTTTAGGGTTTATGTGATATTGGTGCTAGTTCTAGTGCTATTCCTTATGAGCTTTACATGGAAATTATACATGAAATTGGTCCTTGTGAGCTTGAGGACATTGATGTGGTTATCCACCTTGCTAATAAGGAAACCATTTGCCCCATTGGCATTGTAAGAGATATGGAGGTTCTTTGTGGTAAGATTAAGTATCCTGCTAATTTTCTAGTGCTTAATTCAGCAGCTAGCAAAACTTGTCCTATCATTTTTGGTAGACCTTTCTTGAACACTTGTGGAGCTATTATTGATTGTAAGAAGGAATTCTTTTAACTAAGTTTGATGGAGATTCTTATGAGTTTAACTTTTCCAAATTTTCTAAAGCTCCTTGTGAAAATAGCTTGCCTAATAAAGATTTCAGGATGGAACAAATTGCTTCTATTGATCCGGTTTATGACCTTGGACCTCTTTTTAATGACAGTAAGTATGCTTACTCTGATGATAAAGTTGTTTCCAGTGATAGTTATATTGTCAACTTTATTCAAAGTGCTACTGAAAGTTATTTTGAGAGAGGGAAACATGGTTTTAAGCATCTCAATGATGTTAAGTTTCCTCGTTTTATGTTGAAAGCTTTGAAGTTGCATATGTTTTGTCTTCCTATGCTAGTGGCTTTTTGTTTCAACAATTCGTTTTCCCATGATACCCCCATGCATAGGAAGTGGGTTAGACTCAAATGTGTTGGTTATTTGCTTCTTGATGCTCTCTTTCATTTCAGATTTATATCTCCTTTGTGAGCATCTTTGGAAGTTTCAAGCCTAACTTAAAGGCATTAAAGAAAAGTACTTGTTGGGGGATAACCCAAGAGTTTTTTCGAGTCTTAGAAGTTATTACCTCTGTAATAACCGCTCCTTATCCTTTTTGTTTTGGTTTTTGTGTCAAGTTCAACTACTTTTGTGAAGTAGAGGAGTTGTGAAAAGTGGTTGTCCTGGGACAGATTTTTGTGTTGTATTGTAAAAATTCGTGTGGAAGCTCAGTACGTCTGATGGAGCTGCATTTTTCTGAGCTGGTTCTCCAAGTTGTTACCCAACTTTCATTAGTTCTGCACTTTTTTATTTGAGCAACAGAAGGTCTTCGAAAAAAATCAATCTTTAGCTGCTGGTCTGTTTTGACAGATTTCTGCCTTTATTTGCATTTGCCTCTTACAGAAGCTTTTGTTTTGGTGGGTTTTCAGTTGAAATGTTTACCAAAGGTTTATTGATTTTGCTTACACTAATGTTGTCATTGAGTTTGTGCAAGGGTTTTGTAAGAAGGAAATTTTCAGGAAAAAGAGAAAAGGAATCTGAGAGTTCATCTTTGAATAGGTTAGAGTGGTGAAAAACAGAAGGTTCGTGAAACTCCGATCTTTTTATATTTTTGATGTTTTCAATACATAAGGGAAGTTACGAGACGAAACTAAAGAGGAACCGGAGTCCTGGGTGGACAAACCCACCCCAGGCACGGGCCCAGCCTGGCCGCGCCTAGAGGGGGTTTGACACCCTCGAACTTCGTCTCCGCTTCGTTTTCATATCAAAACCTTCCTTATGCATTGAAAAGTCGTAATATATAACCCCCCGAGGTTCGTGCATCGTGTTCTCGTTGTGTTTTTGTTTCGATCTATTTCTGTCAGGAAATCTTCTCAAGTTTAGAGCACCATGGCCTCCGCCAACGACAAAGGCAAGAAGCCCGAGGAAGAAGAACCTCAAGTCCCCAAGGAGGAGGAGATTTCGGTAGGGTAAGAAGGTGACATGGAGGAGGACAAGCAACCGGGCACTCGCACTACCGTCGCAAGCATTGGTTTGGTGGCTCGACCTACCAAGCTTAAGAGAACGGCACGAATGTCCACAGGAGGGAAACCTCCACGTCTCTTCTACAATCCACAGCCATCTCCTCCACGTAACAAGAGACCCTTCCATGCACTTATACATGAATATCAATATCAATATGCGCCCAAAGAGAATTTGCCCTCATCTTGGGATTTGCCTCATTCTAACAATGCAGAGAAGGATCATGCTAAGGATGAAGAGTGGGGGAAGAATAACAAGAACTGGGATTCTCGGACTGACATGATCATGAACCATATAGAGCAAAAACTCAGAGCTAATCCATACTCTTACTTTTGAGTTCGAGGAGTTGAGGAAACTGATTGAGGAGATTATCAAGAGAACACCACCACCACCGAAGGAGTAATTCGTCATCAGGTTTGGCATCCCCTTGGCTTGTTCCAAGCTTGGGGGAGTGTCGCGGTATCACCACCATTATCTTTTATCTTTAACCTTTTTAGTGGATTCACATTTGTGGTAGAAGGGTTATCTTATAGTTTGGTTTGCATGTGGAAGTATCTCTCCTTTAGTTAGTTATCTATGTATCCCTTGGTGTGAGTGCCTTTATTGGAATATTAATGAGAAGTCTCATATTTTACTTTTTGCACTTCTTATTTTAGTTTGCAATCTCTATTATATGATGGATCTTGTTGATCAGTATTGGCACCACTTTGGGATCATCAAGTGGATCTAAATTGGTTTTGGCAAACCGAGTTCTGGTCCGTAGCATTACTATGAAAGAGAAAAAGAAAGAAAAAGCTTACAGGTATTTTCTATTTTTTTCTTTCTTGTTGGCTCATAATCTTAGTATTCTTTATTTAAGATATTTTTGTGTCTTCAAGGAATATTTCATGTTTGGCTTTATTACTTGTATGTTTGCTTGTTTCTTTCAACTCTCTCGCTTGCTACCCAGCCTTGCTAGCCAAAAACCTGTTTGAACCCTTTGAACCAAAAACCCTTTGAACCAAAAACCTTTTCATGTTTCCAAAACCCTTTGAACCAAAAACCTTTGCCATTTGTGTCCACCATATCTACCTAGTAGCTGTTGCTATTCCTAGCAAATTCTCAAGCTTAATCTACCTTTCGAATTAAAAAGTATTTTGTTATGTGAAAACTAGTTAGTAAAGCTCTCACGAACTTGATGGCACACTTTATTTCTTTGCCCCTAATAAACCTAAACAATTGTGAACATTGAAGTTGTATATGCTTGCATCTATACGTTGGAATTATCAGAACCGTGTTGTCACGGGGAACGTTTTCAGCATTGCACTTGTACTCTGTACACAGTTGATATCGTGCTCTTTTGTCTATGATGTCAACGGTGTGAAATAAAGAGGGAACTTGTAAGTCCATGGAGTTTGTATTCTATGTTAGAGAAACGCCTAGGCCGCTAGCCTAATCCATGCTTAATCATGGTGGAAACTTGTAGCATCACCATAGTGAGTCATCTATGAAGCATCCTCAATAAAAGCTATGCATATGGTAAATAAATAGATTGCTGAGATGCTCACTGTCTGCTTGCCTTGTCATTTTGGTTATGGGAAAGCTCTTGTGCAATATGAAAGGGGTACCCCGTTGGCGGTTCTCAATGATATGAAAATACTTACAATGACAAGAACTTACCTAGACCCAAAGTTGAGTATGCATGAGGAGTGGACCTCATATTCAAGGGACATGAGATTGCCAAATTATATTTCGTCAAGCATATACTCCATCTTTGTTCACTTTAACATTAATCATCTCAAGATGCTTATGATAGGGGCAATGAGGGCTCAAATCTAGTAAGTACCATAATCTTTTGGAAGCTCTTTATGACTTGTAATCCCTGCTACCCTCTATAAAGGGACCTTTCTCCTAGTTACCAGTTGAGTCAGTAAACCTACTTCCTCTCTATCTCCAGCAAGCATTTGAGTTGTTGTGTTTCAAGCATTCATATGGTGGTTTATTCAATCATGTTCTTTATCTTCCTTGTTTGCACAAAACTCTTATCTATTGAGTATTACTTTGAAAGCCTTCACTTGTGAAAAAACCTTTTTGAGCAAAGAGTGCTCCTGTTTTAAAACTTCTACAAAAAGATTTTGTGAAACTATTTGCCAGGTGTTCTCTGACCAAGAACAAGTTTGCCAATTCCAATTATGATTTATCTTTATGCATCTCTATTGTGACTGATGTACTTGGTTGCAAGCTAAGTTATATAATGGTGAGTTGCTTTCTTCTATGAGTTGTGCAATGGTAAGTGTGATGCTTCTTGTTCGTATTCTTTTATCGACACTTCACTCCATAAACCTGTGGAAATGTTTACTAAGCTCAGTATTCGCTTGGGGACAAGCGAAGTCTAAGCTTGGGGGAGTTGATACACCCAATTTGATGTTTGTCTTATTATGAGGTATTACTTATGGCTTTTTCATCTGTTTATGCATGTTGGATGATTCCTGGAGGATGGACTGCCGGAGGCTGGATTCTGATGGAAAAGAAGGCGTTTCGGTGCAATTTCGCAAAGATCAGAAAAATACCAGAAAAATACGAAAACATATTATTTTACCAGAAGACGAAGGAAGCCACAAGGAGGGACGGAGATGGGCCTCGGGGGCCCACACCCCTAGGCGTGGGCCCACCTAACCCCGCGCTTAGGACAGGTGTGGCCCACCTGCCTTGCCTCCGACTCCGCCCCTTCGCCTATATATTCCCTACATAACCTTAATACTAGGGGAGCGACCATAGATAGATTTCCGCCACCTCTGGGGGCGGAAAACACTGAGAGAGAAAGATCTCTCCAGTAGATAGATTTCTACCGGGGGATTTCCTCCCCGGAGAGGGGAGACCGTCGCCATCAACACCATCATCAAGCTAGGCTTCATCGGGATCATCATCATCATCCACACCATCATCTCCACCAGCACCATCATCACCACTCTGTCCTGTTGTAAAAATTCTGTTGGATATTGCTTAGTTCATTAGGGGAAACTTTCCCAGTGTTAATTACTATTTTAGTTGATGCTTGTGAGTGGAACCATTGGATTATTGTTTATGTTCAGATTGTTATCCATTATTATATCATCTTTGATCTTGATCCATATGATGTCTTGTGAGTAGTTCGTCTAGTTCTTGAGGACATGGGAGAAGTCATGTTGTTATTAGTGGATCTATGATGAGTTATTATTCAATGGTTTAGTATTTAAGTTGTGGTGCTATTATTCTAGTGGTGTCATGGGAACGTAGACTACATGACACTTCACCATTTATGGGCCTAGGGAGATGCATTGTGTATTTGGCTACTAATCATGGGGTTGCCAGAGTGACAGAAACCTGAACCCCCGTTAGGACACCTTTGCACAAGGGAGTGTAGGATCTCAGTGTTTAAGGCTGTGGTTAGATTTATATCTTAATTACTTTCCTGTAGTTACGGATGTTTGCAGGGGGTTTAATCACAAGTATGTATTAGTCCTAGGAAGGGAGGTATGTTAGCACAGGTTCACCCACACAACACTTACAAAACACCAAAGAAGAGTACTCAGCTATTTGAAGCGAAAGCACTTGACACAATTCCCATGTGTCCTCGAGAATGTTTGGTCCTTATAAGTATTTTCACCGACTTGTCCTTTGCTAAGAAAGGATTGGGCCACTTGCTTCGTTTGTTTGTTACTCTTGTTACTTGCTCCTTGTTTTGTTGCCTTGTCAGAAAACCACTACAAATCTGTTTGCTAAGTATTCACAGGGATTTCCTGCTCCATACCACTATTCAGCACCTTCTGCTCCTCGTTGGGATCGACACTCCTATTTATCGAAAGTACTACGATACACCCCTATACTTGTGGGTCATCAAATACCAATAGGGAAAATGGTTTCCTTATTAGCAAGGTGAATAACCACATCAATGTCCCCAAGCTCACAAGGACCAATTTCATGCATAATTTCCCTGTAAAGCTCACATGGAATAGCACTAGAACTAGCACCAATATCACGATGATCACCAATTTTTACAGAAAGCACATGAACACTAGCTTTTCTAGTCTTACTAGGATGAGAGATAATATTAGAAGCATCTTCACAGAAGACAATGTGATCATCCTCTATATTTCTAGCATCAAGATCTTTCACAATAGCTACCACAGGTTTAATATTCAATTGCTCATCAGGCTCCACAGTTTTCTTAGTACCTTTATTATCTGCACTAATCATCATAAAATATGTAACATCCTAGCATTAGGGCTTAGAAATAAGCTGAACACAGGTGTGTGCATTGCATTCATGCATAGAAAATCCGAATAATTTTCGCGCTTTTGAACAAAACTTGTCAAAGGGATTGAAGCTTCTCTCAACTTGATGGAATTGAAGTAGATCATCAAGTTGACTGTGATAAGTTTCAATATGACCTTTGCTAAAACCTTATTTTGGGTAAGGGAGATTTGGTCTAAGGGTAGATCAAATGTAATAAAAGTTAAACCCTAATACATTACTTAATGGATTATATTTGATCCTTAAGTAATCATATCCCAGTATTCATTACACAACCCATGAATACCAAGTTATAAATATAACTTAAGTAATAAGAATGTAACAACTAATTCTTGATCTATCTTAATCTCATCTGCTTATACCATGAGTATCATGGTAATACCTAACCCTAACTCTTTAGTTATTTGGAGTAGGAGGGAAACCAATTCAAAGATCATTCACCATGTACCTTTTTATCCATATCAATCTTTACCATTCCTACTGGAATCATATTCCAATATCTGTTGTTCATCAATGTTGGGTAATCAACTATTGATTCACCAATTCTTAATCTATCAATTCTTGACCTATCAACTCTTATCCTTATTATAGCATTCACTTAAGACCTATAAAGAAAGAAGTAAGAAGAGGTAAATAGTAATGCTAGATTTGAATATCATATATAGGATGGGGTGATTGAAGAGAATATGATCAATGTGATAATTGATGGAGTTAATTCACTCCTGAATGGATAGAAGGGTTATTTGAAATAAAGGTATATGTGGTAACAAAGAGGATTCCCAGGATGAATACTGAAGATAGTTACCATGAGTAGTCCTATTGGATCAAGTAGGTATACTCAATGATCATGTCTTACTCACCAAGATTGAATGCTTATACCATGTATAAGTGACATTGGTGGATAAAACATGATTACACCCTAGAATAGATATATTATCCTAGATTATTCATTACAAGTCACATTAATATAATGTGAGGTTGGGGTATTTGTTACTAGAGTTAAGTAGAGAGAAGATAGTATGATTAAGATGATGTTAGAGCAACATTGGATTAGAGAAGTAGTATTTTCCTCTTGAAAACACTAAGCACTTGAGGTGAAGTAGAATTTGACATATACATCTACTGGAGTAATATTAGTGGTGGATGATTATGGAAGAGTATGAATGGAGTTAGAAGTAACCACTTGTTGGATTGGAGGTTATCAGCAATAGAGTAGTTGATATAGAAAAAGTATAGATATGAAATGATTATGAAAAGATTTAATGACAAGCTCATTGGATTTATAAATGGAATGAGAAGAATAAAAGGTGGATAAGAAGATTCTGTAAAGCAAAGCTCATCCTGTTAGCACATGATGATGGATATAGAGAAGTAATATATCTAGGAAAGGAATTCCTTAATTAGAAGTCCAGGATTGTGTATTATGGAAGATAGGAATTCTTGGTAAACACTAGACCCTAAATCTTTACCAAACATAATATCCATTTCATGTTATTGATCCATCATCTTATCTCCATACCACTTCATAGGAATATTTTCCTATAGCAAATCACTTAAGCACATCTTTGTCATTTCCAACTATCAAGATCACATGTGCTTAGGAACTATATTAATTAATTCTTCCTCATAAGACATTCTAGAAAATAACCTTATTATTTAAAAGAGTGATATGAATAATGATCACAAACATAAAGACAATATGTTTAGCCATTAATATTTATTCACATCAACAAAAGAATATAAATATATTAAGTACCCTAAACCCTATGGTAAATACTTATAATTCCAAACCCTAACTTCAATGTTAGTTATAATAAAATATTCACATTGCTATCTACTAGGTTCATGGGAATGATATTAACCATATTAAATCCTTAGAATATCATGCATCAAATAATGGTATAGGATCATTACATCAATCTTATCTCCAAACTATAAATGCATTAAAAATAAAATTTTGTAAATAGATTAAGAAATATTCCATAATAAAATTCATGAATTATTACTGAAAGAAAATTTTAACAATAAAGGTCCTAACAAAACATTAATTAAATATTGACTCCCATGAATGGAATAAAGAAAATAAATTATAAATATTCACAAAATAAATTTCAATAAATACTATTTTCTGTTGCTAGTATTTAGCAAAGAAACCCTATAAGAAAAATTAAATCAAATGATTCCATTCAAATCAAAAAAAATGAAAACAGAATATTGAAAATGGAAAAGAAAAGGAAAAGAAACAAATTAGCCAGACCGGCCCATTTCTTCTCCCCTATCTACCGCCCAGCAGCAACACTTTTCCTCCTCCACTTCTTCGCCTCGGCCCAACAGAAGCCCGACCCAAATACCGCTTTGTCTCCCCTATCTGTCATCTTCTACCTTGAGCAAGCAGCTCGGTGGCAGCTCCGCCGCCGCTCGCTGGCGCTGCGATACACGCCGCACGCCAAGATGAACGCCACCGCTCTACGCCGTCTATTTAACCCCAGCGCCGCTGCTGAAGAACCCTAATCCCCTTCCTCCTCTCAAATTCCCCTTCTGCCAAAACCCTAACCCACCATGGATCGAGCTAGAGCTCGCTTCCGGCCGTCCCAAGCCACGTCGTGATGCTTGGAAGACTTGCCATGTTCGACTCCGTCGATTGCCCCCATCAGCACAAGCCGGTGAAGTCCCAGACGCTCGGATTGAGACCCCGTTCCCAACTCCGGTCGTCGTCCTTCCCATTGATTCCGGCTACCCCGAGCCTTTCCGAGCTCACCAACGGCATCCCGGTGAGCCACTAGTTCTTCCAGTGCCTCTTGTACTCTGTATTTCGCCTTAATTTTCTCCCACCACAAACACCCGACATCGCCGCCGTCGGCCACCGTCATACACCTTGCTCCGACGACCTAAATCGAGCGGCGCCGCCACTATTAGACTCCCCGCATCTTACTCTTTCCAATAAGTCCAGGTACAACTCCGTGCGTGCACTCAATCAGAGGCTTGATCATCAACCAGAGAGGATCAGACGTAGGTGACGTCAGCATGACATCACGCTGATGTCATATTCATGTTTTAATTATTTTAGAATTTGTAATAATGTTTCTGTAATAAAAAATACATAGAAATGACATGGCATAGGTCCCACCAGTCAGTGACTGGGGTAGGATAGGCTCTGGTGAGAAAAACCCTTCATTTCATGCTGACATTAGCATTACCTATAAACACATTTAGTTATTTAATTAAAAAATTCATAGAATGATTCAATCTTATAAAATCAATAACTTTTGTTTTGTAATTCAGAAAAATATGTATAATATATGAAAATTTGTGGGAAAATAAATCTATAATTTAAAACTATTATCAAACATTATTATATTAATAATTTAAATAATTATTATTTAATAAAGGTTTTATGAGTAATAAAACTTTGATAATTCATATTTTAATAATGGTAAATATTAAAAATATAATTAAAATACCAAAAACCTTAGAAAA
The DNA here is from genome assembly GCA_916181665.1 of Avena sativa. Classification (NCBI taxonomy): domain Eukaryota; kingdom Viridiplantae; phylum Streptophyta; class Magnoliopsida; order Poales; family Poaceae; genus Avena; species Avena sativa. The sequence goes on from OV702283.1 coordinate 332,400,545, forward strand.
ATAAGAATTATAATTTAAAAATATAATCATGCATTATTATTCCTCTTAATTAAATATTTGTTATTTATTAAGTCTTTATAAAGTAATAAGTATTATAAAAATCATATCTTATTATTTTTAAATCATAATAAAGTGTAATATACTAGAATGATCACAAAAATAATACCTATATGCTAAAAATATAATATTCCACTTTTAAGTTAAATAAAAAGTTAAACACTTTAATAACTTGGATATAACCTATTTCTTTAGTTAATAAATCATATAATGAAATAAAATTTCCTAATATTCTAAAATAATTAAAATATAATGAATAGTATTAATCTTAAATATTGATAATATGAAGTCAAAATGATTTAACAAATTTTTAATACAATTCTATTTGATTTATCATTCAACATTGAAGTATATTATTATTCAAATGGAGTTATCAAATATTAAATTCTCAAGATTATTACTTTGACTTTATAAAGTCTATTACCACTATTTTAACCACAAGTTTACAAACAAATCAAAACATTATAATGAATTCTTAAGTAGTAAACAATATTGTTTACTTATTCATAAACCATAACCACATCCTTATCGGGAAATATATCCCTTTATACATTTACAATGTAAAGAAACCACTACCAAATAAAAGTATAATCCTTCCTAATTAACTCTAAAGAAAACATTATAAAGTAAATAAGCTACAAATATTATAAGCATAATACCTTAAGTCCATCCATGTCTTTAAAGTTAACTTTAGTCTATAATACTTTAAATAATGCTAAATACTTTATTATATGCTTTATAGTTAACTTTGGTCTGTTATAATTAATTTATAAAGTATCTTAATACCATACCAACCAAGTTAAAAACCAAGATAGATAAGTCTCAAATACTAATGCTATCATTATTCAAATGAAGTAATTCTTTCTTATTTAAAGACTATAACGAGAAAGAACACCTCATAAGGTTAACTTAAAAGCTTAAATGCTTCTGCTTAGTTAAGTAAGATTTTCTTCAAATGTTATTCTTTTTGACACTTCAAACATCAAATGACAATTAATAATAATCACATTACATTAAGCTTTAGTTATATACCTAGAATTGTTAACACTTAAGTTCATTATAAATGTCATCACTTGCAAGGTAAAACTTGAAGATAAGATAATTCTCATATCAACAGTCCTTGAGTAGCACATCTCATTAGTATATCTTATTGTTGTATGCCATTATGTTTACATGTTGTTTCACACATACTCACAAGCCTTAATAAGAAGCACAAGTATAAAACTTATCTAAAAGGACAACACATTCTAAAGTAACCATTTCCAGTATCCAAACACTAGATCAACGCTATTCCTGGGATTCGAGTTTACGAAATTGCATTACATTACTTATGCATAATAGCATCTTGCTTCTTTAAACATTAGTCCTTACCGGACCAATGGTGCTGATTTCAGACATTGGATCTTTTATATTGACTTGAAGACTGTGAGTGCATAATTTTGCAATCAGAAAAGGCAAGTTCACACTTGCTCATGTCCTTTGATTATTTTCTGTAAAGTATTTTGCAAACCCAGTGTTGTCATCACCTGCATTTGAAGAAGGTCAGAAAACACTATTTTTGATAATAATGTGAACTATTGGTTACTGATCCAGGGTGATCAGCTAATCTATTAAACCTGGTAGTTGGAATACCACTACTCAGGAATATATCACCTAGGACTTAACAACCAATGTCGCCAGTGATTCTTGCGCCGTATATTACGCGTTGACCATGAGATTTGGAATGGGACGGAGAAGTCAGTTGTATCCTTTTCCTCTCGTATGGAGGCAAGACGACCTTAACGTGACGTTGTGATTCCTTGTGCGAATCCAACATATGGGTGGGCACCCTTACGCCCCACACTTTTGGTGTCTAGATTATCTATGGATGGTGCTTAGTTGATGGAACATTTAATATGGAACTTGCGAGGGCAGCACCAGGTCATAGAGTCTTCGGGTACTCATCATGGTTATAGCCTTCTCGAAATGGGACTAACGTAGGTGAGCCGACCCCGAAGGATCGTGCAGACATATGAGGTCGCGGAGAGGGCAGTGATTGGCTTGGATCTTAGGTTGGGCCTCAAACCATGGAAGTTTGAACGGGAACATACTCCCGGCCGTGCAACAAAGCTTAAGATCTCTCATGGGTAAAGTGACGCACCTCTACAGAGTGTAAGAACTGCAACTTGTTACTCCCTGTTCCGGGAAGGAGCTGCGAACATGGCGGGAATGGAACTCCATGAAAGTTCTGGTAAAACCGTGAAGTCTGACGGACATAGCTTTTCAGAATAAAAGCAACCTTTGAAGAAATGTTTACAAAAACTTGCATTGCCTATGACCTACGGTCTATGGCTATAGCTATAGTGCATCAAACACTCCCGTTCTAGTGAACTTGCTGAGTACGCTCGTACTCAACGTATCTTCTTAACCCTTGCTAGATTCTGAAGCTAATAAGACGACATTTACATCAAGTCATGCTCCGGGAATCATCATCAAAAGCTAAAGCTCTTCAATGAAGTCAAGAAAGTCAACATATACACCAACTCAAGTGAAGACGAAGTCACTGATTAGATAGGAATATAATCTCTAGCCATAGAACCTATTTCTATAGTGTATTGCAATAGCAGCAATGCCAGACCATTAGTTAAGATGCTAGTATTAATAGTATGATAGTTTTTGCGTTGTTTATTCCTGATTCTTCTTTGTAAGAAGTTTCTTTCTCTCTCTTTAACCTAGAGTGTTCTCTGGATCTTGTGTAAAGAGTTGAGTTGTAACCTATAGTCATGTCCTAGACCTGTTGTGTTTCTGTTGTACCACTCTGAGGGATGTAATACTAGTGAACGGTGTTTCATTGGTGTTATGTCAATGACTATAGTGTACTACATCATGCAGTTGTATGCTGGGTCACCGCAGAATACTCCTTTACCTTAGCTGGAAAAGGTATTTTCTCAACATAAGGTTCAGGCACAATATGATTAGTAGTACAAACTTCAGTGCTTCTAACAGGAACATGACTAACAACATCTTTATAAGGTGCATGGTACTTATTCCACTTCTTTTGGGGAATTTCTATGTAAGAGGCAAAGTCCTTACAGTTCGTAATACTTTGGGAATCAAGACCAAACTCATTATAACACGGAAGTCATCAGTTCCCATAAAAGATTTTATGCATTCATAATCATAGTTTATACCTGACTTTCTTCCTTTGTCATTCTCCCAAGCTTCAGTATTCTCTTGAATACGGTCTAGTAGATCCCATTTAGCTTCTTCCTACATATGTGTGAATGATCCAGCACAAGAAGCATCTAGTAAATCATTATCATGAAGAGAAAGCCTAGCATAAAAGTTATTGATAATAATATTGTTAGGGAGTTCATGAATAGGACATTTAAGCATTAGTAAATTCAATCTCCCCCAAGCTTGAGCTGTACTCTCTCCATCACGAGGCCAAAAGTTATATATCGGATTTCTATCCTTATGAATCTCACTAGGAGGATAGAATTTAGAATAAAAGAGAGATGCCAATTCCTCCCAATCCATGGATTGTCCATTCTTTAGCAACTTATACCATTCTTCAGCTCTACCTTTCAAGGATATAGAGAGTAACTTCTTCACCTGTTCAGTTGTGATACCTGCACACTTAAACAACTCGCATAATTCATGGATAAAAAGCAAATGATCACCAGGATGGACAGTTCCATCCCCTAAATAATAATTATCCATAACACGATCAATAATACTTGTAGGTATCTTAAAAGGATCTATCTCAATAGGCGGTGGTTCATCTACTACCCTAACAGTGGTAGTAGTTTTCCAAAACAGAAAACCAAGTGGGTTATCCATATTGGAAACAAAGTAACAAGCATTAACAAAAAGCAATACTCACAGTAGAAGTTTCCTTTACTAGTTCCACTCTTCGCGCTTCACTCCCTGGCAACGGCGCCAGAAAATAGTCATGATGACCCACAAGTATAGGGGGTGTATCGTAGTACTTTCGATAAATAGGAGTGTCGATCCCAACAAGGAGCAGAAGTTGTTGACTAGTGGTATGGAGCAGGAAATCTATGTAAATACTTAGCAAACGGATTTTTAGGGGTTTTCTGATAAAGCAATGATACGTCAGTAATGTATATATAATTTTTGATGCTCCATGCTTGTTTAGTATCTACTTTGCTTTACTTGTCTACACTTTGAGGTGCTTTTTACATGTTTTCTGGTATTAACCTACTAACAAGTTGCAATAGTGCCAGATGCATGTTTTTTGCTGTTTTTGGTTTCAGAAAAGTTAGTAAATAAATATTCTAGGAATTGGACGGGACAAAGGTCAAAGTCAATTACTTTCTGTGGGGAACAAGAAGTCTAGAGGAGAGCCGAAGGGGCCGGCTAGGGCGGCCAGACCCACCCCAGGCGCGGGTAGCCCCCACCCCGCGCCTGGCTAGGGTTTGGCCCCCTGGTCGCCTCCTCGGCCTCCCCCTTCACCTATAAATATCCCTCGATGCAGAAACCCTAAGCACCCGATCAAATCTCCACGAAACCGTCTGTAGCCGCCGCCACCATCGTCCCTAGATCGGGGGGATCTGAAGTTCTTCCCGGCACCCTACTGGTGGGGAGATCATCCCGTAGGCCTTCTCTCCGGTATGATGCGTGAGTAGTTCCACCTTGTGCTATGGGTCCATGTAGTACCTAGATGGTTGTATCTCCTCCTTTGTGCTTTCATGTATAGATCTTGTGAGCTCTGTTCATGATCAAGATCTAATCTATTTGTAATCATGCATGTTGTGTTTGCGGGGATCCGATGGATATTGAGATTATTATGTTGGTTTCATTAATGGTTTTGTCTTTATGATTCTATAATGTCTGTGTTGTTTGTGATCTTGCATGCTTTCCATTGTTAGTAGCTATCTTGGCCAAGTAGTTGGTAGTGACTCCAAGAGGGGGTATTTATGCTCGATAGTGGGTTCATGCCTCTAGTTTCCAAGGGAAGTGATAATAATCTCTTCGGTTGTAGATGTGTTGTTGCTACTAGGGAGAAAACAATGGTCTCTTGTTCATGGAACCTGTGGACTGTTTACCTTACACACTTTGCTTAAAGCAGTTGTCTGTTGCTTGCAACTTAATATTGGAGGGGGTTCGGATGATAACCTGAAGGTGGACTACTAGTCATAGATGCAGTTGGATGGCGGTCTATGTATCTTGTTGTATTGCCCAAATGAATCTCATGGGATCTTTTTGACTGGTAATTGCATTATTATGCCTTGCTCAGTTCCTGTCAATTGCCCTGCTGTAATTTATTTACCCTTCATGCCATGTTGTTTATCTAAGGAGAGCACCTCTAGTGAAATATGGACCCCGGTCCAATCTTTACCATTGATACATCTTCCATTGTTACTTGTTTACTTGATGAAAACCATTACCTTCCACACCATAAGTTTAATCCTTTGTTACAGCAAACCGGTGAGCTTGACAACCTCACTGATTCGTTGGGGCAAAGTCTTGAGTTTGTGTTGTGCAGGTCTCCGCGTTACTTGCAACACCTGCGTGACGTTTCCTTTCTCCTTCTAGTTCGATAACCTTGGTCTCTACTGAGGGAAGACTTGCTGTTATGCTCATCACACCTTGCTCTTGGGGTTTCCAAGGAAGTACTCCACGTCAGCACCACCGTCAAGTTCTCTGGTGCCATCAAGGAGTCATCAACAAGTTTTCTGGTGCCGTTGCCGGGGAGGCTAAGGACGTCTTCACAAGGGGAGCCCTTCACTTCCTTTCTCTTTACTTTGTTTTTAGTTTGCTTTGTTTCTTTTGCTTGGTTTTATTTGCCTCTTTTCAAAAAACACAAAAAATAGTCTAGTTTGGTCTGCTTGCCTAATTCAATAATACAAAAAAATTAGTTCCTGATCTAGCTGCTGCTGGTTTTTTTTGGCTTGCCAACCTTTGCCAAAATGAACTTTGCTGAGAACACCAAGTTGTGTGACTTCACTAGCACCAACAACAATGATTTCCTAAGCATTCCTATTGATCCACCCGCTCCTGATGCTACCTTTTATGAAATTAAGCCTGCTTTGTTGAATCTTGTAATGAGAGAGCAATTTTCTGGTGCTGGTTCTGATGATCCTGCTACCCATCTCAATAGCTTTTTTGAACTTTGTGAGATGCAGAAGTATAAGGATGTAGATGGAGATATTATTAAGCTCAAGCTTTTTCCTTTCTCCTTGAGGGGAAAAGCTAAAGAATGGTTGCTTTCTTTGCCTAAAAATAGTATTGATTCTTGGCTAGGTGTAAAGATGCTTTTATTGGAAAATACTATCCTCCTTCTAAGATTATATCTATGAGAAGTGACATTATGAAATTTAAACAGCTTGATAGTGAACATGTTGCTCCTGCTTGGGAAAGAATGAAATCTTTGGTTAAACATTGCCCAACTCATGGACTCACTGCATGGATGATTATCCAGACTTTTTATGCAGGTTTGAACTTCTCCTCAAGAAATCTGTTAGATTCAGCTGCTGGAGGTACTTTTATGGGCCTCATTTGGGTGCTGCAACAGGGCTCCTTGATAATATGATGGTTAACTACTTTGAATGGCATGTTGAGAGAGCTCCACATGGTAAGAAGGTAAATTATGTTGAGGAAACTTCCTCTTTGAGTGAAAAGATTGATGTTATTATGGCTATGCTTGTTAATGGGAAAGCTCCTCTAGATCCTAATAGTGTACCCGTAGCCTCTTTGGTTGCTCAAGAAGAGCAAGTTGATGTGAACTTCATTAGAAACAACAATTTCAACAACAATGCTTATAGGAGTAATTTTGGTGGTAACAATTATAGACCTTATCCTCCTAGTGGAAATGCTTATCAGGGTAGATCTGGAATGCCTAGTGAAGAGAGGATTCTAGAATTTGAGAGATCCACTAAAAACTTTATGCAAATGCAATATGAGCAAAATAAGATTTTCACTAAAACTATGGAGGAACAATCTATTATCTTGAAAAACATTAGTCATCAGCTTGAGAATCTGAATAGAGAAATTCCTAGTTTACGGTCAAAAATTTTGAGTGCTGAGAAAAATATATCCTCTTTGTCTGAAGCTCAAACTTCCTTGGTTAATAAAATGGCTGCTAAACCTGAAACTATGGAAAACACATTTGCTACTTCTCATTCCATACAAGATACTATTGATGAAAATATTAGGCTGTTAGCTCAACTTCATGCTAAGTGGGAAAGGGAGGCTAAAATTGATAGAAACAATAGTGTGTGCACCATCACCACTAAACCACAAGTAGTCCCTATTCCTACTCCTACTATGCCTAAGCCTATTGAGCCTACTACTAGTGATGCCAAGTTTAACTTTGATATTTATGGTTGCAATATTTCTGAAGTGATCATGTTCTTGCAAAAGGTTGCTAGAAGTCCTGATGCTAGTGATATGCATGTTGCTTTCACTAAACACATTACAGATGCTCTTGTTAAGATTAAGGAAGAGAAGCTAAAACACAAAGCTTCTATTCCTAGGAAAGTAGAAGATAGTTGGGAACCCATTATTAATATGCAAGTGAATGACTTTGATCTCAAAGCTTCATGTGATCTTGGTTCTAGTGTCTCTATTATGCCTAGGAAGATTTATGAAATGCTTGATTTGCCACCTTTGGAAGATTGTTATTTTGATGTCCCACTCAATGATAATGCTAAGAAGAAACTCATGGGGAGTGTTAATGATGTTCTCATTATGGTTAACAATGCTTATGTCCCTGTTGATTTCTATGTTTTGGATGTAGTATACAATGCTTCTTGTCCTATTACTTTGGGAAGACCTTTTCTTAGAACAGTTGGTGTCATCATTGATATCAAAGAAGGCACCATTAAATATTATTTTCCATTCAAGAAAGGTATTTTAACACTTCCCTATGAGGAGAGAGAAGTTTCTTTTTTCTCCTCCTTTGAAAGCAAGATTTGATGTTAATGCTTATTCAATTGAAAATACTTGATTCTTCTTGCTTTTTGTGCCTAACTTAAAGGCGTTAAAGAAAAGTACTTGTTGGGAGATAACCCAAGAGTTTCCTTGAGTCTTGGAAGTTATTACTTCTGTAATAACCTCTCCTTATCCTTTTTGTTTGCTTTTTGTGCCAAGAAGGACCTCTAATGAGAGGGAAGTAAGATTTGGGGAGTTGCTGTCCCGAAACAGATTTATGTCCTCTACCAAAAAAAAATCGTGAGGAGTATATGTAACTCGTATTGAGATGAAAATTTACGAATAATTCCCCCAGTATGTAATCTAACTTTAGTTAGTTCAACACTTTTTGATTTGAGCAACACAAGATGTTCGAAAAAATGGATTTCTACCTGCTAGTTTATTTTGACAGATTTCTGCCATTATTTGCATTTGCTTCTTATTGATCCCTTTTTGAGTGCTCTTTAGGTGAATTGAGATTTTTGAAGGAGTTACTACAGTATCTTGTGTTTTTAGTGAAAAGCCTTGCTGTTCCGAAGCTTTACCAGAGGTCTAATATCTTTTGAATAAGCTAATATCGCTAATGAAGATTGTGTGAAGTTTTGTATGAAGGAAAAATTTCAGGTGTAGAGAGAGAATGATGCAATGAGATGAAGAATGGACAAAAGCTCAATCTTGGGGATGCCACCATGGTGTCACCCTAAGAAATATCCAAGAGGTACAAGTGTCAAATCTTGGGGATGCCCAAGGCATCCCCTTCTTCATCAATAAAAAGCTCAGGTCTGTCTAGACACTTCGTTTTTATTGTTTCATGCGCAGTTGTGTTGTTCTTGGAGCGTCTTAGTTTTATTTTACTTTGATTATTTTGTTTAGTTTGCTTGAGTAGTTTGGACCCCCGTTCTCTCTGTGTTGTTTTGCAAATAATTTGCTTGGTGTTGGAAAGGAGTAGTAAGTTCTTGCTTGTAAGTGCAAGAGGAGCTTGCATTGACTGTGACTTAGACTTTAGCATGACATGCTAGGTGTTGTTTTGACCTTATGCTTAGTGATTATTGCTGTAGCATGTCTTGTTCCAAACAATTTGGATTGCTTAGTGTGTCTTGAAGAAATTATGTGTTGTTTTAGCATGCAAAAGCATAGTATTGTGGTATTCTCCTTTGATGCTTTGCTTGGGTTGACTTGGCACATGCTCACACCATGTTATGACTATGACAAGTCACCATTAGCCTCTATGATCATTTAGTCCTTGACTTGTAGTACCACTCTTTGCTTTGATTAGTATGCTTTGTTGCACTGCATGATTATGACCATTATACTCTCTTAGTTGGTTGATCCCAGTCTTTTGCTAGCCTCCACTTGTATGAGTAAGTTCTACTCATGCTTCCAACTCCCAAGAAACCAAGTTTTTCCAAAGTTTCCACTATAAACTCCTATGCATGGTGTGTTACACCATTCCAAGTATATTCTTGTTTTAAACTATATTCCAATTAAAAACTATTTTGTTATGTGAAAACTTAGTGATTAAAGCCCTCACGAATTTGATGGCACACTTTATATTCTTTGCCCCTAATAAACTTGAACCATTGTGACAACTTTGTTGTCTATGCTTGCACTTATAAGTTGGAATTAGCATAACTGTGTTGTCACGGGGAACGTTTTCAACATTGCACTTGTACTTTGTACTCAGTTGATATCATGTTCTTTTGTCTATGGATTTCACCGGTGTGAAATAAAGAGGAAACTTGTAAGTCCATGGAGTTTGTATCCTGTGTTAGAGAAACGCCTGGGACGCTAGCCTAAGCCATGCCTAATCATGGTGGAAACTTGCAGCATCACCATAGTGAGCTATCTATGAAGCATCCTAAATAAAAAGCTATGCATATGGTAAATAAAATGATTGTTGAGATGCTCATTGTATGCTTTCCTTGTCATTTTGGTTATGGGAAAGCTCCTGTACCATGTGCAAGGGGTACCCCGTTGGCAATTCTCAATGATATGCAAATACTTACAATGACAAGAACTTACCTCGACCCAAAGTTGAGTATGCATGAGGTGTGGCCCTCGTATTCAAGGGACTTGAGATTGCCAACTTATACTTCATCAAGCATATACTCCATATTTGCCACTTTAACCTTAACCACTTCAAGATGCTTATGATAGGGGAAATGAGGGCTCAAAGCTAACAAGTACCATAATTTTTGGAAGCTCTTTTTGAAACTTGTAATCCCTGCTTCCTTTACAAAAAGGCCTTTCTTCCACCATTATTGAGTCTCCACCTTCTACCTTTAGGCACCATTAAGAGAGCATAGTTGTCATTCTGTGTGCAGTGTTCCAAAGCTTTTTTTTATACTTACTGTAGGGGAGACCCCCACAGTCCTTTATTAAAATAAACCAAGAATTCTTATGTACAAGCTACCAAACTAAAACAAAAAAGTATGTACAAAAGAGAAGGAAACTAAACATAATTTACAACAAGGCATCAATCCAAGAGTTAAGAACTGTGATGGTCTTTTTTCTGACTCTGTATTTTAGTAGTGAAACATCACAGATAAACCCTGATTTCCAAGAGCTGAAAGATGGTCTTATTCCTTTGAAAATCTTGTCATTTCTCTGCTTCCATATATTCCAACAGGCCAGAATAGCAATCTCAATGAAACATGGACCTTTGAATTTCTGTTTTGCATGTTTCAAAATCTCTGGTCCAGATCCTGTACCCCAGTCAATTTGAAGGTAAGTCCAGATTCTCATACTAAAATTGCATTCAAAAAATAAGTGTGACCAGTCTTCCAGGGTGTGACAAGGGCAAAGAACAAAATTATGATTGTTAGAAACATTCCAATGTCTTCTGAGCAGCATATCTTTAGTATTGATGCGGTCATGGATTATCAGCCATGCAAAAAACTTATGTTTGGAGGTGTATTTACTACTCCAGATCCACTGTGATGGAAAATGATTTGGCATGTGGTTGAAATATCTCCTGTACGTATCACTGACAGAATAATCCCCTTTTTTGAATTCAAACTGTTCCATTCATCATGTTTAGTGTCACATCCCAAGATTTTCCAAATCTTGTAATGTGAAAATAAATGAATAAAATAAAACTTTGTTTGATTTTCAGAGCCAGAAGAAACTTTTGAATTCAATTGGAACTTCAAACCCATTTGAATTAAATAAAAAATCCTAAAGGGATTCTTAAAGATAAACATTTAATAAAGGAAATTAAAAATGTTTTGGAATTACTATTATTGGATCCTTTAAATAAAAGATTGGTTTTCAAAAGAAAAGGTGGATTTATAAATAAAGATTATTTTGTAAAGCCAAATTAAACCTTGACCAAACTTTGGGAATTAAAACTTTTAGTTTGAATAAAAACAACAAAGGTTTATTTAAAAAAATAATAATAAGGAATTAATATCCAAACTTTATTTAAATAAAAGGTTTTACCAATTTAATTGAAACATCAAAACTTGTTAAATTGTTAAAATAAGTTTTCCAAATAGTTGATATTCACAAATAAAATCTACTAAAATGTTTTGACTTTATTTTGGATTCAAAATAAATATCTCAATAAAATAAAACCTATTTGAAATAATAATGAAAGTCTATTATATTTAATTAATAATGGACCCTAAAATAAAATGTTATTTTATTTTAAAACAAAACTCCAAGTATTCTATTTTTCCCAAATAAAACCCACTGATTTGGTTTTGAAAATATTTAAGTTTCAAATAAAGATTTTATTAATAAAATCAAATCCTATTTGATTAATAAACCTTGGCCCATTTTATTTAACTAATATTGGACCCTAAAGTAAAATAATATTTTGTTTGAAACAAGTATCCAAGTATTATTTACTTCCAAATGATACCTACTGATTTGATTTTGAAAACATTTGGATTTCAAATAAAGATTTTATTAATAAACAACAAAAACTCCATTTAATTAATAAACCATGGCCCACTTATTTAATTAAGGATGGAACCTAACAAGATTAAAGTATTATTTAATTTATTTAGGATTTTTGGTTCAGGTTACTAAACAGAACCAAATTCATATTTGAAAAGCTTGATGATTGTTTGAATCATTTTGAATATGTTTGGTTGTTTGAATTTCAAAACAGGAAAATAGAAATAGAAAAGGAAAAAGAATTTTGACAGAAAAAAATAGAACAGCCCAACAAAATGGCCCAACAGTCCAGCCCAGCTCCTATTCTTCCCCGAACCGTTTTCTTTTCCACTCAGAACCGCACCCACCCAGCAACCGACAAGTGGACCCCTCCCCTTCTTCCTTTCTTTCACTGCCAGCGGACCCCACACCCTACTGTTCTTCGTCCTCCCCGCAGCGACCCGTTCCTCGCCGTTTACTGCCGAGTAAATTCCCTTGAATTCGCGTTGATGAATGGATTAAACCCGCCATTTACCATGCTATGTTAAACGCCATGCTTCACTCTTCCTTTTCCCCAAACCGGAACCACCTGGGAGCCACCAGACTGCACGAATCATCCCCAAACTGTCTCTGTCTCCGACGACGCTCCGGCGAGAATTCCGGCCGTGTCATGCCACTCCTTGCCTCCCCAAGCACGCAGGCACATTCCCCACTTCCTGTAGCATCTCCCTGCACCTTCCATTCGACCACGGGCACCTCAGAACCTCGACTCCAACACACCACTGAACGCCACCGTCTACTGCTGTTCTCCGACGACGTCTCCCCGGTAAAACCTGACTCCCCTCTCATCCTCGTGGACACGATGATGATCCCCAAGCTCTTACGAACCTAACCGCACTTTCCGTTTGTCCTAGGGCACCCTCTATCCTCACCTTCGACAACATCTGAACAAGACCGACGCCGCCCTGACTCCGGCGAGAGATTCAAGCCAGCATAGTGCGCCCCTTCATCAACCAGTGGCAGGTTGAGCATCCCCGTGCCACGACGATCACAGTGAGCCCCCTCTCCTCCTTCCTCGCTTCCTGAAACATCAACTCCGCCGCCGTCCGGCCGCTCCGCCACCAGACGCCGCCGCCAGCGCCGCCCATCCCTGGCAAGCGAGCTGGGCACCGTCCGATCTAGATCGCAGCGTCACGATAGATCCACTTAACTGAAAGGGTACGCTAGCTCTGAGCCGCCCGATCTAAATTAAATCCAACGCTCCGCAGTACGCGATCCGGACGAACCGGTATCGGCCAATCACGGCTCGACGCGTGTCCCTGTTCTGATTAAAACAGAATTAGAAACCAGATTTAAAAGCCATTTTGAAACCTTTGTAATTTTCAAACCACACGTCCAAATTTGACAAATTTTATATCAATGGATTCAGGAGAACAAGCCCTATCCAACTGTGGAGTTAGTTTAGCAAATAGTATCTATTATCTTGTTTGAATTTGCAGAAACTTATGTATGCTTGTTTAGAGTATAAAAATTGTTTAAAAATGATTTTTGGATTAAAACTTTTGCAAAATGGATTGTTGTGACCTTACTGACCCTAGGAACCAACCCTTGGTGTTAGAAATGATTTTTGTAAGATTTAGGTTAGATTACTTGACTTAGTCATTTTCTAGCCAAATAAAAAGAATGGTTTTTGTTATAAAAATGTTTATGAAAAGAAAACTTCAAGGAAATGTTTTGGACCAAACCTACTGACCCAAAAACACCAAGCTTTGCAATAGCAACTCATTTGGTGAACAACTTAAGAGTTTTTGCCTTAACAAAAACATTTTTCACCACATGAAATGATGAATGGATATAAAAATAGTTTTTGGACAAAACCCTCTTGCTAATGACTTTGCCACTTTGGTAAATGACCAATTTGGATCTTACAAAGTTTAGAAACCCCATAGAGACCCTATTTGCAAAATAAAACTATCTTGTGCATACTCCCATGCATAAATTGGTTTCCATTGTTTTGTGTGTGTGAATTTGTTTGAGTGATCATTGGTTTGGAATGTGAATTGAATTTGTGTTTTCTTGATTGATTTGTAGTGAAGTGTGAGACTAGCAAGATCAAGGAGTGAACCACCATTCCCTACCAAAAAGGCAAGTGATGCTTCATACTTTCTATCCCAATACTTTTATTATGCATTAGTGATTTTGCTAAGTAAACTTGCATGGATTTTGCTAAGTATAGATCTTGCTATAGGGAAACCTAGTAGATGAATCCTTAGCAGGATTTTCCTAAGTTAAGACTCCTACTACTACCAAGCTTAGCCTAGCTAATAGAAAACATGGGTGGAATATATATTCACACTATGGAAAAATATTCTAAGTCTGAGGACTTAAGTTTTGTTTAATAAAACAACTCAGTTAATGAATCACCTGGGTGGAATGGGCTTGCTTGGTGGAGAATGGTTGAGTGGTTCACAATGCCATAGGCTTGGATTGTGTATCTCACTTGTGGTATGCCACCCAGGAACAAAGGGATTTGAGATGTCAAGTGTTGAGAAGCTTCAAGTGCAACCACTTGGCAATATGGGCTCTGCCATGATCATATAGGTTGCAAGAACTTAGCCATATGGACAGTGGGTGGTAGTGTTTGATAGGTTGGAGCGCGTCCATTTTGGTCTAAGGGAAAGCTTCTGAAAGATCTTGTCTTGGGAAACCAAGTCTTGTGGGGAAAGTGCACCACCTCTGCAGAGTGTAAAATCTAAGTACTTAGCCATGTCCCTGGTAAAGGACAATTTGAGCATCAAGACATGGAAGCAATCAAGAATCTCATCATTCCAATTTCTAAATTAAAATCTTGTGGTTTGAACAAGGGTTGTTTGAATTCTTCAATCATTGATGGAGAGATGGCTTGGTACAAGGATCTTGAAATCTTTGATTGAGAAAAATGATTTTGTCAAGCAAAAACTTAGTATTTTCAAATGTTAAGGAAAAATCTATTTTGAGCAATGCAAGCCTCAACTCCACTTAGCCAAATGCATATTGATGATAGACTCTACCATACTACCATAGTATCACTTGCCAATACAATTCAAATGTATTGACCCTTTGTGGCTGTAACTTGTATGTTGCAGGTTTGATTGTTTTAGAGAAGATTGATTGATTAGGATTACAAAGTCTACAACCAACATCTGCCTGTGGCACTTTGAAGATGAAGGACCCCATGCTTATAGTTATTCCGCTGCAATGTAATGTAATAGCCATATGAGCTATGAAAGATGTAATAAAATTATGTTATTCCTGGTTATATAGTTATATTATGACCTTTGTTTCTTGATATTACATCTTAACTGTGGATGCTAGCTATTGATCCAGGGACTAGCATTGTAAACACAGGAGGGATCAACCTTATTAGGTTGAGGCCTCTACATTTAGTTTGCTGAAGAGTGACTTGAGCCAGTTGCAACTGTAAATGCTGTAATTTAGTACTAGCTTCAGCAGATAATGGTAGGTGAAAATCTTCAAACATCTGAGTAACTGATATTGCTTGTTTAACAGAGCAGTGTTTATCAAGTACATGTGAAAATAAATGTGGACAAGTTGAGTTGAGGGGGTTGTTGTTCCAGTTATCCACCCAGAATAGAGTTGTGTCTCCAGAACCCACTAAACATTTAAAATTTAAGTGATATTCCTCATGCAAGCTCATAATACTACGCCACCAGAAAGATCCACAGACAGTAACAGTGTGAGGAACCCTGTCATGATAATATGTGTTCCAGACTAGTTTCACCCAAGGCAGATTAGCTTTATTGTAGAAATTATGCAGGTGTTTCATAAGTAGGCATTTATTTTGGATTTGAAGATTTATGATTCCTAAACCACCCTTGTCCTTTGGTTTACTGATCATTTCCCAAGATGCCATAGAGTGAACCTTAGAATCATCCTTACTCTTTCTCCATAGACAATGTCTTCTTGCTCTGTTCAGGACTTCAATTATTCCCTTTGGGACACTCAGAGAACTAATGTAGTGCAAAGGCAGTGAGGATAACACAGAATTCACCAAAACAAGTCTGTCCCCATAAGACAAAAAAGATGCCGAGGTTGTCAGTCTTCTTTCAACTCTGACAGTCAGAGGAGAGAGATCTTTGATTGTTGGTTTTGTAATCCCCATGGGTGTAACATCCCAAAAATCATGATTTCAAAGGTTGCATATCATTCATGCATTCATAATCATATTAGGATCATTTTCAAATGAGATTTCAAAAACAGAAGCATTTGTTGTCTATTATTTTATGTAAGCAATGCAATGGCCTTATTGCTACTCTCTAATATGAGAATACTTGTTTTAACCAAAAAATATTTGAACATAAGTTTGAGTGATGTTTCTAAGACTTGGTCAAAGTTTTCAGAACAAATTATGAATTCAAAACCATTCTTATGTCTTATTTAAATAAATAATAAAGGCAAGGTTTATTTTAAATATCAATGGGCCATTGTAAATTTGAGTGAACGGCAATACTTTATACACAAATATGTACATGTTTCACTTTACAAAAATCCAGAAAATGTTTGAATTCAAACTCTTTTAAAATCATTTGAAAGGGATTCCTGGAAAATCAAACAGAAAAAGAAAAAGGGAAAAGAAAAGGAAAAGGGCCGGCGCCACTTATTCGGCCCAGTAACAGATGCAGCCCACCCGGGTTTTTCCCTCTCCCTCTGTTTCTCACGTCGCCCGCGCTCACCCCCTCGCTGACCACTAGGCCCCGCAGCCACGTCATCTCTTCGTCCCCAAATCTGACCGCGACCAGCTCCGTCGCGGCCGTTTCTTCCCGATGATCTCGCGCTTGATTACGCGTTATTGCGGGCGTAATTCCTCCTCCTCGCTCGGCTACTTAAACCCCTCCCCACTCCGCTCCTTTCCCCTCACTCACCAACCACAGAACGCCGCTAGGCTACCCACAATCGAGCTCGCGCCGCCGCAGTACCGAGCATCTCCGGCGGTAAATTTCGGTGAGCACTCCCCGCCCCTTGCCTCATAGTCTTGCCAGTATGATCACTGCGACCTTGTGCATCTTTTAACACCACTGGTGTGTGTGCTAGGACCACCCAGAACATCGCCAACGTCAACGACTGCACGTGCCCGACGAAGCCATCAACTCCAACGAGCTCGCACGGTAAATCCAGCCTTCCCCTCCCTCTCTGGTTCATGCTCACACACTCGCCAGGCTCATGCGCATCTAACAGCATCACTATTTTGCCTTAGCACGCACCGCAGATCCACCAACGTCGACGCCCGATCCCGCCCGTTGTTAGTAGAATCTACGGCGAGCAATCCCCGTCAACCTCGAGTGCCCCTTCGCCAACCAAGCACACTTTGAGCATCAGCAGCGCATGGCAAACTCGTTGAGCTATTCCTCCCTCTCCCGCGCTTCCTGTATCATCGGAACCGTCCACGTCTGACCGCGCCGCCACAAGCCCCCGTCGCGCGCCGCCCATCTTTGGCCAGACGCCTGTGCGCCGTTAGATCTGGATCCAGCGAGTAGGATAGATTCACTTAAATCGAACCGGTGCGCTCATCTATGCCGCTCGATCCACTTTAAATCCAACGATCCACAGAGCTCAATCCGCGTGAAACGGTATCGGCCAGTTAGGTTAAGACACGTGGCTCAGGATTTGTTTTAAAAACAGAATTGAAACTACTGGATGTTCAAACTTGCAAAATTCATAACTTTTGATCCACACGTCCAAATTTTGCAAATTTTATATCATTGGAATCAGCATAAAGAGTACTTTCAAACCATGAACTTTGTTTAATGAATTGTTTCTGTAAACTTAGTTTTTTTTTTGCAGAGACATTTGTAACCTTATTTTGTGTATAAAAATTTGTTGGAAAATGTTTGAAAGGCCAAATAAAATTTATTTGATGTATAAAATTTTAGTTTATTGATCAGTACTGTTTTAATTGTCTTGTTGGGTTTAGAAAAATCATCACATGTCACTTGCGTGCATTCAATTATTTTTGCTTGTTTATTTTGATATGTGGATTTGGTGCTATCATTTTATGTGTAGATTTTGGTGCTAGTGGTGATTGTGACTGTGAGGATTGTTGTTACTCCCCCAACTACCAAGGCAAGTGGTGCTTCATACTTTTGTCCCAATACTTTGACTATGCATTAGAAATATTTTGTATAGGGCTTGCATGATAATTTTTGCTAAGTATCTATATGCTATGCTTGGGAAATCCTAGTAGTTGTAGAATTGTTAGAATATTTTCTATGTTAATATACTTGCTATTTCCATGCTTAGCCTAGCTAGTAGCAACCAAGGGTGGATTATATACACATGCCATGGAAAATATTTCTAAGTCATGGACTTATGTTTTGCTTAATAAAACAACTTAGTGAATGAAACACCTGGGTGGAATGGTGGGTTGGTTTATGTTGAGTGGTTACACAAGGCCAGGGGACTGGTGAACCTTGTGTATCTCACTTGTGAAATGCCACCCAGGAACAAAGGGATTTGAGATGCCAAATGTTAAGAAGCTTCTAATGCAGCCACATGGCATTATGGGCTCTGCCTGGATCATATAGGTTGCAATAACTTAGCCAAATGGACAGTTGGTGGTAGGGGATGATAGGTTTGGAGCGCGTCCATTTTGGTCTAAGGGAAGGCTTCTAAAAGGTCTTGTCTTGGTGAAAATCAATTCTTGTTGGGAAAGTGCACCACCTATGCAGAAGGAAGAAACTAAGTACTTAGCCGTGTCCCCGGTAATGGACAATTTGAGCATCAAGACATGGAAGCTATCAAGAATCTCCTCATCCCAATTTTCTAAGTTAAAACTTGTGGTTGAACAAGGGTAAAGGTTCACCAATTTCTATTGGTGGTTCCTTGGGAGTTTTTGCCAAACAAAAACTTAGTGTTTTCAACTGATAGGTAAAACCTATTTTGAGCAAAGCAAGCCTAAGCTACACTTAGCCAAATTCATGTAGAAGCTAGAAACTTTTATTCTACTAAGGTATCACTTGCCAATACTATTCCAATGTATTGACCCATTGTGGCTGTAACTTGTGATGTTGCAGGTTACTCTGATGAGGATTAGGGTTATGAGTCTACACTCAACATGCTTTCCTGTGGCACATGAAGATGAAGACTTTTATTTATATTGTTAAGTTAAACTCTTGTACTATCCTATGGCTATGGAGTTGTAAAATACTATGTTATCTCTAGAATGATGTAATAATGACATTTGTTTCTATGTACTTGATCTTAAACTGTGGATGCTAGAAATTGATCCAGCGACTAGCATTGCAACCACAGGGATCTTTACCTTTATAAAGGTGGGGTCTGACAGATGGTATCAGAGCACTGTGTTGCCTGTAGGATTATGACCCTAGGATTGGATTAGAAACCACTAAGGAAAAAGTTCCAACACTTTGAAAAATTTCCACACTTGTCTTTTTCTTCTCGTAAACTTTTCTAATCTTCTTTCTCATCTCTATTTGTAGATGAACTCCATCAACGAAGCCGTAAGGAAGGGACCACTCATGACCATGACTTTGGAGTGTGAGACTGAATTTCCCAAGGCCCTCAAGAACCTTATGGTTACCATGGGGATACATGGTGCAGCTGTGTACAAAGGATTCCCTGTGATGGATGAAGGAGAAGAGTACTGGTGGGTGCAACTTCACTTAAACAAAAACAAGGAAGACAAGCACAAGGAGTCAGGATTCTGCATGGTCACCAACTCAGAAATGCACACAACATTCTTTGACTCTACAAGAAATGCAGCTTGGAATGCTATCAAGGAGCTTGGTGATAGACTCATGTGCAGAATGCTCAACACTCAAAATGACCTTAGAGAAGAAAAGAAGCATACCCAAGAATTGGAGACTACCAACCAACAACTAAGGGGAGACATCATAGATTTAATATGGGAGTCTTGTGAACAAGATAGACAGATGGCTACTAAGGATGCCCTGATAGCTATTTTGTCTAGTGAGTGAGAGTTGTAACGTACTACGTTAGTTGGACCACCACACCTATCGTTTTTACTTCCAAAAAAATTTGTCTAAGCTATGTTGAACCTTTGGTACTTATAATGGATTGTGTATGCCATGACTTATGTGTTTGTTGAAAAAGATGTGTTTGTAATGTTTTTGTCTTGTGATTTTTCTCTATTTTGTGATGATCCTAACTTTCTCTATCTTATAAAATAGATGCCTAATGTTGTTATCAGCACGGCCGAGGAGTTCAAGGGAACTCGTTTTGGTACTCGTCTCATTGAGCTCACTAGTGTGCTCAACCTTCCACTTCCTAGCATCATGACACTTCCACTCACCAAGTTTGAGAGGAAGGACCTTTGGGGCTTCAGAGTCACTCAGCCGGGACGCCAGACAGAGCCAACCACGGAGACTATCACTTTCAAGTTGATGCATGATGACAAGGAGAAAGGCTTAGATGTAGTCATGCTAGAGTTACTCGGGCGCCTGGTAGGGAGACACTCCACCGAGCTTAGAGGTCTTTACTTTCACCCCTTCGGGAGACGCAACAAGGAGGGTGAGGCTATAGAGTACGAGGATGCTGCTAGAGAGACGATGGAGCCGATTCGTCTGTACCTCTAGGACCTATAGGGTCTTATTAGGCACCTAGATACTGATAGGACCGACGTCATGCTTAGCAATGACGAGCTCCAGGTTCAGCTTCGTGAGAAGGACAAGATCTTCGTGGAGCAAGATGAGATAGTCAAGGAAATGGAGGCCAAGTTTGAAAGCCAGGACAAGAAGTTCAAGAGCCAGGAGAAAAGAGTCCAAGACAGGAACAAGAAGATCCAGGAGATGAAGGAAGAACTAGAGGCCAAGGACTTCGATCTTGAGCATCAACAGGGAGTGATCGAGAGGCTTCTCTCACAGAAGAGGGCCCTTAGGGCTAAGATAGAGGCCTTGACTACTAGTGTTGATGAGTACAAGACCGCCATGGAGAATGCAGGTCTTACCCTCGTTGACATAGAGATTGATGCGGAGGAGTAGTGTGGACTACTCAATTATCTTTCATCTACCGTACTTTTGATTATTGAGTCGCAATGACCATCCAACATGTGGGTGGCTTGCTATGATGTGTTGCATTTCCAAACTTGTTGTTTATGTCGTTCAAATTCTATGTTATTTTGATGCATGGTTATTGTGATTGAGTATGTGATGTATTGTGCATATTAAGCATCTATGGGTATCTCATTCTTATCCTTACTAAAACCACATATGCCTCCTCGATGTGCCAACCCCAACCCAAACAACAACAATGTCACTCTCGAGATGCAGCCGTTGATGACAGCACAGGCACAACTGATGCAGATGATGACCACTTTTATGCAGAACCAGAATCACAACAACAACAACAACAACAACAACAACAACAATAACAACAACAAACAACAACAACAACAAACAACAACAACAACAACAACAACAACAACAACAACAACAACAACAACAACAACAACAACAACAACAACAACAACAACAACAACAACAACAACAACAACAACAACAACAACAACAACAACAAAAACAACAACAACAACAACAACAACAACAACAACAACAACAACAACAACAACAACAACAACAACAACAACAACAACAACAACGACAACAACGACGACGATGACAACGACGACAACGACGACAACGACGACAACAACGATAACAACGACAACAACGACAACAACAACAACAACAACAACAACAACCCAAATAATCCGCCAGGATTTGACATGCTCACCAGATTTCTAAGACTGAGGCCTGCAAAGTTATCAGGAACCACTGATCCAATGGTGGCCAATGATTGACTACGTTCAGTGAACAAGGATTTAGTGACTGTCGGCTGCACCGACGAAGAGAAGGTCAGGTTTGCAGCACATATGTTGGAAGGGCCAGCAGCAACCTGGTGGGATAACTTTCATATCACTACCCCCATTGAAGATGTGACATGGGCTATGTTTGAGGATGGATTCCGTATAGCTCACATTTCATCCAGAGTGATGAATTTGAAGAAGAAGGAGTTCCACAACTTGAAGCAGCGTCACAGCAGCGTGCCTGAATACATTGAGGAGTTCAACAATCTGGCGTGATATGCACCGGATGAAGTTGATATTGATGCCAAGAGGAAGGAGAAATTCCTCAAAGTACTGAATGATGAACTGAATCTGCAACTGTCTGTTGCCTATGTCCCAACCTAACAATCACTTTGTGACAAGGCTACCATCTTGGAGAACAAGATGAAACAGGTTGAGAGCAGGAAGAGGAAACACAGCTTTGATAAGCACATCTCGGGATCGTCTCACAAGCGTTCCCATCATGATGATAGTGGGAGTTCTGGATCCCACAAACATGGAAAGTACAACAACCACCACAGCCACAACCGTCATCATGACAACAAGCATCACCATAGTCATGATAACGACAAGTATAACAACCACAAGAGTGGATACAAGAGCCACCAAAATGGAGGTGGAAGTGGTAGTGGAAGTCAGCCTGTCAAGAAAGATCTCAGTCAGGTTGAATGCTTCAAGTGTAATAAGATGGGGCACTATGCTAACGAGTGCCCAGAGAAGAAGGTTGAAGGAACCGCCAAGCCCAACCCTTTCCAGAAGGGACAAGTGAACCACATCAATGTGGAAGAGATATATGAGGAATCTGATGATGTGGCTGGTAAGTTCAAACTCAATTCTATTACAGCACTTGTTCTCTTTGATACTGGTGCATCGCACTCATTCATATCAAGGGAATTTGTTGATATAAATGGATTTCCAACTAAATATATTGGGTGTCCTATAAAAGTAAGTTCTCCTGGTGGAGATATGATAGTAAGTCTTGGATGTCGTGATCTAGTGATAGAATTTGGAAAGCATAAGTTTCCAGTTAGTCTGATAATCTTAGATTCCCAAGGACTGGATGTAATTTTGGGAATGGACTGGATGACCAAGTATGAAGGAGTACTAGATTGTGCCAATCGTACTATTGCACTCACAACCCCGGATAAGAAACGGATTAGATTCAAGTCTAACTTTGAATCAAAAGGGAGTAAGATAAATTCTCTTAAGGGGGTTAGCATAGACAGTGTGCTAATTGTGAGAGAATACCCAGATGTGTTTCCGGAGGAATTACCGAGAATGCCACCAGATAGAGATGTGGAGTTTCTGATTGACTTCCTGCCAGGATCAGGACCAATAGCAAAGAGACCTTACAAGATGTCGGTTGATGAGTTGAAGGAACTCTAGAAACAACTTGGAGAGCAGTTGCAGAAAGGATTTATTCAACCAAGTTCTTCATCTTGGGGAGCACCAGTTTTGTTTGTGGAAAAGAAAGACAGAAGTCAAAGGTTATGCATAGATTATCGTTCACTCAATGAGGTGACTATCAAGAGCAAGTATCCTTTACCCATGATCAATGACTTGTTTGATAAGTTAGAAGGAGCCCGTGTGTTCTCAAAGATTTATCTCCGGTCAGGCTATTTTCAGCTTAAGATAAGGGAACAAGACATACCTAAGACTGCTTTCACCACTAGGTATGGATTGTATGAGTACACCGTGATGCCATTTGGTTTGACCAATGCACCAGCCTACTTCATGAATATGATGAACAAAGTGTTCATGGAGTTTCTTGACAAGTTTGTCGTCATTTTCATCGATGACATTTTGATCTACTCCAAGAGCAATGAAGAGCATGAAGGACATTTGCATTTGATACTTGAGAAGCTTAGAGAGCATAAGATATATGACAAATTCAGCAAGTGTGAATTCTTGTTGAATGGAGTCGGATTTTTTGGACACATTGTGTCAGGAGATGGTGTAGCAATGGATCCCGCAAAAGTGTCAGCTGTAACTGAATGGGAATCTCCTAAGTCAGTGAAAGAAGTTCGTAGTTTCCTTGGTTTGGCAGGATACTATAGAAGATTCATTGAGAATTTCTCCAAGGTAGCTAAGCCAATGACAGAGTTACTTAAGAAAGACAAGAAATTTGATTGGACTGAAGGATGTGAACTCGGTTTCCAAGAGTTGAAGAAGAGACTAGTGACAGCACCAGTCTTATGTCTGCCAGATTTGGAGAAGGATTTCCAAGTGTATTGTGATGCATCTCACCAAGGTTTGGGTTCAGTTATGATGCAAGAAGGGAAAGTTGTGGCTTATGCCTCGAGACAACTCAAAACTCATGAAGTGAATTATCCTACTCATGATTTAGAGTTAGCCTCTGTTGTCCATGCACTCAAAACATGGAGACATTATCTTTTGGGAAAGCGATGTGAAGTGTTCACAGATCACAAAAGTTTGAAGTATATCTTCACTCAGAAAGAAATTAACATGAGACAAATAAGATGGCTAGAACTCATCAAGGACTATGACTTGAGTTTGCAATACCACCCCGGTAAAGCAAATGTTGTAGCGGATGCATTAAGCCATAAGGTTTATGTGAATGGCCTTACTAAGGGTGAATTTCCAGATGATCTGTGTGCCCAATTCAAAGATCTCAGATTGGAGATTGTGCCTGAGGGACATCTCATGACATTGGATGTTCAGCCCACCTTGTTGGACAAGATCAAGGAAACCCAAAAGAGAGACAAGGAAATTGAAGAGATTAAGGAAAATATTGGTAAGGGAAAAGCCAAAGGATTCCATGAAGACGAACATGGTACTTTATGGTATGGAAAACGTATCTGCGTTCCACAAGATCCGGAGCTTCGGAAACTGATTTTACAAGAAGCACACAACTCACCATATTCCATTCATCCGGGTAACACCAAAATGTACATGGATGTGAAGGAAAGATTTTGGTGGAATAATATCAAGAAGGACATCGCCAAACATATTGCTTTGTGTGATGTATGTAGTAGAGTGAAAGCGGAACATCAGAAACCAGCAGGATTGTTACAACCATTACCTATTCCTGATTGGAAGTGGGACAAGATTGGCATGGATTTCATCACCGGATTGCCAAGGACCAGATCAGGATACGACTCTATTTGGGTAGTAGTGGATCGTCTAACTAAAGTGGCTCATTTCATACCCGTGAAGACAACCTATACAAGTGCTAAGTTGGCCAAGATCTATATGAATAGGATTGTGTGTCTGCATGGAGTACCCAAGAGTATTGTGTCTGATAGGGGAACTCAATTCACTGCCCATTTTTGGAGACAACTGCATGAGTCATTGGGAACGAGATTGGAATTCAGTACTGCTTTTCATCCCCAGACTGATGGACAGACAGAAAGGACCAACCAGATCTTAGAGGATATGTTGAGGGAATGTGCCCTAGACTATGGAGCTAGTTGGGATGAAAGTCTGCCTTACGCAGAATTCTCTTACAACAACGGCTATCAAGCCAGTATTGAGATGGCACCGTTTGAATTTCTCTATGGGAGAAAGTGTACTACACCATTGTTATGGAATGGTGTTGGAGAAAGAAACTTGTTCGGGCTAGAATTAATCAAGGAAGATGAAGAGAAAGTCAAGTTAGTGAAGGACAGATTGAAGATAGCACAGTCCCGACAAAAGAGCTGCATAGATCCAAAGTGTAGGGAAGTCACCTATGAGGTGGGTGATAGAGCTTATCTTAGAGTATCACCACTTCGTGGAGTGAAGAGGTTTGGAGTCAAAGTAAAATTGGCCCCAAGATATGTTGGACCATTCAAGATTCTGAGTCATAAAGGAGAAGTAGCTTATGAGATTGAATTGCCTGAATCATTGTCTACCGTTCACAATGTGTTTCATGTGAGTCAGCTAAAGAAATGCCATCCGGAGATGGAAGAGACTTCTTTGAAGGATACTATACCTTTGGAGGAGGTCTAATTGGAAAGTGATCTCACTTATGAGGAAAAACCTATCAAGATCCTTGAGACTGCTGAAAGAGTTACTCGTACAAAAACTATCAAATTCTGCAAAGTTTAGTGGAACCATCATTCCGAAGAAGAAGCAACATGGGAAAGAGAAGATGATCTTCGGAAAGACCACCCTCACCTATTTGCTAGCCAATCTGAATCTCGAGGGCGAGATTCACCTTAAGGGGGTTAGATTTGTAACATTCCAAAAATCATGATTTCAAAGGTTGCATATCATTCATGCATTCATAATCATTTTAGGATCATTTCAAATGAGATTTCAAAAACAGAAGCATTTGTTGTCTATTATTTTATGTAAGCAAGGCAATGGCCTTATTGCTACTCTCTAATATGAGAATACTTGTTTTAACCAGAAAATATTTGAACATAAGTTGAGTGATGTTTCTAAGGCTTGGTAAAAGTTTTCAAAACAAATTATAAATTCAAAACCATTCTTATGTCTTATTTAAATAAATAATAAAGGCAAGGTTTATTTTAAATATCAATGGGCCATTGTAAATTTGAGTGAACAGCAATACTTTATACACAAATATGTACATGTTTCACTTTACAAAAATCCAGAAAGTGTTTGAATTCAAACTCTTTTAAAATCATTTGAAAAGGATTCCTGGAAAATCAAACAGAAAAAGAAAAAGGGAAAAGAAAAGGAAAAGGGCCAGCGCCACTTATTCGGCCCAGTAACAGATGCAGCCCACCCGGGTTTTCCCTCTCCCTCTATTTGTCACCTCGCCCGTGCTCACCCCCTCGCTGACCACTGGGCCCCGCAGCCACGTCATCTCTTCGTCCCCAAATCTCGCCCGCGACCAGCTCCGCCGCGGCTGTTTCTTCCCGACGATCTCGCGCTTGATTACACGTTATTGCGGGCGTAATTCCTCCTCCTCGCTCGGCTACTTAAACCCCTCCCCACTCCGCTCCTTTCCCCTCACTCACCAACCACAGAACACCGCTAGGCTGCCCACAATCGAGCTTGCGCCACCGCAGTACCGAGCATCTCCGGCGGTAAATTTCGGTGAGCACTCCCCGCCCCTTGCCTCATAGTCTTGCCAGTATGATCACTGCGACCTTGTGCATCTTTTAACACCACTGGTGTGTGTGCTAGGACCACCCAGAACATCGCCAACGTCAACGACTGCACGTGCCCGACGAAGCCATCAACTCCAACGAGCTCGCACGGTAAATCCAGCCTTCCCCTCCCTCTCTGGTTCATGCTCACACACTCGCCAGGCTCATGCGCATCTAACAGCATCACTATTTTGCCTTAGCACGCACCGCAGATCCACCAACGTCGACGCCCGATCCCGCCCGTCGTTAGTAGAATCTACGGCGAGCAATCCCCGTCAACCTCGAGTGCCCCTTCGCCAACCAAGCACACTTTGAGCATCAGCAGCACACAGCAAACTCGGTGAGCTATTCCTCCCTCTCTCGCGCTTCCTGTCTCGTCGGCACCGTCCACGTCTAACCGCGCCGCCACCAGCCACCGTCGCGTGCCGCCCATCTTTGGACAAACGCCTGTGCGCCGTTAGATCTGGATCCAGCAAGTAGGATAGATTCACTTAAATCGAATCGGTACGCTCATCTATGCCGCTTGATCCACTTTAAATCCAACGATCCACAGAGCTCAATCCGCGTGAAACGGTATCGGCCAGTTAGGTTAAGACACGTGGCTCAGGATTTGTTTTAAAAAAAGAATTGAAACTATTGGATGTTCAAACTTGCAAAATTCATAACTTTTGATCCACACGTCCAAACTTTGCAAAAGCATAAAGAGTACTTTCCAACCATGCACTTTTTTTAATGAATTGTTTCTGTAAACTTAGTTGTTTTTGCAGAGACATTTGTAACCTTATTTTGTGTATAAAAATTAGTTGGAAAATGTTTTAAAGGCCAAATAAAATTTATTTGATGTTTAAATGTTTAGTTTATTGATCAGTACTGTTTTACTTGTCTTGTTGGGTTTAGAAAAATCATCACATGTCATTTGCATGCATTCAAATATTTTTGCTTGTTTATTTTGATATGTGAATTTCGTGCTATCATTTTATGTGTAGATTTTGGTGCTAGTGGTGATTGTGACTGTGAGGATTGTTGTTACTCCCCCAACTACCAAGGCAAGTGGTTCTTCATACTTTTGTCCCAATATTTTGACTATGCATTAGAAATATTTTGTATAGGGCTTGCATGATAAATTTTTCTAAGTATCTATATGCTATGCTTGGGAAATCCTAGTAGTTGTAGACTTGTTAGAATATTATCTAAGTTAAGATACTTGCTATTGCCATGCTTAGCCTAGATAGTAGCAACCAAGGGTGGATTATATACACATGCTATGGAAAATATTTCTAAGTCGTTGACTTATTTTTTGCTTAATAAAACAACTTAGTGAATGAAACACCTAGGTGGAATGGTGGGTTGGTTTATGTTGAGTGGTTACACAAGGCCAGGGTACTGGTGAACCTTGTGTATCTCACTTGTGAAATGCCACCCAGGAACAAAGGGATTTGAGATGCCAAATGTTAAGAAGCTTCTAGTGCAGCCACATGGAATTATGGGCTCTGCCTGGATCATATAGGTTGCAATAACTTAGCCATTTGGACAGTTGGTGGTAGTGGGATGATAGGTTTGGAGCGCGTCCATTTGGTCTAAGGGAAGGCTTCTGAAAGGTCATGTCTTGGTGAAAATCAAGTCTTGTGGGGAAAGTGCACAACCTCTGAAGATGGAAGAAACTAAGTACTTAGCCGTGTCCCCGGTAATGGACAACTTGAGCATTAAGACATGGAAGCTATCAAGAATCTCCTCATCCCAATTTTCTAAGTTAAAACTTGTGGTTGAACAAGGGTGAAGGTTTACCAATTTCTATTGGTGGTTCCTTGGGAAAGTTTTCAACTGATAGGTAAAACCTATTTTGAGCAAAG
This sequence comes from Avena sativa, assembly GCA_916181665.1. Lineage (NCBI taxonomy): Eukaryota > Viridiplantae > Streptophyta > Magnoliopsida > Poales > Poaceae > Avena > Avena sativa. The sequence goes on from OV702283.1 coordinate 332,429,194, forward strand.
CAAGACTAAGCTACACTTAGCCAAATTCATGTAGAAGCTAGAAACTTTTATTCTACTAAGGTATCACTTGCCAATACTATTCCAATGTATTGACCCACTGTGGTTGTAACTTGTGATGTTGCAGGTTACTCTGATGAGGATTAGGATTATGAGTCTACACTCAACATGCTTGCCTGTGGCACATAAAGATGAAGACTTTTATTTATATTGTTAAGTTAAACTCTTGTACTAGCCTATGGCTATGGGGTTGTAAAAGACTATGTTATCTCTGGAATGATGTAATAATGACCTTTGTTTCTGTGTACTTCATCTTAAACTGTGGATGCTAGCAATTGATCTAGCGACTAGCATTGAAATCACAGGGATCTTTACCTTTATAAAGGTGGGGTCTTACAATGGGTAACCCAAGATAAGTGAAAGGCATTTTTGCTGTGACACAACCAATTTCTAGAGCAAGAGAGGTAGCCTCATCCTAAGATAGATTTATGGGTATCAATGATGATTTATGATAATTAACCCTATGGCCAGTGAAAGCAGTGTATTCATCAAGAATGTGTCTGAGAGTGTGTAATTGTTGTGGATCAGCTTGCATTATAATGATAGTGTCATCAGCGTATTGCACAACAGGAAAAACATTAGTGCCTCTATTGGGGATTTGTGTAATTAACCTCCCTTCATTAAAAGCTTTGTTAATGAAGCTCTGCAGCAAGTCTCCCCCAAGAACATATAAAAGTGTGGAGAGAGGATCACCTTGCCTAACACCACGCTTATAGATGAAATTTCTGCCAGGTACTCCATTCAGTAAAATAGCTAAAGATCCAGATGCTAAAATTTCTTTAACCTAGCCAATATATATATCATCAAAACCCTTGCACTTCAAGATTCTAATTATTGCATCATGTTCAATTGTGTCAAAGGCCTTTTCAAAATCCAATTCTATAACCACAGTCTGTTTGTTTGAAACATGGCATTGATGCAAGTATTCAAAAGTCCAACCCAAACAATCTTGTATTGTTCTGCATTTAATGAAACCATACTGGTTCTCATGAATACACCTTTTTATTTGCTTATGTAACCTGTTTGCAGCCAACTTTGTTAAAAACTTGAGATAGGTGTTTGTAAGGGAGATGGGCCTGAAATCATTGATAGACTCAGGAGAGTTCTTCTTAGGGACCAGAGTAATGAAAGAACCATTAATACTTGCAAGAGGAGTTGGACCTTTGTGAAAATCATGACATAACTTAATGAAGTCATCTTTAATTATGTACCAGCACTTTTTCACAAACATCCCATTAAAACCATCAGGCCCTAGAGATTTATCAGTTTTCATATATTTAACAACATCTTCAATTTACTCTATATTGAACTCCTTAGAAAGGCAATCTAGGCCATCCACCTTTGAGACAAAATCAGATAAATCAGTCCTGCATTCAGTAGGGAAAGAAACCCCCATTCTATTTTTATAACAACTCCATAGAGCCTCTACCTTTTCTTTATGTTGGACCAAAATATTTCCATCTTCATCCTTAATTTGATTGATGACATTGTTCCTATGTATTTCAGTTGCTTTAGCATGGAGGTATTTAGTATTTTCCCCTCCAAATTTGACCCATCTAATTGTGCATTTGTTTCTCCAGTAAATAGACTGAGTGTTGAGCAGCTTTTTGAGATGTAATTTAACAATATTCCTGAAGTTGAACTCAGGTGTGCTTAGGGGCCTCTTATCCTCAATGGCATCCAATTCAAGTATACATTTGTTACACTTATCAATCAGGACCTTAATGTGTGACAATATTTCCCCCCATCTTTTCAAAGCATACCTAAGATTTTTAAACTTTGCAGTAATGATATTAGCAATAGGTCCCTGCCTAACAGGTTGCTTCCAGGCTTGTTCCACTACTTGAAAGAAACCAGGCTGTTCAATCCATATATTCTCAAACCTGAAATTTTTTGCTCTTGGGGTTATGGTGGAAATACTAACCACACAAGGTACATGATCAGAAGTTGATTTTGATAAAGGATTGACCAAAGTGTTGGGGAATTTCAAGGTCCAGCCAGGAGTTGTAAAAAACCAATCCAATTGTTTCTAGCAAAGGATTCTCTTGCATATTTGACCAAGTGAAATTTCTTCCCTTTAAAGGCAGCTCTAACAAACCAAGATGGCTAATGATGCTGTTGAAAAGGAAGATATCATTTAAATTAGCCCCATCCTTATTTCTATTATCCAGTGATCTGATGAAGTTAAAATCCCCCAATAATAACCAGTCTTCATCGTTTGGGATATTGAGATCGTATAGCCATTGCACAAACAAATCCCTCTTCAAACCTCTACAAGGCCCATAAACATTTACAAGTGTCCAGTTATCTGAATTATGGGTTGAAGAAAACTTGATTTTTATTGCTGAGTCTATGGTTTCTAGTAAAGAACCCACAAAAACAGAGTTATTCCATAACACAATTAGTCCACCAAAGGCACCAACAGATGGAACAAAAGCAAACTGATCAAACCGCCTTGGACAGAAAGTTTTGATAAAAGAATTATCAAAATCTTCACATTTTGTCTCTTGAAGACAAACAACTGAGCAATTGCTTTTATTAATTTTGTTATACACAGCCAATCTATTATCTTTATCATTTAAACCTCTGACATTCCAACATAGCACCAACCAATCAAGATTTATAGTAGAGTAATTATCCATTGGAAATACTGTGTAAAAAACATCCATCTGGTATGCCCAACAAACCAGAAACAAAGACAAGGTACCAACTTTAAGCAATAGTTGCATACTGACACAGATAGTGATACATCATGAAAATCAGATAGCTAATATTGCCAAAACACACTGTTACATTGGAAACTTATCTATAATTTTTGATGTTCCATGCTTGTTTAGTATCTACTTTGCTTTACTTGTCCACACTTTGAGGTGCTTTTTACATGTTTTCTGGTACTAACCTATTAACAAGTTGCAACAGTGCCAGATGCCTGTTTTCTGCTGTTTTTGGTTTTAGAAAAGTTAGTAAAGAAATATTCTCGAAATTGGACGGGACAAACGTCAAAGTCAATTACTTTTCATGGGGAACAAGAAGTCTAGAGGAGAGCCGGAGGGGACGTCCAGGGGGGCCAGACCCACCCCAGGCGCGGGGGTAGGTGGGCTAGCGCCTGGCTAGGGTTTGGTGGCCCTGGCCGCCTCCCGGTCTCGCCCCTTCGCCTATAAGAAGCCCCCGGTGCAGAAACCCTGAGTACCCGATCAGAAATCCACGAAACTGTCTGTAGCCGCCGCCACCATCGTCCCTAGATTGGGGGGTCTAAAGTTCTTCCCGGCACCCTGTCGGAGGGGAGTTCATCCCGGAGGCCTTCTCTCCGGTATGATTCGTGAGTAGTTCCACCTTGGACTATGGGTCCATGTAGTAGCTAGATGGTTGTATCTCCTCCTTTGTGCTTTCATGTATAGATCTTGTGAGCTCCGTTCATGATCAAGATCTAATCTATTTGTAATCATGTATGTTGTGTTTGCGGGGATCCGATGGATATTGAGATTATTATGATGGTTTGATTAATGGTTTTATATTTATGATTCTATCATGTATGTGTTGTTTGTGATCTTGCATGCTCTCCGTTACTAGTGGTTGTCTTGGCCAATTAGTTGCTAGTGACTCCAAGAGGGGGTATTTATGCTCGATAGTGGGTTCATGCCTCTAGTTTCCAAGGGAGTGACATAAATCTCTTCGGTTGTAGATGTGATGTTGCTACTAGGGAGAAAACAACGGTCTCTTGTTCATGGAAAATGTGGACTGTTTACCTTACACACTTTTCTTAAAGCAGTTGTCTGTTGCTTGCAACTTAATACTGGAGGGGGTTCGGATGATAACCTGAAGGTGGACTTCTTGTCATAGATGCAGTTGGATGATAGTCTATGTATATTATTGTATTGCCCAATCAACTTCATAGGATCTTTCTGGCTAGTAATTGCATTGTTATGCCTTGCTCAGTTCCTGTCAATTGCCTCGCTGTAATTTATTTACCCTTCATGCCATGTTGTTTATCTAAGGAGAGCACCTCTAGTGAACTATGGACCCCAGTCCAATCTTTACCATTGATACATATTCCACCGTTACATGTTTACTTGCTGCAAACCATTACCTTCCACACCATACGTTTAATCCTTTGTTACAGTAAACCGGTGAGCTTGACAATCTCACTGATTCGTTGGGGTAAAGTCTTGAGTTTGTGTTGTGCAGGTCTCCACGTCGCTCGCAACATCTGTGTAACGTTTCCTTCCTCCCTCTGGTTCGATAACCTCGGTCTCAACTGAGGGAAGACTTGCTGCTTGCTGCTTCACACCTTGCTCTTGGGGTTTCCAACGAAGTGCTAATCAACACCATCAACAAGTTTTATGGCGCCGTTGTCGGGGAACGAATAAAGAACAGCTTCAACCTTTTCCTCCCCGTCAAGCGCTTCAACAAGTTTTCTGGCGCCGTTGCCGGGGAGGCTAAGGACGTATTCACTAGGGGAGTCCTTCACTTCCTTTCTCTTTACTTTGTTTTTAGTTTGCTTTGTTTCTTTTGCTTGGTTTTGTTTGCCTCTTTCCAAAAAACCCAAAAAAATAGTCTAGTTTGGTTTGCTTTATTTATTCAAAAACACACAAAAATTAGTTCCTACCCTAGTTGCCACCTTGATCACCATGTTGCTCCCCCAGTTTGCCCTGAAAGATCTTGCAATAGGTAGTGGCTCCATAATTGGGACAGATAATATTGAAGAATTCTTTAACTATGTTAGCAAGCATGAGGATACTGAGGATAAATCTATAGCAGAGCTTGCTCCTAATTATGAGATTGCTGCATCTTCTTTAGTTCATATGTTGGAGGAAAGGTTTGTTAGCCTTAACCCCTTCATGCAATTCTTGTTCCTAAAACTAAAATAAGAAAAGAATGCTGAAAAAAGAGAATTCATCCTTGAAACTTTATCAAAATAATTTCATGATGTTGCTAGGGAGGCCAAGAAGGTTTTTGAACGTTTCAATATGCTAGGTTCAAGTGTAGATGTTTTGGGTTTTTTTGATAAAACTAAGCCTAGAGAGGAATTCAATATACCCATACCGTTTAAGCTTGTTGGGATACATGAAGCCTTTGAAAAGAATTTTGATTGGATTGCCTCTGAAAATCTTTTTGATGAAGGTAGTAGACTGAAGAGAGATGAGAAGGAATCCTCCAAAACCCATTTGGATGAGATACCTTTCATAGTTGAAGATTTTGCAAGTATGGATGTTAATGCTTCCTCATTTGAAAATACTTGATTCTTCTTGCTTCTTGTGCCTAACTTAAAGGCGTTAAAAAAAAGTACTTGTTGGGAGATAACCCAAGAGTTTTCTTAAGTCTTGGAAGTTATTACTTTAGTAATGACCTCTCCTTATCCTTTTTTTTTTACTTTTTGTGCCAAGAATGACCTTTAATGAGAGGGAAGTAAGATTTGGGGAGTTGTTGTCCCGAAACAGATTTCTGTCCTCTACGAAAAGGAATCGTGAGGAGGCTCTGTAACTCAGATTGAGCTCAAAATTTACGAATAAATCCCCCAGTACGTTGGCTAACTTTTGTTAGTTCAATACTTTTTGATTTGAGCAACAGAAGATGTTCGAAAAAATCATTTCTATCTTCTGGTCTGTTTTGACAGATTTCTGCCACATTTGCTTCTTATTAATTCCTTTATTTGCTCTCTTTAGGTAAATTGAGTTTATTTGAAGGATTTACTACAGTATCTTGTGTTTTTAGTGAAAATTCTTGCTGTTACAAAGCTTTGCCAGTGGTCTAATATCTTTTGAATACACTAATGTTGCTAATGAAGATTGTGTGATGTTTTGTATGAAGGAAAAATTTCAGGTGTAGAGAGAGAATGATGCAATGAGATGAATAATAGACAAAAGCTCAAGATTAGGGATGCCGCCATGGTGTCACCCCAAGAAATATCCAAGAGGTACAAGCGTCAAAGCTTGGGGATGCCCAAGGCATCCCCTTCTTCATCAATAAAAAGATCAGGTTTGTCTAGACACTTCGTTTTTATTGTTTCATGCACAGTTGTGTTGTTCTTGGAGCATCTTAGTTTTTGTTTGCTTTGCTTAGTTTTTTTAGTTTACTTTAGTAGTTTGGACCCCCGTTCTCTCTGTGTTGTTTTGCAAATAAGTTTGCTTGGTGTTTGGAAAGGAGTAGTAAGTTCTTTCTTCAAGTGCAAGAGGAGCTTGCATTGACTGTGACTTAGACTTTAGCATGACTTGCTAGGTGTTGTTTTAGCATTATGCTTAGTGATTATTGTTGTAGCATGTCTTGTGCCAAACAATTGGGATTTCTTAGTGTGCCTTGAAGAAATTATGCATTGTTTAGCATGCAAAAGCATAGTATTGTGGTATTATCCTTTGATATTTTGCTTGGGTTGACTTGGCATATGCTCACACCATGTTATGACTATGACAAGTCACCATTAGACTCTATGATCATTTAGTCCTTGACTTGTAGTACCACTCTTTGCTTTGATTAGTTTGCTTTGTTGCACTGCATGATTTTGGCCATTATTGCTCTCTTAGTTGGTTGCTCCCAGTCTTTTGCTAGCCTCCACTTGTATGAGTAAGTTCTACTCATGATTTCAACTCCCAAGAAATCAAGTCATTCCAAAGTGTCCACTATAAACTCCTATGCATGGTGTGCTACACCATTCCAAGTATATTCTTGTTTTCATCTATCTTCCAAACTATTTTGTTATGTGAAAACTTAGTGATTAAAGCCCTCACGAACTTGATGGAACACTTTATTCTTTGCCCCTAATAAACTTGAACCATTGTGACAACTTTGTTGTATATGCTTGGACTTATAAGTTGGAATTAGCAGAACGGTGCTGCCATGGGGAACGTTTTCAGCATTGCACTTGTACCTTGTTGTACTCAGTAGATATTATGTTCTTTTGTCTATGCATGTCACCGGTGTGAAATAGAGAGGGAACTTGTAAGTCCATGGAGTTTGTATCATGTGTTAGAGAAACGTCTGGGCCGCTAGCCTAGCCATGCCTAATCATGGTGGAAACTTGCAGCATCACCATAGTGACATCTATGAAGCATTCTTCTTAAAAAAAGAAACACATGGAGAAAAGAGGAAAGAGAGAAAAAATCACCATATTCCCATGGTACATAAGAAGAATTGCTGAGATGCTCATTGTGTGCTTGCCTTGTCATTTTGGTTATGGGAAAGCTCTTGTACCATGTGCAAGGGGTACCTCGTTGGCGGTTCTCAATGATATGCCAATACTTACAGTGACAAGAACTTACCTGGACCCAAAGTTGAGTATGCATGAGGTGTGGCCCTCGTATTCAAGGGGCATGAGATTGCTAACTTATACTTCGTCAAGCATATACTCCAGCTTTGCCACTTTAACCTTAACCACTTCAAGATGCTTATGATAGGGGCAATGAGGGCTGAAAGCTAACAAGTACCATAATTTTTGGAAGCTCTTTTTGAAACTTGTAATCCCTGCTTCCTTTACAAAAAGGCCTTTCTTCCACCATTATTGAGTATCCACCTTCTACCTTTAGGCACCATTAAGAGAACATAGTTATCATTCTGTGTGCAGTGTTCCAAAGCTTATTAATTGATGCATATTGTGTTATTACTTGCTCTTGTGCTATTTGTTTCTAGTCACCCTTGTGAACTTTGCAGGTGTCCTATGCATTATATTTCTACTCTATGAGGGACAAGCTGATTGCCACTATGCTATGTTTTCTGCATGTGAAACAAACAAACGTTTTTAAATGCATGTTATTCATGATCTTTGTTTGTAGCTTGTCATGTTGCATGCATAGTTACTATGTCCTATTGTTAGAACTCCATCTTTCATGCACATTTTTAGAGTTCTTTGATCCCATCTTTCAATGCTTGCAAATGGTTGGATATTTATTGTGAGGGTGCATGTCACCTCAAAAATTATTTTGTTTATCACTTACCTATTCGAGGACGAGCAGGAGTTAATCTTGGGGATGCTGATACGTTGGAAACGTATCTATAATTTTTGATGTTTCATGCTTGTTTAGTATCTACTTTGCTTTACTTGTCCACACATTGAGGTGTTTTTGCCATGTTTTCTGGTACTAACCTATTAACAAGTTGCAACAGTCCCAGATGCCTATTTTCTGCTGTTTTTGGTTTCAGAAAAGTTAGTAAAGAAATATTCTTGGAATTGGATGGGATAAACTTCAAAGTCAATTACTTTTCGTGGGGAACAAGAAGTCTAGAGGAGAGCCGGAGGGGACGTCCAGGGGGCCAGACCCACCCCAGGCGCGGGGCAGGTGGGCCCGCGCCTGGCTAGGGTTTGGTGGCTCTGGCCGCCTCCCGGTCTCGCCCCTTTGCCTATAAGAAGCCCCCGATGCAGAAACCCTGAGTACTCGATCAGAAATCCACGAAACCGTCTGTAGCCGCCGCCATCATCGTCCCTAGATCGGGTGGGGGGATCTGAAGTTCTTCTCGGCACCCTGCCGGAGGGGAGATCATCCCGGAGGCCTTCTCTCCGGTATGATTCGTGAGTAGTTCCACCTTGTACTATGGGTCCATGTAGTAGCTAGATGGTTGTATCTCCTCCTTTGTGCTTTCATGTATAGATCTTGTGAGCTCAGTTCATGATCAAGATCTAATATTTTTGTAATCATGCATGTTGTGTTTGTGGGGATCCGATGGATATTGAGATTATTATGTTGGTTTGATTAATGGTTTTATATTTATGATTCTATCATGTCTATGTTGTTTGTGATCTTGCATGCTCTTCGTTACTAGTGGTTATCTTGGCCAATTAGTTGCTAGTGACTCCAAGAGGGGGTATTTATGCTCGATAGTGGGTTCATGACTCTAGTTTCCAAGTGAAGTGACAGAAATCTCTTCGGTTGTGGATGTGTTGTTGCTACTAGGCAGAAAACAACGGTCTCTTGTTCATGGAACATGTGGACTGTTTACCTTACACACTTTGCTTAAAGCAGTTGTCTGTTGCTTGCAACTTAATACTGGAGGGGGTTCGGATGATAACCTGAAGGTGGACTTCTAGTCATAGATGCAGTTGGATGACAGTCTATGTATATTGTTGTATTGTCCAATCAACTTCATAGGATCTTTCTGGCTAGTAATTGCATTGTTATGCCTTGCTCAGTTCCTGTCAATTGCCTCGCTATAATTTGTTTACCCTTCATGCCATGTTGTATATCTAAGGAGAGCACCTCTAGTGAAATATGGACCCCGGTCCAATCTTTACGATTGATACATCTTCCACTATTACCTGTTTACTTGTTGTGAACCATTACCTTCCACACCATACGTTTAATCATTTGTTACAGGAAACCGGTGAGATTTACAACCTCACTGATTCGTTGGGGCAAAGTCTTGAGTTTGTGTTGTGCATGTCTCCGCGTTGCTCGCAACACCTGTGTGACGTTTCCTTATTCCTTCTGGTTCGATAACCTCGGTCTCAACTGAGGGAAGACTTGCTGCTTGCTGCTTCACACCTTGCTCTTGGAGTTTCCAACGAAGTGCTAATCAGCTCCATCACACACCAAAAGACCACATGACCACCAGATGTTCATTACAATGAGACATAATAGTATGAAAAACTAGAGACTTAGACCCTGGACCACAATGGTAAATGCAATTATCACTCTTCATTGGGAACATTCTTGGCCTTGTTGGAGGAAGGATCAGCCATAATATTTTCCTGTGAGAGCTCTTCTGGTGGGATTTATAACTCCTTACCTGTCCTTTGGAGAATAGGAATTGGTATGAACAATTTTGCTCGCTCTTGTATTGGTTTGGCAAACCTTGCCTTCTTTTTTAGCCTTGAAGTTTCAGCTGTAATGCAAACTTTAAAACCAGCATCTCTATTAGCAGTTCTTGCACTCCTCCTCTCTGGATAACTCTGAATTTGAGCATCATCCCTTCCCACAAAAATAGGCTTAAGATGCATAGGATTTTTAGGCTTTGCAGCACTTATTGTTACTATAGTTGAAGGCTCAGTGTAAACCTTTCTATTCCTCTTGGGAACACTGAGAGGGGAAGCTTTAAAGGCCACAAGGACAACTTGCTGGTCATTGGAGTTTTCAGAAATACAACTGCTATTGACTGGTCCGACCTTTATATTCATCATTTGATTGGCTTTCTCATGATCCCAGGTGACAGAGAACTCACATTGGCTATTGAAGGCAGTTGGCCAATTTCTTTTTTCCAAAACTGATTTGGATGTCTGATTAACTGACAAGCAAGAAGGAGCAACCTGCTTACAGAATTGAGGGATCATAAGTTGTAGCAACTTATTGATCTGCATGCTTGGTGGGATCGTAGGACCATATGAAGCAGGTAGAAACATGCTTTCCACAAGGGCAATCCTAACATGATTAATTATCAGTTGATTGTGTGCCATCACATTGTCATTGTTAAAAGACCCCCCTGAATCATCTGAGACATTAATGATAATGGAATCATCAACTTGCTCCACCTCTTGTTCCTGCTGTGCTGAATTATCATGGTTCTGATGTTGCACCTCCTCCTGCATGTTGTCTGGCAAATCTTGATTTTCAGGCTGAACATTTCCACCTTGGTCATGTGTCCCTTGTTCATGATTCTGATCCCACCCAATTTCAGGGTACTGTGGTCCAACAAAGTTGTTAAAATTCATATGCATCTGACCAGTCATGGGATGTGGATTACCATCAAAAGGCATTGGATCCTCATCATTGGGCAGGGCATCAGCAAATTGAGTTGACAAGATATAACAAACTGCAGTCCATCCTTCCCTCACTCCACCAACTGAAGCATAGTTACCAAACACAACATCTCTGGGAACCTTTGTAATAGCTGGGTAAGAGGCATACACCAGAGTTCTTTCAAGGACATTGGGGTCTTGGTGCCAATGTAGAAATTTACCAAAAGTGCCAATTGCATTGGCAGTGTCATAATCATTCCTGTAATCTAAAGGCAAACCAAGAAACATTAACCACCCAGTACTGAACCCCACTTCAGCCTTGTAATTTTGCCTATCATCATGCGCTAAAAAACAAAAAAAGTGCCATTCTGAAGCTGAAACGGAGGATGATCAATCAGAGCTGATCTGGCTGCCTGACTACGAAGCACAAAGAGACCAACTCCAAACAGACACGGCTGAACTTCCTCAACATCCCCATGCAACTAATGAACGATGAAATCCCTGACCTACTACCTCCAGAAGGCTTCATGTTGCGGCGGCGGTGCTGGCATAAGCTCAGCAATGCAGATAAGGTCATGACGGCGGGGTGGCACCACCGAGGGAGTGTAGTATGTCCTCGGCAGTCTTGTTGGACCACCATCGATAATTTGATGCCCTTTAGGAATCCACCTTGTCGGGTCCAGCGGAAAGTTCGCCATTGTCGCCGGGTGGATCTTTGGCAGAAGATTTGAGGTAGGGTTTGTTTGCAAAGGCAAAGTGTCAGAGGCGATGCACGAGGAAGGCAAAGAGGATATCGAAGCCAAAGAGTCCAGGCACTGTTCAACCTTGTCTGTACTAGACTCCTTGTCCAAACCGGCAGGTAAATATTTTTCCTTTGGAACCCATCGTTTACCAAATTGACTCTTGGCATTTAGACAATCCTTCTTTACGTGACCATAGCGAAAGCAAGTCCGACACCGAATATCATTGACACATTGAGATGTGTTATGACCCACATAAAGACATCTGCCACAATTGAGAACTTTATAAACCATGTCATCAATCATTTTTTCAAAAGCTACATCTTTATCCAAACTATTATTATTGGTAACAAATGAAGGATCAGAGCTGCTTTTTGAAGATTCCCCCAACTCCACAGAAGAAATGGTACCAAAATTTATGTTTGACAAAGATCCCTGCAAGGCAGCAGGCAGAATAACACCAGATTGTTTTCGAATTTGGGGACAATCATAAATAGCTTCCATATAACAAATTGCCTCTTCTTTACTAGATGGATATTCATAACCTTCACAAGCATCATAGCGTTAAACTGTAGCAAAGGAGAGTCTTTTCCTCACCTAATGATTATGAAGACCAAAAGATGACTTACGGATACTTGAGACAGCCGGCTTTTTCTTCAGTGCATTTAAAGCCCGATCAGTTCATTTCTTATTAGGACTAATCAATGTCCAACCTTTACTGTATTCATTTTGCCAATCAATGAATTCCCTTCGCCACAAAGGACCTCCATTGCTCCATAAATGAAAGAAACATTTGAACTGTTTGCAAGAAAATGAGCGTAGCGCATAAATCATGAAACCAACAAACTTAGAAGCCACAGAAAACCTAAAAACCCTATAAGATAGTTGAGAGACCGCAAGCTCCTGGCTGAGTCCACCAACACAAGATTCCAAATCCCGACTAACAGAATATTCATCCAACTTAAACTTTGATCGGCCAAAAGACACCACCAACAGAAAATGGTTAGACTTCCCTAAGGGGTGAACTTTTGATCCGAACTTGATCTTCACATCATTTTTGAAATCATATCCCGAAGAGTAGTCCAGATTCGTAGAAATATGTTCCATAGGCTTCTGCAGAGAGGGCTCAGTGCTTCCAGAAGTAGGCTCAGAAAGACCAGATAGGACCGAAATAATGTGGTCTGAGATCTTGACAGTAGATCCAATCCACATCATTTCTCCATCAACCAAGAATTTTCCCCCTAAGGGAGATCCCTTGGCATTCATGAGAACAAGCCAATAACGAGGTTTCCAGAGATGTAACTCACCATCATAGGCCTTCAAACGTCCATGATCAAGATCCTTCATCATGGTGTAGGAGACCTTCCATCGCCAAGTTGGGGGGATCATCAGGGAGAAGGGGACCAAAAAACCTATAGGGATGTAGGGGGAGGTGAGGTGGAGCTGGTGATAGGTGAAGGGTTTCGCAGCATAGTAAATCAAAAAATTTCTACGGATGCGAACGGGAAAGCCAAGATCTAATCTAGGAGATGCAAACAACGAGAGGGATTAGATGAGATCTTCATACCCTTGAAGATTCGCATAGCGGAACATTCGTCGGAACGTGGGTGATGTAGTCGTACTCGCTTCTCCTCCTCGCGATCCGCTCCGATCTAACACCGCAAGTGGCGATGCCTCCGAGATATGCACACGTGCGGCACCTCGACGTCTCCTCCTTCCTTGGTCCAGCAAGTATGGTGGAGATACGGATTGGGTCTACAACGCGACGGCGATGTGCAAGTGGTGGAGAATTTCTACATCAGGGCTTCGCCTACGTGCAGTCGGGAGGGAGGGAGAGAGAGGAGGGCAGCAGGGCGGCTAGGGCTTGAGGAGTGTAACACCCTCAGAATCGGCCCAATGCAAGTTTCAGCGATTCCCGCCAAACCTGCATAGAAACGATTCGAAGGTGCCCACCAGGCACTTGCGTGCGGGTGGAAAACGAAGTAATAACATTACACAACAGTCCTCGATGGGACCCACAGAACAGATATATATACAACACGACTCCATGAGTCAAGAATACAGATATAACATATAAAGATCCAATCACCTTGAAAATGATAGAGCGTCCGACTACGGACAAGATGCAAATGGGGCTAACAGCCCTGAAGAATAACCAATGGCGTCCATAACCCTGCCCAGGCCAAGCCAGAAGGGTAACCCTGCTAACGGCGTCGATCTCAAAACCTGCTTAAACAAAAGGGGTGCCGACAAAGGCAAAGGAAATAGAGGAGCGTCAGTACTGAGGCCAGTACACGGCGAGACTAGAATTCGGCGGTCCTCGCCTACATAGGTATGGTGGACTGAAGCGGCAGCGGCAGCATGCACTAAACAACCTATAGAGACTCGATATAACTGGCGGCTATCAGAGAGGGGTAAGAAAGACCTATTCGGAACCAACCTGAATCCAACACCAAACAAACCCATCCTGGTATTTCCCCCTCGATACCAAACGAGGAAGTCAACCGAGGAACTCACACAGTTGGCAGTTTTATTTATTCAGTTATCGTTGCAGCAATTACTAGTCAGGTATAGATAATCGTCCTGATAAATTAAATAGTGGGAAGTTTTATTTAACCATTCCGTTGTAGTTACGACATTTACTAGTCAGATACAATTAGCATGAGATAACCCAACACCCAACAGTTGTTGGTACTTTTATTTAGCCATTCCGTTGTAGTTGAAGCGGATTACTAGTCATATCGGGTACAAGTCAAATTATAACAGTAAACTTTAGTTATAGTTGTCTATGATCAAGCACTGTGCTCCAAGTCGTCCATAACCGCGGACACGGCTTCTCGAAAAGATTTAACCCTGCAGGGGTGCACCAAAGTATCCACACGCACTTCGACCCTTTTTTCCAGATCAATTAACATACACCCATCGGTATGTCGGCGGGGCCTAAGTCATGACGTTTCCCAGACCCAAAGCAAGCACGGGGGGCCACCCCACTAAGTACACCCGCAACGAAGTTGGCCGGTCTCCGAGACGGACTCAGGGTTTGCGACAGTGGCTGTAAACGACAGCGAATCCCAAAACTGGGACTATCGATACCGCGAAAACACTCCGCTTCCAAAACAGTACAGCGTGCTCCTCACACAATCGTAAATAAAGCAGTAAGCATGGCATAAGTACAGGATAGTAATAAAGCCCCAAACTACTTGTGGCCCCCAGTACAGTACTTTGAAATCAGGTAATAAATCGATGGGGGGCCCATATCTCCCCACATGTGGTTAGCGCGCTCGATCTCGGAACAGGTGTCAAGAACTCGGGGTCCTACGGGACACAAGTGGGCGGTCGGAAAACCAAATATTATCTATCACCCACCGGTGCCTCTGCTTACCTACTTCAATTTTAGTTATTAAACAATAATTAAAGCGAAAGATAATTAAAGCCATGATCATCTCCAACATCGAACATGCGGCAATACTCCAACAACTGTGGTACTTGACGACACGCAACAGCACTTGAGCAAGCGACTATGACGCGCAGGTCCAACTATCTACCAAACAACAGGTAATAGGAGGTGTCCAAGGCAATATAAGGCTGCAAGGGATATCACGGATACGAAAACTAGAGCATCGCAACACAGATAGCAATAGATCAACAGGAGGGAATAAATACTATAAAAGTAAGATAGGTAGAAAGGGGGAGATGCTCGCCTGAAAACATTACCGAAGGTTCAACCGAAGATCGGGTCGACACTCGCATCAACTCAACGGCCTTATCTGCGAAGAACCAAAACACTAGAAGAAAACACCGAATGCCCTATTTAATTCTACGGCAAAAGATCGGGCATGATGCATGTATGATGTATGACATGGCAAAGATGCGATGCAATTGGGCAATATTAAGTGGAACCGGGGTCCCGACAAATATTTATTAAGTTCATGTTGTTTAGATACCCCGCAATTTAAATGTTGTTTAACAAGGCAAGATAAGTTACCGGTTCGCTACACAGATTTAAATGAGGCCAATATAAGACTAGATTTGTCCGCATATGGGCCCCATATTTAATTATGATGTGAATCGGCATAAGGCCCCCAAACCACACAAATATGCATGCGAGTATGACAATTTAATATGCAACAGGTTTTATATTTAGCATTTATAAAATAGGGGCTCGGGGAAAAGGTTCACACATTAGGGGGTCTCGACGAACTTGGTTCCGGAATTCGGGGTTCGGTCTCAGGGTTCAGGGTTCGACGGGATCGTTCTCGGACTCCGGAAGTAGTTCTTGGCGCACCCCGGAAGAAGGACTTGGTTGGCGTCGGGGCGCATCGGTCTCGCCCTGGTCGATGCGGATCTTGTCGTCGTGTAGGCCTTGTCGGTCCGCGCCATCGAGTCGGTCTTGGCATTCGGGCGAGGAACTTGGCGTATCTGCGTCGGCGATCTTGGCGTTCTTCAGGTTCAGGTTTTGGCGTCCGAGGGAAGTACTTGGCGTCCGGCGGTAGATCTTGTCGATTCCACTCCAACGGCCTTGTTGTTCCGCAGCGTAGATCTTGGGGAGGTTTCGGGGTTCCACGGGTTCGGCTCGACAATCGGAATCCGGGAACGGGTCTTGGCGAACTTGGCGGTTCTGAGGGGAAGGACTTGGTGTGTCGGGTTCGGTCTTCGAATCCATGTAGTAGACCTCGTCAGTTCCATGTCGACGACCTTGGGGTCTCGGTGTCTTCGGGTTCTGGGTAGGAGGCCTTGACGTCCGTGAAGGAGTTCATGGCGTCCCAAGATCGGTCTTCGGGTACCGCGAAGGAGAGCTTGGGGTTTCGAGGCTTCAATTGTCGATGCCGAACTTGGACTTAGCAGCGCATGTTCGGTTGGCTTATCGGGGTAGTAGTCCGTCTTGCAGCTCTTGTTCACCGGAAGGATTGTATGCCGAGTTACCAACTTGCAATACCGTGTATGCAGCACATGACACCATCTCGAACAGCGGAGCAGCAACTACACAGGGGCGGCCTCACGCGCGACGCGGCCGGCTCGGGAGGACGGTGCAGAGGGGCCACCGGCGAGGGGACGCGGTGACGGCGGGGCTTGCCGGGAGGAGCTCGGCGGAAGACGCCGAGGACGGGCTTGGCGACGGGAGGGGGAAGCACCGCGGCGGCTTGGTTCGCGGCCAGAGGGCGGCGGCGCGCGCTTGCAGGAGGAGAACCGCCAGCAGCGGGACCGCGAGGAGGAAGGGGTGGCCGGGACTTGCGGAGGTGGCCGGCGGAGCGGAGGGGTGGGCCGCGGCGGCGCTAGGGCGGTGGGGAGGAGGAGCCGAGGCGGTCGTCGTGGTCGCTGGCGATGCGCGGGAGGCTCCGGCGGGGAGGGACACAGCGGCGGGGAGGCGCCGGTGGCGGGGCAGGCTCGCCGGAGGGGCGCGGCTTGCAGAGGGGGTGGAGGCGAGAACGGCGGCGGACAGGGGCGGTGCCGGAGGCGGGCGGGAGAGGAGGCCGCGGGCTCGGGTGGCGGCGGCCGGCGCCGGAGAGGAAGAGGGGCGAACGCGTCGGCGGCACACGGGAGGCGAGGTGGGGGGTAGGGCGTCGGGGCTGCTCGCGTGGGAATGGAGAGAGAGGAAGGACGGGGGCGGCCGGAGGCGCGCCGGCGCGGGAGGAGGCGCGGAGGCTGCGGCCGGCGATGGGGCAGGCCGTGGCGGCGGGCGCTCGGCCGGGGAAGGAGAGCAGCGAGCGGCGGGGAGCACTCGGGCTCTGCGGGGGCGAGGGGGAAAAGGAGCGTGCGAGGCGTGTGGGGCAGGGGCACGCGGGATGGGGAGGTGGGACCGGCCGGCAGGCGTGCGTGTGTGCGTTGTGTGCTGCGGGTGTGCTGCGGCAGGTGGGCTGGGTGTGGGTCGGGCGTGTGGGGCCAGACGGGGGGGAGGTTAGAGGTGGTGAGAGGAAGTGGGGGTGGGCCAGGTGGCAGATGGGGATTGGGTAGGGCTTGGCCAGGGATGATGTGGCGCGCTGCGAGTGGAGGAGGTGATGTGGCTGGAGGGGTGGGTAGTCTAGGATTGGTAGAAAAAGGTTTCTAGGTTGGACCGTTTTTACTGGGGGTGGTCGACTGGGTCGGGTCGGCCCGTTCGACTGCCCCCTAAAAATAATATAGGTTTTTATTTAATTTAAAAATAACTTTTGTGTTTAGTTTTAGACAAACAAAATATCCGGAAACATCCGGGGGTTTAATTTGAAATAGAATGAGGGCTAGTTTCGGAAAACCATAGTCTTTCGCAACATAGTTTCAAGTAAAAATGCTATGCATGATGATGTCATGATGATGCAATGCACAAAATCAACGCGATTTTCTAGTAGTGGTTTTGCGGGATGCCACAATTCGACACCACTAACAATGGATCTCGCCCTCGAGATCCGCCTCATGGTACCGGGAAGAAGGGCGGCGATCTGCGTCTTCTCGCTTCGTGTAGATCCTCGCGACACCACTAACGAGGGTGCTTTCTTCGTCTTGAAATCGGCGGCACCACCGACAAGGGTTCGTTGTCTAAGGTCGTCGAGAGAGCGCTCCGGATAAACAAAGGACGACGGTAGAGGTCTCAAAAGATAGGCCCACCTCTAACTTCAGCGGAAGGAGAAAATCACATTAATTCACCAATTCAATATACAAGAGCGAATGATAAGAGTAGTGGTATGGTAGCTACTCCATCCCGCACTCAAACCATGACTTTGCACACGAATAGGCGGATTATGCAACCAACTCTCGGAATTCAGACTGAAGATCTTGACAAGCGAGGTTCAGAAACAAAGGAGTGATGCAGACTCTGCATCGGATCTGGCGTGGATGATGACGTCGCGTCAGAAAACACCGGAAGGCACGAGAAGGAACAAAGAGAAGTCCACCAGACGAAGGATTCCTCGGATAGCATGAAGACCGGATGTAGCAACATCGTTATCAAAGGGGGAAGCGAAACCCTGAAGGTACGACGGAACCCAACCACGAGAAATCCTGGACTCGAAGAGAGAGAAGAGAGCGGATTCAAAACACGCAGAGGTGAGAGGAGAGCATCAGAGGGGTAAGCAGTAAAATCAGACCTAATCAGAACTATCCAATCGATTTTGCAAAATAGTTTTGACACTCTACTTCGGCCGTTAGCTAGGTTATCCTACAGGCTGGACTTGTGGGGTATCGCAACTGCTGGGCTCTGATACCACTCTGTAACACCCTCAGAATCGGCCCTATGCAAGTTTCAGCGATTCCCGCCAAACCCGCATAGAAACGATTCGAAGGTGCCCACCAGGCACTTGCGTGCGGGTGGAAAACGAAGTAATAACATTACACAACAGTCCTCGATGGGACCCACAGAACAGATATATATACAACACGACTCCATGAGTCAAGAATACAGATATAACATATAAAGATCCAATCACCTTGAAAATGATAGAGCGTCCGACTACGGACAAGATGCAAATGGGGCTAAGAGCCCTGAAGAATAACCAATGGCGTCCATAACCCTGCCCAGGCCAAGCCGGAAGGGTAACCCTGCTAACGGCGTCGATCTCAAAACCTGCTTAAACAAAAGGGGTGCCGACAAGGGCAAAGGAAACAGAGGAGCGTCAGTACTGAGGCCAGTACACGGCGAGACTAGAATTCAGCGGTCCTCGCCTACATAGGTATGGTGGACTGAAGCGGCAGCGGCAGCATGCACTAAACAACCTATAGAGACTCGATATAACTGGCGGCTATTAGAGAGGGGTAAGAAAGACCTATTCGGAACCAACCTGAATCCAACACCAAACAAACCCATCCTGGTATTTCCCCCTCGATACCAAACGAGGAAGTCAACCGAGGAACTCACACAGTTGGCAGTTTTATTTATTCAGTTATCGTTGCGGCAATTACTAGTCAGGTATAGATAATCGTCCTGATAAATTAAACAGTGGGCAGTTTTATTTAACCATTCCGTTGTAGTTGCGACATTTACTAGTCAGATACAATTAGCATGAGATAACCCAACACCCAACAGTTGTTGGTACTTTTATTTAGCCATTCCGTTGTAGTTGAAGCGGATTACTAGTCATATCGGGTACAAGTCAAATTATAACAGTAAACTTTAGTTATAGTTGTCTATGATCAAGCATTGTGCTCCAAGTCGTCCATAACCGCGGACACGGCTTCTCGAAAAGATTTAACCCTGCAGGGGTGCACCAAAGTATCCACACGCACTTCGACCCTTTTTGCCAGATCAATTAACATACACCCATCGGTATGTCGGCGGGGCCTAAGTCATGACGTTTCCCAGACCCAAAGCAAGCACGGGGAGCCACCCCACTAAGTACACCCGCAACGAAGTCGGCCGGTCTCCGAGACGGACTCAGGGTTTGCGACAGTGGCTGTAAACGACAGCGAATCCCAAAACTGGGACTGTCGATACCGCGAAAACACTCCGCTTCCAAAACAGTACAGCGTGCTCCTCACACAATCGTAAATAAAGCAGTAAGCATGGCATAAGTACAGGATAGTAATAAAGCCCCAAACTACTTGTGGACCCTAGTACAGTACTTTGAAATCAGGTAATAAATCGATGGGGGGCCCATATCTCCCTACATGTGGTTAGCGCGCTCGATCTCGGAACAGGTGTCAAGAACTCGGGGTCCTACGGGACACAAGTGGGCGGTCGGAAAACCAAATATTATCTATCACCCACCGGTGCCTCTGCTTACCTACTTCAATTTTAGTTATTAAACAATAATTAAAGCGAAAGATAATTAAAGCCATGATCATCTCCAACATCGAACATGCGGCAATACTCCAACAACTGTGGTACTTGACGACACGCAACAGCACTTGAGCAAGCGACTACGACGCGCAGGTCCAACTATCTACCAAACAACAGGTAATAGGAGGTGTCCAAGGCAATATAAGGCTGCAAGGGATATCACGGATACGAAAACTAGAGCATCGCAACACAGATAGCAATAGATCAACAGGAGGGAATAAATACTATAAAAGTAAGATAGGTAGAAAGGGGGAGATGCTCCCCTGAAAACATTGCCGAAGGTTCAACCGAAGATCGGGTCGACACTCGCATCAACGCAGCGGCCTTATCCGCGAAGAACCAAAACACTAGAAGAAAACACCGAATGCCCTATTTAATTCTACGGCAAAAGATCGGGCATGATGCATGTATGATGTATGATATGGCAAAGATGCGATGCAATTGGGCAATATTAAGTGGAACCGGGGTCCCGACAAATATTTATCAAGTTCATGTTGTTTAGATACCCCGCAATTTAAATGTTGTTTAACAAGGCAAGATAAGTTACCGGTTCGCTACACAGATTTAAATGAGGCCAATATAAGACTAGATTTGTCCGCATATGGGCCCCATATTTAATTATGATGTGAATCGGCATAAGGCCCCCAAACCACACAAATATGCATGCGAGTATGACAATTTAATATGCAACAGGTTTTATATTTAGCATTTATAAAATAGGGGCTCGGGGAAAAGGTTCACACATTAGGGGGTCTCGACGAACTTGGTTCCAGAATTCGGGGTTCGGTCTCAGGGTTCAGGGTTCGACGGGATCGTTCTCGGACTCCGGAAGTAGTTCTTGGCGCACCCCGGAAGAAGGACTTGGTTGGCATCGGGGCGCATCGGTCTCGCCCTGGTCGGTGCGGATCTTGTCGTCGCGTAGGCCTTGTCGGTCCGCGCCATCGAGTCGGTCTTGGCATTCGGGCGAGGAACTTGGCGTATCTGCGTCGGCGATCTTGGCGTTCTTTAGGTTCAGGTTTTGGCGTCCGAGGGAAGTACTTGGCGTCCGGCGGTAGATCTTGTCGATTCCACTCCAACGGCCTTGTTGTTCCGCAGCGTAGATCTTGGGGAGGTTTCGGGGTTCCACGGGTTCGGCTCGACAATCAGAATCCGGGAACGGGTCTTGGCGAACTTGGCGGTTCCGAGGGGAAGGACTTGGTGTGTCGGGTTCGGTCTTCGAATCCATGTAGTAGACCTCGTCAGTTCCATGTCGACGACCTTGGGGTCTCGGTGTCTTAGGGTTCTGGGTAGGAGGCCTTGACGTTCGTGAAGGAGTTCATGGCGTCCCAAGATCGGTCTTCGGGTACCGCGAAGGAGAGCTTGGGGTTTCGAGGCTTCAATTGTCGATGCCGAACTTGGACTTAGCAGCGCATGTTCGGTTGGCTTATCGGGGTACTAGTCCGTCTTGCAGCTCTTGTTCACCGGAAGGATTGTATGCCGAGTTACCAACTTGCAGTACCGTGTATGCAGCACATGACACCATCTCGAACAGTGGAGCAGCAGCTACACAGGGGCGGCCTCACGCGCGACGCGGCCGGCTCGGGAGGACGGTGCAGAGGGGCCACCGGCGAGGGGACGCGGTGACGGTGGGGCTTGCCGGGAGGAGCTCGGCGGAAGACGCCGGGGCCGGGCTTGGCGACGGGAGGGGGAAGCACCGCGGTGGCTTGGTTCGCGGCCAGAGGGCGGCGGCGCGCGCTTGCAGGAGGAGAACCGCCGGCAGCGGGACCGCGGGGAGGAAGGGGTGGCCGGGGCTTGCGGAGGTGGCCGGCGGAGCGGAGGGGCGGGCCGCGGCGGCGATAGGGTGGCGGGGAGGAGGAGCCGAGGCGGTCGTCGTGGTCGCTGGGGACGCGCGGGAGGCTCCGGCGGCGAGGGACACAGCGGCGGGGAGGCGCCGGTGGCGGGGCAGGCTCGCCGGAGGGGCGCGGCTTGCAGAGGGGGTGGAGGCGAGAACGGCGGCGGACAGGGGCGGTGCCGGAGGCGGGCGGGAGAGGAGGCCGCGGGCTCGGGTGGCGGCGGCCGGCGCCGGAGAGGAAGAGGGCAAACGCGTCGGCGGCGCACGGGAGGCGAGGTGGGGGTAGGGCGTCGAGGCTGCTCGCGTGGGAAGGGAGAGAGAGGAAGGACGGGGGCGGACGGAGGCGCGCCGGCGCGGGAGGAGGCGCGGAGGCTGCGGCCGGCGACGGGGCAGGCCGTGGCGGCGGGCGCTCGGCCGGGGAAGGAGAGCAGCGAGCGGCGGGGAGCGCTCGTGCTCTGCGGGGGCGAGGGGGAAAAGGAGCGTGCGAGGCGTGTGGGGCAGGGGCACGCGGGATGGGGAGGTGGGACCGGGCGGCAGGCGTGCGTGTGTGCGTTGTGTGCTACGGCAGGTGGGCTGGGTGTGGGTCGGGCGTGTGGGGCCAGACGGGGGGGAGGTTAGAGGTGGTGAGAGGAAGTGGGGGGTGGGCCAGGTGGCAGATGGGGATTGGGTAGGGCTTGGCCAGGGATGATGTGGCGCGCTGCGAGTGGAGGAGGTGATGTGGCTGGAGGGGTGGGTAGTCTAGGATTGGTAGAAAAAGGTTTCTAGGTTGGGTCGTTTTTACTGGGGGTGGTCGACTGGGTCGGGTCGGCCCGTTCGACTGCCCCCTAAAAATAATATAGGTTTTTATTTAATTTAAAAATAACTTTTGTGTTTAGTTTTAGACAAACAAAATACCCGGAAACATCCGGGGGTTTAATTTGAAATAGAATGAGGGCTAGTTTCGGAAAACCATAGTCTTTCGCAACATAGTTTCAAGTAAAAATGCTATGCATGATGATGTCATGATGATGCAATGCACAAAATCAACGCGATTTTCTAGTAGTGGTTTTGCGGGATGCCACAAGGAGGAGGTATGGGGGGGGCGCCCCCAGCACTCTTTATATAGAGGGGTGGGCGCCAACCCTAGCCCCTCCCCCAAGCCTAGGCCGGCGGCCATGGAGGGAAGAGTGGGGGGCAAGTTCCTTCCCTTCTAGAAGCTTTCCTAGGGTTTGCCCTAGATCTGGCCGGCTGGGCCCTATGGGGCCTTGTGCCCCTGGCCCAATGTGGCCATGTCACATCCCAAGATTTTCTAAATCTTGTAATGTGAAAATAAATGAATAAAAACAAAATTTTGTTTGATTTTCAGGGCCACAAGAAACTTTTCGAATTCAATTGGAACTTCAAACCTATTTGGATTAAATAAAATCCTAAAGGGGTTTAAAAAGATAAACATTTTAAATAAAGGAAAATAAAATATTTTGGAAATACAATTTTGGATCTTTTAAATAAAAGGATTTGGTTTTCAAAAGAAGTAGAAGTTTTATAAATAAGGATTATTTTATAAAGCCAAATTAAACCTTGGCCAGGCTTTTGAAATAAAATGATTCTATTTGATAAAAATAGTAAAGGTTTATTCAAAATAAATTAATAAGGATTTAATATCCAATTTTATTTAAGTAAAGGCTTTTCCCATTTTAAATAAACACCAAAACTTGTTTATTTATTTTAAATAAGTTATCCAAATATTCTATATTCTCAAAGAAAATCTACAGAAGTATTTTGGTTTTATTTTAGATTTTCAAAATAAAGATTTTAATAAAACAAAACCTATTTGAATATGAATAAGGTCTATTCATTTAATTATTAATGGACCCTAAAATAAAGATGTTATTTTATTTAAACAAGTTTCCAAGTATTCTTTAATTCCAAATAAAACCTACTGTTTTGGTTTTGAAAATATTTGGATTTCAAATGGAGATTCTATTAATTAAATCAAACCATATTTGATTAAATAACTAAAGGACCATTTTATTTAATTAATGAATGGATCCTAAAATGAATAAAAATATTATTTTATTATGGAATTTTGGATTATGTTACTGAACAGAACCAAGTTCAAAAGTGGTGAAGTGTGGTGTTTGTTTGAATTGATTTGGTTAATTGAATGGTTTGTTTGAATTTCAAATCAGTAAATAGAAATAGAAAAGGATAAATTAATTAGACAGAAAAAAATAGAACAAAACGACCCAGCCCAGCTAAAAGCCCATCCCAGCCCAGTACCAGCCCAGCTCCCCCTCCCCGAAGCGTTTTCTTCTCCACTCAGAACCGTACCCACACAGAAGCTGACTGGTGGCCCCAAACCCCTCACTCTCCCCCTCACTACCAGGTAGGCCCCACATCCCCAGCCATCGTCTTCAACGAGACCCCGTCGCCCTGACCGTTGCAGTGAGATTACTCCGGCGTTGATTACGCATGAAGGAGGCTTTGATTTCTCGCAATGACCACGCCCCTTTAAACGCCAGTGACTCCTCTCCACTTTCCCTCTGTCACCCCGCAGTATCACGCCCCCAGGCTGCTGAATTTCGCCAGACACCGCCACTGCTCCGATGAGCAACCCCAGCCAATTCCGGCGACCCAGCGCCGCCTCTTGCCTCATCGACCACGCACACAGACTCCCCACTCCCAGGCGCACCTGTCTGTGCCCTCCGTTCAACCGCGGGCGCCCCTGAGCATCAGCAACGACGACACCGAGCGTGCGCCGCCGTCTGCCATTGCTCCGTCGAGCATTCTAGGTGAACTCCGACCACCCCGCGCCTCCTAGATCACGCACACAGCATCGCCTTGGTCTTGCGCATCTGAACATGCTCATGTCTTGCCTTAGGGCGATCTGCAACGACGACTCCGACCGTCGCCACCGTCTGGCTTAACTCCGACGAGCACTTCTGGTAAGCATCTGTCCACCCCTTTCCCTCTCGTTCAGGCATGCAAGATCTACTCTTCCTCGCGCGTCTAACAGACCTTTCATCTCGTCCTCCTGTGCCTTGTAGCCTCGCCCCCACCGTCGACCAGAGCCGCCCGACGCCGCCACCTACTCCGGCGAGCAATCCACAACGGACCAGAGCGCCCCTCGTCGAACCATCGGCATGTTGAGCAAAGACATGACCTCCTGAACCCGGTGAGCATCCTCCCCCTCTTCCTCGCGTCCTATTTCGCCAGCGCCGCCGCCGACTGACCTCGCCGCCGCCAGCAACCATCGCTGCGCCGCAAGAGTCTAGTCAGTACGATACTAGCCGTAGGATCTGGATCGAACGGACTGAATAGATCATTTAATCGCCGAAGGGGTACGCTCCCAGAACCGCACGATTCGTTTTGATCCAACGCACCTCATTGCTGATCCGGCCGAATCGGTACCAGCCAGTCGTTTTGCGCCACGTGTCCAGATTTCGTTTTAAAAACAGATTTGAATCTGTTATAGATTCAATTTTCAAACCTCTGTAACTTTCAAACCACACGCCCAAAATTTACAAATTTTATATCAATGGATTCAGGAGAACAAACCCTAGCCAACCATGCCCTTAGTTTAGCAAATAGTATCTGTTTGTTTGCTTGTTTTTGCAGATTCATTTGTATGCTTATTTAGATTAGAAAAATTGTTTAAAAATGTTTTTAAGGTTAAAACCTTTGCAAATTGGTTTGTTGTAAACTTACTGACCCTAGGAACCAACCCATGGAATTAAAAATGTATTTGGTAAAGTTTAGGATGGAAAACTTGATTTAGTCATTTCTAGCCAAAAGAAAATAATGATTTTGTTATGAAAATGATTTTGAGTAAAAACTTTGGGAAAATGGTTTAGACCAAACCTACTGACCCAAAACACCAAGTTTTGCAATAGCAACTCATTTGGTGAAAAACATAAAGTTTTTCTTTGATAAAAATAATTTTCACCACATAAAATAATGGTTAGATTTAAAAATGGTTTATAGACCAAAACCCTTTTGCAAATGACTTTGCCACTTTGTAAAATAACCACTTTAGACTTTAAAAAGTTTAGAAGCCTAGTGGAGACCACCTTTGCAATTAGAACCATCTTTTGCATGCTTGCATGCATTACTTTGACTTTGTTATTTATTGTGATGTTTTGCTTGATTGGTAGATTAAGTTTGTGCCTTGCTTGATTGAATTGTAGTGACTTGAAGAGTGTGATTGTTGCAAGGACAAGGAGTGAACCTATACCATCTACCAAAAAGGCAAGTGATGCTTCATACTTTTGTCCCATTACTTTCACTATGCATTAGTGATTTTTATCTAAGTAAAACTTGCATGGATTTTGCTAAGTATAGACCTTGCTATAAGCAAACCTAGCAGATGAATCCTTAGTAGGATTTTCCTAAGTTAAGATTCCTACTACTATCAAGCTTAGCCTAGCTAATAGAAAACATGGGTGGAATATATATTCACACTATGGAAAATATTCTAAGTCTGAGCACTTGTGATTCTGTCTAATAAAACAACTAAGTTAATGAATCACCTGGGTGGAATGGGATTGCTTGGTGGTTTTTGGTTGAGTGGTTCACAAGGCCATGGACTTGGCTTGTGTATCTCACTTGTGGTATGCCACCCAGGCACAAAGAGATTTGAGATGTCAAATGTTGAGAAGCTTCAAGTGCAACCACTTGGCAATATGGGCTCTGCCATGATCATATAGGTTGCAAGAACTTAGCCATATGGATAGAGGGTGGTAGTGTTTGATAGGTTGGAGCGCGTCCATTTTGGTCTAAGGGAAGGCTTCTGAAAGATCTTGTCTTGGGAAACCAAGTCTTGTGGGGAAAGTGCACCACCTCTGCAGAGTGTAAAATCTAAGTACTTAGCCATGTCCCTGGTAAAGGACAATTTGAGCATCAAGACATGGAAGCAATCAAGAATCTCATCATTCAAATTTCTAAGTTAAAATCTTGTGGTTTGAACAAGGGTTGTTTGAAATCTTCAATCTTTGATTGAGAGATGCCTTGTAAAGGATCTTCAATCTTTGGTTGAGAAAAATGATTTTGTCAAAGCAAAAACTTAGTAATTTCAAATGTTAAGGAAAAATCTATTTTGAGCAATGCAAGCCTCAACTCCACTTAGCCAAATGCATATAGATGATAGACTCCACTATACTATTATAGTATCACTTGCCAATACAATTCAAATGTATTGAACCTTTGTGGCTGTAACTTGTATGTTGCAGGTTTGATTGTTTTAGAGAAGATTGATTGTTTAGGATTACAAAGTCTACAACCAACATCTGCCTGTGGCACTTTGAAGATGAAGGACCCATACTTATAGTTATTCCGCTGCAATGTAATGTAATAGCCAAATGAGCTATGTTTGATGTAATAAACTTATGTTATTCCTGGTTATAAAGTTATATTATGACCTTTGTTTCTTGATATTACATCTTAACTGTGGATGCTAGCTATTGATCCAGGGACTAGCATTGTAAACACAGGGGGCTCTATCTTATTAAAGATTGGAACCTCTACAGATGGTATCAGAGCATTGTGTTGCCTGTAGGGTTTGTAAACCTAGGATTGGACAAAAACCCTTAGAAAATAGGAGTGTATTTGTTCCAAAAACTTATTTACAAAAACACTTGTAAACTCTGTCCTCGACCATTTTGGTTTCAACTCTACTCCTCTTCTATTTTCAACTAATGGAAAAACCTACCCCATGACCAAAGACTACACCATGTGCAAAGGACTTCTTCAACACTTTCAACTCTAATGACTTCAACTTCTTCAACTCTAATGACTTCAACATCTTCAGCATATTCCCCAAGGACTTCCAACTTGGATATCACTAAGGACTACAAGTGAAACAAGGAAATCTTACTCAAGATTTAGAAACTGAAGAAATGCAAAAGTTAGAAGGAGCCTACATCACTTGAAGTTTTGTGACCAAGGAGTTTTTCCCAAGGAACCATGATCTCATGTAAGAAGAAGCAAATAAGAAGAATGGAAAGATCACAAGTAAACCATATAGATGGACCACCATATTTTAGTTAAGTCAAACTCACCAACTTATGTGGTGTAACAAAAATATTTTGTTGCCAAAGTATGTGCTTGAACTTTGTTATTTGAGTGAATTGTTTGGTTTGTGATTGCATGCACATTGCTTGTGTGAATTGTGATGTGTGTGATTAGAATTGACTCCTTAGAAATATTTTGCCTATTCTAATCCTTACCCAACCCAAACAGATGACTACTCCAAAAGACTCCAACATCAAGGTTGATGACAACAACAACAACCAAGAGGACAACATGAGAGAACTCATAGCAACCCAAAACCAGTTGAGCCAAGAGACAACTCAACTTTTAGCCAACAACAATGGACTAGACCCAGCCATACAATGGATTTTGAAACTTCAATCCCAATTGTTGCAAGGATTGGTTACTCAAGTGATCAACATGGGAGAAAACTTTTCCCAAAGAGCTATGGACAACAAGGATGACAAAGATGCTATTCTAGAAGGAACCCA
This sequence comes from Avena sativa, assembly GCA_916181665.1. NCBI lineage: Eukaryota > Viridiplantae > Streptophyta > Magnoliopsida > Poales > Poaceae > Avena > Avena sativa. Next base: position 332,457,722 of record OV702283.1, read on the forward strand.
AGCTAGCAATAATTTTAGATACAAGGATCATTCATCCAAGGAACATGAAGATCAATGCCCCAAGAAGAGAGAAAGATCTCCCACTCATGAAGAACATGAACTAGAAGAACTCCTAGCTTTGGAAAGACCCAAAAAGAAAAAGAAAGACAAAAGCCAGTTGCAATGTTACAATTGCAAAGGGATGGAACACTATGCCAGTGAATGCCCAGAGAAGAAGAAGAACCAAGGAAACAAACAAGAAGAATTATTACCCAAGGAAAAGAAAGATATCAGCCAAGTGATGTGTTTCAAATGCAAGGAACTAGGCCATTATGCAAGCAACTGTCCAGAAAAGATGAAGAACAAGTTGAACAAACCTATGGAGAAACTCAACCTTGGCCCATGAGTCAAGAATGGAAACCAAGGGCACAATGCAAAAGTTTGCTTAGAGAAGTTTTCCCAGGATCCCAAGAAGGCCAATATGTAATTTTTGTTTGAAAATTTTTAAGGGTGGTAGTACCCTAGTTTTTTTGAACATTCTTGTAACCCTAACCTTCCCAAATCTCGGGACGAGATTTATTTTAAGGGTGGTAGCCTGTCACATCCCAAGATTTTCCAAATCTTGTAATGTGAAAATAAATGAATAAAAATAAAATTTTGTTTGATTTTCAGGGCCAGAAGAAACTTTTCGAATTCAATTGGAACTTCAAACCTATTTGGATTAAATAAAATCCTAAAGGGGTTTAAAAAGATAAACATTTTAAATAAAGGAAAATAAAATATTTTGGAAATACAATTTTGGATCTTTTAAATAAAAGGATTTGGTTTTCAAAAGAAGTAGAAGTTTTATAAATAAGGATTATTTTATAAAGCCAAATTAAACCTTGGCCAAGCTTTTGAAATAAAATGATTCTATCTGATATAAATAGTAAAGGTTTATTCAAAATAACTTAATAAGGATTTAATATCCAATTTTATTTAAGTAAAGGCTTTTCCCATTTTAAATAAACACCAAAACTTATTTATTTATTTTAAATAAGTTATCCAAATATTTTATATTCTCAAAGAAAATCTACAGAAGTACTTTGGTTTTATTTTAGATTTTCAAAATAAAGATTTTAATAAAACAAAACCTATTTGAATTAAATGAATAAGGTCTATTCATTTAATTATTAATGGACCCTAAAATAAAGATGTTATTTTATTTAAACAAGTTTCCAAGTATTCTTTAATTCCAAATAAAACCTACTGTTTTGGTTTTGAAAATATTTGGATTTCAAATGGAGATTCTATTAATTAAATCAAACCATATTTGATTAAATAACTAAAGACCATTTTATTTAATTAATGAATGGATCCTAAAATGAATAAAAATATTATTTTATTATGGAATTTTGGATTATGTTACTGAACAGAACCAAGTTCAAAAGTGGTGAAGTGTGGTGTTTGTTTGAATTGATTTGGTTAATTAAATGGTTTGTTTGAATTTCAAATCAGTAAATAGAAATAGAAAAGGATAAATTAATTAGACAGAAAAAAATAGAACAAAACGACCCAGCCCAGCTAAAAGCCCATCCCAGCCCAGTACCAGCCCAGCTCCCCCTCCCCGAAGCGTTTTCTTCTCCACTCAGAACCGTACCCACACAGAAGCTGACTGGTGGCCCCAAACCCCTCACTCTCCCCCTCACTGCCAGGTAGGCCCCACATCCCCAGCCATCGTCTTCAACGAGACCCCGTCGCCCTGACCGTTGCAGTGAGATTACTCCGGCGTTGATTACGCATGAAGGAGGCTTTGATTTCTCGCAATGACCACGCCCCTTTAAACGCCAGTGACTCCTCTCCACTTTCCCTCTGTCACCCCGCAGTAGCACGCCCCCAGGCTGCTGAATTTCGCCAGACACCGCCACTGCTCCGACGAGCAACCCCAGCCAATTCCGGCGACCCAGCGCCGCCTCTTGCCTCATCGACCACGCACACAGACTCCCCACTCCCAGGCGCACCTGTCTGTGCCCTCCGTTCAACCGCGGGCGCCCCTGAGCATCGGCAACGACGACACCGAGCGTGCGCCGCCATCTGCCATTGCTCCGTCGAGCATTCCAGGTGAACTCCGGCTACCCCGCGCCTCCTAGATCACGCACACAGCATCGCCTTGGTCTTGTGCATCTAAACATGCTCATGTCTTGCCTTAGGGCGATCTGCAGCGACGACTCCGACCGTCGCCACCGTCTGGCTTAACTCCGACGAGCACTTCTGGTAAGCATCTGTCCACCCCTTTCCCTCTCATTTAGGCATGCAAGATCTACTCTTCCTCGCGCGTCTAACAGACCTTTCATCTCGTCCTCCTGTGCCTTGTAGCCTCTCCCCCACCGTCGACCAGAGCCGCCCGACGCCGTCACCTACTCCGGCGAGCAATCCACAACGGACCAGAGCGCCCCTCGTCGAACCATCGGCACGTTGAGCATCGCCGTGACCTCCTGAACCCGGTGAGCATCCTCCCCCTCTTCCTCGCGTCCTATTTCGCCAGCGCCGCTGCCGACTGACCTCGCCGCCGCCAGCAACCATCGCTGCGCCGCCAGAGTCTGGTCAGTACGATACTAGCCGTAGGATCTGGACCGAACGGACTGAATAGATCATTTAATCGCCGAAGGGGTACGCTCCCAGAACCGCACGATTCGTTTTGATCCAACGCACCTCATTGCTGATCCGGCCGAATCGGTACCAGCCAGTCGTTTTGCGCCACGTGTCCAGATTTCGTTTTAAAAACAGATTTGAATCTGTTGTAGATTCAATTTTCAAACCTCTGTAACTTTCAAACCACACGTCCAAAAATTACAAATTTTATATCAATGGATTCAGGAGAACAAACCCTATCCAACCATGCCCTTAGTTTAGCAAATAGTATCTGTTTGTTTGCTTGTTTTTGCAGATTCATTTGTATGCTTATTTAGATTAGAAAAATTGTTTAAAAATGTTTTTAAGGTTAAAACCTTTGCAAATTGGTTTGTTGTAAACTTACTGACCCTAGGAACCAACCCATGGAATTAAAAATGAATTTGGTAAAGTTTAGGATGGAAAACTTGATTTAGTCATTTCTAGCCAAAAGAAAATAATGATTTTGTTATGAAAATGATTTTGAGTAAAAACTTTGGGAAAATGGTTTAGACCAAACCTACTGACCCAAAACACCAAGTTTTGCAATAGCAACTCATTTGGTGAAAAACATAAAGTTTTGCTTTGATAAAAATAATTTTCACCACATAAAATAATGATTAGATTTAAAAATGGTTTATAGACCAAAACCCTTTTGCAAATGACTTTGCCACTTTGGAAAATAACCACTTTAGACTTTACAAAGTTTAGAAGCCTAGTGGAGACCACCTTTGCAATTAGAACCATATTTTTCATGCTTGCATGCATTACTTTGACTTTGTTATTTATTGTGATGTTTTGCTTGATTGGTAGATTAAGTTTGTGCCTTGCTTGATTGAATTTTAGTGACTTGAAGAGTGTGATTGTTGCAAGGACAAGGAGTGAACCTATACCCTCTACCAAAAAGTCAAGTGATGCTTCATACTTTTGTCCCATTACTTTCACTATGCATTAGTGATTTTTCTCTAAGTAAAACTTGCATGGATTTTGCTAAGTATAGACCTTGCTATAAGCAAACCTAGCAGATGAATCCTTAGTAGGATTTTCCTAAGTTAAGATTCCTACTACTATCAAGCTTAGCCTAGCTAATAGAAAACATGGGTGGAATATATATTCACACTATGGAAAAATATTCTAAGTCTGAGGACTTGTGATTCTGTCTAATAAAACAACTAAGTTAATGAATCACCTGGGTGGAATGGGATTGCTTGGTGGTTTTTGGTTGAGTGGTTCACAAGGCCATGGACTTGGCTTGTGTATATCACTTGTGGTATGCCACCCAGGCACAAAGAGATTTGAGATGTCAAATGTTGAGAAGCTTCAAGTGCAACCACTTGGCAATATGGGCTCTGCCATGATCATATAGGTTGTAAGAACTTAGCCATATGGACAGAGGGTGGTAGTGTTTGATAGGTTGGAGCGCGTCCATTTTGGTCTAAGGGAAGGCTTCTGAAAGATCTTGTCTTGGGAAACCAAGTCTTGTGGGGAAAGTGCACCACCTCTGCAGAGTGTAAAATCTAAGTACTTAGCCATGTCCCTGGTAAAGGACAATTTGAGCATCAAGACATGGAAGCAATCAAGAATCTCATCATTCAGATTTCTAAGTTAGAATATTGTGGTTTGAATAAGGGTTGTTTGAAATCTTCAATCTTTGATTGAGAGATGCCTTGTAAAGGATCTTCAATCTTTGGTTGAGAAAAATGATTTTGTCAAAGCAAAAACTTAGTAATTTCAAATGTTAAGGAAAAATCTATTTTGAGCAATGCAAGCCTCAACTCCACTTAGCCAAATGCATATAGATGATAGACTCCACTATACTATTATAGTATCACTTGCCAATACAATTCAAATGTATTGACCCTTTGTGGCTGTAACTTGTATGTTGCAGGGTTGATTGTTTTAGAGAAGATTGATTGTTTAGGATTACAAAGTCTACAACCAACATCTGCCTGTGGCACTTTGAAGATGAAGGACCCATACTTATAGTTATTCCGCTGCAATGTAATGTAATAGCCAAATGAGCTATGTTTGATGTAATAAACTTATGTTATTCCTGGTTATAAAGTTATATTATGACCTTTGTTTCTTGATATTACATCTTAACTTTGGATGCTAGCTATTGATCCAGGGACTAGCATTGTAAACACAGGGGGCTCTATCTTATTAAAGATTGGAACCTCTACAGGCCAAGGCGCTCCCTCATAGGCCAATGCCCCCTCCTGGCAGGTGGGACCACGTTGGTCCCCCTTCGGAAGGTTCTAGAAGCTTCCGGTACAATACCGATTAACCCGAAACAATTCCGAACTCCAAAAACTGCATTGCCTTATATGAATATTATTCTCCGGACCATTCCGGAACCTCTCGTGATGTCCCAGATCCCATCCGAGACTCCGAACAAAAACTCATAAACCAATTATCCAATCTATCCTAGCGTCGAGACACGTTAAGTGTGTGACCCTTCGGGTTCGAGAATATGCAGACATGATCTTCTATCAATAATCAACAGCGGGGTCTCGAAACCCATATTGACTCCCACACATTCATCGATGATCATATCGGATGAACCATGATGCCAGGATTCAATCAATACCATATGTATATTCCCTTCGTCTCGCGATATTTTACTTGCCCGAGATTTGATCGTCGGTACCGTCATACCTAGTTCAATCTCGTTCACAGCAAGTACTTTACTCGTTCCGTAATCCGATATCACTTTGTGATTAACTCCTTAACCACATGCTTGCAAGCGGTGTTGATATCGATTACCGAGTGGGCCCGAAGTATATCTCTCCGACTTGGGAGGGACAAATCCCATCTCGATACATACAACCCAACAGGTACTTTCCGATCACCTGAGAGACACCTTTATGATCACCCTCTCATAGGATGACGTTTGATGACCTCAAAGCTTTCTTCCGATACCAGGGAGCTGTATTATCTCATGGTCTAAGGAATACAATATTTGACATAAGAAAAGCTTCGCAAAGATGAACACGATGACACGATCTAATTGCTTCGCTTAGTTTGGGTTTGTCCATCATATCATTCTCCCAATGATATGATCTCATTATTAATCGATAACTCATGTCTATGGTTAGGAAACCCTAACCATCATCAATCAATGAGCTAGTCCATAGAGGCATACTAGGGACACGGTGTTGTTCACAAACCACACAAGTATTAAAGTTTCCGCTTAATACAATTCTAGCATGGAATATAAACTTTATCATGAACAAGAATTATAATAATAACATCTTTATTATTGCCTCTAGGGCATAATTCCAACAGTCTCCCACTTGCACTAGAGTCAATAATCTAGTTTACATTTGGCAACAATCTCACACCCATGGCACTGAGGTGCTGATCATGTTTTACACGTGGAAGGGGTTTAGTCAATGGATCTGCGACATTTAGATATGTATGTACTTTGCTAATCTTCAGATCTCCATCTGCTATATAATCTCGGATTATATGAAACTTGCGGTTGATATGCTTGGTCTTTGGATGATATCTTGGTTCCTTAGCGAGTGCTATGGCGCCAGTGTTGTCACACAATATCTCCAGTGGGTCCAATGCACTTGGAACCACGCCAAGCTCAGTGATGAAGTTCCTGATCCAAACTCCTTCACTTGACGCTTCTGCAGTAGCCATGTATTCCGCTTCTACTGTAGATCCCGCGATCACGCTTTGCTTGCAGCTTCTCAAGCTCACAGCTCCTCCATTCAAAATATAAACGTATCCTGTCTGAGACTTAGAATCATCCTTGTCGGTGTCGAAACTAGCGTTGACGTAACTATTTACGACAAGCTGTTCATCACCTCCATAGACTAAGAACATTTCTTTAGTCCTATTTAGGTACTTTAGGATGTTCTTCACGGCTATCCAGTGTTCCACTCCTGGATCACTTTGATATCTGCTCGTCAAACTAAGAGCATTGGACACATCCGGTCTAGTGGCATACATGATAGAACCTATGGCCGAGGCATAAGGCACTTTGATCATAGCTTCTCTATCATTTACCGTAGCTGGACACTGAGCTTTGCTCAATATCTTACCTGACAACATAGGCACTGAACCTTTCTTTGCCTTATCCATTCTAAACCTTTTCAGAACTTTGTCTAGGTATGTACTCTGGCTTAAAGCTATCAGGCGTCTTTGTCTATCTCTATAGATTTTGATGCCCAATATATAAGCAGCTTCACCTAGGTCTTTCATTGAAAAACACTTGTTTAAATAACTCTTCACATCGTTAAGCATGTTAATGTCATTTCCAATAATCAATATGTCATCCACATATAGTACCAGAAATGTCACCGAGCTCCCACTCACTTTCTTGTAGATACAAGCTTCGTAGCAATTTGGAACAAATCCAAAGCTCTTGATCACTTGATCAAAACGAAGGTTCCAACTCCGAGATGCTTGCTTCAGTCCATAAATGGAACACTGAAGTTTGCATACTTTATCATCATCCTTAGGATCAACAAAACCTTCGGGTTGCATCATATACAACTCTTCATCAATGTTGCCATTGAGGAAAGCAGTCTTGACATCCATCTGCCATATTTCATAATCATGAAACGCAGCAATTGCTAATAAAATCCGAATGGACTTAAACATCGCTACGGGAGAGAAAGTCTCATCGTAGTCAACACCATGAACTTGTCGAAAACCTTTCGCGACAAGCCGTGCTTTATAGACGGTAACATTACCATCCGCGTTCGTTTTCTTCTTGAAGATCCATTTGCACTCAACGGCCTTTCGGTCGCTAGGAGGGTCCACCAAAGTCCATACTTGGTTTTCGCTCATGGATCCCAATTCGGATTTCATGGCTTCTAGCCATTTCTCAGAGTCTGGGCTCATCATCGCTTCCTCATAGTTCGTAGGTTCACTGTCTTCTACCAACAAGACAGTCAAGACAGGGTTGCCGTACCACTCAGGAGGGGCACGTGACCTTGTCGACCTGCGACGTTCAGTAGCAGCATCGTCTGAAGCTTCATGATCCTTGTCATTTGCTTCCTCTATTGTTGGTGCAGGCGGCACTGGAACAATTTCAGGTGCTGCGCTACTCTCCAATTCAAGAGAAGGTTCAATAACCTCATCTAGCTCTACTTTCCTCCCACTCACTTCTTTCGAGAGAAACTCCTTCTCAAGAAAGGAACCGTTCTTTGCGACAAACACTTTGCCTTCGGTTCTGTGATAGAAGGTATACCCAATAGTTTCCTTAGGGTATCCTATGAAGACGCATTTCTCCGCTTTGGGTTCGAGCTTGTCCGGCATCAACTTCTTGATGTAAGCTTCGCATCCCCAAACTTTAAGAAACGACAACTTAGGTTTAGCACCAAACCACAGTACATACGGTGTCGTCTCAGCGGTTTCTAATGCATAACCCCAAAATGATAACGGCAAATCAGTAAGAGACATCATCGATCGGACCATATCTAATAGGGTTCGGTTCCGGCGTTCAGACACACCATTGCGCTGTGGTGTTCCGGGTGGCGTGAGTTGCGAAATGATTCCGCTTGCTTTAAGATGCGTGAGAAAATCATAACTCAAATATTCACCTCCACGATCGGATCGTAGAAACTTAATTTTTCTGTTACGATGGTTCTCCACTTCATTCTGAAATTCTTTAAACTTTTCAAATGTTTCAGATTTATGTTTCATTAAATAGATATACCCATATCTACTTAAGTCATCGGTAAAAGTGAGAAAATAGCGATATCCACCACGCGTCGAAACACTCATCGGTCCGCATACATCGGTATGTATGATTTCCAACAAGTCTGTTGCTCGCTCCATCATTCCGGAGAACGGGGTTTTGATCATTTTGCCCATGAGGCATGGTTCGCATGTGTCAAATGATTCAAAATCAAGAGACTCCAAAAGTCCATCAGAATGGAGTTTCTTCATGCGCTTTACACCAATATGACCTAGACGACAGTGCCACAAATAAGTAGTATTATTACTATCTACTTTGCATCTCTTAGCCTCAATGTTATGGATGTGTGTTTCATCCCTTTCGAGATTCAAAAGAAATAAACCATTCACAACAGGTGCATGACCATAAAATATGTTACTCATATAAACAGAACAACCATTATTCTCCGATTTAAATGAATAACCGTCTTGCAATAAACACGATCCAGAAATAATGTTCATGCTCAACGCAGGCACATAATAACACTTATTAAGGTTTAAAACTAATCCCGAAGGTAAAACTAAGGAGAGCGTGCCGACGGCCATCACATCAACTCTTGATCCATTGCCAACGCGCATCGTCACCTCATCCCTCGCAAGCCGTCGTCTATTCCGTAGCTCCTGTTTCGAGTTACAAATATTAGCAACTGAACCAGTATCAAATACCCAGGCACTACAACGAGGGCTAGTAAGGAAAACATCAATAACATGTATATCAAATATACCTTTGATGGTGCCAGCCTTCTTGTCCGCTAAGTACTTCGAACAGTTGCGCTTCCAGTGACCCTTGTCCTTGCAATAGAAGCACTCAGTGTCCGGCTTGGGTCCAGACTTGAGCTTCTTCTCAGCAGGGGAAACGCGCTTGCCGCCGCCTTTCTTGAAGGGCTTATTTGCACCCTTACCTTTCTTGAAGGTGGGGGCTTGTTGACCATCAACACATGATTATCCTTTTTGATGTCCACCTCCGCAGCCTTCAGCTTTGTGAAGAGCTCGGTGATCGTATCAGTGGAGAGAGAGCATGAAGATTTATTGGATTCAATACCCAGGCAAGAAGGGGCCATCTGGGAAAAGCTCTCATTAGGAATGATGAAAGAAATTGAACTTTCCTCAGCAATAGGTTCTTTAATAATTTCCCATAAAGGAGAAGTAAGAAATCCCTTGACCCAATTAAACTTCTCAGGAGTAGCAAGCATGAGAGTAATGAAGTTAAACCAACTTACAGGGATATCACATTTAAGAGAGCCCATTGAAGAAGAATCCTTCTGAATATGGGGGGCAAAATAATTCTCCCAGAGCTCCAAGCCTTGTTGGGAAAATCCCTGCTTAGCCACATGCACATCAGGAATGTAGATAAAAGTTCTCACCATCCCAACCTGAAGGTGAGCCTCATTTGGAGAAAGAAGGTGTTGGTCCTCCAACATCCAATCATCATTCTCAGGAGCCACAGTACTTGAGTCCATAGGGCTTCCTACCCCCTCCTCAGCATCAGAATTGGCCTCCTCTTCATCAGCCAGATAGTTCTGAAAAATGTTTTGAAGGCCTTCACCAATGCCAACCCCTTGTGGTGCAACAGCCACACCCTGCTCCTCCACATCCTCAGGCTCATTAACAGATTCATCATCATCAGACTCCCAGTCTTGAACAATGATAGCACCTGTTACTCCACTGTTTACATCTTGAGGTGGCAAATGATGATTGTCAATAGGCATATCTTCTCCAGGAGCAATGACAGGGCCTTGAACAGGAGCAGCAACAGCCTCCCAGGGCCCCCAACCTTCAGCATTACCACCATCAGGGGCAGGATCCTGCACAGGGGCCATCCACTGTCCCCAACCACCCCCAGGAGCAGGGGGAGGGGGAGGAGCTTGGGGCCCAAAGACTGGACCATGAGCAGGAACAGGGTGTGGGTCCACATTGTCATCTGGCAGTGGGTCCTCCTCAGGTGGGCCTCCTCCAAGCAAGTGACTCTGAAGAACTTCAACAGAAAAGGTCCATGACTCTGACTCCACCAAGTCACCAATGGTAAACCTCACACTCTTGGGGATGTCAACCAAGTCAGTAACACGAATCTTAGCAATAATCCTACCCTTTTGGTCAGGGTCCCTCTCCCACAGAAGAACCTTCCAAATGTGGGCAAGGAACCTCTTTTGGAATCTGAGGTGAGAAGAAGCCCTAGAATTGTTGAACTAAATGGGGGTTTTAAAAGTCACATAAATTGTCTAATTGTTGATTGCCTGGTTTGTAATGCTGCTCCTCCTTGTCTGAATTCCAAAGTGGTTAAAAATCTTGCTGCTTCATTCTGCAAGGTAAAGGATGGGGACCTGGAGAAGAGGTTGCTCAAGAAAGGGAAGGCCAATGAAGTGGCAGTTAAGGCTCCTACAAAAGGCAGCATTAAAGGAGGAGCCTCTTCCAGCTTGGGCATTGGTGGCAAGAAGAAACCTGGGGCTGCTGGTACCTGTGGACAACAAGCCAAGAAGAAGCCCTCTTCTTAAGTGTTTTAATGTATCAAACTAATTCTTTTGCTGGAGTCTTGTTGACTCCCTGTCATGTGTTCTGTGATTGTGATATTGCAATGTGGATGGTACTTGTTGTGGATTATCTCTGTGGTACCTTGAATTGGATTGCCTTTTGTCTCTGTAATTGCTGTTTCCTCTCCTGGGTGATTACACTATTTATATCACCCCATATCTATACTTCCTCCTGGTTTCTTAATGAATAACAAAAGAACTTGGAAGATCTTGAATTGGAATATCAGGGGAATTAATTCTGAAAAAAAATGGATTGCTCTCAGAAACAAAATTGAGGAGTCTGGTTGTGACATTATCTGTCTCCAAGAAACTAAGCGTGAGGACTTTGATAGCTCCTACATTAAAAAATTCTGCCCCTCCAAATTTACAAATTTTGAATTTCTTCCCTCCAGAGGTGCATCTGGAGGTTTGATCACCATTTGGAATGGTTCCCTGTTCTCTGGACATCTTTCCTTTCTCAATGAGTTTTCTATCTCCATCACCTTGACATCTCTCTTGTCCAATGAATCCTGGATCCTCACCAACATTTACGGGCCATATTTACCTGAAAAAAAGACTGATTTTTAGATTGGTTTGGCTGCATTGATATGCCTGATGATTTGGACTGGCTCATTGTGGGAGATTTTAACTTCTGTAGACAGCCTTCAGATAGAAATAAATTGGGTGGAGATGTGAATGGTATGCTTCTCTTTAATGAAGCCATTAATAATTTGGGTCTCATAGAGTTACCACTTAAGGGTAGAAAGTTCACTTGGAGGAATATGCAGAAAGATCCCTTCTTGGAAAGATTGGATTGGTTTTTTACTTCTGCTGCCTGGACTCAGAGTTTTCCCTCAACTTTTGTTGCTCCTCTTACAAAGCCTACCTCTGATCATCTTCCTTGTGTCATTTCCATTGGCACAATGATTCCCAAAGCTCAGGTGTTCAGATTTGAAAATCATTGGTTGCATCATAAGGAGTTTAAAGCTATTGTTCAAAATGCCTGGAACATTCCTGTGGGTTTTATGGATTCTGCAAAAAAATCAATGCTAAATTCAAAAATGTGAGAAGAGGGCTGAAGCTTTGGGCCAAACAGCTACCTTGCCTGAAGGCACAAATCTGTAATGTTAATGCCACCATTGACTTTCTTGATATCATGGAGGAAATGAGAACTCTTACTGTTCAAGAATGGAATCTTAGGGATATCCTGAAAAATCTTATTATTTCTCTTTTACAAGATCAAAACACTTATTGGAAACAGAGGGGGGAAATTAAATGGGTTAAGCTGGGGGATGAAAACACAAAGATCTTTCACTCCAGAGCTACCATAAGCTTTAGACATAATTACATTTCCGTGCTCAAGAATGATTCTGATCTTGAGGTTTATGATCATGATGGCAAAGCAAATATCCTTTGGAATTCCTTTAAAAATAGAATGGGCTCTTCTGATAAGCCTGAAATGCATTTCAATCTTGATGACTTGGCTGGTGATTGCCTAAGCCATGAAGAAAGGGATGCTTTGGAGAAACCTTTCTCTGATGAGGAGATTGATGAGGTCATCACAAATCTGCCTAATGATAAATCCCCTGGCCCTGATGGCTTTAATAATGAATTCATGAAGCTTTGCTGGCCTATTATTAAGGATGATGTGAAACATCTACTTGTGGAGTTCTATGAAGGGCAAGCCTCTTTGGAAAGCATTAATTCTTCTTTTATCACCCTCATTCCAAAAATTGCTGCTCCTCTGACTCCTGCTGATTTTAGGCCTATTTCTTTGCTAAATAGTGTCTTTAAGATTATCACCAAGATTCTGGCTAATAGACTGCAAAAAGTCATACTTAAACTTGTTCACAAGAAATATGGTTTCCTCAAGCAAAGATCTATTCAAGACTGTTTAGGTTGGGCATTTGAATTTCTTGATCAATGCCACAAGTCAAAGGAGGAAATTTTAATTCTTAAGCTTGATTTTGAAAAGGCTTTTGACAGAATTGAGCATTCTGCAATCATCAATATCCTTAAAGCCAAAGGTTTTGGAGATAAATGGATTTCTTGGATTCAGATGATCTTTGGGTCAGCTTCTTCCTCTGTGCTTTTAAATGGTGTGCCTGGGAATTTTTTTTACTGTAGAAGGGGTGTTAGGCAAGGAGATCCTTTATCTCCTTTATTGTTTGTTCTGGCTGCTGATCTCCTTCAAAGTATCCTCAATAAGGCAATGAACCTGGGTCTTCTTTCTTTGCCCACTGAAGATGTGTTCTGTCCTGACTTCCCTGTGGTTCAGTATGCAGATGACACTTTAGTAATCCTTAAGGCTGATTCTGAGCAACTCTTGTGCCTTAAGGCAATTCTACATACTTTTGCTCTCTCCACTGGTCTCAAAGTTAATTATTCTAAATCCAGCATGATGCCAATTAACATGGACTCTGAGAGGCTTGGGCATTTTGCTAATACCCTTGCTTGCCTCACTGGTTCCTTGCCTTTTACCTATCTTGGTTTGCCTCTGAGCTTGAATAAACCTGTTGTGGAACATTTCCTGCCTATTGTTCAGAGAATTGAGAGAAGGTTGTGTGGAATAGCTGACTTTCTTAATTATGGGGGGAAACTGCAGTTAGTCAAATCTGTGTTGTCTTCCCTTCCCATATATTACATGAGCTGTTTTGATCTTCCTGTCACTATCAAGGAATAGTTGATTAAATATATGAGGCAATGTTTGTGGAGAAAGAAAACTTCTGATGTTCAAGCTAGAGGTACTGCTCTTGTAGCATGGAAGAAAGTTTGTAGACCCAAGAACCAGGGAGGATTGGGAGTTCTAGACCTTAATGTTCAAAACTCTGCACTTCTTCTGAAGAATTTGGATAAGTTTTATAATCACAAGGATATTCCTTGGGTTCACCTTATTTGGAATACTTACTACTGTAATGGTAAGCTCCCTGGAAGAAGTCTTGAGGGATCCTTTTGGTGGAAAGCTCATCTAAAACTGATTGACATTTTTAAAGGACTTGCAAAGTGCTTGGTTGGAAATGGGAAATCCACACTATTCTGGTCTGATATGTGGAATGATAGCTTCCTTCAACATAAGCTTCCTCATCTCCTCTCCTATGCAAAAAACCATCACATCTCTGTCAGTGAGTTCCTGCATACTAAAAATACTCAGGACCTTTTTTACCTTCCTCTGTCCCAACAAGCTTACCAGGAATATCAAAGTCTTGAGCAAATTCTCAATTCTAGCAGGCAGGGGGAATCTGATATTTGGTCTTACATTTGGGGCAGTAATTTTTCGGTCAAAAAGGCTTACTGCTCCTTAGCTGGTTGCCAACCGGTTCAGCCACATTTCTCTTGGTTATGGAAATCTTCTTGTCAGCAAAAGCACAAATTCTTCTTCTGGCTCTTACTGCTTGATAGACTCAACACAAGAAACCTTCTGAAAAGGAAATGTTTTTCTCTGGCATCTTATGACTGTGTTTTCCAGGGTTGCAACAGTGAAGAAACCAGCCTACATTTGTTTTGGGAATGCCCTTTTGCAAGAGCTTGCTGGGCTGAAATTTCACAGGTCAATATGGCTGATCAAAATATCTTTGAAGCCTTAGCCAGTATTAAAAATGATCTTAATATCCCTTTTGCAATGGAAATTCTGATACTTGGAACTTGGGGCATTTGGTTTTGCAGAAATAATGAAATCTTCAATAATCAGCATGCATCGATTGAGAGCTGGAAGGCTATTGTAGCCCAGGAATTAAGATGGGTCCTTTATAGAATTAAGAAGAAGTATCATCAGGGCCTTAAAGATTGGATTGAAATTAATTTAGACAGGAGATAGCTGCTTAGAATGTTATCCCTCTTCTTTGAGGTGGATTGAGTTTGTAAATATTCTTTTGTAAATCTCTATGATTTATAAAAATTGCAGTGGGGCTTTTTTCCCTACTGTTTTACCCTTCAAAAAAAATCGTATCAGTGGAACCAATCTGATTATGAGTCACTACAAAACTTTTGTAGCTGGGAGGGAGTGATTGCAGAGCCCTGTCAATCTTGACCTCCTCTGGAATCTTGCAGTCCAGTTGCTCAAGGCGTTGAGTGTAGCCCGACATCTTTATGGCGTGCTCACTAACGGAACTCCCTTCCTCCATCTTGTAGTTAAAGAATTTCTCAGAGATCTCATATCTCTCAGAACGGGCCTGAGTCTGAAACATGGTTTTCAGCTCATCAAGAATCTCAAAGGGCCCGGGATAGTCTTCAAAACGATTTTGAAGGTCCGATTCCATAGCAAACAACATGGTGCTCTTAATCACACCATAATCATCTTTGCGCGACTGATAGACAGCTTTCTCATCAGCCGGCGCATCTACAGCAGGAGCGTCACCTAGCGCATTTTCAAGGACATAGTCCTTTTGACCGCCAGAGAGAATGATTCTTAGATTGCGGAACCAGTTGGTGAAGTTAGACCCATTGTTTCTAAGCTTTTCCTTCTCAGCAAAAACATTGAAGTTGAAGTTGGACTTAGCCATTTGATCTACAATATTTGCAAGTACAAATTAGACTATGTTCATGATAACTAGTTCAACTTTTAATCAAATTACTAGATGAACTCCCACTAAATTCAACATCCCTCAAGTTGTTTAGGGAACACGATCCAAATTCACCACACCTAATCCGATCTTCACGAGAAGAGATGTGGTTTCAATGGTGGACAACGAAGTGTCGATCATATCATTCATATGACTCATGCTTAACCTTTCGGTTCATGTGTTCCGAGGCCATGTCTGTACATGCTAGGCTCGTCAAGTCAAACCCAAGTATTTCCGCGTGTGCAAAACTGGCTTGCACCCGTTGTATGTGAACGTAGAGTCTATAGCACCCGATCATCACGTAATGCTTGGACACGACGAACTTTCGCAGCGGTGCATACATGGGGAGAACACAGTTTTATCTTGATCTTTAAGTGAGGAATCATCTTATAATGCTACCGTCGCGATCTAAGCATAATAAGATACATAAAAGGATAAACATCACATGCATATAACTTTATGTGACATGGTATAACCAATATTCGCGCAATGATCTCCATCTTGTGCATGTCGGCATGATCTCCATCACTCCACAATGATTGCCTCCACCACGAATAGCAACTACAACTATTGCTAACTACTTAGCGATAAAGTGAAACTATTACATGGCGTATAAGAAGTTGACACACAGGTCATACACAATTATAAAGACAACCATATGGCTCCTTCCGGTTGTGTACTCATCGACATGCAAGTCGTGAAACATTACAAAACATGATCATCGCATACAATACACACATCACATCTTGGGCCATACCATATCACAGAAAACACTCCCTGCAAAAACAAGTTAGACGCCTCTACTTTGTTGTTGCATGTTTTACGTGGCTTATGGGAGTAGCATGCTAAGAACGATTCTTACCTACGGAAAGCCACAACGGTGATATTATGGTTGCCAAAATCCGGTGTAAATCCCATGACAACTAAAGTGAGAGAAACTGGCATCCACCAGCCGCATGTGTGGAACAAGCCACACGTCAAGTGCGGAGCCGGTCTCGCGAACGACGTCGCGTAAAGTTGGCCTGGACCGCTTCGATCTCACTATCCCGCGTCATAAGAAGAAAACAAACAAGAGGCTTGCAACAGAAAACATCAACGCCCGCAACAACCATGTTGCGTTCTACTCGCGAAACACATCTACGCATAGATCTAGCTCTGATACCACTGAAGGGTTTCGCAGCATAGTAAATCAAAAAAAATCTACGGATGCGAACGGGAAAGCCAAGATCTAATCTAGGAGATTCAAACAACGAGAGGGATTAGATGAGATCTTCATACCCTTGAAGATTCGCACAGCGGAATGTTCGTCGGAACGTGGGTGATGTAGTCGTACTCGCTTCTCCTCCTCGTGATCCGCTCCGATCTAACACCGCAAGTGGCGATGCCTCCGAGAGATGCACACGTGCGGCACCTCGACGTCTCCTCCTTCCTCGGTCCAGCAAGTATGGTGGAGATACGGATTGGATCTACAACGCGACGGCACGGTGCAAGTGGTGGAGAATTTCTGCATCAGGGCTTCGCCTACGTGCAGTCGGGAGGGAGAGAGAGAGGAGGGCAGCAGGGAGGCTAGGGCTTGAGGAGGAGGTGTGGGGGGTGGTGCGCCCCCAGCACTCTTTATATAGAGGGGTGGGCGCCAACCCTAGCCTCTCCCCCAAGCCTAGGCCGGCGGCCAAGGAGGGAGGAGTGGGGGGCAAGTTCCCCCCCCCTCCTTCTAGAAGCTCCCATAGGGTTTCCCCTTGGTTTGGCCGGCTGGGCCCTATGGGGCCTTGTGCCCCTGGCCCAATGCGGCCAGGGCGCTCCCTCATAGGCCCATGCCCCTCACGGTAGGTGGGGCCACGTTGGTCCCCCTCCGGAAGGTTCTAGAAGCTTCAGGTACAATACTGATTAACCCGAAACAATTCCGAACTCCAAAAACTGCATTGCCTTATATGAATCTTATTCTCCGGACCATTCCGGAACCTCTCGTGATGTCCCAGATCCCATCCGAGACTCCGAAAAAAAACTCATAAACCAATTATCCAATCTATCCTAGCGTCGAGGCACGTTAAGTGTGTGACCCTTCGGGTTCGAAAATATGCAGACATGATCTTCTATCAATAATCAACAGCGGGGTCGGGAAACCCATATTGACTCCCACACATTCATCGATGATCATATCGGATGAACCACGATGCCAGTATTCAATCAATCCCATATATATATTCCCTTCGTCTCGTGATATTTTACTTGCCCAAGATTTGATCGTCGGTACCGTCATACCTAGTTCAATCTCGTTCACAGCAAGTACTTTACTCGTTTCGTAATCCGATATCACTTTGTGATTAACTCCTTAACCACATGCTTGCAAGCGGTGTTGATATCGATTACCGAGTGGGCCCGAAGTATATCTCTCCGACTTGGGAGGGACAAATCCCACCTCGATACATACAACCCAACAGGTACTTCCTGATCACCTGAGAGACACCTTTATGATCACCCTCTCATAGGATGACGTTTTATGACCTCAAAGCTTTCTTCCGATACCAAGGAGTTGTATTATCTCATGGTCTAAGGAATAAAATATTTGACATAATAAAAGCTTCGCAAAGATGAACACGATGACACGATCTAATTGCTTCGCTTAGTTTGGGTCTGTCCATCATATCATTCTCCCAATGATATGATCTCATTATTAATTGACAACTCATGTCTATGGTTAGGAAACCTTAACCATCATTAATCAATGAGCTAGTCCATAGAGGCATACTAGGGACACGGTGTTGTTTACAAACCACACAAGTATTAAAGTTTCTGCTTAATACAATTCTAGCATGGAATATAAACTTTATCATGAACAAGAATTATAATAATAACATCTTTATTATTGCCTCTATGGCATAATTCTAACAGTCTCCCACTTGCACTAGAGTCAATAATCTAGTTTACATTTGGCAACAATATCACACCCATGGCACTAAGGTGCTGATCATGTTTTACACGTGGAAGAGGTTTAGTCAATGGATCTGCGACATTCAGATATGTATGTACTTTGCTAATCTTCAGATCTCCATCTGCTATATAATCTCGGATTATATGAAACTTGCGGTTGATATGTGTAGCACCCCGGGTAAAACCAGTACTAGAAAATCGTGGTTGTTTGTATGTTGCACATCATCATGACATCATCATGCATGTGTTTGACTAAACCTATTCCCCAAAAGCCTATATTGTTTTCTAATTATCCCCTTCTCTATTTCAAATTGAAAATCTCGGTCTTTTCCGAATATTTTGTTTTGTCTAAAATTATTTATAAAAGACCTCATAAATAAAACAGGAAATATTAAACATAAATATTTTTGTACCGGGGAGGCCGCCACCTGCCAGGCCCAAAGGGCCCAGCTGGCAGCAGCCTACTACCCAGCCCAAACTAGACAAACCCTAATTCTACCCCAAACCCTAACCACCTCTCTCACCCCACCCCTCCACCAGCCGCCGCCACCCACTCATCTCATCGCATCCAGCATCCACACACGCACACACTCTGCCACCACTCCATACCCGACCCCAACCACCGACCCACCTAGCCCCACCCGACGGCCGCTCGCCCACCCCAACACGTTCCCCGCGTGGGCCACTCCCTAGTCCCCACCTGGCCGCGTCCCCGCACATCGCCAGCTCCCCGCAACCCACCGCTCTAACCGCGTCTCCCCCGCGATTTCGCCCGCTCCACACGCACGCGGCCCCACCCCGACCCAGTCACGATCGCGTTCCCCTTCCTCGACCCGCTCGCTCATCCTCGAACCCCGCCGCCAACCGCTCGGCACCCTCGAGCCCCGCATCGGGACCTCCATCCCTGCTCGCCTCTCCTCCCACAAGCGTGCTGCCGACCCTCTCCTCTCTGGCCAAGGCCGCCTCCCGGTCGTGACCTCCGTCGCCATGACGCAGCCACGCGGGTCGCCTCCCCGCGCCTCTGTCCGTCGAGCCTATCTCGCCATCAAGCCCGCGCTGACCGGCCTCCTCGCTGCCTCGTGGTGGCGCCGCCCAGCATCGTCCATCCCGTCCTCCCCGAGCCGCTCGTCTGTGAGCCACGTCGTAGGCCGCCTCTACCCTGTCCTCCCCCGGCCGTCGCTGCATCTCCGCCCAGCAGGCCGCCGCCAGCCTTGCCTCCCTTGTCGTGGAGCCCTCCCCCCTATTGACCGCGTACCTGCTCGCCCCGTGCGTCGTCCTCCCTGGCCACGTCTCTGTTCCGTGTGCAGGCACACCTTGGTCGCCATGGTCGTCTATGTGTGCCTCGAGGCCCTCTGCTCCGAACCGGACTTCTTTGGCCTTTTCTCTTGTGCAGCATACCATCTCTACGCCTTGTGTACCCGACGTCTGGAGGCCACTCGAAAGAGTTTGCCATCCCTGTTGTTTCTTGACCACAAGGTGTTCGTGCTACTATTCAAATGAGACAAGACCGTCTGATGACGAGGGAATCATGATCGACGAGTGAGATAATCCTGGACACACGTGGCTCCGACCTGGAACATCAAGTTCTTCATCAAGGAATACCATGTTCTCCTTCCCGGAACCCCAAAAGGCCATACTCGAGTATCGCCTTCACGGATGCAACAAGATCTTCCTCATGGAGACGAAGACCCCGATCTCAAGGATCCGATGCCTGGAACGCCAAGACTGCCCATGTGGAAACCGAAGACCAACCCCGACGTCGAGACCAAACCCGAACCCCACCGAACCCAAGATCTCCGCTCCCCGATGTGTGACCCCTCCCGAACCCCTATTTTATAAATTGACACATCATACTTGTTGCATATAATTGATCATGTTGCATACATATTGTGGGTTTGGGGCCTTATGCCGATTCACCTCATAATTAATATGGGGTCCATATGCGGGAAAATCTAGTCTTATATTGGCCCCATTTAAATTTGTGTAGCGAACCGGTGCTATATTTTGCCATGTTAAGACAACATTTAAATTGCGGGTATCTAAATAACATGAACCATCTAACTAATTGTCGGGACCCCGGTCCCGCTTAATATTGCCTAATTGCATCGCATCTTTGCCATGCCATACATCATACATGCATCATGCTCGATCTTTTGCCGTAGTATTAAATATTGCATCCGGTGTTTCTGCTAGTGCTTTGCTTCTTCACGGATTAGGCCGATGAGTTGACGCGAGAGTCGACCCGGTCTTCGGATGAACCTTCGGCAATGTTTTCTAGGCGAGCATCTCCCCCTTTCTACCTATCTTACTTTTATAGTATTTATTCCCTCTTGTTGATCTATTGCTATCTATGTTGCGATGCTCTAGTTTTCGTGTCCGTGATATCCCTTGCAGCCTTATATTGCCTTGGACACATCCTATTACCTGTTGTTTGGTAGTTAGTTGGACTTGCGCCTCGTAGTCGCTTGCTCAAGTGTGGTTGCGTGTCGTCCAGTACCACAGTTGTTGGCAGGCTGCCATATGCTTTATGTTGGAGATGATCATGGCTTTAACTATTGTTTAATAACTAAAATTGAAGTAGGTAAATAATGAAGAGGCACCGGTGGGTAATAGACAATATTTGGTTTTTAACCACTCACTGGTGTCCCGTAGGACCCCGAGTTCTTGACACCTGTTCCGAGATCGAGCGCGCTAACCACAGGTGGGGTGTGTGGGCACCCCCATCGATTAGTACCTGATTTCAAAGTATTGTACCGGGGGCCACAAAGTAGTTTGGGGCTTTATTACTATCCTGAACTTATGCCATGCTTTACTGCTTTATTTACGATTGCGCGTGGAGCGCCTATACTGTTTTGGAACCAATGTGGAATGTTTTCGCGGTATCGACAAGCCCAGTCACACTTTCGGGTTCCCAGTCGTTTACAGCCATTGTCACAAACCTCTGGGTCGGTCTCGGAGCCGGCCGACTTCGTTGCGGGTAGCTTAGTGGGGTGGACCCCATGTGCTTGCTTTGGGTCTGGGAAACGTCGTGTCCGAAACCCCGTCGACATACCGTTGGGTGTATGTTTTGTGATCTTGTACCTACCTGATCTGACAACAAGGGTGTAGGTGCGTGTGGAAACTTTGGTGCACCCCTGCAGGGTTAAATCTTTTCGAGAAGCCGTGTCCGCGGTTATGGACGACTTGGAGCACAGTTCTCGATCATAGACAACTATAACTAAAGTTTACTGTTATAATTTGACTTGTATCTGATATGACTAGTAATCAGCTTCACTAGAACGGAATGGATAAATAAAAGTACCAACAACTGCTGGGTTTGGGATATCTCATGCTAATTGTATCTGACTAGTAAGTGTTGCAACTACAATGGAATGGTTAATTAAAAGTGCCCACTGCTTATTATATCAGGACGACTATCTATACCTGATTAGTAATTGCTGCAACGATAAGTGAATAAATAAAACTGCCAACTGTGTGAGTTCCTCGGTTGACTTCCTCGTTTGGTCTCGAGGGGGAAATACCAGGATGGGTATGTTTGGTGGTAGTATCAGGATGGTTTCGAATAGGTCTTGCTCATCTCTCTCTGATAGCCGACAGTTGTATCGAGTCTCTATAGGTTGTTTAGTGCATGCCGCGCTGCCGCTCAGTCCACCATACCTATGTAGGCGAGGACCGCCGAATTCTAGTCTCACCATGTACTGGCCTCAGTACTGACCGCTCTCTTTTTCCTTTGCCCTTTGCCGGCACCCCTTTTGTTTTCAGCAGGTTTTGAGATCGACGTCGTTAGCAGGGTTACCCTTCCGGCTTGGCCTGGGCAGGGTTATGGACGCCATTGGTTATTCTTTAGGGCTCTTAGCCCCATTTGCATCTTGTCCGTAGTCGGACGCTGTATCATTTTCAAGTTGATTTGGATCTTTGTATTGTGTATCTGTATTCTTGACTCATGGAGTCGTTGTTGTATATATGTTCTGTGGGTTCCATCGAGGACTATTGTGTAATGATATTACTTCGCTTTCCACCCGCACGCAAGTGCCTGGTGGGCACCTTTGAATCGTTTCTATGCGGGTTTGGCGGGAAGCACTGAAACTTGCATAGGGTCGATTCTGAGGGTGTTACAGAGTGGTATCAGAGCTCAGCAGTTATGATACCCCACTGGTCCAGCCTGTAGGATAACCTAGCTAACGGACGTTGTAGAGTGTCAAAACTATTTTGGACGGTTGGATAGATCTGATTAGGTCTGTTTTTACTCCTTACCCCTCTGCTATTCTCCTCTTACCTTTGCGTGTTTTGGATCTACCCCTTATCTTTTCTTCGAGTTCAGGAATTCTCGTGGTTGGGTTTTCGTCGTACCTTCAGGGTTTCGCTTCCATCCTCTTGTAACGGTGCTTCAACATCCGACGTTCATGCTATCTGATGAATCTTTCATCAGTTGTACCTTTTGGTGGGCCGAAAGTTCACTAAAAATTTTCTTCTATCCTCCGGTGTTTTTCCGATACAACGAAGTCATCTACATCAGATCTGATGAGAATCTCCATCCCACCTTTGTTTCCGAACCTTGCTTATTGAGATCTTCAGTCTGAATTCCCAGAGTTGGTTGCACAATTCTCCTATTCATGTGCAGAGTAATGCTTTGGGTGCGCGATGGACTGATCACCATCCGACTACTCTTATCATTCGCTTTTGTACATTGAATGGTGGATCGATGCAATTATACTCCTTCCGTGGAAGTTAGAGGTGGCCTTACCTTTTTAGACCTCTACCTTCGTACTTTGTTTTCCGGAGTGTTCTCGCAACGAACATGAGCAACAATCCTTGTTGGTGGTGTCGCCGAATTCAAGACGGACAAAGAATCTTTGTTAGTGGTGTCGTGAGGATCTACACGAAGCGAGAAGATTCAGATCATCGGCCTTCTTCCTTGTACCATGAGGCGGATCTCGAGGGCGAGATCCATTGTTAGTGGTGTCGAATTGTAGCACCCCGGGTAAAACCAGTACTAGAAAATCGCGGTTGTTTGTATGTTGCGCATTATCATGACCTCATCATGCATGTGTTTGACTAAACCTATTCCCCAAAAGCCTATATTGTTTTCTAATTATCCCCTTCTCTATTTCAAATTGAAAATCTCGGTCTTTTCCGAATATTTTGTTTTGTCTAAAACTATTTATAAAAGACCTCATAAATAAAACAGGAAATATTAAACATAAATATTTTTGTACCGGGGAGGCCGCCACCTGCCAGGCCCAAAGGGCCCAGCTGGCAGCAGCCTACTACCCAGCCCAAACTAGACAAACCCTAATTCTACCCCAAACCCTAACCACCTCTCTCACCCCACCCCTCCACCAGCCGCCGCCACCCACTCATCTCATCCAGCATCCACACACGCACACACTCTGCCACCACTCCATACCCGACCCCAACCATCGACCCACCTAGCCCCACCCGACGACCGCTCGCCCACCCCAACACGTTCCCCGCGTGGGCCACTCCCTAGTCCCCACCTGGCCACGTCCCCGCACATCGCCAGCGCCTCGCAACCCATCGCTCTAACCGCGTCTCCCCCGCGATGTCGCCCGCTCCACACGCACGCGGCCCCAACCCGACCCAGTCACGATCGCGTTACCCTTCCTCGACCCGCTCGCTCATCCTCGAACCCCGCCGCCAACCGCTCGGCACCCTCGAGCCCCGTATCGGGACCTCCATCCCCGCTCGCCTCTGCTCCCACAAGCGTGCTGCCGACCCTCTCCTCTCTGGCCAAGGCCGCCTCCCGGCCGCGACCTCCGTCGCCATGACGCAGCCACGCGGGTCGCCTCCCCGCGCCTCTGTCCGTCGAGCCTATCTCGCCATCAAGCCCGCGCTGACCGGCCTCCTCGCTGCCTCGTGGTGGCGCCGCCCAGCATCGTCCATCCCGTCCTCCCCGAGCCGCTCGTCTGTGAGCCACGTCGTAGGCCGCCTCTACCCTGTCCTCCCCCGGCCGTCGCTGCATCTCCGCCCAGCAGGCCGCCGCCAGCCTTGCCTCCCTTGTCGTGGAGCCCTCCCCCCTATTGACCGCGTACCTGCTCGCCCCGTGCGTCGTCCTCCCTGGCCACGTCTCTGTTCCGTGTGCAGGCACACCTCGGTCGCCATGGTCGTCTATGTGTGCCTCGAGGCCCTCTGCTCCGAACCGGACTTCTTTGGCCTTTTCTCTTGTGCAGCATACCATCTCTACGCCTTGTGTACCCGACGTCTGGAGGCCACTCGAAAGAGTTTGCCATCCCTGTTGTTTCTTGACCACAAGGTGTTCGTGCTACTATTCAAATGAGACAAGACCGTCTGATGACGAGGGAATCATGATCGACGAGTGAGATAATCCTGGACACACGTGGCTCCGACCTGGAACATCAAGTTCTTCATCAAGGAATACCATGTTCTCCTTCCCGGAACCCCAAAAGGCCATACTCGAGTATCGCCTTCACGGATGCAACAAGATCTTCCTCATGGAGACGAAGACCCCGGTCTCGAGGATCCGATGCCTGGAACGCCAAGACTGCCCATGTGGAAACCGAAGACCAACCCCGACGTCGAGACCAAACCCGAACCCCACCGAACCCAAGATCTCCGCTCCCCGATGTGTGACCCCTCCCGAACCCCTATTTTATAAATTGACACATCATACTTGTTGCATATAATTGATCATGTTGCATACATATTGTGGGTTTGGGGCCTTATGCCGATTCACCTCATAATTAATATGGGGTCCATATGCGGGAAAATCTAGTCTTATATTGGCCCCATTTAAATTTGTGTAGCGAACCGGTGCTATATTTTGCCATGTTAAGACAACATTTAAATTGCGGGTATCTAAATAACATG
Organism: Avena sativa; assembly: GCA_916181665.1. NCBI lineage: Eukaryota > Viridiplantae > Streptophyta > Magnoliopsida > Poales > Poaceae > Avena > Avena sativa. The sequence goes on from OV702283.1 coordinate 332,482,890, forward strand.
AACCATCTAACTAATTGTCGGGACCCCGGTCCCGCTTAATATTGCCTAATTGCATCGCATCTTTGCCATGCCATACATCATACATGCATCATGCTCGATCTTTTGCCGTAGTATTAAATATTGCATCCGGTGTTTCTGCTAGTGCTTTGCTTCTTCACGGATTAGGCCGATGAGTTGACGCGAGAGTCGACCCGGTCTTCGGATGAACCTTCGGCAATGTTTTCTAGGCGAGCATCTCCCCCTTTCTACCTATCTTACTTTTATAGTATTTATTCCATCCTGTTGATCTATTGCTATCTATGTTGCGATGCTCTAGTTTTCGTGTCCGTGATATCCCTTGCAGCCTTATATTGCCTTGGACACATCCTATTACCTGTTGTTTGGTAGTTAGTTGGACTTGCGCCTCGTAGTCGCTTGCTAAAGTGTGGTTGCGTGTCGTCCAGTACCACAGTTGTTGGCAGGCTGCCATATGCTTTATGTTGGAGATGATCATGGCTTTAACTTGTTTAATAACTAAAATTGAAGTAGGTAAATAATGCAGAGGCACCGGTGGGTAGTAGACAATATTTGGTTTTTAACCGCTCACTGGTGTCCCGTAGGACCCCGAGTTCTTGACACCTGTTCCGAGATCGAGAGCGCTAACCACAGGTGGGGTGTGTGGGCACCCCCATCGATTAGTACCTGATTTCAAAGTATTGTACCGGGGGCCACAAAGTAGTTTGGGGCTTTATTACTATCCTGAACTTATGCCATGCTTTACTGCTTTATTTACGATTGCGCGTGGAGCGCCTGTACTGTTTTGGAACCAATGTGGAATGTTTTCGCGGTATCGACAAGCCCAGTCACACTTTCGGGTTCCTAGTCGTTTACAGCCATTGTCACAAACCTCTGGGTCCGTCTCGGAGCCGGCCGACTTCGTTGCGGGTAGCTTAGTGGGGTGGCCCCCATGTGCTTGCTTTGGTTTTGGGAAACGTCGTGTCCGAAACCCCGTCGACATACCGTTGGGTGTATGTTTTGTGATCTTGTACCTACCTGATCTGACAACAAGGGTGTAGGTGCGTGTGGAAACTTTGGTGCACCCCTGCAGGGTTAAATCTTTTCGAGAAGCCGTGTCCGCGGTTATGGACGACTTGGAGCACAGTTCTCGATCATAGACAACTATAACTAAAGTTTACTGTTATAATTTGACTTGTATCTGATATGACTAGTAATCAGCTTCACTAGAACGGAACGGATAAATAAAAGTACCAACAACTGCTGGGTTTGGGATATCTCATGCTAATTGTATCTGACTAGTAAGTGTTGCAACTACAATGGAATGGTTAATTAAAAGTGCCCACTGCTTATTATATCAGGACGACTATCTATACCTGATTAGTAATTGCTGCAACGATAAGTGAATAAATAAAACTGCCAACTGTGTGAGTTCCTCGGTTGACTTCCTCGTTTGGTCTCGAGGGGGAAATACCAGGATGGGTATGTTTGGTGGTAGTATCAGGATGGTTTCGAATAGGTCTTGCTCATCTCTCTCTGATAGCCGACAGTTGTATCGAGTCTCTATAGGTTGTTTAGTGCATGCCGCGCTGCCGCTCAGTCCACCATACCTATGTAGGCGAGGACCACCGAATTTTAGTCTCGCCGTGTACTGGCCTCAGTACTGACCGCTCTCTTTTTCCTTTGCCCTTTGCCGGCACCCCTTTTGTTTTCAGCAGGTTTTGAGATCGACGTCGTTAGCAGGTTTACCCTTCCGGCTTGGCCTGGGCAGGGTTATGGACGCCATTGGTTATTCTTCAGGGCTCTTAGCCCCATTTGCATCTTGTCCATAGTCGGACGCTGTATCATTTTCAAGTTGATTTGGATCTTTGTATTGTGTATCCGTATTCTTGACTCATGGAGTCGTTGTTGTATATATGTTCTGTGGGTTCCATCGAGGAGTATTGTGTAATGATATTACTTCGTTTTCCACCCGCACGCAAGTGCCTGGTGGGCACCTTTGAATCATTTCTATGCGGGTTTGGCGGGAAGCGCTGAAACTTGCATAGGGTCGATTCTGAGGGTGTTACAATATGCTTGGTCTTTGGATGATATCTTGGTTCCTTAGTGAGTGCTATGGCGCCAATGTTGTCACACAATATCTCCAGTGGGTCCAATGCACTTGGAACCACGCCAAGCTCAGTGATGAAGTTCCTGATCCAAACTCCTTCACTTGACGCTTCTGCAGCAGCCATGTAATCCGCTTCTACTGTAGATCCCGCGATCACGCTTTGCTTGCAGCTTCTCCATCTCACAGCTCCTCCATTCAAAATATAAACGTATCCTGTCTGAGACTTAGAATCATCCTTGTCGGTGTCGAAACTAGCGTCGACGTAACCCTTTACGACGAGCTGTTCATCACCTCCATAGACTAAGAACATTTCTTTAGTCCTATTTAGGTACTTTAGGATGTTCTTCACGGCTGTCCAGTGTTCCACTCCTGGATCACTTTGATATCTGCTCGTCAAACTAAGAGCATTGGACACATCCGGTCTAGTACACAGCATGGAATACATGATAGAACTTATGGCCGAGGCATAAGGCACTTTGCTCATAGCTTCCCTATCATTTATCGTAGCTGGACACTGAGTCTTTCTCAATATCTTACCTGACAACATAGGCACTGAACCTTTCTTTGCCTTATCCATTCTGAACATTTTCAGAACTTTGTCTAGGTATGTACTTTGGCTTAAAGCTATCAGGCGTCTTTGTCTATCTCTATAGATTTTGATGCCCAATATATAAGCAGCTTCACCTAGGTCTTTCATTGAAAAACACTTGTTCAAATAACTCTTCACATCGTTAAGCATGTTAATGTCATTTCCAATAATCAATATGTCATCCACATATAGTACCAGAAATGTCACCGAGCTCCCACTCACTTTCTTGTAGATACAAGCTTCGTAGCAATTTGGAACAAATCCAAAGCTCTTGATCACTTGATCAAAACGAAGGTTCCAACTCCGAGATGCTTGCTTCAGTCCATAAATGGAACACTGAAGTTTGCATACTTTATCATCATCCTTAGGATCAACAAAACCTTCGGGTTGCATCATATACAACTCTTCATCAATGTTGCCATTGAGGAACGCAGTCTTGACATCCATCTGCCATATTTCATAATCATGAAACGTAGTAATTGCTAACAAAATCCGAATGGACTTAAACATCGCTACGGGAGAGAAAGTCTCATCGTAGTCAACACCTTGAACTTGTCGAAAACGTTTTGCGACAAGTCGTGCTTTATAGAAGGTAACTTTACCATCCGCGTCCGTTTTCTTCTTGAAGATCCATTTGCACTCAACGGCCTTTCGGTCGCTAGGAGGGTCCACCAAAGTCCATACTTGGTTTTCTCTCATGGATCCCAATTCGGATTTCATGGACTCTAGCCATTCCTCAGAGTCTGGGCTCATCATCGCTTCCTCATAGTTTGTAGGTTCACTGTCTTCTACCAACAAGACAGTCAAGACAGGGTTGCCGTACCACTCAGGAGGGGCATGCGACCTTGTCGACCTGCGACGTTCAGTAGCAGCATCGTCCGAAGCTTCATGATCCTTGTCATTATCTTCCTCTATTATTGGTGCAGGAGGCACTGGAACAATTTCAGGTGTTGCGCTACTCTCCAATTCAAGAGAAGGTTCAACAACCTCGTCTAGCTCTACTTTCCTCCCACTCACTTCTTTCGAGAGAAACTCCTTCTCAAGAAAGGAACTGTTCTTTGCGACAAACACTTTGCCTTCGGTTCTGTGATAGAAGGTATACCCAATAGTTTCCTTAGGGTATCCTATGAAGACGAATTTCTCCGCTTTGGGTTCGACCTTGTCCGGCATCAACTTCTTGACGTAGGCTTCGCATCCCCAAAATTTAAGAAACGACAACTTAGGTTTAGCACCAAACCACAGTTCATACGGTGTCGTCTCAACAGATTTAGATGGTGCCCTATTTAAAGTGAATGCAGCGGTTTCTAATGCATAACCCCAAAATGATAACGACAAATCAGTAAGAGACATCATCGATCGGACCATATCTAATAGGGTTCGATTCCGGCGTTCAGACACACCATTGCGTTGTGGTGTTCCGGGTGGCGTGAGTTGCGAAACGATTCCGCTTGCTTTAAGATGCGTGAGAAAATCATAACTCAAATATTCACCTCCACGATCGGATCGTAGAAACTTAATTTTTCGGTTACGATGGTTCTCCACTTCATTCTAAAATTCCTTGAACTTTTCAAATGTTTCAGATTTATGTTTCATTAAATAGATATACCCATATCTACTTAATTCATCGGTAAAAGTGAGAAAATAGCGATATCCACCGCGCGTCGAAACACTCATCGGTCCGCATACATCGGTATGTATGATTTCCAACAAGTCCGTTGCTCGCTCCATCGTTCCGGAGAACGGGGTTTTGATCATCTTGCCCATGAGGCATGGTTCGCATGTGTCAAATGATTCAAAATCAAGAGACTCCAAAAGTCCATCAGAATGGAGTTTCTTCATGCGCTTTACACCAATATGACCTAGACGACAGTGCCACAAATAAGTAGTATTATCACTATCTACTTTGCATCTCTTAGCCTCAATGTTATGGATGTGTGTTTCATCCCTTTCGAGATTCAGAAGAAATAAACCATTCACAACAGGTGCATGACCATAAAAGATGTTTCTCATATAAATAGAACAACCATTATTCTCCGATTTAAATGAATAACCGTCTTGCAATAAAAACGATCCAGAAATAATGTTCATGCTCAACGCAGGCACATAATAACACTTATTAAGGTTTAAGACTAATCCCGAAGGTAAAACTAAGGAGAGCGTGACGACGGCCATCACATCAACTCTTGATCCGTTGCCAACGCGCATCGTCACCTCATCCCTCGCAAGCCGCCGTCTATTCCGTAGCTCCTGTTTTGAGTTACAAATATTAGCAACTGAACCAGTATAAAATACCCAGGCACTACAACGAGGGCTAGTAAGGAAAACATCAATAACATGTATATCAAATATACCTTTGATGGTGCCAGCCTTCTTGTCCGCTAAGTACTTCGGACAGTTGCGCTTCCATTGACCCTTGTCCTTGCAATAGAAGCACTCAGTGTCCGACTTGGGTCCAGACTTGAGCTTCTTCTCAGCAGGGGCAACGCGCTTGCCCCCACCTTTCTTGAAGGGCTTCTTTGCACCCTTACCTTTCTTGAAGGTGGGGGCTTGTTGACCATCAACACATGATTATCCTTCTTGATGTCCACCTCCGCAGCCTTCAGCTTTGCGAAGAGCTCGGTGATCGTATCAGTGGAACCAATCTGATTATGAGTCACTACAAAACTTTTGTAGCTGGGAGGGAGTGATTGCAGAACCCTGTCAATCTTGAGATCCTCTGGAATCTTGCAGTCCAGTTGCTCAAGGCGTTGAGTGTAGCCCGACATCTTTATGGCGTGCTCACTAACGGAACTCCCTTCCTCCATCTTGCAGTTAAAGAATTTCTCAGAGATCTCATATCTCTCAGAACGGGCCTGAGTCTGAAACATGGTTTTCAGCTCCTCAAGAATATCAAAGGGCCCGGGATAGTCTTCAAAACGATTTTGAAGGTCCGATTCCATAGCAAACAACATGGTGCTCTTAATCACACCATAATCATCTTTGCGCGACTGATATACAGCTTTCTCATCAGCCGGAGCATCTACAGCAGGGGCGTCACCTAACGCATTCTCAAGGACATAGTCCTTTTGACCGCCAGAGCGAATGATTCTCAGATTGTGGAACCAGTTGGTGAAGTTAGACCCATTGTTTTTAAGCTTTTCCTTCTCAGCAAAAACGTTGAAGTTGAATTTGGACTTAGCCATTTGATCTACAATGTTTGCAAGAACAAATTAGACTATGTTCATGATAACTAGTTCAACTTAATCAAATTACTAGATGAACTCCCACTAAATTCAACATCCCTCAAGTTGTTTAGTGAACACGATCCTAATTCACCACACCTAATCCGATCTTCATGAGAAGAGATGTGGCTTCAATGGTGGACAACGAAGTGTCGATCATATCATTCATATGACTCATGCTTAACCTTTCGGTTCATGTGTTCTGAGGCCATGTCTGTACATGCTAGGCTCGTCAAGTCAAACCCAAGTATTTCCGAGTGTGCAAAACTGGCTTGCACCCGTTGTATGTGAACGTAGAGTCTATAGCACCCGATCATCACGTGATGCTTGGACACAACGAACTTTCGCAACGGTGCATACATGGGGAGAACACAGTTTTATCTTGATCTTTAAGTGAGGAATCCTCTTATAATGCTACCGTCGCGATCTAAGCATAATAAGATACATAAAAGGATAAACATCACATGCATATAACTTTACGTGACATGGTATAGCCAATCTTCGCGCAATGATCTCCATCTTGTGCGTGCCGGCATGATCTCCATCACTCCACCATGATTGTCTCCACCACGAATAGCAACTACAACTATTGCTAACTACTTAGCGATAAAGTGAAACTATTACATGGCGTATAAGAAGTTGACACACAGGTCATACACAATTATAAAGACAACCATATGGCTCCTGCCGGTTGTGTACTCATCGACATGCAAGTCGTGAAACATTACAAAACATGATCATTGCATACAACATACACATCACATCTTGGGTCATACCATATCATAGAAAACACTCCCTGCAAAAACAAGTTAGACGCCTCTACTTTGTTGTTGCATGTTTTACATGGCTTATGGGAGTAGCAAGCTAAGAACGATTCTTACCTATGGAAAGCCACAACGGTGATATTATGGTTGCCAAACTCCGGTGTAAATCCCATGACAACTATAGTGAGATAAACCGGCATCCACCAGCCGCATGTGTGGAACAAGCCACACGTCAAGTGCGAAGCCGGTCTCGCGAACGACGTCGCGTAAGGTTGGCCTGGACCGCTTCAATCTCACTATCTGGCGTCATAAGAAGAACACAAACAAGAGGTTTGCAACAGAAAACATCAACGCCCGCAACAACCATGTTGCGTTCTACTCGTGAAACACATCTACGCATAGATCTAGCTCTGATACCACTGAAGGGTTTCGCAGCATAGTAAATCAAAAAAATTCTACGGATGCGAACGGGAAAGCCAAGATCTAATCTAGGAGATGCAAACAATGAGAGGTATTAGATGAGATCTTCATACCCTTGAAGATTCGCATAGCGGAACGTTCGTCGGAACGTGGGTGATGTAGTCGTACTCGCTTCTCCTCCTCGCGATCCGATTCGATCTAACACCGCAAGTGGCGATGCCTCCGAGAGATGCACACGTGTGGCACCTCGACGTCTCCTCCTTCCTAGGTCCAGCAAGTATGGTGGAGAGATGGATTGGATCTACAATGCGACAGCGCGGTGCAAGTGGTGGAGAGTTTCTGCAGCAGGGCTTCGCCTACGTGCAGTCGGGAGGGAGAGAGAGAGAGGAGGGCAGCAGGGCGGCTAGGGTTGTGGAGGAGGTGTGGGGGGAGGATGCGCCCCAGCCCTCTATATATAGAGGGGTGGGCTCCAGCCCTAGCCCCTCCCCCAAGCCCTAGGCCGGCGGCCAAGGAGGGATGAGTGGGGGGCAAGTTTCCCCCCCCCCTTCTAGAAGCTTTCCTAGGGTTTGCCCTAGATCTAGCCGGTTGGGCCCTATGCGGCCTTGTGCCCCTGGCCCAATGCGTCTAGGGCACTCCCTCATAGGCCCATGCCCCTCCCGGCAGGTGGGGCCACGTTGGTCCCCCTCCAGAAGGTTCTAGAAGCTTCCGGTACAATACCTATTAACCCGAAACAATTCCGAACTCCAAAAACTGCATTGCCTTATATGAATCTTATTCTCCGGACCATTCCGGAACCTCTCGTGATGTCCCGGATCCCATCCGAGACTCCGAACAAAAACTCATAAACCAATTATCCAATCTATCCTAGCGTCAAGACACGTTAAGTGTGTGACCCTTCGGGTTCGAAAATATGCAGACATGATCTTCTATCAATAATCAACAGCGGGGTCTGGAAACCCATATTGACTCCCACACATTCATCGATGATCATATCGGATGAACCACGATGCCAGGATTAAATCAATCCCATATATATATATTCCCTTCGTCTCGCGATATTTTACTTGCCCCAGATTTGATCGTCGGTACCGTCATACCTAGTTCAATCTCGTTCACAACAAGTACTTTACTCGTTTTGTAATCCGATATCACTTTGTGATTAACTCCTTAACCACATGCTTGCAAGCGGTGTTGATATCGATTACCGAGTGGGCCCGAAGTATATCTCTCCGACTTGGGAGGGACAAATCCCATCTCGATACATACAACCCAACAAGTACTTTCCGATCACCTGAGAGACACCTTTATGATCACCCTCTCATAGGATGACGTTTGATGACCTCAAAGCTTTCTTCCGATACCAAGGAGCTGTATTATCTCATGGTCTAAGGAATACAATATTTGACATAAGAAAAGCTTCGCAAAGATGAACACGATGACATGATCTAATTGCTTCGCTTAGTTTGGGTTTGTCCATCATATCATTCTCCCAATGATATGATCTCATTATTAATTCACAACTCATGTTTATGGTTAGGAAACCTTAACCATCATTAATCAATGAGCTAGTCCATAGAGGCATACTAGGGACACGGTGTTGTTTACAAACCACACAAGTATTAAAGTTTCCGCTTAATACAATTCTAGCATGGAATATAAACTTTATCATGAACAAGAATTATAATAATAACATCTTTATTATTGCCTCTAGGGCATAATTCCAACACAAAGCGCTTCATCAAGTTCCGCAACCGCGCGTCTAGTGGTAATCCCGTGATCTATAACAACAGTAATCCTGGTTTACGCGGTAGAAAATTTTGATTTGCGCTAGTGCAGCCTACCCGTATCCCTACAACTAAACCATTGAATAATAACTCAACACAAATCCACTACTAACAACATGAATTCTCCCATGTCCTCGAGAACTAGACGAACTACTCACAAGACATCATATGGATCAAGATCAAAGATGATATGGTGATGGATAACAATCTGAACATAAACAATAATCCAATAATCCACTCACAAGCATCAACTACAATAGTAATTAACACCGGGAAAGTTTCCCCTAAGAACTAAAGCAATATCCAACACAATTGTTACAGCGGGATGGAGTGGTGATGATGGTGATGGTGGATATGATGGTGTGGATGATGATGATGATGATCCCGATGAATCCTAGCTTGACGATGGTGTTGATGGCAACGATCTCCCCTCTCCGGGAAGGAATTTCCCCGGCAGAAATCTGTCTGCCGGAGAGATCTTTCTCTCTCGGTGTTTTCCGTCCCGCAGAGACGGCGGAAATCTATCTGTGGTCGCCCCTGGTGTTAGGGTTCCGTGAGGAAGATATAGGCGAGAGGGAGGAGTCAGAGGCCGAGCAGGTGGGCCACAGCTGCCCTAGGTGCAGCGCAGGGGGGACCCACGCCTAGGGGGGCCTATGGCCCTTCTACGCCTCCCCTCCTGGCTTCCTTCGTCTTCCGGGAAAATATAATTTTCCCATATTTTTCTGATCTTCGTGAAATTGCATCAAAACTCCTCTTTTTCCATCAGAATCCAGACTCCGGCAGTCCATCCTCCAAGAATCATCCAATATGCAAAAACATTGGAAAAGACATAAGTAAAACCTCATAATAAGACATATATCAATGAATAGAGGCAAATTATGATATAGAATGGTGATGCAAATTGGACGTATCAGTTGGAACCCCCAAGCCGCCACCAGGGGTTGTCACCACCGGCCCTAGGCCCCACCCCGCGGGTGGGAAACCCTAGGGTTTCGGATGGCCCCTTTCTCCATGTGCTTCTTTGGCGCCTTGCCTATGGGCCCTTCTACCCGGAAGAGGCCCAATAGCAAATATCTGCCCATAAATATAAAATTGAAATATATTTTAATATTAATTAAACCAATTAATATAAAGCACATACATTATTATATTTCATACTCTAGAACTCCTTCCGGACCCCATTTGATCATCATTGGATGTTACCCGGAACCTTTCCGGTCTCTCTCTCTCTCCTAATTCTCCTACAGTGCCGGTTCTGAAGGAAATATGCCCTAGAGGCAATCATAGAGATGATTATATTTCATATGTATCCATGAGTTATTGTAATGTTCCTTGAATATCCATATCAGGCAACTTGTATTGATTGGCAATTATGTGAATTGTTTGTGAAACTCTTTACTTGTATGGTTATTTAATAGTTGTCCCTAGTCGGAGTTCATGTATCCATATTGCGAATGAGAATCATCAGAGTCGGTAAGATAACTCGCATCCGTGTAACCCTTTACACTGAGTTCATCTTAACCACCATAAACCAAAAACATATCCTTAGTCCTTCTCAAGTACTTTAGGATATTTTTAGCCGTTGTCTAGTGGATTTCTCCAGGATCAGCCTGGTATCTGCTCACAACACTTAGAGCATAGAAACATCTGGCCTAGTACAAATCATGGCATACATAATGGATCTGACTGCAGAAGCATACGGAATCGCACTCATCCGACTTTTCTCATCAGTTGTCGAAGGACACTAAGTCTTGCTAAGTTTTATGCCATGGGACATCGGTAAGAACCCCTTCTTAGACGATTCCATGTTGAACTGTTCAACACTTTGTCCAAATAAGTACTCTGACTCAATCCGATGAGCCGTCTTGATCTATCTCTATAGATCCGGATTCCGAGGATATATGTTGCCTCACCCAAGTCTTTCATTGAGAAACTCATTTCCAATGATTCCTTGTTTTCTTGCAACATCTAGACATCATTTCCAATATGTCATCCACATATAAGATTAGAAAGTTTACTTTGTTCCCACTAAACTTCTTGTACAAACAAGAATCATGATCACTCTTGATGAAGCCAAACGATTTGACTACCTCATCAAAGCGAATATTCCAACTCCAAGATGCTTGCTTCAACCCATAAATGGATTTATGAAGTTTGCACACTTTGTCAGCATTAGCTGAATCGACAAAACCCTCGGGCTATATCATATACACGTCATCGGTTAAATTTCCGTTAAGGAAAGTTGTTTTGACATCCATCTGCCATATCTCATAGTCGAAATAGGCTGCTATAGCTAACATGGTCCAAACTGATTTAAGCATCGCTACGGGCGAGAAATTCTCGTCGTAATCAACTCCTTGAACTTGTCGGAACCCCTTCGTGACAAGGCATGCTTTATAGACGGAAACATTTCCATCCATATCAGTTTTCTTCTCAAAGACCCATTTGCACTCGACGGGTCTTGCACCGTCTGGCAGATCAACCAAGTTCCAAACTTGATTTTCATCCATGGACTTTAACTCGGATATCATGGCTCCAAGCCATGACTCGGAATCAGATCCCACCATCGCTTCCGAATAATTTGTCGGCTCATCACTGTCTAACAGTAACACATCACGAACACTTCGTAATCTTGCCGATCTTCGTAGTACAGATGCTTTTGTCGGCTCAGCTACCACGACCGGCTCAACCTCCAAGGTTTTTGTCGACTCGCTACTAGCCAGTTCCTCTCGAATTTCTTCGAGCTGCACCGTGCTCCCACTTACTCCCCGACTGAGAAACTCTTTCTCAAGGAAGACACCATTCCGAGCGACAAACACTTTGCCCTCTTCTCGGTTGTAGAAGTAGTAACCCAAGGTTTCCCTCGGATACCCTACAAAAACACACTTATCAGACTTGGCCATAAGCTCGCTTGACAAATGCTTCACAACCCCAAATCTTAAGAAAATACAAACTCGGCTTTTTTCCTGTCCACATCTCATGCGGTGTCTTCTCTACCGATTTTGATGGTACTCTGTTTAGTGTGAACGCCGATGTTTCTAGACAATAACCCCAAAATGATAAAGGCAGATCTGTCTGACTCATCATTGATCATACCATGTCCAACAAGGTCCGATTCCGCCTTTCCGAAACACCGTTCCTTGCGGCGTTCCTGGCGGAGTAAGTTGAGGAACTATTCCACAACTTTTTAGATGGTCATCAAACTCATGTCTCATGTACTCGCCTCCTCGGTCCGACCGAAGAAACTTTATTTTCTTGCCGAGTTGATTCTGTGCTTTGTTCTGGAATTCTTTGAACTTTTCAAAGGCTTCTGACTTATGTTTCATCAAGTAGATATATCCATACCTACTCAAATCATCAGTGAATATAATGAAGTACTCATAACCACCTCTGGTTGTCGTGCTCATTGGTCCACATACATCACTATGTACTAGTCCCAACAAGTCAGACGCCCTTTCGCAACTCTTTGCAAAAGGTGTCTTGGTCATTTTGCCGAGTAGGCAAGATTCGCATGTCTCGAACGACTCCAAGTCGAATGAAGTTAGGAGTCCATCATCATGGAGCTTCTTCATGCGTTTCCAACTTATATGACCAAGCCGACAGTGCCAAAAGTAATTCATATTCAGATCATTTGGTTTCAACCTTTTAACATTTATGTTATAAACCGACTCACCATCAAGATTCAAAATAAATAACCCGTCCTGGATGGGTGCAAAGCCGTGAAACATATCATTTAAATACAAAGACCAAACATTATTCTTGATATTCGACTCATAGCCTTGCCTCATCAAACATGAAGCAGAAATAATGTTTCGACTGAGCACTGGAACATAATAACAGTTCTTCAGTTCCATAATGAATCTGGAAGGTAAATGAAGTTGCATCGTGCCGACTTCCAACGCAGCAACTCTTGCTTTGTTGCCGACTCGAATATCAACCTCTCCTCTTGCTATGCTCCTAGTTCTTACCAGTCCCTGCAACGAGTTGCAGATGTGAATAACTGATCCGGTATCATATACCCAAGAACTATTAGGTGCATCAGCAAGATATATGTCTATAACATTGCAAACAAGTGTACCTGAGTCGGAATTCATACCTCCACTCTTGGCTTTATCAGCCAAATACTTGCTGCAGTTCCTCTTCCAGTGGCCATCCGCCTTGCAGTAGAAGCAAGTGGATCCGGCTGAAGGAGATGGCTTAGTACCTGAGGAAGCGCTCGGGACTGGATCCTGAGCTTGCTTTCCTCCTGACTTAGCCTTCTTCTTAGTCCAAGAACTCTTCTTGAACTTAGCCTTATTCTGCACCATCAACACTTGACTGGCGCCCTTCTATATTCGTAGCGAACTCGTCGCTAATGGGATAGCCAAGCCTCTCCAGAGACTGCACATAACCAACCATTTTGATCACATGCGGACTCAGTGGATCACCATCCTTAAGCTTGCAACTCAGCAAAGCCTGAGAGACTTGATACCTCTTAGTCTTTGCCTGAGCCTGGAACATACTTTTGAGGCTTTCGATCATATCGTAGGCCTCAACATGCTCGAACTGCTTTTGCAAGTCCTGTTCCATGTGATCAAGCATAAGACAGCTAATATCCGTGGAATCATCCTTAGCCCGACGGTAGGCATTGGTGGCAGCGATAGTCGCATTCTCATTCGGCTCATCTGTAAGAGGGTTGTCTAGGACATGGTACTTCTTTTCTTGTTTGAGAACAATTCTCAAATTTTGATACCAGTTGGTAAAATTAGTGTCGTTCAATTTATCTTTCTCAAGAATGGTTCTCAATGCAAAACCGGATATCTGAGAGTGACTGCTACTTGGTGCCATCATCTACAACAGAAAATATGCAAAACACATAAGACATGTATTCATAAAAGAGCAAGCATATTAAACATTTTAATATTTATGCTCCCACTAGAGCCAACACCCCTCCGATGGTTGCTTAGTGATTCAGGATCCTAAATAAGCAAGTCGGCTAGTGAGATTTAGCATCACCGCTAGCTGCCAAGTGATCTAGGTAGACAACTCCTTGTCAATCGCATCTCAGACGACTCCTGTTGGACGGGTGGCATCACATTCCCCGGCTCCCATCCGACTTTTCCCCGAGCCCCACAACCGTTGTGATAGACCCGTCTAGCTTACCGAGTGTTTCCGCAGTAAGAGTCCGACTCGAACCCACCTAGTCAGAAAGAATTGGCAGCACCTCAATTTTATGAGCCCACTACCAAAAATGTCCAACTTGTGATGGTGCAAACACTGGCGGGAAAACCGACTAGACCTTCTTTGAGGGATTAAATTTTACCGACTATCTAATAGAGGTAAAATAGAGACATAACAATAACACATGATAAAATAATCATAATGTGAAATGGTATGGCTCCCTTCATGGCGATCTCCATCTCCACAAAGCCTGTAATCCGACTCATGCCAACTCTTGTCACTTGCCGTCTTACTCCATGTCCCCGACATGTACATCGCCTTGCATGCCATCCGGGTTCTCCACACAGCTACACTAGCTTAGTAATGTAAATTACAAGGAGAATCCGACACACATGTCGTTATACAATAATATGACAGCACCTAGGCTCCAGTCGGCTGACAAAACCGTGATTCGCAGATCACGTATGGATTACACACATACATCACATGCACATGAACCATACCATTCACAACTTCCTGCAAAAACGAGTTATGCATAGATACAATATCTACTGGCGTTGTGAAACTTGCAACGACATCTAAGGCGCTACGACAGGGCGAAGCCGATGGCCCGACGATTTTTTCGAAAACGTAGATCTCATTTACGATCCGAACATGGATTCCGACCATCATTCTGACTCGATCAAACTCTTTGATCTTCGATCACCGCCTCTGGATTTACATGTCACAGTCTACCCTGATGGCGGAAACCGACCGGTAGGGGTATGTCGTTCCACGACCTCAGCAGTATGATCACGGAAATCAGATCTACCATTCCCCAAGTACAGTTGATCCAATCAACCTCATACAAAACCGATCTATCTCATAGATCGACCACCAAAACAGCACATAGATCTCATCTACAGCCAACCGCATGTCACATATGCAAGATCTCGAGTCTAAAACCAGAAGCTATCACTCTGATACCACTGTTGGGCCACGTAGAGATAAAACAAAACTTTTTCCTCTAACGTGGTAATCCCAAGATCTAGCTGAGGTAGAAGGCCAAGAGGTTTACCACTAGACGCGCAGTTGAGGATTACTGATGTAGCACATCAGTTGAAGAAAGACCTTTTATAAAGGAAGCAGGGATTTCAAGTTTCAAAAAGAGCTTCCAAAAATTATGGTACTTGTTAGCTTTCAGCCCTTGTTGCCCCTATCATAAGCATCTTGAAGTGATTAAGGTTAAAGTGACAAAGATGGAGTATATGCTTGATGAAGTATAAGTTGGCAATCTCAAGTCCCTTGAATACAAGGGCCACACCTCATGCTACTCAACTTTAGTCACCTATAAGTTCTTGTCACTATAAGTATTTTCATATCATTGAGAACCGCCAACGGGGTACCCCTTGCACATGGTACAGGAGTTTTCCCATAACCAAAATGACAAGGCAAGCAGACAATGAGCATCTCAGCAATCTTCTTATTTACCATGGGAATATGGTGTTTTTTTCTCTCTTTCCGCTTTTCTCAATGTGTCTCTTTTTTATAAGAAGAATGCTTCATAGATGTCACTATGGTGAAGCTGCAAGTTTCCACCATGATTAGGCATGGCTTAGGCTAGCGGCCCAGGCGTTTCTCTAACATAGGATACAAACTCCATGGACTTACAAGTTCCCTCTTTATTTCACACCGGTGACATCCATAGACAAAAGAGCATGATATCAACTGAGTACAAAGTACAAGTGCAATGTTGAAAATGTTCCCCGTGACAGCACGATTCTGCTAATTCAATGTATAAGTGTAAGCATATACAACAAAGTTGTCACAATGGTTCAAGTTTATTAGGGGCAAAGAATATAAAGTGTTCCATCAAGTTCGTGAGGGATTTAATCACTGAGTTTTCACATAACAAAATAGTTTTAAATTGGAAGATAGTTGAAAACAAGAATATACTTGGAATGGTGTAACACACCATGAATAGGAATTTATAGTGGACACTTTGGAATAACTTGGTTTCTTGGGAGTGGAGCTTACTCATACAAGTGGAGGCTAGCAAAAGACTGGGAGCAACCAACTAAGAGAGCAATAATGGTCATAATCATGCAGAGAAACAAAACATTACTAATCAAAGCATAGAGTGGTACTACAAGTCAAGGACTAAATGATCATAGAGGATATGGTGACTTGTCATAGTCATACCATGGTGTAAGTATGTGCCAATTCAACCCAAACAAAGCATCAAAGGAGAATACCACAATACAATGCTTTTGTATGCTAAAACAACGCATGATTCCTTCAAGGCACATTAAGCAATCCTAATTGTTTGGAACAATTCATGTTACAGCCATAATCACTAAGCGTAAGGTTAAAACAACACCTAGCATGTCATGCTAAATTCTAAGTCACAGTCAATGCAAGCTCCTCTTGCACCACTATAAGCATGAAAATTCCTACTCTTTTCCAACACCAATCAACTTATTTTAAACAACTCACAAAGATAATAATCAATAAAGATTAGTGAGCTTGTCTCAAAAATCCAAAAAGAAGTACTAAAAATTTCTAAGCTGAAATCTCAAGAAAACTAAGGCTAAACACAGTGCTAGCAAAAGAGAACACTCACAGAACAATAAGAGTGAAAACTAGAGTGTTCCAGGCAATGAAAATAGAGTGTGTCTCTCTCCAAAAAGGTGTGTTGTGATCAACCAACTTTATTCAAGCAAACTAAGAAAACAAAAACCAAAAACAAAAACTAAGACGCTCCAAGAACAACACAACTGTGCATGAAACAATAAAAACGAAGTGTCTAGAAAGACCTGAGATTTTTATTGATGAAGAAGGGGATGCCTTGGGCATCCCCACGCTTTGACGCTTGTACCTCTTGGATATTTCTTGGGGTGACACCGGGGTGGCATCCCAAGCTTAAGATTTTGTCCATTCTTCATCTCATTACATCATTCTTTCTCTACACCTGCAAATTTTCCTTCATACAAAATTTCACACAATTTTCATTAGCAACATTAGTATATTCAAAGGATAATAGACCTTTGGGTTTAGTTTCAAAACAGCAAAACTTTCACTAAAGACACAATCTACTGTATCAACTCCTTCAAAAATCTCAATTTTCCAAAAAGAACCCAAAAAGGAATCAATAAGAAGCAAATGCAAATAATGGCAGAAATCTGTCAAAACAGATTAGCAGGTAGAAGCCGATTTTTTCAAAGACTTTATGTTGCTCAAATCAAAAAGTGTTGAACTAACGCAAATTATCTAACAAATTGGGGGATTTATTCATAAATTTTCAGCTCAATCCGAGTTACAGAGACTCCTCACGAATTTTTTTGGTAGAGGATATAAATCTATTTCGGGACAGCAACTCCCCAAATCTTACTTCCCTCTCATTAGAGGTCATTCTTGGCACAAAAAACAAACAAAAAGGATAATGAGAGGTCATTACAGAAGTAACTTCCAAGACTCAAGAAAACACTTGGGTTATCTCCCAACAAGTACTTTTCTTTAATGCCTTTAAGTTAGGCATGATAGTTTCAAAGATGCTCACATAGGAAATATGAATTGATTTAAAAGAGAGCATCAAGAAGCAAATTCAAAGAAAATTTATGTCTAACCCACTTCCTATGCATAGAAATCTTGTAAAGAAACAAATCATGAAAGCAAAACGCAACAAGCATAGGAAAGCAAAACAAATGCAACTTCAAAATTTTCAACATAAAGAGGGGAAACTTAATATTGTTGAGATACATAAGACCATGTTTCCCTCTCTCATAATAACTTTCAGTAGAAACATGAAAAAAATTAACAATATAACTATCACGTAAAACATTCTTATCATGAGCCACATGCATAGAATGATCATTGCTCTCCACATAAGCAAAGGCATTCTTATTAATTATAGTGGGAGCAAATTCAACAAAATAGCTATCATTATTATTCTCATCACCATAATCATAAAATATAGGAGGCATATTGTAATCATAATTAATTTTCTCCTCAATAGTAGGTGGACTAAAAATATCATACTCATCATTGTAATCATCAAATATTGGAGGTTTGGTATCATCATAAGCAATATAATAGCTATCTTCCAAAACTGGGGAACTAAAAAGATCATTTTTATCAAAACTAGCTTCCCCAAGCTTAGACGTTTCCATAGAATTAGTAACAATGGTGTTCAAAAAATTCATACTAATAACGTTGCTATTAGCATGCAAATAAAGCTCCATAGGTTTTTAAATTTTCTCTTCAAACACTTCATGTCCTAACTCAAGATAAACACTATAAAGCTCTCTAATTTTGTTGTTGTTTTCAATGAAGGACCTAGGTGAAGCGTCATACATATTAGGCATAAAGATCTATAGAGATAGATCTAGGCGCCTAATAGGGCTATCACAAAGTACATACCTTGATAAGATTTTAAAGAAGTTTAAAATGGACGGAAGTAAGAAGGGGTTCTTACCTATGTTGCAAGGCAAGACATTGAGTAAGACTCAAAGTCCGGCTTCGGCGGAAGAAAGAGAGATAATGGACAAAGTCCCCTATGCTTCAGCCATAGGCTCTATAATGTACGCCATGCTATGTACAAGACCGGATGTGGCACATGCTATTAGTTTGACTAGTAGGTACCAATCGGATCCAGGTTCGGAACACTGGATAGCGGTCAAGAATATCCTTAAGTACTTACGAAGAACTAAGGATATGTTTCTTGTATACGGAGGTGAAGAAGAGCTCGTCGCTAAGTGTTATGTCGATGCTAGCTTCGAAACCGATCCGGATGACTCTAAGTCTCAATCCGGATACGTATTTCTCATGAATGGCGGAGCGGTTAGTTGGAGGAGCTCCAAACAACCTGTGGTAGCGGGATCAACAACGGAGGCCGAATATGTTGCTGCTTCAGAAGCGGCTCAGGAAGCAGTTTGGATGAAGGAGTTCATATCCGAACTAGGAGTGGTGGCAAACGCGTTGGACCCAATAGTGATCTATTGTGACAACAATGGTGCCATTGCCAATGCCAAAGAGCCAAGGTCTCACAAGCATTCCAAGCATATTAAGCGCCGGTTTCACTCCATCCGCGAGCATGTCAAGGATGGAGATATAAAGATTTGTAAAGTACATACGGATCTCAATGTAGCAGATCCGTTGACTAAAACTCTCCCTAGAGCAAAACATGATCAACACCAGAACTCAATGGGTGTTAGATTTATCACTATGTAACTAGATTATTGTCTCTAGTGCAAGTGGGAGACTGAAGGGAATATGCCCTGAGAGGCAATAATAAAGTGTTTATTATGTGTATTCCAAGTATATGATAGATGTTTATTTTGCATGCTATAATTGTATTAATACGGAAACGTTAATACATGTGTGTTTAATAAACAAACAGAAAGTTCCTAGTTATGCCTCTCTCATAAACTAGCTCGTTGATTAACAAGATGATCAAGGTTTCCTGATCATGGACATTGGATGTTGTTAATAACGGGATCACAACATTAGTGTAATGGTGTGATGAACATTCATCCGAAGTATAGCATTACGATCAAAGTCATTGAGTTTATATTGCTATAACAACTTATGAAGTGATCCTAATCCTTAGACCATGAGATCATGTCAATCACTAACACCGGAAGAGTTTCTTGATAACATCAAACATCACACCGTAACAGGGTGATTATAAAGATGGATTCAGAACTAATAAAGTGTTATGTTGAGGCTCATGGATCGAGAGTGGAATTTGTTCATCCCGATGACGGATAGATATACTCTGGGCCCTCTCGGTGATATCACATTGATTAGCTTGCAAGCAAGTGATTTGATCACTAGAATGTTATATCACAGGAACGAGAAAAGAGTGCATGTCGGTAACGAGATAAAACTAGGTATGGAGATACCGATGATCGAATCTCGGACATGTAATATATCGTGAAACAAAGGGATTAAGATACTAGCGTAAAAGGTTCCGACGATCACAAGAAAGTCATCGTTGAATGTGTGGGAGTCAGTATGGGTCTCCAGATCCCGCTTCTGATTATTGATCCGAGAGGGGTCTCGATCATGTCCGCATTATTCACGAACTGTAGGGTGACACACTTAAGAGACACCGACATCCAATTGGAGCAAATGTTTCATGCCGAAAGAATGAACAAGCGCAGGAATTTATTTCACTAGATACCGAAACAGGTTTTCAGGTGAAATTGCATAAAGTGGTTATGCATGTGAAATAGAATTCTAGCAAGGGGTTATTTGTGAATGTTTGTCATTAAAGTAATTGACAAAATTCTGAATAAAATAAAAGAGTTTTATTTAATGAGAGTTTGCATTAAATTTGGTGGAAATTTAATGGGAATTTGAGTGGACTTTTGAGTGGAGGGAATTTAAAGGAGATTTTTGAGTGGAGTGTCCACCCACATGAAGAGGGGAGGGCAAGGGGGCAGCCCCCATGCGCCGGCCACCCCCTTGGGGTTCCCCCCCCCCCTCCTCCTATAAAAGGAGCCCCCCTCCTCACTTGTCTCACACACCTCCTCGTGAAGGATCTCTCTCCCCCTCTAGAATTTATCCCCCATGGTCTCGGACTAGCGAGATACATGTTCCCGGTGGCTATTCGGCAAGAAAGAGTTGTGCTTCCGCTACATCGCTGGAGCGAGGAGGCGGAGGTTGCTCGGTGCCTCGAACGTGTGTGCGAGCACGGATGCGCTGCTGATTTTCGGCGCTAGGACTTCCTCTTGATCTTGAGATCGGCAAGAGATCGTCTACATCAACCACGAGTTGAACTCGTTAAGCTTTGTCGGTCTTCAAGGGTATGTTCTCTACGGATATACATCCGCCCGTTGTTTGTATCTAGTAGATAGATCTTGGTATATAGTTCACATCGTAGGAAAATTTTTGTTTTCTATGCTGCGAACCCTACAGTGGTATCAGAGCCGGATCTATGCGTAGATACTTTACACGGGTAGTACACATATGAGTATGTGGGCGATGATGATCATGTTGTTGCTCCTTTGTTGTAATTTTGGATATTGGTGGCATAGTGGGATGAAGCGGCCCGGACAAACTTTACATGTCCTCGCACATGAGACCTGTTCCACGCTTGACATGCAACTAGTTTGCATAAGTGGCTAGCGGGTGTCTGTCTCTCCTACTATAGTCAATATCTATTTTGCAAGCGAGTTGTCAACAATTTTATTATCCTCGTTGTGGTTCATGTTCGTAGGTAAGAACGGTTCTATCTCGAAAGCCCTAAGCCACGTAAAACTTGCAATGGATAAATTAGAGGCGTCTAGTTTAGATTGTTGCTGGGCTAGTGTTATGATATGGTAATGTTGTAAGTAGAAGTATGAGATGATACTCTTACAACACACATAGCGTGTAAAATCCATAGACCTTGGATTTACACATATAGGTATGATAGTGATCATACCACGATTCACATGATAGAGATCATCTGCGGGAACCATATAATTTCACTAATAAACATATGATGTTTGATAGCATCTTATATTGCTTGTTTAGCGCTTTGTTAGCATAATAAGATGATCCCTCATTTAAATATCAAGATAAGAATGTGTTCTTCCTTTAGTATGCACCGATTATGTTTTCTTCGCTCCAAGACATCACGTGATGATCGGGTGTTCTTGGATCCACGACCATATTTCGGGTGTAAAACAGTTACACACGCGAATACTAAGGTTCTAACTTGGCGAGCCTAGCATGTACAGACATGGCCTCGGAACACGGACCGAAAGGTTAAGCATGAGTCATATAGTTGATATGATGCCCATTTGATGCTCGCCTTTGAAGCTATACCGACTCACGTGATGATCAGACTTGGTGTAGTGGATTTGGTTCATGTAATCACCAAAAAGGCACGAGGGATGTCGTTTTTGAGTGGGAGTTCATTCGTAATATAGATTAGTTGAACTCAATCTATCATACACTTAGTCTAAACTTTACAAATTCTGTTGTAGATGGCACCACCTGCTTTTAATTTCAATGTGTTCATGGAGAAAGAGAAACTAGCAACGAACGGTAGCAACTTTACCGAATGGGCCATGAATTTGAGGATTCTCCTCTCTGCTGCACAAAAGCAATATGTGCTAGAAGCGTCGTTAGGCCCCCCACCTTTTGATGATGCCCCTGACGAGGAGAAGAATGTCTATCAGACTCGTCAGGAGGACCACAACTTAGTTCATTGCGGCATATTGTATGGGATAGAGCCGGAACTTTGAAAGCGTTTCGAAAACGGCAATGCATTTGATACAATGGGTGAGTTGAAAATGATTTTCGACACACATGCTGCTGTAGAGAGCTACAACGCTTCAGAAAAGTTCTTTAGCTGCATGATGGAAGAGCACAGCTCCGTTAGTGAGCATGTACTCAAGATGTCGGGTTACGCCGATAAGCTTGTGTCCTTGGGAATATCGATTCCCATTGACTTAGGCATCCATCGTGTTCTGCAGTATCTGCCACCTAGCTATAAGAGCTTCGTGATGAACTATAATATGCAAGGCATGAAGAAGTCTCTCCCCGAGCTTCTGTCAATGCTTAAAACTGCAGAAGTGGAGATCAAAAAGGAACATCAAGTGTTGATGATCAATAGGAACACTGGTTTCAAGAAAGACAAGAAGGGAAAATGGAAGGGAAGTAAGGGCGGCAAGCCTGTTGCCGCGCCTGAAAAGAAACCCCGAGTTGGACCTAAGTCTGATTCCGAGTGCTACTATTGTAAGGGGACTGGCCACTGGAAGCGCAACTGCCCCAAGTATCTGGCAGACAAGAAGGCCGGCAAGGCAAACAAAGGTATATATGATATACATGTTATTGATGTGTACTTGACTAGTGCTCGCAGTAGCACCTGGGTATTTGATACCGGTTCAGTTGCTAATATTTGTAACTCGAATCAGGGGCTGCGGAACAAGCGACCGCTAGAAGGGGTGAGGTCAAGATGCATGTCGGCAATGGATCAAGCGTTGATGTGATCGCCGTCGGAACGCTGCCTCTCCACTTACCGTCGGGATTAGTTATAAACTTGAATAAATGTTATCTGGTGCCTGCACTGAGCATGAACATTGTATCTGGATCATGTTTGATGCGAAGTGGTTATTCATTTAAATCCGAGAACAATGGTTGTTCCATTTATATGAATGAAATCTTTTATGGTCATGCACCGATGATGAATGGTTTATTTCTATTAGATCTCGATGATAATGTTACACATATTCATAATGTTGATGCTAAAAGGATTAAACTTAATGATGATATATCCGCATATATGTGGCACTGCCGTCTAGGTCATATTGGCGTTAAACGCATGAAGAAGCTCCATTCGGATGGACTTTTGGAATCACTTGATTATGAATCATTTGATACATGTGAGCCATGCCTTATGGGCAAGATGACTAGAACGTCGTTTTCCGGTTCAATGGAACGGGCGACAGATTTATTGGAAATCATACATTCTGATGTATGTGGTCCAATGAGTGTGTCGGCGCGAGGTGAATATCGTTATTTTGTTACTTTCACGGATGATTTGAGTAGATACGGTTATATCTACTTGATGAAACACAAGTCTGAAACCTTTGAAAAGTTCAAGGAATTTCAGAATGAAGTGGAAAATCATCGTAATAGAAAGATCAAATTTCTACGGTCCGACCGTGGAGGTGAGTATCTAAGTTACGAGTTTAGCACTCACATGAAAGAGTGTGGAATTGTTTCACAACTCACACCTGCCGGAACACCACAGCGAAATGGTGTGTCGGAACGTCGTAATCGTACTTTATTAGATATGGTTCGATCTATGATGTCTCTGACGGACTTGCCGTTGTCATTTTGGGGTTATGCACTAGAAACTGTTGCATTCACTTTAAATCGGGCACCATCTAAATCCGTTGAAAAGACACCGTATGAATTGTGGTTTGGAAACAAACCTAAGCTGTCATTTCTTAAAGTTTGGGGATGCGATGTTTATGTGAAGAAACTTCAACCGGATAAACTCGAACCCAAAGCGGAAAAATGCGTCTTCATAGGATACCCTAAAGAAACTATTGGGTATTCCTTCTATCACAGATCCGAGGGCAAGGTTTTTGTTGCCAAGAATGGATCCTTTCTAGAGAAAGAGTTTCTCGCGAAAGGTGTGAGTAGTCGGAAGGTAGAACTCGAAGAGGTTGTGGAACCTTCTCTTCAAAGTATGGCGAGTAGCGCAGCGCCGGAAGTTGTTCCGGAGTTGGCTCCACCTGTTGAAGAGGGAACTAATGATAATGATCATGAAACTCCGAAAGAGAGTACTACCGAACCTCGCAGGTCAAACAGGACGCGTGCAGCTCCCGAGCTGTACGGAAATCCTGTCATGAATTTCATGGTTGATGAAAATGATGACCCTGCAACGTATGAAGAAGCGATGATGAGCCCGGATTCCAACAAATGGTTAGAAGCCATGAAATCCGAGATGGAATCCATGTATGAAAATCAAGTTTGGAACTTGGTGGAATTACCTCACGACCGAAAGGCCGTGGAGAACAAATGGATTTTCAAAAGGAAAACTGATGCTGATGGTAATGTGACCGTCTATAAAGCTCGACTTGTCGCAAAGGGGTTTCGACAAATTCAAGGAGTTGACTACGATGAAACTTTCTCTCCCGTAGCGATGCTAAAGTCAGTTAGGATTATGTTAGCAATTGCTGCATATTTCGATTATGAGATATGGCAGATGGATGTCAAAACCGCGTTTCTCAATGGTAATATTGAAGAAGAGTTGTATATTATACAACCAAAGGGTTTTGTCGATCCTAAGGATGCTAACAAGGTGTGCAAGCTTCAGCGATCCATCTATGGATTGAAGCAAGCATCACGAAGTTGGAATCTCCGCTTTGATGAGGTGATCAAAGAGTTTGGATTTGTCCAAACTTATGGAGAAGCTTGTATTTACAAGAAAGTGAGTGGGAGCAATGTGGCATTTCTGATATTATATGTGGATGACATATTATTGATCGGAAATGATATAGATCTTTTAAACAGTGTTAAAAGTTATCTAAACAGCAAATTTTCAATGAAGGACCTAGGTGAAGCGTCATACATATTAGGCATAAAGATCTATAGAGATAGATCTAGGCGCCTAATAGGGCTATCACAAAGTACATACCTTGATAAGATTTTAAAGAAGTTTAAAATGGACGGAAGTAAGAAGGGGTTCTTACCTATGTTGCAAGGCAAGACATTGAGTAAGACTCAAAGTCCGGCTTCGGCGGAAGAAAGAGAGATAATGGACAAAGTCCCCTATGCTTCAGCCATAGGCTCTATAATGTACGCCATGCTATGTACAAGACCGGATGTGGCACATGCTATTAGTTTGACTAGTAGGTACCAATCGGATCCAGGTTCGGAACACTGGATAGCGGTCAAGAATATCCTTAAGTACTTACGAAGAACTAATGATATGTTTCTTGTATACGGAGGTGAAGAAGAGCTCGTCGCTAAGTATTATGTCGACGCTAGCTTTGACACCGATCCGGATGACTCTAAGTCTCAATCCGGATACGTATTTCTCATGAATGGCGGAGCGGTTAGTTGGAGGAGCTCCAAACAACCTGTGGTAGCGGGATCAACAACGGAGGCCGAATATGTTGCTGCTTCAGAAGCGGCTCAGGAAGCAGTTTGGATGAAGGAGTTCATATCCGAACTAGGAGTGGTGGCAAACGCGTTGGACCCAATGGTGATCTATTGTGACAACAATGGTGCCATTGCCAATGCCAAAGAGCCAAGGTCTCACAAGCATTCCAAGCATATTAAGCGCCGGTTTCACTCCATCCGCGAGCATGTCAAGGATGGAGATATAAAGATTTGTAAAGTACATACGGATCTCAATGTAGCAGATCCGTTGACTAAAACTCTCCCTAGAGCAAAACATGATCAACACCAAAACTCAATGGGTGTTAGATTTATCACTATGTAACTAGATTATTGTCTCTAGTGCAAGTGGGAGACTGAAGGGAATATGCCCTGAGAGGCAATAATAAAGTGTTTATTATGTGTATTCCAAGTATATGATAGATGTTTATTTTGCATGCTATAATTGTATTAATACGGAAACGTTAATACATGTGTGTTTAATAAACAAACAGAAAGTTCCTAGTTATGCCTCTCTCATAAACTAGCTCGTTGATTAACAAGATGATCAAGGTTTCCTGATCATGGACATTGGATGTTGTTAATAACGGGATCACAACATTAGTGTAATGGTGTGATGAACATTCATCCGAAGTATAGCATTACGATCAAAGTCATTGAGTTTATATTGCTATAACAACTTACGAAGTGATCCTAATCCTTAGACCATGAGATCATGTCAATCACTAACACCGGAAGAGTTTCTTGATAACATCAAACGTCACACCGTAACAGGGTGATTATAAAGATGGATTCAGAACTAATAAAGTGTTATGTTGAGGCTCATGGATCGAGAGTGGAATTTGTTCATCCCGATGACGGATAGATATACTCTGGGCCCTCTCGGTGATATCACATTGATTAGCTTGCAAGCAAGTGATTTGATCACTAGAATGTTATATCACAGGAACGAGAAAAGAGTGCATGTCGGTAACGAGATCAAACTAGGTATGGAGATACCGATGATCGAATCTCGGACATGTAATATATCGTGAAACAAAGGGATTAAGATACTAGCGTAAAAGGTTCCGACGATCACAAGAAAGTCATCGTTGAATGTGTGGGAGTCAGTATGGGTCTCCAGATCCCGCTTCTGATTATTGATCCGAGAGGGGTCTCGATCATGTTCGCATTATTCACGAACCGTAGGGTGACACACTTAAGAGACACCGACATCCAACTGGAGCAAATGTTTCATGCCGAAAGAATGAACAAGCGCAGGAATTTATTTCACTAGATACCGAAATAGTTTTTCGGGTGAAATTGCATAAAGTGGTTATGCATGTGAAATAGAATTCTAGCAAGGGGTTGTTTGTGAATGTTTGTCATTAAAGTAATTGACAAAATTCTGAATAAAATAAAAGTTTTATTTAATGAGAGTTTGCATTAAATTTGGTGGAAATTTAATGGGAATTTGAGTGGACTTTTGAGTGGAGGGAATTTAAAGGAGATTTGTGAGTGGAGTGTCCACCCACATGAAGAGGGGAGGGCAAGGGGGCAGCCCCCATGCGCCGGCCACCCCCTTGGGGCTCCCCCCTTCCTCCTATAAAAGGAGCCCCCCTCCTCACTTGTCTCACACACCTCCTCGTGAAGAATCTCTCTCCCCCTCTAGAATTTATCCCCCATGGTCTCGGACTAGCGAGATACATGTTCCCGGTGGCTATTCGGCAAGAAAGAGTTGTGCTTCCGCTGCATCGCTGGAGCGAGGAGGCGGAGGTTGCTCGGTGCCTCGAACGTGTGTGCGAGCACGGATGCGCTGCTGATTTGCGGCGCTAGGACTTCCTCTCGATCTTGAGATCGGCAAGAGATCGTCTACATCAACCACGAGTTGAACTCGTTAAGCTTTGTCGGTCTTCAAGGGTATGTTCTCTACGGATATACATCCGCCCGTTGTTTGTATCTAGTAGATAGATCTTGGTATATAGTTCACATCGTAGGAAAATTTTTGTTTTCTATGCTGCGAACCCTACAACTCTAATCATCGGTAGGGCTATAATAACACTCCTCAAAGCCCGCCTTCCCCAATCTAGATAACCCCACACTGTCACCTTGAGAGCTAGATGGTTCCAACAAACACCACAATTTCATAGAGACATCCAACTCCAAATATAACTCATAACAAATATTCAATCTAGCCAAAGTGCCACACACGGTATGCACGCTGTCACTTTCACACACGTGGGGAAAAGCATAGATCTATTAAAGCACAAAGAGTATTTATGTAGACTCAACCCTAAGTTCCACCATGGCATGCACGCTGTCACTTTCACACACATGGGGAGAGCAGAGATCTAATGAAGCACTTGAGTAGCAAGGTAGATCTGCTTGATTACAAAGCTCATGACCACAACATGATCATGCATAGAGAGAGAGAGATGAACATATAGTTACCAGTAGAGCCCATAGCCTCGTGGAAGAACAACTCCCTCCTCATCATGGGAATCAGCAACGGTGATGAAGATGGCGATGGAGATCGATGGAGATGGCTCCAGGGGCACTTCCCCGTCCCGGCAGGGTGCCGGAACAGAGACTTTCTGTCCCCTGAATCTCCCCTTCAGTGGCGGCGGTGCTACAGATGTTTTCGTGGATTTCTTCTGGATTCCCTAGGGTTTTTGGATCGGATGCTTCTTATAGGCGAAGGGGGAGGCCGAGGCGGTGGCAAGGGGGCCCACACCCCTCCCAGGTGTGGGGTAGGGCCCACTCGCGCCTAGGGTTGGTCTGGCCCCCTGGCCGGCCTCTCCGGCTCCCCTCTGGACTTCTTGTTCCCCACATAAATTAATTGACTTTGACATTTGTCCCGTCCAATTCCGAGAATGTTTCTTTACTAACTTTTCTGAAACCAAAAACAACAGAAAACAGGCATCTGGTACTGTTGCAACTTGTTAGTAGGTTAGTACCAGAAAACATGTAAAAATCACCTCAAAGTGTAGACAAGTAAAGCAAAGTAGATACTAAACAAGCATGGATCATCAAAAATTACAGATACTTTTCCGACGTATCAATGGTCTCCGCCAACGACAAAGGCAAGAAGCCCGAGGAAGACGATCCTCGCAAACCCAAGGAGGAAGAGATTTCGGTAGGTTATGAAGGAGACATGGAGGAGGACAAGCAACCGGACACCCTCACTACCGTCGCGAGCATTGGAGTAGTGGCAAAACCTATCAAGCTCAAGAGGATAGCACGGATGTCCATAGGAGGGAAATCTCGTCATGCCCTCTCTCTGCAGTCACCTCCTCCAAGTACCAAGAAACCCTTCCACACTCTTATACATGAGCGTCAATATCAATATGTGCCCAAAGGGAACTTGCCCTCGATGTGGGACATGCCTCGTTCTAACCATGCAGGGGAGGAACACACTAAGAAGGAAGAGTGGGGAAAAATAATAAGGACTGGAACTCTCAGTCCGATATGATCATGAACCGCATTGAGCAAAACTTAGAGTTGATTCGTACCCTAAGCTTTGAGATTGAGGAGTTAAGAAAAATGATTGAGGAGCTTATCAATAGAACACCACCACCACCAAATGAGTAATTCGTCATCAGGTTTGGCATCCCCTTGGCTTGTTCCAAGCTTGGGGGAGTGTCGCTGTATCACAACCATTGTCTTTTATCTTTTACCTTTTTAGTGGATTCGTATCTTTGGTAGAGAGGTTATCTTATAGTTTGTTTTGCATGTGGAAGTATCTCTCCTTTAGTTGGTTATCTATGTATCCCTTGGTGTGAGTGCCTTTATTGGAATATTAATGAGAAGTTTCATCTTTAACTTTTTCACTTCTTATTTTAGTTTGTAATCTATATTATATGATGGATCTTGTTGATCAGTATTGGCATTACTTTGGGAGCATCAAGTGGATCTAAATTGGTTTTGGCAAACCGAGTTCTGGTCAGTAGCAATACTTTTTGAGATTTGAAAGAAAAAGAGAAAATCTTACACATATTTTGTATCATTTGTTTTCTTGTTGGCTCATAAGCTTAGTATTCTTTATTTAAGATCTTTTGTGTCTTCAAGGAAGATTGCATGTTTGGTTTTATTACTTGTATGTTTGCTTGTTTCTTTCAACTCTCTTGCTTGCTACCCAGCCTTGCTAGCCAAAAACCTATTTTGAGAAGGCTTATTTCTCATGTTTCCAATCCCTTTGAACCAAAACCTTTGCCATTTGTGTCCACTATATCTACCTAGTAGCATTATTGCTATTCCAAGCAAATTCTCAAGCTTCATCTACCTTTCGAATTAAAAAAGTATTTTGTTATGTGAAAACTAGTTAGTAAAGCTCCCACGAACTTGATGGCACACCTTATTTTCTTGCCCCTAATAGACTTGAACCATTGTGCCATCGAAGTTGTATATGCTTGCATCTATACGTTGGAATTAGCAGAACCATGCTGTCACGGGTAACGTTTTCAACATTGCACCTGTACTTTTGTACTCAGTTGATATCGTGCTCTTTTGTCTATGGATGTCAACGGTGTGAAATAAAGAGGGAACTTGTAAGTCCATGGAGTTTGTATTCTGTGTTAGAGAAACGCCTGGGCCGCTAGCCTAAGCCATGCCTAATCATGGTGGAAACTTGCAGCATCACCATAGTGAACTATCTATGAAGTATCCTCAATAAAAAGCTATGCACTTGGTAAATAAAAAGATCGCTGAGATGCTCATTGTCTGTTTGCCTTGTCATTTTGGTTATAGGAAAGCTCATGTACCATGTGCAAGGGGTACCCCATTGGCGGTTCTCAATGATACGCAAATACTTACAATGACAAGAACTTACCTAGGCCCAAAGTTGAGTAGCATGAGGAGTGGCCCTCATATTCAAGGGACACGAGATTGCCAACTTATATTTCGTCAAGCATATACTCCATCTTTGCGTACTTTAACCTTAATCATCTCAAGATGCCTATGATAGGGGCAATGAGGGCTCAAAGCTAGTACGTACCATAATCTTTGGGAATTTCTTTATGACTTGTAATCCCTACTACCCTCTATAAAGGGACATTTCTCCTATTTACCAGTTTGAGTCAGTAAACCTACTTCCTCTCTATCTCCAGCAAGCATTTGAGTTGTTGTGTTTCAAGCATTCATATGGTGATTTATTCAATCATGTTATCTATCTTCCTTGTTTGCACAAGACTCTTATCTATTGAGTATTACTTTGAAAGCCTTCACTTGTGAAAAACCTTTTTGAGCAAAGAGTGCTCCTGTTATAAAACTTCTATAAAAAGCTTTTTGTGAAACTGTTTGCCAGCTGTTCTCTGACCAGAAACAAGAGTTTGCCAATTCCAATTATGATTTATCTTTATGCATCTCTATTGTGACTGTTGTACTTGGTTGCAAGCTAAGTTATATAATGGTGAGTTGCTTTCTTCTACGAGTTGTGTAATGGTAAGTGTGATGCTTCTTGTTCGTATTCTTTTATCGACACTTCACTCCATAAACCTGTGGACATGTTTACTGAGCTCAGTTTTCGCTTGGGGACAAGCGAAGTTCTAAGCTTGGGGAGTTGATATGCCCAATTTTCATCACCATTCTATATCATAATTTACCTCTATTCATTGATATTTGTCTTATTATGAGGTATTGCTTATGTCTTTTCAACTGTTTATGCATGTTGGATGATTCTTGGAGGATGGACTGCCGGAGTCTGGATTCTGATGGAAAATAGGGCGGTTTGATGCAATTTCGCGAAGATCAGAAAAATATGGGAAAATATTATTTTTCCAGAAGATTGAGGAATCCAGAAGGAGGGACGAAGAGGGGGCACAGGGGGCCACACCCCCCTAGGAGCGGCCCCACCTAACCCCGCACCTAGGGTAGGTGTGGCCCACCTGCCCGGCTCCCGACTCCGCCCCTTCACCTATATCTTCCCTACGAAACCCTAAGCCTCGGGGAGCGACCATAGATATATTTCCGCCGCCTCTGGGGGTGCAAAACACTGAGAGAGAGAGAAAGACCTCTCCGGCAGACAGATTTCTATCGGGGGAATTCCTTCCCAGAGAGGGGAGATCGTCGCCATCAACACCGTCATCAAGCTAGGCTTCATCGGGATCATCATCATCATCCACACCATCATCTCCACCAGCACCATCATCACCACTCCGTCCTACTGTAACAATTGTGTTGGATATTGCTTTAGTTCTTAGGGGAAACTTTCCCGGTGTTAATTACTATTGTAGTTGATGCTTGTGAGTGGAACCATTGGATTATTTTTTATGTTCAGATTGTTATCCATTATCATATCATCTTTGATCTTGATCCATATGATGTCTTGTAAGTAGTTCGTTTAGTTCTTGAGGACATGGGAGAAGTCATGTTGTTATTAGTGGATCTGTGTTGAGTTATTATTCAATGGTTTAGTATTTAAGTTGTGGTGCTATTCTTCTAGTGGTGTCATGTGAACGTCGACTACATGACACTTCACCATTTATGGGCCTAGGGGAATGCATTGTTTATTTGGATACTAATTGTGGGGTTGCCGGAGTGACAGAAACCTGAACCCCCGTTAGGACACCATTGCATAAGGGAGCGTAGGATCTCAGAGTTTAAGGTTGTGGTTAGATTTATATATTAATTACTTTCCTATAGTTATGGATGTTTACAGGGGGGTTAATCACAAGTATGTGTCAGTCCAAGTAAGGTCGGTACATTAGCACAGGTTCACCCACACAACACTTACAACACCAAAGAAGAGTACTCAGCTATTTGAAGCGAAAGCACTTGATAGAATTCCCATGTGTCCTCGAGAACTTTTGGTCTTTATAAGTATTTCCACCGGCTTGTCCTTTGCTAAGAAAGTATTGGGCCACTTGTTGCGTTTGTTCTTTGTTACTTTCTCTTTGTTTTGTTGCCTTATCATAAAACCACTAAAAATCCGTTTGCTAAGTATTTACAGAGATTTCCTGCTCCATACCACTGTTCAGCACCTTCTGCTCCTTGTTGGGATCGACACTCCTATTTATCAAAAGTACT
Source organism: Avena sativa (assembly GCA_916181665.1). Lineage (NCBI taxonomy): Eukaryota > Viridiplantae > Streptophyta > Magnoliopsida > Poales > Poaceae > Avena > Avena sativa. The sequence continues at coordinate 332,515,541 of OV702283.1, forward strand.
ACGATACACCCCCTATACTTGTGAGTCATCACCATGTTGGGGCGGGTCGTGCATTGAGCGTTACGTTACGTGGCATCGACCGTTACATGCTGACGGGTGGGGCCATGTTGGGACAGGTCCTGCATATGTGGTGAAGGGTGGGGCCGCGTTGGGACGGGTCTTGCACACATAGTGAAGGGTGGGGCTGTTGGAGATATGCCCTAGAGGCAATAATAAAAGTGGTTATTATTATATCTTTGTGTTTATGATAAATGTTTACATTCATGCTATAATAGTATTAACCGGAAACATTAATACTTATGTGATTTGTAAACTAAATTAGAGTCCCTGGTAAAGCCTCTTTATAATACTGGCTTGTTGGTTAATAGATGATTGTGGTTTCTCGATCATGAACATTGATATGTTATTAACAACAATATCATATCATTAGGAGAATGGTATGATGGACATACTCCTATAGATAAGCGTAGCATTAAGATCAAGTCATTTCAATAGTTTATTTGCTATAAGCTTTCTGATACATAGTAACCTAATTCCTTCGACCATGAGATCATGCTAACCACCATCACCGGAAGGATGCTTTGATGACATCAAACACCACACCGTAACTTGGTGGCTATAAAGGTGGCATTGAGTGTTCAGAAAGTATGTGTTGAGGCACATGGATCAAGAGTGGGATTTGTCCATCCATATGACGGATAGATATACTCTGGGCCCTATCGGTGGAATGTCATCTAATTGGCTTGCAAGCATGTGACTGGCTCACAAGGGATCACATATCACGGGAACGAGAAAAGAGTACTTATCGGTAACAAGGTTGAACTAGGTATGCAGAGATACCGACGATCAAACCTTGGATAAGTAAACTATCGTGAGACAAAGGGAAATTGGTATCGTATGTAAGTGGTTCATTTGATCGCAAAGTAATCGTTGAAATATGTGGGAGCCATATGAATTTCCAGATTCCTCTATTGGTTATTGATCGGAGAAGTGTCTCGGTCATGTCCGCATAATTCACGAACCGTAGGGATACACACCTAAGGATTTGATGTAGTTTAGTAGATATGGAATGTTAGTAGGGATACCGAATGTTGTTCGGAGTCTCGGATGGGATCCGGGATATCATGAGGAGATCCGGAATGGTCCGGAGAATAATATCCATATAAGGAAAGTCCGATTCTAGAGTTCGGGAATGATTTCGATGTTTTCATCAGTGAGGTTCTAGAAGGGTCTAGAAGGTTCACCGGACCGGAAGGGGAATGGTACAGAATGTGTCATGGGTAAGTGGAATGATTGGATCATATCCTAGGTCACTTGGTTTGGGCATTTGCGAGAGAGAATTAAAGCTCTAAATTGAAAGTCAAAAGGGAGGTTTGAAAAGTCAAACTGGAACAATGGTTTCCTAGTGGAAGAAGGAAAGAGTCCTTCCTTCAATCCAACTTGGGTTTGGGTTTGGATTAAAACCCTCCCCTCCCAAGGCTTCCCCCCTCTCATAAATAAAAGGGAAGGGCTGCCCCAAACACCACCAAGCCAGCCCTCCCCAACCCTGTGCGCCGTCGCCTAGCTATCGCCGCCGCACGCCGCCGCCACCAGCACGTCGTCGTCGCCCTAGCCGCCACCGACACCTCCTCCTCCTCCCGGCCTTCTAAACCCTAGATTGTCGGGAAACCCTAGATCCACCATAACTCGCACTAGCTTAGGCGAAGCCCTGCGGGATCTTCCCTCTACTTCCGACACCACGCCGTCGTGCTGCCGGAATCGCGAGGGGAGAACTACAACCTCTGTTGCCTGCTGGAACAAGGGAGAGGAAGGTCTTCATCGAGTACCCAACGTGTGACCGACTGCGTAAGCGCTGCCGGAACGCAGCGCCGGAAGGATCGTCTACGCGATATTGAGATCGGAAAGTGTACGACTACATCACCCACGAGAATCTGCTCTCGTTAACCGCTTTGGAATCTTCAAGGGTGAGTACTCTGATCGACTCGTTGCTACAATCTAGTATATAGATCTTGGCTTATTTGTTTGCACGCGGTAGAATTTTTTGTTTTCCATGCTACGAACCCCTACAGGGACCGCATGGAGACACGTCGAACTGACCATTCTCGCTCACCCAAACAATTCTCTCCCCCCAAGCCTAGATGAGCTCCCACACCGCCCCTCCGCTGCCCCGCCGTCGTGCCCTCTACCTTATGTCGTCCTCGGCCCCAGGGCCGCCCCCTCCCCCTAGCCACGGAGCCCACTCCACCTCCGGCTCCGCTCCCGCCCCCGCTAGATCTACCCCTTTTGTAAGGTTCCCAACCTTTAATAAGGTAGAGATCCCTGTGTTTACAATGCTAGTCCCTGGATCAATATCTAGCATCCACAGTTAAGATGTAGTATCAAGAAACAAAGGTCATAATATAACTTTATAACCAGGAATAAAATAAATTATTACATCTTACATAGCTCATTTGGCTATCTCATTACAATGCAGCAGAAAATAACAATAGCATGGAGTCCTTCATCTTCAAAGTGCCACAGGCAATCATGTTGGTTGTAGACTTGTAATCCTAATCAACACACTTTACTAACATCAAACAAACCTGCAACATTATAAGTTACAGCCACAAGGGTCAATACATTTGAATTGTATTGGCAAGTTTCACTACTATGTAGAAATAAGTGGATCCTATCATTACATGCATATTTGGCTAAGTAGGGTTTAGGCTCATTTGCAGAAAGCAATATAGTTTTGTCCTATGTTTTCAAAATAGTTTTGGTCTTTTGAAAATATTTCTGAACTCCTTGGAAAACTCCAAGTGCTTCAAACCCCTTGTTGTCACCATCAAGTTTTACTTTGAGAAATTGGAATGTCGAGATCTTCCATAGCTTCAGGCCTTAGTTGCTCAGAGTTGTCCATAACCGGGGACACGGCTAAGTACTTATAATTTGATCTTCTGCAGAAGTTACACTTTACCCACATGACACGTTCTCATCTTGATGCCACCAGTGGCCGCTGGATAAGTATTCACCAAGATGGAGTACTGGCAGATTGAGAATGTGACAAAGTCTTTCCATAGGAGTCCTCCCAATACACAATGCTAGCTTGTCTACCAGGCACCAATGTAGGGTTTCAAGTTCCTTCATTCTAGTGAACCTGAAGATGCCAATGCATGGGTCTTCCACTATGTAGTTGACTAAGCCAGTGCCCATTTAGCATGTGGTTGTACACAGAAGCCACTGTACGAGAAACATGTTCAATCTCTAAGTCCCTGGGTGGTTTTCTTCTAGTGCACAACAAAAAGAGATTGCCATATAAACATGGTTCCTTTTGGTGCCACCTTGTCCAAAACTTGAGTATCCTTGTCCACCCAGGTGGTTCATTGAGTACTTGTTTTATTATTTAAAACATAAGTCTTTTCAACACTTCATATAATCTTAACATGTATCCCATCCATATATGTATAGCAGGGCTAAGCATAATACAACTACATTGTTTTCACTAAGTAATATATAAGGGTATCCTAATAGGATTTAGCATAGCAAAAATATAGTAGTCCTTATCATGCATGTTTCAAAAAAATCCACTAAGTGTAATGAAAATAGTATGACTTGGATGATAGTGACACTTGCCTTTTTGGTAGAGAATGTTGGTTCACTTATTGATCTTGCAAATATCACACTCTTCTAACTTCACTACAATTCAATCAAGCAAACATATATTCAACACAACATTCCAACCAATATTCAAACAATTTACCACACATAAAATGATAGGAACAAGGTCATGCATGCAAGCATGCAAAAGATAGTTTTATTTGCAAGGTGGTTTCTTCTAGGCTCTAAACATTGTAAGGTTCAAAGTGGTCATTTTCTAAAGTGGTAAAACCATTTGCAAAAGGTTTTATCTATAAACCAATTTTAAATCAAATCATTATTTTATGTGGTTGAAAATGCTTTTAGCAAAGCAATATTATTTTAAAGGGTTCACCAAATACATTTTAATTCTCAAAACTTGGTGTTTAGGGTCAGAAGGTTTGAATCAAAACATTTCCCAAAGGTTTTACTCAAAAATAATTTCCATATCAAAATCAATGTTTTTATTTGACTAGAAATGAGCTAATTCAATTATTAAATCCTAAACTTCACAAATTACATTTTTAAATTCATAAGTTGGTTCCTAAGGTCAGTAGGTTCACAACAACCATTTTGCAAAGATTTCATCCCCAAAATCTTTTTAGAACAAATTTTATATTCTAAACATGCATACATAAGTTTCTACAAAAACAAACATTTTACCAGAAGCTTTTTACTAAACAAAGTCCATGGTTGGCTAGAGCTTGTTTTTCTGAATCCATTGATATAAAATTTGCAAAATTTGGACGTGTGGTTTGAAAGTTATGGATTTTATAAGTTCTAGCATCTAATAGATCTAATCTGTTTTTATTTCAAATAAACCGAGCCACGTGGCGTGATACTATTAGCTGGTACCGGTTCGCACGGATCAGATCTATGAGGCGTTGGATCTAAACAGATCGCGCGGCTCAGACTGCTTCTTACCCCTTCGTCTAGTTTCTATCCTAGCCGCTGGATCTTAATCGCACGACGCACAGCACACTTGCCATAGACGGGCGGCGCTGGCGGCGGCAGGTGGCGGTGCACGGTCAGACGGTGACGTTGCGGCGGCTACAGGAGGCAAGGGAAGAAACGGGGGTGCTCACCGTGCTCGCGAGGTCGAGGTGATGCTCAAGGTGGCGCTGGCTTGGAGAGGGGCGCTCAGAGATGGTGGCAATTCCTCGCCGGAGTGGGTGGCGGCGTCAGGCGGCTCTGGAGGTCGTCGAGGGCGACGCTGCGGTTCACCCCGAGGAAAAACAAGGAGGTTAGACGCAGGAGAGTGTGGCGAGTGCAGGAGTATCATCAGGGAGATGGGAGAACGGAGTTCACCTGGGAAGCTCGACGGAGCAATGGCAGACGGCGGTGGCGCTCGGATGAAGACGAAGTCGACGTTTCGGAGCACGCGCGAGTGAACGAGTGGCACGGGGAGATGTGCCAGGAGGTGAGGAGCGAGCTCGTGTTCAGTGGGAGGCAAGAGGCGGCGGGGTGTGGCCGGAATTGTTCAGAGACGCTCGCCGGTGCAGTGGCGGTGCAAGGGGAATTCGGGGCAGCCTATGGGCAGAGGGGAGGAGCTGTCTGGGGGAAAAGATAGAGGGATGTGGGGCGATTTAACGAGCGTAGTCACTGCGAGGAATTAAGGCCGCCTTCAACACGTATTCACCGCCGGAATTACTCGGCTGCAACGGCAGGGCGAGTTCATCGCGGGGAGGAAGAAGGTGACGTGGGCGTGGGGTCGTCTCGCAGCGAGAGAGAGAGAGAGAGAGAGAGAGAGAGAGAGAGAGAGAGAGAGAGAGAGAGAGAGAGAGAGAGAGAGAGTGTGTGCGGTGGGGTCCTGCTGTCTGTGACTCTGTGGGTCGGTTTTTCAGTGGAAAACGATTCGCAGAGAGGGGGGAAGTTGGGCTGCGACTGGGCTGTTGGGCTTGTTTGCTGGGCTGGGTCTGTTTATATTTTTTTTATTCTGTAAGCTTTTCTTTTCTATTTGATTTTTCCTGTTTTGAATTTCAAACAACAATTCAAGCACCCAAATCAATTCAAACTTCCACCAAACTTTGTATTGAGTTTAGTTCTGTTTAACAACATAATTCCAAGTCCAAAATAAAATAATATTTTTATTCTTTTTAGGATCCATTAATAAATAAATAAATAGACCTTAGTCATTAATTCAAATAGGATTTGTTTTATTTAAAATATCCCTTTGAAATCTAAAATAATACCAAAATCAAAACAGTAGGTTTTATTTGAATAAATAAAACACTTGGAAAACTTATTTAAAAATAATTTAACAAGTTTTAGTGTTTAATTAAAATGGAAAAGCCTTTACTTTAATAAAATTGGATATTAATAAACCCTCATTACTTTATTTAAATAAACCTTTACTCTTTTAATCAAAACAAAATATTTTATTTCAAAAGCTTGGCCAAGGTTTAATTTGGCTCTATAAAATAATCCTTATTTATATTACTACCTTTTCATTTGAAACTAAATCTTTTTATTAAAAGATCCAAAAATAGTAATTCCAATTATTTAAAATTTTCTTTATTAATTGTTTATCTTTTTAAATCCCTTTATTATTTATTTGATCAAAATAGGTTTGAAGGTTTCCAATTGGAATCAAAAAGTTTCTTCTCGCCCTGAAAATCAACAAAGTTTTATTTTATTTATTTATTTTTCACATAACAAGATTTGGAAAATCTTGGGATGTGACACCTTTCATGGAACAGTATGCAACGTCGGATGGTGTACCGGCCATCCACGTCGAGCACGGAGAAGATTGGGTGGAATTGGAGGGATCTAACGCATGGATTCCATCTGAGTAAGCATCATTTCCCTTTATGGATTGATTATTGGCAGTATTTGAGCGTGAATCGCTGGTGCTCAACTAATTGCCTTGCTTTTCGAATAGGATTGATCCAGTGCTGGCATTTCGGCTAGTGGTTAGACTAAATACTAGCGTAATTTGTGGTTGTGAACAATATCTCTCTAGATTTTACTTCCCAGCGGTGGTTGCAACCTCCATACTCAGAGATTTTATAGATATAATCTATTATAAATTCCCCCTGGAGTAGAGGCGATTCAGTTGATTTGTAATATTTCAACATTAGCGAGCAAAGATTGCTCCCACTAACTAGTGAAGATGATCTGGTAATGCTTTTATTTTTGAATGCTATCGAATGGTTTGGTCGAATTTGTCTCCATGTGCAACCTAAAGTTGAGCACACGGGAAAGAGTGTTAAATCATCATCTGGTGGTCACGCATCATCAGGTGGTCGGGCATCATGTGTCTATGTTGTCTCTGCTAATCGTGTGCGCCCCGGTGCTCCTTGTAGGTTCACAATAGTACCATATATTCGCACTGCGAGTGTAAGCCAACCTGCTCGTGTGGCCGATGTGGAGGACGAAGCAGAGCCTGACGAGGGAGCGCCTCCACTAGATAATGAGGATGAGTTGATGTTTCCTGAATTGGTAGATAGTTATAGTTAACATGCACTAGAGGATCAATACACGGATTAAATTGCCCATGGTGCTAGATTTGATGACACTGATGACGAAGAGAACGAGGAGAACAATGACAACCTCATTTTAGCCGAGTACGATTGTGAGGACTTGCCAGTAATTGAGTGGGATAGGGACGATCCTAAGATTTCAGAAGGCACCGTATTTGAAACGATGCGGGACTATCGTAATGCCCTTACTACATATTGCATTCGCACCAATAATGATTATGATGTTAATAAGAGTGAGCCAGCAAGGTTCATAGTGAAGTGCCCATACAAGAGGTGTAGGTGGAGGATGCATGCATCCACTATGCTCAGGAGCAGTTTGGTTCAGGTATTACAACTAGTTGTGTATTTTAGATCATTGTTAGATTGTTATTGGATGATGCAATGTGGAACATTCTTATCCACTTCTGATACGTCAGAAACGTATCTATAATTTTTGATGCTCCATGATTGTTTAGTATCTACTTTGCTTTGCTTTGTCTACACTAAGAGGTATTTTTATATGTTTTCTGGTACTAACCTACTAACAAGTTGCAATAGTGCCAGATGCCTGTTTTCTGTTTTTTTGGTTTCAGAAAAGTTAGTAAAGAAATATTCTCGGAATTGGACGGGACAAATGTCAAAGTCAATTACTTTCCGTGGGGAACAAGAAGTCCAGAGGGGAGACGGAGAAGCGGTCCAGGGCACCTCCCCCCACCCCCTAGGCGCGGGTGGACCCTGCCCCGCGCCTAGGCAGGGTGTGGGGCCCTTGGCCGCCTCCTCGGCCTCCCCCTTCGCCTATAAGAATCCCCGATGCAGAAACCCTAAGTACCCGATCAAATCTCCATGAAACCTTTTGTAGCCGCCGCCACCGTCGTCCCTAGATTGGGGGATCTGAAGTTCTTCCCGGCACCCTGCCGGAGGGGAGATCCTGTCGCATGCCTTCTCTCCGGTATGATGCGTGAGTAGTTCCACCTTGGACTATGGGTCCATGTAGTAGCTAGATGGTTGTATCTCCTCCTTTGTGCTTTCATGTATAGATCTTGTGAGCTCCGTTCATGATCAAGATCTATTCTATTTGTAGTCATTCATGTTGTGTTTGCCGGGATTCGATGGATATTGAGATTATTATGTTGGTTTGATTAATGGTTTTGTCTTTATGATTCTATCATGTTTATGTTGTTTGTGATCTTGCATGCTCTCTGTTGTTAGTAGCTATCTTGGCCAAGTAGTTGCTAGTGACTCCAAGAGGGGGTATTTATGCTCGATAGTGGGTTCATGCCTCTAGTTTCCAAGGGAAGTGACAATAATCTTTTCGGTTGTAGATGTGTTGTTGCTACTAGGGAGAAAACAACGGTCTCTTGTTCATGGAACATGTAGACTGTTTACCTTACACACTTTGCTTAAAGAAGTTTTCTATTGCTTGCAACTTAATACTGGAGGGGGTTCGGATGATAACCTGAAGGTGGACTTCTAGTCATAGATGCAGTTGGATGGCAGTCTATGTATCTTGTTGTATTGCCCAATCGAATCTCATAGGATCTTTCTGACTAGTAATTGCATTGTTATGCCTTGCTCAGTTCCTATCAGTTGCCCTGCTGTAATTTGTTTACCCTTCATGCCATGTTGTTTATCTAAGGAGAGCACCTCTAGTGAACTATGGACCCCGGTCCAATCTTTACCATTGATACATCTTCCACTATTACTTGTTTACTTGCTGCAAACTACCATTACCTTCCACACCATGCGTTTAATCCTTTGTTACATCAAACCGGTGAGCTTGACAACCTCACTGATTCGTTGGGGCAAAGTCTTGAGTTTGTGTTGTGCAGGTCTCCGCGTTGCTTGCAACACCTGTGTGACGTTTCCTTTCTCCTTCTGGTTCGATAACCTTGGTCTCTACTGCGGGAAGACTTGTGGTTGTGCTCATCACACCTTGCTCTTGGGGTTTCCAACGAAGTGCTCCAGGTCAAGCACCATCAACAAGTTTTCTAGCGCCGTTGCCAGGGAGGCTAAGGACGTCTTCACTAGGGGAGTCCTTCACTTCCTTTCTCTTTACTTTGTTTTTAGTTTGCTTTGTTTCTTTTGCTTGGTTTTGTTTGCCTCTTCCCAAAAAATCCAAAAAAATAGTTTAGTTTGGTTTGCTTTCTTTATTCAAAAATAAAAAAAAATTAGTTCCTACTCTAGTTGGTGGTCTGTTATTGCCTTGCTTGGTCATGCTTTTTATCAATGGATGATTTCTTTGAAACTAGTTCTTATTGGCAAGGTGGGTTCACGGAAGAACAAAAGTATTATTATAAGGAACATCGTTTGTCACCAAAAGGGAAACACTTGTGGGAACAAATTGATAAGTTGAATACTATTGCTAGAGAGGTGTGCTCTACTTGTAATGTTACTTATTGCTTTGATAAAGCTTGTTGCTGTAGGAGGTATAAACACCTCCCTTTTCAATGTGAGTATAATGATAATGTTACCATATCCTCTTATGTTAAAGGAAATTATGACTTTTATGATGTGGAACAAATTGAAGAATTTATTGCCTTCAAGGGTGCATTTGAACTTGCCAGTTTGCTTGAAAATCCTGATGATGCACCTTATGAATCTGAGGTTTTTGAGATACTTAAATTTTGCTTTGATAATTACAAGGAAGAAAATATCTATATTCTTGAATATTTTAATAGGCGTTTTCCACAAATGAAAGAGACTAATGCCTTGCAGGAGCCTATGGAAGAAGATCTTGTGAAACTAGAAGCTCATTGGATGAAAAAGAGGGGGAGAGTGATGAACAAAAGAAGGAAGAATGGATCTACCCATGCCTACCTTCTAATGAGAGTAACTCTTTATCCCTTACTTTATTTGATTGTCCCCCATGCTTACCAAAGGAGTATGAATGTTATGTTCCCGTGGATCCTTTTGAAATATCTACTTTGGATAAAATCTGTGGAGGTTTTAATCCCACTGTTTTTGAGATTGATAGAAATTATGTGTTTGTAGATCATGCAAAGCATGCTTTATGTGATAGCTATATTGTTGAGTTTATTCATGATGCTACTGAAAATTATTATGAGAGAGGAAAGTAGGGTTGTAGAAGTTTTTGTGGTACTGAAACACCTCTCTATGTGCTGAAAGTTTTGAAGTTGCTCTTGTTTCATCTTCCTATGCATGTCACTTTGTCCTTTGTGAATTTATTTGCATACAATATTCCTATGCATAGGAAGTGGGTAAGACTTAAATGTGTTTTGAATTTTCTTCTTGATGCTCTCTTTGACTTCAATTCATAATTCTTATGTGAGCATCTTCTCAAGCTATCATGCCTAACTTAAAGGCGTTAAAGAAAAGTACTTGTTGGGAGATAACCCAAGAGTTTCCTTGAGTCTTGGAAGTTATTACTTCAGTAATGACCTCTCCTTATCCTTTTTGTTTGTTTTTGTGCCAAGAATGACCTCTAATGAGAGGGAAGTAAGATTTGGGGAGTTGCTGTCTCGAAACAGACTTTTGTCCTCCACCAAAAAAATTAGTGAGGAGTCTCTGTAACTCAGATTGAGATGAAAAGTTAAGAATAAATCCCCAAGTATTTTATCTAACTTTCTTTAGTTCAACAATTTTTGATTTAAGCAACAGAAGATGTTCGAAAAAATCGTTTTCTACCTGCTGGTCTATTTTGACAGATTTCTGCCATTATTTGTATTTGCTTCTTATTGATTCCTTTTTGAGTTCTCTTTAGGTGAATTGAGCTTTTTGAAGGAGTTACTATAGTAGCTTGTGTTTTTAGTTAAAAGCTTTGCTATTCCAATGATTTGCCAGAGGTCTAATATCTTTTGAATAAGCTAATGTTGCTAATGAAGATTGTGTGAAGTTTTGTATGAAGGAAAAATTTCAGGTGTAGAGAGAGAATGATGCAATGAGATAAAGAATGGACAAAATCTCAAGCTTGGGGATGCCACCATGGTGTCACCCCGATAAATATCCAAGAGGTACAAGCGCCAAAGCTTGGGGATGCCCAAGGCATCCCCTTCTTCATCAATAAAATCTCAGGTCTGTCTAGACACTTCATTTTTATTGTTTCATGCACAGTTGTGTTGTTCTTGGAGCGTCTTAGTTTTCATTTGCTTTGCTTAGGTTGTTTAGATTGCTTGAATAAAGTAGTTTGGACCCCCGTTCTCGCTGTGTTGTTTGCAAATAAGTTGCTTGGTGTTGGAAAGGAGTAGTAAGTTCTTTCTTGTAAGTGCAAGAGGAGCTTGCATTGACTATGACTTAGACTTTAGCATGACATACTAGGTGTTTTTTTGACCTTATGCTTAGTTATTATTGTTGTAGCATGTCTTGTTCCAAACAGTTAGGACTACTTAGTGTGCCTTGAATAAATTATGTGTTGTTTTAGCATGCAAAAGCATAGTATTGTGGTATTCTCCTTTGATGCTTTTCTTGGGTTGACTTGGCACATGCTCACAACATGTTATGACTATGACAAGTCACCATAGCCTCTATGATCATTTAGTCCTTGACTTGTAGTACCAATCTTTGCTTTGATTAGTAATGCTTTCTTGCACTACATGATTATGGTCATTATTGCGCTCTTATTTGGTTGCTCCCAGTCCTTTGCTAGCCTCCACTTGTGTGAGTAAGCTCTACTCATGCTTCCAACTCCCAAGAAACCAAGTTATTCCAAAGTGTCCACTATAAACTCCTATGCATGGTGTGTTACACCATTACAAGTATATTCTTGTTTTCAGCTATCTTCCAATTAAAAACTATTTTGTTATGTGAAAACTTAGTGATTAAAGCCCTCACAAACTTGATGGCACACTTTATATTCTTTTACCCTAATAAACTTGAACCATTGTGTCTTCTATGTTGTATATGCTTGCACTTATACGTTGGAATTAGAAGAACAGTGCTGTCACGGGGAACGTTTTCAACATTGCACTTGTACTTTGTACTCAGTTGATATCATGCTCTTTTGTCTATGGATTTCACACGTGTGAAATAAAGAGTGAACTTGTAAGTCCATGGAGTTTGTATCCTGTGTTAGAGAAACGCCTGGGCCGCTAGCCTAATCCATGCCTAATCATGGTGGAAACTTGGAGCATCACCATAGTGACATCTATGAAGCATTCTTCTTATAAAAAAAGAGACGGATTGAGAAAAAGAGGAAAGAGAGAAAAAAGCGCCATATTCCCATGGTAAATAAGAAGATTGTTGAGATGCTCATTGTCTGCTTGCCTTGTCATCTTGGTTATGATAAAGCTCCTGTACCATGTGCAAGGGGTACCCCGTTGGCGATTATCAATGATATGCAAATACTTATAATGACAAGAACTTACAAGTGACTAAAGTTGAGTAGCATGAGGTGTGGCCCTCGTATTCAAGGGACTTGAGATTGCCAACTTATACTTCGTCAAGCATATACTCCATCTTTGTTCACTTTAACCTTAATCACTTCAAGATGCTTATGATAGGGGCAATGAGGGCTGAAAGCTAACAAGTACCATAATTTTTGGAAGCTCTTTTTGAAACTTAAAATCCCCGCTTCCTTTATAAAAAGTCTTTCTTCCACCACTATTAATTCTCCACCTTCTACCTTTAGGCACCATTAAGAGAGCATAGTTGTCATTCTGTGTGCAGTGTTCCAAAGCTTATTGATTGATGCATATTGTGATATTACTTGCTCTTGTGCTACTTGTTTCTAGTCACCCTTGTGAACTTTGAAGGTGTCCTATGCATCTATTTGCTACTCTATGAGGGACAAGCTAATTGCCACTATGCCATGTTTTCTGTATGTGAAACAAACAAACATTTTTAAATGCATGTTATTCATGATCTTTGTTTGTAGCCTTTCATGTTGCATACATAGTTACTATGTCCTATTGTTAGAACTCCATCTTTCATGCACATGTTTAGAGTTTTTGATCCCAGCTTTCAATGCTTGCAAATGGTTAGATCTTCATTGTGAAGGTGCATGTCACCTAAAAAAATATTATTTTTATCACTTACCTACTCGAGGATGAGCAGGAGTTAAGCTTGGGGATGCTTGATACGTCGGAAACATATGTATAATTTTTTATGCTCCATGCTTGTTTAGTATCTACTTTGCTTTGCTTTGTCTACACTTTGAGGTGCTTTTTACATGTTTTCTGGTACTAACCTATTAACAAGTTTCCATAGTGCCAGTTGCCTGTTTCTGTTGTTTTTGGTTCCAGAAAAGTTAGTAAAGAAATATTCTCGGAATTGCACGGGACAAACGTCAAAGTAAACTACTTTCCGTGGGGAACAAGAAGTCCAGAGGGGAGACGGAGAAACATGCCAGGGCGCCCCTCCTAGGCGCGGGTGGGGCCTGCCCTATGCCTAGGCAGGGTGTGGGGCCCCTGGCCGCCTCCTCGGCCTCCCCCTTCGCCTATAACAAGCCCTCGATGCAGAAACCCTAAGTACCCGATCAAATCTCCATGAAACCTTCTGTAGCCGTCGTCGCCGTCGTCCCTAGAACGGAGGGATCTGAAGTTCTTCCTGGCACCCTGCTGGAGGGGAGATCATTCCGGAGGCCTTCTCTCCGGTATGATGCGTGAGTAGTTCCACCTTGGACTATGGGTCCATATAGTAGCTAGATGGTTGTATCTCCTCTTTTGTGCTTTCATGTATAGATCTTGTGAGCTCCATTCATGATCAAGATCTAATCTATTTGTAATCATGCATGTTGTGTTTGTGGGGATTCGATGGATATTGAGATTATTATGTTGGTTTGATTAATGGTTTTGTCTTTATGATTCTATCATGTTTGTGTTGTTTATGATCTTGCATGCTCTCCGTTGTTATTAGCTATCTTGGCCAAGTAGTTGCTAGTGACTCCAAGAGGGGGTATTTATGCTCTATAGTGGGTTCATGCCTCTAGTTTCCAAGGGAAGTGACAATAATCTCTTCGGTTGTAGATGTGTTGTTGCTACTAGGGAAAAAACAACAGTCTCTTGTTCATGGAACATGTGGACTGTTTACCTTACACACTTTGCTTAAAGCAGTTGTTTGTTGCTTGCAACTTAATACTGGAGGGGGTTCGGATGATAACCTGAAGGTGGACTTCTAGTCGTAGATGAAGTTGGATGGCGGTCTATGTATCTTGTTGTATTGCCCAATCGAATCTCATAGGATCTTTCTAACTAGTAATTGCATTTTTATGCCTTGCTTAGTTCCTGTCAATTGCCCTGCTGTAATTTGTTTACCCTTCATGCCATGTTGTTTATCTAAGTAGAGCACCTCTAGTGAACTATGGACCCCGGTCCAATCTTTACCATTGATAAATCTTCCACTGTTACTTGTTTACTTGCTGCAAACCACCATTACCTTCCACACCATGCGTTTAATCCTTTGTTACAGCAAACCGGTGAGCTTGACAACCTCACTGATTCGTTGGGGCAAAGTATTGAGTTTGTGTTGTGCAAGTCTCCGCGTTGCTTGCAACACCTGTGTGACGTTTTCTTCCTCCTTCTGGTTCGATAACCTCGATCTCTTCTGAGGGAAGACTTGTTGTTGTTCTCATCACACCTTGCTCTTGGGGTTTCCAACGAAGTGCTCCACATCAAGCACCATCAACCTCAAGGGGGACAGACAAAGGGCAAAACAAAACTAGCAAAGACTAGGTGGTTGGCAGATGCAATCATGTATTGGATGAGAGCGAACCCATCACTTGGTGCAAGAACGCTCATAAAAGAAGTTTATAAAAAGTTTAATATTGCAATACCTTACATGAGGATGTTCTATGCAAAGGAAATGGCTCTTGAGAGGATCAATGGTCCATGGAATGAAAGTTTTCAGTTGCTTTACAGCTTCAAAGCTGAAGTGGAGATGGCTAGTCTAGGTAGTGTCGTACAGATAGACAGGCATAAAGTTCAGTATAAAATAATAGGGAAGACAATGGAGAAGGAGTGCTTTAGAAGGGCTTTTGTTTGTTTCAAAGCTTGCTAGCAAGGGTTTCTAGATGGTTGCAGGACTTATTTGGCCGTGGATGCAACATCTCTTCATGGTTGATTTAAAGGACAAATAGTAGTTGCTACTGCAGTTGATGGCTATAATTGGACTCCATGTTGCTTATGGAGTTTTGGAGATTGAGTCAGAGGAAAGTTGGACTTGTTTTCTGGAGAATTTGCGTGACCTTATAGGTCATCCACCAGGACTTACTATCCACACAGACGCTTGCAAAGGTTTTGGAGAAAGCTATAGAAGCAATATTCCCTGGAGTGGAGCATATGGAATGTATGCGACACTTAGTGCAGAATTTTACAAAGAAATTCAAGGGTAAAGTTTATACTGATAACCTATGTCCATCTCCATACACATACAGTTTGAGGAAGTATCTGTATCATTTGGAAGTGTTGTACAAAACAAAAACCTGCGATAGGGGTACTTGGATGCAAATCATGGAATGGTGTGGTCAAGAAGACAATTTAATGGAATTTGCAAGGTAGACTATGTAACAAGTAACCTTGCAGAGAGTTTTAATGCAAAGGTAAAGTCATTGAAAGGGCTTATGATGTGGCAAATAGTTGATAAGATTAGGCAGATGATCATGATAAAGATCAATTTGTGTCAAATAATTGCATCAACAGTATATGATGGCCATCTCATCCTCCTATCTTTGATTAAGGCTTTTGATACATTGGAAACGTATCTATAATTTTTTATGCTCCATGCTTATTTAGTATTTACTTTGCTTTACTTGTCTACACTTTGAGGTGTTTTTTACATGTTTTCTGGTACTAACCTATTAACAAGTTGCAACAGTGCCAGATGCATGTTTTCTGCTGATTTTGGTTTCAGAAAAGTTAGTAAAGAAATATTCTCGAAATTGGATGGGACAAAGGACAAAGTCAATTACTTTCCGTGGGGAACAAGAAGTCTAGAGGAGAGCCCGGGAGGCTAGCTAGGGGGCCAGACCCACCCTAGGCACGGGTGGGCCCTAGCCCGCACCTGGCTAGGGTTTGCCTACCCTGGTGGCCGCCTCGGTCTCCCCCTTCACCTATAACAAGCCCCCGATGCAGAAACCCTAAGTACCCGATCAGAAATCCACGAAACCGTCTGTAGACGCCGCCACCATCGTCTCTAGATCGGGGGGATCTAAAGTTCTTCCCAGAACCCTGCTGGAGGGGAGATCATCCCGGAGGCCTTCTCTCCGGTATGATGTGTGAGTAGTTCCACCTTGGACTATGGGTCCATGTAGTATCTAGATGGTTGTATCTCCTCCTTTGTGCTTTCATGTATAGATCTTGTGAGCTCCGTTCATGATCAAACTCTAATCTATTTGTAATCATGCATGTTGTGTTTGCGGGGATCCGATGGATATTGAGATTATTATGTTGGTTTGATTAATGGTTTTGTCTTTATGATTCTATCATGTATGTGTTGTTTGTGATCTTGCATGCTCTCCGGATTTAGTAGCTATCTTGGCCAAGTAGTTGGTAGTGAATCCAAGAGGGGGTATTTATGCTCGATAGTGGGTTCATGCCTCTAGTTTCCAAGGGAAGCGACAGAAATCTCTTCGGTTGTAGATGTGCTGTTTCTACTAGGGACAAAACAACGGTCTCTTGTTCATGGAACATATGGACTGTTTACCTTACACACTTTGCTTAAAGCAGTTGTCTATTGGATGGCGGTCTATGTATCTTGTTGTATTGCCCAATCAAATCTCATAGGATCTTTCTGACTAGTAATTGCATTGTTATGCCTTGCTCAGTTCCTGTCAATTGCCCTGCTGTAATTTGTTTACCCTTCATGCCATGTTGTTTATCTAAGGAGAGCACTTCTAGTGAACTATGGACCCCGGTCCAATCTTTACCATTGATACATCTTCCACTGTTACTTGTTTACTTGCTGCAAACCACCATTACCTTCCACACCATGCATTTAATCCTTTGTTACAACAAACGGGTGATCTTGACAACCTCACTGATTCGTTGGGGCAAAGTCTTGAGTTTGTGTTGTGCAGGTCTCCGCGTTGCTTGCAACACCTGTGTGACGTTTCCTTCCTCCTTCTGTTTCGATATCCTCGGTCTCTACTGAGGGAAGACTTGCTGCTGTGATCATCAGACCTTGCTCTTGGGGTTTCCAACAAAGTGCTCCACGTCAAGCACCATCAACAAGTTTTCTGGCGCCGTTGCCGGGGAGGCTAAGGGCGTCTTCACTAGGGGAGTCCTTCACTTCGTTTCTCTTTACTTTGTTTTTAGTTTGCTTTGTTTCTTTTGCTTGGTTTTTTTCCTCTTTCCAAAACCCCCCAAAAAATAGTCTAGTTTGGTTTGCTTGCTTTATTCAAAAACACAAAAAATTAGTTCTTGCTCTAGTTGCTGCTGCTGTTTTTGGCTTGCCCACCTTTGTCAAAATGAACTCCGCTGAGAACACCAAGTTGTGTGACTTCACGACCACCAAAAACAATGATTTCCTAACCACTCCTATTGCTCCACCTGTTCCTGATGCTACCTTTTATGAAATTAAGCCTGCTTTGTTGAATCTTGTGATGAGAGAGCAATTTTCTTGTGCTGGTTTTGATGATCATGCTACCCATCTTAATAGCTTTGTTGAACTTTGTGAGATGCAGAAGTATAAGGATGTATATGGAGATATTATTAAGCTCAAGCTTTTTCCTTTCTCCTTGAGGGGAAAAGCTAAAGAATGGTTGCTTTCTTTGCCTAAAAATAGTATTGATTCTTGGACTAAGTGTAAAGATTCTTTTATTGGAAAGTACTATCCTCCTACTAATATTATATCTATGAGAAGTGACATTATGAAATTTAAACAACTTGATTGTGAACATGTTGCTCCAGCTTGGGAAAGAATGAAATCTTTGGTTAAAAATTGCCCTACTCATGGACTCGCTGCTTGGATGATTATCCAGACTTTTTATGCAGGTTTGAACTTCTCCTCAAGAAATCTGTTGGATTCAGCTGCTGGAGGTACTTTCATGGGCCTCACTTTGGGTGCTGCAACAAGGCTCCTTGATAATATGATGGTTAACTACTTTGAATGGCATGTTGAGAGATCTCCACATGGTAAGAAGGTAAATTCTGTTGAGGAAACCTCCTCTTTGAGTGAAAAGATTGATGTTATTATTGCTATGCTTGTTAATGGGAAAGCTCCTCTGGATCCTAATAGTGTTCCCTTAGCCTCTTTGGTTTCTCAAGAAGAGAAAGTTGATGTGAACTTCATTAGAAACAAAAAATTCAACAACAATGCCTATAGGAATAATTTTGGTAGCAACAACAATTATAGGCCTTATCCTCCTAGTGGAAATGCTTATCAGGATAGATCTGGAATGCCTAGTGAAGAGAGGATTCTAGAAGTTGAGAGATCCACTAAAATTTTTATGCAAATGCAATATGAGCAAAACAAGATTTTCACTAAAACTATGGAGGAACAATCTATTATCTTGAAAAACATTAGTCTTCATCTTGAGAATCTGAATAGAGAAATTCCTAGTTTACGGTCAAAAATTTTGAGTGCTGAGAAAAATATATCCTCTTTGTCTGAAGCTCAAACTTCCTTGGCTATTAAAATGGCTGATAAACCTGAAACTATGTAAAACACCTTTGCTACTGCTCATGCCATACAAGTTACTTTTGATGAAAATATTAGGCTGTTAGCTCAACTTCATGCTAAGTGGGAAAGGGAGGCTGAAATTGATAGAAACAATAGTGTGTGCACCATCACCACTAAACCACAAGTAGTCCCTATTCCTACTCCTACTATGCCTAAGCCTATTGAGCCTACTAATAGTGATGCCAAGTTTAACTTTGATATTGATGGTTGCAATATTTCTGAAGTGATCATGTTCTTGAAAAAGCTTACTAGAAGTCCTGATGCTAATGATATGCATGTTGCTTTCACTAAACACATTACAGATGCTCTTGTTAAGATTAAGGAAGAGAAGCTAAAACACAAAGCTTCTATTCCTAGGAAAGTAGAAGATAGTTGGTAACCCATTATTAATATGCAAGTGAATGACTTTGATCTCAAAGCTTCATGTGATATTGGTTCTAGTGTCTCTATTATGCCTAGGAAGATTTATGAAATGCTTGATTTGCCACCATTGGAAGATTGTTATTTGGATGTCCCACTCAATGATAATGCTAAGAAGAAACTCATGGGGAGTATTAATGATGTTCTCATTATGGTTAACAATGCTTATGTCCCTATTGATTTATATGTTTTGGATGTTGAATACAATGCTTCTTGTCCTATTACTTTGGGAAGACCTTTTATTAGAACAGTTGGTGCCATCATTGATATGAAAGAAGGCACTATTAAATATCATTTTACATTCAAGAAAGGTATTGAACACTTCCCTATGAGAAGAGAGAAGTTGCTTTTTGCTCCCCCTTTGAAAGCAAGATTTGATGTTAATGCTTTTTCATTTGAAAATACTTGATTCTTCTTGCTTCTTGTGCCTAACTTAAAGGCGTTAAAGAAAAGTACTTGTTGGGAGATAACCCAATAGTTTACTTGAGTCTTGAAAGTTATTACTTTTGTAATAACCTCTCCTTATCCTTTTTGTTTGCTTTTTGTGCCAAGAATGACCTCTAATGAGAGGGAAGTAAGATTTGGGGAGTTGCTGTCCCGAAACAGATTTCTGTCCTCCACCAAAAAAATTCGTGAGGAAGCTCTGTAACTTGGCTTGAGCTCAAAATTTACGAATGAATCCCCCAGTATGTTAGCTAACTTTCGTTAGTTAAACACTTCTTGATTTGAGCAACAGAAGATGTTCGAAAAAACGGCTTCTACCTGCTGGTCTGTTTTGACAGATTTCTGCCACATTTGCTTCTTATTAATTCCTTTTTTAGCACTCTTTAGGTAAATTGAGTTTCTTTGAAGGAGTTACTACAATATCTTGTGTTTTTAGTGAAAATTCTTGCTGTTCCAATGCTTTGCCAGTGGTCTAATATCTTTTGAATACACTAATGTTGCTAATGAATATTGTGTGATGTTTTGTATGAAGGAAAATTTTCAGGTGTAGAGAGAGAATGATGCAATGAGATGAATAATGGACAAAAGCTCAAGATTAGGGATGCCACCGTGGTGTCACCCCAAGAAATATCCAAGAGGTACAAGCGTCAAAGCTTGGGGATGCCCAAGGCATCCCCTTCTTCATCAATAAAAAGCTCAGGTCTGCCTAGACACTTCGTTTTTATTAGTTTGGACCCCCGTTCTCGCTGTGTTGTTTTGCAAATAAGTTTGCTTGGTGTTTGGGAAGTAGTAGTAAGTTCTTGCTTTAAGTGCAAGAGGATCTTGCATTGACTATGACTTAGACTTTAGCATGATATGCTAGGTGTTGTTTTAGCATTATGCTTAGTGATTATTGATGTAGCATTTCTTGTTCCAAACAATTGGGATTGCTTAGTGTGCCTTGAAGAAATTATGCGTTGTTTTAGCATGCAAAAGCATAGTATTGTGGTATTCTCCTTTGATGCTTTTCTTGGATTGACTTGGCACATGCTCACACCATGTTATGACTATGACAAGTCACCATTAGCCTCTATGATCATTTAGACCTTGACTTGTAGTACCACTCTTTGCTTTGATTAGTTTGCTTTGCTGCATTGCATGATTTTGGCCATTATTGCTCTCTTAGTTGGTTGCTCCCAGTCTTTTGCTAGCCTCCACTTGTATAAGTAAGTTCTACTCATGCCTCCAACTCCCAAGAAACCAAGTTATTCCAAAGTTTTCACTATAAACTCCTATGTATGGTGTGTTACACCATTCCAAGTATATTCTTGTTTTCAACTATCTTCCAATTAAAAACTATTTTGTTATGTGAAAACTTAGTGATTAAAGCCCTCACAAACTTGATGGCACACTTTATTCTTTGCCCCTAATAAACTTGAACCATTGTGACAACTTTGTTGTATATGCTTGCACTTACAAGTTGGAATTAGCGGAACCGTGCTGTCACGGGGACCGTTTTCAACATTGCACTTGTACCTTGTTGTACTCAGTTGATATAATGCTCTTTTGTCTATGGATGTCACCGGTGTGAAATAAAGAGAGAACTTGTAAGTCCATGGGGTTCGTATCCTGTGTTAGAGAAATGCCTGGGCCTCTAGTCTAAGCCATGCCTAATGTAACACCCTCAGAATCGGCCCTATGCAAGTTTCAGCGATTCCCGCCAAACCCGCATAGAAACGATTCAAAGGTGCCCACCAGGCACTTTCGTGCGGGTGGAAAACGAAGTAATACCATTACACAATAGTCCACGATGGAACCCACAGAACAGATATATACAACAACGACTCAAAGAGTCAAGAATACAGATATACAATACAAAGATCCAAATCACCTTGAAAATGCTACAGCGTCCGACTACGGACAAGATGCAAATGGGGCTAAGAGCCCTGAAGAATAACCAATGGCGTCCATAACCCTGCCCAGGCCAAGCCGGAAGGGTAACCCTGCTAACGACGTCGAAACCTGCTAAAATAAAAGGGGTGCCGACAAAGGGCAAAGGAAAAAGAGGAGCGTCAGTACTGAGGCCAGTACACGGCGAGGCTAGAATTCGGCGGTCCTCGCCTACATAGGTATGGTGGACTGAAGCGGCAGCGGCAGCATGCGCTAAACATCCTATAGAGACTCGATACAACTGTCGGCTATCAGAGGGGGATAAGAAAGACCTATTCGGAACCAACCTAATACTATCACCAAGCATACCCATCCTGGTATTTCCCCCTCGAGACCAAACGAGGAAGTCAACCGAGGAACTCACACAGTTGACAGTTTTATTTATTCAGTTATCGTTGCAGCAATTACTAGTCAGGTATAGATAGCATGAGTCATCCTGATATAATAAGCAGTGGGCAGTTTTAGTTAACCATTCCGTTGTATTTGCAACACTTACTAGTCAGATATAATTAGCATGAGATATCCCCAAACCCAGCAGTTGTTGGTACTTTTATTTAGCCATTCCGTTGCAGTGAAGCTGATTACTAGTCATATCGGATACAAGTCAAATTATAGCAGAAAACTTTAGTTATAGTTGTCTATGATCGAGAACTATGCTCCAAGTCGTCCATAACCGCGGACACGGCTTTTCGAAAAGATTTAACCCTGCAGGGGTGCACCAAAGTATCCACACGCACTTCGACCCTTTTTGCCAGATCAGTTAACATACACCCATCGGTATGTCGGCGGGGCCTAAGTCATGACGTTTCCCAGACCCAAAGCAAGTACATGGGGGCCACCCCACTAAGCTACCCGCAACGAAGTCGGACGGTCTCTGAGACGGACTCAGGGTTTGCGTCAGTGGCTGTAAACGACTGGGAACCCGAAAATGTGACTGGGCTTGTCGATACCGCGAAAACACTCCGCTTCCAAAACAGTACAGGTGCAGTACTTCGCACAATTTTAAATTAAGCAGTAAAGCATGGCATAAGTACAGAATAGTAATAAAGCCCCAAACTACTTGTGGCCCCCAGAACAGTACTTTGAAATCAGGTACTAATCGATGGGGGTGCCCATACACCCCACCTGTGGTTAGCGCGCTCGATCTCGGAACAGGTGTCAAGAACTCGGGGTCCTACGGGACACAAGTGGACGGTTAACAACCAAATAACATCTATTGCCCACCTGTGCCTCTGCATTTACCTACTTCAATTTTAGTTATTAAACAATAATGAAAGTCTTATTCATCTCCAACATTAAACATGCGACAATACTCCAACAACTGTGGTACTTGACGACACGCAACAACACTTGAGCAAGCGACTACGACGCGCAGGTCCAACTATCTACCAAACAACAGGTAATAGGATGTGTCCCAAGCAATATAAGGCTGCAAGGGATATCACGGGCACGAAAACTAGAGCATCGCAACACAGATAGCAATAGATCAACAGGAGGGAATAAATACTATAAAAGCAAAATAGGTAGAAGGGGAAGAGATGCTCGCCTGAAAACATTGCCGAAGGTTCATCCGAAGATCGGGTCGACTCTCGCATCAACTCATCGGCCTAATCCGTGAAGAAGCAAAGCACTAGCAGAAACACCGGATGCAATATTTAATACTACGGCAGAAGAGCGGGCATGATGCATGTATGATGTATGACATGGCAAAGGTGCGATGCATTAAGGCAATATTAAGCGGAAACCGGGGTCCCGACATTTATTATTAGGTTCGAGTTATTTATCTACCCCGCAAATTAAGTGTTGGGTTAACAGGGCGGAACATGGCATCGGTTCGCTACACCAATTTAAATGGAGTCCGGAATAAGACAAAGATATCCCGCATATAGACTCCATATTTAATTTAGGTGAATCGCCTAAATGCCCCCAACAACCACATTATGTATGCGAGTATGACAATTAAATATGCAACAGTTTGATATTACATTTATAAAAATAGGGCTCGAGAAAGGGGTCACACATTAGGGTTCGGCGAGCTTGGGGTTCGATGGATCGGTCTCAGGGTTCGACGGAAAGGCAAGGTTCGGTTCGATGAGATCGGTCTTGGCATTCGGGAAGAAGAACTTGGCGTCCGAGAGACGATCTTGTCGCATCCGCGGTCGTCGGGTCTTGTCGTTTCACGGCGGGGATCTTGGTGTCCCGGGTCTCGGCGTCTTCGGATCCGAGAGGAAGAACTTGGCGTGTCGGGTTCGGTCTTCTGATCCGATAAGGAGAACTTGGCGATTCCGAGGGTCTTGGTGTTCGACGGGGTTCGGTCTTTGGACACCAGGATCAGTCTTCGGGGCTCCGACCATCGGATTCGTGGGGCAGATCTTGAGGTTCCGGCGTTGCCGGGTTCGGGGAAGTTCTCGACGCGGTCGCTCTGGGCGCATACGAGATCTTGCGGGGTTGCGGATCACCTCGATGCATCTCCATTAGATAGGTTTCACACCATCCTCATGGGGTCCTCTCATCCATTCCAAGGGAAAAACTTGGAAACCAACACGCCAGGACACCATCTCTTCGCATCACCTGGGTACCAGCATGACATCGAAGGCGATGCGGGCGCTACAGGCTTCACAGCGGGGACACGACGCACGCGAGAAGAGGAAGACCGACGGCGGCGCAGGCGCGGGGACATGGCATTCGGGACGAGCTCGAGAAGGAGGGCATCTGCGCGGAGGTCGGAGGAAGCCGAGGCGCGGCCGAAGCTTGCGGGCGACGCCGAAGACGGGGCCCTGCGAGCTTGCGGAGCTTGCTGACGGCCGCCGGAGGTCGAGCTGGCTGCGCGGCCTGCAGGAAGGAGGCCGACGAAGGAGCCCGGGGCGGCGCGACGCGACCCAGACGGAGGGCAACGATGAAGACCGCGTGGAGGCGAGAGGAGGCCGGCAGGAGGGAGACGTGCTGGCGGCGGGGGTTGGTGGTGGAGTTCGGGCAGAGGGTGGCCGACCGGCGGCGGTGATGCTGCTCACAGGAGGGGGGTACCGCTGCAGAGGGGAGAGGGAAGCGGCGATAGGGGTCGGCCATGACGATGGGGCGCGCACGAGCACGGGAGGCGAGGAGTGGGGGCCTGCGGCGCCGACGAGGTAGACCTCAGGAGGCGCGGGGGTCCGGGGCGATGGGGTCGACGGAAGGAAGGAGCGACGCCTGCAGGGCAGAGCTTGGGGAAGGGCGAGCTCCTGGCGACGTGCTCGACCGGGGAGAGGGTGGCCAGGAGAGGAAGGCGGGGTGACCTGGGGCACCCAGAGGTTGAGGGAGGGCGACGAGAGGGGGGAGCAGCCCCGGCGACGGGGTCGCTGGCGGCGACGGTTTCTCTGGGGAGGATGGGCGGCGGGGATGCGGGATTAGGAGGTTGGGGACGAGGCGTGCGGAAGGGGATCGACAGGGTGGGACCGGTAGCAGGGTGGGATCGATGGTTGCGGGACACGAGTGGGGTCATGGGGTCGGTTGACCGGGTACAATGTGTGAGCGTGCGTGCGTGCTGGTGTGGCGTGTGGGGATTGGCCAGGGGTGTGGGCTGGTGAGGTGGAGGGAGGGGATTGGCCAGGGTGAGGTGGAGGGAGGCTGGGTAGGATTAGGTGTAGGTAGGATTAGGACTAGATATTTTTAGACTAGGGTTTGGAGGTGGCCGGCCGGGCTTTCGGGCCTGGCGGGCTGCCTCCTAAAAACAATTTAAAATTTTTATTTATTTAAAACGGGGCTTTTGCAAACCGTGGGTAGACAAAACAAAATAATCCGGAGACCCGGGTTTTGGATTTTGAAATACAGGCGGGGTATTTAGAGAACCAAATATGTTTTTCAGAAATAGTTTCAGACAAACAAATGCATGATGATGACGATTCTCAAATGCAATGTGGCATGATGACATGAGCATGCGGTCATGATGATGCAATGCACAAAAACAACGCGATTTTCTAGTAGTGGTTTTTGCGGGATGCCACAATTCGACACCACTAACAATGGATCTCGCCCTCGAGATCCGCCTCATGGTACCGGGAAGAAGGGCGGCGATCTGAATCTTCTCACATCGTGTAGATCCTCGCGACACCACTAACAAGAGGTCGTTATCCGTGATCGACGAGAGAACACTCCGGGAACAAAAGGTCGAAGGTAGAGGTATCAACAAATAAAGCCACCTCTAGCTTCGATGGAAAGAGGGAACCGATGCATTCTCATCCACTTCAATGTACACAAGCGAATAGAGTGAGTAGTCGGCATGGGGGCCAATCCATCACGCACCCAAACTATTACTCTGCACAATCAGTAGAAAAGCGTGCAACCATTCTCGGAATCAGACTGAAGATCTCGACAATCGAGGTTCAGGAACAAAGGAGTGATGCAGACTCAGCATCGGATCTGGCGTAGATGATGTCGTCGCGTCGGAAAACACCGGAAGGCACGAGAAGGAACAAAGAGAAGTCCACCAGACGAAGGATTCCTCGGATAGCATGAAGACCAGATGTAGCAACACCGTTACCAAAAGAGGAAGCGAAACCCTGAAGGTATGATGGAACCCAACCACGAGAAATCCTGGACTCGAAGAGAGAGAAGAGAGCGGATTCAAAACACGCAGAGGTGAGAGGAGAGCAGCAGAGGGTAAGGAGTAAAATCAGACCTAATCAGAACTATCCAACCGATTTTTCAAAAATAGTTTTGACACTCTACTTCGGCCGTTAGCTAGGTTATCCTACAGGCTAGACTTGTGGGGTATCGCAACTACTGAGCTCTGATACCACTCTGTAACACCCTCAGAATCGGCCCTATGCAAGTTTTAGTGATTCCCGCCAAACCCGCATAGAAACGATTCAAAGGTGCCCACCAGGCACTTTCGTGCGGGTGGAAAACGAAGTAATACCATTACACAATAGTCCACGATGGAACCCACAGAACAGATATATACAACAACGACTCAAAGAGTCAAGAATACAGATATACAATACAAAGATCCAAATCACCTTGAAAATGCTACAGCGTCCGACTACGGACAAGATGCAAATGGGGCTAAGAGCCCTGAAGAATAACCAATGGCGTCCATAACCCTGCCCAGGCCAAGCCGGAAGGGTAACCCTGCTAACGACGTCGAAACCTGCTAAAATAAAAGGGGTGCCGACAAAGGGCAAAGGAAAAAGAGGAGCGTCAGTACTGAGGCCAGTACACGGCGAGGCTAGAATTCGGCGGTCCTCGCCTACATAGGTATGGTGGACTGAAGCGGCAGCGGCAGCATGCGCTAAACAACCTATAGAGACTCGATACAAATGTCGGCTATCAGAGAGGGATAAGAAAGACCTATTCGGAACCAACCTAATACTATCACCAAGCATACCCATCCTGGTATTTCCCCCTCGAGACCAAACGAGGAAGTCAACCGAGGAACTCACACAGTTGGCAGTTTTATTTATTCAGTTATCGTTGCAGCAATTACTAGTCAGGTATAGATAGCATGAGTCATCCTGATATAATAAGCAGTGGGCAGTTTTAGTTAACCATTCCGTTGTAGTTGCAACACTTACTAGTCAGATATAATTAGCATGAGATATCCCCAAACCCAGCAGTTGTTGGTACTTTTATTTAGCCATTCCGTTGCAGTGAAGCTGATTACTAGTCATATCGGATACAAGTCAAATTATAGCAGAAAACTTTAGTTATAGTTGTCTATGATCGAGAACTATGCTCCAAGTCGTCCATAACCGCGGACACGGCTTTTCGAAAAGATTTAACCCTGCAGGGGTGCACCAAAGTATCCACACGCACTTCGAGCCTTTTTGCCAGATCAGTTAACATACACCCATCGGTATGTCGGCGGGGCCTAAGTCATGACGTTTCCCAGACCCAAAGCAAGTACATGGGGGCCACCCCACTAAGCTACCCGCAACGAAGTCGGCCGGTCTCCGAGATGGACTCAGGGTTTGCGTCAGTGGCTGTAAACGACTGGGAACCCGAAAATGTGACTGGGCTTGTCGATACCGCGAAAACACTCCGCTTCCAAAACAGTACAGGTGCAGTACTTCGCACAATTTTAAATTAAGCAGTAAAGCATGGCATAAGTACAGAATAGTAATAAAGCCCCAAACTACTTGTGGCCCCCAGAACAGTACTTTGAAATCAGGTACTAATCGATGGGGGTGCCCATACACCCCACCTGTGGTTAGCGCGCTCGATCTCGGAACAGGTGTCAAGAAATCGGGGTCCTACGGGACACAAGTGGACGGTTAACAACCAAATAACATCTATTGCCCACCTGTGCCTCTGCATTTACCTACTTCAATTTTAGTTATTAAACAATAATGAAAGTCTTGTTCATCTCCAACATTAAACATGCGGCAATACTCCAACAACCGTGGTACTTGACGACACGCAACAGCACTTGAGCAAGCGACTACGACGCGCAATTCCAACTATCTACCAAACAACAGGTAATAGGATGTGTCCCAGGCAATATAAGGCTGCAAGGGATATCACGGGCACGAAAACTAGAGCATCGCAACACAGATAGCAATAGATCAACAGGAGGGAATAAATACTATAAAAGCAAAATAGGTAGAAGGGGAAGAGATGCTCGCCTGAAAACATTGCCGAAGGTTCATCCGAAGATCGGGTCGACTCTCGCATCAACTCATCGGCCTAATCCGTGAAGAAGCAAAGCACTAGCAGAAACACCGGATGCAATATTTAATACTACGGCAGAAGAGCGGGCATGATGCATGTATGATGTATGACATGGCAAAGGTGCGATGCATTAAGGCAATATTAAGCGGAAACCGGGGTCCCGACATTTATTATTAGGTTCGAGTTATTTATCTACCCCGCAAATTAAGTGTTGGGTTAACAGGGCGGAACATGGCATCGATTCGCTACACCAATTTAAATGGAGTCCGGAATAAGACAAAGATATCCCGCATATAGACTCCATATTTAATTTAGGTGAATCGCCTAAATGCCCCCAACAACCACATTATGTATGCGAGTATGACAATTAAATATGCAACAGTTTGATATTACATTTATAAAAATAGGGCTCGAGAAAGGGGTCACACATTAGGGTTCGGCGAGCTTGGGGTTCGATGGATCGGTCTCAGGGTTCGACGGAAAGGCAAGGTTCGGTTCGATGAGATCGGTCTTGGCATTCGGGAAGAAGAACTTGGCGTCCGAGAGACGATCTTGTCGCATCCGCGGTCGTCGGGTCTTGTCGTTTCACGGCGGGGATCTTGGTGTCCCGGGTCTCGGCGTCTTCGGATCCGAGAGGAAGAACTTGGCATGTCGGGTTCGGTCTTCTGATCCGAGAAGGAGAACTTGGCGATTCCGAGGGTCTTGGTGTTCGACGGGGTTCGGTCTTTGGACACCAGGATCAGTCTTCGGGGCTCCGACCATCGGATTCGTGGGGCAGATCTTGAGGTTCCGGCGTTGCCGGGTTTGGGGAAGTTCTTGACGCGGTCGCTCTGGGCGCATACGAGATCTTGCGGGGTTGCGGATCACCTCGATGCATCTCCATTAGATAGGTTTCACACCATCCTCATGGGGTCCTCTCATCCATGCCAAGGGAAAAACTTGGAAACCAACACGCCAGGACACCATCTCTTCGCATCACCTGGGTACCAGCATGACATCGAAGGCGATGCGGGCGCTACAGGCTTCGCAGCGGGGACACGACGCACGCGAGAAGAGGAAGACCGACGGCGGCGTAGGCGCGGGGACATGGCGTTCGGGACGAGCTCGAGAAGGAGGGCATCTGCGCGGAGGTCGGAGGAAGCCGGGGCGCGGCCGAAGCTTGCGGGCGACGCCGAAGACGGGGCCCTGCGAGCTTGCGGAGCTTGCTGACGGCCACCGGAGGTCGAGCTGGCTGCACGGCCTGCAGGGAGGAGGCCGACGAAGGAGCCCGGGGCGGCGCGACGCGACCCAGACGGAGGGCAACGATGAAGACCGCGTGGAGGCGAGAGGAGGCCGGCAGGAGGGAGACGTGCTGGCGGCGGGGGTTGGTGGTGGAGTTCGGGCAGAGGGTGGCCGACCGGCGGCGGTGATGCTGCTCACAGGAGGGGGGTACCGCTGCAGAGGGGAGAGGGAAGCGGCGATAGGGGTCAGCCACGACGATGGGGCGCGCACGAGCACGGGAGGCGAGGAGTGGGGGCCTGCGGCGCCGACGAGGTAGACCTCAGGAGGCGCGGGGGTCCGGGGCGATGGGGTCGACGGAAGGAAGGAGCGACGCCTGCAGGGCAGAGCTTGGGGAAGGGCGAGCTCCTGGCGACGTGCTCGACCGGGGAGAGGGCGGCCAGGAGAGGAAGGCGGGGTGACCTGGGGCACCCAGAGGTTGAGGGAGGGCGACGAGAGGGGGGAGCAGCCCCGGCGACGGGGTCGCTGGCGGCGACGGTTTCTCTGGGGAGGATGGGCGGCGGGGATGCGGGATTAGGAGGTTGGGGACGAGGCGTGCGGAAGGGGATCGACAGGGTGGGACCGGTAGCAGGGTGGGATCGATGGTTGCGGGACACGAGTGGGGTCATGGGGTCGGTTGACCGGGTACGGGGTGTGAGCGTGCGTGCGTGCTGGTGTGGCGTGTGGGGATTGGCCAGGGGTGTGGGCTGGTGAGGTGGAGGGAGGGGATTGGCCAGGGTGAGGTGGAGGGAGGCTGGGTAGGATTAGGTGTAGGTAGGATTAGGACTAGATATTTTTAGACTAGGGTTTGGAGGTGGCCGGCCGGGCTTTCGGGCCTGGCGGGCTGCCTCCTAAAAACAATTTAAAATTTTTATTTATTTAAAATGGGGCTTTTGCAAACCGTGGGTAGACAAAACAAAATAATCAGGAGACCCGGGTTTTGGATTTTGAAATACAGGCGGGGTATTTAGAGAACCAAATATGTTTTTCGGAAATAGTTTCAGACAAACAAATGCATGATGATGACGATGCTCAAATGCAATATGGCATGATGACATGAGCATGCGGTCATGATGATGCAATGCACAAAAACAACGCGATTTTCTAGAGTGGTTTTTGCGGGATGCCACACCTAATCATGGTGGAAACTTGCAGCATCACCATAATGGGCTATCTATGAAGCATCCTCAATAAAAAGCTATGCATATGGTAAATAAAAAGATTGCTGAGATGCTCATTGTCTGCTTGCCTTGTCATTTTGGTTATGGGAAAGCTCCTGTACCATGTGCAAGGGGTACCCCGTTGGCGGTTCTCAATGATATGCAAACACTTATAGTGACAAGAACTTACATGGACCCAATGTTGAGTATGCATGAGCTGTGGCCCTCGTATTCAAGGGGCATGAGATTGCCAATTTATACTTCGTCAAGCATATACTCCAGCTTTGCCACTTTAACCTTAACAACTTCAAGATGCTTATGATAGGGGCAATGAGGGATGAAAGCTAACAAGTACCATAATTTTTGGAAGCTCTTTTTGAAACTTGTAATCCCTGTTTCCTTTACAAAAGGCCTTTCTTCCACCACTATTGAGTCTCCACCTTCTACCTTTAGGCACCATTAAGAGAGAATAGTTGTCATTCTCCGTGCAGTGTTCCAAAGCTTATTAATTGATGCATATTGTGTTATTACTTGTTCTTGTGCTACTTGTTTCTAGTCATCCTTGTGAACTTTGCAGGTGTCCTATGCATTTAATTGCTACTCTATGAGGTACAAGTCGATTGCCACTATGCTATGTTTTCTGCATGTGAAACAAACAAACGTTTTTCAATGCATGTTATTCAAGATCTTTGTTTGTAGCTTGTCATGTTGCATGCATAGTTACTATGTCCTATTGTTAGAACTCCATATTTCATGCACATGTTTAGAATTCTTTGATCCCAACTTTCAATGCTTGCAAATGGTTGGATCTTTATTGTGAGGGTGCATGTCACCTCAAAAATTATTCTTTTATCACTTACCTACTCGAGGATGAGCAGGAGTTAAGCTTGGGGATGTTGATACGTTGGAAATGTATCTATAATTTTTGATGCTCCATGCTTGTTTAGTATCTACTTTGCTTTACTTGTCTACACTTTGAGGTGCTTTTTACATGTTTTCTGGTACTAACCTATTAACAAGTTGCAACAGTGCCAGATGCCTGTTTTCTGCTGTTTTTGGTTTTAGAAAAACTAGTAAAGAAATATTCTCAGAATTGGACAGGACAAAGGACAAAGTCAATTACTTTCCGTGGGGAACAAGAAGTCCAGAGGAGAGCCCGGGAGGCCAGCTAGGGGGGCCAAACCCACTCTAGGCACGGGTGGGCCCTAGCCCGCGCCTGGCTAGGGTTTGCCTGCCCTGGCGGCCGTCTCGGTCTCCCCCTTTGCCTATAATAAGCCCACGATGCAGAAACCCTAAGTACCCGATCAGAAATCCACGAAATCGTCTGTAGCCGCCGCCACCATCGTCCCTAGATCGGGGGGATCTAAAGTTCTTCCCGGCACCCTGCCAGAGGGGAGATCATCTCGGAGGCCTTCTCTCCGGTATGATGCGTGAGTAGTTCCAACTTGGACTATGGGTCCATGTGGTAGCTAGATGGTTGTATCTCCTCCCTGTGCTTTCATGTATAGATCTTGTGAGCTCCGTTCATGATCAAGATCTCATCTATTTATAATCATGCATGTTGTGTTTATGGGGATTCGATGTATATTGAGATTACTATGTCAGATTTATTAATGGTTTTGTCTTATTGATTCTATCATGTCTGTGTTGTTTGTGATCTTGCATGCTCTCTGTTGTTAGTAGCTATCTTGGCCAAGTAGTTGCTAGTGACTCCAAGAGGGGGTATTTATGCTCGATAGTGGGTTCATGCCTCTAGTTTCCAAGGGAAGTGACAGAAATCTCTTCGGTTGTAGATGTGTTGTTGCTACTAGGGAGAAAACAACGGTCTCTTGTTCATGGAACATGTGGACAGTTTACCTTACACACTTTGCTTAAAAGAGTTGTCTGTTGCTTGCAACTTAATACTGGAGGGGGTTCAAATGATAACCTGTAGGTGGACTTCTAGTCATAGATGTAGTTGGATGGCGGTCTATGTATCTTGTTATATTGCCCAATCAACCTCATAGGATCTTTCTGACTAGTAATTGCATTGTTATGCCTTGCTCAGTTTCTGTCAATTGCCCTACTGTAATTTGTTTACCCTTCATGCCATGTTGTTTATCTAAGGAGATCACCTCTAGTGAACTATGGACCCGGTCCAATTTTTACCATTGATACATCTTCCACTGTTACTTATTTACTTGCTGCAAACCATTACCTTCCACACCATACATTTAATCCTTATTTACATCAAACTGGTGAGCTTGACAACCTCACTATTCGTTGGGGCAAAGTCTTGAGTTTGTGTTGTGTAGGTCTCCACGTTGCTTGCAACACCTGTGTGACGTTTCCTTCCTCCTTCTGGTTCGATAACCTTGGTCTAAACTGAGGGAAAACTTATTGCTTGCTCTTCACACCCTACGCTTGGGGTTACCAACAAAGTGCTACGTCGAGCACCATCAGCTTTGCATGCCAAGGCAAAACAATTGAAGATGAAATGCATTAGAAGAGAAATGGAGGCTGAGGTGATAGTAAAGATAGGCAATGGAGGTATCCAGTGAGTTTGGTTGATAGGACATGCCATTGCAGGAAATGGCAACTCTGTGGGAAATCGTGCATACATGCATTGTTTTTCATGGGTGTTCTAGGAGGTGAAGAGGGTAAAGCTGATCAGTACGTGTCGGAGTATTTCTCCATTGCCAATTTAGGGCAGCATATGGTCAGAATGTTCCAGCCTTGTTGGGAAAATACCAACGGATGAAAGTGGATCCAGTCTTCAAGCTATACCCTCCAGTTTTCACTAGACCAGCGAGTAGGCCAAGGAAGAATAGGATGAGAGCTAGTGCATAGGGTGGTGCACCACCTTGACGACGTAAGTGCAAACGTTGTGGGATCCTAGGGCACATTGCTAGGCTTTATAAAAATGGAGCGGAACTAGCTTATGGAATGGATGATCTGGCGGGAGCAGCAAATGCAGATGAGAATGAAGTGTTTGAACGAGAGGAGAATGAAGCAATGGATACATTGTAGATTGAACCAATGGATCGAGAGGAGATTGAACCAAATGCAGAGGAGATTGAACCAAATGCAGGGGAGATTGAACCAATGGATCAAGAGGAGATTGAACCAAATTCAGAGGAGATTGAACCAAATGCAGGGGAGATTGAACCAATGGATCGAGAGGAGATTGAACCAAATGCAGAGAAGATTGAACCAGTCGATCAAGAGGAGATTGAACCAAATGCAGGGGAGATTACATCAGCTGCATGGGATATTGAAGCAGAGTTCAAATGTAAAGGAATTACACGAGAGGATATTGATCAATGGAGGCAAATATTTTTGAACCGTATGAACCAGAGGATCGAAACGTGATTGAACCAATTGTATGATAGACTGACGCACTTGATTCATTAGATGCAGAGAAAAAACAAAGGGAAAAAATGGAATAAGCTGATGGTGGACTTCGAGAATATTCCAGCTAGGATCACCAAGAGCAAGGTGGTGAACCCAGAAAAAAACACTAGGAGCAAGAAAAAAATGGATTTGAATTATTAATTTGAATTTGTATGATAAATTTGAACTAATATCAATGTTTGTATTGAGGCCCTTGTATTGAATTCAAACTAGTGTGATGTTCCCAAGTTTGTATGTTGGATAATCCCATAATTTATGTGTTATTGTAAGTTTCTATGGTCATGCACCTAGTTGCTTAGCACTGCTCAGTTTTGCCCTCGACATGTGGTCAACACATGGGGTTTAGCTAGTTCATGGCTTAAACGTTGACCAATTGATCCAAAATTTGGCACACTAATGTATCTTGGATTGATTTACCATATGAAATTGGAAATTTTGGATTAACTTCTAATCAGCCATATTTTTCTTTTTTTAAGTGATTAAATTTTTAAAAAAATGGTTTTAGGGTTAGTTTAATTCAGAAAAAGTCAAAACATATTGCAACCTTCAAATGGAGTTTTGTTATGTTGCTTACAACCTAGCATGCATAATAAAGAAAAAGGAAATAAAGAGAAATGGACTTATCCCCTAAACCACTTCTTAAACCCTTCTTGGAATGAGCTACTAGCTATGAAGATGCATGGATTTCTACTCGACCGACCTCCAAAATAACCTATCCCAAAACATACTTTATCTAAATGAGGCCAAATTTGGAACATTTGTGTATCTTTGAGTTGCAAACAATATAATATCGGCCCAGATGAATTATTTTGTTCAAATAACACATTTTCTATTTTTTATGCCAAAAGCTTGAATTTCCCTTACTAATTTTTTATCTGAGTGCCCTTGTTTTCCTTATCTCTACTCAGTTTTCCCCTCCCTCTAAATTTTTTCTCACTTTTCCCCTCTCGCTAAAGTTTTCCTCACCTTTTCCCTCTCTCCAGACTCAAACCCTCACAACAGCTCAACTTGCGCTCAGTTTGGCTGTTGCGCTCTGATTGGTCGAGATGTATGTCACATAGATCTTGGCCAACCACCATTGGATACATCATGATCCGATGGGCTGGAGGTCTCTCTCTCTCTCTCTCTCTCTCTCGATGGGCGCACCTACCTTGTACGGAGAGGAGAGCCTGACAGGCTGGATGTCTCTCCCTCACTTTCCCTACTCACACGTATACCAGCCGCATATTCCTCCCCTCTATCGACGTACGGTGGCGCGGCAGTCCGGACGGCGTACGTCGATGCGGTTCAAAGCGTCGCGGTCCAAACAGCGTGCGGTGGCGCAGACCTAAGCCTTGTGGTCCGAACGATGTGCGATAGCGTGGACCTAAGCATGGGGGTCAGAACGCCGTGTGGCGGCGCAGATCTAAGCCTAGCGGTCAGAATGGCGTGCGGCGGCGCGAACCTAAGCGTGGGGGTCGGAACGGCTTGCAGCAGCGCGGATCCAAGCGTGACGACTGGAATGGCATGCGACGGTGAGGATCTAAGCGTCTAAAATTTATGTCTCTGTCTATCTCACTCCTGTTCACCGCCTCAGATCCGTTGCTGATGAAAGACACCGAGGTGGTGGCGGTGCCGACAGTGGTCATCGATGCGACGACGATTGAAGTCATCATCCGCAACATCACTGGGACGACGCAGATCAAGCCCTCATGAACCGATGCTGTGGGAGGTAGGCCGCGGACGCGGCTGGCACGTCGAGGTTCACTTCGACGGTGAAGGCTGAATGTACCTCGTGTCCGGAAGGATGTGAGCAATTTTCCCATACTTCTTAGAGTACATATGCGGTGGGGAGGGAAGCTAGCTCACCGTCCATTTTATATTGGGACAAATTTGAGCCCAATTTAAACCAAAATTCTGCGACTTAAAATACATGTATGATTTGAATTAATTTGATACTCCCTCCGACCCATATTAGTTGACTTAGATTCATCTAGATATAAACGTATCTAGTCAAGTTTAGTGCTAATATGGGTCGGAGGGAGTATGTACTTAAGTCGTGAGACCGGTGGATATGCTCTAAAGCTGATTTATAAGTAGCAGTACTTGCTTTGAAAATCTCCGGTGGGCTTGTATAAATTTGATCGAAATATATATCATTTGAATCAAAATTGATACTCCCTCCGATTCATACTACTTGTCTTTGAAATGGATGTATCTAGCACTAAAACATGTCTAGATACATCCATTTCAGTGACAAGTAGTAATATGGATTGGAGGGATATGCTCTAAAGCTGATTCATAAGTAGTAGCCCTTTGACCAAAATTAGTTGATTTAGATTTGTCTAGATTCAATTATACCTAGACATGAATTAGTATTAGATTCATCTGTATCTTGACGAATTTGAGTCAACTAATTTGGATCGGAGGGAGTAGTACTTTCTTTGACAGATCACCTCTCTGGAGAAGAAGAATACGGCGTCAAGAAGAACGGGGAATAGATGCCGCCGTCAATGCTGCAAGTCTACATGGCAGCCATGATGGCAGCGACACAACATTCATAACTGATAGGTCCCCCAACTTGACCCTCTAGGCATTTGGTACACCAACTATGGGCATCTAGATCCAATGGAAAGCAACTTGGACCCCACATTGCATTCTCTTGACAACTTTGGGACTGCAAAATGACTAAATTAGCAGGAACTCACAATCATCCATTGAATAACAATTCTACTCTCTAAATTAGCTATCAATCAACTAATTATTACACGTGCCACCTTCACCACAACCTCATACTATAACTGTTAGGACGGGGATGACAAATACTAAAACTACCACATGAATCTACTATTCTCCTCCCCTTCACTTGAAGTCCATGTTTTAGATTTTCTACCACTTGATCAGATACGGTAAGATTAGCCTTAAGTGTCAACTTATCTTTGCGAATAAGCTTTAAGTTCTTTTTTTCTTTCTCAACAGTACACTTCAGCTCTAATATCAACAGGTTTTTACGGGTCAATTCATCACCTAAATTGACATCCATCTTCTCGAAATCCATCCTCTGGCTAGACCACTAGGTTGATCTATCTTGGTATGCAATATACCATGGATCATCAACCTGCATAGCACACTGTAACAATCCCAAAACAAACCCAATTAAAATCAGTCCAACAGGCCATGGCGGCACTTCAAATTTAAAGGTAGTACAAAGAGAAGAGGATACCTACACTTCTGACATGGCAGGAGAAGGAGAATGTGGCCACGACATGATCGAATCCCCACACACTCCGGTGTACCCGCTACGACCAGACATTGAAGAATAATTTACCCATGCAATATCGAGAAAATTACGGGAACCAAATCGATTAGGATGAGCGGAGCAGGAGCAAAGGTCTTACCAAACAGTACTAGCAATTTTGCGACCGTTCATCGAGCTATGGCGGCGGAATAAAATCCCGGTCGTCATGGGCGGCGGAGCTGCCTGGGGTCGGTACTGCCTCAATATACAATGCGTGTAGACGAAACAGGTGCTAGAGCCGTGGTTGAGGTGCAGCGCGGCAGTCCGTCCGACGGTGGGATAGGAGCTGCTCGGGGCTAGGCGATGGGAGCGGATGAGAGAGATCCGACCTCACGTGTGTCATATACGACCCCACCTGTCAATGTTTAGGGGAGTAGCTACTCCGGGACTTTTGCATATTTGCCAAATTTGCATATCTGCCAAACTTTTTCTTTAAAATTTACATATTTACCACATGACCACCACATGCCAGTGACACACAAAATGGTAAATATGCAAATTCCTCCTCCAGCCCACATCACGGCCCATCGGTCATTGGTTTCGACGTCCCGACATGACGGCCACATCGTTCACTTGATTCAATGGCCCCACAGAACGATCACATTTGTTATTGGTTGCACCGGCCACTCAATCAGGAAAAAAACAACTTACAAGTCAGCGAGAGATGGATGATGGGTCTGACGTGTATCCTGGCCCCACCCGTCAGCACGTAACGGCCATGGCAGGACCCGCCCCAAAGCGGTCCCACCGGTCGGCATGTAATGGTCGAGATCATGTAACGTAATATTCAACGCACAATCCTTTCAACGCGATCTCACTAGTGAGCATGTAATGGTTAAGTCTTTGACCTGACGACGTTCCTCCGTTCGAGCGTCTGCGAGGATTTCACAATATAGCGAGGGGAAAGTGAGGAAATTTAAGAGTATAACTAACGAACCAAAAACACGAAAATAGAAATCTCTAATAAAAACGAGGCAGTCGTTTTTTTTTTTTTTTTAACGAGGCAGTCGTTGTAAATAAAAGATGTGAGATCCAAGGAGCATGAACCCCAACTATTATTCCCCGTGTAAAATAGTTTAGGTCCAATGAATTTCAACATACCGCTAAGCCTTCTCCGTAAAGAAGAAAAAGGTCGGATGATCTCTCAAAATACGCTATTTTTTAAAATAATATATTTTAAAATCAATTTTATAAATAATACATAAAATTGGTAATTTCAGAAACTAGCGCGGCCTCAGATACCTATGCCCCGATGAGTGACTTTTGGGGTTTGAGCCTCCAACCAGTACAATCGAGATTTGAGCCGACAAGTTGATATGCACAACAATGGAAAGTACAACTTATTGCTCAAGCGTCAAGTGACCAGTCGGTGCCAGACGAGTCCAATCGCGGCTCGTACACCGAAAGGTTCTTGTCGGACACGGATCTCCGACGCCACGCTAGTTTCCAAAATTACCAATTTATTTATAAAATTGATTTTAAAAATGTATTATTTTTTAAAAAATAGCCTCTAAACACACCACCAGAAGTGGAACTGTGGAAGGCAGGTAAACGCATGAGTCGCTCACGCATACGAATCTGACCGTCGTCCTCGTCCATCTCGGTTTGAGAACGAACCGCACCGGACCAGGATATGGTCCCAAGTTTTCACCGGGCTCGAGCCGCTACCCGATCTGCCTTCCTCTCCGGTCCGGCGCGATGTTCCTGCGGCGCCTGAGCACGTCTGCCTCCGCCGCCCTCCGACGGCGCCGCCGAGGCGCCAAGGACGACGGTCTCCTACCCGCCCTGCGCGCGGAGATCGCCCACGAGCTCTCCTCGTCCCCCTCCTCTTCTCCCCCTTCCCTCCATTCCAAGGTACCCCCCTTTCCTTCACTTCCCCCACTGAGGCACTGACCCCCAGCCCCATTCCAGTGCCACTCACGCCTCCCTCCCCATTCGCAGGAGATCAACGACTTCGCCGCTGTGTCGGACGCGCCACGCGCGCAGGACGTGCTCCTGCGCCGCCGTGGAGATGCCGAGGAGGTCCTCGTGTCCGCGCTGCTCGCGCCGCTGCGGTTCGAAGGCGAGGAGCCGCTGCCCAGGGACGCGCTCATGAAGGTGTTCGTCAGTAAGCCAGGGTTGGAGCCGCTGCTGCGCTTCGACTGCCGCGCGGTTGCCGGCGACGGCGACGCTGCTGCTGGCTACGATATAACTGCCTTTTCGTATCACGAGTTCCCTGGCGACGGTGGAGACCGCAAGTATGAAGGGCCGGACTTCAGGTAATGTTCCTGACATTGCTTGGTTTTTATATCCTTGGATTTTTGTTATATAATATACAATGCGTGAACTGAAATGATATAGTGGGGTTTACTGCAAAGAGTAGATGATTGGTTGCAAAAAAACACCAGCGTTGCAGGGATAGTCATTTGGTTAGAACATAGGAAAATTGTTCCAATCCTGTGCTACCGAGTGTAGAAAATAGATAGTAGTGGATTTTAAAATGTCTATGGAATTGGTGAATGGAAAATAAGTCCATTGGAATTTGGCAGGACCATTTCTTTGACCCAAAGAGCATCTATATGCAAAAAAAGCCTAAGGTTTGGTATCCTCCAAAATATCCTACATTCCAAGGAAACCCTGTGCCTGTGTTCATTAAAAAATCGTAATGGCATTTTTAGGATGTTTTTATTGGCATTCTTACGGAAGAATTTCTCATAAATGACCAGAGGAAAGCATGGGCCTGTGTTCAGTGAAATTTCACAGTAGCTAGTGTTGATGAATATAATTTCTTGTCGCAACACCTCTACTATTGATAACTTTAAGTCTGAAACTGTTGGTGTAGTTTGTGGAGAACACTAGTCTTAGTCTTAGACCTAAAAATATTTACGAGGAAGCACTATTATTACTTCCATTTACTTATATTCCTTTGTGCTACCTTTAATCATAGTATAAAGGAGATTTATCAGGGATGGGTTGACCTAGCACTTAGTTGTCTGCATGCATCACTATTTTCAGTTGAATAGTTATTTTCCGCTGTAATAATCCGATAGCAATTCAGGTATTTGGATCTTAGATCCCTGCAGAGGTAGTTGATTCTTCTTTGCCAAGAATTATTAGGAAAATATGCCGTACGAGATCATCCTTTTGTGCCTCATTTGTGCAATTGCTTTGATTTGGGCGCCATATTACTTCAGTCAAAGATCATTCAGTTATCCAATTTCTTAAATTGCTTCCTGCGGTGTGATATTGAATTAAAGCATTAGATTATATCTTTAGTTTACTGAAAATTGGAACTATTTTTCGCGAAAACGCAACAGACTGTTGCGTTTCATTTCATTGGATAGGTAGAAAAGGTTTTGTTACAGCCACCTCGATAGAGGGGAAGGCGGGGGGGTAAATACAAGACTCAGTGAACATCACAAGTCGTCGGGAGCAGTACGCGCAGCCCTTTTGCGTCGGCCCTAACCCAAAGCTCGGCCTCCTCTCTAATGCTAGCGGATAAGAGCTGCCGCGAAGGTTGGACGTGGTCGAAGACACAGCTGTTCCAATGCTTCCAGATCATCCAGGGCGTGAGCGTGAGGAGGGTGATCGTTGCGAACCCCTTGCGCATGGGCTTGGGCAGCGACTGGTGCACCGCGAGCCACCAATCGAACAGGGAGTGCTCGTCGCACGGTGGCGCGCAGGGCAGTCTAAGCCACGAAAGTGTGTCGTGCCAGACCTGCCGCGAGAAGGGGCACCCATGAACAGATGGTGCAAGGACTCGGGCAGCTGGTTGCAAAGCAGGCATCTGGGGTGGTGCTGCAGCCCGCGGCGCTCAAGTCTGTCAGCCGTCCAGCAGCGGTTCTGCGCTGCGAGCCAGTGGAAAAATCGGACGTGCGGTGGGGCCCAGGTCTTCCAGATCAGCCTCCAGCACTAGGATAGGAGGGCTTTGTGGAACATGGCCTCGTAGTAGGATTTGGCGGTGTAAGTGCCGTCCGCTGTCCACCTCCAGATTAGGCGATCGGGCTCCTGGGTGAGCACCGTGCTGCCAACCCGCTGCCAAAGGCATAGGTATTGGCCTATCTCGTGGATGCCGACCATGCCGTGGATGTCTCTGGCCCAGGCGTTGGCGTTGAGCCCCTCGGCGACAGTCCTGGTTTTGCGGCGCCTCTTGGGAATGCAAGCATAAAGCTGAGGCGCGATCTCGCTGATGGCACGTCCATCAATCCAGCGGTCCTCCCAGAAGCGGGCAGTCTGCCCGTTGCCCACAAGCATGGTGGTGGACGCGAAGAATATGGCGCGCTCGGTGGAGGAAGGCTGGAGCTTTAGTCCTGCCCACGCACGGTCATCGTCGGTGGGGGAGTACCATAGCCATCTGAGCCTGAGCGAGATGCCCGTCTTCTCTAGGTCGCGGACACCAAGCCCGCCCATCGAGAGCGGCCGGCATACGCGGCTCCAGTTGACGTGGCAGCTCCCGCCGTTGGCCTCCTTGCGCCCTACCCAAAGGAAGCCTCGCTCGATCTTCTGGAGCTGCTTGATGATGGAGTTGGGCGGGTCGAGCACCAGGAGTTGGTGGAGGGGAATAGCGCTGAGTACGGCCTTCAGGTAGGTGAGGCGTCCGGCTTTGTTCATGAGCTTCGCCTTCCAAGTGGGCAGGCTCGCCGCGACCTTCTCCACGAGCGGCTGCAGCTGCGCGGCGGAGGGGCGACGGATGGTCAGGGGGATGCCCAGGTACGTCAGGGGTAGCTCCACCACGGGACAGCCAAGGCACGCGACGGCCGGCAGCGCCCTGTCGGGGTCGCAGTTGAGCAGGGAGGCGGAGCTCTTGGCGAAGTTGACCCACAGGCCAGACGCCTCTCCGAACAGTTGCAGGATCTCCTTGATGGCGGCGGTCTCAGCTTCCATGGGGCGGCAGAAGAGGATGACATCGTCGGCGTAGAGGGAGCATGTGGGTATCTGGCGACTAGGGTGAAGGGGCTGCAGGATGCCTTTATCAACCGCGTACTGAATGAGGCGGCTGAGCGCATCCACCGCAAGCACAAACAGCTGCGGCGAGAGGGGGTCTCCCTGCCGCAGCCGGTGTCGGTGCCAGGTCAGTGGCCCCGGGTCGCCGTTGATGAGCACCCTGGTGCTGGCCGTAGATAGCAGTATCGTCAGCCAGTCGATGAACCCGTTGCTAAACCCGTAGCGCC
Organism: Avena sativa; assembly: GCA_916181665.1. Classification (NCBI taxonomy): domain Eukaryota; kingdom Viridiplantae; phylum Streptophyta; class Magnoliopsida; order Poales; family Poaceae; genus Avena; species Avena sativa. Next base: position 332,557,863 of record OV702283.1, read on the forward strand.
GGTGCACCTCGAAGAGGAAGGCCCACGAGAGAGTGTCGAATGCGCGCGCGAGGTCGAGTTTGAGGAGGATGCGTGGCGCACGCAACTGGTGGAGTGATCTGGCGGATTGCTTGACTAGGACAAAGTTGTCGTGGAGGCTCCTTTCGGGGATGAAGGCGTTCTGGTTTTTGCTAACCAGGCGGTCTAGCTTGGTGGCGAGGCGCAGCGAGAGCAGCTTGGCAAAAGCCTTGGCGATCAGGTGGATCAGGCTTATGGGCCGGTAATCCTGAAGGGCCTCGGCGTCGGCACGCTTAGGCAGAAGCGTGAGAAGCGCCTGGTTGAGGCGGTGGAAACCTCGACCTCTCAACTCAAACAGCTGATGGAAAGTGTCTATCACATCCTGCTTGACCGTCCTCCAGCACGCCCGGAGGAACTCCACCGTGAACTCATCGGGGCCCGGCGCTTTGTGGGCCGGCATGCACTTGATAGTGCCCCAGATCTCTTCCTCGGAGAATGGTGCATCCAGATCTTGCAGGTCCACCCAGGCGCGATCAGGTGATCGAGGTTGAGTGTGTGCGCCCGGGTGGCGGCGGTACCCATCAGCCCGTCGTAGTGTAGGAACGTGGCCTCGGCCATGCCGGGCTGGTCGGAGATGGTAACATCGCCGACACGGAGGGCGTGGATCCGGTTCTTCTGCTGTCGATACGCGCATTGCCGGTGGAAGAAGGCAGTGTTGGCGTCGCCATCTTTAAGCCAGGCGATCCTGGCACGCTGTCTCGCGATGGTTCTCTCGAGGGAGGCCAGCCCGAGGTGAGTGACCTTGAGTTGCCTATGGAGCCAGGCCTCATGGGGCGTGAGCTTGTCTCCTGCGCCACGTCGAAGCGGAGGATGACCTCACGGGCAATGGCGAGTTTCAGCTTGATGCTGCCCACGGTCTTGGCGCTCCAGCTGGTGAGAGCCCGTGCCGTGGCCAGCAAGCGGAGCGTGAGGCGTCGAAACGGGTCGTCGTCGTACACAGACTGCCAGGCCGTGGCGACCGTCTCATGAAACCCGTCCGTGCGCAGCCAGAACTCAAAAAAATAAAAAAATAAAATTGGAACTATGGTTATTTCAAAAGTTCAACATGCATGTAGTGTAGCACCTGACTTCCCCAAGTCAGGTCTACTACCTGGCATATAACTTGTGCCACCAATTGAAATCGTTAACTCTGTCCATTGTGAAGTTAGAGGCATGAGATACATAGAGTGCATTCTCGATTGATGATACATGAAGGGACAAAAGGTACACTGATATAGCGAGACTTTGCTCTATGAATTAGGAGGAAGTAATCTAATAGGATGTAGGAAGTCAGATTCATCAATGTGTACTTTGAACCATATGTTTGATAACTCGTCTCAACTTAGTCATTTGGGCTAAATTGTCTTGACTGGATAGCCTACAGTACCTCTTGGGCTTTAACTCAGCTGATGCGTGTTAAGCTAGGACCTGACTGTGCTTAAGATGGCTAATGCCTGATAACCTCTTATTTGTTCTCAAAGAGTGAAATAGAGAACATGCATATGCCATTGAGTTTACATATGTTGGTGACTTGTCATTAATGATCCTATGGTTTCTTCTTAGGGCAGGTGTGAAACAATTTTTCTTGATGCAGCATCTTATATGTAGTTTGAAGCTAGTTTTTTTTTTCCTTTTGAAACTCATTATGAAATTCTGCTTCGCGGATGTCAACTATACAAGTTATGTATTATGACCATGTTCCACCAAAGACAAACGCGTCACAATTCGTTTACAAAAACATCACGAGGCAATTGATTCCTTTGATCCAGATCAGCGGCAAGCCCAAGAAGCATGAGCTGTTCCTTTCAGATCGCCACCAATTGACACTGTTTTCTGTTTCATCGTGCAGAGATTTGGATCCTAAGCTACAGACTGCACTGAAAGAATACCTATTGGCAAGAGGCGTCAACTCCCAACTGGCAAGCTCACTTCGCGAACACCTGCTTCAGAAGGAACGTGTGCAGTACGCGGGCTGGCTCAAAACTATGGAAACGATGTTGACGAAAGATCATTGATCTAGGTGTCCTAAAAACAGACGAACAAGAGCAGGATCATTTTGACCTACCTAATCCTCCTATGTTCAGCTTCGCTTGTCGGTTGCTAGCCTGTTTCTGATGAGTCGAATGCTTCATGATTTTTTGCTGTGCCGTTAAGTTTCCATTCTCTCATCGGAAACCTTGCCCCCTGATGTTCTGTGCAAGTGGGACCACCATGCATCTTTCTTGGTGATGCTGGACTTGTATCGTGAACTGTAGCGGTGATGCTGGATTTGGATCATGAACTGTAGCGGTGATGCTGGATTTGGTTCATGAGCTGATGCGGTGAACTCCGTTTGTCATGGTATGGCGCTTGCGCTCCTTTTCCGGATCGTAAGTTGGTGAGAAGTGATAACAATATCACCACAGGACATTTAAAAGATTCTTATAGTCCCCGACCGTCCAAATAACTCTTTTTTTGTGAATCAGAGCTTATATTAATCAATCAGTAGCATTACAATCTTTTAGAAGGACAGAAGTCAGGAAAGCCGGTGTGTAATTCACCTAGAGACACCGCTTCCTATCAGCGCTAGCTCTATGTGCACAACAATGAGCTGCCTCATTGGCACCTCTATTGACATAGTTCAACTCAAAGCTAGTAAAAAACCCACTAAGCTCTCTAATCTCCTGACAAATAGAAGCAATGATAGATCTTCCTAAGCCAGGTTCTTTCCAGATCTTAACAACATCCAGGGCATCCGTCTCGACGATGACTCTTTGGAGCCCCATATCGATAGCCATCTTGACACCATCTCTGGCAGCTTCCGCCTCCATTATAAGTGCGCTCGCAGCATCCACATACCACAACGCCTGCGCCTTCACCAGGGAGCCCTCATGATCCCGGATCACCACGCCTGTCGTACCACCACTGCCTCCTGGAATAAAGCCCGCATCAACATTGACCTTAACATCACCTTGATCTGGTGGTTTCCAATTAAATGGGGATGGAGAGACTATCGCCTTCTTCACCGAAGATTGTTGCAGGTCAATAGTCGTTTCCATAGCCCAGTTCATAGATTGCTGAACTGATCGTCCTCCCTCTCTATGCCAGAGCGCGTTCCTCTCAGACCACACAACATAAGCCCCACATAAAATCATGGCCCTGCCCTTTTTATTCACTGGCTTCTCCTTTATCAAATCCACGGTCCAAGAGATGGGATGCAAATTAGGGAGCTTGACATTTGCTGCCTTCTTCAGCTCCTGCCAGAACAACTTTTCCCATAAGCATTTGAAGAGGGCATGATACGTTGTTTCCTCCTCCACGCCACAGGTTTTGCAATGTCCAATCTGCTCCATATGCCTCAGTTTAAGGTTCTGTCGACATGGCATAAAATTATTAATAACCCTCCACCAGAATGCCCTGACTTTAGGCGGAACATCTGTCTTCCACAACCTTTTCCAGTAGGTTGTCATAGCCGTTCCAGAAGAGGAAGGGCTATCGTTCTAGTTTCGATCATTCACAAGAACACGATAAGCCGATCGAACAGAAAAGTTCCCACTCTTCTCATGGTCCATGCCCACATGTCCTCCAAGAATCTCCCAATAGGAATAGAGCATATCGCCACCTCATCAACTGGAACGAAGTTCTCATGGATCTTGTCCTGATTCCAACACATGAGATCCACATTGATCAGCTCATTCACCCTATTTACCTCCACACCAGGCTTCCTTACCAATGGGAGCCCTGTCATATTGGTAGGTATCCATGGGTCTTCCCACACCTTGATCGAAGTTCCATCCCCAACACGCTTAATTAGACCCTTCCTCAACGCCTCTCTTCCATACAATATAGGATTCCATGTATATGAGGCATTTCTTTTCTTCCTAGACTCCATGAAATCTGAATTGTGATAATGCTTCCCCTTGAGGACTTTGGCACATAGAGAATCTGGTTTCGTAATCAACCTCCAACCTTGCTTTGCCAACATGGCTTTATTAAAAAGCTGGAAGTCCCGAAAACCCATTCCTCCTTTCTCTTTAGGAATAGCAATGTCTCTCCACTTCCTCCAATGTATTCTTCTCTTATTCTCATTACCTCCCCACCAAAACCTTGCCACCATACTTGTGAGTCTCTTGCACATCTTCTTTGACAGCCTAAAGCAACTCATCGAGTAGATTGGTATAGCTTGGCACACCGCTTTAATCAACACTTCACGACCTGGTGAGCTCAATTTTTTTGGCAGGTATCCATTCACTAGTTTCCTGACCCTTGTGAAAATATGCTCAAATTGGTCATCAGTGGACCTACCCAAAGACGTAGGGAGTCCAAGATATTTCTCCACTAGGGCCTCCTTTCCTATTCCAGCTTCAGTATGTACCTCCTGCTTCATCTCTTCGGTACAATTTTGGCTAAAGAATACTGCCGATTTGGACCGATTCACCATTTGTCCCGACCCCCGACGATAACTATCCAGTAGGGAATTGAGCCTTCTCGCCCTACCTCTGTTGCCATTGTAAAGACCAAGCAATCATCCGCGAAGAGCAGATGAGAGACCCATGGTGCATGAATTCCCACCCTAATACCTCTCGATAAATAATTCGGTCCACTATTTTTCAGCATGCTGCTAAAACCCTCCCCACATAGCAGAAACAAATACGGCGATAAAGGATCGCCCTGTCTAATGCCTCTCGTCGGTTTAATTTTTTTTTTTGAGAATTTTCCATTGACACGGACTGAAAATGACACCGACTCAACACACTTCATGATCACTTGTATCCACTGATTCGAAAAACCAAGCTTAGTCATAATCGTCCATAGATATATTCATTCAACGCGATTATAACCTTTGGCCATGTCTAGCTTAATCGCACAAGCTCCACTCTTCCCTTTCTTCATTTTAAGATAATGAATACTTTCATAGGCGGTCAGCACAAGTTATCAGTGATGAGCCTACCTGGGACAAAGGCGCTCTGCTCCTCAGAAATAATTTCGTCCAAAACCGGCCGTAGCCGGACTGCCAACACCTTTGAAGCTATTTTGTACAAAACATTGCATAACGCAATTGGCATGTACTGTGTCAAATCTTGAGGTTGCCTAATCTTTGGTATGAGTACTAGAATTGTACTATTAACCAATTCGGGCATGTCACCCCCTTCAATAAATTGTCTGATTGCCGAACATACTTGTGACTTTAGCATCCCCGGTGGCGAATATAAAAACCAGCGGTGAAACCATCGGGACACGGAGATTTATTAGGGTGCATCATGAAGAGGGCATTTTCAATCTCCTGATCAGGGACAGCTGCACACAAATTTTGGATCATCTCAATTATAACCTTCTGCTGCACAAACCGCGTAACCAACTCAGGATCGGTCTCCTCTTGAGCAGTAAACAACTCAGTATAGAAATTGATGGCCAACTCCTCAATACCAGCTTGCAAGGATACCGAGATTTCTCCCTCATCTTTTAAGGAAATGATCTTGTTAATCATCGCACGTTCACGCGCTATTGAGTGAAAATACGCAGTATTCCGGTCACCCTCCTTAATCCATTGGACACGTGAACGTTGCTTCATCATTATTCCTCTCTCGAAAGCAGCTCAGATAGTTTCTTCATCGTGTCACACTCCTCCTTCGTTGGCCCCGATCGAAGGGAGCTCGCCCTTAATCTATCTAACTTTTCACGCAAGCAGCAAACTTGCTTGCGAACAGAACCAAATTCATCCCTACTCCATCTTTTCAAGCCCGTCTGTAGTCGGTCCAAGGCCGCATGTACATCCACCAGCCCAGCACCAGATGGTTGCCAGTTCGAGGTAATTACTTCCTCGTATCGATCATGCCTAGACCACATGTTCTCATATCTGAACGGTCTTGTTCCACCGCCTCCCTGCAACCAATCCGATCTATTGATCGCTACCAGCAGAGCACAATGGTCTGACTCTATTGTTTGGAAGTGTTGTATCTTCGTGTTATCAAAGGCCTCGAGGAATTTATCATCCCCCAAACCATGGTCCAATCTCACCCTAATATTGTGATCCCCCTGTTGTCGGTTATCCCATGTGTACGGGAGACCCGAATATCGCAGATCAGAGAAGCGACATTCCTCCACTGCATCTCGGAAGCCCTCCATCTTCCACTCCTGCCGCTCATTACCTCCAAATTGTTCTGTCGCCCATAGGACCTCATTGAAGTCACCCACACACAACCATGGGTTATCAAACTCTCTCCTCAAAAACCCTAGTAACTCCCAGCTCCTTCTTCTTCTCGATCTCACCGGCTCGCCATAAAAACCAGTGAATCTCCATTCAACTGTTTGATCATTGATAACCATCGCGTCAATATGTGATTTACTATAAGATTTCACTGAAACTTTAGAGTCATTGTTCCAGTAAAGTGCTAAACCACCACCAGCTCCTTCACTTTTTACACTAAAGGCACAATCATAGCCGAAATGCCATTTAAGATTCTTTGCCTTCTTCTCTGATAACTTGGTTTCTGACAGAAGAACCAAGGATGGCCGATGCAGCTGAATAAGGTTGCTTACATCCTGAACTGCCTCAGATTGCCCTAAACCCCTACAGCTTAAACTTAGTATCTTCATCAGGGAAAAACCACTTCACCAATCGTCTCAATCACGTCTTGCCTGAATCTGGACGAGCAGTGCTACACGTGAATTGATACCCACATGCAGAGAGAACCAATCTACTCCACAACAATTCAAAGCTTTAGAACGGATTGAAACCTTCACTTCTACACTTCTTGAACAAAACCAGGTAGAGAACCACTTCCCGGCGCTCACGCGACCAGGCGCAACAACAAGCTGCTCCCAATGGCACCTAGTGCAGTATGTAGGAGGACAAAAGGACAGCATCCTCACCAGAAGGAGACACTGGATTGACGACGTCTTCCGCTGCGACGGAGAGACGAACAACAGCCGGCGCCAACGCCGTCGCCGGGATGGCGAGCGGCGGCGGCCCAGCAAAACCTAGATCGCCTTAGCGATCGCCTGATACCGTGCGTACCGGTTCAGTCCAGACTGTTTCCCCCATGTCGATTAAATATTACCGTCCAAATAACTCGTTTTGATCTTTTTTTTGCGCGTTTCATAGGTTTGGTAGGTTGCGCGACGTTTGAGCCAGTATCTCTGATTGGATGTCTGCGTGCACGTATCTCTGATTGGATGTCTGCGTGAACACGATGATTAAAGCACCATTGAGCCAGATCCGATAGGAATTATCGATTCGGCTGTTTTGAGCCAGTCACCCTTGTTGCGGCTAAAAAGGAGCATGGCGTTTCCTTATATGCGCCCATCTGAGATGGCGAGAGGGCATGCGAGCTTGGCGCTGCAATGAAAAATCGCGGTGGGCGATGATCAATTTCTTTCGCCGTAATTTTACTAACCGCCCACCCAAAATTGCTCCCTATTTAGCCGTTGATGGTCGCCACCAAAATCAAATCCTCCATTTTCCCATTTTAAGCTCCTCTCCTCTCATTTCCATGGCCATGGCAGGAGCTTGGACCTTGAGTGTGGCGACAGAGGTCGTCGACGGCCTGCTAGAATCCCCATGCTCCTGACCTTTCTGCTAGATGTTGTTCCGCTTGCTGTAAGAATCTCAAACACTCGATCTAACTTAGATCTGTAAGAATGTGCTAGATGTTGGTGGATGTATGGATCTGGAACCATTGATGTTCGTCATGCTCGATCGTAGGTCATTTCGCCACCTCCGCCGAGCATGTTGATAGTGGTCTTGCCAGCTTCCCCTCGAGCACGGTGATGGTTGTCCTGCCGGCTTAGCCACTTTCCCATCCTCTGTGTTGAAGCCTACTCCTTGTAAAGAAAACATCCACCCCTTTATGTTGTAGCCGGACTGTCTGTTCGTTGGTCATTTGCGAGAACTATTGTATCATGATTTTTTTTTTGCTAGCGGGTTAGGATTTAAGAAAGATGCTTACCATTGTTCTTGTTTCTACCATGCTTAAATGAACATGCCAAGCTCCCCGACTTGTCCGCTCATTCTCTACGGAACATTGGCATGGTTGGATGCAGCCTACCAAAATAACAGTTATGTGTGCCCCTAAACCTTCATTATTTTGGAAACATGTTTTATTAGAGTTCTTTCTGAATTGATGGTTGAGCACATGAACAGTGTGGTGATAAATTGTGCGTTCAAGTTTAAAGAGAGGCAACTACAGAATATTGCTAATGATATTCTTGATTTCACTCAGATTATAGTGACCACTCTTCAGTTGCATAACATATGAGGAAGTTGAGAGTGAAGTGGAACATGATAGGCAAGCTTAGAGAGAAAGAGGGCGTCAGATGGTGTCCGGACACCACAGCATTTATGATCGATGATGAGGACATGTTGAAGCAGCTCGTGGTGCTAAGATGACATGACACTGTCTTATATTTTCACTTGTTTGTAGTGTACAAATTGATATGCACTAACACACTTTGTTCTCGATCTTAGGCATGTCGAAACTCCTTGAGTTGGTGCCCACACTCATAGTTAACTATGCTCAGATGAAGACGATCTCCATGCCCAAGTTCGTGGACCGTAGATAACTATGTGAACTGAAATTGTTTGTGAAGGCCATAGACTTCCTCGTGGACAACAAAGTTGAAGGTGTGGCCTATCCTAACGCGGTCTAGGTGAGAGGAGGGCCTGATTTAGGACCCGGATACGCATTTCGACTAGGCTTATGTGATTTGTGCTCGTGATATGTTTTCGCGTCTGTGTATATTTTACGAGGTGGTCTCATATTTATTCGTTACATAGGAGACACCTTATATTTTGTTGAAAACCGATTCCTGCTTTGTAATATTGCGGTGCCCCATATATTATCCTTTTGATGATGAACTTGTGATGTATCACGAGTTTTTTTTTGTATTTAGCTAGTGTATATCGCTTGTTTGGTTATATGTTATTGAAGTGATTACATAGTAGTGCGGAAGCTTAGCATAAGTTGAAGGGAGGAGGGACCGCCCCTCCCAAGATTGGACACATGCATGTCGATTTTTTCTAAGAGTACTTAGATTTGAATATTTTGTGTTTTGCCCCCGCCCCCAGCCTGTCTTGGCAAGCTGCACCATTGTTAGATAGTACCATCCTCTTTTACTGAACTGATTATGCACCGAAAAGTGCATGATAACCTCATCATTTATTAAAATATGTTACCGTGGCAGCTATTTTGAAGACAACCAAACAAACAACTATTTGTTTCTGACTTGCTTCCTAGACTGCAAAGGATACAACCAAATATCCACACATATCTCCCCAGGTGAAAAAAAAGTATTGTTAGAAAGTTCACCAAACGAAATGTTGAAGGTGTCCCAAATGTTTTTTTTTTACAGGAACATGCCCCAAGCCCCGAAAATTATCCTTACTACCAAATGTGTCCTCTATATCGTGTTGTCTTTAAGACTAGAAGGCAAAAATAGGAGTAAAAACAAGAAAACAACAAAGTTGTGCGACGAAGTGAGCAATGCACATTAAAAAAAGAGGGGAAGTGAGCAATGCACGTAAGAGTATCTCCACTCGTTGGTGAACCCAAGTCCATTTTCCGATGCGTTTTAGCATTAGGTGGAGGAAAATTTTGGCCTAGGGTAGGCCGAGTTCCACCCAGGATTCCGACAGGCCACCCCAAGCCGACAATTTGGGAATTTTTTTGTAGGATTGTGAAAAAAAATTGCACAAATAATTTTAAAATTCATAGTTCAGCCATTGTTCGCTAAGTTGGCATAGTTTGACATACATAGTTCGGCCATTGTTCACCAGGTTCTGACATAATTTTACACAAATAATTAAATAAAGCAAGCAAATAGTTCAACAAAGCAAATTCACTACGTATTGCCTTTGAGACTCCACGGGTGATCCACCAAATCATTTTGCAGTTGTTGATACACTTGCGAGTCTTGGAATTCTTGACAAATAGGGACTGGACGAACGTGATGGCAAATATTTGCTTGTGCCAGAGCTGACCACCATAGTTTAAAAACCGGACCGGTTCATTGATTAAACCGGAAAAAACCAGAACCAGAGGCCTCATCGGCTTTTTAAGCGCACTAGACCGTCTAGCTAACGAACCAGGAAAAACCAGATAAAAAGCGGTTGAACCAGCGGTTTAATGGAAAACCAGTCGACGATTCAAACCCAAGATCTCCCAGCTCGCGCTAACAAATACTTCAATGGGCTAGCCAATTGGGTCGACCAGTGTTTATATATAAGTACTTCATGTATACTCTAAATATGTTTCTATTTTCTAACATATTTGTACTTTTTCATTCATTTATTTTTCTTAATAAACCAGCACCGAACCGGTTTAAACCAGCGGTCCAACCAGTGAACCGCGAACCTCACCGGTTCAATCGTCGGTCCATTTTTTAAACTATGCCGACCACCCTCATTTTCACTTCATCCGACGCCTTGAGACGAATCCCCCAGGATTTTAGACCCAATAAGTGGAGAAATTTCGTACATTGCACAACTAAAAAGTCCTCAGTGTTTCTCGGGACCCATGGCTAAGTGTGTCCAAAAAAGCAAAATCGGCCAAACCAACCAAAATCGGCAAATTAGACTCTAGTTCATTTTTCTTTATAAATAAAATTCAGACTTTAAAACCAGTACAAACTGGCCAAACTGGTTGCCCTGGAGGCAAAAGTCTGAAACAAACCTTGATCTCGTAGACCAAGTCTGAATCCAACTCCCATCTTCAAATCCCTGATTTTTGGACCCCGAGTTCTCCAATCCCTGTGTTCCTGGGCGTTTTCTGGCCTAATCTTTTGTAACACCCTCAGAATCGACCCTATGCAAGTTTTAGCGAAACCCGCCAAACCCGCATAGAAACGATTCAAAGGTGCCCACCAGGCACTTTCGTGCGGGTGGAAAACGAAGTAATAACATTACACAACAGTCCTCGATGGGACCCACAGCACAGATATATATACAACAGCGACTCAATGAGTCAAGAATACAGATATAGTATACAAAGATCCAAATCACCTTGAAAACGATAGAGCGTCCAGCTACGGACAAGATGCAAATGGGGCTAAGAGCCCTGAAGAATAACCAATGGCATCCATAACCCTGCCTAGGCCAAGCCGGAAGGGTAACCCTGCTAACGACGTCGATCTCAAAACCTGCTTAAACAAAAGGGGTGCCGACAAAGGGCAAAGGAAAAAGAGAGAGCGTCAGTACTGAGGCCAGTACACGGCGAGACTAGAATTCGGCGGTCCTCGCCTACATAGGTATGGTGGACTGAAGCGGCAGCATGCACTAGACAACCTATAGAGACTCGATACAACCGACGGTTATCAGAGAGGGATAAGAATGACCTATCCGGATCCAACCTGAAGCTAACACCAAACAATCCCATCCTGGTGTTTCCCCCTCGAGACCAAACGAGGAAGTCAACCGAGGAACTCACACAGTTGGCAGTTTTATTTATTCAGTTATCGTTGCAGCAATTACTAGTCAGGTATAGATAATCATCCTGATAAAGTAAGCAGTGGGCCGTTTTAGTTAACCATTCCATTGTAGTTGCGACACTTACTAGTCAAATACAATTAGCATGAGATAACCCAACACCCGGCAGTTGTTGGTACTTTTATTTAGCCATTCCGTTGTAGTTGCAATACTTACTAGTCAGGTACAATGGTCGCAAGCGACACCCAAACAAGCAGTTGTTGGCAGTTTTATTTAGCCATTCCATTATAGTGAAGCTGCTTACTAGTCATTATAAAGTCAAAATTTATGGCACTACTTTAGTTATAGTTGTCTATGATCGAGATACTGTGCTCCAAGTCGTCCATAACCGCGGACACGGCTTTCAGAAAGTTTTACCCGGCCGGGGTGCACCAATAGCAACACACACACGATCAACCTCGGAAAAACCAAATCAAAACCTAACGAGGCTTTCACGACAAAGCAATCACATGATTCAGAAATATTTCAGGGGGCCACCCCTTAAAGTAGACCCGCAACGAAGTCGGCCGGCTTCGAGACGGCCTCAAGGTTTGGGTGGACGGCTGTGAACGACTGGGAACCCAAAACTGAGCTTGTCGACACCGCGGAATCGTGTCCCGATCCTAAACAGTACAGTGTGCTCCTCGCACAATCGTAAATAAAGCAGTAAAGCATGGCATAAGTACAGGATAGTAATAAAACCCCAAACTAGTTTGTGGCCCCAAGAAATAAGACTGAATCAAGCTCTGGCTAAGGGGGCCCATAATTCCCCGTATGTGGATAGCGCGATAAATCAAGGAACAGGTATCAAGTACTCGGGGTCCTACGGGACACAAGTGGACGATTAACAACCAAATAACATCTATTGCCCACCTGTGCCTCTGCTTACCTACTTCAATTTTAGTTGTTAAACAGTAAGTAAAGTGAGCAATAAATAAAGCCATGTTTATCTCCAATATACAACATGCGGCAATACTCCAACAACTGTGGAACGTGGCGACACACAACAGCACTGAAGTAAGCGACTGCGACGCGCAAGTCCAACTATCTACCAAACAACAGGTAATAGGATGTGTCCAAGGTAATATATGGCTGCAAGGGATATCACGGGTACGAAAACTAGAGCATCGCAACACAGATAGCAATAGATCAACAGGAGGGAATAAATACTATAAAAGTAAGATAGGTAGAAAGGGGGAGATGCTCGCCTGAAAACATTGTCGAAGGTTCATCCGAAGATCGGGGCGAAGCTCACATCAACTCAACGGCCTTATCCGCGAAGAAGCAAAACACTAGCACAAACACCGGATGCCATATTTAATACTACGGCAAAGATCGGCATGCTTATGATATGATGCATGGCATGACAAAGATGCGATGCAATTAGGCAATATTAAGTGGAACCGGGGTCCCGACAATTAGTTAGATGGTTCAAGTTGTTTATCTACCCCGCAAATTAAATATTGAATTAACAAGATCAAACATGGCTTCGGTTCGCTACACCAATTTAAATGAGGCCAATACAAGACTAGATTTGCCCGCATATGGGCCCCATATTTAATTATGAGGTGAATCGGCATAAGGCCCCCAAACCAAACAAATATGCATGCGAGATGAATGATTTAATATGCAACAAGTTTCATATTTAGCATTTATAAAATAGGGCTCGGGATAAGGTTCACACATTAGGGTTCGACGATCTTGGTGTTCCGGGGTTCGGGGTTCGGTCTCAGGGTTCAGGGTTCGACGAGATCGTTCTCGGACAACGGAGGTAGGTCTTGGCGCATCCGTGGCCTTCGGGTCATGTCGACGGTCATGGCGTTCGGGATGAAGTACTTGTCGCATTGGGGTCTCGGTGTCGATCTTGTCCGATGGGGATCTTGGTTCAACGTCATCGCGGTCTTCGGGTCCCGGGGGGGTAGACCTTGGCGTCCGAGGGAAGTCCATGTCGTGTCCGTGACGGAGATCTTGAGGGTTCATGTAGGAGAACTCGAGGATCCGACGTTGTTGCCTTCGGTTTCCATGAGGGAGATCTTGAATCACCAGGTCCAAGAAGGCGATCTTGTTGTCCCGTGAAGTAGAAGTACATGTCTTCTCGGACTATGTCACATGTACGTCTTCGTGATCTTCGAGTCGGCAACAGTCGTGGGGCGGTTCTTGGGGGTTCAAGCGACGATGATAGAAGAACTTATTGGTGGGTAGGGGAACCTTGTCTGAACTTAGGCCTGGTACACCAGCATGCATACTCACGGCACCACTATGCCGTAGCAGAGGAAGCAGAGGCCGTGGCGGACGAGCTTGACGTGGCCAGCGATGGACGCGGAGCTCGAAGGGAGGACGCCGGGGAGGAGCTGGCGAGGGGGGCCGACGGAGGAGGCGGACGGTGGTGGCCGGAGGAAGAACGGGCGGCGGTGAGGATAGGCTCGGGCGGCGGAGGCACCGGCCGGAGGAAGAGGAGGCTGCGGAGGGGAGGGGCCCCGGGCGGCGACGAGGTGGAGGCGTCCTGGGCGGCGGACGGCGGCGCGCGGGGCCGCGGGCGTCGTCAGGGACACGCCGGCGTGGGGAGGAGGGCGGCGAGGCGGCGTGCCGCGGCCGGAGCAGGGCGGCTCGAGGAGGTGGCCGGCGAGCCCGACGGGGTGGAGGAGGGCGGCCGGAGGAGGCCGGCGCGGGCGTGCTGCAGAGGAGGCGGCGCGGCGGCTCGAGCATGGCCGGGCGCGGCCGCGAGCGGGGACGCGGGGCGGAGGAGGAAGGGGGAACCGGCGGAGGGGAGGAGCGGCGAGGAGGGCGTCCGCTGGCGGCCGGAGCTAGGAAGAGGGCGAGCAGCGGCGAGGTCGGGCTGGGCGAGCCGAGCGGAGGGAGAGAGAGAGGGAGGAGAGACGCGGGCGAGCGCTGGGTTGGGAGAGAGAGAGGGCGCGGCCGCGCCGCGTGGGAAGCGCGTGGGGCGCGGGGTGGGACCCAGGGGAGAGGTGGGGCGCGGGGTGGACCGGGAGCCACGCGGGGGCGCGCGCTCAGGTGCGGACGCGGGCGGGAAAACTGTCGGCGGGGTGGGGCCTCGGCTGAGGTGGCGGCTGGATTGGGGAGAGGGAGTGGGGAGGTGGAGGTTGGTGATTGGGTGGGGAGAGGGCCAGGCTGAGGTGGCGAGAGGGGATTGGAGGGGGTGAGGTGGAGGAGGGGTGGGTAGAATAGGACTGGTAGTTTTAGGATTTTGGGTGGACCGATTGTTTTTGTATGGAGGTGGTCGACTAGGTCGAATCGGCCCGTTCGACTGCCCCCACTAAAATAATTAAATAATTTATTTATTTCAAACAGATTTTTGCAAACCGATAGCAAACAAAACAAAATACTCCGGTGTCCCGGGTTTTGCGTTTGACAAAGACGGGGCGTTTAGAAAACAAAAACAGGTTTTTACGCAAATAGTTTTATGCGAACAAATGCAAGATGATGACGATGTCCAAATGCAATGTGGCATGATGACATGAGCATGCGGTCATGAAGATGCAATGCACAAAAACAACGCGATTTTCTAGTAGTGGTTTTGGCGGGATGCCACATCTTTTTTGTACGATGGGAGTAACTGGCGTGGCAGGGATTTGGGGAATAGCTGGGTGTTTTGACGGGGCTAGTCCAGCGAAGTAAATGGACCTAGTCGTTTCGGCCCATAACCACCCATGACGCCAAGATTAGTCAAAAAAAACGCCAAGCTCTTCGTCCCCGATGCCTACCAGTCCGGTATGAAGCCCTCTCGGTGGGGAACGCAATCAAAGAAGGTAGGAAGGGAAGGAGCAGACGTGGCCGACGGGGGTGAAGTGAGAAGTGGCAGCCGACGAGGACTCGTCCGGTGTACCCTTATCACGGGAGTCGGTGGTCGGAGGAGAGGCGGCCGGCGGGAGCTCGTCTGCTCCACCCTCATTAAGCGAAGGCGGCAGTCGGAGGAGAGGCGACCGCTGGGGCCTCCTCCGGTTGCACAATCATCGCGCGGAGGAGGCGATCCGAATTCTGATTGTGCCATGGTGCTCGCCGTGTGCTATCAGTCTGCCTAATTTGTTCTCATGTGAAATACATAATTGTGCTTCCAGGGTTGCTCCTTAACAATTCAAGCTGATAGTCAAACATATTCTTCTCTCATACCTGACAACAGTTTGTCCATAACTATTTTTTTTGCTGCCTTGCACTTTGATATGGAGACATCAGCAAAGAAATCCTTCAAAACAGTGCATTGCATGCTACTTATTTTCCATGTAGGATTGGCTAATATGAAATGCTCATATCTCTTTGCAATCACTCTAGCAGATACAAGACTGTTCACTCTATTTGGAGCACAATGGTGCTCATCTTCATAGGTGATTATTTGAAATCTTGAACATCTACTTGAAATAGAACCATACATTAGCCATGGACATCCTGGTCATGCACACTTTGCCCTAACCCTGTCATCTTCTGACTTCATGAACTTAATGTTTCTATAAGTTTTCAGTCCATACTTGATAACTGCCTTTCTAAATTCAGTTTTGCTTTTAAATACCATTCCTAAACTAAAGTATGGAATTTCGGTCTTGGAATCATATCTTGCATACTTTGTCCTCCTCCTCACAAATGCCCCTTCCTCATCACTATCTTCACCATAAGAAAAATCTTCTGGACCCGAGTCATATTCTGCCTTTATGTTTTGTTGTTCAATCACTTCTTCAACATTTGCCATTAGATCAATTGGAACTGCACGCTTCACTTTCCACAAACCTCTGCGAGTCTCTTAGTTTTTTCTTGTACTGCTTTGCAAACTTTCTGAGATGCATTGTTTCATCATCTTCGCCACTGTCATCTGAACATGGCACATAATCTAAATCTTCAGAGTCAGTGTCAGATTCTTGATCCTCTGTAACTTCAGCTCTCCCACACCGTGAGTTTTGATTAAACACCTGAGATCTTCCAGTCATAGCACCTTGCGAGCTCTGTCCCTCTTCAAACATGTCCCTTATCCGAATTTTTGAGCTTATGTCCATGTTTTTATTTGATGGACTACTGATGACTGTATTGATAACTCTTGTATTACCAGGAACGAGAATGTTATCTTCTGCAATAAAAGATTTCCCACTGAAAACAATGCTAGCATCAGCTGTAAGAACAACTTCGGGCTCTGCAATATCAGTGTCTTGATAATCTTTTTCACTGCCTATTTCATCTTCGAAGTCACTCTCACTTTTCTCACTGCCTTCTTCCTCATCTTCCTCACCATGGTACTCCACGAACACTTCCGCCACTCCACCATGAGTTGTGTAATCTAACATTTTTCTTGCAGCTAACGTCATCAGTCAAAAACAACAAACCATCAACCAGTTCTTGATGAGGAAGTAGAAAATAATACTTCATCGATGCCTTTACATTCATGTATTCACTCAGATGTGCCTTCAACTCTAGCATAGATAAGCTAGCACACTCAATTTCTGACATGGCATCATCTCCCCCCACGTACTGTAGCTTAGGACCAATTTTGACGAACTCACCACCAAAGTGAAAACGAACATTCAGAGTGTCACCATGATCCATGGTTTCCTTTGCGCAAAAGCTACCAACATTAAAATGTGAGAAATAAACTGAGAATCTCGTTCATAAATGGATATC
This sequence comes from Avena sativa, assembly GCA_916181665.1. Taxonomy (NCBI): domain Eukaryota; kingdom Viridiplantae; phylum Streptophyta; class Magnoliopsida; order Poales; family Poaceae; genus Avena; species Avena sativa. The sequence continues at coordinate 332,574,958 of OV702283.1, forward strand.
TAACTACCAAAAATTAACACAAATCTTCGCTGCCGGCGAGTTGCATGTCGCTGCCGCAAGTCAGGGCTAGAAACTACTTACGAAACCTCCTGGAGATGTCGATGATAAAGGTTTAGCGTCAGAGACGATGTGCCCCTTGATCTTCTTTCCTCCGTCGCGATCACCCGCGGGTCGCCATGGCTGCCGCGTCTAAGATGGAAGGAGGGGACAAACACAAACTGAATTATCGCGCTCTACGGACTTTGAGGAGGAACAGGTTTGCATCGTCAGTTATGGGCTGGGCCAGCCCACCATGGCGTCAATTCCCTAGCTATCCCCAAATTCCTGCCACGTCAGTTACTCCCATCGTACAAACAAGATAGGCCAGAAAACGCCTAGGAACATAGGGATTGGAGAAATGGGGGTGCGAAAATCAGGGATTTGAAGGTCGGAGTTGGATTGAGACTCGGTCGGTCTACGAGATCAAGGTTTGTTTCGGACTTTTGCCCTGGATAACCGGGTTTGCGCAGTCTTATCGGTGGCTGCAGCGTGCGTTCACGGTTTCGTCACGACTACCCGGAGTCGGACCCACGTCATAACACGTGTATAGCGTGACCGTCATTAACGGGTAGGAACGCACTCGTGGCACGGAAGGGATAGATTAAGCGGCAACCGCCTCGCGCCCACCGCCTACTGCTCCCCTTCCCACCAAACCCGCGTGGCCCTCCGTCCTCGGTTCGTCTCCGACCACGACTTTGAAAAGGTCCAACCGCCACCACCGCACCGAATCCTTCCCGGAAACCCACTCCCATCGTTTCCACCGACCATAGGCAGCTAGGCTCCACAGCCTCCTCTATAATTACCACCGTTCGCCCCTGGTTTTCCTTGTACCGGGGGATCTGATTCCCCCCCTCTTCTTTTCTGCCTCTGGTCGGGTAAGCCGCAGGTATGGGCTGTCGCTTAAGATCTGTCGTTTTGATGATCTTCCAGGCGAGCTATCTGTCCCGTTGATGTCGAGGTCTAGATCTGGTGGTATCTCATCTGTTCCGTCGTCGTTGGTATCGAATTCTGAACCTTGCTGCTTCGATTTAGGGTCGCGTCTAACCTGTTTTGCTTTGACTTCTGATTAGGGTTGTGGCTAATCCTTTATCATGTGCTGATTGCTGAGTGATTTAGGCGTGGCTTATATATTATTATCCTAATACTTGATCTATATTTGACCAGAACAATTTTTCATATGGATCTGTTCAGTCCGTTTGCTTTCATTTCTGTTCGTGATGGTGGATTGGACTGGTCGAGTTTTAGTTGATTCCGTGGAGATATTTGACATGATCGGAATGAGGAATTGAAGGTTGTGTTTCGGATCGTTCTGTTCCATGCAAGGTTGTCGATTCGCTAAGTGTTTTTCGATGAAAAAATGAGAGTTCGGCCAGTCGAAATTCTGCATGTTTTGCTTTTCATCCTGTTCCTTCATGACTTAGTCAGGCTCCATCAGAATTAGACATAGTTGGAAAAGGATTGCTAGATCTGTGGAATTATTTGCTTTCTCCCAGCAAACTATATATATATATGAGATTGCCTGAGGGTGTTTGTGCTATATACTGGTCCATGGTATAAAGGTAGAGGTGAGGATGGTGTTATAAAGGTAGCGTTGAGGATGGTGTAGATGGGAAATGCTTTTGTTGAACTGTTTGGACATGCTCATGACAGTGATTCTTCTGTGGCGATATTTGGTTCTCTTTGGTCAGTTTAATTTCAAGGTTTGAACTTATAAAGTGAAGGGCTTGTTTTCCTATCCTTCTAGGAGAAGTAATAAATTGGTTTGGGAAGTACCTTAAAGGTAGTAGAGGCGTGATTTTGAAGTTGTCTGTTTGAGGTTCTTTCAAGTGCAGCAAGATATGAAGAAATCTTTTGAGTTGTCTGCTGAACTAAATTTACTGCCGCTGTTTTTGACTTGGGTGTTATGTCAAGTTCGTATTCAGATTGATGGATAGAAAGAGGTCTTATTCAGATGTTGGTACTGCCTGTTGGAATCTTCTGATCTTTTGTGATGACATGGCCTTCACTGTATGTGGGTTGGATTTTTGCTTCACGGATAGTTGTTAGTTTGGCTTCTGCTGGTTTTGCCTGCTCAGTGCAGTGTCGGATTAGCTAATTAGCTTGTTAACTTGTACCTGTCATTGTAATATATGCTGCTGTACACTACTGTTGATCATGCATCTTGTCTGATATTGTAAATTTTAAGTGTTAAATGATATATGGATGACCTGATTTAGTCCTAAAAAAGTTATTACAGTGGATGGCTTATTTTTCGCTCGGGTTCGTTGAAGTTGTAATGAAATACAGCCTGATAATTTTTTGCTTGCAAGGATTAAACTTAATTCTTATCTCTCAATGTTGACATCAATATTTGGGTTCATCTATGTGCACATCTAGTTTCGACCTGAATCTTATGTATATATGTGTCAAGCACTTCATTCAGACTTCGGTGACCTTGTCCTCTACTCTTGAGTTAACTGATAAATAAGTTACAGTGCTCATATATATTTCGATGCATTAATATATTCATGCACAAGCTACCTTCTAGATTTCATTTTAGGATTCTATTATGTGCAGATGCAACAGTTAAATTGCTATAAACATGTTCCTTGGCTAGGCACATAATCTTGTTCTGTATCGATCATGAGTTTATGTTTTTATCCTATCACCATTTTAGTCACAATAGTTCAGTATTAAGCTTAGGTCTATGTCAGATAAGGAGGTGTTTGTCTTTATGTAGTCTAGTTTCTGAACCTAATCAGTGAATTACGTTGTTCATGTGCTTAGGGGATATTCCATTCATTCATTCTTAATTGATAATTGAATTCTAACAGTTCTATAGATTGATTTGGAACCTACTGTCTTTGGTACTATGAAAGAACGGAGTTCTGTATCTTGCTTTATCTAGATCTTTAATATGTTTTCACGTGTGATTTGGAACTAATGTAGTACGTGTTCTTTTATTACACATCATCGTATGATGTTGCCAACTGTAAATTTAGATCATGTATGGAAACCCTTACTTAGTCCTGAAAGAGCTGTTACCATTGATGTGTATAGTACTTCTGTAATCTTGTCCTCTTCTCTTATTGAACAAATAAATTGTCAGTGTTCTATCTATTTTTCTGTGTTCTTGAAGTCATGCACAGGTCACCTAACTTCCATTGTCATGTACAGGTTCATTGTATATTTGTCAGGTGTTCTAACTACTAAAAACATCTTTGTTGGCTCGCATCTTGGTTCTGCATTGTTCACGAATTTATGTCTACTCTATTGCCATTTTCACTATCTGTGTAAAGTAGTTATTGGTCTGCTGAGTCCCTCTTATGGTTTCCCAACGTGAACACTGAGTTAAGCCTACATGTTCTGAGGTACTATGTGTTTCTTAATTCACAAGTTTTAGTTCATATACAACCGTGGTTTTGTGCTTACTACATTTTATACTTGTATTTGTTGAAGACAGTTGTTAGTACTATTGCTCAAGATTTAAGACAAATTTGTTATATGTCAACTGAATGATAAATAATAAACAATAGGGATGTGATAACTTAGGTTCTGTTTGGTATCTCAGTATTTTCAAAACAAAGTATTCCAATGCCTAGCCAAGAACTACAATAGTTTTTCTCTTCCTCAGCTTTGGAACAAAGGAGTCCGCACCTCTTTCTCCAATACTAAAAAGAACCCTCAGTGTTAGAGATACTTTCTCCACTACTAAAAACAACCCTCAGTGTTAGAGATACGTAGGTTTTCAGAACTGTAATATTTGTTAGAGCCGAACACCTAGTATTTTTAACGAGTTTTTAGAAATCATAGTATTATGAGAAAACTTTAAAATATTGGCCTGCCAAACAAACCCTTAATTTCTGAATATCCCTGAAAATAGTGTTTTTCAGCTTTTCTTTCTAAGAAAGAATTTAGTGGGTATATTAGTACGTTTCTTTCGTTGCAACATTATTTTTCCGCTTCAGCTATGTTGTTCGTTTTTTCTGATGTTTGCTTTAGCTTTGTTCCGTAACTATGTTGCACCCTCTTTTGATCTTTTCATGTGAATGTGTATATACTTATACTACAGTTAACCAGCATCATGAATTCATATAGCTTCGTAGTTTGCGTCTTCGGAGTAATTTTTTGTGGAGAATGAGATGGGTGACCCTTCGTACTTCAGCTCCGCATTCAATTGATATTTTACAATTGATCGTTATCTGTTCTGTTTGAATATTTCATTGTTGATGTGAAGTTGACTTGGTGGTATGTGCTTAGACTATGATGCATGAGTCTGTTTTGTTTCCTTCTATTTGTAGTTCTTTGCTTTTCCATGTCTATTTATATCAGAGATATTCAAGGCACTTGTTCTGTTTATTAGTTCTACTTGTGGTACGCAGCTTCTGTTTGCATGAAAGCTTATCCTAAGATCTTTTCTGTCTGGTTGACTCATAACGAGATTCTTCTTGAATAGTATATTTTTTGTCCATCATTTGTGATATTTAATCACCATTGTTCACATGAATGTTTTGGCTTGATACTTAACCAGTTCTGATGCCAACTTAAAAAACTATGATTTTGTGCAATAATTCTAATGTTAACTTGAAAAAAATATCTATTTTATTACCATTATTCACATGAATCTTTTAGATAATATTACTTGCTAAGCAGAAGTTGATATTTGATGATCTTATATTCAATAAACATTACATGAATCCTCTCAATAATATTCACATGAATCGTTTAGATAATATATGTTGAAGATCTTGCTAATACAAGTCAATGAGCACATTCGACCAAAATTTTATGTACCTGTGTGTCTTCTTGAACAAGTTAATTGGTAAATGAGTTAAATGCTCGTATTTGGATTCTGTTGTATGCTGATCAAACATTTAAATTGCTATAAACATATTCCTTGGCTAGGCATATAATATTGGCTCTGTAATTGTTCATGAGTGTCTTATCCTCTTGCCATTTTAGTCACAATGGTTCAGTATTAAGCTTAGTTTATGTGAGATGAGTAGGTCTTGGTATTTCTGTGTCTAGTTTCTGAACCTGATTAATGAATTGAGTTTTTCATGTGCTTAGGTACTTAAAATTATTCTATAGCTTAATTGATTATCTGTTCTATAGTCTTGGAACTTCATGCTGTCCTTTGTACTATGATGAAGAACTGAGTTTAGTAACTTGCTTGGGCTAGATCTTTTAAGATATCTTCACGTGTGATTTGGAACTAATGTTGTACATTATCTTTTTACACATCCTGTCTGATGTTGCAAACTGTAAATGTTGAATCATGTATGGATACCCTTATTTAGTCCTGAAAGAGCTTTTACGACTGATGTGTAGAGTACTGCCTTCTGTGATCTTGTCCTCTTCTATTTTAGAACAAATTATTTGATAAATAAGTTCTCGTGTTCTTAAAGTCATGCACACGTTACCTTCTAACTTTCATTGTCATTAACGTGTTTATTGTATATTCATCCGGTGTTCTAATTACTATAGACATGCTTCTTGGCTAACTTTTTGGTTCTGTACTGTTCATGAGTTTATGTCTTAATCTATCACCATTTTTAGTATTAAGCTTAAGTTTATGTGAATGTAACTAATGGTTCCCCAACGTGGTCATTGAGTAAATTTCACGTGCTTAGGTAATTGTGTTTATGTGAATGTAACTAATGGTTCCCCAACGTGATCATTGAGTAAATTTCACGTGCTTAGGTAATTGTGTTTATGTGTGTTCCATAGTTCGCTACTTTCAGTTCCTATGATAATGTCGATTTGCTCTGTACAACCATGATTTTGTGTTCTTAAATCATTTATATACAATTTGGTATCTCACATTTTATTCAGTGGCCATTGTTTACATCAGTCTTTTAGATAATGTTACGTGCCAAGTATAAGTTAGTATCTGTTCTTATTCACTTATTCATCATTTCGTTGATTATATTGTTCACTCGAATTTATTATGTAAAGTTATGAGCTAAGCAGAGATTAGTATATTCTATAATTGTTAGTATAGCTTAAGATGATTTGTTAGGTGTCACCTGCTGACCTGCATATTAATAAATAATAAATAATAGGGATGTGGCAATTTTCACTCATGCTTACCTTTAAGTTCTGTTTGGTATATCAGTATTTTCAAAACCGAAGTATTTCAAACCCATTGTATCCAAATACCCGGCCACGAAATACCACCTTTTTGTCCTGTCCCAGTTGTAGAAAAAAGAGTGATCTGTTTCTTTTTCTGCAACATTCTGTTTCTGCTTTATCCATATTTTGTTGTTCTCTTCTGATGTTAACTTTGCATTCTCTTGATCTTTTCATGTGATTGTGTATGTACTTCTACAACCAATTAACATGCATCATGAATTCGTACAACTTTGTCCATGGTCCACTTTGTGGGAGTAATATTTTGTGAACTAGATGGGCAAGCCTTCGTACTTCTACTCAGTAATTGCTTGATATTGTACAATAGATTGATAAGATATTCTATTTGAATGTTTTGTTGACCATGTGAAGTTGACTTGGTGGTATTTGCTTTGACTTGGATGTATGAGTGTTTTGTTTCCTTGATTTGTAGTTCTTCGCATTTTCAGTACTATTCCCATTTGTCGTGTATTCATAATGTCAGCGATATTCAATAATGCACCCCTTCACATCTTTTTGCTAATTTTACTTGTGATCTGCAGCTGCTTGTTTGCATGACAGCACATACTATTACTGTTGGTTTGACTCGTATTCAGATTTATGTCAAATATATATATATATTTTTTGTTTGAACTGCAATATTAGTGGTTCGCTCTATGTTGATCTAGTGGTTTAATTGCTATAAACATTTTTCTTAGCTAGGCACGTAACCTGTACTTTTCATGAGTCCATGCCTTTATCATCATTTTAGTTATATAATTTTGTATTAAGCTTTAATTTATCTGAAGGTAATATTATGTGATAATTTAGTGGTGGCCTTTTTTTTGTAGTTTTATCCTTTGGTTATACAGTCTTTTTAGTCTCTTATAGTTTGCCAACCTGGTCAATGAATTAAGTTCATGTGATAAGGTACTTATGATTCTTTTATAGCTTAATTGATTGGTAAGAGTTTTGTTTCCTTATTTGGAGTTTTGTGTTGTCATTCTACTATGTAGAACAGGGTTCGTACATCTTAATACCACACAGGATTTAGCTTGCCTTACACCCCTTTTATGGCTAATATTGTAAGCATGTTACATAATTTGATGCCAGGGCTATTATATGTAGAATTATGTACTGTGAATGTAAGGTGCTTCATTCTCATAATTAGAACTTAGGATTGTTTTGAGCATTAGTTCTGGTGTCAACTTAAAAAACTATTTTTGTCCCTAAATTCATGTGTATGTCGGTTCAAAAGTTTCAGTTCCCATAATAATGGCTTCTTGGCTTGATTCTATGTGTTGAAATCATTCATTCAGTGATCATTTTATTTGATGACCATTGTTCACATGAATCTTTTGGATAATGTTGGATGCTATGTTAAGTTATATCTGATGATTTTATTCAGTGACTGTTGTTTGGTTGTAGATATTGTTACAAGCTTAGATAAGTGGAAGTTAGTATATGTTCTATGCTTGCATTGTTTAAGACACTTTGTTAGATGTCGCCTGAATAGTAATTATAGGGATAATTATTCAGATAATACTTCCACTCATGATTTTCTTTATTTTCTGAATATTTCTAGGTTTTTATTCAGATAATTTTAGATAGGACTGCTATAGATAATATTCTTCAGATAGTATTTACTTCTAACATTTATGTCTATATATGTCCTTTATGATTTTATTGCCATTTTCCCTTTGCTGCTTGGAATCTGTATGCCTACAATATTTCAACCTTTTGTGCTGATAAAAATTGGTTAGTCGTGAGTTTTATTCTGTTAAATTTGTGTGTTAATAATATTAGAATCAAGGTGATTAAGAACTATGCTCTTCTAGTTTGACATTCTGTATTGTGTTCCAATATGTTGTTTAAAATCTATGTAGATTTTCCTGTAAATGTTCTCCTTTTTGTACAAGTATCAAATATTGTATGTACTGCCTGCTTTCAAAGATTTTACCTCATAGTATATCAAACTTCTTGTTACTGCCAGAGGAACTCAAGTTTCCACCTCATAATGTGTCATTCTTGACATGTAACTTTCTTCTCTAGATATCTAGCTTTCACATGTGAATTTTGCTATGCCTGATTTTTGTTTGTTTTTCTAACACTCCACCCTAAAGAATTGAGTTGTTTTCATGTCCTCTGATCAGATCATCACACTGTTAATTTATGTTGTGTATTGTGTCCGCTTTCTAACGTTGCTCTAAGTTGTTCTAATGAGTTCTTAGTCACCTTAATCTATTTGGTGAAACTCTAATCTGCAGTTATTCTTAACGTGGCGCGGTAGATTTATTAATGTTTTCTGTCAGCATCAACTGTTTTGTGCATCATTGTGAATGTCTATATGCCTAAATAAATAGATATAATTTGGTAATAAGGTGAATCCATATTGTCTTGTATTACTGTCATACCCATCAATTTATTTCTATTGTTTTTTCTCCCTTATAACACACTCACTATGTAGCGGAATGTCTGATTGAGAGAATTTGTACAAGGTATTTAGGAGGCTCATTTTACTGTTCTTGTACTGTTATTGGTTTGAAATTCCAAATTCCATATCTGTGCTGGACCTGTTCTGACTTCCCTAAAAGACCATTTTCAGTTTCTATTTGTACACATAATTATTTATCTAGTTACAGTTACAAGTTAGCACGTGCTATGATTTTGAGTAACATATTAGGGGTTACATCTGACATTGGTCCACGTAGTTTATGGCTATAGAACTTTAGATTGCTGAGCCTTTAATTTTCCTTTCTGTTTCCATTGCTTGTGAGAAGTTCTCAAGTCATACATTGGGGTAAATTTTTCTTGCAATTTTTTTATCTAAGCTAAAAATTATTTCGAGTTTTTCTTTCTTCCAAATTATGCTAATGTTTATTGACTGTGTTTGAGTGTTTGTTTTTATGTTTGTGGTATATTTGTGAATGAGTAGCGCTGCTCAAAACCCTGCATGTATGTTTATAATAAATACAAGTCTGTTTCCACTTCCTCTTTCATTTGACCTGGTAGTCATTAGTAACTTGATACATCTCAAATGTGAAGTTCTTGGATACAACTATTTTATTGTCATTTTGTACCATGCTACATCTTAAACATGAGTTCTTATATCTAGCTCTTTTTTATGACTTGGCCTTTTTTATCGTTTTGTCCTTAAGTATTCTCTAGTTCTTATTGATCATTGTATCGCTGTGGCGAATATGGCTGTACCTTTTTATGTTAGATCTTATATTGGTGCCCAATTTGGGTTAAGGATATTAATTTCTAGTTAATTTGTGTCCACTGACTTCATTTATGAGATGTGTAGATTAGAACACCTTCTGAGGATTTATAGATTGGTTGAGGACATTATATTGGGTGGAGTGGACTAAATTTAACCTTATAGTTCCATGCAAACTTAGGAGTGCTTATGTGTGTACGGAAGGATCTGTGGTCTGTTTCTTGTATATTGATAGTATCTCACTTGGCTCTGTTATTTGATGTTGATTTATCATCTGCTAAATTCCTAATGGGCTTTCTTGTTCTGAATGGTGGTAGCTTCTTGTTCTACTTGTATGATTTATCTTAGTTGTTCGATATAGGTCTATTAACAGGGAACGGAAAGTACTATTTAGGATGTCCCCATAAATAATCTTATCTTGATTTCCTGAATGAATTAGCTATCTTTTTTGGCTTATGTTGTTGATTTGTGTTCTCATCTGTATAGATTTTTCTCCTGTGCATTATATGTGTGCAAAAATGATTATGAGTATACTTTCACTGTGATGTCTTTTCCTTTACGTAGTACAAGGTTTTTTTTAAGTGGAATACAACATGGTTATATATGTTATCAGTTGTTGCATTAGCTGTTTATTATAGTCCTCTCAGTTTGTTGGGAGCTGTGTTGTCTTCCTGTTTTGGTTTCTTCTCCATTTTCAGCCCTGTGGTTCACCCTGTTTGGTATGTACGTCAGTTTCCTTTCTATGATGGTAGCTCTTGCTGTTTCTCTTTATGTTTGTACACGCATGTATTGGGTGGGTGGGGTGCGTAACACTGCCAATGCCGGTCCCAAGCCCGGATAAAAGTGGAGGGAGCACAAAGTTAGTGACTGATAAATATCTTATTAAGTTTTATTTGGTGTGTAGATATGTATTTTGTGAAGTGCAGTCCAGTTGTGCATTTTCCACTACCAAAATAATAAATAGCCTTGCAGAACCTTAGGAGGGCGAGTTGAGGACCTATAGCTTGGAGACTGATGTTCCTGAGGTTGATATTTTCTTAGAATGAAAAGAAAATTCCCATTGCAATCCAATTCGTTGTTGGCTCATCCAGCCTGAACAGGCCTTCAGAATGCAACAAAATTTCCAGTCCCTGTCAATGAGCTATCTTAAATAGTTAAGGGAAGAAACCATTGTCTTGATGTTGCCGATACGCTGGGTTGATGTACATTCCCTGAGACACTGGTAAAAGATGTAGTCTGTGTCATACTTGATTTTCCTGAGTGGACAATGACGAGTATCACGTCCAAGCTGAGCTTACTTGGAAGATGTGAAGCACATAATAGGAAAGCTGCGGTGGAACGGTAGAGAACCATTGCGTAATTCTGAACTTTGTCAGCTAGTCAGTCATGGATGGCACTATAGTGTTGAAAATGGACGAAATCTGACGTTTGTAAGAAGAATTGGTGAATTGGCCAGTTTGGTTCACCTCAGCTTGCTAGAAACTATTCTACTTGGGAGTGCTGGGATATGCTATATGGGTATCCTCATAGCATGTCACTTATTCGGATAACCCGGGTGGCCCATAGTCGGTAGCATGGCCTATGGCCTGCTGGGCGGCCCAGTTAGATGGATCCAGAAGGACCGTGAGGACCCCTCCATGACGTACTCGTTGGCAATACTACGATAGTTGGCGCCCACCGTGGGGCAAGAGGCGCTTCAGACTCTTCAGCGGGCGAGGACCAAAATCTTCGCGGGAATCGGCGAAACCGTAGCCATCGGTCGCGTTCTCTTCTCCGACAACGTTTCGATCGTCCCTCTGGACGAGTTCTGGATCCCGGCGAAGACGAACCCTACGCGGTGTTTGATCGTTCCTATCGGAGACATCCACCTCTTCATCGGCGAAACCGACTCGGGCACTAGTTCCCTGGGAGTCGGAGGAGCATCAAGACCCGCATGGACCGCCTACGGGCAGGATACGTTCGCGGAAGGATCGATGTCGGATCTCTCTTCGGAGTTTGACGGTAAAGATCGGAAAGCATCAAGACCCGCACGGACCGCCTACGGGCAGGATACGTACGCGGAAGGATCGATGCCGGATCTCTCCTCGGAGTTTGCCGGCAAAGATCGGAAAAATTCAATACCCACCCAAACCGCCCCTGTGCAGGATATAAAGGTGGAAGATCACTGCAAATCCGCCGGCTTCGCCCGTGCGTCTGGACAACAGAGATCCAAGTTCGTCGGCGTGGTTACCATCTTCGATCTGGCGTGTCGCGTTCAGAGAGAGGGCGAAAACCCCCGCGATTACTTGGCCAGGTGGCTCCGTATACGAGCCGATCTGGCCCACTACCCCGATGATAACGCTTTATATCACTTCGTGGAAGGACTGGACCGTGGCACGCTTCTCCAACATTCTCTAAGACGGCAGCAGTCAACAGGACATCTTACCCTCGAAGAGATGGTAAGCACCGTCAACAACTACGCGGAAGCTGACGCAGCAGCCCAGATGGAGCTTGCGCTCAGAGACGGAGAACCTCCGATTCAGCAGCCGCCGCCACCGCCTCCCGTCGCCATCGTCGCAGCAGCACCACCACCTCCAGTCATCGTCGAGGCCGTTGCACCTCCACCGCCCATCATCGAGGAAGTCCTGGCACCCTCCGACTCTGTCATTGACGCGCTTTATGCTGATTTCAGTGCAGATTCAGAGGAGATAGACTTCAGTCCAGAAGAGCTAGACTCCGCTATGCAGGAGATGGAGGAGTACTCGCGCGACGAGCAAGCCAACAACGCCGTCACGTCCTGAGGGGTGTTCGTCACCATTGGGACAACGATGGATGAAGATCAACCCGGACGAGCTCCGCCTACAGCGCTGGAAAAGGGGAAGGGGCCACTTATTGCTGCTGACGATGATCGCGCAAAAGTCATGCCTCCTCCGCCTAACCCAGTGCAGCAGCCACAGGAACTCGGCACTGGCCCGAGCAACAACAACACCGTAAACTTGCCGCCTCCAACATCTACGTCTGTAGCAGCCCAAGTTACTCCAGCTGATAGAGTGATGTACGTCAATCTCCTTGTCGAGCCACTGACCGTTGCTCATATCCGGAACGTGACCCAGCTTGACGAGAAGCGCCAGCAGCTGCTGGAGGAAGCACAAGCCATCGCGGAGCAAGGCGCTAAACTAGATCGAGATCTGGTCAACGCGCAGAAGTCCATAGAGAAAGCTAGAGCAATGGAGGACGAGTACAAGACTTTACTGCAGCAGCAGAATGCTAAGAAAGCTCCGGCTCGCGTCATCAACGACCCCGATGTACGGCGCAACCTAGGATAGGCTCCCTCGAAGCCGGCACAGTCCAAACCATACATTGACAGTGAAAGCAAGCAGGTGATGCCCACCCCACTCGCCGTCGCCAAGACCCTTCTGGAGCAGGATAGATCGCCTGAGGCAGTGGAACATGTCTATGACCTAGTGGCCAAGGCGGTGAAGCAGCAGGAAAAGACCACCTCTCAGAGGCTTGAGTCTGACCCAGCGCTCTGCCAATCTAGCCAGTACAAGCCGCCAAGGGACAGATCTCCTCTTGATGTCGGGTCTCAGACGAGTTCATCAGAACGAAGACGGAGGGATGCACGCAACAACAAGGATGCCATCCCCATATCCTCCGACCACGGAGAAAAGGTCCGACCTCATCGCCCATCGCCACCGCCCCAATCTCCCCGACATCGCGAAGATTACAAGGCTCACCATCGTACCGATATGCCCCCACCAAAGCAGTGCGGCATCGTCATCCGCGACAACACGGAGCAGACCCGTCATGACGGAGAGCGCAACCAAGGACACAAGAGCAGGTCACGCCATGACCCTCCGCGTCCGACAAGCAACCGTGACAGGCGTGAGGCGTCGCAGGAGGGTAACCGAAAGAAGGCCAACCCACCTCCACCTCCGCCTCCGTCACCACCAAGCAGTCACCATGGCGGAGGGGGCTCGCGTCATTCACGCATCCCATCCCCTGTTGACAAAAAGAAGAAGAACCCGGAGCCGTACGATGCACGTTCGCGGATCGATAAGATCCACGAGGCCCGGGAAGGACCATACCTGGGACCACGTTGCTTTGGACCTGCAATACGGTCCGCAACTTACCCCAAAGGTTTCTGGATTGATAAGACCATCAAGCCCTATGACGGCACCGCCAAGCCATCCACATGGTTGCAGGACTACGACAACGCGGTGGAGATTGCCGGAGGCAACCCCAACGTCGCCGTCAAGTACCTCCCATTAATGTTGGCGGGCACGGCCCGCCAGTGGATCGACGACTTGCCGGAGAAATCTATCTACAACTGGCTGGACATGCAAGAAGCATTCACCAAGAACTTTGAGGGTACATATAAACGTCCCTGCACTGTGGGCGATCTACAGCGGTGCGTGTAAGAGAAATACGAGACATCTCGCGCCTACCTCTCCCGCTGGCTGGATATGAAAAATTCCTGCGTAGGAGTGCACGCTCAGACCGCCATGGCCGCCTTCATCGATGGGTTGGAAAGGGGCACGTTGCTTCGACATAAGCTAAAGCGCTTGCAGGACAATCACCAGCTTGACTTGAACCAGATGATTCAGTTGGCTAGTGAGTTCGCAGTTGTCGATGACGATGCTCGTGGCTCCTTGCCGGCAACGGCCGTTCGAACTCAAGCTCAGAGGAACAGCAGTACAAAGCGGAAAACCGCTCCAGAAGAAAAGCAATCTACCGACATGATCACTATGACTTCTGCAGGACGAGGAGAAGGCGGACAACGTGGCCGAGGAAGGGGAGCTGGTCGTGGGCAGCAACGAGGAAGTGAAACCACCTCGGCGCCGCTCCACGTTCCCCAAACCTACGAGGAGTACCGCGATATGCCATGCCTCGTACACCTCGACACCAACGATAAGGCCACCCATACCAATCGACACTAAAAGTTCGTCAACGACCTCAAGGAAAACTCGGAGTCCGGCTACAAGCAAAGTCGGAAGAACAGACTGCGAGGCAAGGGCAAGGGAAAGAAGAAGGAGGAGGAGTCCAAGGATTCAAGTGACATGGACGAGGACGTTGACCCCAATCACGCCGCCAAGAGCGACGACAAGGGCAAGAACCCCTTCGCAAAGAAGTCTCTAGTCTACCACACTTTCCTTGGCACCCCCACCGTCCGACAACAGAAGACCTCTTGAGGATCCTGATGGCCACTCTCCCCCCAGTTCCCTAGTATCTGCGTTGGTCAGAGGTTCCAATAACTTGGGACAGGACGAACCACCCAGACCTTATACCCACGGAGAACCAGTACGCCATGGTCATCAACCCTTTGATTGACGGCATGGAGTTCACCAAGTGTATGGTGGATAGTGGAAGCAACATCAACATCATGTACCTGGATACACTGCAGAAGATGAACTTGACGGAGGAAAACCTAAGGCGGACTAACACCATCTTCCACGGCGTAGTTCCTGGTCGGGAGGCTCGGTCCCTTGGATGCATTACACTTCAGGTTGCCTTTGGCGATGTTAATAATTACCGCCAAGAGCGCATGACCTTCGAGGTGGTCCCCTTCAAGAGCGTGTACCACGTCATATTCGGCCGCGACATATTCCACACGTTCATGGCCAAGCCATGCTTCGTCTACAACAAACTCAAGATACCCGAACCAAACGGCATCATCACCGTATCCGGAAGCTTTACCAAGGCAAGGGACTGCGAGATCAATGAACCAGCCGTTGCAGAAGCTGTCCTCTATAGCGAAGAATTCAAGGAGATCCAGAGCAAGGTTGATGACTCAGAGATGCCCGCGTCGAAGAAGCAGATCTCCGACTCCGCTCCTGCGTTCAAGGCCGCCATCGAGACCAAGCCGGTGGAACTTGTGGTAGGCGATGCCTCCAAGGTCACCGCCATTGGGACGAACCTGGATCCCAAATAGGAAAGCGCGCTCGTCGAGTTCCTCCGTGAGAATAGGGACATCTTTGCCTGGCAACCTGCCGACATGAAAGGTGTACCTAGGGAACTTGCCGAGCACAGCTTAAACATTGACCCAAAATGTAAACCAGTGAAACAACCTCTACGACGCTTTGGAGATGAGAAGAGACGCGCCATTGGCAAAGAGATAGCTAGGTTACTTAAAGCTAGATTTATCCGAGAAGTCCTTCACACCCGATGGGTGGACAATCCTGTACTTGTCCCCAAAAAGGGAACCAATGAATTAAGAATGTGCATTGATTACAACGGCTTGAACAAAGCATGTCCCAAAGATCCGTTTGCTTTGCCTCGCATTGACCAAGTCATTGACTCGACGGCTGGCTCGGAACTTTTGTGTTTTCTCGATGCATACTCAGGATACCACCAGATCAAGATGAGGAAGTCAGACCAATTGGCCACTTCGTTCACTACCCCGTACGACACGTTTTGCTATGTCACGATGCCCTTTGGGCTGAAAAACGCAGGTGCTACTTACCAGCGGACAATGCAACGTTGCCTCCACGACCAAATTGGTCGGAACGTTCACGCTTATGTGGACGATATCGCGGTGATGTCTAAAAAGTCAAATGACTTAACCTCCTACTTAAAAGAAACCTTTGATAATCTCCGGAAATACAACATGATGCTTAACCCTAAGAAGTGCGTCTTCCAGGTTCCAGCCGGCAAATTGTTGGGCTTCATCGTTTTCCAACGCGGAATCGAGGTCAACCCGGAGAAAATCAAGGCCATCTTAAACATAAACCGTCCGACATGCCTAAAGGACATTCAACGACTAACAGGTTGTGTTGCAGCAGTTAGTCGGTTCGTCAGCCGACTTGGAGAGAAGGCTCTGCCGCTGTACAAGTTGCTGAAGAAGGCGGACAAATTCACGTGGACGGACGAAGCAGATGCAGCATTGAAGCAGCTCAAGGAGATCCTTTCCTCAGCGCCCATCCTTGCAGCACCCGAGCCTAGTGAGCCCCTGTTAATTTACATGGCGGCAACCAATCGGGTTATCAGCATCGTCGTCGTGGTAGAGCGGAAGGAACCAGGCTATGAGCACGGAGTTCAACGACCAGTTTACTATGTGAGCAAGGTCTTGACGGAGTCCAAGAAGCGTTACCCGCACTCCTTGCTAAAGGGAATATGCCCTGAGAGGCAATAATAAAATGTTTATTATGTGTATTCCAAATATATGATAGATGTTTATTTTGCATGCTATAATTGTATTAATACAGAAACGTTAATACATGTGTGTTTAATAGACAAACAGAAAGTTCCTAGTTATGCCTCTCTCATAAACTAGTTCGTTGATTAACAAGATGATCATAGTTTCCTGATCATAGACATTGGATGTTGTTAATAACGAGATCACACCATTAGTGTAATGGTGTGATGAACATTCATCTGAAGTATAGCATTATGATCAAAGTCATTGAGTTTATATTGCTATAAACAACTTACGAAGTAGTCCTAATCCTTAGACCATGAGATCATGCCAATCACTAACACCGAAAGAGTTTCTTGTTGACATCAAACGTCACACCGTAACTGGGTGATTATAAAGATGGCTTCAAAGCTACTAAAGTGTTATGTTGAGAATCATGGATCAAGAGTGGAATTTGTTCATCCCGATGACGGATAGATATGCTCTGGGCCCTCTCGGTGATATCACATTGGTTAGCTTGCAAGCAAGTGATTTGATCACTAGAATGTTATATCACGGGAACAAGAAAAGAGTGCATGTCAGTAACGAGATCAAACTAGGTATGGAGATACCGATGATCGAATCTCGGACATGTAATATATCGTGAAACAATGGGATTAAGATACAAGCGTAAAAAGTTCCGACGATCACAGGAAAAGTCATCGTTGAATGTGTGGGAGTCAGTATGGATCTCCAGGTCCCGCTACTGATTATTGATCGGAGAAGGGTCTCGATCATGTCCGCATTATTCGCGAACCATAGGGTAACACACTTAAGGGACACTGACATCCAATTGGAGCAAATGTTTCATGCCGAAAGAATAAACAAGAACAGGAATTTATTTCACTAGATACCGAAACAGGTTTTCGGGTGAAATTGCATAAAGAGGTTATGCATGTGAAATGAAATTCTAGCAAGGGGTTATTTGTGAATGTTTGTCATTAAAGTAATTGACAAAATTCTGAATAAAATAAAAGAGTTTTATTTAATGAGAGTTTGCATTAAATTTGGTGGAAATTTAATGGGAATTTGAGTGGGTTTTTGAGTGGAGAAAACTGAAGGGCCATTTTGTGAGTGGAGTGTCCACCCACATGAATGAAGTAGGGGAGGGGGCAGCCCCCATGGCCGGCGGCCACCCCCTTGGGTGCCCCCCTCCTCTTATAAAAGGCACCCCCTCTCCTCTCTCTCACTCACACCTCCTCGTGAAGGATCTCTCTCCCCCTCTAGAATTTATCCCCCATGGTCTCGGACTAGCGAGATACATGTTCTGGTGGCTATTCGACAAGAAAGGGTTGTGCTTCCGCTGCATCGCTAGAGCGAGGAGGCGGAGGTTGCCCGGTGTCTTGTACGTGTGTGCGAGCACGGATGCGCTGCTGCTTTGCGGCGCTAGGACTTCCTCTCGATCTTGAGATCGGCAAGGGATCGTCTACATCAACCACGAGTTGAACTCGTTAAGCTTTGTCGGTCTTCAAGGGTATGTTCTCTACGGATATACATCCGCCCGTTGTTTGTATCTAGTATCTAGATCTTGGTACATAGTTCCCATCGTAGGAATTTTTTTGTTTTCTATGTTGCGAACCCTACAGTGGTATCAGAGCCGGATCTATGCATGGATACTTTACACGGGTAGTACACATATGAGTATGTGGGCGATGATGATCATGTTGTTGCTCCTTAGTTGTAATTTTGGATATTGGTGGCATAGTGGGATGAAGCGGCCCGGACAAACTTTACATGTCCTCGCACATGAGACATGTTCCATGCTTGACATGCAACTAGTTTGAATAAGTGGCTAGTGGGTGTCTGTCTCTCCTACTATAGTCAATATCTATTTTGCAACGAGTTGTCAACAATTTGGTTATCCTCGTTGTGGTTCATGTTCGTAGGTAAGAACGGTTCTATATCGAAAGCCCTAAGCCACGTAAAACTTGCAATGGATAAATTAGAGGCGTCTAGTTTAGATTGTTGCTAGGCTAGTGTTATGATATGGTGATGTTGTAAGTAGAAGTATGCGATGATACTCTTACAACATACATAACGTGTAATCTCCATAGACCTTGGACTTACACATATAGGTATGATAGTGATCATACCACGGTGCACATGATAGAGATCATATGCGGGAACCATATCATTTCACTAATAAACATGTGGTGTTTGATAGCATCTTATATTGCTTGTTTAGCGCTTTGTTAGCATAATAAGATGATCCCTCTTTTAAATATCAAGATAAGAATGTGTTCTTCCTTTAGTATGCACCGATTATGTTTTCGTCGCTCCAAGACATCACGTGATGATCGGGTGTTCTTGGATCCACGACCATATTTCGGGTGTAAAACAGTTACACACGCGAATACTAAGGTTCTAACTTGGCGAGTCTAGCATGTACAAACATGGCCTCGGAACACGGACCGAAAGGTTAAGCATGAGTCATATAGTAGATATGATGCCCATTTGATGCTCGCCTTTGAAGCTACACCGACTCACGTGATGATCGGACTTGGTGTAGTGGATTTGGTTCATGTAATCACCAAAAAGGCACGAGGGATGTCGTTTTTGAGTGGGAGTTCATTCGTAATATGGATTAGTTGAACTCAATCTATCATAAACTTAGTCTAAACTTTACAAATTCTGTTGTTGATGGCACCACCTGCTTTTAATTTCAATGTGTTCATGGAGAAAGAGAAACTTGCAACGAACGGTAGCAACTTTACCGAATGGGCCATGAATTTGAGGATTCTCCTCTCTGCTGCACAAAAGCAATATGTGCTAGAAGCGACGTTAGGCCCCCCACCTTTTGAGGATGCCCCTGACGAGGAGAAGAATGTCTATCAGACTCGTCAGGAGGACCACAACTGAGTTCATTGCGGCATATTGTATGGGCTAGAGCCGGAACTTCGAAAGCGTTTCGAAAACGACAATGCTTTTGATACAATGGGTGAGTTGAAAATGATTTTCGACACACATGCTGCTGTAGAGAGCTACAACGCTTTAGAAAAGTTCTTTAGCTGCATGATGGAAGAGCACAGCTCCGTTAGTGAGCATGTACTCAAGATGTCGGGTTACGCCGATAAGCTTGTGTCCTTGGGAATAACGATTCCCATTGACTTAGGCATCCATCGTGTTCTGCAGTCTCTGCCACCTAGCTATAAGAGCTTTGTGATGAACTATAATATGCAAGGCATGCAGAAGTCTCTCCTCGAGCTTCTGTCAATGCTTAGAACTGCAGAAGTGGAGATCAAAAAGAAACATCAAGTGTTGATGATCAATAGGAACACTGGTTTCAAGAAAGACAAGAAGGGAAAGCGGAAGGGAAGTAAGGGCGGCAAGCCGGTTGCCGTGCCTGAAAAGAAACCCCGAGTTGGACCTAAGTCTGATACCGAGTGCTACTATTGTAAAGGGACTGGCCACTGGAAGCGTAACCGCCCCAAGTATTTGGCAGACAAGAAGGTCGGCAAGGCAAACAAAGGTATATATGATATACATGTTATTGATGTGTACTTGACTAGTGCTCGCAGTAGCACCTGGGTATTTGATACCGGTTCAGTTGCTAATATTTGTAACTCAAATCAGGGGCTGCGGAACAAGCGACCGCTAGCAAGGGGTGAGGTCAAGATGCGTGTCGGCAATGGATCAAGCGTTGATGTGATCGCCGTCGGAATGCTGCCTCTCCATTTGCCGTCGGGATTAGTTATAAACTTGAATAATTGTTATCTGGTGCCTGCACTGAGCATGAACATTGTATCTGGATCATGTTTAATGCGAAGTGGTTATTCATTTAAATTCGAGAACAATGGTTGTTCCATTTATATGAATGAAATCTTTTATGATCATGAACCGATGATGAATGGTTTATTTCTATTGGATCTCGATAATAATGTTACACATATTCATAATGTTGATGCTAAAAGGATTAAACTAAATGATGATATATCCGCATATATGTGGCACTGCCGTCTAGGTCATATTGGCGTTAAGCGCATGAAGAAGTTCCATTCGGATGGACTTTTGGAATCACCTGATTTTGAATCATTTGATACATGTGAGCCATGCCTTATGGGCAATATGACTAGAACGCCGTTTTCCGGTTCAATGGAACGGGCGACAGATTTATTGGAAATCATACATTCTGATGTATGTGGTCCAATGAGTGTGTCGGCACGAGGTGGATATCATTATTTTGTTACTTTCACGGATGATTTGAGTAGATACAGTTATATCTACTTGATGAAACACAAGTCTGAAACCTTTGAAAAGTTCAAGGAATTTCAGAATGAAGTGGAAAATCATCGTAATAGAAAGATCAAATTTCTACGGTCCGACCGTGGAGGTGAGTATCTAAGTTACGAGTTCAACACTCACATGAAAGAGTGTGGAATTGTTTCACAACTCACGCCTGTCGGAACACCATAGCGAAATGGTGTGTCGGAATGTTGTAATCGTACTTTATTAGATATGGTTCGATCTATGATGTCTCTGACAGACTTGCCGTTGTCATTTTGGGGTTATGCACTAGAAACTGCTGCATTCACTTTAAATCGGGCACCATCTAAATCCGTTGAAAAGACACCGTATGAATTGTGGTTTGGAAACAAACCTAAGCTGTCATTTCTTAAAGTCCGGGGATGCGATGTTTATGTGAAGAAACTTCAACCGGATAAACTCGAACCCAAAGCGGAAAAATGCGTCTTCATAGGATACCCTAAGGAAACTATTGGGTATTCCTTCTATCACAGATCCGAGGGCAAGGTTTTTGTTGCCAAGAATGGATCCTTTCTAGAGAAAGAGTTTCTCGCGAAAGGTGTGAGTAGTCGGAAGGTAGAACTCGAAGAGGTTATTGAACCTTCTCTTCAAAGTATGGCGAGTAGCGCAGCGCCGGAAGTTGTTCCGGAGTTGGCTTCACCTGTTGAAGAGGGAACTAATGATAATGATCATGAAACTCCGAAAGAGAGTACTACCGAACCTCGCAGGTCTAGCAGGACGCGTGCAGCTCCCGAACTGTACGGAAATCCTGTCATGAATTTCATGGTTGATGAAAATGATGACCCTGCGACGTATGAAGAAGCGATGATGAGCCCGGATTCCAACAAATGGTTAGAAGCCATGAAATCCGAGATGGAATCCATGTATGAAAATCAAGTTTGGAACTTGGTGGACTTACCTCACGACCGAAAGGCCGTGGAGAACAAATGGATTTTCAAAAGGAAAACTGATGCTGATGGTAATGTGACCGTCTATAAAGCTCGACTTGTCGCAAAGGGGTTTCGACAAATTCAAGGAGTTGACTACGATGAGACATTCTCTCCCGTAGCGATGCTAAAGTCAGTTAGGATTATGTTAGCAATTGCTGCATATTTCGATTATGAGAAATGGCAGATGGATGTCAAAACCGCGTTTCTCAATGGTAATATTGAAGAAGAGTTGTATATTATACAACCAAAGGGTTTTGTCGATCCTAAGGATGCTAACAAGGTGTGCAAGCTTCAGCGATCCATCTATGGATTGAAGCAAGCATCAGGAAGTTGGAATCTCCGCTTTGATGAGGTGATCAAAGAGTTTGGATTTGTCCAAACTTATGGAGAAGCTTGTATTTACAAGAAAGTGAGTGGGAGCAATGTGGCATTTCTGATATTATATGTGGATGACATATTAGTGATCGGAAATGATATAGATCTTTTAAACAGTGTTAAAAGTTATCTAAACAACAAATTTTCAATGAAGGACCTAGGTGAAGCGTCATACATATTAGGCATAAAGATCTATAGAGATAGATCTAGGCGCCTAACAGGGCTATCGCAAAGTACATACCTTGATAAGATTTTAAAGAAGTTTAAAATGGAAGATAGTAAGAAGGGGTTCTTACCTATGACACAAGGCACGACATTGAGTAAGACTCAAAGTCCGGCTTCGGCGGAAGAAAGAGAGATAATGGACAAGGTCCCCTATGCTTCAGCCATAGGCTCTATAATGTACGCCATGATATGTACAAGACCGGATGTGGCACATGCTATTAGTTTGACTAGTAGGTACCAATCGGATCCAGGTTCAGAACACTGGAAAGCGGTCAAGAATATCCTTAAGTACTTGCGAAGAACTAAGGATATGTTTCTTGTATACGAAGGTGAAGAAGAGTTCGTCGCTAAGTGTTATGTCGACGCTAGCTTTGACACCGATCCGGATGACTCTAAGTCTCAATCCGGATACGTATTTCTCATGAATGGCGGAAAGGTTAGTTGGAGGAGCTCCAAACAACCTGTGGTGGCGGGATCAACAACGGAGGCCGAATATGTTGCTGCTTCAGAAGCGGCTCAGGAAGCAGTTTGGATGAAGGAGTTCATGTCCGAACTAGGAGTGGTTGCAAACGCGTTGGACCCAATGGTGATCTATTGTGACAACAATGGTGCCATTTCCAATGCCAAAGAGCCAAGGTCTCACAAGCATTCCAAGCATATTAAGCGCCGGTTTCACTCCATCCGCGAGCATGTCAAGGATGGAGATATAAAGATTTGTAAAGTACATACGGATCTCAATGTAGCATATCTGTTGACTAAAACTCTCCCTAGAGAAAAAACATGATCTACACCAGAACTCCATGGGTGTTAGATACATCACTATGTAACTAGATTATTGTCTCTAGTGCAAGTGGGAGACTGAAGGGAATATGCCCTGAGAGGCAATAATAAAATGTTTATTATGTGTATTCCAAGTATATGATAGATGTTTATTTTCATGCTATAATTGTATTAATACGGAAACGTTAATACATGTGTGTTTAATAAACAAACAGAAAGTTCCTAGTTATGCCTCTCTCATAAACTAGTTCGTTGATTAACAAGATGATCATAGTTTCCTGATCATAGACATTGGATGTTGTTAATAACGAGATCACAACATTAGTGTAATGGTGTGATGAACATTCATCCGAAGTATAGCATTACGATCAAAGTCATTGAGTTTACATTGCTATAAACAACTTACGAAGTAGTCCTAATCCTTAGACCATGAGATCATGCCAATCACTAACACCGGAAGAGTTTCTTGTTGACATCAAACGTCACACCGTAACTGGGTGATTATAAAGATGGCTTCAAAGCTACTAAAGTGTTATGTTGAGAATCATGGATCAAGAGTGGAATTTGTTCATCCCGATGACGGATAGATATGCTCTTGGCCCTCTGGGTGATATCACATTGGTTAGCTTGCAAGCAAGTGATTTGATCACTAGAATGTTATATCACGGGAACGAGAAAAGCGTGCATGTCAGTAACGAGATCAAACTAGGTATGGAGATACCGATGATCGAATCTCGGACATGTAATATATCATGAAACAAAGGGATTAAGATACAAGCGTAAAAGGTTCCGATGATCACAGGAAAATTCATCATTGAATGTGTGGGAGTCAGTATGGATCTCCAGGTCCCGCTACTGATTATTGATCGGAGAAGGGTCTCAATCATGTCCGCATTATTCGTGAACCGTATGGCGACACACTTAATGGACACTAACATCCAATTGGAGCAAATGTTTCATGCCGAAAGAATAAACAAGCGCAGGAATTTATTTCACTAGATACCGAAACAGGTTTTCGGGTGAAATTGCATAAATAGGTTATGCATGTGAAATGGAATTCTAGCAAGGGGTTATTTGTGAATGTTTGTCATTAAAGTAATTGACAAAATTCTGATTAAAATAAAAGAGTTTTATTTAATGAGAGTTTGCATTAAATTTGGTGGAAATTTAATGGGAATTTGAGTGGATTTTTGAGTGGAGAAAATTGAAGGGCCATTTTGTGAGTGGAGTGTCCACCCACATGAATGAAGGAGGGGAGGGGGCAGCCCCCATGGCCGGCGGCCACCCCCTTGGGTGCCCCCCTCCTCCTATAAAAGGCACCCCCTCTCCTCTCTCTCTCTCTCACTCACACCTCCTCGTGAAGGATCTCTCTCCCCCTCTAGAATTTATCCCCCATGGTCTCGGACTAGCGAGATACATGTTCCCGGTGGCTATTCGGCAAGAAAGGGTTGTGCTTCCGCTGCATCGCTAGAGCGAGGAGGCGGAGGTTGCTCGGTGTCTTGTACGTGTGTGCGAGCACGGATGCGCTGCTGCTTTGGGCGCTAGGACTTCCTCTCGATCTTGAGATCGGCAAGAGATCGTCTACATCAACCACGAGTTGAACTCGTTAAGCTTTGTCGGTCTTCAAGGGTATGTTCTCTACGGATATACATCCTCCCGTTGTTTGTATCTAATATCTAGATCTTTGTAATAGTTCCCATCGTAGGAAAATTTTTGTTTTCTATGCTGCGAACCCTACACTTGCTTCTCGGAAGCCAAGGCATTACTTTCAGGAGCACCCAATCACAGTGGTGAGCAATACTCCACTGTCCGACATCATCAATAACAACGACGCTACAGGAAGGGTCGCGAAGTGGGGCATTGAACTCGCCGCCTTCGAGATCACTTACAAGAGACGCGACGCTATCAAGTCACAAGCCTTGGCGGATTTTGTTGCATATTGGACGGAGATGCCATATGCTACTCCGTTGCCAGAACCAGAGTACTGGGTGATGCACTTTGACATATCAAAGCTGCTCAACGGCTCGGGGGCTGGTGTATTGCTACAGTCACCAACAGGAGACAAGCTGCACTACGTTCCGCAGATCCACTTAGAGGATACAAACAACATGGCGGAGTATGAAGCACTCATTCACGGACTACATGTAGCCAAGGATATTGGCATCAAGCGCATAGTTTGCTATCGAGATTCCAACTTGGTTGCCCAGCAAGTGGCTGGCACCTGGAATGCGCGGAACCCTATGATGGCGGCATATCGAGACGAAGTGGACGATATAGCCAAGAGTTTGTAGGAGTTCGTAGCATGGAAAACAAAAATTTTCTACCGCATGCAAACAAACAAGCCAAGATCTATCTACTAGATTGTAGCAACGAGTCGATAGAGGAACTCACCCTCGAAGATTCCAAAGTGTTTAACGAGAGCAGATTCTTGTGGGTGATGTAGTCGTACTCTTGCCGATCTCAAGATCGCGTAGACGATCCTTCCGGCGCTGTGTTCCGGCAGCGCTTCCGCAGTCGGTCACACGTTCGGTACTCGATGAAGACCTTCCTCTCCCTTGTTCCAGCAGGCAGCGGAGGTTGTAGCACTCTCCTCGCGATTCCGGTAGCATGACGGCGTGGTACCGGAAGTAGAGGGGAGATCTCACAGGGCTTCGCCTTAAGCCGGAGCGAGTATGGTGGACTATGAGAGAGGCCTTGGAGATCTAGGGTTTAGAGGCACCAAGGTAGGAGGCTAGGCTGGCGGCTAGGGCAAACCCTAGGGCGGCGACGACTTGTGGTGGCCGGCGGCTAGGGCTAGGGTTTTGGTGGAGAGAGGTTTAGGGAAGAGGGGGCACCCCTGCCCCTTCCTTTATAGGTGGGAGGGCGCCGAACAAGGGGAGGGAGTCCTCCCCCAAGTCGGCCTCCTTGGCCGGCGGGTGGAGGGAGAGGAACTCCTCCCCAAGTAGGTTTCCTACTCTCCCTCCACCAAGCAAAACTGCCGTTTGACTTTTTCAAATTGGCGTTTGACTTTTCAAACTAGGATTTGATTTATCCCTTTATTTTGTTCAGCCATGATACCTAGTACATGATGCAACCATTCCACATTGTCATGACACATTCATGTACCCTTCCCCTCCAGAGTGTCGGAACTTCCGGAACCTTCTAGACATTCCTGATGAAAACACCGGAATCATTCCCCAACTCCGAAACAGGACTTTCCTTATATGAATATTATTCTCCGGACCATTCCGGATCTCCTCGTGATATCCCGGATCTTATCCGAGACTCGGAACAACATTCAGTATCTTACTCATCATTCCATAACTACTCAACAACATCGAATCCTTAAGTGTGTCTCCCTACGGTTCGTGAATTATGCGGACATGATCGAGACACTTCTCCGAACAATAACCAATAGAGGAATCTGGAAATTCATATGGCTCCCACATATTTCTACGATTACTTTGCGATCGAATGAACCACTTACATACGATACCAATTTCCCTTTGTCTCACGATAGTTTACTTATCCGAGGTTTTGATCGTCGGTATCTCTGCATACCTAGTTCAACCTCGTTACCGATAAGTACTCTTTTCTCATTCCCATGGTATGTGATCCCTTGTGAGCCAGTCACATGCTTGCAAGCTAATTGGATGACATTCCACCGAGAGGGCCCAGAGTATATCTATCTGTCATATGGATGGACAAATCCCACTCTTGATCCATGTGTCTCAACCCATACTTTCCGAACACTCAATGCCACCTTTATAGCCACCCAGTTACGGTGTGGTGTTTGATGTCATCAAAGCATCCTTCCGGTGATGGTGATAAGCATGATCTCATGGTCGAAGGAATTAGGTTACTATGCATCAGAAAGCTTATAGCAATTGAACTATTAAAATGACTTGATCTTTATGCTACACTTATCTATAGGAGTATGCCCATCATACCATTCTCCTAATGATATGATCTTGTTATTAATAACATCTCAAATGTTCATGATCAAGAAACCATGATCATCTATTAATCAACAAGCTAGTATTATGAAGAGGCTTTACTAGGGACTCTAATTTAGTTTACAAATCACACAAGTATTAATGTTTCTTGTTAATACTATTATAGAATGAATGTAAACATTTATCATAAACACAAAGATATAATAACAACTACATTTATTATTGCCTCTAGGGCATATCTCCAACAGTCTCCCACTTGCACTAGAGTCAACTAATCTAGATTACATGGTAATATAGCGAACACCCATGGCAGTTTGGTGTTGGTCATGTTTTGCCCTCGGGAGAGGTTTAGTCAACGGATCCGCCACATTTAGATCTGTGTGTACTTTGCAAATCTTTATGTCACCATCTTGGACATGTTCTCGAATAGCGTGAAAACGTAGCTTGATGTGCTTCAACTTCTTGTGTGACCTTGGTTCTTGCGCATTGGCTATGGTGTCCATGTTATCACAGTAGATAGACATTGGGTCCAGCGCACTTGGAACCACACCGAGCTCTGTAATGAACTCCTTCATCCATATCACTTCTTGTGAAGCCTCCGAAGCAGCTATGTATTCCGATTCAGTTGAAGATCTAGCCACAATGCTTTGCTTTGCACTCCTCCAGCTAACTTCTGCACCATTCAAAATAAATACGTATCCAGATTGTGATTTAGAATCATCCGGATCGGTGTTCCAACTAGCATCGGTGTAACCATTAACAACGAGCTGTTCATCACCTCCATAAGAAAGAACCATATCCTTAGTTCTTCTCAAGTACTTAAGGATGTTTTTGACCGCTGTCCAATGATCCACTCCTGAATCACTTTGATATCTGCTAGTCAAACTAACAACATATGCAATGTCGGGTCTAGTACATAGCATGGCATACATTAGAGATCCTATGGCTGAGGCATAGGGAGTTTTACTCATCCTTTCTCTATCTTCTGCCGTTGCTGGACTTTGAGTTTTACTCAAGGTCGTATTGGGCAACATGGGCAAGAACCCTTTCTTGCTATCTTCCATTCCAAACCTCTTTAGAACTTTGTCCAAATATGTACTTTGTGACAATGATATTAGGCGTATCGATCTATCTCTATAAATCTTTATGCCTAATATGTAAGCTGCTTCGCCAAGATCTTTCATTGAAAAAATATTATTCAAATATTATTTGACACTATTAAGAAGGTCTACATCATTCCCAATCAACAATATGTCATCTACATATAGTTTTAATAATGCTATAGAGCTCCCACTCACTTTCTTGTAAATACAAGCTTCTCCATAAGTTTGTATAAAACCAAAACTTTTGATTACCTTATCAAAATGTTGATTCCAACTTCGGGATGCTTGCTTCAACCCATATATGGACCGTTGAAGTTTGCATACCTTGTTAGCATCTTTAGGATCGACAAAACCTTTGGGTTGCATCATATATAACTCTTCATCAATGTCTCCATTGAGGAACGCCATTTTGACATCCATCTACCATATCTCATAATCGTAATATGCAGCGATTGCTAACATAATCCTCACAGACTTTAGCTTCGCTACTGGTGAGAAAGTCTCATCGTAGTCAACTCCTTGAATTTGTCGAAACCCTTTTGCGACAAGTCGAGCTTTATAGACAGTAACATTACCACCAGCATCTGTTTTCTTCTTGAAAATCCATTTGTTCTCGACAGCCTTCCGGCCATCCGGTAAGTCCACCAAAGTCCATACTTGGTTTTCGTACATGGATCCAATTTCGAATTTCATGCATCTTGCCATTTATTGGAATCTGGGCTCATCATCGCTTCCTCATATGTCGCAGGGCCATCGGTGTTGTCCACCAACATGACACTCATAACGGGATCATACCAATCAGGAGTGGTACGAATTCTCGTTGACCTGCGAGGCTCTGTAGCAACTTCAACCGAAGTTTCATGATCATCATCATTAGCTTCCTCTCTTATTGGTGTAGGCACCACAGGAACTTCTTCCGGTGTCGCGCTACTCGCAAGTTTGAGAGAAGGTTCATCAACCTCGTCGAGTTCTACTTTCCTTCCAGTCACTTCTTTCGAGAGAAATTCCTTCTCTAGAAAGGATCCATTCTTGGCAACGAAGATTTTTCCTTCGGATCTATGATAGAAGGTATACCCAATAGTTTCCTTCGGGTATCCTATGAAGACGCATTTTTCCGCTTTGGGTTCAAGCTTGTCCGGTTGTAACTTCTTTACATAGGCTTCGCAACCCCAAACTTTAAGGAACGACAATTTAGGTTTCTTCCCAAACCATAATTCATACGGTGTCGTTTCAATGGATTTAGATGGTGCCCTATTTAAAGTGAATGCGGCTGTTTCTAATTCATAACACCAAAATGATAGCGGTAAATCTGTAAATGACATCATAGAACGAACCATATCTAAGAGAGTTCGATTACGACGTTCGGACACACCATTACACTGTGGTGTTTCCGGCGGTGTCAATTGTGAAAGTATTCCGCATTTTTTCAAATGCTCGCCAAACTCGTAACTTAGATATTCACCTCCACGATCAGAACGCAGAAATTTAATATTCTTGTTACGTTGATTCTCCACCTCACTTTGAAATTCCTTAAACTTCTCGAAAGTTTCGGACTTATGTTTCATGAAATAGATATACCCATATCTACTCAAGTCATCCGTGAAGGTAAGAACATAACGATAACCACCGCGCGATGCTACACTCATTGGACCACACACATCGGTATGTATGATTTCCAATAAGTCCGTAGCTCGCTCCATCATACCAGAAAATGGAGTCTTAGTCATTTTACCCATCAGACATGCTTCGCATCTTTCAAGTGATTCGAAATCAAGTGATTCAAGAAGTCCATCGGAATGGAGTTTCTTCATACGCTTCACTCCAATATGACCAAGACGACAGTGCCACATATAGGTCGAGTATCGCTCAATTTCAAACGTTTAGCTTCAATGTTATTAATATGTGTATTTCCACTATCGAGATTCAATAAGAATAGACCATCTATCAAATGTGCATGTGCATAAAACATATTACTCATATAAATCGAACAACCATTATTCTCGGACTTAAACAAGTAACCGTCTCGCAACAAACATGATCCAGATATAATGTTCATGCTCAACGCAGGCACCAAATAACAATTATTTAAGTATAAAACTAATCCCGATGGCAGATGAAGAGGTAGCGTGCCGACCGCGATCACATCAACCTTTGATCCATTTCCAACGCGCATCGTCACCTCGTTCTTCGCCAGCTTCCGTTTATTCTGCAGCACCTGTTTCGAGTTACAAATATGAGCAACTGAACCAGTATCAAATACCCAGGCACTACTACAAGTACTAGTGAGATACACATCAATAACATGTATATCGGATATACCTTTCTTCTTGATGTTGCCGTTCTTCAAATCCGCCAAGTACTTTGGGCAATTCCGCTTCCAGTGACCCTCTCCCTTGCAGTAAAAGCATTCAGTATCAGGCTTAGGTCTAGCTTTGGTCTTCTTCGCCGGTGCGGTAACTTTCTTACCACCCTTATTGAAGTTACCCTTTTGCTTAGACTTGCCTTTCTTGAATTTGGTGGTCTTATTGACCAACAACACTTGATGCTCTTTCTTGATCTCCACTTCTGCAGATTTCAACATGGAGAAGAGTTCTGGCAATGTCTTGTTCATGCTTTGCACATTGTAGTTCATCACAAAGTTCTTGTAACTTGGTGGCAGTGATTGGAGGACACGGTAAATCCCCAAAGCATTATGAATCACTATACCCAAGCTTTGGAGTTTGTTTGCGTGCCCAGACATCTTAAGCACATGCTCACTGACGGAGCTGCCCTCTTCCATCTTGCAGTTAAAGAACTTTTCAGAAGCCTCATAACTCTCAACTTCCGCGTGAGTCTCAAATATCAATTTGAGTTCACGGAAAATATCATGTGGGTCTGAGTTCTCAAACCTTTTCTGAAGCTCCGATTCCAAACCATACAAGATAGCACACTAAACTGTGGAGTACTGATTCTTCTGAGCAAGGTAAACATTCTTTACTTCATCGGTAGCATCAGCTGCAGGCGGGTCACCCAGCGGTGCATCCAACACATAGGTCAAATTACCAGCATTGAGGACAATCCTCAAATTGCGGAACCAATCCGCGAAGTTGCTTCCATTGTTTTTCAACTTTTCTTTCTCTAGGAACGCATTAAAATTGATGGTAGGGGCCGCCATTGATCTACAACATATTTGCAATAGTTTAGACTAAGTTTATGACAAATTGAGTTCTAATTAATAGTTAAATTAATCTAGGTGAACTCCCACTCAAAACAATATACCTCACATTGTTTTAGTGATCACACGAACCAAATCCACCACATCAAAACCGATCATCACGAGAGTTCATGTAGCTTCAATGGCGAACAATCGACATGTTCATCATATCTACTATATGATTCATGCTTTACCTTTCGGTGATCCATGTTCGAGACCATGTCTGTACATGCTAGGCTCGTCAAGATCAAACCTTAGCTTCCGCATGAGCAAATCTGGCTTGCTCACGTTGTATACACTTGCAGAATCTAACACACCCGATCATCACGTGGTGCTTCAAAACAACAAGCTTTAGCAACGGTGCTTACTAAGGATGAACACTTTAAAACTTGAAATTTGTGTGCTTGAGGGATCATCTTATAATGCTACCGTTGTTAACTAAGCAATACAAGATGCATAAAGGATTAACATCACATGCAATTTATAATATGTGATATGATATGGCCTTTCTTCTTTGTGCTTCCGATCTCCATCTTCAAGCACGAACATGATCTCTATCATCACCGACATTGCATCAAGGTCAATGACGTCGCTCCATGATTGTCGTCCACTAGCTTCAACTATTACAACTACTTTGAATAGACACGCGGGTCTTAACAGAATTTAAAGACAACCATATGGCTCCTGCCGGTTGCCAACTTACAATAAGGATCATTGCATACATCAAATATAATCACAATCATGGCCATATCACATCACAGCACACCCCTGCAAAACAAAGTTAGACGCCTCTAATTTTATTTGCATATTTTACGTGGTTTGGGGCTTTCAATAAGTGTCGATCTAACTTATGAACAAGAACCACAACATTGATGTTTGAACTATCAAGTGCCTGTTGTAAATTGGATCTATACTATAATCGGAGAGACAGACACCCGCAAAGCCACTTATGCAATACAAGCTGCATGTTGAGCGTGGAGCAAGTCTCATGAACGGTGTCATGTAAGGTTAGCCCGGGCCGCTTCATCCCATCATACCGCAAGATGCAAAGTACACAAGAAGCAATTGATAATAAAAGCACCACCGCCCACAATGACCATTGTGTTCTACTCGTGCAACAGATCTACATATAGACACGGCTCTGATACCACTGTAGGGGTTCGTAGCATGGAAAACAAAAAATTTCTACCGCATGCAAACAAACAAGCCAAGATCTATCTACTAGATTGTAGCAACGAGTCGATAGAGGAACTCACCCTCGAAGATTCCAAAGTGTTTAACGAGAGAAGATTCTCGTGGGTGATGTAGTCGTACTCTTGCCGATCTCAAGATCGCGTAGACGATACTTCTGGCGCTGCGTTCCGGCAGCGCTTCTGCAGTCGGTCACATGTTCGGTACTCGATGAAGACCTTCCTCTCCCTTGTTATAGCAGGCAGCAGAGGTTGTAGCACTCTCCTCGCGATTCCGGCAGCACGGCGGCGTGGTACCGGAAGTAGAGGGGAGATCTCGCAGGGCTTCGCCTTAAGCCGGAGCGAGTATGGTGGACTATGAGAGAGGCCTTGGCAATCTAGGGTTTAGAGGAACCAAGGGAGGAGGCTAGGCCGGTGGCTAGGGCTTGGGGAGAGCTCCAACTCGGCGGCTAGGGAAAACCCTAGGGCGGCGACAACTTGTGGTGGCCGGCGGCTAGGGCTAGGGTTTTGGTGGATAGAGGTGTAGGGAAGAGGGGGCACCCCTGCCCCTTCTTCTATAGGTGGGAGGGCGCCGACCAAGGGGAGGGAGTCCTCCCCCAAGTCGGCCTCCTTGGCCGGCGGGTGGAGGGAGAGGAACTCCTCCCCAAGTAGGTTTCCTACTCTCCCTCCACCAAGCAAAACTGCCGTTTGACTTTTTCAAATTGGCGTTTGACTTTTCAAACTAGGATTTGATTTATCCCTTTATTTTGCTCAGCCATGATACCTAGTACATGATGCAACCATTCCACATTGTCATGACACATTCATGTACCCTTCCCGTCCGGAGTGCCGGACCTTCCGGAACCTTCTAGAACATTCCCGATGAAAACACCAGAATCATTCCCCAACTCCAAAACAGGACTTTCCTTATATGAATCTTATTCTCCGGACCATTTCGGATCTCCTCGTGATATCCCGGATCCTATCCGAGACTCCGAACAACATTCAGTCTCTTACTCATCATTCCATAACTACTCAACAACATAGAATCCTTAAGTGTGTCTCCCTACGGTTCGTGAATTATGCGGACATGATCGAGACACTTCTCCGAACAATAACCAATAGAGGAATCTGGAAATTCATATGGCTCCCACATATTTCTATGATTACTTTGCGATCGAATGAACCACTTACATATGATACCAATTTCCCTTTGTCTCACGATAGTTTACTTATACGAGGTTTTGATCGTCGGTATCTCTGCATACCTAGTTCAACCTCGTTACCGATAAGTACTCTTTTCTCGTTCCTGTGGTATGTGATCCCTTGTGAGCCAGTCACATGCTTGCAAGCTAATTGGATGACATTCCACCGAGAGGGCCCAGAGTATATCTATCCGTCATATGGATGGACAAATCCCACTCTTGATCCATGTGTCTCAACCCATACTTTCCGAACACTCAATGCCACCTTTATAGCCACGTAGTTACGGTGTGGTATTTGATGTCATCAAAACATCCTTCCGGTGATGGTGATAAGCATGATCTCATGGTCAAAGGAATTAGGTTACTATGCATCGGAAAGCTTATAGCAATTGAACTATTAAAATGACTTGATCTTTATGCTACGCTTATCTATAGGAGTATGTCCATCATACCATTCTCCTAATGATATGATCTTGTTATTAACAACATCTCAAATGTTCATGATCAAGAAACCATGATCATCTATTAATCAACAAGCTAGTATTATGAAGAGGCTTTAGTAGGGACTCTAATTTAGTTTACAAATCACACAAGTATTAATGTTTCTTGTTAATACTATTATAGCATGAACGTAAACATTTATCATAAACACAAAGATATAATAATTACTACATTTATTATTGCCTCTAGGGCATATCTCCAATAGAGTTTTCCTAGAGCACCTGCGCACACCATCTGTGAAGGGTGCCGACATCGACAACCCAGATAGAGCTGACTCTTTCGTCAACATGGTAACTAAGATCCCTCCGGCTTGGACAAAACCGTTCATGGAATACCTCGAACACGGAACTTTGCCTGACGACGAAGTCGAAAGATGGCAAATAGGACGACGAGCAAAGGGTTATACCATAAT
Organism: Avena sativa; assembly: GCA_916181665.1. Taxonomy (NCBI): domain Eukaryota; kingdom Viridiplantae; phylum Streptophyta; class Magnoliopsida; order Poales; family Poaceae; genus Avena; species Avena sativa. The sequence continues at coordinate 332,609,550 of OV702283.1, forward strand.
CAATGGGAAACTCTACAAAAGGAGCACTACTGGTGTATACCTAAAGTGTGTTTCCCAGCTAGAAGGTATGGAAATCCTACGCGAAATCCATCTCGAAGATTGCGGGCATCACGCCGCTCCTCGATCGTTGGTCGCGAAAGCCTTCCGGCAAGGATTCTATTGGCTGATCGCGAAGGCGGACGCCGACAAGCTAGTTGAGACATGCATGGGATGCCAGTATTATGCCCGATAACCACATGTTCCTGCTGAAGAACTGCGAACAATACCAATAACTTGGCCGTTTGCAGTCTGGGGGCTGGACATGGTAGGACCGTTATAGACGGCACCTTGTGGGTTTACGCATCTTCTTGTGGCAGTTGACAAATTCACTAAATGGATAGAAGCTAAACCCACTAGAAAGCTTGATGGGGCAACTGCCCTCAGGTTCGTCCGAGATCTAGTGGTGAGATTTGGTCTCCCACACAACATTATCACCGACAACGGCAACAATTTATCACTCGGAGAAGTGGAGGCTTATTGCTGGGAGAAAGGCATCCGACTTGACCTTCCATCTGTGGCGCACCCACAATCCAATGGTCAGGTTGAGCGGGCCAATGGATTAATTCTGCAGGGAATCAAGCGACATCTTGAGGCACCGCTACATAGAGAAGCTGGAGCCTGGGCAGAAGAATTGCCATCTGTGCTGTAGAGTTTACGGACTACACCTAACAGATCCACCGGCTACACCCCTTATTTCATGGTATATGGAGCAGAAGCCATCCTGCCTTCCGACATTCTTCACGATGCACCAAGAGTTGCCGCCTACGACGAGGATGACGCTGAAGAATCCAGATGCCTAGATGTGGACCTTCTCGAGGAGGAACGCGTTTTGGCATGCCAAAGATCCGCCGTATACCAGCAGAAGCTACGCAGCTACCATAGTCGCCGTGTTCGGCATCACTCGTTTAAAGAGGGGGATTTGGTGCTCCGACTTAAGCAGAATAAGTCACACAAATTATCCCACCATGGGAAGGACCGTTCATCATAAGCAAGGCGCTGCTCAATGGGTCTTACTACCTTGTTGACAATCGTGAACTAAAGGATAGACCCAACGAGGATCATAAGCGTAAGCGACGTGACCTGGATGATGACTACCCGGAGCTTGATCGGCCATGGAACATAGCACAGCTACGTCCTTTTTACACTTAGCATTTTTTATCTAATTGTGTACCTCTTATATGATCAATGAAATAAAGCTCTCTGGTTCACTCATATTTCTGAGTCTTTTACCTCCTTTAGTGTTCATTTTTGGATCATGTAAAACCTTTATGAACAAGTCTTGCATTTGCACTTGTGAAAATTCCGCCTACGGGCATTAGCTTAAGTTTTCTAGTCTACACGTTCTTTGTCGTTTTTATGTGGATTCTGGAGTAGTGACTTTTGGCACTTATTGTCGGCGATTTTGTGCTCAGGTTATTGACGGTGCCATTGGGCATCATCACCTAAGCGCATGGTTCCGACAACGAGTCTTCCGACTCACGAAAGGTCAAGCATAAGAATCAAAGTAATGGATAAGCCAGCACTTGCTTAAAAAATATATACATGCTGGAAACTAGTTCTTAAGTAGCAGGGAATAACAAGCATTGTTTTCCGCCTTAAGTCACATCAACAAGTTTTTTCCGCGCATACACCAAATGTGAAACAAATATTACAAAGTTGTTCTTCATTCCTTTGGCACAGGAGACTTGGAAGAAGCATCATCACCAGCCGGAGAATCACCCTCAGCGTCTGCACTGTGGTGGGACTCGGAGGAATCTTGGTTGACACTGTCGATGGTGTTCATAGGCACGAAGACGTCGATGTTCACCAACTCGGCAACTCTGTTGTCATAACCCGCAAGTGACGAAAGGATGGCTTCATGATCAATCTCTTTGCCATCATCATCGACGTCGGGGATACCAGAGGTCACCGTATCGATGTCGGCACCTTCGTAGTGTGCCTTCACCATTGACAGCGCCATCCTTGCACCAGCCCGTGCACATGAAGCTTTCCGGCTTGTGATACGCTCGGGGGCTCGGCGCAGAATCTCCGAGTACTTCGCCATGGAGTTCGAGGCCTTGATGTGTATCTGGAGGGGCTTGGCAATCTCTTTGGCTTGGGTGATGGCGGTGTTGATGAAGTTGCCGGCAAGAACCATGCATTCCTTGGCTGGAGGAGGCGATCTGGTTAAACCCATAGGAGCTGTAAATTCTGACAAGGAACGCATGAGTTCAACAATTCAAAGTATCCAGACTACAGAAATACAAGGCGGAGAAATCTTACTAAAGATGCTGGCCTCAAATTGCTAGAGGGTGTCCGCCAAGGATTGTTTCTCTTGTTGGAGGAGCTTGTACGCCTCGCCATGGCGGTGATTCTTCTCATTGGCAGCTTGCTTTTGATCTTTCAAGATCACGATCTCCTCCTTCAAGCAGTTGATTTCCTCGGTGGCGGAGTCCTGCAAGGTCTTCATTGATTCTTTATGCATTTTCAGCATGTCTTATCTCTCCTTTTTAAGGACCTGTTCTCGCTGTCCAGCTGCTGGATGTGCTTGGACTGCTCGACAATGTCCTTGGCCCTGGCAACATGTTCTGCAAAGTCAGAGAAAGCAAAGTACACAGTGAGTACTCGGAGAATATAGGCACAAAACCAAGACGGAATGCGCAAAAAGAAAACAGACTCTTGTTTTTGATGATCAGTTCCTTCAAGATGGCAGTTTTACCCTTTTCGGCTTCGAGATCTGCGCGCATCTTCTGGTACTTGTCGTTGGCCATACCCCTACGAGCATTCTCGTTCTATGGAAAAAAGGAATAAAGTTAAACCGTTGTTTAGTCTACTTGGAGCATCTAGTCCGAAAATTTCCACCTAGACGCTCGGGGGCTACAGCGAGAGTTTTTAACTTAGCAATATGCTTAGCTTTTCTTTAAGCATCTAGTCGGAACTAATTCAGTTACAACTAGAGGCTTGGGGGCTACAGTATTGAAATTTATAAACACTGCGTATGCTACTCTTAAAGCATCTAGTCGGAAAATTTCATTCCATCTAAATGCTTGGGGGCTACAGTGAGAGGTTTTCTAGCTTAGTCACTCTTAGAGCATATAGATGCAAAACCTATGGTTTTCCATATACATCCTCGGGGGCTACAGTGGGACACTCATATGAAATCCAAAAGGCAAAGTAAACTTACAAGTGCGATGATCTTGAGGTTTGTAGCGCTCTCGGCTAGCAGCTTGCCAAAGGAAATGCTATTTCCTCGCAATATTTCTGCTTGTCGGAGGAGCTCCTCAAGACCGCACGTCGAAGATGTCGGTGCTGCTCCAGGAACCACAGATGTGCTACTCGGTGTAAGCGCGGGGTAGACTATCTTTGGGAACTCAAAGGGTTTCTGGGGAGCAAGGGCGCCGCCTTCGGCGGAAGTACCGGCTTCCACCACCGCCTTGCCGCCACCGATGGCATCCTTAGCCGGAGCTTCAGCCATTTGTTGAGCGGTGCTCTCCTGCGTTGCCTGCTCGCCGACAACCGCGAGTTCGGTAGAAGCGCCAGAGTCCACTTCCATGGCGGAAGGGCCTGATGCCTCCTTAGCTTGTGAGCTTGTCGGGGCAGACGAGGGCTTGACGACAGGAGTAGTAGGGACGATGGCGGGGGAGGCGTCGCGATGCAGCATGTCTTTGATATTTCGAGAAGCCCCAGATGTTTTGGAGGTCTTCTTGAGGCTGGTCGTGGCTTTCTTTCTGAAACGTGCAAAATGCATAAGTACATGAACAAGACAGATAAATAGACAATGTCGGAGAATGAGAAGCTTACACTAATGGGGGTGCTTTGGCAAAAATCCCGGTGGTTCTTCTCTTTTCTGCCTCTAGGGCGGCGGTAGTATTTTTGGAGGCTCCACCCTCCGTCTTCTTCTTCTTGCCTCCGTCGGCAGCGTCAGAGGTGGATCTCTTCCGCTTTCGCGCCAACGGGACCTCGTCGTCGGACACGACCGTGACTTCCTTCATGTTTGGATCGTAGATTTGGGCAGCCAGGTTGCCCTCCTCTAGATCGCTAAGCTGTTAAGTAAGAAGTCACCGTGTTAGGAAAAATGACATTTGTAAGACGGAAGGACTGGAGTATATGTCATGCACGGAAAATAAAAACCTACCTTTGGGCACTTGCCGTCTACGAACATGTCGTAGGTGATGGTGAAGCCACGCTTCTTATCCTTCACCTTGACGATGTCCTTAAGGCGGAGCTTGACGGAGTCGCTCGAGAAGTTGTCCACGGAGATGCGGAGACTATCCCTTCTGTCGCTGGTATACTCATGCATGTACTTCGCGCGGTGCTGCAGAGGTTGGATTCGCCTGATGAACCAACACATAGCTAGGTCCAAGCCGGTCAAAACCGTCTCTACAAACCATTCGATCCGCCTTATAGCGCGAGAAGCATCGATGTCGGAGGGAAGGGAGGCTTGGGATCTCCATGTGGAAACTTCAGTGGCGGCTGCGTCCATGAAGTCCGGGTACTTTACTTCTCGGCCCGCTAGAGGAATGTCGGGGCTGTAAAAGTACGTCCGCTGCCAATTCTTGCAGGACTCATGGCCAACGATGTCGGGGAACCGCCGGCCAGGTCGAATCTTGAAGCTTATGGTGCCGCAGTTCCTAAGCTCCTCCTTACTATGTCCGGCTTCACGTTTGACGGTGAAGAAGTACACAAAAAGGTCTAACCTAGGCCTTATCCCTAGATATCCCTCGCAAAGTGCCGCTAAGTTGCTAAGCACTAAGATACTATTGGGGGAAAGGTTATGGGGCTGGACCCTATAGTGGTTTAAGACGGAGAGGAAGAAGTGGGAGATAGGCAGGGAAATGCCGCGTACCAGCTGAGCTTTTAGGTACACCTTTTATACGGCATGGGGAGAAGGTGTCACCTCGCCGGCCGGCGCCGCCCGCCAGGCAAGCCCCTCCGTCGCGGGGAGGTAGCCTTCGGTGACCATCTCTTGGATATCGCGGTCGGTGATGTCCGAGCCGCGCCAGTCGCCCTTGTGCGAATCTGGCTCCTCCTCCAGTGGCTCTAGCGCCGCCAAATTTTGGTCGCCGCCGGTGGACTCGATCACCGCCGATGCGGGGATGACCAAGCCCTCTGGGGAACGACGATGAAGCTCGCCGGCTTCGCCGCGGCTTCGCTCGACGCTGCCATTGATGGGGAGGTGCTGCTGCTAGCCATGGGGTGAAGGTTAGGTGCGACTGGTGTAGATGGGAGCTAGGGTTTTTTCGAGGTTTCTTGCAGAGAGCTCGAGGAGACGCGCGGTTGGAGGAAGAAGATGATGCGAGGAGAATGAGGTAAAAAGTGGAAAATTCCCCACGGTTACTATTTATCATCCTCGGCGTCAAGATTCATCCAACGTGATCGGACGGTTGCCGCGTAGACAACGTGTTCGCGAACGTGCGCGGAAATTTCGCCACGTCTCCAACCGTCGCCGCCAACGGTTCATATCACTCGCACGGGAAAATCGGATATGATTGCGTTCTCTGCATGTGTGAGTTACGAGGCATCGCTGACCTAAGCCTGCATTGCCCTAGCTGACATAGGTAGATGAGCCGTCACATCAAAGATTCCGACATAGACGGATTCAATCCGACTATGGAAGAGTACAATGGAAGACTCAACATTTTTCCATCTTACAAGTTTAAGACGGAGAAAGTTTTGCAGGGTTCTTTGGGAGGACTACAAGATATTGCTTGACGATTTGCCGACATCCAACTAGACGGAGCATTCATCTGAAGAGGCAAGACGGCGCAAGATCTCGGAGTTCTCCGGGGGCTACTGTTGGGGATATGCTATATGGGTATCCTCATAGCATGTCACTTATCCGGATAACCCGGGTGGCCCATAGTCGGTAGCATGGCCTATGGCCTGCTGGGCGGCCCAGTTAGATGGATCCAGAAGGGAGGCCCATGCCGGATAAAGGAAGGCTACGGTGGAGTCACCAACGTACCCGGAGCCTTGGAGTGCAAGATACACAAGACTAGTAATAGACGGTGTAGGACTCTGTATCCTGTCCGGCTAGGACTTTTCCCTGTAAACCTAGGACCCTGCGACTATATAAGTCGGGCCTATGGGATCCTATAGGACACGATAACTTAGATTATCTAGTCACCTCGCACAGCGAACCAATCCCTGTAACTCGGCGTATTGCCCTTATAGTGATTTATAGCAGGAGTAGGATTCCGCCACCATCGTGGGATCTGAACCTGGGTAAGCTGTGTTACCTCGTACCCGTCAACCGTCCGCCTTACCCCACGTCTCTAAACACGCACTGTGAGGACCCCTCCATGGCGTACTCGTCGGCAATACCACGACATGGAGGTTGTGCTCCATCCTCCGAGAACTAGTCAAATTTCTTTTCGTATTTGCAGGCTAGGAACAAGAGCATCATGTCCATACTGCCCACACCTTTGCCTCTCTCTATATAGGCGTCCAAAATGGCAAGACACCAATGAGCAAGATTCAGTAACAGCGAAAGATCGTCAGGATGGACCTCTGTTCTCTTGTGCTGCTCGTAGCCTGCCAATCTCACGCTAAGAATGGTGCGGGTTTGTATGGTTACTTTGGGGTGGATTTATCTTTGGATGCTGAATGGACGGGTTGAAATGGGTTCTACAAACATTTGGTGTGGACTGGAGCGGGTCTACGCAAAAATTGGTGTGGTCTGGGCGGATGCGGGTCCAAACCGCAAGTACCGAAACGGCCTCGGTCCATGGGTTAACCCCGTTCTGGAACCCAATATTCATCCACGAAGGGGATCAGAGAGGAGAGTGTCCAACTTTGTAGGATTGTGTCGCCGACCTCGCCGCGCTGCACCGGTGCCCACTATCGCCGACCTCGCCACGCTGCACTGGCGCATGTCGTCGACGTCGTCGTGCTGCACCGGCGCCCACTGTCGCCAACCTTTCCACGCTGCACTGGCGCCCGTCGCCGACCTCGCCGTGCTGCATCGGCGATCGCAGCGAAGATTGCCGTGCCCATGCATGTTGTTCTTGGACTACGTCCGCATAGAAGGGGGCGACATCGGCGGCCGCCCGCCGCCGCCGGAGCCCGGAGACCCACCCGAAAATGTGAAGGCCGTCGTGCCCTGCTTGATGGGGATATGCCAACCGGGTTATGCCCAGCAGGACATTTTCTATTGGCCTAAGCCGCCAGCGAATGGGCCTGCAGGATGGCGACAGGATCGAAACTTGGCGAGGACTCAGGCGACTGGAAGCTGGAGGCCCAGAAGCGTAGCTAGGCCCAGTCGGACTAGGTCAAAGAACCTCCGAATCCTTAACTAATTCGGTTGTAATCTGTAAACCCTAGCAAGGTGAGCCTATATAAACCTCCCTAGGGTACACATAGAGGACACGTTCCATCATACACCCAAGCGACTCACTGCCTAGTCGTCGAGCTCGTCCCCTTGTACTCTCACCATAATACAATCTAGCAGGAGTAGGCCTTTACCCTCCGGGGGGCCGAACCTTGGTAAACCCTTGTGTCTCCGCCCTCATCTCGCTCCGCAGATGGCTGGCCGCCCTTGCCCCATGTTCTACTACTCGCTGCCGATTGCAGCATCTGCCGTGGTCATTCCCACGACAGTGGCGCCCACCGTGGGGCCTGGCCGGTCAGGCCGGTGTTCTGCGGCGAGATCCAATCTGCCCATCAACGAGTTGATCGCCACCGGCCGCATGATCGCGATCAGCGAGATGCTCCAGATCTTGCCGAGCAGCTATCTCCCGGCGGCACGACCCGTCACACATAGTGTGATCCTGCCGGTCGGCACGATCAACCTCTTCGTCGGTCTCACCGACGTCATCGTCTCGGAGGACTCGGCTCGCATCCGCGAGTCGCCGCCACGCGACCGGCTCTCTGAGATCCAGGTCCGCACGATTCACCGCCTCGCCTCCGAGTACAACTCGGCCCAAAACAACGTGGCCGAAACCACCGCGGCCGCGGACGATGCGGCCCTCAACGACGACGCCGATTCGGCGACCCCGGCGTCGGCCGCCGGATCCATTGTCACCGCGTCGTCCGCGGACTCCATCACCTAGGTCTCCAACGTCGGAGATTTCGAGGATCCCTCCATCCTTGGGATCTTCGACTTCGACTCCGGGTCAGAGAACTCTGCCGACCTCCACGACGGAACCGGTCGCCACGCCGTGACTTACATGGTGACTGGCGCCGACCCCTCGGAAGACCCCTTCTCCACGCTGATCCCACCAAACGCGACGGCAACAGAGGTCGAGGAACTCTGCCTGCGGCTGGCGGAGGCAGTCCGCAAGGATCAAGCCGAGCGCGAAAAATTTCGCCTCGAGCAGGCGACAACACAGTAACTGTCACCAACTTCGAATTAGGTCGCGCATGAACCCTACCTTCCAGGGGCGCGCCCAGAACTTCGACGACGAGAATGACCCAGCTCGCATGGCCGAGTGCGCGATCTGCAAGAACGCGCCGCCAGGAGGAAGCGCTCGACCCCCACCAGGGGTGACGGCCAACGGCGCCCCACCACCACCCAACCGCGCGCCCCCCTAGGGACCAACCAAGGATCATGGTCTCCTCACGAGAGCGAGACGCGAACGGCCTCCCGCTGTTCTCCACCCCAATGGACAAGGTCGTTGCAAGCCGAGCTGCAGTCGACAACATCCAAGTCACCGGCGAAGGTGCCCTGCATATCCAGTACGCCAAGGCTCTACTCGCCAAAGCAGTTGAGCAACAAAACGCGGGTTCCGACTCATAGGGTCGGATGTACTCGCGTTCATCAGGCAGTAGGGCGGCCTCGAGAGGCCGCCCCATGGCGGTGAATACCCTCAACTGCCCACCACCCGAGCCCCTGCAGCTCCAACACCGACACGCGAACGCGACACTCTCCACCAACGACCCACGGCCAGCGAACAACTTCGTCGCCGCCAACGGGCAGCCCGTCGATGCACCCACACCATCAACAACCAGAGCTGGCGCGCACGCCAGCCTGAAGACCTACGGCACACCCTCACCAACCGCCGTGACAGCGAACCAAGGGGATCACTGAGCCGAGTCGGACCCCAGTGCTTCAGATCGATGATCCGAGGATAAAGATACCCGGCGAACTTCTAAGCGTTGAAGGAAATAGAGAAGTACGACCCCTCGTATGATCCGTCCGTGTGGCTGGACACTTACCTCATGGCGATGGGGATCGCCGGCCACACCGACCTACTCGCCGCCCGCTACCTTCCCCTGATGATGGAGGGAGCGTGCAGGCAGTGGATTAACACTCTCCCCACGGATAGCATCGATTCCTAGGAGGAATGCGCGATTCCTTCGTCAGGCACTTCGAAGGCTCATACACCCTCGCCACCACCATCGAGGACCTGGAGCGATGCATACAGGGACCCCGCGAGTCGACCCGCAGTTGGGTCCAACGGTGGCAAGATCTGTGGTATAACACGGCCGGAATCCACCCGGACACCGCGATCCACTGCCTCAAGACCTCGTGCCGCTACGAGCTCCTAGTCGCCAAGCCAAGCGAGTGTACAGAACACTCGACAACATATCGGACCTCCTAGAGATCGCAAAGAAGTACGCGAAGGAGGAACCAAACCAAGAAACCGACGACGAGTCGGGAGGACATCGCCGCACGAGCGGCCACGACAAGGGGAGGCGACTCGAGTTACGCTACAGCAACACTCGCCTCACCGGCAAACGCCGCGGTGACGGGCGAGTCGACTTCGTTGCCAACGCCGGATACGCGCCACGCGAACCCAAGAGCTTCCGCCGCGACGGAGGACAGCGCCGCGACGGTGGCAACTACAAGGCAAAGCCAAGGTTCGATCCCACGACCCTCCTCAACCAACCTTGTGTGTTTCATAGCAGGGAAGAAAAGCCCGCCACGCACACGACCGTCGACTGCCACTCTCTCAAGGAGATCGAGAAGGCACGGTGCACGCGGGAAGACCCTGACAACAACCCGCCAAACGGTGGAAAGTTCGACAGTGTCGCCGGCTCGCTCCACACCTTCACAGGCTTCAACACGAAGCACGATAAGAAGGTCATCGCCCGCGTCGTCCCCGTCAACGCGGTGTCCCAGATAGACATCCCCCAGTTCCTCAACTGGTCTGAGCAACCAATCACCTAAATCCGCGAGGACCACTCGCCACGGATCGAATATCCAGGCCGCGTCGCCCTAGTGGTCAAGCCCAAGGTGGGAGACTACTGGCTCCCCAAAACGCTGATGGACGGTGGCAGCTCCATCAACATCCTATACCTGGACACGTTTAGGCGACTGCGGATCCCGCAGTCGATGATCGAGACGACCTACACCACCTTCCACGACATCGTCCCTGGTCGGAAGGCGTACCCGATTGGCAAGGCGACACTGCCAGTCACCTTCGGCACACCAGCAAACTTCCGCACCAAGCGGATCGTCTTCGAGCTGGTGCACAACAGCCCCTACCACTGCGTCCTGGGGCGCCAGGCGTTCGCCAAATTCATGGTAGCGCCCCACTACGCGTACAACGCGATGAAGCTACCTGGGCCATGCGGCATAATCACTGTCCATGGCGACCCCGACATGGCCGCAGAATGCGAGGCCAAAGGCGCCGAACTAGCTGACGCCGTCATCCCGGCGGAGGCCAACCACGTCGAGGAGCTCGCCAAGTACGCGAGCGGGGTCAACAGCGACTACCCCTCCATACTCAAGAAGCCCAATTCGGAGGGTGGCAACTCCACCGCCTTCGAGGCAACGACACACACCCGCACCATCGAGCTGGTCCCAGGCGACTCCAGCCAGACGGTGACAATCGGAACGGGCATGAGCCCAGCATAGGAAGGCACGCTCATCGAGTTCCTCCGTGAGAACAGGGACATCTTTGCATGGAAGCCATCCGACATGCCTGGTGTCCCGAGGGAACTCGCTGAGCACAAACTCAATGTCGACCCCAAAGTGCGACCCGTCAAGCAGTCGCTCCGGCCCTTCAATGAAGAGCACCGACGAGCCATCACCGAGGAGGTGCAGAGTCTACTCGCTGCAGGCTTCATCCGGCCAATCAAGTACTCCAAGTGTCTGGCAAACCCAGTCCTGGTCGAGAAGAAAAACGGGACCTGGAGAATGTGTATCGATTGCACAGATTTAAACAGCGCCTGCCCGAAGGAGCAATTCGTCCTCCCACGGATCGACCAAATCATCGACTCCACCACGGGCTCGGAGGATCTATGCTTCCTCGACGCCTACTCTGGGTACAACCAGATCAAAATGGCCGTCGAGGACAAAGAGAAGACGGTGTTCATCACGCCATTCGGAGCCTTCTGCTACACTGCCATGACCTTCGGCCTCAAAAACGCCGGAGCGACCTACCAGCGGTGCATGCAGGAGTGCCTTGCGCGCCAAATTGGCCGCAATATCCACGTCTACATCGACGATGTGGTGGTGAAATCCACTCGCCAGGGCGATCTACTCGCCGACCTAGCGGAAACCTTTGCCAACCTGCGGAGGTACAAGATAAAGCTAAACCCAGGAAAGTGCACCTTCGGTGTACCAACTGGACAACTACTGGGATACGTCGTCTCCAAGCGCGGGATCGAGGCGAACCCCGCCAAGATCAGCACGATCGTCCGACTCGGCAGACCCGAGTGCCTGCGCGACATTTAGAAGCTGGTCGGGCGAGTCGCGGCTCTCAGTCGCTTCATACCCCGGTTAGGCGAAAAGGCGATGCCTCTTTACCGCCTAATGCGCAAGAAACCCACCTTCCAGTGGGACAAGGAGGCAGACGACGCGCTCCACGCTCTCAAGGAGGTGCTACTCGTAGCACCGCTACTTGCAGCCCCTGTCGACAAGGAACCCATGCTGGTCTACGTCGTGGCTTCCAAGCGCGTTTTCAGCGTCGTCATGGTCGTCGAACGACCAGAGGAAGGGAAGGAGCGCCCGGTGCAGCGACCCATATACTACATCAGCGAAGTCCTCACCGAGTCACGCCAGCGCTACCCGCAGTACCGGAAATTGGTATACGCGGTCTTCAGAGCACAGCGGCAACTTCCGCACTACTTCCAGGAGCACCCAATAATAGTCGTCTCCTCAGCACCGTTGCAGGACATCATCCACAACCGCGAGGCGACCGGGCGAGTCGCCAAGTGGGCCGTCGAGATCGGCGTCCACAACATCAAGTACGAGCCGCGCAAGGCGATCAAGTCGCAGGCTCTCGCAGACTTCCTCGCCGACTGGGAGGAGGCCCAGCAGCCAGAGAAGTTGCCATACCTCCATTACTGGAGCCTACACTTCGACGGCTCCAAGAACGCAGACGGTGCAGGAGCGGGGATCGTGCTGACATCTCCGAAGGGCGACAAGCTCCGCTACGTCCTCTACCTCGACTTCACCCCCTGCACCAACAACATGGTCGAGTACAAGGCGCTACTCCACGACATGCGAGCAGCCAAGGAGATGAACATCAATCGCCTGCACTGCTACGGAGACTCCGACCTCGTCGTCGGACAAGTTGCCGGTACCTGCGACGCCGTCTCCCCCACAATGGAGGCATACCTCCAAGCAAAGGACCATCTAGGAGGACACTTCACAGGCTGCTACGTCGAGTGGATCGACAGGCGGAAGAATGAGGAGGCCGACGCACTCTCTCGCATCGGGTCGGCTCGACTCGCGCCACCCACTGGTGTCTTCCTAGACACCATCACCAAACCCTCTGTCTCTCCCCCAAGGGAGATCGACATCGGAATCCCGTTGCAACCAGAAGCAGCCCTGGTCGCACTAATCGCCAAGCCAAGCGACTGGACCGCGCCATACATCACTTACCTGGAGGGAGGCACCCTACCCGCGGACAAAACAGAGGCCCGGATGATAGCACGCCGCTGCAAGTCCTTCGTCATCATCAACGACGAGCTCCACAAGTGCAGCATGACTAGCGTGTTCCAACGCTGCGTCCAACCCACTGAAGGACGAAAAATCCTCCAAGACATCCACTCCGGCGACTGCGGCCACCACGCCGGCGCCCGCTCCCTGGTCGCAAAGGCCATGCGACACGGCTTCTAGTGTCTCACCGCACACGCAGACGCTATCGACATTGTCCAGCGGTGCGGCGGATGCCAGAAATACGCCAACTAGACTCACGTGCCGAGCTCGGCGCTCAAGACAATCCCCATCAACTGGCCGTTCGTCGTGTGGGGCATGGACATGGTAGGCCCCTTCAAGAAGGCCCCCTCTGGATTCACCCACCTCCTAGTCGCAGTTGACAAATTCACAAAATGGGTGGAGGCCAAGCCAGTCCGCAAGTGCGACGGAAAGACCGCCACCAAGTTCCTACGCGAGCTCATCTATCGCTATGGGTTCCCAAACAGCATTATCACGGAAAACGGCACCAACTTCGCCAAAGGAGCCATGGCCGAGTTCTGCGAGGAGCACCACATCCGACTCGACCTCGCTTCAGTCGCTCACCCAGAGTCCAATGGCCAGGAGGAACGCGCCAATCAGAGCATCCTCCATGGCCTGAAGCCACGGCTACAAGTCCCACTCGAGCGCACCGCCGGGTGGTGGGTCGAGGAACTCCCCTTTGTCATCTGGGGCATCCGCACCTCCGTCAACAGGTTGACACGATTCACCCCTTCTTCATGGTTTATGGTGCCGAGGCAGTCATGCCAGCCGACCTCGACCACGACTCACCAAGGGTGGTAAACTACACGGGGCCCGCCAACGAGCTTGCATGCCAAGACGGAGTCGACCAGCTCGACGAAGCACGCGACCTAGCTCGCTCCCGCACCGCCATCTACCTGCAAGGGCTCCGCCGCTACCACAGCCGGCGAGTGCGGACTCGCACTTTCTAGGAAGGTGACCTGGTACTGCGCCTAATCCAGGACAAGAAAGGCATGCACAAGCTCTCACCCCCTTGGGAGGGACCATTCGCCATCGGGCGAGTCCTGGGAAACGACGCCTACTACCTCACCGACGTCCGAGGCGACAGAAAACTCGACGTCAAGCGGCCATGGAATGTAAATCTCCTACGGAAGTTCTACTCTTAGAACTCCAGACATGTACCCCCTACCCGCTATGAAATAAAACATATTGGTTGCCACAAAATTGCGTCTACTATCCGCGTCTTGTGCCACTCGCACTCGTAATAACAGCGTTACGCTATTCGCAGAAGTCAACCTTTGGCAAAGCGACCGGCACGACCAAGTAGTGCGGTACGAGGGCACTGAGAAAACTCAGGCCTCGTAACGTCCACGAAAAACGCTAACCCGGAGCCCCATTGGAGTTGCCTAGCTCGACTGGCTCCCCGAGCCAAGACAACTGCACTCGCTCCCCACAGCGACCAAGTCCTCCGCATCCTCGGCGCAGCGACTCGAACGGCCAAGTACCACGCTCGGGGACTGACACCCGACCAAAAACGAGCGACTAGGGAAAAACGCCAAGTATGAGAGCGTGCCCAAGACTCGCCATACGACTGATCTTACGGATCAGGCAGGAGTGACGCGCCTAACATAACGCGCTTAGTCCTCACCTACCCTGGGCCTGTGACTAGAACGGCCAAGTACCACGCTCGGGGACTCGGCAACCCAACCCCGTTCGCGCCCGGGAAAACGGTCAAGTAAAGATCACCCCTAGGAGTCGCCATGCGACTGGCTTTCCGAGCCATGGCGAGTAGACCTTAACTCACTAACAGTTCACAAAACATATTAAAACGAGGTAAACCCCATAAAAAGGGTGGACGCGCTCCGGGACTCACACAATCAACATCCAAAATTGCAAAATGACTGACAAAATAACACGAGCATTCCTTTATAGCAGCACAATTTGTTTCGCGTACAAGGAAAGTTACATTGTTATTCCATACTAACGCCAAATGGCAAAACATTCTACTCTGCAGGCTTTGACAAAGATGCGCCACCATCCCTGCGGCTGCGAATAAAAGGCACGTAAGGGTTTGACGGATACGTCGTCAGCTCGCCCGCCATCGCCGCACGGAACGGTTGTTCCACCTTGAAGTCCCGGTGCTTCGGCTCAGGGTCATTGGGGACGACAATCGTCTCCTGGTAGGGGATGAGGTCGCCCATCGCCCAAACACGGTTGGAGTATATCACGGCTCGGTCCGTCAGCTTCAACACCTCGGCAATCTCCACCGAGCCCGTCGACGACGGGTAACCGCTAGTGACATCGTCGAGGTCGAAGTCATCCGGGAAGTGGGCGAGCCCAAGGCTGGCGCCATCGCCGCACCACGACGGAAGGCCGACCACGTCATGAATTCCACGACCGATGGGGCCTTCTCCAGGTAGCGCCATACCTCGACTAGGTCGCTGGGAATCACCTCCGTGGGCGATATCTCCTGGAGGTACGCAGGGAGGCAGGTCGCCGACAACGTGGCCGAGTCGACCAGGGTGGTCACACACTGCCGCGCATCGTACGACTGCGCCTCTTCCGCGTTATCAGTGATCCGGCCTGCAAACACACAAAAACAGTAAGCAAACATCAAAACCGCAATGCGGTATGCGCAATGGGAAGTCGGCTGAAGGAAAACTCACCAATCAGAGGGCGGCAGAGGTCCGTGATGAAACGTTGAAGAGAAGAGAAATCATTCTGCAACCCAACAACAAGCGCATCAGATACCTTCCGTTCTTCAGCGACAGAAGTGACGGCAGCCTTGGCTCGTCCTTCCGCCGAGCTCGCTTCCGCCTTCGCCTCCTTGAGCTCACGCTCCAGATCGGAAATTCGCTTTTCAGCCTCGCCCAAAGCGGACTGAGCCACCGTCAAGTCACCTACCGGGACAAGGCCGTGGCGAGCTTCCTTCACCTCAGCTGCACTACTCTCTGTTTCCAAAGCAAAACGGTCAACACCGTGACAAGTAAGCGACGAGTGCCAAGTAAAGCATATACTAACCCGCAACCGCTTGAAGCTCCTTGTTCGTCTCCTGGACGGCGACGAGCTCCTTCTCCACGCGGCACTTCGCGGCAAGCCGCTCGGCTGACTCGCGCTGCAGGCCTGCGCAACAAACACATCGTCAACAACAAACAATTCCTAAGTGCCCACCCGTTGAAATTCAGCGACTAGGCACTCGGGGACTGGACAACGAAATTCCTAAGTGCCCACCCGCTGAAATTCAGCGACTAGCCACTCGGGGACTGGATAACACAAAAAACATTAAGAATCCGACCACTGAAATTCAGTGGACAGATCCTCGGGGACTGGACATACTTGGATAGAAGCACCAAGCATGCCATGAAGTTCCATCGCATCCACCGACGCGAGTACGACCAGAGTGTGGCCACGACACTATTCAACCTCCGTGTCGGCGACCCTAGGAAGCTGGCTTGACGGCACTAAGGCACTTGCCGCGGTGGCCTTCGCCACGAAGCAAGGGAAAGTCACTGCAGCGGCCACTGCGCCACTCGAGGTCGGCTCGGCCGCATCGTTTGATCCCGCAAGCACCATATGTTGCAACCCTACATCTTCCATGGCCTTCGGAGCCGCTTCCGCTGCGGTTGGAGGCTCGCTCGGGGCAGCTGCCGGATCGTCAGAGACCGTGACGATGTCGTCGCCTTTCGTCGTTTGGTGCCTTCAGCGGGAGCAATGACCTCGTCGCCCTTCCTCTTCCACGAGGGATCAGCTGGCACCTCTATGGCGACTGGCGGAACCTTGGCCACTGAAGGATGGCATATCTTATTAACCCTAGTCCTGTGAAATAGCTCTGTCAATGAAGCTCTCCGATTGAAACACAAAGCAAACAGACGAGTAAAAGGTCGAGGAGCACTCACTTGGCGACCAGAAGAAATCGCAGGCCGGTGCGGATGCTGGCCGATTTTTCCAGTTCTTGCCCTAGCTTCCGAGTGAGGCCCGTCTCGAACACATTGTGTGCCCAAGACACTGACGGCTTCTTCGAAGATGAATCCACGGCGGGAGCCTCCGTGGCAATTGTTGCGGGAACCCCCCTTGGCAGCGAGGCCCCTGCGGCCGGAGCGGCCCCCAAGCTAGTGACTAGGGCGAACGGCGGTGGCAACGACGCCAGTGGCACTTCGTCCATTGTGGCGGCAGCACCAGTCGCCGCGGCCGCATGCGCCGTTGTTTCCTCGGCCGAGCTGGTGGCATCGGAGCTGCTCGCAGACCGAGGCGGAGACGCCGGCTTCGCCGAGTTCACCTTCTTCTTCAGCGGGGCTTGCTTCTTCTTCTTCGACGGTGTGGCCTCATGGTGTGAGGTGTGCTCAGGGAGTTCGTCGTCGTCATCATCATGGGCCTCTACGCCTCGCCATCAAACCGTTGAGCTTCGCCAGGAGGCAGCGCACCGTCCCCTACCTTTGGCCATGCCGTTAGCTCACTCTGACAATGACCACAATGAGCTCCGCCCGCACCCTTCGGTTCCCTTGTCGCACTATAAATAGAGGCCTCCCCCGTTTGAATTCAGCACACCATTCCACTCCCCTCTCTCTCAGAACCACCCCACCTCTTCCCCGGATCAAGGCGAGCACCAGGTGGCCGGAATTTTGCCAGAGCTTGCCGTTTCTGGAGGAGAAGGGCACCGTCAATTGGATCCGCCCCAGGAGGAGCCACCGGTACCAGGAGGATCACCGTCGTTGACTTCGTCATTAGCCCCCATTGTCGACCCTTGCCTGAGCCCCGGTGAGCCGCCACTGACCCCCACTGGCCGTGCTAGGGTTCGAGCTTGTCGCGTTCTATTCAGACGTGGACGATGAACCTCAGCCCTAGATCTTACTTGTAATCCTACGACCCTAATCACCCCGTACCCCTTTGCACCCCTTGTCTCACTGACTGGTAGGGACAACCACTTAAACCACCCGTGCGTGCGCTGTGCGTAGTGGGCCGGCCCAGTTAACGTTCCCGCATGACCCAGTCGTTTGAATTTAGGTTTATCAATTTAGTTTCAAACTTAGTTCTGTCTATATATTCAAAAACCAATCCATAGAGATTTACTAAACCAAATTGCATGAAACTAATTTTGCTAGAAAGGTATGGAAATTATTAATCCAAGCCCGTTGGATTCAAACCATTCAGAATTGTAGATCATCTATAGTAAAAATAATAAGGCAGAGACTTTTCTGCATTCAAACATTTTTCAAAATTCAACCATAAAAGCTTTTGAGTTGATTCCAACTCTCAAAAATCACATTTGATCAGACCTTTCTGAATATATAAAAATATCTAGGTTTACTTACAAAAATAATGGACAAGTAATAAAAGAATGCCCCATAGGCATTTCTAGTCACTTTAATTAATTAAAATAAAAGGTTAAACCTTATTAAATTGTGACACCACTTTAAATCACATTCCCAAGTACTGAAATATGTGGTGATGACATGTGTCAACATGATCCCATGTTTTAGTTAGATAATATTAAATCTTAAGTAGTTTTTCAATGAGTAGAAGTTACTTTTCTAAAAGAAAAAAATTAAACTAGTGCCTTAATCCTTGTGATGATTGTGATGATGCTAGATCATAGAGTGAAAACCCTGGTGTGATAAATAGAAGTAGTTAAGTATTGTTTGGTGATTGTGTACCTCATATTTATTTATAGACGCTAGTACTGACCAAGGATATGAAGCGGAAGGAGATTACTACGAGGAATAAGCCGAGGAGAACTTCAACCACTGCACTGCACAAGGCAAGCTTCACAAACAAGTTGACTTTGCAAGTTAACACTTGCATGATAGCTATGCAAACTAGATGCTGATGGTGCTGGTTAGCACTTCGTTGGGAACCCCAAGAGGAAGGTGTGAAGCAGCACATCAGCAGTTTTCCCTCAGTAAGAAACCAAGGTTATCGAACCAGTAGGAGGAAGGAAACGTCACACAGGTGTTGCAAGCAATGCGGAGACCTGCACAACACAAACTCAAGACTTTGCCCCAACTAGACAGTGAGGTTGTCAAGCTCACCAGTTTGCTGTAACAAAGGATTAAACATGCGGTGTGTAAGGTAATGGTTTGCAGCAAGTTAACAGGTAACAGTGGAAGATGTATCAATGGTAAAGATTGTACCGAGATCCATAGTTCACTAGAGGTGCTCTCCTTGTATAAACAACATGGCTTGAAGGGTAAACAAATTACAACAGGGCAATTGACAGGAATTGAGCAAGGCATAACAATGCAATACTAGTCAGAAAGATCCTATGAGATTCGATTGGGCAATACATCAAGATACATAGACCGCCATCCAACTGCATCTATGACTAGAAGTCCATCTTCAGGTTATCATCCGAACTCCCTCTAGTATTAAGTTGCAAGCAACAGACAACTGCTTTAAGAAAAGTGTGTAAGGTAAACAGTCCACATGTTCCATTAACAAGAGACCATTGTTTTATCCCTACTGGCAATAACATATCTACAAACGAAGAGATTTCTGTCACTTCCCTTGGAAACTAGAGGCATGAACCCACTATCGAGCATAAATACTCCCTCTTGGAGTCACTAGCAACTACTTCGCCAAGATAGCTACTAACAACGGAGAGCATGCAAGATCACAAACAACACAGACATGATAGACTCATAAAGACAAAACCATTAATCAATCCAACATAATAATCTAAATATCTATCGGATCCCCACAAACACAACATGCATGATTACAAATAGATTAGATCTTGATCATGAACGGAGCTCACAAGATCTATACATGAAAGCACAAAGGAGGATATACAACCATCTAGCTACTACATGGACCCATAGTCCAAGGTGGAACTACTCACGCATCATACCGGAGAAGAAGGCCTCTGGGATGATCTCCCCTCCGGTAGGGTGCCAGGAAGAACTTCAGATCCCCCCGATCTAGGGATGATGGTGGCGGAGGTTACAGACGGTTTCGTGGAGATTTGATCGGGTGCTTAGGGTTTCTGCATCGGGGGCTTCTTATAGGCGAAGAGGCGAGGCCAGGAGGCGACCAGGGGGCCCACACCGTGCCTAGGCGCGGGCCCACCCCTGGTCGTGCCTAGGGAGGTGTGGCCGCCCTGGCTTGCCTTTCCGTATCCCCTTTGGACTTCGTGTTCCCCACTGAAAGTTATTGACTTTGGCTTTTGTCCCGTCCAATTCCGAGAATATTGATTTTCTGCCTTTCTGGAACCAAAAACAGAAGAAAACAGACAACTAGCACTGTGGCAACTTGTTAATAGGTTAGTTCTAGAAAAGATATAAACACACCTCAAAGTGTAGACAAAGCAAAGCAAAGTTGATACTAAACAAGCATGGAACATAAAAAATTATAGATATGTTTCCGACATATCAGATGCCTTAGGCATAAGTGATTATACCCCTTTGATTATATCAAATCCCAGTTTTACTTGCAAGCTTTTATTTTATTTCTTTATCAAAACTCTTTGTTTACTTAGTGACTTGTGAAGTGTTGGAAAGATTTTAAAGGTAGCATAAAGAGAATAAAACTTGGCCTAAGTTAGATAAATCTTGATGTCATCCTGAGGCATGAGATTGAACTTAGATAAGTGACACTTGACTATCACCCCTTATTAGTGCTTACCCCCAACTTTAGTGGCTAGTGATAAGCATAAAACTTGATCACTTTAGATGGGAATACTTGGTGAAAATGATTATGAAAACCTTGGAATGATGAGTCATTCTAATGAAATGTTTTAACATGTGTTCTTGAACACCAGATGATTTTGATGATGAAAATGTTGAGGCATGAGCCTTAGCCCTTTATAAAACCGATGGTTGTCTGGATGCGATACCATTCCAATTTTACCGTATAACCACAATACCTGAATTTGGGTAGGGCTTGACTGGAAGGTTATATACCTTAGTATGGGTTCCCTTGCGGCCGAGGTTTGAGCTGAGGCTACTCATGAAGATTGACCACCCGTGCAGTTCCCAAGATGACAGATGGTCATGGTTGGGAGGGCAAACTCATAGGATAAGTGCCTATACTAGGGCGTGTAATTGAAAGGTTAGTATTGATTAACCGCATACTGAGTATGGTGAATTCAGGATTGTTCCTGGCGGATGTATCGAATATTGTGGTGAAAGTGTACCACCTCTGCAGAGTGTCAAACTATTCGAATAGCCGCGTTCGCGGTTATGGACGGTTGGAGTGGCCATACTGTTCTGTCGTCAAATGTTTTCAAAATGACTTGTGGAATTGAATCATGACTTTGACTTGACCACAATAGAGTTGTGAAAGTAAAACTTGAGTTCCCACTTAGGTGTTATAAAACCTTAAACTAGTTTTCTTTGCTTCTAAACTTAGTTAGAGATAAATCTGGCTTTTTGCAAAACAACCTAGAGCCTAGTACTCCTACTTGAAACCACCTTGCTTGTTAGTGATAGTTTGCGAGTACTTAAAGAGTACTCATGGCTTTGTCCCTGGCTATTCCCGTGGTCATACTATGAAGAGGACTATCAGGAGGATGGACCACATGAAGGTTACGACAACTAGGATCATCTCCCATCGTCAGCATTGCCTGTGACCATGAAGATGGAGCCACGCTCACGCTATCGTTATTATATTTTTCGCTGCTTGATTGTACTAAGACTGGATCATGAGATCCTTTATTTGTTGTAAGACCTTATATATGGTTTGTAATGGATAATGTACTGTGATATCCAATCTTTTATGTCTCGCAAAAATGGTAATCTTGGGATTGCGATTTATGGCATAACAAGCATCTGGGATTAAAAATCCGGGTGTTGACAGCTATTGATGATGATTACCTTGAGCATAAGTTGATGTAGACGTCGTCTGTATTGGCTTCAGAATCTAGCAATAGTTAAGAAGATACGTTGAGTACGAGCATAATCAGCAAGTTCACTAAAAAGGAGTGTTTGATGAACTACATCTACAGCCACAATTTGTTCCGACGTATATAAGGTATGTTATCATCTATGTTCTGACGTATCAATAATATTTTTCTTTCTTCGGAACATAGATGGTAACACACAATTTGCAATTACTTTGATAAAGACTCTTCAAAGTACATGAGCAAGTGATGAACTTGACTTTTGTGATTGCAAGATTATGCACTCACGGTCTTCGAGACAATAAAAGATCCAATATCTGAAATCAGCATCATTGGTCTGATAAGGACTAATGTTTAAAAATCAGGATGCTATTATGCATAAGTAATGTAATGCAATTTGATAAACTCGAATCCCCAGAATAAACGTTGATCTAGGGTTTGGGAACTAGAAATAGTTTCTTTGTAATGTGTTGTCCCTTTAGATTAATTTTCACACTTGTGCTTCTTATTAAGGCTTGTGAGCGTGTGTAATAAATAACAGGTACAATAAAGTAACACACATTGATGTAACACCCAAAGTTTTGATATTTGGTTAGAGGATTATTCTTTACAAGCTTTCTATTAAAACATAGAGACTTAAAGATATGCTTAGAGTTCATTTTTAATAACTTCAAAAGAATAAACTTTGAAGAAAAACATATTTTACAAACTAAAAGCATTTCAACTTGAAGTTACACTTTTAGGTTTTCTTATTAACTATAATTATTAAAAAGGAAATCATTATTTAAACAATCATAACACATGCAGTCAAGACTTATATGCTTGGAATATGACACAATATTCTATGTAGTTCACTTCATAAAATTCAATAAAGGTGGAATAAGAGTATTAATAAGTTTTCAATTTTGTAACAAGTCTATTTAATAGTGTGAGATCATTCACTTTCAATTTAAGTGAATGATGAGCTTAAATGCAATTTCCTATTAGGAAATTGATGTGACTTATTAAAGAAAGCAATTTTAGATGATCTTATTGAACTGTTAAGGTTTTAAATCATGTTTAAGAATGGTTAAGATATAAATAGCATTCACTTTTATTATGATGTTTAAAATTTTACTTAAATTGTTGGTTTAGTTTGGATTTATGATCTTAAATAGTTTTATAAAGTTATTAAGTTACACTTAATATTTATTATAGATTCAAGTTATGGCCATAGAATTAGTATTTAGATATAAAAGAGTTAAGATTTAGTACTAAATTGTGATTATTTCTTATTTAAGAAATGTTTCTAAAGAATTTATAAAATAAGTATTTATAGAATAGATAAAGATTATTACTTTAAAATCATAAAAACCTTTGGAATAATATATTTAGCATTTTTATAGTAAACTATATTTATTCAAGGTTTCAAAAATGATTTTTATTTATTTTTAAGTATTATTTCTATTTTAATAAAATCTCCCAAAGGATTCAATGTTTTTAAATATTTGCTTGAAGTTTTATTTGTACAAAAAAATAAGTTAGTATTTTTATAAAATAGTAGACTTATTTTTATATGCAAAAATGATTTTTTATGCATTTTAAGGACTTTTACTTATTATATTATATTTCATTAAGGAATTTAATGGTGTTAATATTTAGTTGCATTTTATCTAACTTAAATAACTAAAGTTATATTTTTATTAGGTAGATTTTATTTTTGTGATCATTTTGATATATCATATGTATTTTTCTAGGGTTCAAAATGTTTAGAGATCATTTTAGTAATTTGATTTACCCATTTATTTTTTATTTCCTTTATATTTTCAGATTTGAGCCCACAGGTCAGTCCAACCCATTGGGTTGGGCTAGACCACCTGGTTCGGTCCATTCGGTCGGTTGACCCCGACCATATCCTCTCCCTCGCCGCTCGCGCTCTCTCTGGCGATGCAGATGGCGCCGCCCATCTCTGACTCGATCTCGTTGAACACCGGCCATTTCGGCTGTCGTCGCTGGCTATTGAAGCTCTGCCGCTGCCTGGACGATCTGGCCCTCTGATTTGATTTGGCCTCAAGGCCCTATCGATCTCGCCCTTAACGCTTATCTGCTCAGGCCTAGCACCACCAACGATGTTGATCCGGTCGGCTCCGGCCCTTGCCGGCACCGCTCCACACACGTATGTGCTCTATCTCTGGCCTCTACCTCGCCTACTTCTGCCTCGGATCCCCTCCACTGCGGTGCCCAGCACCCGCGCGCACACCCCGAGAGAAACCCTAGGCTGCCGCCCACGGTCTTCTCGGCCATCTCCGACTCTCCCGGCGCCACGGCACACCGGCGAGGCACCTCCTAGTCCTCTCCGCCATATCCATACCGCCACCAAACCAGTGCCGCCTCTGATGGTCACCCACGCGGCAAACCCTAGCCAAATCGGCTCTGCTTACTTCCCTGCTCCTACGCACCCGCGCCTTGCGCCATAGTTACTGCTCGAGGATGACCACGGAATCCTCTCTGGCGGTCTCACCTTCTAATGTTCTTGCTTGGCCTATTCGTGTTGTCTATTTGACCTAGGTGCTGGCGGGACGACATCAGTGGCTGTAACCTCAGTGTGCTTTGATACGCTGTCTTACGGCCTTACTTTGATGACGTTGTACAGGTGGGGTGATGCTATTGCAACGACGTTGCGGTGTTGTCCATTACTACTTCGACTCCCGCGGGATGGTGCTGCAGACGCAACCCCGGACCCCGGTGTCCATTCTTTGCTGCACCCATTTGTATGGGCACGGTGAGTTCTTGATGTGACCGGCTTTCAGGCCGATGTTCTGCTATGCTGGTTGTAAGACTATGTTGATCTCTTGGTTATGATGGTGTGCATGAGTGATACTAGTGGTGCTGATTTATGTTTACTGGAATGCTTCTAAGTGTGCTAACTCAATCTGGATGACTTAATCATGCCTAGCATGTGTGACTCTTATTGATACTCTGATTTTGCTGATTTGAATCTAGGCAATACTGTAAATCTCAATGTTGTTTTGAGATGGCAGGCACTAGTAAGTTAATGGTTACATGATTATATCCTGATACTTTGTGGCTATTTTCTGTGGATTATAAGCTGGGTAAAATGATGTTTGAAATGAAATGATTCCTAGATTGGTGACTAGGAAAATGATTTCTGTTCCATTTGGATCTACTTGCAAAGGTGGTTTGTATTCAATATATGGTTAACTGGTGTGATAATTTCCCTTAATGGCTTCTGTGACCAAGACTTCCACTATGGTGCCTCCATATTGGAGTGTGCGCAGTGGTAGATCTTGTTTGCATGATCTGCTGCTATGGTTGTTCCTAATGGCTAGATCTGTCCCTGGCCAGTGATGCAAAGACTTAGGCTAAAACTTATATTAGAACAAATTTCTGTACTTGATTCTTGGACTAACCTATGATGCAAAAGCTGAGGCCTTAAATTTACATAAGAATAGATTTATGTGCTTGATTTCTTAGCCTGGCCTATGATGCAAAGGCTGAGGCACATACTTTAAATAAGAGCAGATTTGGTATTGGTTTTGTGTTGAACCAACTTGGTGGCTTCTGCTGCTACAAGATCTACTATTGTGGTGCCTCCCATGTGGAGTGTGCACAATAGTAGGTCTAAATAGCATGATTTACTACTTTCTTTCCCTAAATAATCAATGATGATTTTGGCAAAGCAACTCTTTGCAACACTGAGAGTACCACTCCATCCAATCCTCCTAGATGAAAATCTAGTTGAAAGGTAGATGGAAATGGTTGATGTGTATTATCTCCCTTGTGTTCCCAGATCTATATGCAAGATATAAGAACAGATGCTGCATGATCTAGTGGTTAGTTTTGATGATTCTTACCTACTGGTTGTGAGTGGCTTATGTCCTGTTGTAGACCTTGATTACCTACACCAACCGCCTCTAGTTTAATTCCAGCTGCTCCTTCTTGCATCTAAATCTCCTCCTCCTTGACCTGTTGTTGGCTCCTTGATCTGTTGTCGATGAGACCTTCTCCTCTAGAGCTACTCCTGGTCTTGTTCTTGATTTATTTACTAGGCCCTACTTAATGATTTGATTGTTAGGTAATGGATATGTGGATCTTGGTGATGATCTAATAAAAATAGATGCTCTTGTGGTGGAACAGACTTGTGATGAACAGAGAAAGAGATAGTTGTGGTCGTGTCGTGTAACTATACTTGTGGTGAAAGAATGAGCAGAGAGAGGTGGTTCTACGGTTCCCTCCTCTTATCCATCCATCCCTTGGCTGCTTCATGTGTTGACAGCTCATGCCATGCAATTAGGTGTGTGTGCTGCTTGCATTGTTCTGGACGAGTGCAAGACCAAATATCTTGATACTCCTCTTTTTTAACTTCCACCACTCTGGTGAAACTTGCCCCATAATTCACTACCAATGAGGTTGTATTGAGGCAACTATCTGATTAAGAACAAATACTATGATTTGGTGAAACTTTCCCCTTCAAATTAAGCTCAATGATGAGACAAAACAGTGCACTTCATTGTTTATATCTGAGGGCACAATTTATACTCTAACCCCCTTATTCCTTTACTTTTGTTTTGTGTTCTTTGGAGTTGTTTTGCAGGTCTACAAGATCAGAAAGATAAATAAAAGATTTAGAAGATGGAGAAATTGAAGATGAATTTAGCTTTTGGTTTTCTTTTGTAATTTACTTTTTCATTTGTAAAAAACAATGTAATATATATTCTATTGTAATAAGGAATTCTTTTAGTTATTTCATTTATGTAATTCCTTTTTTATTTATTTGTTTCCTTTAATTTACTTTCATTCTTTTATTGTAAAAGAGCAATAATACTATATGTATATATGTAATAATAAAGATTATTATTGTAATAATTTCATTTCAAATTCTGATTTGAATAATTATTATTCATATTTTACTTGAATTAAAATTTCTTTCCACCAAAACATAGAAGTTCTACAAAGGTCATGTCAAAATTCATAGCGCTCAACTAATAACTTAAATTAGTAATCAGAGTAAGAGAAACCTTGATCACTTTGTGTTTTAATTTAACAATCGCGTGAAAATTCTTTGGATTTTCTATGCATGGATGCAATGCACACATGTGAGTTCAGCTTATTTCTAATCTCTAATGCTGGGATGTTACAGAATCCCCCCCCCCTTAAAATAAACTTTGTCCTCGAAGTTTGTTCACTCTCACGTTTCGTAATAAGGAATTGAATTGTATTGATTATGACATTTTCAACTCCATGGAAACCTCAAATGGGAATAATTATAGTATCCCATATCCAGAAATTTTCCTTGAATTCTCTTTATATTTGACCATTTCCAACTTGTTGTCTCCAATATCCCAAAGTTCCTTTTACTATCATCCTTAGGGATATGTCCTCATTATAAGTTCCTTAAACTGGGATGTCTTCTTTAATTTATTTCCCTAATTAGGTATCCTAATTCAACTCCTTTACTTGATCATCAAGCTTCCATATCATACTAAGTAAGGTCTAGGAAGTATCACTAAATCAGGGTTTTAAATTTTTATTAGACAATAGTTGTGGCCAAAAGGCTAATCTTTGATTTATCATTGTATGGTTATACTGGTAGTCCTTCCGAAGATTGGTTTTGAACATAATTAGTCCATACCCATCGGAATTTATTGTTTCTCTACACATGTCCAATTGGATGTGCTTTATTCCCTCTTAAGGATCACTTAAGAGTTTATCTTTTCTTTAGAATTAGTCTATTAGGATTAATCTATGTTATCACCTTCAAGCTTTAGATAATCGTTTGTTATCACGTTAAGTACTTCTTTAACTTTCATTTATTAACTACCTTAAGGTTTGAGTCCTACTATCTTGAAGTATACTTCAATCTTTCATGCAGACATACTTTCGAGAGTATTTATATAATGATGTCTTAACCTTATGAAAATAAGGCTTAAGGTTTCCATATGTACTTATTCTCCAACCTTTACTTGGAAATTCAGCTAACATACTTCCATTTACTGTTTACTCTCCCTCTTGGGGTTTCCTAATGGTCTCTAAACTATAGGTATATAATAACCATTGGCTTAATAACTAGAATGTTGGTCTTTGTCTAGCTTATACTCTGCCTATTTAAGGTCTCATAATAGAACTTACGGTATACCCACACAATTGTAGATCTCCGAAATAGATCTGCCACTTACTGTTTAGAAATTCTCTCTTTGGTAGGTCTGATTTCGTGAAGCGTCTTGGAAATGGTTGCTTTAATTTGCATACTCCTTTATGTCTTACCTAACTTAGGCCAAGTTTTATGCTCTTTATGGGATACTAGTATGATCTGGTTACTAAGTTAACCAAACACCAGTTGCGGACAAAATACCAGTTGCGGACCTTCCTAGGGTGTATCTATTACCCTACAATTCTCATCGTACTACTAGCATTCTCTCTGAATTGTCAGAGCTTGAATACCATTTTCTATTCCAAAGCTTCTTCCTTGCACTCATTCATGATACTTCCATGAATATGGTATTACTACTTCATTAACTTCTTAGCAACATTACCTACTTTGGGTGAACTTACGTTCATCACTGCTTGTTGCTCCATACATTTTCTACACTAATCTTCCTTCTTGTATTACTGGCTTGTAATGATCTAAACTTAATCCATCCATCGAATATGTTGATACTACTTATACTAGGCTTCATTCTTCATGTAAGTATTCATCTTGGTCTTTGGAACTCGTCACTCCCTTACACGAATTCCCTTTTTCTATCTAGGTTTATAACATCAAGTAATAACTTGATGATGCAACATGCATTTGCACACCAAGTCAAACCTCATGTACAGATCTAGTCAATCAAGAAGGTCCAAGAAAACCAATAAATCCAAATGTGGTACATATAACACACAATATTCTAAGCCCAGAATATAGTAGTTGAGTATATTATCTCTAAATTCAGGCTTAGTTGTGTAATATATGACACCTCCTCATATAGGTTTACATCGTGATACTTTGCACTTAAATGTTCCAACCATTTGTTGCCTCAATGTTTACCCAAATTGCTCAACTACAATAGGATAATTTTAAGCAAAGTGGTCTCAATTTGGTTTACACCAACTTAGCATTTCTCTTTTGGAATGACTAACTATATCTAACCTGTCATTATTTAGTAAACTAACCTTACATGATCACTCGAAATGACTAATAAGTTTATATTGATCACCTAAAATTAAATATTATCAGAATTTGTGACACCTATGACTTCTATCCTAGTGCTACCATGTTATTTTCTTATGTCTACTTCAAGATAATTTACTAAGTACTTGTCATATTTACACCTATATTTTCACATCCCAAAAATTTCCAAATTTTGAAATGTGTAAAATAAATAAACAAAATTAACAATTGTTGAAATTTAGGATGAAAAGAAACTTTTTGCTTCTAAATGGAAACATCAAAACCCTACTTGAACAAAATTTGAATGAAAAGGGCATCCAACAAAATTTCAATCAAGTGAAATGCATTCATCAATAAATGTATCTTGAAGTTTAAACATTTGGAAAAATTAAACCAAAACCCTAAAACTCTAATGAAAGAAATCATTTCCAAGATCTCTCTAAAACTATGGATTTGTTCCATATAAAAATTTGTCAACAAACATTTCTAAATGATCAAAAATGATAAACAAAAATATTATAAAATCATAGAAATTGGTTTCATCCAATTTGGAGCCATGGATAAAAACTTATGAATTTAATAAGATAAAAGGAATTAATTTCCAAAGATAATAAAGCTCCTAACTAAAAATCCGTACCAAATTGTGAGCAAAGTAATCCTAAAAGGGTTTAAAAAGATAAACAAATATTAAATAAAATTATACGAATTGGAATCACCAATTTTGGAGCTATAAATAAAAAGGTATGGATTTTATAAGACAAAGAAAGAAATAAATAAATAAGGAATATTTAAAGACAAATTAAATCTTGGCCAAATCCATAAGCAAATGGAATAAAGATAATCCAAATAAAATAAAGGAATAAAGACCATTTAAATAAAATCTATATAGGCTTAAACCATATTCAATTTTATTTAAATGAAGACAAAATCCCTAATAATAAATGATTAATCAAATCATGAGAAAATAATAATTGAAATTGCCAAAATGGATTGAAAGTTATCTAATTAACTTATTAGAATTATTTGAATAAAATAATATGGGTTTGAACCATATATGATTTTATTTAAATAAGGACAAAAGGCCTAATTTAATTAAACAATAACTCTTAAGAAAATATTTGAAATAATTCAAAATGAATTATTTAAACACACTACTAAACAGTATTAAACCTACTGAAAAGGTTTGGCAAGATTTTGAAATCAAATGAAGCTTGAATCAAATGTTTCAAATTTAAAACAGGAAATAGAAAAGGAAAAAGAAAAACAAAACAGAGAATAAGAAAATATAATATAGAGCCAACCCACTAACCTACCTAGCCCAGCAAAGCCACTGGCCCAACTAAAGCCCACCCGGGAAATCTCTCTCTCCCCCTGGACGTTTCTCACTCACAACCGCACCCGCTCACCCACTGAACGCGTGACCCCACCTCTGCCCAGTCATCACCTTCTTCCTCGCGCGCTGACCACGCCCATTCCCCTCTGCTGTTTTTCTGCCATTGAATGATCGCTTCAATTCGCGTTAACGCCACCATAATTCAGCCCCGCGACCGTGCCCTCTTAACCGCATCCTGTCCCTCTCTCTTTCCCCTCAGACCCCATGCCACGAACGCTACCAGGCTGCGCGAATTCCTCGCCCAAACCCCCTCTGCTCTGACGAGCTGCAACGCTGATTCCGGCCAACTCCGGCCACCTCTCTGCCCCTAACTTCCACGAGCTTGACCAGCAACCCCGTACGCACTTGGCAGTAGCCCTAGCTTGGCCGTGCGTGCCCCACAACCTCGGCAACAACCAAGTCTGAGCGCCGCCGTCGTCTGCATTCACTCTGGCGGCCTCTACTAGTAACTACTGACCGCCCCCTCCTCTCGGGTTGATGCCCCTACAATCTCCTCTCTCGTGCGCATCTGACGCACCCTTTTTCTTGCCTTGGCGTGCTCCGTAGCCTCGCCAACATCGACGATCGAGCGTGCTCGACGCCAGGAGCTTCTCCGGTGAGCAATTGCCGACACGACTGTGCGCCCCTGGCCTTCCCGCTACCACGTCGAGCATCTACACGCTTCGGCGAACCTGGTGAGCACCTCCATTCCCCTCCTTCCTTCCTGGAATAGCCGGACCGCCATGACTTGAGCGCCACCGCCGCGCGCCATCGCCAAGCGCCGCCAGACCTTGGTCAGAGCGCTCTAAGCCATCAGATTTATATCTAGTGGATGCGATAGATCATTTAATCGAAGGGGTATGATTAGATCAGTGTCGTGCGATGCCCTTTTAATCCAATGTCCCACACTGCGTGATCCGAATGAACCGGTATGCTCCAGTAAGATCATTCCACGTGGCCTGTCCAGTTTGTTTAAAAATCCAGAAAACGAATTTGAATGATTAAACTTGTAAAATCTATAAATTTTGTTCTACACATCCAAAAATTACAAATTTTATATCATTGGAATCAGGAAAATGAAGCATTTGCAACCATGCCCTTAGTTTAGTATTTTGCTTCTGGAAAATTAGGTGTTTTTGCAGAAACATTTGTAGGACTATTTTGGTTATAAAAATTATTCTAAAAATGATTTTTGAGTAAAATATTTTGCAAATGGTTTCTTTTGAACTCTCATACCCTAAACACTAAAATTTGGATTTAGAAATGAATTTGGCTAACACAAGGAATTATTATTTTGAATAAAAACATTTCTAGTAAAACAAAAATGTTGCTATGATTTAAAAATGGTTTTTGAGTGAAACCTTTTGCAAATGGATTAGTTTTAAAACACTTTGACCATAAAACACTAACATTTGTGTTTAAAAACATATTTGGCTAACACTAGAAATTATTCCTTTGATAAATCATTTCTAGCAAAACAAAAATGATTTAAAAGGGCCATTTTCACTAAACTTGTTTTCAAATGACCAGTAGGTGTTTTGAATGTTTATAACCTTGTTAGAAAACACTTTTTCAATAAAACAATCTTTTGCATGCTTGCATGCATTTCTTTGTTTTTATTATTTTATGTGGTGAATTGTTTGAATGCTAGATTGAATTTGTGCCTTGATTGAATTGTAGTTAACTTTGAAGAGTGTGACATTTGCAAGATCAAGGAGTGAACCTAGTTTCTCTACTAAAAAGGCAAGTGGTGCTTCATATATTTTGTCCTATTATTTTCACTATGCATTAGTGATATTTTGAGTAGGGCTTGCATGGAATTTTTACTAAGTATGCTATGCCTTGGGAAATCCTAGTAGATGATGGCTTAGTAGAATTTTCCCTAAGTTAATATTCTTGCTACTACTATGCTTAGCTTAGCTAGTAAAAAACAAGGGTGGGTGATTCATGCTATGAAATATTTCTAAGTCTATGACTTGTGTTTTGTTTAATAAAACAACTATGTGAATGAATCACCTGGGTGGAATGGAAATAATGGGTTATGTTGAGTGGTTAATCAGGGCCCATTTTTATGGCCTCCCTCATGTATCTCACTTGTGGAAAGCCACCTAGGAACAAAGAGATTTCAGATGTTAAGTGTTGAGAAGCTTCTAGTGCAGCCACTGGCAATATGGGCTATGCCTGGATCATATAAGTTGCAATAACTTAGTCAAATGGACAAATGGTGGTAGGGTGATAGGATGGAACGCGTCCATTTGGTCTAAGGGAAGGCTTCTGAAAGATCTTGTCTCGATGCATGTCGAGTCTTGTGGGGAAAGTGCACCACCTCTCGAGAGAGTAAAATCTAAGTACTTAGCCATGTCCCCGGCAATGGACAATTTGAGCATCAAGACATTGAAGCTATCAAGGATCTCCTCATCCCAATTTCTAAGTTAAAAGCTTGTGGTTGAACAAGGGTTAAAGGTTAACCAATTCTATTGGTTATTCCATGGGTGATTTTGACAAACAAAAACTTAGTGTTTTCAACTAATAAGGAAAACTTATTTTGAGCAAAGCAAGCCTAAGCTACACTTAGCAAAATGCATATAGATGTTAGATACCACTACTCTACCATAGTATCACTTGCCAATACAATCCAAATGTATTAACCCTTGTGGCTGTAACTTATTATGTTGCAGGTTTGTTTGATGTTAGTGAAGTGTGTTGAATAGGATTACAAGTCTACAACCAACATGATTGCATGTGGCATGTGAAGATGAAGGATTCCATGCTATATAGTTATTTCTGTTGCATTGTAATGAGATAGCCAAATGAGCTATGTAAGATGTAATGAATTATTTTATTCCTGGTTATAAGTGTAATATGACCTTTGTTTCTTGATATTAAATCTTAAACTGTGGATGCTAGCTATTCGATCCAGGGACTAGCATTGTAAACACAGGGATCTCTGCCTTATAAGGTTGGGACCTCTACAGATGGTATCAGAGCACTGTGTTTCCTGTAGGATTGTAACCCTAGGATTGGACAAAACCCCTTAGAAAAATAGGAGTTGTATTTGTTCAAAACTTATTTACAAACAAATCTTGTAAACCCTTTCCTCAACCTTTTTGGTTTTGATTCTACATCTCCCCTCTTTTCAACTTGTTGGACAAAACTTCAACATGAGCAAGGACTCCAACATCACCAATGACTTCAACTAAAATATCACCAAGGATTTCAACCTGGACATCACTAAGGACTACAAGTGAGACAAGAATATTACTCAAGACTTGGAGACTAAGGAAACACAACTTAGAAGGAACCACCATCATCTTTGAAGCTTTGTGACCAAGATGCAAGAATTTTTCCAAGGAAACCATGATCTTATTCATGAAGAAACAACCAAGAAGAATGGGATGATCTCAAGTGAAACCTATAATTGGACCACCATACTAGAGTTTAGTTTAGATCGATTTATTGATCACACCAACTTATGTGGTGTAGCAAAAATATTTTGTTGCCTAAAAATATGCTTGATTCTATTGTTTGAGTGGATTGCATGATTTTGATTGCTTGCACATTGCTTGTGTGAATTTTTGTGTGTGAGTAGAACTCTTTCCCTAGAAATCTTTTGCCTATTCTAATCTCAATCTAACCCAAACAGATGACTTATCCAAGAAACTCCAACACCAAGGATTGTAACAACAACCAAGAGATGCACATGAGAGAACAACTTCTAGCAACCCAAGCCCAGTTGAATCAAGTGACAACTTAGTTCTTAGCCAACAACATTGAGTTGGACCCAACCATGAAAAAATTCTTGGAAACCCAATCTCAAATGTTGCAAAGGATGACCAATCAGATGATCATCATGAGAAGCAACCTTTCCCAAAGTGATTGTGACAACAATGATATCAAGGATGATATTATAGAAGGAACTCAAGCTTGAAAAATCTGTGGAGACATAGAACACACTTACAAAGAGCATGTGGACCAGTGCCCTAATTGTGAAGAGAAACATCTAATTAAACAATGCCCCACATCTCAAGTTACTTGTTTCCCATGTGAAGGAAATGATCATGTTCCTATCCAATGCCCCATCTATCATATAGTTCAACATATGAAACAAGATGGAAAACATCAAATGTTTGGGAACCTCCATACCAAGAAGGATGAAGACAAAGTCAAGTCACAGTATACACATCCATACATTGTAACTCACCTTGGTGGACAAAAGAGGAAACATGGACGTTATCCTAGGAATCGTTCAAGGAACCGAGGAAGTTTTCCCACATTTGTGGTGAAATATGAAGAGCATGAACTAATAGAACTCCTAGCTTTGGAGGAACCCAAGAACAAGAAGAAAATCCCCAACCCTAGCAAGCAAGACATTATCCAGGTGCAATATTACAATTGCAAAGAGATGAGACACTATACTTATGGATGTCTAGAAAAGAAGAAGAACCAACGAAACAAACAAGAGGCAATGATACCAAAGAAGAAGAAGGATATTAGCCAAGTGATGTGCAACAACTGCAAAGAGCTAGGCCATTATGCATCGTATTGTCCAGAGAAGATACCTCAAGACATCAACCTTGTCACATGTTTCAAATGTGGAAACAAAGGACACTATGCAAACAACTATCCAGAGAAGTTACACCAAGATCCCAAGTAAGCCAAATGTAATCTACTTGAAAATATTTTAAGGGTGGTAGTACCGTTGCCTTGAAGCCAACTTGTAACCCTAGCCTTCCCGAATCTCGGAACATTACTTTTAAGGGTGGTAGCCTGTGACATCCCAAAATTTTCCAAATTTTGAAATGTTAAAAATAAATAAACAAAATTAACAATTGTTGAAATTTAGGGTGAAAAGAAAATTTTTGCTTCTGAATGGAAACATCAAAACCCTACTTGAACAAAATTTGAATGAAAAGGGAATCCAACAAAATTTCAATCAAGTGAAATGCATTCATCAATAAATGTAACTTGAAATTTAAACATTTGGAACAATTAAACCAAACCCCTAAAACTCTAATGAAAGAAATCATTTCCAAGATCTCTCTAAAACTATGGATTTGTTCCATATAAAAATTTCTCAACAAACATTTCGAAATGATAAAAAAATATTATAAAACCATAGAAATTGGTTTCAACCAATTTGGAGGCATGGATAAAACTTATGAATTTAATAAGATAAAAGGAATTAATTTCCAAAGCTAATAAAGCTCCTAACTAAAAATTCATACCAAATTGTGAGCAAAGTAATCCTAAAAGGATTTAAAAAGAAAAAAAAAATTATACAAATTGGAATCACCAATTTTGGAGCTATAAATAAAAAGGTATGGATTTTATAAGGCAAAGAAAGAAAGAAAGAAATAAGGAATATTTAAAAGACAAATTAAATCTTGGCCAAATCCATAAGCAAATGGAATAAAGATAATCCAAATAAAATAAAGGAATAAAGACCATTTAAATAAAATCTATATAGGCTTAAACCATATTCAATTTTATTTAAATGAAGACAAAATCCCTAATAATAAATGA
This sequence comes from Avena sativa, assembly GCA_916181665.1. NCBI lineage: Eukaryota > Viridiplantae > Streptophyta > Magnoliopsida > Poales > Poaceae > Avena > Avena sativa. The sequence goes on from OV702283.1 coordinate 332,645,275, forward strand.
TTAATCAAATCATGAGAAAATAATAATTGAAATTTCCAAAATGGATTAAAAGTTATCTAATTAACTTAAAAGAATTATTTGAATAAAATAATATGGGTTTGAACCATATTTTATTTTATTTAAATAAGGACAAAAGGCCTAATTTAATTAAACAATAACTCTTAAGAAAATATTTGAAATAATTCAAAGTGAATAATTAAACACACTACTAAATAGTATTAAAAAGGTTTGTCAAGAGTTTGAAATCAAATGAAGCTTGAATCAAATGTTTCAAATTGAAAACAGGAAATAGAAAAGGAAAAGGAAAAAGAAAACAGAGAAGAAAAAAATATAAAACAGAGCCAACCCACTAACCTACCCAGCCCAGCAAAACCCCTGGCCCAACTAAATCCCACCCGAGAAATCTCTCTCTCCCCTGGACGTTTCTCACTCGCAACCGCACCCGCTCACCCACTGAACGCGCGACCCCACCTCTGCCCAGTCATCACCTTCTTCCTCGCATGCTGACCACGCCCATTCCCCTCTGTCGTTTTTCTGTCGTTGAATGATCGCTTCAATTCGCGTTAACGCCACCATAATTCAGCCCCATGACCGTGCCCTCTTAACCGCCTCCCTTCCCTCTCTCTTTCCCCTCAGACCCCACGCCACGAACGCCACCAGGCTGCGTGAATTCCTCGCCCAAACCCCCTCTGCTCCGACGAGCTGCAGCGCCGATTCCGGCCAACTCCGGCCACCTCTCTGCCCCTAGCTTCCACGATCTTGATCAGCAACCCCGTAGGCACCTGCCAGTAGCCCTATCTTGGCCGTGTGTGCCCTACAGCCTCGGCAACAACCAAGTCTGAGCATCGTCGTCATCTGCATTCACTCCGGCGACCTCTATTGGTAACTAATGACCGCCCCCTCCTCTCTGGTTGATGCCCCTACAATATCCTCTCTCGCGCGCATCTGACACACCTTTGTCTTGCCTTGGCGTGCTCCATAGCCTCGCAAATGTCGACGACCGAGCGTGCCTGACGCCAGGAGCTTCTCCGGCGAGCAATTGTAGACACGACCGTGCGTCCCTGGCCTTCCCGTGGCCACGTTGAGCATCTACACGCTTCGGCGAACCTGGTGAGCACCTCCATTCCCCTCCTTGCTTCCTGGAATAGCCTGAGCGCCACCGCCGTGCGCCATCGGCAAGCGCCGCCAGTCCTTGGTCAGAGCGCTCTCAGCCGTCAGATTTAGATCCGGTGGATGCGATATATCATTTAATCGAAGGGGTATGATTAGATCAGTGTTGTGCGATGCCCTTTTAATCCAACGTCCCACACTGCGCGATTCGAACGAACCGGTATGCGCCAGTAAGATCATTCCACGTGGCCTGTCCAGTCTGTTTAAAAATCCAAAAAATGAATTTGAATGATTAAACTTGTAAAATCTATAACTTTTTGTCTACACGTCAAAAAATTACAAATTTTATATCACTGAAATTAGGAAAATGAAACCTTTGCGACCATGCCCTTAGTTTAGTATTTTGCTTCTGGAAAATTAGGTGTTTTTGCAGAAACATTTGTAGGACTATTTTGATTATAAAAAAATTATTCTAAAAATGATTTTTGAGTAATTTTTTTTGAAAATGGTTTGTTATGAACTCTCAGACCCTAAACACTAACATTTGGATTTAGAAATGAATTTGGATAACACAAGGAATTTATTCTTTTGAATAAAAACATTTCTTGTAAAACAAAAATATTGCAATGATTTCAAAATGGTTTTTGAGTGAAACCTTTTGCAAATGGATTAGTTTTAAAACACTTTGACCATAAAACACTAACATTTGTGTTTAAAAACATATTTGGCTAATACTAGAAATTATTCCTTTGATAAATCATTTCTAGCAAAACAAAAATGATTTAAAAGGGCCATTTTCACTAAACTTGTTTTCAAATGGTTTTTCCACACTTGTAAATGACCAGTAGGTGTTTTGAATGTTTATAACCTTGTTAGAAACCACTTTTTCAATAAAACAATCTTTTGCATGCTGGCATGCATTTTTTGTTTTTATTATTTTATGTGGTGAATTATTTGAATGCTAGATTGAATTTGTGCCTTGATTGAATTGTAGTTAACTTTGAAGAGTGTGACATTTGCAAGATCAAGGAGTGAACCTAGTTTCTCTACTAAAAAGGAAAGTGGTGCTTCATATATTTTGTCCTATTATTTTCACTATGCATTAGTGATATTTTGAGTAGGGCTTGCATGGAATTTTTACTAAGTATGCTATGCCTTGGGAAATCCTAGTAGATGATGCCTCAGTAGATTTTTCCCTAAGTTAAGATTCTTGCTACTACTATGCTTAGCTTAGCTAGTAAAAAAACAAGGGTGGATTATTCATGCTATGAAATATTTCTAAGTCTATGACTTGTGTTTTGTTTAATAAACAACTATGTGAATGAATCACCTGGGTGTAATGGAAAGAATGGGTTATATTTAGTGGTTACTCAGGGCCCATTTTTATGGCCTCCCTCGTGTATCTCACTTGTCGAAAGCCACCCAGGAACAAAGAGATTTGAGATGTTAAGTGTTGAGAAGCTTCTAGTGCAGCCACATGCCAATATGGGCTCTGCCTGGATCATATAGGTTGCAATAACTTAGTCAAATGGACAGATGGTGGTATGGTGATAGGATGGAACGCGTCCATTTGGTCTAAGGGGAGGCTTCTGAAAGATCTTGTCTCGATGCATGTCGAGTATTATGGGGAAAGTGCACCACCTCTCGAGAGAGTAAAATCTAAGTAATGAGTCGTGTCCCCGGCAATGGACAATTTGAGCATCAAGACATTGAAGCTATCAAGGATCTCCTCATCCCAATTTCTAAGTTAAAAGCTTGTGGTTGAACAAGGGTTAAAGGTTAACCAATTCTATTGGTTGTTCCTTGGGTGATTTTGACAAACAAAAACTTAGTGTTTTCAACTAATAAGGAAAACTTATTTTGAGAAAAGCAAGCCTAAGCTACACTTAGCCAAATGCATATAGATGTTAGATACCACTACTCTACCATAGTATGACTTGACAATACAATTCAAATGTATTGACCCTTGTGGCTGTAACTTATTATGTTGCAGGTTTGTTTGATATTAGTGAAGTGTGTTGAATAGGATTACAAGTCTACAACCAACATGATTGCCTGTGGCATGTGAAGATTAAGGACTCCATTCTATATAGTTATTTCTGTTGCATTGTAATGAGATAGCCAAATGAGCTATGTAAGATGTAATGAATTATTTTATTCCTGGTTATAAGTGTAATATGACCTTTGTTTCTTGATATTACATATTAAACTATGGATGCTAGCTATTCGATCTAGGGACTAGCATTGTAAACACAGGGATCTCTACCTTATCAGGTTGGTACCTCTACATATATCATGGTTTCAGAACCAATCTCACCATGATATCATTATGTTTTACCTATTCATCATGATTTAAGAGCTAATCACACCATGATGACTTTATTTCTCATAGTACTATCATTGATCTTTAACATAATTTCACTCCTTCACATAGAATTCTCAAGTGAATCCCACATGATTAACCACCCATTACAACTATACATGCTCTAATGGTCTTCATTATGTTGTCTTTTATTAACAACTATCAATAAAGATTTTACTGTCTTACTTGAATTCTATGGTTAGGATACATAATTCAAACTACTCCATATGATATCCTAAACTTAGTCATAATCTACACTACTTTTTTAACTTACTTAAGACATTTTAATGGTGTTCTACCTTCTTGGAACTAGCACTATACCGAAAATATGGATAACTACTTCTAAGAAACATGACCAAAGCATCCAACTAAAATGTGACAAGGTTATCCTCAAGTGGATACTCATAACAAGTCATAAGAATATTTGGTTCAGATAAGATGGCTTCCTATAGTCACTATCCAACCTACAGATCTTCCTAAAAGGGTTTTAATCCTAAGGTCAAATCATATGCTCTGATACCAGCCGTGGTGACCCAGCATACCACTTCATGATGTAGTATACTATAGTCGTTGACAGAACACCAATGAAACACCGTTCACTAGTATTACATCCCTCAGAGTGGTACAACAGAAACACAGCAGGTCCAAGACATGACTATAGGTTACAACTCGACTCTTTACAAAAGATATAGAGAACACTCTAGGTTAAAGAGAGAGAAAGAAACTTCTTACAAAGAAGAATTAGAAATAATCAACTCATAATTTTCAAGCTAATAAGATTAGCATCTAACTATGGAGCTTGTATTGCTACTATTGCAATACTCTACAAAAGTAGGTTCTATGGCTAGAGATTATATTCCTATCTAATCAGCAACTTCAATTTCACTTTAGTTGATTTATATGTTGAGTTCATTGACTTCATTGAAGAACTTGAGCCGTTGATGACGATTCCCTTAAGTATAAGTTGATGTAAACATCGTCTGTATTGGCTTAAGAAGATACGTTGAGTACGAGCGTACTCCGCAAGTTCACTAAAAAGGAGTGTTTGATGCACTACATCTACAACCATAGACCATAGGTCATAGGAAATGCAGGTTTTCATAAACATTTCTTCAAAGGTTGCTTTTATTTTGAAAAGCTATGTCCATCAGCCTTCACAGGTTAACCAAAACTTTCATGGAGTTCCTTTCCTACCGTGTTCGTAGCTCCTTCCCGCAACAGGGAGTAACAAGTTATAATTCTTACACTCTGCAGAGGTGCGTTACTTTACCCATGAGAGATCAACTCCTTGTTGCACAACCAGGTGTAATTTCCCATCCACAATTCCATGATGCGGGGCCCAGTAGGTGACCCAAACCAATCACTGCCCTCTCCGTGACCCTGCAAGTCTGCACGATCCTCTGGGGCTGACTACACCTTCGTTAAGCCCCCTCTTGGGTAAGCTATAACCATGATGAGTTCCAGAAGACTCTATGAGCTGGTGATGTCCTGGCAAGTTCCATATAGGGCTGACTATACCACTGACAACCACTCATAGATAATCTAGACACCAAAATCGTGGGGCCTAAGGGTGCCCACCCATATGCTGGATCCTCGCAAGGAAACATAGCGTCACGTTAAGGTTATCTTGCCATACATATGGAAGGAAAAGGATACAACTAACTTCTCCATCCCATTCCAAATCTCATGGTTAACGCGTAATATACGGCGCTAGAATCATTGATTTCATGGGTTGTTAAGTCCTAAGTTATTAATCTCATTGCAAATGGAAACCTAAGTTCCATTACTCACCTTATATATATCATCACGATGTCAACAATTTATTTGTTTTTAAGAAAATAATTGATGGCATCACGTCAACGTGGGAGCGCTTCGTCGGGAAACCCCAAGAGCAAGCTGTGATGCAGCACAGCAGCAAGTCTTCCCTCAGTAATAAACCAAGGTTATCGAACCAGTAGGAGGAAGGAAACGTCTCAAAGGTGTTGCAAGCAACATAGAAACATGCACAACACAAACTCAAGACTTTGCCCCAACTAACAACGAGGTTGTCAATCTCACCGGTTGCTGTAACAAAGGATTAACTGTATGGTATGGAAGGTGATGATGGTTTGCAGAAAGTAAACAGTAACAGTGGAAGATGTATCAATGGTAAAGATTGGACCGGGGTCCATAGTTCACTAGAGGTGTTCTCCTTATATAAACAAACATGCCAAGCTGGGTAAACAAATTACAGCAGAGCAATTGACAGGACTGAGCAAGGCAAAACAATGCAATACTAGACATAAAGATCCCATGAGATTCAATTGGGCAATACAACAAGATACATAGACCGCCATCCAACTGTATCTATGACTTGATGTCCACCTTTGGGTTATCATCCGAACCCCCTGTCACATCCCAAATTTTAGATTTGGTCTTGCATATCATTCATATCATTGCATCATGCTTTTCCATGCAAAACCGTCGAGTGAAAAGGTTCGGCGAAACGCCATTTTCAAAATCCTATTCTATTTTGCTACGAGGTTCATACGGGAAGCTTTAGTAGGACTAGTGTTGACCACCCTTGTAGATTAGTTGTTTCACTCAAACCTTGATGCTAGATTGTTCCCCTCGACCATACGAACCCGTAGGCGCGAGAATCGCTCGAATCAGAGCTCGTACGAAAAAGCTTCGGCCGTTTTAGTAAACCGCCGGAAAACGGTCCGAAAATCTGGACCGATTTCCGAGTCCTAAACTAACTCCGGACCGAATCTGAGTAGGATTTCGCGCGAGGGGGACCACTTAAAGAGGACCCGCCTGCCTCGGCCCGCGTGCCCAACTCCCTGCCCCACGCGATCGCCGCCGCCATCTCCTCCTGCGCGCACGCCTCCCGAGGCCGCCCGCCGCCGCCGCCCTCCGCCTTGGCCGCCGCCGCCGGCCATCGCTTACCCCGCCGCCAGGTGCGCCGCCCCGCCACCTCTCCGTTCCCGCCGCCCCGCGCGACCCCGCGCCGCCGCCCCTCCGCCGATCGCCGCCGCGCCGCTTCTCACCGCCGCCGCCGCATGCAGCCGCCGCCGCCGCATGCTGCTGTTGCCGCCGCCGCGCCACCGCCTGCTGCCGCGCGCCTGCCGCTGCTGCCGCCGCCGCTCGCTGCCGCGCTGCGCCGCCTCGTGTGCACACACGCACACGCATGCATGCATGCACGTACCCACTCGCGCGCCGTTTTGCGTCGCGCCATTGACGATCTTGAACCGCCCGTTAACCGTGTACGTCCGTGCAGGAAGAACCCCGACACCGGAACCGATCGCCACCGCCGTCCGGAACTCGCCGCACCGTCCGGAGTCCGTTTCGTCGTTCATTTTCGGTAAGACAGCAGCCACCGTCAGATCTCAGATCAGCGGCTCAGATCGTTAGTTGACCGGTCAGACTCAGGCGTTGACTAGTCAGACGCCCAGTCAGCGCCCAGTCAGCAGACGCTTTGACCAGTCAACAGACACAATTGACTGGTCAATTTCGTTAATCCTTTTAGTTGACAGATTTCGGTAGAATCTTGTAAATTGCGTAGAAATTAAACCGCTTGTCCAAAAATTGCAAATAAAATATGTGTGGATTCAGTGAGTCGTGTAGAATCTCGCTGTACCTTTGGTTCAGGCTTTTTCTGCAAGGTTTAGTACAGTTTAATCAAACTTGTTAGTGGCCTTTTTGGAGTAATAAATTCGTAGAAAAAGATCCGTAGCTCCAAAAATCGCGTATGATATGTCCCTGAATTCAGTGGAACGAGGGGAATCTCATCGTGAATTAAAAAGGTAGGCTTACAGTAAAATCTTCTGCAGAAACTGTCTATTGGCTTTCTGCAGTGTTTTAATTACTCGGGGAGTTTTATAATTCCTTTTTGAGTAATTCCAATTGGTACTGTTTCTAATCAGCGATGCCCATACTGTAGAATTTTCCCAAGATTTTACAAACAGTATACTACCGGTAGTGAATTATTTAAGTTCTAGCTCTAGTTTGGAGCATTACTTTTGTCTAGTAGTTTTCCTTGCGCTAAAACTATTTTCCATGCATGCAATCGGTAGTATTATGGTATAGGATGTTGTGGTGCAGCTGTAGCACCAATTCACTTGTCGCTCTTGCATTCATGCATCATATTTGTCGCATATGCTTGTGGATTGTTTGTTTATGAATGCAATTGTATCATGTAGATTGTGACGAGTGCAACGCTTGCTCGTATGAGGATTGTTCCTCCGACCGCTACAACCAAGGCAAGGAGATGCTACTTTGTTCATGATATCGTCCTACTATTTTCTATGCATTGTCGTGTATTTTGTAGACGCATGTGTAGGATGATACTATCGCTATGCTATGTCCTATTATGTGGTAGGACCCTCTTTATAGATGAACCACCGTTGGTAGATGTGCTTAGCCATGCTTTGTTGAACGAGGGCTGGGTTACATCGTTGAGACTTGCTTCTAAAAGTATTAGTTTGTGAAAAGTAAAACAACTTAATCAATGAATCCCCTGGGTGTGATGGTATTGATAATTTTTGGTGGTTTCATTGCGGAAAGGCACCCAGGTATCAAGAGAGAATGATTGGCTTCTTTATTGTGTAGCTTACGTGTACAACCATGTGCCAATAATGAAATGGGCGGTTGGTTGGACTTAGTAGGTTGTGGTAACTCGAACCCGCGTATCCAGAGATGTAGAATTTTGGTAGGTTGGACCGGTGCGCGTCGGGATTGAGGAGCTACTTTCCGAAAAGTCTCTTCTTGGTATTCTCCCTATCATCACCCAAAATGAGAGTGATGGTACGAGCTGGGCTGGCCAAGTCACATGGGTAAAGTGTACTAACCTCTGCAGAGTGTATAATCTAATCGATTAGCCGTGTCCCCGGTTATAGACATCTGAGTTGCTAGATATTGATTCCATGACATGTTTCTCGCTCATTCTAATTTCATAATTGTTTTAATATGGTTGGGTTAACTTAATTGGGATCTTTTCAAAGAAAATCAAAAAACTGTTTATGAAAGTAGGACAAATGTATTTGCAAATGCAAGCCAGACACAGCTCCAATTGCCAAATATGCATGTAGATGTTAGTACTATTGTCTCCTTTACTAGCTCTACTTGCCATACATTCCATGTATTGACCCTTCGGGGCTGCTACGTTTCATGTTGCAGGTTATTCCGATTCTGATTGATCGTTATAGGCCACGGTACTCCACTCGGCACTTGTTCACTTGTGGGCAATTTGAAGAATGGAGGATTTACCTTATTTATGTTGCTACCTGAATAATTTGAGCTAGCTTTGTGCTAAGCTTTTATTGTAATAATGGTACTCTGGATCTTCGTTATTTATGATACACGGATATTTTTCTATGTTATCTATCTTACTCTATTGTGGGCCAATGAACCGATCCAGGGATTGGCATGTCACATAGAGGCCACGGTCTTTTCAGAACCGGGGTGTTACAGGATGGTATCAGAGCCCGTGTGTCGACTGTAGGATCGTGACCTAGGATTGGATTAGAAAGCCATAGAATTATTAAGCCTATATTAACTCTGTCTTTCCTCTTATGCCTTTCACCCTCGTAAATTCTTACCATATGCTATTCTCACACTTTCCTCGTTTACTTGATAGATGGGAGACGTCAGGACTGAGTATGTCACCATGGAGTCACCAAGGCCCTTTGCAAGGCAGTTAGCTCAGCTCTCTCAGTCATTGGGATTGCCACTGCCTATGTTCAAGGGAAGAAGGCTGTACACCTATGGATATGGAGAGGATGCATGGGAGATCACTACCTTCATATTCAGAGATGCCGCCTTGCCAAACCCCGCGCACTTGGTCTACACCAAGACATACTGCAACTGGGGACTTGGAATCAACTTGGTCATACATGAAGCCCTGTCTCGCCAGTGCCACTATGTCCGACACCTACTGCCCGCAGATTCACCCTACCGTGACTATGGAAGGCGTGATGAAGATGGGAACATTGTGGTTACCCCGGGCGACAGGAACAACATGCCGCCCCGTCGGAGGCACATAGAGGACATGGAAAGGGAGAATGGAGCTCTAGCAGAGAAGGTGAGGATGATAAAGGAGATTGCAGATTTTACTAGCAATGGAATGGTGGTCCAAGGGCAGGAGATTGAGACTTTGCATGAAGCTGTGGGAGTTATGGAGAATGCCCTGATAGCCAGAGATGCAACCATAGCTCATCTTCATGGCACTGTGCAAGAGAATACCCAGAACATACAATAGTTGCAAGGGACCGTCCAGGAAAGGGACCAAACCATTGAAGCTATGACAGCCCAGATTGCCGCTCTCCAAGCACAGCTGAATCCACACTCTGATGATGACAATGGAGATGATGGCAACAATGGGGATGATGATGACAGTGGAGACGATGATGATGATGAGGACGAGGATGATGATGATGGAGACGATGATGGTGGAGGAGATGAAGCTGTTGCTGTTGCAGCTGAGGATGAAGAAGAAGAGGAGGATCTAGAAGAGGTGGAGTTTGAAGTCTCAAGTGATGGTTCAGGAGAGGTGTACACTCCGCCGCCATGGTTGTACCGCGAGCCAAAGCGCCAACGCATGACAACAAGGACCTACTGCAACCTCTTCAAGAAGTAGATAGAAGTCCACCAATTAGTCCACGTTAGGAGAATTCGTTAGGATTAGTCTCGATCATTGTGAATCTTAGTTCATGATAGTTTAAGAGTGATTAGTTGCTTATTTGTGTACTCCAATATCCCAGGAATTATTTGTGCGTATTTTAATGAAAGAGTTATGGCAATTTGGTTATCATCTGTGTTATTTTCGCTGCAGTTTTTCTGCTGATACAGCAGTACTGCGCGATTTTTCATATTTTTCTGGTAACTCGGAAAAATCTGAAAAAAATTGGGCTGATGCGAAACTATCTTTACTATATGTACAAAAATCAGCTAAATTTCTGACGAGTTTAAGTGAGGCGGAAAAATTCGTGAACGCTGCTGGACTGTTCTGGCAGATTGCTGTTTTGGTTGTTTTGTTGATCAACTGTTTAGTTAACCAATGCCAACTCTTGCAAAACTATTTCAGTAGTTATATACTGCTAGGATAACCCCTGGGATGTTGCTGGATCGCTTGTTTGTTGACGTGTTGCTTGCTTGTGATTGTTTGCTATTGTTTGTTGTTGATTGATCATATGCATGGGTAGAATCCTATTACCGTAGTTGGTTCTTTCTAAACTTACCTGTGCTGAACCGCAGATGCCTCCCCGCCGCCAACCCACTGAGTTGGAGCAGCTCATGGCAGCTCAGGCACAGCTGACCCAAGTGATGACTCAGTTCATGGCAAATCAGAACAACAACAATGGAAACAATCAGCCTTAGGGAGATGCTCTCACCAGATTTCTGAGGTTAAGGCCAGCTAAGTTCTCTACTGCAACGGAACCAATGGTTGCTCTACACTGGTTGCGTTCAGTCAAAAAGGATCTAGTAAATGTCGGATGCACTGATGCTGAGAAGGTGAGGTTTGCCGCTCACCTACTGGAGGGACCAGCCGCTTCTTGATGGGACACTTTTCAGATCACCCACCCGCTGGACACCGTGACTTGGGCAATGTTTGAGGAAGGTTTCAGGACCAACCACGTGTCTTCAGGAGTTCTGAGCCTGAAAAGGAAGGAGTTCTGCAACTTGTGCCAAACCAATCGCACCGTGGCCGAGTACATTGGGGAGTTCAACAACCTGTCCCGTTATGCACCTGAGGATGTTGACACTGATGCAAAACGGAGGGAGAGATTCCTGGATGGCCTCAGTGATGAGCTTTCAGTACAGCTACTTGTGGTTTACTGCCTCACTTTCCAGGAGCTTATGGACAAGGCCAGGATCTTGGAAGGGAAGCACAAACAGGTGGAGAACTGCAAGAGAAAGAACAACAATCACCACTCTGGTTCACACCACAAGTCTCGCACCTCATATGATGGATACTCCAAGCATGGAGGGAGTGACCATGGGAGCCATGACCGCCACCACCATGGAGGCGATGGGCATCGTCATGACAACCATAGGAGCAGCCACCACAGCCACAAGGGAGGACACTCTCACCACTCTGGAGGACACGGTGGACATGACCGCAACCGTGATCGCAGCTTTGTGAAGAAGGATCTGAGTGAAGTGACGTGCTTCAAGTGTAAGCAGAAGGGACACTATGCTGACAACTGTCCGGAGAGGAAAGGACTGAAGCCAACCAACAACGAGAAGGCCACAGTGAACCACATGAATGTGGAGCAGATTCCAGATGAGCCTGACCTTGTGATTGGTAAGTTCCCAATCAACACTTACCCTGCACTTATACTTTTCGATACTGGTGCATCGCATTCATTCATATCAAGGGCATTTGTGGATAAGTATAAGTTACCTACTTAGTCTATGAAAAGGTCATTTAGAGTGAGTTCACCTGGAGGAGATATGATAGCTAGTGCGGGATGCCGCGATTTAACTGTGAGGATTGGAACACACAACTTCATTGCACATTTGGTAGTGTTGGATTCACAGGGATTAGACGTCATTCTGGGTATGGATTGGATGTCTATGCATGGGGGACACATAGATTGTGCACAGCGAGCTGTTTCACTTAAAACCCCGGATGGTAAGAGGATTAGATTCAAGTCAGCTGTACGACCAGGAAGGTGTAAGTTGAATTCTCTTAAGGGGGTTAGCATGGATACTGTGCCAGTGATTAGGGATTACCCCGACGTGTTTCCAGAAGAACTACCAGGAATGCCACCTGACAGGGATGTAGAGTTTCTTATCGACCTGATGCCGGGAACAGGACCTATAGCAAAGAAACCATATAAGATGGATGTGGATGAGCTGAAGGAATTGAAGAAGCAGTTGAAGGAGCAGCTGGAAAAAGGATTCATTCAGCCTAGTTCGTCGTCATGGGGTGCACCTGTTCTGTTTGTGGAGAAGAAAGACAGCACCAAGAGATTAGTGGTGGACTATCGTTCGCTGAATGAAGTAACCATCAAGAACAAGTACCCTCTGCCGAACATAAATGATTTGTTTGATCAACTGGAAGGAGCAAAGGTGTTCAGCAAGATTGATCTACGATCTAGCTACTTTCAATTGAAGATCCGGAAGGAGGATGTACCAAAAAACGCCTTCACCACTAGGTATGGTTTATATGAGTATACGGTTATGTCTTTTGGACTAACGAATGCCCCGGCCTACTTCATGATCATGATGAACAAGGTATTTATGGAGTATTTGGACAAGTTCGTGGTGGTGTTTATTGATGACATACTGATATATTCCAAGGATGATGCTGAGCATGAGAAACATCTGCGACTGATTATGGAGAAACTGAGGGAACATCAGCTGTATGCCAAATTCAACAAGTGTGAATTCTGGCTTAACACCGTTGGGTTTCTTGGACACGTAGTGTCAGGAGAAGGAGTCGCTGTTGATCCAAGCAAAGTGACTGCAGTGACAGAGTGGGAAGCGCCCAAGAATGCTGGAGAGATACGAAGATTTTTGGAACTGGCTGGATATTACAGGAGGTTCATTGAAAACTTTTCCAAGATTGCTAAGCCAATGACTGAACTTCTGAAGAAGGAGAGGAAGTTTCAATGGTCAGACGTATGTGAAGCCAGCTTTCAGGAACTGAAGCGTCGACTAGTGACCGCGCATGTTCTGTGTTTACCTGATCTTCAGAAGGATTTCCAAGTGTACTGTGATGCTTCTCGACAGGGACTTGGGAGTGTGCTGATGCAAGATGGGAGAGTAGTGTCATATGCCTCGCGACAACTCAAGCACCATGAGCGGAATTACCCCACACACGACTTGGAGTTAGCGTCAGTGGTTCATGCGCTCAAGGTATGGAGGCATTACTTAATGGGAAAACACTGTGATGTGTACACCGACCACAAGAGCCTGAAGTACATATTTACACAGAAGGAACTGAACATGAGGCAAAGGAGATGGTTGGAACTTATCAAGGACTATGACATGAATCTACAATACCACCCAGGAAAGGCCAATGTAGTAGCAGATGCTCTGAGCCGGAAGGTTTATGCCAATGGATTGACAATTGGTGAATTGCCTGAGGACTTGTGCAAGCAATTCAAGGACCTTAGACTGGAGGTAGTATCTGAAGGATACTTAGCAACAATGGAAGTCCAACCGACGCTACAGGACAGGATCATAAAGGCTCAGATAGGAGACAAAGAGATAGATGAAGTTAAGGAAAAGATGAAGGAAGGTCGAGCAAGGGAATTCCGCGAGGATGAGCAAGGAACCCTGTGGTACGGAGATCGTTTGTGCATTCCCAACGATCCCGAGATAAGGAAGTTGATTCTGCAGGAAGCTCATGACTCGCCATATTCCATACATCCGGGCAATACGAAGATGTATATGGACCTAAAGGACAGATTCTAGTGGAACAACATGAAGGGAGACATCGCGGAGCATATTGCCCTATGTGATGTATGTAGCCGAGTAAAGGCAGAACACCAGAAGCCAGCAGGACTGCTACAGCCGTTGCCCGTGCCGGAATGGAAGTGGGATAGAGTGGGGATGGATTTTATCACAGGATTGCCCAGGACCAGGTCAGGGTATGACTCCATTTGGGTAGTGGTCGACCATTTGACCAAGGTAGCCCACTTCATACCGGTAAAGACGACCTATACGAGTGCAAAGTTAGCCAAGATTTACATGGACAGGATTGTGTGCCTACACGGAGTTCCCAAGAGTATCGTATCTGATAGAGGCACCCAATTTACCTCACACTTCTGGCGCCAGCTACACGAGTCACTTGGTACTAGATTGGAGTTTAGCACAGCGTTTCACCCACAGACTGATGGACAGACCGAGAGGGTGAATCAGATTTTGGAGGACATGCTGAGAGCTTGCGCTTTAGCTCATGGTTCTAGTTGGGATGATAATTTGCCTTATGCTGAGTTTTCCTACAACAACAGCTATCAAACCAGCATCAAGACGTCACCGTTTGACGTACTATATGGCAAACGGTGCCGGACACCATTGCTATGGGATGGAGTAGGAGAACGTCAGTTGTTTGGGCCTGATTTGATCAAGGACGCTGAGGAGAAGGTCGCCTTGATTAGGGACAGGCTGAAGGTAGCACAATCAAGGCAGAAGAGCTACGCTGACGCCAAGCGCAAGGAAGTGGTGTATGAGATAGGTGAAAGAGCATACCTCAGAGTATCTCCGCTTCGTGGAATTAAGAGATTTGGAATTAAGGGTAAGCTGGCACCTCGATTTATTGGACCGTATCGGGTCTTAGCACGCAAAGGAGAAGTTGCTTATCAGTTGGAGTTGCCAGAGGCTCTGTCCGCTGTTCACAACGTGTTCCACATGTCCCAGCTGAAGAAGTGCCATCCAGAGATGGTGGATACACCATTGAGAGACACTGTACCGCTAGAGGAGGTTCAGCTTGAGAACGACTTGACCTATGAGGAGAAACCGGTCAAGATTCTGGAGACAGCAGAGAGGATTACCCGTACCAAGACGATCAGGTTTTGCAAGGTGCAGTGGAGTCACCACACTGAAGAGGAAGCCACTTGGGAGCGTGAGGATGACATCCGAGAAGACTACCCACACCTATTTGCTAGCCGCGCCGAATCTCGAGGACGAGATTCATCTTAAGGGGGTTAGTCTTGTCACATCCCAAATTTTAGATTTGGTCTTGCATATCATTCATATCATTGCATCATGCTTTTCCATGCAAAACCGTCGAGTGAAAAGGTTCGGCGAAACGCCATTTTCAAAATCCTATTCTATTTTGCTACAAGGTTCCTACGGGAAGCTTTAGTAGGACTAGCGTTGACCACCCTTGTAGATTAGTTGTTTCGCTCAAACCTTGATGCTATATTGTTCCCCTCGACCATACAAACCCGTAGGCACGAGAATCGCTCGAATCGGAGCTCGTACGGAAAAGCTTCGGCCGTTTTAGTAAACCGCCGGAAAACGGTCCGAAAATCTGGACCGATTTCCGAGTCCTAAACTAACTCCGGACCGAATCTGGGTAGGATTTCGCGCGAGGGGGACCACTTAAAGAGGACCCGCGTGCCTCGGCCCGCGTGCCCGACTCCCTGCCCCACGCGATCGCCGCCGCCATCTCCTCCTGCGCGCACGCCTCCCGAGGCCGCCCGCCGCCGCCGCCCTCCGCCTTGGCCGCCGCCGCCGCCGGCCATCGCCGACCCCGCCGCCAGGTGCGCCGCCCCGCCACCTCTCCGTTCCCGCCGCCCCGCGCGACCCCGCGCCGCCGCCCCTCCGCCGATCGCCGCCGCGCCGCTTCTCACCGCCGATGCCGCCGCCGCCTGCAGCCGCCGCCGCCACATGCTGCTGCTGCCGCCGCCGCCTGCTGCCGCGCGCCTCGCCGCCGCTGCTGCGCGCGCCTGCCGCTGCTGCCGCCGCCGCTCGCTGCCGCGCTGCGCCGCCTCGCTGCGCGCGCTAGCTGCTGCGCCGCCTCGTGTGCACACACACACACGCATGCATGCATGCACGTACCCACTCACGCGCCGTTTTGCGTCGCGCCGTTGACGATCTTGAACCGCCCGTTAACCATGTACGTCCGTGCAGGAAGAACCCGGACGCCGGAACCGATCGCCACCGCCGTCCGGAACTCGCCGCACCGTCCGGAGTCCGTTTCGTCGTTCGTTTCCGGTAAGACAGCAGCCACCGTCAGATCTCAGATCGGCGGCTCAGATCGTTAGTTGACCGGTCAGACTTAGGCGTTGACTAGTCAGACGCCCAGTCAGTGCCCAGTCAGCAGACGCTTTGACCAGTCAACAGACACAATTGACTGGTCAATTTCGTTAATCCTTTTAGTTGACAGATTTCGGTAGAATCTTGTAAATTGCGTAGAAATTAAACCGCTTGGCCAAAAATTGCAAATAAAATATGTGTGGATTCAGTGAGTCGTGTAGAATCTCGCTGTACCTTTGGTTCAGGCTTTTTCTGCAAGGTTTAGTACAGTTTAATCAAACTTGTTAATGGCCTTTTTGGAGTAATAAATTCGTAGAAAAAGATCCGTAGCTCCAAAAATCGCGTATGATATGTCCCTGGATTCAGTGGAACGAGGGGAATCTCATCATGAATTAAAAAGGTAGGCTTACAGTAAAAACTTCTGCAGAAACTGTCTATTGGATTTCTGCAGTGTTTTAATTACTCGGGGAGTTTTATAATTCCTTTTTGAGTAATTCCAATTGGTACTGTTTCTAATCAGCGATGCCCATACTGTAGAATTTTCCCAAGATTTTACAAACAGTATACTACCGGTAGTGAATTATTTAAGTTCTAGCTCTAGTTTGGAGCATTATTTTTGTCTAGTAGTTTTCCTTGCGCTAAAACTATTTTCCATGCATGCAATCGGTAGTATTATGGTATAGGATGTTGTGGTGCAGCTGTAGCACCAATTCACTTGTCGCTCTTGCATTCATGCATCATATTTGTCGCATATGCTTGTGGATTGTTTGTTTATGAATGCAATTGTATCATGTAGATTGTGACGAGTGCAACGCTTGCTCGTGTGAGGATTGTTCCTCCGACCGCTACAACCAAGGAAAGTAGATGCTACTTTGTTCATGATATCGTCCTACTATTTTCTATGCATTGTCGTGTATTTTGTAGACGCATGTGTAGGATGATACTATCGCTATGCTATGTCCTATTATGTGGTAGGACCCTCTTTGTAGATGAACCACCGTTGGTAGATGTGCTTAGCCATGCTTTGTTGAACGAGGGTTGGGTTACATCATTGAGACTTGCTTCTAAAAGTATTGGTTTGTGAAAACTAAAACAACTTAATCAATGAATCCCCTGGGTGTGATGGTATTGATAATTTTTGGTGGTTTCATTGCGGAAAGACACCCAGGTATCAAGAGAGAATGATTGGCTTCTTTATTGTGTAGCTTACGTGTACAACCATGTGACAATAATGAAATGGGCGGTTGGTTGGACTTAGTAGGTTGTGGTAACTCGAACCCGCGTATCCAGAGATGTAGAATTTTGGTAGGTTGGACCGGTGCGCGTCGGGATTGAGGAGGTACTTCCCGAACAGTCTCTTCTTGGTCTTCTCCCTATCATCACCCAAAATGAGAGTGATGGTACGAGCTGGGCTGGCCAAGTCACATGGGTAAAGTGTACTAACCTCTGCAGAGTGTATAATCTAATCGATTAGCCGTGTCCCCGGTTATGGACATCTGAGTTGCTAGATATTGATTCCATGACATGTTTCTCGCTCATTCTAATTTCATAATTGTTTTAATATGGTTGGGTTAACTTAATTGGGATCTTTTCAAAGAAAATCAAAAAACTGTTTATGAAAGTAGGACAAATGTATTTGCAAATGCAAGCCAGACACAGCTCCAATTGCCAAATATGCATGTAGATGTTAGTACTATTGTCTCCTTTACTAGCTCTACTTGCCATACATTCCATGTATTGACCCTTCGGGGCTGCTACGTTTCATGTTGCAGGTTATTCCGATTCTGATTGATCGTTATAGGCCACGGTACTGCACTCGGCACTTGTTCACTTGTGGGCAATTTGAAGAATGGAGGATTTACCTTATTTATGTTGCTACCTGAATAATTTGAGCTAGCTTTGTGCTAAGCTTTTATTGTAATAATGGTACTCTGGATCTTCGTTATTTATGATACACGGATATTTTTCTATGTTATCTATCTTACTCTATTGTGGGCCAATGAACCGATCCAGGGATTGGCATGTCACATAGAGGCCACGGTCTTTTCAGAACCGGGGTGTTACACCCCCTCCAGTATTAAGTTGCAATCAATAGACAACTGCTTTAAGCAAAGTGTGTAAGGTAAACAATCCACTTGTTCCATGAACAAGAGACAGTTGTTTTCTCCCTAGTGGCAACAACACATCTACAACCTTAGAGATTTCTATCACTTCCCTTGATTAAATAGAGGCATGAACCCACTATCGAGCATAAATACCCCCTCTTGGAGTCACTAGCAACTACTTGGCCAAGATAACTACTAACAACAGAGAGCATGCAAGATCACAAACAACACAGACATGATAGAATCAATAAGACAAAACCATTAATTAATTTGACATAGTAATCTCAATATCCATCGGATCCCCGCAAACACAACATGCATCATTACAAATAGATGAGATCTTGATCATGAATGGAGCTCACAAGATCTAGAAATAAAAGCACAAAGGAGGAGATACAACCATCTAGCTACTACATGGACCCGTAGTCCAAGGTGGAACTACTCACGCTTCATACCGGAGAAGAAGGCCTCCGGGATGATCTCCCCTCCGGCAGGGTGCCGGGAAGAACTTCAGATCCCCCGATCTAGGGACGATGGTGGCAGCGGCTATAGACGGTTTCGTGGAGTTTTGATTGGGTGCCTAGGGTTTCTGCATCGGGGGCTTCTTATAGGCGATGAGGCAAGGCATGGGGTGCCCGGGGGACCCACACCCTGCCTAGGCGCGGGCCAGGCTTGGTTGCGCCTGGGGGTGTGGCCACTCCGTGGTGCCCCTCCGTCTCGTCTTTTGGATTCGTGTCGCCCACGGTAAAATATTGACTTTGGCTTTTGTCCCGTCCAATTACGAGAATATTAATTTTCTGCCTTTCTAGAACCAAAAATAGAAGAAAACAGGCAATTGGCACTGTGGCAACTTGTTAATACGTTAGTTCCAAAAAAAGATATAAAAACAACTCAAAGTGTAGACAAAGCAAAGCAAAGTAGATACTAAACAAGCATGGAACATCAAAAATTACATATACGTTTCCGACGTATCAAGCATCCCCAAGCTTAACTCCTGCTCGTCCTCGAGTAGGTAAGTGATAAAAAGAATAATTTTTGAGGTGACATGCACCATCAAAACCAAGATCAAACCATTTGCAAGCATTGTAAGCTGAGATCAAAGAACTCTAAACATGTGCATGAAAGATGGAGTTCTAACAATAAGACAAAGTAACTATGCATGCAACATGAAAGGCTACAAACAAAGATCATGAATAACATGCATTGAAAAACGTTTGTTTGTTTCACATACAGAAAACATGGCATAGTGGCATTCAACTTGTCCCTCATAGAGTAGCAAATAGATGCATAGGACACCTTCAAAGTTTATAAGAGTGACTAGATACAAATAGCACAAGAACAAGTAATATCACAATATGCATTAATCAATAAGTTTTGGGACAATGCACATAGAACTAAGAATGGCAACTATGCTCTATTAGTTGGTGCCTAAGGATAGAAGGTGGAGACTCAATATAATGGTGGAACAAAGGCCCTTCATAAAGGGAAGCAGGGATTTCAAGTCTCATAAAGAGCTTCCAAAAATTATGGTACTTGTTAGCTTTCAGCTCTCATTGCCCCTATCATAAGCATCTTGAAGTGATTAAGGTTAAAGTGAACAAACTATGGAGTATATGCTTGACAAAGTATAAGTCGGCAATCTCATGTCCCTTGAATACGAGGGCCGCTCCTCATGCTACTCAAGTTTAGTTACCGGTAATTTCTTGTTATAGTAAGTACATGTGTATCATAGAGAACCGTCAACGGGGTACCCCTTGCACATGATACATGATCTATCCCATAATCAAAATGACAAGACAAGAAGACAATGAGCATCTCATCAATCTTCTTATTTACCATGGGAAAATGGTGCTTTTTCTCTCTTTCCTCTTTTCAATATGTCTATTTTTTTTCTCAATCTATATCTCTTTTTTATAAGAAGAATGCTTCATAGATTGCTCACTATGGTGATGCTGCAAGTTTCCACCATGATTAGGCATGTCTTAGGCTAGCGGCCTAGGCGTTTCTATAACACACATACATAACTCCATGGACTTACAAGCTCCCCTTTTATTTCACACCAACGACATCCACAAACAAAAGAGCATGGTATCAACTGGGTACAATGTACAAGTGCAATGTTGAAAGCGTTCCCCGTGACAGCATGGTTCTGCTAATTCCAACGTATAAGTGCAAGCATATACAACATAGATGACACAATGGTTCAAGTTTATTAGGGTCAAGAAAAATAAAGTGTGCCATCAAGTTTGTGAGAGCTTTAATCACTAAGTTTTCACATAACAAGTTTAATTTGGAAGATAGATAAAGCAAGAATATACTTGGAATGGTGTAACACACCATGCATAGGAATTTATAGTGGACTCTTTGGAATAACTTGGTTTCTTGGGAGTTGGATGCATGAGTATAGATTACTCATACAAGTGGAGGCTAGCAAAAGACTGGGAGCGACCAACTAAGAGAGCAATAATGGCCATAATCATGCATAGCGACAAAACATTACTAATCAAAGCATAAAGTGGTACCACAAGTCAAAAACTAAATGATCATAGAGGCTATGGTGACTTGTTCATAGTCATAACATGGTGTGAGTATGTGCCAAGTCAACCCAAACAAAGCATCAAAGGAGAATACCACAATACTATGCTTTTGTATGCTAAAACAAAGCATGATTCTTTAAAGGCACATTAAGCAATCCTAATTGTTTGGAACAAGTCATGCTACAACAATAATCACTAATAATATGGTCAAAACAACATCTAGCATGACATGATAAATTCTAAGTCACAGTCAAAGCAAGCTCCTCTTATACTACTAAAGCAAGAACTTCCTACTCCTTTTCAACACCAATCAACGTATTTGAAACAACACGGCAAGAATAGAGGTCCAACTACTTTATTCAAGAAAACTAAGTAAACAAAAACCAAAAAAACTAAGACGCTCCAAGAACAACACAACTATGCATGAAACAATAAAAACAAAGTGTCTAGAAAGACCTGAGATTTTTATTGATGAAGAAGGGGATGCCTTGGGCATCCCCAAGCTTTGACACTTGTACCTCTTGAATATTTCTTGGGGTGACACAGGGTGGCATCCCAAGCTTGAGATTTTTGTCCATTTTTCATCTCATTACATCATTCTTTCCTTACACCTAAAAATTTTCCTTCATACAAAACTTCACACAATCTTCATTAGCAACATTAGTGCATTCAAAAGATAATAGACATTTGGGGTTTAGTTTCAAAACAGCAAAACTTTCACTAAAGACACAAGCTACTGTAGCAATTCCCTCAAAAATCTCAATTTCCCAAAAATAACCCAAAAAGGAATCAATAAGAAGCAAATACAAATAATGGCAGAAATCTGTCACAACAGACCAGCAGGTGAAAACCAATTTTTTCGAAGACCTTTTGTTGCTCAAATAAAAAAGTGTTTAACTCACGAAAGTTAGCTAACAACCTGGGGGATTTATTCAGAAAATTACAGCTCAATGCGACTTATAGAGACTTTACACGAATGTTTACAGTGGAGCACAAAATTCTGTTTCGGGATAGCAACTCCCCAAATCTTACTTCCCTCTCATTAGAGGCCATTCTTGGCACAAAAATCAAATAAAAAGGAGAAGGAGAGGTTATTACAGAAGTAATAACTTCCAAGACTCAAGAAAACTTTTGGGTTATCTCCTAATAAGTACTTTTCTTTAACGCCTTTAAGTTAGGCACAAGAAGCAAGTATTTTCAAATGAAGAAGCATTAACATCAAACCTTGCTTTCAAAGGAGGAGCAAAAAGCAACTTCTCTCTACTCATAGGGAAGTGTTCAATACCTTTCTTGAATGGAAATTGATATTTAATGGCGCCTTCTTTCATATCAATTATGGCACGAACAGTTCTAAGAAAAGGTCTTCCCAAAGTAATAGGTCAAGAAGCATTGTATTCAACATCCAAAACATAGAAATCAACAGGGACATAGGCATTGTTAACCATAATAAGAACATCATTAACACTCCCCATGAGTTTCTTTTTAGCATTATCATTAAGTGGGACATCCAAATAGCAATCTTCCAAAGGTGACAAATCAAGCATTTCATAAATCTTTCTAGGCATAATAGAGACACTAGAACCAAGGTCACATGAAGCTTTGAGATCAAAGTCATTCACTTGCATATTAGTGATGGGTTCCCAACTATCTTATACTTTCCTAGGAATAGAGGCTTTGTGTTTCAACTTTTCTTCCTTAATTTTAATAAGAGCATATGTAATGTGCTTGGTGAAAGCCACATTCATATCACTAGCATCAGGGCTTCTAGCAAGATTTTGTAGGAACATAATCACTTCATAAATATTGCAACCATCAAGATCAAAATCAAACTTAGCATCACTGCTAGTAGATTCATTGGGTTTAGGCATTATGGTAGGAGGAATAGGGACTTCTTGTGGTTTGGTGGCATCCATATTGGTGGGGGGTAATAGTGCACACACTATTGTTTCTAGCAATTTCAGCTTCTCTTTCCCACTTAGCATATAGTTGAGATAACAGTCTAACATTTTCATTAATAGTAACTTGTATGGCATGAGTAGCAGCAAAGGTATTTTCCAAGGTTTCAGGTTTAGCAGCCATTTTATTAATCAAAGAGGACTGTGCTTCAGAAAAATATGAAATATTTTTCTCAACATTCATGAGCTTTTCCTCCACAGTTTGTTGAAAGTGGTTTGTTTACTAATAAAGTCTTTAAGCATGACTTCATGTTCAGAGGGATCACTTCTAGTATTGTTGTTGTAGGAGTTTCCATAAGTATTGCCATTATTAGGAGGATAAGGCCTATAATTGTTGTTACTACCAAAATTATTCCTATAGGCATTGTTGTTGAAATTGTTGTTTCTAATGAAGTTCACATCAACTTGCTCTTGTTGAGCAACCAAAGAGGCTAAGGGAACACTATTAGAATCTAGAGGAGCTTTCCCATTAACAAGCATAGCCATAATAACATCAATCTTATCACTCAAAGAGGAGGTTTCTTCAACAGAATTTACCTTCTTACCATGTGGAGCTCTCTCAGTGTGCCATTCGGAGTAGTTAACCATCATATTATCAAGGAGCTTTATTGCAGCACCCAAAGTGAGGCCCATAAAGGTACCTCCAGCAGCTGAGTCCAACAGGTTTCTTGAGGAGAAGTTCAAACCTGCATAAAAAGTCTGGATAATCATCCAAGCAGTGAGTCCATAAGTGGGACAATTCTTAACCAAAGATTTCATTCTTTCCCAAGCTTGAGCAACATGTTCATTATCAAGTTGTTTAAATTTCATAATGTCACTTCTCATAGATATAATCTTAGCAGGAGGGTAGTACTTTCCAATAAAAGCATCTTTGCACTTAGTCCAAGAACCAATACTATTTCTAGGCAAGGATAGCAACCATTCTTTAGATTTTCCTCTCAAGGAGAAAGGAAACAGCTTGAGCTTAGTAATATCTCCATCTACATCCTTATAGTTTTGCATATCACAAAGTTCAACAAAGTTATTGAGATGGGCAGCAGCATCAGAACTAGCACCAGAAAATTGCTCTTTCATCACAAGATTCAACAAGGCATGCTTAATTTCATAAAAGGTAGCATCAGGAGCAGGTGGAGCAATAGGAGTGCTAAGGAAATCATTGTTGTTGGTTCTAGTGAAGTCACACAACTTGGTGTTCTCAACAGAGTTAATTTTGGCAAAGGTGGGCAAGCCAAAAACAGCAGGAGCAGCTAGAGTAGGAACTAATTTTTTTGTGTTTTTTGAATAAATAAAGCAAAGCAAAGCAAACTAAACTAATTATTTTTGAAGTTTTTGAAAACAAGAGGCAAACAAAACCAAGCAAAAGAAACTAAGCAAACTAAAAACAAAGTGAAGAGAAAGGAAGTGGAGGACTCCCCTTGTGAAGACGTCCTTAGCCTCCCTAGCAACGGTGCCAGAAAATATTGATGGCTACACGCGGAGCCTATTGGGAACCCCAAGAGCAAGGTATGAAGCAGCACAGCAGCAAGTTTTCCCTCAGTAAGAAACCGAGGTTATCGAACCAGTAGGAGGAAGGAAATGCCACACATGTGTTGCAAGCAACACGGAGACCTGCACAACACAAACTCAAGACTTTGCCCCAACTAACAGTGAGGTTGTCAATCTCACCGGTTGCTGTAACAAAGGATTAAACGTATGGTGTGGAAGGTGATGGTGGTTTGCAGCAAGTAATCAGTAATAGTGGAATATGTATCAATGGTAAAGATTGGACTGTAGGGGTTCGTAGCATGGAAAACAAAAAATTTCTACCGCATACAAACAAACAAGCCAAGATCTATCTACTAGATTGTAGCAACGAGTCGATAGAAGAACTCACCCTCGAAGATTCCAAAGTGTTTAACGAGAGCAGATTCTCGTGGGTGATGTAGTCGTACTCTTGCCGATCTCAAGATCGTGTTGATGATCCTTCCGGCACTGCGTTCCGGCAGCGCTTCCGCAGTCGGTCACACGTTCGGTACTCGATGAAGACCTTCCTCTCCCTTGTTCCAGCAGGCAGCGGAGGTTGTAGCACTCTCCTCGTGATTCCGGCAGCATGACGGCGTGGTACCGGAAGTAGAGTGGAGATCTCGCAGGGCTATTACTGAAGTAGAGTGGAGATCTCTCAGGAAATCATTGTTGTTTGGTGAAGTCACACACCTTGGTGTTCTCAGCAGAGATCATTTTTGCAAAGGTGGAGCAAACTAACAGTAGCAGCAACTAGAGCACGAACTTTTTTTTTGAGTTTTTGATAAAAAAGAGGCAAAATAAACTAAGCAAAACAAAAACAAAGTAAAGAGAAAGGTTGTGAAGGACTCCCCTTGTGAAGCCGTCCTTAGCCTTCCCGGCAATGACGCCAGAAATAGCTTGATGATGTGTAGCTCAGATCACTATAGAGTTTCGTTGGGAGACCCCAAGAGGAAGGTATGATGAGCACAGCAGCAAGTTTTCCCTCAGTAAGGAACCAAGGTTATCGAACCAGTAGGAGGAAGGAAATGACTCATAGGTGTTGCTAGCAACTTGGAAACCTGCACATCACAAACTAAAGACTTTTCCCCAATGAACAGTGAGGTTGTCAATCTCACCAGTTTGCTGAAAACAAAGGATTAACTATATGGTGTGGAAGGTAATGGTGGTTTGCAGTAAGTAAACAGGAACAGTGGAAGATGTATCAATGGTAAAGATTGGACTGGGGTCCATAGTGCACTAGAGGTGTTATCCTTAAGATAAATAACATAACATGTTGGGTAAACGAATTATAGCGGGGCAATTGACAGGACAGAACAAGGCATACAATGCAATACTAGACATGCATGATCCTATGAGATTTTATTGGGCAATACAACAAGATACATAGACCGCCATCCAACTGCATCTATGACTAGTAATCCACCTTTAGGTTATCATCTGAACCCCCTCCAGTATTAAGTTGCAAGCAACGGATAACTTCTTTAAGCAAAGTGTGTAAGGTAAACAATCCACTTGTTCCATGAACAAGAGATCGTTGTTTTGTCCCTAGTAGCAACAGCACATCTACAACCTTAGATATTTCTATCACTTCCCCAGCTTAAATAGAGGCATGAACCCACTATCGAGCTAAATACTCCCTCTTGGAGTCACTAGCATCTACTTGGCCAAGATAGCTACTAGAAACAGAGAGCATGCAAGATCACAAACAACACATACATAATAGAATCAATAAAATAGAATCATTAACAAATCTAACATAGTAATCTCAATATTCATCGGATCCCCGCAAACACAACATGCATGATTACAAATAGATGATCTTGATCATGAACGGAGCTCACAAGATCTAAACATGGTAGCAAAAAGGAGGAGAAACAACCATCTAGATACTACATCGACATGTAGTCCAAGGTGGAACTACTCACGCTTCATACCAGAGGCTAGCATGGTGATGAAGAAGGCCTCCGGGAGGATCTCTCCCCTCTGGCAGGGTGCCGGGAAGAGCTTCAGATCCCCCAGATCTAGGGACGATGGTGGCGACGGCTACGGACTGTTTCATGGAAGATTGATCGGGTTCTTAGGGTTTTAGTATCAGGGGCTTCTTATAGGCGAAGAGGAGGCCGAGGGGGTGCTCGAGGCGGTTGCACCCCCCCCCCCAGACGTGAGCCAGGGGTGTGGCCCCCTCGAGGCCCTTATCCGTCTCGTCTTCTTGCTCCTTGTTCCCCACGATGAAATATTGACTTCGGCTTTTGTCCCGTCCAATTCCGATAATATTTATTTTCTGCCTTTTCTGGAACCAAAAATAGAAGAAAACATGCAACTGGCACTGTGGCATCTTGTTAATAGGTTAGTCCTAGAAAATATATAAAAATACTTCAAAGTGTAGGCAAAGCAAAGCAAAGTAGGTACTAAACAAGCATGGAACATCAAAAATTATAGATATGTTTTCGACGTATTAGTCGCTTGGACGCTTACACGAACTTTAGGTTGACGACATCGTACGACTATATCGACAATGTTTGAACGGGAACATAATCCTGGTTTTGGTCTTCAAGGGTATGAACATTAAATCCCTCCCATTACTTTACATATGCATAGATAGATATTGGCTATGTTGTTCTTGTTGCTAGGAATTTTTTAGTTTTCTGCCTCGGAACCCCTTTAGGGCTTTCCCTGGATCGTCAGTGGTGATTTTTCTACAGGACGGGCCTCCTACTTGAACATGGGACCCAGTCATCAGTTTCTCCTCAGCATTTAACTTCGTTTTCTCATTGTCGTCATCGTAATCATCATTATCATCATCATCATCGTTCCCAACATCTTCAACAGTGTTACTGGCCGATTCCGCTGGAGCTTTCTCCTGAAAGAGGTGTCAGAGATCCTTCAATTGTATTCCAAGTCTAAAGAAATTGATGGAGTTAGAATATCCATTCAGAAGATTATACTACAATCAGTTATTGCGAAAAAAGAGTTGTGAAACTTACCATGGGAGAAGGATTATCCACCATGTTAGATTACAACGGATCGTAAAAGCTGGTGAAGGTTGCGGTGGTGATGTTCTTCAGCATCTCCCCGTACGATCACCACCGCAACCTTCACTAGTTTGATCTTGTTCTGTCATTCATCTTGGATCTTCGACTTGATCTAGACAGAAGATGCTTTGTTTGGATCTTCGACTAGATTCACTCTCCTTTAATCACCATTGCTTGATTTTTAATGGGGATCTTGACAAATAGAGTTGAAATGGGGAAGAACAAAAGGAGTGGAGGAAGAAACGAGGTGTCAGAGCAAAGGTGACATGGGTATGCCTAATGGGCACCCAACTATATCCTACCTGGGGCTCCTTCGACTCTGACGTCGTGTTGCGGTTTTCGGCTCCGTCGACTCGGGGCTCCTTCGGTAGTGGCAACCCGAATCTTTGGTTGTGTCAACTTGCTACCACCATCGGCTTCGATGACTTGTGACAACTCTGCCATGCGACCCTCTGAAATCTTCGGTTTCAGTGACTCACGGCTCTCTCGACTCCTGTGATCCCTTGATGTCCTTGGCTAGGGGGCCTGCTATGATCTTCGGTTGTGGCAAACTGCCGCTGCCATTGGTTTCGACCCACTGCCGTATTGATTGCATTCCTCTGCACGACCTGCGACCACCATCGACTGTGATAACATGTTGTGGCCTTCGCCTCCGGTGACCTACCGCGGTCTTCGGCTTCGGCGACTCGGGCGCTCCATCGATTCTGGCGATCCGCTGAATATTTGACTACGGTGAACCACTGTGTTCTTCGACTCTACTGACTCGTTGAGTCTTCTACTTCATCGCACAATCCGCTGCGACCCTCCACTACAAGAAATTTGGCTATATATGACCCTCTATTTTTGTCACAGTATCATCACAATAGTCTTTTTATGACGATTTTGAGATCGTCGAAAGTCGGGCGTCGCAAATGAACTATAACGACGTTTTTTATGAAACGTCATAATCGTCTATGACGATATTGGATTGCCATAACCATTATGACGATGCAATATCGTCACGGACAAACTAGCCTCACCAAGTCAGATTTTACGTGGCCGAGCCTACATGGCACAAAATCGGTCTAGTCCATTTCAATAGTTTACATGGGCCAAGCCCTAAATTCAGTCCAATTTATTCTTGACAACTCCCGATTGCTGCTTAGGCCAAGCCCAATATTGTGGCCTTTTTATTTTCATGGGCAAAGCCTTTTTAGCTCCTAGTTCTTTTTATTCAATTTTTTATGCAATATTGATAGTTGCTCTAGTCCAATATTTTTTGGGCCATGGACTTTTTAGATCCCAACTAACATTTGTTTCATTTCTAAATTACATGCATTAAATAATCAATATTTTCAATAAGCACAACCAAAATCACATTCAGTATATTACAATCAGACATAACCCCGGAATACTAAACAGCCACAAAAGTACATTATAGATACAACTATACAATTAGACATAATTAACAAAAACTAGAAATACTACAACCATTACATAGTCCAAATCGACATAAAACTAGCCACAAAAAATATGACTATGAATTCCTACAAAGATACAACTAGCCACAAGAAATATGACCATCAACTCTTTTCTGACTATGAAGCTTTCGATTCTTCCACCTTCGTCCTGGAGATCCTGTTAAAGAAAGGAAAATACGGTAATGGCTGTCAGTTCGAAAGAAAGCAATATCTTCTAAAAATAACATAGATCTGTCACATCCCAAGATTTTCCAAATCTTGTAATGTGAAAAATAAATGAATGAAATAAAACTTTGTTGAAATTTAGGGTGAGAAGAAACCTTTTTGATTCCAATTGGAAACTTTCAAACCTATTTTGAACAATAAAATCCTAAAGGGATTTAAAAAGTTAAATAAACAATAAAGTTAAAAATATTTGGAATTACTATTTTTGGATCTTTTAATAAAAAGATTTGGTTTTCAAATGAGAAGGTGGAAATACAAATAAAGATTATTTTATAGAGCCAAATTAAAACTTGGCCAAGCCTTTGAAATAAAATATTTCTATTTGATAAAAATAGTAAAGGTTTATATAAATAAAATAATAAGGATTTAATATCCAATTCTATTTAAGTAAAGGCTTTTCCATTTTAATTAAAACATTAAAAACTTGTTAAATTATTTTAAACAAGTTTACCAAGTATTTTATATTCTCAAATAAAACTACTGATGTGTTTTTGGTTTTATATTTAGATTTCAAAAAGATAAAGATTTTATTAAAGCAAATTCTATTTGAATTTAATAACTAAGGTCCATTTTATTTAATTATTATTGGATCCTAAAAAGAATAAAATTATTTTATTTTGGGACTTGGAATATTTTTGTTAAACAGAACCAAAACTCAATGCAAAGATTGGAGGATTTTTGAATTGATTTGTTTGATTGAATTTCAAAACAGAAAATAGAAATAGAAAAATATAAAACAATCAGAAAGAAAAAAATAGAACCAGACCTGACCCAACCCACCTGGCCCAAGAAGCCCATTCGCAGCCCAGTTTCCCTCCCCCTCTCTGCGAATCGTTTTTCACTCTTTCTCGCACCCGCAGAGCGACAGACAGGTGGACCCTATTTCCCTTTTCCCTCTCTCGCTGCCAGACGGCCCCACCACCAGCTCACTCTCTTCTTCCTCGCGCAGACCCCGCCCTGCCGTTGCTGCCATTTACGCCGGCGATGAATACGCGTTGAATACGCCCTTCAATCCTCCCAGTAACCGCACCCATTTAACCGCCTGCGTCTACCCCCTCTTTCCCCCAGACCCCGCACCACGAGATCCTCTAGGCTGCCCCAATTCGAGCCCGCGCTCTCACTGCTCCGGCGAGCTCCACAAACAATTCCGGCCAGTAGGCACCGCCCCTTGTCTCCTCGACCAAGCTCACACACTCCCCTGCCCCTGGCGCTTCTCCCGGTGCTTTCCATTCACCCGCGGGCGCCCCAGAACGTCGACTTCGACAACATCCGAGCGTCGCCGCGTCTGCTTCTTACTCCGGCGAAGTTTCCTGGTAAGCACCAACCGCCCCGAGCCCTCTCGATCATGCTCACGTGAATCCCACACTCGCCTGCATCTAACCCTGCCCCTATCTTGTCTTAGGGTGGACTGCAACGTCGCCCCCGACAACGAACAGAGCCATCTGACACCGACGACGTCTCCGGCGAGCGATTAATCCCGCTCCAGTGCGCCCCTCGCCGAGCCAACGCCACCTCGATCTTCACCTCGATCACGCGAATGCTGTAAGCCCTTTTCCCCTCTCCCTTGCTTCCTGTAACCGTCGCAACGCCACCGTCTGACCTCGCGCCGCCGCTCACCGCCGCGCAGCGCCGCCAGTTCTTGGCAAGTTGATAGGAGTCGTTCGATCAAGATCGTAGCGACACGATAGAACCACTTAACGGCGAAAGGGTACGCAATCTGAGCCGCGCGATCTGTTTAGATCCAACGCCTCACAGAGGCCGATCTGTGTGAACCGGTATCGACCAGTAGTATTGCGCCGCGTGGCCAGTCTTTGATTTAAATCAGAATTTGAAATCAGATTGTTATGCAAATTTGTAAACCTTGTAACTTTTGATCCACACGTCCAAAATTTGCAAACTTTTTATCAATGGAATCAGTGGAACAAGCCCTAGCCAACCATGCAATTTGTTTAGTATAAAGCTTCTGGTAAAATGTTTGTTTTTGCAGAAACATTTGTATGCTTGTTTAGATTATAAAAATTATTCCAAAATGAATTTTGGGTTGAAATCTTTGAAAAATGGTTTGTTGTGAATCTACTGACCCTAGGAACCAACTTATGGATTTAAAAATGTATTTGGTGAAGATTAGGATTGAATATTTGAATTAGCCCATTTCTAGTCAAATAAAAATATTGGTTTTGCTATGGAAATGATTTTTTGAGTAAAACCTTTTGGAAAATGATTTGATTCAAACCAAATGACCCTAAACACCAAGTTTTGAGAATTAACAACTTATTTGGTGAACAACATAAACTTGTTGCTTTGCTAAAAACATTTTTCACCACATGAAATAATGATTTGATTTAAAAATGATCTATAGGAAAAACCCTTTTGCAAATGACTTTGCCACTTTGGAAAATGACCACTTTGAACCTTAAAATATATATAGCCTAGTAGAAACCACCTTTGCAAATAAAACTATCTTTTTCATGCTTGCATGCATGACTTAGTTCCTATTATTTTATGTGTGTTAAATTGTTTGAATATTGGTTGGAATGCTAGTTGAACCTATGTTTGATTGATTGATTTGCAGTGAAGTTAGAAGAGTGTGATATTAGCAAGATCAAGAAGTGATCCACCTTCCCTACCAAAAAGGCAAGTGACACTATCATCTAAAGTCCTACTATTTTCATTATACTTAGTGGATTTTTGAAACATGCATGAAAAGGATTTCTATACTATATGTTATGCCAAATCCTATTAGGATACCCATATATATTCCTTAGTGGAAACAATGTAGTTGTAAAATGCTTAGCCATGCTATAAATATATTTTGAGAAGAGATACATGTTGAGATTTTATGATGTTGAGAAAAGACTTATGTTTTATATAATAAAACAAGTATTCAATGAACCACCTGGGTGGACAAGGATACTCAGGTTTTGGACAAGGTGACAACAAGAGGAACCATGTTTATATGGCAATCTCTTTTTGTTGTGCACCAGATGAAAACCACCCAGGGACTTAGAGATTGAACATGTTTCTCCAACAGTGGCTTCCGTGTACAGCCACATGCTAATATGGCTTTGGCTTAGTCAACTACATTGGGAAGACCCATGCATTGGTCTTCAGGTTAACTGGAAATGAGGGAACTAGGAACCCTACATTGGTGCCTGAAGACAAGCTAGCAATGGTGTATGGGAAGACCCTTTGGAAAGACTTCGTCACATTCTCAATCTGCCAGTATTCCATCTTGGTGAGTACTTATCCAGCGGCCACTGGTGGCAACAAGATGAGATTGTGTCATGTGGGTAAAGTGTACAACTTCTGCAGAAGATAAAAATTCTAAGTACTTAGCCGTGTCCCTGGTTATGGACAATACTGAGCAACTAAAGGCCTGAAGCTATGGGAAATCTCGACATTCCAATTTCTAAAAGCAAAACTTGAAAGTGACAACAAAGGACTTGAAGCACTTGGGGATTTACCAAGGAGCACAAGAGATTTTGATAAAGACTTGAAACACTTGGGGATGTACCAAGGAGCTCAAGAGATTTTGATAAAAACTTGAAGTACTTGGGGTGTACCAAGGAGCTCAAGAGATTTAGACAAAGACTTGAAACACTTGGGGATTTACCAAGGAGTTCAGAAAGATTTGACAAAAGATCAAAAACTATTTTGAGAAGATAGGATAAATTATTGCTTTCTGCAAATGAGCCTAAAACACTACTCAGCCAAATATGCATGTAATGATAGGATCCACTTATATTCAACATAGTAGTGAAACTCGCCAATACAATTCAGATGTATTGACCCTTGTGTCTGCAACTTGTTATGTTGCAGGTTTGTTTGATGTTAGTGAAGTTTATTGATTAGGATTACAAGTCTACAACCAACATGACTGCCTGTGGCACTTTGAAGATGAAGGACCCCATGCTTATAGATTTTCTGCTGCAATGTAATGTAATAGCCAAATGAGCTATGTAAGATGTAATAAAATTATGTTATTCCTGGTTATAAAGTTGTATTATGACCTTTGTTTCTTGATATTACATCTTAACTGTGGATGCTAGCTATTGATCCAGGGACTAGCATTGTAAACACAGGGATATCTACCTTATTAAAGGTTGGGACCTCTTACAGATGGTATCAGAGCACTGTGTTGCCTGTAGGATTGTAACCCTAGGATTGGACAAAACCCCTTAGAAAAATAGGAGTTGTATTTGTTCCAAAAACTTATTTACAATCAATCTGTAAACTCTTTCCGCAACCTTTTTGGTTTTGATTCCACATCTCTTCTATTTTCAACTTGATGGATAAAGCCTACCCCATGGCCAAAGACTTCACCATGTGCAAAGGACTTCTTCAACTCTAATGACTTCAACTTCTTCAACTCTAATGACTTCAACATCTTCAGCATATTCACCAAGGACTTCAATCTTGGGTGTCACTAAGGACAAGTGAGACAAGGAAATCTTGCTCAAGAATTGGAGACTAAGGAAACACAAGTTAGAAGGAGCCCACATCACTTGAAGTTTTGTGACCAAGAGTATTCCCCAAGGGAACCATGAACTCATGTTAGAAGAAATCAACCAAGAAGGATGGAAAGATCACAAGTGAACCATATAGTTGGACCACCATATTTTGTTTAAGACAAACCCACCAACTTATGTGGTGTAACAAAAATATTTTGTTGCCTAAAAATGTGCTTGAACTTCATTGTTTGAGTGAAATGTTTGTTTGTGATTGCTTGCACATTTCTTGTGTGAATTGTGATGAATGTAATTAGAATCCTTATTTAGAAATATCTTGCCTATTCTAATCTCCATTCAACCCAAACAGATGACTATTCCAAGAGACTCCAACATCAAGGTTGATGACAACAACAACAACAACCAAGAGGACAGCATGAAAGAACTCATATCAACCCAAAACCAGTTGAACCAAATGACAGCTCAGTTCATAGCCAACACCAGTGGGGAAGATCCAACCCTGCAAAAGTTTTTGGAAGACCAAGCCCAAATGTTGCATAAGGTGACAGACCAAATGCTCAACCTGGAAAGCAACTTTTCCAAAGGAGACAAGGATGTTATTCTAAAAGGAATCAAAGCTTGCAACATTTGTGGAGACAAGGATCACACTTCTAAGGAGCATGGAGATCAATGTCCCAATTGTGAAGAGAAACATCCAGTTGGCCAATGTCCCACATCTCAAGCAACTTGCTACCTATGTGAAGGAAATAATCATGTCCCTATCCAATGCCCCATCTATTCCATAGTTGAACAAAGGAAACAAGGTGGAGTGCAACAAATGATTGCAAACTATCAAGAGGGATCTAAGTCTACCAAGAAGAATGAGGACAAAGGGAAAGCTCCACTCATACCTCCATGCAATACAACCCAATTCAAAGGACCAAAGAAGAGACATATGAATTTTCCAAGGAGCAATAGAAGGCCCAAGAAACATGTAGACATTCCTACCTATAAGATAACATATGAACAACATGAACTAGATGCACTCCTAGCTTTGGAGAAGCCCAAAAGAAAAAGAAGGACAAAAGCCATGTGCAATGTCATCATTGTAAAGAAATGGGACACTATTCCAGTGAATGTCCAGAGAAACAGAAGTATAAAGAGATTGGCCAGGTATGGTGCAACAACTGCAAAGAGCTAGGCCATTATGCAACAACTTGCCCACAAGAGACACGTGAAGAACTCAAACTTATCATATGTTTCAATTGCAAAGAACCAGGGCATTATGCAAGCAATTGTCCAGAAAAGATGAAGAACAAGATAAACAAGCCTGATCTCAGCCTTGTCACATGTTCCAAGTGTGGAAACAAAGGACACCATGCAGATATTTGCCCAGAGAAGTTTCCCCAAGATCCCAAGCAAGCCAATATGTAATTTAGTTGGAAAAATTTTAAGGGTGGTAGTACCCTAGATGCTTTGAGCCTACTTGTAACCCTAGCCTTCCCAAATCTCGGGACGAGATTTATTTTAAGGGTGGTAGCCTGTCACATCCCAAGATTTTCCAAATCTTGTAATGTGAAAAATAAATGAATGAAATAAAACTTTGTTGAATTTCAGGGTGAGAAGAAACCTTTTTGATTCCAATTGGAAACTTTCAAACCTATTTTGAACAATAAAATCCTAAAGGGATTTAAAAAGTTAAATAAACAATAAAGTTAAAAATATTTGGAATTACTATTTTTGGATCTTTTAATAAAAAGATTTGGTTTTCAAATGAGAAGGTGGAAATATAAATAAAGATTATTTTATAGAGCCAAATTAAAACTTGGCCAAGCCTTTGAAATAAAATATTTCTATTTGATAAAAATAGTAAAGGTTTATATAAATAAAATAATAAGGATTTAATATCCAATTCTATTTAAGTAAAGGCTTTTCCATTTTAATTAAAACATTAAAAACTTGTTAAATTATTTTAAACAAGTTTACCAAGTATTTTATATTCTCAAATAAAACTACTGATGTTTTTTTGGTTTTATATTTAGATTTCAAAAAGATAAAGATTTTATTAAAGCAAATTCTATTTGAATTTAATAACTAAGGTCCATTTTATTTAATTATTATTGGGTCCTAAAAAGAATAAAATTATTTTATTTTGGGACTTGGAATATTTCTGTTAAACAGAACCAAAACTCA
Source organism: Avena sativa (assembly GCA_916181665.1). Classification (NCBI taxonomy): domain Eukaryota; kingdom Viridiplantae; phylum Streptophyta; class Magnoliopsida; order Poales; family Poaceae; genus Avena; species Avena sativa. The sequence continues at coordinate 332,680,898 of OV702283.1, forward strand.
ATGCAAAGTTTGGAGGATTTTTGAATTGATTTGTTTGATTGAATTTCAAAACAGAAAATAGAAATAGAAAAAGATAAAACAATCAGAAAGAAAAAAATAGAACCAGACCTGACCCAACCCACCTGGCCCAAGAAGCCCATTTGCAGCCCAGTTTCCCTCCCCCTCTCTGCGAATCGTTTTTCACTCTTTCTCGCACCCGCAGAGCGACAGACAGGTGGACCCTATTTCCCTTTTCCCTCTCTTGCTGCCAGACGGCCCCACCACCAGCTCACTCTCTTCTTCCTCGCGTAGACCCCGCCCTGCCGTTGCTGCCATTTACGCCGGCGATGAATACGCGTTGAATACGCCCTTGAATCCTCCCAGTAACCGCACCCATTTAACCGCCTGTGTCTACCCCCTCTTTTCCCCCAGACCCCGCACCACGAGAGCCTCTAGGCTGCCCCAATTCGAGCCCGCGATTTCACTGCTCCGGCGAGCTCCACAAACAATTCCGGCCAGTAGGCATCGCCCCTTGCCTCCTCGACCAAGCTCACACACTCCCCTGCCCCTGGCGCTTCTCCCGGTGCTTTCCATTCACCCGTGGGCGCCCCAGAACGTCGACTTCGACAACATCCGAGCGCCGCCGCGTCTGCTTCTTACTCCGGCGAAGTTTCCTGGTAAGCACCAACTGCCCCGAGCCCTCTCGATCATGCTCACGTGAATCCCACACTCGCCCGCATCTAACCCTGCCCCTATCTTGTCTTAGGGTGGACTGCAACGTCGCCCCCGACAACGAACAGAGCCATCTGACGCCGACGACGTCTCCGGCGAGCGATTAATCCCGCTCCAGTGCGCCCCTCGCCGAGCCAACGCCACCTCGAGCTTCACCTCAATCACGCGAACGCTGTAAGCCCTTTTACCCTCTCCCTTGCTTCCTGTAACCGTCGCAACACCACCGTCTGACCTCGCGCCGCCGCGCAGCGCCGCCAGTTCTTGGCAAGTTGATAGGAGCCGTTCGATCCAGATCGTAGCGACACGATAGAACCACTTAACGGCGAAAGGGTACGCAATCTGAGCCGCGCGATCTGTTTAGATCCAACGCCTCACAGAGGCCGATCCGTGCTAACCGGTATCGACCAGTAGTATTGCGCTGCGTGGCCAGTCTTTGATTTAAAACAGAATTTGAAATCAGATTGTTATGCAAATTTGTAAACCTTCTAACTTTTGATCCACACGTCCAAAATTTGCAAACTTTATATCAATGGAATCAGTGGAACAAGCCCTAGCCAACCATGCAATTTGTTTAGTAAAAATTTTCTGGTAAAATGTTTGTTTTTGCAGAAACATTTGTATGCTTGTTTAGATTATAAAAATTATTCCAAAATGAATTTTGGGTTGAAATCTTTGAAAAACGGTTTGTTGTGAATCTACTGACCCTAGGAACCAACTTATGGATTTAAAAATGTATTTGGTGAAGATTAGGATTGAATATTTGAATTAGCCCATTTCTAGTCAAATAAAAATATTGGTTTTGCTATGGAAATGATTTTTTGAGTAAAACCTTTTGGAAAATGATTTGATTCAAACCTACTGACCCTAAACACCAAGTTTTGAGAATTAACAACTTATTTGGTGAACAACATAAACTTGTTGCTTTGCTAAAAACATTTTTCACCACATGAAATAATGATTTGATTTAAAAATGATCTATAGGAAAAACCCTTTTGCAAATGACTTTGCCACTTTGGAAAATGACCACTTTGAACCTTACAATATATAGAGCCTAGTAGAAACCACCTTTGCAAATAAAACTATCTTTTGCATGCTTGCATGCATGACTTAGTTCCTATTATTTTATGTGTGTTAAATTGTTTGAATATTGGTTGGAATGCTAGTTGAACCTATGTTTGCTTGATTTATTTGTAGTGAAGTTAGAAGAGTGTGATATTAGCAAGATCAAGAAGTGATCCACCTTCCCTACCAAAAAGGCAAGTGACACTATCATCTAAAGTCCTACTATTTTCATTATACTTAGTGGATTTTTGAAACATGCATGAAAAGGATTTCTATACTATATGCTATGCCAAATCCTATTACGATACCCATATATATTCCTTAGTGGAAACAATGTAGTTGTAAAATGCTTAGCCATGCTATAAATATATTTTGAGAAGAGATACATGTTGAGATTTTATGATGTTGAGAAAAGACTTATGTTTTATATTATAAAACAAGTACTCAATGAACCACCTGGGTGGACAAGGATACTAAAGTTTTGGACAAGGTGACAACAAGAGGAACCATGTTTATATGGCAATCTCTTTTTGTTGTGCACCAGATGAAAACCACCCAGGGACTTAGAGATTGAACATGTTTCTCCAACAGTGGCTTCCGTGTACAGCCACATGCTAATATGGCTCTGGCTTAGTCAACTACATTGGGAAGACCCATGCATTGGTCTTCAGGTTAACTGGAAATGAGGGAACTAGGAACCCTACATTGGTGCCTGAAGACAAGCTAGCAATGGTGTATGGGAGGACCCTTTGGAAAGACTTCGTCACATTCTCAATCTGCCAGTATTCCATCTTGGTGAGTACTTATCCAGCGGCCACTGGTGGCAACAAGATGAGATTGTGTCATGTGGGTAAAGTGTACAACTTCTGCAGAAGATAAAAATTATAAGTACTTAGCCGTGTCCCCGGTTATGGACAATACTGAGCAACTAAAGGCCTGAAGCTATGGGAAATCTCGACATTCCAATTTCTAAAAGCAAAACTTTAAAGTGACAACAAAGGACTTGAAGCACTTGGGGATTTACCAAGGAGCACAAGAGATTTTGATAAAGACTTGAAACACTTGGGGATGTACCAAGGAGCTCAAGAGATTTTGATAAAAACTTGAAGTACTTGGGGTGTACCAAGGAGCTCAAGAGATTTAGACAAAGACTTGAAACACTTGGGGATTTACCAAGGAGTTCAGAAAGATTTGACAAAAGATCAAAAACTATTTTGAAAAGATAGGATAAATTATTGCTTTCTGCAAATGAGCCTAAAACCCTACTCAGCCAAATATGCATGTAATGATAGGATCCACTTATATTCAACATAGTAGTGAAACTCGCCAATACAATTCAAATGTATTGACCCTTGTGGCTGCAACTTGTTATGTTGCAGGTTTGTTTGATGTTAGTGAAGTTTATTGATTAGGATTACAATTCTACAACCAACATGACTGCCTGTGGCACTTTGAAGATGAAGGACCCCATGCTTATAGATTTTCTGCTGCAATGTAATGTAATAGCCAAATGAGCTATGTAAGATGTAATAAAATTATGTTATTCCTGGTTATAAAGTTGTATTATGACCTTTGTTTCTTGATATTACATCTTAACTGTGGATGCTAGCTATTGATCCAGGGACTAGCATTGTAAACACAGGGATCTCTACCTTATTAAAGGTTGGGACCTCTTATAGATGGTATCAGAGCACTGTGTTGCCTGTAGGATTGTAACCCTAGGATTGGATAAAACCCCTTAGAAAAATAGGAGTTGTATTTGTTCCAAAAACTTATTTACAATCAATCTGTAAACTCTTTCCGCAACCTTTTTGGTTTTGATTCCACATCTCTTCTATTTTCAACTTGATGGATAAAGCCTACCCCATGGCCAAAGACTTCACCATGTGCAAAGGACTTCTTCAACTCTAATGACTTCAACTTCTTCAACTCTAATGACTTCAACATCTTCAGCATATTCACCAAGGACTTCAATCTTGGATGTCACTAAGGACAAGTGAGACAAGGAAATCTTGCTCAAGAATTGGAGACTAAGGAAACACAAGTTAGAAGGAGCCCACATCACTTGAAGTTTTGTGACCAAGAGTATTCCCCAAGGGAACAATGAACTCATGTTAGAAGAAATCAACCAAGAAGGATGGAAAGATCACAAGTGAACCATATAGTTGGACCACCATATTTTGTTTAAGACAAATCCACCAACTTATGTGGTGTAACAAAAATATTTTGTTGCCTAAAAATGTGCTTGAACTTCATTGTTTGAGTGAAATGTTTGTTTGTGATTGCTTGCACATTGCTTGTGTGAATTGTGATGAATGTAATTAGAATCCTTATTTAGAAATATCTTGCCTATTCTAATCTCCATTCAACCCAAACAGATGACTATTCCAAGAGACTCCAACATCAAGGTTGATGACAACAACAACCAAGAGGACAGCATGAAAGAACTCATATCAACCCAAAACCAGTTGAACAAAATGACAGCTCAGTTCATAGCCAACACCAGTGGGGAAGATCCAACCCTGCAAAAGTTTTTGGAAGACCAAGCCCAAATGTTGCATAAGGTGACAGACCAAATGCTCAACATGGAAAGCAACTTTTCCAAAGGAGACAAGGATGTTATTCTAAAAGGAATCAAAGCTTGCAACATTTGTGGAGACAAGGATCACACTTCTAAGGAGCATGGAGATCAATGTCCCAATTGTGAAGAGAAACATCCAGTTGGCCAATGTCCCACATCTCAAGCAACTTGCTACCTATGTGAAGGAAATAATCATGTCCCTATCCAATGCCCCATCTATTCCATAGTTGAACAAAGGAAACAAGGTGGAGTGCAACAAATGATTGCAAACTATCAAGAGGGATCTAAGTCTACCAAGAAGAATGAGGACAAAGGGAAAGCTCCACTCATACCTCCATGCAATACAACCCAATTCAAAGGACCAAAGAAGAGACATATGAATTTTCCAAGGAGCAATAGAAGGCCCAAGAAACATGTAGACATTCCTACCTATAAGATAACATATGAACAACATGAACTAGATGCACTCCTAGCTTTGGAGAAGCCCAAAAAAAAAGGACAAAAGCCATGTGCAATGTCATCATTGTAAAGAAATGGGACACTGTTCCAGTGAATGTCCAGAGAAACAGAAGTATAAAGAGATTGGCCAGGTATGGTGCAACAACTGCAAAGAGCTAGGCCATTATGCAACAACTTGCCCACAAGAGACACGTGAAGAACTCAAACTTATCATATGTTTCAATTGCAAAGAACCAGGACATTATGCAAGCAATTGTCCAGAAAAGATGAAGAACAAGATAAACAAGCCTGATCTCAGCCTTGTCACATGTTCCAAGTGTGGAAACAAAGGACACCATGCAGATATTTGCCCAGAGAAGTTTCCCCAAGATCCCAAGCAAGCCAATATGTAATTTAGTTGGAAAAATTTTAAGGGTGGTAGTACCCTAGATGCTTTGAGCCTACTTGTAACCCTAGCCTTCCCAAATCTCGGGACGAGATTTATTTTAAGGGTGGTAGCCTGTCACATCCCAAGATTTTCCAAATCTTGTAATGTGAAAAATAAATGAATGAAATAAAACTTTGTTGAATTTCAGGGTGAGAAGAAACCTTTTTTATTCCAATTGGAAACTTTCAAAACTATTTTGAACAATAAAATCCTAAAGGTATTTAAAAAGTTAAATAAACAATAAAGTTAAAAATATTTGGAATTACTATTTTTGGATCTTTTAATAAAAAGATTTGGTTTTCAAATGAGAAGGTGGAAATATAAATAAAGATTATTTTATAGAGCCAAATTAAAACTTGGCCAAGCCTTTGAAATAAAATATTTCTATTTGATAAAAATAGTAAAGGTTTATATAAATAAAATAATAAGGATTTAATATCCAATTCTATTTAAGTAAAGGCTTTTCCATTTTAATTAAAACATTAAAAACTTGTTAAATTATTTTAAACAAGTTTACCAAGTATTTTATATTCTCAAATAAAACTACTGATGTGTTTTTGGTTTTATATTTAGATTTCAAAAAGATAAAGATTTTATTAAAGCAAATTCTATTTGAATTTAATAACTAAGGTCCATTTTATTTAATTATTATTGGGTCCTAAAAAGAATAAAATTATTTTATTTTGGGACTTGGAATATTTCTGTTAAACAGAACCAAAACTCAATGCAAAGTTTGGAGGATTTTTGAATTGATTTGTTGATTGATTTGTTTGATTGAATTTCAAAACAGAAAATAGAAATAGAAAAAGATAAAACAATCAGAAAGAAAAAAATAGAACCAGACCTAACCCAACCCACCTGGCCCAAGAAGCCCATTCGCATCCCAGTTTCCCTCCCCCTCTCTGCGAATCGTTTTTCACTCTTTCTCGCACCCGCAGAGCGACAGACAGGTGGACCCTATTTCCCTTTTCCCTCTCTTGCTGCCAGACGGCCCCACCACCAGCTCACTCTCTTCTTCCTCGCGCAGACCCCGCCCTGCCGTTGCTGCCATTTACGCCGGCGATGAATACGCGTTGAATACGCCCTTGAATCCTCCCAGTAACCGCACCCATTTCACCGCCTGCGTCTACCCCCTCTTTTCCCCTAGACCCCGCACCACGAGAGCCTCTAGGCTGCCCTAATTCGAGCCCGCGCTCTCACTGCTCCGGCGAGCTCCACAAACAATTCCGGCCAGTAGGCACCGCCCCTTGCCTCCTCGACCAAGCTCACACACTCCCCTGCCCCTGGCGCTTCTCCCGGTGCTTTCCATTCACCCGCGGGCGCCCCAGAACGTCGACTTCGACAACATCCGAGCATCGCCGCGTCTGCTTCTTACTCCGGCGAAGTTTCCTGGTAAGCACCAACCGCCCCGAGCCCTCTCGATCATGCTCACGTGAATCCCACACTCGCCCGCATCTAACCCTGCCCCTATCTTGTCTTAGGGTGGACTGCAACGTCGCCCCCGACAACGAACAGAGCCATCTGACGCCGACGACGTCTCCGGCGAGCGATTTATCCTGCTCCAGTGCGCCCCTAGCCGAGCCAACGCCACCTCGAGCTTCACCTCGATCACGCGAATGCTGTAAGCCCTTTTCCCCTCTCCCTTGCTTCCTGTAACCGTCGCAACGCCACCGTCTGACCTCGCGCCGCCGCTCACCGCCGCGCAGCGCCGCCAGTTCTTGGCAAGTTGATAGGAGCCGTTCGATCCAGATCGTAGCGACACGATAGAACCACTTAACGGCGAAAGGGTACGCAATCTGAGCCGCGCGATCTGTTTAGATCCAACGCCTCACAGAGGCCGATCCGTGCGAACCGGTATCGACCAGTAGTATTGCGCCGCATGGCCAGTCTTTGATTTAAAACGGAATTTGAAATCAGATTGTTATGCAAATTTGTAAACCTTGCAACTTTTGATCCACACATCCAAAATTTGCAAACTTTATATCAATGGAATCAGTGGAACAAGACCTAGCCAACCATGCAATTTTTTTATTTAAAAGCTTCTGGTAAAATGTTTGTTTTTGCAGAAACATTTGTATGCTTGTTTAGATTATAAAAATTATTCCAAAATGAATTTTGGGGTGAAATCTTTGCAAAACGGTTTGTTGTGAATCTACTGACCCTAGGAACCAACTTATGGATTTAAAAATGTATTTGGTGAAGATTAGGATTGATTATTTGAATTAGCCCATTTCTAGTCAAATAAAAATATTGGTTTTGCTGTGGAAATGATTTTTTGAGTAAAACCTTTTGGAAAATGATTTGATTCAAACCTACTGACCCTAAACACCAAGTTTTGAGAATTAACAACTTATTTGGTGAACAACATAAACTTGTTGCTTTGCTAAAAACATTTTTCACCACATAAAATAATGATTTGATTTAAAAATGATCTATAGGAAAAACCCTTTTGCAAATGACTTTGCCACTTTGGAAAATGACCACTTTGAACCTTACAATATATAGATCCTAGTAGAAACCACCTTTGAAAATAAAACTATCTTTTGCATGCTTGCATGCTTGCATGCATGACTTAGTTTCTATTATTTTATGTGTGTTAAATTGTTTGAATATTGGTTGGAATGCTAGTTGAATCTATGTTTGCTTGATTGATTTGTAGTGAAGTTAGAAGAGTGTGATATTAGAAAGATCAAGAAGTGATCCAACTTCCCTACCAAAAAGGCAAGTGACACTATCATCTAAAGTCCTACTATTTTCATTATACTTAGTTGATTTTTGAAACATGCATGAAAAGGATTTCTATACTATATGTTATGCCAAATCCTATTAGGATACCCATATATATTCCTTAGTGGAAACAATGTAGTTGTAAAATGCTTAGCCATGCTATAAATATATTTTGAGAAGAGATACATGTTGAGATTTTATGATGTTGAGAAAAGACTTATGTTTTATATAATAAAACAAGTACTCAATGAACCACCTGGGTGGACAAGGATACTAAAGTTTTGGACAAGGTGACAACAAGAGGAACCATGTTTATATGGCAATCTCTTTTTGTTGTGCACCAGATGAAAACCACCCAGGGACTTAGAGATTGAACATGTTTCTACAACAGTGGCTTCCGTGTACAGCCACATGCTAATATGGCTCTGGCTTAGTCAACTACATTGGGAAGACCCATGCATTGGTCTTCAGGTTAACTGGAAATGAGGGAACTAGGAACCCTACATTGGTGCCTGAAGACAAGCTAGCAATGGTGTATGGGAGGACCCTTTGGAAAGACTTCGTCACATTCTCAATCTGCCAGTATTCCATCTTGGTGAGTACTTATCCAGCGGCCACTGGTGGCAACAAGATGAGATTGTGTCATGTGGGTAAAGTGTACAACTTCTGTAGAAGATAAAAATTATAAGTACTTAGCCGTGTCCCCGGTTATGGACAATACTGAGCAACTAAAGGCCTGAAGCTATGGGAAATCTCAACATTCCAATTTCTAAAAGCAAAACTTTAAAGTGACAACAAAGGACTTGAAGCACTTGGGGATTTACCAAGGAGCACAAGAGATTTTGATAAAGACTTGAAACACTTAGGGATGTACCAAGGAGCTCAAGAGATTTTGATAAAAACTTGAAGTACTTGGGGTGTACCAAGGAGCTCAAGAGATTTAGACAAAGACTTGAAACACTTGGGGATTTACCAAGGAGTTCAGAAAGATTTGACAAAAGATCAAAAACTATTTTGAAAAGATAGGATAAATTATTGCTTTCTGCAAATGAGCCTAAAACCCTACTCAGCCAAATATGCATGTAATGATAGGATCCACTTATATTCAACATAGTAGTGAAACTCGCCAATACAATTCAAATGTATTGACCCTTGTGGCTGCAACTTGTTATGTTGCAGGTTTGTTTGATGTTAGTGAAGTTTATTGATTAGGATTACAAGTCTACAACCAACATGACTGCCTGTGGCACTTTGAAGATGAAGGACCCCATGCTTATAGATTTTCTGCTGCAATGTAATGTAATAGCCAAATGAGCTATGTAATATGTAATAAAATTATGTTATTCCTGGTTATAAAGTTGTATTATGACCTTTGTTTCTTGATATTACATCTTAACTGTGGATGCTAGCTATTGATCTAGAGACTAGCATTGTAAACACAGGGATCTCTACCTTATTAAAGGTTGGGACCTCTTACAAGATCAGTTTGAAAGAAAATAAATAGATGTAGTACAGTTACATATCGAGTATGACAGTAAATGTATCAACACCAATGAATTAATTGATTATGAAACTATAACATCATCTAAGAACCTCGCATAGGTGAATTAACAAGGACCATTCGAAATCCTAGGAGCATTCAGAGGTTGCTCACGATCGAAATCAACCTACAAGGCCACTGATTGGATGGAGAAATGGATCGAGAGAGGGGGAACACATAAGTATACCTCTGAGGGGAGCATAGAAGGGGGATTGAATGGTGAAGTACAACTTATCGTCACGGGAGGCTGTCAACATTTTATTGTGACAGTAGTAGCAGTTAGTAAACCTTGTGAACCAAGTATACCCCCTGGAAAATAAGGAATGCAGTGCTTGAGGTACATAAAACAGCCTAAGAGAGAAAAAAAGGCAGTCATGAACAATCAAGATAGAACATTGATAGCATTGAAATCCTACTTCATAGAGTCCTAGCGTAAGCATACCAAGTATGATATTCATGAAACAAAACTATAAAATTGAAACAAGATAAAAATTGATGTCTCTTTAGAATCATGTGCACACATAAGCATGGTAGTCTACTACTACTGCTACTGGAGGAAGTGCTGCTGTATAGGATGTCCACAATAAGAACTACTGAAAAAAGTACCGCAAGATACAAAAATAAGCAAGAATTGACAACGAAGTATTCATTAATTATTAGACCATAGGATCTCTAGCTCTGTTATTGTTTGCATAATTGATGCAGCTCGGTTGAGTGTAGAGCCTCGTTGGGAAACCCCAAGAGCAAGGTGTGATGAACACAGTAGCAAGTTTTCCATCAGTTATGAAACCAAGGTTATCGAACCAGTAGGAGTAAGGAAAAAACTCCAAGGTGTTGCTAACAACTTGGAACCTGCACAACACAAACTCAATACTTTGCCCCAACTTACAGTGAGGTCGTCAATCTCACTGGTTTGCTGAAAACAAAGGATTAACGTATAGTGTGGAAGATAATGATTTGCTTGTAGAAAGTAAACAGTAATAGTAGATGGAATATCGATGATAAAGGAATGGACCGGGGTCCACAATTCACTAGAGGTGTTCCCCTTAAGATAGATAGCATGTTGGGTGAATAAATTACAGCGAGGCAATTGACAGATTGAGAAGCATAAAAATGCATATACTAGACATCTTGACTCCTATGAGATTTGATTGGGCATTACAACATAATACATAAACCGTAATCCAACTGCATCTATGACTAATAATCCACCTTTAGGTTATCATCTGAACCCCTTCCAATATTAAGTTGCAACGAACAGATAATTGCATTAAGCAATGTGTGTAAAGTAAACAATACAATTTCCCTTAGACAAAGGATTGTTGTTTTCTCCCTAGTAGCAACAACACATCTACAACCTTAGAGATTTATGTCACTTCCCCAGATTACTAGAGTCATGAACCTACTATCGAGCATAAATACTCCCTCTTGGAGTTGCAAGCATCTACTTGGCCAAGATAGCTACTAACAACGGAGAGCATGCAAGATCACAAATAACATAGACATGATAGAATCAATAATCAATCTAACATAGTATCTCAATATCCATTGGATCCCCACAAACACAACATGTATGATTACAAATAGATGATCTTGATCATGAACGGAGCTCACAAGATCTAAACATGATAGCACAAAGGAGGAGAAACAACCATCTAGATACTATATGGACCCATAGTCCAAGGGTGAACTACTCATGCATCACTCCGGAGGCTGGCATGGTGATGAAGAAGGCCTTCGGGATGATCTCTCCCCCTCCGGTAGGGTGCCGAGAAGAGCTTCGGATCCCCCCGATCTAGGGACAATGGTGGCGGCGGCTACGGACTATTTCATGGAGATCTGATCGGGTACTAAGGGTTTCTGCATCGGGGTCCTTTTATAGGCGAAGGGGCAATGTTGGTGGGTGCCCGAGGGGCCCACACCTAGGGCTGGCGGCCCCCTAGGTCGCGCTGCCACCAGGTGTGGCCACCTCGTGGCCCCACTTCGGCTTCCCTTTGGACTCTATGTTCCTTCTGGTAAAATATCAACTTTGGCTTTTGTCCCGTCCAATTCCGAGAGTATTTCCATACTAGCTTTTCTGAAACCAAAAACAGCAGAAAACAGGCAACTGGCACTATGGCATCTTGTCAATAGATTAGTTTCGGAAAATGTATATAAATACCTCAAAGTGTAGACAAAACATAAGAAATTCGATACAAAACAAGCATGGAGCATAAAAAATTATAGATACGTTTACCATGTATCAATAATACACCAGTAGTTGTTCACGGAAAGAAATAGAAAAGTATAGTGCTTGAGGTACAATCAGAATCACAAACTAAATTAGCCATCTGATGAGGACTACATATAAATCGAGAAAACATGGTTGTCTCAACTAATTTTTATCTCAAGTTGATACATTATTATAGCACAATCATCAAATTAGAAACATCACTAACAAATTACAAAAGGGCATATATACCAGATTATCATTTCTAGTGAATAACATAATAACAAAGTGAATAATATAGATACAAGAGGAACATCATCTCTAGCCATTTTCATTTCAGTAGTTTGACTACTTCATTCATGAGCTTTCCTGCAAGAACAACATTGAGTTAGCTCAAGTTTCTTTGAAATTGTATTTAAAGGTACATGATGTGTACACATGAAATCAACATAAGGAAAATAGCAAGGCAAGTTTATGGATGTTTGGTTGACGGCTTATGTGATGTTACTGGTTACACTAACATACTACTACTACATGACAACAACTGATTCCAATAAAATGCCAAGATAAGGACAGATTAGCACATAGAAGTTTTACAGTTGCAAGTTATACAAAAGGATTGCTATAATTTCTGTGAATATCATAAGAAATTCTTTTGCTTCAGAAGTAATAAACTGTAATGCAATCTTCCAAATAGCTGGGTTTCTTATATCAACAAATAATAAGCAATAGTTTACACAAAAAAGGTTCCTAGTTCTACATTATTATATGGTGACTCGTCCATGTGTTGCATTTGCTTGAAATAGATACTAATGTATGATGAAACTAAAATTATTATTCAGGTTGGATTGGCTTGCATCTGAAATCTGGAGTTTTGAGCACATCATTTTATTAAGTAGTGTTGTACAACACAAAAGTAACAGCAGCACACCATGTGTCACACCACAAATAAAACAATAGACCTAATCAAATGCTTCTTAGAACTTCAGATTGCATATACCATTTGTGGCTTCAAATTATAACAAAATGAGATCTCATAGAGGTTTGACACTTAATTCTATCTACATTGACTTGACTGACATTGGAGATATGCGAGTATATACGAATGAGATGATTCTATTGTGCTCCAATGGCATGGATGAGATATAAAAAGAAAGACACCGTGAGCAAGTATGATCAGTATGTGGGCTTACCAGGAAGCCAAAGTTGAATCCGGCGACAACGATGGAGGCGATGGAGAAGGCTGCGATCTTGAGGTCCCCGATGTGGACGATGAAGGCCTACGCGATGAGGTTGATCCCTTAGAGCACCGCCCGCTGGAATATGGCCGGCCCGACGATGCACCAAAGCAACCTGGACTCCACCTACCACTCCACCTCACGCCCCATCTCCTCTTCGCCACCGGCAGTAGCGTCGACGCCTCCTCCTCTTGCACCCTCCTAGCTGATGGATACTCCCCTTAGGTAGCCCGCGAGGACCCTGAGCTGGCGCACGACTCCATGGCCACCGCCTCCACGACCTTGAACTCCTCCCCATACAAATCGTCGCCAAATTTGAAGCGTCTAGTGTAGTGGGGGTGAAGAGGGGACTACCGCCGAATCTTGTGGGAAGGGCAGAGGATATCAGGTGAGGAGGGATGTAGATCAGGGCGCCTCTGTGAAGGGATGAGGAAAGGCGTAGCCGCCGCCGGGAGGAGAAGGGGGCAAGGCAGTCGAGCGGAGATGGGTGCAGTGACGCACGGGATTGAGAGGAGATGGTCGGCGGGAGGCAGAGCTAGGATTAGTGTAACATCCCAAAAATATTAATCACGATTATCAAATTCCAATCACCCAAGTTTAGGGCTAACAAAAACTTTTGTTATTAAAATCAATATGAATGCATGTGTGTGTGTGATAAATGCATGAATGCTTGTATTGACATGATTGATTGCTATGAATGCTAAGGATTGGTTTAAAGATGAAAACAACATTATCTAGATCATTTCCATGCAGAATCAAATGAAGAGAAATTCAAATATAAACAATAATCAAATGGTCATTTTGGCCAAACTTGTTCACTAGACCACCTTGAGTGTTTCTAGTCCAAGTTTTCTAACAGAAACAAATTCAATTCTTTTCACCCCTTTCTAGATCAAGTACAAGTGAACCCAAGCCCACTTTGCAAACCAACAGAAACATATTTCAAATCTATTAAAATGACAATTCAAAACTGAATTAAGTGTAGGTACTAAGATCACCATTTCTCAAAAAACCACTCAAACCAGTTCACCTTGCCAAACCCAAGCAACCAGATACTACCAAGTATGTGACCAGTACACTCACCAAAATTCATACAAAAATTCCAAACTAAATTTATTTCAGCCATTTCATCAAACACCTAGAGACACATTTCAAAACTGCCTAACTTATATTGTTTGGAGCAGTGTTTGATTAAAGAATCTTCCTCAACCCACTCCCTTTGTCTCCCCCAGTGACTACTAGTGCAATTAAGCAGCTAGCCCTCTACCCCTTTGCACCATGCTGTGCCAGCCAACCATGGATAGCTAGCAGGAGGCAATGCCACGCCCGTTCACCATGTCTAGGAGGCAGCTGACCATCCACCGGCACCCCCTGTCTAGCCCTCGCACGCAGCCAGGCCTTGGACCACAGAGAACCCGCCGCGCCCACTGTCTTTGCACCATGCCGAGAGCACGCCAGAGTGTCGCGCCTGACATGCACGTACACACCACGCCTCACCTTCACCGCCCGTGCCTGCAATCACCGTGACACCAGCAACCCCCCATACATCCCCGTTCGCTGCAGCGCGACCCATAGCCATTGTGCGTCGTCGAAATTGCCATCGGTGCCTCTCAGAGCACCAGCCTGTTCCGACCAACCTCGACCACCCCTTGCCATGCCATTAAGCCCTTGAGCATCGCCAGGAGACCGCGCACCGGCCTACACCCTCCGCCATGCCATTAGCTCGTTGTGTCGTCGACCCCGTCGAGCTCTGCCCATGCTACACTGCCCCTCTCGCTCGGCTATAAAAGGAAGACACCCCAGCCCCAATTCGCCACACCATATCACTCCCCACCTCTCATAGAGCACCACTGACCCTTCCCCGGAGCAAGGCGAGGTCCGCATCACCAGAATTTCACCGGAGTCTACCGCTGCAGAGGAGGAGAAGGGTCGTTGATTACCGCCCCAGGAGCCACCGCGACCACCATTCGAACCACTGTCATCACCAATGTCATTCACCCCCAACGCCGACCCTAGCTGGAGCCCTGGTGAGCCTCACACGACCCTCACCGCCGCGTTAGGGTTCAGTCTCGTCGGCGCTGCCCGACGGAGACGACGCACCCCAGTCGTAGGATCTAATCTAATCGCACGGCCCAGGTTGAAACTTACCGCTTCACGTAGCTAGAACCGCTAACGCATGGGACCGCTCTGTAAGCAGCCGCTGCGCGTGCGCTGTGCAGCTGGGCTGGCCCATTTAGCTCTCCCGCGCAACCTAGTAATTCAAATCTAGATTTTTCAATTTAGTTCAAACCTAGTTCTGTCAGTAGATTCAAAAATCGATTCAGAGATATTCACTAAACCAAATTGCATGAAACCAATTTTGTTAGAAAGGTATTGAAATTGTTAATCCAAGCCCGTTGGATTCAGACCATTTGAAATTATGGATCACCTATAGTAAAAATAACAAGGTAGAGACTTTTCTGCATTCAAACATTTTTCAAAAATTAACCATAAATGCTTTTGAGTTGATTCTAACTCTCAAAAATCACATTTGACAAGATCTTTCTGAATATGTAAAAATATCTAGGTTTACTTGCAGTAATAATGGACAAGTATTAAAAGAATGCCCCATAGGCATTTCTAGTCACTTTAATTAATTAAAATAATAATGTTAAACCTTATTAAATTGTGACACCACTTTAAATCACATTCCCAAGTATTAAAATATGTGGTGATGACATCGTCAATATTATCCCATATTTTAATTGGAGAATATTAAATCTTAAGTAGTTTTCAATGAGTAGAAATTACTTTTCTAAAATAAAATAATAAGACTAAGTCTTTATTTCATGTGATGATTGTGATGATGCTAGATCATCTAGTGTGAACATTTGTGTGCCAAATAGAATTAGTTAAGTATTGTTTGGTGATTGTGTACCTCGTATTATTTATAGACGCTAGTATCGACCAAGGATACGCAGAGGAAGGAGACTACTACGAAGAAGAAGGAGAAGAGAACTTCAATCACTGCACTACTCAAGGCAAGCTACTAACTATGCAAGCTCAGCTAAACCATGCAAGCCACCCTTGCAAGCTAGCTAACTGATGCAATGCATTAGGCATGCTTTGATTATGCAACCTTGATTATACCAAATCCCAATTTTACTTGCAAGCTTTATTATCTTATTTATTTATCAAAAATCTTTATTTACTTTTACTTGGTGACTTGTGAATTTTGGAAAGATATTATAGGTAGCATAAAGAGCATAAAACTTGGCCTAAGTTAGATAGAACTAGATGTCATACTAAGGCATGAGATATAGATTTGAAAGTCACACTTGAGTAGCACCCCTCATTAGTGATTACCCTCAACTTTAGTGGCTAGTGCTAAGCATAAAACTTGATCACTTTAGATGGGAATACTTGGTGAAAATGATTATGAAAACCTTAGAATGATGAGACATTCTAATGAAATGTTTTGACATGTGTTATGAATACCAGATGATTTGATGATGAATATGTTGAGGCATGAGCCTTAGCCCTTTATAAAACTGATGGTTGGGTTCGGATGCGATACCATTCCAATTTTACCGTACAACCACAATACCCGAATTTGGGTAGGGCTTGACTGGAAATTTATATATCTTAGTATGGGTTCCCTTGCGGAAGAGGTTTGAGCAGAGGCTACCTCGTGATGATTGTCCACCTGTGTAGTTCCCAAGATGACAGATGGTCATGGTTGGGAGGCCAAACTCATAGGGGAGGTGCCTATACTAGGGTGTGTAATTGAAAGGTTAGGACTGATTATCCGCATACTGAGTATGGTGATTCAGGATTGTTCCTGACGGATGTATCGAATGTTGTGGTTAAAGTGTACCACCTCTGTAGAGTGTCAAACTATTCGAATAGTCGCGTCCGTGGTTATGGACAGTTGGAGTGGCCATACTGTTCCGTCGTCAGATGTTTTCAAAATGACTTGTGAAATGAATCATGACTTTGACTTGACCACAACAGGGTTGTGAACATGAAAACTAAGTTCCCACTTAGGTGTTGTAGAACTTTAAACTAGTTTTCTTTACTTCTAAACTCAGTTAGAGATAAACCTGGATTTTTGCAAAACAACCTAGAGCTTAGGATTCCTACTCAAACTACCTTACTTGTTAGTATTAGTTTGCGAGTACTTAAAGAGTACTCATGGCTTTGTCCCTGGCTATTCCTATGGCCAGACTATGAGGAGGACTAACAGGATGATGGATAGCA
This sequence comes from Avena sativa, assembly GCA_916181665.1. Taxonomy (NCBI): domain Eukaryota; kingdom Viridiplantae; phylum Streptophyta; class Magnoliopsida; order Poales; family Poaceae; genus Avena; species Avena sativa. Next base: position 332,698,091 of record OV702283.1, read on the forward strand.
GGAAGTCTATGACAACTAGGATCATCTCCCATCGTCAGCATTGCATGTGACCCTGAAGATGGAGCTTTGACCATGCTACCCTTATTATTATTTCCGCTGCGTTGATTGTATTAAGACTGGATCATGAGATCCTTTATTTGTAAGACCTTTATTATGGTTTGTAATGGATGATGAACTATGGTACCAATCTGCTATGTCTCGCAAAAATGGTAATCTTGGGATTGCGATATTATGGCATAACAGGCATCTAGGGTTAAAAATTCGGGTGTTGACAAGTTGGTATTAGAGCCATCCTGACCATAGGAGACCCTAGTTAGAATGGACGCTTGAATCAAAAACTTAGTTTCAAAACCAAAAGAAGTGAGTATTTATGAAAACCTATTCTCATTATTATCACTAAGATTCTTTCAAGAAAATTCATGTTCCTCAAAAGTTCTTGCAAATCTTACATAAAATTTGACACACTTGATCACTCTACTAACTTACTTATCCTACATTCTTATAGATGGAGGTGAAGTATAACAAGTTCTACCAGTTGGGCAACGGAGGAGAGCTCATCTTTGAGCGCGACTTATACCAAGTCTCGGAACTTCTTAAGCACCCGCACCCCGAGTTCTTCGGAGCACAGGTCAATGATCAGCAAGGAGGAGAACTACAATGGATGATAGTTGCAAGCCTCAGAGTCAAGATTGAAGCACCTACCTCGAAGGGGATCTAATTCACCTTAAGAGAGAACAACTGGCTAGACGGGATCGCAAGGGCTATGCAGGAAGCTCTTGCCCATCTATGTGGGCAAAGCATCAATCAGATCAAGGGCACCCGCATTGAGTTCTACGCAAGGCATGATGCTATGGGACAACCATTGGAGTGCCATACCTCCCAGAGCTGAAGCATTAGGTGGATCATCTCAGCTTCATGTCGTATGATAGGCAGAAGGAGTTGGACAATGCCAGCTCCTACGCCAACCACAACCATGCCATTGCAGTCAAGAAGGACCAAACCCTCGCCATCCTTGCGAAGGAGCGCAAGACCTTTTACCGTCTGCGTGACAAGAAGGATCGCATCATTGCTCTCCTTCGTCACAAAGTGTCAGACTTGGAGGAGACCATCCATGAGCGGGACATGCAGCTTGAGGAGAGGGAGAATGCAGGGGAAGATATCAGTGGAGATTCCTACTGCTACCTCAGCGATGATGATGACTACCTGGAGGACCAAGCCATGGAATTCCACACTGATGATGATTCCGCCTTCATTGATGATGATGATGATGAAGCCACTGATTCTGATGAGTAGTAGCACTTGAGCACTATCGTAGGTGTGAGTTGTATCCGGTCCCATTGCATCGTAGTTTCACAGACTTAAAACCATCTGTTTCCTTATTGTGGTGTGTGTTTGTATTGTGTGCTATGAATGAATGAATGAATGAATGAATGAATGAATGAATGAATGAAAAGAAAGTTGCTAGTTGGCAAAACCTGAGTCAAACTAAAAGTTTAAAAACTTTTCAAAGACAAATCCATGAACCTTATAAATTTCCCTCTTGTCTCATGATCTATCTCAATCTTCAGATGCCTCGCAGAGGAAGCAGCTCATCTCCGGACCCAATGCTACAAATCTTGCAAATGTTAATTTTGGACCATGAAGCTGAAAGAGCCGAACGTCAAGCCAACTTAGCCACCCTTCAACACATATCCCAGATGACCCAGAATAATAAAGGCCATGGAAACCAGGACAACCATGGATCCAAGCTCAAGAACTTTCAAAACACCAATCCACCCATTTTTAGTAAGTATGAGGAGCCATTAGATGTTGATGACTGGCCACAGACCATGGAGAACAACTTAGAAGTCGCAGGAGTGGAGGCCAATGAAAAAGTACTGTTTGCCACCCACTATCTGGCAGGAGATGCAAGAGCTTGGTGGAATAGCATCCGTACCATGAATGGAGGATATATGATGGCTTGGGATGAATTCAAACTCAAGTTTAGCCAAACCCATGTGCCACTAGGTTTGATTCTATGGATGAGGGATGAATTCAAGGAGCTGAAGCAAGGAAGAATGACTGTGGTAGAGTATCGCGAAAGATTTCTATCTCTGTCTAGGTATGCCCCTGATGAGATTAGTACTGAAGCCAAGAAGAAGGAGAGATTCTTGAATGGTCTGCATGATGAGATGCAGACAATGCTGGTCAACATTCCCTTTGCTAACCTTGAAGCCCTAGTGTATTCTGCAATCTTGATGGAAGGCAAGAACAACCAAGCCAATAAGAATCGCAAGCGTCGAATGATGAATCAACTAGGAACCCACCATATCCCAAAGTATCGCCCCACCCCATCTGCAGGATATTCCCCAAGAAACAATAGACCCCCGATGACCCGTCCGAACTATCCCAACCGCGGAGGAGGAAACCCATGGCCCGGAGAAAAGCACAACAACAACCCCGGCAACACCAACAACTTCAACCGTGAACCACCCAAAGTCAACAACCCCACCAACACCAATACCTCCCAAGGACTAGAAGCAATGTCGTGCTTGTTGCAGGAAAAGACAAGTCTCAGTTTACTTGTTATGAATGTGGAGTCAAGGGTCACTACTCCAACGAGTGCCCCAAGAAGCTTGCAGGAGCCCCCCAATGTGAATGCTCCAGCTCAGCAACATCGCCGTGTTCGGCCTGGAAGAAGATTTGCCCCAGGGAACTCACTCAACGGCAACGGCCGTCTGTTTCACATGAATGCTGAAGAAGCTCAGGAAGCGCCGGATGTCGTGCTGGGTATGTTTTCTATTAACTCAGTACTTGCAAGAGTGTTTTTTGATTCTGGAGCATCGCACTCGCTTGTTACAAAAGAATTTGCATGCACTAGTAAGATTCAACCAACAAAATTGAAGCATGTTATGATAGTTCAAATACCTAGTTCAACCACCAAAGCTAGGCAAATTTGCAAGGCCGTACCTATCAGAATCCATGGAATAGATTTTTATGCTAATCTAATAGTACTTGGAACCAAAGTTTTGGAAGTAGTACTAGGAATGGATTGGATGCCGAAACATAAAGGATTAATAGACTTTGCCAACAAAGCCATAACCATGACTAGTACCGCTGGAGTATCAGTAGAGCATGTATTTGAAACCTTGCCCTGTCAATTCAAGTGTAACAAGAGTCTAGCCCAACCCACCATTGACCAAGTCAGAGTAGTATGTGAATACCCCGACGTATTCCCAGATATATTGCCTAGTATGCCCCTAGATCGGGGTATCGAGTTTATCATTGAACTAATCCCTGAAACCGGACCCATAGCTCAGAGACCTTATAGTATGAACCCGTCTGAATTAGTGGAGCTGAAGAAGCAACTGGATGCTATGCTGGAGATAGGCCTGATTCAACTAAGTGTGTCGCCATGGAGATCAGCTGTTTTGTTTATGGATAAGAAAGATGGAGGTAACCGTTTATGCACGGATTATCGGAAGCTAAATGATGTCACTATTAAGAACAAGTACCCACTGCCAAAGATAGAAGATATGTTTGACCAGTTGACCGGTGCCAAAGTGTTTTCTAAGATTGATCTTAGAACTAGTTATTATCAACTCAAGATCACAGAGGATATTCCAAAGACTACCTTCACCACCAGATATGGACTGTATGAGTACACTTTCATGTCTTTTGGATTAACCAATGCCCTCCTCTTATTTCATGAACCTCATGAATAAGATTTTTATGAACTTCCTGGATAAGTTTGTCATTGTTTTCATCGATGACATTCTGATCTATTCCAAATCAGAAGAAAAACATGAGCTACACCTAAGGACCATCCTGAAACCCTTAGGGAGCATCATTTGTATGCCAAGTTTAGAAAATCAGAGTTCTGGTTACAGGAAGTAGGATTCCTCGGACATATCGTGTCGGCGGGAGGAATTGATGTCGATCCTGCCAAGGTTAAGGATGTTGAAGAATGGCAATCCCCTACCACTCAAACCCAGTACGTGCATTTATCGGATTAGCGGGATATTGCCGCAAGTTCGTAGAAGGATTCTCGAGCATCGCAATACCCATGACCCAACTTTTGAAGAAAGATAAGAAGTTTGAATGGACAGACAAATGTGAAGCAAGTTTTCAAGAGCTCAAGAAAAGATTGATCTCAACCCCAATCTTGATTATGCCGGATATCACGAAGCCTTTTGATGTGTATTGTGATGCATGCAAGATTGGTCTCGGATGTGTGCTAATGCAAGAAGGCAGTCATATCCTATCTATCCCAACAACTGAAACAACATGAGCAGAATTACCCTACCCATGACCTCGAACTAGCAGCCGTAGTATTAGCCTTGAAGACATGGCGGCATTACCTCATGGGTAAGGTTTGTGAAATTTATTCGGATCACAAGAGTCTGAAATATATTTTCACCCAGAAGGAGCTGAATATGAGGCAAAGGAGATGGATAGATTTAATCAAGGACTATGATCTGGACATTCACTATCACCCCCGGCAAAGCCAACGTGGTAGCAGATGATCTTAGCAGATTGCCATGTCGCTTGAACACCATGATTCTAAAGGAGCAACCAAGTTTGCACAAGGAGTTGGAAGATTTCAGAATGGAACTACTAAGTGAAGGATTTTTGGCTAGCATAGAACTTCAACCCACTTTGATCAGTCAGATCAAGGAGGCGCAGAAAAGAAATGCTAGTATCGACAGAATCAAATGTCGTATCGGTACATGGAAGGTACCCGGGAAACCAAAGATGAAGAAGGAGTTTTGTGGTACAAAGGACGTATATGTGTACTAGTAGATTCAGAATTGAAGCAAGCTATTTTGAAAGAATCGCATGATACTCTTTATTCTATCCACCCCGGAGGAACCAAGATGTATCAGGATTTAAAAGAGCAATTTTGGTGGCATAAGATGAAGAGAGAAATCGGAAGCTACATAGCCAAATGTGATATCTGTCAAAGAGTCAAGGTGGGATATCAGAGACCCGCAAGACTTTTGCAACCATTATAGATTCCGGAATGGAAATGGATTCAATTGGAATGGATTTTATCATCGGTTTGCCTACATCTATTAGGGGAAATGACTCTATCTGGGTTATAGTAGATAGACTGTCCAAAGTAGCACATTTATTACCAGTCAAGACCACTTACCAAAGTTTGAAGCTAGCAGAGTTGTACATTGCTAGAATAGTCAGTTTGCATGGAGTCCCCAAGAACATTGTGTCGGATCGAGGAACCCAGTTTACCTCGAGATTTTGGAAGAAAGTCCAAGAAGGATTAGGAACAAGACTGGATTTCAGCACAGCTTATCACCCGCAGACTGATGGGAAAATGCAGCGAGTAAATAAAATAATCGAAGATATGTTGAGATCTTGTGTGTTGGAATATGGATCAAAATGGGAAGACTGTCTTCCTTTCGCGGAATTTTCATACAACAACATTTATCAAGCCAGTTTGCAAATGGCCCCATTTGAGTTCATGTATGGAAGAAAGTGTCGTACCCTGTTGAATTGGTCGGAAGTAGAAGAGAGTCAGATTTTCAGACCCGACATCCTACGACAAGCCGAAGAGAAAGTTCACAAGATCCGTGAGCACCTCAAGACCGCCCAATCCAAATAGAAGAGTTATGCCGACAAGAGACGTCGAGACCTAGCCTTTAATATCCGAGATTTCGTGTATCTGAAAGTATCACCCTTGAAAGGAATGCAACGTTTCCAACTCAAAGGAAAGATTGCTCCAAGATATATCGTACCCTTCAAGATTTTGAATCGCCGAGGACAAGTATCATATCAACTGGAACTGCCGGAGGAAATGTCAGCCGTGCATAATGTGTTTCATATCTCGTTACTTCACAAATGCCTAGAGGTCCCGGAGAAGACCGAAGTTTTCAAGAATATTGATCACAGAACCATAGAGATAAACGAGGACCTAACATATCCTGAAGTACCCATTCGTATTTTGGAAAAAGCTTTCAGGACACCAGAACCAGGAGTATCAAGTTTCTCAAGATCAAGTGGAGTAACCACACTAAAGAAGAAGCTACCTGGGAGCGAGAAGATTACATTTGGACTGAGTTTCTAGATCTCTTTAAATCCTAGTTTTGTTTCTCTTAAATCTCGGGACGAGAATTTTTTAAGGGGGGAAGGTTTGTAACATCCCAAAAATATTAATCACGATTATCAAGTTCCAATCACCCAAGTTTAGGGCTAACAAAAAAAATTATTATTAAGATCAATATGAATGCATGTGTGTGTGATGAATGCATGAATGCTTGTATTGCCATGATTGATTGCTATGAATGCTAAGGATTGGTTTAAAGATGAAAACAACATCATATAGATCATTTCCAAGTAGAATCAAATGAAGAGAAATTAAAATATAAACAATATAAGCAAATGGTCATTTTGGCCAAACTTGTTCACTAGACCACCTTGAGTGTTTCTAGTCCAAGTTTTCTAACAGAAACAAATTCAATTATTTTCGCCCCTTGCTAGAACAAGTACAAGTGACCCAAGACCACTTTGCAAACCAACATAAACAGATTTCAAATCTATTCAAATGACAATTCAAAACTGAATCAAGTGTAGGTACTAAGATCACCATTTCTCAAACAACCACTCAAACCAGTTCACCTTGCCAAACCCAAGCAACCAGATACTACCAAGTATGTGACTAGTACACTCACCAAAATTCATACAAAAATTCCAAACTAAATTTATTTCGGCCATTCCATCAAACACCTAGAGACACATTTCAAAACTGCCTAACTTATATTGTTTGGAGCAGTGTTTGACTAAACAATCTTCCTCAAACCACTCACTTTGTCTCCCCCAGTGAATACCAGTGCAATTAAGCAGCTAGCAATCTACCCCTTTGCACCATGCCATGCCACCTGAGCCCCGCGTTGACAGCCGACCATGGCTAGCTAGCAGGAGGCAACGCCACGCCCGTTCACCATGTCCAGGAGGCAGCTGACCTTCCACCGCCACCCCTTGTCCAGTCCTCGCATGCAGCCAGGCCTTGGACCACAGAGAACACGTCGCGCCCACTGTCTCTGTGCCATGCCGAGAGCATGCCAGAGCACCACGCCTGACACGCACGTACACATCACGCCTCACCTTCGCCGCCCGTGCCTACAATCACCGCGACACCAGCAACCCCCCAGACATCCCGTTCACCGTCGTGCGACCCGTAGCCACTGTGTCATCGAAATTGTCGTTGGTGCCTCTTAGAGCACTAGCCCGTTCCGACCAACCTCAAGCACGCGAAGCCGTGGCAGGCAACAAGATCCTGCCCGTGGGTGCCTCACAGGACCTGCTGATGGCATACCACATGCTCCTAATCGAGGAGCACAAGAAGCAGGTGAAGATGCAAAAGGTGCTTGACAAATGCAGGCAAGCAGCCTCGAAGTCCAGTGCGCGACGAGTTGTGCTCTCCGCCATGGGCATTGGCTCCATCTCGCACGGCAACCATGGCAACAAGCACCGTTCTTGCACGGAGAACATGGATCCCAAGGCACGTCGCGAGGTGACTCGGGCCCTCAACGCGTCCTTCATGGAGATGGATGCCGACGGCAACGTCATCCCGAAGACACCGCAAGCTGCGATCATGGCAGCCACCGCGTACCTCGCGTCCCATCCACCTCTGGAGGGGGACCCGAAAAGGGCCATGCACAAGTCCGCGCTTACCAGACTCGGACTCGTTGGAGCTGCGCTCCACGGAGAAGCTCCTGCGGAGCCAAAGAATAAGACTACGGTCAGGTTCAACCGCAGCCCCACGCCCTCACCCGAGGATGACGAGCACGACCTTCCTCGAAGGCACAAGAGCTCGCGCCATCACAGCCGCGATTACGACACTCGAAGCGAGCTCACCCAGCTCAAGATCGACAAAGCGCGCGCCAAGCGCGCATGCTTGTCCGAATCTGAGGAGGATGACGACGAAGGAGAACTCTGTGCAGCCCGATGCTTCATCAGATCCGTTCGGCGGACACGGATGCCACGGAACTTCAAGTTCCTTCGGACACTCCGAAGTTCGACGTCACACATGACCCCAAGGCGTGGCTCAGCGACCACCAGTCGTCCGTCAAGCTACACGGTGGAAACAAGGAAACCGCCATGCAATGCCTTCAGCTGCAGCTGACAGGCACAGCCCGGATCTGGCTCAGCAGCCTATAATCGGGATCCATCTGAAGTTGGGAGGAACTGGCGTACAGTTTCGTCCGAAACTTCAAGGGCACCAGCAAGAGGCCAGCCTCAATCGAGGAGCTGCGGGCCTTCACCCAACGAACGGGCGAATCCATTCGCTCGTACATACTGCGCTGGTCCAACACCAAGAACTCTGCAGCGCACATCTCTGAGGAGAGAGCTATCGACGCCTTCAAGGACGGCGTCAAACACCAGGACTTCAAGGAAGAACTTGGGAGCGTCAAGCCCAAGACACTCAACCACCTCATGGACATCGCCAATAGGTGGGCCGACGGCGAGGACTCCGTCCACTGAGCGCACTCGGAGGAGGAAGATGACTACGGCCGGCGACGTGAGCGCCGTAGCAAGAGAAGATCGCGCATCTACAACGATCACGATGGACCCGACATGGTCGCGGCTGATTAAGCCGACCGCCGCAGCGACGGCGACCGCAGCAGCGGCGGATATCGCGGAAGCAACTTCCGCGACGGAGGACGCCCAACGCAGTCATGGCAACGTCGAGGCCGTGACGATGGACCCTCAGCATACGACAAACTGTCGGGTCCATGCACCATCCACTTCTACATAGACAAGAAGGATGGTAAAAAGAAGTCAAGCCACATGCTCAAGGACTGCCGCGAGTTCCAGAAACTCAGCAAAAGCATGGCTTAGATGAGGCAACAAGCCCTGAACCCTGGGTATGGGAACGCACTTGCACCAGGTGAGATAGCACATGGAGCTCCTCCACCACCACCTGCGGGACCTTCGAACCACCCAATCACACCCGCACAGAATAACGGTGGGCACGGGTACCCCGCGCAGAAAGGATCGCTGATGATCCAAAAAGGGCGCCCAACGAACAGGGTGCAGAAGAAAATCACCCGCCAAATTAATCTGGCCATGACCGCTCCGACCGCCATCCCTGAGTACCTCAGCGGGTCGGAGTCCTACATCACGTTCAGTCGTTCGGATCACCCTTGCCAGGTCCCTCGCCCAGGTCATGCCGCCCTGGTGCTTGAGGCGCAGATCGGAGGGTTCGACATGAGTCGCGTCTTCATGGACGGTGGCAGCAGCATCAATCTGATCTTCGCCAGTACCTTGGCAGCAATGCGGATCCCGCTATGCAGCCTGGAACAATCCGATACAACGTTCCATGGCATCATCCTAGGGAAGGGTGCATTCCCCCTGGGAAATATATGGCTCGGCGTCATCTTTGGCAAGCCGGATAACTTCCGGTGCGAGCGACTCAAGTTTGAGGTGGTGGACTGGCCATCACAATACCACGCCATCCTCGGGCGTGTGTTATTCGCATGATTCCTGGCAGTACCGCACTACGCGTATCTGCTACTCAAGATGCCACGACCCAGGGGCGTCATCATGGTCCACGACAGCTTCACCCCATCGGACCACTGCGTCAGGGACTTCAACAGAATCTCCCAGTCATTCGGCATGCAGGAGGAGCTCATAAGGCTCCGCGAGGTGACAAACAACGGGGCACCCCCAATCGCAATACATAACGCACCAGACATGTCCTTCGACTCCACCGTCAACACAAAAAAGGTCCAGGTCCACCCGACGGATGCCTCCAAGACGGCGCTGGTCGCCAACGACCTCAGCTCCGCATAGGAAAGCGCGCTCATCGAATTCCTCCGTGAGCGTTGGGAAATCTTCGCCTGGTGTCCTGTGGACATGCCAGGAGTTCCCAGGGAATATCGCCGAGCATGCACTCAACGTCTTTCCAGACGCCAAGCCCGTCAAACAGTCCATCCGACGACTGTCCGAACCACGGGACGAAGCAAACGGAGTCGAAGTCAACAGACTACTCGACGCAAACTTCATCAGGGAGATCAAGGGGAGCGAGTGGCTCGCCAACACCGTGATGGTCCCCAAAAAGGACATGGACATCCTGCGGATGTGCGTGGACTTCACATCACTGAACAAGCACTGCCCGAAGGATCACTTCCCACTCCCTCGGATCGATCAGATTATCGATTCGACTGCAGGATGCGAGAAACTCTCCTTCCTTGATGCCTACTCAGGCTACAACCAGATCCGACTAAAAGTCGACGATCAGGAGAAAACGGCGTTCATCACGCCGTTCGGAGTGTTCTTCTACAACACAATGCCCTTCGGGCTGCAGAACGCAGGCGCCACGTACCAACGGTGCATGCAGGCATGCCTGAAGGACCATATCAGCCGCAACATCCAAGTCTATGTCGACGACATAGTCATCAAAATAAGGGAAGCCAAGACGCTCATCGATGATCTCCGCGAGACGTTCGATAACCTTGATAGATACAAGATCAAGCTAAACCCAGAAAAGTGCGCCTTCGGCATCCCATCTGGTCAGCTGCTAGGCTACTTCATCTCCTAGCAAGGGATCGAGGCGAACCCGAAGAAAATCTGGGGCATAATGGCCATGGAAAAGCCGAAGAACCTAAAGGGCGTCCAGCAGCTTGCCGGGTGAATCGCGGCATTGAGCAGGTTCATCAGCCGCATGGGCAAAAAAGCTCTGCCATTCTATCAGCTGCTATGCAAGCCAGACAAATTCGAGTGGACGCCTGAGGCGGACGACGCATTCGAAGATCTAAAGCAGCTGCTCTCTACCTCACCCGTCTTGGTCACGCCAAAGGAGCGCGAGCCTTTACTGCTATACATAGCAGCCACACACCAGGTGGTAAGCACCGTACTTGTGGTCTAGCGACCCGAAGAAGGCAAGACCCACGGGGTCCAACGCCCAATCTACTACCTCAGCGAGGTATTGACACCGACAAAGCAGAGGTACCCTCACTATCAGAAACTCGCCTACGGCATGTTCATGACGTCTCGTCGACTGAGTCACTACTTCCAGGAGCATCAGGTGATGGTCGTCAACGAGGCGCCCCTGAACAGCATCCTGAACAACCCGGAGGACACAGGACGTGTGGCCCTGTGGGGCATCGAGTTGTCACCTCTAGACATCGTCTACGAGAAGCGCCATGTGATCAAGTCTCAGGTCCTTCAGGACTTCCTCGTCCACTGGATGGAACTACAGCTACCAGACACACCGGACATGACACAGTCATGGACGATGCACTTCGACGGCTCCAAGCGCGAGGCCGGAGAAGGAGCCGGGGTCATACTGACCTCCCCGCAGGGCGACAAGATGAAGTACGTCCTGCGGATGAAATTTCGAGCCTCCAACAACGAGGCCGAGTATGAGGCCCTCATCCACGGCATGAGGATGACCAAGATCTGTGGCGCGACGCGCCTGGTCATCTACGGAGACTCGAACCTCGTCGTCCAGCAGACGATGAACGAGTGCGACGCACACGCCGCCAACATGATTGCGTACCGCACACTCTACAACACACTCGAAGGAGACTTTGACGGCTGCGAGCTTTGGCACGTTGGGAGAGAAAGCAACGAAGAGGCCGACAGACTCGCCAACATCGGCTCCACCTGCGCACGGGTGCCACCAGGTGTGTTCCTCGAACAGATCTACGTGTCATCCATCAAAAGGAAATTCACAAAGGGATCACCTGAAGAAGTAGAGCACTCGGGGGCTGCGCTACCCGACGGTCAGGAAGGATCCGAAAAACTCTACACAGAGGTCGCAATGGTCAACCTGATGTAGGTCATGGCAGTCGAGGAAACATGGACAAAGCCGTACCTCAGGTACCTGATAGATGGAGAGCTGCCTGACAGCCCGACAGATGCCCGGCGCATATCTCGCCGGTCCAAGGCCTTCACCATCATCAATGGCGAGTTGTACAAGCGCAGCATTTCGGGTGTACTCCAAAGGTGCGTCACCATCAGCGACGGCAAAACCATCCTTCAAGACATCCACGAGGGCATCTGTGCCCATCATGCGGGCAGCCGCGCACTTGTCGCCAAAGCTCTACGAACTGGGTTCTACTGGCCAACGGCCATGAACGACGCCAAGGACAATGTCCGAAGGTGCAACGAGTGCCAGAGGTTCGCAGATAAACCACATGCACCAAGGTCGGAGCTTAGGCCCATACACCTAGCCTGGCCCTTCGCCTAATGGGGCCTCGACATGATCGGCAAACTGCCCAAGTCCTCGAAAGGAGGCCACGTCTACCTCCTGGTCGCATTCGACAAATTCACCAAGTGGATCGAAGCTATGCCTGTTACTAACCAAAAGGGCAAAACGGCCGTCAAGTTCTTCGAATCCATTGTTTACAGGTTTGGCGTGCCGCACAACATCATCACCGACAATGGGTCGAATTTCATCTCCAAAGAGTTCCAGGACTTCTGCAAAGACCTCGAAATCAACATCACCTACTCCATCGTGGCGCACCCGCAAACAAACGGGCAGGTGGAAAAGGCCAACGGCCTCGTCGGTGGCGGCATCAAGAAACGCCTCATGAGCCCACTCCAGCGACTCGCCGGAGCCTGGACGCAAGAGCTACCTTCCGTTCTCTGGAGCTTGCGCACGACGCCAAACAGCTCAACTGGCTACACGCCCTTCTTCATGGTGCACGGAGCCGAAGCCGTGCTGCCCGCAGAGGTACGCCACAAGGCCCCACGGGTCGTCGCCTACAGTGAGGCTGAATCGACGGCCGCACTTGAAGACGTCGTCGACACACTCGACGAAGCACGCGACATCGCCGCGGCTCGATCAGCGGTCTATCAACAGAGCCTCCGCAACTATCACAGCCGTCGGCTGCGCCCAAGGTCCTTCGTCGAAGGAGACCTAGTCTTGCGACTCAAGCAAGAGCGACCGAAGAAGCTCGAGTCGCCCTGGGAAGGACCCTATATCGTCACTGAAGTCATCCCAGGTGGTGCCTATCGCCTCAAGCACGTGGAGTCTAGAGTCACATACTCCAACCCATGGAACTTCGCACAATTGCGACACTTCTACCCCTAGCTACCTCCCTCTTTTACTTTCAATAAGGCTGTTCAGCCAAGTCTACTCAGCCGAACAATGTACCACCTCCTTACTATATGAATAAAGCTAAGTGTCTCGCCCAATTTTTTTGTCTATTATTCACACACTCGGGGGCTCCCCTCACCTCACGACTTCGTCGACTGAGAATAACGTGTGTACACCTGAGTAGCTGACCACGTCAGGCTAACGAAAAGGGCACGCATACAAATAAAGCACCACGTGCTAACAACAATAAACCTTTACAGAAAAGGGCACAACACGCCCAGTCGAATACATACGAATTTTACATCTATCTTTTTATAGGTCCTACCTATTCTAGAGAATCACCTGCGCACACTGCTCAAAGAGATCTACAATTTGTTCGGCATACTGCCTTACAGCCGCATAATGTGGACGCATATCCCACATACCACCATTCGGCCGAAGAGGCGGCCCAGCTGCCACAGCAGCAAGATCTACATCAGGTCGATGCAGCCGAACAAGGGAAAGTGCAGCCTTCACACCTGCAACAAGCTGATGCCGTACCAGCTCCCTAACATGATGCACATCTCTAAACTTCGCCAGCAGGCCCTAGAGAGTTGATGGCGCCTCATCCAAAGGAAACATCACGTGCAGAACCAACGCCAACGAGGTCTTCGCTTGACGCAGCACCCGCTACACCTGGTGAACACGATCATGCACAGTCGCGAGGACCATGGCACGATCGCGGTCCATCCAGAAAAAACCGCCGGCCTCCATGTCCTGCTGGGTCAAGCAGTTAATCCGAACAGCAACACCCTCCTTTTACTCCTTAGGAACAAGGTTAGCACCTGCAACAATGGCAAAGTAAGATGACAGGCCAGCAGCCGCATCCGAACAACTGAGAAGCAGCTCGAAAAACTTACATTGAAGCTGTTCGGCCAGACGAGGCAACTCCCCCATCAAATACTCCTCTCTGGCAGCGCCTCGCTCCGTCTTCGATTTCCAAACATCGGCATGGCCGCGCACTCCAAGCAATTCTTTCTCAAGACTACGGATGCGATCACGCAAAAACACAAGCTGCGACGCACCATCCAAAGATGGTCGCAGCTGTAGTGCAGACGAAGTGTCAGCGGGTTCATCACCCGAAGGTCCCTAGGGGAAAATAAGGCAGCGGTATGAACAACCACACGAATGGACAAGGAACTCGGAGATTCATTATATGCAGCAAAAAGCCACTGCGTTGCACAAGGATTGTTCATAGACATAATTACAACAAAATAAACAAAAGCTATCCTTAAACTACAAGGCCTAAGAAGCTGCATCCTGAGTAGCCTCGGAGCCGGACTGCCTACTCTTGGCCTCCCCCTGCTGCCTCAACGCGTACTCAGCCAGCGAGTCAATCAACTTTGGCGCATAACGTTTACAGCGGGCAGCATAGCGGGCGAAGGCTACCTCAGATCCGTCAGCATCCATTGGCATCTGGGAGGTGACCTGATGAAGATCCAGCTCCGCCCCAGACGCCAGGGCCATCACCAGCCCCGTAGATGCACCGATGCCTTTCTGCTTGCGCTTGTACGCTACAGGCGCATCGGCTGACAGCGCATCTGCCAACGAGTCGACATCCTCGAGGGCAACGCCCTTGGGGACGAGCTCCTTGTAGAAGCGCCCATGAACCTCCTTGGCCTTGGCGAGTGAGCCGACCACGGTACTGCAGCGGTCTTTGACCGTCGCAGTGGCGTCATCCAGAGAACTTCCGTGCTCTAGAGCACCGCGGTCAAACTCGATGCCTGCATCTAAAAAAATGGAAGAGGCAACATGAATAAAGAGCAAAACAAGAAAAGACAAGGAAGCAGAAAACGTAAAAGACGAAACCACTCACCCGAAATAGCCTTGGCAGCCGCCATCAGCTTGCCGGCTACCTCCTTCTCGCGCGAGATCGCAGTGGTGGCGAGTTGCTCCTCGCGGTCCGTAGCCTCCTACTGCAGGCGCTCCTTGCCCGCGGCTGCCTTGGCTAGCTCCTGCTCGATACGCTCCTTCACACCAACAGCGTCCTCGGCCTTATTCTCCGCTCGCCCAAGGCTCTTTTTGAGAGCATCAAGCTCGCGGAGGGTGGTATTGTTGTCCTCTGCAAACAGCAGAACAATTATCAGAACGCATAAAAAGGAAATAGAAGAAGACGCAAAAAAGACCAAGTCATGAACGTACCTTGAAGCTGCTTGAAGCTGGCCTCCAACACCAGGTGCTGCTGCACCAGTTGGTTGGCGCCTTGCACAAAAGGCTGCAAAAAGACACTACTCGTCAAAAGAAAGGCTCAGGGGTTGCGCCCAAAGAACGAGCAAGACAGATTGCACATACGAAAAAACGCTCGGGGGCTTCCCTCGAGACACGAAGCAAAGATCAAAGTGATCAGCGTATCATCCGAAAACTCTCGGGGGCTCCCCCACAGCAAGAACGAAGAAACTTACATGATTGGACGGTGACTCCGAAGGTCCAGCTGAAGTCTTCTGGGGGACAACCACCCGAGCCTCTTGCGGAGAAGGGTTCGGAGCGGCGCCCTTAGAGGTGGCCACCTTCTGAGGAGGAGGAGGAACAATCTTCGACTCCCCCACCATCTCCCGAGCGCCATCGCTGAAGGAGCCATCGGTGGAGTGGCTACAATATAAAAAGGCAGCCAAGTACAAGCAAAAATACGAGGAAAAGCAAAAAGCAACTGACAAAAACTTACGAGTCGAGCTCGCTCAAATCGAAGACAGGCGGGGTCCTCCTGCCCTTCTTCTCTTCCTTCTTCTCTTCTTTCTTCTCTTCCTTCTTCCGCTTCGCCAGTGGCTGTGGCGCTATGGCCCGCACGGGAACGGCAGGAATAGGAGAAGAAGAGCCATCATGACCCCCACTGTGACGCTCAAGGCACGTCGGATTCCGAGAAGTCGGTGGAGTCGAAGCATCCAACTATTCACTCGAGCTCCGCGTCCACTTTCGAGTCTGCTCCTTGCTAGACTCAAAAGTTTCCTCAGCCGGCGACCGCGCCGAAGGAAGCTCAGACATGGAGTCCACTACCGCATTATCCGGTGCATCCGGAAACAGTTCGGGTAGTGGCGGCGACATGCCCGGTACCTTGAACTCCTGCGCAAAAGAAGTAAATTTTTCAGCACACGAGCAAATGCAAGGAAAACGCAGTCGAAAAAAGCGCTACGCGCACGTCCCAGATCTACACCCGAGGAACCGGACGAGAGGCAGCAAAGGGAGGAGTCAGCGACTTCCCCGGGAGATCCTCTCTAGCTTTGAACTTCAGCAGCAGCCGAAGAATCCTGTCGAGATCCCCTCTAGAGAATTCCTCAGCCGAAACCCTAGTTGGATCGTGGCGACCAGAATAAATAAACATCGGGTGCGCCCTAGCCTGGAGCGGCTGCACCCGACATTTGAGGAAGGTGCGGATGATATCCACACCGTTCACCTCTTTATCTGGAATCAACTAAAGATCCTCCACCCGACGGTAGAGCCCCTCTATCTCCTCCACCTCGCCATCCAAGATGTGGTTCTTCCACGACCTTTTCGGCTCGATTTTCTGGGAGGGGTCAAAAGGAGCAAGTCCAAAGTTCTGCCTGGCCACTGTGGAGTTGCGGATGTAAAACCATCACCTCCGCCAGTACTGGACAGATTCGGACATAGAAAAAGGAGAAGAAAAGCAAGTTGGATTTAAGGGAAATGATGCAGCCGCCAATGGGATAAACACCATCGGAGCCAGATTGCCTCTTCACGGAATAGAGCTTCCGAAAGAGGCCAAAGTGCGGCTCGATACCGAGCCAGCACTCGCAGAATGTGATGAAGCAGGCGACATGAAGAAGAGAGTTTGGCGAGAGATGATGAAGCTGGACGACATAAAGGAAAAGCAATCCACAGAGAAAATCGTGGATTGGGACGGAAAGGCCCCGAAGGACAAATGCGATGAACATGACCCAAAACCCAGCGGGAGGACAGGGAATTACCTCGTCGCCGGGGACTCTGACGGCCTCCCTATCCTGCGGGATAAGACCCCGCTCACAGAGCTTGCGGAGGTCACCCTCACGCGTCTCCGATCGCCGCCAGCCACCATCAGTGACGCGGGTGGCGGCGGAACCCTTTTTGCCGCCGGCGGCAGCACTAGTACCAACTGCAGTGGAGGACTTCTTGGGCTTCCCCATCGCAGTGCGGCAGCGACGGCGATGAACACGCAGAATCAAAGATGGAAAAGTTCAAAGAAATTCCAGCGCGCAGCAAGGAAAACTCAAGAAGATGAAAGTAGTGAAACAGGAATGGCTGCGGTGAAAACAAACTCACTTTTCCCCAATGATTATAAGGACGAGGACGATGCACGATGACCGTCCATCGGGAATACCTAGAGCCAACATCAAGATCTGACCGTCCACGTATCAGCACACCAGCAAACCGTCGCTCACACGCCGTCCACTATGCACGGAAATCGAGGCGACGCCATAATTATCTCCACGCCGTGCGTGACAAGTCAACTCAAAGTCAGAAGGTGGGACCCATGTCCGTCCAGTCACGTCATGTTTAGCGCCGCTGACGCTTGAGGTCACTGATCGTCAGCACTGACGTCATCAAAAGCTATAGTAGCAACGATTACAATTCTTCGGCTACACAGCTAAGAGTACTCACTCGAATCTACGATTCGACTAACCACTCAGGGGCTACTCCTATCAGGAGTGCTGGCCGCGCACCCGAAAATAAGAAAAGCAATATGCCATCGAACTATTCTTCGAGTCCTACGTTGAGTCTGCGACTCCACTACGGACTCGGGGGCTACTCCCATAGGGAGGATGGATTCAAGCATCCGAAAAAATTGTGTCCTACGGACCTAAAGCCAAACAACAGCCGAATTAAAGTCTCTGCTCTAGTCTACGACTCGAACAGACACTCGGGGGCTACTCCCATAGGGAGCGCTGGTCGCGCACCCTATGAATTCTTCGACTGTGATCCTTCGGATCGACATGCAAAAACTTTTTGGCAACTCTGCCCCAATTAACGCTAAGTGAGTAGCATCCTCCTTAGCCACCCAAAACACCTCCGCGGTGATAAACATTCGGATGCTGCGTTTGTGACGCAAAGATAAGACCTACAGATACCATCTGATGGCCTGGTAACGCACACGACTGCGCTCTGCTAGTGAAAGTCCATGCCAGCAGGCGCGATGAAAAATCCTGACGGACGCGTTGGGTACACCATTTACATTCAATGGAATTCCACTCCTGTAAGTCCTTCACGGCATGAGTCGAATTACGCTAGCATATGTTCCGGGTTCAAGTCGAGGGACTCAAATCTGAAGAATATCATGTTGTTTTGTCCTAAGACAGTTAACTGACCCTGATCTGTCGGGAGAGTCAGGCACACGCATCAATAATCCCTACACACTCAAATCATTCTCTAGACAGACAGAGATATCTGCACCCGAACACTCGGGGGCTACTGACATGGTTATACCCTGCGGGTACACGATCTTAGCATACCTAGTCCAGCCCAAGGAAGGCCCACGAACACATGCGCCATCCCATGAAGACTTTCGGGTGGTCAGGGCCCATGACGCCTTCGGATCCTTGGAGAACAAGACTAGAGTAGATAGAATATTCAAAGGGGCAAACCCTAGAACTTGTAACCGACTCGATCTATGCCTGGGACCTACCTATCTCTATATAAAGGCTAGGAGGGCATGACGAGGAAGGCTCTCTCGCATACCACCGCATACATACCTCCACGCCAGATTGCATATGCGCACCCCTGTAACTTTCGGTTCCGCCGTAATCAAGAGCAGACAAGGAGGAGTAGGGTTTTCCCTCCGGGGGCCTGAACCTGGGTAAACCTCGTGGCCTCGTTTTGCTTGTTTGCTAACCATTCCGCGATCTCCAGCATCCCCATCTTCTCCAAAAACCAAGTCCATAACAATGGGCATTGATGATATTAAACCTCGTCACGACCGCCCCTTGTCGTGCCATTAAGCCCTTGAGCATTGCTAGGAGACCGCGCACCGCCCTACACCCTCCGCCATGCCATTAGCTCGTTGTGCCGTCGACCCCGTCGAGCTCTGCCCATGCCGCACTGCCCCTCTCGCTTGGCTATAAAAGGAAGCCACCCCAGCCCCAATTCGCCACACCATCTCACTCCCCACCTCTCACAGAGCACCACTGACCCTTCCCCGTAGCAAGGCAAGGTCCGCATTGCCAGAATTTCGCCGGAGTCTGCCACTGCAGAGGAGGAGAAGGGCCGTTGATTGGAGCCGCCCCAGGAGCCGCCGCGACCACCATTCGAACCGCCGTTGTCGACAACGTCATTCACCCCCAACGCTGACCCTAGCTGGAGCCCTGGTGAGCCTCACATGACCCTCACCACCACGTTAGGGTTCAGTCTCGTCGGCGCTGCCCGACGGAGACGACACACCCCAACCGTAGGATCTAATCTAACCGCATGGCCCAGGTTGAAACTTACCGCTTCACGTAGCTAGATATGTTGACGTGTGGGACCGCTTTGTAAGCAGCCCGCTGCGCGCGCTATGCAGCTGGGCCGGCCCATTTAGCTCTCCCACGCAACCCAGTAATTTAGATCTAGATTTTTCAATTTAGTTCAAACCTAGTTCTGTCAGTAGATTCAAAAATAGATTTAGAGAGATTCACTGAACCAAATTGCATGAAACCAATTTTGTTAGAAAGGTATTGAAATTGTTAATCCAAGCCCATTGGATTCAAACCATTTGAAATTATGGATCACCTATAGTAAAAATAACAAGGCAGAGACTTTTCTACATTCAAACACTTTTCAAAAATCAACCATAAATGCTTTTGAGTTGATTCCAACTCTCAAAAATCACATTTGACAAGATCTTTCTGAATATGTAAAAATATCTAGGTTTACTTGCAGTAATAATGGACAAGTATTAAAAGAATGCCCCAATAGGCATTTCTAGTCATTTTAATTAATTAAAATAATAATGTTAAACCTTATTAAATTCTGATACCACTTTAAATCACCTTCCCAAGTATTAAAATATGTGGTGATGACATGGTCGATATGATCCCATAATTTAATTGGAGAATATTAAATATTAAGTAGTTTTCAATGAGTAGAAATTACTTTTCTAAAATAAAATAATAAGACTAAGTCTTTATTTCATGTGATGATTGTGATGATGCTAGATCATCTAGTGTGAACCTTTGTGTGCCAAATAGAAGTAGTTAAGTATTGTTTGGTGATTGTGTACCTCGTATTTATTTATAGACGCTAGTATCGACCAATGATACGAAGAGGAAGGAGATTACTACGAAGAAGGAGAAGAGAACTTCAATCACTGCACTACTCAAGGCAAGCTACTAACTATGCAAGCTCAGCTAAACCATGCAAGCCACCCTTGCAAGCTAGCTAACTGATGCAATGCATTAGGCATGCTTTGATTATGCAACCTTGATTATACCAAATCCTAGTTTTACTTGCAAGCTTTATTATCTTATTTATTTATCAAAATTCTTTATTTACTTTTACTTGGTGACTTGTGAATTTTGGAAAGATATTATAGATAGCATAAAGAGAATAAAAAATGGCCTAAGTTAGATAGAACTAGATGTCATACTAAGGCATGAGATCTAGATTTGATAGTCACACTTGAGTAGCACCCCTCATTAGTGATTATCCTCAACTTTAGTGGCTAGTGCTAAGCATAAAACTTGATCACTTTAGATGGGAATACTTGGTGAAAATGATTATGAAAACCTTAGAATGATGAGTCATTCTAATGAAATGTTTTGACATGTGTTATGAACACCAGATGATTTGATGATGAAAATGTTGAGGCATGAGCCTTAGCCCTTTATAAAACTGATGGTTGGGTTTGGATGCGATACCATTCCAATTTTACCGTACAACCACAATACCCAAATTTGGGTAGGGCTTGACTGGAAATGTATATATCTTAGTATGGGTTCCCTTGCGGAAGAGGTTTGAGCAGAGGCTACCTCGTGATGATTGTCCACCTGTGCAATTCCCAAGATGACAGATGGTCATGGTTGGGAGGCCAAACTCACAGGGGAAGTGCCTATACTAGGGTGTGTAATTGAAAGGTTAGGATTGATTATCCGCGTACTGAGTATGGTGATTCAGGATTGTTCCTGACGGATGTATCGAATGTTGTGGTGAAAGTGTACCACCTCTGCAGAGTGTCAAACTATTCGAATAGCCACGTCCGTGGTTATGGACAGTTGGAGTGGCCATACTGTTCTGTCGTCAGATGTTTTCAAAATGACTTGTGAAATGAATCATGACTTTGACTTGACCACAACAGGGTTGTGAACATGAAAACTAAGTTCCCACTTAGGTGTTGTGGAACTTTAAACTAGTTTTCTTTACTTCTAAACTCAATTAGAGATAAACCTGGCTTTTTGCAAAACAACCTAGAGCTTAGGATTCCTACTCAAACTACCTTACTTGTTAGTATTAGTTTGCGAGTACTTAAAGAGTATTCATGGCTTTGTCCCTAGCTATTCCTATGGCCAGACTATGAGGAGGACTACCAGGATGATGGACAATAGGAAGTCTATGACAACTAGGATCATCTCCCATCATCACCATTGCCTGTGACCCTAAAGATGGAGCTTAGAGCATGCTACCCTTATTATTATTTCCGTTGCGTTGATTGTATTAAAACTAGATCATGAGATCCTTTATTTGTAAGACCTTTATTATGGTTTGTAATGGATGATAAACTATGGTACCAATCTGTTATGTCTCGCAAAAATGGTAATCATGGGATTGCGATGTATGGCATAACAGGCATCTGGGATTAAAAATCCGGGTGTTGACAATTAGGAGGGAGATGGTGGATTGGCTGGAGGGAAGCGGGCGGTGGCCACGAGTGCTGTGAATTGGCGGCGTATAAACATGGGAAGGAAGGGGCGGCGCGAGGGGATTTGGTGAGGTTAGGGTTCGTGAGACCGCGGGCACAGTGGGGGTGTATGTTGTGCTTCTTTGAGTGAGAGATCAGACGTTTGATCGGCAATGAACGATTCAGATCACGTCGACCAGAGCGATCTATGGGAGGCATTTTCCTCTATTTTGATTGGTTGGTTCACAAAACACCTCATTTTTTGCACTCGAAAAATAGAAAATGATTTTTTATGCAACAAAAATGAATCCTTCGATTAAATTATTCTTCGGGTGAGCGACTAGGTGTTGGAAAGGCATTGAATGGTCCATCTACCAAATGTCAAAGGAAGTTTTCGTTTTCATCGCACGGAAAAAGTCATTTTTCATTTTTCGAGCGCAAAAAACTGGGCGTTTTGTGAAACAACCAGTAAATAGCTAATTCAAAATGCTATCACCCCATTTTTCAAAAATACTAGACCTCCTTACATGAACAATGTCCCAATCAGGGAATCTAAACCTTTCCGTCCACCCCTGGTAAAAAGACAAATATCTGCCGAATCGGCACGAAGTGTATCCAGTTTGAACTATAGGTACATGATCTAATGCTCATGATTTTTTGAAAAAATCATTTTTAGACTCACAATATTATGTTTATTAAGAGATCTAATGCAAGTTCAGCGAGGCTCGTCCCCTAGCTAAGAACCTCCATGCCCGCCGTTTTGACCATTGTTTGAAACGTGCATACAAATTCAAAAACCATCCGAACAATGTAAAACCTCCACGTGGTGTCATGTTATGTAACATAGTTCCAAGGAAGAATATCAAACTTGGTATATTGATTATGTCTCGAAAAATCTTCTCAAAATGACCTATCATGTCTGAGGTTTCATGGATTTTGGATCAAATGGCCAATGTTATGAGTAGAATCGAGGCATAGTTTGTGATAATGTGCCCATATTGTGCATGCGTGTGCATCTTGGCATGTCGAACAATGTTGTAGGAGGAAGTTTTCCTTTTTGACGCAGGGAAAATCCATTTTCCAAACGCAAAAAGTGAGCATTTTGTGAAGCAACCACCAGATGACAGTTTTAGAATGGTACCACCCCATTTTTCAAAAATAGTATACCACCTTACATGAACAATGTCCCAACCGGGGTATCTCAAACCTTTCCTTCCACCCATGGTAAAAAAGACAAATTCCTCCCGAATCGATAGGAAGTGGGTCCGATTTGAAATACAGGTACATGATTTGATGTCCATGATTTTTTGAAAAAATGAATTTTAGACTCACAATATGCTATTTATTCAGAGATCCAATGTAAGTTTATCGAGGCTCGTCCCCTAGCTAAGAACCTTCATGCCCGCCATTTTGACCATTGTTTGAAACGTTCATAAAAATTTAAAAATCGTACAAACAATGTAAAACCTCTGCGTCGTGTCATGTTATGTGACATAGTTCCAAGGAAAAAATATCAAACTTAGTATATTGATTGCGTCTCGAAAAACCTTCTCAGAAATGACCTATCATGCCTGAGGTTTCATGGCTTTCGGGTCAAACGTCCAATGTTATGGCTAGAATTGAGACATAGTTTGTGATAATGTTCCCGTATTGTGCATGCGTGTGCATATTGGGATGGCGAACAATGTTGTAGGAGAAAGTTTTCCTTTTCGACGCAGGAAAAGCCCATTTTCCATTTTTCGATCGCTAAAAAGTGGGCGTTTTGTGAAGCAACCACTAATGACAGTTTTAGAAAGGTACCACCCCATTTTTCAAAAATAGTATACCACCTTACATGTACAATCTCCCAACCGGGGTATTTTAAATCTTTCCGTCCATCCCTGGCGAAAAAGACAAATTCCTGCTAAATCGGTAGGAAGTGGGTCCGATTTGAACTACAGGTACATGATCTGATGCCCATGGTTTTTTGAAAATATGATTTTTAGACTCACAATATGCTATTTCTTGAGAGATCCAATGTAAGTTTAGCGAGGCTCATCCCCTAGCTAAGAACCTTCATGCCCGCCGTTTTGACCATTATTTGAAACGTGCATAAAAAATTTAAAAACCCTCCGAACAATGTAAAACATTCGCGTGGTGACATAGTTACAAGGAAAAATATCAAACTTGATATATTAATTACGTCTCAAAAAACCTTCTCAGAAATGACCTATCGTGTATGAGGTTTCATGGCTTTCTGGTCAAATGACTCATGTTATGGCTAGAATCGAGGCACAGTTTGTGATAATGTGTCTCTATTATGCATGCATGTGCATCTTGGGATGGCGAACAAGTTGCAGGAGAAAGTTTTCATTTTCGACGCAGGAAAAGTCCATTTTCCATTTTCCGAACGCAAAAAAGTGGGCGTTTTGTGAAGCAACCAGCGGATGACAGTTTTAGAATGGTACCACCCTATTTTTTAAAAATAGTATACCACCTTACATGGACAATGCCCCAACCGGGGTACCTCAAACCTGTCCGTTCACCCGTGGCAAAAAAGACAAATTCCTGCTGAATCGGTAGGAAGTGGATCCGATTTGAACTACAGGTACATGACCAGCTGCCCATGATTTTTTCAAAAAATGATTTTTAGACTCACAATATGCTATTTCTTCAGAGATACAATGCAAGTTTAGTAAGTCTCATCCCCTAGCTAAGAATCTTCATGTCCGCCGTTTTGCCCATTGTTTAAAACGTGCATAAAAATTCAAAAACCGTCCGAACAATGTAAAACCTCCGCATGGTGTCATGTTATGTGACATAGTTCCAAGGAAAAATATAAACTTGGTATATTGATTGTGTCTCGAAAAAACCTTCTCAGAAATGACCTATCATGTCTCAGGTTTCATGGCTTTTAGGTAGATGGCCAATGTTATGGCTAGAATTGAGGTATAGTTTGTGATAATGTTTCCGTATTGTGCATGTGTGTATATCTTGGGATGGTGAACAATGTTGCAGGAATAAGATTTCTTTTTCGATGTAGGGAAAGTCCGTTTTCCATTTTTCGAGCGCAAAAAAGTGGACGTTTTGTGAAGCAACCAGCGGATGACAGTTTTAGAATGGTACCACCCCATTTTTCAAAAATAGTATACTACCTTACATGGACAATGTCCTAACCGAGGTATCTCAAACCTTTCTGTTCATCCCTGGCGAAAAAGATAAATTTCTACAGAATCGGTAGAAAGTGGGTTCAATTTGAACTACATGTACATGATCTGATGCCCATGATTTTTTGAAAAAATGATTTTTAGACTTACAATATGCTATTTATTCAGATATCCAATACAAGTTTAGCGAGGGTCATCCCCTAGCTAAGAACCTTCGTGCCCGCCGTTTTGACCATTGTTTGAAACGTGCATAAAAAATTCAAAAACCGTTCGAACAATGTGAAACCTCCGTGTGGTGTCATTTTATATGACATAGTTCCAAGGAAAATATCAAACTTGTTTTATTGATTGCGTCACAAAAAAACCTTCTCAGAAATGACCTATCATGTCTGAGGTTTTCATGGCTTTCGGGTCAAATGGCCAATATTATGGCTAGAAGCGAGGCATAGTTTGTGATAATGTGCACGTATTGTGCACGTGTGTGTATCTTGGGATGACGAACAATGTTGCAGGAGGAAGTTTTCTTTTTTGATGTATGAAAAATCTATTTTCCGAGCGCAAAAAAGGATGTTTTGTCAAACAACCACCAAATGACAGTTTTAAAATGCTACCACCTCATTTTTCAAAAATAGTATACCACCTTACATGGACAATGTCCGAAAATCTCAAACCTTTATGTTCATCCCTAATCAAAAAGACAAATGTCTGCCGAATCGTAGGAAGTGTGTCTGATTTGAACTACATGTACATGATCTAATGCTCATGATGTTTTGCAAAAATCATTTTTAAGTTCACAATATTCTAACTCATCAGAGATCTACTGCAATTTTAGCAAGGTTCTATCCCTATCTACAAACAGTCACGCCCACCGTTTTGAGCGCAATTTGATATGGGCATAAAAAATTCAAAATGATCAAAATAATTGAAAAACCTCCGCATACATATTGCATTAGATTTGTATAGAATAACTAAATAAACATATTTGAGAAATGCACTTGCATTAGATTTGTACAGAATAAGTAAATAGTGCCGCACAAAAATCAAATATGTAAATATCTAAAGATGTAATTGGTGAGGGTCCTGGGGCTTACCACAGCGATTTCAACCTCTCAGCCGTTGGATGTGGTTCTAGCGAGCATCTGGACCGTTGGCTTCTAGATGAAGCCATGGAACAGCTGTGGTATAAAAGGAGCAGCCAAATCCTCTCGCTGTCCATGGTGAAAACCTAGTCGCCTCCCGGCCCCCATGTCGCGCCTCTCCCCTTTCCCCTCTTTCTCCTGTGCTCCTTGCAGGAGGCGGCTGGTGAAGGTCCGCCTCGTTCCTGCCTCCTCCGGTCCAGCTCGGGTCTGCGCTCCATGTCCTCACTGCTGCATCTCCTCGGTGACCAGTAGAAGGAGTCCGAATGGCCGCGGTGACGGGCTAGAGGAGGAGCTGCAGGGGCGCACATGGAGGATGGCGGCGGTGCGGGGAGTCATAAGAAGCCCTCTCCAACTATTCCCTTCAAGGATCCTTGTGCTCTCACCACAGAGGTGAGATTTATTCTATTCTATATGAATTTTGGTTGTTTATTGATTGTGAATTCATGGGGATTAGTCAGGAATTAGCAGCCTCATGTGGAAGATTAGGGCAAAGTCCATTCTACTGCTGTTTTGTGGATTCAGTGATAGTAATCGTTATTTTTGACCGCATAGATAAACGAATTAGAAGAAGTCTATATGATATGAATTGTAGGTAATGTTCTCCCGGTTGTTTTGAGTGGTCATTCACCCAATTTGCTCCAGCCATTTGTTCTCAGAACTAAAAACAATTTCTGTTATGGGATCGAGGAAAACAGAGTATGTATACTGCTGTTTTGTGGATTTAGTGATGATAATCTTTATTTTCGACCATATATATGGACGAATTAGAAGAAGTATATATGAGATGAATTGTAGGTAATGTTATCCTGGTTATTTTAAGTGGTCATTCATCCAATTTGGTCAAGCCGTTTGGTCTCAGCATTAAAAACAATTTCTGTTATGGGATTGAAGAAAACAGAGCATGTATACTGTTATTTTGTGGATTCAGTGACGGCAATCCTTATTTTCAGGAGTTCCTACCACGACCAAGAGCACTGGATACGACCACCACCAGGAGGAGTAGCAGCTGCAACGCATGGGGATGAGTGCGGCGGCGCCTCGGTGCCCAACAGGAGGAGCCCAGACAGCCGCAGTGGCCGGTGTGGAGGAGGCACTACAAGAAAGCACACAGAGGAGGGCAGCGGAGGTGTGCCAGCTAAGTCTCTGCCACCTTGACATGGTCGTCTACAACCGTTTGGGGCTCCACCTCTCCTTCGGAGGCAGCGGGGGTAGGGATCGACTCGCCTGTCATGTATAAATGTATATGTAGTAAAATAAACTTATTTGCAGCCTGGTAATGATAAAATATCTTCATTTTTGCTTGTAGCATCCTTGATTACCTTACAACGTTCTCGAGGATGTAATTTTGTAGCGTCTTATTGATTTAGTCCATTAGGCTAGACATGAGAAAGGGGAGCACTGACTCGAGGGCACGAGAAAAAAGGTGCTAGGAATTGGGTTCGGTGCACTAACAATTCTTGTTATTAGTTCTTAAATAATCTCAAAAATAGGTCTTCACATTATATTGCAGGCTCAACTCTTGAAAAGGATTCATCAAAAGAAAAGCTACAGTTCATGGTTTGTGATTATTCCCTTTTACCCATCGTATTTGTCTCATATATTATTTTGTAATGATTCCCTCTTTGATTTGGTCTCAGGATGTTTCTTACCCATTGTTCGTTTTAGATCTTGGAACTCCATGTGTGTTCCCCTGGCTGCTACTTCTCCATTCATGGGTTCTAATGCAATCTCAAGTGGCTGCTACTTCTCCATTCATGGCTACAGACAATAATAGTTCTGAAAATATATTTGAGTAGATGGACATTTATTTTATTTTTTCCTTGCAATGATATATAGATGTCCTCATCAACGTTATGTTGTTTGATCAAAAAGCATGGTTCTAGATGCTGTTTTTTGAATAGAATAGGGATTTTTTATCAAAGGAACTTTATTTTCTGGCCTAAAATAAGTTCTCGGTAGATCTCCATCTTGGCCTTTTTGGTAAGGTGGAAAAATTACAAATATCGTCAGGCTCCCAGTCCTGATTTTGTTTTGGGATCTCTTTCTTAGAAAAGAATTAGCACCCAATAGACCGATTCTCAGCAGTGTTCCATTTTGTACACGATTTCATGGTAAAAATGTTTTAATTTTCATGCGGCATTCTCCACTTGGATAATTTAGGTGCTGGAAGAAAAAAGGTGTATGGCTGCTTCCTCGACACGAGGATGACAGCAACAAGGATCCAGTCCAAACCTTTTTATAGAGTTTGGTTAAGTAACCTGACTTATGTTCTGGACAGTCAAGAATGAACAGATAAAATGCACAATGCAGTTGTCCTTGATGTTTCGAACTAGAGAGGCATGTAATTTGTCTTGAAACTAAGAAGCTTAAGTCACACTACTGTGACATAATCCGTTATGTTCCTTTGTCAATCCCCGTTAAGAGCACATCAACATTATGATCTTTCTATACCGGTGTCGTTCAGCCACCAACACTTTGTTTTTTACAGATATGTCATTGCTTTGATTCGGTGAACAACACAAGTACTTGTCCTTCCCCACCTCTTCTTCACCATGACAAGATTGATTCAGTTCTTGCATATTCAAGCTTGAAACCTTAATATTCTATTGGGTTGTGTTTCAGACCCAGATTCGTTGATGCAGGGGGCTTGGTGTCACATCCGGCAGCCAAGCAGAAAGATAGAGTTACAACTGCTCATAATGGTAGGTGTTACCATGTGGATCTGAGGTTCCCCTCTTTCATAATGGTAGGTGTTACCATGTGGATCTGAGGTTCCCCTCTTTCATGTCAGATCCACCTTTTGTATTTAATTTGGTTGGAATTACTCCATAGGAGCGTGCACAAAATAAATATCAACGTTAATTGGTTTTACACCAGAAAAACAAGAGACCAATATATGAATCTTTTTACTCTTTTATATCTGTAGATTAGTGGCTTTTAAAAAACAAATCCCACTAACATGTGTTTGGCATAGGAAGGAAGATTATGGTGGCGGCTCGCTAGAGAGACAAAGGCTACTCTGTATAAAGGCTTCAGTTCCAAAAAAATCCAGTTTATTGTCGTCTTCTATAAGGACAAGAAAGACTCATCTTTTGATTTCTCTTATAGTGTATAATCATGTTTTCATCATGTGTTTGTATGGTTAGAAACAAGCGATCTTTTTGACAACTATGATGGTTCCGTTTGGTGTTGTATTTTGTAGGGGGGGTGATGTGGATATCTTGTCAATGTAGCAAATAGAAAAGGCATGACTTGGTTACGAGCAGAAACCTCTTTTTAGCTGCAAATGTACTTTATGTTAATGACACCATACACAATTTGCCTCTATTTGTTCTGCATCTTTTGCAAACTTGGAAATATATTGTCTACTTCAAGAAAAAGGAGTGTTTGATCAATTTTATAACCTCATGGAGTCATGGTAACCAAGGAAGAAGGATGCTGGTACGTTCTACCCCATCCACTTATTAGCAAGGTGATTTAGTGTGTATTTAATTCAGGTTTTAGGGAGGCTGAAACAATATTTATCATTCTTTTTCGGATTTGTAGCTTCTAATAAGAACGTCAAATATTTATCAATATCATGTGACTCAAGTTAGTTTTGCCGATCTTTCCAAAATTTAAATATAAAGATACTTCAAATTCTACAAATAGGTTAACCATGCAAAAGCTCCTAGATCAGGAGTTGTAATCATGTTTCAATTTACCTAGGCATCTATTTTCATATCATGTTTGCCAGCCAATTTTTGGGAAGTGCAAGCTAATCATTGATTTTTCTTCGCAGACATGTAAAGGTAGATCAATGCTTCATGTAAAGCGGTTGCATATGAGTTGTATTTCGATCTAGCTTTCATGGTCCGTGTTGTGTGTATTTTGGAGGGAACAAAGAGTGGTTGTGCTCTATCCTAGACCAAAGCGGCGGTGCAGGACAAGGCCAGGACGTGGTCGGAGGAGAAATCCTCGATGGTAGGCGTCGATGAGGAGGAGCATAGTCATGTGAGCTGTTGCAGGGTTCAGACTCCATCTCCTACAAAGGTTAGTGCTTGCAAAATATTGTGTAAATCATTCTGACTGAAGTTAGCGAGGATAGGCTTCTCTATTGTTTGGATATAACATTAAAAAATGATGCCCTATGAACTGAACATGCACTGTGAATATATTAAAATTCAGAATACAAATGTGGGGTTGGAGGAGAAATCCTCGATGGTAGGTGGCGATGAGGAGGAGCGTAGTCATGTGAGCTGCTGCACAGTTCAGACTTCATCTCCTATAGAGGTTAGTGCCTGCAAAATATTGTGTAAATCATTCTAACTGAAGTTAGCGAGGATAGGCTTCTCTCGCTGTTTGGATATAACATTCAGAGATGGTGCCACATAAACTGAACATGTACTGTAAATATATAAAAATTCAGAATACAAATGTGGAAACAAGGCCTTAAAGCTAGCTCTGTTTAGGATATGAATTTTTGCGATGAAACCTGACCAAGAACACGTCCAACTGTGTACATAATGATGATGTCAGCTGGTCATATGTTTATTACAACTTCGTTTATCGTTTCAACGAATTAGAATTCCTATGTGCAATTTTTCTAATTTTGCTACGACAATGGTGGAAATTAGAGGACGATCATTTATGTTCTGCGCTGATCAAGGAAAGGTGCGAAGAGAATATATATCATCTGCCTCCGTTGCTGGATGAGGATGTCAGCATACCTGCCACCTAGCTCACTCTCCAGGTCGCGGTTGAGCACTCTGAATTTCTACAGTTTTTAGACCGTTGCAGACTACTTTGTCTCTTAGAATGCATACTTTTTAAAGAATATATGAGAGTAGACTCGGTTCTTGGATCATAGCCTATAAATATATCATTGATGTGCGTGTATTGCTCTATTATTTATAGCATGTTTGCCCTCTAAATTGGAAATACATCTAATCAGTATACAAACTCCCGGGAGCTAGAGCTGTAGGGGTTACTCAACAAAAATCAAACATGCACTTATGTGGCCATTTACTCAAGAAAGTAGGCCCACTCCTAGCATATATATTCAGATTTCGGCAACCGAACTAAGTTCGGAAAACTATTACGATAGTTGATTGCATTCTCGTTCTAACGGTAGTTACACATGCATTTAGGAGTTATATGATCAAATTATTTATCCATTCTGCTAGACATTAGGTTTCCGCGGAACGTCTAAATAACCGGAAATGTCACAAACATGTAGTAAAAGACCCTCAAACCTAAGCAAATATAATGGTTCAGATTTAACTTCTTAGACCCGGGATTTGAGAATTAACCTCTTCAAGCATCTTCCACTTTTGCTGCACAGATGTATGCACACATCAGTATGTCACTAGCAGTACCACTAGGTGATCAGTAGGTTCAAGTTTTGGGGAATTAACACTAGAATTACATCTCATATTTTATCCTTTTGGACATAAATTAGCATTCTCGATTAAAATTCTTGGCAGGGACATTGTTCCATTATTTAGACTTCTTATAAATATATGCTCTATTTCCCAATAGCGCTTTCCTGTTAATAACATTATTTGACTTAAGTGCAGGTCATGTCATGTATGTACATTCTCCCCTACAAATATTGGAGGCTCTTCTATATCCATAGTTTTGGGTTCTTTAAGGATTAATGCTAATTATCAGGTGCCTGGTATTATTGTATTTGGCAAAAAAATGCTGCTGCTGTTAAATGCTAAAGAACATATGTGAGCATGATTTTTTCCATTTATATATTTTATATTGTGTGTCATAATTATTTAGTTACTAAAGTTAATTGTCTATAAAGTGAGTCGCCTACTGGTGAGGGCTCTGGTTCATCGAGACCACACAATCTTTTGGTTTAGATCTTGCTGGTTGTGATATCCTGTTTTCTTGACTAGCCATTTGATATTTTTTGTTGGCGCTTCAGAAGTTTGTAGGTTGTTAGCCTCTGACAAGATTTGTGGTTTACCAGGTATTATCTATGTGCTATTTTAGTTTAATGAAATTTATGCATATTTAGTTCTTAGGAGGGTGCATGTCGTACATGATGCTCTCTTAAATTATCTATGACTTTAGATGCATGTGTGCATTTGACCGTTCGCTTTGTTATTGTGCTACTTTTGTTCTTTAGAATGTAATATTATCTAAGTAATACCATACGGGAGCACTGCTACCGTTAAGCCTTGGGATATTTTTATCGGATTCTGAATATCGATACCTAACTGTAGACCTTTTTTTCTTCTAAAAGATTATCAAGGATTTACCAATAGGTTATGCATTGTAGACCCTGCCATTGATGGAGAAACTATGGGAGAACCTCCAAAAGTTGTAGATTCAGCCATTCTCAATTCAAACTCTCAGGTTATCAAGAATCCAGAAATAACTCCAGATGAACCGTTGACTCTGTGTGTTGATGAAACAACAATGGAAGTGCCTCTAGCGCCTAAAGATCTCATGGAGGTATCGGTATCTCCGCTGCAACTATGGATGCATCTACAACACCACTCCCTCATGTAAGGTCCACACATAAGAGGTTTCTTTTTGCTGAACTAAATGTCCCCCATTCTGTGTCTCCTATATGTTGCTGATAGTGAGTTATCAAAATAATGGCACATACACTGAATTCAATGAAGATGATCATTTGATGATGAGCTAATGTATGACATCGTGACTTCCAGTTTGATATACGCATATGTTTACTCTAAGTCAATAACTTATGCCATGTTGTTTGTTGATTTATGTCCAGGACGTTGATCTGTGCTCTATATTGGGACCGTGAGATCCAGGACTATGACTCTGCTAAAGTCCTAATAGATTATGATGTGTAATAATCATTACCTATACTATGATCACTACCTATAGTGTTCTGTTTTAGGTAGATATCTTACTGATGATTGTGTCATTTATGTTTGGTTTTTTCTTAAATTTGATCCTCGACACTACGACCATCCATTTGATAGAAAATAAAAAAGTATTTTTTTTTCACTTATAGTTGCTAAATTAACTCAAATAACCGGGATCGTGCGTCAAGACGCACCCCTAAATCTAGTTAGTGCAAGTTGTGAGTCTTTTGGTGCAACACTCACGATTGAACTAGGAATTATAGTACGCTGGGTCTCATCACCCAGTCCAGCGTGTAGGCAATACACCTAGACAAAAAAACTACACACATATATGACAGGTAGGCAAAATTACTGATCATGGTCGTGCTGTCATTTTGGCTTATTTATAGTTTAGACATAATGACGAAATTAAACCGTCGTAATCAACTATAAAAAACATCGTAGGCTACTTCTGCCACTGTATGACGATTTTGCCTAGTCAAACTATGACGTTTCTGAACAAAATCGTCGTAAATTTCTAAGATTTTTAACCTTTGAAATGTCTTACGACCATCTGGTGCAAAATCGTCATAACTCTATAACGATTTTGTTCACGGCCACTACCAGAAGGTCATAGATTAACACATTTCTTGTAGTGCTCGACTCCGGCGACCAGCTATGGTCTTCGACTGCGGCAACCCACTGCCACCATGAGATACTGTTACCCACTACTGTCATTGGCTTCGGCATCTTACTGCCGCGTAGGCTTCGCCTGTCATGCAACCCGCTGTCACATCGACTACGTTCGTGGCTGCATCGACCTTGTCCATGACAACTATCACTAAAGCTAATTTTTCCTCTACTTAGAGCTAATTTCTTTTTTAACTTGCACTCGAAACACTCGGGGACTGCACCCTCTTCGAATAATCTAATGTGCCATCTACTCCGCGCACTCGAGCACCTCATACGCGACAACCTGAATAGTTGATTCTGCCTTATCGTCGAATCTTTAAACTCCGAGTACCTCGGCAAGATACTAAGACTAAGGATAATCGGGCTATCGAAAAGGCCTAGCCTACAGTACAAAAGTGTCGACTCGATTGACATCAAAATTTTACCCTACAAGCCAATATGCAAATATTCTTTACAAGATACAAGTACTTTACAATTCTATATGTTTTCTACAGCTTACAGGGACGTCGATTGCGTTGAGCTATTCTATCGGGTCTTCCAACAAAAATCAACAAAACAACTGGTTACGCCGTAAACTCAAGACCCGAGTCGAGTCCCTCATCGGATGGTTGCATCGCTTGACGCTACAACATGCGATGCTAGCCGCGCACCCAACACGCGCGACGCTGGCCGCGCACCCGACAAAGGCGACTGCTTCGACTCCATCCGCATAGTCGACTCACCCTTCTAAACGCCGCATGATTCTGATGTGCTGACTTTGTCTATAGCGTCGACTCTTGGCTCTTTGCGCCTGAGACGCTGACTCGATGCACTTCCGGATCAGTGGTTTCTCCTCGCACGATTGTTGACTGCGTCTACAAGATACAAGACTCGAGTAGACTCGAGTCTCTGCCCGAGTCTATGACTCGGCCAGACACTCACGGGCTACTCCAAACTGGAGCGTTGGTCGCGCACATACAAGATCTTCGAGCGACATGTTCCGATTCCACATTCGAATCTACAACTCGAATAAGGACTCGGGGGCTACTCCCATAGGGAGCGCTGGTCACGCATTCAAAAAAGCGCCAGCATTGACGGCATTTGCAAGATCATCCGAATACAAGTATCTGCTCGAGTCTATAATTCAAATAGACACTCGAGGGGTACTCCCATAGGAGCGCAGGTCTCGCACCCTATAGTCCATTGTGTCAACTGTGTCCACAATGTCGACTCGCTTATAGGAATCGAACTCATTGGCGACTCCGCCCACTCACATTGCAATGTCAAGTTCAGAGACAACGTCTCCTTGGCCATCCAAAACACCTCCGCGGTGATAAACATTCAGATGCTACGTCTACAACGTAAAGGTAAGATCTACAAATACAATCTGATGGCCTAGCAACCACATCCGATGCGCTCTACTAGATAAATACTATGTCTACGACATGAATAAAATCCCGATGGACGTGTTGGGTATATACTTATCAACTGGAGTTCGGCTTGGTAAGGCCTCCGCGACATGAGTTGAACTACACCAACAATTTCTGAATTTTAGTCCGGGGACTCGAGTTTGAGTAGGTGACGTTGTTTTTGCCCAAGAGCAATTAACTGGTCCTGATCTGTTGAGCGCACCAGGCACGTTTACCATCATCCCTATGAACGGTTACAAATTTGGCTGTTCCGATGAACTTCTGGGTGAAGTGCTTCGCACTTGAAACAATTGTTGACTCCGATATCCTAATGCAAGATTCAAGACAACTAAATGTCCACCCGATTCTGCGATTCGGATGGACACTCGGGGGCTACAATTAAAGAGGGTTAAACTCATCAATGCATATTGTTATGGACTTGGGTTTTGGAGAAGGAGGAGACGTTGTAGATCACGAAATGGCTAACAAACAAGCACCACACGTGACATGATGTTTACCCAGGTTTAGGCCTCTGGAGGGAAAATCCTACTCCTGCTTGTCTTCTCTTGATTAATGGCGAAGCCGAAGGTTATAGGGGTGCACCGAATGAATATGGCGTGGTGTATGCTAGGGTTATGATGTGTCTATTGTGGTAGTAGAGAGATCTACCCTCCTCGTTGGACCCTCCTAGCCTTTATATATGGAGGAGGCTAGGTCTCAGGTACAAATATGAGTAGGTTACAAGTTGGATTCAAATTCCAGTCTTGAGCTTTCCTTGTCTTATACGTTTGGAGTCGATGTCTATATGGGCTTCGCATCAGCCGAACCGTCATGGCGTCTTGAACCTTGGCAGGTCGTCGAGTGGACCTTCTGTTGGGCCGCACCAGATAGGCTGTAGTTGGGTGCCCGTTAGGCATACCCATGTCAGAAGGAGAAGAAGAATAGTAACCTCCACTTCTCTCTCCACTCGCCTTTTAAGGAGGCGTGTGCGAAATTACCGATGTGCCATGGGACGTGCGCCGATGATTCGGTTCCGTGTGAACATGCGTACAAGAAATAGTGGACATGATTGTGCCGCGTCTACACCATGTAGAGATCGTGCGTTCGAAACCACTCACGTGAGTCAATGCTTATCAATGCTTCTGCTCCAATAAGAGGCGACTAAAGGGATGTCAATGTCTTGTCTTGCCACACTGGCTGACATGCGATTCGGGAAGGCGAAGCAACAAACACTACAATACAAAGCCTGAGATCCTCATAGTGGTGACTGATATGTCGGAACGTATCTATAATTTTTTATGCTCCATGCTTGTTTACTATCTACCTTTCTTTGCTTTGTCTACACTTTGAGGTGTTTTTATATATTTTCTGAAACTAACCTATTAGAAAGTTGCCACATTGCTAGTTGTCTGTTTTCTTTTGTTTTTGGTTCCAGAAAAGACAGAAAATCAATATTCTCAGAATTGGACGGGACAAAAGCCAAATTCAATATTTTACTGTGGGTGACATGAAGTCCAGAGGAGAGACGGAGGGGCGAGCCAGGGCGGCCACCTGTAGGGGTTCGTAGCATGGAAAACAAAAAATTTCTATCGCATACAAACAAACAAGCCAAGATCTATCTACTAGATTGTAGCAACGAGTCGATGGAATAACTTACCCTCGAAGATTCCAAAGCGGTTAACGAGAGCAGATTCTCGTGGGTGATGTAGTCGTACTCTTTCCGATCTCAAGATCGCGTAGACGATCCTTCCGGCGCCACGTTCCGGCAGCGCTCCCGCAGTCGGTCACACGTTCGGTACTCGACGAAGACCTTCCTCTCCCTTGTTCCAGCAGGCAGCGGAGGTTGTAGCACTCTCCTCGCGATTCCGGCAGCACAACGGCGTGGTACCGGAAGTAGAGGGGAGATCTCGCAGGGCTTCGCCTTAAGCCGGAGCGAGTATGGTGGATTATGAGAGAGGGCTATTAGTGGTCTAGAGATTAGACACACCAATTAGAAGGCTCTAAACCGCAGGCTAGAGCAATTAGAAGCTCTAAACCAAAACGGCTCTAAACCGGAGATTAGAGGTAGAAACTTGTGTGTCTCAAGGAGGAGCCCTGCCCCTCCTTTTATGGGTGGAGGGGCCTTGGCGCGCCAGGGAGGGAGGGAGTCCCTCCCCAACTCGGCCTAGGGCTGGGCGCCGGCCAAGGAGGAGAGGAACTCCTCCTCCAAGTTGGTTTCAACCTCCTCTTGCTTGTTTCCCACAGTTTCCTGTTTTCCACAGTTTCCTGTTTTAGCCGTTTGACTTTCAAACTGGCAATTTGACTTTCATGTTTTTGGAACAGCAAGAACACTTAGTACATGATGCAATCATTCAATGACACACTCATGTACCCTCCCCCCCCCCCCCGGAGTGCCGGACAATCCGGACCCTTCTAGAACATTCCCGATGAAAACACCGGAATCATTCCCGAACTCCGAAACGGGACTTTCCTTATATGAATCTTATTCTCCGGACCATTCCGGATCACCTCGTGATATCCCGGATCCCATCCAAGACTCCGAACAACATTCGGTCTCTTTCTCATAATACCATAACTACTCAAACAACGTCGAATCCTTAAGTGTGTCTCCCTACGGTTCGTGAATTATGCGGACATGATCGAGACACTTCTCCGAACAATAACCAATAGAGAAATCTGGAAATTCATATGGCTCCCACATATTTCTACGATTACTTTGCGATCGAATGAACCACTTACATACGATACCAATTTCCCTTTGTCTCACGATAGTTTACTTATCCGAGGTTATGATCGTCGGTATCTCTGCATACCTAGTTCAACCTCGTTACCGATAAGTACTCTTTTCTCGTTACCGTGATATGTGATCCCTTGTGAGCCAGTCACATGCTTGCAAGCTAATTGGATGACATTCCACCGAGAGGGCCCAGAGTATATCTATCCGTCATATGGATGGACAAATCCCACTCTTGATCCATGTGTTTCAACCAATACTTTCCGAACACTCAATGCCACCTTTATAGCCACCCAGTTACGGTGTGGTGTTTGATGTCATCAAAGCATCCATCCGGTAAAGGTGATATGCATGATCTCATGGTCGAAGGAATTAGGTTACTATGTATCAGAAAGCATATAGCAATTGAACTATTGAAATGACTTGATCTTTATGCTACGCTTATCTATAGGAGTATGTCCATCACATCATTCTCCTAATGATATGACCTTGTTGTTAATAACATCTCTATGTTCATGATCAGGAAACCATGATCATATATTAACCAACAAGCTAGTTTAACAAGAGGCTTTACTAGGGACTCTTATTTTAGTTTACAAATCACACAAGTATTAATGTTTCCGGTTAATACAATTATAGCATGGTATGTAAACATTTATCATAAGTGTGAAGATATGATAATAACCACTTTATTATTGCCTCTTGGGCATATCTCCAACAGTCTCCCACTTGCACTAGAGTCAATAATCTAGTTTCAAACCTTTGTGTATTCAACACCTATGGCTTTCCGGTGTTGTATGTACACGATTGCTAGTGGTCAACTGATCTCCGGATCTGACACTTCCAGGTCCGTGTGTAAATGCATGTTTTTGCGTCTCTACGCATCACTCATTCTCTAATGAGATGGCTTTGTACAAATTTGGTCTTTCGGTGTGACCTTTAGCTCTTTGGGGTTAAAACATGTTGATAATATTGTCGTACAATATATCTTCATAGTATTATCCCACTGTGAACTACACCTAGTTTGATAACAAACTTCTTGACACAAATGCCCTCTTTTGCTGCTATAATAGCAGTCATATACTTAGCCTTTTGTTGTAGTATCTGTCACAATGTCTTAACTTTGGAAATCATCCAAATCCATTATGGAACTCACTTTCCATTATATTGTGCCACCCTCAGTTTAGATTGAGATAAACTTAATTTGTACTTTGTGACAAAACTAGTATCAATGTAGTACTTTTACAATGAACTAACCATCTATTTGTCACTTCTACAAATATTATACTCTTAGTTCTTCCAAAAGATCATAAGAATATCCGTACTATTGTCCAATGATCATCTTACGAATCATTCTGGTATATGCTCACAACATTTAGAGCATAGGACATATCTGGATTTGTACATATCACAGTATGATTGATATAAATACTCTTTGTGATTTCATACATCAAGTATCAATCTATACTTGATTATTTGTTTCACTTTACCAAATGTCAATACACTTGAATATATCATCAACATTGAACTCATTCAATCCTTTCTGTGCGACAAGAACCTCTCTTGTAGTTTCTATATTGAACTCATTCAATATCTTGTCTATGCACTTCTGGCACAACCATATTAGCGTCTATTGATGCCAAATATTTGGGTTTTGCCTAAGTCTTTCACGGGATGAAATTCTTAATATGTGTTAATAAAAGATACATTATTTCCAATCAACAATATGTCTTCCACATAACGTATTAGAAACATGTCTTAGCGCTCCCACTTAATTTCTTGCAAATGCAAGCATCTCCATCGTCTCTGATGAACTTTTAAACTCCTTTAACAGTTTCATCACAGTGAAGATTCCAACTCCACTATGCTTACTTCAACCATTGAAGTTTGCATATGTTTTTAGCATCCCTTGAATTTTAACAAAACCCTTTGGACTGTGTCATGCACACGTCCTAGGTAACCCTTCTATTAGAAGAACTTGTTTTGTTTATTCAACTACCATATAATAAAATTATATGTAGTGGTTGCTACACTAATCCATCTAGACTAAATATCGCTATGAAAGATCAGATCTTGTCATAGTCAACTTTTGAACATTGTTGTGAACTCTTTCCCAACATGTCGACTATTTCATAGATGTGAAACATCCATGTCTATTTCTTTATAGATCCAAACACAACTGTAAGGTCTTACACCTTTCTCGAGGGTCCTTCAAGTTCAAAACTTGATTTCTCGTGTATGGAACTATCACGGATTTTATGGCTTCAAGCCATTTGACGGAGTCAGGGCCCATCATCGCTTCTTTGCATGTAGTCGGTTCATTATTCTCAAATAATGATTCAACCCTCAAATCTTGGTATTTGATTGTTTACCCGATCTACTTGTTTCAATAGGAACTTAGATCTCCGTGACCACAACCTTTGAGGCACGTGAGCCATGAGCATTGTTGCTGTCTCCGGAACACTTTTCGGCGCTGCGCAACTCTGCACATATAGCTAAGGTTCTTTTAACCTTATCAAAGTTCTATTGTCCTCCCACTTTTCTTTTCACGAAA
This sequence comes from Avena sativa, assembly GCA_916181665.1. NCBI lineage: Eukaryota > Viridiplantae > Streptophyta > Magnoliopsida > Poales > Poaceae > Avena > Avena sativa. The sequence continues at coordinate 332,738,435 of OV702283.1, forward strand.
AATTCCTTCTCAAAGAAACTTGAAGTTCTAAGCAACAAACACTTTTGTCTCTAGTGTTTATGGAGGAATACTTAACAGTTTATACAAAGACAGGTTCATCCGACTTTGGTTGCACACATCTTTCTTATGCATAGCATACCAATGTTTAAGAAAGGACAACTTGGGTTTTATCCCAAACCATAACCTTATATGGTGTCATTTCAACGGATTATGATGGAGCTCTTTTCAGTGGAAAAACGGTAATCTCTAAAGCTTTTAATCTTTAAAATATAATGGCATTTTTATGAATTATACCTTTGATCTTACCATGTCAAACAAGGTTTAATTACATATCTCGAACGTTCCATACTCTTATGGTGTTTCGGGAAAATGCAAATCCACGGAACGATTCCTTAAATCTTAGGTATTATGCTAAACTTGTAACTCAAATATTTTCCTTTATGATCTTATCATAAACTATTTATATTCTTGTTACAATGATTTTGCACTTCATCTTGAAAGTCTTTGAACTCTTCAAATATTTCACACTTCATCCTTATTAAGTAAATATTCATATATTCACTCAAATTTTCGGAGAAAGCATATGAAGTTGAAATCCATCGCTCTTGACTACACATAATGGACTTCGTACAACAATATGTACAAGTTCCAATAAGCTAGTCATTCGTTCCCTTTTGGCCTATGAACGAAGTTTTAATTATCTCTAGGAAAGTTTCACAAGCGTCATTTGATCAAAATCAAATAGACTCCAAAATTCCATCCATATGGATTTTCTTCATGTTTTCTTTCCAATATAATTTAAACGGCGATGTCACTTCCTAAGTGATCTTTTAATCAATATGTCTTTCGACATTTTTAGCACTAGTTTTATGGATGTGATTTCTCCAACGAGATTTGTGAATCATCCATCTTTTATGGATTACGGCAATTATTTGAACAACCCTTTTGTTCTCATAATACCTGATAAAACAAATCTTGAAGGCAAGCTTTGATGTTTAACGAGCAACACAATAACCCTTTATTTTGTTCTCGATGAACATCATCACATATTCTTTTGCTAGTTACTTAGGCCATTGTAGTTCATGAATTCTGTTGTTTCGTATGACGATTCACACCAACAAATTCAGTATCAAATACTTAATAACCACATTGTTTAATAAGCAAAGAATATAGCCATAACATGTATATCATCTATATACTTAAACTGAACAATTCTAGTCTTTTCTTTTCTGCCATATATTTATGAGATTCTCTTTCAATATTTCCTTTTCTGTTTGAAAGAATCTATCAACATCAATAGTGGAGTCATTCATATGACACATAGTCCAAAGCGTGTATAGTTAAATACCAATGTCTTTGGACTTGCACTTTGAAGTAGATCACCATCATCAAATGTTTGGTGTTCTTTCAAATTCCTTTCTTTAGTAATCTCTTGGTGTAGTAAACATTTTACCTACATCAAATATTCACCCTTATCATGGAATTATCCATGATCAAGCTACTATTAGCTTGTAACGGTGAATCGTGAGTATAATGTTGCTCTCCCAAAAACTTTTGGAGGTTTAGGACAACTAGTGTCTCCAACCTTTTGCAAATTCTCATCAAATATGAGAACATGACTTTAGCCATATTATACTCTATCATGTTGCAACCAAAACTTCGTTTCAGATATCACAATATCTTCCACAAATCATGGTTTCTGAAACAACTCTTTCAGATCCTTAGATAACCTTGATATTAGGAGAATCCTTTGAATATCAAGAATCATGGAGACAAACATGACACTTATATACTAACACTTGGAATTGTTACTCTTGATTTAATACCAATCATTAAACTTCATGGAGTAACCGGAACTTACTGAAAGTTTGCAATAGGACTTTTAAACTTTAGATTAACACTTCAAAACAATACGATACCAGTTCGTAAAGTAACTAACCAGAATTCTATAGTTCTATCATCTCAATTATAACTAAGCGCAAGGTGGTAAACGGATGCCAATGACTACAACAACTATGCAAATTCACTTTGATTTATTTTATGATAAATTGAGTTCTAATTAATAATTAAATTAATCTAGGTGAACTCCCACTCAAAACAATATCCCTCACATTGTTTTAGTGATCACACGAACCAAATCCACCACATCAAAACCGATCATCGCGAGAGTTGATATAGCTTCAATGGCGAACAATCAACATGTTCATCATATCTACTATATGACTCATGCTCTACCTTTCGGTAATCCGTGTTCCTGAGGCCATGTCTGTACATGCTAGGCTCGTCAAGATCAAACCTTAGTTTCCGCATGAGCAAATCTGGCTTGCTCACGTTGTATACACTTGCAGAATCTAACACACCCGATCATCACGTGGTGCTTCGAAACAACAAGCTTTAGCAACGGTGCTAACTAAGGGTGAACACTTTATGACTTGAAATTCATGTGCATGAGGGATCATCTTATAATGCTACCGTCGTCTACTAAGCAATACAAGATGCATAAAGGATTAACATCACATGCAATTCATAATATGTGATATGATATGGCCTTTCTTCTTTGTGCTTCCGATCTCCATCTTCTAGCACGAACATGATCTCCATCATCACCGACATTGCATCAAGGTCAATGATGCTTCTCCATGGTTGTCGTCCACCGGTTTCAACTATTACAACTACTTTGAATAGACACGCGGGTCTTAACAGAATTTAAAGACAACCATATGGCTCCTGCCGGTTGCCAACTTACAATAAGGAACATTGCATACATCATATATAATCACAATCATGGCCATATCACATCACAGCACACCCCTGCAAAACAAAGTTAGACGCCTCTACTTTCTTTGCATATTTTACGTGGTTTGGGGCTTTCAATAAGTGTCGTTCTAACTTACGAACAAGAACCACAACATTGATACTAGTATTGTTAATCACCCGTTGTAAATTGGATCTTAACTATGCTAGGAGAAACAGGCACCCGCAAAGCCACTTATGCAATACAAGTTGCATGTCAAGCGTGGAGCAAGTCTCATGAACGATGTCATGTAAGGTTAGCCCGGGCCGCTTCATCCCAACATACCGCAAGATGCAAAGTACACAAAAAGCAATCGACAATAAAAGCATCAACGCCCACAATGACCATTGTGTTCTACTCGTGCAACAGATCTACATATAGACACGGCTCTGATACCACTGTAGGGGTTCGTAGCATGGAAAACAAAAAATTTCTATCGCATACAAACAAACAAGCCAAGATCTATCTACTAGATTGTAGCAACGAGTCGATGGAATAACTTACCCTCGAAGATTCCAAAGCGGTTAACGAGAGCAGATTCTCGTGGGTGATGTAGTCGTACTCTTTCCGATCTCAAGATCGCGTAGACGATCCTTCCGGCGCCACGTTCCGGCAGCGCTCCCGCAGTCGGTCACACGTTCGGTACTCGACGAAGACCTTCCTCTCCCTTGTTCCAGCAGGCAGCGGAGGTTGTAGCACTCTCCTCGCGATTCCGGCAGCACAACGGCGTGGTACCGGAAGTAGAGGGGAGATCCCGCAGGGCTTCGCCTTAAGCCGGAGCGAGTATGGTGGATTATGAGAGAGGGCTATTAGTGGTCTAGAGATTAGACACACCAATTAGAAGGCTCTAAACCGCAGGCTAGAGCAATTAGAAGCTCTAAACCAAAACGGCTCTAAACCGGAGATTAGAGGTAGAAACTTGTGTGTCTCAAGGAGGAGCCCTGCCCCTCCTTTTATGGGTGGAGGGGCCTTGGCGCGCCAGGGAGGGAGGGAGTCCCTCCCCAACTCGGCCTAGGGCTGGGCGCCGGCCAAGGAGGAGAGGAACTCCTCCTCCAAGTTGGTTTCAACCTCCTCTTGCTTGTTTCCCACAGTTTCCTGTTTTCCACAGTTTCCTGTTTTAGCCGTTTGACTTTCAAACTGGCAATTTGACTTTCATGTTTTTGGAACAGCAAGAACACTTAGTACATGATGCAATCATTCAATGACACACTCATGTACCCTCCCCCCCCGGAGTGCCGGACAATCCGGACCCTTCAAGAACATTCCCGATGAAAACACCGGAATCATTCCCGAACTCCGAAACGGGACTTTCCTTATATGAATCTTATTCTCCGGACCATTCCGGATCACCTCGTGATATCCCGGATCCCATCCAAGACTCCGAACAACATTCGGTCTCTTTCTCATAATACCATAACTACTCAAACAACGTCGAATCCTTAAGTGTGTCTCCCTACGGTTCGTGAATTATGCGGACATGATCGAGACACTTCTCCGAACAATAACCAATAGAGAAATCTGGAAATTCATATGGCTCCCACATATTTCTACGATTACTTTGCGATCGAATGAACCACTTACATACGATACCAATTTCCCTTTGTCTCACGATAGTTTACTTATCTGAGGTTATGATCGTCGGTATCTCTGCATACCTAGTTCAACCTCCTTACCGATAAGTACTCTTTTCTCGTTACCGTGATATGTGATCCCTTGTGAGCCAGTCACATGCTTACAAGCTAATTGGATGACATTCCACCGAGAGGGCCCAGAGTATATCTATCCGTCATATGGATGGACAAATCCCACTCTTGATCCATGTGTTTCAACCAATACTTTCCGAACACTCAATGCCACCTTTATAGCCACCCAGTTACGGTGTGGTGTTTGATGTCATCAAAGCATCCATCCGGTAAAGGTGATATGCATGATCTCATGGTCGAAGGAATTAGGTTACTATGTATCAGAAAGCATATAGCAATTGAACTATTGAAATGACTTGATCTTTATGCTACGCTTATCTATAGGAGTATGTCCATCACATCATTCTCCTAATGATATGACCTTGTTGTTAATAACATCTCTATGTTCATGATCAGGAAACCATGATCATATATTAACCAACAAGCTAGTTTAACAAGAGGCTTTACTAGGGACTCTTATTTTAGTTTACAAATCACACAAGTATTAATGTTTCCGGTTAATACAATTATAGCATGGTATGTAAACATTTATCATAAGTGTGAAGATATGATAATAACCACTTTATTATTGCCTCTTGGGCATATCTCCAACACCACCACCCCCCCCCCCAGGCGTGGCCAAGCCTGGCCCGCGCCTGGGCAGGGTGTGGTCCCCCTAGGAACCCCATGCCTCGCCTCTTTGCCTATAAGAAGCCCCCGATGCAGAAACCCTAGGCACCCAATCAAAACTCCACGAAACCGTTTGTAGCCGCCGCCACCATCGTCCCTAGATCGGGGGGATCTGAAGTTCTTTCTGGCACCCTGCCGGAGGGGAGATCATCCCGGAGGCCTTCTTCTCCGGTATGATGCGTGAGTAGTTCCTCCTTGGACTACGGGTCCATGAAGTAGCTAGATTTTGTATATCCTCCTTGTGCTTTCATGTATAGATCTTGTGAGCTCCGTTCATGATCAAGATCTAATCTATTTGTAATCATGCATGTTGTGTTTGCGGGGATCCGATGGATATTGAGATTATTATGTAAGTTTGGTTAATGGTTTTGTCTATTTGATTCTATCATGTCTATGTTGTTTGTGATCTTGCATGCTCTCTGTTGTTAGTAGCTATCTAGGCCAAGTAGTTGCTAGTGACTCCAAGAGGGGGTATTTATGCTCGATAGTGGGTTCATGCCTCTAGTTTCCAAGGGAAGTGACAGAAATCTCTTCGGTTGTAGATGTGATGTTGCCACTAGGGAGAAAACAACGGTCTCTTGTTCATGGAACAAGTGGATTGATTACCTTACACACTTTGCTTAAAGCAGTTGTCTGTTGCTTGCGACTTAATACTGGAGGGGGTTCGAATGATAACCTGAAGGTCGACTACTAGTCATAGATGCATTTGTATGGCGGTCTATGTATATTGTTGTATTGCCCACTCGAATCTCATAGGATCTTCCTGACTAGTATTGCATTGTTATGCCTTGCTCAGTTCATATCAATTGCCCTGCTGTAATTTGTTTACCCTTCATGCCATGTTGTTTATCTAAGGAGAGCACCTCTAGTGAACTATGGACCCCGTTACAATATTTACCATTGATACATCTTCCACTGTTACTGTTTACTTGCTGCAAACCACCATTACCTTTCACACCATACAGTTAATCCTTTGTTACAGCAAACCGGTGAGCTTGACAACCTCATTGTTCGTTGGGACAAAGTTTTGAATTTGTGTTGTGTAGGTTTCCATGTTGCTTGCAACACCATTGAGACGTTTCCTTCCTCCTTCTGGTTCGATAACATTGGTCTCTACTGAGGGAAAACTTGTTGTTGTGCTCATCACACCTTGCTCTTGGGGTTTCCAACAAAGTGCACCACGCACAACCAACAAGATTTTCTGGCATTGTTGCCGGGGAGGCTAAGGACGTCTTCACAAGGGGAGTCCTCCACTTTCTTTATCTTTACTTTGTTTTTAGTTTGCTTAGTTTCTTTTACTTGGTTTTGTTTGCCTCTTTTTATCAAAAACTCCAAAAAAATAGTTTACTTTGGTTTGCTTTCTCTATTCAAAAACACAAAAAATTTAGTTCCTATCTAGTTGCTACCATGTCTGGTTTTGGTCCAATCTCTATTACACATATTGTTGGGGATATGCTATATGGGTATCCTCATAGCATGTCACCTATCCGGATAACCCGGGTGTCCCACAGTTGGTAGCAGGCCTATGGCCTGCTGGGCGGCCCAGTTAGATGGATCCAGAAGGGAGGCCCGTGCCGAATAAAGGAAGGCTACGGTGGAGTCACCAGTGTACCCGAAGCCTTGGAGTGCAAGATACACAAGACTAGTAATAGACGATGTAGGACTCTGTAACCTGTCCGGCTAGGACTTTTCCCTGCAACCCTAGGACCTGGCGACTATATAAGTCGGGCCTATGGGAGCCTTTAGGGCATCGATTCACACAACCTCGCACAGCGAACCTATCTCTATAACTCGGCGTATTGCCCTTATAGTGATTTATAGCAGGAGTAGGATTCCGCCACCGTCGTGGGATCTGAACATGGGTAAGCTGTGTTACCTCGTACCCGTTAACCGTCCGCCTTCCCCCACGTCTCTAAACACGCACTGTTAGGACCCCTCCATGGCGTACTCGTCGGCAATACCATGACAGTTGGCGCCCACCGTGGGGCAAGAGGTGCTTCAGGCTCTTCAGCGGGCGAGGACCAAGATCTTTGCAGGAATCGACAAAACCGTGGCCATCGGTCGTGTTCTCTTCTCCGGCAACATTCCGATCGTCCCTCCTGACGAGTTCTGGATCCCGGGGAAGACAAACCCTACGCGGTGTTCGATCGTTCCTATCAGAGACATCCACCTCTTCATCGGCGAAACCGACTCGGGCACTAGTTCCCTGGGAGTCTAAGGAGCATCAAGTCCCGCGCGGACCGCCTACGGGCAGGATACGTTCGCGGAAGGATCGATTTCGGATCTCTCTCCAGAGTTTGCCAGAAAAGATCGGAAAAATTCAAGGCCCACCCAAACCGCCCCTGTGCAGGATATAAAGGTGGAAGATCACTGCAAATCCGCCGGCTTTGCCAGTGCGTCTGGACAGCAGAGATCCAAGTTCGTCGGCGTGGTTACCATCTTCGATATGGCGTGCTGCGTTCAGAGAGAAGGTGAAAAACCCCGCGATTACCTGGCCAGGTGGCTCCGTATACGAGCCGATCTGGCCCACTACCCCGATGATAACGCTTTGTATCACTTCGTTGAAGGGCTGAACCATAGCACGCTTCTCCGACATTCTTTAAGACGGAAGCAGGAAACATGACGCCTTACCCTTGAAGATATGGTGAGCACCGTCAACAACTACGCGGAAGCTGACGCAACAGCCCAGATGGCGCTTGTGCTCAGGGACGGATAACCTCCGATTCAGCAACCGCCACCATCGCCTCCTGCCGCCATCATCGCAGCAGCACCACCACCTTCAGTCATCGTCGCGGCCGTTGCACCTCCACCGCCCGTCATCGAGGAAGTCCTGGCACCCTCCGACTTTGTCATTGACGCGCTTTATGCTGATTTCAGTGCAGATTCAGAGGAGATAGATTTCAGTCTAGAAGAGCTAGACTCCGCCATGCAGGAGATGGAGGAGGAGTACTCGCGCGACGAGCAAGCCAACAATGTCGTCACGTCTCGAGGGATGTTCGTCACCATTGGGACGGCGATGGATGAAGATCAACCCGGACGAGCTCCGCCTACAGCACTAGAAAAAGGGAAGGGGCCACTTATTGCTGCTGACGATGATCGCGCAAAATTCATGCCTCCTCCGCCTAACCCAGTGCAGCAGCCGCAGGAACTCGGCACCGGCCCGAGCAACAACAACACCGCAAACTTGCCGCCTCCAGCATCCACGCCAGCAGCAGCCCAAGTTACTCCAGCTGATAGAGTGATGTACGGCAATCTCCTCGTCGAGCCACTGACCGTTGCTCATATCCGGAACGTGACCCAGCTTGACGAGAAGCGCCAGCAGCTGCTGGAGGAAGCACAGGCCATGGCGGAGCAAGGCGCTAAGCTAGATCGAGATCTGGTCAACACGCAGAAATCCATAGAGAAAGCTAGAGCAATGGAGGCCGAGTACAAGACTTGCTGCAGCAGCAGAAGGCCAAGAAAGCTCCGGCTCGCGTCATCAACGATCCTGGTGTACGGCGCAACCTAGGATGGGCTCCCTCAAAGCCGGCACAAGCCAAGCCATACATTGACAGTGAAGTCAAGCAGGTGATGCCCACCCCACTCCTTAACCTCGTCATCGCCAAGACCCTTCTGGAGCAGGACAGATCGCCTGAGGCAGCGGAACAGGTCTATGACCTAGTGGTCAAGGCGGTAAAGCCGCAGGAAAAGGCCACCTCTCAGAGGCTTGAGTCTGACCCAGCGCTCTGCCAATCTAGCCAGTACAAGCCGCCAAGGGACAGATCTCCTCTTGATGTCGGGTCCCAGACGGGTTCAATAGAACGAAGACGGAGGGATGCACGCAACAGGAAGGATGCCATCCCCATATCCTTCGACCACGGAGAAAAGGCCCGACCTCGTCGCCCATCGCCACCGCCCCGCTCCCCCCGACATCGTGAAGATTACAAGACTCACCATCGTATGGATATGCCCCCACAAAAGAAGTGCGGCATCGTCATCCGCGACAACGCGGAGCAGACCCGTCATGACGGAGAGCGCAACCAAGGACACAAGAGTAGGTCACGCCATGACCCTCCGCGTCCGACAAGCAACCGCGACAGACGTGAGGCGTCACAGGAGGGTAACAGCAAGAAGGCTAACCCACCGCCACCTCCGCCTCCTTCACCACCAAGCAGTCACCATGGCAGAGGAGGCCCGCGTCGTTCACGCAGGAGGGTAAAAACGATGCACGTTCGCGGATCGACAAGATCCAGGAGGCCTGGGAAGGACCATACCTAGTACCACGTTGTTTTGGACCTGCAATACGGTCCGCAACTTACCCCAAAGGCTTCCGGATTGACAAGACCATCAAGCCCTATGACGGCACCGCCAAGCCAGCCACATGGTTGCAGGACTACGGCAACGCGGTGGAGATTGCCGGAGGCAACCCCAACGTTGCCGTCAAGTACCTCCCATTAATGTTGGCGGGCACGACCCGTCAATGGAACGATGACTTGCTGAAGAAATCCATCTACAATTGGTTGGACATGCAAGAAGCGTTCACCAAGAACTTTGAGGGTACATACAAGCGTCCCTGCACTGTTGGCGATCTACAGCGGTGCATGCAAGAGAAAGACGAGACATCTCGCGCCTACCTCTATCGCTGGCTGGACATGAAGAATTCTTGCGCAGGAGTGCACGCCCAGACCGCCATGGCCGCCTTCATTGACGGGTTGGAAAGGGGCACGTTGCTCCAACATAAGTTGAAGCGCTTGCAGGACAATCACCAGCTCGACCTGAATCAGATGATTCAGTTGGCTAGTGAGTTCGTAGCTGTCGACGATGATGCTCGCGGCTCCTTGCCGGCAATAGCCGTTCAACTCAAGCTCGGAGGAACAACATTACAAAGCGGAAAACTGCTCCAGAAGAAAAGCAATCTACCGACATGGTCGCTATGACTTTTGCAGGACGAGGCGAAGGCGGACAACATGGCCGAGGAAGGGGAGCTAGTCGTGGGCAGCAACGAGGAAATGAAACCACCTCGGCGCCGCTCCGCGTTCCCCAAACCTACAAGGAGTACCGCGAAATGTCGTGCCTCGTACACCTCGATGCCAACAGAAAGGCCACCCATACCAATCGACACTACAAGTTTGTCAACAACCTCAAGGAAGACCCGGAGTCCGGCTACAAGCGAAGTCGGATGAACAGACCGCGAGGCAAGGGCAAGGGGAAGAAGAAGGAGGAGGAGTCCAAGGATTCAAGTGATATGGACGAAGACGTTGACCCCAAGCACGCCGACAAGGGCGACAACAAGGGCAAGAACCCCTTCGCAAAGACGGCACCAGTCTACCACGCTTTCCTTGGCACCCCCACCGTCCGACAACAGAAGACCTCTTTGAGGATCCTGATGGCCACTCTCCCCCCAGTTCCCCAGTACCTGCGCTGGTCGGAGGTTCCAATAACTTGGGACAGGACGGACCACCCAGACCTTATACCTACGGAGAACCAGTACGCCATGGTCATCAACCCCTTGATTAACGGCGTGGAGTTCACCAAGTGTATGGTGGATAGTGGAAACAACATCAACATCATGTACCTGGATACACTGCAGAAGATGAACTTGACGGAGGCAAACCTAAGGCGGACCAATACCATCTTCCACGACGTAGTTCTTAGTCGGGAGGCTTGGTCCCTTGGGTGCATTACACTTCAGGTTGCCTTTGGCGATGTTAACAATTACCGCCAAGAGCGCATGACCTTCGAGGTGGTCCCCTTCAAGAGTGTGTACCACGTCATATTCGTCTGCGACATATTCCACACGTTCATGGCCAAGACATGCTTCGTCTACAACAAACTCAAGATACCCGGACCAAACGGTGTCATCACCATATCCGGAAGATTTACCAAGGCAAGGGACTGCGAGATCAATGAAGCAGCCATTGCAGAAGCTGTCCTCTATAGCGAAGAATTCAAAGAGATCCAGAGCAAGGTCGATGACTCAGAGATGCCAGCGTCGAAGAAGCAGATCTCCGACTCCACTCCTGCGTTCAAGGCCGCCATCGAGACCAAGCCGGGGGAACTTGTGGTAGGCGATGCCTCCAAGGCCACCGCCATTGGGACGAACCTGAATCCCAAATAGGAAAGCGCGCTCGTCGAGTTCCTCCGTGAGAATAGGGACATCTTTGCCTGGCAATCTGCCGACATGAAAGGTGTACCTAGGGAACTTGCCGAGCACAGCTTAAACATTGATCCAAAATGCAAACCAGTGAAACAACCTCTACGACGCTTCGGAGACGAGAAGATACGCGCCATTGGCAAAGAGATAACTAGATTACTTAAGGCTAGATTTATCCGATAAGTCCTTCACACCCGATGGGTGGCCAATCCTGTACTTTTCCCCAAAAAGGGAACCAATGAATTAAGAATGTGCGTTGATTACACCGGCTTGAACAAAGCGTGTCCCAAAGATCCGTTTTCTTTGCCTCGCATTGACCAAGTCATTGACTCGACGGCTGGCTCGAAGCTTTTGTGTTTTCTCGATGCATACTCAGGATACCACCAAATCAAGATGAGGAAGTCGAACCAATTGGCCACTTCGTTCACTACCCCATATGGCACGTTTTGCTATGTCACGATGCCCTTTGGGCTGAAAAACGCAGGTGCTACGTACCAGCGGACAATGCAATGTTGCCTCCACGACCAAATTGGTCGGAACGTTCACGCCTATGTGGACGATATCACGGTGATGTCTAAAAAGTAAAATGACTTAATCTCCAACTTAAAAGAAACCTTTGATAATCTCCGGAAATACAACATGATGCTTAACCCTAAGAAGTGCGTCTTCGGGGTTCCAGCCGGCAAATTGTTGGGTTTCATCGTTTCCCAACGCGGAATCGAGGTCAACCCGGAGAAAATCAAGTCCATCTTAAACATAAACCGTCCGACATGCCTAAAGGACATTCAACGACTAACAGGTTGTGTTGCAGCAGTTAGTCGGTTCGTCAGCCGACTTGGAGAGAAGGCTCTGCTGTTGTACAAGTTGCTGAAGAAGGCGGACAATTTTACATGGACAGACGAAGCAGATGCAGCATTGAAGCAGCTCAAGGAGATTCTTTACTCATCACCTATCCTTGCAGCACCCGAGCCTGGAGAACCCCTGTTAATCTACATGGCGGCAACCAACTAGGTAATCAGCATCGTCGTCGTGGTAGAGCAGACAGAACCAGGCAATGAGCACGGAGTTCAACGACCAGTTTACTATGTGAGCGAGGTCTTGAAGAAGTCCAAGCAGCGTTACCCACACTACCAGAAGATAGCTTATGGAGTATTCCTTGCTTCTCGGAAGTTGAGGCATTACTTTCAGGAGCACCCAATCACAGTGGTGAGCAAGACTACACTGTCCGACATTATCAACAACAGCGATGCTACGGGAAGGGTCGCGAAGTGGGGCATTGAACTTGCCGCCTTCGAGATCACCTACAAGAGACGCGACGCTATCAAGTCACAAGCCTTGGCGGATTTTGTTGCAGATTGGACGGAGATGCCAGATGCTACTCCGTTGCCGGAACCAGAGTACTGGGTGATGAACTTTGACGGATCAAAGCTGCTCAACGGCTCGAGGTCTGGTGTATTGCTACAGTCACCAACAGGAGACAAGCTATACTACATTCTGCAGATCCACTTCGAGGCTACAAACAACATGGCGGAGTATGAAGCACTCATTCATGGACTACGTGTAGCCAAGGATATTGGCATCAAGCGCATAGTTTGTTGTGGAGATTCCGACTTGGTTGCCCAGCAGGTGGCTGGCACCTGGAATGCGCGGAACCCTATGATGGCGGCATATCAAGACGAAGTGGACGAGATAGCCAAGAGCTTCTTGGGCTACGAAGTCAAGTATGTACCTAGGGAGCAAAACGAGGCGGCTGATCTACTGTCTAAACTTGGATCAGGGCGCAAGAAAATTCCGCCAGGAGTTTTCCTAGAGCATCTGCGCACACCATCTGTGAAGGGATCCGACATCGACAACCCGGATAGAGCTGACTCTTTCGTCAACATGGTGACTAAGGTCCCTCCGGCTTGGACAAAACCGTTCATGGAATACCTCGAACACGGAACTTTGCCCGATGACGAAGTCGAAAGACGGCAAATAGTATGACGAGCAAAGGGTTATACCATAATGAATGGGCAACTCTACAAAAGGATCACTACTGGTGTATACCTAAAGTGTGTTTCCCAGCAAGAAGGTATGGAAATCCTACGCGAAATCCATCTCGGAGATTGCAGGCATCACGCCGCTCCTCGATCGTTGGTTGCGAAAGCCTTCCGGCAAGGATTCTACTGGCTGACCGCGAAGGCGGACGCCGACAAGCTGGTTAAGACATGCATGGAATGCTAGTATTATGCCCGACAACCACATGTTCCTGCTGAAGAATTGCGAACAATACCAATAACTTGGTCATTTGCAGTCTGGGGGCTAGACATGGTGGGACCATTACAGACGGCACCTTGTGGGTTTACACATCTGCTTGTGGCAGTTGATAAATTCACTAAATGGATAGAAGCTAAACCCATTAGAAAGCTCGATGGGGCAACTGCCCTCAGGTTTGTCCGGGATCTAGTGGTGAGATTTGGTCTCCCACATAGCATTTTCACCGACAACGGCAACAATTTGTCACTCGGAGAAGTGGAGGCTTATTGTTGGGAGAAAGGTATCCGACTTGACCTTGCATCTGTGGCACACCCACAATCCAATGGTCAGGTTGAGCGAGCCAATGGATTAATTCTGCAGGGAATCAAGCCATGTCTTGAGGCATCGCTACATAGAGCAGCTGGAGCCTGGGCGGAAGAATTGCCATCTATGTTGTGGAGTTTACGAACTACATCCAACAGATCCACCGGCTACACCCCTTACTTCATGATATATGGAGTAGAAGCCATCCTGCCTTCCGACATCCTTCACGATGCACCAAGAGTTGCCGCCTATGACGAGGATGATGCTGAAGAATCCAGACGCCTAGATGTGGACCTTCTCGAGGAGGAGCGCATTTCGGCATGACAAAGATCCGCCATCTACCAGCAGAAGCTACGCAGCTACCATAGTCGCCGCGTTCGGCATCACTCGTTTAAAGAGGGGGATTTGGTGCTCCGACTTAAGCAGAAGAAGTCACACAAACTATCCCCGCCATGGGAAGGACCATTCATCATAAGCAAGGCGCTACTCAATGGGTCTTACTACCTCGTTGACAATCGTGAACTGAAGGATAGACCCAACGAGGATCATAAGCGTAAGCGACGTGACCCGGATGGTGACTACCCGGAGCTCGATCGGCCATGGAACATAGCACAGCTACGTCCTTTTTACACTTAGCATTTTTATCTAATTGTGTACCTCTTATATGATCAATGAAATAAAGCTCTCTGGTTCACTCATATTTCTAAGTCTTTTACCTCCTTTAGTGTTCATTTTTGGATCATGTAAAACCTTTATGCACAAGCTTTGCGTTTACACTTGTGAAAATTCCGCCTACGGGCGTTAGCTTAAGTTTTCTGGTCTACACGTTCTTTGTCGTTTTTATGTGGATTCTGGAGTAGTGACTTTCGGCACTTATTGTCAGCGATTTTGTGCTCAGGTTATTGACGGTGCCATTGGGCATCATCACCTAAGACCATGGTTCCGACAACGAGTCTTCCGACTCACGAAAAGTCAAGCATAAGAACCAAAGTAATGGATAATCCAGCACTTGCTTAAAAAATATATACATGTTGGAAACTAGTTCTTGAGTAGCAGGAAATAACAACCATTGTTTTACGCCTTAAGTTACATAAACAAAGTTTTTTCCGCATATACACCAAAGGTGAAACAAATATTACAAAGTGTTCTTCACTCCTTTGGCGCAGGTGACTTGGAAGCAGCATCATCACCAGCCAGAGAGCCACCCTAGAAGTCGGCGCTGTGGTGGGACTCAGAGGAATCTTGGTTGCCGCTATCGATGATGTTCATGGGAACGAAGACGTCGATGTCCACCAACTCGGCAACTCTGGTGTCATAGCCCGCGAGTGACGATAAGATGGCTTCATGGTTAATTTCTTTGCCATCATCGTCGACGTCGGGGATGCCAGAGGTCACCGTGTCGATGTCGGCATCTTCATAGTGTGCCTTCACCATTGACAGCACCATCCTTGCGCCAGCCCGTGCACATGAAGCTTTCCAGCTTGTGATACGCTCGGGGGTTCGGCGCAGAATCTCCGAGTACTTCGCCACGGAGTCCGATGCCTTGATCTTTATCTGGAGAGGCTTGGCGATCTCCTTGGCTTGCGTGATGGCGGTGTTGATGAAGTTGCCGGCAATAACCATGCATTCTTTGGCTGGAGGAGGCGATCGGGTTAAACCCATAGGAGCTGCAAATTCCGACAAGGAGCGCATGAGTTCAACAATTCAAAGTACCCAGACTACAGAAATCCAAGACGGAGAAAACATACTGAAGATGTTGGCCTCAGCTTGCCAGAGGGTGTCCGCCAAGGATTGCTTCTCTTGTTGGAGGAGCTTGTAAGCCTCGCTATGGCGATGATTCTGCTCATCGGCAGCTCGCTTCTGATCTTTTAAGATCGCAATCTCCTCCTTAAAGCGGTTGATTTCCTCGGTGGTGGAGTCATGCAGGGCCTTCATCGACTCCTCATGCATTTTCAGCATGTCCTTCCTCTCCTGCTTAAGAATCTTGTTTTCGCTATCCAGCTCTTGAATGTGCTTGGATTTCTCAACAATATTCTTGGCCTTGGCGATGGTTTCTGCAAGTCGAAGAAAGTAAAGTACACAGTGAGTACTCGAAGAATATGGGCACAAAACTAAGTCGGAATGCGCATTAGAAAACAGACGCTTGCTCTTGGTTATTTGTTCCTTCAAGAAGGCAGTTTTACCCTTTTCAGCTTCCAAGTCTGCGTGCATCTTCTGGTACTTGTCATTGGCCATGCCCCTCCGAGCATTCTCGTTCTGTGGAAAAAAGGAAAATGTTAAAAGTTGTTTAGTCTGCCTAGAGCATCTAGCCGGAAATTTTCCACCTAGACGCTCGGGGGCTACAGCGAGAGTTTTTGACTTAGCAATATGCTTAGCTTTTCTTTAAAGTATCTAGTCGGAACTAATTCAGTTTTCGATTAGAAGCTTGGGGGCTACAATATAAAGTTTTTAACTCGGACGTATGCTTAGCTTTCTTTAAGAATCTAGTCGGAACTAATTCAGTTGCAACTAGAAGCTTGGGGGCTACAGTATTGAAATTTATAAACACTGCGTATGCTACTCTTAAAGCATCTAGTCGGAATATTTCATTCCACCTATATGCTTGGGGGCTACAGTGAGAGGTTTTCTAACTTAGTCACTCTTAAAGCATATAGATGCAAAACCTATGGTTTTCCGTCTACATCCTCGGGGGGCTACAGTGGGATACTCATATGAAAATCTAAAGGCAAAGAAACCTTACAAGTGCGATGATCTTAAGGTTCGTAGCACTCTTGGCTAGCAGCTTGGCAAAGGATTCGCTGTTTCCTTGCAAGATTTCTGCTTGCCGGCGGAGCTCCTCTAGACCGCACGTCGGAGATGTCGGCGCCGCACCAGGAACCAAAGCAGTGCTACCTGGTGTAAGTACCGGATAGACTATCTTCGGATAGGTTATGGGTTTCTTGGGCGCGGGGGCGCCGCCAACAGCAGAAGTACCTGCTTCCACCGCCGCCTTTACTCTACCGATGGCATCCTTAGTCGGAGCTTCAGCCATTTGTTGGGCGGTACTCTCATGCGTTGCCTGCTCACTGACAACAGCAAGCTTGGTAGAGGCTCCAGAATCCACTTCCATGTCGGAAGGGCCTGATGCCTCCTTAGCTTGTGAGCTTGTTGGGGCAGATGAGGGCTTGACGGCAGGAGTAGCAGGGGCGATGGCGGGGGAGGCGTCGCGATGCAGCATGTGTCCTTAATATTTTGAGAAGCCCCTGATGTTTTGGAGGTCTTCTTGAGGCTAGTCGTGGATTTCTTCCTGAAACGTGCAAAATGCATAAGTACTGGAGCAAGACAGATAAATAGACAATGTCGGAGAATGAGAAGCTTACACAAGTGGGGGTGCTTTGGCAAAGGGGATCCCGACAACTTTTCTCTTTTCCGCCTCCAGGGCGGCGGTAGTCTTTTTGGAGGCTCCACCCTCCATCTTCTTCTTCTTGCCTCCATCGGCAGCGTCAGAGGTGGAGCTCTCCTGCTTCCGCGCCAACGGAGCTTCATCGTCAGACACGCCAGTGACTTCCTTCATCTTTGGATCATAGATTTGGGCAGCCAGGTTGCCCTCCTCTAGATCGCTAAGCTGTTAAGTAAGAAATCACCGTGTTAGATGAGATGACATTTGCATGACGGAAGAACTGGAGTATATGTCGTACACGGAAAATAAATACCTACCTTTGGGAACTTGCCGTCTACGAACATGTCGTAGGTGATGGTGAAGCCTCGCTTCTTATCCTTCACCTTGACGATGTCCTTAAGGCGGAGCTTGACGGAGTCGATCGAGAAGTTGTCCACGGAGATACGAATACTATCCCTTCTGTTGCTGGTATACTCGTGCATGAGCTTTGCGCGGTGCTGCAGAGGTTGGATTCGCCTGCTGAACCAGCACATGGCTAGGTCCAAGCCGGTCAAACCCGTCTCTACGAACCATTGGATCCGCCTTATGGCACGAGAAGCGTCTAGGTCGGAGGGAAGGGAGGCCTGGGATCTCCACGACGAGGCTTCAGCGGCGGCTCCGTCAACGAAGTCCAGGTACGTAACTTTTCGGCCGACCAGGGGAATGTCTGGGCCATAAAAGTACGTCTGTTGCCAATTCTTGCAGGACTCGTGGCCGACGATGTCGGGGAACCGCCGGCCAGGTCGAATCTTGAAGCTTATGGCGCCGCAATTCCTAAGCTCTTCCTTGCTATGTCCGGCTTCACGTTTGACAGTGAAGAAGTACACAAAGAGGTCTAACCTAGGCCTTATCCCTAAGTATCCCTCGCAAAGCGCTGCGTAGTTGCTAAGCACTAAGATACTATTGGGGAAAAGGTTCTGGGGCTGGACCCTATAATGGTTCAAGACGGAGAGGAAGAAGTTGGAGATGGGCAGGGAGACGTCGCGTACCAGATGGGCTTTGAGATACACCTTTTCTCCGGTTTGGGGAGAAGGTGTCACCTCGCCGGTCGGCGCCGCCCGCCAGGCGAGCCCCTCCGTCGCAGGGAGGTAGCCCTCGGCGATCAACTCTTGGATATCATGGTCTGTGATATCTGAGCCGCGCTAGTCACCCTTGTGTGAGTCCAGTTCCTCCTCCTCCAACGGCTCCAGCGCCGCCAGATTAAGGTCGCCGCCGGTGGAATCGATCACCGCCGATGCGGGGATGACCAAACCCTCTAGGGGCACGACGACGGAGCTCGCCGGCTTCGCTCGACGCTGCCATCGATGGGGAAGTGTTGCTGCTGGCCATGGAGTGGGTACAGAGGTCACTGGTGTAGATTGGAGCTAGGGTTTTTTCGAGAGTTCTCTCAGAGAGCTCGAAGGGGCGCGCGCTGGAGGAAGAAGATTATGCGAAGAGAATGAGGTAAAAGGTGAAAATTCCACCGAGGTTACTATTTATCATCTCAAAGCATCAAGATTCGTGCAGCTTGATTGGACGGTTGCCGCGTAGACGACGTGTTTGCGAACGTGCATAGAAATTTCGCCACGTCTCCAACTGTTGCCGCCAACGGTTCATATCGCTCGCGCGGGAAAATCGGACATGATTGCGTTCTCTGCATGTGTGAGTTACGAGGCGTCGCTGACCTAAGCCTACGTCGTCCTAGCTGACATGGGCAGATGAGCCGTCACATCGAAGATTCCGACATGGACGGATCCAATCCGACTATGGAAGAGTACGATGGAAGATTCAGCATTTCTCTGACTTACATGTTGAAGACGGAGAAAGCTTTGCAGGGTTCTTTGGGAGGACTACAAGATATTGCTTGACGATTTGTCGACATCCAACTAGACGGAGCATTCATCTGAAAAGGCAAGACGACGCAAGATCTCGGAGTTCTCTGGGGGCTACTGTTGGGGATATGCTATATGGGTATCCTCATAGCATGTCACCTATCCGGATAACCCGGGTGGCCCACAGTTGGTAGCATAGCCTATGGCCTGCTGGGCGACCCAGTTAGATAGATCCAGAAGGGAGGCCCGTGCCGGATAAAGGAAGGCTACGGTGGAGTCACCAGTGTACCCGGAGCCTTGGAGTGCAAGATACACAAGACTAGTAATAGACGGTGTAGGACTCTGTAACCTGTCCGGCTAGGACTTTTCCCTGTAACCCTAGGACCTAGCGACTATATAAGTCGGTCCTATGGGAGCCTTTAGGGCATCGATTCACACAACCTCGCATAGCGAACCTATCTCTGTAACTCGGCGCATTGCCCTTATAGTGATTTATAGCAGAAGTAGGATTCCGCTAGCGTCGTGGGATCTGAACCTGGGTAAGCTGTGTTACCTCGTACCCGTCAACCGTCCGCCTTCCCCCACGTCTCTAAACACGCACTGTGAGGACCCCTCCATGGCGTACTCGTTGGCAATACCACGACACATATGGAAGAGATCTTTGCTTTCAAGCAAAAATGTGAGGAGAGTTTTAAAGAATCTTGTTCTAGAATCTCCGCTTTACAAAGGAAAACTGAGCCTAAGATGAGTCTTAGCTTGGTTATTAATAGTTTCTACCGCGGTATTGCTCTTCGTTATAGATATGCTTTGGATGTTATGGCCGAGAAAGATATTTTGCTATGTACCGAGGATGAAGCTTTTGATGCCATAAAGGAATTGATTATAATTTATAATACTCCTGGCAAGTCTGATACCTCTTTTATAGATATTTTTGCCAGGTTGAACACTCTTGAGTCCAGTATTGCTGCTATGAATAGTTGTTATCACACACTTAGGGCTTACCATGATTATGTTCCAATAAATTCTGAGCCTTCAAAGTGGTTTCCCATAATCAAAGTCTCTATAAATACTATATTTTTTTATGCCCGCTGTGATATCATGTATGAATTTTGCCTTATGCCTAAAGATATTTATGAATCTTTGAGTCTTTGGGGGCTTTCTAAAGGAGGAGAGGAAATCTCTCTTACTAATATTGCCACTTTATTACCCATTAGAATAGCTGAAGGTGTGTTTACAAAAATCTTAGGGAAAAATGGTGTCTACCGATTGTCTTGTTATTGAATGTGTAGGCAAAGGACAGATCACACTTGGAAGATCCCTACTGGAACACCTTGGAGCAATAATAGATATGGGAAAATGCATTATGCATTTTGCTCCTCCAGTAAGCAATCATTTTTTCCCTAAAGAGAAGAAGAAAGGTAAGAAAGGAAAGAAAGGAAAGAACAAGAGAGCTAATGCTTCATTTGAAAATACTTGATTTCTTGCTTCTTGTGCCTAACTTAAAGGCGTTAAAAAAAGTACTTGTTGGGAGATAACCCAAGAGTTTCCTTGAGTCTTCTGTCCCGAAACAGATTTCTGTCCTCCACCATAAAAATTCGTGAGGAGTCTCTGTAAGTTGGATTGAGCTGAAAATTTACGAATAAATACCCTAGTATGTTAGATAACTCTAGTTAGTTCAACACTTTTTTATTTGAGCAACAAAATATTTTCGAAAAAATTGGTTTCTACCTGCTGGTCTGTTTTGACAGATTTCTGTCATTATTTGCATTTGCTTCTTATTGATTCCTTTTTGAGTTCTCTTTTGGGGAATTGAGATTTTTGAAGGAGTTACTACAGTAGCTTGTGTTTTTAGTGAAATGTTTGTTGTTCCAAAGTTTAGCCCAAAGGTCTATTATCTTTTGAATAAACTAATGTTGCTAATGAAGATTGTGTAAAGTTTTGTATGGGAAAAAATTTAGGTGTAGGGAAAGAATGATGCAATAAGATGAAGAATGGGCAAAAGCTCAAGCTTGGGGATGCTACCCCGGTGTCACTCCAAGAAATATCCAAGAGGTACAAGCATCAAAACTTGGCGATGCCCAAGGCATCCCCTTCTTCATCAATAAAAAGCTCAGGTCTGTCTAGACACTTCGTTTTTATTGTTTCATGCATAGTTGTGTTGTTTTTGGAGCGTCTTAGTTTTCATTTGCTTTTCTTAGCTTGTTTAGTTTGCTTGAATAAAGTAGTTTGGACCCCCGTTCTCGCTGTGTTGTTTCAAATAAGTCGATTGGTATTGGAAAGGAGTAGAAAGTTCTTACTTGGAAGTACAAGAGGAGCTTGCATTGACTGTGACTTAGACTTTAGCATGACAAGCTAGGTGTTGTTCTGACCTTATGCTTAGTGATTATTGTTGTAGAATGTCTTGTTCCAAAACAATTGGGATTGCTTAGTGTGCCTTAAAGAAATCATGCGTTGTTTTTGCATACAAAAGCATAGTATTGTGGTATTCTCCTTTGATGCTTTGTTTGGGTTGACTTGGCACATGCTCACACCATGTTATGACTATGACAAGTCACCATAGCCTCTATGATCATTTATCCCTTGACTTGTAGTACCATTCTATGCTTTGATTAGTAATGTTTTGTCGCTCTGTATGATTATGGCCATCATTGCTCTCTTAGTTGGTTGCTCCTAGTCTTTTGCTAGCCTCCACTTGTATGAGTAAGCTCTACTCATGCTTCCAACTCCCAAGAAACCAAGTTTTTCCAAAGTGTCCACTATAAATCCTATGCATGGTGTGTTACACCATTCCAAGTATATTCTTGTTATCAGCTATCTTCCAAACAGACTAATTCTAGAAGAAACAACTCTTAAGTGATACTTAAGAGGTAATAAAGCACATCCAATTGGGCATGCGTAGAGAATAATAAATTTCGAGGGGTATGGACAAAATGAGTTCAAATCCAACCTTTGGAAGGACCACCAGTATAAATCTTGAAATGACAATCCAAAAATTTAGTATTTTAGCCACAACTATGGTGTTATAATAACTAAAACCCTGTTTTAGTGAGACTTCCTAGACCTTACATAGTATAGTAAGAAAGTTCGATGGTTAAATAACAGAGTTGGATTAGGATACCTAATCAGGGAAATGAACTATATAAGAGACATCAATTAAAGAATTGTATAATAAGGAAATATTCCTAAGGGAGTAAAGTAAAAAAGAATTTGGAGTATTGGAGACACCAAGTTAAAGATTGTTGAGCGTGATGAGGATTCAAGGAAAGATTTGGATATGGGATATTACAATTATTCCCATTGAGGTTACCATGGAGTTGAGACATATTGTAATCATTGTAAGACAATTCCTTACTTCAAAACGCGAGAGTGTGCGAACTTCGAGGACGAAGTTTATTTTAAGGGGGAGAGTATGTAACATCCCAACATTATAGCTTAGAAATAAGCTGAACACAGATGTGTGCATTGCATTCATGCATAGAAAATCCGAATAATTATCGCGCTTTTGAACAAAACTTGTCAAAGTGATTGAAGCTTCTCTCAACTTGATGGAATTGAAGTAGATCATCAAGTTGACTGTGATAAGTTTCAATATGACCTTTGCTAAAACCTTATTTTTGGGTAAACATGATTTGATCTAAGGGTAGATCAAATGTAATAAAATTAAACCATAATGCATTGCTTAATGATTAATATTTGATCCTTAAGTAATCATATCCTAGTATTCAATATACAACTCATGAATACCAAGTTATAAACATAACTTAAGTAATAGGAATGTAATAACTAAATCTTAATCTCATCTACTTATACCATGAGTATCATGGTAATACCTAACCTTAACCCTTTAGTGAGATTGAGTAGGAAAGAAACCAAGTCAATATCATTCACCATATATCTTTCTTTCCATATCAATCCTTATGGAATCCAATCCTTATATTTGTTATTCATCAATGTTGAGAAATCAACTATTGATTCACCAATTCTTAACCTATCAATCCTTAACCTAGCAACTCTTGCCTTTATCATAACAATCACTCAAAGTCCTTAGAGAATGAAGTAAGAAGAGGTAGATGGTAATGCTAGTATTGGATATCATCTATAGGATGGGAGTGATTGAAGGAAATCAAATCAATATGGTAACAAAGAAGATTACAAGGATGAATCCTGAAGATAGATACCAAGGAGTAATTCTATTGGATTAAGTAAGCATAGTCCATGAATAACATCCCTTAATCCAATAGAGATACTAAGAAGATAATTTCAATACAACTGCAATGTTGTATTGACGAAGCCCTGATTAGTCAACTAGAAACCTAAGCCACAAATGATCAAAGGATTCTAATGATCATGCTTTTGTCACCAAGATTAAATGCTTATATCATGTATAAGTGGCATTGGTGGATAAAACATGATTGAAAACATAGTATAGATATGTTATCCTAGATTAGCCATGATAAGTCATATTAATATAACTGAGGTTGGAGAATTAGATACTGGAGTCAAGTAGAGACAAGATAGTATGATTAACATTGGATTAAAGAAGTAGTATTTTCCTCTTTGGAAATACTAAGCACTTGAGGTGAAGTAGGATTTGATGTATACATCTATTGAAGTGATATTAGTGAAGGATGATTCAGGAAGATTATGAAAAGCTTTAGTGTCATGCTCATTGGATTTATAAATGAATTTATAAGAATAAATGGTGGGTAAGAATATTTTTTGGGAAGTAAAGCTCATCATGTTAACACATGATGATGGATATGGAGAAGTAGTATATCTAAGAAAGGAATTCCTTAATCAGAAGTTCAGAATTATGAAGTATGGAAGATAGGAATCCTTGGTAAACACTAAATCCTAAATATTTAACCAAATAGAAGATCCATTTTATCTGATTGATTTATCATTCTAATTTCACAATGCTTCATAGTAATATTTTCCTATAACAAATCACTTAAGCACATCTTTGTCATATTCAATTATCATCACCATATGTGCTTAGGAGTTATTTTTATCAATTCTTTCCCTTAGGACATTCCAGAGAATAACCTTTCTATTTTAAGGGTGATAACATTAAAGATCACAAACATAAAGACAATATGTTTAGTCATCAATCTTTATTCCCATCAACAAAAGTATATAAGTATATTAAGTACCCTAAACCCTAGGGTAAGCATTTTTAATTCAAACCTCTAAATCATATTTACCACATAAATGGAAATTACTATAAACCATTATGCCCAATATTATATCCATATATTAATAACACTTAAGCAAGTAGTGATAACTAGTTCCAGAAAAGAACTATGCATATTCTAAATAAGAAGGGTGGTTAGGATTCACCTATTATTAGATTTTGAATAATAGAATTCACCATATAAAAAAATTCCTTATTATTACGAGTTAATGAGAATAAAGTCTCATTATAATAGTAATGCATTCTATAATAAGTTTGTGGATATTAGCTCAATTAAAATTCATATCAAAGGCCCTCACAAATAATAATAGAAAAGGTATATATATAAAGGAAATAAAGAAAATATCACCATATATAATAAAAGTTCACAAATTGATTCTTAATAACTTCATTGTTGCTGCAAATATTCAGCAAATAAAATTCCATAAAGAAAAGTTCAAACCAAATATGAAAATACAAACCTGAAAATAAAACAGAAAACAGAAAAGAATAAAAATGAACTCAGACCAGAAACTGGCCCATGGCCCATTACCCCCCTCAGTTAATCGTCGCTCGGGTGCACCACACTTCAGCCCACTTTGGCCCGCGACCAGCCCACCAGCAGCCCGTACCGCTTCGGCCTTCTGTTTCTCGTCGTCTTCCTCGCCGACAGAAGCAGCTGTGTGGCTCACGGCGGTCATCGATCTCTGACGCGCTACGATGCACGCCGCCGCCGGTGAGGAGGGGGATAAGAACGCCCACGTCGTCCTCTCTCCATCCATACCCATATCAATCCCTCTCGTTCTCTCTCTATCTCTCTTGCACACGGGACACCGAACCCTAGCTCGCCGGAGGCTGTCGTCCTCGTTGTTTCGGGTCGCCCTAAGCTCCGCCAAGGCCACTCGCATGATCGTCACGGTCTCCTCATTCCTTCCAGCTGAGCCACGCTTGTCCTCAAGCATCCAATCGTCCGAATAAAAACCTCCATCTCCGACGCCGGCGACCGTTGTTGCCATCGATTCCGGTCGAGTCTCGACTCACCAACACCTCCTCGAGCTTCCTGGTAAGATTCTAAGCACGATAGTACTCTCCGTTTCCTCGATTGCTTCCAAAATTATGCGTCCCACGTTTACTTGCCACCGCCGTCGTCGACCACCGTCGTGCACCGTGCTCCGGCGACCATTTTCGAGCGGCACATCCACTAGGTGACTCCGCATGTTGCACTGAATCGAACGACACCACTCTCGTGCGCGCGCGTGCTCTCGATCAACGATCTATGAGATCATCAGCGGATGATGTCAGCATGACATCATGCCGACGTCACCCCAGCCCTGTCCAACCCTTTGACTGGTCCACGCCAGCGTGGCACCCCAACATGGCCCTGAGCCCCACATGTCTGTAACTTAGGGTAGACCTAGTCTCGGTAAGAAAAGTATTTCCCTGCTTGCAATATTGTTTAAAATTTTATTAGAAAATGATTCAATCTTAAAAATTTAATAACTTTTGTTTTATAATTCAGAAAAATATGTTTAATATATGAAAATTTTCAGAAAATAAAATCTACAACTTAAAACTATTATCAAATACTATTATGATGATTATTTAAATAAATATTATTTAATAAAGGTTTTATAAGTAATAAAACTTTGATAATTCATATTTTAATAATAGTAAATGTTAAAAATATAAATAAAATACCAAAAATCTTAGAAAAAAAGAATTATAATTTAAAACTATAATCATGCATTATTATTCCACTTAATTAAATATCTGTTATTTATTACGTTTTTATAAAGTAATAAGTATTATAAAAATCATATCTTATTATTTTAAAATCACAAAAATAAGTGTAATATACCCAAAATGATCACAAAAATAATACCTATATGTTAAAAATATAGTATCCCACTTTTGAGTTAAATAAAAAGTTAAACACTTTAATAACTTGAATTTAAACCTATTTCTTTAGTTAATAATTCATATAATGTTAAATAAAACTTGTTAATATTTCTTAAATCAACCAATTAAATCTAATAAATAGTATTAGTCTTAAATACTAATATTATGAAGTCAAAATGGTTCAACACATTTTGAAAATGCAATTTTATTGAATTATCATTCAACCATAAGTGTAGATTATTTTCTAAAAAGATTCTTATCCAATATAAGATCTCCAAGAATAATTTGTAATAAGATAAAACCTATGCCTTTACTTTAACCACAAGTTTATAAACAAATCAAAACACTATAGTAAGTCCATATGTAGTTAAGTAATATTATTTCTTTGTTTATAAACTATAACCACTCATTTATAAAAAGGTAAATGCTACTATTCCATTATAAAATCAAGAAATCACTACACTAAGTAAAAATATAACCATTCTTAAGAAACCTTAAGGAAACATTACCAAGTACACAAGGTACAAATATTATAAGCATTACACTTTCAAACCATCTATGTTTTAAAGATAACTTTAGTCTACAAGACTCTAAATATAATACTAAAGACATTGTTATATGTTTTATAAATAACTTTGGTTTGTATTATTTAAGTTATAAAGCATTTCAAGTCCAAACTATTCAAGTAAGCACAAAAAAACTTGACCACATTTGATTAACCACAAAGATCATTTAGACCTTAGAAAAGAAATCTTTTCTTCAAATGTTATTCTTTTTGCCACTTCAAACAACAAATCTTTAAACAGCATTCCCAAATCTTAACAACTAAACTTAAGAACTTTCATCATAGTCAACAGATGACAATTAATCATAATCACATTGCTTTAAACCTTACTGTTATGTCAGGATTGTTAATACTTAAAGTTTCTTATAAATGCCTATACTTGTAAAGCAAGATTTAAAGATAAGGCAATTCTTATATAAGTAATCTTTGAATAGCATTCCACACTTTGTATCTTACTGTTGTATGATAGTATATGTAACATCCCAAAAATACCAAACTTAGATCATCAAACACTAATCATCAAGATTAGGGTTAACAAAAACTTTTCTAAATAAACTCATGAATGCATGTATATGTGTATGCATGAATTTTGAATTTCTTTAAAAACCACCTTGTTTGTGTGATCCATTGCTTGTAAAATGTTTCTTAGGTGAAATGAACATCATCTAAAATATTTCCCACACTTTTCCTAAAGACAAGTAAATCAAAACAAATATATTAAGTGAATGGTCATTTTGACCAATTTAACTCCCATGCCTACTTTGGCTGTCCCAAACTTTCAAAACCTAACAGAAACTTTTCTGGATCTTTGCACCCCTTGAATGTACTCATAACAAAGTATCAAGGCCCACTTTGTGATCATCCAGAAACTTTCAAATGCATAGTTTAAATGACAATTCAAAATTGAATCTTTATCATATGGGAAAATCCCACTTTTCCAAAACCCACTCAAACAAGCTCAACTTTCAAAACCCAAGCATCTGTAGACTCACCAGCACCAATCTAGCAAACCCACCAAAATTCATTTCAAAATTCAAAACTTGATTTCATGCGGCCATTTCATCAAACAGGTTGCAGACACAAATCAAACAAAACATCAAACACTATAGTGTGCAGTGATTCTTGCCTAACTTGTTCCCTAGTTATCTCACACACAACTCAGTAGATCATCTAGAAAGATTAGCCAGACACTAGCACCACTTTGAGCTTGCCATTGTCATCAATGGTGAACAGCCGAGCACCCCAATGTCACCCCATTGTGGACAGAAGGCTAGAGGAAGAACTAGCCGTGCCAACCTTGTCTGGGAGGCAGCCCACCGTCCACCGCCACTCCCTGTCAAAGCCGCGAGCGTTGCCAAGCCCTGGACCACGCGCACAAGCCGCGCCCAGACCATGCCGAGCGTGCGCCAGAGCGCCACCCTCGATCAGCGTCCACAGACCGCGCGCCGCCCTCACCGCGTGCACACACGATCAACACTGACCTAGGACACCGCCAGACATCCCCGTTTGCCGCCCCGTGCCATACAGCCACCGCCCGCCGTCGAAGACGCCGCCTCTGCCGCGCAGAGCACCGGCCGTTCCAGACCAAACCACACCGCCCCATGCCTCGCGACCATGTCGGTGAGCATCGCCAGGAGACACAGCACCGTCCCCTACCCTTGCCCATGCCATTAGCCGCCTGTAACGTCGCCCCTGACGAGCTCACCGTGCACCCCGACGGTCCCCTCGCTCGACTATAAATAGAGGCCACCCCCGCACGATTTCTTCACACCATCTTACTCCCCTCTCCTCACTGACCGTGCCACACCGTTCTCAGAGCAAGGCGAGCACCACCTCGCCGGAATTTCACCGGAGCCCGCCCCCTCTGGAGAAGAAGGGAGCCAGCGATTGGATCCGCCCCAGGAGAAGCCACCGGTACCAGGAGGTTCGCCGTCGTCGACTTCGTCGTTCGCCCGCCTCGTCGACCCTCGCCCGTACCCCGGTGAGCCCCCAGCACCCCTCACTGGCCGCGCTAGGTTTCGTTCTCGCCGGAGTTGTCTCGCGTCGACGATGACCCCCAGCCATTGGATTAGAACTAGATCGAACGATCCACGTTGCTCCATACCGCTTCGCCCAGCCCCGTGTCACTGACGAGTGGGGACACCCACTTAAGCAGCCCGTGGGAGCACTGCGCTTAGCAGGCCGGCCCGTTAGAATTTCCCGCGCAGCCCAGCGATTCAAATGAAACCTTTTTTTTAAATTCAAACACACTTCTGTACCCAACTTCAAAAATCAACCCAGGTCGATTCAGTGCACCAATTTGAATGAAACCAATTTTGTTGGAAAGGTCTGTGAATGCTTAATCCAAGCCCGTTGGATTCAAGTTATTTGGATCTACAGATCACCCATGGTAAAAATAACAAGGCAGAAGCTTTTCTACATTCAAACATTTTTCAAATTTAAACCATAAAAGATTTTGAGTTGATTCCAACTCTCAAAAATCACATTTAACCATACCTTTCAGAATATATAAAAATATATAGGTTTACTTGCAGAAATAATGTTCAAGTAATAAAAGAATGCTTCATAAGCATTTCTAGCCACTTTAATTAATTAAAATAAAAGGGTAAAACCTTATTAAATTGTGACACCACTTTAAATCACATTCCCATGGACTACAATATGTGGTGATGACATGTGTCAACATGATCCCATGTTTAGTTTGGAGAATATTAAATCTTAAGTAATTTTTCAATGAGTAGAAATTACTTTTCTAAAAATAAAAAGATTTAAACCAAGCCTTAACCTTGTAATGTTAGAGATGATGCTAGATCATCTATAGGACCCTTGTGTGTGATGATTGCAAGTAGTTAAGTATTGTTTGGTGATTGTGTACCTCGTATTTATTCATAGACGCTAGTACCGACCAAGGATACGAGGAGGAAGGAGGATACTACGAAGAAGAAGCCGAGGAGAACTTCAACCACTGCTCTGCACAAGGCAAGCCTAATACTACTAGTGAATGTGCAAGCTAACACTTGCAAGATACTATACCTATGCAAGCTTATACTCATATTGATGCAAGCTAACCCTTGCCAGATACCCTACTGTTGCCACAAACCCATACTTGTGATATGACTACTATATGCCTTAAGCATATGTGATAATACCCACTTGATAAACCAAATCCTAGTTTTATGTGCAAGCTTCTTACTTTATTTCTTTATCAAGGCTTACTTATAGTTTACTTAAGTGACTGGTAGATTTTGGAAAGATGCTGAAGGTTGCATAAAGAGCATAAAATTTGGCCTAAGCTAGAAGCCTTGATATCAGCCTAAGATATAAGGTTGGATTTAGTGAAACTCCATTAGTTACCACCCCTCATTAGTACTACCCCCACCTGTAGATGCTAGTGCTAAGCATAAAACTTGATCAACTTTTAGATGGGAATACTTGGTGGAAAATGGTTATGAAAACCTTGGAATGATGGATCATTCTATTGAAATGTTTTGGACATGTGTTTCCAAACACTTGATGATTTTGGTGATGAAAATGTTGAGGCATGAGCCTTAGCCCTTTATAAAACTGATGGTTGTCTGGATGCGATACCATTCCAATTTTATCGTACAACCACAATACCCGAATATTGGGTAGGGCTTGACTGGAAACTTATATACCTTAGTATTAGTTCCCTCACGGCCAAGGTCTGAGCTGAGGCTACCTTGTGAAGATTGTCCACCTGTGTAGTATCCAAGATGATAGCTGGTCATGGTTGGGAGGCCAAACTCACAGGAGAGGTGCTTATACTAGGGCGTGTAACTGAAAGGTTAGGATTGATTATCCGCATACTGAGTATGGTGAATTCAGGATTTGTTCCTGACGGATGCATCGAATGTTCTGGTGAAAGTGTACAATCTCTACAGAGTGTCAAACTATTCGAATAGCCGCGTCCGCGGTTATGGATAGTTGGAGTGGCCATACTGTTCCCCCGTCAGACTTTTCAAAATGACTTGTGAAATGAATTGAGACTTTGACTTGATCACAACAGAGTTGTGACCTGAATTACAAGATCCCACTTAGGAGTTATAAAATTGTGACTAGCTTTGGAACTTAGTAGAGATAAACCTGGCTTTTTGCAAAACAACCCTAGAGCCTAGTGTCCTATTATCCAAAAAACCCCTTACCTGTTAGTATTAGTTTGCGAGTACTTAAAGAGTACTCATGGCTTTGTCCCTGGCTATTCCCATGGCCATACTATGAAGAGGAGTACCTGGAAGATGGACCCCAGGAAGGTTACGATAACTAGGATCATCTCCCATCGTCAGCATTGCCTGTGACCCCGAAGATGGAGCTTCGCCTACGCTACCATTATTATTACGTATTCCGCTGCTTGATGTTGTATTAAGAACTGGATCATGAGATCCCCATTTGTGTAAGAACTTATGTATCGTTTGTAATGGATGAAGTACTATGGTATCCAATTCTGTTATGTCTCGCAAAAATGGTAATCCTGGGATTGCGATGTATGGCATAACAGGCATCTAGGATTGAAAAATCCGGGTGTTGACAGTATAATTACATATTGTTTCACACACACTCACAAGCCTTAATAAAAAGCACAAGTGTGAAGCTTATCTAAAAGTACAACACATTCTTGAGAAACCATTTCTAGTTTCCAAACCCTAGATCAACGCTATCCCCGGGATTCGAGTCTACGAAATTGCATTACATTACTTATGCATAATAGCATTTTGCTTCTTTAAACATTAGTCCTTACCAGATCAATGATGCTGATTTCAGATATTGGATCTTATATTGTCTTGAAGATCGTGAGTGCATAATCTTGCAATCACAAAAGACAATTTCACACTTGCTCATGTCCTTTGATTATTTTCTGTAAAGTATTTTACAAATCCAGTCTTGTCATCACCTTCATTTGAAAAAGGTCGGAAAACACTATTTTCATAATAAATGATTATAGGTTATTTACCATGAAGTAATAACCTACTATGAAAGTTTCGGTGGTAAAGGAACATATTATCTAGGACTTAACAACCAATGTCGCCAGTGATTTTTGCGCCATATATAACGCGTTAACCATGAGATTTGGAATGGGACGGAGAAGTCAGCTGTATCCTTTTCCTCTCGTATGGAGGCAAGACGACCTTAACGTGATGTTGTGATTCCTTGTGCGGATCCAACATATGGGTGGGCACCCTTACGCCCCACACTTTTGGTGTCTAGATTATCTATGGATGGTGTTTAGTGGATGGACCATTTAAAATGGCACTTTTCAGGGCAACACCAGGTCATAGAGTCTTCGAGAACTCATCAAGGTTTTAGCCTGCCCGAAAGGGGGCTTAACGGAGGTGAGCCGACCACAAAGGATCGCGCAGACATATGAGGTCGCGGAAAGGGCAGTGATTGGCTTGGATCTTAGTCTGGGCCTCATACCAAGGAAGTATGAATGGGTTCGTGGCCCGGATGTGCAACAAAGCTAAGATCTCTCATGGGTAAAGTAACGCACCTCTGCAGAATGTAAGAACTATAACTTGTTACTCCCTGTTCCGGGAAGGAGCTGCGAACGCGGCGGGAAAGGAACTCCATGAAAGTTCTAGTAAACCCGTGAAGGCTGATGGACATAGTTTTTTAGAATAAAAGCAACCTTTGAAGAAATTTTTACGAAAACCTGCATTGCCTACGACCTATGATCTGTGGCTGTAGATATAGTGCATCAAACACTCCTTTTCTAGTGAACTTGCTGAGTACGCTCATACTCAACGTATCTTCTTAACCCTTGCTAGGTTCTAAAGCCAGTAGAGACGACGTCTACATCAACTTCTACTCGAAGAAGTCCTCATCAATAGCTCAAGTCTTCAATGAAGTCAAGAGAGTCAACATATACATCAACTCAAGTGAAGACGAAGCTACTGATTAGATAGGAACATAATCTCTAGCCATAGAACCTATTTCTGTAGTGTATTGCAATAGCAGCAATGTCAAACCAATAGTTTAGGTACTAGTCTTATTAGTATGAGAGTTTTTGGAGTTGTTTATCTCTGATTCTTCTTTGTAAGAAGTTTGTCTCTCTCTCTCTTTAACCTAGAGTGTTCTCTGGATCTTGTGTAAAGAGTTGAGTTATAACCTATAGTCATGTCTTAGACCCGCTGTGTTTCTGTTGTACCACTCTGAGGATGTAATACTAGTGAACGGTGTTTCATTTATGTTATGTCAACGACTATAGTGTACTACATCATGCAGTGGTATGCTGGGTCACCGCAGTTATCTTGCATGCTCTCCATTGTTAGTAGCTATCTAGGCCAAGTAGTTGCTAGTGACTCCAAGAGGGGGTATTTATGCTCGATAGTGGGTTCATGCCTCTAGTTTTCAAGGGAAGTGACAGAAATCTCTTCGGTTGTAGATGTGTTGTTGCCACTAGGGAAAAAACAACGGTCTCTTTTTCATGGAATAAGTGGATTGTTTACCTTACACAGTTTGCTTAAAGCAGTTGTCTGTTCCTTGCAACTTAATACTGGAGGGGGTTCGGATGATAACCTGAAGGTGGACTACTAGTCATAAAATGCAGTTGGATGACGGTCTATGTATATTGTTGTATTGCCCAATCGAATCTCATAGGATCTTTTTGACTAGTATTGCATTGTTATGCCTTGCTCAGTTCTTGTCAATTGCCCTGTTGTAATTTGTTTACCCTTCATACCATGTTGTTTATCTAAGGAGAGCACCTCTAGTGAACTATGGGCCCGGTCCAATCTTTACCATTGATACATCTTCTACTGTTACTGTTTACTTGCTGCAAACCACCATTACCTTCCACACCATACAATTAATCATTTGTTACAGCAAACCGGTGAGCTTGACAACCTCACTGTTCATTGGGACAAAGTCTTGAGTTTGTGTTGTGCAGGTTTCCACATTGCTTGCAACACCTTTGAGACGTTTCCTTCCTCCTTCTGGTTCGATAACCTCGGTCTCTACTGAGGGAAAACTTGCTGCTGTGCTCATCACATCTTGCTCTTGGGGTTTCCAACGAAGTGC
Source organism: Avena sativa (assembly GCA_916181665.1). Lineage (NCBI taxonomy): Eukaryota > Viridiplantae > Streptophyta > Magnoliopsida > Poales > Poaceae > Avena > Avena sativa. The sequence continues at coordinate 332,772,194 of OV702283.1, forward strand.
ACCACGCACAACCAACAGTGACTCCAGTCATCTTCATACATTGGAACCGACATCACGAGGCATCCCAACGGGCGCAAGTCGGCACGAGAAAACTCGATTAAGACCGAATGCTGGAGGGATAAATCTAACCCAGTGGCGCATTTCCTTTTGTTTATTTTCTATCTGCTTTAGGAGTTCCTCAAAGACTTCCAGTCAGTGTCTTGCGGAGTCGCATCCTGACGACTCGGCGACTCGACAACAATCACAAGTCCTTGACACACTCATGGACTAATGATGGGAGAATGCCCAACCAGGTAGGCCCACGAGGTGGAATCGGCATAAGACACTAGAGTAACTCGACACAGGCTAGAAGACGCTCTGATGATGGATTTGCTAGAAGTTAGGCAAGCCGACTCGAGGAGGCCCATGACGAGTCGACTTGGACTGCAAGTAAAGGCCAATCTAGTCTAATAGTTGATTCCTTTATCTAACCGACTCATAATCGCACTTGTGAAACCCTAGCCGAGGCGGCCTTGATAGGAAACCCTACTACAGACACACCCTCGAGCATATCACCTCATAGTTCTAATCGACTGTCTACCTCCAACACCATTAGTAATCGTTCTTGGAGCAATAATACACAAGCAGGAGTAGGTCTTTACCTCCACTAAAAGGGTCCAAATCTGAATTAACCGTCGACTCCTCGTCCCAATCCAGAGATGCCGATGCAGTCATCACCTTCCACCTCTCGTAAGCTACCCATTAGCATCTACACTTACTAGTCATAGCGTCTTTGCATCGGTCGGACGCTGCTCGAAAGGATTATTTCTATGAAACTTTTTATCCAGAGTTTGATAGTATTAAATTTAAATTTTAATTCTTTTTGTCAGTAGGTTATTTATATCCATTTGCTCTACCGGAGTCCGACCCACGTGTGTAGTGTGACCATCATTAACGGATAAGAATGCGCTAGTGGGACGGAAGGGATAAGATAAAAGAAAGCGGCAACCGCCTCGCGCCCACCGCCCACTGCTCCCCTTCCCACCAAACCCAGGTGACCCTCCGCCCTCGGTTCGTCTACCACGACTTTGATGAAAAGGTCCAACCGCCACCACCGCACCGAATCCTTCCCGGAAGCCCATCGCTTCCACCGACCCTGAGCTCCATGGCCTCTACCCTGTATAAATACCACCGGATCACCCTGCGGTTTTCCTTGTACCAGAGGATCTGATTTCTCCTCTCTTCTTCTCTTCTGCATCTCGTCGGGTAAGCCGCAGGTATGGACTGTCGATTCCGATCTGGCGACCTGAGATTACCTATTTCGCTGATCTTCCAGGCGAGCGATCTGTCTGGTTTGTGGTGCTTGCCCGTTGATGTCGAGGTCTAGATCTGCTGATATCTCTTCTGTTCCTTAGCCGTTGGTATCGAATTCTGAACCTTGCTGCTTCGATTTAGGGTCGCGTCTAACCTGTTATGTTTTGGCTTCTGATTTCATTTAGGGTCGTGGCTGATCTATTATCATGTGATGATTGCTGAGTGATTTAGGCGTAGGTTATATATTATATCCCAATTTCTCACTTGATCTATATTTGGCCAGATTTCTTTTTCATATGGATGTGTTCAGTCCGTGTGCTTTCATTTCTGTTCGTGATGGTGGATTGGACAGGTCGAGTTTTAGTTGATTCTGTGGAGATTTTTGACATGATCGGAATGACGAATTGAAGATTGAATAGTGTTCTACGATGAATGAAATAGTGGGTTGGAGACAGTTTGGACACTCGAAATTCTGCATGTTTTGCTTTTGATTCCGTTCCTTCATGAATTAGTCAGGCTCGGTCAGAATTAGACGTAGTTGGAAAAGGCTTGCTAGATCTGTGGAATTATTTGCTTTCTCGCAGCAAGCTATATACATAAGATTACCTGAAGGTGGTGTAGATGGAAGATGTTTTTGTTGAACTATTTGGACATGTTCTTGACGAGGTGATTCTTCAGTGGCGATATTTGGTTCTCATTGGTCAGTTTAATTTCAAGGTTTGAACTTAAAAAATGATGAAGGGGCTTGTTTTGCTTGCCTTCTAGGAGAAGTAATTGGTTTGCAAAGTACCTTAAAGGTAGTAGAGGCGCGATTTTGAAGTTCTCAGTTTGAAGGTTCTTCGAATTGCAGCAAGCTGTGAAGAAATCTAGTTGTGTCTGCTGAACTAAGTTTACTGCCGCTGTTTTTGACTTGGGTGTTATGTCAAGTTCGTATTCAGATTCATGGCTAAAAAGTGGTCCTATTCAGATATTGGTACTGCCTGTTGGAATCTCCTGATCTTTTGTCATGACATGGCCTTCACTAGTATGCGCGTTGGATTTTTTCTTCATGGATAGTTGTTAGTTTGGCTTCTGTTGGTTTGCCTGCTCAGTGCAGTGTCAGATTAGCTAATTAGCTTGTTATAATTTGTACCTGTCATTGTAATATATGTTGTACATAACTGTTGATCATGCATCTTGTCTGATATTGTAAATTTTAAGTGTAAACTGATATATGGATGACCTGATTTGGTCCTGAAAAAGTTGTTACAATGGATGGCTTATTTTCGCTCGGGTTTGTTGAAGTTGTAATGAAATATAGTTTGATAATTTTCTGCTTGCAAGGATTAAACTTAATTCTCATCTCTTAATATTAACATCAATATTTGGGTTCATCTTTGTGCAAGTTCATTATCTAGTAGATTGTTGGGAGCATCGCGTTGTTGAAGATCTTACTAATTCAAGTTAATAATGAGCAGTTTCGACCCGAATCTTATGTATATATGTGTCGACCACTTCATCCGGACTTCAGTGATCTTGTCCTCTACTCTTATTGTATGAGTTTGATAAATAAGTTACAGTGCTCATAAAGTCATGCAGAAGTTATTTTCTAGCTTTCATTTTAGGATTCTATTATGTGTAGATCTAACATTTAAATTGCTATAAACAGGCTCCTTGGCTAGGCATATAATCCTGTTCTCTGCCGTTCATGAGTGTCTTTATCCTATCACCATTCTAGTTAGATAGTTCAGTATTAAACTTGGGTTTATGTCAGATAAGGAGGTGTTGGTCTTGCTTTAGTTCAGTTTCTGAACCTGATCTATGAATTAAGTTTGTTCATGTGCTTAGGTACATACGCTATTTCATAGCTTAATTGTTTTGTAACAGTTTTATCCTCTGATTTGGAACCTCATATTGTACTTTATGTTCACATGTGATTAGGAACAAATGTTTTACATATTTTTTTATTACATATCATCGTTTGATGTTGCAAATGTAAATGTTAAACCATGTATGTATACCCTTGTTTAGCCCTGAAAGAGCTGTTACCATTAATGTGTAGAGTACTTCCTTCTGTGATCTTGTTCTCTTCTCTTATTGAACAAATGAATTGATAATAAATTGTCTGTGTTCTTAAAGTCATGCACAGGTCAAGAGTTCTATCTATCTTGCTTCGGGTAGATCTTTAAAATATTTCACATGTGGTTAGGAACTATGTTGTACATATTTTTTTGTTACATATTATTGTATGATGCTGCAAACTGTAAATGTTAAACCATGTATATTATCTTGTTTAGCCCTGAAAGAGCTGTTACCATTGATTGGTAGAGTACTCCCTTCTGTGATCTTGTCCTCTTCTCTTATTGAACAAATAAATTGATAAATAATGTGCTGTGTTCTATCTGTTTTGCTGTGTTCTTGAAGTCATGCGCAGGTCACCTTCTAAGTATCATTGTCATATAGGGGTTTATTGTATATTTGTCTAGTTCATTGTATATTTGTCAGGTGTTCTAATTACTATAAACATGCTTCTTGGCTGGTTTCTTGGTTCTGTTTTGTTCACAAGGTTTATTTTGCCGTGTTCTAACCATTTTCAGTATTAAGCAGTTCACGTTTATGTGAAGTAGTTATTGGTTTATGTGGAGTTTTATCCGGTTGTTGGATGATCTGCTGAGTCCCTCTTATGGTCTCCAACGTGAACAGTAAGTTAAGTCCATGTGCTTTGGTACTTCTGGTTATATGTGTTTCTAATTCACAAGTTCCACTTCGTATTATAAAGTTGTTTTGGTTCAGCGTACAACAGTGATTTTGTGTTCTGAATTTATATAACAAAAAATTGGCACCTTGATCAATGTTATGAGCTAAGCAAAGGTTAGTACATTCTATACTTGTATTGTTGAAGACAGTTGTTAGTATTGTTAAGATTTAAGACAATCTGTTAGATGTCAATTGAACGATAAATAATAAATATATGATAAATAATAAATAATAAACAGTAGGGATGCGATAACTTAGGTTCTGTTTGGTATCTCAGTATTTTCAAAACCAAAGTGTTCCAATGCCTGGCCAAAGAATATCACACATTTTATCTTCTTCAGTTTTAGAAAAAAGAGGGCCAGACCTCTTTCTCCAATACTAAAAAACCCCTCAGTGTTAGAGATACTTTAGTTTTCAGAGCTGCAATATTTGTTAGAGCCAAAAACCTACTTTTGAACTATAGTTTTTAGAGATCACAAAATTATGCGAACTAATATTGGCCTGCCAAACAAACCCTTAATTTCTAAATATCCTTGAAAATAATGTTTTTTCACCTTGTGGTGCTAACAGAGAGCTTGTGGTGCTAACAGAGAATTGGTTAGTCTGTGTATAAGTATGTTTCTTACTCTGCAACATTACGTTTCCGCCTCAGCCATGTTTTTTTTTTCTGAAGTTTGCTTCATTTCTGTTCTGTATCATGTTGCACTTTCTTTTGATCTTTTCATGTGAATGTGTATGTACTTGTACAACCAATTAACTTGCATCGTGAATTCATGTAACGTTGCCCATTGTCCAGAGTCTGCGTCTTGGCAGTAAATTTTTGTGGAAAACGAGATGGCGACCCTTTGTACTTCATCTTCTTAATTGATTGGTATCTGTTTTGTTTGCACGTTCCATTGTTGATGTAAAGTTGACTAGGTGGTATGTGCTTTGATTTTGGTGCATGAGTATGTTTTGTTTCCTTTGATTTGTAGTTCTTTGCTTTTCCATGTCAGTGTTAGAGATATTCAAGGCACATGTTCTGTTTGTTAATTCTACTTGTGATATGCAGCTCTTCGTTTGCATGAAAATCGTAACATCTATTACTGTCGTGTTGACTCATAACCAGATTCTTCTTGAATAGTATATTTTTCGTCCATCGTTTGTGATACTTAATGACCATTGTTCACATGATCTTTTAGATAATGCATCTATCTATTATATCGTTGGTTGTACTAAAAAAATCTTTCAGTGACCAGTTCTGATGTCAACTTAAAAAGCTATGTTTTTGTCTAATAGTTCTGATCTCAAATTTTAAAAACTAACTTCACATGATCTTTTAGAAAATACATCTATTATACCGTTGGTTGTATTTAAAAAATCTTTTAAATAATATATTTAATGACCAGTTCTGCGCTAATTTTTTTAAATGATACATTTTTTTATTCAATTTCAAAAATAATACACGAAATGAGGAATTTGCAAATATAAAGGACGCTCGTCTGTTCAAAAGACGATGGACGAGACGATGGATGACGTTCGTCCGTTCAAAAGACGACGAACACGTTCTCCCCCTCTCTCTCGCCGGCGATAGGTAGTGTAGAGCTTGGGAGATAGGTAGCTAGTGATGGTGACTTAGGGCCTGTTTGGTTGGGCTTAAATCTAGCTTTTAGAGTTTGGCTTATAAGCCACAAAAGCACCAAAATAGGTGCTTTCGGCTTTAGCTTTTGGTTTTTAACTGAACATAGTAGTATGATGGTATAAGCCAAAATCCAAAATAAAAAGCACATATTTAGGTGCTTTTGTGGCTTATAAGCCAAAAGCGAAAAGCCATAAATAAGCACAACCAAACAGCCCCTTAGCATTGGGCTCACAATGGAAGTATCATATAGTAGTATCATGCATATGATATTAGTATATGATATCATTTTCATAATGCATAGTATCATATAGTATTATCATTGTCTATTATTCTGTATAATCTTAATGTAAAATTGTAGACAAGATTTGTTTGGAATTAATTTTTTTTAGTTTTATGTGCTATGATACTGATACCAACACAATCTCTTTTATCATTAATTGTTATGACACATAAGCATTTTGCATTCATGTGATGCATGATACCATTTATGAACCCTCTTTCCTCATTAACTATAGTGCCACCTAAGCAAAGTGCCTAGGATATGAAGCTAAGAAACCTCCATTATAAAAGGCCTTAGACTAGTAACATACGCATGCGTCGCGTCACAGAAGAGCCAGGGGAAGGTGATGCAACAGAGATTTATACCCCTCGCGCACGCCTAATGAACTAATAAGAGTGAGTTGTCGCGTCAACTTACTGTCCGTGTCAAATCCCACTGCTACGAACTCGTCTGTGGCGCCCAGCATGCAGTAGGGGGTTGAAAAACAGAGCTGCGGGATGGAACGTTTGGTTTAACTTCCGAGCGATACATTTAAGGAATAGCATCTCAGGTGCGGAAGTTGAACCAAACGTTCCATCGCCGTCGCCGGATGCTATCCCTTAAATGCATTGTTCGGAAGTTGAACCAAACGTTCCATCCTCCGGCTTTGTTTTTTAACCCCTACTGCATGCTGGGCGCCACAGACGAGTTCGTAGCTGTGAGATTTGACACGGACAGTAAGTTGACGCGACAACTCACTCTTATTAGTTCAGTAGGCGTGCGCGAGGGGTATAAATTCCTGTTGTATCACCTTCCCCTGGCTCTTCTGTGACGCGACGCATGGATTGAGAAGGACAGGAGCGAGAAAGTGGAGATATTAGTTCATTAATAACATGCGTATGTTACTAATCTAAGGTCTTTCATAATGGGGGTTTCTTAGCTTCATATCCTAGGCACTTTGCTTACATGACACTATAGTTAATGAGGAAAGAGGGTGAGGTTGTATCATAGACTAGCCCAATGGGGGTATCACAAGTGGTATCATGCATCACATGCATGCAAAATGCTTATGTGTCATAGCAATTAATGATGAAAGATATTGTGTTGGTATCATAGGTAGATACAGTATCATAGCACATAAAACTAAAAAAATTAATTTCAAACAAATCTTGTCCACAATTTTACATTGAGATTATATAGAATAATAAATACACCAAGACTATGATACTACTATATAATACTATGCATTGTGAAAATGATATCATATACTATGCATGATACTACTATATGATACTCCCCATTGTGAGCCCAATGCTAAGTCACCATCACTAGCTACCTATCTCCCAAGCTCTACACTACCTATCACCGGCGAGAGAGAGAGAGAGGGAGAACGTGTCCGTCGTCTTTTGAACGTGTCCGTCGTCCTTCAAACGGACGAGCGTCCTTTAGATTTGCAAATTCCCCATCTCGTGTATTATTTTTTGAAATTGAATAAAAACTGTATTATTTTAAAAAAATTAGCCCAGTTCTGCTGTAAACTTAAAAAGCTATGTTTTTCTCTAATAGCTCTGATATCAAATTTTAAAAAAACTATCTATGTTCCTAATTCATGTGTATATGTCAGTTCACAAGTTTTGGTTACTACAATAATGTTTCTCTGGCTCAATTCCGTGTGTTGATCATTTATACATTTTTTTTTCTTTACACCAATCTTTTCTTTTAGACAATACATTGCTAAGTAGAAGTTAGCATCTGATGATCTTATATTGTTCACTCGAATATAGTATAGGTAATGTTATGAGCTAAGCAGAGGTTAGTATATTCTATACTTGGTATTGTTTAATATAATTGTTAGTATGGCTTAAGACTATTTGTTTGGTGTTACCTGCATAATAAATAATAAATAATAGGGATGTGAGAATGAGACAATTTTCACTCATGCTTACCTTTAGGTTCTGTTTGGTATTTCAGTATTTTCAGAACCAAAGCATCTCAAACCATAGTATTCGAATACCGCCAAGAAATACCACAGTTTTTGTCCTGTGTCAGTTTTAGAAAAAAGAGGGTTTGTTTCTTTTTCTACAACATGCTGTTTCTGCTTCATCCATTTTGTTGTTCTCTTATGTTTGTTCAGCTTTGCACTCTCTTCTCTTTTTTTTCAAGTGATTGTGTATGTACTTCCACAACCAATTAACTGCATCATGAATTCATACAAATTTGTCCATAGTCTATATTGTGGGTGTAACGGTTTGTGAACTCGATGTTCTAGCCTTCATACTTCTACTTCGTAGTTGCTTGATATTGTACAATAGATTGATAAGATATTTTGTTTGAATGTTCCGTAGACCATGTAAAGTTGGCTTGGTATTTTCTTCGTCTTGTACGTATGGTGTGTTCTGTTTTCTTTGATTTGTAGTTCTTTGCATTTTCATTACTATTCTCATTTGTTGTGAACTCATAATGTCAGAGATATTCAGTAATGCACTCCTTCACATTCTTTTGCTAATTCTACTTGATCTGCAGCTCCTTGTTTGCATGACAGAATATACTAACATGTATTACTGTTGGGTTGACTCATAATCAGATTTTTCCACGAATAATATATTATTTGTTTCGTTTGCTAGAACTGTAATATTAGGGGTTCATTGTATGCTGATCCAGAAGTTCAATTACTATAAACATGTCTCTTGGCTAGGCATGTAATCTTGACTGTAGATTTACGAGTCCATGTCTTTATCATCATTTAGTATTAAGCTTTAGTTTATCTGAAGGTAAACATTGTGTGATAAGTGGTGGCCTTTTTTGTAGTTTTGTCCTTCCGTGACAGTATGCTGAGTCTCTCTTATAGTTCGCCAATCTGGTCAATGAATTAAGTTGTTCATGTGCTAAGGTACTTATAAGTTTTTTAGTTATCCCTTTGGGATATCATTTTGTTTTAGCTGATCTTAGTATTGGTGTTTTTTTATGATTCTTTTATAGCTTAATTGATTGGTTTTTAGTTATCCCTTTGGGATATCATTTTGTTTTAGCTGATCTTAGTATTGGTGTTTTTTTATGATTCTTTTATAGCTCAATTGATTGGTAACAGTTTCATTCTCTTATTTGGAATTTCGTGTCTACATTCTACTATGTAGAACAGAGTTCGGTATCCTGGTTGGTACATGTTAATATGCCTTATGCCTCTTATATGGTTGATATTGTAAGCATGTTTTACATAATTTGATGACAGGGCTATTATATGTTGAATTATATACTATAAATGTAAGGTGCTTCATTCTCAAAATCAGAACCTTGGATTGTTTTTGAGCATTAGTTCTGGTGTCTACTTAAATAACTATTTTTGTCCCTAATTCATGTGTATGTCAGTTCCTATAATAATGGCTTCCTGGCATGATTCTGTGTGATGAAATCATTTATGCAGTGATCATTTTATTTGATGACCATTGTTTACATGAATCCTTCAGATAATGTTAGATGCTAAGTTAAGTTGATATCTGATGATCTTATTCAGCAACTGTTGTTCGGTTGTAGGTAATGTTACAAGCTTAGCTAAGTAGAAGTTAGTAGTTCTATGCCTGCATTGTTTAAGACAATTTGTGAGATGTCGCCTGAATAATAAGTGATAGGGATGTGGCAACTTCCTCTCATGATTATTTTTATTTTCTGAATATTTCTTGGTTGTTATTCAGATAATTATAGATAGAACTTGACTGCTACAGCTAATATTCTTCAGTTCAGTTAGTATTTACTTCAAAATTTATGTCTACATATTTTCTTTATGGTTTTATTGCCATTTCCTATTGCTGCTTGGAATTTGTATGTCTACACTATTTTAGCTTTTTGTGCTAATAAAAATTGTTTAGTCATGAGTATTTATTCTGTTACATTTGTATGTTAATATTTAGGTAACTATGCTCTTCTAGTTTGACATCCTGTGTTGTGTTCTAGTATCTTGTTTAAAACCTATGTAGATTTCGTGTAAATGTTCTCCTTTTTGTACAAGCATCTAATATTGTACGTACTGTCTGTGGTTCCAAAGCTTTTACCTCAATAGTGTATCAAACTTATTGTTACTGCCAGAGGTCTACTCAAGTTTCCACCTTATAATGTGTTATTATTTGATGGGTAACTTCTTTTTCTAGATATATATCTAGCTTTCACATGTGTGTGAATGCCTGATTTTCCTGTTTCTTCTAGCACTCCGCCCTAAAGAATTGAGTTGTTTTCATGTCCTTTGATCTGATCATACTGTTAATTTATGTTGTCTGTTGTGTCCACTTTCTAACTCTGTTCTAAGTTATAATGATAATAGCTCTTAAGTCACCTTGGTCTGTTTGGGTGAAACTCTAATCTGGAGTTATTCTTAACTTGGTGTGGTAGCTTCAGTAATGTTTTCTATTCGCATCAATGCTCTGTGCATCATTGTGAATCTCTTATGCTTAATTGCTTAGATAGATGTAATTTGGTGATAAGATGAATGCATATAACACACTCAATTTATTTATTTTGATTTTTTTCTCCCTTATAACACACTCACTATGTAGCAAAAGTATGTATGTAGACCCTGAATTATACATTTCTGATTGAGAATTGGTACAAGGTATTTAGGTGGCTCGTTTTGACTTCTTGTACTGTTATTTGCTGCTCTGTACTCCTTAGCTGTGAAATTCCAAATTCAATGTGCTTGACCTGTTGTGACTTACATCTAGCTCTTTTCCAGTATTGATCATTGTATTGTCGTGGCGAATATGGCTATATCTTTTTTATGTTAGATCTTATATTGTGCCTTGTATATTTACCTTTTGACCAGGTGTCGCAATTTTGGTTAAGGGAATTTCTTTTGTGATGTGTGCATAGTCATGATGCAAGGTGTTAATTTGTTTCCGCTGACTTCATTTATGAGATGTGTAGAGTAAAACACCTTTTAAGGATTTACAGATTGGTTGAGGACATAATATTTGGGTGTAGTGGGTGTCATTTAACCATGTAGTTCCATGCAAACTTAGGAGTGCTTATGTGCGTACAAAAGGATCTGTGGGCTGTTTCTTGTCTTGTATTGATAGTATCTCACTTGGCTCTGTTATTTTGGTGTTGGTTTATCATCTGCTATATTCCTAATGGTTCTTTGTGTTCTGAATGGTGGTAGTTCCTTATTCTACTTTCATGACTGATCTGAATTGTTTGTTAGATCTATTAACAGGGGACGAAAAGTACAGTTTAATATGTCCCATACATAATCTTTATCTTGATTTCCTGAAAGAATTAGTTATCTTTTTTGGATTATGTTGTTGATTTGTGTTCTCATCTGTATAAATTTCTCCTTTGTGTGCAAAATGATCTCTTAGAACTGAGTTGTTCTTCTGTTTTTTTGGTATTTCTTTGATTATGAGTATACTTTCAGTGTGATTTCTTTTCCTTTACATACAAGATGTTCTCTTTGAAGTGGTTTATATGTTATCAGTTGTTGCATTAGCTGTTTATTATAGTCCTCTCAGTTTGTTGTGAGCTGTGTTGTCTTCCTTTTTGGTCGCTTCTCCATTTTCAGCATGTGGTTTTTACCTGTTTGATATGTAGGTCAGTTTCCTTTCTATGATAGTAGTTTGTTTCTCTATATGTTCCGACGCATGTATGGGGGGGTTGGGGTGCGTAACACTGCCAATGCCGGTCCCAAGCCTGGATAAAAGTGGAGGGAGCACACAATTAGTGACTGATAGATATCTCACTAAATTTTATTTGGTGTTTTGGATATGTATTTTGTGAAGTGCAGTCCAGTTGTGCATAATTCACTTACGGAAATAAATAGCCTTCTTGCAGAACCTTAGGAAGACCCGATTTGAAGAACAGAAAGTAGGTTCAGGATGTCCCCATAAATAATCTTTATCTTGATTTCCTGAATGAGATAGTTATCTTTTTTTGGCTTTGGCTTATGTTGTTGATTTGTGTTGTCATATGTATAAATTTCTCCTGTGCATTATTTGTGTGCAAAATGACCTCTTAAAACGATCTGTTCTCCTCTATTCTTTTGGTATTTCTTTGATTTTGAGCATACTTTCAGTGTGATTTCTTTTCCTTTACATACAAGATGTTTTTTTAAGTGGAATACAACATGATTCTATAGGTTATCAGTTGTTGGATTATCTGTTTATTAATCCTTTCAGTTTGTTTTGAGGGCTTGGACCTGCAGTATGGTGATCGGCGATGGCCGTGACGTCCTCATCTGGGAAGATCGGTGGATTGGTGTCTAGGCAGTTCACGAGATCGCGCCGCATCCCCAAGCGCAGGCGCAAGGTCAGGAAGGTAGCTGACAGCCTCAATGCCAACAGTTGGGCCAGAGACATTCAGGGCGTCATGGGCGTCCATGAAGTGGGGTAGTACCTGTGCCTGTGGCAAGCTGTCTCAAACAAGGTGCTTACCAACGAGGGTGACTGCATGATCTCGAGATGGACCATGAACGGCATGTACCCAGCGCAAGTCATGTTACAAGGCCATGTTTGTCGGGGTGTACCCCCGGGTACCCCAGAGTTGACGAGTTAAGTGAATCAATAAGAAATGTATATGAGAAAATAATACTCAATATCAGTCCAATAGAAAAATACTAAGGCAAAAAACAAGTCTGGGCCGAGTTAACACTAAGTCGGCCCAGCCCTCACCACTACTGGACCAGACCTACAGTGAACAGGCTGAACTAAAGCTCTAAGAGCCGAATTACCCTTCTGGGCCGAGTCCTCCCGTCCGGCCCACCAAACGACCTGGCCCAGCACCGAACTACTCCAGCCAGCCACCTCGACGCCGGACTCCCCACGCCACCGATCCCGCCAGCATCGCCAAGCCACCGCTCGCTCCCCGCGCCAGACTGCCTCGCCACCTCGCTCCTTCGACGCCGCCCGGGTGGGCCGGGAAGGAGGAACCTCGGCCCACCGCGGGGCTCTCTCCAACCTCGCTGGATGCGCAGCAGGTAGCTCCCGGGTGGGCCGAATAAAGGCAAGCTCCGCCCACCACGGGGCAACGTCACCAGCTCCACTTCACGCCATCACGCCCGCGTGGGCCGACTGAAGGGGAACCCGGTTGGGCCGCTGCCGGACCTCGGCTGGGCCACTAGATGATCCGGCTGGGCTGCCTCTCCCCCAGGACGAATCAACCAAAACCCATGCCGAGTTGACACACCCTCTAGGACCTTTGGGCCGAGTTATAATGATCTATACGCCCTGTAATTTACCTCAAGATGCCTCCACGGTCTTCACAAGAACACGCCATCGAGTCAGGACAAGAGCAACAAGTATCGTGCCAGTCTTGGAGCCCACCAGCTCAGACTGGCACAAGGTGTATGGCATATGCCCATGGCATCTAGGAATATGCTAAGGAATATGCCCTGGCATCTCCAAAGATGCCAAGTCATATGCTCAGCATCTAAGAAGATGTCGAGAATATGCTGCCTAGATACCAATCGTGGGGAACAAGATTTGTCCCCTGGGCTCCCCTTTATAAGGAGCACCAGGGGGATCGTTCTGGAGGAGGCCCCGAAGGGCTCCTCTCCTTTCTGCTCACTAGGAGCTCTCCTTCCTCTTCCTCCACTCTCACAGAGAGCTTAGACAGAAGCATAGGGGAAACAACTCAAGGAGCATGATTGTAGCCACAAGAATGGCAAGATTATAAGGGATTAGATGTATAGAATGAGGTGTTATCTCCACTTGAGAGCTTCAATCCAATATACATTGTATTTCTCTTTGTTCATATGAGTGCGGTTTTCACCGCATCATCCCTCCCCGGATTCCTCCACGTCCATCGGCCCCAACTTTAGCCTACCCATGGCATATGCCGTGATACCACCACGACATTTGGCGCCCACCGTGGGGCCTTTAGTGGCGTTGGTTGGTTTTCCATCCGGACGGGAACATCTTCATCAACTTCTTCCTCATAGGGCTCATTCAGCTTCACCAAGCGAACAGAGAACAAAGGGGTAAGCGCAAAGGGTCTCCAAGTCTGACTCAACAAAACATGTAAGACTCAGCAAGGACTCAAGCACTACTCCAAGCCTACTGTAAGTACCAAATAACTCAGCAAGGCACGTATGACTTAGCAAGACTCACTCAAACACTTCCCCAAGTATACTGTAAGTGCCAGATAACTCAGTCACCTACACTCAATCCTTCACCCCGGGGAGAAAAGAACTTAACCCGGGGACTAACCGACTTATCCTTAGAGTCACCTTTGGATTAAGAGAACATCATGTTGATTTAGATCTGTACATCAGCCAGCTTATTTATAACTCGGCCATAAGTTGAATTAGCTTATTTGTGATTCAGATAGATTTTGAGTCAGTTAGTTTATGTTTTGGATTATCCATTAACTCGGCTCCCCAGCCAGCTTATTTATAACTCGGACAGAATTTGAATCAACTTATTTATGATCCAGATAGAATTTGAGTCAGCTTACTTATGAGTCGGATAGAATTTGAGTCAGTTTATTTATGCTTTTGATTGTCCTTTAACTCAGCTTACCGGCCAGCTTATTGATGATTCAGATATAACTTGAAGTCAATTTGTTTATGCTTTGAATTAACCTTTAACTCAGCTCAGTAGATTGTCTCTGATTCGGACTAACATTTGATTCAGCTTGTCAGGGTATATTATAATTCGGATTGGTATTCAGACTCGGCGTACTAATCATATCTCTGATTCAGGCCGAAGCTTTGTTCAGTTCACCAGATTGCCAGGTTATGTTATGACTCGGATTGATATCTCACCATCTTGCCAGGTTATCCCATATCTCGGATGATTATTGGCCAGCTTATCATATCTCGAATCTATATCTCATATCTACATCTCGAATCAGATCTCTCAGCTGTTAGCCCTATTATCATATCCCAAAGCTTAATCTCGGATCTATATCTCGGATCCATATCAAAGGCAAATTATCGTCATCACGCCAAATCAAGCTATATCGTGGCAAATAGTTAACTCGGATTTGAGTGAGATGACTCAGACTAAGACATAAAGTTAATTTTGAGTAAGGTAACTCGGATTTGGGATGAGTTAACTCGGATTTGAGTCATATAACTCGGATTTGAGTCAGATGACTCAGACTTAAGGCATAAAGTCAATTTCGAGTAAAGTAACTCGGATTTGGGATGAGTTAACTCGGATTTGAGTCATATAACTCGGATTTGAGTCAGATGACTCAGACTTAAGACAAAGTCAATTTTGAGTAAAGTAACTCGGATTTGGGATGAGTTAACTCGAATTTGAGTCATATAACTCGGATTTGAGTCAAATGACTCAGACTTAAGACATAAAGTCAATTTTGAGTAAAGTAACTCGGATTTGGGATGAGTTAACTCGGATAATAACTTACCCAATGGGGGTTAAAAGAGCAGTGCCCAATAAGGCCAGAGCTCATAACTTACCCAAAGGGGTTAAAAAAGCAGTGCCCAATAAGGCAAGAGCTCATAAACTTACCCAATGAGGTTAAAAGAGCAATGCCAAAGAAGGCAAGAACTTGTAACTTACCCAATGGGGTTAAAAGAGCAATGCCCAAGAAGGCAGGAATTCATAACTTACCCAATGGGGTTAAAAGAGCAATGCCCAAGAAGGCAGGAACTCGTAACTTACCCAATGAGGTTAAAAGAGCAATGCCCAAGAAGGCAGGAACTCGAAACTTACCCAATGAGGTTAAAAGAGCAATGCCAAAGAAGGCAAGAACTTGTAACTTACCCAATGGGGTTAAAAGAGCAATGGCCAAGAAGGCAGGAACTCGTAACTTACCCAATGAGGTTAAAAGAGCAATGACCAAGAAGGCAGGAACTCGTAACTTACCCAATGAGGTTAAAAGAGCAATGCCAAAGAAGGCAAGAACTTGAAACATACCCAATGAGGTTAAAAGAGCAATGCCAAAGAAGGCAAGAACTCATAACTTACCTAATAAGGTTAAAAGAGCAGTGCCCGATAAGGCCAGTATTCATTACTTACCCAAAGAGGTTAAAAGACCAGTGCCCATGAAGGCCAGAAGTCCAGAAACTTACCCAAAGGGGTTATGACCAGTGCCCAGAAGGCCAGAAGTCCAGAAACGTACCCGAGGAGGTTAAGACCACGGCCCAAAAAGGCCAGGAGTCCAGAAACTTATCCAAAGAGGTTATGACCGGAGCCAAAGCAGGCCAGAAGTCTAAAAACTTACCCAAAAGGGGTTATGAACCAGTACCTTAGAGGGCTAGAAATCAATGATATATGAAAAGACTACAGGCCGAATAAACAACTCTGGAGATATTAAGTATAAAGCCTATGCACGACTCTACGAGTCCCACATAGCCTCGGGGACTAATGTCGGGGGTGTACCCCCGGGTACCCCAGAGTTGACGAGTTAAGTGAATCAATAAGAAATGTATATGAGAAAATAATACTCAATATCAGTCCAATAGAAAAATACTAAGGCAAAAAACAAGTCTGGGCCGAGTTAACACTAAGTCGGCCCAGCCCTCACCACTACTGGACCAGACCTACAGTGAACAGGCCGAACTAAAGCTCTAAGAGCCGAATTACCCTCCTGGGCCGAGTCCTCCCATCCGGCCCACCAAACGACCTGGCCCAGCACCGAACTACTCCAGCTAGCCACCTCGACGCCGGACTCCCCACGCCACCGATCCCGCCAGCATCGCCAAGCCACCGCTCGCTCCCCGCGCCAGACTGCCTCCTCGCCACCTCGCTCCTTCGACGCCGCCCGGGTGGGCCGGGAAGGAGGAACCTCGGCCCACCGCGGGGCTCTCTCCAACCTCGCCGGATGCGCAGCAGGTAGCTCCTGGGTGGGCCGAATAAAGGCAAGCTCGGCCCACCACGGGGCAACGTCACCAGCTCCACTTCACGCCATCACGCCCGCGTGGGCCGACTGAAGGGGAACCCGGCTGGGCCGCTGCCGGACCTCGGCTGGGCCACTAGATGATCCGGCTGGGCTGCCTCTCCCCCAGGCCGAATCAACCAAAACCCATGCCGAGTTGACACACCCTCTAGGACCTTTGGGCCGAGTTATAATGATCTATACGCCCTGTAATTTACCTCCAGATGCCTCCACGGTCTTCACAAGAACACACCATCGAGTCAGGACAAGAGCAACAAGTATCGTGCCAGTCTTGGAGCCCACCAGCTCAGACTGGCACAGGGTGTATGGCATATGCCCATGGCATCTAGGAATATGCTAAGGAATATGCCCTGGCATCTCCAAAGATGCCAAGTCATATGCTCAGCATCTAAGAAGATGCCGAGAATATGCTGCCTAGATACCAATCGTGGGGAACAAGATTTGTCCCCTGGGCTCCCCTTTATAAGGAGCACCAGGGGGATCGTTCTGGAGGAGGCCCCGAAGGGCTCCTCTCCTTTCTGCTCACTAGGAGCTCTCCTTCTTCCTCTTCCTCCACTCTCATAGAGAGCTTAGACAGAAGCATAGGGGAAACAGCTCAAGGAGCATGATTGTAGCCACAAGTATGGCAAGATTATAAGGGATTAGATGTATAGAATGAGGTGTTATCTCCACTTGAGAGCTTCAATCCAATATACATTGTATTTCTCTTTGTTCATATGAGTGCGGTCTTCACCGCATCATCCCTCCCCGGATTCCTCCACGTCCATCAGCCCCAACTTTAGCCTACCCATGGCATATGCCGTGATACCACCACGACAATGTTCCTAGGATCCTTTGAATCCAACTCGTGGAAGCTGATCTGGAGATCGTGGGTGCCTCCACGCGTCAAATTTTTCCATTGGTTGGCCGACCTTGACTGCTGCTGGACCGTGGAACGTCTTGCCCGGTGCGGCCTGCAACACCACCCCAGATGCCTTCTCTGTGACCAGATTCCCGAAACAATGAGCCATATCACCCTGGCTTGCCCTTTCTCCTGGCAAATCTGGCACGAAACCCTGGCCTGGCTGCGGCTGCCCTACTCACCACCTGACGGGAACACCATGCTGGTGGACTGGTGGCGTGGCGTGGACAAGATCCTACGGCAACCCATGCGCAAAGGCCGCCTCCATCACCCCTCCTCATGCCTTGGATAACCAAAATCGCGCTGGAACACTTGCGTATTCGATCGCGCTAGGCCATCTATCAGCAGCCTGATAACCAAAATCAGAGAGGAGGTCCCTCTTGTTGGGGATATGCTAAATGGGTGTCACTATTGCATGTCTCTAATCCGGATAACCCGGATGGCCCTCAGTTTGTAGCAAGACTCATGGCCTGCTGGGCAGCCCAGTTAGAAGGATCTAGAAGGAAGGCCCATACGGATAAAGAAAGGCTACGATGGAGTCACCGACATATCCGGAGCCTTGGAGTACAAGACACGTTAGACTAGTTAGTACTCGTGTAGGACTCTGTGACCTATCCGGCTAGGACTTTCCCTGTAATCCTAGGATCTGGTGACTATATAAGCTGGACCTAGAGGAGCCTTTAGGGCAACAGTCATATGACACAACATATCGCGCACAGCAAACTGATCTCTGTAACTCGGCGTATCGTTATTATAGTGATTTATAGCAGGCGTAGGATTCCGCCATCGTCGTGGGATCTAAACTTGGGTAAGCTGTGTTACCTTGTACCAGCCAACTTGCTGTCTTCTCCCACCTCTCTAAACACGCTCTGTGAGGACCCCTCCATGGCGTACTTGTCGGCAATACTACGACACCTCTCTGGGCACAAGCTGGAGCCAAGGGCCTGCTTGTCGTCCTCCCATCAAACTGAGATGTCATTGGTGTACTTTCTTTTCAGTTTTTCCGAGTTGGGCCTCCTAGGAGGATTGTAAAAAATCACTATCTTTTCAATGCAATGAAACGCAGAAGTCTTTTGCGTTTTTTTGAAAAAAGTTTGTGGTGAGCTGTGTTGTCTTCCTGTTTTGGTCGCTTCTCCATTTTTGGCCTGTGGTTTTACCTGTTTGATATGTGTCGGTTTCCTTTCTATGATAGTAGCTCTTGTTGTTTCTCTATATGTTTGGACGTATGTATAGGGGGGTTGGTGTTCGGATGCGTAACACTGCCAATGCCGGTCCCAAGCCTGGATAAAAGTGGCGGGAGCACAAGTTAGGGACTGATAAATATCTCACTAAGTTTTATTTGGTGTTGTGAATATGTATTTTGTGAAGTGCAGTCCAGTTCTGCATTTTCACTACCAAAATGCTTGCGAGAAGCTCCCAATCTTACCTTTGGGTATAATTTTCTGGCAATGAAATTGTATTTCATGTCATATGTAGTTCATAGTCCACATTTCAGTGAGTAGGCTTCTAGCTTTTTTGATTTGTTTCCTGTTCGTCCAAAAAATGCTACATTGACTTGTGAAAATAGTAACCGATTGTTTTTTCTCTGTTTGTGGTATAGATGTGAGTAAATTTCCATTGCTTGTGTGAAGCTCCCAATCTTATTTTAGTGTATAATTTTCTTGCAATGTAAACTGTATATTTCGTGTAATATGCGATTTATTTTGTATCATATCCAGTTCTTAGTCCACATTTTAGTGAGTACACTCCTAGCTTTTTTTTTGATTCACTTCCGTTTGTCCAAATTATGCTAATGTTTGGGTTCCATCTGAGTAGTTTCCACTTCATTGTTTTTTCAGTCATTAGTACCTTGCTACTCCCTCCGTTTCAAAATATAAGATGTTTTAGGTTTGTGAAGAAAGTGTATCTAGACATCTTTTAGTGTGTAGATTCACTCCAAACACGAGTGAACCTACGTACTAAAAGTAGTCTAGATACATTTGCTTTATAAAGCTAAAACATCTTATATTTTGAAACGGAGGGAGTACATCTCAAATAAAAAATTCTAACATCTAGTTCTTTTTCCAAAATTTTCTTGTTGCACTGCTTTTGCGACGGGTTAATATTTTAGCTACATGGTATGATTCTGTCTATCTTTTTGTCCTTAGGTTTATAGTCCCTAATTTTTATTCATCGTTGTAGTGTCATGGTGAATATGGCTGTCCTTTTTATATTAGATCACATATTGGCCATTATATTTTCTTTGACCAGGTCTCAATTTAGGTTAAGGGTCTGAATTTATTTTGTGACCATGTGTGGCAGTTATGATGCAAGGTGTTAATTTGTGTCTGTTGACTTCCATCTGTGAGATGTACTGGTTGTACCTCCTTCCGAGGATTTTACAGTTTTTTAAAAGTTAAAGCTCTTTGAAGAACATTATATTGGGTGTAGTGGATGTCATGTAATTATGTATTTCTGTTAGTGTTGTTTTGTGTTCTCATCTGGCACATCTTTTTCTTTTTGCCTTCTTGTTTTAAATCGTGGTTGTTTCTTATTCCATTTCTATGACTGATTCGAGCTGTCGATAGTTCAATTAATAGGAAAATTTAGATCTCCTTAGTGATAGTTATTCTCTTGGTATGTTATTGTTTTGTATTTTCATCTGCCATATATTTCTCATCCACATTACTTGTGTGCAAAATGATCCCTCAAAGAAGCTAGTATGGCCTTCGGTGGAAATAAATTGATTAGTTTTGTTCTGTTCTTTTGGTATTTGTTTGATTTTTAGCAGTACATCTCATCTCTGCTCTCAGTGTGATTTATTTTCCTTTACATACAAGATGGTGGTTATGTATGTTCTCAATTGTTGCATTAGCTGTTACTTGTAGGATTCTCACCTTGATGTGAGCTGTGTTGTCTTCGTGTGCTGGTTGCTTCTCTATATGTTCAGACGTGGGGGATGGGGTGCTAACACTGCCAATGCCGTGGTGGAAAATAAAATTTCATTGCATTCTTTTGTTGCTGTTATGTATTCTGTGGACAAAGTGCGGCCTACCGAAATAATTAGCCTTTTTGTAGAACCGAAGAGGAAGGTCCGAGTTAATGATGTAAAAGCT
The DNA here is from genome assembly GCA_916181665.1 of Avena sativa. NCBI lineage: Eukaryota > Viridiplantae > Streptophyta > Magnoliopsida > Poales > Poaceae > Avena > Avena sativa. The sequence goes on from OV702283.1 coordinate 332,792,944, forward strand.
GGAGACTGATATTCTTCGAGTTTGATGTTCCTTCCGAAGAAACAAAGGAACTACATGCCATCCAAGCGGATGGTGCACGTCGATCCTGATTACCCCTCCATGAAGTGGTAATTTTTTCCCAGTTGCAACTTGACCCTGTCAATGAGCTATCTTACCTTGTCTTGGGTATTACAGGCTTCACAATACTGAAGGAAAAAGAAACCACACAGTCGTTGCCTCACAGTCGTTGCCTGTCTTGAGACAGTGGGTTGATGTTCATTTTTCCACGGAAGCTTGCACATTCTGCAACAAAGCCGAGATACTGGTCAAAGATAGAGCCTGTCAGAGTTTGTGACCCTTTTTTTGCCGTGCACAAAATAGGAAAACCACAGTGAAAGCTTTGGACGTCCATAATTCGAAAAGCCTTCATGTCAATCAAGGGCCGTCGCACGATCATCCAACACAAAGAAAAAGGAGGTTTGGAGCCGCAACTGACCTTGTCAATGAGCTACTGGGTCATGGGCGGCACTAGCACTGACGACAGACAAATCTCTCTGATGGGACGCTTTCCTGTAGGCAAAACCAGCTTGGTTCAGCTCAGCTCAACGCGACAAAGCACAATTCCAGAAACTATCCCACTTGGCGGTCGAAGCAATGATCCAGCCTCTGAGAACCAGTCAAACTCCTTTTTATCCTTTTGCGCCGGCTAGGAATGTCCAAGGAGCATATATCATGTCCATACTGCCACCGCCCTCGCCTCTATATAACCTCTCTAGGCCCCCCAAAACGGCAAGACATCAGCGAGCAAGCTTCATCAGCAGACAAGTAGACAAGAAAGCTTCAGATGGACCTCCGTTCTCTCCTTGTGCTGCTTGTCGTCTGCCTTGCAATCCATCTCGAGGTCGCCAACGCCCAGTATGGCAGTTCCCCGAGCAATGGTGCGGCAGGGGTCGCTGGTGCAGGGTACTCCTCCTTGGGCATGGCCGCCGCACTGCTCGCCGTCGCAGCGCTCGTTTTGAACTGAAGTTTTACCTGATCTGATACTTGCCTTGGTACTATCAAGTATACTGGAGTACTATTGATTTGAATGTGTGATGTCCTTGAATATAGTGGGGATTGGATTGTCTGAACTTGTGTGATTGTGTTTTGTGCAGAGTGAGGGTTTGTGTTCTGTGCAGAGTGAGGGTTGCTGATAGTCTATTTTTGTTATTTGCCGAAGGGGAAGGTGTGGCTCTACTTATTAAACATGTGTCCCTGTTTTATGAAATATATTGGAAAAATCATGTGATTTGGCTGACACTGTTAAATTGTAAGACATAGCCATCGCCCATTGGCGAAGCATCTTATATTTTCAAGGATACGTTGTGGGAGACATATCGTTTTCATAGAAGGAGGGCCAGCCAAGTTTTACAACGCACCGAGGCATAGACGCCACGGGTGCAAATCCACACCGCCACGAAGACGGCACACACACATCCTAAACAACTACTCGCGGCACCTCCACCTATCTACCTGCCCTAGACAATCGTGGAAAAGCCGTGCAGTCCTCCAGAGGTCAGCCTCCGTGGCGATTCTACGGATGACCTCTCTAGGAGAAGGAGCGGCCCCTTCGAAGACCACGTCGTTCCGGTGGCACCAAAGCGTCCAGCAAACCAGAGCAATCCCTGTCCAGAGGTCGCGCTCGTGGCCCTTGCCGCCTCGCCTATCTTGGAGCCAAGCAACAAACTTGGAATCATGTTCCGGCATCCAGTGTCTCTTGTCCCACCAACCCAGGCAGGCTGCCCAAACCTCGCGGGCCAGGACGCAACCCATGAAAAGATGATCGATGGTCTCTCCACACTGGTCACAGAAGGGGCAGGTCGCCGGATGTTGGAGGCCACGTTGGCTGAGCCGATCGGCGGTCCAACACCTGTTCCTCACGGCTAACCAAAGGGTCACCTTGCAGCTAGAAGGGGCTCGGGACCGCCAGATCTGAAGTGCCCCTGCCATAGAAGTTCGCCCGACAAAGAGTGCCTGGTAGCATGATCGTGCTGTGTAGCAGTTGCTTGGGTCCCAGTTCCACTTGAGGACGTCATGCGTCCCCTCTGTCAGGGTGATTGCTTCAATATGGTCCGACACTTCGAGGAGCTCCCTGATGGCTGCTGCGCTAAGGGCCGGGGTGACATCATGAAGCCAACCCCCTACAAGGCCTTCGCGCACACGGCACATGGAGACTGCGCTCGGTGGGACCGCAGCGAAGAGGTTCGGTGCCACGTCACAGAGCCGCCCGCACGGGAGCCACTTGTCCGTCCAGAAGAAAGTAGCCGCGCCATCCCCAATTACCGAGGTAGTCACTGTATCGAAGAGACGTCTCGAGAGCTCCGGGACCCGGATGTAGAGGCCATGCCATGTCCTATCCACCTCCACGCGCTTCAACCATAGCCATCTGGCCCTCAGCGCAATGTTCATGAGGCGCAGGTTGGGAAGGCCAAGTCCCCCCAGCTCTTTGGGCATGCACACCCTGTCCCAAGCCACCAGGCAGTGCCCGTCGAAGCATCTTATATGATTGAGTACTACCGGTATCCTGATGCAGAACATGAAGAAACATAATGTCCACGCCAGAAACAAGGCACAACCTCCATAAACCAGCACGCAACTTCAATCTACCATCAAGGAAGCACTGCATCAACGCCACCCTGGAACTTTTATCAACCAAAAAAGAACACTTCCTGTCACTGTACCATTTCATCTCATCTTCTTTTCAAACAAGAAGAGAAAAAAGAAAGTATCTTAATGATCTACTTCCTCCGTTTCATAATCCTTGTTGTGGTTTTAGTTCTTAATATAATAAATGTCGCTATTTTCTCTATAAAATTGGTGAAATTTTGAAAAGTTTAACTTGGGATAAAAGGTAGAAATACACTTATCTGTGGATGGGGAAGAATGTGTACCAAATTTCCCTTGCCAAAATAAACGTCTCCAATGTGTATCAAATTTCACCACGGAAGTCTTGTTCACAACGGACTCTGATAAGAAGGAATGCCCGGAACACAAATATCTAATAAACTATGAAAAGAGCCCTTAAGAGAGGTGTGAAAAGAAAACTTTTACCATCCTTGGTGGATGTTGTTAGGGACAAGCAACTTGTATTACCAGGGGCCAAAGGCCACAATATATAATACACATGACTTAAGGTATAAGAAGGTAAATCTAGACAAATACGGACTCCTAGAGCAATACTAATACTCCTTAACACCCCCCCCCCCCTCAAATGCAAAGCGTATGCAATCGCATTGCATTTGAAGAAGTGAAAACTAGAAAGAAAAAATTGATAATCCAAAATCCGCGTCTTGAGAGTGTCCTCGTAGCATACAGAGTCTTCAAAACCTGTTGAGTCACGCCACAATCGATCGAAGAAGAGATCGACACAGACCGAGAGACGGTCACAAGAAAAGCATGCCACAAAAGATCATAGCACAAGAAGCCAACAACATATAAGCTCACAAGGAAAAAGAATGTGCGTAGATCAATGACAATGCAATAGACGACGCATCAAAGAAAGACACACCCATAAAGAGAAGATGGGTTGTCAAAATAACACACCCATAAAGAGAAGATGGGTTGTCAAAATATGTCACATAAGGAGAATCAAGCATTGCGCACTAGATCATAGCTCAAAAGAAAACCGTCGACGAAAGAAGCTAGACGGCAAGAAAAAAGACGTAGATCAACCATCAATGCAAAAGGAGGCCAAAAAAGGGACCGGAAAGAAGGTTGGCAATGAAGGTATGGTGGACTCACATGACAAGAGAAACATAAGAGAACAACGGTTTTGGTGGACGCAGCGGAAAAATAGAAACTAAACTAGACCAAGCAAGAAAGTAGAGAGACTGACAGTGGCAGCGGAAGAAATACTAAGCCAGTCAAGCTCCCAAAAGGCAGAGAAATCATGGTGGCGAGGGCCAAGACCAACCAGAGATCCTATGCTGCTCTCCTGACTGTGAAGAAGGTGGTCGCTCGATGGTAGAGTTAGAAACAAGATCAGCGGAACCTTTCGAGGGAGATCCTGAAGCAGCAAGAAGACGCTTAAGCTTTAAAATATCCTGCTCGGTGAAGGTGACAATTGACAGTGTCGAAGGAGAAGAATTATGCTCCATATTGCGCATGTGACGTTGCTTCTTGAAGCAATCAAGGATGACCATCCTTGTCGCAGTAGCCACAGTGAGAACAAGCACGAGGACGATCCTCTACACCACAAGAGGTGGGTGGAAGCGGCGGGGCATTGGAGCGAGAAAACACTGGCACAACAGATGGCGTAGCAGGAGCTTGAGCTATGAGCACAGAAGGAATCTCTAGCAAACCAGCGCCACGTAGGCGAGTCTCCTCAGCACGAAGATCAAAAAGCACCTCAGAGATAGGGATACGTCCACGAGCAAGGAGGTTAGCACTCCGGGGCTCAAATTCCTTGCAGAGCCGAGACAAGAACTCATAGACACGCTGAAACTCTAGGTCGGAATGCACTGTCTGACAACATGGGCAGGTACCACAAATAGTAGTGCGAAGAGAGTCAAGCTGGCGCCAGATAGCAGCACTTTGCGTGTAGAACTGATCAATGGTAGAGTCACCCTACTGAAGAGCATGCTCCTGACGAACCACCGACAGATAAAGAGCATCCCCAGACGGCTGATGGCGCTGACAAAGGTGAACCCACATGGCAGCAACAGTACCAAGGCACATAAACTCAGACGCAAACTGCGGGAGTACATTGTAGGTGAGAACAGCTGCAGCACGAGCATCATCATCCATCCACTGAGTGTAAGCAGTCAGATCCAGCTGATAGGTCGCAAGAGCGGCAGAATACTCCTGGACCTGCCGGCCATACGCGGAAACCGCATCATCATCCGCCTTCTTGGCAGCATCCTTGGCAGACTGCGTAGCATTAGCAGCAAGGACTGGTGGTGTCGGCGGAGTAGGAATCGTAGGAGCAATGGGGTACGGCGGAACCTCGCCGGAGAGCACACCCCCTAGACGAAGACCACGCATATGGATGTGCATAAAAGCAGCGAAATCAGGATAGTTCGTGCCATCAAAGATCACCGGACAATGAGGAATAGTGACATAGACCGACAACGAAGACATTGCACCAAACAGACAGCTGATTCGGCAGATGTATGAACCAGCAGAGAATGAATCTGTTGGGTGAGGTCCAGGCAGATCAGCAAGTCACGAGCAGCAAACAGCAATCAAAACCACGTGTCTAGACCATAAATACGTGTCTAGCATCAACCAAATTAGGAGTTGTGCATGCTATCAAGCCAGCACAGATCGATCGGGGGACAGCGATCGGGGGACAGCGCAGCCAGTGTAACATCCCAGTATTAGAGCTCAGAAATAAGATGAACCCAGATGTGTGCATTGCATTCATGCATAGAAAATCTGAATAATTTTCGCGCTTTTGAACAAAACTTGTCAAAGTGATTGAAGCTTCTCTTAACTTGAGAATTGAAGCAGATCATCAAGTTGACTGCGATAAGTTTCAATATGACCTTTGCTAAAATCTTATTTGGATAAACATAATTTGATCTAAGGGCAGATCAGATATAATAAATGCTACTCATAATACATTGTTTAAATAATTAATATCTGATCCTTGAGGGATTCTATCCTCATATTCAACACAACAATTAATAAGTGCCAAGTTAAGATTACAAACTAAAGTAATATAAATGTAATGACTAATCCTGACCTATCTTATTCTTATCTATTCTTACTATGAGTACCATAGTAATACTTAACTTTAACTCTTTAATGAGATTGAGTTGGAAAGAGACTAATTCAAGATCATTCACTATATATCTTTCTTTCCATATCAATTTTTATGGAACTTATCTTAATATCTGTTGTTCCTCAATTTTGAGCAATCCACCATTGGTTTACAAATTCTTTAACTATCAATCCTTGATCTACTATTTCTTGATCTTATCATGACATCTACTTAAATCTTTTAAAGAAGGCATATTCCATGAATAACCTTAATCCAATATGAGATACTAAGAAGATAATTTCAATACAATTGAAAAGTAGTATTGATAAAGCCTTGTTTAGTCAACTAAGAACTTAAGCTATAAACGATTAAAGGATTATATTGATCATGCCTTACTCACCAGGATGGTCTACCTATATCTAGTATAAAAGATATTGGTGGGTAGAACATGATTGAAACCCTAGTAGAGATAAGTTATCCTAGAGTAGTCATTACAAGCCACATTAATATAATGTAGGGTTGGAGTGTGAGTTAGTGGAGTAAAATAAATGTAGAATGATATTATTCAATTAAAGCTACTATTAGCATAGGGTTATGGAAGAAGTGTTATTCATCTTAAAGGATAGTAATACTTAGAGAAAGATAGTTGGATACATACATACATATGATGAAGAAGTATTATTGATGGATGATTAAGGAAAATTATGAGTGGAGTTTGAAAGAACTACTTGTTGGATTGATAATTATCAACAGTAGAGTAGTGGGTATAACCAAGCAAAGATATGAGAAAACTATGAAATACTTTAGTATCAAACTCATTGAATTAATCCATGAGTTTAGAAGAATAAAGGGTGAATAAGAACATTCTTGTGAAGTAAAGCTCACCATACTAATTATGATGATGGATAGGAAGAAGTATTATATCTAGGAAAGGAATTCTTTAATTAAAGGTCAAGGATGGTGAAGAATGGAAAATAGACATTCTTGTTAGACAACCAACTCTAAATCTTAAACCAAGTATAATGTCCATTCAGGGAATTGATTCATCATCTTATGTTAATATCACTTTATATGAATATTTTCCTATAACAAATCACATAAGCACAACTCTGCCACTTCCAACCATCATAATTATATGTGCTTAGTAGTATCTTTATCAATTTCTTTCTATAAAACATTCTAAATATAACTTCCTAGTCATAAAGGTGATGTCATCAAATATCCCAAACAGAAAACAATATGCTTAGTCATAAAGGAATCTAAGAATGTTAAAAACCCTAAACCCTAGGGTAAATATTCATAATTCAAAACCCTAAATTTCTTTGTTTATCATAATGGAATATATACATTGCCATTCTCCAAATTAATGGAAGTATTAATAACCATATTAATTCTTTTATATTTCATGCATCAAATAATGATATAGGATTATTATACATATAAAATTTCTATTCAAACTATGAGTCAACTAGAGTTAAGTTTTATAAACAAATAAGAATATATAATTTAATCAATCCATGATTAAAAGAGGAAAGAAAAATAATAAGAAAAGCCTCTACAAAATATTAAAGGGGGTTTATATAGAGAAAATAAAAGAAATATAAAAAGATTATATAATAAAAGTTTACAAATGATACTAAGTATATTTTAGTATAACTACAATTATCCAACAAATAAATTCTACAAAGAAAAGTTTAAATTAAAGATTATATACAAATCTAAAAAGGAAAACAGAAAATAGAAAAATAGAAAACAAATAAAAAACAAGACCTCGTCGTGGCCCAACTCCTACCTGCTTACCTGTCGCCCAGGTGCAGCCCACAAAGGCCCAGTAACCAGTCTAGCTCATTCTCTCATGTGACTGACGAGTGGGGCCAGGGAAGGATCGCGGGTTGAGAAGAAAGAAACTCCAGGGGGTTTTCTACAAAATCGACTCCGTCGTGTACCTCGCCTACTGGAAGCAGCTCGCTGGCCGGAGCTCCGCCGTTGATCGACCGCCGCGCTACGATGCGTGCTGCCATCCCTAGGAGGAGCAGATAAGATCGCCGCGTCCTCCTCTATCTTCTCATACCTATCTCATCTTCTATCTCGCTCTCTAGACCCATTTTCCTACCTCTCCCGAAACCCTAGTTCATTGGAGTTCGTCGTTCCAGCCAAATCCGACCACCCCTCGCCTCGTGGTAGCCACCGTTGGACGCACCGTCGTGGACTTACTCACCTAGGAACAAGCACGGAAGACCGCTCGCCGAGAATCATGTGAAATCGATCATTCCTTTTCCTTGTCCGTTGTGGCCATTATCGTCGATTCGCCGTCGTGACGCCTCCCCAAGCCTCCTCGACTGCTCTATCGTCATCAGGGTAAGCTTACGCATCTCTGGACCCCATTTTCGCTTGCTAATTCTCACCGTAGGCCTAGTTTCGTTGAGCACCGCCGTCGGCCGCCGCAGAAGCTCATCGCCGATGCATTTTCGTTGACCATTAGGTAGCGGCGCCACCACCAATAGATTCGCCTTGATCTCCTCTATCCAACGCACCTAGCCATAGCCCCGCGCGCACCAGATCGATCGATCGATCCTCAACAAGTAAGGATCAACCCAGGTGACGTCATGCTTACGTTAGGATCGAACCACGTCAGCGAGTTTGACCAGTCTTTGTCTCACGTGGCATATGACATGGCCTAGGGCCCATATGTCATTGACTGGGGGTAGCCAAATAATTGGTAACAAATGCATTTTCTTTAACCTGTGCGCTGAGGTGGCTACTGGACCACTGGTCAGTGACTCAGGCTAGGTGTGGGTGCGGTGTAAAAATTTAATTCCTATTTAAGAAATAACTAAAATATTATAAAATTAATTATTAATATGAAATCAAACAAATGATTAAATCTTGTTTAATTAATAACTTTTGATTTATAATTCAGAAAATGTGTATAATATATGAAAATTTGTAGAAAAATAAAATATACAACTTAAACTTATTATCCAATATTATTATGATGATTATTTAAATAAATATTATTTAATAAAGGTTTAAAAGTAATAAAACCTTGATAATTCATATTTTAATAATGATAAAGATTAAGAATATGAATAATATACCAAAAATCTTAGCAAAATAAAAACTATAATCATGCATTATTATTTCATTTACTTAAATATTTATTATTTATTAAGTATTTTTTCAAAAAAATATTAAATCTTATAAAAATCATATCTTATTATTTATAAATCATAAAAATAAATATAATATACCAAAATGATGACAAAAATAATATATACATGTTAAAAATATAATATTCCACTTTTGAGTTAATTAAAAATTCAAATATTTTAATAACTCAAATTTAAACTTATTTACTTAATTAATAATTCATATAAGGATAAATAAAAAAATTGTTAACATTTCTAAAATGAGTCAATTAAGTCTAATAAATAGTATTAGTCTTAAATATTAATAATATGAAGCCATAATGGTTTAAAACATTATAAATACCTTTTTATTAAATTATCTTCAACCTTAAGTGAAGATTACATTCTAAAAGGATTCCTATTCATAATAAAAACCTTAAAGAACAACTTGTGAATAAATCAGATCCTTTCTATTTACTTTAACCACTAGATTACAAAAACTGCCACAACACTATAGTAAGTTCATAAGTAATTAAGTAATATTATATCTTGGTTTATAAACTATAACCACTCATCTATAAAAGGTAAATGACACTACTCCATCCTAAAATCAAGAAACCACTACACCAAGTAAAATAATAACCATTCTTAAGTAACCTTAAGGAAACATTACCAGGTACAAAAGATACAAATATCATAAGCATTATACTTTCAAACTATCTTTGTTTTAAAGTTAACTTTAGTCTACAAGAATCTAAATATAACACTATAAGCATTATTATATGTTTTATAGTTAACTTTGGTCTGAACTAGTTAAGTGATAAAGCATCTCAAGCCAAAACTATTCCAGCAAACACAAATAACATTGACCACCACTAAATAACCACAAAGATTGTTTAAACCTTAGAAAAGGAATATTTTCTTCAAAAGTTATTCGTTTTGCCACTTCAGACAATATATGACAAATAATCAAGATCACATTACTTCATACTTCACTTGTATACCTAGGAGGGATAACACTTAAGCTATTTATAAGTGACTCTACTTATAAAATAAAGTTTGGACATAAAATGTTAAAGTGTAAACAATTTTGAATCACATTTCATAGATATATACTTTATTGCTGCATAAATATGTGCTGTTCACACACACTCACAAGCCCTAATAAGAAGCACATGCGTGAAACTTATCTAAAAGAACGACACATTCTAAAGTAACCATTTCCGGAATCCAAACCCTAGAACAACGTTATCCCCGGGATTCGCGTTTATAACGTGCATCACATTACTTATGCATAAAATCACATTGCTTCTTTAACCATTAGTCCTTATAGGACCAATGATGCTGATTTCAGATTTTGGATCTTATACTGACTCGAAGATCATGAGTGCATAATCTTGCAATCACAAAAGGCAAGTTCACACTTGCTCATGTCCTTTTTTTTATTTTCTGTAAAGTATTTTACAAATCCAGTGTTGTCCTCACCTGCATTTGAAAAAGGTCAGAAAAAACTATTTTCTATAATATTGTGAACTATTGGTTACTGATCCAGGGTGATCAGCTAATCTAGTAAATCTGACAGTTGGAATACCACTGTTCAGAACTATATCACCTAGGACTTAACAACCAATGTCGCCAGTGATTCTTGCGCCGTATATTACACGTTGACCATGAGATTTGGAATGGGACGGAGAAGTCAGCTGTATCTTCTTCCTCTCGCATGAAGCCGGATGTGCAGGTTGTGGCTGTTATCCTCGAAGCATGCATATAAATTGGTAATTCATAAAGGATATGCAGCATATGGGTGGGAACCCTCAACGTCCCACGATAGTTCTGGCATCTAACGGTTTGTACAAACCATTGCCGTAATCCAATATGTGGGAATGGTGTACACCAAGGAGGCATGCGAGGTCGCTAAGGGGGCAGTGATTGGCTTGGATCATCCTCTGGGCCCCACATCATGGAATTGTGGACGGGAATAAGCTGCCCGGTTGTGCAACAAAGAGTTGATCTCTCATGGGTAAAGTAACGCACCTCTGCAGAGTGTAAGAACTGTAACTTGTTACTCCCTGTTCCGAGAAGGAGCTGCGAACAAGGCGGGAAAGGAACTCCATGAAAGTTCTGGTAAACCCGTGAAGGCTGACGGACATAGCTTTTCAGAATAAAAGCAACCTTTGAAGAAATGTTTATGAAAACTTGCATTGCCTATGACCTATGGTCGGTGGCTATAGTTATAGTGCATCAAACACTCATTTTCTAGTGAATTTGCCGAGTACGGTCGTACTCAAAGTATCTTCTTAACCCTTGCTAGATTCTGAAGCCGGGATAGACAAGATCTACATCAAGTTATGATCCAGGACTCATCATCCAAAGCTAAAGATCTGCAATGAAGTCAAGGAAGTCAATATATACATCAATTCAAGTGAAGAGGAAGTTACTGATTAGATAGGAATATAATCTCTAGCCAAAGAACCTAATTCTGTAGTGTATTGCAATAACAGCAATGCCAATCCCTTAGTTAAAATACTAGTCTTAATAGTATAATAGTTCTTGCATTGTTTATCTTTGATTCTTCTCCGTAAGAAGTTCCTTCTCTCTCTTTAACCTAGAGTGTTCTCCAGATCTTGTGTAAAGAGTGAGTTGTAACCTTTAGCCATGTATTGGACCCGCTGTGTTTCTATTGTGCCATTCTGAGGGATGTAATACTAGTGAACGGTGTTTCATTGTATACTACATCATGCAGTGGTATGCTGGGTCACCGCAGCCAGCCTTGAGGAGCTAGCGACCAGGGACAGGGAATAGAAGCAGCAGCCGAGAGCGGCGGCGACGTATGTAAAAACAAAAGGGCGATTTGCGCGTCCGGAACGGGAGAGAGAGAGAGAAAAAAAACCCTAGCTCATGATACCATGTTAGGGACAAGCAACTTGTATTACCAAGGGCCAAAGGCCACAATATATAGTACACATGACTTGAGTTACAAGAAGATAAATCTAGACAAATACAGACTCCTAGACCAATACTAATACTCCTTAACAGATGTGTGCAAGAGAGTGAGTGTGAGGAAGAAAGTTATCATGGCTAACGTTGCAAGGGGTTGAGATAACACAAAAGAACACCACAATCCAGTGAGAAAGAGAAAGAAGAAGGAGAGGTGATCTCTCTTCAGATTTATGAGCTATGACCGATATTTATATATTGTTTGGTGGTTCAAACGGGTTTGAATTGACTCAAAACTTGGTGAGCTTATTATTTACTTTAATAACTTCAATCTGATTAGCTGGTTTGAGTTTTAGGTCATTGTAGCATCGGATTTGGAAGCAATTTAGTCAGTTCGGACCGTTGTAGTTTCAGCACAGAGTTGTTTTGGTAGGGAAACAATTTTGGCAGACAAACGGTGTCTGATTCAGCTGAAATTTGGAGTGTATATTGGGAACACAGATATCTGTTTGTTTACTAATATTGGTGTTGATTGGATATGTGGTTTAATAGAAATTTTCTAATTATCTAAGAGGACATAAAATGTGATACTTGTGGTTGCTGTTGTTGTGGGTTTACAACGTGCTAAGCATGTAGTATATATCTATATTTTCTGAAGAAGACTTTCTACCCAGGTTGCTCATAGTGAAACTTGTGTGGATGTCCATAGCTGTGGTTTTTTACTCCTTAATTTGAGGAGGTTCTTCCACATAAATATTTGTGTTACTTGTGCATGTGATCCTTGTTTTATTTCCACTGCATATCGATTAAAGTTATCTTCAAAGTTCATTGCAATCGAGTGGGGTTGTGTATATCCCCGAACAAATTGGTATCAGAGCCAAGGTTCGGTTTTTATTCAGTACCAACGAACCATCCGTGAGGCCCCTTTCACGATGTGATGTATTTTAGCATATTATCATAGGAGAAATAAATACTTAAGAGATGATCTCTATAATACATTTTCTCTTAACGGTTGTCTTTATATTTAATGATTTAGGGTACATGCATGCATGATTGGAATAGTAATGTTTTGTGTCTTTTTTTGGGATAAAGGGAATAAATTAATATCAGGAGGATACCAATTAGTCTCTGCACTAGTGATACGTCGGAAACGTATCTATAATTTTTGATTCTCCATGCTTGTTTAATATCTACTTTGCTTTGCCTGTCTACACTTTGAGGTGCTTTTTACATGTTTTATGGTACTAACCTACTTGTTGGGAATATTCCCTAGAGGTAATCATATATGATGAGATTTCCCATTGTATTTATAAAGATATAAAGTTGTCCTTGTACAAACATCTGATGTGTATCATTGAATATGTGATTCGGTTATGAAACTATGCATTCATGTTGTTTGTACTAAATGTCCTTGGTCATTGAGGTTGTGCTGGACACACAACTTATACCAATGTGAAAGTCGACTTGATGACTCGGTTCTACTTGTCATGGGCATGGAGATGCCATTCCGACTTACACAGATTCGGCTAAAGAGTTTAGCGATTCGGATTGACCCATATTGAGGTACAACGAACAAGTTGTCATTTGTATATCTCAATCAATGTAATCCTTAGACCTGAGGTCATTGCATAGTCCGAGTTGAGGATCACCGACTTAGGTTCTGTCAAATGCTGATCCGTAACTGGGCAGTTATAAAGGCAGAGTTCGGGTTGACTAAGAATCAAGCTGCGTGATGTGAATAACCAAGATGGGATTTTGCCCCTCCACTCGGAGAGATATTCTCTGGGCCCTCTCGTGAGATATGATTCAGAAAGCATGGCCATGCACGACTCGCTTAAGTGTTAACCGAGGCGATCGACTAAGACTTAGTCGGGTGAATCACTTATCTCGGATCGAGAAGAGAGTCGGACTATTTAAGGGATGACAAATATTCGCCTATAGTCTGACAAGGTATATCGTGAGGCAAAAGGGACTCGGACGCAAGTCGCATTGGAAAGGCAAGTCGTCATGACTCTTTGGTACTTGGGAGTCGGCATGTTCTGCTAGGAGCCTCTATCGACTGATCGATTGAGTCTAAGTTGCCAAGAGCCTGCGGGGTCACACACTTAAGAGCGGGAGCAAGTTCGGATTGGATCTGAACTAGAAATCTGGTTGGGTTGGACCCGAGCCGGATTAGGACTGAGTTAGTGAGTCGGACTCACGGTGACTAGTGTTATATGGGCTTTAGTGAATGGGCCACGAGAGTGGAGCCCACGTTCACTCCCTATATATAGTGGAGCACAGTAACCCAGAAGGGTTAATCGTTGTTCGGTTAGGTCATTCCATGTGTTGGAAACCCTAGCTCCACAGCAGTCCTGCCATCGTATCGAACCTAGCAGTTCGCCGTCGGTGCTCCTCCTTATACGTGTGGATACCAGCAGAGGTGCTGTACAATCAGCACCAGGACGATCGGGTCGCAAAGGACTGCACTGCATCAACTGACGCGCTTCATCAGTAATCCGCAACTACGCGTCTAGTGGTAAACCTCGTGGCCTTCTACCTCAGCTAGTTCTTGGGATCACCATGTTAGAGGAAAAAGTTATGTTTTATCTCTGCGCGGCCCAACAGTGGTATCAGAGCAAAATCTTCTGGTTTTAGGCTCGAGATCTCGCATATGTGATATGCGGTTGGCTGTAGATGAGATCTATGTGCTGTTTTGGTGGTCGATCTATGAGATAGATCGGTTTTGTACAAGGTTGATTGGATCAATTGTACTCGGGGAATGGTAGATCTGATTTCCATGATCATACTGCTGAGGTCGTGGAACGGCATACCCCTACCGGTCGGCTTCCGCCATCGGGGTAGACAGTGACACGTAAATCCAGAGGTGGTGATCGAAGATCAAAAAGTTTGATCGAATTGGAACAATGGTCGGAATCCATATACGGATCGTAGATGAGATCTACGTTTTTGGGACCGCCGGCTTCGCCCTGTCGTAGCGCCTTAGATGTCGTTGCGAGTTTCACAACGTCGGTAGATATTGTATCTATGCATAACTTGTTTTTGCAGGAAGTTGTGAATGGTATGGTTCATGTGCATGTGATGTATGTGTGTAATCCATACGTGATCTGCGAATCACGGTTTTTGTCAGCCGGCTGGAGCCTAGGTGCTGTCATTTTTTTGTATAACGACCTGCGTGTCGGATTCTCTATTTAATTTACTTTACTAAGCTAGTGTAGCTGTTTGGAGAATCCGTATGACATGCAAGGCGATGTACATGTCGGCGACATGGAGTAAGACGGCAAGTGACAAGAGTTGGCACGAGTCGGATTACAGGCTTTGGGGAGATGGAGATCGCCATGAAGGGAGCCATACCATTTCACATTATAATTGCTTTATTTTGTGTTATTGTTATGTCTCTGTTTTACCTCTTTTAGATAGTCGGTAAAATTTAATCCCTCAAAGAAGGTCTAGTCATTTTTCCCCGCCAGTGTTTGAACCATCACAAGTCGGACATTTTTGGTAGTGGGCTCATAAAATTAAGGTGCTGCCAATTCTTTCCGACTAGGTGGATTCGAGTCGGACTCTTACTGTGGAAACACTCGGTAAGCTAGACGGGTCTATCACAACGGTTGTGGGGCTCGGGGAAAAGTTGGATGGGAGCCGGGGCATGTGATGCCACCCGTCCAACAGGAGTCGTGTGAGATGCGATTGACAAGGAGTTGTCTACCTAGATCACTTGGCGGCTAGCGGTGATGCTAAAGATCACTAGCCGACTTGCTTATTTAGGGTCCTGAATCACTAAGCAACCATCAGAGGGATGTTGGTTCTAGTGGGAGCATAAAATATTAAAATGTTTAATATGCTTGCTCTTTTATGAATACATGTCTTAAGTGTTTTGCATATTTCTGTTGTAGATCATGGCACCAAGTAGCAGTCACTCTCAGATATCCGGTTTTGCCTTGAGAACCATTCTTGAGAAAGATAAACTGAACGACACTAATTTTACCAATTGGTATCGAAATCTAAGAATTGTTCTCAAACAAGAAAAGAAGGACCATGTCCTAGACAACCCACTTCCAGATGAGCCGAATGAGAATGCGACTGTCGCTGCCACCAATGCCTACCGTCGGGATAAGGACGAGTCCACGGATATTAGCTGTCTTATGCTTGCTCACATGGAACCGGACTTGCAAAAGAAGTTCGAGCATGCTGAGGCCTACGATACGATCGAAAGCCTCAAAAGTATGTTCCAGGCTCAGGCGAAGAATGAGAGGTATCAAGTCTCTCAGGCTTTGCTGAGTTGCAATCTTAAGGATGGTGATCCACTGAGTCCGCATGTGATCAAAATGGTTGGTTATGTGTAGTCTCTAGAGAGGCTTGGCTACCCCATTAGCGAAGAGTTTGCTACATATATAATTCTGAACTCTCTTCCTAGTGCATATGGGCAGTTCATTTTGAACTACCACATGCATGGTATGGATAAGAAGCTCACTGAATTGAATGGGATGCTCAAGAAGACAGAGGCGGATCTCAAGAAGGGCGCCAGTCAAGTGTTGATGGTGCAGAATAAGGCTAAGTTCAAGAAGAGTTCTTGGACTAAGAAGAAGGCTAAGTCGGGAGGAAAGCAGGCTCAGGACCCGGTCCCAAGCGCTTCCTCAGGGACTAAGCCATCTCCTTCAGCCGGATCCACTTGCTTCTATTGCAAGGCGGATGGCCATTGGAAGAGGAACTGCAGCAAGTATTTGGCTGATAAAGCCAAGAGTGGAGGTATGACTTTCGACTCAGGTACACTTGTTTGAAATCTTATAGACATATATATTGCGGATGCACCTAATAGTTCTTGGGTATATGATACCAGATCAGTTATTCAGATCTGCAACTTGTTGCAGGGACTGGTAAGAACTAGGAGCGTAGCAAGAGGCGAGGTTGATATTCGAGTCGGCAACAAAGCAAGAGTTGCTGCGTTGGAAGTCGGCACGATGCAACTTAATTTACCTTCCGGATTCATTATGGAACTGAATAATTGTTATTATGTTCCAGTGCTCAGTCGAAACATTATTTCTGCTTCATGTTTGATGAGGCAAGGCTATGAGTCGAATATCAAGAATAATGGTTGTTCTTTATATTTGAATGATATGTTTCACGGCTTTGCACCCGTCCAGGATGGGTTATTTATTTTGAATCTTGATGGTGAGTCGGTTTATAACATAAATGTTATAAGGTTGAAACCCAATGATCTGAATCTGACTTACTTTTGGCACTGTCGGCTTGGTCATATAAGTTGGAAACGCATGAAGAAGCTCCATGATGATGGAATCCTAACTTCGTTCGACTTGGAGTCGTTCGAGACATGCGAATCTTTCCTACTCGGCAAAATGACCAAGACACCTTTTGCAAAGAGTTGCGAAAGGGCGTCCGACTTGTTGGGACTAGTACATAGTCATGTATGTGGACCAATGAGCACGACATCCAGGGGTGGTTATGAGTACTTCATTACCTTCACTGATGATTTGAGTAGGTATGGATATATCTACTTGATGAAACATAAGTCGGAAGCCTTTGAAAAGTTCAAAGAATTCCAGAATGAAGCACAGAATCAACTCGGCAAGAAAATAAAGTTTCTTCGGTCGGACCGAGGAGGCGAGTACATGATCCATGAGTTTGATGACTATCTGAAAAGTTGTGGAATAGTTCCTCAACTTACTCCGCCAGGAACGCCGCAAAGGAACGGTGTTTCGGAAAGGCGAAATCGAACCTTGTTGGACATGGTATGATCAATGATGAGTCGGACAGATCTGCCTTTATCATTTTGGGGTTATTTTCTAGAAACAACGGCGTTCACACTAAACAGAGTACCATCAAAGTCGGTAGAGAAGACATCGCATGAGATGTGGACAGGCAAAAAGCCGAGTTTGTCTTTTCTTAAGATTTGGGGTTGTGAAGCATTTTTCAAGCGACTTCAGTCGGACAAGCTCACGACCAAGTCGGATAAGTGTATTTTCGTGGGGTATCCGAGGGAAACCTTGGGTTACTACTTCTACAACCGAGAAGAGGGCAAAGTGTTTGTCACTCGGAACAGTGTCTTCCTTGAGAAAGATTTTCTCAGTCGGGGAGTAAGTGGGAGCACGGTGCAACTCGAAGAGATTCGAGAGGAACCAGCTAGTAGCGAGTCGGCAAAAACCTTGGAGGTTGAGCCGGTCGTGGTAGCTGAGCCGGCAGCAGCACCTGTACTACGAAGATTGGCAAGATTACGAAGTGTTCGTGATGTATTACTATTAGACGGTGATGAGCCGGCAAATTATTCGGAAGCGATGATGGGATCTGATTCTGAGTCATGGCTTGGAGCCATGAGATCCGAGTTAAAGTCCATGGATGAAAATCAAGTTTGGAACTTGGTTGATCTGCTAGACGGTGCAAGATCCGTCGAATGCAAATGGGTCTTTAAGAAGAAAACTGATATGGATGAAAATGTTTCCGTCTATAAAGCACGCCTTGTCGCAAAGGGGTTCCGACAAGTTTAAGGAGTTGATTACGATGAGACTTTCTCGCCCATAGCGATGCTTAAATCAGTTCGGATCATATTAGCTATAGCAACCTATTTCGACTATGAGATATGGCAGATGGATGTCAAAACGGCTTTCTTTAACGGAAATTTAACCGAGGACGTGTATATGATACAACCCGAGGGTTTTGTCGATCCGGATAATGCTGACAAGGTGTGCAAACTTCAGAAATCCATTTATGGGTTGAATCAAGCATCTCAGAGTTGGAATATTCGCTTTGATGAGGTAGTCAAATCGTTTGGCTTCATCAAGAGTGATCATGATTCTTGTTTGTACAAGAAGTTTAGTGGGAGCAAAGTAAACTTTCTAATCTTATATGTGGATGACATATTATTGATTGGAAATGATGTCCAGATGTTGCAAGAAACCAAGGAATCATTGGAAAGGAGTTTCTCAATGAAAGACTTGGGTGAGGCAACATACATCCTCGGAATCCGGATCTATAGAGATAGATCAAGAAGGCTTATTGGATTGAGTCAGAGTACTTATTTGGACAAAGTTTTGAAGAAGTTCAACATGGAATCGTCTAAGAAGGGGTTCTTACCGATGTCCCATGGCATAAAACTTAGCAAGACTTAGTGTCCTTCGACAACTGATGAGCGAAGTCGGATGAGCGTGATTCCGTATGCTTATACAGTCGGATCCATCATGTATGACATGATTTGTACTAGGCCGGATGTTTCGTATGCTCTAAGTGTTGTGAGCAGATACCAGGCTGATCCTGGAGAAATCCACTGGACATCGACTAAAAATATCCTAAAGTACTTAAGAAGGACTAAGGATATGTTTTTGGTTTATGGTGGTGAAGATGAACTCAGTGTAAAGGGTTACACGGATGCGAGTTATCTTACCGACTCTGATGATTCTCATTCACAATCCGGATACGTGTTTATTATAAATGGAGGTGGTATGAGATGGAAGAGTTCCAAGCAAGAGACTGTGTCTGCATCTACAACAGAGGCTGAGTATATTGCCGCCTCGGAGTTAACAAAGGGAGCTGTTTGGATGAGGAATTTCCTCATGGATCTTGGTGTGGTTCAGGGCTCGTCCAATCCGTTAGACGTGTATTGTGACAACAATGGTGCTATTGCACAAGCCAAGGAACCTAGACAACACCAGAAGAACAAGCACATACTCATGCGGTACCACCTGATTCGCCAGTTTGTGGATCAGGGTGATATCAAGTTATGCAAGGTACACACAGATGCAAATATTGCGGATCCGTTGACAAATCCGTTACCACAACCAAAGCATGAGGCGCACCTGAGAGCCATGGGCATTAGATGCTTAGACATGTGATGTCGGAAGATTGACTCTAGTGCAAGTGGGAGACTGTTGGGAATATGCCCTAGAGGCAATCATATATGATGAGATTTCCCATTGTATTCATAAAGATATAAAGTTGTCCTTGTATAAACATCTGATGTGTATCATTGAATATGTGATTCAGTTGTGGAACTATGCATTCATGTTGTTTGTACTAAATGTCCTTGGTCATTGAGGTTGTGCTGGACACACAACTTAGACCAATGTGAAAGTCGGCTTGATGACTCGGTTCCACTTGTCATGGGCATGGAGATGCCATTCCGACTTACACAGATTCGGCTAAAGAGTTTACCGATTCGGATTGACCCATATTGAGGTACAACGAACAAGTTGTCATTTGTATATCTCAATCAATGTAATCCTTAGACCTAAGGTTATTGCATAGTCCGAGTTGAGGATCACTGACTTAGGTTCTGTCAAACGTTGGTCCGTAACTGGGCAGTTATAAAGGCAGAGTTCGGGTCGACTGAGAATCAAATGCGTGATGTGAATAACCAAGATGGGATTTTGCCCCTCCACTTGGAGAGATATTCTCTGGGCCCTCTCGTGAGATATGATTCGGAAAGCATGGCCATGCACGACTCGCTTAAGTGTTAACCAAGGCGATCGACTAAGACTTAGTCGGGTGAATCACTTATCTCGGATCGAGAAGAGAGTCGGACTATTTAAGGGATGACAAATATTCGCCTATAGTCTGACAAGGTATATCGTGAGGCAAAAGGGACTCGGACGCAAGTCGCATTGGAAAGGCAAGTCGTCATGACTCTTTGGTACTTGAGAGTCAGCATGTTCTAATAGGAGCCTCTACCCGACTGATCGATTGAGAGTCGGACCCTAATCGTGTCTAAGTTGCCAAGAGCCTGCTGGGTCACACACTTAAGAGCGGGAGCAAGTTCGGATTGGATCTGAACTGAAAATCTGGTTGGGTTGGACCCGAGCCGGATTAGGACTGAGTTAGTGAGTCGGACTCACGGTGACTAGTGTTATATGGGCTTTAGTGAATGGGCCACGAGAGTGGAGCCCATGTTCACTCCCTATATATAGTGGAGCACAGTAACCCAGAAGGGTTAATCGTTGTTCGTTTAGGTCATTCCATGTGTTGGAAACCCTAGCTCCACAGCAGTCCTGCTGTCGTATCGAACCTAGCAGTTCGCCGCCGGTGCTCCTCCTTGTACGTGTGGATAGCAGCAGAGGTATTGTACAATCAGCACCAGGACGATCGGATCGCAAAGGACTGCACTGCATCAACTGACGCGCTTCATCAGTAATCCGCAACTGCGCATCTAGTGGTAAACCTCGTGACCTTCTACCTCGACTAGTTCTTGGGATCACCACGTTAGAGGAAAAAGTTTTGTTTTATCTCTGCGTGGCCCAACACTACTAACAAGTTGCGACAGTGCCAGATGCCTGTTTTCTGCTGTTTTTGGATTCAGAAAAGTTAGTAAAAAAATATTCTCGGAATTGGATGGGACAAGAATTACAGAGGGGAGCCGGAGAGGCCGGCCAGGGCGGCCAGACCCACCCTAGGCGCGGGTGGGCCCTGCCCTACACCTGGGAGAGGTGTGGGGCCCCTGGCCGCCGCCTCGGCCTCCCCATTCGCCTATAAGAAGCCCCCGATGCAGGAACCCTAAGATCCCGATCAAATCTCCATGAAACCGTTTGTATCCGCCGCCACCATCGTCCCTAGATCAGGGGGGATCTGAAGTTCTTCCCGGCACCCTGCCGGAGGGGAGATCATCCCGGAGGCCTTCTCTCCGGTATGATGCGTGAGTAGTTCCACCTTGGACTATGGGTCCATGTAGTAGCTAGATGGTTGTATCTCCTCCTTTGTGCTTTCATGTATAGATCTTGTGAGCTCCGTTCATGATCAAGATCTAATCTATTTGTAATCATGCATGTTGTGTTTGCGGGGATCCGATGGATATTGAGAT
Organism: Avena sativa; assembly: GCA_916181665.1. Lineage (NCBI taxonomy): Eukaryota > Viridiplantae > Streptophyta > Magnoliopsida > Poales > Poaceae > Avena > Avena sativa. The sequence goes on from OV702283.1 coordinate 332,814,533, forward strand.
TATTATGTTGGTTTGATTAATGGTTTTGTCTTTATGATTCTATCATGTTTGTGTTGTTTGTGATCTTGCATGCTCTCCATTTTTAGTAGCTATCTTGGCCAAGTAGTTGCTAGTGACTCCAAGAGAGGGTATTTATGCTCGATAGTGGGTTCATGCCTCTAGTTTCCAAGGGAAGTGACAATAAACTCTTAGGTTGTAGATGTGTTGTTGCTACCAGGGAGAAAACAACGGTATCTTGTTCATGAAACATGTGGACTGTTTACCTTACACACTTTGCTTAAAGCAGTTGTCTGTTGCTTGCAACTTAATACTGGAGGGGGTTCGGATGATAACCTGAAGGTGGACTTCTAGTCATAGATGCAGTTGGATGGCGGTCTATGTATCTTGTTGTATTGCCCAATCGAATCTCATATGATCTTTCTGACTAGTAATTGCATTGTTATGCCTTGCTCAGTTCCTGTCAATTGCCCTGCTGTAATTTGTTTACCCTTCATGCCATGTTGTTTATCTAAGGAGAGCACCTCTAGTGAACTATGGACCCCGGTCCAAACTTTACCATTGATACATCTCCACTATTACTTGTTTACTTGCTGCAAAGCATTACCTTCCACACCATATGTTTAATCCTTTGTTACAGCAAACCGGTGAGCTTGACAACCTCACTGATTCGTTGGGGCAAAGTCTTGAGTTTGTGTTGTGCAAGTCTCCGCGTTGCTTGCAACACCTGTGTGACGTTTCCTTCCTCCTTCTGGTTCGATAACCTCGGTCTCAGCTGAGGGAAAACTTGCTTCTTTCTCTTCACACCCTACGCTTGGGGTTACCAACGAAGTGCCATGTCGAGCATCATCAAGACTTTCTGGCGCCATTTCCGGGGAGGCTAAGGACGTCTTCACTAGGGGAGTCCTTCAATTCCTTTCTCTTTACTTTGTTTTTAGTTTGCTTTGTTTCTTTTGCTTGGTTTTGTTTGCCTCTTTTAAAAAACACAAAAAATTTAGTTCCTGCTCTAGTTGCTGGTTTGTTGTTGCCTTGCTTGGTCATGCTTTCTATCAATGGATGGTTTCTTTGAAACTAGTTCTTATTGACAAGGTGGGTTTACGGAAGAACAAAAGTATTATAAGGAACACCGTTTGTCACAAAAAGGAAAACACTTATGGGAACAAATTGATAGTTTGAATACTATTGCTAGAGACGTGTGCTCTACTTATAATGTTACTTATTGTGTCGGGGGGTTGACCTCGGGTAGGTCAGAGACGGGGAAAGACAGAGGTACAATCCCCGTCTAGTTTCCGAGTTACGGTCTAGATTTGCCGAATCATGAATATGTCGGCTAAGGTACGGAGGCGAGAAGCCCGTGTATGTGTATCAAGCAGTTACCCGGCCGAGTTACTACGAGGGTCGGCCGGGTTAGCCCGAGTGATCTCAATGCAGGTAAAGGACAAGCCGAGTTACGCAAGGTAAGGTAAGGCCGAGTGATACGAAGATTGCAGGAGAAGGAGAAACCCAAGGTCAAACTATAGCTGCAGGCTAGAAGGAATCAGAGCGGAGCCAAGCACAAGAGACAAAGATGCAGAGCGTCAGAGGGGCAGAAGGAGGTCACGGAGGTGACAGTCCTGGAGCCCGAGGCACGCAGGAGGGGTCCTCAGGAGCCTTGCCGTCGTTAGAAGGGTGACAGGGAAAGGAGGCCGCCGAACTACTATTTTTGGGACAAGCATATTCCTCGAATATGCTTGCCTCGTCAGCCCTAAGGGCACCCAAGGCACTCCTTTATAAGGGGAGGCTTGGACCCTGAGGAGGGCATCGACTCTTTTCGGTACTGTTAGGCTGGTGGGATTCATCTGGTCTCCCTGTATACAGCTCGAGGAGCACTTGTAACCCAAAAGAAGAGAAATAAAGATCTTAGCCTTAACCACTTGAGTGTAGAATCAGTTGCATCTTCCCTCCCCAGATCCCACTAGCATCCATTGGCCCCATACTTTAGCCTACCCATGGCATCTGCCGTGCCACCACCACGACAGTTGGCGCCCACCGTGGGGCCAGCAGCGGTGCTAGCTGGAGTTATGATCCGGACGGGAAATTTCATCAACACGGGCGAGCGCGTTGTTTCTGGCTTGGTCCAGAGATTTGATCTCTGCGACTATGTCAGTGACAATGCAAGGAGCTTCAAGGGGAAAGTTCCCCCACGCAATGGTGTTTTCATCAGCCTGGGCGAGCACAAGGTTTACGTCGGCGTCGACATCACCGACGTTTATCCTCACCAAGTTGTTGTTGCAGGAGAGCCACCTCTTAATGCAGCAAGCCGTCCGTCCAGAGCGTGTCTCGCAGGCAGCGTCGAGGTGATGGTCGCTGCAGGAGCGCAGGTTGAAGCAGCAGTAGCCGGGCCAAGTAGAGAACCCGCCGCAGGCGCGCAAGGCGCGCCCAAGCAGACCGCACCTCAACCCACCGAGGTAATCCCACCAGTGACTCACCCGACCGAGCTGCAGGACACCACACCAAAGGCACCAAGAGTAAGGGGGCCGCCTCTAGAAAGGCCAGAGAACATTATTCAAGGAACAATAGAAAACTTGACTACACCTGTAGCGCCGATACTCGATCCGACAAATGCTCAAGCAGAGTTAGAGGAAACCAGGCAAAAGGTGCTGGTAGAGGCAAAGAAAGTATCGGCCTTGCGGGAGTCCTTGAACAGGACCCTGAGAGAATATGCTAAAGCTAATAAGCTTGATGTCGCACCCGAGCGGGTGGACGAGTTAAGATTAAGAGGAAAGAACCTCATAGATGATATTAACAGAGAGCATGAAGCTCACAAGGCTGTATCAGGTGATTTGGGTTTGCCGAGATACAGTACCCCGGCGAAGAACTTGAGAGCGGCAAACGCTGCAGCATTGGAATTAGAAGGGTTGACCGGGGAAGCCCGGCAGAAACAACAAGAAAGAGTGAATGAGCTGGTGCGCATCGCAAACCAGCAAAATGAGGAAATACTCAGAACAAACCCGGCAAGGCCAGGAGCCTCGCGGATGGTTCACTCGGCAGGAGCAGCACCTGCCTTGTCCGCGGCTGCAGCTTCTTCCCCCGGAAACAATGCGCGAAGAGACAAAGCAGTAACCTCAGGAAAAAGGAACAAGCAAATTGTTCCATATGATCCGGCGATGGCTGGAAAGGCGAATGAGAACGTAGGCAATGCAAGCCGAGGTAACAGTGGGGAGAGGAACCACCGCCGTGTGGAGAAAGACGGCAGAAGCCGAGGTAATGGAGATCTCGGCAGAAGAGAGCCCGCAAGGGGCAATCAAGAGAACAATACCCCGGCTGAAGTAAGGAGAGAGCAGCCGTTCAACCCACAACCAAGGCATGAACCCCGGCAGGAAAGAGAAGCGAGGCCAGCACGCCATAATCAAGTAAATGAAAGGTACAATGATGGTTATTCCGAGATGGAATATGCGATCCGTGGTGGAAATAACCATTATGGAATGCAAGACAGAATTCTGTACAGAGATTTGCCATCAAATGATGCAAGAGTGAAGCTGGACCGACTATACCGGTCCGAGTTGTTGGAAGAACAAGGTCCACCGGGTCTGACTTGCTTTGGACCACGGATAATGGGTGAACCACCCGTGCCGAACTTTCAGCTAGCAAGAGGCACAAAAACATATAATGGGAGCACCAAGCCACAAGACTGGTTGATTGACTATGCCACTGCTGTGAAAATAGTGGGTGGGAACTTACGATGGGCAGTACGGTATGTACCACAAATGTTGGAAGGACCAGCTAGGGTATGGCTGAATAATCTACCAGCGGGCAGCATCAACTGTTGGTTAGATTTTGAAGAAATGTTCGTCAGCAACTTTACCAGCACATACAAGAGGCCAAACAGGCCGCAACAATTAGCCATGTGCAAACAGAGGCCGAATGAAACAGATAGAGAGTTTTTAACTCGGTGGTGCAACCTGAGAAACTCATGCGAAGGGGTTATAGAATCGCAAGCAATAGCTTGGTTCGCGCAAGGCTGCCGTTATGGCAGCGTGCTGTGGCAACGTCTGCAAAGAGATATGCCGACCACGCTGGCAGAAACTATCAGAATAGCAGACTCCTATGCACTAGGGGACCCAACACAACCAGAACTAATGTCGGCGGATCATCGCGAGCAACAGGATCATTATGCAAGAGATTTAGCCGGGTCATCCAGGCGCAATGATTTCAGAGGAAAAAGAAGAGAGGAAAGGCCGGATTATAGATATAATTCGGCCCAGGTGGTGGCAGTAGCACAAGATCAGCCGAATCATGGAGCAACTCAACGGCAGAAGAATGGACCTCAACAGTGGACATCAAGAAATGAGGGAAAAAGGCAATGGACCCCAGAGCAAAAGAAGCAATGGCAAGAGAGTCCGAAGTACACATTCGAATCCATGTTAGATCAGCCGTGCAAATTTCACACATCAAACCCATCCAGACCAGCCAATCATACGACCCGCCAATGTGCATGGATGAAAAATGCGATGGGGAGCCCCGCAGGAGTTCAGGCGCCCCATCAAGTGCAGCAGCAGCATCAGCCGCAATTAACTGGAGCAAATGCACAGCAACTGATGCTACCGCCCCCTCCCCCGAGGTATGATAGCTCGGATCGGAGAGATGGAGTGCATCAAGTAATAAATCAGGTCCAGGATGGAAGGATGAATCCGGCAAATACCGGACGTAATGATTACAGAGAACATCACTAGTCTTATTGTGTGTTCACAACGGAACAGCAGGACAAGCAGAGTGTGCAGCGCCGGCATATGGAAGTGAATGCAGTTATGCCGGCGGTACCAAGATACGTGCCATGGTCTGATCAGGAGGTGACCTGGAGCATGAAGGACCACCCCAGAATAATGCCAAGTCCAGGATCATATGCACTTGTGTTGGATCCGACATTTGTTGGACCAAGCATCAACGTGAAATTTTCAAAAGTACTCATTGACAATGGAAGCAGTATCAACATTATGTACAAAGATACCATGCATAAACTCGGAATATCGCAGAACATGCTGCAATCCACGAGGACCACTTTCCATGGGATAGTGCCAGGGCTTTCATGTGAGCCCATCGGTAAAGTCCGAGTGGACGTGTTATTCGGTACAAGAGATAACTGCAGAGCAGAAAATTTAGAATTTGAAGTGGTGGATCTGGAAAGTTGTTATCATGCTCTACTCGGACGGCCCGCACTGGCCAAATTCATGAGCAGCTGTCATATAAATTATCTGAAGATGAAGCTACCCGGACCACAGGGGGTGATAACAGTTGCAGGGGATTACAAGAAGTCAATGGAGTGTGCTTCAGCCGGGTCTAATTTGGCCGAGTCATTGGTTATAGCAAGAGAAAAGAGAAGGATTCAAGAAGTAGCAGCCCTCGCTCAGTCGGCACAACTGAACATGCCGGCGCTGGCCAACCCTCATGGCAGTGTCTCTTTTCAGCCGACTAAAGAGACGAAGAAATTTCAGATTGATGAGCAATTCCCAGAGCGTACTGTTACTATTGGTGCAGGCCTGGATGCTAAATAGGAAGGCGAGCTCACCAACTTCCTCCGTGAGAATCGGGACATATTTGCATGGTCAACTCAAGATCCGCAAGGTGTTCCGAGGGAGTTGGCTGAGCACTCTTTGAACGTTAGGCCAGGAGCAAGGCCGGTGAAGCAACCTCTCCGCCGCTTCGCTGAAGACAGGAGAAAAGTAATAGGAGATGAAATAGCTCGGCTCCTCGCAGCCGGGTTCATCATGGAGGTACTATATCCGGATTGGTTATCAAATCCGGTGCTAGTAGAAAAGAAGAAAGATGACCCCAATGTAGCCATTGTATGGAGAATGTGTATCGATTACACCAACCTGAACAAGGCGTGTCCGAAAGATCCTTTTCCATTGCCTAGAATAGACCAAGTCATTGACTCGACCGCTGGTTGTGAGTTGTTATCGTTTGTAGACGCGTATTCTGGTTTCCACCAGATACCGTTAAATCCGTCCGATCAAATAAAGACTGCATTTATTACCCCGTACGGGGCTTATTGTTATCGCACAATGCCATTTGGCCTGCGAAATGCAGGAGCGACGTATCAGAGATGCATGCAAAAATGCCTGCATGATCAGATAGGAAAAAATGTACAAGTGTATGTGGATGACGTGGTCATCAAAACTAAAGAGAGCAGAACATTACTAGAAGATATACGGCAGACTTTTGCGAACTTGAGAAGGTTCCGTATGAAGCTTAATCCAGAGAAGTGCACATTTGGCGTGCCGGCAGGAAAATTACTAGGTTTCCTTGTATCCAGCCGAGGTATCGAGGCTAATCCAACAAAAATAAGAGCAGTAGAAAGAATGGAATTGCCAAAATGTTTGAATGACGTACAAAAATTCACGGGCTGCCTGGCCTCGCTTAGTCGATTTGTATGTCGACTAGGAGAGAAGGCACTGCCGCTCTATCAGCTGATGAGAAAGTCGGATAAATTCATTTGGACTCCACAGGCGGACCTTGCATTTCGTGAGTTGAAAAAGATGTTAGTTACGGCACCCATTTTGGCTTCTCCATTATCAAAAGAGCCTATGTTACTCTATGTAGCGGCTACCAATAGAGTAGTTAGTACTGTAGTCGTAGTGGAACGACTTGAAGATGGTAAGTCGATTCAGAGGCCGGTCTATTATCTAAGTGAGGTGTTATCCACTTCAAAGCAGAATTATCCGCATTATCAGAAGATGGCTTATGGAGTATATATGTCGGCGAAAAAGCTTAAACATTACTTCGAAGAGCATCCCATCAAAGTAATCTATGAGGCACCCATAGCCGACATATTGAGCAACAAAGACGCAAGTGGCCGAATAGCAAAATGGGCGATCGAGTTATCACCATACGCTCCACAGTTTGATAGAAGAGATGCAATCAAATCTCAGGCTGTCGCCGACTTTCTCGTGGACTGGGCCGAGGTACAGTATGAGCCACCATTGCCTGATCCAAATTACTGGACAATGCATTTCGATGGTTCCAAGCTAAGGAATGGTTTGGGAGCAGGAATAGTGTTAACCTCGCCTAAAAAAGACCAATTGAAATATGTATTGCAAATACATTTTGCTGCGTCCAACAACGTAGCCGAATATGAAGCGCTAGTCCATGGATTGAAAGTAGCAAAAGAAATTGGTATACGCCGAATCTTATGCTATGGTGACTCGGATCTAGTAGTACAGCAAGTATCAGGCAGTTGGGACGCATTAGATGCTAATATGGTTTTATACAGATTCCATGTGCAAAAAATCAGTGGATACTTTGAAGGATGTGAATTCCACCACATACCTCGGGCAGAAAATGACGCCGCCGATACATTGTCAAAATTAGGATCAACCCGGCAATCAATTCCTCCAGGTATTGCCCTGGAACACCTCAGGAAACCATCAATAATCCCATCACCAGAATCCGAATCTATCTTTATCCCAGCAAATCCTCCAGAAGATCACACGCCAATGGAGGTAGATCCGCAGAATGACTCGGAACCCCTAAAGAGGGGGACAGCCGAGGTAAGCGCAGTCATGGAGAGAGCCGAGATATATATGTCGGCAGAGAACATGGAGATAGACAGTGAGATCACATCAGAAAAAGTAACGCCGTTATGGGCGCAACCCATATTTTCTTACCTAAAAGACGCGATGTTGCCGAGTAATGAGGTATTAGCTAGACAAACCGTAAGAAGAGCAAAAGATTATACAATCATAAACAATGAGCTGTATAAAAGAAGCGTCACAAACGTATTGCAGAAGTGCGTAAGTTCGACAGAAGGTCAGGAAATCCTTCTAGACATACACCAAGGAGAATGTGGGCACCATGCCTCATCTCGCGCCTTAGTAGCCAAGGCATTCAGGCATGGGTTTTATTGGCCAACGGCATTGAAAGAAGCAAAAGAATTAGTTAAGAAATGCAATGGATGTCAGAGATACGCAACCAGAATACATATGCCGTCGGCCGAGTTAAAAACAATACCCATCACTTGGCCATTTTCTGTATGGGGTTTAGATATGGTGGGACCATTCAAGCCAGCGCGAGGAGGAATGACCCACATATTGGTTATGGTGGACAAGTTCACAAAATGGATTGAAGTAAAACCAATTAAAAAGTGTGATGGGCACACAGCAGTGAAATTTCTCAAGGATATCATCCTAAGATATGGGTACCCGCACAGTATTATTACGGACAACGGCACAAACTTTGCAGAAGGAGCTTTCGCTAGATTTTGCCGAGAGAAGCACATAAGACTAGATATTGCCTCTGTGGCTCACCCAGCATCCAATGGGCAAGTGGAAAGGTCTAACGGACTGGTACTATCAGGAATAAAACCACGACTTGTCGAACCATTGCAAAGGTCGGCAGGATGTTGGATCGAAGAAATCCCAGCCGTACTATGGAGCCTCCGGACTACTCCAAATAGATCAACAGGCTATACTCCATTCTTTCTGGTGTACGGGGCAGAGGCCGTACTTCCAGCCGACATAATATATGACTCGCCAAGAGTTGCTCAGTACACAACCTCAGAGACAGATGAGATAGCTCGGCAAGATGCCGTAGACCTGCTGGAAGAAGCCAGAGAGTTGACATTATCACGATCGGCTATTTATCAACAGAACTTGCGGCGGTATCACAGCAAGAAGGTGAATCCAAGAGTATTCAAAGAAGGAGATTTGGTGCTCCGACTCGTGCAACGCACGGCCGGCATGCACAAGTTGTCACCCCCATGGGAAGGACCATTTATTGTAAGCAAAGCGTTGCACAATGATCCCTATTATCTAATCGACGCTCAGTCCCCCGGAGGGAACAAGGCAGCCAAAGCCGGCGAAGAAACGAAGCGTCCCTAGAATGTGGCTTTACTTCGGCCATTCTACTCGTAGCATTGTATCTCAAAGTCAAGATCCAATTATGTATTTGAACCTCGGCGCCCAGAGCAGTGACTCGGGCACTGCCATATTTTATATCAATTTCATGTTATGTATTTGAACCTCGGCGCCCGGAGCAGTAACTCGGGGACTGCCATATGTTATATCTATTTCGTGTTATGTGTTGGAACCTCGGCGCCCGGAGCAGTAACTCGGGGACTGCCATATGCTATATCTATTTCGTGTTATGTATTTGAACCTCGGTGCCCAGAGCAGTGACTCGGGGACTGTCGTATCTTATATCAACTTCATGTTATGTATCTGAACCTCATCGCCCAGAGCAGTAACTCGGGGACTGCCATATGATATATCAATTTCGTATTAATATCTAAACCTCGGCATCTGAAGCAGCGACTCGGGGACTACTGTACGCTACCTCAATCTTATGCTGAGCGCACCCATACTAGTCTTATACTACCTCTGAAATTTGATTTACATATCGAAGTTTCGCACAATAAACAATGATTCAGCGATTGCTATATATTTTCACAATGAAGTAGTCAATCTCTGTTCAGAGCAAATCAATATTATATGATATTCAGAGCTCACGCTTGGATAAAACCATTAAAAATAGAGGCAAAGATAAATCCTAAAAGGTCAGGAAGTAGAGGGCCAACAAAGCAAGAATTCGGGCGAACACCCACTTAACCGAATGTCACAACAGCACACAGCAAAAGAAATTTGGATCATACAGAGAGTTGACAAATATTTCGCCTACATCATACGCCCGGCATGCCAGGGATCGGAAATAACTTAGGCGTTGTTCGTTGGGGAGGCAGCAGCTTGCTCAGGTGCGGGGCACTTCGAGGTAGGAGGAACTTCGACTGAGGTTGCTTCGCCCTCCGCCGACCCAGGCGCAACTTCAGCGGAAGTCCGAGGTTGCTCAGGAGCATCAGTCCGTGCGGTAGAATGCCCGGTACCTTTGGAAGAGGACCGCGCGTCGCCGTTGCTGTCTGAGCTTGAGCTGGAGCTATCAGATGCAGTCGAATCATTTTCACCCCCCCTGCTCAGCCGGATTATCATCCGGAGCATCCTCAGCTACAACCTCCTCATCCGGGTCTGGAAGAAAACTCGGCCCTTCATTCCAAGTGTGCACGTCGGCGTACTCGACGAGTTGGAAGGCCCGAGCTTGCCGAAGAGCAACAAAAGTGGGATCCTCAACCCAGCGGGAACCAGTGAGCAAATTTCTCAGGATGTCAAGAGAGATGTCTTCATACCATGACATGATAACAGTAAGGGCCATATCGGCACCAGCACGCCCAGCAGATTCCCTCCAAAGACTTAACCGCCTCTCAGATGCCATTAGTCTTTCCACCAATAACTTGATCTCGTTGATATCAGGAGTCCCCGAGGTATTCGGCCAGAGTACATGGTAAGCTCGGATAGCGGCTTGCACCAAGTCCCGGCCCATAATTTTCATCGGACCAACTGCGGCACCAACGGCAACCAAGTAATCCTCTAGTGAATACTCCGAATCAACGGTAACAGGTTCACCTCGGCGCATGCGAGCTGCAAGAACCACTTTAGAACTCACGGGCTTGGCCTCGGGGAAATGATCTGCGCAAAGCATGAACGTGTCAGATGGTCACGAAAACGAAAAAGAAAAATATAATTCGGCCGCGCTAAATAGCTTACGATGAATGTATCTCATCATTATCTGAAGGTCTTTGGCCCAATCGGCCTTGCTCTTCTCGAAACGAGCAATTTCCTCGCTCAAACCATGGGTTCTCAGTTCGGCAGCCTCGAGGAGTTCTTTGCCCTTCTGCAGCTCCAAAGTCAGCCGATTTTTCTCCTCGGAGAATTCTTGGTCGACCTTTTCTAGTTCGGACTTCTGAGAGAGCTTAAGGATATCCAATTCGGCTCGTAGGCGAGCTATTTCATCATCTTTTTCTTGTAATTGCGCCGAATGAATAGCATTTTGCTCTAAAAAATGCAGCATCACGTCAGGCATGGGCATGCAATCTTGGTGCGACGCTGCAAAGGTTTGCAACTCGGCTTTACCAGAGCCAAACGCGATAAGGAAGCTTAGCACACATGGTAAAAGAGAAAAGATGTAAGATAAAAGGGAAACTAACCTTCAAAGCTCTTGATCTTCTTCTCAAGGCGAATGTTGAGGTTATTAATGTTACCTATTTACCAAGAAAGTAAGCCGACATCTCGCGGGCAAGTAATTGAGAACGTGGAAAGTAACAAGGAGGAATCATCGACGTACCAGCTTTCTTTACTACCGGAAGGATTTTCTCATACTTTTCTTCAAGCTTACGGTGCGAAAAAAGCAACCTCTGGAACTCGGCAGTCCTCCGATCATGTGCAACCTGAGCAATGGGGAAAAACGGTAAATGGATATTCAAAGCTGATTCAGATCCGAGTCACGCAGGACTTAGCTCAGATCTAGGTGGATGGATATTCAAAGCTAAATCAGATCCGAATCAAGCAGAACTTAGTTCGGATTTAGGTGTCTGGATATTCAAAGCTAAGTCAGATCCGAGTCAAGCAGGACTTAGCTCAGATCTAAGTGGCTAGATATTCAAAGCTGACTCAGATCCGAATCAAACAGAACTTAGTTCGGATCTAGGTGGCTGGATATTCAAAGCTAAAGCACATCCGAGTCAAGCAAAACTTAACCCGGATCTAGATGGCCGGATTAACGAACCCTAGAAATAAAATGAATTCAAATATCATTAAACTTCCAAGTATATAACGAGTTATTTCCTTGCAAGTTTCGGGGACTAGAGCATATAGTAACATCTGAGGAATAATTTAAAACTCAGAGAAACAGTAATTACCTCATTCATCTTATTGGTATCAACGATGAACTTGGCAGCATGGTCAAAACGGCCACTGATGTCAGAAAGCTGAAAGGGCTGGTTCATAGGATTACCCTCAAATTGATCAGCAGCGTTCCAATTATTTGCATACTCCACCAGCGCTCCGAGGCTGTTCCCACTGGCTGTCCGAGTTAAGACCTTACCCCGGACAGGCTGTTCGACCACGGCGGTCGCAGGGCTCTTATGAAGAGCAAGCTGGGTGCCGGCGGCCGAGGCAACGAGGACTTTAGTAGGCGCAGCTCCCTTACGCAGCACGTCGGCAATACTCGGCTGAGAAGAGCCGACAAGACCTTTCTGAGAAGAGGAAGTCTTGGAGGCAACAGTTTTTCTCGCCTTAGAGGAGGCATCAGCAGGAAGTGACACCTCCGAAGTGGGGACGGCATCTTTAGGAGCAGCAGGGGTTATGGTCGCAGAGGGCGACGAGATAACGACCTTTTCGGCCGAGGTTGGAATGGCTGTAGAAACTGCCGGAGTAGATAGAGGCTCAGTAGCAGCGCTGGGGCCCATAGAAGGGGCGGCGGGTTCGACGAAAACTTCGGAGGGCCGGTTCGAATCCGGGTCAATGGAAGGGGTCTCAGGCACATCGCGACGAAGAGGCGACGTATTCGGAGCTGGAGGAGAAGAAGGACGAATAGGACTAGGAATCCTGGTATCATCGGCGGGAGGAGGAGACGGCGGCCGAATCGGGCGGCTAGTCATACTAGGACCGCCGGGTTTAACAGAAAGAGGAGCACTGCAAAAATAAGAAAGAAGAATCGTCAGTATGAAAAACAGAAAGAGAGAAACAAGAAATATAAGCAAAAGGAACTTACCCGGCGACCCCAGGCATAGTCTTGCGCCTGGGAGGGTTCGGAGCGGATTTCTTCATGCGTTTCTTGGGAACCGCCTCCGAGGCACTAGCAGGAGCCCCGCGTTTCCCCGAGGTAACAGGGGGTCGAGAAGCAATAGGCTCGGCGTCGTGAACCTGACCGGCCGGATTAGCTGGGAAAGTAGAAGCCAGAAATGCATAAGAAATAGGCATGGCGGCAACTACCTCAAGAATTTGGACCTCGTCCGAATCACCTTCCTCCTCGTGCGCCGAAGTCTTGCCACGAGCTTGAGCCGGGGCAGGATCCGACTTAGGGACGAACTCCTCGGAGTCCGTCTCACCAGTATCCGGGGTACTCCTGTCCGCGGGCCAAGGGAGCAGCAGAACTTCGGCATCCTCGTTTTTCTTCTCTGCGAACCTCTGCAAGACGAGGAAAAAGAGAGTTAGATAAACCCGTTACAAAAACAATGGAATAGCAGAGCGTTGTTGATTAAGCTCACCTCGGGAGGCGGATGATCGCGGGTGAACGGTTTTAATCCCCAAGCCCAATCCTTAGGCATCTCTGTCTTAAAGATAGCTCGGACGCGCTTATAGATAAGGTAGTTGTCCAGCTCCACGGTCGAGACCCGATTAGGGTCAAGGGGACCACTCATGTAGCACAACTTGTGAGTCCGCTTCTGGAATGGGCAGATCCGGCTACTAATGAAAGTAGCCATCAGGTCTTCGCCGCATAACCCGGCCCGGATCAACTCTTTAAGCCGAATCTCGAAGGCCTCGGCCAAGGCATGAGTTTTCCTCGGATTGTAGAGCCAGTTCACTTTAGAAGGTGGGCCAATTGAGAATGCAGGGAGCCGAATCTTGTCCTCTGCCCCTCTGTTCTTGACATAAAAGAATGATTTGTGCCACTTCTTGCACGACTCCAACCCGGTGACACGAGGAAACACGGACTTCCTCCGAGGAGTAATAGACGCTGCCCCACATTGAGTAAGTAACTTCTCGGAAGGGTGCAGAGATTTGTCAGGGACTACGTTGGAGCGAATCTGGAAGAACTTCGACCAGACATGCACTGACGGCCACAGGCCAAAGTATCCCTCCGATGCGGAGATGAAAGCAGAAAGAGAAGCGATAGCGTTCGCAGGAAGATGATGCGGCTGAAGGCCGAAGTAGTCGAGGAATTCTCTAGCGAAATCGCTAAGAGGGAGACCGAAGCCACGCGCGAAGTGCGACATAAAAACCACATACTCGCCCTCCCTAACATCCGGAGAGGATTCGCTGCCGGGTAAACGGCAAGAAACCTCGGCGGGAATTCTTCGAGTCCGGATGAGCCACTCGATCTCATGGCGTGTGACAGAAGAGCCCTGCCACGAGCCTCGCTCGGGCCCGGAGCTAGCGTCGTCATCCTCAACCAGAGCGCCGCTAAACGAACTAGACATATGTGCGCCGGAAAGATCGCCGGAGGAAAGACTGGCGGCGGAGGGGAGTTTAGAGCTGCAAGGCCCCGTCGGGACTTTGCACGAGTATAATGGCGAAGAACCAGAGGAACCGTCGCACGAGCACGGAATCGAAACAGATGAGTCTAGGGAAAAATCCAGGCAATGCGACCTGGGAGGACTCACCGGCGACGGAGCCAAAGCCGCACAGCGCAGGCGTGGCAGGCAGAACGGCGCGGCGGAGTCTTCACCGACGGAGGCTCTGGCAAGCGCGCGGCGGCGGAGCTGCGAGAGGACGCGCCGGCGGAAGGAAGGAGGAGGACGGAGACGAGCGAGAAGGGGAAAAGTAAATTCCCCAAACGCCGTCCCCCTCTTTATAATCGAGCCACGAACAAGGTAGTGGGATCGTGGGTGTAGCGGTTGACCGTGTAGATCGTGGGTGCGGCACGAACGCACGACGATAAGTGGAGCCACACCAACGGCCACACAGGAAGGAAGAGCGTTACGATCCCCAAGGGGAACGGCACCCGAGGCGTCGCAGCGGCGGCGCAGCAGGTACAAAGTTAACTGTAGCCTGTCAGTGAGTACTGTAGAGGGACCAAAAAGCTAGAAGAACGATGATGGGGGTGACACGTAGGACATGGCGTATGAGGGAAGGAACGAGAAAACCTCGGATGAAGAAGATATAACTCGGAAACAAAACTGAAGAATATAATGAAGCTGATACGACCCGGCCGAAGCTATCGACGGGGCCACACCAGCTTCGGGGACTAATGTCGGGGGGTTGACCTCGGGTAGGTCAGAGACGGGGAAAGACAGAGGTACAATCCCCGTCTAGTTTCCGAGTTACGGTCTAGGTTGGCCGAATCATGAATATGTCGGCTAAGGTACGGAGGCGAGAAGCCCGTGTATGTGTATCAAGCAGTTACCCGGCCGAGTTACTGCGAGGGTCGGCCGGGTTAGCCCGAGTGATCTCGATGCAGGTAAAGGACAAGCCAAGTTACGCAAGGTAAGGTAAGGCCGAGTGATACGAAGCTTGTAGGAGAAGGAGAAACCCAAGGTCAAACTATAGCTGCAGGCTAGAAGGAATCAGAGCGGAGCCAAGCACAAGAGACAAAGATGCAGAGCGTCAGAGGGGCAGAAGGAGGTCACGGAGGTGACAGTCCTGGAGCCCGAGGCACGCAGGAGGGGTCCTCAGGAGCCTTGCCGTCGTTAGAAGGGCGACAGGGAAAGGAGGCCACCGAACTACTATTTTTGGGACAAGCATATTCCTCGAATATGCTTGCCTCGTCAGCCCTAAGGGCACCCAAGGCACTCCTTTATAAGGGGAGGCTTGGACCCTGAGGAGGGCATCGACTCTTTTAGGTACCGTTAGGCTGGTGGGATTCATCTGGTCTCCCTGTATACAGCTCGAGGAGCACTTGTAACCCAAAAGAAGAGAAATAAAGATCTTAGCCTTAACCACTTGAGTGTAGAATCAGTTGCATCTTCCCTCCCCAGATCCCACTAGCATCCATTGGCCCCATACTTTAGCCTACCCATGGCATCTGCCGTGCCACCACCACGACATATTGCTTTGATAAAGCTTCTTGCTGCAGGAGGTATAAACACCTACCCTTTCAATGTGAGTATAATGATAATGTTACCATATCCTCTTATTTTAAAGGAAATTATGACTTTGATGATGTGGAACAAATTGAAGAATTTCTTGCCTTCAAGGGCACATTTGAACTTGCCAGTTTGCTTGAAAATACTGATGATGCACCTTATGAACATGTAGTTTTTGAGATACTTAAATTTTGCTTTGATAATTACAAGGAAGAAAATGTCTATATTCTTGAATATTTTAATAGGAGTTTTCCACAAATGGAAGAGACTAATGACTTGCAGGAGCCTATGGAAGAAGAAATTGTTGAAACTAGAAGCTCATTAGATGAAAAAGATGGGGAGAGTGATAAACAAAAGGAGGAAGAATGGATTATCTACCCATGCCTACCTTCTATTGAGAGTAACTCTTTATCTATTACATTATTTGATTGTCCCCCATGCTTACCAAAGGAGGATGAATGTTATGTTCCTATGGATCCTTTTGAAATACCTACTTTGGATAAAACCTGTGGAGGTTTTAATCCCACTATTTTTGAGCTTGATAGAAATTGTGTGTTTGTAGATCATGAAAAGCATGCTTTATGTGATAGCTATGTTGTTGAGTTTATTCATGAGACTGCTGAAAATTATTATAAGAGAGGAAAATATGGTTGTAGAAGTTTTCATGGTACTGAAACACCTCTCTATGTGCTGAAAGTTTTGAAGTTGCCCTTGTTTCATCTTCTTATGCCTGTCACTTTGTTCTTTGTGAATTTATTTGCATACAAGATTTTTATGCATAGGAAGTGGGTTAGACTTAAATGTATTTTGAATTTGCTTCTTGATGCTCTCTTTGACTTCAATTCATATTTCTTTTGTGAGCATCTTCTCAAGCTATTGTGCCTAACTTAAAGGCGTTAAAAAAAGTACTTGTTGGGAGATAACCCAACAGTTTTCTTAAGTCTTGGAAGTTATTACTTCAGTAATGACCGCTCATTATCCTTTTTATTTGCTTTTTGTGCCAAGAATGACCTCTAGTAAGAGAGAAATAAGATTTGGGGAGTTGCTGTCCCGAAACAGATTTCTGCCCCCTACCATAAAAATTCGTGAGGAGTATCTGTAACTCATATTGGGCTCAAAATTTACGAATAAATCCCCCAGTATGTTATCTAACTTTCGTTAGTTCAACACTTTTTGAGTGGAGCAACAAAAGATGTTCTAAAAAATCGGTTTCTACCTCCTGGTCTGTTTTGACAGATTTCTGCCATTATTTGCATTTGCTTCTTATTGATTCCTTTTTGAGTTCTCTTTAGGTGAATTGAGATTTTTGAAGGAGTTAATATAGTATCTTGTGTTTTTAGTGAAAAGACTTGCTGTTACAAAGCTTTGACAGGGGTCTAATATCTTTTTAATACACTAATATTGCTAATGAAGATTGTGTGAAGTTTTGTATGAAGGAAAAATTTCAGGTGTAGAGAGAGAATGATGCAATGAGATGAAGAATGGACAAAAGCTCAAGCTTGGGGATTCCATCATGGTGTCACCCCAAGAAATATCCAAGAGGTACAAGCGTCAAAGCTTGGGGATGCCCAAGGCATCCCCTTCTTCATCAATAAAAAGCTCAGGTCTGTCTAGACACTTTGTTTTTATTGTTTCATGCACAGTTGTGTTGTTCTTAGAGAGTCTTAGTTTGCGTTTGCTTTGCTTAGTTTGTTTAGTTTTCTTGAGTAGTTTGGACCCCTGTTCTCACTGTGTTATTTTGCAAATAAGTTGCGTGGTGTTGGAAAGGAGTAGTAAGTTCTTGCTTGAAGTGCAAGAGGAGCTTGCATTGACTATGACTTAGACTTTAGCATGACATGCTAGGTGTTGTTTTGACCTTATGCTTAGTGATTATTGCTGTAGCATGTCTTGTTCCAAATAATTGGGATTGCTTAGTGTGCCTTGAAGAAATTATGCATTGTTTTAGCATGCAAAAGCATAGTATTGTGGTATTCTCCTTTGATGCTTTGCTTGGGTTGACTTGGCACATGCTAAAACCATGTTATGACTATGACAAGTCACCATTAGCCTCTATGATAATTTAGTCCTTGACTTGTAGTACCACTCTTTGCTTTGATCAGTATGCTTTGTTCACTGCATGATTATGGACATTATGCTCTCTTAGTTGGTTGCTCCAAGCCTTTTGCTAGCCTCCACTTGTATGAGTAAGCTCTGCTCATGCTTCCAACTCCCAAGAAACCAAGTTATTCCGAAGTGTCCACTATAAACTCCTATTCATGGTGTGTTACACCATTCCAAGTATATTCTTGTTTTCAACTATCTTACAATTAAAAATTATTTTGTTATGTGAAAACTTAGTGATTAAATCCCTCACGAACTTGATGGCACACTTTATATTCTTTGCCCCTAATAAACTTGAACCATTGTGACAACTTTGTAGTATATGCTTGCACTTATAAGTTGGAATTAGCAGAACTGTGCTGTCGCAGGGAACGTTTTTAGCATTGCACTTGTATTTGTACTTAGTTGATATCATGTTATTTTGTCTATGGATGTCACCGGTGTGAAATAAAGAGGGAACTTGTAAGTCCATGGAGTTTTTATCCTGTGTTAGAGAAACGCTTGAGCCGCTAGCCTAAGCCATGCCTAATCATGGTGGAAACTTGCAGCATCACCATAATGAGCTATCTATGAAGCATCCTCAATAAAAAGCTATGCATATGGTAAATAAAAATATTGCTAAGATGCTCATTATCTACTTGCCTTTTCATTTTGGTTATGGGAAAGCTCCTGTATCATGTGCAAGGGGTACCCCATTGGGCGGTTCTCGATAATATGTAAATACTTACAATGATAAGAACTTACCTGGACCCAAAGTTGAGTATGCATGAGGTATGACCCTCATATTCAAGGGACTTGAGATTGCCAACTTATACTTCGCCAAGCATATACTCCATCTTTGCCACTTTAACCTTAACCACTTCAAGATGCTTATGATAAGGCAATAAGGGCTGAAAGCTAACAAGTACCATAATTTTCGGAAGCTCTTTTTGAAACTTGTAATCCCTGCTTCCTTTACAAAAAAGGCCTTTCTCCCACCATTATTGAGTATCCACCTTCTACCTTTAGGAACCATTAAGAGAGCATAGTTTTCATTCTGTGTGCAGTGTTCCAAAGCTTATTAATTGATGCATATTGTGATATTACTTGTTCTTGTGCTATTTGTTTCTAGTCACTCTTGTGAACTTTGAAGGTGTCCTATGCATCTATATTGCTACTCTATGAGGGACAAGCTGATTGCCACTATGCTATGTTTTCTGTATGTGAAACAAACAAATGTTTTTCAATGCATGTTATTCATGATCTTTGTTTGTAGCTTGTCATGATGCATGCATAGTTATTATGTCCTATTGTTAGAACTCCATCTTTCATGCACATGTTTAGAGTTCTTTGATCCCAGCTTTCAATGCTTGCAAATGGTTGGACCTTTATTGTGAGGGTGCATGTCACCTAAAAAATTATTCTTTCATCACTTACCTACTCGAGGACGAGCAGGAGTTAAGCTTGGGGATGTTGATACGTTAGAAACGTATCTATAATTTTTGATGCTCTATGCTTGTTTAGTATCTACTTTGCTTTGCTTGTCTACACTTTGATGTGCTTTTTACATGTTTTCTGGTACTAACCTACTAACAAGTTGCAACAGTGCCAGATGCCTGTTTTCTGTTGTTTTTGGTTTCAGAAAAGTTAGTAAAGAAATATTCTCGGAATTGGATGGGACAAACGTCAAAGTCAATTACTTTCCATGGGGAAAAAGAAGTCCATAGGGGAGCTGGAGAGGCCAGCCAGGGCGTCCAGACCCACCCTAGGCGCGGGTGGGCCCTGCCCCGCGCCTAGGAGGGGTGTGGGGCCCCTGGCCGCCGCCTCGGCCTCCCCCTTCGCCTATAAGAAGCCCCCGATGCAGAAACCCTAAGAACCCGATTAAATCTCCATGAAACCATCTGTAGCCGTCGCCACCATCGTGTGTAGATCAGGGGGGATCTGATGTTCTTCCCGGCACCCTGCCGGAGGGGAGATCATCCTAGAAGCCTTCTCTCCGGTATGATGCGTGAGTAGTTCCACCTTGGACTACGGGTCCATATAGTAGCTAGATGGTTGCATCTCCTCCTTTGTGCTTTCATGTATAGATCTTGTGAGCTCCGTTCATGATCAAGATCTAATCTATTTATAAGCATGCATGTTGTGTTTGCGGGGATTCGATGGATATTGAGATTATTATGTTGGTTTAATTAATGGTTTTGTCTTTATAATTCTATCATGTTTGTGTTGTTTGTGATCTTGCATGCTCTCCGTTGTTAGCAGCTATCTTGGCCAAGTAGTTGCTAGTGACTCCAAGAGGGTGTATTTATGCTCGATAGTGGGTTCATGCCTCTAGTTTTCAAGGGAAGTGACAATAATCTCTTCGGTTGTAGATGTGTTTTTGCTACTAGGGAGAAAACAACGGTCTCTTGTTCATGGAACATGTGGACTTTTTACCTTACAGACTTTGCTTAAAGCAGTTGTCTGTTGCTTGCAACTTAATACTGGAGGGAGTTCGGATGATAACCTGAAGGTGGACTTCTAGTCATAGATGCAGTTGGATGGCGGTCTATGTATCTTGTTGTATTGCCCAATCGAATCTCATAGGATCTTTTTGACTAGTAATTGCATTGGTATGCCTTGCTCAGTTCCTGTCAATTGCCCTGCTGTAATTTGTTTACCCTTCATGCCATGTTGTTTATCTAAGGAGAGCACCTGTAGTGAACTATGGACCCCGGTCCAAATTTTACCATTGATACATCTTCCACTATTACTTATTTACTTGCTGCAAACCATAACCTTCCACACCATACGTTTAATCCTTTGTTACAACAAACCGGTGAGCTTGACAACCTCATTGATTCGTTGGGGCAAAGTCTTGAGTTTGTGTTGTGCAGGTCTCCGTGTTGCTTGCAATATCTGTGTAACGTTTCCTTTCTCCTTCTGGTTCGATAACCTCTGTCTCAACTGAGGGAAAACTTGCTGCTTGCTCTTCACACCTTACGCTTGGGATTACCAACGAAGTGCCACGTCGAGCATCATCAACTAGCAAGATGTCCAACGACATCACAAATTCACACAGCCAAGAAAAAATAAAAAGAGAGAAAAGAAAACAAATACCCTGTCATGGTGGTGAAACACTCGCAATAGTAGCACTCTAACCACCACCGAAGACAATACCCGAACTATAAACAAGATTCTCTAAAAGCAATGCCTCTAGGAAGTCGTTGTCCGATCGTAGATCTTTGGTTTTTACCCTAGGAAAAATCCGAGTTTTCAAAATAATACATTCGGCAAAGTCATTGTGAGGTACAACCAATGAAGGTCAGACCTTGATTTTTCACCTGAAAATCGAGACTCGGTACTCGAAAAGCACCACCAAAAATACAGTCCACCTATGTTGCCACCCCTGCTTGCCAAGGCTGCTGCTGCAAGTTACCAAACACCTGACACACAGGGAAAACCTGTGCCGCATTATCCTCATCGCAACCAGTACCCTCTCCACTATTACCAACCTCTGATCGCATCCACTATGACTTTCTCCGTCTCTGTCAATTTTATAAAAATATATATGCAGACATGTCATATGGCACCAACAAAAGGCGACGCTTCGCGCCACATCCTCGTAAGGCCTCGCCGACAGGAGATAAGGGTGTACACGACCGGATCGATTCCAATCTATAAATCCAGTGGCACCATAAGCCAAACTGCGAAACCGAAAGGAAGACCGGAACTCGTTGACATCTAGATCAAGGAAGCCTTTGTGAATCAGATCTGCAGGTTGGTGCTCGAAGAAACTCGAGGTTACATCTGCAGATTGATCAGGAGCCATCCACTACAGCTGCCGATTGATTTCAAGGCAGCCAGCCAACTATTGTGGAGATAATGCAGAACGTTGCCCAGCAGAGCGCGCCCGTCCGATCAATTCAGCGGCCAATAGCCTACCATCTCGTTTCCTTGGTGCGCCCGGTGTGCAGCACCTTGCCTACATCATAAACGTGAGGCCATCCCACTACAGGTTGTCAATGAAGAGAGAGCTGCCGCGAACGTCGAAGACGCTAGGGCCAAGAAAAAACAAAGGGCACCTCGGTGCCGCCGTCCTCCGTCGTACGACTTCCTCCGGGCATCGTTCTGCGCATGTCAACTCGGCGTGCTAGTGCGGTGTCATTACCTCTAGTGAGTTTGTTTGGACATGTGATGTATCACTTATGCAATATATCGGTGTCTGAGTTGATTTATTAAGCTAAACATCATTGATAAATTAATGCATTTACCGCACATTTTACTCATTTTTTAATTTCTGAGAGCATGTCAGTTCTAGATCTTCCACAATTTGAGTGTTATAGGCTCTACAAATTGTGTATGACGTCTTCTGTTAAAAATGTGAAATTCAGGCAGGCCACAACTTGAACATTGCACGTAATTGCTTGTGTGCAATTTTAGACTTTGTGATGTATAACTTGGCAATGGAGGAGATTCCCTAGGGTTAGGGGCCCTCATACTCTAGAAACCTCTTTAAAGTTATCATGATTTTTATGATAAAATTTCAAATATTTCTCTAGGTTTAAGCATGAGTTTTTATCCCCTCTACAATCCCGGTCAAGCTCTGCAACGACTGCACAACTCCCCAAACCTCCAAACATGTACAATGACATTCTTGGACTTCCGTGGTGGCCTCGGTCTCCTCTACACTATGATCCTAGCCTCGCACCAGCCCTCGGCAACGACTGCGCCCTCGTTGCAATGGAGAAACTTAGTTAAGGCCGGAGGGTGCCATGTCCCCTCCCAGCTTTTAGAATTTTGTGCTAATTCTAGTGCATAATTAACATGATTTTACATCATGCATTGCATAATACTTCATATTGGTCCCATCAAATATGTTCTGCACTATTTTGGGTCCCCCTCAATTGATGGTCAAGCTCAATCTCTATCACTAACACGAAGGCCCTCGTCTGAAGAATGTACCCTAACACAATTCGAACAAGAGTTCCTTGAACTGGCCAAGGATGCATGCTATGCCTAGCCCAAGTCCACTTACCACAAGGGGGTCATCATTTGCGTCTTGGACTCCGGAGTCAACTCCCACCACCTCCCCTTCAACAAAAAAAAGGGGACGACGTCGTTGCCGACCAAGTGGAAGGGTGTGTGCGAAGGTACCATCATCATCTGCTACAACAATAAGATTATTGGTACCAGGTCCTTCTTGGATGACAACTCTGGCCCCAAGGATGAGATGGGCCATGACATGTAAGTAGTATTGATGGTGGCAAACAAATTCATCTCGAATGCCTCATATTTCCACAGTGGAAAGGCACTGGGACAGCTGCCGGGACTTTGAATTATCCACCCACTCACCTTACAATTTTACAAGGTCTACGATCCTTATGGGTGCCCCTAGTCGGTCATAATCAAAGGGTTTGAGGTATGTGGTAGTGAGTTATGACATCGACATCATCTCTGCCTCCATAAACCACAAAAAATTGCAAGCACCACCTTACTATGAGGATGGAGTGATCATCTCCTCGTTCCACATTGTGGCCAATGGCATCCTCATCATCTCCTTTTTGGCAATGACATACCATCGAACCTCATGGTAGGCGTCGAGTCGGTGGATCGTATGATCATCATCGACATCGTGCTGGAGAATGGAGACCTTGTGCAATGAGAGAGCTATTTTAGGGGTCAAAGTCCCCACATATGACCTATGCACAACTTCGGCATGAGCGTTGATAGTGTGTGGGGGCACATTGTCGTCTCCGATGATGCAGGTCCCTCGCTTGGCCATGTCACAAAACAATGGCGGAGCTTCCCTAAACCAAAGGGGGCTATGAACCCCTACTCTGGAAAAGTTCTTAAAGCTATCCCTAGTTTCTATGGTAAAATTTTAAAAACACAACAATCCCCTTAAAGCTCCACCACAGACTACAAGCTCCCAAAACCTCCAAACCTATCCAATGGCGTTGCTAGTCCCATGGGGTGGCCTAAGTAAAATAAACGGTAGGGTCGACTAGAGGGGAGAGGTGATTATGCGATATTTTTTATATTACAAATTAGATTGAAAAGAAAGTAGGTTGTCTAGATATGTAACTAGGTGAAAATCCTATATGAAAAGTTACAAGCAAGCAAGATATAATAAGTAAAGTTAAGGGAACAAGGTAATCGCAATGTAGACTCGGAGATGTATTCCCGTAATTCCTTCCTATCGAGAAAAGTACGTCTACATTGGATAAGTGTGGTGCCACAAAGGTCATCAACGCTGCAAAGGGCTCACCCTATTCTCCTGCGCGCGCACCACAAATACTAGATCAGATCTAGCGGTGGTCTTGAAGGAGGCAGCCAAAACCTTTACAAAATTGTTGGGGGCACTCTTAATAACTCAATTGGAGTCTCCTAACATGACCCCGAGACTTCACAACACAAAATATGATCTTTGGGGGAAACCTGTGCTGTCTAGGGTTCCAAGAATCCAAAAGTAACAAGTTCCTTAATGAAAAGTAGTGAGAAATCAAATCCCTTTGGTGAAAATGTAGATCTAGATCTCTTTCCTTGATTCTCTAAAGGTCATCAAATTCTAGTAGATAGGTAGGGAGATCTAGCAAGGTTGAGCTTGGGAGTAATGGGGGAGAGAGAGTGAAAGACACAAACTCGCCTTGGGGAAGAAGGGTCCCTTTTATAGATACCCTCGAAATAGAGCCGTTGTTGTTCACTTATTTCAGAGTCTTCCGACGGGCACGAGCACCAGGAACTAGCAAGCATTTCCCTGGTGACAGGGGAGCCCGAGTTTCCAGGCCTTTCATGCCGGAGTCTCTAGGCCAAGGGAGTAGCGTTGGCAGAACTTTGAGGGCTCTCCTCCAAAACTCAAATGGAAAGGCTAGATGGGTGCATATGGGTTTTTGCAAGATTTGATTTCCCAACCATCCAACGAGTAAACCCTCTTCATAGTACGGTTTTCTACGACTCGGGCAACTAAAAAATCCACGAAAAACCTTCTAGATTATTTCATTTTTGAGAGGTCAATCATCATCTTGTGTTCATCATCAAATGTACCTACAACATTTAACACACGGTTAGATTCACTCGTGTTGTCAACAAACACCCAAAACACATTTAGGATAAAAAGTACGCTTTCACTCGGCCTCCTTTGTATCGTGGTCATGGTCGCAATGGCGAGCGGGCCAGCGACGACGGAGAACTAGCATATCAGGCACCGGCGATGAGCATACTAGGATATGGTGAAAATTCTTCATTTTGCCTTTTTCATACATGATGAGATACAGTAAACACGCTTATATTAGAATCTTTTCAACGGATCAATTACACGTGTACTGTGAGGGAAATAAGATGACTCTGAGTTAAGCTTACTCCATATTTCACAGGGCAAACTTTTAATTACATTTGAGACGTGCTGAGCACCCGTTCACCTATGCATCCACCGGGAAGATCAAAGTGGAAGTTCGCTTCTTCAGACTGTCTGTCCCTTCCCGATATCCTGGGAAAGCGGGAGGCCGGGCGTGAGGCCACCGGCCGCGGAAGCGCCGGCAGCACTGGCGGCATCCTTCGCGGGGTTCCCGGTTTCCTGGGAAAGCGGGAGGAAACCTCTGCATCCTTCGCGGGGTTCCCGGCATCTTATTTTGTTTCACCCAACCAATCAAAATATCACACTGTCTTTCTGGTTAACTTTGGATATATGTAACTCAGAAACCTCTGCTTTTGTTATAAGCAGGGCTTGTCTCAGACCATCAAAACACATGCCGTGCATAAAAATAAAACATGACGATTGATAGGACATATGGAGTACAATAAATATTGTGGTCACGAGGTATTCCAGCATTCTCACTTGCTTGACTCGTGTCACATGCTAGCTAAAACCACCGTTGATTTGGACATGCACCGCGATGATATCTTAGCCATGTCACGTAGGATGATTGCTGAGTTGGAAGCGAGAATTTTTTTTAAAAATTAACTTGTCTTAGGTAAAAGATGATTTCTTGCTAAGAAAGATCTAACACAATGTTATGATGGGATCATGAGTTGATCCATTGTTGATCAAGTCTTGAAGCAAGTACATCAAGTCCAAGGAATTCATTGTATCTCTTAAGAAATTGAGCTAGTGGGTGAAAAGATCAAGTGGTGACCAAACAATGTTTATGGTGAGATTCAAGAATATTTAGGAGTGAATTAATTCATTTGTGATCAAGTATTGGAGAAATGAATTGAAGTAATAATTCCTTATGTATTTCAAGAGATCATGATATATCACGAAGACGAGAAATGTTTACCAAGATGAAGTCCGTGGATGGGATTCCATATGGTCAACACACGAGTAAATGATCTATCACAGGAAATCAAGCGACTTAGTGGTATCTTTTTTTAAAAGAGGAACTCTGCATCAATCAACGCATGCGGTCTTTTAATAATTTATTTAGCGGTATCTTGGAATGTAGATGTGGGTTAGGTACACTATATTAACTGAAGGAAACGATCCTAAATAGACCCCTTGAAGATGATATCAGGTGGATATACTAATGAATGTTAAGAAGATCAGGTTCAAGATAAGAACAAGAAAGGTATGCTTGAATATGGCCATACATTTGGTGATAATGGACATGTGAAAATGTTCTTAAGTGAATGCTTTCCTTTGTTCAATATGGAGGTGGTGATTGCGAGTCTTCACCAAGCAACCATGATCAAGAGAACATTTAGGAAATGATGAGCATCATCGTTGCTTAAGGGGAATGCGCAAAGGAAATGTATATGCCTCTTCTAGGTTTACCTGGTTTAAAAGTCTCAAGGTGCTCTATGGGAGAACAAATTATAGGTTTGACAACTGTATGAAGAGTGACTATCGGGTGGGTAGCTTGGTCATGCTATTAGTAAAGTGCTATAAACTTTGCACGTGTTGCATCGTCCAATTTTTTATATTGGTTACTTTTTTGTGTGAGGACCTATAAATTTTTGTTAGCTTCAAAATAAGTCCAATGTCATCGAAAGCGGAATCCATATGAAAAGCCAAGTCATTTTTTGTGTTGATAGATCTAGCTATTTCTCTCTCATCCGTAGGTCTAGGTGAGTCCAGAGAGGTCACTTTGACTCATTTGGGATTCATATGGATTTGGTCTAGAGGTTCGAGAGCCTTTCTAGAAGGTACAAATGAGTCTCATAATGCACATAAATTAAAGGACATATTTCTGTGTGACCTAAAATGGGGTTTTCTTCCCCAATACCAGGTAGAATTTTTTTTGTGTGGCACTAGGGGAAAGAGTCCCTCTCTCCGCCCCGCGCCGTCCCCCGCGCAGGAAACTGGGGCCAACCCTAATCCCCGCCGCCACACCCCTCCCATTCTATCCCCTCACCCGTCATCGCCGGCGGACGCTGCCGAGCAAAGTCCATGTGGTGCCGGCAGTGGTGGGTCTTCCTTTTCCCGGTGGCACCGAGAGATAGCGGGAGCTCGACGTGGCGGCGGTGCGATTCGGTGATGGTAGAGGGCTCGATCGGCAGTGTGTGGCAACGGCGACGTCGCGCGCGACCACTGGGCGTCGCGGTAGGAGGGCTCCCCGGTGTCGGTTCTGTCCGTCTCAGATGAGTGAGGCTGCAGCGGCGCGGCTCCAGATCTACGGCGGCGGAGCTCGTGGACGGTGCTGAAGGGTTTCGCAGCATAGTAAATAAAAAAATTTCTACGGATGCGAATGGGAAAGCCAAGATCTAATTTAGGAGATTCAAACAACGAGGGGGAATAGATGAGATCTTCATACCCTTGAAGATTCGCACAGCGGAACGTTCGTCGG
The DNA here is from genome assembly GCA_916181665.1 of Avena sativa. Taxonomy (NCBI): domain Eukaryota; kingdom Viridiplantae; phylum Streptophyta; class Magnoliopsida; order Poales; family Poaceae; genus Avena; species Avena sativa. The sequence continues at coordinate 332,841,980 of OV702283.1, forward strand.
AACGTGGGTGATGTAGTCGTACTCGCTTCTCCTCCTCGCGATCGGATCCGATCTAACACCGCAAGTGGCGATGCCTCCGAGAGATGCACACGTGCAGCACCTCGACGTCTCCTCCTTCCTCGGTCTAGCAAGTATGGTGGAGAGACGGATTGGATCTACAACGCGACGGTGCGGTGCAAGTGGTGGAGAGTTTCTGCAGCAGGGCTTCGCCTACGTGTAGTCGGGAGGGAGAGAGAGAGAGGAGGGCAGCAGGGCGGATAGGGCTTGAGGAGGAGGTGTGGGAGGGGGTGTGCCCCCAGGCCCTCTTTATATAGAGGGGTGGGCGGCCAGCCCTTGCCCCTCCCCCAAGCCCTAGGGCCGGCGACCAAGGAGGGAGGAGTGGGGGGCAAGTTCCCCCCTTCTAGAAGCTCCCCTAGGGTTTTGCCCTAGGTTGGCCGGCTGGGCCCTATGGGGCCTTGTGCCCCTGGCCCAATGCGGCCAGGGCACTCCCTCATAGGCCCACGCCCCCTCCCGGCAGGTGGGTCCACGTTGGTCCCCTTATGGAAGGTTCTAGAAGCTTCCGGTACAATACCGATTAACCCGAAACAATTCCGAACTCCAAAAACTGCATTGCCTTATATGAATCTTATTCTCCGGACCATTCCGAAACCTCTCGTGATGTCCCGGATCCCATCCGAGACTCCGAACAAAAACTCATAAACCAATTATCCAATCTATCCTAGCGTCGAGACACGTTAAGTGTGTGACCCTTCGGGTTCGAGAACATGCAGACAAGATCTTCTATCAATAATCAACAGGGGGGTCTGGAAACCCATATTGACTCACACACATTCATCGATGATCATATCGGATGAACCACGATGCCAGGATTCAATCAATCCCATATATATATTCCCTTCGTCTCGCGATATTTTACTTGCCCGAGATTTGATCGTCGGTACCGTCATACCTAGTTCAATCTCGTTCACAGCAAGTACTTTACTCGTTCCGTAATCCGATATCACTTTGTGAGTAACTCCTTAATCACATGCTTGCAAGCGGTGTTGATATCGATTACCGAGTGGGCCCGAAGTATATCTCTCCGACTTGGGAGGGACAAATCCCATCTCGATACATACAACCCAACAGGTACTTTCCGATCACCTGAGAGACACCTTTATGATCACCCTCTCATAGGATGACGTTTGATGACCTCAAAGCTTTCTTCCGATACCAGGGAGTTGTATTATCTCATGGTATAAGGAATACAATATTTCACATAAGAAAAGCTTCGCAAAGATGAACACGATGACACGATCTAATTGCTCCGCTTAGTTTGGGTCTGTCCATCATATCATTCTCCCAATGATATGATCTCATTATTAATCGACAACTCATGTCTATGGTTAGGAAACCTTAACCATCATTAATCAATGAGCTAGTCCATAGAGGCATACTAGGGACACGGTGTTGTTCATAAACCACACAAGTATTAAAGTTTCCACTTAATACAATTCTAGCATGGAATATAAACTTTATCATGAAGAAGAATTATAATAATAACAACTTTATTATTGCCTCTAGGGCATAATTCCAACAGTCTCGCACTTGCACTAGAGTCAATAATCTAGTTTACATTTGGCAACAATCTCACACCCATGGCACTAAGGTGCTGATCATGATTTACACGTGGAAGAGGTTTAGTCAATGGATCTGCGACATTCAGATCTGTATGTACTTTGCTAATCTTCATATCTCCATCTGCTATATAATCTCGGATTATATGAAACTTGCGGTTGATATGCTTGGTCTTTGGATGATATCTTGGTTCCTTAGTGAAAGTACCGACTTGATACGACTAGAGGGGGGGTGAATAGGCGTCTACCCAATTTTAATTTGTTTCTCACTTTTAGGCTCAACAAGAAAGAAAGTTATCTAGAGATGCAACTAAGTGAACAACCTAAAGCAAGAAAACAACACACAAACAACAAAAAACAGTAAATAGCAAGGAGTAAAGGAAGGGAACGAAGTAACCGGCGAGGGGACACGGAGATGTAATTCCCGTAGTTCACTCCCAAGGAGCTACGTCTACGTTGGAGAGGTGTCGGGGCCACACAAGGTCACCCGAGCGCCACAAAGGCCTCACCTTCTTCTCCGGTGAGCTCCCCCACAAAGGAGGCCTCACAATCCACTAACCGGTGACCTTGAAGGCGCCAACCGAAACCTTTACACCAAGGTTGAGGGGGAGGCTCCACAACTCAATTGGAGGCCCTCAACGACACCTCGAAGCTTTACAACACATGCCTCAGCTCCGGGGATGCCCTACACCGTCTAGGGTTCCAAGAAACCCAAGAGCAACAAGATCCACAAAGGATGGGTGGGGGAAATCAATTCTTCTTTGGTGGAAGTGTAGATCTAGGTCACCTCCCTCACCTCTCAAAACATCAAGTCATTTGAGTGGCTAGAGGGAGAGATCTAGTGAGGTGAAGCTCAAGCATTAATGGAGGAGAGAGAAAAAATTCGAGAGAGAGTGGGAGGAAGAAGAGGGGTGCCTTAAATAGGCCCCCCCCATGCTGAACCGTTACAGCCTCCCCGCGACCTCACTGGAAGTTCCGGTGAGGGGCCGGAAGTTCCGCCCAGCCTGGCTCCAACGGTCATTAGACCGTTGACGCCCGCTCCAGAAGCGCAACCGGAAGTTCCGGTCAAAACGGACCGGAAGTTCCGGTGAACTTCCGAGCAAGTTCCGATCAAGTTCCGGCAAATAGCACGCTTCAAAACAGAAGGTTACTGAGCCTTCACCAGAACTTGGGGCGGAACAAGGGGCGGAACTTTTGGGTCGCGAAGTGAGTCTGACCGGAAGTTCCGGCGTTCAGGCGGAAGTTCCGCTCAAGAAATTTTGGCAGGACAAGTTCCGATGCAAGTTCCGGCCAAGTTCCGGCAAATAGCACACTTCAAAACAGAAGGTTACTGAACCGCCACCGGAACTTGGGCGGAACTAGCGTCGGAACAAACTATAGAACAGCCCGCAGAAAAAGTTTGAGCAGAACTTCCGGCCTATGACCGAAAGTTCCGGTGAGACACAAAAGGCCCCAACAGAACAGGAGCACGCTCTCTCTCACGGGATAATGGGATGGTTGTGGCGGTGCATATAGGTTTGTGCAAGAACAAGTGATTTCCCACAGCCTTCCAACATGGACCCCCTCTTAATAGTACGGTGACCTAAAAACAACAACCGGAAAGAAACTAGGAGAAGAATAAAAGGCCACCGTCTTCAAAAGATCACAAGAGAGCATCCATCACAATAGAATGAAACATCAACGACGTTTCCCCTGAAACTCAAGAGCATAGTTAAACACATGGTTGGGATTGTCATTTTAACACCAAAAACATCATGGGAAGATATAGTCCTTTCAATCTCCCCCTTTTTGGTGTTAGATGACAATCTCACAGATTTGCATAGAAACAAAGCAATCTTTGCAATGGACGGGGCAAGCTCCCCCTGTATGTGTGCAAGGTAGAGAGAAGACCTCTAAGGACAGGACTAGCACACATACACGGAGGCTCCCCCTAACAATTGCAAAGATAGCACAAGTGCAAGGTACAAAAAAAAGGAATAGAGATCATACCAGAACCAACTAAATGTGGTGGAGACAAACGGAGTAATAATAACAATAAGAGCAATGAGGCTCCACCACCATAGCAACAGCTCAAGAGATGACAACAAGATACCACACACATGGCAAAGTATAAGATACCACATAGTAGATACCACATAGTCTCAAACATAACATACCACATGGTCCACAAGAACACATAAGTTCACGGACATAAAACCACAAGCACACAAACAAACTAGAGAGTTCGCGAGTAAGAAAAGATCAAAGGCAAGAACAGGCTCGCGACTCATCCCATGCAAATCCCGTAGACAGCCTAATAGACATCTTTCTCCCCCTTTGGCATCGAGACACCAAAAGGAAGAAGAGATCAATCTACTCGTCCCAGCCACGAGAAGGGGGAGGAGGAGAAGACTCAGGCGGACCAGTGACCTCCTCCTCAAACTCATCTTCGGACCAGTTGCAGTTGTTGCGAATCCAATCCTCCTTGGGAGCAGTGACAGAGCTAGAGACCGGTGAGCAAGGAATGTTGAGGGCTGCCATGATGGCCTTCTGGCGCTGAATATTGTGACGCTGATCAACATAAGCCTGATACTCGCGGTCCTGCAGAAAGCAGAAAGTTTTCTTCACTTTCCCAAGCAGCTTCTTTGCCCAAGATGGCTGCCTCTGGAGAGAAGCACCACCAGCACTAGAGCCACCAGGAGCAGAGGAGGGACCACTAGCAACATCTTGAGCCTTCTTGAGAGCAGCTTCTTTTTTTTCCTGAGTACGAGGCTTCTGGTGCTTACTCACACGGAACTTTTTCTCTTCATGAATGGTGATGTTGTCTTGAGGGAAGGGGTTGCCAGTCTTCTCGAGCCACATGTGATTGATGAGAGTCTGAATGTAGGGAGCATAGATGCAGGAGCGCTTTTCAATGAGAGCCGCCCACATCTCTGAGTAGATGAAGTGCATAACATCCATTGACCTGTCAGTGTCTCGGCGAAGATGAGTCTGATGCATGAGGTCAACCTGATATCCATGAAACTGATCAAAGTTGCCAGCCTTGGGAGATATGGTGTTCAAGTACACCCTGCGCATGATGTCATAAACTGGCAGCAGATGATTCACATACCCAACAGACCCCCACCCTCCAATGTAGAGAGGCTCCAGGACCTCAGAATCAGCAGCTACCGGACCATGAACACGCCAACCATTTGCCCCGTGGCCAGGCTGAATGGGATAGCCAAGAAGCTCAGCAAACTCAGCCCAAGTAGCGGTAAGAAGCACATCCCTGGTCATCCACTTCATCACACCTTTAGTAGAGGACTGCATGTGAAGATACAGAGTGGAGTAGAACTGAGCAATAACAGTCACATCAAAGTTCTGACGGTGCTCCATGAGGGGAATCAGCCCAAACTTTCGGCAGATATCAAGAGCCTCTCCAAAGTAGACTTGCTTCTCTTCCATGTGAGGCACATTGATGTACTTCTGAGGAGCGACCACGAACTTCTTCTTTGATGCATAAATTTCTTCATAAATCTGTTCCTGACGGCACGTGTGAAAATGAGGGTCCAAGCAAAGACGATCACGAGGCACGAGGTAGGGATCCGTAGCCCTGAATGCAGAGTAAGCCTTCTGAGTCCACTTGGAAATCTTGGCTTTGGTCATGTCTGGCCCAGCAGCAGTGGCCTTCTGAGCAAGAGCAGGCCTCTTCCCTGCAGCAGCAGCAGCACGGCGAGCAGCAGCAGCCTTCTGGCGAGAAGTCTGCGCGGTTGGACGCACAACCTCAGCATCTTCCTCATCAATCTCAGGAGGAATGTCAGCGGATGGTCGGCGGGCACGCTTGCCCTGGAGAGTATCTCCTTCCCCTGAGAAGAAAGCACAAGAATAGGGAGGGAAGGTGGGATAAGTGCACAAGTTCGGAAGAGGAAACAAAAGAAATAGATTGGAAAAATACAAACATAAAAAGTTGCATTGTGGCCGGAACTTCCGCTGAATCGCCGGAACTTCTGGTGAAAATGGTCCACCGGAAGTTCCGGTCGTGGCTCACTGGAAGTTCCGGTGAGGCCACGAACTGATGGTTCCAAACAGTAGTTCACTAGATGTAGATCTAAAAAACCACAAGTTCACAGATTTTTCTAGGATGTATTGGACCAATCTAGTCTAGCATGATACCCTAGACCTACCAAGATCTTCCAACAAGTTCTAGCCAAAGAACTAGCCTAGACAAGGTGTGCCCTAACTCAAGCCATGGTGAGAGCAAGATCTCCATTAATGGAGGGAGTTGAGGGCAAATACCGGAGTCCATGGCGGGAGATCGAGGTGGGGAAGGATCCCACGGAGCAGATCTGCGGAGGAGAGGTTGGAGACGAAGGGGCCGGAGCTCCTTCGTGGAGAGGTCCTGGCCGGCGGCGCTCCAAATAGAAGATGGGTCTTGGGGGAAAAAGGGAAGAAGATCCCGTTTCCCCCCAGGGCCCACCTTATATAGGACAGGGAGCACCACCGGAACTTCCGGGTCAGACTGACCGGAAGTTCCGCTGACGCCAGGAAGACCATCTCAGGATAGGACAACAAGGAAGAACTTGTGCAGGGAATAGAGAGGGCTTGAGGTAAGGAAAGGCTTAGGATAGATAGCTCAAACTGTGAAGAACCAAAAACAACAAAAAACAAGGAAAACAAAAAGGTCAAAGAACCAAATAAAAACGAGTCGGTGGCCGAAGCCACCTTATATAAGAGTAAATGGATTGACACCGCGAAGATATATCTTGGGTTCATTACCAACACTCATCATGAAGCTCAAATGGTCTCCTTTAGAGACTATAGAGTATGAAAACTTTAATGTGCGCATAATAGGGATAGTGTTTGTTCATAAGAGGAACTACACTCCCCCTAAATCCATGCCTACATCCAAACAAGATACACATTGAGACACGGGTAGGTGTGCAAGGGCTCGAGCAACATTGCTCGAATCAATGATATTTAGCTCATGCCTTAACTCTCGGAACCTTGCTTCATCAAGAGGCTTCGTGAAAAGATCCGCAAGATTTGCTTTGGTGGGAACATACTCCAAAGAAATGTCTCCTCTAGCAACATGGTCCCGAATGAAATGATGACGAATCTCAATGTGCTTGGTCCGGTTGTGTTGCACGGGATTGTGAGCAATAGCAATGGCACTCTCATTGTCGCAAAGAAGAGGCACCTTGTCAAAAGATAGTCCAAGATCCTTCAAGGTTTGCTTCATCCAAAGCAATTGAGCACAGCAGCTTGCGGCAGAGATATACTCCGCTTCGGTAGTAGACATAGACACACAGTTTTGCTTCTTCGAGGACCAACAAACCAAAGATCTTCCGAGAAACTGACACGCTCCGGAGGTTGACTTTCTTCCCACTTTGTCACCAGCCCAGTCCGAGTCCGTGTAACCAATGAGATCAAAGTTGGCTCCCTTGGGGTACCACAACCCAAAGTTTGGGGTATGAACTAAATATCGAAAGATCCTCTTGACAGCCACCATGTGACTTTCCTTTGGTGCGGCTTGAAATCTTGCACACATACCCACACTCAACATAATATCCGGTCGGGATGCACAAAGATAGAGCAAAGAACCAATCATCGATCGATAGAGTTTTTGATCCACCTCCTTACCCTTAGGATCGAGATCAAGATTAACCTTAGTTGGCATGGGAGTCTTGGAACCATTGACTTGATCAAACTTGAACTTCTTGAGCATGTCTTGGATGTACTTGGCTTGGTTGATGAAAGTCCCTTTCCTCAATTGTTTGACTTCAAATCCAAGGAAAAACTTCAACTCCCCTATCATGGACATCTCGAAGCGGTCGGTCATGAGCTTGGCAAAATCCTCATTAAAAGTTTTGTTAATAGACCCAAAGATAATGTCATCAACATAGATTTGGCATACGAACAAGTGGCCTCCAACTTTCTTAGTAAAAAGAGTGGGATCAATGAGGCCCACTTCGAAGCCACGGTCTAACAAGAGCTCCCTAAGGCAATCATACCACGCACGTGGGGCTTGCTTGAGTCCATAGAGTGCCTTATTGAGCTTGTAGACATGGTTCGGAAAAAGTGGATCCTCAAAACCCGGAGGTTGCTTGACGTATACCAACTCTTTTCAAAGGACCGTTAAGAAAAGCACTCTTAACATCCATTTGATGCAATTTAAAGTTATGATGGGTAGCGAAGGCAAGAAGCATACGAATGGATTCAAGGGGAGCAACGGGGGCGTAAGTCTCACCGTAGTCGATGCCCTCAACTTGTGAGTATCCTTGGGCAACTAACCTTGCCTTGTTGCGCACGACAATTCCATTCGCATCGCACTTGTTCTTGAAGACCCACTTGGTTCCAATGACGTTTTGACAGTCTTTAGGCCGCTCAACCAATGTCCAAACATTGTTCCTCTTGAAGTTGTGAAGTTCCTCGTTCATAGCATCAATCCAATCATCATCTTCAAGAGCTTCGAAGACTTTCTGTGGTTCCACAAGAGAGATAAACGCATGGTGAGAGCAAAAGGAAGCTAGTTGCCTCCTAGTAGTGGAACCTTTATTGAAATCTCCATAGACATTATCAAGGATATGGCCATCTCGAACAAGCTTGGCGAGACGATAGGCTTGACGACGGGCTTGTGCTTCAGTTCGAGATTCTTGAGCTACCACTTGGTCATTTCCACCAATTGAGCCGCCCCCTTGACTATAAGCACGAACACGGGGGTCATCTTCATCAATTTCCACTTCGGGGGAGTCATCACTTGGAGAGGATCCTTGAGGATCATTGACTTGCTCTTGATCTCGACGAGCTTGACCTTGGGGAGAAACGTGACCTTGAGGAGGAGCCCCATATTGGGGAGGTTGATGAGGTTGATGAAGAGCTTGTCCGTGGGAGATGCCTTGAGGAGGAGCCCCATCGTGGGGAGGTTGATGTTGTTGATGAAGAGCTTGTTCTTTAGAGCTTGGAGAGTCATGAGCATGGGAAGCTTCGGAAGAGCTTGAGGGAGCTTGTGCCAAGAAAGTAGGTCCTTGAGGTGCAAGATGATCTTGTGAGAGTGAGGGCTCCACTTGAATAGAGCTTGGTCCTTCTCCTTCGTCCATAAGGGGATCCTCAATGGGGAGATGGAAACCCACACCCACTCTTCCTATGGCCTTGGGAGGAATTTCATCACTTGGATCACAAACACCATCTTGCCTAACAAGAGACTCATGATTTTCATCAAACTTCACGTTGCTCATCTCTTCAACTCTTCCATTGGCTTTGTTGTAGACTCTATAAGCATGGGACTGATTTGAGTAACCAACGAAAATTCCTTCTTGAGCCTTGGATTCAAACTTTAACAACCGAACTCCTTTCTTGAGGATGTAGCACTTGCACCCAAACACCCGAAAGTAGCTAACATCAGGCTTTTTCCCGGTGAGAAGTTCATAGGGGGTCTTGTTCTTATTCTTGCGGAGATAAAGCCGGTTGGTTGCATGGCAAGCGGTGGAGATGGCCTCGGCCCAAAAGTTGTATGGAGACTTGAACTCAGCTAGCATAGACCGAGCTGCATCCATCAAAGTGCGATTCTTCCTTTCCGCAACTCCGTTTTGTTGAGGGGTGTAGGGAGTGGAGTATTGATGCTTGATTCCTTCATCACTGAGAAACTCATCCAAGGTATAGTTTTTGAACTCGGTGCCATTGTCACTTCGAATTGAGAGAATAGTTGCATTGTGCTTCCGTTGAACCTCATTAGCAAAGTCAATGACGGTTTGTTGAGTCTCACTCTTGTACTTGAAAAAGAACACCCAAGTGTATCTTGAGAAATCATCCACAATAACCAAGCAATACTTCTTGCCTCCAAGGCTATCATGAGAGGGAGGACCAAAGAGATCCATATGCAAGAGCTCCAAACATCTCTCGGTAGTGATTTGATTGAGCGCTTTGTGAGGAGTTTCATGCATCTTCCCTTCAATACAAGCCCTGCAAACACGATCTTTGGCAAAAGAAACATCGCTATTTCCAAGGATGTGGCCCTCGGAGTGAAGTCTTTGCAAAGTCCTCATGTTAACATGGGCTAGGCGGCGATGCCACAACCAGCCCTTGTCGGCTTTAGCATAGAGACATAGATCATGAGGAGTAGTGGTCCCTGAAAAGTCCACCACATACAAGTCATGTTCCACATATCCTACAAAAGCCACCTTGAGAGACTTGCTCCACATGAGGACCACGGAATGAGAATTAAAGAAAGACCCATAAGAGCAAGAGCACGAACTGAGAGTAAGTTGTAACCAAGAGTTTTGACAAGCATGACGTCAACCAAGGATACATCCGGGGTTACCACCACTTTGCCAAAACCCAAAACCTGAGAGCTTGTTTTGTCACCGTAGGAGACCATGGTGTTGGTAATATTGGGTCTCAATTCGGTCATGATAGACTTGCTTCCGGTCATATGACTCGTGGCACCACTATCAAGCACCCATTTTGATCCGCCGGAAGCATAGTCCTACAAGAAAATCAAGCCTTGGTTTTAGGTACCCATTTTGCAATGGGTCCCCTTTTGTTAGTGACAAGAACCTTTGGCACCCAAATGGCCCAATGATATTCATGCGTGTAAGATGTCCCCACATATCTAGCATATACATGACCATCATAAGATTTGCAAAGAATATAAGAGGGATTGTTCTTTCCGGCAAAGTTGTCACTTTGCAAGAGGGTTAGGCTATTTGGTACTCCTTGGGCCATGCCCTTGTTCTTTTTCTTCTTCTTGTTCTTCTTCTTATTCTTCTTCTTCTTAGTCTTGGCAAGTTGATCCTTCAAAACCTTGACCTCCTCTATGAGATGCTCATGCTTGCAACAAGGGTTAGGAGAGCTAGACAAGTCTATAATTTGCACAGCGGAAGACTTAGAGAGATCACAGGTTAATTAAGTTTGAAGCTGTTCATGAGCCTCAAAAAGACTTGAGAATTTACTCTCCAAGGCTTTGTGTTCCTCTTTGAGTTTCTCAAGATCCTTTTGAGTCCTATCATGACCACCCACAAACTCAGCATTTTCTTTCTTGAGAACCTTAATCAAAGCAAGAGCATGGTCACGTTCTTTAATTGTAGAGGTCAAAGTGTTGTTATGATCATCTACAAGCTTAGACACATTTTCTTCGAGATTAATTCTCATATTTTGTTCATCCTCAAGACTTTGAGTGAGAGAGGCAATTTCATCGGCGGCATCTCTTTCATTTTTACTTAGCAAGTCAAGAAGTTCTTCCTTTTCATCTAAGGCATCTCTAGCATTTTCAAGTTGTGCAAGTAAGGACTCAAAGTAGTTTTTAGTTTCTTCATCTAAGGTAGCAACAAATTCACACATGTCAATCATCTCTTTCTTCACCGCTAGACCAACAAGATCAAGAGAGGAAGGCTCACTAGAGATAGGTTGAGGAGTGGGTTTCGGTGATACCTCGGTGGCCTTGGCCATGAAGCACTTTTGGTTGGAGGAGATGACATTTTCATTTGGCGAGTCGAAGAGGGATAGACGTGGAGTTGAGGTAGTGGAAATAGCAGCAACCCCCACAATCTCTCCACCATGAACTTCATCATCATCATCTTCATCCGTGCCCGAAAGATATTCTTCATGGACCACAATTGCTCGTTCCTTGTTAGTGGCATTCTTGACGGTGTAGTTCTTGTTTAAGGGATGAGGAGGTCTTGACTTGACCTTGCGAATGAGACGACAACCATTGTCTTCACGGTTCTCAAAGGGACACTTGGCCATGAAGTAACTCTTGTCGTTGCAATTGTAGCATGACCTTGCTTTGGGAGACTTGTTGGGTGAGTTGAATCTTGAGTTGTCCCTTGATCTTGACTTGAATCCGGACTTGTTCCAAAAGGCCCTTGAAGCGAGAGCAAGATGTTCGTTGAAGGCACATTTGAGATCTTCTTGAGACCACTCACTTGATGTATCATCATCATCAACTTCAATAGCCTTGGCCTTCGAAGCAAGGTTCACTTTTGTTGATCCAATTGCTCTAGCTCGAGCGGACTCCGCATTCTTCTTAGCAATAGTCATAGCAATTACTTCACTCAAGACTTCTTGGGAGGTCATTAAGTGAAAGTTGGTTCTTCCCTTGATAGAGTTGAGCTTTTGTTCTTCAAATGGGAGAAGAGCTTGAATGAACTTCCTCTTCATAAACTTGTCATCAACATAGTGAGCCCCAAGGTCCCTCATAGTGGAACAAAGGACCTTAAGGCGCCTATACATGTCTTCAGGGGTCTCATCATCTTGCATTGCGAAACCATCACACTCGTTGTTGATATCATCAAACTTGGAGCTTTGGATGCTAGCATTCCCAACAAAGAGCTCGGTGAGTTGATCCCAAGCTCCCTTGGCAGTGTCAAATTGGCGAATGTGAGCAAAATCCTTTGGAGTCAAGGCCTTTTGAATCATTCCCAAAGCTGTAGCATTGAGTTGCTTGTCCACCACACCTCGTGTCAACTTCTTTGGGTCAAATGGAGAGAATCCATCCTCCACAATCCTCATTAACTCAATGGATGAGCAGGAAATATGTGAGCGCATTAGATATTGCCAATTGGCGAAATTAGACGTATCTAGCATGGGTGGTGCTCCTTGAGGTATAATGTGTGGCATGGGAATGGGTGGATTCGGAGTGTACTTCGGCGGTGGGGTTACCGTCGAGTAGTCCTTTCCTCCATTCTCCCCTTTGGAAGTTGGGTTCTCGGGCTCCTCGATGTTCTCACTTGGAACCTTGGTAGAGGTTTGAGCAACAAAACCAAGTCCCAAGTGAGTGGTGGCAGCCGCGGGAGTTACCCCGGGGGCGGACACCGTAACGGTGGGAGGAACCTCGTTGGTTTGGGGTGTGTCAATAGCAACCATGGGGTTTGGCTTGATAGACTGCAAAAGAGTCATCATTTCCTCGAACTTGGACATCATGGATGACTCCAATTGCTTGAGGTAATACATAGTGGCCAAGTTCTTGGCTTTTTCAGTTTCACTACCCCCTTCGTCGGCCATAGTCTCTTAGGCGGTAAAGCCCGAAGTAAGAGCTTGGGCTCTGATACCAATTGAAAGTACCGACTTGATACGACTAGAGGGGGGGTGAATAGGCGTCTACCCAATTTTAATTTGTTTCTCACTTTTAGGCTCAACAAGAAATAAAGTTATCTAGAGATGCAACTAAGTGAACAACCTAAAGCAAGAAAACAAACACAAACAACAAAAAACAGTAAATAGCAAGGAGTAAAGGAAGGGAACGAAGTAACCGGCGAGGGGACACGGAGATGTAATTCCCGTAGTTCACTCCCAAGGAGCTACGTCTACGTTGGAGAGGTGTCGGGGCCACACAAGGTCACCCGAGCGCCACAAAGGCCTCACCTTCTTCTCCGGTGAGCTCCCCCACAAAGGAGGCCTCACAATCCACTAACCGGTGACCTTGAAGGCGCCAACCGAAACCTTTACACCAAGGTTGAGGGGGAGGCTCCACAACTCAATTGGAGGCCCTCAACGACACCTCGAAGCTTTACAACACATGCCTCAGCTCCGGGGATGCCCTACACCGTCTAGGGTTCCAAGAAACCCAAGAGCAACAAGATCCACAAAGGATGGGTGGGGGAAATCAATTCTTCTTTGGTGGAAGTGTAGATCTAGGTCACCTCCCTCACCTCTCAAAAGATCAAGTCATTTGAGTGGCTAGAGGGAGAGATCTAGTGAGGTGAAGCTCAAGAATTAATGGAGGAGAGAGAAAAATTCGAGAGAGAGTGGGAGGAAGAAGAGGGGTGCCTTAAATAGCCCCCCATGCTGAACCGTTACAGCCTCCCCGCGACCTCACCGGAAGTTCCGGTGAGGGGCCGGAAATTCCGCCAAGCCTGGCTCCAACGGTCATCAGACCATTGACGCCCGCTCCAGAAGTGCAACCGGAAGTTCCGGTCAAAATGGACCGGAAGTTCCGGTGAACTTTCGAGCAAGTTCCGATCAAGTTCCGGAAAATAGCACGCTTCAAAACAGAAGGTTACTGAGCCTTCACCGGAACTTGGGGCGGAACAAGGGGCGGAACTTTTGGGTTGCGAAGTGAGTCTGACCGGAAGTTCCGGCGTTCAGGCGGAAGTTCCGCTCAAGAACTTTTGGCAGGACAAGTTTCGATGCAAGTTCCGGCCAAGTTCTAGCAAATAGCACACTCCAAAACAGAAGGTTACTGAACCGCCACCGGAACTTGGGCGGAACTAGCGTCGGAACAAACTGTAGAACAGCCCACAGAAAAAGTTTGAGCGGAACTTCCGTCCTATGACCGGAAGTTCCGGTGAGACACAAAAGGCCCCAACAGAACAGGGGCACGCTCTCTCTCACAGGATAATGGGATGGCTGTGGCGGTGCATATATGTTTGTGCAAGAACAAGTGATTTCCCACAGCCTTCCAACATGGACCCCCTCTTAATAGTACGGTGACCTAAAAACAACAACCGGAAAGAAACTAGGAGAAGACTAAAAGGCCACCGTCTTCAAAAGATCACAAGAGAGCATCCATCACAATAGAATGAAACATCAACGACGTTTCCCCTGAAACTCAAGAGCACAGTTAAACACATGGTTGGGATTGTCATTTTAACACCAAAAACATCATGGGAAGATATAGTCCTTTCACTTTGCAAGTGCTATGGCACCAGTGTTGTAACACAATATCTCCAGTGGGTCCAATGCACTTGGAACCACGCCAAGCTCAGTGATGAAGTTCCTGATCCAAACTCCTTCACTTGACGCTTCTGCAGCAGCCATGTATTCCGCTTCTACTGTAGATCCCGCGATCACGCTTTGCTTGCAGCTTCTCCAGCTCACAGCTCCTCCATTCAAAATATAAACGTATCCTGTCTGAGATTTAGAATCATCCTTGTCGGTGTCGAAACTAGCGTCGACGTAACCTTTTACGGCGAGCTGTTCATCACCTCCATAGACTAAGAACATTTCTTTAGTCCTATTTAGGTACTTTAGGATGTTCTTCACAGCTGTCCAGTGTTCCACTCCTGGATCACTTTGGTATCTGCTCGTCAAACTAAGAGCATTGGACACATCCGGTCTAGTACACAGCATGGCATACATGATAGAACCTATGGTCGAGGCATAAGGCACTTTGCTCATAGCTTCTCTATCATTTACCATAGCTGGACACTGAGCCTTGCTCAATATCTTACCTGACAACATAGGCACTGAACCTTTCTTTGCCTTATTCATTCTGAACCTTTTCAGAACTTTGTCTAGGTATGCACTCTGGCTTAAAGCTATCAGGCGTCTTTGTCTATCTCTATAGATTTTGATGCCCAATATATAAGCAGCTTCACCTAGGTCTTTCATTGAAAAACACTTGTTCAAATAACTCTTCACATTGTTAAGCATGTTAATGTCATTTCCAATAATCAATATGTCATCCACATATATTACCAGAAATGTCACTGAGCTACCACTCACTTTCTTGTAGATACAAGCTTCATAGCAATTTGGAACAAATCCAAAGCTCTTGATCACTTGATCAAAACGAAGGTTCTAACTCCGAGATGCTTGCTTCAGTCCATAAATGGAACGCTGAAGTTTGCACACTTTATCAGCATCCTTAGGATCGACAAAACCTTCGGGTTGCATCATATACAACTCTTCATCAATGTTGCCATTGAGGAACGCAGTCTTGACATCCATCTGCCATATTTCATAATCATGAAATGCAACAATTGCTAATAAAATCCGAATGGACTTAAACATCGCTACAGGAGAGAAAGTCTCATCGTAGTCAACACCTTGAACTTGTCAAAAACCTTTCGCGACAAGCCGTGATTTATAGACGGTAACATTACCATGCGCGTCCGTTTTCTTCTCGAAAATCCATTTGCACTCAACGGCCTTTCGGTCGCTAGGAGGGTCCACCAAAGTCCATACTTGGTTTTCGCTCATGGATCACAATTCGGATTTTATGGCCTCTAGCCATTTCTCAGAGTCTGGGCTCATCATCGCTTCCTCATAGTTCGTAGGTTCACTGTCTTCTACCAACAAGATAGTCAAGATAGGGTTGCCATACCACTCAGGAGGGGCACACGACCTTGTCGACCTGCGACGTTCAGTAGCAGCATCGTCCGAAGCTTCATGATCCTTGTCATTAGCTTCCTCTATTGTTGGTGCAGGCGACACTGGAACAATTTCAGGTGCTGCGCTACTCTCCAACTCAAGAGAAGGTTCAACAACCTCGTCTAGCTCTACTTTCCTCCCACTCACTTCTTTCGAGAGAAACTCCTTCTCAAGAAAGGAACCGTTCTTTGCGACAAACACTTTGCCTTCGGTTCTGTGATAGAAGGTATACCCAATAGTTTCCTTAGGGTATCCTATGAAGACGCATTTCTCCGCTTTGGGTTCGAGCTTGTCCGGCATCAACTTCTTGACGTAAGCTTCGCATCCCCAAACTTTAAGAAACGACAACTTAGGTTTATCACCAAACAACAGTTCATACGGTGTCGTCTCAACGGATTTAGATGGTGCCCTATTTAAAGTGAATGCAGCGGTTTCTAATGCATAACCCCAAAATGATAACGGCAAATCAGTAAGAGACATCATCGATCGGACCATATCTAATAGGGTTCGATTTCGGCGTTCAGACACACCATTGCGCTGTGGTGTTCCGGGTGGCGTGAGTTGCAAAACGATTCCGCTTGCTTTAAGATGCGTGAGAAAATCATAACTCAAATATTCACCTCCACGATCGGATCGTAGAAACTTAATCTTTCTGTTATGATGGTTCTCCACTTCATTCTGAAATTCCTTGAAATTTTCAAATGTTTCAGATTTATGTTTCATTAAATAGATATACCCATATCTACTTAAGTCATCGGTAAAAGTGAGAAAATAGCGATATCCACCGCGCGTCGAAACACTCATCGGTCCGCATACATCGGTATGTATGATTTCTAACAAGTCCGTTGCTCGCTCCATCATTCCGGAGAACGGGGTTTTGATCATCTTTCCCATGAGGCATGGTTCGTATGTGTCAAATGATTCAAAATCAAGAGACTCCAAAAGTCCATCCGAATGGAGTTTCTTCATGCGTTTTACACCAATATGACCTAGACGACAGTGCCACAAATAAGTAGTATTATCACTATCTACTTTGCATCTCTTAGCCTCAATGTTATGGATGTGTGTTTCATCCCTTTCGAGATTCAGAAGAAATAAACCATTCATAGCAGGTGCATGACCATAAAAGATGTTACTCATATAAATAGAACAACCATTATTCTCAGATTTAAATGAATAACCGTCTTGCAATAAACACGATCTAGAAATAATGTTCATGCTCAATGCAGGCACATAATAACATTTATTGAGGTTTAAAACTAATCTCGAAGATAAAACTAAGGAGAGCGTGCCGACGGCCATCACATCAACTCTTGATCCGTTGCCAACGCGCATCGTCACCTCATCCCTCACAAGCCGCCGTCTATTCCGTAGCTCCTGTTTTGAGTTACAAATATTAGCAACTGAACCAGTATCAAATACCCAGGCACTACAACGAGGGCTAGTAAGGAAAACATCAATAACATGTATATCAAATATACCTTTGATGGTGCCAGCCTTCTTGTCCGCTAAGTACTTCGGATAGTTGCGCTTCCAGTGACCCTTGTCCTTGCAATAGAAGCACTCAGTGTCCGGCTTGGGTCCAGACTTGAGCTTCTTATCAGCAGGGGCAACGCGCTTGCCGCCGCCTTTCTTGAAGGGCTTCTTTGCACACTTACCTTTCTTGAAGGTGGGGGGCTTGTTGACCATCAACACATGATTATCCTTTTTGATGTCCACCTCCGCAGCCTTCAGCTTTGCGAAGAGCTCGGTGATCATATCAGTGGAACCAATCTGATTATGAGTCACTACAAAACTTTTGTAGCTGGGAGGGAGTGATTGCAGAACCCTGTCAATCTTGAGATCCTCTGGAATCTTGCAGTCCAGTTGCTCAAGGCGTTGAGTGTAGCCCGACATCTTTATGGCGTGCTCACTAACAGAACTCCCTTCCTCCATCTTGCAGTTAAAGAATTTCTCAGAGATCTCATATCTCTCAGAACGGGCCTGAGTCTGCAACATAGTTTTCAGCTCCTCAAGAATCTCAAAGGGCCCGGGATAGTCTTCAAAACGATTTTGAAGGTCCGATTCCATAGCAAACAACATGGTGCTCTTAATCGTCCGAAGCTCATCTTTGCGCGACTGATAGACATCTTTCTCATCAGCCGGCGCATCTACAGCAGGGGCGTCACCTAGCGCATTCTCAAGGACATAGTCTTTTTGACCGCCAGAGAGAATGATTCTGAGATTGCGGAACCAGTTGGTGAAGTTAGACCCATTGTTTCTAAGATTTTCCTTCTCAGCAAAAATGTTGAAGTTGAAGTTGGACTTAGCCATTTGATCTACAATGTTTGCAAGTACAAATTAGACTATGTTCATGATAACTAGTTCAACTTTAATCAAATTACTAGATAAACTCCCACTAAATTCAACATCCCTCAAGTTGTTTAGTGAACATGATCCAAATTCACCACACCTAATCCGATCTTCACGAGAAGAGATGTGGTTTCAATGGTGGACAACAAAGTGTCGATCATATCATTCATATGACTCATGATTAACCTTTCGGTTCTTGTGTTCCGAGGCCATGTCTCTACATGCTAGGCTCGTCAAGTCTGACCCAAGTATTTCCGCGTGTGCAAAACTGGCTTGCACCTGTTGTATGTGAACGTAGAGTCTATAGCACCCAATCATCACGTGATGCTTGGACACGACGAACTTTCACAACGGTGCATACATGGAACACATTTTTATCTTGATCTTTAAGTGGGGAATCATCTTATAATGCTACCGTCGCGATCTAAGCATAATAAGATACATAAAAAGATAAACATCACATGCATATAACTTTATGTGACATGGTATAGACAATCTTCGCGCAATGATCTCCATCTTGTGTGTGTCGGCATGATCTCCATCACTCCACCATGATTGCCTCCACCACGAATAGCAACTACAACTATTGCTAACTACTTAGCGATAAAGTAAAGCTATTACATGGCGTATAAGAAGTTGACACACAGGTCATACACAATTATAAAGACAACCATATGGCTCCTGCCGGTTGTGTACTCATTGACATGAAAGTCGTGAAACATTACAAAACATGATCATTGCATACAACATACACATCACATCTTGGGCCATACCATATCACAGAAAACACTCCCTGCAAAAACAAGTTAGACGCCTCTACTTTGTTGTTGCATGTTTTACGTGGCTTATGGGAGTTGCAAGCTAAGAACGATTCTTACCTACGGAAAGCCACAACGGTGATATTATGGTTGCCAAACTCCGGTGTAAATCCCATGACAACTATAGTGAGAGAAACTGGCATCCACCAGCCGCATGTGTGGAACAAGCCACACGTCAAGTGCGGAGCCGGTCTCGCGAACGAGGTCGCGTAAGGTTGGCCTGGACCGCTTCGATCTCACTATCCCGCGTCATAAGAAGAACACAAACAAGAGGATTGCAACAGAAAACATCAATGCCCGCAACAACCATGTTGCGTTCTACTCGTGAAACACATCTACGCATAGATCTAGCTCTGATACCACTGAAGGGTTTTGCAGCATAGTAAATCAAAAAAATTCTACGGATGCGAATGGGAAAGCCAAGATCTAATCTAGGAGATGCAAACAACGAGGGGGAATAGATGAGATCTTCATACCCTTGAAGATTCGCACAGCGGAACGTTCGTCGGAACGTGGGTGATGTAGTCGTACTCGCTTCTCCTCCTCGCGATTCGATCCGATCTAACACCGCAAGTGGCGATGCCTCCGAGAGATGCACACGTGCAGCACCTCGACGTCTCCTCCTTCCTCGGTCCAGCAAGTATGGTGGAGAGACGGATTGGATCTACAACGCGATGGCGCGGTGAAAGTGGTGGAGAGTTTCTGCAGCATGGCTTCGCCTACGTGTAGTCGGGAGGGAGAGAGAGAGGAGGGCAGAAGGGCGGCTAGGGCTTGAGGAGGAGGTGTGGGAGGGGGTGCGCCCCCATCCCTCTTTATATAGAGGGGTGGGAGTCCAGACCTTGCCCCTCCCCCAAGCCCTAGGGCCGGCGGCCAAGGAGGGAGGAGTGGGGGGCAAGTTCCCCCTCCTTCTAGAAGCTCCCCTAGGGTTTTGCCCTAGGTTGGCCGGCTGGGCCCTATGAGGCCTTGTGCCCCTGGCCCAATGCGGCCAGGGCACTCCCTCATAGGCCCACGCCCCCTCCCGGCAGGTGGGGCCACGTTGGTCCCCTTCCGGAAGGTTCTAGAAGCTTCCGGTACAATACCGATTAACCCAAAACAATTCCGAACTCCAAAAACTGCATTGCCTTATATGAATCTTATTCTCCGGACCATTCCGGAACCTCTCGTGATGTCCCGGATCCCATCCGAGACTCCGAACAAAAACTCATAAACCAATTATCCAATCTATCCTAGCGTCGAGACACGTTAAGTGTGTGACCCTTCGGGTTCGAGAACATGCAGACATGATCTTCTATCAATAATCAACAGCGGGGTCTGGAAACCCATATTGACTCCCACACATTAATCGATGATCATATCGGATGAACCACGATGCCAGGATTCAATCAATCCCATATATATATTCCCTTCGTCTCGCGATATTTTACTTGCCCGAGATTTGATCGTCGGTACCGTCATACCTAGTTCAATCTCGTTCACAGCAAGTACTTTACTCGTTCCGTAATTTGATATCACTTTGTGAGTAACTCCTTAATCACATGCTTGCAAGCGGTGTTGATATCGATTACTGAGTAGGTCCGAAGTATATCTCTCCGACTTGGGAGGGACAAATCCCATCTCGATACATACAACCCAACAGGTACTTTCCGATCACCTGAGAGACACCTTTATGATCACCCTCTCATAGGATGACGTTTGATGACCTCAAAGCTTTCTTCCGATACCAGGGAGTTGTATTATCTCATGGTCTAAGGAATACAATATTTGACATAAGAAAAGCTTCGCAAAGATGAACACGATGACACGATCTAATTGCTCCGCTTAGTTTGGGTCTGTCCATCATATCATTCTCCCAATGATATGATCTCATTATTAATCGACAACTCATGTCTATGGTTAGGAAACCTTAACCATCATTAATCAATGAGCTGGTCCATAGAGGCATACTAGGGACACGGTGTTGTTCATAAACCACACAAGTATTAAAGTTTCCGCTTAATACAATTCTAGCATGGAATATAAACTTTATCATGAACAAGTATTATAATAATAACATCTTTATTATTGCCTCTAGGGCATAATTCCAACAGGTGCGGCTCGGTGGTTGAGGGGCTGGGGTGTACTCGGACGGCGGTGGCCAGGGAGCAGCAGCGCGGCGGCAGGACGGATCTAGGCTTGATCGGGGCCTGCGGGCTGATCTGGGCCTGATCGAGCCTGATCTGACCTTCTACTGTGTCCGGTCAGCGGCCACCTCGAGTGGATGAGGGTAGTTCCCCTCACCTAGGATGCTGCTCGGCCTGCAGGCTACAAGATCTTGTGCCGACCCACCTCGCCCAGCCTGTTGACTTCTCGGTGTGCTGTTGGTCGTGGCTTGGACTCGAGCTCATGGGTGTCGAGGCGGCAACCTCGGAAGGCGGACCGCGCATGTGTCTCTTCGGCGAGCAACGTGGCGGTGGTGATGGCTTTGGTCCTTGGTCGCTGGGGTGGCAAGGAGCAGGCAGCGTCCTTGGTGGTGCGGCGCTTCGGCTACGACATTGCCCAGATCGTGCTCTGAAGACCGGGCTTGATGACATCGGTTGATCCTTTAGTGGGTGTGTGTGTAGGATTATCGACTCGGGCAAAAGCCCTACATTTTGATGCCGAAGACGACGTTGCCTAGGGTACCGTCACCCTCTTAGGAGCGGCGTTGTGGGTACTTTCCATGCGAGGGCTCCGGGTGAAAACCCTAGACCATCGGTCTCGTCGACGATTGTGCGCGGCGTCGTTTCCCTCTTGGGGGCGTCGAGGTGGAGTCCCTTTTCCCTTAGGTATTGACGATGTCCCCGGTGGCAAGTCTTGGTTTTTCTTGTCCTTTTTGTTTATCTTTGATCTGCCGTGTAAGAGGTCTTCTCATTACCTTGTATCGGTGCAGCCGTGTTGGCTTGATTTATAAAACGGGGCGAAAGTCTGATTCAAAGAAGAAGAAGAATTTTTCTGTGTGATTTTTTCCAATGTTGGACCTCTGTTGTCATCCCCCCAAAGTTCCAACTTCTCATCTAAACGAGGGAGATACCCATGAATTTAAGAGCCATTTACCGATCTCCTCCATTATCCTCCTCCCCTTCAGTCTCTCCCTGGCATGAGTTGCATCTTATGATATCTAAGACACACACGCGAGAGAATTGAGCATAGGTTGCTTGTGCTTGTATGTTTGCATAGGTTTGAGCTCTCTGTGTTGATTGGTTCCAGTGAGATTCTAGGATCTTATTACTCTCGAAGGCCACCACCTCCAAGACAAGTTTGATACGTAGCTATTGCATCCATGATCTCTTTGTGAAGCTTGCGAAGAAGCCCAAGTTGATTTGGAAAGTGGTTTCCTAGCTTGCCATTTCTAGGTGGACGAAGAAGCCATCCATGCTGGAAGAACTCATCTTTGTGCTCTCTTCGAGAAGAAGGCTATGTGTCGTAATGACTATGTGGGTTGTTGTTTTTCATAGCATCTCCACCGGGGAGTAAGATATTAGTAGATATTATTCGATCTATGGTAAACTTATAGATTGTCTCTTTTTTCACTGAACAATTCCACAATCTATACTTACTAGTATATATATCTACTGTAGTATAAAGCTCGAATTGCTTGTTTGTTATTGATATTGTAAATGTTGTTTAGTCATAAGTTGTTGGTGAACTAAGTGAGCCTAGCACGTTCGGGATTTCTGCTTGAAACGAATCCGACTACTTATACTCTGCATTAGGGTCCAGCAAAATACAAAATCATTTTATTTTGCTTACTCGTCCCTCTAGATTTTGTCTTCCCAAACACTACTAGACAGGGAAACCCAGATTAAGAAATGAAAGCGTAAGCTTACAAGATGGACCAGACTACATCCAGGTCGACCTAGATTTAGCTTATAGCCATGTCGCTCCAACCAGGAAACTTTTTTCCTTTTTCGGACGCCGAAGGTCAGACAGCCCACTAATATTTTTATTTTTGAAATAGAAAAAGCAAATGAGTTTTGTCTTTATTCTTAAAAAATGGATACACTACTCTCATGCACTTTATCCCATGTATATAATTACGAAATCCAAAAATTTGAAATGTTTTCTAGCTCAAACCTTTTGTCCGATTCAAAACTAGATCTCATATCGATATGTTTCGACTATTTTTTTAGAGGATGTAAGTTTGTGAAAGTTACATCCGATCAAAGTTACATCCTTGCATCCGCTATTTAAAATTGTTTCTACCATCCTTGCATCCACAAAAACTGTCATCCTATCAGTTCTCCAGATTTGAAAGGGACCATCATTATAGAAATTACATCCCAAAATCAACAACTGCCATCTCTGCATCACAAGTGAACAAGTGGTATCTCAAAAACTAACAATTTTAAACTACCATCCCTGTATCACAAAATCTTCCATCCTTGCATCCACAAAAACTGCCATCCACAAAATCTACCATCCTTGCACCCATAAAAACTGCCATCCCGCATCACAACTTAGTCCCCCAGATTTGGATGCCTGTGCTACACGTACCTCAGAAATGCTACACGCGAGATAGGCTGCGGGATGGGAGGTTCGCTGGGGTCGTCCGATCGCGATCGCGCGGCATCAAGCTCCCCTGATTTGGATGCCTGTGCTACACGTACCCCAGAAATGCTACACGCGAGATAGGCTACGGGATGAGAAGTTCGCTGGGGTCGTCCGATCGCGATCGCGCGGCATCAAGCCCTGATCTGACTGTAGCCCAAATCCAGATCGACTGATAGTTAGATTTCCCGTACAAGATGATCTTGGGAAGGCTAAAACCTTTTACTCAGTAGGCAAGTAGCCCAAGTAATTACTGGAAATAATTAACTCTTCCAAGTTCCAATCCATGCTTCCCAGAGGCGCACTTGTGTCTTCACTTCTTGCGCGCACTTGCCTTCTCCTGCGTCAAAAGTCGCTTACCAACCTCGGCCTCTTCCTCCATGGCCGGAGATATGGACGCCGCCTTCCTCTCGGCCTCCTTGGCCTTGAGTCCCTGCAGCTTGGCGTGGTTGTAGTAGGCGACGCCGAGGAAGGCGATGGCGTAGCCGGCGAGGTTGACCGGGGTGACGGTGCCCTTGATGACCGTCCACGAGAAGGCGATGAGCAGCCAGTCCTTGACCACCCCTGACACGTTCATTGTCAGTGCCGCCGTCTTCCCCACCAGCAAGAACACCGCCAGATTCAGCGCGAACGCGCAGAGCGAGTTTGTCCCGAACACGAGCACGTCCGGCCTGACACTCCCCGCCGCGCGCAGCCTCGGCAGCTCGACGACCGTCCACGGCACGGCGAGGAAGAGCAGGCAGCAGGGCGCGATGTAGTAGAGCGAGGTGATGGGGTTGAGCTTGATGCCCCTGGAGGCGAGCAGTATCTGGATGAGCACGAGCCGCGTGGCCTCGGCGGCGACGGCGGCGAGCTGGAGCGTGACGCCGAAGACGTCGAAGCGTGCCTCCCCGAACGCCGCCACGGCCACACCCGCGGAGATACCGATCATGTTGAGCATGGAGGCCCTGCGGAAGGAGTCGGTGCGGAAGGCGACGGCGAGGGAGTAGACGGCGACGGGCATGAGCGCCTTGAGCATCTGGATGAAGGAGACGGAGAGGTAGATGTAGGCGGAGTTGGAGAACCAGAGGGAGAGCGCGTAGAGCGCGCCGATGGGCACGACGGTGGCGGCGTATGTTATCTTTGGCTAGAGGAACAGACGAACAGGAGGCAGAAACACACACTTTGGCACCACGCACACTTGTGTCTTTTCTGTATTTTTTCTCACACAATGAACTGAATTACATGAGATTAAATAGAGCAGCTAACACACCCATTAGCTAGCATGCACACGCACTGGTCAAGTCACTAACGGCTTGACCCACTAATCACTCCACTAACACACGCACACACGTACAGACTTTGAGTCGCTTGCAAGTTTCTGCAGATCACACTGGATAAGTTCTTCACTTGGAGCATGCCGCAACTGCCTGCGCCCGCTTCTTTCTCCATCTCTATCTGCTACACAACCTGGTCGTCTAGACTTTCCTCGGCCTGACACATGCACCTAACTAACTCAACACATTTAGCTTTGCATGGTGTTGTACCGAACAACACAAGTCTACACGCACACACTGCAGCAGATCTGACTACATGCATGATTGACGAAATAAAAACATCATAAACTACTAACAACAAGGTTAACTCCAACAATCACCCCCTTAACCTTGTTGTCTTTTATTACTCCACGATGATCTTCAGAGCAGCGCCGGATGCTCTTCGACGTCCGCGACGGCAAGATGAGCCTGCTCCTTCCTTGGCTCCGTGCAATCCGAGAAATGCCCATAGTTCTGGCAGTTGTAGCAGCGGACCTTCTTGATGTCGAAGGTGCTCCTCTTCTTGCCGGCACCGCTGCGGTCGCGCGCACGCCACTCCTGCTCCGTGAGTAGCAGGCGACCTCCACCGCCATGGTCGCCGTTGTCGACACCGTCGTCCGCATCGCTCCGGTCGTCCGCCGTCTTGAGCCTTCCCACAAGCTCCTCCATGGACACGGTGCTAAGATCAAGAAACTGCTCAATGGAAATAGCTACCTGGGTGTACTTGGATGGCACGATGCGAAGAAGCTTCTTCACGACCTTCACCTCCTTGAAGTTCTTGCCGAGGGTGCGCAGCTTGTTGGCGATCCCATTCAGGCGCATGGCGAGCTCGTCAGACGGCATCAAACTCCTTGAGTAGAGTCTGCACCTTGGCCTCACGAACACGCGCATCGCCCACACGCATGGACTTGATGGCGTCCCATGCCTCCTTTGCCGTCGCCTTCATGGCAAGCGTGGAGTGCATCTCCGGCGGCACGGCTCGCAGAATTGCCGCAAGCGCTGTCCTATCCTCGCTGAAGCTCCCGACTCCCTCGACGGCGTCCCACACGCCTTGGGCCTCCATGTTCACCTTCATGATCAGCGCCCACTCGAAGTAGTTCGTCGCCGTCAACGCCGGGTAGACGACGGTGCTGCTGGCCTGGTGGACGATGCGCTGCTGCACCACCACCTCACGGCCGTCACGCCGCGTCGGGCTCCGCCCACGGCGCACCGGCGAGGCTGAGCCACCACGGCGACCTGGGGAGCGCGCCGGAGTCCGGGAACCTTCGCCAGCCATGGCTCTGATACCAAATGTTATCTTTAGCTAGAGGAACAGACGAACAGGAGGTAGAAGAAACACACACTTTGGCACCACGCACACTTGTGCCTTTTCTGTATTTTTCTCACACAATGAACTGAATTACATGTGATTAAATAGAGCAGCTAACACACCCACTAGCTAGCATGCACACGCACTGGTCAAGCCACTAACGGCTTGACCCACTAATCACTCCACTAACACATGCACACACGTACAGACTTTGAGTCGCTTGCAAGTTTCTGCAGATCACACCGGATAAGTTCTTCACTTGGTGCATGCCGCAACTGCCTGCGCCCGCTTCTTTCTCCATCTCTATCTGCTACACAACCTGGTCGTCTAGACTTTCCTCAGCCTGACACATGCACCTAACTAACTCAACACATTTAGCTTTGCATGGTGTTGTACCGAACAACACAAGTCTACACGCACACTCTGCAGCAGATCTGACTACATGCATGATTGACGAAATAAAAACATCATAAACTACTAACAACAAGGTTAACTCCAACAGCGTAGAGGGAGGAAGTCATGGGCGGGTCGGAGGGGAGGTCGACGAGGCGGAGGACGCGGACGAGCGCCGCGGCGAGGGAGGCGCAGAAGGCCATGTGGATCATGGTGAGGGAGATGGGGAAGGGCCAGTCGTACATCTTGGGGTCCAGGATGTACTTGTTGTACACGATCACCGTGAAGCTCAGGCTGATCCACAAGGCCACGTACGCGTACGACAGCAACACGGATGTCAGCACCGAACTCGGCCGAGCCTCCTCCGCCGCCGTCGAAGACACGGAGAGATGACTCGACGTCCATGGTGGCCGCGGGAGGCTCGGTGCTGCCATCGCCGCCCATTGGGACGAGGAGATGGAGGCACGGAGCTTTTTTTGCTAGCGGTAGTTAATCTGACCGGCCTCGGAGGAGACCTTGATTTTGGCGGGGAGACGCAGTTCGACGTTTATTTAGCTTTGGCACAGATTTCGCCAGGTTGGGGCGTTGGCGAAGCCCCGGTAGATGGAATCATGACCTTTACGTGCGTTGTGATTCAGTGATTCACTTACGGCAGACTTCACTTGATGAGTGGGGAACAATTAACAATGTCCACGGAATTAATTCGACTCACTTTGTTGGCTTTGTACGGTACCCGAAATTTGACTCTATTTCATCGACTGAGAAATTTCTCTGTCTAGTCGCAACCCAAGTTATAACTACAAAAATTTCAGTTGCAACCTTATTTGCAAATGAAAATCTTCAGTTGCAACTTGCAACACCATGTATTTACAACTTATAGGATGCACGAATCGTAATTCAAATCCGATGATTGTGGAGTTGACTGAGCTCTAACTTTATTCTCGGTCGATTGAGAATTAGCGAACAGTTACAAAAGGGTGGGTGACTAATTCTCTCTCAACAGGTATATTCGATATTTTTTTTTGATAATTATTATAGGGTGCATCATTATCTGAAAATTAACTCTGACAACTACTGCGTAGGCTCATACAGTATTACATATTCTAGATCTCGAAATAGGCTTTCGATCCGCTTTATAAATAAAGAAATCATCCACAACAAGTTACAAGGTTCGGAAACATCCACACCACACATGCTGGGGCCACAACACAAGACAACCCAAAGAAAGGAAAAGGACGCCATCTCGCCAAGCGAGAGCACACCGAAACACAGAGAAAGGCCAAAGCCGGACTAGGGGGAAGTCGTCGAGCCGCCTCCAAAAGTCGTCGAAGGGTCGCGTCCAGCCTTGCCTTGTCCCGCTGTCTACACAACGGGTACCAGAGCTGCAGGGATGCCAGAAAGCAAAAAACCGAGTCAGACGCGCGTCTAGGAAGAATCTTCTCAATAACCATCTTATTCCTAATGTTCCAGAGTGTCTAGGACATCGTAGCAAACACTAGCGAGAAAAGGCGGTGACCTGTCCCTGCCCGGTTCGCTTGGGTTTTTAGGAACTCCCCGAGATCATGGGCCTGCCAAACCGGGTCCAACGCATCCATGATGAAGCTCCATAGAAACCGGGCCGCGGGACAGGCAAATATTATGTGGGCGCCCGTCTCCGGGATCCCACATAATGGGCATAGCCCATCCTCCGGCCCATGTCGCTTGGACACCTCCACTCCCGAAGGGAGCCTATCGCGCAGCAGCTGCGACAGGAATTTTTTTGTCTTAAGCGGCAAAGGGGCTTTCCAGAGGGGTTTTGTCCATGGGATGGCCTCGCGGATGAATAGGGCCCGATAGGCCGAGCTGACCGAGAAGACCCCTGACGGGGCGAGGCTCCACGTCACCCGGTCGGGCTCATCCGCCAGGGAATGTGGGAGTTCCGCCCTAAGTTCCCTCCACGCTTCGGTTTCCTCCGGGCCAAAGGTACGTCGGAACGAGATGTTCCACGTCCCTTCTAGGGCCGCGGTGGAAACCCGAAGTGAGGGCTCAGAGCAGATGGCGAAGAGGTCCGGGTACACCTCCCATAGGGGGCGTTCCCGAAGCCAGGAGTCCAACCAAAACATGGTGCCCTCCCCATTCCTAATGGAGACTGAGGCCCCGAGCCGGATCTCGTTCTTGATCTCCTGGATGGAGTGCCAGAACTGGGAGCCTTCCCTCCGGTCGCAGTCCAACAGGGGCCGCCCCCGTAGGTACTTGGTCTTAATGAGCTGGAGCCAAAGGCCCCCCTCACCCCGCAGAATCCGCCAAACCCATCAAAGCATCAGAGCCTTTATTGAACTGGCGAGAAGCGAGGATACCTATGCCCCCAAAATCCTTGGGGGCGCAAATGTCTGCCCATAAAAAATCGAGACTTGGAAGATGACTAAAGCAACACACATCATTGAGCATGAGTCACATGTAAGAGCTTGATAAAAAACTGGCTAAAAGGGATAAATTTTGAAATAGATCTTTTTATTATAAATTATGATACGTGCATTGTACGACACGCTTACTAGTTTTGGAAGTTGTAAAACCTTAATCCCAACATATTTCTTAAATTTCATTGCTTCCAAATTAGTTCTTAAATTTAGAATAGTAATGGCATACTTTCTAAAGCATATATGCCGAAGCAGTATGCCGGTATACACCCAAAACAATAAGCTAGCGAGAGCCCTTAAATCAAATTATCAAAGTTGGTGCATAACACCCGCGTTCAATTCATTGAAACAAATTCGTAATTTCACAAGTGTTTGTTTGAGGCGGGAAGAAGAAAATTTTGCTCCCAGGTCAGTAATCAAGCGAGGCCGATTCGTTTCCGACTTGCATATGATGTTAGGTATAAGAACGGGGTACGTATTCGAGTAGACACGGATAACCGAACAGAGTAGAAATTAGATGTTATAAACCTACTAGGTTAGCTATACTAAATCTGCTATATATACGCGTAAGGCCCCTGTAAAAAAGACACTGAGAGACAGAAGAAATAAAGGGAGGAAAGTTACAAAGACGCGATACGTGCCTTTGGCAAATCATCTTTGTTTCTATGCTCGTACGTGAGATAGCTGCATTCAAGGATCCATCAAAGGGATGAGTGCTACTTGTGTGCCTGCTTAGCTTATTAGCACGTATGTGTGTCTCGTCGATGGTTCTAGTTCTACGCGTCTCACCGGAGTTGATCAAGTGATCTTGTCGCTATCGCGTTGTTTGTTGTTGGAAATTACTCGACGAACGGCGTCGTATAATGGGCCAATTTCCAATAATTGGTATCAGAGCCAAGGTTATCGTTCGTGATCTGCTGAAAGTACTAAGAGGTCATAGCGATAGTGAAGTTTGCGAGAGCTCGACAACGGCACCGGTGATAGAGACGGTGGGGGCAGCTTTGTATCTGCGCCTCGATCGCAAGGACTACGGGATGTGGACACTCAACATGGAAGTGGCCATGGAGGCTCAGGAGGTTTGGGAGGCCGTCGATCCAGGAGGCGACGAGTACGTCAATGAAGGCGCGAAGTACCGAAAGGATCACCAAGCGTTAACGGCGGTCTATTCCGTCATGCTGAAGGACGTGATGCAGCACCTCGTCAAAAATAAATCGGCGAAGGATGCATGAGAGACGATCAAGATCTTGCACCAAGGTCATGCCCGCGTGAAGGAAGTGCATCTTCAAACTTTGACAAAAAGCTATGAAGATCTGAAGATGGAGGAGAGCGAGATGGTTGATCAGTTTGCCGCCCGTTTTGTTACCCTTGTCAACGCAATAAGGGGATATGGCGAGAAATTGGATGAGATCAAGAACGTTAGAAGGTTTCTGCGTGCGGCGCCGGCGTGCTACATGCAGATCATTACATCGATCGAACAATGTCTCGATCTGAATACATTGACGGTTAAGGATCTCGTCGGAAGATTCAAGGCACAAGATGAGAGAATCCGGATAAGCTTCAGTGATCCAGAACAGGTTGAGCACCTGATGCTCAAAAAGCAGCAGTGGATGACTCTTTCAAAAGAAAAGCAAGGAGGCTCCACGAGCGGCAAGGAGAAGCAACACCCAGAGAAAAAGTACATCGCAGGGCAGGAGGACGAAGATGATGCCCCGCCGCGGAGGAAGTTTGACATAAAAAAAGTAAGGTGTCATAACTGCGGTGAGCTCGGTCACTTCAAGGCTGATTGCCGAAAAGCACCAAAGGAAAAGGAGAGGGCTCTCATCGCCCAGGAAGGAGATGATGGACCGATGATGCTGATGCTCGAAGTAACTGAGCTGAAGGATGAGGAGGATCCTCCATCACCGGCTACGAAGATTGTGGCGCAAGTGGATCACGATCTACCGTGTGTGCATCATGAGAAACAGAGTGCCATGTTCCCATGTGAAGCCGCGTTTGAGGCAAATGAAGCCTCGAAACTTGTTCATGGTGATATATGCGTTGAAATCTCACCGGCAACTCCGTCCGGCAATAAGTTCTTCATGCTTGTGGTGGGTGATCATAGTAAATACATGTGGATTGTGTTGCTAAAAAGTAAAGATCAAGCTCAACAAGCATTCGAGAAGATCAAGGAAGCCGAAGAGTTCAAGGTGGAGGCAAAGATAAGAGTCCTATGCATTGATCAGGAGGGTGAGATACATCAAACCGTGTTGACCATGGCACGGAGCATGATGAAGAGTAAAGGCTTGCCAGGAAAATTCTGGGGTGAGGCAGTCAATGCGGCTGTGTATTTGTTGAATAGGGCGCCAACTGAGAGTGGAGTTGGTATAACGCCGTACGAAGCATGGTACGGATGGAAACCCTCGGTTGACCATCTTCGCACTTTTGGGTGCGTGGCGCATGTCAAGATGGAGTTCGACCATATGAGTAAATTGGCGGATTAGAGGACTCCAATGATCATGACGGGCTATGAAGGCTCAAAGGCATTACAGTCTGTGCAATCCTTATACCAATAAGGTGGTTGTCAAGGGCGGCGTAGTCTTTGAGGAAGAAAAATCATGGAATTGAGGCTCCAGTGAATTGGGATATCCAACTTTTCATGTCACGTGGGACCTTGAGTATGAAAAAATATGGATCAATCAAGCTTATCCTTGTCAGCAAGTTTGGGCCCAGAAGATTTTGAAGGGCTAGGGGGAGCTCCAAGGATGGACATTTTACTCCAAGTGGATGATCCACCACGTTGACATCTACGCGTGCGAGCCCAAGGACCTCGCCGAGGTGTTCCCTCCTGTTCCGCAGGCCGCGCAGAGCTGCGGCCATTACTTCTTCACGACGTGCAAGCGGCTGAAGGGGCGCAGCAACAGGAGCGCGCGCGGCGCCGGTGACAGGAGATGGAATATCAATACGACGAAGGACATCAAGGATAAAACGCGCGTCAAGTTCGACAAGATCAAGAAACTTTCTTTCGTGTCGAACACGACTGGCAAGGCGACGGGGTGGGTGATGCAGGAATACCGGTGCTTGCTGTCGGATACAGTCGTCGCCGACGGGGGCAAAGTGCTCTGCAAGATTCACTTGGCTCCCAACGCGTGTGATGCCGCTCGCCAAGAATCCACCGCTTACAAACGTCGACATGTAGCTGTTCCCGTGAGCGCCGCCCAGGCACCCAAGAGGCTGGCGTCAATTGCCGTCGATCCGCCCAGCCCCTAGACCCGGACTTCAGTGAGATGCTAAACGATCGTTTGGAGTTCACCTGTTTCGAGCCCTTTTCTCGAAATAGGCTTTCGCCCAGCTTTATAAATAAAGCCACACGGCCAAACAGATACAAAGTGATGAGATGATCCTCTTACAAACAGATCAAAGATAAACTACAATGAAGCCTAAGAAGCATCTAGCTTGCCACCAAAGACGCTGGGACTAGGAGGCCCAAGCTCCACGACAATGCCTCCAAGAAGGTAACGACGCCCACGCCGCCGCCGCCGAGACCACGGGGGTCTAGGGTTTTCACCCGGAGCTTTAATGGGGTGAGAGTAGCCACAACAACGCCCCCAAGAGGGTCACGACACCCATAGGTGCCGCCGTTCCTGGAAAAACTCTCGCCCCATTCGGTATCTCAGACACCACCAATCTTCGAGCCGAGCTTCCAAACACGATCTGGGCGCTGCCACCACCAGGATCTTCCGATACCCATTCCTCGCCACCCCCATGGTCCAAGGAGATGAGCCATCACCACCGCAACGCCGCCCCGCCGTCGAGACGCTCGCGCAGTCCACCTTCTGGGGCCGCCGCCCCGGCTTGGATCTCGCACAAACCACGTGGCAGAGACCACCACGACACGTCCCTTAGAACATGCATACTAGGACAGTCCAGCCAAACAGGCCATAGACAGATCAGAATGACGAGCCCTGCAAGTCAACTCCACAGCACGAGGTGAGCTGCCAGACGGTCACCAGATCTAGGCCCAACGGCCCGGATCCAGCACCTCAGTCCACCAGGACCAAGGGGTGGGCTCCAAGATCTGCTCGCAGCCCTTGAAACCATTGGGCAGCAGGGCCCGCCCAGCCCTAATCAGGCCCGTCTGGGCCCAGATCTGGGCCGAGGCAAGGGCGCTGCCTCCCTGGCCAGCTCCGCCCGGTACCGTCCAGCCCGTTCCGGTCCATCCCTGCACCACCTGTTCATCGAGGAGGGCCTTGAGAAGATTCAAACCGCCGCCATCGTGAGAGATCTGCTGGCCGGTGGAAGCTCGGGCCTTGCCGCTTTCGGCCGCAGCAGCCAAGAGCCCTCCACCAGCCGCCGCCTCTAGATGCAGGGAGCCGCTCCCGGCGCCGCTCGCCGGCCGTTGCCACGCCAGATCTCGCCGACTCCCGCCTAGCAGCACCGCGCGCCGAGGTTCACGCCGCCCCACCCTGGATCACCTCACGTCGGGTAAGGGAAGGCCACCGCCGGCGGCACCGCGCGGGCTTTGCCCGGCGGCTCACGCCGGCGGCGGCAGGAGGGAGAGAGGGTCTGGTGGAAGACGGGAGGGAGAGAGGGTCGTCGCTTCGGTCGCCCACGGGGGAGCGACGCGAAGCGTTTTTCGAGACAGTACTCAAGTTTCGAGCCCTTTTACCCCACCTAGCTAGGGCGTGAGCAATTGTAAATTCCAGGATGAAATTTTTGTCACATTGAATCTGTAAATGCAATTCAATGTTGATTCGTATCTGTATTGATCATGGACGAAGAATACTGTAAATACGATGTTGAAATTCTTGAGGAGTTCTACTCATGTGCGGTACGTTACTACTCCCTCCGTTTCAAAATATAAGATGTTTTAGGTTTGTGAAGAAAATGAATCTAGATTTCTTTTAGTGTGTAGATTCATCTCAAAGTTGAGTGAACCTATATACTAAAACAAGTCTAGATTCATTTTTTTTACAAACCTAAAACATCTTATATTTTAAAACAGAGGAAGTAGCTAATTAATTATGGAATTGTAAATCGTATATTGAAATTCTTGTGGTCAAAGCGTGAATACCAATTTACAGTTAACTGTCTACACACACGATCTTTCGAGTTTATTTGTGATCAATCTACAGAAACAGTGATATATCTGCCATTGACGTACCCTCGAAAAAAAATCTACAGAAACAACCTACAGTGATATATTTGTTGGCATTCTTCTCCTTGGAAAGTTGGGATCCTCTTTCTCTTTTTTGTGTTTTCTAATATCCAGATTCGGATGCATTTCGACATATTTCTCCCACAACACTGGGGCACAGAATATTACACGATACATTGTTTCCAAAGAACTAAAGCCACATAAAGGGTGTGTTGCTCCCTGAACTTCAAATATTTAGTCCTAGTCAGTTAGCTCCAGCTTGATTTCAGGATAGAAACATTCTAGAGAAAATAAGGAAGTCATGAATTTTGACGGAAAAAACATAAATATTTTAAAGAAGCTACAAAAGGTTCTTCATTCTAGAGAAACATTCTATTCTATGGTTTTAGGACTTGGATGCATGTGAGGTGTTGATTGATTTTGTATAATAATTATGTTGAAATGTAAGAGATGGACAAGGCAAATTGGGATGCATATCACACCAAGGTGTTTTGTGAGATATGCAAGGAAGAAACCTTTAAGAATGGGTCCTCAATGTATAGACATGCAGTGAGATAGGGATCAATAGGGCTAACATGTTCTAATGAGTCCTCAATGTATAGACCGCTAGTAGGGATCGATATGCGCTCATGTGTCGCTCTCAAGGGACAGCTGATATGGAGATACCCCACAGGTATATAACATTGGTATACTTGGTCAATCCTAAGGAAGGCCCACTTCAGGATACGTGGCCCATGAAGACTTCAGGTGGCCTAAGCCCATGGCGTTTTCGACTCCTTGGAGGACAAGTCTAGATTACATAGAATTTCAAAGGGTGCCAACCCTAACTTGTAACTGACTCGATCTATCCCGAGACCTGGCCTATCTATATAAAGGCCAGGAGGGTACAACGAGAAGGACCTCTCAACTCGCCTCATACACACCTCACGCCAGATTGCATCTGCGCACCCCTGTAACCGGTTTTGCCGTAATCAAGAGCAGACAAGCAGGAGTAGGGTTTTCCCTCTGGGGGCCTGAACCTGGGTAAATCTCGTGTCCCTGTGTTGCTTGTCTGTTAACCATTCCGCGACTTCCAGCATCCCCATCTTCTTCAAAATCTAAGTCCATAACAATGGGCATTGACGAGATCGAACCCCTCCCAACCCACAAACGGGGAACGCAGGGGGGTCCGCCTAACAGGGCCAACGAAGGCGATGCTCACGCCAACAACCGGATCAACCTCAACGAGGAAGGCTGGCACCAAGCACGCCAGGCTGTGGCAGGCAACATAATCCTACCTGTGAACGCCTCCCGAGATCTACTGATGGCCTACCACCTCCTCCTTATCGATGAGCACAACCGGCAGGTGAAGCTGATGGAGGAGCTTGACAAGCGTAAGAAGGCAGCTGCGGAATCCAGCGCGCGGCGAGCTGCGCTCTTCGCCGCTGACGGTTCCACTTTGCATGGCAATAACGCCAACAAGTACCGCTCCCACACGGAGCGCATGGACCCCGCCGCGCGAGGCGAGGTCACCAGGGCCCTCAACACATCCTTCATGACGATGGACTCGCACGGCAACGTCATGCTGAAAATGCTGCAGGTCGCGATCATGGCGGCCACTACATATCCCGCGTCCCATCTGCCTCCGGCGGGCGACCCGAACAGCTCCATGCGCAAATCCGCGCTAGCAGGCCTCGGACTCATCGGAGTTGCGCTCCACGATGATGCTCCTACGGAGCCGAAGAAAAAGGTTGTGGTCAAGTTCACCCGGAGCCCTACACCCTCATCCGAGGAAGACGAGCACGACCTGCCCTAGCGCCGCAAGAGCTCACGGCGCCGTAGCAACAACTATGATGCTCACAACGAGCTCACCCAGCGCAATATCGACAAGGCACGTGCCAAACACGCGTGCTCAACTGAGTCTGAAGAAGAAGACGACGGAGAGCTATGCGGAGCCAGATGCTTCAGCAGATTCGTTCGGTGAATGCGGATGCCGAAAAATTTCAAGCTCCCTTTGGACAACCCAAAGTTCGACGGCACGCAGGAGCCAAAGGCTTGGCTTGATGATCACCAGTCGTCGGTCAAGCTCCACGGCGGGAACAAGAACACCGCCTTACAATGTCTTCAGCTACAGCTGATAGGCGCAGCTAGGGTCTATCTCAACAGCCTATCTTCCGGCTCCATCCGAAGCTGGGAAGAGCTGGCGTACAGCTTCACCCGCAACTTCAAGGGCACCAGCAAGAGGCCAACCTCAATCGAGGAACCGCGGGCCTGCACCCAACGTACCAGCGAGTCCATCCGCTAGTACATACTCCGCTGGTCCCACATCAGGAACTCCGCCGCGCATATCTCCGAGTAAAGAGCAATCGATGCCTTCAAGGATGGTGTCAGGCGCCCGGATTTCAAGGAGGAACTTGGGCGCATCAAGCCCAAGATGCTCGACCACCTCATGGACATCGCCAACCGATGGGAAGATGGCGAATATTCCGTCAACCGAGCACATTCGGATGACGAAGACGACTACGTCCACAGGCGCGAACGCAGTAGCAAAAGAAGATCGCGCGTCTACGACGACCGCGACAGAGTCGGCATCGTTGCAGCTGGATACGCCGATCGACGCGATGACGGCAACCGCAACAGTGGATACCGTGGAAACAACTACCGTGACGGAGGCCGACCCATGCAAACATCGCGACATCGCAACCGCGATGATGAGCCTTCGGCATACAAAAAGCTGTCTGGTCCCTGCACCATGTACTTCTACATCGACAAAACAGATGGTAAGAAGAAGGCCAGCCACATGCTCAAGGACTACCGAGAGTTCTAGAAGCTTAGCGAGGGTTCATCCAAATGCGACGCCAGACCGTGAACCCTGGATTTGGGCCCACACCAGGTGACATTGCCCATGGAGCTCCTCCACCACCACTCGTTGAACCGTCGCAGCCGCCGATCGCACCAGCGCCAAATAACGGTGCGAGAGGGTACCCGCCACCAAAAGGGTCCCTAATGATCCAGAAGGGGCGCCCAACCAATAGGCTGAAAAAGAAGATCACCCGCCAAGTCAGCCTGGCCGTGACCTCTCCACCAGCCATGCCTGAGTACCTCAGCGGCTCGGAGTTCTGCATCACGTTCGATCGTTCAGATCACCCACGCCAGATCCCTCGCCCAGGTCATGCTGCCCTGGTGCTCGAGGCCCATATCAGGGGATTCGAGATGAGCCGTGTCTTCACGGATGATGGCAGCGGCATCAATCTGATATTCGCCACCACACTCGTAACAATGCAGATCCCGCTATGCAACCTGGAGCAATCGGACACGACGTTCGACGGCATAGTCCTAGGGAAGGGAATATACCCCCTGGGCAAGATATGGCTCGATGTAATCTTCGGCCATCCCGAAAACTTCAGGCGCGAGCGGATAGAATTTGAAGTGGTGGACTGGCCATCACAGTACCACGCCATCCTCGAGCGCATGGCATTCGCAAGATTTTTGGCAGTACCGCACTACGCGTACCTGCTACTGAAGATGTCAGGACCTAGGGGCATCATCACCATCCATGGAAGCTTCACCTGGTCCGATCACTGCGACAGAGACTTCAATAAAATCTCCTAGTCGTTCGGCATACAGGAGGAGCTCACGAGGCTCAGAGAGGTGATGGACAACGGGGCAGCCCTCGGTCGCCAGACAAAACGCACCTAATATGTCGTTCGACTCCATGGTCAACACGAAAAAGGTGCAGGTCCACTCGACGGACGCCTCTAAGACAGTGTTGATCGCCAACAACCTCAGTCCCACATAGGAAAGCGTGCTCATCGAATTCCTCCATGAGCGTTGGGAAATTTTCTCCTGGTGTCCTACGGACATGCCAGGAGTTCCTAGGGAATTCGCTAAGCACGCACTCAATGTGTTTCCGGATGCGAAGCCAGCCAAGCAGTCGATCCGATGACTGTCCGAACCAAGAGCTGAAGCCGTTGGAATCGAAGTCAACAGACTGCTCGATGCCAACTTCATCAGGGAAATCAAGGAGAGCGAGTGGCTGGCCAACACCGTGCTGGTCCCCAAAAAGGACACGGACATCCTGCGGATGTGTGTGGACTTCACATCGCTCAACAAGCACTGTCCCAAGGACCACTTCCCTCTACCGCGGATCGATCAAATCATCGATTCGACTGCAGGATGCGAGAAACTCTCCTTCCTCGATGCCTACTCAAGCTATAACCAGATTCGTCTCAAGGTCGAAGATCGGGAGAAAACGACATTTATCACGCAGTTCGGAGTGTTATGCTACAACACCATGCCCTTCGGGCTGAAGAACACATGCACCACATACCAGAGATGCATGCAAGCATGTCTGAAGGACCAGATCGGTCAAAACATTCAAGTCTATGTCGACAACATAGTAATCAAGACCAGGGAGACCAAGACGCTCATCGACGATCTCCCCGAGACGTTTGATAACCTTGATCGCTACAAGATCAAACTAAACCTAGACAAGTATGCCTTCAGCGTCCCGTCTGGCCAGTTGCTCGGCTACTTCATCTCCCAATGAGGGATCGAGGTGAATCCGAAGAAAATCAGGGCCATACTGGACATGGAGAAGCCGAAGAACCTCAAGGGCGTCCAGCAGCTAGCTGGGCGGATCGTGGCGCTAAGCTGAAGGGTTTCGCGGCATAGTAAATCAAAATTTTCTACGGATGCGAACAGAGGGAAAGCCAAGATCTAATTTAGGAGATGCAATCAACGAGAGAGATTGGATTAGATCTTCATACCCTTGAACATTCGCACAGCGGAACGTTCGTCGGAACGTGGGTGATGTAGTCGTACTCGCTTCTCCTCCTCGCGATCCGATCCGATCTAGCACCACAAGTGGCGGTGCCTCCGTGAGATGCACACGTGCAGCACCTCGACGTCTCCTCCTTCCTTGGACCAGCAAGTATGGTGGAGAGATAGATTGGATCTACAACACGACGGCGTGGTGTATATGGTGGAGAATTTCTGCTGCAGGGCTTCGCCTACAAACAGTCGGGAGGGAGAGAGGAGGCTAGCAGGGCAACTAGGGTTGGAGGCAAGGTGTGGGGGGTTGGTGCGCCCCCACCCCTCTTTATATAGAGGGGGGGCGCAGCCCTAGCCCCTCCCCCAAGCCCAAAGGATAAGGAGTGGGGGGCATGGACTCTCCCCTCTTCTAGAAACCCTATCTCTAGTTTAAACGATTTAAACTCTCTAGGATCGGCTGGGCCCTATGGGGCCTTGTGCCCCTGGCCCAATGCGGCCAGGACACTCCCTCATAGGCCCATGCCCCCTCCCGGAAGGTGGGGCCACGTTGGTCCCCTTCCGGAAGGTTCTAGAAGCTTCCGGTACAATACCGATTA
Source organism: Avena sativa (assembly GCA_916181665.1). NCBI lineage: Eukaryota > Viridiplantae > Streptophyta > Magnoliopsida > Poales > Poaceae > Avena > Avena sativa. The sequence goes on from OV702283.1 coordinate 332,881,256, forward strand.
ACCCGGAACAATTCCGAACTCCAAAAACTGCACTGCTTTATATGAATCTTATTCTCCGGACCATTCCGGAACCTCTCGTGATGTCCCGGATCCCATCCGAGACTCCGAACAAAAATTCATAAACCAATTATCCAATCTATCCTAGCGTCAAGACACGTTAAGTGTGTGACCCTGTGGGTTCGAGAATATGCAGACATGATCTTCTATCAATAATCAACAGCGGGGTCTGGGCACCCATATTGACTCCCACACATTCATCGATGATCATATCGGATGAACCACGATGTCAGGATTCAAACAATCCCATATATATATTCCCTTCGTCTCGATATTTTACTTGCCCGAGATTCGATCGTCGGTACCGTCATACCTAGTTCAATCTCGTTCACAGCAAGTACTTTACTCGTTCCGTAATCTGATATCACTTTGTGATTAACTCCTTAACCACATGCTTGCAAGCGGTGTTGATATCGATTACCGAGTGGGCCCGAAGTATATCTCTCCGACTTGGGAGGGACAAATTCCATCTCGATACATACAACCCAACAGATACTTTCCGATCACCTGAGAGACACCTTTATGATCACCCTCTCATAGGATGACGTTTGATGACCTCAAAGCTTTCTTCCGATACCAGGGAGTTGTATTATCTCATGGTCTAAGGAATACAATATTTGACATAGGAAAAGCTTCGCAAAGATGAACACGATGATACGATCTAATTGCTTCACTTAGTTTGGGTCTGTCCATCATATCATTCTCCAATGATATGATCTCATTATCAATTGACAACTCATGTCTATGGTTAGGAAACCTTAACCATCATTGATCAATGAGCTAGTCCATAGAGGCGTACTAGGGACACGGTGTTGTTCACAAACCACACAAGTATTAAAGTTTTCGCTTAATACAATTCTAGCATGGAATATAAACATTATCATGAACAAGAATTATAATAATAACATCTTTATTATTGCCTCTAGGGCATAATTCCAACAGTCTCCCACTTGCACTAGAGTCAATAATCTAGTTTACATCTGGCAACAATCTCACACCCATGGCACTGAGGTGCTGATCATGTTTTACACGTGGAAGAGGTTTAGTCAATGGATCTGCGACATTCAGATCTGTATGTACTTTGCTAATCTTCAGATCTCCATCTGCAATATAATCTCGGATTATATGAAACTTGCGGTTGATATGCTTGGTCTTTGGATGATATCTTGGTTCCTTAGCAAGTGCTATGGCGCCAGTGTTGTCACACAATATCTCCAGTGGGTCCAATGCACTTGGAACCACGCCAAGCTCAGTGATGAAGTTTCTGATCCAAACTCCTTCACTTGACGCTTCTGCAGCAGCCATGTATTCCGCTTCCACTGTAGAGCTCGCGATCACGCTTTGCTTGCAGCTTCTCCAGCTCACAGCTCCTCCATTCAAAATATAAACGTATCCTGTCTGAGATTTGGAATCATCCTTGTCGGTGTCAAAACTAGCGTCGACGTAACCTTTTACGACAAGCTGTTCATCACCCCCATAGACTAAGAACATTTCTTTAGTTCTATTTAGGTACTTTAGGATGTTCTTCACGGCTGTCCAGTGTTCCACTCCTGGATCACTTTGATATCTGCTCGTCAAACTAAGAGCATTTTACACATCCGGTCTAGTACACAGCATGGCATACATGATGGAACCTATGGCCGAGGCATAAGGCACTTTGCTCATAGCTTCCCTATCATTTACCGTAGCTGGACACTGAGCCTTGCTCAATATCTTACCTGACAACATAGGCACTGAACCTTTCTTTGCCTTATCCATTCTGAACCTTTTCAGAACTTTGTCTAGGTATGTACTCTGGCTTAAAGCTATCAGGCGTCTTTGTCTATCTCTATAGATTTTGATGCAAAATTTATAAGCAGCTTAACCTAGGTCTTTCATTGAAAAACACTTGTTCAAATAACTCTTCACATCGTTAAGCATGTTGATGTCATTTCCGATAATCAATATGTCATCCACATACAGTACCAGAAACGTCACCGAGCTCCCACTCACTTTCTTGTAGATACAAGCTTCGTAGCAATTTGGAACAAATCCAAAGCTCTTGATCACTTGATCAAAACGAAGGTTCCAACTCCGAGATGCTTGCTTCAGTCCATAAATGGAACGCTGAAGTTTGCATACTTTACTAGCATCCTTAGGATCGACAAAACCTTCGGGTTGCATCATATACAACTCTTCATCAATGTTCCCATTGAGGAAAGCAGTCTTGACATCCATCTGCCATATTTCATAATCATGAAACGCAGCAATTGCTAATAAAATCCGAATGGACTTAAACATCGCTACGGGAGAGAAAGTCTCATCGTAGTCAACACCTTGAACTTGTCGAAAACCTTTTGCGACAAGTCGTGCTTTATAGACGGTAACATTACCATCCGCGTCCGTTTTCTTCTTGAATATCCATTTGCACTCAACGGCCTTTCGGTCGCTAGGAGGATCCACCAAAGTCCATACTTGGTTTTCGCTCATGGATCCCAATTCGGATTTCATGGCTTCCAGCCATTTCTCAGAGTCTGGGCTCATCATCGCTTCCTCATAGTTCGTGTAGCATCCCATTTGTCTAACAACTGTAATGCTACTTGGTTTAGTAATATAATGACTACTTCCCTCACATAATTGTTGCATCATCATTATATCATTCTCATGTCATCATGCCACCTTGCATTTTAGCATCATACAAAACCCCTTGGTGTTGGTTCTTCTCTCATATGCATTGTCTTTTGTATTTGCCTCTTGATATTGTATTTGGTTTTTGATATATTGTTTAAATGCCCAAGTTGAGTTGGGGGCATATCTTTTATTCAACTCCACCACCTTTCTTTCACCACTTTACAATTCCACCATCCCATTATCCATGAGCTTGTAATTATTTTTCTTTTGTTGTTTAATCTAGCTCATGAGAGATAGGGTGGGTCCAATTCTTCAATCCTTTTGCTTGACCCTTACTCCAACTTTGGAAGGATGCAAATAAATAAATGCCATGAGATATTATTTTGTTTTCACAAGATAAAACCTAGCATTTAATGCCTTTGCATGGGCCATGCAACCATCACCAACTTTGGTCATCTTTTGGTTTTATTTGAATTCTTGAGTGTTTCATCTCTATCTCTATCCCTTCCTTTGGGCTTGATCTATTTTGATCTTGCTTAAACCTCATCACCATCTTAATCTACCCCATCACCACCTTTTTCTTCTTTTCTCTTTTTGGCCATCTTGTTTGAGCTTGTGTTGATCATGCTTGATCTAGTCAAGGCACCACTCCATCTATCTCTCTCTCTTACCCTCTAGCTAAGGTCCCACCCTAATCACCATACCCCCCTCTACCCCTCACCTAAACCAAAACCCTAACCAAACCCCTCTCTAGTTCTATCTCTAAACCCTACCCCCACCTTGATCTACCCCATCTACTCTCCCTACCTCTCACCTAGCTGGCCCCACCGGCCACCCTCTCCCCCTGGTCACCTCACCCCTGCCCTAGCTAACCTAGCCCGAGCCGACCCCCTCTCCTTTCTCCCTCTCTTCTCTCCCTGCCTGTGGCCCTAGCCCGAGCCTGCCTGCCTCCCTGGCCTCGCCATGACCCACCTGGCAGCCTCCATCCCCCTCCCCCTGCTACTGCCCCGACCAAGCACGTGAGGGAGAGGACAAAGGTGGCCGAGGCCACCTTTATCGCCACCTTCCCCTCCCCCACGCCATCTACCTTTCCCCCTGTCCTTATCTACTCCCTCTTCCCCTCTCTGCCTCGCCAGATCCACCCCCAGGGCTCTGCCCGCGCCCCCTCTCTTCTCCATCGCCGCCAGCTACCCATCGCCGGCCACCGTCGGCTTCGGCATCTACCTGCAGTACGAGGAGGCGGGCGTGGTTGTTGGGCGTCGAGGAAGAACGAGCCGAGTGCCAGCGACGCCCCTGCACCCGCAGACGAGAAGGAGAAGCCCCAGGACACTAGACACAGACGCGCCCCGCCGCGAAACCCTAGCTCGCCTGGCCCCTGCCTCGTCGCCGATCCGCTGCACGCCTGCCCGATCCGACCCCGCCATCGAGCCCGCGGTGAGCCTCTCCCCCTCCCTGACAAGGTCCGCCTCGCCGTCGTTTCCTGGTCGCGGCGTGCGTTCCGTCAAGCACTCTCTGTGCACCGGCGGCCGCGCGTACGCTCGCTTCCACGGTGCACAAACCCTATCTAGTCGCGCCCCCCCTACCAGACAACTCCCCCATCGTGGCCCAGTGGCTCCGCCTCTCTGCGCGCGCGCTCGGCGTCGCGGGATCGAGTCCCTGTCCCGCCGCGCTGCGCTGCGAGCTGGTTTTCCGTCAGTTTCGTCAGAGAAGAGAAACAGTGGCCATGGCCTTTTGCGCATACCCCCCTGGCTTTTATTTTTCTTAACCCGCGCTCCTCTAGGCCCACCTGTCCACGGCTGTTGGCTTTTTGCAAAAAGGCTCCTGGCTTTAGTTTCCATCAACCCGCAGTCCCCTCCCCTTTTCCTGTGCGCGTGTTGGGCCCAGTCAACCTGGCCCCACCCGTCAGCGGCAGTGGCTAGGTCTGCCTGAGTAGGAAAAGTTTTTCTGTGTTTAGTTTAATTCAAATCTTTTCAAATTTAATTCAAATTCAAAATTCAAATCAGATTTATAACAACTTTTTATATACAAATCCAAATATTACAAATGATATATGTTTTTGAATCAGAAAAATGTGAGGATTTCAAATATGCCATCCAAAATCTATTTTGGGCATTTAAAATTTCAAGTTGAATTAAATTACAATAAAATGCCCTCAGCCTTAATTAACTAATAACTTTTGTTTTATAACTCCAAATTTGACAAATGATATGTCTAAAATGATCAGCTCGACGAGACCTTTCTGTTTATGCATTCCATGTTCTGTTTTGCAGCATGCATCATATAAATATAATGTAAACATCAACTAATATGAGGATAAAATGTGACCAAAACTCAATAAAATGTTATTTCTTGTATTCTACACCTCACCCATGCCATGCTACATTATTGCCATGCAACTTGTGCATCATTCATCATGGCATGATTGTTTGCTTGTCGCATTTCATTCATATGCTTGTGCACTTTATTTATGTTGGCCCTTGTCTGTTTGGTTCTTCTTCGAATAGACGCTGAGCAGGGGATATACCAGGAGAACCAGGAGCACTACCCAGATCCTTCTCTCGCTTCAACTGAGCTGCCAGGCAAGCACTACCACATGCTTGCATACATATGTTGGAGATATGCCCTAGAGGCAATAATAAATGTAGTTATTATTATATCTTTGTGTTTATGATAAATGTTTACATTCATGCTATAATAGTATTAACAAGGAAACATTAATACTTGTGTGATTTGTAAACTTAATTTGAAGTCCCTAGTATAGCCTCTATACTTCACTAGCTTGTTGGTTGATAAATGATTGTGGTTTCCCTATCATGAACATTGAGATGTTATCAACAACAAGATCATATCATTAGGAGAATGATATGGTGGACATACTCCTATAGATAAGCGTAGCATAAAGATCAAGTCATTTCAATAGTTCAATTGCTATATGCTTTCTGATACATAGTAACCTAATTCCTTCGACCATGAGATCATGCATATCACCTTTACCGGATGGATGCTTTGATGACATCAAACACCACACCGTAACTGGGTGGCTATAAAGGTGGCATTGAGTGTTCGGAAAGTATTGGTTGAGACACATGGATCAAGAGTGGGATTTGTCCATCCATATGACGGATAGATATACTCTGGGCCCTCTCGGTGAAATGTCATCCAATTAGCTTGCAAGCATGTGACTGGCTCACAAGGGATCACATATCACGGGAACGAGAAAAGAGTACTTATCAGTAACGAGGTTGAACTAGGTATGCAGAGATACCGACGATCATAACCTCGGATAAGTAACATATCGTGAGACAAAGGGAAATTGGTATCGTATGTAAGTGGTTCATTCGATCGCAAAGTAATCGTAGAAATATGTGGGAGCCATATGAATTTCCAGATTCCTCTATTGGTTATTGTTCGGAGAAGTGTCTCGATCATGTCCGCATAATTCACGAACCGTAGGGAGACACACTTAAGGATTCGACGTTGTTTGAGTAGTTATGGTATTATGAGAAAGAGACCGAATGTTGTTCGGAGTCTCGGATGGGATCCGGGATATCACGAGGTGATCCGGAATGGTCCGGAGAATAAGATTCATATAAGGAAAGTCCCGTTTCGGAGTTCGGAAATGATTCCGGTGAATGTTCTAGAAGGTTCCGGAATGTCCGGCACTCCGGGAGGGGGGAGGGGTACATGAATGTGTCATTACATATTGGAATGATTGCATCATGCACTAAGTGTTCTTGCTATTCCAAATAAAGGATTAAATTGAATCCTAAAACAGAAAAGTCAAATGTCCAGTTTGAAAGTCAAACGGCTAAAACAAGAAACTGTGGGAAACAAGCAAGAGGAGTTGGGAACCGACTTGGGGGAGGAGTCTCCTCCCCAAGCCGGCGCGCCAACCAAGGCCGACTTGGGGAGGGACTCCCCTCCCCTTGGCCGCACCCTCCACCCATAAAAGGAGGGGCAGGGCCTCCTCCTCTAGACACACAAGTTCCTATCCTCTAATCTCCGGTTTAGAGCCGTTTTGGTTTAGAGCTTCTAATTGCCCTAGCCTTCGGTTTAGAGCCTTCTAATTGGTGTGTCTAATCCCTAGACCACTAATAGCCCTCTCTCATACTCCACCATACTCGCCCCGGCTTAAGGCGAAGCCCTGCGGGATCTCCCCTCTACTTCCGGTACCACGCCGTTGTGCTGCCGGAATCGCGAGGAGAGTGCTACAACCTCCGCTGCCTGCTGGAACAAGGGAGAGGAAGGTCTTCGTCGAGTACCGAACGTGTGACCGACTGCGGGAGCGCTGCCGGAACGCAGCGCCGGAAGGATCGTCTACACGATCTTGAGATCGGGAAGAGTACGACTACATCACCCACGAGAATTCGCTCTCGTTAAACACTTTGGAATCTTCGAGGGTAAGTTATTCCATTGACTCGTTGCTACAATCTAGTAGATAGATCTTGGCTTGTTTTTTTGTATGCGATAGAAAATTTTTGTTTTCCATGCTACGAACCCCTACAACATACAGTACCTATTGCCTCTATCTTATTCTTGCATCATTGAGTCGCGATTGCATTAAACTGAATCCCAAGTATTGCATAGCCTTTACCTTTAAACCCCACCAAGCTTGTTCCTCCATCCCATGAGCCATTACTACAGGAGTTGTTTGAGCCATGCGAGTCGTAGAACAACATGTGTAGGGTATGTGAGTGTCTGTTGGATAACGAGGTACCTAAACAACTTAACCTGAGTAGTAATGGGATAACTAATGAAAGTGGCACCGGTGAGCAATATCTGCTATTTGGTTTTTCCTGCTCACTTGTGTCCCGTAGGACCCCGAGTACTTGATTCCTGTTCCTTGATTATTCGCGCTATCCACATCCGGGAGGCTTATGGGACCCCCCTGAGCCAGAGCTTGATTCATTCTTATTTCTTGGGGCCACAAACTAGTTTGAGGTTTTATTTACCATCCTGTACTTATGCCATGCTTTACTGCTTTATTTAAGATTGTGCGAGGAGCACACTGTACTGTTTAGGTAAGCGGAGTGTTTTCGCGGTATCGACAAGCCCAGCCACACTTTCGGGTTCCCGGTCGTTTACAGCCATTGTCGCAAACCTTGAGTCCGTCTCGGAGTCAGCTAACTTCGTTGCGGGTCTACTCAATGGGGTGGCCCCCTGAAATATTTCTGAATCCTGTGATTGCTTTGTCGTGAAGGCCTCGTTGGGTTTTGATTTGGTTTTTCCGAGGTTGATCGAGTGTGTGTTGCTATTTGTGCACCCCTGCAGGGTAAAACTTTCTGAAAGCCGTGTCCGCGGTTATGGACGACTTGGAGCACAGTTTCTCGATCATAGACAAGCATAACTAAAGAACCGCTTTTAATTTGACTAAGTAACTGACTAGTAAATAGTGCAACACTCATGGAATGGTTAATAAAATTGCCAACAGATGGGGGGTTGTTCGTCCGCTTCCTCGTTGGTAAGCGAGGAGGAGGATGGATCTGTGGATATTACTGTTATAACTGTTGTCATTAATTCACGGACATCCGTCTATCTTTGGTTAGGCGGATGGTTAGCGAGTATCTATAGAACTGTTAGGGTTTATCTTTTGCTGCAATTGCGTCACCCCAGGTTGTGTCCCCTTTAGAGGCATAAAGACTTGCTGAGTACCCCTAGGGTCTCACACGATAAATTATTGGTTCAGATGAACAGGTACACTCGCAAGATGGATACTGGGTGGAGGAGGCTGATGATGTGGGCAACGATCATTCGGTGTAGAGATTCCGGGAACGGGGATCCGTGAGATCTGTGGGCGGGATGTGCTTATTTATGGGGCATCTTATGCCGATCTGCTTCTTATCCGTACTCGGATCTTGTTTGCCGCTTCCGCCTGATACTCTGATGTGCGATGTATGAGGAGATATCCTAAACTATTACATCTATCTAGGTCATTTGAATCTTGCCGTATGGCGTTGCTATATTTCCTTTTTTTTAGATGGAATGGCTCTGATGTACTATTGTATGGTGGCTTGCATACATACTCATTTGTGTATGTAGTTGATCCCTTCGCCTGCCGATTACGCCGCCCGTACTTGTCCCGATGATTGGAAATGGTTGGGACGGCCGAAAGGTCTACCTGTGAGTGGCATTTGGGCCCCACCGTACTATTTCAACCATTTCCGCTCATCCAGGCTTGTATCTAGGAGCGTAATTCACCGAGGTAGTTACAATTGGTACCAGAGCCATCCCGCCCTTCAGGGTCTCAGCCAAATGGTCGTTGTCAGTCTAGCAAATATTTTTGGTAGTTATGTATACTAGGGAAAAACAAAACGTGAGAGTAGGACTGCTTCCACTTTTCTTCTTACCCACCCACCCACCCTAATCTGGTAAGGAAGTGTAACGTTTTCAATCCTCTTCTTAAAAGTTCAAACTAGGATTCACGTGTTCGGGGTTTCCGTAGTACCATAGGTTGTGTGTGTGTGTGTGTAATTCTTTGTCTATCTGTTGCATCCAAGTTGTTATCATAATCGGCCTTTTGGTTATCAACTATTGGTACATTCCATACCGACATGCTTTTGCAAACCGACGCGATCTGTCTTACTCTTTGTTATCCAACGTTATCTTGTTTGGGGTGTTCGTTTCCGTAGTTACCAATCTTTAGGTTCAACGTGAGAAGAAGGGGTTAGGATATGTGTTCCACTTATTCATGTGCGGAGTAATGATTTGAGTGCGGGATGGAGTCGCGACCATACCACTACTCTTATCATTCGCTTTTGTATATTGAATTGGTAGAGTCACTAATCTTGATTCGTTAAGTGATTTTGCGCATCTATTGGTATTTTAATGCCGAAATTTGTGGAAAAATTTTCTTTGATATATTTGTGTACCACACTTTTTTCAGTCGTGTGCGATATGCTTAATATCTTCTAGGTGCTTTGAACTTTGTTGATATTTTAATATCATCTTAGTAATTTGTATCCTTTAATCTTGGTTAATTCCATCTTGGTACTATTTTGGATTATTAGTATTCTCCATTATAGTACTGACTTGTGTTTTATATCAATCACAGGATGGCTCCACCACGCCGTTCTGATGAGGACATACCACCTGAACTGGGTTCCGCGTTGTCAAACATCGCCAATGCATTGGCAGCAATGCAGCAGAACCAGCAGCGCTTTGAGGAAAGTGTCAGGAGGAATGAGTTTGCCCCGCTACCTCCACCTCCCAAGCGAGGAGACATCAAAAGCTTTCTGAAGTTCAACCCTCGCCAATTTGATGTTTCTGATCGACCACTTGATGCTGATGATTGGTTGCGTGAGATGTCAAGGCTACTGGAGACTGCTGATGTTCCTGAGCAAGAATGGGTAAAATGTGCTACTCACCTTCTGAAGGGAGATGCAGCTCTCTGGTGGGAGAATTACCTGAAGGCAAACTGCACTGGTTTTCAGCCTACTTGGGAACGGTTCACTGGAGCGTTCAAAGAGCAGTATCTGTCAGAAATTGTCATGGAAAGGATGAAGGAAGCATTTCTCAACCTCAAGCAGGGAAATGACAATGTCAACACCTACATCAGGAACTTCATGAATCTTTCTCGTTATGGTGGCGATGAGATCTCCGATGACAAGAAGAAGCAAAAGAGGTTCCGGCAAAGGCTCAATGCATCGATTAAATATGCAATCACACATGCAAGGCCGGCATCTTTTCTGGAACTTCAGCATACAGCTCTGCAGGAGGAAGCAAGTAGGCAAGTGTTTGAGGAGTCAAAGAAACAAAACCGTGATGCACCAAGCTCTTCAGCTATGTCAGCTCCTTCTAAGCGGCGTGTCTGGGTTCCTAACACCCCACCGTCGCTCCCGGCTCCACCAAGACCTGCAAGCTACGCGGCAAGGCCACCAAACTTCATCACTGATGCTCTCAGCCGCAAATCTTATGTCAATAACCTCATGATGGAAGAACAACAGCCTCTCTTGTGCGAGGAATTCCGTCAGCTCAACCTTGAAGTTGTGGAACAAGGGTATCTCCTGAACCTTCTGGCTACTCCTCTCTTGGAAGAGAAGATTCGCTCTCGTCATCTTGGTGATCCGCACACCAGAAAGATCATCTCCAAACTTCAGCTTCCGAAGTATGAGTCCTTCCACGTCGATGATCAAGGCACGCTTTTCTTTGAACACCGGATGTTTGTCCCGAACTACCCGGGTATGAGAGAGCAAGTTCTCAAGGAGGCGCATGATTCTGTTCTTTCTATCCACCCTGGCAGCACAAAGATGTACATGGACTTGAAAACACAATATTGGTGGCCGTGATTGAAACGATATTGTGCCAAGTATGTCTCGGAGTGTGATGTCTGCCGCAGAGTGAAAGCTGTCCATCAGAAACCTTTCGGTCTTCTACAGCCATTGAAACCCCCGGATTGGAAATGGGAGAAAGTAGAGATGGACTTCATCACTGGTTTTCCAAGGTCGCAGAAGGGGAACAATGCAATCTTTGTTGTCATCGACAGGCTTTCTAAAGTGGCTCATTTCTTCCCCGTCAAGGAAACAATTTCTGGAATTCAGTTGGCTGAGCTCTACATCAACAGAATTGTCTCTCTGTATGGGGTTCCGCTTGAGATCAGTTCAGACCGTGGGAGCATCTTCACTTCCAAGTTCTGGGAAAGTTTCCAAAATGCTTTGGGAACAAAGTTGAACTTCAGCACAGCTTACCACCCTCAGTCGCAAGGACAAGTTGAAAGGATCAATCAGATTCTGGAGGATATGCTTCGTGCTTGCGTCATCTCTTTCGGCATGAAGTGGGAGGAATGTCTTCCTTATGCTGAATTCTCTTACAACAACAGCTTCCAGAAAAGTCTGAAGATGGCACCATTTGAGGCTCTCTATGGTCGCAAGTGCAGAACTCCGATTGGTTGGTCAGGTGCAGGAGAAAGAATTTGGTTTGGCCCTGACATTGTAACTCAAGTGGAGGAGAAGGTGCATATCATTCTTGAGAATCTGAAGATTGCTCAAAGTCGCCAGAAGAGCAATTATGACAGGAAGCACACGGACATGGTGTATGTCCCTGGTGATCTCGTTTACCTTTGTGTCACTCCCATGAAAGGCACACACCGCTTTGGTATCAAAGGAAAGCTGGCTCCTAGATACATCGGTCCTTTCAAAATTCGTGGAAGAAGAGGAGAAGTTGCTTATGCTCTTGAGCTCCCGGAAAAACTCAAGGTTCATGATGTTTTCCACATCTCACAACTCAAGAAGTGCTTCAAGGATCCCGGCAGGACCGTGGATCATGATCTTATCAATCTCCAAGAAGACCTGTCTTATCAAGAACACCCCACAAAAATCCTCGAAGTCGCAGAAAGAAGGACTCGCAACAAGTCCATCAAGTTCTGCAAGGTGCAGTGGTCGCACCATTCCGTTGATGAAGCCACTTGGGAGCATGAAGATGAGCTCTGTGCCAACTATCCTACCCTCTTTGAGTCTTCTTCTTCCTAGAATCTCGGGGCGAGATTCCTGTTTAGTGGGAGAGAGTTGTAGCATCCCATTTGTCTAACAACTGTAATGCTACTTGGTTTAGTAATATAATGACTACTTCCCTCACATAATTGTTGCATCATCATTATATCATGCTCATGTCATCATGCCACCTTGCATTTTAGCATCATACAAAACCCCTTGGTGTTGGTTCTTCTCTCATATGCATTGTCTTTTGTATTTGCCTCTTGATATTGTATTTGGTTTTTGATATATTGTTTAAATGCCCAAGTTGAGTTGGGGGCATATCTTTTATTCAACTCCACCACCTTTCTTTCACCACTTTACAATTCCACCATCCCGTTATCCATGAGCTTGTAATTATTTTTCTTTTGTTGTTTAATCTAGCTCATGAGAGATAGGGTGGGTCCAATTCTTCAATCCTTTTGCTTGACCCTTACTCCAACTTTGGAAGGATGCAAATAAATAAATGCCATGAGATATTATTTTGTTTTCACAAGATAAAACCTAGCATTTAATGCCTTTGCATGGGCCATGCAACCATCACCAACTTTGGTCATCTTTTGGTTTTATTTGAATTCTTGAGTGTTTCATCTCTATCTCTATCCCTTCCTTTGGGCTTGATCTATTTTGATCTTGCTTAAACCTCATCACCATCTTAATCTACCCCATCACCACCTTTTTCTTCTTTTCTCTTTTTGGCCATCTTGTTTGAGCTTGTGTTGATCATGCTTGATCTAGTCAAGGCACCACTCCATCTATCTCTCTCTTACCATCTAGCTAAGGTCCCACCCTAATCACCATACCCCCTCTACCCCTCACCTAAACCAAAACCCTAACCAAACCCCTCTCTAGTTCTATCTCTAAACCCTACCCCCACCTTGATCTACCCCATCTACTCTCCCTCCCTCACACCTAGCTGGCCCCACCGGCCACCCTCTCCCCCTGGTCACCTCACCCCTTCCCTAGCTAACCTAGCCCGAGCCGACCCCCTCTCCTTTCTCCCTCTCTTCTCTCCCTGCCTGTGGCCCTAGCCCGAGCCTGCCTGCCTCCCTGGCCTCGCCATGACCCACCTGGCAGCCTCCATCCCCCTCCCCCTGCTACTGCCCCGACCAAGCACGTGAGGGAGAGGACAAAGGTGGCCGAGGCCACCTTTATCGCCACCTTCCCCTCCCCCACGCCATCTACCTTTCCCCCTGTCCTTATCTACTCCCTCTTCCCCTCTCTGCCTCGCTAGATCCACCCCCAGGGCTCTGCCCGCGCCCCCTCTCTTCTCCATCGCCGCCAGCTACCCATCGACGGCCATCGTCGGCTTCGGCATCTACCTGCAGTACGAGGAGGCGGGCGTGGTTGTTGGGCGTCGAGGAAGAACGAGCCGAGTGCCAGCGACGCCCCTGCACCCGCAGACGAGAAGGAGAAGCCCCAGGACGCTGGACACCGACGCGCCCCGCCGCGAAACCCTAGCTCGCCCGGCCCCTGCCTCGTCGCCGATCCGCTGCACGCCTGCCTGCTCCGAGCCCGCCATCGAGCCCGCGGTGAGCCTCTCCCCCTTCCTGACAAGGTCCGCCTCGCCGTCGTTTCCTGGTCGCGGCGTGCGTTCCGTCGAGCACTCTCTGTGCACCGGCAGCCGCGCGCGTACGCTCGCTTCCATGGCGCACAAACCCTATCTAGTCGCGCCCCCCCTACCAGACAACTCCCCCACCGTGGCCCAGTGGCTCCGCCTCTCTGCGCGCGCGCTCGGCGTCGCGGGATCGAGTCCCTGTCCCGCCGCGCTGCGCTGCGAGCTGGTTTTCCGTTAGTTTCGTCAGAGAAGAGAAACAGTGGCCGTGGCCTTTTGCGCATACCCTCCTGGCTTTTATTTTTCTTAACCCGCGCTCCTCTAGGCCCACCTGTCCGCGGCTGTTGGCTTTTTGCAAAAAGGCTCCTGGCTTTAGTTTCCATCAACCCGCAGTCCCCTCCCCTTTTCCTGTGCGCGTGTTGGGCCCAGTCAACCTGGCCCCACCTGTCAGCGGCAGTGGCTAGGTCTGCCTGAGTAGGAAAAGTTTTTCTGTGTTTAGTTTAATTCAAATCTTTTCAAATTTAATTCAAATTCAAAATTCAAATGAGATTTATAACAACTTTTAATATACAAATCCAAATATTACAAATGATATATGTTTTTGAATCAGAAAAATGTGAGGATTTCAAATATGCCATCCAAAATCTATTTTGGGCATTTAAAATTTCAAGTTGAATTAAATTACAATAAAATGCCCTCGGCCTTAATTAACTAATAACTTTTGTTTTATAACTCCAAATTTGACAAATGATATGTCTAAAATGATCAGCTCGACGAGACCTTTCTGTTTATGCATTCCATGTTCTGTTTTGTAGCATGCATCATATAAATATAATGTAAACAGCAACTAATATGAGGATAAAATGTGACCAAAACTCAATAAAATGTTATTTCTTGTATTCTACACCTCGCCCATGCCATGCTACATTATTGCCATGCAACTTGTGCATCATTCATCATGGCATGATTGTTTGCCTGTCGCATTTCATTCATATGCTTGTGCACTTTATTTATGTTGGCCCTTGTCTGTTTGGTTCTTCTTCGAATAGATGCTGAGCAGGGGATATACCAGGAGAACCAGGAGCACTACCCAGATCCTTCTCTCGCTTCAACTGAGCTGCCAGGCAAGCACTACCACATGCTTGCATACATACAGTACCTATTGCCTCTATCTTATTCTTGCATCATTGAGTCGCGATTGCATTAAACTGAATCCCAAGTATTGCATAGCCTTTACCTTTAAACCCCACCAAGCTTGTTCCTCCATCCCATGAGCCATTACTACAGGAGTTGTTTGAGCCATGCGAGTCGTAGAACAGCATGTGTAGGGTATGTGAGTGTCTGTTGGATAACGAGGTACCTAAACAACTTAACCTGAGTAGTAATGGGATAACTAATGAAAGTGGCACCGGTGAGCAATATCTGCTATTTGGTTTTTCCTGCTCACTTGTGTCCCGTAGGACCCCGAGTACTTGATTCCTGTTCCTTGATTATTCGCGCTATCCACATCCGGGAGGCTTATGGGACCTCCCTGAGCCAGAGCTTGATTCATTCTTATTTCTTGGGGCCACAAACTAGTTTGAGGTTTTATTTACCATCCTGTACTTATGCCATGCTTTACTACTTTATTTAAGATTGTGCGAGGAGCACACTGTACTGTTTAGGTAAGCGGAGTGTTTTCGCGGTATCGACAAGCCCAGCCACACTTTCGGGTTCCCGGTCGTTTACAGCCATTGTCGCAAACCTTGAGTCCGTCTCGGAGTCAGCTAACTTCGTTGCGGGTCTACTCAATGGGGTGGCCCCCTGAAATATTTCTGAATCCTGTGATTTCTTTGTCGTGAAGGCCTCGTTGGGTTTTGATTTGGTTTTTCCGAGGTTGATCGAGTGTGTGTTGCTATTTGTGCACCCCTGCAGGGTAAAACTTTCTGAAAGCCATGTCCGCGGTTATGGACGACTTGGAGCACAGTTTCTCGATCATAGACAAGCATAACTAAAGAACCGCTTTTAATTTGACTAAGTAACTGACTAGTAAATAGTGCAACACTCATGGAATGGTTAATAAAATTGCCAACGGATGGGGGGTTGTTCGTCCGCTTCCTCGTTGGTAAGCGAGGAGGAGGATGGATCTGTGGATATTACTGTTATAACGGTTGTCATTAATTCACGGACATCCGTCTATCTTTGGTTAGGCGGATGGTTAGCGAGTATCTATAGAACTGTTAGGGTTTATCTTTTGCTGCAATTGCGTCACCCCAGGTTGTGTCCCCTTTAGAGGCATAAAGACTTGCTGAGTACCCCTAGGGTATCACACGATAAATTATTGGTTCAGATGAACAGGTACACTCGCAAGATGGATACTGGGTGGAGGAGGCTGATGATGTGGGCAACGATCGTTCGGTGTAGAGATTCCGGGAACGGGGATCCGTGAGATCTGTGGGCGGGATGTTCTTATTTATGGGGCATCTTATGCCGATCTGCTTCTTATCCGTACTCGGATCTTGTTTGCCGCTTCCGCCTGATACTCTTATGTGAGATGTATGAGGAGATATCCTAAACTATTACATCTATCTAGGTCATTTGAATCTTGTCGTATGGCGTTGCTATATTTCCTTTTTTTTAGATGGAATGGCTCTGATGTACTATTGTATGGTGGCTTGCATACATACTCATTTGTGTATGTAGTTGATCCCTTCGCCTGCCGATTACGCCGCCCGTACTTGTCCTGATGATTGGAAATGGTTGGGACGGCCGAAAGGTCTACCTGTGAGTGGCATTTGGGCCCCACCGTACTATTTCAACCATTTCCGCTCATCCAGGCTTGTATCTAGGAGCGTAATTCACCGAGGTAGTTACAGTTCGTAGGTTCACTGTCTTCTACCAACAAGACAGTCAAGACAGGGTTGCCGTACCACTCAGGAGGGGCACGCGACCTTGTCGACCTGCGACGTTCAGTAGCAGCATCATCCGAAGCTTCATGATCCTTGTCATTAGCTTCCTCTATTGTTGGTGCAGGCGGCACTGGAACACTTTCAGGTGCTGCGCTACTCTCCAATTCAAGAGAAGGTTCAATAACCTCGTCTAGCTCTACTTTCCTCCCACTCACTTCTTTCGAGAGAAACTCCTTCTCAAGAAAGGAACCGTTCTTTGCGACAAACACTTTGCCTTCGGTTCTGTGATAGAAGGTATACCCAATAGTTTCCTTAGGGTATCCTATGAAGACGCATTTCTCCGCTTTGGGTTCGAGCTTGTCCGGCATCAACTTCTTGACGTAAGCTTCGCATCCCCAAACTTTAAGAAACGACAACTTAGGTTTAGCACCAAACCACAGTTCATACGGTGTCGTCTCAACGGATTTAGATGGAGCCCTATTTAAAGTGAATGCAGCGGTTTCTAATGCATAACCCCCAAATGATAACGGCAAATCAGTAAGAGACATCATTGATCGGACCATATCTAATAGGGTTCGATTCCGGCGTTTAGACACACCATTGCGCTGTGGTGTTCCGGGTGGCGTGAGTTGCGAAACAATTCCGCTTGCTTTAAGATGCGTGAGAAAATCATAACTCAAATATTCACCTCCACGATCGGATCGTAGAAACTTAATCTTTCTGTTACGATGGTTCTCCACTTCATTCTGAAATTCCTTGAACTTTTCAAATGTTTCAGATTTATGTTTCATTAAATAGATATACCCATATCTACTTAAGTCATCGGTAAAAGTGAGGAAATAGCGATATCCACCGCGCGTCGAAACACTCATCGGTCCGCATACATCGGTATGTATGATTTCCAACAAGTCCGTTGCTCGCTCCATCATACCAGAGAACGGGGTTTTGATCATCTTGCCCATGAGGCATGGTTCGCATGTGTCAAATGATTCAAAATCAAGAGACTCCAAAAGTCCATCAGAATGGAGTTTCTTCATGCGCTTTACACCAATATGACCTAGACGACAGTGCCACAAATAAGTAGTATTATCACTATCTACTTTGCATCTCTTAGCCTCAATGTTATGGATGTGTGTTTCATCCCTTTCGAGATTTAGAAGAAATAAACCATTCACAATAGGTGCATGACCATAAAAGATGTTACTCATATAAATAGAACAACCATTATTCTCCGATTTAAATGAATAACCGTCTTGCAATAAACAAGATCCAAAAATAATGTTCATGCTCAACGCAGGCACATAATAACACTTATTAAGGTTTAAAACTAACCCCGAAGGTAAAACTAAGGAGAGCGTGCCGACGGCCATCACATCAACTCTTGATCCGTTGCCAACGCGCATCGTCACCTCATCCCTCGCAAGCCGCCGTCTATTCCGTAGCTCCTGTTTCGAGTTACAAATATTAGCAACTGAACCGGTATCAAATACCCAGGCACTACAACGAGGGCTAGTAAGGAAAACATCAATAACATGTATATCAAATATACCTTTGATGGTGCCAGCCTTCTTGTCCGCTAAGTACTTCGGACAGTTGCGCTTCCAGTGACCCTTGTCCTTGCAATAGAAGCACTCAGTTTCCGGTTTAGGACCAGACTTGAGCTTCTTCTCAGCAGGGGCAACGCGCTTGCCGCCGCCTTTCTTGAAGGGCTTCCTTGCACCCTTACCTTTCTTGAAGGTGGGGGGCTTGTTGACCATCAACACATGATTATTCTTTTTGATGTTCACCTCCTCTACTTTCATCTTAGAAAAGAGCTCAGTGATCATATCAGTGGAACCAATCTGATTGTGATCAACTACAAAACTTTTGTAGCTAGGAGTGTCAATCTTGAGCTCCTCTGGAATCTTGCAGTCCAGTTGCTCAAGGCGTTGAGTGTAGCCCGACATCTTTATGGCGTGCTCACTAACGGAACTCCCTTCCTCCATCTTGTAGTTAAAGAACTTCTCAGAGATCTCATATCTCTCAGAACGGGCCTGAGTCTGAAACATGGTTTTCAGCTCCTCGAGAATCTCGAAGGGCCCGGGATACTCTTCAAAACGATTTTGAAGCTCCGGTTCCATAGCAAACAACATGGTGCTCTTAATCACACCATAATCATCCTTGCGCGACTGATAAACAACTTTTTCATCAGCCGGCGCATCTATAGCAGGGGCGCCACCTAGCGCTTTCTCAAGGACATAGTCCTTTTGTCCGCCAGCGAGAATGATTCTCAGAATGCGGAACCATTTGGTGAAGTTAGACCCATTGTTTCTAAGCTTTTCTATCTCAGCAAAAACGTTGAAGTTGAAGTTGGACTTGGCCATGTGATCTACAGTATTTGCAAGTACAATTTAGACTATGTTCATGATAAATAGTTCAACTTAATCAAATTACTAGATGAACTCCCACTAAATTCAACATCCCTCAAGTTGTTTAGTGAACACGATCCAAATTCACCACACCTAATCCGATCATCACGAGAAGAGATGTGGTTTCAATGGTGGACAACGAAGTGTCGATCATATCACTCATATGACTCATGCTTAACCTTTCGGTTCTTGTGTTCCGAGGCCATGTCTGTACATGCTAGGCTCGTCAAGCTAGACCCAAGTATTTCTGCGTGTGCAAAACTGGCTTGCACCCGTTGTATGTGAGCGTAGAGTCTATAGCACCCGATCATCACGTGATGCTTGGACACGACAAACTTTCGCAACGGTGCATACTTGGGGAGAACACAGTTTTTATCTTGATCTTTAAGTGAGGAATCATCTTATAATGCTATCGTCGCGATCTAAGCATAATAAGATACATAAAGGGATAAACATCACATGCATATAACTTTATGTGACATGGTATAGCCAATCTTCGCGCAATGATCTCCATCTTGTGCGTTCCGGCATGATCTCCATCACTCCACCATGATTGCCTCCACCACGAATAGCAACTACAACTATTGCTAACTACTTAGCGATAAAGTAAAGCTATTACATGGCGTATAAGAAGTTGACTCGCAGGTCATACACAATTATAAAGACAACCATATGGCTCCTGCCGGTTGTGTACTCATCGACATGCAAGTCGTGAAACATTACAAAACATGATCATCGCATACAATATACACATCACATCTTGGGCCATACCATATCACAGAAAACACTCCCTGCAAAAACAAGTTAGACGCCTCTACTTTGTTGTTGCATGTTTTACGTGTCTTATGGGAGTAGATGCTAAGAACGATTCTTACCTACGGAAAGCCACAACGGTGATATTATGGTTGCCAAACTCCGGTGTTAATCCCATGACAACTATAGTGAGAGAAACTGACATCCACCAGCCGCATGTGTGGAACAAGCCACACGTCAAGTGCGGAGCCGGTCTCGCGAACGACGTCGCGTAAGGTTGGCCTGGACCGCTTCAATGTCACTATCCCGCGTCATAATAAGAACACAAACAAGAGGCTTGCAACAGAAAACATCAACGCCCGCAACAACCATGTTGCGTTCTACTCGTGAAACACATCTACGCATAGATCTAGCTCTGATACCACTGAAGGGTTTCGCGGCATAGTAAATCAAAAAATTTCTACGGATGCGAACAGAGGGAAAGCCAAGATCTAATCTAGGAGATGCAATCAACGAGAGAGATTGGATTAGATCTTCATACCCTTGAAGATTTGCACAGCGGAACGTTCGTCGGAACGTGGGTGATGTAGTCGTACTTGCTTCTCCTCCTCGCGATCCGATCCGATCTAGCACCACAAGTGGCGGTGCCTCCGTGAGATGCACACGTGCAGCACCTCGACGTCTCCTCCTTCCTTGGACCAGCAAGTATGGTGGAGAGATAGATTGGATCTACAACACGACGGCGTGGTGTATATGGTGGAGAATTTCTGCTGCAGGGCTTCGCCTACAAACAGTCGGGAGGGAGAGAGGAGGCTAGCAGGGCAACTAGGGTTGGAGGCAAGGTGTGGGGGGTTGGTGCGCCCCCACCCCTCTTTATATAGAGGGGGGGCGCAGCCCTAGCCCCTCCCCCAAGCCCAAAGGATAAGGAGTGGGGGGCATGGACTCTCCCCTCTTCTAGAAACCCTATCTCTAGTTTAAACGATTTAAACTCTCTAGGATCGGTTGGGCCCTATGGGGCCTTGTGCCCCTGGCCCAATGCGGCCAGGACACTCCCTCATAGGCCCATGCCCCCTCCTGGAAGGTGGGGCCACGTTGGTCCCCTTCCGGAAGGTTCTAGAGGCTTCCGGTACAATACCGATTAACCCGGAACAATTCCGAACTCCAAAAACTGCACTGCTTTATATGAATCTTATTCTCCGGACCATTCCGGAACCTCTAGTGATGTCCCGGATCCCATCCGAGACTCCGAACAAAAATTCCTAAACCAATTATCCAATCTATCCTAGCGTCAAGACACGTTAAGTGTGTGACCCTGCGGGTTCGAGAATATGCAGACATGATCTTCTATCAATAATCAACAGCGGGGTCTGGGCACCCATATTGACTCCCACACATTCATCGATGATCATATCGGATGAACCACGATGTCAGGATTCAAACACTCCCATATATATATTCCCTTCGTCTCGCGATATTTTACTTGCCCGAGATTCGATCGTCGGTACCGTCATACCTAGTTCAATCTCGTTCACAGCAAGTACTTTACTCGTTCCGTAATCCGATATCACTTTGTGATTAACTCCTTAACCACATGCTTGCAAGCGGTGTTGATATCGATTACCGAGTGGGCCCGAAGTATATCTCTCCAACTTGGGAGGGACAAATTCCATCTCGATACATACAACCCAACAGATACTTTCTGATCACCTGAGAGACACCTTTATGATCACCCTCTCATAGGATGACGTTTGATGACCTCAAAGCTTTCTTCCGATACCAGGGAGTTGTATTATCTCATGGTCTAAGGAATACAATATTTGACATAGGAAAAGCTTCGCAAAGATGAACACGATGATACGATCTAATTGCTTCACTTAGTTTGGGTATGTCCATCATATCATTCTCCAATGATATGATATGATCTCATTATCAATTGACAACTCATGTCTATGGTTAGGAAACCTTAACCATCATTGGTCAATGAGCTAGTCCATAGAGGCGTACTAGGGACACGGTGTTGTTCACAAACCACACAAGTATTAAAGTTTCCGCTTAATACAATTCTAGCATGGAATATAAACATTATCATGAACAAGAATTATAATAATAACATCTTTATTATTGCCTCTAGGGCATAATTCCAACATAAGCAGATTCATCAGCCGAATGGGCGAGAAGGCCCTACCCTTTTACCAGCTGTTGCGCAAGGCGGACAAGTTCGAGTGGATAGCCGAAGCAGACGGCGCGTTCGAGGACCTCAAGCGGCTGCTCTCCACCTCGCATGTCCTGGTCACGCCTAAGGAACGGGAACCTCTGCTACTATACATTGCAGCTACACATCAGGTGGTAAGCACCGTACTCGTGGTCGAACGACCCGAAGATGGCAAGACCCATGGGGTCCAACGCCCAATCTACTACCTCAGCGAGGTACTGACCCCAACAAAGCAGAGGTACCCTCACTACCAGAAGCTCACCTACGACGTATTCATGACGGCACGTCGGCTGAGCCACTACTTGCAGGAGCATCAGATTATGGTCGTCAACGATGCACCGCTGTCAAACATCCTAAACAGCCCTGAAGCCACGGGACGCGTAGCCTTATGGGGCATCGAGTTTTCCCCTCTGGACATAATCTACGAACGACGCACCGCCATCAAGTCTCAGGTCCTCCCTAACTTCCTCGTCCACTAGATGGAGCTCCAGCTGCCGGACACTCTAGACATGTCGCAGTCCTGGACGATGCAGTTTGACGGCTCTAAGCGCGAGGCTAGAGCAGGGGCCAGCGTCATACTGACGTCCTATCAAGGTGATAAGATGAAGTATGTCCTTCGGATGAAGTTTCGTGCCTCTAACAACGAAGCCGAAGACGAGGCCCTCATTCACGGCATGAGGATAGCCAAGGTCCACGGCGCAACACGCCTCGTCATCTATGGTGACTCGAACCTTGTCGTCCAGTAGACGATGAATGAGTGCCACGCTCACTGCGCCAACATGATCGCGTACCGTGCACTCTACAACTCACTCGAAGGAGACATCGATGGCTACGAGCTTCGGCACGTCGGCAGGGAAAGCAACGAAGAAGCTGACAGGCTCGCCAACATTGGCTCCACCTGCGCGCGGGTGCCACCAGGTGTGTTCCTCGAACAAATCTGTGTACCCTCTATCAAGAAGAAATTCCCAAAAGGCTCAGCCGAAGAAGCAGAGCAATCGGGGGCTGCGCTACCCGAAGGCCAAGAAGGACCCGAAAAGTTGGACACAGAGGCCGAGCTAGTCAGCCTGATGCAGGTCATGGCAGTTGAAGAAACTGGATGCAGCCGTACCTTCGGTACCTGATAAACAACCAACTACCCGATGACCCGACAGATGCCCGGCGCATATCTCGCCGATCAAAAGCCTTCACCATCATCAACAGCGAACTGTACAAGTGCGGCATTTCGGGTGTGCTCCAATGGTGCATCACCATTGGTGACCGAAAAAGCATCCTCCAAGACATCCATGAGGGTATCTGCGGGCATCACATAGGCAACCACGCCCTTATCGCCAAAGCTCTACGGGCTGGGTTCTACTGGCCAATAGCAATGAACGACGCCAAGGATATCGTCTAGAGGTGCAACGCCTGTCAGAGGTATGCGGACAAGCCATACGCGCTAGGATACGAGCCGAGGCCCATACCGCTAGCCTGGCCCTTCGCCCAGTGGGGCCTCAACATGATCGGCAAACTACCAAAGTCCTCGCCAGGAGGTCACGTCTTCCTCCTCGTCGCAGTCGAAAAATTCACCAAGTGGATCGAGGCCATGCCCGTCACCAACCAAAGCGGCAAAACTGCCGTCAAATTTTTTGAATCCATTGTCTACAGGTGGTTCGGCATGCCTCATAGTATTATAACGGACAACGGCTCAAACTTCATCTGGAAGGAATTTCGAGACTTCTGCAGCAACCTAGGCATCAACATATCATACGCCTCTGTGGCACACCCATAGACCAATGGATAGGTCGAAAAGGCCAACAGCCTCATAGGCAACAGCATCAAGAAACGCCTACTATGCCAACTCGAAAGGCTTGCGAGAGCCTGGGTAGATGAGCTACCCTCCGTACTTTGGAGTCTACGTACAACGCCAAACAGCTCAACTGGCTACACGCCCTTCTTCCTGGTGCACGGAGCCGAAGTCGTGCTACCCGCCGAGGTCCGCCACAAGGCCCCGCAAATCATCGCTTACAGCGAAGCCGAATCATCGGTAGCACTTGAAGACGCCATCGATACACTCGACGAGACACGTGACATCGCCGCGGCTCACTCAGCGGTCTACCAGCAGAGCCTCCGCAACTACCACGGCTGCCGGCTACGCCCAAGGTCCTTCGTCGAAGGAGACCTCGTCCTGCGACTCAAGCAAGAATGGCACAAGAAGCTCGAGTCACCCTGGGAAGGACCCTACATCATCACCGAAGTCATCCCAGGTGGTGCCTATCGCCTCATGGACATCACATCCGGAGTCGAATACTCCAACCCCTGGAACGTCGCACAACTGCGACGCTTCTACCCCTAGTTACCATTTACTTTCAATGAGGCTACTCAGCCAAGGCTACTCAGCCGAACAATGTACCTCCTCGTTTTCTATGAATAAAAGCTAAGTTCCTTAGCATAAATATCTTTTTTTGTCCTTACATTATTTCTTGCTAAATACGCCCTGGGGTATGTCTCGCCTCACGACTTCGTCGACTGCAAACAACACATACAACCCAAGTAGCTGACCACGTCAGGCTAACGAAAAGGACATGCACATTACAAGGCACCACGTGCCAATACATATAAAACTTTACAAAGGGCATTACGATACCACTCAAATAAATGCAAACTTTACATCATCTCGTTTTTCTTTACAGGACCTAATTCTTTTGGAGCATTACATTCGCCCGCTGCTCGAACAAATCTACAATCTCTTCGGCGTACTGTGCCATAGCTGCGTAATGAGGGCGCATGTCCCATAAGCTACCATCTGGTCGAAGGGGCGGTCCAGTCACCACCTATGCAAGATCAACATCACGACGATGCAATCAAACAAGAGACAAGGCAGCCTTGACCCCTGCAATCAGCTGATGACGCACCAACTCCTTTACATGGCCTACATTCCGAAATTTGCCAAGAAGACCCAAAAAAGGTAGAAGGCGCAGCGTCCAAAGGGAACATGACGGACCAAATGGCTGCCAACGATGACCTCGCCTGCCTCAGCACCCGAAGAACCTGGTGTACGCGATCTTGCACCGTCACAAAGGTGATGGCCCGATCACGGTTCATCTAGAAGAAGCCACTAGCTTCCAGATCTTGTTGCGTCAAGCAGTTCACGAATTGCGATGCGCTCCTTCGCTTCCCTCAAAATAAGATTCACAACTGCAGAAAGCACGGAATGAGCCAGCATACAAATAAGCTGCACCCGAAAGAACATCGGGTTCACGAAGACTCACATTGAAGTTGCTCACCCATCTGCCGCAATTCTCCAAGCAAGAACTCCTCCCTGGCAGTGGCTCGCTCAGCCTTTGACTTCCACACATCCGCGTGGCCTCGGATGCTGAGGATATCCTTTTCTAGGTTGCGGATGCAATCGCGCAGAAAGGCCTATTGCGATGTGTCATCCAAAGATGGTCAAGGCTCAGGCGCAGTCAGAGTAACAACCAGAGCCTCATCCGAAGGACCCTAAAGGCAAATAATCAAGCATGAACATCACAAGTACTTTTGGCAGCAGCTCAAGGATAGACTTATATACATAAATAAAGCCACCTCATGGCAAAATGAAACTTGTTCGTCCGCAAGTTGTTACAAAAAGCAGCAAAATAAGAAACTACACTAGCTACAATACAAAGGCCTAAGAACCCGCATCCGGAGCAGCCTCGGAGCCAAACTGCCTGCTCTTGGCCTCATGCTGCTGCTTCGCCGCATATTCAGCCAGGAGGTCGATGAGCTTAGGCCCATAACGTTTACAGCGAGAAGCAAAGAGGGCGAAAGCTACCTCAGAGCCATATGCCGCCGTCGGCATCCTGGACGTGACCTGAGGCAGGTCTAGCTCGGCTCCGGACGCCATCGCCATGGCCAACCCCATGTAAGCACCGATGCCCTTCTGCTTGGGCTTGTACTCCGCTAGAGCTTCCTCTGACAGAGCATCCGCAAGGAAGTCGACGTCGTCGAGGGCAACGCCCTTGGGGACGACCTCCTTGTAGAAGCGCGTGAGCACTTTCTTGGCTATCTCCAAGGATCCAGCGGCAGTGGAGCAGCGATCCTCGATCGCAGCAGCAGCATCAACCAAAGCATCTTCGTGCTCCAGTGCACCACAATCAAACGTGATGCTAGAAGGATCTGACAAGACAAAGACAAGAAGACTCGAATAAGAAGGGATAAAGCGCGCTCAAAATTCAGAACACCCAAAGGTTAAAAGAACAACTTGCCAGAAATAGCCTTGGCAGGAGCCATGAGCCTGTCATCCATCTCCTTATCCCGCGTGGCTGCAACAGCCGCGAGCTGCTGCTCGTGATCTTCGGCCTCCTTCTGCAGGTGCTCCTTGGCATCCGCAGCATCCGCGGCTTTCTTCTCCACTTGACCGAGGCTCTTTTCAAGAGCATTCGGTCTTCAGAGGGCAGCATTAATATCATCTATAGCATGAAGAAATTTCGGGTGAACAGAGACAATACACTCGGCAAACTAGAACGACAACCAAAAAGAAAGCTACACACCTTGGAGCTGCTTCAGTTGGCCCTCCAGAGCCAGATGCTGCTGGATGAGGAGGTTGGCGCTGTGCACAAAAGACTACAGAAGAAAAAAAAAACCAAAACCGATGAATAAAGGGCTCGAGGGCTCCCCCCGCAAATCGACAGACCAACATGTCAGACAAAAAGGACTCGGGGCTCCCCACATGGAGGCAACACTTATGTGTTCAGGTGTGGACTCTGAAGGTTCATATGCTACCTTCCGAGTTACGACTTCCCTAGCTTCCCGCCTAACGGGGTTTAGGTCATCGTCCTCGAAGTCAGCCACCACTTGGGGGTTAGAATCCGTTGGCTTCGACTCCGCCATAACCTCTTGGGTGTCCCCGTCAAGGGACTCCTCCGAAGGATTGCTGCAAGCAACTATCATATTAGCAACATAATAACACTACGTAGACGGACATAGAAATATTTAGGCAAAGTGACTTACGACTTGATGTCCGACAAATTGATGCCGGGAGCTGCCTTCTCCTTCTTCTTCTTGGCCGGCGGCTGCGGAGCCACCGCCCAAATAGGCACGGCAGGGTAAGGCGCAGACGACGCACCTTCTTCTTCGCCGTGCTGCTCAAGGAACAACGGACCCCTTGGAGTGGGTGGCGTAGACCCATCCAAAGATTCACTTCGGGACGCTTTCGGATCCGCCCTTCGCTCGGCTCGGGGGCTTCCAGGGTAGGAGATTGTGCCGTAGGAAGCTCGGATTCATAATCCACAACTTCGTTGTCCGGCGCAACCAGAAATTTATCAGGCAGATGGGGTATCATCCCAGCTACCTTGAGATCCTGCAAACAAAAGACACAAGAGAACAGGATAATTAACACTAATAAGCTGCAAAGCACTCGAAAAAGCGCAACGCACAAGCTACAAATTTACACCTGTGGAACTGCATTTTTGGCGCTGAAGGGGGAGGTCAAGGATTTCCCCTAGAGGTCCTCATCGGCCTTGAACTTCAGCAGGGGATGAAGAGTTCTATCAAGGTCACCTGAAGACAACTCCTCAGGCGAAACTCTTGTTGGATCGTTGCGGCCAGCATATAGAAACATTAGGTGCGCCCTCGCTTAGAGAAGATGCACCCGACGCTTGAGGAAGGTGCGAATGATATCGACACCATTGACCTCCTTCTCGACCACTAGCTGGAGCGCCTCCACGCGACGGTAGAGCTCCTCCACCTCCGCTATTTCGCCCTCCAAAACGTGGTTCTTCCACGACCTCTTCAGGATGATTTTCTGAGCGGAGTCGAAAGTGGCAAAACCATATTCTTGTCCGTCCAATTTGGTGTCACGGATATAGAACCACTTCTTCCGCCAATACTGGACGGACTCGCACATGGAAAAGGAGAAAAGAAGAATAGAAGATCGAATGGAGATGATGCAGCCACCGAGCGGATAAACACCGCCGGTGCCGAACTGCCTTTTCACGGAATAAAGCTTCCGGAAGAGGCCAAAGTGCGGCTCGATACCAAGCCAGTACTCGCAAAGAGTGATGAAACAATCAATGTGGAGAAGAGAGTTGGAAGACAGATGATGCAACTGAATCCCATAAAAAAGAGGAGTCCACGAAGGAATTCGTGAACAGTAAGAGAAAGGTTGCGGATGACAAAGGCATAAAACATCACCTGAAACCCTTTAGGTGGGCGTGGGATTACCTCGTCGTCGGGGAGGATGGCATCCTCCTTGTTCTTGGGGATCAACCCAGCATCGCGCAGCTTGCGCAGATCCCCATCGCGCATGTTCGTGCGCTTCCACCCGCGGTCAATGGCGTGGGCCGTGGAGGCAACCTTCTTGCCGCCACCGGCAGTGATCGAACCAGCTCCGGCTGTGGTCTTCTTCGGCTTTCCCATCTCGTAGCGGCGAGTGCGGTGGCGAGAATGCAAGAAGGAGGAAGGAAAAGTGTGGAGAATGTCCAGTGCGCAACGGGGGCAGCAAAGCTCGCGAAAATGCAAGCAAAGGAGATGATCAAATGGCAAAGGGTAAAAAGAAATCAATGTTCCCCTGTGATATAAAAGGACGAAGACGACGCACACGATCCGTCGATTGAGAAGCCCTAGCGTGCCACTTAGATCTCACTGTACACGTGTCAGCACTACACCGAACCGTCACCAGCACGCCGTCCACTACGCATGGAGATCAAGGAGACACCGTAATTTTCGCCACGTCTATGCGTGACTAGTCAACTTCAAGTCAGACGATGGGACCCACGATCGTCTCGTCGCATCATCTCTGCTGCCGCAGACGGTTGAGATCACCAACCGTCAGCAATGATATCATCAAGGCAAAGCCAGCAACGGCTCGAAGTTTTCGGCTGATCGATCAAGTACTTACTCGAATCTACAATTCGAGAAACTACTCGGGGGCTACTCCTATCAGGAGTGCTGGTCGCGCACCTGAGAAATGACTAAGGTAACTACACCTCACAATTATCTTTGAGTCCTACGTCGAGTCTGCAACTCCACTACGGACTCGGGGCTAATCCCATAGGGAGCATTAGCTGAGCATCCAAAAAATTGTGTCCTTCGGACTTACACTAAAACGACTGAATTAAAGTCTCTGCTCGAGTCTACGACTCGAACAGACACTCGGGGGCTACTCCCAAACCAACGACTGAATTCTTCGACTGCGATCCTTCGGATCAAATACGACAAAATCTGTTTGGCAAATTTTCCCAAACCAACGCTAAGTGAGAAGCATTCTTCTTAGCCACCCGAAACACCTTCGCGGTGATAAAATTTCAGATGTTGTGTCTACGACGCAAATATAAGCCCTACAGATATCATTTGATGGCATGGTAACGCACCTGAATGCGCTCTGTCAGTAAACTCCCGTGTCAACAGGCACGATGAAAATCCCGACGGACGCGTGGGGTACATCACTTGAAAATCACTGGGATTCAGGCTCCTGTAAGACCACAACGGCCTGAGTCAAATCACACCAACAATCGTTCCAAATTCGAGTCGAGGACTCGAGTTTGTTGAAGATCGTGTTGTTTTGTCCTATGACAGTTAACTGGCCCTGATCTGTCGGGTGAGCCAAGCACACGCATCAGCAATCCCTATGAACTAAAACATTTATCCTTGAAATAGCAGGCTCAATTGCACCCGAAAGATTGAAGAGTCCTCAGCTGAATCTACGATTCGACTGAACACTCGGGGGCTACTGACATGGATATACACCACGGGTACATAACATTGGTATACCTGGTCCAGCCCAAGGAAGGCCCACGTCAGGATACGCGGCACATGAAGACTTCGGGTGTCCTAAGCCCATGGCATTTTTGACTCCTTGGAGGACAAGTCTAGATTAGATAGAATTTCAAAGGGTGCCAACCCTAACTTGTAACCGACTCGATCTATCCCGAGACCTGGCCTACCTATATAAAGGTCAGGAGGGTACGGCGAGAAGGATCTCTCAACTCGCCTCATACACACCTCACGCCAGATTGCATCTGCGCGCCCCTGTAACCTTTGGTTCCACCATAATCAAGAGTAGACAAGCATGAGTAGGGTTTTCCCTCCGGGGGCCTAAACTTGGGTAAATCTCGTGTCCGTGTGTTGCTTGTCTGTTAATCATTCCGCGACTTCCAGCATCCCCACCTTCTCCAAAACCCAAGTCCATAACAATGGGCATTGACGAGATCGAACCTCGTCACTAGCTCAATGTTGAGCATGGAAATGTCGCTCTCGAGGATGTGGTCGACATGGGCGAACATAGGTCAAAGTGGAGATACGATATTTCATGACCGCGTCTAAAAGGGATAGAGTGAACCAGTCATGGGGAAATGAAATAGCAAGAAAGCTTATTTAGACAAAGTTGAGAGAGACATGTATAGAGTTGTAGTCGGGAGGCATGGAGCAATTAGACGGAGGGGTTGCATGCATGAGATAACTAAAAAGTGACACGCAATACATGGAACATGATCTATAGATAGGGGTGCGAGTTTGTCTGCAGCAGCGGAAGGAAAACTAAGTGTTCAATTGGGGAAGAGAGTGTTAAGGATGTTGTAGCGATCGTCCCTTTAATCATTTGTATGCTAGTAACAAGGCTAAGTCAAACACATAAGAAGAGAGGTAAGAAGACGATGATTAAATAAACATATTTAAGCTCCATTGCGGAGCACACTTATTCAACTAGTCTATATAATTTACCCCATTCAACACACACACACATATATATATATATGATGTCCCTAGACACCGCCACCGAGTGACTCTGTAGTGAGAACGCCCTCCCGGGTCGCTCTCCACTGAGCGACTATAGAGGCGATCCTCTCCCCCATCCAGCGGATCCTAGAAAGCATCGCTGTTGACATCGGCGACGGTGGCGGTCCCCTCTCAACAAAGGACGGAGAGGAGGAGACGGTATCGCGGGGGCAGCTCCACGGGAGGTTATGGGGCGGGGGAGGCCTTGATGGACGGGGCATGTAGCCGGGTGGTGGTTAGGGGATGGACGACGGGAAGCTCTGGTCAGATCCACCGTTGACGCGGCGGCGAGTCAGCGATCTAGGCCTTAGGACCCGATCTGGGTTGACCAACTGCCATGGATAGATTTTTTGGATGCTTTTGTGGCTGCCTCATCCTCTGCTTCTCCGTCTAGCAACGTAGGGGCCTGATGGTGTGCTTGAATAAGGAGGCGGTCCTAGGGTTCTTCTCGCTCCAAGACGGTGTTCTGCTTGAAGCCTGCTCTCATTGATCTAGCCGGGGACAAGTTACGGAAGGCTTCCATCGGCGATCTCCCTTGGGAACCTCTTGAATGGAGATTGTTGTAGCAGATGGGATCGATTCCTTGTAGCAGCAACACTAACACCATGAAAACAGCACTAGAAGTCCAACCTCCCCAATAATGGCGACTTCAACAAGGAAACAGTGCACAAGCGTCGCCATTGTCCGATCAAAGATCATAGGTTTTCACCTTAAAGAAAGTCCTCGCTCACAAAACAATGCATTCAACAAGGTCATTGCCAAACACAATCAATTAAGGTCATGCCTTGGATTTTCACCCTGCAAGGTAAGACTGTGAACTTCTCATGTGTTGTCGCCCCCACTAACAATCGATGCTTTGTGTCATAGATCACCAAGCCAGTTCCTCATCACCATAAAGACTCAAGCAACCATCGCAAGCCCTCATGTCCCTGTTTTCATGACATTCTCCACATCTGACTTTACCATGTATCGTCAAAGATATGATACATAATGGCAACAGATAGCATAGCTTTGCAACTCTCCCTCTGAAACCAAACAGTCAGAAAAAACACGGGTGCGCACGACCAAATTCGTTCTGATCCAACAATCTCTAGGCATAGGTCTACTATGGGAGTTCGCCGGCGGAACCTTCCGAAACACGTGCTCCCGGCCAGATCAACGAGAACAAGCAGCCAACAGATCTTCGTCTTGGTGCAGGAGGAACCCTAGGACCACCTTCTTTATTCATGTTGATCCAGTAGTCCCCACACAGTTGGACGGCTCCTAGCGATCAAAACAAGCGGGGCGAACTCCGGCCCAGACGAGTCCGAGGTAGCCCTAGATCAGGCCCGCAAATCGAGCCACGAGGATGCAACGCTGCCGCCACAAAGTGCATGCCGCGCCGCCACCACCGGCCATCTCCGCGT
Organism: Avena sativa; assembly: GCA_916181665.1. Taxonomy (NCBI): domain Eukaryota; kingdom Viridiplantae; phylum Streptophyta; class Magnoliopsida; order Poales; family Poaceae; genus Avena; species Avena sativa. The sequence goes on from OV702283.1 coordinate 332,913,342, forward strand.
CCTTCTCTGCCCTCCTCCACACCTCCTAGCCATACGTCGCTGCAAACGCCAGCATCTCACGAACGCCGCCCCCCACCGTCGTGGCCGCCACCGCCCCGACACACTGTCTCCTCGAGTGACACCCCTATGTCGATCTCCCTGCGCGTAGGGTTCTCGATGGGGGACGCATAGCCCGCTCACTGCCTTTGGTAGCAGGGGTGTGGCCACCACCGCCGTTGTCGCGGGCGGCCGGGGAGATCAGCTGAAGGTGGAGGTTTTTAGGGCTGGGGGGGGGGGGTCCTCTAGACCCGCCACGCACGAGCGGCCCGAGAGGTCTTTTTCTCCTATGGATCTGTGGGATGCAAGTTGTGATGAAAGTGATGATGAGGCTAACAAGAGCATGAAGGAACTTGTCGAGATGACTCATTTGTCATTTGAAGTTGCTATGGTGGCTCAACTAGGTAATAAGTATAGTCAAACTTACTTGAACAAGTCACCTTATAGCATTCCTTAACAATCTAGACATGAGTGGGTAATGGAGAACCTCCATTCGTACAAAGAGTTGCTACAAGATGTTTAGGATGTATATCCCGAAAGTTTTTTTTGTCATGCATTGGTGATGTATGACAAACTTGTATGTTATCTTTGGTTTGTTTGAATCTGCAAGGCAAGTCAAAAGTAAATAGTCTGCCTCATCTATGTGCATGTATGAATTGGCCTGGTCAGTTTGCGTACATAGAATAGTTCAAATACTAGTGAAATACGAATATGCCAAGATATTAATAGTAAATCAGTATATAAACAGACTCTCAGCATCTTAGAGACATTTCCGGCTTTCTACTGCTAACAGCCAACAACCGACAACCAGTTTGCCAAACAATCCACTGCTCACAGAAGCACCTCTCTTGCGGCCGACGGCCGAAATGTGCTTATTTGAAAGTCACGGCCCAACCAAACAAACTCCTAATCATCCGTGCAAAAAGAGATATACAATTCCGTCTCCCAAAGTTTCCAATGTCAGATTAGATGAAAATCTGCCTCCCCTTCAGCTATCTATCACACCTCGAATGAAGCAAAGCAGAGTAAATTACAGGAAAGATCATCTGCTTCCAATGCGTCCGCCTACGCGAATGGCACATGCGTCACCTTCCATGCGCGGCGAGGGGTACGGCCTCGGCGAGTGGCGTGGTGACCGGCGACGGCACTGGCGAGTCGCGGCACACGGGGCAGGTGGCGCTCACGCGCAGCCACCGCTCGGCGCACCCGGCGTGGAAGCAGTGCGCGCACCCGGGCCCGCGCCGGAGCGCCGCGGCGGGGTCGAACTCGCCGAGGCAGATGCCGCACGGCCCGTCGGCCGCGGCTGCGCCCGACGGCTTGCCCTCGCGCAGGAAGAACTTGGGGTAGAGCGCGTCGATGGAGGGGCCGTCGAGGCCCGCCACCAGCGCGACGGCGGTGGGGGACTGGTGGGCGTCCGCGTCGACGAGCCGTCGAAGCGCCACGGCGGCGCGGGCCTTGGCGCGGAAGCAGACGTAGGAGGCGAGCATGACGGTGGAGACGAGAACGAGGACGCCGACGGCGATGGCGACTCCGTAGCCGAGCTGGCCCTGCACGCCACCCGCCACGCTGATCACCGGCGCCGGCGCCGGCACGGTGGACACGGAGGCGTCCAGCTGGCGCGCGCGCATTCTGGCGTGAGCTCGCGTAGACGCCGTAGAGCGCGAGGCTCGCGTGACAGGATTTAAGCTGGTAGAGGGAGTAGTAATAAATGGAGAAGAATGTGAGAGTGCGTACTTCCTGTCCGTGCGTCGATCGAGCCGTCTTCTCTGATGATTCTCTCATGGCGGGCTTCGAGACACGAGACGAGACGCGGCTGGCCTTGCATCGATCGTCGCATGGTATTGCATTTGGGCGCCACGAACCACGTGGTGTGGTTTTGGAATCCTATGCCTACAGTATGCAGCCATTGCCGACTTGCTCCATTGATTTCCATGCCTTGACGGGTGCGAGCAGCAGACCGCGAAAACTCGCATACAATTGTTCCAAAAGTTAACCTAGTATAACTTTTATGTTAGATTGACATGTCCTATTTGATTTTTGTTATATAACTACTCTCCGTTTCAAAATATAATATGTTTTAACTTTTGTGAAATGAATGTATCTAAATATCTTTTATTATGCAGATTCGGAGTAAATTTAGACACTCGCTCAGTCCCATATTAATTGACTTAGATTTGTCAAAATTTAGATGAATTTATATACTAAATAGTGTCTAGATTCATCCAAATCTAGACAAATGTGAGTCAATTAATATGGGTCGGAGGGAGCACTAAAAGACGTTTAGATACATTTATTTTATAAAGTTAAAGCATATTATATTATGGAACAGAGGGAGTACTATACATGGGTTTACAGGATGTCCGCTTTGCAGCTGTATTCACACATTTGTCTCGAACATAAAACCCGATTAGAGTGTCTCAAACATCTTACCTATATTTTGGATAAGCAAAATGATTTTTGGGTGATGGAAATAGAAGATATAGCAGATTTTGGTTTGCTTTTCTAGTTTACCCATGCGATGGTTACCCCAAACTAACTCGCATAGTTTTCTTCTCTCTACTACCCTTCAACATATAGCATGTATCAGCGGAAATAACCAAACATTTCTACAAAAGATAACTAAAACCATTCATCATAAATAGAAACATTATAAATCTATCATAAAAATGTATCATTCAATCATAGTAGCAAAGTGCACCGTCAACACAAAATAAATAGTTCAGCGTGCATAGAACAACACCAAAAAATAGAAAGTTCATCAATGCATGCATAGACCAGTGACGGACCTTGCAGAAAATCTGGGGGGGGGAGGGGGAGGGGGAGGGGAGGGGCGGGGCGAAGAAGAAAAATGACATCTAAGTTGTTTTTGGAATGCCAAATCAAATGGTAGAAACAAGCTAGAATTACTAGTTTTAGAAACTTATATATTAAGGTCGACCTTATCCACAAAATGCACTTCTAACATCAATATATATGCATGTCAGTCCAACACAAAAGAAACAAAATACTACTTAACCATGGATTTTCATTCATCATAGATCCATGTAGTTGATCACTCCAGATCACCTCTTCGCCTCTTTGCGCCCGTAAAATGCAGAAGAATATCATCATAGCTATACTTCTCTGCAATTTTGCTCTCTATGTTTACTAGCAAGCTGTTGGCAAGAAACTCTTCCCCCATTTTGTTACACAACCTTGTCTTAACAATCTTCAAAGTAGAAAATGCACGCTCAGACTTGCCGTAGAAACATGAAGAGTCACAAGCAATCAAAGCAATCTATCAACCAGGTTGTAGATAGAATGTATCCCACTCTCAACAAGGCAGCGGCAAAGATTTGTCAAAGTTGACACTTTTTTATCTCATTATCATTGGAAGCATCCACAACAAAATAATTGAGTTGTTGCTCAAGGCCATAAATTTCTTGTTGATTGAAGTCAGTCGGATAATATTTCTTCACCATTTCACAAATATCACCAGCCTTGAAAGATCTAAATTTATTTGTAGGGATCGAAGTAGTACTAGTGGACAGAAGATCCATTCCCTTCTCACTGAACCGGAATTCTAGTTCATACAATTGAGAATCAAGTGTTGCACGGAATATTTCCACTCGAAAGTAATGCTCTTTAGTAAAATAATTGGGTTGGCGACGAGCACGACCGCCACGCAGAACATAGTTTCCTCCAAGTCAGGAATATCAATGGAATGATTTGTGCAAAACTCAATAACTTGAAAAAAAGGCTTCCAATCCATCATCTGATCTCATCTCATCAAGGTAAACTTTTGTTGGGGACACTAGACGCATGGAATTTACTATGTCGTGTGATTTCTTTTGCAAAGCTTGCCCTAGATCTTTGGTAATCTCCAATATTTCTTGCATTAAACATAAGACAAGTATGAACTCAAAAGAGGACAAGTAGATAAAAGCGGTATCTCCATCTGCACGAATTGAGCTAGTTGTTCCATCATATGATAATTTTTTAAGCACCAAACTTACTACATTAAACATGGTCTTTAGGCTAGATATTGAACCCAAGTGTGAACCCCATGTTGTGTCGCCGGGTCGTTTTAGTATACGTATTTGGTTTGCACCTTGACCAGTTTCAATGTCATCAATGGCTAGTAACCGAGCTACTCCCTCCGCTCCGGTATAAAAGGCCTCTAGCAAATCGCAGCAGGACCAAGGCGTACATCGATTGGCTTCAGAGGAACGAATAATCGATGGCAGGACCAACCAGCAGACTAGAATACTAACGAGGAGTGCATGCGAGATCTTCGGTTTCCGTGGTAGTTACGAAGGAGGAAGTGCATGCATGAGAGAAGGAGAGGACGGGAGCATTTTTAGGAGGGCAATTAAACAGCAATTAATTCTTTTCGGCCTTGTTTCCTCTAGAATTCGAAACATCCAAAAAACGCAAGAGGCCCTTTTTACCGGAGTGGAGGGATTAGTTCTTCCAACTGAGCATCATGAAGCTCGTCATGACGCTTCGCGAAGGAGTCAACGGTGTTAACAATAAATAGAAGTTTCTGAAAAAATTGAGGAACCGGGACCACTTCCTTGGATGCGGCAACTAGCGCAAGTTGCAAAGGATGAGCATAGCAATGGACATAATATGCATATGGGCATTCTCGAAGAAAAAGAGCTTGCAATCCATTGAATTCTCCCCTCATATTACTAGCTCCATCGTACCCCTAGCCATGAAGGTTTTGGACATCAAAAGCATATTTAGATAATACAGAGCTCAATACCTATTTTAGTGTTGCTGCCTTGGTGCTTGTCACATGAATCAAGTCAAAGAACCATTCTTGCAAAATGCCATCTTTATCCACAAATCTTAAAACCAATGCCATTTGCTCCCTTTTTGCTACATCACAAGTCTCGTCCACCAAGATAGAGGACTTAGAATCCCCAATTTCTTCACGGATATGCTTCCTAACTTTAAATTCATAAATTCCTAAAATATTTTATTGGATCTTTGGTGCTATGTACTGTTCATTGTATTTATCATCTCTAATAACTTTCACAATTGATGTTTTCACCCTTAATTGGTTTCTTTCTATGTCCCTCTTGTTTCCCACTGATGCAACATGTTCTACATGTCCTTGTTGATTCAACAAACTATGACATGCTTTCGTTCCATTGTTGTGTTCAGAGCAAGGTCCAAAACCTACAAGGTTTAAGAATGCACGTTTCCTTCCATTATTGACTATCTTCCAATTAAAAAAAATCCATGAACGGTGAATACATCTGAACCACCTCTCTTGTTTTGTTTCTTGCTGGATAGAAAGAAAAATAAGCAATATGCATAATTGCATCTTTCCGAGTACTCTAGCCATGAGGGAAACATACTGAACCAATTGTATTTAAAGTGTCGCTGGTGACCTTGTGTTCCAGAAGCTTTGTAATTCTGAAGAAAGGGCTGCATAGGGCGTAGCTTTAGATACGCTCTCCGCACTTCATCTCTTTGATTATGTGAATATTGCCAAATCTATGGATATAGTGTTGGACCCTTTGATGACCCAGAAGTATAGGGGATCACAACAGTCTTCGAGGATAGTATAACCCAATTTATTGATTCGACACAAGGGGAGCCAAATATTACTTATAAGCCTTAACAACTGAGTTGTCAATTCAGATACACTTGGAAATAGTCTTGCTCACAGTAGTTTATCAGTACCAACAGTTTTTAGTAGTAATAACAAAGTAACAGCAGAAGTAAAACAAAGGCAATAGTAGCAAACAGTAGGATTTGAGCGCGGTAGGCATAGGGATGGATGGACGGGAGTTGCATGGATGAGACTATTCATGTAACTTCAAGATCTAGGGCATTTGCAGATAAATAAGATAAAGCATCCAAGTACTAAACAATCATAGGCATGTGTTCCATATATAGTAATACGTGCTCGCAATGAGAACTTGCACAACATCTTTTGTCCTGCCAGTTCGTTGCAGCGGGGCCTCAAGGGAATCTACTGTCAATTAAGGTACTCCTTTTAATAGAGTACCAGAGCAAAGCATTAACACTCCGTGAACACATGTGATCCTCATATCATATCCATCCCATCCGTTTGTCCCAATTTCTGTCACTTCGGGGCCTTAGGTTCCGAACAATGATATGTGTACACAACTTGCAGATAACATCACAAACAATACTATCTTCATGAATCAATAACAAGTTCAGATCTGAGATCATGGCACTCGGGCCATAGTGACAAGCATTAAGCACAAAAAGTTGCAACAAAGTCAAATAACACTAATAAAGATACTAGGCATAATCCCTAATAATCTTATTGGATTGCATGATAGAACTCATCCAATCCCTACCATCCCCATAGCCTACAACGGGGGATTACTTACGCAAGGATGGGGGAAACATGGATGGTTAATGGAGAGGCTTTGTTGATGATGATGGCTATGATCCCCTCCAAATTCCTCGTCTCGTCAGGGTGCCAGAACGGAGTTTCTGATTCCGAATCGCGGGTTCTGGTGGTGGCGGTGCAGCGGAACTCTTTCTGGAAAAACGTCGAACCCCCCTTGGTTTTTAGGTCAAGAGGCTTCTTATAGGCAAAGAGGGAGGCCGAGGGCGTGCCCGAGGTGGCCACACCCCTCCCAGGCGCGACATGGCCTAGCCCGCGCGACCAGGGGGTGTGGGCCCCTCATGGCCCTCCTCCGTCTCGCCTTCTGCCTCCGTGAGTCTTCTGCACAAAAACTAGACACCAAGGTAATTTCTGATGAAAATAGCGTCAGTCTATGTTAGTTGTATCCAAATAACACAAGTTTAGAGGAGAAACAATAGCAAAAGTGTTCGGGAAAGTAGATACGTTTTGTACGTATCAACTCCCCCCAAGCTTAGCTTATTGCTTGTCCTCAAGCAATTCAGTTGAAAACTGAGTGCGATAAAAGAACTTTCACGAACACATTTGCTTCATATGATGTAAATATTCTCAGCACATGAGTAGATACTTAGACAATTCATAATAAGGAGTATGCAATTAAGTCTACTTAATAGTCCTTGCAAGCTATGAAGAGATTCCAACTCAATAACAATAAGTAGCATGAAACATAAACATAAGAAACATTACAATGCTCATAAGATAATATGATAGAGTGGTATCTCGCTTGCCTTTGATGGTGGAGAAAAACATAAATTCCAAGGCACCTCTGAAGTTCAAGTGAAGACTAGAAGTAAAGATATCAGAGATACAAGCATCAATGTTATGACATAATTAACCAAGTTTTGAGACAAGCACATTACACTAAGAATGACAACTATGATCTCAAGAAGGTGCTCATAGAATACGTGGTGACTCAAAAAGGAAGTGAAAAGGTTTTGAAAAGCTTCCAAATGCTGAAAGTATGGTACTCATTAGCTTTGAGCTCTCATTGCCCCTATCATAGGCATATGTAAATGGTTAAGGTGAAAGTGAGGTCCAATATGATTTATATGCTTAACAAACCATAAACTAGAAATATCATGTCCCTTGAGTATGAGGGCCGCTCCTCATGCTAATCAACTTTAGTTACCGGTAAGTTCTTGTCATAGTAAATACATGTGTATCATAGAGAACCGCCAACGGGGTACCTCTTGCACATGATACAGGAGCTATCCCATACCAAAATGACAAGGCAAGCAGACAATGAGCATCTCATCGATCTTTTTATTTGCTATTTGCATATGTTTTTATTGAGGATGCTTCACAGATTGCTCATTATGGTTATGCTGCAAGTTTCCACCATGATTAGGCATGGCTTAGGCTAGCGGCCCAAGCGTTTCTCTAACACATATACATAACTCCATGAACTTACAAGCTTCCCTTTTATTTCACACCGACGACATCCGTAAACAAAAGAGCATGATATCAACTGGGTAAATAATTACAGGTGTTGAAAGCATTCCCCATGACAACACGGTTCTGCTAACTCCCAGCCTATAATTTGCAAGCATATAACTTTCATGGATAGTCACAATGGTTCAGGTTTATTAAGTGCAAGAAATAAAGTGTGCCATCAAGTTCATGAGAGCTTTACTAACTAACTTTCTCGTAACAAGCAAACATTTTATTTGGATGAAAACAAGGCATAATAAATATGCACTGAATAGCAAATAATGCTAGTAGGTAGGTATGGTGGACACTTTTGACAATAATGGTTTTGGGGAGTTGGAAGAACGAGTAGAGATCATACTCAGTGCAAGTGAAGGCTAGTAATAGAAAGGGAGCGACAAACGAGAGAGCAATAACAGTCATAATCATGCTTGCAACAAAATCAGAACTAATTATGGCATAAAAGTGATACAAGAACTCTGAGGCAAAATAAATCATCAAGGCTTAACTGACTATTGTTCAGTCATATGCTTGCATGAGCATGTGCCAAGTCGATTCAAAAAAAACATTCAGAGGAGGATACCACATTGTCATACCAAGTTTTGAATAGAACAATGCAAGCAAATATTCATATGACATGCTAAAAACTATTAGCAAGTTGGAGCTAGTCATAAGAGAGCAAGAACTACTAAGCATCCAATAATTACATACACGTTACATGAACAGACTAAGCATGCCCACAATGATGAGTATATGTACAAAAATGAAGACAAATAGAGTTCATTACCAGCCTCTTACCATACCTCGAGTTGTCATTAATCTTCATTATTGCCCTTCACTTATGTGGCTTGAATAATAACATGAAACCAAACTCCACTGAGGACCGCTGAACCCTGCAACGAACTTCACAAAAACAAAGAAGAAGAACAACAAAATTTGGTGTTTTCGATTTTTTTAAAGCAAGCACACAAAGCAAAATCTTTTTGGACTTTTCTTAAGGAAAACCAAGGCTAAAAGCAAAGTAAAAAACCAAGAGAAACAATGAAAATATTTTTGGTCTTTTTGTGTTTGGGGAGAGCAGAATCAAAAACCAAAAACAAAGCAAAACATGGATATACAAAGTACCGACAAAACAAGATATGTAGATGAGTGTGATGTCGGTATACCTCCCCCCAAGCTTAGGCTTTTGGCCTAAGTGGGGCTCAATAGCGCGGGTAGTAACCCCAAGCTGGTGGATCATCATACGAATGATCATAGTCTGGCCCTCGCAATGAAGAAGAAGAAGCATCGCCCCAATCATAGGAGGGCTGTTGGTATGAAGACTCCCCCATGTTGGAGGGCTGAACCGAATCATCTTTGGCATCCTCTCCAACATTCTCCTCTTGCTGGGAGAGCTCCGCCGCGTATGTGTCAAGTTCTTCCTCCATGAGTGACCATCCTTGCGTGTTATCAAAGTTAAACAAAGCAGGTGCAGGCAAAGAGACTACCTTCTCAGACCTACCCCCTCTCCAACCATGCTTGACAAAGGATATATCATACGGTAAATCTCTCAAAGTATCCCAAGAAGAAACAAAATTATGCTGAACCATGGAATTGAGATCAAGCCTCTCTATGGGGAACTGAAAATCTGAATGATGAGGCTCTAAACCATGAAAAGCTAGCAAACGAGAGGCAATGAGACCTCCACAAATTCCACCTTTCTCGCGGTTAGTAGCAAGACGGAAAGCAATCAAAGGACCCAAATTATAAGTTCTATCCCTATTCAAAGCAGCTGAGGTAAAATCTAGATCAAATGAAGATAATTTTCTAGCAGTCTTTCTAGCAAGAACACACTTGGTAATAAAATAGGCAAAATATCTAATCGATGGGAACTGGATGTTCTGAATTTTACCACTTTCCTTTGAGAAGTCGAAACCTTGGTAAATTTCAGCATATAAATCCATGAGTGGCTTAGACCTCTCTCTAATATTCTCACAAGATCCCCACTGTGGCACTCGAATAACTGCACAAAAATCAACAAAAGGGAGGTCGACAGCTATATTGTAAATTTTATAGTGGACCATGGGATTAAACAAGGACCAACTAAACTGAAAGTCCTGCACCACAGCCATGGTTAGCTTAACATATTGATATGGTTCTTCTCCAACGAATTGCCAACCCTACATTGGAAATCATAGTTTGGAAATCCTGGAAGATCCCCGCGGCTCGCATAAATACAGGGCATGGATAAATGGAAGAAAAAACTTCTTCCTCACGATGTCATTGGCTCAAGTACCATCAGTTCATGTTGATTCAGTTGGTATGCACTCATCTTATTTTCTGAAATTTTTAGACAAACATCAAACCAAGTGATTTCCAAGTTGATAAATGATGAGGAACAACTATAGGAACTTGCTAGAGGGCTAAACATGCATCAAAATGAAATCTCTAATCATAGAACAAGCATGCAAGCTCACACAACCTGTCACCTACAGTAGCAAAATACTCAAGATACAATCTACCAATCAAAAATCTAATTAGACAAGCAGAGAAGGCACATACCGGAAAGCAATCCCTCCAAAAATCAGCAGCAAAGATGGGATGAGCAAGGAGATCGAAAATCGGAAGCAAGAATAGCAGGAACTCGAGCTTGATAAAGTTTTCCAGTGTTTTTCGGGAGAGAGAAAGAAGTGGCTGGGAGGAGGCATCTTGGAGGGCCACAGGTGGGCCCCACTCAGGCCAGGCGCACCCTGGTGCTGGCCGTTTCACCAGGGGGCGTGCTGTCCTGGTGCATCCCCCTGGGCCTATCCAGCTGCCCCTCTGCCCCTTTTTTCGAGAAAAATTTAATATGAATTTTATGAAATTTTTCGGGAAACTTTATTTTTGGCCAATTTCCAGGTTATGAAAATTGATTTTCTCGCAGAAAAAGATTTTTGAAAGACATAAAACGCAAACCAAAACCAAAACTACAGAAGTTCTAAGACACTCTAAAAAGCAAATAACTAGCAAAACTAAGACTAACAAGACAAAGAGCAAATATTGGAAAGGATAAAAATAAAAGTGAGCAAGTATAACCATTGTGAAAGCATTGTTTTGTTCATTAAAATCCCTTTGTTAATAAGGTTGATCAAGTCTTGTTACCAAAACAATATTATATGAAACAAAACTTTGCATTTCACAAAATGATTATGTTACCTCAAACTTGATAGCAATAGTCCCAATCATAATAGTTTCAAAACTTTCTTGTGGAATGGGACAATATATTTATCCAACTTTGATGCTCTCAATATTTTCAATGGAATTCAGGCAATAGGTCTTATCAATTTTCTTGGGGAAATAGACAGTATGCACTTTGTCATTAATATTAAAAGTTACTTTTCATTGATTACAATTGATGAGAACACCTGCAGTATTAAGAAAAGGTCTCCCAAGAATAATGGACATATTATCATCTTCAGGCATCTCAAGCACAACAAAATCAGTTAAAACCAAGAAATTATGAGCCACTTGAACAGGAACATCCTCACATATACCAACAGGAATAATAGTTGACTTATCAGCCATTTGCAAAGATATATCAGTTGGTATCAGCTTTTCTAGCTGGAGTCTCTTGTAGAGAGAAAAAGGCATAACACTAACTCCAGCTCCAAAATCACACAAAAGCAGTTCTAACATAATTATAGATCAAGTAATAGTTGGAATACCTGGATCACCAAGTTTCTTTGGAACCTTACCATTGAAGAAATAATTAGTAAGCAAAGTAGAAATTTCCTCATTAGGAATCTTCCTTTTATTAGAGACAATATCCTTCATATACTTTGAATAAGGAAGCAACTTAATAGCATCAGTCAAAGGAATTTGCAAGAATAAAGGTTTCATCCACTCACAAAACTTGTTATAGTGTTCTTCCTCCTTTGACTTGTGTTTCTTATTAGGAAGAGGCATTGGTTTCTGCACCCAAGGTTCTCTTTCACTACCATGTTTATTAGAAATAAAATCTTCCTTAGTGTACCTAGTGTTCTTAGTGTGCTTCTCAGGTTCTTCTTCAATTTCTTCCTTATCAGGAGCATCATTTTTATCACCACTTTCAGTTTTAGTATTAGAGACAGATATACTATTAGGATCTACAGCAGGTTTAGAGGGTTCCTCAACTATTTTATGTTTCTTTTTCTTTCTCTTATGAGTACTACCACTATTTTCAGCTTGTTGAGAATCCTTCTCAATTCTTTTAGGATGTCCTTCAGGATATGAAGGATCTTGAGTGGTTGTACCACTCCTAGTTCTAATTCCATAAGCATGTTTATCTCCAGAAGCATTAACTAGCATATCTTTTTTGTACCTTAGCAAGTTGATCAATTTGGGTTTGAACCATTTGGAAGTGTTTAAAAAGCATTTTAACATCATTAGCAGTTCCTTACACAATATCTTTCAACTCATTAATAGATCTAGAGTTTTCCAATAAATGATTCTGAATTTGTTTATTAAAATTACCTTGTTTAAAAATAAAAATGTCAAGTTCCTCTAAGCATTGATCAGGAGGTTTACCATAGGTAATATCACCTTCATCAAAGTGTTGGAGAGAGTGTACCTCAATAATGGATGAGTGGGGAATTGGCTTACATAATTCTTCTATAGGAGGTAAATTCTTCACATCTTCAGATCTAATACCCTTCTCCTTAAGAGATTTCTTAGCTTCTTTCATCACTTCATCATTTAATTCAATCACTCCCCTCTTTTTTGGTGTTGGTGTTGGAGTTGGTTCAGGTACAATTGGTTCAGGTGTAGGAGGCTCAGGTGTAATTGGCTCATTTGAAGTTCAATCATCATAATTCTTGCTTATTTTAGCCATTAATTCCTTAGCTTCTGTAGGAGTTCTTTTCCTGAAAACACAATCAGCAAAACTATCCAGGTATGTCCTAGAATCATTAGTTAGTCCATTATAATAAATATCAAGAAGCTCATTTTTAGGTAATGGACATCCATGATGTGCATGAATCAAGGCACAGAACCTTGTCCATGACTCAGGCAATTTCTCTTCTTTTCCCTGTTTAAAATCAAAAAAAAATCTGCAAAGCAGCATGTCTAGCACTAGGAGGAAAATATTTCTGAAAGAAAGTAGCAATCAAGCAATCATGGCTATCAATGTATCTAGGAGATAATCTATTAAACCAAGCTTTAGCTTCTCCTTTTAGTGAAAAGGAAAGATTTAGTAACAAAGTATTTACACATCTTAACATCATCAGAAAATAAGGCACTCATAGTGGAAAGCTCATTCATATGTGCCACAACAGTTCCATTCTTAGTCCCATAAAAGGTCTTTCTCTACAATGTTTATATAGGATAAATCAAGAGAGAAATCATAATCTTTATCTTTAATGTCTATGGGAGAAATAGTAAACTTAGCATCAGGAGATAGTTTAGGTATAACAGTACGTCTCTCAAGGAGACTCCTAATAGCACTAGCACCATGTGTGTTTTGACACTCTTCAATAAATTCATCATTCAACTCAATGTAACCATCATTAATATCATATCTCTCTCTAGATTCAGGTGAGCTAACATGAGTAATAGTGTCTTCACTAGGAGTTTCAGTGTTTCCCAATATAGTTCTAGCAATTGTAGCATCTAGGAAAGAACCTAATGAACCACTTGCATCAAGCACAATATAAGTAACATCATGAGTATCAGAAGCAATTTCAGATTTAGCAATAGTAGAGTGTAGCATGTGTATGTGGTGGTGGTGTAACAAGCTTACTTATAACAAACGATGAATCAAGAGCTGTAGAGGTATTTAGGACTGTACCTCTTCTTGTAGTGGATGGTAAAATAGGAAAATTTCCATCACGAGTTTTCCCCATGATGAAAGGAATAGCAGCGAACAATAATAGATCCAAGTGAACTTACAAATAAATCTATGCTCACTGGCAACGGCGCCAGAAAATAGTCTTGATGACCCACAAGTATAGGGGATCGCAACAGTCTTCGAGGGTAGTATAACCCAATTTATTGATTCGACACAAGGGGAGCCAAAGAATACTTATAAGCCTTAACAACTGAGTTGTCAGTTCAGCTGCACCTGGAAATAGTCTTGCTCACAGTAGTTTATCAGTAGCAACCGTTTTGTAGTAGTAATAGCAAAGTAACAGTTGCAGTAAAACAAAGGCAATAGTAGCAAACAGTAGGATTTGAGCGCGGTAGGCATAGGGATGGATGGACGGGCGTTGCATGGACGAGACTATTCATGTAACTTCAAGATCTAGGGCATTTGCAGATAAATAAGATAAAGCATCCAAGTACTAAACAATCATAGGAATGTGTTACATATATAGTCATACGTGCCCGTGATGTCTACGCACTTCTATTCTTGTAGACAGCTGTTGGGCCTCCAAGTGTAGAGGTTTGTAGAACAGCAGCAAGTTTCCCTTCAGTGGATTACCCAAGGTTTATTGAACTCAGGGAGGAAGTTGTCAAAGGTATCCCTCTCAAGCAACCCTGCAATCAAGATACAAGAAGTCTCTTGTGTCCCCAACACACCCAATACACTTGTCATGTGCATAGGTGCACTAGTTCGGCGAAGAGATAGTGAAATACACGTGGTATGGTTATAAGACAGCAGTGCCAGAAAAGAGATTTTGACGGGGAGGAACAGGTTGAAGTGTCATGTAGATCCCCGACAACAACCCCAGAAAAGAGCTTTGATGGCGTGGAGAAGACTAAAGCAAGCAAACATGCAACAGATCTAATTGTGAACGGTGTTTCAATGTATAGAAACAAGGCCTAGGGATCATACTTTCACTAGTGAACACTATCAATAAATATATTCTCTTCATGATACTACTCTTAACTACTCTCTGGTTGGACACTCTAATTCATGGTAGGGATATAAAAGCACACCTCAAAGTCCGCCTTCCCCATCTAGATAACCCCACACTATCACCTTGAGTGCTAGATGGTTCCAACAAACACCACAATTTCATAAAGACATCCAACTCCAAATATAACTCATGACAAGTATTTATGAACTCTAGCCTAAGTGCCACCACGGCGTGCACGTTGTCACTTTCACACATGTGGGGAGAAAAGAGATCTATTGAAGCACTTGAGTAGCAGAGCGGATCTACTTGATTACAAATCTCATGATCATGCATAGAGAGAGAGATGAACACATAGCTACTGGTAGAGCCCTTAGCCTCGAGGAAGAACTACTCCCTCCTCATCATGTGAATCAGCAACGGTGATGAAGATGGTGGTGGAGATCGATGGAGATGGATCCGGGGGCAATTTCCTGTCCCGACAGGGTGCCAGAACAGAGACTTCTATCCCCCGAATCTCCCCTTCGGTGGCGGCAGCGTTGCAGAGGTTTTCGTGGCTTTTCTCCCAGATGATTTAGGGTTTCTGAGTCAGGAGCTTCTTATAGGCGAAGGAGGCAAGGTCATGGGAGGCCCAAGGGGCCCACACCCCCTGGTGACGCCACCAGGGCTGGTCCGCGCCTGGGGGGAGGGTGCGGCCACCCTAGTGGCCTCCTCCATCTCTGCTTCGTGGTTCTATGTCGTGTCAGGTAAAATAATGACTTTAGCTTTTGTCCCGTCCAATTCTGAGGATATTGATTTTCTGCCTTTTCTGAAACCAAAAACAGAAGAAAACAGTCAACTGGCACTGTGGCATCTTGTTAATAGGTTAGTATCAGAAAACATATAAAAACACCTCAAAGTGTAGACAAAGCAAATCAAAGTAGATACTAAACAAGCATGGAGTATCAAAAATTATAGATACGTTTATGATGTATCAGCTCGCAATGAGAACTTGCACAACATCTTTTGTCTTGCTAGACCGTTGTAGTGGGGCCTCAAGGGAATCTGTTGGCAATTAAGGTACTCCTTTTAATAGAGTACCGAAGAAAAGCATTAACACTCCGTGAACACATGTGATCCTCATATCATAGCCATCCCCTCTGGTTGTCCCAATTTCTGTCACTTCGGGGCCTTTGGTTCCGGACAATGATATGTGTACACAACTTGCAGATAAGATCACAAACAATACTATCATCATGAATCAATAACAAGTTTAGATCTGAGATCATGGCACTCGGGCCTTAGTGACAAGTATTAAGCACAACAAGTTGCAACAAATTCAAATAGTACTAATAAAGATACTAGGCACAATGCCCTAACAATCTTATTCGATTACATGATAGAACTCATCAAATCCCTACCATCCCCATAGCCTATAGTGAGGGATTACTCACTCATGGATGGGGGAAACATGGATGGTTGATGGAGAGACGTTGTTGATGATGATGGCGATAATCCCCTCCAAATTCCCCATCCCGGCAGGGTGGCAGAACGAAGTTTCTGGTTCCGAATCGCGATTTCTGGAAAAATTATGGCGGCGCAGCGGAACTCTTTCTGGAAAAATTTCAAACCCCCCTCAATTTTTAGGTCAGGCTTCTTATAGGCGAAGAGGGAGGCCGAGGGGATGCCCGAGGTGGCCACACCCCACCCAGGCGCGGCCTAGCCTGGCCCGCGCGGCCAGGGGTGTGGGCCCCTCGTGGCCCTCCTCTGTCTCGTCTTCTGGCTCCGTGAGTCTTCTGGTGAAATAGGATTTTTGGCATATTTTTCGGATTTTTCTTGATAGTTGATTTTCTGCACAAAAACTAGACACCAAGGTAATTCTGCTGAAAACAGCATCAGTCCATGTTAGTTGTATCCAAATCACACAAGTTTAAAGGAGAAACAATAGCAAAAGTGTTCGGGAAAGTAGATACGTTTTGGACGTATCACCCTTCTACAAGAATTCAATACCACAGAATATTACTTCATTTGTGTCAGTTTGATGCACTTGTTCTTCATGAATTTGCTATTCAAATTTGAGCAACAAAAGAGGAGTCTAAACATGGTGAATTGTGGCTTCTTCAGTTTCACCTATTGCCCCTCATTCTTCACCTTCAAATTCAACCCTCTTTCTTTAAAAAAAATGAGTCAATTCTCTTCTCTTTAACCATCGCCTCCTCACTGTATATTTTAATAAAAAAATCTATAAACAATAATTCCATGACCTAGCTTGGATATTCCCCAATTTAGATGCAAAATTTGGAATCAATCAGACGAGAAAAGAAAAATTGGAACACTAAATTACCTCTAGGAGAGGGAGAGAATCAATGGGGCACATCCTTTAGGAGTTAGCGCAGTGCACGGATAATCCACTTCGGCTACTAGCTAGTTGGTAGTTGATGCTCTACATGCGCACGCCGCATGATGTCATAACCCGGCGCCTAGCGACTGACCTCATCTTGCTCTAGGCACAGATGGGATGATCCCCTCCAGCCACAGGATCACCGGTCCCCTGCTGACCGGCTGCCGAACGTCGTCGCCCCTGTCGTGGCACCAGCGTGACATAAAGATTGAGGAACGAGAGAAAAGTCGAGAAGAAAACGGTCTGTTTTGCCTCAGCGTGATATAGATATGGGTCTCATGGGCTCTAGGCCACCAGAGTATTAGGGGGAGTAGTCAATTTGTAATTTTGTTGTGGGGTGGGGGGAGGGGCACGCCCCACTTTGGCCCCATGAAGGTCCGCCGTTGGCATAGGCCATTACTCTCAAATGGAACCATTGCCAACATACCCACCTGTTGGAGATATGCCCTAGAGGCAATAATAAATATAGTTATTATTATATCTTTGTGTTTATGATAAATGTTTGCATTCATCCTATAATAGTATTGACCAGGAAACATTAATACTTGTGTGATTTGTAAACTAAATTAGAGTCCCTAGTAAAGCCTCTTCATAATACTAGCTTGTTGGTTAATAGATGATTGTGGTTCCCTATCATGAACATTGAGATGTTATTAACAACAAGATCATATCATTAGGAGAATGGTATGATGGACATACTCCTATAGATAAGCGTAGCATAAAGATCAAGTCATTTTAATAGTTCAATTGCTATAAGCTTTCTGATACATAGTAACCTAATTCCTTTGACCATGAGATCATGCTTATCACCATCACCGGAAGGATGCTTTGATGACATCAAACACCACACTGTAACTGGGTGGCTATAAAGGTAGCATTGAGTGTTCGAAAAATATGGGTTGAGACACATGGATCAAGAGTGTGATTTGTCCATCCATATGATGGATAGATATACTCTGGGCCCTCTCGGTGGAATGTCATCCAATTAGCTTGCAAGCATGTGAATGTCTCACAAGGGATCACATACCACGGGAACGAGAAAAGAGTACTTATCGGTAACGAGGTTGAACTAGGTATGGAGAGATATCGACGATCAAAACCTCGGATAAGTAAACTATCGTGAGACAAAGGGAAATTGGTATCGTTTGTAAGTGGTTCATTCGATCGCAAAGTAATCGTAGAAATATGTGGGAGCCATATGAATTTCCAGATTCCTCTATTGGTTATTGTTCGGAGAAGTGTCTCGATCATGTCCGCATAATTCACGAACCGTAGGGAGACACACTTAAGGATTCGATGTTGTTGAGTAGTTATGGAATGATGAGTAAGAGACCAAATGTTGTTCGGAGTCTCGGATGGGATCCGGGATATCACGAGGAGATCCGGAATGGTCCGGAGAATAAGATTCATATAAGGAAAGTCCTGTTTCGGAGTTGGGGAATGATTCCGGTGTTTTCGTCGGGAATGTTCTAGAAGGTTTCGGAAGGTCCGGCACTCCAGAGGGGAAGGGTACATGAATGTGTCATGACAATGTGTAATGGTTGCATCATGTACTAGGTATCATGGCTGGGAAAAATAAAGGGAGAAATCAAATCCTAGTTTGAAAAGTCAAACGGCAAGTTTGCTTGGTGGAGGGAGAGTAGGAGATCTACTTGGAGGACTCCCTCCTCCCAACCGGCGCCCTCCCACCTATAAAAGAAGGGGCAGGGGTGCCCCTCTATCCTACACCTCTCACACCCCAAAACCCTAACCCTAAGCACCGGCGCCACCACCCTTGCTGCTGCCGCCGCCGCCACCTAGGGCACCACCAACTCGCCGAGTTGGGGTGATCTCAAACCCTAGCCGCCGGCTACACTCTCCCCTTGATACCTTCTAAACCCTAGATCGCCAAGGCCTCTCTCATAGTCCACCATACTCCCTCTGGCTTAAGGCGAAGCCCTACGAGATCTCCCCTCTACTTCCGGTACCACGCCGTCGTGCTGCCGGAATCGCGAGGAGAGTGCTACAACCTCCGCTGCCTGCTGGAACAAGGGAGAGGAAGGTCTTCATCCAGTACCGAACGTGTGATCGACTGCGGAAGCGCTGCCGGAACACAGTGTCGGAAGGATCGTCTACGCGATCTTGAGATCGGCAAGAGTACGACTACATCACCCACGAGAATCGGCTCTCGTTAACCGCTTTGGAATCTTCGAGGGTGACTTCCTCTATCGACTCGTTGCTACAATCTAGTAGATAGATCTTGGCTTGTTTGTTTGCATGCGGTAGAAATTTTTTGTTTTCCATGCTACGAACCCCTTCAGTGGTATCAGAGTCGTGTCTATATGTAGATTTGTTGCACGAGTAGAACACAATGGTCATTATGGGTGGTGGTGCTTTTATTATCAATTGCTTCTTGTGTACTTTGCATCTTGCGGTATGATGGGATGAAGCGGCCCGGGCTAACCTTACATGACATCGTTCATGAGACTTGCTCCACGCTCAACATGCAACTTGTATTGCATAAGTGGCTTTGCGGGTGTCTGTCTCTCCCATTATAGTATAGATCCAATTTACAACGGGCACTTGATAGTTCAAACATCAACGTCGTGGTTCTTGTTTGTAAGTTAGAATGACACTTATTGAAAGCCCCAAACCACGTAAAATATGCAAAGAAAACTAGAGGCATCTAACTTTGTTTTGCAGGGGTGTGTTGTGATGTGATATGGCCATGATTGTGATAATATTTGATGTATGCAATGTTCCTTATTGTAAGTTGGCAACCGGCAGGAGCCATATGGTTGTCTTTAAATTCTGTTAAGACCCGCGTGTCTATTCAAAGTAGTTGTAATAGTTGGAGCTGGTGGACGACAACCATGAAACGGCGCCATTGACCTTGACTCTATGCCGGTGATGATGGAGATCATGTTCGTGCTTGAAGATGGAGATCGGAAGCACAAGAAGAAAGGCCATATCATATCACATATTATGAATTGCATGTGATGTTAATCCTTTATGCATCTTGTATTGCTTAGTTAACGACGGTAGCATTATAAGGTGATCCCTCATGCACATAAATTTCATGTTTTAAAGTGTTCATCCTTAGTAAGCACCGTTGCTAAAGCTTGTTGTTTTGAAGCACCACGTGATGATCAGGTGTGTTAGATTCCGCAAGTGTATACAACGTGAGCAAGCCAGATTTGCTCATGCGGAAGCTAAGGTTTGATCTTGACGAGCCTAGCATACACAGACATGGTCTCGGAACACGGATCACCGAAAGGTAAAGCATGAGTCATATAGTAGATATGATGAACATGTCGATTGTTCGCCATTGAAGCTACATCAACTCTCGTGATGATCGGTTTTGATGTGGTGGATTTGGTCCGTGTGATCACTAAAACAATGTGAGGGATATTGTTTTGAGTGGGAGTTCACCTAGATTAATTTAAATATTAATTAGAACTCAATTTGTCATAAACTTAGTCTAAACTATTGCAAATATGTTGTAGATCAATGGTGGCCCCTACCATCAATTTTAATGCGTTCCTAGAGAAAGAAAAGTTGAAAAACAATGGAAGCAACTTCGCGGATTGGTTCCGCAATTTGAGGATTGTCCTCAATGCTGGTAATTTGACCTATGTGCTGGATGCACCGCTGGGTGACCCGCCTACAGCTGATGCTACCGATGAAGTAAAGAATGTTTACCTCACTCGGAAGAATCAGTACTCCACAGTTCAGTGTGCTTGTATGGTTTGGAATCGGAGCTTCAGAAAAGGTTTGAGAACCATGACCCACATGATATTGTCCGTGAACTCAAAATGATATTTGAGGCTCACGCGGCAGTTGAGAGTTATGAGGCTTCTGAAAAGTTCTTTAACTGCAAGATGGAAGAGGGCAGCTCCGTCAGTGAGCACGTGCTTAAGATGTCTGGGCACGCAAACAAACTCCAAAACTTGGGTATAGTGATACCTAATGCTTTGGGGATTTACCGTGTCCTCCAATCACTACCACCAAGTTACAAGAACTTTGTGATGAACTACAATATGCAAAACATGAACAAGACGTTGCCAGAACTCTTCACCATGTTGAAATCTGCAGAAGTGGAGATCAAGAAAGAGCATCAAGTGTTGTTGGTCAATAAGACCACCAAATTCAAGAAAGGCAAGTCTAAGCAAAAGGGAAACTTCAAGAAGGGTGGTAAGAAAGTTGCTGCACCGGTGAAGAAAACCAAGGCTAGACCTAAGCCTGATACTGAGTGCTTTTACTGCAAGGGAGAGGGTCACTGGAAGTGAAATTGCCCAAAGTACTTGGTGGATTTGAAGAACGGCAACATCAAGAAGAAAGGTATATCCGATATACATGTTATTGATGTGTATCTCACTAGTACTCGTAGTAGTGTCTGGGTATTTGATACTGGATCGGTTGCTCATATTTGTAACTCAAAACAGGTGCTGCAGAATAAACGGAAGCTAGCGAAGAACGAGGTGACGATGCGCGTTGGAAATGGATCAAAGGTTGATGTGATCGCGGTCGGCACGCTACCTCTTCATCTACCATCGGGATTAGTTTTATACTTAAATAATTGTTATTTGGTGCCTGCGTTGAGCATGAACATTATATCTGGATCATGTTTGTTGTGAGACGGTTAATTGTTTAAGTCCGAGAATAATGGTTGTTCGATTTATATGAGTATGCACATGCACCTTTGATAGATGGTCTATTCTTATTGAATATCGATAGTGGAAATACACATATTAATAACATTGAAGCTAAACGTTTGAAATTGAGCGATAACTCGACCTATATGTGGCACTGTCGTCTTGGTCATATTGGAGTGAAGCGTATCAAGAAACTCCATTCCGATGGACTTCTTGAATCACTTGATTTCGAATCACTTGAAAGATGCGAAGCATGTCTAATGGGTAAAATGACTAAGACTCCATTTTCTGGTATCATGGAGCAAGCTACGGACTTATTGGAAATCATACATACCGATGTCTGTGGTCCAATGAGTGTAGCATCGCGCGGTGGTTATCGTTATGTTCTTACCTTCATGGATGACATGAGTAGATATGGGTATATCTATTTCATGAAACATAAGTCCGAAACTTTCAAGAAGTTTAAGGAATTTCAAAGTGAGGTGGAGAATCAACGTAACAAGAATATTAAATTTCTACGTTCTGATCGTGGAGGTGAATATCTAAGTTACGAGTTTGGCGAGCATTTAAAGAAATGCGTAATTCTTTCACAATTGACACCACCGGGAACACCACAGCGTAATGGTGTGTCCGAACGTCGTAATCGAACTCTCTTAGATATGGTTCGTTCTATGATGTCACTTACAGATTTACCGCTATCATTTTGGGGTTATGCATTAGAAACAGCCGCATTCACTTTAAATAGGGCACCATCTAAATCCGTTGAAACGACACCGTATGAATTATGGTTTGGGAAGAAACCTAGATTGTCGTTCCTTAAAGTTTGGGGTTGCGAAGCCTATGTAAAGAAGTTACAACCGGACAAGCTTGAACCCAAAGCGAAAAAATGCGTCTTCATAGGATACCTGAAGGAAACTATTGGGTATACCTTCTATCATAGATCCGAGGGAAAAATCTTCGTTTCCAAGAATGGATCCTTTCTAGAAAAAGAATTTCTCTCGAAAGAAGTGACTGGAAGGAAAGTAGAACTCGACGAGTTTGTTGAACCTTCTCTCGAACTTGCGAGTAGCGCAGCACCGGAAGAAGTTCCTATGGTGCCTACACCAATAAGAGAGGAAGCTAATGATGATGACATGAAACTTTGGTTGAAGTTTCTACAGAACCTCGCAGGTCAACGAGAACTCGTACCACTCCTGATTAGTATGATCCCGTTATGAGTGTCATGTTTGTGGACAACACCGATGACCCTGCGACGTATGAGGAAGCGATGATGAGCCCAGATTCCAATAAATGGCAAGATGCCATGAAATCCGAAATTGGATCCATGTACAAAAACCAAGTATGGACTTTGGTGGACTTACCGGATGGCCGGAAGGCTGTCGAGAAC
The DNA here is from genome assembly GCA_916181665.1 of Avena sativa. Classification (NCBI taxonomy): domain Eukaryota; kingdom Viridiplantae; phylum Streptophyta; class Magnoliopsida; order Poales; family Poaceae; genus Avena; species Avena sativa. Next base: position 332,936,392 of record OV702283.1, read on the forward strand.
AAATGGATTTTCAAGAAGAAAACAGATGCTGATGGTAATGTAACTGTCTATAAAGCTCGACTTGTTGCAAAAGGGTTTCGACAAATTCAAGGAGTTGACTACGATGAGACTTTCTCACCAGTAGAAAAGCTAAAGTCTATGAGGATTATGTTAGCAATCGCTGCATATTACGAGTATGAGATATGGCAGATGGATGTCAAAACGGCGTTCCACAATGGAGACATTGATGAAGAGTTGTATATGATGCAACCCAAAGGTTTTGTCGGTCCTAAATATGCTAACAAGGTATGCAAACTTCAACGGTCCATATATGGGTTGAAGCAAGCATCCCGAAGTTGGAATCAACGTTTTGATAAGGTAATCAAAAGTTTTGGTTTTATACAAACTTATGGAGAAGCTTGTATTTACAAGAAAGTGAGTGGGAGCTCTGTAGCATTCTTAATACTATATGTAGATGACATATTGTTGATTGGGAATGATGTAGACCTTCTTAATAGTGTCAAGGAATATTTGAATAATAGTTTTTCAATGAAAGATCTTGGCGAATCAGCTTACATATTAGGCATAAAGATTTATAGAGATGGATCGAGATGCCTAATATCATTGTCACAAAGTGCATATTTGGACAATGTTCTAAAGAGGTTTGGAATGGAAGATAGCAAGAAAGGGTTCTTGCCCATGTTGCCCAATACGACGTTGAGTAAAACTCAAAGTCCAGCAACGACAGAAGATAGAGAAAGGATGAGTAAGACTCCCTATGCCTCAGCCATAGGATCTCTAATGTATGCCATGCTATGTACTAGACCCGACATTGCATATGCTGTTAGTTTAACTAGCTGATATCAAAGTGATCCAGGAGTGGATCATTGGACAGCGGTCAAAAACATCCTTAAGTACTTGAGAAGAACTAAGGATATGGTTCTTTCTTATGGAGGTGATGAACAGCTCGTTGTTAATGGTTACACCAATGCTAGTCGGAACACCGATCCGGATGATTCTAAATCTCAATCTGGATACGTATTTACTTTGAATGGTGCAGCAGTTAGGTGGAGGAGTGCAAAGCAAAGCGTTGTGGCGAGATATTCAACTGAATCGGAATACATAGCTGCTTTGGAGGCTTCACAAGAAGCGATATGGATGAAGGAGTTCATTACAGAGCTCGGTGTGGTTCCAAGTGCGCTGGACCCAATGTCTATCTACTGTGATAACATGGGCGCCATAGCCAATACGCAAGAACCAAGGTCACACAAGAAGCTGAAGCACATCAAGCTACGTTTTCACGCTATTCGAGAACATGTCCAAGATGGTGACATAAAGATTTGCAAAGTACACACAAATCTGAATGTGGCGGATCCGTTGACTAAACCTCTCCCGAGGGCAAAACATGACCAACACCAAACTGCCATGGGTGTTCGGTATATTACCATGTAATCTAGATTAGTTGACTCTAGTGCAAGTGGGAGACTGTTGGAGATATGCCCTAGAGGCAATAATAAATATAGTTATTATTATATATTTGTGTTTATGATAAGTGTTTGCATTCATCCTATAATAGTATTGACCAGGAAACATTAATACTTGTGTGATTTGTAAACTAAATTAGAGTCCCTAGTAAAGCCTCTTCATAATACTAGCTTGTTGGTTAATAGATGATTGTGGTTTCCCTATCATGAAAATTGAGATGTTATTAACAACAAGATCATATCATTAGGAGAATGGTATGATGGACATACTCCTATAGATAAGCGTAGCATAAAGATCAAGTCATTTTAAGAGTTCAATTGCTATAAGCTTTCTGATACATAGTAACCTAATTCCTTTGACCATGAGATCATGCTTATCACCATCACCGGAAGGATGCTTTGATGACATCAAACACCACACCGTAATTGGGTGGCTATAAAGGTGGCATTGAGTGTTCGGAAAGTATGGGTTGAGACACATGGATCAAGAGTGGGATTTGTCCATCCATATGACGGATAGATATACTCTGGGCCCTCTCGGTGGAATGTCATCCAATTAGCTTGCAAGCATGTGACTGGCTCACAAGGGATCACATACCACGGGAACGAGAAAAGAGTACTTATCGGTAACGAGGTTGAACTAGTTATGGAGAGATACCGACGATCAAAACCTCGGATAAGTAAACTATCGTGAGACAAAGGGAAATTGGTATTATATGTAAGTTGTTCATTCGATCGCAAAGTAATCGTAGAAATATGTGGGAGCCATATGAATTTCTAGATTCCTCTATTGGTTATTCTTCGGAGAAGTGTCTCGATCATGTCCGCATAATTCACGAACCGTAGGGAGACACACTTAACGATTCGATGTTGTTGAGTAGTTATGGAATGATGAATAAGAGACCGAATGTTGTTCGGAGTCTCGGATGGGATCCGGGATATCACGAGGAGATCCGGAATGGTCCGGAGAATAAGATTTATATAAGGAAAGTCCTGTTTTGGAGTTGGGGAATGATTCCGGTGTTTTCATCGGGAATGTTCTAGAAGGTTCCGGAAGGTCCGGCACTCCAGAGGGGAAGGGTACATGAATGTGTCATGACAATGTGGAATGGTTGCATCATGTACTAGGTATCATGGCTAGGCAAAATAAATGGAGAAAACAAATCCTAGTTTGAAAAGTCAAACGGCAAGTTTGCTTGGTGGAGGGAGAGTAGGAAACCTACTTGGGGAGGAAGTCCTCCTCCCTTCACCCGCCGGCCAAGGAGGACGAGTTGGGGGAGGACTCCCTCCTCCCAACCTGTGCCCTCCCACCTATAAAAGAAGGGGTAGGGGTGCCCCTCTAGCCTACACCTCTCACACCCCGAAACCCTAACCCTAAGTCGCCGGTGCCACCACCCCTGCTTGTCACATCCCAAGATTTTCCAAATCTTGTAATGTGAAAAATAAATAAACAAAATAACTAATTGTTGAAATTTAGGGTGAAAAGAAACTTTTGTTTCTAAATGGAAACATAAAATCCCATCTTGAACAAACTTTGGTTAATGTTTGAATCCAACTAAATTCAAATCAAGTGAAATGCATTCTTCATAAATGTATCTAGAAATTTAAACACTTGGAAAATAAACCAAAACCCTAAAACCCTAATGGAAGAAAACATTTCCAAGATATCTCTAAGACCATGGATTTGATCCATATAAAAAGTTGTCTAACAAACATTTCAAATTGATCAAGAATGACTATTAGAAATACTATAAAACCATATGAATTGGATTCACTTACTTTGGAGCCATGAATAAAATCTTATGAATTTAATAAGATAAGGAAAAGTAATTTCCAAAGCTAATAAAGCACTTATCTAAAATCCATACCAAATGGTGAGCAGATAATCCTAAAAGGATTTCAAAAGATAAACAAATAATAAATAAAGTTATAATAGTTGGAATCACTATTTTTGGGTCTTTAAATTAAAAGATATGGTTTTCAAAAGCAAAGGTAGAAATATAAATAAGGTCTATTTTAAAAGAGTCAAATTTAATCTTGGCCAAGCTTTTGAAATAAAATATTTCTATTTGATAAAATAGAGTAAAGGTTTATTTAAATAAAACAATAAGGATTTATTAATATCCAATTTTGTTTAAGTAAAGGATTTTCCCTTTCAAATAAACATTAAAATTTATTAAAGTTTTAAAAATAAGAATTCCAAGTGTTTTAGATTTTCAAATGAAACCTACTGAACAGATTTTGATATTATTTAGATTTCAAAAAGAGTTTTAAAATAAATTAAAAACCTATTTGAATTAAAGATTAAGGTCTACTTATTTAATTATTAATAGATCCTAAAAGAATAAAAGCATTATTCTATTTTTGACTTTGAAATATGTTGATAAACAGAATTAAAATTCACCCAAAGTTTGGTGGTGATTTGAATTCAAATGGAGATTGAAAAATATTATTAAATCTTATTTAATTAATACTAGAGCCTATTTTAAATAATTAAAAGATCCTAAAATAATAAAAGAAATATTCTAAATTTTGACTTTAAAATGAACTAGCAATCAGTATTTGAATCTACACAAATTTTGGTTGAGGTTTGAAATCAAATTGATGTTTAAATTGATTAATCAAAATCAAAACAGAATAAAAGAAATGGAAAAAGAAAAAGAATCAGATCAAAAAAAAATGGAATAGGAGCAGCCCAGTCCAGGCCCAGCAGCCCACTCTCACTTCCCCCCGAAGCGTTTTCTTTTACTCGCGAACGAACCCACTAGGTTGCTGACAGTTGGACCCCACTCCCATACTCTCTCACTCACTGACTAACCAGGCCCACGGCCACGTCGTCGTCCTCCTCACCCGCCGCTGACCGCGCCCCCTCTCTAGCCATTTCTGCCGTTTGAATGCCGGCGTGAATTCGCGTTACTGGCCGAGTAACCCCCGTCTGTGACCACTCCCTCTTAATCGCCTCGCCCCCCTCTCTATTTCCCCTCACTTGCCAGCTCCTCTCTGCCCCAGGGCTGTTCTAATTTGGAACCACACCGCGCTGTCTCTGACGAGCCTCACTAGAAAATTCCGGCAAACCGCACCCGCCCCTCGCCTTCCACTGCACGCGAGCTTACTTCCCAGTTCCGTGCGCACCTGCCCGTGTGCTCCACTCGTCCGCGTGCGTCCCCTAGCATCGGCAACGACGACACCAAGCACCACCGCCGTCTGCCATTTCCTCCGGCGAGTTCCCCTGGTAAGCTCGGACCGCCCCGGTACTTATCGATGATGCTCGCATGATCCCTGGTGCCGTACGCGTCTAACCGTAACTTTCGTTTGCCGTAGGGTGACCTGTAGCCTCGCCCCCATCGACAACTGAGCGACCCTGGCGCCGTCACTGACTCCGGCGAGCAATCCACGCAGCTCCAGCGCGCCCCTCGACTAGCAGACCGCACCTCGAGCTTTACCTCGACCACGCGAACACTGTAAGCAACTCCCCTCCTTTCCTTGCTTCCTGTATTCGCCAGTCGCCGCCACCAGAGCGCGTCGCCGCCAGTCGCCGCCGCCAGCACCGCTGGTTATTGGTCAAGGCGATGAGGACCGTAGGATCTTGATCTGACGAGTGTGAATAGATTCAACCCGAAGCGGCATGGAGCCACCTGTGCCACTCGATCTAATTTCAATCTAACACTCCACAGCGATCGATCTGAGTGAAACGGTACCGGCGAATAGGAACAAGACACGTGGCCATGTCTGTTTTAATAAAAATAGATTTGATCTATTTGTTGTTCAATTTTGTAAAATTCATAACTTTCAAACCACACGTCCAAATTTTGCAAATTTTATATCAATGGAATCAGCAGGACTAATCCTACCCAACCATGCCCTTTATCTAGTAAATTGTTTCTGATAAAATGGTTGCTTTTGCAGAAACTTGTGTAGGTATATTTTGGATATAAAATTTGTTCTAAAAATATTTTTGTGATAAAATCTTTGGCAAATAGTTTGTTTTGAACCGACTGACCATAGAAATCAATTTGTGGTTTCAAAAATATATTTGGTGAAGCAAAAGAATAAATCTTTGATTTAAGGCATTTCTAGTCAAATGAAAATAATGTTTATTTATTAAAAATGCTTTTGGAGGAAAACCTTTGGGAAATGTTTTGATTTAAACTCTCTGACCCCAAACACAAAGTTTTAGAATTAAAAGTGTATTTTGTGAGCCCTATAAATATTATTGCTTGCTAAAGGCAATTCTAACCACATAAAATATTAATTTGGTTTAAAAATGATTTATAAGTAAAAATTTTTGCAAATGATTTTTGCCACTTATATAAAATGACTAATAGGTGTTTTAGAATGTTTATAACCTATTAGAAACCACTTTTCCAAATAAAACAAACTTTTGCACGCTTGCATGCATTGTTTTGTTTCTATTATTTTATGTGATGTTGCTTGAATGGTAGTTTGAAATATTGCTTGCTTGATTGAATTGTAGTGATTTGAAGAGTGTGAATATTGCAAGATCAAGGAGTGAACTTATATTCTCTACCAAAAAGGCAAGTGATGCTTCATACTTTTGTCCCATTATTTTCACTATGCATTAGTGATATTTATATGTAGGACTTGCATGGAATTTTTGCTAAGTATAAACTATGCCATGGGAAATCCTAGTAGATGAAACCTTAGTAGAAATTTCCTAAGTTAAGATTCCTACTACTATCATGCTTAGCTTACCTAGTAGAAAACAAGGGTGGATTATATTCAAGCTATGGAATATTTCTAAGTCAAGGAATTGTGTTTTTGCTTAATAAAACAACTAAGTGAATGAATCACCTGGGTGGAATGGAAGGAATGGTTTATGTTGAGTGGTTACACAAGGCCCATTTCTATGGTTTACCTTGTGTATCACACTTGTGGATGGCCACCTAGGAACAAAGAGATTTGAGATGTCAAATGTTGAGAAGCTTCAAGTGCAGCCACTTGGCATTATGGGCTCTGCCTGGATCATATAGGTTGCAATAACTTATCCAAATGGACAGTTGGTGGTAGGGGATGATAGGTTGGAACGCGTCCATTCTGGTCTAAGGGAAGGCTTCTGAAAGATCTTGTCTTGGTGAAACCAAGTCTTCTGGGGAAAGTGCACCACCTCTGCAGAGTGTAAAATCTAAGTACTTAGCCATGTCCCTGGTAAAGGACAATTTGAGCATCAAGACATGGAAGCTATCAAGAATCTCCTCATCCCAATTTCTAAGTTAAAACTTTGTGGTTGAACAAGGGTTAAAGTATCACCAATTTATATTGGGAGATGCCTTGGGTGATTTTGTCAAGAAAAAACTTAGTGTTTTTCAAATGATAAGGAAAATCTATTTTGAGAAATGCAAGCCTAAGCTCCACTTAGCCAAATGCATATAGATGATAGACTCCACTATACTACCATAGTATCACTTGCCAATACAATTCAAATGTATTGACCCTTGTGGTTGTAACTTGTTATGTTGCAGGTTTGTTTGATATTAGTGAAGTATGTTGAAATAGGATTACAAGTCTACAACCAACATGTCTGCATGTGGCACTTTGAAGATGAAGGACCCCATGCTATTGCTATATTCTGGTGCATTGTAATGAAATAGTCAAATGAGCTATGTAAGATGTAATAAATTATTTTATTCCTGGTTATAAAGTTGTATTATGACCTTTGTTTCTTGATATTACATCTTAACTATGGATGCTAGCTATTGATACAGGTACTAGCATTGTAAACACAGGGATCTCTACCTTATTAAAGGTTGGGAACCTTACAGATGGTATCAGAGCATTGTGTTGCCTGTAGGATTGTAACCCTAGGATTGGACAAAAACCCTTAGAAAAATAGGAGTTGAATTTGTTCCAAAACATATTTGCAAACAATCTTGTAAACTCTCTCCTCAACCATTTTGGTTTTAATTCTACATCTTGTCTATTTCAACTTGATGGATAAATCCTCCACCATGACCAAAGACTTCAACTATATTTTCACCAAGGACTTCAACTTTGGATATCACTAAGGACTACAAGTGAGACAAGAAATGTTACTCAAGAATTGAAGACTAAGGAAACACAACCTAGAAGTAATCATCATCACCTTTGAAGTTTTGTGACCAAGAATTTTCCCAAATAAACCATGATCTCATTCAAGAAGAATCCACCAAGAAGGATAGAATGATTTCAAGTGAACCATATAGTTGTACCACCATAGTTAGATCAAACCAAATTCACCAACTTATGTGGTGTAACAAAATATTTTGTTGCCTATAAGTGTGCTTGAAACCTGTTGTTTGAGTGGAATGTTTGTTTGTGATTGCTTGCTCATTGCTTGTGTGAATTGAGATATGAGTGATTAGAATTATTTCCTTAGAAATCTTCTGCCTATTCTAATCCCAATCCAACCCAAATAGATGACTACTCCAAGGAACTCCAACATCAAGGATGGTGACAACAACAACAACAACCAAGAGATCAACATGAGAGAACTCATAGTAACCCAAACATAGTTGAACCAAGTGACAGCTCAATTTTTAGCCAACACCAGTGAGGTAGATCCAACCATGCAAAGGTTTTTGGAAACCCAAACCCAATTGTTGCATAAGGTGACAGATCAAATGATCAACATGGGAGACAACTCTTCCCAAGGAGCTTGTGACAACAAAGATGACAATGATGATATTCTAGAAGGAACCCAAGCTTGCAATGTTTGTGGAGACAAGGATCACACTTCCAAAGAGCATGAAGATCAATGCCCCAATTGTGAAGAGAAACATCTAGCTAATCAATGCCCCACAACCCAAGCTACTTGTTTCCTATGTGAAGGAAATAATCATGTCCCTATCCAATGTCCCATCTATTCCATAGTTCAACAAAGGAAACAAGGTGGAGTGCAACAACTGATTGCAGACTACCATAAGGGAACAACTTCTACCAAAAAGGATGAAGACAAAGGAAAATCTCAGCTTGCACCTCCATGCAATATGACTCAATTTAAAGGACCAAAGAGGAGACATATGTATTATCCAAGGAAAAGGTCAAGGAGACCAGGTAACTTTCCTACCTTTGAGATAAGATATGAAGAGCATGAACTAGAAGCACTCCTAGCTTTGGAGAAACCCAAGAAGAAGAAGGACAAAAGTCAAGTGCAGTGTTGCCATTGCAAAGAGATGGGACATTATGCCAATGAATGTCCAGAGAAGAAGAAAAAGTATAAGGAGATTAGCCAAGTATGGTGTAACAACTGCAAAGAGTTAGGCCATTATGTGTCAACTTGTCCACAAAAGATACATGAATAACTCAATCTTATAACATGTTACAATTGTGGTAACCAAGGACATTATGCAAGCAATTGTCCAGAAAAGATGAAGCACAAGATAAATCCTATGAAGGATCTCAGCCTTGTCACATGTTTCAAGTGTGGAAACAAAGGACACTATGTAGATGTTTGCCAGAGAGATTTCAACAAGATCCCAAGCAAGCCAAGAAGTAATCTAGTTGGAAAACTTTAAGGGTGGTAGTGTTGGAATTATGCCCTAGAGGCAATAATAAAGATGTTATTATTATAATTCTTGTTCATGATAAAGTTTATATTCCATGCTAGAATTGTATTAAGCGGAAACTTTAATACTTGTGTGGTTTGTGAACAACACCGTGTCCCTAGGCCGCCTCTATGGACTAGCTCATTGATCCATGATGGTTAAGGTTTCCTAACCATAGACATGAGTTGTCAATTGATAATGAGATCATATCATTGGAGAATTATATGATGGACAGACCCAAACTAAGCGAAGCAATTAGATCGTATCATCGTGTTCATCTTTGCGAAGCTTTTCCTATGTCAAATATTGTATTCCTTAGACCATGAGATAATACAACTCCCTGGTATCGGAAGAAAGCTTTGAGGTCATCAAACGTCATCCTATGAGAGGGTGATCATAAAGGTGTCTCTCAGGTGATCGGAAAGTATCTGTTGGGTTGTATGTATCGAGATGGGATTTGTCCCTCCCAAGTCGGAGAGATATACTTCGGGCCCACTCGGTAATCGATATCAACACCGCTTGCAAGCATGTGGTTAAGGAGTTAATCACAAAGTGATATCGGATTATGGAACGAGTAAAGTACTTGCTGTGAACGAGATTGAACTAGGTATGTCGGTACCGACGATCGAATCTCGGGCAAGTAAAATATCGCGAGACGAAGGGAATATATATATGGGATTGTTTGAATCCTGGCATCGTGGTTCATCCGATATGATCATCGATGAATGTGTGGGAGTCAATATGGGTGCCCAGACCCCGATGTTGATTATTGATAGAAGATCATGTCTGCATATTCTCGAACCCGCAGGGTCACACACTTAACGTGTCTCGACGCTAGGATAGATTGGATAATTGGTTTATGAATTTTTGTTCGGAGTCTCGGATAGGATCCGGGATATCACGAGAGGTTCCGGAATGGTCCGGAGAATAAGATTCATATAAGGCAATGCAGTTTTTGGAGTTCGGAATTGTTCCGGGTTAATCGGTATTGTACCGGAAGCTTCTAGAACCTTCCGGAAGGGGACCAACGTGGACCCACCTTCCGGGAGGGGGCATGGGCCTATGAGGGAGTGTCCTGGCCGCTTTGGGCCAGGGGCACAAGGCCCCATAGGGCCCAACCGATCCTAGAGAGTTTAAATCGTTTAAACTAGAGATAGGGTTTCTAGAAGAGGGGAGAGTCCATGCCCCCCACTCCTTATCCTTTGGGCTTGGGGGAGGGGCTAGGGCTGCGCCCCCCCCTCTATATAAAGAGGGGTGGGGGCGCACCAACCCCACACACCTCTCCTCCAAACCCTAGCCGCCTTGCTAGCTTTCCTCTCTCCCTCCCGACTGTTTGTAGGCGAAGCCCTGCTGCAGAAATTCTCCACCATATACACCATGCCGTCGTGTTGTAGATCCAATCTATCTCTCCACCATACTTGATGGTCCGAGGAAGGAGGAGACGTCGAGGTGCTGCACGTGTGCATCTCACGGAGGCACCGCCACTTGTGGTGCTAGATCGGATCGGATCGCGAGGAGGAGAAGCGAGTACGACTACATCACCCACGTTCCGACGAACGTTCCGCTGTGCGAATCTTCAAGGGTATGAAGATCTAATCCAATCTCTCTCGTTGTTTGCATTTCCTAGATTAGATCTTGGCTTTCCCTCTGTTCGCTCCGTAGAAATTTTTTGATTTACTATGCCGCGAAACCCTTCAGTGGTATCAGAGCTAGATCTATGCGTAGATGTGTTTCACGAGTAGAATGCAACATGGTTGTTGTGGGCGTTGATGTTTTCTGTTGCAAGCCTCTTGTTTGTGTTCTTCTTATGATGCGGGATAGTGAGATTGAAGAGGTCCAGGCCAACCTTACGCGACGTCGTTCGCGAGACCGGCTCCGCACTTGACGTGTGGCTTGTTCCACACATGCGGCTGGTGGATGTCAGTTTCTCTCACTATAGTTGTCATGGGATTAACACCGGAGTTTGGCAACCATAATATCACTGTTGTGGATTTCCGTAGGTAAGAATCGTTCTTAGCATCTACTCCCATAAGCCACGTAAAACATGCAACAACAAAGTAGAGGCGTCTAACTTGTTTTTGCAGGGAGTGTTTTCTGTGATATGGTATGGCCCAAGATGTGATGTGTATAATGTATGCGATGATCATGTTTTGTAATATTTCACGACTTGCATGTCGATGAGTACACAACCGGCAGGAGCCATATGGTTGTCTTTATAATTGTGTATGACCTGCGAGTCAACTTCTTATACGCCATGTAATAGCTTTACTTTATCGCTAAGTAGTTAGCAATAGTTGTAGTTGCTATTCGTGGTGGAGGCAATCATGGTGGAGTGATGGAGATCATGCCGGAACGCACAAGATGGAGATCATTGCGCGAAGATTGGCTATACCATGTCACATAAAGTTATATGCATGTGATGTTTATCCTTTTATGTATCTTATTATGCTTAGATCGCGACGGTAGCATTATAAGATGATTCCTCACTTAAAGATCAAGATAAAAACGGTGTTCTCCCCAAGTATGCACCGTTGCGAAAGTTCGTCGTGTCCAAGCATCACGTGATGATCGGGTGCTATAGACTCTACGCTCACATACAACGGGTGCAAGCCAGTTTTGCACACGCGGAAATACTTGGGTCTAGCTTGACGAGCCTAGCATGTACAGACATGGCCTCGGAACACAAGAACCGAAAGGTTAAGCATGAGTCATATGAATGATATGATCGACACTTGGTTGTCCACCATTGAAACCACATCTCTTCTCGTGATGATCGGATTAGGTGTGGTGAATTTGGATCATGTTCACTAAACAACTTGAGGGATGTTGAATTTAGTGGGAGTTCATCTAGTAATTTGATTAAGTTGAACTGTTTATCATGAACATAGTCTAAATTGTACTTGCAAATACTGTAGATCACATGGCCAAGTCCAACTTCAACTTCAACGTTTTTGCTGAGAAGGAAAAGCTTAGAAATAATGGGTCTAACTTCACCAATTGGTTCCGCAATCTAAGAATCATTCTGTCTGGCGGACAAAAGGACTATGTCCTTGGAAAAGCGTTAGGTGACCCCCCCTGCTGCAACTGCGCCGGCTGATGAGAAAGCTGTCTATCAGTCGCGCAAAGATGATTATGGTGTGATTAAGAGCACCATGTTGTTTGCTATGGAACCGGAGCTTCAAAATCGTTTTGAAGAGTATCCCGGGCCCTTCGAGATTCTCGAGGAGCTGAAAACCATGTTTCAGACTCAAGCCCGTTCTGAGAGATATGAGATCTCTGAGAAGTTCTTTAACTACAAGATGGAGGAAGGGAGTTCCGTTAGTGAGCACGCCATAAAGATGTCGGGCTACACTCAACGCCTTGAGCAACTGGAATGCACGATTCGAGAGGAGCTCAAGATTGACAGGGTTCTGCAATCACTCCCTCCCAGCTACAAAAGTTTTGTAGTGACTCATAATCAGATTGGTTCCACTGATACGATCACCGAGCTCTTCGCAAAGTTGAAGGCTACGGAAGTGGACATCAAGAAGGATAATCATGTGTTGATGGTCAACAAGCCCTCCTTTAAGAAAGGTAAGGGAGCAAAGAAGCCCTTCAAGAAGGGCGGCGGCAAGCGCAATGCTCCTGCCGAGAAGAAGCTCAAGTCTGGTCCTAAGCCGGACACTGAGTGCTTCTATTGCAAGGACAAGGGTCACTGGAAGCGCAACTGTCCGAAGTACTTAGCGGACAAGAAGGCTGGCACCATCAAAGGTATATTTGATATACATGTTATTGATGTTTTCCTTACTAGCCCTCGTTGTAGTGTCTGGGTATTTGATACCGGTTCAGTTGCTAATATTTGTAACTCGAAACAGGAGCTACGGAATAGACGGCGGCTTGCGAGGGATGAGGTGACGATGCGCGTTGGCAACGGATCAAGAGTTGATGTGATGGCCATCGGCACGCTCTCCTTAGTTTTACCTTCGGGATTAGTTTTAAACCTTAATAAATGTTATTATGTGCCTGCGTTGAGCATGAACATTATTTCTGGATCGTGTTTATTGCAAGACGGTTATTCATTTAAATCGGAGAATAATGGTTGTTCTATTTATATGAGTAACATCTTTTATGGTCATGCACCTCTTATGAATGGTTTATTTCTTCTAAATCTCAAAAGGGATGAAACACACATCCATAACATTGAGGCTAAGAGATGCAAAGTAGATAGTGATAATACTACTTATTTGTGGCACTGTCGTCTAGGTCATATTGGTGTAAAGCGCATGAAGAAACTCCATTCTGATGGACTTTTGGAGTCTCTTGATTTTGAATCATTTGACACATGCGAACCATGCCTCATGGGCAAGATGATCAAAATCCCGTTCTCCGGTATGATGGAGCGAGCAACGGACTTGTTGGAAATCATACATACCGATGTATGCGGACCGATGAGTGTTTCGACGCGCGGTGGATATCGCTATTTTCTCACTTTTACCGATGACTTAAGTAGATATGGGTATATCTATTTAATGAAACATAAATCTGAAACATTTGAAAAGTTCAAGGAATTTCAGAATGAAGTGGAGAACCATCGTAACAGAAAGATTAAGTTTCTACGATCCGATCGTGGAGGTGAATATTTTGAGTTATGATTTTCTCACGCATCTTAAAGCAAGTGGAATCGTTTCACAACTCACGCCACCCGGAACACCACAGCGCAATGGTGTGTCTAAACGCCGGAATCGAACCCTATTAGATATGGTCCGATCGATGATGTCTCTTACTGATTTGCTGTTATCATTTTGGGGTTATGCATTAGAAACCGCTGCATTCACTTTAAATAGGGCTCCATCTAAATCCATTGAGACGACACCGTATGAACTGTGGTTTGGTGCTAAACCTAAGTTGTTGTTTCTTAAAGTTTGGGGATGCGAAGCTTATGTCAAGAAGTTGATGCCGGACAAGCTCGAACCCAAAGTGGAGAAATGCGTCTTCATAGGATACCCTAAGGAAACTATTGGGTATACCTTCTATCACAGAACCAAAGGCAAAGTGTTTGTCGCAAAGAACGGTTCCTTTCTTGAGAAGGAGTTTCTCTCGAAAGAAGTGAGTGGGAGGAAAGTAGAGCTTGACGAGGTTATTGAACCTTCTCTTGAATTGGAGAGTAGCGCAGCACCTGAAATTGTTCCAGTGCCGCCTGCACCAACAATAGAGGAAGCTAATGACAAGGATCATGAAGCTTCGGACGATGCTGCTACTGAACGTCGCAGGTTGACAAGGTCGCGTGCCCCTCCTGATTGGTACAACAACCCTGTCTTGACTGTCTTGTTAGTAGAAGACAGTGAACCTACGAGCTATGAGGAAGCGATGATGAGCCCAGACTCTGAGAAATGGCTGGAAGCCATGAAATCCGAATTGGGATCCATGAGCGAAAACCAAGTATGGACTTTGGTGGACCCTCCTAGCGACCGAAAGGCCGTTGAGTGCAAATGGATCTTCAAGAAGAAAACGGACGCGGATGGTAATGTTACCGTCTATAAAGCACGGCTTGTCGCGAAAGGTTTTCGACAAGTTCAAGGTGTTGACTACGATGAGACTTTCTCTCCTGTAGCGATGTTTAAGTCCATTCGGATTTTATTAGCAATTGCTGCGTTTCATGATTATGAAATATGGCAGATGGATGTCAAGACTGCGTTCCTCAATGGCAACATTGATGAAGAGTTGTATATGATGCAACCCGAAGGTTTTGTCGATCCTAAGGATGCTAGTAAAGTATGCAAACTTCAGCGTTCCATTTATGGACTGAAGCAAGCATCTCGGAGTTGGAACCTTCGTTTTGATCAAGTGATCAAGAGCTTTGGATTTGTTCCAAATTGCTACGAAGCTTGTATCTACAAGAAAGTGAGTGGGAGCTCGGTGACGTTTCTGGTACTATATGTGGATGACATATTGATTATCGGAAATGACATCAACATGCTTAACGATGTGAAGAGTTATTTGAACAAGTGTTTTTCAATGAAAGACCTAGGTGAAGCTACTTATATATTGGGCATCAAAATCTATAGAGATAGACAAAGACGCCTGATAACTTTAAGCCAGATTACATACCTAGACAAAGTTCTGAAAAGGTTCAGAATGGATAAGGCAAAGAAAGGTTCAGTGCCTATGTTGTCAGGTAAGATATTGAGCAAGGCTCAGTGTCCAGCTACGGTAAATGATAGGGAAGCTATGAGCAAAGTGCCTTATAGCTCGGCCATAGGTTCCATCATGTATGCCATGCTGTGTACTAGACCGGATGTGTCCAATGCTCTTAGTTTGACGAGCAGATATCAAAGTGATCCAGGAGTGGAACACTGGACAGCCGTGAAGAACATCCTAAAGTACCTAAATAGAACTAAAGAAATGTTCTTAGTCTATGGGGGTGATGAACAGCTTGTCGTAAAAGGTTACGTCGATGCTAGTTTCGACACCGACAAGGATGATTCCAAATCTCAGACAGGATACATTTATATTTTGAATGGAGGAGCTGTGAGCTGGAGAAGCTGCAAGCAAAGCGTGATCGCGGGATCTACAGTGGAAGCGGAATACATGGCTGCAGAAGCATCAAGTGAAGGAGTTTGGATCAGAAACTTCATCACTGAGCTTGGCGTGGTTCCAAGTGCATTGGACCCACTGGAGATATTGTGTGACAACACTGGCGCCATAGCACTCGCTAAGGAACCAAGATATCATCCAAAGACCAAGCATATCAACCGCAAGTTTCATATAATCCGAGATTATATTGCAGATGGAGATCTGAAGATTAGCAAAGTACATACAGATCTGAATGTCGCAGATCCATTGACTAAACCTCTTCCACGTGTAAAACATGATCAACACCTCAGTGCCATGGGTGTGAGATTGTTGCCAGATGTAAACTAGATATTGACTCTAGTGCAAGTGGGTGACTGTTGGAATTATGCCATAGAGGCAATAATAAAGATGTTATTATTATAATTCTTGTTCATGATAAAGTTTATATTCCATGCTAGAATTGTATTAAGCGGAAACTTTAATACTTGTGTGGTTTGTGAACAACACCGTGTCCCTAGTACGCCTCTATGGACTAGCTCATTGATCAATGATGGTTAAGGTTTCCTAACCATAGACATGAGTTGTCAATTGATAATGAGATCATATCATTGGATAATGATATGATGGACAGACCCAAACTAAGCGAAGCAATTAGATCGTATCATCGTGTTCATCTTTGCGAAGCTTTTCCTATGTCAAATATTGTATTCCTTAGACCATGAGATAATACAACTCCCTGGTATCGGAAGAAAGCTTTGAGGTCATCAAACGTCATCCTATGAGAGGGTGATCATAAAGGTGTCTCTCAGGTGATCGGAAAGTATCTGTTGGGTTGTATGTATCGAGATGGGATTTGTCCCTCCCAAGTCGGAGAGATATACTTCGGGCCCACTCGGTAATCGATATCAACACCGCTTGCAAGCATGTGGTTAAGGAGTTAATCACAAAGTGATATCGGATTACGGAACGAGTAAAGTACTTGCTGTGAACGAGATTGAACTAGGTATGTCGGTACCGACGATCGAATCTCGGCAAGTAAAATATCGCGAGACGAAGGGAATATATATATGGGATTGTTTGAATCCTGGCATCGTGGTTCATCCGATATGATCATCGATGAATGTGTGGGAGTCAATATGGGTGCCCAGACCCCGATGTTGATTATTGATAGAAGATCATGTCTGCATATTCTCGAACCCGCAGGGTCACACACTTAACGTGTCTCGACGCTAGGATAGATTGGATAATTGGTTTATGAATTTTTGTTCGGAGTCTCGGATGGGATCCGGGATATCACGAGAGGTTCCGGAATGGTCCGGAGAATAAGATTCATATAAGGCAATGCAGTTTTTGGAGTTCGGAATTGTTCCGGGTTAATCGGTATTGTACCGGAAGCTTCTAGAACCTTCCGGAAGGGGACCAACGTGGCCCCACCTTCCGGGAGGGGGCATGGGCCTATGAGGGAGTGTCCTGGCCGCTTTGGGCCAGGGGCACAAGGCCCCATAGGGCCCAGCCGATCCTAGAGAGTTTAAATCGTTTAAACTAGAGATAGGGTTTCTAGAAGAGGGGAGAGTCCATGCCCCCCACTCCTTATCCTTTGGGCTTGGGGGAGGGGCTAGGGATGCGCCCCCCCCTCTATATAAAGAGGGGTGGGGGCGCACCAATCCCACACACCTCTCCTCCAAACCCTAGCCGCCTTGCTAGCTTTCCTCTCTCCCTCCCGACTATTTGTAGGCGAAGCCCTGCTGCAAAAATTCTCCACCATATACACCACGCCGTCATGTTGTAGATCCAATCTATCTATCCACCATACTTGCTGGTCCGAGGAAGGAGGAGACGTCGAGGTGCTGCACGTGTGCATCTCACGGAGGCACCGCCACTTGTGGTGCTAGATCGGATCGGATCGCGAGGAGGAGAAGCGAGTACGACTACATCACCCACGTTCCGACGAACGTTCCGCTGTGCGAATCTTCAAGGGTATGAAGATCTAATCCAATCTCTCTCGTTGTTTGCATCTCCTAGATTAGATCTTGGCTTTCCCTCTGCTCGCTCCGTAGAATTTTTTTGATTTACTATGCCGCGAAATCCTTCAGGTAGTACCCTAGTTGCTTTTGAGCCAACTTGTAACCCCTATCTTTCCCAAATCTCGGGACGAGATTTATTTTAAGGGTGGTAGCCTGTCACATCGCAAGATTTTCCAAATCTTGTAATGTGAAAAATAAATAAACAAAATAACTAATTGTTGAAATTTAGGGTGAAAAGAAACTTTTGTTTATAAATGGAAACTTAAAATCCCATCTTGAACAAACTTTGGTTAATGTTTGAATCCAACTAAATTCAAATCAAGTGAAATGCATTCTTCATAAATGTATCTGGAAATTTAAACACTTGGAAAATAAACCAAAACCCTAAAACCCTAATGGAAGAAAACATTTCCAAGATATCTCTAAGACCAATGATTTGATCCATATAAAAAGTTGTCAAGCAAACATTTCAAATTGATCAAGAATGACTATTAGAAATACTATAAAACCATATGAATTGGATTCACTTACTTTGGAGCCATGAATAAAATCTTATGAATTTAATAAGATAAGGAAAAGTAATTTCCAAA
The DNA here is from genome assembly GCA_916181665.1 of Avena sativa. Taxonomy (NCBI): domain Eukaryota; kingdom Viridiplantae; phylum Streptophyta; class Magnoliopsida; order Poales; family Poaceae; genus Avena; species Avena sativa. Next base: position 332,954,562 of record OV702283.1, read on the forward strand.
GCTAATAAAGCACTTATCAAAAATCCATACCAAATGGTGAGCAAATAATCCTAAAAGGATTTAAAAAGATAAACAAATAATAAATAAAGTTATAATAGTTGGAATTGCTATTTTTGGGTCTTTAAATTAAAAGATATGGTTTTCAAAAGCAAAGGTAGAAATGTAAATAAGGACTATTTTAAAAGAGTCAAATTTAATCTTGGCCAAGCTTTTGAAATAAAATATTTCTATTTGATAAAATAGAGTAAAGGTTTATTTAAATAAAACAATAAGCATTTATTAATATCCAATTTTGTTTAAGTAAAGGCTTTTCCCTTTCAAATAAACATTAAAATTTATTAAAGTTTTAAAAATAAGAATTCCAAGTGTTTTAGTTTTTCAAATGAAACCTACTGAAAAGATTTTGATATTATTTGGATTTCAAAAAGAGTTTTAAAATAAATGAAAAACCTATTTGAATTAAAGACTAAGGTCTACTTATTTAATTATTAATAGATCCTAAAAGAATAAAAGCATTATTCTATTTTTGACTTTGAAATATGTTGATAAACAGAATTAAAATTCACCCAAAGTTTGGTGGTGATTTGAATTCAAATGGAGATTGAAAAATATTATTAAATCTTATTTAATTAATACTAGAGCCTATTTTAAATAATTAAAAGATCCTAAAAGAATAAAAGAAATATTCTAAATTTTGACTTTAAAATGAACTAGCAATCAATATTTGAATCTACACAAATTTTGGTTGAGGTTTGAAATCAAATTGATGTGTAAATTTTTTAATCAAAATCAAAACAGAATAAAACAAATGGAAAAAAAAGAATCAGATCAAAAAAATGGAATAGGAGCAGCCCAGCCCAGTCCAGGCCTAGCAGCCCACTCTCACTTCCCCCCGAAGCATTTTCTTTTACTCGCGAACGAACCCGCTAGGTCGCTGACAGTTGGACCCCACCCCCACACTCTCTCACTCACTGACTAACCAGGCCCACGGCCACGTCGTCGTCGTCCTCACCCGTCGCTGACCGCGCCCCCTCTCTGGCCATTACTGCCATTTGAATGCTGGCGTGAATTCGCGTTACTGGCCGAGTAACCCCCGTCTGTGACCACTCCCTCTTAATCGCCTCGCCCCCCTCTCTCTTTCCCCTCACTTGGCAGCTCCTCTCTGCCCTAGGGCTGTTCTAATTTGGAACCACACCGCGCTGTCTCCGACGAGCCTCACCAGCAAATTCCGGCGAACCGCAGCCGCCCCTCGCCTTCCACTGCACGCGAGCTTACTTCCCAGTTCCGTGCGCACCTGCCCGTGTGCTCCACTCGTCCGCGCGCGTCCCCTAGCGTCGGCAACGACGACACCAAGCACCACCGCAGTCTGCCATTTCCTCCGGCGAGTTCCCCTGGTAAGCTCGGACCGCCCCGGTACTTATCGATGATGCTCGCATGATCCCTGGTGCCGTACGCGTCTAACCGTACCTTCTGTTTGTCGTAGGGTGACCTGTAGCCTCGCCCTCGTCCACAACGGAGCGAGCCTGACGCCGTCACTGACTCCGGCGAGCAATCCACGCAGCTCCAGCGCGCCCCTCGACTACCAGACCGCACCTCGAGCTTCACCTTGACCACGCGAACACTGTAAGCAACTCCCCTCCTTCCCTTGCTTCCTGTAGTCGCCAGTCGCCGCCGCCAGTCGCCGCCGCCAGCACCGCTGGTTATTGGTCAAGGCGATGAGGATCGTAGGATCTTGATCTGACGAGTGTGAATAGATTCAACCCGAAGCGGTATGGAGCCACATGTGCCACTCGATCTAATTTAAATCCAACGCTCCACAGCGATCGATTCGAGCGAAACGGTACCGGCGAATAGGAACAAGACACGTGGCCCTGTCTGTTTTAATAAAAACAGATTTGATCTATTTGTTGTTCAATTTTGTAAAATTCTTAACTTTCAAACCACACGTCTAAATTTAGCAAATTTTATATCAATGGAATCAGCAAGACAAATCCTACCCAACCATGCCCTTTGTGTAGTAAATTGTTTCTGATAAAATGGTAGTTTTTGCAGAAACTTGTGTAGGTATATTTTGGATATAAAATTTGTTCTAAAATTATTTTTGTGATGAAATCTTTGGCAAATAGTTTGTTTTGAACCTACTGACCATAGAAATCAATTTGTGGTTTCAAAAATATATTTGGTGAAGCAAAAGAATAAATCTTTGATTTAAGGCATTTCTAGTCAAATGAAAATAATGTTTATTTATTAAAAATGCTTTTGGAGGAAAACCTTTGGGAAATGTTTTGATTTAAACTCTCTGACCCCAAACACCAAGTTTTAGAATTAAAAGTGTATTTGGTGAACCCTATAAATATTATTGCTTGCTAAAGGCAATTCTAACCACATAAAATATTAATTTGGTTTCATGATTTATAAGTAAAATCTTTTGCAAATGATTTTTGCCACTTATATAAAATGACTAATAGGTGTTTTAGAATGTTTATAACCTATTATAAACCACTTTTCCAAATAAAACAAACTTTTGCATGCTTGCATGCATTGTTTTGTTTCTATTATTTTATGTGATGTTGCTTGAATGGTAGTTTGAAATATTGCTTGCTTGATTGAATTGTAGTGATTTGAAGAGTGTGAATATTGCAAGATCAAGGAGTTAACTTATATTCTCTACCAACAAGGCAAGTGATGCTTCATACTTTTGTCCCATTATTTTCACTATGCATTAGTGATATTTCTAAGTAGGACTTGCATGGAATTTTTGCTAAGTATAAACTATGCCATGGGAAATCCTAGTAGATGAAACCTTAGTAGAAATTTCCTAAGTTAAGATTCCTACTACTATCATGCTTAGCTTAGCTAGTAGAAAACAAGGGTGGATTATATTCAAGCTATGGAATATTTCTAAGTCAAGGAATTGTGTTTTTGCTTAATAAAACAACTAAGTGAATGAATCACCTGGGTGGAATGGAAGGAATGGTTTATGTTGAGTGGTTACACAAGGCCCATTTCTATGGTCTACCTTGTGTATCACACTTGTGGATGGCCACCCAGGAACAAAGAGATTTGAGATGTCAAATGTTGAGAAGCTTCAAGTGCAGCCACTTGGCATTATGGGCTCTGCCTGGATCATATAGGTTGCAATAACTTATCCAAATGGACAGTTGGTGGTAGGGAATGATAGGTTGGAACACGTCCATTCTGGTCTAAGGTAAGGCTTCTCAAAGATCTTGTCTTGGTGAAACCAAGTCTTGTGGGGAAAGTGCACCACCTCTGCAGAGTGTAAAATCTAAGTACTTAGCCATGTCCCTGGTAAAGGACAATTTGAGCATCAATACATGGAAGCTATCAAGAATCTCCTCATCCCAATTTCTAAGTTAAAACTTTGTGGTTGAACAAGGGTTAAAGGATCACCAATTTCTATTGGGAGATGCCGTGGGTGATTTTGTCAAGCAAAAACTTTGTTTTTTTCAAATGATAAGGAAAATCTATTTTGAGCAATGCAAGCCTAAGCTCCACTTAGCCAAATGCATATAGATGATAGACTCCACTATACTACCATAGTATCACTTGCCAATACAATTCAAATGTATTGACCCTTGTGGCTGTAACTTGTTATGTTGCAGGTTTGTTTGATATTAGTGAAGTATGTTGAAATAGGATTACAAGTCTACAACCAACATGTCTGCCTGTGGCACTTTGAAGGTGAAGGACCCCATGCTATTGCTATAATCTGCTGCATTGTAATGAAATAGTCAAATGAGCTATGTAAGATGTAATAAATTATTTTATTCCTGGTTATAAAGTTGTAGTATTACCTTTGTTTCTTGATATTACATCTTAACTGTGGATGCTAGCTATTGATCCAGGGACTAGCATTGTAAACACAGGGATCTCTACCTTATTAAAGGTTGGGAACCTTACACTGCTGCTGCCGCCGCCACCTAGGGCACCACCAACTCGCCGAGTTGGGGTGATCTCAAACCCTAGCCACCGGCTACACTCTCCCCTTGGTGCCTTCTAAACCCTAGATCGCCAAGGCCTCTCTCATAGTCCACCATACTCGCTCCGGATTAAGGCGAAGCCCTGCGAGATCTCCCCTCTACTTCCGGTACCACGCCGTCGTGCTGTCGGAATCACGAGGAGAGTGCTACAACCTACTTGGAATCGTGAGGAGAGTGCTACAACCTCCTTGGAAGGATCGTCTACGCGATCTTGAGATCGGCAAGAGTACGACTACATCACCCACGAGAATCTGCTCTCGTTAACCGCTTTGGAATCTTCGAGGGTGAGTTCCTCTATCAACTCGTTGCTACAATCTAGTAGATAGATCTTGGCTTGTTTGTTTGCATGCGGTAGAATTTTTTTGTTTTCCATGCTACGAACCCCTACACCACCATTGTCGCCACCATTGCCGCTTACATAACCTCTTGACATCAAGACTTTGTCATGGAAATCTCCAAGTAAGCTCGATCCTTCTCATTTAGACCATTTGGATCAATCAACATGATTTTGTGTTCTTGCCCCATCATCTTGACCATTTCATTATTTTCCACCTTTCTCTCTTTGATCTCGGCCACCAACCTCCACTCCTCGATCGCCCCTACTCTCCTTGGAGGCACCTTCTGTAGGGGTTCGTAGCATGGAAAAACAAAATTTTCTATCGCATACAAACAAACAAGCCAAGATCTATCTATTAGATTGTAGCAACGAGTCGATGGAATAACTTACCCTCGAAGATTCCAAAGCGGTTAACGAGAGCAGATTCTCGTGGGTGATGTAGTCGTACTCTTTCCGATCTCAAGATCGTGTAGACGATCCTTCCGGCACCACGTTCCGGTAGCGCTCCCGTAGTCGGTCACACGTTTGGTACTCGACGAAGACCTTCCTCTCCCTTGTTCCAGCAGGCAGCGGAGGTTGTAGCACTCTCCTCGCGATTCCGGCAGCACAACGGCGTGGTACCGGAAGTAGAGGGGAGATCCCGCAGGGCTTCGCCTTAAGCCGGAGCGAGTATGGTGGATTATGAGAGAGGGCTATTAGTGGTCTAGAGATTAGACACACCAATTAGAAGGCTCTAAACCGCAGGCTAAAGCAATTAGAAGCTCTAAACCAAAACGGCTCTAAACCGGAGATTAGAGGTAGAAACTTGTGTGTATCAAGGAGGAGCCCTGCCCCTCCTTTTATGGGTGGAGGGGCCTTAGCGCGCCAGGGGAGGGAGGGAGTCCCTCCCCAACTCGGCCTAGGGCTGGGCGCCGGCCTGGAGGAGTTGGACTCCTCCTCCAAGTTGGTTCCAACTCCTCTTGCTTGTTTCCCACAGTTTCCTGTTTCCCACAGTTTCCTGTTTTAGCCGTTTGACTTTCAAACTGGCAATTTGACTTTCATGTTTTTGGAACAGCAAGAACACTTAGTACATGATGCAATCATTCAATGACACACTCATGTACCCTCCCCCCCCCCCCCCGGAGTGCCGGACAATCCGGAACCTTCTAGAACATTCCCGATGAAAACACCGGAATCATTCCCGAACTCCGAAACGGGACTTTCCTTATATGAATCTTATTCTCCGGACCATTCCGGATCACCTCGTGATATCCCGGATCCCATCCGAGACTCCGAACAACATTCGGTCTCTTTCTCATAATACCATAACTACTCAAAACAACGTCGAATCCTTAAGTGTGTCTCCCTACGGTTCGTGAATTATGCGGACATGATCGAGACACTTCTCCGAACAATAACCAATAGAGGAATCTGGAAATTCATATGGCTCCCACATATTTCTACGATTACTTTGCGATCGAATGAACCACTTACATACGATACCAATTTCCCTTTGTCTCACGATAGTTTACTTATCCGAGGTTATGATCGTCGGTATCTCTGCATACCTAGTTCAACCTCGTTACTGATAAGTACTCTTTTCTCGTTCCCGTGATATGTGATCCCTTGTGAGCCAGTCACATGCTTGCAAGCTAATTGGATGACATTTCACCGAGAGGGCCCAGAGTATATCTATCCGTCATATGGATGGACAAATCCCACTCTTGATCCATGTGTTTCAACCAATACTTTCTGAACACTCAATGCCACCTTTATAGCCACCCAGTTACGGTGTGGTGTTTGATGTCATCAAAGCATCCATCCGGTAAAGGTGATATGCATGATCTCATGGTCGAAGGAATTAGGTTACTATGTATCAGAAAGCATATAGCAATTGAACTATTGAAATGACTTGATCTTTATGCTACGCTTATCTATAGGAGTATGTCCATCACATCATTCTCCTAATGATATGATCCTGTTGTTATTAACATCTCTATGTTCATGATCAGGAAACCATGATCATATATTAACCAACAAGCTAGTTTAACAAGAGGCTTTACTAGGGACTCTTATTTTAGTTTACAAATCACACAAGTATTAATGTTTCCGGTTAATACAATTATAGCATGGTATGTAAACATTTATCATAAGTGTGAAGATATGATAACAACCACTTTTTTATTGCCTCTTGGGCATATCTCCAACAGTCTCCCACTTGCACTAGAGTCAATAATCTAGTTTCAAACCTTTTGTGTATTCAACACCTATGGCTTTCTGGTGTCGTATGTACACGATTGCTAGTGGTCAACTGATCTCCGGATCTGACACTTCCAGGTTCGTGTGTAATTGCATATCTTTGCGTCTCTACGCATCACTCATTATTTAATGAGATGGCTTTGTATAATTTTGGTCCTTTGGTGAGACCTTTAGTTCTTTGGGGTTAAAACATGTTGATAATATTGTCGTACAATATATCTTCATAGTATTATCCCGCTGTGAACTACACCTAGTTTGATAACAAACTACTTGACACAAACGCCCTCTTTAGCTGCTATTATAGCAGTCATATACTTAGCCTTTTGTTGTAGTATCTGTCACAATGTCTTAACTTTGGAACTCATCCAAATCCATTATGGAACTCACTTTCCATTATATTGTGCCACCCTTAGTTTAGATTGAGATAAACTTAATTTGTACTTTGTGACAAAGCTAGTATCAATGTAGTACTTTTACAATGAACTAACCATCTATTTGTCACTTCTACAAATATTATACTCTTAGTTCTTCCAAAAGATCATAAGAATATCCTTACTATTGTCCAATGATCATCTTATGAATCATTCTGGTATATGCTCACATCATTTAGAGTTATAGGACATATCTGGATTTGTACATATCACAGCTTGATTGATATAAATACTCTTTGTGATTTCATACATCAAGTATCAATCTATACTTGATTATTTGTTTCACTTTACCAAATGTCAATACACTTGAATATATCATCAACATTGAACTCATTCAATCCTTTCTGTGCGACAAGAACCTCTTCTTGTAGTTTCTATATTGAACTCATTCAATATCTTGTCTATGTACTTCTGGCACAACCATATTAGCGTCTATTGATGCCAAATATTTGGGTTTTGCCTAAGTCTTTCATCGGGATGAAATTCTTAATATGTGTTAATAAAAGATACATCATTTCCAATCAACAATATGTCTTCCACATAATGTATTAGAAACATGTCTTAGCGCTCCCACTTAATTTCTTGCAAATGCAAGCATCTTCATCGTCTCTGATGAAATTAAACTCTTTAACAGTTTCATCATAGTGAAGATTCCAACTCCGCGATGCTCACTTTAACCATTGAAGTTTGCATATGCTTTTAGCATCCTTTGAATTAACAAAACCCGATGGACCGTGTTATGCACATGTCCTAGGTAACGATTCTGTTAGAAGAACTTGTTTTGTTTATTCAACTACCATATAACAAATTATATGTAGTGGTTGCTACATTAATCCGTCTAGACTAAATATCACTATGAAAGATCAAATCTTGTCATAGTCAACCTTTGAACATTTTGTGAACTATTTCCCAATATGTCGACTATTTCATAGATGTGAAACATCCATGTCTATTTCTTTATAGATCCAGACACAACTGTAAGGTCTTACACCTTTCTCGAGGGTCCTTCAAGTTCAAAACTTGATTTATCGTGTATGGAACTATCACGGATTTTATGGCTTCAAGCCATTTGACGGAGTCAGGGCTCATCATCACTTCTTTGCACGTAGTCGGATCATTATTGTCAAATAATGATTTAACTCTCAAATCTTGGTATTTGATTGTTCATCCGACCTACTTGTTTCAATAGGAACTTAGATCTCCGTGACCACAACCTTTGAAGTACGCGAGTCCATGAGCATTGTTTGCTAACTCCGGAACACTTTTCGGAGCTGCGCAACTTTGCACATATAACTAAGGTTCTTTTAACCTTATCAAAGTTCTATTGTCCTCCCACTTAACTTTTCACGAAAAATTCCTTCTCAAAGAAACTTGACGTTCTAAGCGACAAACACTTTTGTCTCTGGAGGAATACAAAGACAGGTTCATCCGACTTTGGTTGCAAACATCTTTCTTATGTATAGCATACCAATGTTTAAGAAAGGACTACTTGGTTTTAATCCCAAACCATAACTTTATATGGTGTCATTTCAGCGAATTATGATGGAGCTCTTTTTAGTGGAAAAAACGGTAATCTCTAAAGCTTTTAATCTTTAAAATACAATGGCAGTTTTATGAATTACACCTTTCGATCTTACCATGTCAAACAAGGTTTAATTACATATCTCGAACGCTCCATACTCTTATGGTGTTTCGGGAAATGCAAATCTACGGAACGATTCCTTAAATCTTAGGTATTATGCTAAACTTGTAACTCAAATATCTTCCTTTATGATCTTATCATAAACTATTTATATTCTTGTTACAATGATTTTGCACTTCATCTTGAAATCTTTGAACTTTTCAAATATTTCACACTTCATCCTTATTAAGTAAATATTCATATATTCACTCAAATTTTTGGAGAAAGCATATGAAGTTGAAATCCATCGCTCTTGACCATTCATAATGAACTTCATACAACAATATGTACAAGTTCCAATAAGCTAGTCTATCGTTCCCTTTTGGCCTATGAACGAAGTTTTAATTATCTCTTAGGAAAGTTTCACAAGCGTCATGTGATCAAAATCAAAAGACTCCAAAATTCCATCCACATGGAGTTTCTTCATGTTTTCTTTCCAATATAATTTAAACGGCGATGTCACTTCCTAAGTGATCTTTCAATCAATTTGTCTTTCGACATCTTTAGCACTAGTTTTATGGATGTGATTTCTCCAACGAGATTTGTGAATCATCCATCTTTTATAGATTACGACAATTATTTGAACAACCCTTTTGTTCTCATAATACCTGATAAAACAAATCTTGAAGGCAAGCTTTGATGTTTAACGAGCAACACAATAACCCCTTTATTTGTTCTCGATGAACATCATCACATATTCTTTTGCTAGTTACTTAGGCCATTGTAGTTCATGAATTGTGTTGTTTCGTATGACGATTCATACCAACAAATTCAGTATCAAATACTTAAGAACCACATTGTTTAATAAGCAAAGAATATAGCCATAACATGTATATCATCTATATACTTAAACTGAACAATTCTAGTCTTTTCTTTTCTGCCATATATTTATGAGATTCTCTTTCAGTATCTCCTTTTCTCAGTTTGAAAGAATCTATCAACATCAATAGTGGAGTCATACATATGACACATAGTCCAAAGCGTGTATAGTTAAATACCAATGTCTTTGGACTTGCACTTTGAAGTAGATCACCATCATCAAATGTTTGGTGTTCTTTCAAATTCCTTTCTTTAGTAATCTCTTGGTGTAGTAAACATTTTACCTACATCAAATATTCACCTTTATCATGGACTCGTCCATGATCAAGCTACTTTTAGCTTATAACGATGAATTATGAGTATAATGTTGCTATCCAAAACCTTTTGGAGGATTAGAACAACAAGTGTCTCCAACCTTTTGCAAATTCTCATCAAAATATGAGAACATGAACTTTGCCATATTATACTCTATCATGTTGTAACCAAAACTTCGTTTTAGATATCACAATATCTTCCACACATCATGGTTTCTGAAACAACTCTTTCAGATCCTAGATAACCTTGATATTAAGACAATCCTTTGAATATCAAGAATCATGGAGACAAACACGATACTCATACACTAACATTTGGAATTGTCACTCTTGATTTAATACCAATTATTAAACTTCATGGAGTAACCGGAACTTACTGAAAGTTTGCAATAGGACTTTTAAACTTTAGATTAACACTTCAAAACAATACGATACCAGTTCGTAAAGTAACTAACCAGAATTCTATAGTTCTATCATCTCAATTATAACTAAGCGCAAGGTGGTAAACGGATTCCAATGACTACAACAACTATGCAAATTCACTTTGATTTAGTTTATGATAAATTGAGTTCTAATTAATAATTAAATTAATCTAGGTGAACTCCCACTCAAAACAATATCCCTCACATTGTTTTAGTGATCACACGAACCAAATCCACCATATCAAAACCGATCATCACGAGAGTTGATATAGCTTCAATGGCGAACAATCAACATGTTCATCATATCTACTATATGACTCATGCTCTACCTTTCGGTAATCCGTGTTCCTGAGGCCATGTCTGTACATTCTAGGCTCGTCAAGATCAAACCTTAGCTTCCGCATAAGCAAATCTGGCTTGCTTACGTTGTATACACTTGCGGAATCTAACACACCCGATCATCACGTGGTGCTTCGAAACAACAAGCTTTAGCAACGGTGCATACTAAGGGTGAACACTTAAGAACTTGAAATTGTGTGCTTGAGGGATCATCTTATAATGCTACCGTCGTCTACTAAGCAATACAAGATGCATAAAGGATTAACATCACATGCAATTCATAATATGTGATATGATATGGCCTTTCTTCTTTGTGCTTCCGATCTCCATCTTCTAGCACGAACATGATCTCCATCATCACCGGCATTGCATCAAGGTCAATGACGCTTCTCCATGGTTGTCGTCCACCAGCTTCAACTATTACAACTACTTTGAATAGACACGTGGGTCTTAACAGAAATTAAAGACAACCATATGGCTCCTGCCGGTTGCCGACTTACAATAAGGAACATTGCATACATCATATATAATCACAATCATGGCCATATCACATCACTGCACACCCCTGCAAAACAAAGTTAGACGCCTCTACTTTCTTTGCATGTTTTACGTGGTTTGGGGCTTTCAATAAGTGTCGTTCTAACTTACGAACAAGAACCACAACATTGATACTAGCATTGTTGATTACCCGTTGTAAATTGGATCTTAACTATGCTAGGAGAAACAGGCACCCGCAAAGCCACTTATGCAATACAAGTTGCATGTCAAGCGTGGAGCAAGTCTCATGAACGATGTCATGTAAGGTTAGCCCGGGCCGCTTCATCCCAACATACCGCAAGATGCAAAGTACACAAGAAGCAATCGACAATAAAAGCATCAACGCCCACAATGATCATTGTGTTCTACTCGTGCAACAGATCTACATATAGACACGGCTCTGATACCACTGTAGGGGTTCGTAGCATGGAAAAACAAAATTTTCTATCGCATACAAACAAACAAGCCAAGATCTATCTATTAGATTGTAGCAACGAGTCGATGGAATAACTTACCCTCGAAGATTCCAAAGCGGTTAACGAGAGCAGATTCTCGTGGGTGATGTAGTCGTACTCTTTCCGATCTCAAGATCGTGTAGACGATCCTTCCGGCGCCACGTTCCGGTAGCGCTCCCGCAGTCGGTCACACGTTCGGTACTCGACGAAGACCTTCCTCTCCCTTGTTCCAGCAGGCAGCGGAGGTTGTAGCACTCTCCTCGCGATTCCGGCAGCACAACGACGTGGTACCGGAAGTAGAGGGGAGATCCCGCAGGGCTTCGCCTTAAGCCGGAGCGAGTATGGTGGATTATGAGAGAGGGCTATTAGTGGTCTAGAGATTAGACACACCAATTAGAAGGCTCTAAACCGCAGGCTAAAGCAATTAGAAGCTCTAAACCAAAACGGCTCTAAACCGGAGATTAGAGGTAGAAACTTGTGTGTATCAAGGAGGAGCCCTGCCCCTCCTTTTATGGGTGGAGGGGCCTTGGCGCGCCAGGGGAGGGAGGGAGTCCCTCCCCAACTCGGCCTAGGGCTGGGCGCCGGCCTGGAGGAGTTGGACTCCTCCTCCAAGTTGGTTCCAACTCCTCTTGCTTGTTTCCCACAGTTTCCTGTTTCCCACAGTTCCTGTTTTAGCCGTTTGACTTTCAAACTGGCAATTTGACTTTCATGTTTTTGGAACAGCAAGAACACTTAGTACATGATGCAATCATTCAATGACACACTCATGTACCCTCCCCCCCGGAGTGCCGGACAATCCGGAACCTTCTAGAACATTCCCGATGAAAACACCGGAATCATTCCCGAACTCCGAAACGAGACTTTCCTTATATGAATCTTATTCTCCGGACCATTCCGGATCACCTCGTGATATCCCGGATCCCATCCGAGACTCCGAACAACATTCGGTCTCTTTCTCATAATACCATAACTACTCAAAACAACGTCGAATCCTTAAGTGTGTCTCCCTACGGTTCGTGAATTATGCGGACATGATCGAGACACTTCTCCGAACAATAACCAATAGAGGAATCTGGAAATTCATATGGCTCCCACATATTTCTACGATTACTTTGCGATCGAATGAACTACTTACATACGATACCAATTTCCCTTTGTCTCACGATAGTTTACTTATCCGAGGTTATGATCGTCGGTATCTCTGCATACCTAGTTCAACCTCGTTACTGATAAGTACTCTTTTCTCGTTCCCGTGATATGTGATCCCTTGTGAGCCAGTCACATGCTTGCAAGCTAATTGGATGACATTTCACCGAGAGGGCCCAGAGTATATCTATCCGTCATATGGATGGACAAATCCCACTCTTGATCCATGTGTTTCAACCAATACTTTCTGAACACTCAATGCCACCTTTATAGCCACCCAGTTACGGTGTGGTGTTTGATGTCATCAAAGCATCCATCCGGTAAAGGTGATATGCATGATCTCATGGTCGAAGGAATTAGGTTACTATGTATCAGAAAGCATATAGCAATTGAACTATTGAAATGACTTGATCTTTATGCTACGCTTATCTATAGGAGTATGTCCATCACATCATTCTCCTAATGATATGATCCTGTTTTTATTAACATCTCTATGTTCATGATCAGGAAACCATGATCATATATTAACCAACAAGCTAGTTTAACAAGAGGCTTTACTAGGGACTCTTATTTTAGTTTACAAATCACACAAGTATTAATGTTTCCGGTTAATACAATTATAGCATGGTATGTAAACATTTATCATAAGTGTGAAGATATGATAACAACCACTTTATTATTGCCTCTTGGGCATATCTCCAACACCTTCCTCTTCTCATCCTCCCTCCTCTCTTCAATCTATTCGTTCTCTAGATCCCTCTTTTGGTTGGCGAGCTCATTCCTCACCGCCATCATATTGTCCAAAGACTCCTTGTTCATATTGTCACCACCCTTTTCCCTCATATTTTTAGCTTTATTTCTACTGTTGGGCCTCTTTCTAGTGACCAAAGAAAGATGAGTGGGGCTACTTGAACCTTCATTACCGGTGTCAACGACCAAACCTTCTCCAACCGAGGTAGATGGTGTCTTCCTTTTGTTTGGAGTTTCGTTAGTGGACCAGTTCTACCATTCTCAAGAATGTACCAACAATGGAACAAAGTGAAAGCTTTTCCTAAGTTTGCCACTTTTCTTTTTGGTTTGCCCATCAACAAGTTTTGAGCAATATTGATCTACAAATAAGAAATAAAACCAAGTTAAGCGTAAATGAACCAACATGAGCATGAAAGAACCAACATCATAATAAAAGAACCAACATGAACTTGTGCATACCTTATCCAAGGCATCAGTCCCACTTGGATTGAGACGGTTAACTTGGGGTAAGCAATTTGACCATTTGAGACAGTCAATGTTGATGAGAACCAACCTGTGGTTGGATGGTTATGAGGGAAGTGGTACCCCTAGCCCAGTAGAGTTCAAACACCAAGTTTGATGTTGGTGTCTCATAAAAGGTGGAATATTCTTTTAGTAGGAGGCAACGTGTTTAGTGTCGATAGCGACTTCGTCAATTTCAAGATCCGCTGGCTTAGTCTCTCGGAGGTGCTCATAGGGATAGGATGTGTGTGCATGCGTTCATATGTGTGAGTATATGTGTGCATCTATGAACGTCCTCGTCTGTACTGTGTTTCCAAAAAAGGTATTGATAGTTGTCAAACTGTGTTGTAGAGAAACGATAAGTCCAGCCCTCCTAGAGTGTTGATGGTGATGCTCATGGATACGCCGGAGTTGCCTCCCTCATCGGTGGCATGGGTGTTGTAGGAGGTGGTGGAGGAGGGGCCGCCATGGACGGAGCTGGCCGAGAAGTAGCGACGAGGGCTGTTGTCACCGCCTTCTTCGTTGTGTGGGGGGACGCAACCGCCGGGTCCTTCGGCGCTCTCCTCCTTGCCGACTTGTTCGAAGGGGCAGTCCGAGGCATGACGAGGATCCCCACAACGGTCACCAGGACCACGAGGTGTTGCCCGTGGCGGCAGGGCCAGATGAGTCAGGCAGCACTCAGCTTGCTTCGCGCGACCATCGGGAGCACGAGGGGCAGTCGACAAGGGCTTAGGGATTAAAGAGGGATAAGCGCAAGTTTCTGCGCACATTGGTTGGGGTCTCGAGCCAGAAACTTTCTAATTTTAGGTAATTAAGTCGGATCACCCTTATATGGGTAGTAGGTGCTAAAATTTGGGTGATCGCCTACGGCTAGGTACATTGGGGGAAAGCAAATGGCTTAAGAGTTGGCCACCTACAGGTAGCACAATTAACCTGCCACCGTCTACCCACTCCCGCTGCTCCGGAGGAAACCCTAGACCGGGTACCTGGATCGGACGATCACGGCGCTATCGGTGTCGCTCCCTCACAGGGCATTGTTTTTGGAGCAGCCGCTGGGTGGAGGAGGCAAGAGGTGGAGAGATGTGCATCTATTGCGTCAACGATGGTGGGTCTCGGCGCCGTGGTGCATCGGGGTGTCGGCGACGGACGCATCATGATGGACACGCGCAAGGTGGTAAAACTGTCTGACGTCATAGTGGCATTGACGGCAGACCTCATAGGGTTATTGCATCGAGAAGATGGCTATACGAAAGATGGCGGCGGCGAGGACTTGTGGAGCATGATGGCTATACATACACGCTGAGATGTTGCTAGTTTGGTGGCTTCGGTCTCATCTTTATTGTTCCTCTTGTAATTGTGAATAATTTACTCACGCTGACCCATATTAGTTGATTAAAACTTGACTAGATATATTCATATTTAAATAAATCTAAGTCAACTAATATGGATCGAAGAGAATAATAAAAAAGATCATATAGGTTCTATTGGATACAGATGTCAGGGTGATTCTCCCCCGTTTCAAAAAAAAACAAGGCCGTTGCCATGATCTTTGTTTTCTTCAAATCACTTCGGAGTACTGCTAGGATGAATCCTGCATGTGGCTGCGATTAGCAAAAGGGAACGCCTACGTCTCAGGCGACCGAGAAATAACTATTTCTCAGTCGGCTGACGTGGCTGGCTCAATCGAATGGAAACATGCATGGTTTACAAACAAAAAACTGTAACCAGATGGCTTAAATCGAATCTTGTAACCAAAATCCAACAGTGAACAAGATGACTAAGAAATAACTAAACCGTTAGCAAAAACATGGTGGCATAATTGGACCACATGTCCAAAACAACTTGATTGGTCTTGTTTGGCCGCTGAGTGAGATGGTGGATTTCTACGCTAACTTATCAGAAACTAGATTTTCTGAAAAAGTACAACATCTGCAGTTTGGATTTCTTCTTTTGTCCAACCTACAAATGTACTCTACTGGTAACACGCAAGTTACCACTTACGCCTCGTTTGGATTGTTGTTTTTTAGTCAAAACGACATTCCAAACGGGGCCTTAGACTCACTTCAAGAGTCAAGACTCACAATAAGCAGGGAGAAGGCAACGAAATCGAGTCACGCACCATGGGCCATGGCCCTGCGTAGTTCCGGAAACTGAATACGACGCCAATTTCAGCATCAGATACTCGAATCAGTTCCTCAAGATACACTTAATCAAACCAGACAACCCCAGGATTGCGCCGTGTTACGCGCACACCTCGTTAAACCTACCGATCAACAGGCACAAATGTCACTGACCCACGCCGTCAGCAGTCAGCACTCGACGCCAGCGCAGGCGGCCCGCCGGAAACCGGGAGGCAGGTCCGGCGCACGGCTCCACTTGCCACCGGCGATGTCGTAGGCCAGCACCATCCCTTCGAAAGGCACGGCGCCCACCACGTTGTGGCCCCTCACCGCCGCCGCGCTCATTACGGCTGTCACGGTCTCACGCCCGATGCCAGCCATCGCCACCCGCACCGCCATGCCAAGCCCCACCGATCCCCTCGGCATGGGCGGCGCCTCCAGCGCAACCCACCCGCCGCCAGCTCTTAGGTCGCTGCCTCGGCCGGCGCCGCCGTGCCATCTCCAGAAGGAAAGCTCCACCGCGTGGCTGGCCACCACGTAGAGATGGTCACCGACGCCGCAGGCGCCCATCACGCAGCCGCCGCCGGGCAGCGCCCGCGGGCGCGCCCAGGCGCCGGACGCGACGTGCAGAGCGTCCACGGACCCGGCGCACACGTGCGCTTCGAGCGCCCGCGCGCCGTCGCCGGACACCGCGACCCCGCCGGCGACGTAGAACACGCCGCCTGCTCCGGCCCCGGCGCACCCGTACCTCCTCCGCGGCGCCTCGGCGACCACGCGCCACGCGTCGGCCACCGGGTCGTACTCCTCGACAGCGGCGGTCCGCGCGGACCCGCCGGCGACGTAGATCCGCCCTCCCACGGCGGCCGCCGCGAACTTCTTACGCGGGAACAGCGTGTGCGCGCAGGCGCGCGCCGCGCCCGTGAGCGCGTCCACCCGCAGCGTGGCGCCGCGGCCGACGAGGAAGATCTCGCGGCCCAGCGTGACAGCGCGCGCGTGCGCGAACACGGAGCTGCCGCAGTGCAGCAGAGCAAGCGGCAGGGGCAGCGCGGCGACCTGGACCTGCTGCTGCCCTGGCCGGAACTGGAGCAGCGCCTGGGAGAAGAAGCGGCCGCCGTGGTCGGAGACAGAGACGGCGAGCAGGGACGGCTGGAGCAGGCCGTGCGCGCCGCGGAGCTGGAGGAAGGCATGGGACGCGAGGAGGTCGGCGAAGCGACGGCAGACGGCGGGGAGCGGCGGGAGTGAGGCTCGCGGCACGCGGACAAGGCACTCGAGGATGAGGTCGTCGGGCAGCGCGGAGATGGGCGGTGGTTGTTGACTGGGGCAGCAGAAGCTGGTAGTGGGCGGAGGAGTAGCAGAGATTGGGACAGGCATGGGTACGGGGACGGAGATGTGACGGGAGGGGTCGGCCGGGATGCAGGACTTAACGAACCAGGAGATGCTGCGGGAGTGGCAGCTCTCGGCGGCCATGGCAGCGGCCTCGGGAGCTCGCCGGAGTGGATCGGGGTCGCCCCTGTGCGATGCTGCATTCATCGATCGATGGTCCACGGCTTCTGTAGTTTTAGGCGTGGATTTGCTTAGTTTTGAGTACGATTAAGCTTAGGAGGTGGGATATGATTGGGCATTATGGAGGAGGAGCGGGAGGTAGGGACCAGCCGTTGGGCACTGCGCCGGTGCGGCGGTGACCCCAGTCCCCAGCGCCAAAGCCGCAAAGAAGTTTTGAATGATTGTTTGTTTGAAATTCGGAGCAGGTATTGTTGAAGACTACTCGTTGCGAGATCGGATCATTCACCAATGATGCTGAATTAAAAATCTGTTAAGTACTTTACTCGTTTAAAGTTTTGAGTACTTGCAAGCTAGCAACGGTGTCGCTCCTTCTTGCCCAGCTATATCTCTCTTGCAAAAATTCAATTTGGAAAGAATTTGTAATCTATGCTGTACTATCTTAAGTTGAGCTGAATGGGAAAATGGGCGCCCTCCGCTCTCTTTCCTATTCAAATAAAAAAATGTACTGCCTCCACCTTGAAGCATAAGACATATTTAATTTACTAGGAGAGTGCCCGTGCGTTGCCATGGAACTTCAAGATATGTTTAATCATCATTTTTATTAGAATATTTTGCATTTTGCATTTCAAATGAAACCTAAAAGAGAATGCATTTCAAATATTTTCCTATTACTAAAAATAACTCTTGTACATGTGCATAGAGAACTCATCCCACTTATACCATTCTCATTTTGCAAATCTATCGCCTACGGATTGTATGCTAACAAATATAGCACCTTCATGAGTTTGGATTTGACATGATATAAGGGTTTACAATGAGAACCTAGGAAATTAATTGGAACTTGCTCTGCGAGTGGCTACAGGGTGCAAATACCATGAGTACCTGTTTCGACATAATACACGGAAGCATAAGCTGCATAAGCTGCACACTACAATTCACACTTATTAAAGATAAAATAGTTGAGACCTCTGCCCCTGCATCCCTCTTTGAGGACTCATGGGATAACCCTACCCGGCGCCGCCAGCAACCTCCTCCACATCCCACTCCCCACATCCCTCCGCCGACAAGATCTTGAAGCAAAATTATTTCCTCGGTACATCCATGGTTTATGTGATAAAAAAATCACAACCATAAGTAAATATTTATAATAATAAATTTAGTGACACAAATCTCCTACCTTGATCTGAGTTGTTTAATGAAAATAACTCAACTGATACATCACTACTAGGAAACTAGCTATAGGTAGAAAGTCTTTCTGTGGCGTATATAAAAGGGCATACTAAAATGAGGTGTAAAAAAATTACACTCTTTACTCTATTCATTTGTTAATGAAAATTTTAACAGGTCCTAATAGCTCTTGGCCTCTGGAAACTCATTTTTTGAATTACTAGAAAGCAACATTTTGATATCTCAAAATTCCGAAAAAGATATACACATGTATTATGCACATATGATTTTCATCAACATATATTTTCTCCTCGGATCCACCAAAAAAGAACGAATATGTGGATGACTTATAGTTCTTTTTGTCATATTGAAGCTTCAAATTTATCTATTTTATGTAGCCTGCAAATACAAATTTTATTTAATAAATTCAATAGAAATGTAGAACACATTATATTTATTCGTGGAAAATAGATATATTTTGGAAATCCTAAAGCATATCTTCGGATTTTTTTTAAATGAACCAAAGTGACACACTCGTCAAATAGTGCGTATGTATGGTATATTTTGTTCTAACTGGCCTACTTTATAGCAAATAATGTCAAATATTTCAGAAATTCACTTTTTGATCTTGGGAGCATATGCTCTCTTCGCCCAAAAAAACATATTTCAAATTGCCAAAAAAATTGAAATAAAAAATATTTGCATACATCTCCACATTTAATATACACATGTAAAGTTCAATGAAAAACCGATATTTTTGTAGCATGTGAAAAGAAGACAAAGAAAATTGTCTCGTGGAGAGGTTTCTTCACCACCAAATTTGATCATGTTCACACCGTCTAAAACAAATTCGAGTTTCTGTGGATCAAACTTGTGCACATATAGCACGCGGAGGCGAACCCATGATTTTTCTCATAATTACTCAACATTTAAAAATGCATTTAAAATAAAAGGGAGCAAATATTTTAGCTGTTGTATAGGATTACCGAATTAGAGGTTGTAACTAACTATGCTAAGTACTTAGAGTTGATTTCATTCAGTTGGTGCAGACTACTGGCTTCAAGAAAGAAAGCTGGAGGAAGCTACTTGCTGTTGCTAGTGAATTATTTGATTCGTCATAATTTTCCTAGTGGAGGCAGATCGGTTGTTAAAGATTGTTTCATATGCTAGCCACGTGATCAGTGAAAGTAAGACGGCACCAAAAAAAGGTCCCTGCATCTTGAAGCAAGTCTGAATGCAAACCATTGACCAAATGGTCACCTTTTGCTTGTGGTCTCGAGTACTGGATCAGCGCGAATGTTGACAAATACGGCCACTCTAATTAATCGATCTTTTCATCAAGTTGGTGGGTGTCGGATACTTCGCCGGTATCCAGTCCAGCCAGCCGTAGTGCGAGATACTTCTGTCAAGTGGTATCTCATATCTGTCCTTCCCTCTTGGCCACGGGCGGCTAGCAGGCCAGCCAGCAAGCCGAGTCATGCCGCCGCCCACGCTGCAGCACGGCGATGGCGGCGAGCGAGGCGTCACACTTAGAGATAAATTAGGAGCGTGATTTATATCGTAAACGTGTAAAATCTTAATTCAAACTAATGCATATTTTAAGCTATAAAAATAAAAGATTGTAGCTCTATAATATAGTGATTTTGAATTAGAAAAAATGTCACACTTTGACTTTTTGTGTAGCTCGGAATACAAAGCACTTCCAATAGAGATTTTACACCTTTGTAGAACACACCATTAGCAACTTTTAGGATTTTGCTTTATAATTTTTTAAAATTTATGAGTGTATTTCTTTAATAAACAGGGAGCACCGGAGATCAGGAGCCAAAAGGATTTCTAACGATAGAGTCTCTACTTCCTGATTTTTTTTTTGCATAAGCAATGATTTTGGACTCTATGATTCTGTCTTGCTCAGCTCCGAAGCTGCACGATAGAATCGTTTATTTTGGTAGTACAAACACTAAAAAAAATTCAAAGATTAAGCTTAGATAATTTCTCTATAATTCTGCATTCTGAATTGGGATCTAAAGCATCTATTATTTGTGTCCTCATGCCATTCCTGCATGTGAATGTTCCTAATTATCCGGCTAAAATAACTCCCTGATGGATATAATGCTTTCTTCCCATTAATCCTGCATATGTGTCATGTCCTAGATTTTGACACCCTTTTTAGTTCGGCTAGGGTGCAATGCATAGCAAGCTCGATCGGTGAAAAGGACACACAATCACATATTGAAGGGGTAGGCGGCTGAAAATAAAAAAAATTCATATCTAGCACAACACCTATGTCAAGATCTATCTATGAATTAATACAATAATGGGCGAGAGGTTTTGGCAACGTACCTTTGTAGACCGAAATCCTTTGACATTCGTGAATGTGGATGATGTAGTCGTACTAGTAGACGACCCCAAGGTCGTATTGCCCCTCGCACGACGTCTAGGTGCCACAACTGGTAGCACCCTCGTGGTCTCGTACACGTCTGGTGTTCGACAACGACTCATGTTCTCCCCTATCCAGCCGAAATGCAGAAGTATACCTTCTGGAACTATGATCCAGCAGCGCGACGGTGTGCCAAGGTGGTGTCGTCTCCCACACACACTTTTCTTCTTGGAGCCGCAACCACGAGAGCCAACGAGAGAGAAGGGAAAATCTCTAAGGAAAATGCCTTACGAATTTCCCTCTCCCTCGACCCCTATTTATAGAAGAGAAGGGGAGGGACTCCCACATGCCAACCGACAATGTGGGACTAAAATAGGAGGGGGCACGCCATGGGGAGGAGGGCCGGCCAGGTGGGCCCTACCACCACCCCGCGCACGGCCAAGGCCGGGGGTGTCCCTAGGCGGCTGCCCCCCACCCCACATGGGCCCATTCCTCCGGGAAGTGGCCCATTAGGGGAGTTTTTCCCAAAATACATTTTAAATATTTTTAATCATTAATTCAAATAATTAATATTAAAAACATATTCAACATTTCCTCATGATCAAAAACCCTTTTGATCATTCTGAACTACCTTGGACTTTATCGAGAACACTTCTGGTTTCTGTCTTTCTCTCTACTAGTAATCCCGATGATTCACTCTTTCTCTCTACTAGTGACCCGGTGATTCCAAAACAATCTCCAAGCATTGTAAAACCCTTAAGTGTGTTACCCTATAATCTGGAAACATCACACACATGATCGAGACACCTCTCATATCAATGATCATTAGCGGGATCTAGATACCCATAATGACCCCTGTGCATTCCACGATGTCTAACTCGATACGATGGCGCTGTTTTCGACGCAGTAACCTTGTTGAAGGCATTGTCTTTGCATCTCTCGTTGTCTAACTCGGGCTGATCTAGGGAAAACACTAGATCTGGGTATCCCGGATCGGATGATGATGACGCTCGACACCATTTCCCTCTTGGAGGCATTGTTTTTGGAGCAGCTACTGATCGAAAGGAAAGAAGGTGGAGCGGCTTCATCTTGCATGGAGACATCGGTGGATTTGTCATGTCATGCCTAACCGCCAGGTACTACGCTCTATCATGCCTGGTTCGGTAGGTGCTATGCACGACGGATCTTCCGAGGGTTTCTAGCTGCGTTAGATGGCGGCACTCAGCGGCATGGTGATGAGGGGTCTCGGTGGCGACCGCACGTGCATCTGATGGACGCGCGCAAGGTGGTGGCGTTGTTTGGCGTTAACGGCAACCTGATAAGGGAATTATTTTGATCCTTCTGAACATGGGTTGGCGGAAGACGGCGGCAGCAGAAGATTGAGTGTGCATGATGGTGTATGCTATGGATCAACTAGACCGGTTTGTGCTCCTGACCTGCCGTGGGGCGGTGTTGGGACCTCCAATATGTTGATGATATGCGTTGGTGTGCGGGTTAGCGTGTTCTGACATGGCCACCCCCGTCATCAAGTTGTTTTACAAAGGTGGCTTCGATTGATCTTTGTATTCTTTTTGTAAGATTTCGTTAAATAATAAATAAAGCAGGATGTGTGCATCTTTTTGATGCAGAGGCCGGGGGTAACACCCCCATTTAAAAAAAAACGGTGCTTGCATCTTGAAGCATCTGAATGCAAACCATTGACCAAATGGCGACTTTTTTGCTTGTGCGTCTGAAGCCATCAGTGCGAATGTTGACAAATATGGCCACATTTATAATCTAATTAAGTTGGACAAATCTAATCATAGATATTTTTTTCACCCCCACGCAAGAGCCTCCGTCGCCTCAGATCCGGCCTTTCCGGTCCTGCTCGTCTCCGTTGGGAGGCCACGCTCGCACATAGAGGAGTAGGGACCCGTTCTTTTTATCGTTTGCTTTTTGTAGATCTGTTTCTTTTGGTCATATCTTCCTAGGGCCATTGTCGAGGTGGAGACGACAACGCATGTTGAAATAAGGTCTCTCCGCTCTCTTCATGCCATACAGACGTCTTATTCAAAATCAACAAAAGGCCTATGAGAATTAGCGTCGCCGAATACGTTAATTCTTTTTGGATCTTGACACTTGATGTGTCTATCAAAAGGCCTTTTTCTAGTTGTGGTGATCTACGTATCATTAAGGATCTTTATCAATGGTTACTCTTTTTCTCTCTGTTTCTGGCCGGATGTCCTCTTCTAGACCCGTTCAGTGACTTTCTTTTCACAGCCAACAACGTCAGGTCGGCTTAGGAAGGAGCGGCGGCGGCGGAGCGTCATCGATACGGTCTAGAATTTTGTAATAATTTTTGTTTTTCTTATGATGCTTTGTGTTATTGTATGTTTGCTTAATGTCTGGGTCATTTCCCCAAAAAATTACTCCTGTAATTATGTTGGACGAGAAGACGTCATCATCGATATCGTCATCAAGTTGGTGGGTGCCGGTCCGCCGGATACTTTGGCGGTACTGTTCAGTCCAGCCAGCCGGAGTTGCGAGATATACTGACATCGGCCCTTCCCTCTCTGCTACGGTCGGCTAGCCAGCTGAGCTGAGCCGGTTTTTTTACAAATATGACCCTCTGCAATTCGTCATCGCCAAAAATACTCTCCTCGCGCTGCAAAAGCCAAAAATGCCCTGGCGGGAGTCTGAAAAGGCGACACGTGTCACCTCCCGCCACGGGGATGGCGGGATGTTCCTCCCGCCACAGGGGGTGGCGGGATGTTCCTTCCGCCACGGGGATGGCGGGATGAGGTCGGCCCCACGGCCAGGCCAACGGGGAGGTTCGACTTGGCGCTGGCGGGAGGTTCGACTTCGTGCTCGCACTGGTGGGCCCCACGGCGTCATTCCGCCACCGCCAAAGGCGGAAGTAACATCCCGCCACCCCCTGTGGCGGGAGGAACATCCCGCCACCCCCCGTGGCGGGAGGTGACACGTGTCGTCTTTTCAGCATCCCGCCAGGGCATTTTTGGCTTTTGCGGTGCGAGGAGGGTATTTTTGACGATGGCAAATTGCAGAGGGTCATATTTATAAAAAATCGAGCTGAGCCATGTCGCCCATCCACGCTGCAGCACGGCGATCGCGACGAGCGGTTCGCGGAGGTGGTGGTTGTCCGGCATGGGGAGACGTCGTGGAACGCCTCCCGCATGGTTCAGGTCCGTTGACCAATTCCCCATCCTGCCAAGAATTAATTCTCTGATTGATAGAACATTTTTCACGCATTAATCCTGCCACAGGGACAAATGGATGCTGAACTAAATGAGATCGGCAGGCAGCAAGCTCTAGTGGTACGTACTGGCTTAAGGCGTTCTCGTTTTGCGTGTTTTTTCTTTGACTAAGAATTACTCTAAATACGTAAAGAGTTTTGGTATAAAACTAGTATCACTAGAAAATATTTTTTAATACAAATCCAACGGTACTAATTATGTACAATTTTATTGCTCAATTCTTTTGGTCAAACTTTGCTTTGGAATGCGTGTGCGCCTTAAGCCCTGAAACGGAGGTAGTATATTGCATACTCTCTCCTTCACGATTTGCAGGGCGCCTAATCAAATTTAGATTTTTCTAAAACTGCAAAGTTCCTAGGCGCATAAGCATTAATTATTGATTAATGTGCAACTTTTCTCCCAACTACCTATGCATGCAACAGTCTCCCACCACTGTATGTTCCTTAACCGCTCATTAATAAGCTTAATTTTCAGTCAATACATTCACGCTTAGGTCCGTGAGATTTTTATGGAGCGCCCTGCAAACCGTGAAGAAGGGAGTAGTTCATTTGCTCATGTTTTTGGATGCATTATTCGTGAGAATATACCAGGAGATCCATTGCTGTATCTGTGATTGAGTCACTTACATTTTCTTAATTCGGTCTGAATCTGATGCGAAACTCGATCATTAGGTTGGGCGTGAGAAACCAAACCGGCTGTTGTATACTCCTCCGATCTGAGGCGTGCTGCCGAGACCGCGCAAACCATAGCTGAAGCTTGCAACGTATCAAATGTAAGACCATTCTGGTTCAGATGCTGGACTTCATGGCACATTAGCGCGCTTATTTTTTTTCTTCATCATGATTGGTGACTAGTATTTGGGGGGCTTTCAGCTGGCGCTGGATGTAGGACTAAGAGAAAGGCACATGGGGCAGGTTTGAAATGGGACGATGCGTTCGTTCAGAACCCAGGGGCTTTCAAAGGTTTCGATATCTTTGAGGCCCAAAAGGGCTTGGATTTCGACTACTGAGACCAAGAAATCCCGGTAAAAAAGCGAAATTCTCCAAGAGATTAATACTACTAGCTTTGTTTAACAGTGTCCGGCCAGTAGTACTCCTGATACTCCTCTATATTTTTTCTTTAACTCGTGTTAAGGGTGGTGGAGAGAGCCTTAACCAGTTGACGGAGCGCTGCGTCTCCTGCCTGAACAGAATCGCTCAGCAGCACATCGGCAAAGCCGCAGCTTCATTTCTGCCCGACACCTTTGCGGTCAATAAATCATAGTCATCGGTGTCACGTCACGGCGCTGTCTGCAACAACTGTGAACTATCAGATTCTGAACCCTGACGAAGAGTTGGCTGTTGACAGGGGAGCGGGTGATGGTGGTCTCTCACGGCGCGGCCATAGTGGAGCTCTGCCGGCACACCGATCCCCCCGGCAGCTCGGTACGCCGGAACATCCCAAACACCTCGCTGAACGTCCTCCACGTCTCCGGTGACACCGGGCAGTGGGTACTCGTGAGGGTCGGCGATGCCGGCCACCTCGGCGGAAGCGGCGGTCTGGAGGATGCATTCGGCGGTGACGGGGTATCTGCCTAAAAAAATTCCTATCGCGGATACATTCTGCGATTCAACACATGAAAATTTATTGGCCATTTCTGCATTGTAGATTGTACTGCCCTTGCAAAAGACAAATTTGTGCATTCAGATTTGTTATCCGAGTCCGTTTTTTCCCTTCTCGAAGAAATATTTGCAAACCAGTAATGCATATTCTTCCATCAATGTTGCTGCCGCTCACGGCCAGCCGGAGACAAATGAGTTCAACATCGAGCACTAGAGAAATCCGGGCACTCTCCGCCGTTCCCAGTCGAGACAAAAAAGACTTCCCGCCCGATATATTCTTGGAAACTGGCGCGAAACCGGCACGCAACGGCCGACGGTGAGCCGGAAGCCAGGAACACTCTTTAAATATCACGTGAAGTGTCACCACAGTGTATCGTACCAACACAGCTACTCACATAAGCCCGGAAGCAATGGCAATGGTTGGCATCGACCGCGAGCGTGGAGCACCTGAGCCGCCAGCCGTTCCACCCGTTGTGCGCAGGCGGCAGTTCGGGCTGCTTGTGGGCACCCTCACAGCCAGCATCGCCTTCCAGGCCGGGCTAAGCCCGCCGGGCCGGGAGGGCCCCGGTCCGACGACGAGGGCGTGGACGCGCTGCTCCACACCACGTATCCCCTGCAGAGATACCTGGTGTTCCTCTATTGCAACACCACCGCCTTTGGCGCGTCGTTGGCCCTGATTCTCCTCCTCCTCCTCCTCCACCCGGGGAACCCAGCCAGCAGCAACAAGCGAATCAAGTCTTACGCGCTGCGGGTTGCCCTGACCCTGGACCTGCTCTGTCTGATTGACGCATTTGTCGCCCTGAGCAGCTTGAGCTTCATCGCCTCTATGTGCGTGGTCGCGTTGGCGGCGATCGTGGTACATTTCATTGCTGCTATTCAGATCCCAGTGCTCGTGTGGAAGCCTGTGGAGATTTCGCCTTCCAGATCCAGCGTGAAAGAATATCCACAAAGGCGACACAAATTGCTTGCCTCGAACAAAAAGAGAAGTACCTCCCGATCGAAGGTGGAGCCAGAACGGCGATTCATGGCTGAGCAGAAAAATCACCAGCAGCAAAACATAGTACTGCCCGGGCAAGACGTACGGTGGCGATGCCTATCTGATCCTGAAGAAATCTAGACTATATATATATGCTCCTTAAAATTGGTCCTTTTTACAACAAGCTCTCAGAATGAAACATAGTATTGAATGGGGTAATTCTTAAAATTGACTTTGAGAAAGCTTATGACAAAGTTAATTGGTCCTTTTTACAACAAGCTCTCAGAATGAAAGGTTTTTCTGCGAATTGGTGCTCCTTGATCGAAAGCTTTGTAGTCGGTGGTAGTGTTGCCATCAAAATCAATGACAATGTTGGCAGCTACTTTCAGACTAAGAAGGGGCTAAGACAAGGGGACCCATTATCACCCATGCTTTTTAATATAGTAGCTGATATGTTATCTATCTTGATTGAGCGTGCTAAGTCTGATGGCCAGATTGAAGGGGTGATCCCTCATCTTGTAGATGGGGGGTTAGCTATACTTCAATATGCAGACGATACAATCCTTTTCATGGAACATGATCTTGAAAAAGCTAAGAATCTGAAACTCATACTTTCGGCTTTTGAGCATCTTTCGGGATTAAAAATTAATTTCCATAAAAGTGAATTGTTTTGTTTCGGCGAGGCTCAAGAGGAGGTTGGCCTTTATAACGAACTCTTCGGCTGTTGTCATGGCACTTTTCTGATCAGATATTTGGGTATTCCGGTACACTACCGAAGGCTTACAAATTCTGAGTGGAAGATTGTCGAGGAAAGATTACAGATACGTTTGAGTAGTTGGAAAGGCAAACTTCTCTCTATAGGGGGAAGACTGGTACTTATCAACTCAGTCCTTAGTAATATGGTTTTGTATATGCTTTCTTTTTTTCAACTTCCAAAAGGTGTCTTAAAAAGGTTGGATTATTTTCGATCAAGATTCTTTTGGCAGGGAGATAATGAGAAAAAGAAGTATAGACTGGCTAAATGGAGTGTTTTGTGTAGACCCAAAGAACAGGGTGGGCTCGGTATTCATGATCTACAGGTTAAGAATACATCCCTTCTTAGTAAATGGCTCTTCAAATTATTAAATGAGGAAGGGATTTGGCAAACTATTATTAAAAGGAAGTATATTGGCTCAAAGACATTGTCCCAAATGGTTTGGAAACCTGGTGACTCTCACTTTTAGGCTGGTCTAATGGCGTCTAAAAAACTTTTTTTACGCTTCGGGACTTTCTCTATTAATAATGGGACGCAGATAAGGTTCTGGGAGGATAAATGGCTAGATAATGTTACCCTTCGAGAACAATATCCTTCGTTATATTCTATTGTTCGTTATAAGGAGGAAACGGTTGCCACGGTGCTCGAATCGTTCCCACCTAATATAACGTTCAGAAGGGATCTAATTGGTTCTAGATTTGACTCTTGGATCATGTTGCTACATCGCCTGGCACATGTACAACTGTCGGATGAGCCAGATAAATTTCGTTGGAATCTAACTAAGAACGGGTCCTTTTCTGTTAGCTCTTTGTATGATGCTTTAATCCAGCCGTCTATTCCGGCGGTGGATAATAGGATGATTTGGAAGATGAAGATACCTCTTAAAAACAAAAATTTTGTTTGGTATCTTCGTCGCGGGATTATCCTTACAAAGGACAACCTTATTAAGCGAAACTGGCATGGAAATCCTGGATGTGTGTTCTGTCATCATGATGAGACAATCAAACACCTATTTTTCCAATGTAGTTTTGCCCGGTCTATATGGTCAATCACCCAAGCAGCTTCAGACTTGTATCCACCACGTTCTATTGCCAACATTTTTGGGAATTGGTTACATGGTATTGATAACAAGTACAAAAATCTTCTTAGGGTCGAAGCGATAGCCATTATATGGTCGCTATGGCTATGTAGAAATAATAAGGTTTTTAATGATATAAACTGCTCTCTTCTGCAGGTTCTCTACAGGTGTACTCATACCCTTCGGGTCTGATCGACTTTGCATCGTGCGGAATATCGCGATCTTTTCATGGAGGTGTGCACGCGGCTGGAGGATACGGCACGGGACTTTTTTACCAGACATGGATGACAGCATAATCTTCGGATTGACTCGCCCTCTGCACTCTAGACGTTTTACAATTTCTCAGTTTGATATGTAATTCGCCTGTATTTCCTTTCTTATGTTTTGGACCATGTGGATTGGTGTCGGCTGTGTGCATTTATATGCAGAGGCCGGGTGTAAGTTACTGTCTAAGTAATAAAAGCGCCCTTTATCGAAGAAAAAAAATATATATGCTCCTTCTTGGCACTCTTGTGGCAAGTGTCACGTACCAAGCTGGACTGAACCCGCTGGGTGGCTTTTGGAAAGATGAAGCTACTGGCACCAATTTTCACTACGCCTCCAGCCACAGGACGATCGTTCATGACAGGATAAGGTACCTGGTGTTATTCTGTTGCAACGCCTCAGACTTCGTCGCGTCGCTGGCTATCGTCATCATCATCCTTCTCTTGGGCAGTGTATTTAACACCCAGGGAATCAAGTATTACTGCGCGCCGTCTCTGTGGACCTGTTAAGTTTTGCCTGATTGGGGTCTATGCAACCGTGGCCCTGGACTGTTTTTGGCTGGTTGGAGCCTAATATATGTGGCCGGGGGCATATGGGAACTACTCGATCCTGTGTACTTCACAGGGTACTTCATCCTGCTCGTTGTTTTGGTGTCCATCAATGTCGTCGTCTTCCACGTTGTGCTTTTCTTGTTACGAGTGTTGCTGGGTTGGGCAATATGGCGGCACTCATTGAGAGAGAGAGCATGGAACAATATTTGCCTTGCTGGCTCAAGAAGTTGTTTGGCCTGTCAACCGATGGACACGCGGAGGAGGAGGAGGAGGAAGAGGAGGATCAGGCCCCTTGCAGTTGCAGGACGACGTACGGAACCCAGCACGATTTTGAGGTGGGTGGGACGAGCGAGGAACCCTTCGGAGTGGAGATCGCGTCCCCGATCCTGGAGGGCGCGCTCACGTTGATTGTGGTCGTCCCGATGATCTCCATCCTTAACATTCCAATGAAGCTGCTCGTGGGAATCATGATCGCCTCGATCGGGGCGGGCCTTTGGCGGAGGTCGTTGTCTTGGCTCCTCCTGCCTGCCACTTGCCGGAGCTCTCCAGCGCCGCCAAGGTACCACGTCGCCACCTGGCTCCTCCTCAGCTACCCCGGAACATGGACTCTGCAGGCTGATCCTCCACACGCTGTGTTCAGAAACATGGATGTGGATCATAATCTTGGTCTACTGGGTCCCCTCGTTGAGGCCCAACCTCAGGTTGAAATTCAAGATCTCACGACCACAGGTACCGCGGCCAGTACCACGACCACAGTCCACAGCGACCATGGATACCCCGAGCACAGCTACGTCTACTGTGGTGGGCATCCCGATCATGGCGGATGAGGAGGCACCAGCATGGGCAGCGGTGTTCGGCCTCTCGTAGAGCAGAGGCCAACTAGGAACCATAGGGCCAACAGCCGGCTGATCGGCCCTGATTGGGTCAACTGATCCTCTCGAGCCAGCTCTGTTCGTCAAGTAACTAGTACACGCGTCTGGGATTCAGACCTGCATTTTGTACTAGTACTATCTTCTTGGCGCAACATCTCGTAGTTGTAAATTAAGGCGTCTGTGTTGTTTCGCTTTGGTCCATTGCTGTTGTCCTCGCACTTTTTTTTCTTCCTGAGAGCATTTTCTTCCAAGGAACGCAGAGAGCAACTTCTCAGAGTTCTTGATAATATTTAACTTCATTGTGTTTAACCGGCTGGTACAGCAATTAATATTCGGTGAGTTTCCCTTGCTTCCCGTCCTTCCATTAAAATAAGATCACGAGATTCTGCACAGGATTACTGTCGAAATAATGATAAATTAAACGCAATGGTTCTTTCCTGGAAGCTGCAAGCCGAGCCAGCAACTACTACTGATTAACACCGGAGATATCCTATGCCCCCTTCTCTGTATCGTGGGTAGCAGACGCCACACAAACCATGGCCAATCAGGTAGCAACGTCTCCTCCCGCTCCGCCGTCGCGCGGCGAGCAGTTCGCGGAGGTGGTGGTGGTGCGGCACGGCGAGACGTCGTGGAACGCCTCCCATATTATCCAGGGCCAAATGGATCCGGAGCTCAACGAGACCGGCAGACGCCAAGCACTAGTGGTACGCACGGTTCCTTGAATCATGCATTTGATGCAGGAACTTGCAGTACATATATCAGGAGAATCGACTCTGGGTTCCTGTCTAAATCTGGATTTGATCGAAGGTGGCGCGTCGGCTGTCGAGGGAAGCCAAGCCGGCCGCCGTGTACTCCTCCGATCTCAGGCGCGCCGCCGAGACAGCTCAGATCATAGCCACAGCCTGCGCCGTATCCAATGTATGTGTGTCAGTTGTCACGTTCGACCTCTCTCATGATCAGTCTCACATAGATAGTTTACCGATTGCTGAATTTCGTGGACGTTTTTTCCTGATCCGTCCGCTTGCCCTTTTTGGTTTCAGCCGGTGCTCGATCCAGCGCTAAGAGAGAGGCACATGGGAGATCTCCACGGCCTGGTGTTCGACGACGCCGTCAGAAGGAACCCTGAGATCTTCTCTTCGGATGGACGGACACGGACCCAAGAAATCCCCGTAAACTTTCCATACTTCCGTCGACCGAAAAGCTTATCTCGCATCTGAAACTTTTTCTCGATTCCTGCACAAGTAGAATTCGGTATCAAAGCATTCTCCGTTTTTTGCAGGGTGGTGGGGAGAGCCTTGATCAGCTGTCCCGGCGGTGTGTCTCGTACCTGAACACAGTCGCTGAGAAACACAAGGGTAAGCAGCAGGCAAAAATAATCCTCACCCTATGAGAGAATCTGACACCTTTCGCTCATCAGTTGAAACTCAGCAA
The DNA here is from genome assembly GCA_916181665.1 of Avena sativa. Lineage (NCBI taxonomy): Eukaryota > Viridiplantae > Streptophyta > Magnoliopsida > Poales > Poaceae > Avena > Avena sativa. Next base: position 332,986,484 of record OV702283.1, read on the forward strand.
TCCTTGCTTGTGCATGCGGCGCCGACAGGGGAGCGTGTGATCGTGGTCACCCATGGCGCGAGCACAGAGGAGCTCTGCTTGCACGCCGACCCGACCAGCCCGGTGCGCGGGAAGCTTCACAACACTTCGATCTGCCTCTTCCGTATCGGCGGCGGCGAGTGGATCCTAGAGAAGGCCGGCGACGTCGGCCATCTCGGTCAAGGGGGATTTCTGGAGGACGCATTCGGGGGAGATGGCGTGTCTGCATGACCATGTACTACTTCCTTCTCCATTCGGTGGATGTGTTATTCGCCAATCCACGGCTTCATACAAAGCCTGTTTTCGAGCTGCCAATTTTATTGGGTGTTGCTATATATTTTCAGAATTGCTCCTTGGTGAAATATTTTGTATTCCCTCTGTTCTGAATTAGACGTCGGAGATTTGTCTACACATCTAGATATATTTAAATTTAGCCAAATCTTTAACATCTAATTCGAGAAAGAGAGAATATTTACAAGAGATCATGTTATGGTGAAGGAGAATTAGAGGTTACATTGGCTATGTCCACGACTTCCACTGCGTGTATTCTGTATTTGTTATCATGTACAATGTCAGGTGGTAAGTGTTGTTATCCTGTACACAGTCAGCTATTTTGTGATTCTTTTAATGCAAGATCTCTGGATTTGTTCGTTACAATCATGATACAGTAGGTTCGGTTCATGGTGCAGCACGTTCAGGTTCAGTTATGTGTTTTATCAAGGAAAACTAAGAGTCTTCTAGCAGAACTTTTAAAAAAGTTGAACTTTAAATATCCGTCCGGTCAATGGTTTTGGGCTAGAATTCTATCTAGAACAGACCCCATAAACGCAATTGGGCGCTTATAATTTTATTAATGGGCCTCCACGTAAGCGATACGTAGGTCATTATATTTAGAGGTCGGAGGGTGCGATACAGATTTTGATCCGTTTATTTCCCTCTCATCTCCTCAGCGCCTCCGCCACACATTGCCGCCGTCGGCCACCAAATCTGCCACCCCCACAGCACGATGTGGCTAGGTTCTATTCAATCGGAGCGGGGGCGGCCAAGTGGGTCGCTCGTCGAGCTCGCGCCACCGTCGATTCGCGATCGCCACTGTCACACACTCCGGCGAGGAGCACAAGCTGTGCGTCCGCGCTGATGGTGCTCGGAAGCGCGGCGCGTTGCGGTACACCAATTGGGAGAAGATGTCGTCGCATGTATTCTTCTGGCGTGAGCTCGAGGAGTTCGAGGTGGGGAGCTCACACACCGCGGCGAGGCGCGCTTCCTGCCGCTGGCGCTGCCGAAGAAGGAGGAGGAGGAGGAGCCACTGCCGCCGCTAAAGGAGGACAAGGAGAAGCGTACAGTGAATCCGGTTACCGCGCTGATCAGAAGAAGAAGGAAGAGTGGTGTAGCACCCCGGCCTCTTTGGACCAGCGGCTGCCACTCCTGACAGCTCAATAAGATCTCTAGAGTAACCCCACGTACCAACACTAGTCTTCTCTGTGCACTTTGTCCTCACTTGTGCGCATCTGCTACCCACTTTCCGGTCGGTCACCCATCCTCAAATTGCTCTAGACCAAGCACGCTTAACCTCAGAGTTTTTTCCAGATTAGCTTTCAGGAAAGAAGTTGCAACTTGGTATGGGTATTCTACCAATCATATTGAGCCATGTGTCTGGATCTCACATACACTCACACTTTAGAAGATCAATGCTCTCATCGATCCAGCACACCCCAGAAACGTTCCCTCTTAGCACATGTCTGTGCGTCCAATGTCAGCATATTTGCCATGCTGTGTCCACTCCAGCACACGACATGCTCCATATGTGCCGCCACTGACCCGCACACTTGTGTAACAGCGAGGATCTGCTCTGATACCACTTTTAACACCCCAGCCTCTTCAGACCAACGGTTGTTACTCTTGGCAGCTCAATAGAATCTCTAGACTATCCCCATAGACCAATACTAGACTTTTCTGCGCACTTTTTCCTTACTCGTGCGCATCCGATATCCACTTCCCGGCCGGTCACTGATCCTCAAATTACTCTAAGTCAAGCATGCTTAACCTTAGAGTTTTTTTATACGAGCTTTTAAAAAAGAAATTACAACTTATTGATATGGATATATTATTAATCATATTAAGCAATGTGACTGGATCTCACAAGTGGCGCCACATCGCCAATGAGTAGAAGCTGCTCTACATCGACATGGGCTCCGACAATGACGGAAGCTCGCCGGACACGTCCTTTCCATTGTCGCTGCTCCCCGCATTTTGGAAATGTATGGTTAGGGTAAGCGATGTCGACTTCTTCTAGTATTTTAGGTTTATGTATGAACTGGCACTTTAGGGTTTGAATTGATGTGAACTAGCGATGAATCGATGATAAACTGTTTGCATTTGCTCTGAATTTTGCCAGAATGGGATTTTTAAAAAATAACTACTGTTCAACTCTATGTTCTCTGTTTTGCACGACAAGATATCGGCCTGCAGAAGACAAATTCCACGACCTGTGTCCGTGTTTTAAAGATGATTTGGGTATGTCTGCTAAAGATGAAAGACATGAAGAGAAACCCTTACCATAGAAGTCGCAAGTCGGGCCACAAACAAATAGGATTCTCCCGTAAACGCCCGTCCTAGTCCTACCCTTCGTTCTTTGGTAGTCTCTGGGTGCGCTCGCGGCATTGACCAAATTGCACACCGAATTCGATCTTCGGCGAATTCCAAACCCCTCGGCTGTTCAGGATCCGATTTGGAGGACTTGGGGCGAATCCAGACTTGATTCCGCAAGTTACATTAAGGCTTGATATATATATATATATATATATATATATATATATAGAGTCGCGCTATTTGATTATTCTGCACCCCACCGCACCAGCCTAGGCCGAACCGATGCTCCCGCAGGCACGTCCGGACCGCACCGCTCCACCAACCCACGCGCTAGACGATGTAAAATTACGTCGCATACTCGATCCACATGCCGGTTGCAGACTCGTATGTCCCCGTGGACCTTTTCTAAGCAACGTAAGATTTCCTAGCTGCAACGTTAGAGTCCTTGCATGCTCCGTAAGGAAAAAACCAAGCCAACCCGAGGTATGTCTCCATGATTAGACAGCATCGATGTAAGAAAAATAAACATATATAAAAATATCTGCTAACGAGCACAAGAAACATGGTCGGTTAAATCAATTTGTACTCCATCGCAAGAGCAAGTAATTTGAGCCAAACTCTCACGTAAGCATCTCAGATGTGACGTATAAATTTTTTAAAGGCACGATTAGATAAGTCTACAAAATATTTAGTCACATCAATTCAATTACACACCCCTTTGATATTGCACTTCTATAGTACTAGGCGGCACAATGCTAAGGACCACAACATGCGGTGCAGCTCTAAATTTCACTGTGTATCCAGGAGCATGACACTTCAACATCATCAGCCGTCCTAAAAAATGGACAAGAAAATAGGATAAGAATGAAGAAACTGACAATAATTTCAAACCGAAGTGTTCCTTAGAAAAAAAACTGAATCATTCCAAAGCAGGGCTACAAGGTAACATGACCTCAATAAGAGCAAAAGAATGGGCGCTTCACACCATCACCTATTTATAAGAAGATTTAGAGGCTATCTATATCCTGTGAGCCCAAATTCATACTAAGGATAGATATACTCTGCCTACCAAATTTCTTAAGCCTGAAATTTATGTGCGTCACTTACCAATTCCTAATCTCGAATAGCTAATCGACTTCTGATGAAGAACAGGGGACACAAAACAAGAAAGAATATTGGAATCTTGGTCCAACTTCTTTTGAAGGGGGAATCTGGAACAGTGCACGTACTCATCATTTATCAATCGGATCAAAAAAAGAAGAAGTCAGTAACAAATATCCATGTGGTCTCACCGCTGTAATGATGCTACCTCAAAAGCTCTACTACTTGATTGGAGTGTTATGTTACGGCGATTTAGCTGCCACTGTATAATTTGCAGCTTGTACAATTATGCCTTTGGTTTAGATAGCTATAGCTAGCCCGGGTGTAATTTTCTTTCTTCTTATTTTTGTACTATCTGCTACTGCTTAAAACTTAAAAGTGGTTCAGGCAAGCCTAGTTTTATAGTGGTAAACAACCAGTATGAAGAAATTAATCATATTTGAATTGATAGCTCTGGAAGACAGGAAAAAAGATTAAAGATGAATATGAATCGCAAGCAAAAGTGATGATAAGGATCTCCCACTTAGAATCATATGAAATCCTATTGGCTTTAGACCTGAATCAGTGCCTCCGATTAGTAGATGAACTGACAGGAAAGAGGCCTGCGGGTTCAGTTAATGATTCTTTTCTGCATACCATTGAAGAGTATCATGGAACTGGTATCCTCCTTGCTAGTTATAAATACAAAAAATCCACCTGAAAGGAACGGGAAGACACCATATACCTTACATTGAATCGCAGAAGTGTGCTTTGTCCGCCATGAAATGATCAACACACTGCACCAGGATGGAGCCGTGCGCCGCTCACCATGATGGCGATGTAACCTGCAGCGAGGCCTGCAGCCACTGGGCTGCCTGGCCAGGATGCTGATACCGCCAGCAGGCACTACCCACCCCGCTCCCCGACCAATTATGTTAACACTCAACTGTATGTAATTCTTATTTATCTTGTCAAGGCAGGATCATGAAAGAGTTTCTGGATTCCTTTTTCTTTCGACATAGGCTATCTTTAGCCTGGTATATACTCCTATGTCGTCTTCAAGGACAGGACATAATTACCAGCTACCATGTATTGTCTCCAGAAAACCGCAACACAAATTCCCTGCAAAAAAAGGATGGGCCAGATATTGGTGCTTTGAGAAGATGACATCACATCTAGGTTGAACTAGGCAAACATTTATGCTCGTTGTTCATAACTGAAAATAGAAAATGAAGTAGTTAAAACATTTAGTATATATTACATTTATAACAAGGAAGGCGATTGTGTAAAATTTATGAAGAGAAGCTAAGCAATAAGGTCACTTCTACCTCATCTCAACCAGACATCACTTGAGGCCAGTGTGTGAGCTTTGGGGAGTCCTCTCCCACTGAAGTGCCAAGTTTCTAATGCCATGTCCATTGTATTGAGGTCCTATCAACCAAAAAATAACCACATAAAGAAAAATACAATGATACAACATATGGAATCTAACTATTCCTTAAACAAAACAGTCTCTACTTCATTCCAAGCATTCATCACCAACATACATAAAAAACATGCGTGATCTTCATCTAATTCATAATTCCTAACCAGAATGCATATCATAATTCCATTTATTGAACCAGTATAATTTGCTTTCGATTTGGTACTGTCACATAGAACCTAGCTCAGGATGCCCAATAGCACTAGATTGGAGATACAATTGAAGCCAACAAATTTAGAAAAAGATGGAGAGTTACTTATCTAAAGATTCCTCTTTTACATCAACAATAATTACGACGATTAAATTTTAACAATTATGAACCAAGATGCTGCAAAATTAGAGATAAAATCGTCACTTACTCGTCCGAGTTGGTAAAGATGGGTACTGAAGAGTACCAGGGGCAAAAGAATAAGAAGCAAGCACCATTCCCTTGTTAAAGACCGGCTGAATCGGTAAACAAGCACACGAGAAGCAGCTACATGTTACTAGGGATTAAAAATCCTTGTTTTATAGCGGACCATAAAATATTCTCGTCAAATGTAAAATAATCATAATAAAGTTACATCATAATAAACACAAACACAATGTGCATAATTAAATACAAGGTGCTTAAATACTCCTCCCTCTTAGCTTTGTGTATGAACATAGTACACGAAAACAGTACAGCATGAACAAAATAACATACAAGAAGCAAAGCAATGTGCATCTAAGCTTTGTGCAAAAAAGTAAGTGAGAAACATGCAACTTGTAAGATCCTGAATGTCAACAACCCACCCCTAATCTATGTTACATCATAGATGTATGCAAGAGTTTCTACGGATGTGTAGAGAAGACATAAAAAATGTCGGCTTGGTGTTAAATGTAGCAAAATTAATTAGACTACCTTTGCATAGCTGCAAAAACAGTTTATTTTTTTGAAAATGATCTTACATAAATAATAGGCAAGGCACTGTAATATTTTTATTTTGATGGATTTCTGGAATGAAGGAAACTTCCAATGAGTCCTTCACAACTAAACAATATAGCTGAACATCTCTAACAGCAGAAACACTTGAAGCAGATATCTGTTCAAGAAAGAGAAAGTGTGAATACTAAAACAAACTATTTTCACAAGGATATCCATGGGAACTGAAAATATGATGGAAAGGCAACGTAACCATTGATGCCTGCATCATGCTTCTTTGCTCTCAATCTCGATTTCAGACTAGTCAGTTTCATCTTACATTATTAAATTTGATAACAGATTCATCTCCTCTGCTCTAATCCTCACTTGCATGATGAATGCCTAAATGCAAATCACTATTCAATAAAGAATGGATAAACACGGGACACTTGAATTGATCTACCTGTCAGACATGGTCAAAAAACAAATACTATTCGTCAGGGACAAACAAATAATTTGTAGCGAGGCATGAATCTTGTAGTTAGAGCAATACATAACAGAGCCATGGAACAACATGGACGGTGGTTGTCTGTAGCTTAGTTGGCATGTGATGTAAGAAAATTTGAAGATCAAATATCCATCGAGGTGAGGTGAGTACTTAATTTAGTGGCGCTCTTGGTTGTTGGTAAGAATTAAAGCCAGGTTGAGAAAAGAGACACTATGGAAAAAGCCACTCACAGCAGATAGCTGAGAGGCCGTCACAAACTTTCTCTCAGGGGCACCTATGCTTACGGGTGCAAACTTCACCAAAGTCTAAGTGCTCTTCGTGTAGTCCGGCAACGATGACGAATTCTACTTGGGCAGAAGCAACGTCTCTTCACGCTAGAAGATACGGACGACAGCTGCCGAGGATAGGAGTGGAGCGTTGTTGAACAGCTGGCAGGTACAAATTGCAAAAATAATCCATAAAAGATGGATCAATATAAAACAATATCAACTCAAATCAAGCAGGTCTCAAACTCCAACATAATATAAGTTCCTGAAGCTTCTACTAAATTAGCTAATTAATCCCTAAAATTACCGCAGCTAATTAATCCCTAAAATTACCAGAGAGTGCAGACTAACAGCTACACCAATCTTCCAAGAACTCTAATGAAATACGTTAGGAACAACCGCGCCCACCAAGTAACAAATGCGGGGATGAAGGGATGCGGGGCTTACTGAACGCCGGCGACGAAGAAGATGGTAACTGCCGGCGCCAGATGAGGGAGAAGCAGCCGGAGCAGTCCTGTTAGAGAGGCGCACAGGAACCGCCGCAGACACGGCAGCGGGGGGCCTCGGGCCAGCAGTGCTCGTGGTCGTTCCCCCAGCGCCGCCTGGCTGCTTTCCGCTCACCACATCGCCGATTCTGGCCGCACGAGGAAACCCGCCGCGAACCCCAGCTGAAGCCGCTCGCCGCCAACCTTTAATCACTCGCTGAATCAGCTTCCAGCCGGCAGTATTACCCGATTGAAGTCGCTCGCTGCCGGCCACAATACCGGGCAAACGCTCGCCGGACGGACCTCTCCTCCACGAGCCAATTCCTAGAAATGCCGCACGCACCGGATTTGACAATGATCTTGTGGCAGCTCCCACCACCCCACGACCAGAAAAATTGGGAAAACCGTCAATGTAAAGAAAAAGTTGGACACGGGGTCTAATTGGGTTCGGCCCATCAGGTTCGGTGGAGCCAGGATGAACCGGCTGGCTCGTTTGATCGACCTGGGTGTAGAATAAGTATTCTGCACCCAGGGGGGTCTAATATATATATATATATATATATATATATATATATATATATATATATATATATATATATATATATATATATATATATATATATATATATATATATATATATATCGACGCAGATTTGCTACTCACGGGCGTAGCTGCGCATAGGCAGAGCACCGTTGGATTTAGGAATCAAATGCATGCAACCTCTAGATGAAAGTAGGGTGGAACATGGATGAGCTAACGATGTTAGTTTGTGCATGCATGCAAGAATCTAGGGTTTGGCATGGGTTTCAAATTAACATACTGTTTTGGCTACAAAAATTTTAGCATCTAAAATGAGAAGGGATTGAGAACAAGGATTAAATAAGTTAGGGTTTCTCAGCATGTTGTCCGTTAGGGTTTGCCTCACCTAAACGAAATTAGATAATCTTTGTTTTGCATGTTGCTCGTTAGGGTTTGCCTCATGCAACGAAATTAGACAAGCTTTGTTTTGCTAGGGCTTCATGCATGTAATATATTAGGTTAGGGTTTACCTCATGTTGTATATTAGGGTTTGCCTAACCAAAACGAAATTAGATAAGCTTTGTTTTGTTAGGGCTTCATGCATGTAGTATATTACGGTTTACCGTGTAGTATATTTGGTTTAGTGTTTACCGCATGTTGCTCGTTAAGGTTTTACTCATGCAAACGAAATTAGATAAGGTTTGTTTTGCTAGAGCTTCATGCATGCATGCCAAATGAACACTAACAGCGTTAGTTCTTAGACAAATCCTGGGTCTGAATACATGTGCTCCCTATATCAAAAGAGGATAGAATCAACGGTGGATAGGCTATGCGCAGCTATGCCCGTGTTTAGCAGGCTATATATATATATATATATATATATCGACGCGGATTTGGATCAAATGCATGCAACCTCTAGATGGAAGTGGGGTGGAACATGGATGAGAAAACGGTGTTAGTTTGTGCATGCATGCAAGAATCTAGGGTTTGGCATGGGTTTCAAATTAACACATTGTTTTGGCTACAAAAAATTTAGCATCTAAAATGAGAAGGGATTGAGAACAAAGATTAAATAAGTTAGGGTTTCTCAGCATGTTGTCCATTAGGGTTTGCCTTACCTAAACGAAATTTGATAAGCTTTGTTTTGCATGTTGCTCGTTAGGGTTTGCCTCATGCAAACGAAATTAGACAAGCTTTGTTTTGCTAGGGCTTCATGCATGTAGTATATTAGGGTTAGGGTTTACCTCATGTTGTATATTAGGGTTTGCCTAACCAAAACGAATTAGATAAGCTTTGTTTTGTTAGGGCTTCATGCATGTAGTACATTACGGTTTACCGTGTAGTATATTTGGTTTAGTGTTTACTGCATGTTGCTCGTTAGGGTTTGCCTCATGCAAACGAAATTAAATAAGGTTTGTTTTGCTAGAGCTTCATGCATGCATTCCAAATGAACACTAACGGCGTTAGTTCTTAGACAAATCCTGGGTCTGGATACATGTGCTCCCTATATCAAAAGAGGATAGAATCAACGGTGGATAGGCTATGCGCAGCTATGCTCGTGTTTAGCATGCTATTTCCCATATATATATATATATATATATATATATTTTTTCACTGCGTTTTTAAAAAAGAATACTGACATTAACCCGTTCCTACCGTGCATGATACAATGTGGAAACCTATTGAAGATCGACTACGGCCCTGTTTACTTCTCAGGGTTTTGCAGAGTTTGGAGGGGATTTTCCTGGCCCATCCCATGATCCTGATATATCCCGGATAGCCCGTTTACCTCTCCGGTAATTCCGAGTATTATCCTGGCCCATCCTAGAAATTCCACCCCGAATCGCTTCCAACTCGTGTATTCTCACACGCGAGCCCACCCTGGTGTATCGTTGAGGAAAGAAGCCATCTCGTGCGCGTTGAGGACAGAGGCGGCGGCACGGACCAGAGGCGACGACACAAAGGCCTACAGGGGATACCACCGACGGACACCTCCTGCGGCTACGGCTGCGGCAAGCCCTTCTCACCGGTGAGTCACTCCCCCGCCTCTTCCCCTCTCTACCCTCCCTAGGGTTTCTCGGTCGCTGTCGTCCACCTCCCGTCGGACGCGAGAGAGATGGCTTCCATGGCGCTTCTTTGTTCTTTGGTTTGCTTCATCTTCCTCCCATGCTTGTCGTTGGGGGCAGAAAATGGGATGTATCATAGAGCTGACGGGGAGGCCGACTAGGATAGGGCCAGCATGGGGGGTCACTGACGATGCCCGCATGGGCGGGCATTGCACACCTCGTTCCAGTCTTGGATCGATCCATGGCTGCATCTATTCTTAGCATATATATATGGCTGCAGTGTGTAGGATGTACTCAGTTGTTAGTCACATAATAAATTGTTGCAGGTTTTGCTTGTGCTGAATCTGGAAGTAGTGTTGTAAAGTGCTTACTTGATAATTTGGTACAAGAATACATCTCTAGCTAGGAATAATGTAACAGAAGATTGTTCTGATTTTATAAACCTTGGTTGGTTAACTTCTTGTCCTCTATAGGAAACAACTAAGCTTAGCAGGTTACTAGTAATTCATAGAGCATACAACTTCTACATCTAAAGGAGGCAGTAACCTTGTGATTTTTCCCTTGTCTGAACCTTGATCATTTGAATGATAAGATTGTACATTGTATTTTTTGATTTGATACTGTATTATTAACTCATCGGTATTGCTCTGCACATGTTCTACAACTTAGACCAGCCTTATACCCGTGGCAATTTATTCTCTAGAAGTAACTCTAGTCCTGTAGTATATATTTGTGTTTTGTTAACTGAACGATTGCAAGCATCTCTGAAACTAAGAGTACAACTACCTACCTTCTTATCTAATTTGACTAATACTCACTGTACCAATATTTCCCAATGTAGAATTAGAATTCAAATGCCGCTGAACACTAATTAGATATTTGACAATATGCAGTTGTATATTTGACTAATATTTGGCAATATAGAATTAGAAGTTGATTGCTGGTGATTCACAATATAGAATTAGAATTTGAATAATATTTGGCGACTGCATGCTTCTATGGCTTCAACTGATGTGTGTTAACTGACCAAGATGGTGTTGTATATTAGTATGCTTGCTGCTGCCCCATACTCAGTGTACCAAGATGGTGTTGTGTTCGACGACAATTGATTTGTGTTTGTCATATATATTTAATATCTACATCATATCATGTTCTGGTACTAATTTACAAAAGACCTGTCAATTTGTATATGATAGATATCTACATCATATCATGTTCATGTCATAATTATGACTAATTTGTTCAGCGTTGTTTTTGATAAATACCTACGCCTTGGACGATAGTAGGAGTGGATGAACCACCACCTTCTTGGGATTCTGTGAGCACACCAAACTTCGGTATGAATTCATATTTACTACTTCTACTTGTCATGAAATCATATTTGCTAGCCCTTGAAATCTTACTGTTTTCCTTAATTGCTATTCTTTTAGTGCTAAATGAATCCACAAAGGGTAGATCGTATTAGGAAGAGGAGAGAGGAAGATGATGAGGAGTTTATGTTTTTACTATTACCAATATTGCACTTTCACCAAATGGATGGTAGAGGACAAATGGAGAGAACGCAGCGGCATGGCTCTGTCTTATACGGCAAGGCGCGTGTCGATGGAATTCTTGAGGGACATGTGTAGAACTGTCGGGTAGCCTATACGATGGAAGCACACCTTTTCAGATCCTTAGCATCCCACCTTAGAAGAGAAAGGTTGATAAATGACAAAAGGATTAAGGTTGAGGAAAAGCTTGCTATTTTTCTCTACATGCTGCCACACAATGCCTCGTTTCAAGATTTGCAATTGGAGTTCCAGCATAGCAACTGCACCTTCCACAAGTGCATAAAAGAATTCCTCAACATCATCCATGTCCTAAGTAGGCAATTTCTGAAGCCTCACATTATTGACCAACCACATCCAAAAATTGCGAACAATGATCGATTCTACCTATATTTCAAGGTTCTTCTTTTGACAACTTGAAGCTCTTCCTTACCGATAAACCATTAATATGTCAAAATTGAATCTCATCTTCCCTTGCCATTCATCTATTTCTTTGCAGAACTTTATAGGAGCAATTGATGGATCACATGTTCATGTTAGTGTATCACCCCACCTTGCTGCTCCTTTTTGCAATAGGAAGGGAACCCTCAGCCACAACGTGATGATCGCATGTGATTTTGATCTAATTGTCACTTACATCTCTTGTGGTTGGGAAGGATCTGCTACGGGTGCTAAAGTCCTTCGGTCTGCCTTGAACACTGGTTTTAAAGTACCCAACAGGAAATTTTACCTTGTTGATGGCGGTTATGCAAATACGGAATCCTTCCTTGCCCCATACCGTGGTGTGCGGTATCATCTAAAAGAATTCGTCCATGGCCGCCATCACCCACAAAATTACATTGGATCTTCAATCATCGTCATGCTATGTTGTGAAATCATGTAGAAAGGCTCCTAGGAATACTTAAGAAGTAATTCCCTATTCTACATGTAGCAATATTCCACCAAATGCGAAACCAAGTGAAGATAGCTGCAGCTACTGCAATTTTTCATAATATCATTAGAATGCAACATGGCGATGAGGAGTGGCTTGAACATCAAGAAGACATTATACCTCCAGCTAACTATATCGATTTGCCCAATGGTGATGATAACCACCAAGGAAACAACCACGCCGACAATTCTTTAAGAGACCAAATAGTCATGCAAATGTGGAACGATTTCCAACATAACTAGCTCTTTGTCATGTAATAGTGAAATTTTAATTTGTGTTTAGTTTGCATGTTTCATAATGGAATAAGTGTATGTCGGATAATATTCTTTATGTCATAATGGAACAAGTGTATGTTTCATATTTGAATGGAATGTGTGTATGTTGGTTGATATATGTCTTTAGTTTTTGTGTTGATTTTCTTTTCAATCCAGATATGCATCCAAAAGGTTCTCCTAAGTTTAACTTTGAAAAGGCTGCACTTGGCATGAAAAAAACACCATCAAACAATCGGAAAAGGAGATCTCCCAAAGGTAACACATGATATGCATTCTTGTTCTGATGTTTATGTGTTTTGTTGTTTATGTGCATTCTCGTGTTTCTTAGCTAGTTAGTTTGCACAAACCTGAAATGCCAATTCTTGTTGTCCATGCATGTCTGTCATACCATGTTTTAACTTCATTAGCTTCTATAGGATCAAAACCAAGAGCTCAATGGAATATGGGACTTCAGAAATCTCTACTTGACATACTCCATGAGCACAACAATGACTATCATAGAACTCAAAATGGATGGAGTGGGGACACATGGAGGAACTCAAGAGATAGTACTGTATGCTGAAGGAACTCAAAGATCGAAACAAGCACGTGAATTTCACAAAGTCACGATTACAAGACCAAGAGAAGGAACTCAAGAGATAGTACTGTATGCTAAAGGAAGCCCGCAAGCAAAGCGGTGTCGGGTGGTGTGAGAAAAGTTGCAGAATACAAGCTGATGATGCACTCTGGGATAACTTACTAACTGTAAGTTTTTTCCATTCTTATACTAAGTCAGATACATAATAGTATTACTTGTTTGCATAAATATATTGTTTTTAGGGCAAATTGTGGAGGGTACGTACAACTTCACCTCTATCTCTGAGCCATCACAAATTCATGAAGAAAATGAAGAAGTACAAAGTGCGGATACAAATGATGGTGATAATCTACAGATTGTAGATGGAGGGCGTCCTTCTCACCTGGGATCTGAGGTCACTCCAGTCATTGATGGTAAATTTAGCTCGTATAACACATCATATTCAGTCAAGAGTAATATAATATACATGATTTGACAAATGCTGATAAGTGTCCAGTGGATGCTGCTGAAAAGGACGAGTTAACAAATGAAGAGGGTCCTGCTATTGTACCCAATAAAAAGCCAACAAATGGAGGAGGTCCTGCTATTTTATCCAAGAAAAAGCCAACAAATGAGTTAAATAAGCCTAACAAAAGCGATGTGATGGTAGTAGTGGTTGACAGATATGTGAAGATGAAAGAAAAACATGTTGTTTTGCACAAGCTTCTAGCTATATTCTTGATTCACTAGTACACAACTTCTGCATTTAAAAGAGGCAGCACCTTCTGATTTGTTCCCTTGTCTGAATCTTGATCAAGAAATATATTGTTTATGTTACAATCTAGAAATTGACCGTGGGTTTGTATTAAATATTAATACCAACGACCTTTTTTATTAGTATGTATCTGTGGCATCCCGCAAAACCACTACTAGAAAATCGCGTTGTTTTTGTGCATTGCATCATCATGACCGCATGCTCATGTCATCATGCCGCATTGCATTTGAGCATCGTCATCATCTTGCATTTGCTTGTACAAAACTATTTTCGGGAAAACCTAACTTGTTTTCTAAACGCACCGTCTTTATTTAAACGCCAAAACCGGGTCTCCGGATTATTTTGTTTTGTCTGCTATCGGTTTGCAAAAGCCATGTTTGAAATAAATAAAATGTTAATTGTTTTTAGTGGGGCAGTCGAACGGGCCGATTCGACCCGAACGACCACCCCCAGTCCAAACAATCGGTCCGCCTAAAATACCTAAGCTACCCAACCTAATCTACCCACACCCCCTCCACCTCACCCCAGCCTATCCTTTGTCGCCACCTCACCCCTCCCCAAACCCCCCACCACTCACATGCTGCCATCTCACCCCCAAACAGCCTCTCCCCCTTCCCTCTCTCTCTCAGCACACCATCCCCACCTCCCCTGGCCCCACCCGCAGACCCACACCCCCACCAACCCAACCAGCACACGCCCCACGCGCCCACCTCCCCCAGCCGACCCACCTCCCAGTCAAACCACCACCCCACCCTGCCACCTGGGCCCCACCCCTGGCCCCCCTGTCCCCGGCCTCCCTCTTCCTCTCTCTTCCCCCTCACCGCGAGCACCCGAGCCCCGCGCCCTCCTCCCCTCGTTCCCGTCAGCCCCGCCCCGCCGTCGGGCCTCCCCTCCTCCGCTCCGGCCTGCCGCGCCGCCGCTCTGCCGCTTCGCCGCCCTCCTGCCGCTCGCCCTCCCGCGCCGGCCGCCTCGCCCCATCCTTCTCCCTCTTCCTCCTGACGACCCCACGCCGTCTTCCCCGTCGCAGGCCTCCCTCCCCCTCCTCCGGCTCACCGCCCTCGCCCCCCGAGCTCGCGCGGGCCCGTCTCCGGCCACCGTTCCTCCTCCCCTTCCCTCTCTGCTCGCCGGCCGCTGCCGCGTTCCCCCTCCCGCTCCCCTCTCCGCCCAGGCCTCCTCCTCCAGGCGCCGCCGCCCCGCGGGCCTTCTCCTCCCCTCTGGCCACCTCGCCGCGCCGCCCCCGTCTCCCTCCTCTCCGGCGACCCCCCCTCGCCACCGCTTCCTCCGCCTCGGGTCGCTCCCCTCTGGCCCTCCCCTGCAGCAGCTCTGCTCGGGCGCCCTCCCCGTCCCTGGCTGCCAGTCGCTGCCCCGGCTGCCGCCCGTCCTCGCCTCGAGCCCGGCAGCCGCCAGTACCAGCGGGTGCTGCGCCCTCTCCCCGCATCACGGGCCGAGCCCCAGCCTCGTCGCCCATGGTGCTCGTCTCTTGCAAGGCCCGTGAGCCGCGGTCGCGCGTGCCCTTGACGCTCCTTCGCTGTTGGAGTCTGGCTCTGGCCGGTCCTCTGTCTCCTTGACCCAGCATCGCCTCGTGATATCTCTGCGTGTGGCTGTTTTTTTTGGTGGTGTTAGTTTGCGTGTTTGAGACCTCGAGTTGGACCAGAGGGATAAGATGAAGCCGCGGTTCGACTACCCTGACTTTGTTCGAGTGGTTGTCGGAGTCTGAAGCCGGAGAACCAAGAGAGGTCGACGACAAGGAAACCGAAGGCAATGACGCTTGACCCTCAAGTTCTTCTTCATGGACAGCAAGTTCATCGGCACGGACCCGAAGGCCGATCCCGTACCCGGTGCCGCGCCAAGATCTCCAAAAACCCCCGATACCGAACAAGTTCGCCATCGTCAATTGAAGCCGGCACCCTTCAAGATCTTCTTCCCGATACGGCAAGCCCTCCATCCCGGTTACGCCAAGTTCGTCAAGAACCCGGACGCCAAGGTCGTCGATGCGAATACGACAAGTGCTTCATCCCGAACGCCATGACCGTCGACATGACCCGAAGGCCACGAAACGCCAAGATCTACCCCGTTATCTGAGAACAACCCCGGAGTCCGAGAACGTTTCCGTCGAACCCTGGACCCTGAGACCGGCCCCGAACCCCGGAACACCAAGCTCGCCGAACCCTAATGTGTGAACCTTTTCCCGAGCCCCTATTTTATAAATGCTAAATATAAATTGTTGCATATTAAATTGTCATTCTCGCATGCATATTGTCATGTGGTTTGGGGGCCTTATGCCGATTCACCATATAATTAAATATGGGGCCCATATGCGGGCAAATCTAGTCTTATATTGGTCTCATTTAAATTTGTGTAGCGAACCGGTGCTATCTTTTGCCATGCTAAAACAACATTTAATTTGCGGGGTAGATAAACAACTTGAACCATCTAAATAATTGTCGGGACCCCGGTTCCGCTTAATATTGACCTAATCGCATCGCATCTTTGCCATGTCATGCATCATACATGCATCATGCCGATCTTCTGCCGTTGTATTAAATAGTGCATCCGGTGTTTCTGCTAGTGTTTTGCTTCTTCGCGGATAAGATCGATGAGTTGATGCGAGTGTCGACCCGATCTTCGGATGAACCTTCGGCAATGCTTTTCAGGCGAGCATCTCCCCCTTTCTACCTATCTTACTTTTCTAGTATTTACTTCCTCCTGTTGATCTATTGCTATCTGTGTTGCGATGCTCTAGTTTTCGTACCCGTGTTATCCTTTGCAGCCCTATATTGCCTTGGACACCTCCTATTACCTGTTGTTTGGTAGATAGTTGGACTTGCGCGTCGTAGTCGCTTGCTCAAGTGTTGTTGCGTGTCGTCAAGTGCCACAGTTGTTGGTGTATGGCCGCATGTTGATGTTGAAGATGATCATGGTTTTACTTATCGTTCACTTTTATTACTGTTTAACAACTAAAATTGAAGTAAGTAAGCAGAGGCATCGGTGGGTGATAGATAATATTTGGTTTCCGACCGCCCACTTGTGTCCCGTAGGACCCTGAGTACTTGATACCTGTTCCTTGAATTATCGCGCTATCCACATACGGGGAATTATGGGCCCCCCTTAGCCAGAGCTTGATTCAGTCTTATTTCATGGGGCCACAAACTAGTTTGAGGTTTTATTTACGATCCTGTACTTATGCCATGTTTTACTGCTTTAATTACGATTGTGCGAGGAGCACACTGTACTGTTTAGGTAAGCGGAGTGTTTTCGCGGTATCGACAAGCCCAGCCACACTTTCGGGTTCCCAGTCGTTTACAGCCATTGACGCAAACCTTGAGTCCGTCTCGGAGCTAGCTTACTTCGTTGCGGGTCTACTCAATGGGGTGGCCCCCTGAAATATTTCTGAATCCTGTGATTGCTTTGTCGTGAAAGCCTCGTTGGGTTTTGATTTGGTTTTTCCGAGGTTGATCGTGTGTGTGTTGCTATTGGTGCACCCCGGCCGGGTAAAACTTTCTGAAAGCCGTGTCCGCGGTTATGGACGACTTGGAGCACAGTATCTCGATCATAGACAACTATAACTAAAGTAGTGCTATAAATTTGACTTTATAATGACTAGTAATCAGCTTCACTATAATGGAATGGCTAAATAAAACTGCCAACAATTGCTTGTTTGGGTGTCGCTTGCGACCATTGTACCTGACTAGTAAATGTTGCAACTACCACGGAATGGCTAAATAAAAGTACCAACAACTGCTGGGTTTTTGGGTTATCTCATGCTATTTGCATCTGATTAGTAAGTGTTGCCACTATAACGGAATGGTTAACTAAAATTGCCCACTGCTTATTATATCAGGATGACTATCTATACCTGACTAGTAATTGGTGCAACGATAACTGAATAAATAAAACTGTCAACTGTGTGAGTCCCTCGGTCGACTTCCTCGAGTGGTCTCGAGGGGGAACACCAGGATGGGTTTGTTTGGTGGTAGGATCAGGTTGGTTCCGATTAGGTCTCTCTTACCCCTCTCTGATTGCCGTCAGTTGTATCGAGTCTCTATAGGTTGTTTAGTGCATGCTGCCGCTGCCGCTCAGTCCACCATACCTATGTAGGCGAGGACCGCCGAATTCTAGCCTCGCCGTGTACTGGCCTCAGTACTGACGCTCCTCTTTTTCCTTTGTCCTTTGTCGGCACCCCTTTTGTTTAAGCAGGTTTTGAGATCGACGTCGTTAGCAGGGTTACCCTTCCGGCTTGGCCTGGGCAGGGTTATGGACGCCATTGGTTATTCTTCAGGGCTCTTAGCCCAATTTGCATCTTGTCCGTAGTCGGACGCCCTACCATTTCAAGGTGATTTGGATCTTTGTATATTATATCTGTATCCTTGACTCATTGAGTCGCTGTTATATATATATCTGTTCTGTGGGTCCCATCGAGGACTGTTGTGTAATGTTATTACTTCGTTTTCCACCCGCATGAAAGTGCCTGGTGGGCACCTTTGAATCGTTTCTATGCGGGTTTGGAGGGAAGCGCTGAAACTTGCATAGGGTCGATTCTGAGGGTGTTACAGAGTGGTATCAGAGCTCAGCAGTTGCGATACCCCACAAGTCCAGCCTGTAGGATAACCTAGCTAACGGCCGAAGTAGAGTGTTAAAACTATTTTGGAAAATCGGTTGGATAGTTCTGATTAGGTCTGATTTTACTCCTTACCCCTCTGCTATTCCCCCTTATCTCGACGTGTTTTGAACCTGCTCTCTTATCTTTTCTTCGAGTCCAGGATTTCTCGTGGTTGGGTTTTCCGTCGTACCTTCAGGGATTCGCTCCCTCCTCTGTTAACGGTGTTCTACCATCCGGTGTTCAAGCTGCCTGATGAATCCGTCTACGGTGTTACCATTCTGTGTTCCTTGTTTGTGCTTTCCGGTGTTTCCCGACGCGACGACATCATCTACGCCAGCTTCGATGCAGAGTCTGCATCACTCCGTTGTTCTGAACCTCGCTTGTCGAGATCTTCAGTCTGATTCCGAGAGTTGGTTGCATAATCCGCCTATTCGTGTGCAGAGTAATGGTTTGGGTGCGCGATGGACTGATCACCATCCGACTACTCTTATCATTCGCTCTTGTACATCGAATCAGTGGATCCAGCAATTTTACTCCGTCCACGGAAGTTAGGGGTGGCTTATTTGTTGATACCTCTACCTTCGACCTTTTGATCCCGGAGTGTTCTCTCGACGATCACGGACAACGACCTCTTGTTAGTGGTGTCGCGAGGATCTACATGAAGCGAGAAGATGCATATCGCCGACCTTCCTTCCGGTACCATGAGGCGGATCTCGAGGGCGAGATCCATTGTTAGTGGTGTCGAATTGTGGCATCCCGCAAAACCACTACTAGAAAATCGCGTTGTTTTTGTGCATTGCATCATCATGACCGCATGCTCATGTCATCATGCCGCATTGCATTTGAGCATCGTCATCATCTTGCATTTGCTTGTACAAAAATATTTTCGGGAAAACCTAACTTGTTTTCTAAACGCACCGTCTTTATTCAAACGCCAAAACCGGGTCTCCGGATTATTTTGTTTTGTCTGCTATCGGTTTGCAAAAGCCATGTTTGAAATAAATAAAATGTTAATTGTTTTTAGTGGGGCAGTCGAACGGGCCGATTCGACCCGAACGACCACCCCCAGTCCAAACAATCGGTCCGCCTAAAATACCTAAGCTACCCAACCTAATCTACCCACACCCACACCCCCTCCACCTCACCCCAGCCTATCCTTTGTCGCCACCTCACCCCTCCCCAAACCCCCCACCACTCACATGCTGCCATCTCACCCCCAAACAGCCTCTCCCCCTTCCCTATCTCTCTCAGCACACCATCCCCACCTCCCCTGGCCCCACCCGCAGACCCACACCCCCACCAACCCAACCAGCACACGCCCCACGCGCCCACCTCCCCCAGCCGACCCACCTCCCAGTCAAACAACCACCCCACCCTGCCACCTGGGCCCCACCCCTGGCCCCCCTGTCCCCGGCCTCCCTCTTCCTCTCTCTTCCCCCTCACCGCGAGCACCCGAGCCCCGCGCCCTCCTCCCCTCGTTCCCGTCAGCCCCGCCCCGCCGTCGGGCCTCCCCTCCTCCGCTTCGGCCTGCCGCGCCGCCGCTCTGCCGCTCCGCCGCCCTCCTGCCGCTCGCCCTCCCGCGCCGGCCGCCTCGCCCCATCCTTCTCCCTCTTCCTCCTGACGACCCCACGCCGTCTTCCCCGTCGCAGGCCTCCCTCCCCCTCCTCCGGCTCACCGCCCTCGCCCCCCGAGCTCGCGCGGGCCCGTCTCCGGCCACCGTTCCTCCTCCCCTTCCCTCTCTGCTCGCCGGCCGCTGCCGCGTTCCCCCTCCCGCTCCCCTCTCCGCCCAGGCCTCCTCCTCCAGGCGCCGCCGCCCCGTAGGCCTTCTCCTCCCCTCTGGCCACCTCGCCGCGCCGCCCCCGTCTCCCTCCTCTCCGGCGACCCCCCCTCGCCACCGCTTCCTCCGCCTCGGGTCGCTCCCCTCTGGCCCTCCCCTGCAGCAGCTCTGCTCGGGCGCCCTCCCCGTCCCTGGCTGCCAGTCGCTGCACCGGCTGCCGCCCGTCCTCGCCTCGAGCCCGGCAGCCGCCAGTACCAGCGGGTGCTGCGCCCTCTCCCCGCATCACGGGCCGAGCCCCATCCTCGTCGCCCATGGTGCTCGTCTCTTGCAAGGCCCGTGAGCCGCGGTCGCGCGTGCCCTTGACGCTCCTTCGCTGTTGGAGTCTGGCTCTGGCCGGTCCTCTGTCTCCTTGACCCAGCATCGCCTCGTGATATCTCTGCGTGTGGATGTTTTTTTTGGTGGTGTTGGTTTGCGTGTTTGAGACCTCGAGTTGGACCAGAGGGATAAGATGAAGCCGCGGTTCGACTACCCTGACTTTGTTCGAGTGGTTGTCGGAGTCTGAAGCCGGAGAACCAAGAGAGGTCGACGACAAGGAAACCGAAGGCAATGACGCTTGACCCTCAAGTTCTTCTTCATGGACAGCAAGTTCATCGGCACGGACCCGAAGTCCGATCCCGTACCCGGTGCCGCGCCAAGATCTCCAAAAACCCCCGATACCGAACAAGTTCGCCATCGTCAATTGAAGCCGGCACCCTTCAAGATCTTCTTCCCGATACGGCAAGCCCTCCATCCCGGTTACGCCAAGTTCGTCAAGAACCCGGACGCCAAGGTCGTCGATGCGAATACGACAAGTGCTTCATCCCGAACGCCATGACCGTCGACATGACCCGAAGACCACGAAACGCCAAGATCTACCCCGTTATCTGAGAACAACCCCGGAGTCCGAGAACGTTTCCGTCGAACCCTGGACCCTGAGACCGGCCCCGAACCCCGGAACACCAAGCTCGCCGAACCCTAATGTGTGAACCTTTTCCCGAGCCCCTATTTTATAAATGCTAAATATAAATTGTTGCATATTAAATTGTCATTCTCGCATGCATATTGTCATGTGGTTTGGGGGCCTTATGCCGATTCACCATATAATTAAATATGGGGCCCATATGCGGGCAAATCTAGTCTTATATTGGTCTCATTTAAATTTGTGTAGCGAACCGGTGCTATCTTTTGCCATGCTAAAACAACATTTAATTTGCGGGGTAGATAAACAACTTGAACCATCTAAATAATTGTCGGGACCCCGGTTCCGCTTAATATTGACCTAATCGCATCGCATCTTTGCCATGTCATGCATCATACATGCATCATGCCGATCTTCTGCCGTTGTATTAAATAGTGCATCCGGTGTTTCTGCCAGTGTTTTGCTTCTTCGCGGATAAGATCGATGAGTTGATGCGAGTGTCGACCCGATCTTCGGATGAACCTTCGGCAATGCTTTTCAGGCGAGCATCTCCCCCTTTCTACCTATCTTACTTTTCTAGTATTTACTTCCTCCTGTTGATCTATTGCTATCTGTGTTGCGATGCTCTAGTTTTCGTACCCGTGTTATCCTTTGCAGCCCTATATTGCCTTGGACACCTCCTATTACCTGTTGTTTGGTAGATAGTTGGACTTGCGCGTCGTAGTCGCTTGCTCAAGTGTTGTTGCGTGTCGTCAAGTGCCACAGTTGTTGGTGTATGGCCGCATGTTGATGTTGGAGATGATCATGGTTTTACTTATCATTCACTTTTATTACTGTTTAACAACTAAAATTGAAGTAAGTAAGCAGAGGCATCGGTGGGTGATAGATAATATTTGGTTTCCGACCGCCCACTTGTGTCCCGTAGGACCCCGAGTACTTGATACCTGTTCCTTGAATTATCGCGCTATCCACATACGGGGAATTATGGGCCCCCCTTAGCCAGAGCTTGATTCAGTCTTATTTCATGGGGCCACAAACTAGTTTGAGGTTTTATTTACGATCCTGTACTTATGCCATGTTTTACTGCTTTAATTACGATTGTGCGAGGAGCACACTGTACTGTTTAGGTAAGCGGAGTGTTTTCGCGGTATCGACAAGCCCAGCCACACTTTCGGGTTCCCAGTCGTTTACAGCCATTGACGCAAACCTTGAGTCCGTCTCGGAGCTAGCTTACTTCGTTGCGGGTCTACTCAATGGGGTGGCCCCCTGAAATATTTCTGAATCCTGTGATTGCTTTGTCGTGAAAGCCTCGTTGGGTTTTGATTTGGTTTTTCCGAGGTTGATCGTGTGTGTGTTGCTATTGGTGCACCCCGGCCGGGTAAAACTTTCTGAAAGCCGTGTCCGCGGTTATGGACGACTTGGAGCACAGTATCTCGATCATAGACAACTATAACTAAAGTAGTGCTATAAATTTGACTTTATAATGACTAGTAATCAGCTTCACTATAATGGAATGGCTAAATAAAACTGCCAACAATTGCTTGTTTGGGTGTCGCTTGTGACCATTGTACCTGACTAGTAAATGTTGCAACTACCACGGAATGGCTAAATAAAAGTACCAACAACTGCTGGGTTTTTGGGTTATCTCACGCTATTTGCATCTGATTAGTAAGTGTTGCCACTATAACGGAATGGTTAACTAAAATTGCCCACTGCTTATTATATCAGGATGACTATCTATACCTGACTAGTAATTGGTGCAACGATAACTGAATAAATAAAACTGTCAACTGTGTGAGTCCCTCGGTCGACTTCCTCGAGTGGTCTCGAGGGGGAACACCAGGATGGGTTTGTTTGGTGGTAGGATCAGGTTGGTTCCGATTAGGTCTCTCTTACCCCTCTCTGATTGCCGTCAGTTGTATCGAGTCTCTATAGGTTGTTTAGTGCATGCTGCCGCTGCCGCTCAGTCCACCATACCTATGTAGGCGAGGACCGCCGAATTCTAGCCTCGCCGTGTACTGGCCTCAGTACTGACGCTCCTCTTTTTCCTTTGCCCTTTGTCGGCACCCCTTTTGTTTAAGCAGGTTTTGAGATCGACGTCGTTAGCAGGGTTACCCTTCCGGCTTGGCCTGGGCAGGGTTATGGACGCCATTGGTTATTCTTCAGGGCTCTTAGCCCCATTTGCATCTTGTCCGTAGTCGGACGCCCTACCATTTCAAGGTGATTTGGATCTTTGTATATTATATCTGTATCCTTGACTCATTGAGTCGTTGTTATATATATCTGTTCTGTGGGTCCCATCGAGGACTGTTGTGTAATGTTATTACTTCGTTTTCCACCCGCACGAAAGTGCCTGGTGGGCACCTTTGAATCGTTTCTATGTGGGTTTGGCGGGAAGCGCTGAAACTTGCATAGGGTCGATTCTGAGGGTGTTACAGTATCCTGTAAGAAATTTCTATTGTTTAACTGCTAGGTCAATTTTAGATAATTTGATTGCCATTCTTGAAAGTTGGGATTAAACTGGGAGAATTTTTGAACATATCATCAGGTGTGATGTAGTCAAAGTGCAAACTTATGCTTTTAGTGACTAGACTATTATACTTTGTCCAATCATCCATTACCGATTAGTTGATATGAACCTAAAACTATTTTTTGTTGTCTAAGTTCACCCTTTGGTAAGTGGAATTAACACATAAGTGCACCCTTTTATGTTTCGCTCAGATAAACATACTAGTATCCTAGATCAGCAAGCTACCTACTGAGCTAAGCGTCTAATCCCTCTTGTGGGCAACCCTTTTTATGAAGCACTAAGCCATGATGTCAAGTGAGTGTATTAGTAGATCGAGTGTTGCTTCATGTTTGCACGCCAAGGAAATCAGATGTCATGAACCTGTGATATCTAAATTCCAGAGAACTAGATACATCTTCCTTTTCTTCTATAATATAAATCGGGTTACCTCATGAACTATTATGTGAGATATTCTAAATATTTCTGTAGTAGTAGATGCAACATGCATCTATTGTGCATAGTTAATTGGTTACTGAAAGTTTTCTCAATTACGTGCAATCAGAGTCTACATGCACTCTATTTGAACCTTCCTATTGAATATTTTTTCATCGATTTTTCTATCTTATTTTGACAAATTTGAAACATACTGGTGCATAGGCAAAGCTTTTATTGTATATGCACTTGCTTTGGTGGACTTTATTTCTATCTTGATGTTGTTTCTTTTGGTATACTATATCTGAGGATGATGGTTTTAGTTCCCCATTCTTTTTTAGGATGATTATTTGCAAGATAAACTCCAAGGGTGAGGCAATGAATGTTTATGGGTGCTATTGTCTTGTTGTCAAGGTAATCAAGTGTTTGAGTGTTTGATCAAGATTTTGAAGCTGCAAATTTCTCCATGATTAGGTTGTAATAATATTTTATAAATGCATCTTGATGTCTTGCTCGCTGGGTACATTTAAACTCCACTGAAGTAGATGTTTAAGATCCGTCCAAATTTATTTAGTGCAAAGATTGGATAGATATTCATATACTTGGTGCAAAGATTATATTTTTATTTGAGCTACTATGTCCATGTAGAGGTAAAGTTTCATTTTTTTATTATCAAGCTCAATACTTCACAATCCCCTCCCATCCCAGAAAACTGAAGTAAACAAACAGGATTGAGAAATAAGGGGAAATGAAGGGAAGTGTGGGGATTGGGTGAAAGGGAGGGATTCACCAAATCCCCTTCCAACCTCAAACCACTAGGGGTGGAAATACTCTAGAGGTAGACAAGGCCTAAAGGAGCTCAACAACAAAGCTAGGTTCATTTCTTGTGTTATCAGTGGCGAAACAAAAATTGCCATGAGGAAGAATGAAGAGCTATCACAGGACATTATAGCAAAGGGATTTGATCGCCTTCCAAAGCAAGGACATGCCACAATAGGCAGCATGAACGATGGAGAACACAAGATAAGTCCTAATGCTGTTGATTATGCGTACCTCACCAATTTATACTCTGCTGCTTAAACGAGGAGTACTTGCATATTCTTGTTGAGCTAACAAAGAGAATTGAAGTTGAACTCATCGCGGGAAGAGAAACACCAAGTGTGAGCATACACGGTTTACTCTTTCGGTTGATGTTCCATGTAGTATTATATTTATATTTAACTCCTTAAATTTCATGCAGTTGCTCCACACAACTTACAAAGAAGATGAATCAGATAGAGAGGTTATGATAGACACGGAGGCCAATGACAGTGATACATGGAAACATATCTATAATTTTTGATGCTCCATGCTTGTTTAGTATCTACTTTGCTTTACTTGTCCACACTTTGAGGTGCTTTTTACATGTTTTCTGGTACTAACCTATTAACAAGTTGCAACAGTGCCAGATGCCTCTTTTCTGCTGTTTTTGGTTTCAGAAAAGTTAGTAAAGAAATATTCTCGGAATTGGATGGGACGAAGGACAAAGTCAATAACTTTCCGTGGGGAACACGAAGTCCAGAGGGGAGCCCAGAAGGCCAGCCAAGGGGGCCAGACCCACCCTAGGAGCGGGTGGGCCCAGCCCCGCGCCTGGCTAGGGTTTGGGCACCCTGGCTGCCTCCCGGTCTCGCCCCTTCGCCTATAAGAAGCCCCCGATGCAGAAACCCTGAGGACCCGATCAGAAATCCACGAAACCGTCTGTAGCCGCCACCACCATCGTCCCTAGACCGAGGGGGATCTGAAGTTCTTCCCGGCACCCTGCCGGAGGGTGTAGGGGTTCGTAGCATGGAAACAAAAAATTTCTACCGCATACAAACATACAAGCCAAGATCTATCTACTAGATTGTAGCAACGAGTCGATAGAATAACTCACCCTCGAAGATTCCAAAGTGTTTAACAAGAGCGGATTCTCGTGGGTGATGTAGTCGTACTCTTCCCGATCTCAAGATCGTGTAGACGATCCTTCCGGCGCTGCGTTCCGGCAGCGCTTCCGCAGTCGGTCACACGTTCGGTACTCGATGAAGACCTCCTCTCCCTTGTTCCAGTAGGCAGCGGAGGTTGTAGCACTCTCCTCGCGATTCCGGCGGCATGACGGCGTGGTACCGGAAGTAGAGGGGAGATCTCGCAGGGCTTCGCCTTAAGCCGGAGCGAGTATGGTGGACTATGAGAGAGGCCTCGGTGATCTAGGGTTTAGACACACCAAGGAGAGGGAGCTAGGCCGGCGGCTAGGGCTTGGGGAAGCCCAAGTCGGCGGCTAGGTTTTTCCCTAGGCGGTGGCAGCAGCAGGAGGTGGCGGCGCCGGCGGCTTGGGGCTAGGGTTTGCAGGGTGCAAGGTGTGTGCTTGGAGGGGCAGCCCTGCCCCTCCTTATATAGGTGGAGGGGGCCGATCAAGGGGAAGGGAGTCCCTCCCCAACTCGGCTTCCAAGGTCGGCGGTGGAGGGAGAGGGACTTCCTCCCCAAGTAGGTTTCCTACTCTCCCTCCACCAAGCAAACTTGCCGTTTGACTTTTCAAATTGGCGTTTGACTTTTCAAACTAGGATTTGATTTATCCCTTTATTTTGCTCATCGATGACACCTAGTACATGATGCAACCATTCCAACTTGTAATGAAACATTCATGTACCCTTCCCCTCCGGAGTGCCGGACATTCCGGAACCTTCTAGAACATTCCCGATGAAAACACCAGAACCATTCTCCAACCCCGAAACAGGACTTTCCTTATATGAATCTTATTCTCCGGACCATTCCGGATCTCCTCGTGATATCCCGAATCTCATCCGAGACTCCGAACAACATTCGGTCTCTTACTCATCATTCCATAACTACTCAACAACATTGAATCCTTAAGTGTGTCTCCCTACGGTTCGTGAATTATGCGGACATGATCGAGACACTTCTCCGATCAATAACCAATAGAGGAATCTGGAAATTCATATGGCTCCCACATATTTCTACGATTACTTTGTGATCGAATGAACCACTTACATACGATACCAATTTCCCTTTGTCTCACGATAGTTTACTTATCCGAGGTTTTGATCGTCGGTATCTCTGCATACCTAGTTCAACCTCGTTACCGATAAGTACTCTTTTCTCGTTCCCGTGATATGTGATCCCTTGTGAGACAGTCACATGCTTGCAAGCTGTCGTGGGGATGGTCACGGCAGATGCTGCAATCGGCAGCGAGTAGTAGAACGAGGGGCAAGGGCGGCCAGCCATCTGCGGTGCGAGATGAGGGCAAAGACACAGGGTTTTACCCAGGTTCGGCGCCCCGGAGGGTAAAGACCTACACCTGCTAGATTGTATTATGGAGGTGGTACAATGGGCGAGCTCGGCGGCTAGGCGGCGAGTCGCTTGGGTGTATGATGGAACGTATCTCTACTCGCCCTATAGGGAGGTTTATATATAGGCTCACCTCCCCTAGGGTTTACATATCTCAACCGATTCAGTTAAAACTTCGTTACTCGTTTAACCTAATCCGACTGGGCCTATCTACTCGCCTGGGCCTTCAGCCTCCAGTCGCTTGGTTCCTTGCTGGGCTTCAATCCAGTCGCCGTCTTGCAGGCCCACTCGCCAGTTCTTGGGCCAGTCGGAAACGTCCTGCTGGGTATACCCCGGTAGGCATATTCCCATCAGTAGTCCCCGAGGCCGCTGTCGATTAGGCGTAGGTGGCTGCTGGCAGTCGGAGTATACGGCTTCAGAGTGGACATCCAGTCGAATCGTCGGCGGGCTCCCGTATAGAGGAGAAACCAATCATCCAGGTCGCAGCTTTGGCGTGTCGAATCGGCAAAACACTGTCATAGTGAGAGGGTCGGCGAGTCGAGTGGGCGAAGTTGGACCGTTAACCGTGGTCAAACTAGCCGTTAGGGTAATCCAACTGTAACTTTTGGCGTAATCACCGCGTAGTAACGGCTCCCTGATTTGGCGGGTAACAACCGCTATATAAGAGGAATGGCAGGCGATCAGAGAACCACCTTCTCACCATTTCCTCCGACTGCGCGCACCTTTCGCCTCCCTTCGCATCGCGATCCAGCCGACCTAAAATCCCTCGACCCCCAGCAAATCTCTCTGCCATGGCCCTTTCCACCGAGCCGTGGGGTAGATCTAAGTGCACGAGGGCGCAACTGGCTTCCTTCGAGGAGGCCGGGATCCTGCGAGCCGGCTGTTGGTGTTGGGGTTCGTAGCGTGGAAAACAAAAATTTTCTATCGCATACAAACAAACAAGCCAAGATCTATCTACTAGATTGCAGCAACGAGTCGATGGAATAACTCACCCTCGAAGATTCCAAAGTGTTTAACGAGAGCAGATTCTCGTGGGTGATGTAGTCGTACTCTTTCCGATCTCAAGATCGCGTAGACGATCCTTCCAGCGCCGCGTTCCCGCAGCGCTCCCGCAGTCGGTCACACGTTCGGTACTCGACGAAGACCTTCCTCTCCCTTGTTCCAGCAGGCAGCGGAGGTTGTAGTACTCTCCTCGCGATTCCGGCAGCACAACGGCGTGGTACCGGAAGTAGAGGGGAGATCCCGCAGGGCTTCGCTTTAAGCCGGTGCGAGTATGGTGGAGCTTATGAGAGAGGCTATTAGTGGTCTAGTAATTAGACACACCAATTAGAGGGCTCTAAACCAATTAGAAGGCTCTAAACCGAATAGCTCTAAACCGGGGTCTAGATCTAGGGTTTAGTTTAGAGGATAGGAAACTTGTGTGTCTAGGAGGGGAGCCCTGCCCCTCCTTATATAGGTGGGAGGGCTGGCCGGCCAAGGGGAGGAGTTCCTCCCCAACTCGGCCTAGGGAGGTGCGCCGGCCAAGGGGAGGAATTCCCCTCCAACTCGGCCTCCACCTCTCCTCCTCTTTTCCCACTTCCCAAAACTGCCGTTTGACTTTCAAACTAGCCGTTTGACTTTTCAATTTAGGATTTAAATAAATCCTTTATTTGGGACAGCAAGAATACTTAGTACATGATGCAATCATTCCAATATGTAATGACACATTCATGTACCCTTTCCCCTCCGGAGTGCCGGACATTCCGGGACCTTCTAGAATGTTCCCGATGAAAACACCGGAACCATTCCCCAACTCCGAAACGGAACTTTCCTTATATGAATCTTATTCTCCGGACCATTCCGGATCTCCTCGTGATATCCCGGATCCCATCCGAGACTCCGAACAACATTCGGTCTCTTTCTCATAATACCATAACTACTCAAACAACGTCGAATCCTTAAGTGTGTCTCCCTACGGTTCGTGAATTATGCAGACATGATCGAGACACTTCTCCGAACAATAACCAATAGAGGAATCTGGAAATTCATATGGCTCCCACATATTTCTACGATTACTTTGCGATCGAATGAACCACTTACATACGATACCAATTTCCCTTTGTCTCACGATATGTTACTTATCCGAGGTTATGATCGTCGGTATCTCTGCATACCTAGTTCAACCTCGTTACCGATAAGTACTCTTTTCTCGTTCCCGTGATATGTGATCCCTTGTGACCATGTCACATGCTTGCAAGCTAATTGGATGACATTCCACCGAGAGGGCCCAGAGTATATCTATCCGTCATGTGGATGGACAAATCCCACTCTTGATCCATGTGTTTCAACCAATACTTTCCGAACACTTAATGCCACCTTTATAGCCACCCAGTTACGGTGTGGTGTTTGATGTTATCAAAGCATCCATCCGGCAAAGGTGATATGCATGATCTCATGGTCGAAGGAATTAGGTTACTATGTATCAGAAAGCATATAGCAATTGAACTATTGAAATGACTTGATCTTTATGCTACGCTTATCTATAGGAGTATGTCCACCATATCATTCTCCTAACGATATGATCTTGTTGTTGATAACATCTCAATGTTCATGATATGGAAACCACAATCATTTAATCAACCAACAAGCTAGTGAAGTATAGAGGCTATACTAGGGACTTCAATTTAAGTTTACAATTCACACAAGTATTAATGTTTCCTTGTTAATACTATTATAGCATGAATATAAACATTTATCATAAACACAAAGATATAATAATAACTATATTTATTATTGCCTCTAGGGCATATCTCCAACAGTCTCCCACTTGCACTAGAGTCATCTAATCTAGATTACATGGTAATACACCGAACACCCATGGCAGTTTGGTGTTGGTCATGTTTTGCCCTCGGGAGAGGTTTAGTCAACGGATCCGCCACATTCAGATCTGTGTGTACTTTGCAAATCTTTATATCCCCATCCTGGATATGTTCTCGAATAGCGTGAAAACGCAGCTTGATATGCTTCAGCTTCTTGTGTGACCTTGGTTCTTGCGCATTGGCTATGGCGCCCATGTTATCACAGTAGATAGACATTGGGTCCAGCGCACTAGGAACCACACCCAGCTCTGTAATGAACTCTTTCATCCATATCGCTTCTTGTGAAGCCTCCGAAGCAGCCATGTATTCCGATTCAGTTGAAGATCTCGCCACAACGCTTTGCTTTGCACTCCTCCAGCTAACTGCTGCACCATTCAAAATAAATACGTATCCAGATTGTGATTTAGAATCATCCGGATCGGTGTTCCAACTAGCATCGGTGTAACCATTAACAACGAGCTGTTCATCACCTCCATAAGAAAGAACCATATCCTTAGTTCTTCTCAAGTACTTAAGGATGTTTTTGACCGCTGTCCAATGATCCACTCCTGGATCACTTTGATATCTGCTAGTTAAACTAACAGCATATGCAATGTCGGGTCTAGTACATAGCATGGCATACATTAGAGATCCTATGGCTGAGGCATAGGGAGTTTTACTCATCCTTTCTCTATCTTCTGCCGATGTCGGACTTTGAGTTTTACTCAAGGTCGTATTGGGCAACATGGGCAAGAACCCTTTCTTGCTTTCTTCCATTCCAAACTTCTTTAGAACTTTGTCCAAATATGTACTCTGTGACAATGATATTTGGCGTTTCGATCTATCTCTATAAATCTTTATGCCTAATATGTAAGCTGCTTTGCCAAGATCCTTCATTGAAAAACTTTTATTCAAATACTCTTTGACACTATTAAGAAGGTCTACATCATTCCCAATCAACAATATGTCATCCACATACAGTATTAAGAATGCTACAGAGCTCCCACTCACTTTCTTGTAAATACAAGCTTCTCCATAAGTTTGTATAAAACCAAAACTTTTGATTACCTTATCAAAACGTTGATTCCAACTTCGGGATGCTTGCTTCAATCCATAGATGGACCGTTGAAGCTTGCATACCTTGTTAGCATCTTTAGGATCGACAAAACCTTTGGGTTGTATCATATACAACTCTTCATCAATGTCTCCATTGAGGAATGCTGTTTTGACATCCATCTGCCATATCTCATAATCATAATATGCAGCGATTGCTAACATAATCCTCACAGACTTTAGCTTCGCTACCGGTGAGAAAGTCTCATCGTAGTCAACTCCTTGAATTTGTCGAAACCCTTTTGCGACAAGTCGAGCTTTATAGACAGTAACATTACCATCAGCATCTGTTTTCTTCTTGAAAATCCATTTGTTCTCGACAGCCTTTCGGCCATCAGGTAAGTCCACCAAAGTCCATACTTGGTTTTCGTACATGGATCCAATCTCGGATTTCATGGCTTTTTGCCATTTATTGGAATCTGGGCTCATCATTGCTTCCTCATATGTCTCGGGGTCATCGGTGTTGTCCACCACCATGACATTCATAACGGAATCATACCAATCTGGAGTGGTACGATTTCTCGTTGTCCTCCGAGGCTCTGTAGCAACTTCAACCGAAGTTTCATGATCACCATCATTAGCTTCCTCTCTTATTGGTGCAGGCACCACAGGAACTTCTTCCGGTGCTGCGCTACTCGCAATTTCGAGAGAAGGTTCGACAACCTCGTCGAGTTCTACTTTCCTTCCAGTCACTTCTTTCGAGAGAAATTCCTTCTCTAGAAAGGATCCATTCTTGGCAACGAAGATTTTGCCTTCGGATCTATGATAGAAGGTATACCCAATAGTTTCCTTCGGGTATCCTATGAAGACGCATTTTTCCGCTTTGGGTTCAAGCTTGTCCGGCTGTAACTTCTTTACATAGGCTTCGCATCCCCAAACTTTAAGGAACGACAATTTAGGTTTCTTCCCAAACCATAATTCATATGGTGTCGTTTCAACGGATTTAGACGGTGCCCTATTTAAAGTGAATGCGGCTGTTTCTAATGCATAACCCCAAAATGATAGTGGTAGATCTGTAAGTGACATCATAGAACGAACTATATCTAAGAGAGTTCGATTACGACGTTCAGACACACCATTACGCTGTGGTGTTCCCGGCGGTGTCAATTGTGAAAGTATTCCGCATTTCTTCAAATGCTCGCCAAACTCGTAACTTAGATATTCACCTCCACGATCAGAACGTAGAAATTTAATCTTCTTGTTACGTTGATTCTCTACCTCACTTTGAAACTCCTTAAACTTCTCGAAAGTTTCGGACTTATGTTTCATGAAATAGATATACCCATATCTACTCAAATCATCCGTGAAGGTAAGAACATAACGATAACCACCGCGCGATGCTACACTCATTGGACCACACACATCGGTATGTATGATTTCCAGTAAGTCCGTAGCTCGCTCCATCATACCAGAAAATGGAGTCTTAGTCATTTTACCCATCAGACATGCTTCGCATCTTTCAAGTGATTCAAGATCAAGTGATTCAAGAAGTCCATCGGAATGGAGTTTCTTCATACGTTTCACTCCGATGTGACCAAGACGACAGTGCCACATATAGGTCGAATTATCGCTTGATTTCAAACGTTTAGCCTTAATGTTGTTGATATGTGTATTTCTACTATCGAGATTCAATAAGAATAGACCATCTATCAAAGGTGCATGTGCGTAAAACATATTACTCATATAAATCGAACAACCATTATTCTCTGATTTAAACAAGTAACCGTCTCGCAATAAACAAGATCCTGATATAATGTTCATGCTCAACGCAGGCACTAAATAACAATTATTTAAGTATAAAACTAATCCCGATGGTAGATGAAGAGGTAGCGTGCCGACCGCGATCACATCAACCTTTGATCCGTTTCCCACGCGCATCGTCACCTCGTTCTTTGCTAGCTTCCGTTTATTCTGCAGCTCCTGTTTCGAGTTACAAATATGAGCAACCGAACCAGTATCAAATACCCAGGCACTACTACGAATACTAGTGAGATACACATCAATAACATGTATATCAGATATACCTTTCTTCTTGATGTTGCCGTTCTTCAAATCCGCCAAGTACTTTGGGCAATTCCGCTTCCAGTGACCTTCTCCATTGCAGTAAAAGCACTCAGTATCAGGCTTTGGTCCAGCCTTGGTTTTCTTCGTCGGCGTGGTAACTTTCTTACCACCCTTCTTGAAGTGTCCCTTTTGCTTAGACTTGCCCTTCTTGAATTTGGTGGTCTTATTGACCATCAACACTTGGTGCTCTTTCTTGATCTCCACTTCTGCAGATTTTAACATAGCAAATAGTTCTGGCAACTCTTTGTTCATGTTCTGCATGTTGTAGTTCATCACAAAGTTCTTGTAACTTGATGGTAGTGATTGGAGGATGCGGTAAACTCCCAAAGTATTAGGAATCACTATACCCAAACTTTGAAGTTTATTTGCGTGCCCAGACATCTTAAGCACATGCTCACTGACGGAGCTACCCTCTTCCATCTTGCAGTTAAAGAACTTTTCAGAAGCTTCATAACTTTCAATTGTCGCATGAGTCTCAAAGATTAATTTGAGATCCTCGACAATATCATATGGATCTGACTCTTCAAACCTTTTCTGAAGCTCCGATTCTAAACCATACAAGATAGCACACTGAACTATGGAGTACTGATTCTTCCGAGCGAGGTAAACATTCTTTACTTCATCGGGAGCATCAGCTGCAGGTGGGTCACCCAGCGGTGCATCCAGCACATAGGTCAAATTACCAGCTGTGAGGACAATCCTCAAATTGCGGAACCAATCCGCGAAGTTGCTTCCATTGTTTTTCAACTTTTCTTTCTCTAGGAACGCATTAAAATTGATGGTAGGGGCTGCCATTGATCTACAACATATTTGCAATAGTTTAGACTAAGTTTATGACAAATTGAGTTCAAATTAATTAATGAAATTAAACTAGGTGAACTCCCACTCAAAACAACATCCCTCACATTGTTTTAGTGATCACACGAACCAAATCCACTACATCAACACCGATCATCACGAGAGCTGATATAGTTTTAATGGCGAACAATCATCATGTTCATCATATCTACTATATGATTCATGCTTTGCCTTTCGGCGATCCGTGTTCCTGAGGCCATGTCTGTACATGCTAGGCTCGTCAAGATCAAACCTTAGCTACCGCATAAGCAAATCTGGCTTGCTTACGTTGTATTCACCCGCGGAATCAAAGACACCCGATCATCACGTGGTGCTTCGAAGCAGCAAGCTTTGGCAACGGTGCATACTAAGGGTGAACACTTTAGAACTTGAAATTTATGTGCATGAGGGATCATCTTATAATGCTACCGTCGTCTACTAAGCAATACAAGATGCATAAAGGATTAACATCACATGCAATTCATAATATGTGATATGATATGGCCTTTCTTCTTTGTGCTTCCGATCTCCATCTTCAAGCACGAACATGATCTCCATCATCACCGGCATAGCATCAAGGTCAATGACGCTTCTTCATGGTTGTCGTCCGCCAGCTTCAACTATTACAACTATTTTGAATAGACACGCAGGTCTTAACAGAAATTAAAGACAACCATATGGCTCCTGCCGGTTGCCAACTTACAATAAGGAACATTGCATACATCAAATATAATCACAATCATGGCCATATCACATCACTGCACACCCCTGCAAAACAAAGTTAGACGCTTCTACTTTCTTTGCATATTTTACGTGGTTTGGGGCTTTCCATAAGTGTCGTTCTAACTTACGAACAAGAACCACAACATTGATACTAGCATTGTTGATCACCCGTTGTAAATTGGATCTTTACTATGCTAGGAGAAACAGGCACCCGCAAAGCCACTTATGCAAAACGAGTTGCATGTCAAGCGTGGAGCAAGTCTCATGAACGATGTCATGTAAGGTTAGCCCGGGCCGCTTCATCCCAACATACCGCAAGATGCAAAGTACACAAAAAGCAATCTACAATAAAAGCATCAACGCCCACAATGACCATTGTGTTCTACTCGTGCAACAGATCTACATATAGACACGGCTCTGATACCACTGTTGGGGTTCGTAGCGTGGAAAACAAAAATTTTCTATCGCATACAAACAAACAAGCCAAGATCTATCTACTAGATTGCAGCAACGAGTCGATGGAATAACTCACCCTCGAAGATTCCAAAGTGTTTAACGAGAGCAGATTCTCGTGGGTGATGTAGTCGTACTCTTTCCGATCTCAAGATCGTGTAGACGATCCTTCCGGCGCCATGTTCCGGTAGCGCTCCCGCAGTCGGTCACACGTTCGGTACTCGACGAAGACCTTCCTCTCCCTTGTTCCAGCAGGCAGCGGAGGTTGTAGTACTCTCCTCGCGATTCCGGCAGCACAACGGCGTGGTACCGGAAGTAGAGGGGAGATCCCGCAGGGCTTCGCTTTAAGCCGGTGCGAGTATGGTGGAGCTTATGAGAGAGGCTATTAGTGGTCTAGTAATTAGACACACCAATTAGAGGGCTCTAAACCAATTAGAAGGCTCTAAACCGAATAGCTCTAAACCGGGGTCTAGATCTAGGGTTTAGTTTAGAGGATAGGAAACTTGTGTGTCTAGGAGGGGAGCCCTGCCCCTCCTTATATAGGTGGGAGGGCTGGCCGGCCAAGGGGAGGAGTTCCTCCCCAACTCGGCCTAGGGAGGTGCGCCGGCCAAGGGGAGGAATTCCCCTCCAACTCGGCCTCCACCTCTCCTCCTCTTTTCCCACTTCCCAAAACTGCCGTTTGACTTTCAAACTAGCCGTTTGACTTTTCAATTTAGGATTTAAATAAATCCTTTATTTGGGACAGCAAGAATACTTAGTACATGATGCAATCATTCCAATATGTAATGACACATTCATGTACCCTTTCCCCTCCGGAGTGCCGGACATTCCGGGACCTTCTAGAATGTTCCCGATGAAAACACCGGAACCATTCCCCAACTCCGAAACGGAACTTTCCTTATATGAATCTTATTCTCCGGACCATTCCGGATCTCCTCGTGATATCCCGGATCCCATCCGAGACTCCGAACAACATTCGGTCTCTTTCTCATAATACCATAACTACTCAAACAACGTCGAATCCTTAAGTGTGTCTCCCTACGGTTCGTGAATTATGCAGACATGATCGAGACACTTCTCCGAACAATAACCAATAGAGGAATCTGGAAATTCATATGGCTCCCACATATTTCTACGATTACTTTGCGATCGAATGAACCACTTACATACGATACCAATTTCCCTTTGTCTCACGATATGTTACTTATCCGAGGTTATGATCGTCGGTATCTCTGCATACCTAGTTCAACCTCGTTACCGATAAGTACTCTTTTCTCGTTCCCGTGATATGTGATCCCTTGTGACCATGTCACATGCTTGCAAGCTAATTGGATGACATTCCACCGAGAGGGCCCAGAGTATATCTATCCGTCATGTGGATGGACAAATCCCACTCTTGATCCATGTGTTTCAACCAATACTTTCCGAACACTTAATGCCACCTTTATAGCCACCCAGTTACGGTGTGGTGTTTGATGTTATCAAAGCATCCATCCGGCAAAGGTGATATGCATGATCTCATGGTCGAAGGAATTAGGTTACTATGTATCAGAAAGCATATAGCAATTGAACTATTGAAATGACTTGATCTTTATGCTACGCTTATCTATAGGAGTATGTCCACCATATCATTCTCCTAACGATATGATCTTGTTGTTGATAACATCTCAATGTTCATGATATGGAAACCACAATCATTTAATCAACCAACAAGCTAGTGAAGTATAGAGGCTATACTAGGGACTTCAATTTAAGTTTACAATTCACACAAGTATTAATGTTTCCTTGTTAATACTATTATAGCATGAATATAAACATTTATCATAAACACAAAGATATAATAATAACTATATTTATTATTGCCTCTAGGGCATATCTCCAACAGTTGGCGCATTCCCGCAGCCGGAGAGACGACCCCGAATCCGCGAGAAAGGGAATTCATCTGCTTCACCAGCCATCTTGAATGGGGGCTAGGGTTCCCCACGTCCCTGTTCTTCCGGCGCTTCTGCGCCTACTACGGGATCCACCCTTCGGATCTGGGTCCCCACAGCATCGAGCAGCTCGCCATCTTTGTGGCGTTCTGCGAATGCTACTTGGTCTGCCGGCCCTACTTCCCCCTATGGCAAGATCTGTTCCATGGACGGATCAGCCGCGAGGAAGCGGGCGGCCCAATGCTAGCCGCGGGCGGCCTAACCTTCCAGCTCAAGTCGAAGGCTTCATTCTTTGACCTGATGTTGCCTGCCAAGGCAGCGAGCGACTGGAAGAAATCGTGGTTTTACGTAGCCGAGGCGACCCTGGAGGGCGAGGCGGCGATCCCGCGGTACTCCGCCAATCGCTCCGAGCCGCGCCGTCTCCAAGTCGGCAAGCTCCCCAACGACCAGCGGATGGTCGTCGACGAGATGCTCCAGACCATCCGCGGTCTAAAGAAGAAGGGCCTCCAGACGATAAACCTGTACAACTGCTGGCTCGGGCGGCGGCTCGTCCCGCTCGCTCGAAGCGAGCACTACATGTACCAGTACACGGGCCGGGAAGACTCGACGAAGGCCTTCCTCGACGAGTGGAAGCTGGAGGACTACATCCCAGCACTAAAGAAAATCACCCAGGCGGTGTACCTGGACGCACAGGCTGGGGTCGCCCCCTATACCGCAAAGCGTCCAGCCCTAACGGTAATCATTTCGCTCGCAGTCGCAGTTTATGCAGTCGCGGTAATTCTAATTTCATCTTGTATTCATTGCAGCTATTCCAAGTGGTGGAAGGATGGCTCCCACCTTCGGACGATGAGAACTCGAGCTCGTCCGTTCAGGACGTGGGCGAGGCGCCTCCCGCCAAGGGCAACGCCGGGAGCGACGAGGGCGACAGCGATGACGAATCCGAAGAGGAAGTCGCCCCACTGCTCCGCAAGACCCGTGGGCAGTGTCAACGAGAGCTTGAGGCGAGTAAAAGCCTCGAGCGTCACGATGACGACGACGAGCTTCCAGAAACCACCTCGCGCCGCCAGGCGACTCCATCAAAGAAGAAGAAGAAGGAAAAGGAGGTGAAGGCGCCTCCGAGGAAGACGAAGGCCAAACCGACGAGGCCGGCCTCACCGCCACATTCAGCGAGCAGTTCTGACGCCCCCAGCCCGGCCAAGGATGAGGCGCTGCCAACGACAGCCGCGTTGGACACGGCCACCATCGAGGTGCCCCTGGCGTCGATGCCTCCGCCATTCGCCCCAGTCTCTGGGCTGGGGGACGTCTCGGTCGCAGCGGCTTTGCCTCACAAAGAAGCTCCCGTTGAAGACGTTTTGGAGGCTCCGGTTGCGGCCTCAACAATGAAGAAACCGTCCGTGTCTTGGGCACGCGACGTTCTGGAAATGGGGCTCAGCCGCTGACTGGGCCCCGAACTAGAGAAGCCAGCCGGCCTCCGTACGGGACTGCGCTTCATTCCAGTCGCCAAGTGAGTACACTCTCCCTCCTTTGTCTTCCATAGCGGCTCAAATTATATTGCTTACATGATTGTTGAACAGGACCGGGGTGAAGAGGATGGGCCACCCAACCGTGGCTAAGGTGCCACCCGTCGTTAGCGAGGAGGATCCTTACCGCAAGAGGAAGGCGGACGAGGTCGTCGTCTCTGCGGATGGCAGCAAGAAGGCCAAGGGTGATGACGTCGTCACAATTTCTGATGACACGGCGGTCGCGCCAGCTGGACCCGTAACGGAGGCAGACGCGTCTACGAAGGAGGGCGCTCCCTTGCCTGGAACGGCCGAGCCGACCTCCTTTGGGGCGGGTGCCTCTATCGCCACCTTCCCGCGCTTCATGACCAAGGCGGCCGCGGCGAGTGGAACTTCGCCCTCGAGCCACGCTCCTGGGACCGCCGATGCTGAAGTCGACCAACGTCGTGGGCACACGCCGGCTCTCCTCGCGTCCGTGGACGCGATACAACTCCACGGCATGCTTGGCGCAGCCATCCAGGTACCTCCAGTCCCCGAGGATCAGGTCGGTGCTTTGCAGCGGCCTGATTCTTTTAATGTTTTATCTT
Organism: Avena sativa; assembly: GCA_916181665.1. Taxonomy (NCBI): domain Eukaryota; kingdom Viridiplantae; phylum Streptophyta; class Magnoliopsida; order Poales; family Poaceae; genus Avena; species Avena sativa. The sequence goes on from OV702283.1 coordinate 333,026,107, forward strand.
TATTTTTCGCATCCAGTCCCCGAGTGCACACACGCTGAATTTCAGCGGGTGGACACTTAGGAATTTATTTGAGTACCAGTCCCCGAGTGTGCACTCGCTGAATCTCAGCTGGTGGGCACTTAGGAATTTCTTGATTGCCAGTCCCCGAGTGCGCACTCGCTGAATTTCAGCGGGTGGGCACTTAGGAATTTTCTTGATTGCCAGTCCCCGAGTGCGCACTCGCTGAATTTCAGCGGGTGGGCACTTGAGAATTTCTTGATTGCCAGTCCCCGAGTGCGTACTCGCTGAATTTCAGCGGGTAGGCACTTAGGAATTTTGCTTTGACTAACCTTTTTGGTGATGTGCAGGGTCTGCAGCTTGAATCGGCTGACCGATTGGCAGCGAAGCAGCGCGCGGAGAAGGAACTGGCCATCGTCCAGGAGGCGAACAAAGGGCTTCAGGCTGTTGCCGCGAAGGCAGAGGAAGCTCGCCAGGGGCTTGTCCCCGCTGGTGAATTGGCGGCGGCGCAATCAGCTTTAAGTGTGGCTGAACAGCGGATCGCCGACCTCGAGCGCAAGCTGCGGGAGGCAAAGGAAGAAGCGAGCTCGGCTGACGGGCGAGCCAAGGCCGCCATTGCAGCCGCCGAAGAGGATCGCAAAGTGTCGGATGCCCTTGTTGCTGGGCTTCAGGACGACCATACGTTGCTTCAAAGCTTCATCACGGATCTCGCCTGCCCGTTGATTGGTAAGTGCGTCTGCCTCTTCCAGTAGTTGTGCCTTTTGTGGTGTCCGTCGTATTCATTATTGTCTTCTACTCACAGGTCGCATCATCGATAGCGCGGAAGAGGCGAGCTCGTTCGACACGCGGCAGTGTGTAAGCATGCTTGTCGACTCGGCAACGTTGTCGGCGACGTGCATCCGTGCCTATCTCCAAGAGATATCGCCCACAAAAGTGATTCCCAGCGACCTCGTTGAGGTGTGGAGGTATTTGGAGAAGGCGCCCGCGGTCGTTGAGTTCATGACGCGATCGGCGTTTCGGCGCGGAGCGGCGACGGCACTTAGTCTTGGACTTGCCCACTTCCCCGAGGACTTCGACATCGATGATGTGACGAGTGGCTACCCATCGTCGACTGGCGCGGTGGAGCTTTCCGAGGTCCTCATGTTGCAAGATCGCGCCGCCGCGTACTCGGAGCATGTATGGGCAATGGGCGACCTCCTTCCGTACCAGGAGACGGTCGTCGTGCCGAACGATCCCGAGCCGCCGCATCGTGATTTCAAGGTCGAGCAGCCCTTCCGCACGGCGATGGCGGGTGAACGGACGACATATCCGTCGAACCTGTACACGCCGTTCATCCGCAATCGCCGGGGTGTTGGCGAGTCGTCGTCTAAGCCTGCAGAATAGGGTAGTTTGCCTTGTGGCGTTAGCAGCAGGTCTGCCATGCAGGCATATTTTGTAATATGAGACAATGCAATCGAATGAGACATCGTGTCTATTTTGGTATTTGTCATGTGTTTGTGATTGATGTTTGAACGAGTCCCCGAGCACGTCCGCCCTTTTGTGGGGTTTACCTCGTATGTGATATGTTTGTTGTTTCTATGTGTTTTGTCATTGTGGTCGACTCGCCCGGGCTCTGAAAGCCAGTCGCTAGGCGACTCCCTTGAGCGCTCTGTACTTTGCTGTTTTCCCTTGCGCGAACGAGGTCGGGTGGCCGAGTCCCCGAGCGTGGTACTTGGTTGTTCTAGGCGCGACTCGAGGGTGGTTGAGGACTTAGCGCGTTAGTTTGAGCACGTCACTCCTGCCTGGCCCGTGGGGTCAGTCGCGTGGCGAGTCCTGGGCATGCTCTCCTACTTGGCGTTTTTCCCGAACCGCTCGCGTTGAACTGGTCTGCAGTCCCTGAGCGTGGTACTTAGCCGTTTGAGTCGCTATGTTAAGGATGCGGAGGACCATGGTCGCTGTAAGGAGCGAAGGCAGTTGTCTTGGTTCGTAGAACCAGTCGGGCTAGGCGACTCCAATGGGGCTCCGGGTAGGCGTTTTTCATGGACGGTGCAAGACCTGAGGTGACTCAGTGCTCTTTCACCGCACTACTTAGCCGTGCCGATCGCTGTACCAAAGGTTGACTTCTGCGGTTAGCGTAACGCTGTTATTACGAGTGCGAGTGGCACAAGACATGGAGAGTAGGCGCAATTTGCGGTAACCGTTTCTTTTTATTTCATGGCGACTGGAGAGTACATGTGTGGGGTTCTAGGAGTAGAACTTCCGTAGGAGGTTTACATTCCATGGTCGCTTGACGCCGAGTTCGCCGTCCCCGCGGACGTCGATGAGGTAGTAGGCATCGTTGCCGAGTACTCGCCCGATGGCGAATGGCCCTTTCCGCGGAGGGGAGAGCTTGTGCATGCCCTTCTTGTCCTGGATGAGGCGTAACACCAGGTCGCCCTCTTGGATGGTGCGAGTTTTCACCCGCCGGCTGTGGTAGCGGCGGAGGCCCTGCTGGTAGATGGCGGTGCGTGACCGAGCAAGGTCACGTGCTTCGTCGAGTTGGTCGACCCCGTCTTGGCGGGCGAGCTCGTTTGCGGCCTCCGTGTAGTGGACGACCCGCGGCGAGTTGTGCTCGAGGTTGGTGGGCATGACTGCCTCGGCGCCGTAGACCATGAAGAAGGGGGTGAACCCTGTTGACCTGTTGACTGAGGTGCGGATCCCCCTAATGACAGAGGGAAACTCCTCGACCCAGCACCCGGCGGTGCGCTCGAGTGGTACTTGGAGTCGCGGCTTCAGGCCGTGGAGGATGCTTTGGTTGGCCCGTTCCGCCTGGCCGTTGGATTCCGGGTGGGCGACTGACGCGAGGTCGAGCCGAATGCGATGCTCTTCGCAGAATTCCGCCATGGCTCCTTTGGCGAAGTTAGTGCCGTTGTCCGTGATGATGCTGTTTGGGAACCCGTAGCGATATATGAGCTCGCGTAGGAATTTGGTGGCGGTCTTCCCGTCGCATTTCCGAACTGGCTTGGCTTCCACCCACTTTGTGAATTTGTCGACCGCGACTAGCAGGTGGGTGTAGCCAGAGGGGGCCTTCTTGAAGGGGCCTACCATGTCCATGGCCCACACAGCGGATGGCCAGGTGATGGGGATTGTTTTGAGCGTTGAGCTTGGCACGTGCGTCTGGTTGGCGTATTTCTGGCACCCGGCGCACCACTGGACAATGTCCACAGCATCGGCGTGTGCGGTGGGCCAGTAGAAGCCATGTCGCATAGCCTTGGCGACTAGAGAACGGGCGCCGGCGTGGTGGCCGCAGTCGCCGGAGTGGATATCGTGGAGGATCTTGCGTCCTTCGGCGGGTTGGACGCAGCGTTGGAACACGCCGGTGACACTGCGCTTATGGAGCTCGCCGTCGATGATGGTGTAGGACTTGCATCGGCGAGCGATCATCCGGGCGTCCGTCTCGTCTGCCGGCAAGGTGCCGGCTTCCAGGTAGGCTATGTAGGGCTTGGTCCAGTCGTCTGGCTCGTTGACGAGTGCGACCAGGGCTGCCTCTGGTTGGAGCGGGACTCCGATGTCGATCTCCCTCGGGGGAGAGACTGATGGCTTGGTGATCGTGTCGAGGAAGACGCTGGCAGGTGGTGCGAGTCGAGCCGACCCGATGCGAGAGAGTGCGTCGTCCTCCTCGTTCTTCCGACTGTCGATCCACTCGACGGAGTAGCCTGTGAAGTGTCCGCCCAACTTGTCCACTGCTTGGCGGTACGCCACCATGGTGGGGGAGATGGCGTCGCAGGTGCCAACGACTTGCCCTGCGACGAGGTCGGAATCGCCGTAGCAGCGTAGGCGGTTGACATTCATCTCCTTGGCCGCTCGCATGCCGTGTAGTAAGGCCTCGTACTCGGCCATGTTGTTGGTGCAGGGTGTGAAGTCGAGGTAGAGGACGTAGCGTATCTTGTCGCCCTTTGGTGAAGTTAGCACGATCCCTGCGCCTGCGCCGTCCGCATTCTTGGAGCCGTCGAAGTGCAGGCTCCAGTAATGGAGGTATGGCAGCTTCTCTGGCTGCTAGGCCTCTTCCCAGTCGGCGATGAAGTCCGCTAGGGCCTGCGACTTGATCGCTTTTCGCGGCTCATATTTGATGTTGTGGACGCCGATCTCGACGACCCACTTGGCGACCCGCCCGGTCGCCTCGCGGTTGCGGATGATGTCTTGCAGTGGTGCTGAGGAGACGACCGTGATCGGGTGCTCCTAGAAGTAGTGCGGCAGGCGCCGCTGAGCTCTGAAGACCGCGTATACCAGCTTTTGGTACTGTGGGTACCGCTGGCGCGACTCGGTAAGGACCTCGCTGATGTAGTACACCGGCCGCTGTACTGGGCGCTCCTTTCCTTCCTCTGGTCGCTCGACGACCATCACGGCGCTGACGACGCGCTCGGAAGCCGCGACGTAAACCAGCATGGGTTCTTTGTCGGCGGGGGCGGCGAGTAGCAGTGCGGCGAGTAGCACCTTTTTGAGATCGCGGAGCGCGTCGTCCGCCTCCTTGTTCCACTGGAAGGTGGGGTTCTTGCGCATCAGGCGGTATAGGGGCATCGCCTTTTCGCCCAGCCGGGGGATGAAGCGACTGAGAGCCGCTACTCGCCCGGCCAGTTTCTGGACGTCGCGCAGGCACTCGGGTTTGCCGAGCCAGGCGATCGTGTCGATCTTCGTGGGGTTCGCCTCGATCCCTTGTTTGGAGACGACGTACCCCAGTAGTTATCCTGCAGGTACACCGAAGGTGCATTTGCCTGGGTTGAGCTTTATCTTGTATTTTCGCAGGTTGGCGAATGTTTCCGCCAGGTCGGCGAGTAGGTCGCCCTGGCGAGCGGGCTTTATGACCACGTCGTCGATGTAGACGTGGATGTTGCGGCCAATTTGGCTCGCGAGGCATTCTTGCATGCACCGCTGGTAGGTCGCCCCGGCGTTCTTGAGGCCGAAGGTCATGGCGGTGTAGAAGAAGGCTCCGAATGGCGTGATGAACGCCGTCTTCTCCTCGTATTCGACAGCCATTTTGATCTGGTTGTACCCAGAGTAGGCGTCGAGGAAACATAGCGAATCCGAGCCCGCGGTTGAATCGATTATCTGGTCGATCCGCGGGAGGACGAACTGCTCCTTTGGGCAGGCGCTGTTCAGGTTTGTGTAGTCGATACACATTCTCCAGGTCCCGTTTTTCTTCTCGACCAGGACTGGGTTTGCCAGCCACTTGGAGTATTTGATTGGCCGGATGAAGCCTGCAGCGAGTAGACGCTGCACCTCCTCGGCGATTGCTCGGCGGGCCTCTTCATTGAAGGGCCGCAACGACTGCTTGACATGTCGCACTTTTTGGTCGGCGTTTAGCTTGTGCTCAGCGAGCTCCCTGGGGACACCGGGCATGTCAGAGGGCTTCCATGCGAAGATGTCCCTGTTCTCACGGAGGAACTCGATGAGCGCGCCTTCCTATGCTGGGCTCATGCCCGTCCCGATCGTCACCGTCTGGCTGGAGTCGCCTGGGACCAGCTCGACGGTGCGGGTGTGCGTAGTGGCCTCAAAGGTAGAGGTGTTTGCGCCCTCCAAGTTGGGCTTCTTGAGGATGGTGGGGTCGTCATTGTTGACCCCGCTCGCGTACTTGGCGAGCTCATCAGCGTGGTTGGTCTCCACCGCGATGATGGCGTCAGCGAGCTCGGCTCCTTTGGCCTCGCACTCGGCGGCCATGTCGGGGTCGCCGTTGATGGTGATGACGCCGCACGGCCCGGGGAGCTTCATCGCGTTGTACGCGTAGTGGGGCGCTGCCATGAACTTGGCGAACGCCTGGCGCCCCAGGACGCAGTGGTAAGGGCTGTCAAAGGGCACCAGCACGAAGACGATCCGCTCGGTGCGGAAGTTTGCGGGTGTGCCGAAGGTGACCGGCAGCGTGACCTTGCCGATCGGATACGCCTTCCAACCGGGGACGATGCCGTGGAACGTGGTGTGGGTTGTCTCGATCATCGACTGCGGGAGCCGCAGTCGCCTGAAGGTGTCCAAGTACAGGATGTTGATGGAGCTGCCGCCATCCATCAATGTCTTGGGGAGCCAGTAGTCGCCGACCTTGGGCTTGACCACCAGGGCGACTCGACCTGGGTACTCGATGCGTGGCGAGTGGTCTTGACGACTCCAGGTGATGGGCTGCTCCGACCAGTTAAGGAACTGGGGAACGTCCACCTGGGCCACCGCGTTGATGGCGACGGCGCGGGCGATGACCTTCTTCTCGCGCTTCGTGTTGAAGCCTGTGAAGGTATGGAGCGAACCGGCCACTTTGCCGAATTTTCCGCCGTTTGGCGGGTCGTTGTCGGGGTCCTCCCGCGCTCGCCGTGCCTTCTCGATCTCCCTGAGGGTGTGGCAGTCGGCGGTGGTGTGCGTTGCGGGCTTCCCTTCCCTGCTATGAAACGCACATGGTTGGTTAAGGAGAGCTGCAGGGTCGAATCTTGGCTTGGCCTTGTAATTGCCGCCGTCGCGGCGTTGTCCTCCGTCGCGGCGGAAGCTCTTGGGCTCGCGTTGCGCGTGCCCGGCGTTGGCGACAAAGTCGACTCGCCCGTCACTGCGGCGCTTGCCGGTGAGGCGAGTGTTGCTGTAGCGTAGGTCGGACCGTCGTCCGCTGTCGTTGCCGCTCATGCGGCGTTGACCTCCTGACTCATCGTCAGTTTCCTGGTTTGGATCTTCCTCCGCGTACCGTTTGGCGATCTTGAGGAGGTCGGGGATGTTGTCGAGTGTGCGAGAGTGTCGCTTGAGCTTGGCGACCAGGGGCTCGTAGCGGCACGAGGTCTTGAAGCAATGGATCGCGGTGTCCGGGTGGATGCCGACCGCGTTGTACCAGAGTTCTTGCCACCGTTGGACCCAGTTGCGGGTCGACTCGCGGGGTCCGTGGACGCATCGCTCCAGGTCCTCAATAGTGGTGGCACGGGTGTAGGAGCACTCGAAGTGCCTGACGAAAGCGTCGCGCATCTCCTCCCAGGAGTCTATACTGTCCTGAGGAAGGGTGTTGATCCACTGCCTGCACGTCCCTTCCATCATCAGGGGGAGGTAACGGGCGACTAGCAGGTCGGTGTGGCCTGCGATCCCCATTGCCATGAGGTATGTGTCGAGCCAGATAGCGGGGTCATACGAGGGGTCGTACTTTTCTATCTCCTTCGGCGCCTTAAAGTTTGGTGGGTACTTCTCGCCTCGGATCATTGGTCCGAAGCACTTGGGGCCGAGTCGACTGAGCGACCCCATGGGCTCGCCGTCGCGACGATTGGTTAGGGTGTGTCGCAGGTCGTTGGGATGGCGTGCGCGCCAGCTTTGGTTGTTGATGATGTGGGTGCGGGCGTCGATGGGTTGACCGTTGGCGGCGACGAGGTTGGTCGCCGGCCTGGGGTCGTTGGTGGAGAGTGCCGCGTTCGCGGGTCGGTGTTGGAGCTGTAGTGGCTCCGGTGGTGGGCAGTTCAGTGTGTTTGCCGCCATTAGGCGGCCGCTCGAGGCCGCCCTGCTTCCCGAGGAACGCGAGTATACTCGACCTTGCGAGTCGGCGCCCGCTCTTTGCTGCTCGACGGCCTTTGCGAGCAGGGCCCTGACGTATTGGATCTGTAGGGCGCCGTCGCCGGTGGCCGTGATGCTGTCGGCTGCTGCTCGGCCTGCCACGAGGTTGTCCATCGGGGTGGAGAACAGTGGGAGGTCGTTTGCGTCTCGCTCCCGTGAGGAGACTACTATCCGCAGCTGGTCCCTGGGGGGTGTGCGGTTGGGTGGAGGCGGGGCGCCCATCGCCGTCGACCCCGGCGGGGGTCGGGCGCTTCCTCCTGGTGGCGCGTTCTCGCAGATCGCGCGCTCGGCCACGCGGGCCGGGTCGTTTTCGTCATCGAAGTTCAGGGCGCGCCCCTGAACGGTAGGGTTCAGGCGCGACCTGATCCGCTGTTAGTGGTAGCGCGATAGCTCCTGCGCCGTCACTTGCTCGAGGCGGAATTTTTCGCGCTCGGCTTGTTCCTTGCGCACCGCCTCCGCCAGTTTCAGGCGGAGTTCCTCGACCTCCGTTGCCGTGGCGTTAGGAGGGATTGGGGTGGAGAATGGATCCTCCGGCGGATCGGTGCCGGTCGCCATGTAGGTCGCGGCGTGGCGACCGGTTCCGTCGCGGAGGTCGGCGGAATTCTCCGACCAGGAGTCGAATTCGAAGATCCCGAGGATGGAGGGGTCCTCAAAGTCTCCCACGTTGGAGACCTGAGTGATGGAGCCCGCGGGTGAAGCCGCGGTGATGGACCCGGCGAGTGACGCCGGGGTCGCCGAGTCGGCGTCGTCGTCGAGGGCTGCATCTCCTGCGGCCGCTGAGTTTTCGGCCACGTCGCTGTGGGCCGAGTTGTACTCGAAGGCGAGGCGATGGATCGTGCGGATCTGGCTCTCAGAGAGCCGATCGCGTGGCGGTGACTCGCGGATGCGAGCCGAATCCTCCGAGGCGACGACGTCGGTGAGGCCGACGAAGAGGCTGATCGTGCCGATCGGCAGGATCACGCTGTGCGTGACAGGCCGCGCCGCCGGGACATAACTGCTCGGCAAGATTTGGAGCATCTCGCCGATCGCTATCATGCGGCCGGTGGCGACCGTCTCGTTGATGGGCAGATTGGATCTCGCCGCAGAACACCGGCCAGACCGGCCAGGCCCCACGGTGGGCGCCACTGTCGTGGGGATGGTCACGGCAGATGCTGCAATCGGCAGCGAGTAGTAGAACAAGGGGCAAGGGCGGCCAGCCATATGCGGTGCGAGATGAGGGCAAAGACACAGGGTTTTACCTAGGTTCGCCCCCCCGGAGGGTAAAGACCTACTTCTGCTAGATTGTATTATGGAGGTGGTACAATGGGCGAGCTCGGCGGCTAGGCGGCGAGTCGCTTGGGTGTATGATGGAACGTATCTCTACTCGCCCTATAGGGAGGTTTATATATAGGCTCACCTCCCCTAGGGTTTACATATCTCAACCGATTCAGTTAAAGCTTCGGTACTCGTTTAACCTAATCCGACTGGGCCTATCTACTCGCCTGGGCCTTCAGCCTCCAGTCGCTTGGTTCCTTGCTGGGCTTCAATCCAGTCGCCGTCTTGCAGGCCCACTCGCCAGTTCTTGGGCCAGTCGGAAACGTCCTGTTGGGTATACCCCGGTAGGCATATCCCCATCACAAGCTAATTGGATGACATTCCACCGAGAGGGCCCAGAGTATATCTATCCGTCATATGGATGGACAAATCCCACTCTTGATTCATGTGTCTCAACCCATACTTTCCAAACACTCAATGCCACCTTTATAGCCACCCAGTTACGGTGTGGTGTTTGATGTCATCAAAGCATCCTTCCGGTGATGGTGATAAGCATGATCTCATGGTCGAAGGAATTAGGTTACTATGTATCAGAAAGCATATAGCAATTGAACTATTAAAATGACTTGATCTTTATGCTACGCTTATCTATAGGAGTATGTCCATCATATGATTCTCCTAACGATATGACCTTGTTGTTAATAACATCTCAATGTTCATGATAGGGAAACCACAATCATTTATTAACCAACAAGCTAGTATTATAAAGAGGCTTTACTAGGGACTCTAATTTAGTTTACAAATCACACAAGTATTAATGTTTCCTTGTTAATACTATTATAGCATGAATGTAAACATTTATCATAAACACAAAGATATAATAATAACTATATTTATTATTGCCTCTAGGGCATATCTCCAACAGTCTCCCACTTGCACTAGAGTCATCTAATCTAGATTACATGGTAATATACCGAACACCCATGGCAGTTTGGTGTTGGTCATGTTTTGCCCTCGGGAGAGGTTTAGTCAACGGATCCGCCACATTCAGATCTGTGTGTACTTTGCAAATCTTTATGTCACCATCTTGGACATGTTCTCGAATGGCGTGAAAACGTAGCTTGATGTGCTTCAGCTTCTTGTGTGACCTTGGTTCTTGCGCATTGGCTATGGCGCCCATGTTATCACAATAGATAGACATTGGGTCCAGCGCACTTGGAACCACACCGAGCTCTGTAATGAACTCCTTCATCCATATCGCTTCTTGTGAAGCCTCCGAAGCAGCTATGTATTCCGATTTAGTTGAAGATCTCGCCACAACGCTTTGCTTTGCACTCCTCCAGCTAACTGCTGCACCATTCAAAGTAAATACGTATCCAGATTGAGATTTAGAATCATCCGGATCGGTGTTCCAACTAGCATCGGTGTAACCATTAACAACGAGCTGTTCATCACCTCCATAAGAAAGAACCATATCCTTAGTTCTTCTCAAGTACTTAAGGGTGTTTTTGACCGCTGTCCAATGATCCACTCCTGGATCACTTTGATATCTGCTAGTTAAACTAACAACATATGCAATGTTGGGTCTAGTACATAGCATGGCATACATTAGAGATCCTATGGCTGAGGCATAGGGAGTCTTACTCATCCTTTCTCTATGTTCTGCCGTTGCAGGACTTTGAGTTTTACTCAAGGTCGAATTGGGCAACATGGGCAAGAACCCTTTCTTGTTATCTTCCATTCCAAACCTCTTTAGAACTTTGTCCAAATATGTACTTTGTGACAATGATATTAGGCGTCTCGATCTATCTCTATAAATCTTTATACCTAATATGTAAGCTGCTTCGCCAAGGTCTTTCATTGAAAAGCTATTATTCAAATATTCCTTGATATTATTAAGAAGGTCTACATCATTCCCAATCAACAATATGTCATCTACATATAGTATTAAGAATGCTACAGAACTCCCACTCACTTTCTTGTAAATACAAGCTTCTCCATAAGTTTGTATAAAACCAAAACTTTTGATCACCTTATCAAAACGTTGATTCCAACTTCGGGATGCTTGCTTCAATCCATATATGGACGTTTGAAGTTTGCACACCTTGTTAGCATCTTTAGGATCGACAAAACCTTTGGGTTGCATCATATACAACTCTTCATCAATGTCTCCATTGAGGAACGCTGTTTTGACATCCATCTGCCATATCTCATAATCGTAATATGCAGCGATTGCTAACATAATCCTTACAGACTTTAGCTTCGCTACTGATGAGAAAGTCTCATCGTAGTCAACTCCTTGAATTTGTCGAAACCCTTTTGCGACAAGTCGAGCTTTATAGACAGTAACATTACCATCAGCATCTGTTTTCTTCTTGAAAATCCATTTGTTCTCGACAGCCTTCCGGCCATCCGGTAAGTCCACCAAAGTCCATACTTGGTTTTCGTACATGGATCCAATCTCGGATTTCATGGCTTCTTTCCATTTATTGGAATCTGGGCTCATCATCGCTTCCTCATATGTCTTAGGGTCATCGGTGTTATCCACCAACATGACACTCATAACGGGATCATACCAATCAGGAGTGGTAGGAGTTCTCGTTGACCTGCGAGGCTCTGTAGCAACTTCAACCGAAGTTTCATGATCATCATCATTAGCTTCCTCTCTTATTGGTGTAGGTGCTACAGGAACTACTTCCAGTGTTGCGCTACTCGCAAGTTCGAGAGAAGGTTCGACAACCTCGTCGAGTTCTACTTTCCTTCCAATCACTTCTTTCGAGAGAAATTCCTTCTCTAGAAAGGATCCATTCTTGGCAACGAAGATTTTGCCTTCGGATCTATGATAGAAGGTATACCCAATAGTTTCCTTCGAGTATCCTATGAAGACGCATTTTTCCGCTTTGGGTTCAAGCTTGTCCGGCTGTAACTTATTTACATAGGCTTCGCAACCCCAAACTTTAAGGAACGACAATTTGGGCTTCTTCCCAAACCACAATTCATACGGTGTCGTTTCAGCGGATTTAGATGGTGCCCTATTTAAAGTGAATGCGGTTGTTTCTAATGCATAACCCCAAAACGATAGCGACAAATCTGTAAGTGACATCATAGAACGAACCATATCTAAGAGAGTTCGATTACGACGTTCAGACACACCATTACGCTGTGGTGTTCCCGGCGGTGTCAATTGTGAAAGTATTCCGCATTTATTCAAAGGCTCGCCAAACTCGTAACTTAGATATTCACCTCCACGATCAGAACGTAGAAATTTAATCTTCTTGTTATGTTGATTCTCCACCTCACTTTGAAATTCCTTAAACTTCTCGAAAGTTTCGGACTTATGTTTCATGAAATAGATATACCCATATCTACTCAAGTCATCCGTGAAGGTAAGAACATAACGATAACCACCGCGCGATGCTACACTCATTGGACCACACACATCAGTATGTATGATTTCCAATAAGTCCGTAGCTCACTCCATCATACCAGAAAATAGAGTCTTAGTCATTTTACCCATCAGACATGCTTCGCATCTTTCAAGTGATTCGAAATCAAGTGATTCAAGAAGTCCATCGGAATGGAGTTTCTTCATACGCTTCACTCCGATATGACCAAGACGATAGTGCCACATATAGGTCGAGTTATCGCTCAATTTCAAACGTTTAGCCTCAATGTTATTTATGTGTGTACAATCGAGATTCAATAAGAATAGACCATCTATCAAAGGTGCATGTGCATAAAACATATTACTCATATAAATCGAACAACCATTATTCTCGGATTTAAACAAGTAACCGTCTCGCAAGAAACAAGATCCTGATATAATGTTCATGCTCAACGCAGGCACCAAATAACAATTATTTAAGTATAAAACTAATCCCGGTGGTAGATGAAGAGGTAGCGTGCCGACCGCGATCACATCAACCTTTGATCCATTTCCTACGCGCATCGTCACCTCGTTCTTCGCTAGCTTCCGTTTATTCTGCAGCACCTGTTTCGAGTTACAAATATGAGCAACCGAACCAGTATCAAATACCCAGGCACTACTACGAGTACTAGTGAGATACACATCAATAACATGTATATCGGATATACCTTTCTTCTTGATGTTGTCGTTCTTCAAATCCGCCAAGTACTTTGGGCCATTCCGCTTCCAGTGACCTTCTTGCTTGCAGTAAAAGCACTCAGTATCAGGCTTAGGTCCAGCCTTGGTCTTCTTCGTCGGTGCGGTAACTTTCTTACCACCCTTCTTGAAGTGTCCTTTTTTCTTAGACTTGCCTTTCTTGAATTTGGTGGTCTTATTGACCATCAACACTTGGTGCTCTTTCTTAATCTCCACTTCTGCAGATTTCAACATGGAGAAGAGTTCTGGCAACGTCTTGTCCATGTTTTGCATATTGTAGTTCATCACAAAGTTCTTGTAACTTGGTGGTAGTGATTGGAGGACACGATGTATCCCCAAAGAATTGGGAATCACTATACCCAAACTTTGGAGTTTGTTTGCGTGCCCAGACATCTTAAGCACATGCTCACTGACGGAGCTGCCCTCTTCCATCTTGAAGTTAAAGATTTTTTCAGAAGCCTCATAAATTTCAACTGCCGCATGAGCCTGAAATATCATTTTGAGTTCACGGACAATATCATGTGGGTCTGAATTCTCAAACCTTTTCTGAAGCTCCGATTCCAAACCATACAAGATAGCACACTGAACTGTGGAGTACTGATTCTTCCGAGTGAGGTAAACATTCTTTACTTCATCGGTAGCATCAGCTGCGGGCGGGTCACCCAGCGGTGCATCCAGCACATAGGTCAAATTACCAGCATTGAGGACAATCCTCAAATTGCGGAACCAATCCGCGAAGTTGCTTCCATTGTTTTTCAACTTTTCTTTCTCTAGGAACGCATTAAAATTGATGGTAGGGGCCGCCATTGATCTACAACATATTTGCAATAGTTTAGACTAAGTTTATGACAAATTGAGTTCTAATTAATAGTTAAATTAATCTAGGTGAACTCCCACTCAAAACAATATCCCTCACATTGTTTTAGTGATCACACGAACCAAATCCACCACATCAAAACGATCATCACGAGAGTTGATGTAGCTTCAATGGCGAACAATCGACATGTTCATCATATCTACTATATGATTCATGCTTTACCTTTCGGTGATCCGTGTTCCGAGACCATGTTTGTACATGCTAGGCTCGTCAAGAACAAACCTTAGCTTCCGCATGAGCAAAACTGGCTTGCTCACGTTGTATACACTTGCAGAATCTAACACACCCGATCATCACGTGGTGCTTCGAAACAACAAGCTTTAGCAACGGTGCTAACTAAGGATGAACACTTTAAAACTTGAAATTTGTGTGCTTGAGGGATCATCTTATAATGCTACCTTCGTTAACTAAGCAATACAAGATGCATAAAGGATTAACATCACATGCAATTCATAATATGTGATATGATATGGCCTTTCTTCGTCTTTGTGCTTCCGATCTCCATCTTCAAGCACGAACATGATCTCCATCATCACCGGCATTGCATCAAGGTCAATGACGCCGCTCCAGGGTTGTCGTCCACCAGCTTCAACTATTACAACTACTTTGAATAGACACGCGGGTATTAACATAATTTAAAGACAATCATATGGCTCCTGCCGGTTGCCAACTTACAAAAAGGAACATTGCATAGATCAAATATAATCACAATCATGGCCATATCACATCACAGCACACCCCTGCAAAACAAAGTTAGACGCCTCTAGTTTTCTTTGCATATTTTACGTGGTTTGGGGCTTTCAATAAGTGTCGCTCTAACTTACGAACAAGAACCACAACGTTGATGCTAGAACTATCAAGTGCCCGTTGTAAATTGGATCTATACTATAATGGGAGAGACAGACACCAGCAAAGCCACTTATGCAATACAAGTTGCATGTTGAGCGTGGAGCAAGTCTCATGAACGATGTCATGTAAGGTTAGCCCGGGCCGCTTCATCCCATCATACCGCAAGATGCAAAGTACACAAGAAGCAATTGATAATAAAAGCACCACCGCCCATAATGACCATTGTGTTCTACTCGTGCAACAGATCTACATATAGACACGGCTCTGGTACCACTGTAGGGGTTCGTAGCATGGAAAACAAAAAATTTCTACCGCATACAAACAAACAAGCCAAGATCTATCTACTAGATTGTAGCAACGAGTCGATAGAATAACTCACCCTCGAAGATTCCAAAGTGTTTAACGAGAGCGGATTCTCGTGCGTGATGTAGTCGTAATCTTCCCAATATCAAGATCGTGTAGACAATCCTTCCGGCGCTGTGTTCCGGCAGCGCTTCCGCAGTCGGTCACACGTTCGGTACTTGATGAAGACCTTCCTCTCCCTTGTTCCAGCAGGCAGCGGAGGTTGTAGCACTCTCCTCGCGATTCCGGCGGCATGACGGCGTGGTACCGGAAGTAGAGGGGAGATCTCACAGGGCTTCGCCTTAAGCCGGAGCAAGTATGGTGGACTATGAGAGAGGCCTCGGTGATCTAGGGTTTATACACACCAAGGAGAGGGAGCTAGGCCGGCGGCTAGGGCTTGGGGAAGGCCAAGTCGTCGGCTAGGGTTTGCCCTAGGCGGCGGCGGCCGCAGCAGGAGGTGGCGGCGCCGGCGGCTTGGGGCTAGGATTTGCAGGGTGCAAGGTGTGTGCTTGGAGGGGCAGCCCTGCCCCTCCTTATATAGGTGGAGGGGGCCGGCCAAGGGGAGGGAGTCCCTCCCCAACTCGGCTTCCAAGGCCGGCGGTGGAGGGAGAGGGACTTCCTACCCAAGTAGGTTTCCTACTGTCCCTCCACCAAGCAAACTTGCCGTTTGACTTTTCAAATTGGCGTTTGACTTTTCAAACTAGGATTTGATTTATCCCTTTATTTTGCTCAGCGATGACACCTAGTACATGATGCAACCATTCCAACTTGTAATGACACATTCATGTACCCCTCCCCTCCGGAGTGCCGGACATTCCCACATATTTCTAAACCCTTAAGTGTGTCTCCCTACGGTTCGTGAATTATGCGGACATGATTGAGACACTTCTCCGATCAATAACCAATAGAGGAATCTGGAAATTCATATGGCTCCCACATATTTCTACAATTACTTTGCGATCGAATGAACCACTTACATACGATACCAATTTCCCTTTGTCTCATGATAGTTTACTTATCCGAGGTTTTGATCGTCGGTATCTCTGCATACCTAGTTCAACCTCGTTACCGATAAGTACTCTTTTCTCGTTCTCGTGATATGTGATCCCATGTGAGCCAGTCACATGCTTGCAAAATAATTGGATGACATTCCACCGAGAGGGCCCAGAGTATATCTATCCGTCATATGGATGGACAAATCCCACTCTTGATTCATGTGTCTCAACCCATACTTTCCAAACACTCAATGCCACCTTTATAGCCACCCAGTTACGGTGTGGTGTTTGATGTCATCAAAGCATCCTTTCGGTGATGGTGATAAGCATGATCTCATGGTCGAAGGAATTAGGTTACTATGTATCAGAAAGCATATATCAATTGAACTATTAAAATGACTTGATCTTTATGCTACGCTTATCTATAGGAGTATGTCCATCATATCATTCTCCTAACGATATGACCTTGTTGTTAATAACATCTCAATGTTCATGATAGGGAAACCACAATCATTTATTAACCAACAAGCTAGTATTATATAGAGGCTTTACTAGGGACTCTAATTTAGTTTACAAATCACACAAGTATTAATGTTTCCTTGTTAATACTATTATAGCATGAATGTAAACATTTATCATAAACACAAAGATATAATAATAACTATATTTATTATTGCCTATAGGTCATATCTCCAACAGAGGGGAGATCATCCTGGAGGCCTTCTCTCCGGTATGATTCGTGAGTAGTTCCACCTTGGACTATGGGTCCATGTAGTAGCTAGATGGTTCTCCTCCTTTTTGCTTTCATGTATAGATCTTGTGAGCTCCGTTCATGATCAAGATCAAATCTATTTGTAATCATGCATGTTGTGTTTGCGGGGATCCGATGGATATTGAGATTATTATGTTGGTTTGATTAATGGTTTTATCTTATATCATGTCTGTGTTGTTTGTGATCTTGCATGCTCTCCGTTGCTAGTGGTTATCTTGGCCAAGTAGTTGCTAGTGACTCCAAGAGGGGGTATTTATGCTCTATAGTGGGTTCATGCCTCTAGTTTCCAAGGGAAGTGACAATAATCTCTTCGGTTGTAGATGTGTTGTTGATACTAGGGAGAAAACAACGGTCTCTTGTTCATGGAACATGTGGACTATTTACCTTACACACTTTGCTTAAAGCAGTTGTCTATTGCTTGCAACTTAATACTGAAGGGGGTTCGGATGATAACCTGAAGGTGGACTTCTAGTCATAGATGCAGTTGGATGACTGTCTATGTATATTGTTGTATTGCCCAATCAACCTCATAGGATCTTTCTGGCTAGTAATTTCATTGTTATGCCTTGCTCAGTTCCTATCAATTGCCCCGCTGTAATTTTTTTACCCTTCATGCCATGTTGTTTATCTAAGGAGAGCACCTCTAGTGAACTATGGACCACGGTCCAATCTTTACCATTGATACATCTTCCACTGTTACTTGTTTACTTGCTGCAAACCATTACCTTCCATACCATAAGTTTAATCTTTATTACAACAAACCGATGAGCTTGACAACCTCACTGATTCGTTGGGGCAAAGTTTTGAGTTTGTGTTATGCAGGTCTCCATGTTGTTTGCAACACATGTGTGACGTTTCCTTCCTCCTTCTGGTTTGATAACCTCGGTCTCAACTGAGGGAAAACTTGCTGCTTGCTCTTCATACACCCTGTGCTTGGGGTTACCAACAAAGTGCCACGTCGACCATCATCAAGACTTTCTGGCGCCGTTCCAGGGACCTACAGGACATCTTCAAACTTTTCCTCCCCGTCAAGTTCTCTGGCGCCATCAAGGAGTCATCAGGCAGTGAGGTAGCATTTGATGCAGCACCCAAGAGTCAGCATAATAGGAGGACTGAAGCCAGGTCTTTCAACAAGGTAGTAAATATTATTTTCCCTGACATATTAGAACCTATTCCATAGTAATATCTCTTACAGAATCTTAATGCTAATATTGTAACAACTTTTGCATGCATAGAAATTGAGGGCTTCCAAAGGTATCAACAAAAGAGCAAATGAAGTACTAACAGCTCATCTAAAGGATGCCAAGAAAAGCGAGTTGATTGGTTTGGCACATTTCCAATGGCGGGAGCTATAGAATGGTTGTCAAAAATTTCAATGGGAAAAAAACCATCAGCCAAAGATCCTTTGTAGTTTGCCAAGGCTATCTAGTTGGACTAGCTCAGCCACTGCACGGTGTTGCAAGCGCTTCAACCAGCACTAAGGACATGGAGCTTTCACCCTTAGGATAAAATCCGAAGCATGTTAGTGGTGATCGATGAGTCCTATTATGTATCTATCTATGGTATACAATTGTATGATGAGAGATAATTCATAGGACTTAATTTTGTAGTGTTAGGTGGAAGTTCAAACTATTCTGCCTTTTGTTGTGCTCGACAGAAATTAAGAATGTTTCGAAAGTTGAGTACAATCTAAATTAAGTTCCATATATTGTTTCAAAAAGATCAAGTCACATGTCCCTTATCGCCCCATTTTATGCCCTGAGAGAGAGAGCCACGCTAGCATTAAGGTTTGATGCAACCGCCACCTTGGGATCTGTTTGAGAGTGCAATGAGTATTATTTTATATTATAAAATGTGTGGATTGCACTTACCTTTCTATCAGTTCGGGATTTTGATAGTGTTGTCTAGTGTATGAAGTTTACACGGTTGTAAATGATATGCAGTACTAATTTGCTTGACACAAAAACAGTATTATACAAAGGTGAAATCATTTCATGTAAATGTTGTTTAGCTAACCACCTGAAACCTCACTTCAATAGAATGGACAACTTCAAATGTGCATAAGTATTTCCCATCTTTACTATTGAAATGGAACCGGTGGTGATGGCACGTCTACCCATCCCCTATTGTCCCTGCAAGAAAATAAAATCGAGAAAATTAAAAATAGATGTGACCCGGTAGACTTTCATAGCAGAAAAAGATGCATAGTCTCCACAGCCAACCCATCCTTCATGATCTATGTGTTAGTCATTCTACCTTCCCATAAAAATGACCACGTCCATACATATTCCATCGCCCCAAGAAATTTGCGGCACTTGTCTCCATTATTTATCTCCCAATCATATCCTCTTTGCCCTCCTTTCCCTCATATCGATGAGTTCCTGCATTAGTTGTATTGTCAATTTGATGCATAGGAGATCCGTCAAGACATATGGCAAATAGGATCCAGACGATGCAATTAGGATCATGGCACACATGCTTGTTTGCAGCAGCTAACCCTAGATGTAGCTGGCGTAGGTCAAGGGCATGGTCATGGCTTGACATAGTGTCCCGATGCTCATGCAGAGGCTTTACTTCACCAGTTTCCACCTAGAAGACGATGACCATCTAGACACTCGTTGGCAACAATGTTTAGCATGACTTTGTCCTATTCCTCAGCATCCATGATATGGGGCAACCATATCTTCACATGTTAATTATAGGGGCGGCGATGAAACACGAGGAATGAGCTAAAGTGAAGAACACAAAAGTAAGATAACTATAAGAGTGGATTCAGTTAGAAACCCAAAACACACGCAAGGTGAAGCCTTCAATCAAGAACAAAATTCAACTCTTCTCTTAGTGACATGGTTTCCCTTATTGGTTGATCCAACTGGTACAATAGAATTCAATTAAGGAGAGACTAGGAAGCCCTCAATAGAATCCCAAACAAGATACTAATAATAGAATCCTTATCCAAAGAGATATTGGTTCCAATAGAATTTCTTACAGGGTAGAGATTGAAGGCAAGTAGGGGTGTTGATACAAATCCAATAGCTAGGGGAGAGGCCTTGGAAGCAGACAGACAACAACAAACTATGTATGCCAATTTGTTAGAACTCCAAGAGTAGAGTATTCCATCATGTGGATCTTTCCCCGCAAGAATGACACAGGGTTAAATATCTATCAAACTCTCAATTCAATCTCTTCCTCTTGAGGCAATAGCTCTAAAAACAACAAGAAGGTGTCTTGTGATCCCAACTCAACCGTGGTGGCAGGGACGGATCCAACGTAGGTCAAGGGTGTACAAATGTACATCCAAAATTTTCTGCAACAATATATATATATAGTATATGGTGGATGTATGTATCAATTATGGTATTTTATAGCATATATACACTGCATTTTCTCATCCAAATTAAGCTCATATCTCGAATTAGCAAATAGTAAGCCCAGACAAAGAATCATTTTCAGCCTTTTTCCCTTTACGTTTGTGTTGGTTAAAATTTGTACACCCAAAATTAAGTTTCTGGATCCGTCCATGCGTGGTGGTTGTCAGGCAACATGGTGTATTAGAATGAGAGGAAAATAATAAAACTTTAAATTCAAATGTAATGAGTGTTTTTGTATCTTCATAATATTTAATAATGCAAAATGTAAAAAAGGTTGCAACAATGTCAAACTATTTTCTTATAATAAATAGTGGACATGGGTTCAGTTTACCTCTTTCTCATAATTAAATATGGTGGCACAAAATAAGCACTTATAGACAATATAAATGGATTGCTACTTCTATGTAATGCTTGATTCAAATTCATATGGTCATCACGTCCTAATATAGAGATGATACGACACATCTCTCTAATACCCCCTAAGAAAGTGGGTTATTTTCATGCTTAGAATTAAGTGACAACATTTTAAGTGATGGCATAGAGTATTGTCTTAAGTGGTGACATGGTGTTTGATGATCTTATGTACATGCTTAAAAAATACGAGACCACTATTGTTGTCAATGAGTGATGTCGTACTTTGCCTTCCCATTCTACCTATTGAGCTAGACCAAGAAAGGTAAAAACAATAGTTTCGCCAAACTCCAATCACTATTCAAGTGTCTACTACATAAAAGCTACACTAGCTAACACATATTTTCCCCCTCTCGTGCCCAACCATACTAGTTTGATGAGAACAAGTATACTAGAACAGGGTAATTATATGTATCTAGAAATACATCAAACACATACAAAAATTTCATATGATAACTCATATCGTATCAAAAGATCCACCATATGGGTTAATAAAAATATGATCATAACCATAAAAGGCATATGATGGGGTTCCGGTGTAGAAAACAAAAAAATTACTACGCGGAAAACCATACTTGCCAAAGATCTATCTACTAGTAAAATTTACTATGCGCCTCTTCGTCTCTCCTTCGGACTCGGTGTCGTGTCGGGCAAAATAGGAACTTCGGCTTTTGTTTCGTCCACTTCTGAGAATATTTCTTTACTAGCTTTTCTGAAACCAAAAATAGCAGAAAATAGGCAACTGGCACTGCGGCATCTTGTCAATAGGTTAGTTCCATAAAATGTATAAAAATGCCTCAAAGTGTAGACAAAACATAAGATAGTTGATGAAAAACAAGCATGGAGCATAAAAAATTATAGATACTTTTACGACGTATCAAGACTCCCCAAGCTTAACTCATGCTCGTCCTCGAGTAGGTAAGTGATAAAAAGAATAATTTTTTAGGTGACATGCACCATCACAATCTTGATCAAAATATTGTAAAGCATTGATAGCTGGGATCATAGTACTCTAAACATGAGCATGAAATATGTAGTTCTAACAATAAGACAAAGCAACTATGTTACAACATGAAAAGGTACAAACAAAAGATCACGAATAACAATGCATTGAAAGATATTTGTTTGTTTCACATATAGAAAACATAGCAAAAGTGGTATTCTGTGTGTCTCTCATGGAATAGCAAAACATAAATACATAGGACACCTTCAAAGTTCATAAGGGTGACTAGATACAAATAATTTAAGAACAAGCAATACCATGATTATGAATAAATCAATAAGTTTTGGGACAATGCACATTAAACTAAGAATGACAACTATGCTCTCTTAATTGGTGCATAAATATAGAAGATGGAGACTCAACAAAAAGTAAAAAGAAAGTCTCTTCACAGAGGAAAGTAGGAATTTCAAGTTTCATAAAGAGCTTCCAAAAATTATGGTACTTACTAGATTTGAACTCTCATTTCCCCTATCATAAGCATCTTGAATTGATTAAGGTTGAAGTGACACAAATATGAGTATATGCTTGACAAGCTATAAGTTGAAAATCTCATGCCCCTTGCGTACGAGTAGCAAACCTCATACTACTCAACTTTGGTCACAAGGAAGTTCTTGTCATTGTAAGTATATGTATATCATAGAGAACCGCCAACGGGGTACCGCTTGCCCCATGACACAGGAGCTATCCCATATCAAAATGACAAGGCAACAGACAATGAGCATCTCAGTGATCTTTTTATTTGCTATTTGCATAGGTTTTATTGAGGATGCTTCATAGAATGTTCATTATGGTTATGTTGCAAGTTTTTCCACCATGATTAGGCATGGCTTAGGCTAGCCGCCCAGGCGTTTCTCTAACACATATATAAACTCCATGAGATTACAAGCTCCCATTTTATTTCACACCGCTGGGATCCATAAACAAATGAACATGATATAAACTAAATAGAATAAGTGCAATGTCGAAACCGTCCCCCATGACAGCATGGTTTTGATAATTCCCAACTTATAACTTGCAAGCATATAAGCAACATAGATGGGCACAATGGTTGAAGTTTATTAAGTGCAAGAAAATAAAGTGTGCCATCAAGTTCGTGAGAGCTTTAATCACTAATTTTCACATAACAAAATTTTAATTTGGAAGATAGATAAAAACATCAATATACTTGGAATGGTGTAAAACACCACGCATAGGAGTTTATAGTGAACTCTTTGGAATAACTTGGTTGCTTGGGAGTTGGATGCACGAGTAGAGCTCATACTCAGTACAAGTGGAGGCTAGCAAAAGACTGAGAGCGGCCAACTAAGAGAGCAATGATGGCACCCGGTGTTGACGTGGGAGCGATTCGTTGGAAACCCTAAGAGCAAGGTGTGAAGAGCACATCAGCAAGTCTTCCCTTAGTAAGAAATCGAGGTTATCGAACTAGTAGGAGGAAGGAAACGTCTCAAAAGTGTTGCAAGCAACGTGGAAACCTGCACAACACAAACTCAAGACTTTGCCCCAACGAACAGTGAGGTTGTCAAGCTCACCGGTTTGCTGTAACAAAGGATTAAATGTATGGTGTGGAAGGTGATGATGGTTTGCATCAAGTAAACAGTAACATTGGAAGATGTATCTGTTGGAGATATGCCCAAGAGGCAATAATAAAGTGGTTATTATCATATCTTCATACTTATGATAAATGTTTACATACCATGCTATAATTGTATTAACAGGAAACATTAATACTTGTGTGATTTGTAAACATAAAAGAGTCCCTAGTAAAGCCTCTTGTTAAACTAGCTTGTTGGTTAATATATGACCATGGTTTCCTGATCATGAACATAGAGATGTTATTAACAACAGGGTCATATCATTAGGAGAATGATATGATGGACATACTCCTATAGTTAAGCGTAGCATAAAGATCAAGTCATTTAATATAGTTCATTTGCTATAAGCTTTCTGATACATAGTAACCTAATTCCTTCGACCATGAGATCATGCATATCACCTTTACCGAAAGGATGCTTTGATGACATCAAACACCACACCGTAACAGGGTGGCTATAAAGGTGGCATTGAGTGTTCGGAAAGTATTGGTTGAGACACATGGATCAAGAGTGGGATTTGTCCATCCATATGACGGATAGATATACTCTGGGCCCTCTCGGTGGAATGTCATCCAATTAGCTTGCAAGCATGTGACTGGCTCACAAGGGATCACATACCGCGGGAACGAGAAAAGAGTACTTATCAGTAACGAGGTTGAACTAGGTATGCAGAGATACCGACGATCATAACCTCGGATAAGTAAACTATCGTGAGACAAAGGGAAATTGGTATCGTATGTAAGTGGTTCATTCGATCGCAAAGTAATCTTAGAAATATGTGGGAGCCATATGAATTTCCAGATTCCTCTGTTGGTTATTGTTCGGAGAAGTGTCTCGATCATGTCCGCATAATTCACGAACCGTAGGGAGACACACTTAAGGATTCGACGTTGTTTGAGTAGTTATGGAATGATGAGTAAGAGACCAAATGTTGTTCGGAGTCGCGGATGGGATCCGGGATATCACGAGGAGATCCGGAATGGTCCGGAGAATAAGATTCATATAAGGAAAGTCCTGTTTCGGAGTTGGGGAATGGTTCCGGTGTTTTCATCGGGAATGTTCTAGAAGGTTCCGGAATGTCCGGCACTCCGGAGGGGAAGGGTACATGAATGTGTTATATCAAGTTGGTATGATTGCATTATGTACTTGGTGTCATCGCTGTACCAAATAGAGGGTTTATTCAAATCCTAGTTTGAAAAGTCAAACGGCTAGTTTGAAAGTCAAACGGCTGGTTTTGGGAAAGAGGAGAAGGAGGTTTGAAACCGACTTGGGGGAGGAGTTCCTCCTCCCACCGCCGGCCCACCTTGGGTCCGAGTTGGGGAGGGACTCCCCTCCCCAGGCGCGCCTCCCTCCACCTATAAGAGGAGGGGCAGGGCTCCCCTCCTAGACACAAGTTGCCTCCCTCTAAACCTAAACCCTAGCCACAGCCTAGGGATTTCTCCCAAGCCGCCGAGTTAGAGCTTTTAATTGCCCTAGCCGCTGGTTTAGCCCCTTCTAATTGGTGTGTCTAAACCCTAGATCACGAAGGCTCTCTCATAGTCCACCATACTCTCTCCGGCTTAAGGCGAAGCCCTGCGAGATCTCCCCTCTACTTCCGGTACCACGCCGTCGTGCTGCCGGAATCGCGAGGAGAGTGCTACAACCTCCGCTGCCTGCTGGAACAAGGGAGAGGAAGGTCTTCGTCGAGTACCGAACGTGTGACCGACTACGGAAGCGCTGCCGGAAGGATCGTCTACGCGATCTTGAGATCGGCAAGTGTACGACTACATCACCCACGAGAATCTACTCTCGTTAACCGCTTTGGAATCTTCGAGGGTGAGTTCCTCTATCGACTCGTTGCTACAATCTAGTAGATAGATCTTGGCTTGTTTGTGTGCATGCGGTAGAAATTTTTTGTTTCCCATGCTACGAACCCCTACAGTGGTATCAGAGCCGTGTCTATATGTAGATTTGTTGCACGAGTAGAACACAATGGTCATTGTGGGCGTTGATGCCTTTGTTGTTGATTGCTTCTTGTGTACTTTGCATCTTGCGGGATGGTGGGATGAAGCGGCCCGGGCTAACCTTACATGACATCGCTCATGAGACTTGCTCCACGCTTGACATGCAACTTGTATTGCATAAGTGGCTTTGCGGGTGCCTGTTTCTCCCAACATAGTTAAGATTCAATTTACAATGGGTGATTGACAATACTAGTATTAATGTTGTGGTTCTTGTTCGTAAGTTAGAACGACACTTATTGAAAGCCCCAAACCACGTAAAACATGCAAAGAAAATTAGAGGTGTCTAACTTTGTTTTGCAGGGGTGTGCTGTGATGTGATATGGCCATGATTGTGATTATATATGATGTATGCAATGTTCCTTATTGTAAGTTGGCAACTGGCAGGAGCCATATGGTTGTCTTTAAATTCTGTTAAGACCCGCTTGTCTGTTCAAAGTAGTTGTAATAGTTGAAGCTGGTGGACGACAACCATGGAGCGGCGTCTTTGACCTTGATGCAATGCCGGTGATGATGGAGATCATGTTCGTGCTTGAAGATGGAGATCGGAAGCACAAGAAGAAAGGCCATATCATATCACATATTATGAATTGCATGTGATGTTAATCCTTTTATGCATCTTGTATTGCTTAGTTCACGACGGTAGCATTATAAGATGATCCCTCAAGCACACAATTTCAAGTTTTAAAGTGTTCATCCTTAGTAAGCACCGTTGCTAAAGCTCGTTGTTTTGAAGCACCACGTGATGATCGGGTGTGTTAGATTCTGCGAGTGTATACAATGTGAGCAAGCCAGATTTACTCATGCGGAAGCTAAGGTTGATCTTGACGAGCCTAGCATGTACAGACATGGTCTCGGAACACGGATCACCGAAAGGTAAAGCATGAGTCATATAGTAGATATGATGAACATGTTGATTGTTCGCCATTGAAGCTACATCAACTCTCGTGATGATCGGTTTTGATGTGGTGGATTTGGTTCGTGTGATCACTAAAACAATGTGAGGGATATTGTTTTGAGTGGGAGTTCAACAGCAATATAATTAAAAGTTGAACACTATTTATCATAAATTAAATCAAAGTGAATTGCATAGTTGTTGTAGTCATTGGCATCCGTTTACCACCTTGCGCTTAGTTATAATTGAGATGATAGAACTATAGAATTCTGGTAAGTTACTTTACGAACTGGTATCGTATTGCTTTGAAGTGTTAATCTAAAGTTTTAAAAGTCCTATTGCAAACTTTAAGTAAGTTCCAGTTACTCCATGAAGTTTAATAATTGGTATTAAAACAAGAGTGACAATTCCAAGAGTTAGTGTATGAGTATCATGTTTGTCTCCATGATTCTTGATATTCAAAGGATTGTCTTAATATCAAGGTTATCTAGGATCTGAAAGAGTTGTTTCAGAAACCATGATGTGTGGAAGATATTGTGATATCTGAAACGAAATTTTGGTTGCAACATGATAGAGTATAATATGGTAAAAGACATGTTCTCATATTTGATGAGAATTTGCAAAAGGTTGGAGACACTAGTTGTCCTAAACCTCCAAAAGGTTTTGGAGAGCAACATTATACTCGCGATTCACTGGTACAAGCTAAAAGTAGCTTGATCATGGATAATTCCATGATGAGGGTGAATATTTGATGTAGGTAAAATGTTTACTACACCAAGAGATTACTAAAGAAAGGAGTTTGAAAGAACACCAAACATTTGATAATGGTGATCTACTTCAAAGTGCAAGTCCAAAGACATTGGTATTTAACTATACACGCTTTGGACTATGTGTCATATGTATGACTCCACTATTGATGTTGATAGATTCTTTCAAACTAAAAAGGAAATACTGAAAGAGAATCTCATAAGTATGTGGCAGAAAAGAAAAGACTAGAATTGTTCAGCTTAAGTATATAGATGATATACGTGTTATGGCTATATTCTTTGCTTATTAAACAATGTGGTTCCTAAGTATTTGATACTGAATTTGTTGGTATGAATCGTCATACGAAACAACACAATTCATGAACTACAATGGCCTAAGTAACTAGCAAAAGAATATGTGATGATGTTCATCGAGAACAAATAAAGGGTTATTGTGTTGCTCGTTAAACATCAAAGCTTGCCTTCAGGATTTGTTTTATCAGGTATTATGAGAACAAAAGGGTTGTTCAAATAATTTCCGTAATCCATAAAAGATGGATGATTCACAAATCTCGTTGGAGAAATCACATCCATAAAACTAGTGCTAAAAATGTCGAAAGACAAATTGATTGAAAGATCACTTCGAAAGTGACATCGCCGTTTAAATTATATTGGAAAGAAAACATGAAGAAACTCCATGTGGATGGAATTTTGGAGTCTTTTGATTTTTTATCAAATGACGCTTATGAAACTTTCCTAGAGATAATTAAAACTTCGTTCATAGGCCAAAAAGGAACGAATGACTAGCTTATTGGAACTTATACATATTGTTGTACGAAGTCCATTATGTGTAGTCAAGAGCGATGGATTTCAACTTCATATGCTTTCTCCAAAAATTTGAGTGAATATATGAATATTTACTTAATAAGGATAAAGTATGAAACATTTGAAAAGTTCAAAGACTTTCAAGATGAAGTGCAAAATCATTGTAACAAGAATATGAATAGTTTATGATAAGATCATAAAGGAAGATATTTGAGTTACAAGTTTAGCATAATACCTAAGATTTAAGGAATCGTTCCGTGGATTTGCATTTCCCGAAACACCATAAGAGTATGGAGCGTTCGAGATATGTAATTAAACCTTGTTTGACATGGTAAGATCAAAGGTGTAATTCATAGAACTGTCATTATATTTTAAAGATTAAAAGCTTTAGAGACTACCGTTTTTCCACTGAAAAGAGCTCCATCATAATCTGTTGAAATGACACCATATAAAGTTATGGTTTGGGATAAAACCCAAGTTGTCCTTTCTTAAATATTGGCATGCTATGCATAAAAAGGATGTTTGCAACCAAAGTCGGATGAACCTGTCTTTGTATGTTATTTCGAATAACTGTTAAGTATTCCTCCATAAACACCGGAGACAAAAGTGTTTGTCGCTTAGAACGTCAAGTTTCTTTGAGAAGGAATTTTTCGTGAAAAGATAAGTGGGAGGACAATAGAACTTTGATAAGGTTAAAGGAACCTTAGCTATATGTGCAAAGTTGCGCAGCACCAAAAAGTGTTCTGAAGGCAGCAACAATGCTCATGGCTCACGTGCCTCAAAGGTTGTGGTTACGAAGGTCCAAGTTTCTATTGAAACAAGTAGGTCGGGTAAACAATCAAATACCAAGATTTTAGAGTTAAATCATTATTTGACAATAATGATCTGACTACATACAAAGAAGCGATGATGGGCCCTGACTCCGTCAAATGGCTTGAAGCCATAAAATCCGTGATAGTTCCATATACGAGAGATCAAGCTTTGAACTTGAAAGACCCTCTGAAAAGGTACAAGACCTTACAGTCGTATTTGGATCTATAAAAGAAATAAGACATGGATGTTTCACATCTATGAAATAGTCGACATGTTGGGAAAGTATTCACAACAATGTTCAAAGGTTGTATATGACAAGATTTGATCTTTCATAGCGATATTTAGTCTAGACGGATTAATATAGCAACCACTACATATAATTTTGTTATATGGTAGTTGAATAAACAAAACAAGTTCTTCTAATAGAATTGTTACCTAGGACGTGTGCATGACACGGTCCATAGGGTTTTGTTAATTCAAAGGATGCTAAATGCATATGCAAACTTCAAATGGTTGAAGTAAGCATCGCGGAGTTGGAATCTTCACAATGATGAAATTGTTAAAAGAGTTTAAATTCATCAGATACAATGAAGATGCTTGCGTTTGCAAGAAATTAAGTGGGAGCGCTAAGACATATTTCTAATACATTATGTGGAAGACATATTGTTGATTGGAAATGATGTATCTTTTATTAACACTTATTAAGAATTTCATCTCGATGAAAGGCTTAGGCAAAACCCAAATATTTGTCATCAATAGACGCTAATATGGTTGTGCCAAAAGTACATAGATGATATATTGAATGCGTTCAATATAGAAACTACAAGAAAGGTTCTTGTTGCACATAAAGGATTGAATGAGTTCAATACTGATGATATATTCAAGTGTATTGACACTTGGTAAGTGAAACAAAGATTCAAGTATAGATTGATACTTGATGTATGAAATCACAAAGACTATTTATATCAATCATACTGTGATATGTACAAATCCAGATATGTCCTGTACTCTAAATGTTATGAGCATATACCAGAATGATTCATAAGTTGATCATTGGACAATAGTAAGGATATTCTTATGATCTTTTGGAAGAACTAAGAGTATATTATTTGTAGAAGTGACAAATAGATGGTTAGTTCATTGTAAAAGTACTACATTGATACTAGTTTTGTCGCAAAGTACAAATTAAGTTTATCTCAGTCTAAACTAAGGGTGGCACAATATAATGGAAAGTAAGTTCCATAATGGATTTGGATGAGTTCCAAAATTAAGACATTGTGACAGATACTACAACAAAAGGCTAAGTATATAACTGCTATAATAGCAGCTAAAGAGGGCATTTGTGTCAAGTAGTTTGTTATCAAACTAGGTGTGGTTCACAGTGGGATAATACTATGAAGATATATTGTACGACAATATTATCAACATGTTTTTACCCCAAAAGAACTAAAGGTCTCACCAAAGGACCAAAATTACACAAAGCCATCTCATTAGAGAATGAGTGATGCGTAGAGACGCAAAGACATGCAATTACACACGGACCTGGAAGTGTCAGATCCGGAGATCAGTTGACCACTAGCAATCGTGTACATACAACACTAGAAAGCCATAGGTGTTGAATACACAAAGGTTTGAAACTAGATTATTGACTCTAGTGCAAGTGGGAGACTGTTGGAGATATGCCCAAGAGGCAATAATAAAGTGGTTATTATCATATCTTCATACTTATGATAAATGTTTACATACCATGCTATAATTGTATTAACAGGAAACATTAATACTTGTGTGATTTGTAAACATAAAAGAGTCCCTAGTAAAGCCTCTTCTTAAACTAGCTTGTTGGTTAATATATGATCATGGTTTCCTGATCATGAACATAGAGATGTTATTAACAACAGGGTCATATCATTAGGAGAATGATATGATGGACATACTCCTATAGTTAAGCGTAGCATAAAGATCAAGTCATTTAATATAGTTCATTTGCTATAAGCTTTCTGATACATAGTAACCTAATTCCTTCGACCATGAGATCATGCACATCACCTTTACCGAAAGGATGCTTTGATGACATCAAACACCACACCGTAACAGGGTGGCTATAAAGGTGGCATTGAGTGTTCGGAAAGTATTGGTTGAGACACATGGATCAAGAGTGGGATTTGTCCATCCATATGACGGATAGATATACTCTGGGCCCTCTCGGTGGAATGTCATCCAATTAGCTTGCAAGCATGTGACTGGCTCACAAGGGATCACATACCGCGGGAACGAGAAAAGAGTACTTATCAGTAACGAGGTTGAACTAGGTATGCAGAGATACCGACGATCATAACCTCGGATAAGTAAACTATCGTGAGACAAAGGGAAATTGGTATCGTATGTAAGTGGTTCATTCGATCGCAAAGTAATCATAGAAATATGTGGGAGCCATATGAATTTCCAGATTCCTCTGTTGGTTATTGTTCGGAGAAGTGTCTCGATCATGTCCGCATAATTCACGAACCGTAGGGAGACACACTTAAGGATTCGACGTTGTTTGAGTAGTTATGGAATGATGAGTAAGAGACCGAATGTTGTTCGGAGTCGAGGATGGGATCCGGGATATCACGAGGAGATCCGGAATGGTCCGGAGAATAAGATTCATATAAGGAAAGTCCTGTTTCGGAGTTGGGGAATGGTTCCGGTGTTTTCATCGGGAATGTTCTAGAAGGTTCCGGAATGTCCGGCACTCCGGAGGGGAAGGGTACATGAATGTGTTATATCAAGTTGGTATGATTGCATTATGTACTTGGTGTCATCGCTGTACCAAATAGAGGGTTTATTCAAATCCTAGTTTGAAAAGTCAAACGGCTAGTTTGAAAGTCAAACGGCTGGTTTTGGGAAAGAGGAGAAGGAGGTTTGAAACCGACTTGGGGGAGGAGTTCCTCCTCCCACCGCCGGCCCACCTTGGGTCCGAGTTGGGGAGGGACTCCCCTCCCCAGGCGCGCCTCCCTCCACCTATAAGAGGAGGGGCAGGGCTCCCCTCCTAGACACAAGTTGCCTCCCTCTAAACCTAAACCCTAGCCACAGCCTAGGGATTTCTCCCAAGCCACCGAGTTAGAGCTTCTAATTGCCCTAGCCGCTGGTTTAGCCCCTTCTAATTGGTGTGTCTAAACCCTAGATCACCAAGGCTCTCTCATAGTCCACCATACTCGCTCCGGCTTAAGGCGAAGCCCTGCGAGATCTCCCCTCTACTTCCGGTACCACGCCGTCGTGCTGCCGGAATCGCGAGGAGAGTGCTACAACCTCCGCTGCCTGCTGGAACAAGGGAGAGGAAGGTCTTCGTCGAGTACCGAACATGTGACCGACTACGGAAGCGCTGCCGGAACGCAGCGCCGGAAGGATCGTCTACGCGTTCTTGAGATCGGCAAGTGTACGACTACATCACCCACGAGAATCTGCTCTCGTTAACCGCTTTGGAATCTTCGAGGGTGAGTTCCTCTATCGACTCGTTGCTACAATCTAGTAGATAGATCTTGGCTTGTTTGTGTGCATGTGGTAGAAATTTTTTGTTTCCCATGCTACGAACCCCTACAGTATCAATGGTAAAGATTGGACCGGGGTCCATAGTTCACTAGAGGTGCTCTCCTTAGATAAAGAAACATGGCATGTAGGGTAAACAAATTATATCTAGGCAATTGATAGGACTCAACAAGGCATAACAATGCAATACTAGACAAAAAGATCCTATGAGATTCGGTTGGGCAATACAACAATATACATAGACTGTCATCCAACTGCATCTATAAATAGAAGTCCACCTTCAGGTTATCATCCGAACCCCCTCCAGTATTAAGTTGCAATAAACAGACAACTGCTTTAAGCAAAGTGTGTAAGGTAAACAAAACACTTGTTCCATGAACAAGAGACCGTTGTTTTATCCCTAGTGGCAACAGCACATCTACTACCATAGAGATTTCTGTCACTTCCCTTGATAAGTAGAGGCATGAACCCACTATCGAGCATGAATACCCCCTCTTGGAGTCACTAGCAACTACTTGGCCAAGATAGCTACTAACAACAGAGAGCATGCAAGATCACAAACAACATAGACATGATAGAATCAATAAGACAAAACCATTAATCAATCTAACATAGTAATCTCAATATCCATCGGATCCCCGCAAACACAACATGCATGATGACAAATAGATTAGATATTGATCATGAATGGAGCTTACAAGATCTATACATGAAAGCACAAGGAGGAGATATAACCATCTAGCTACTACATGGACCCGTAGTCCATGGTAGAACTACTCACGCTTCATACCGGAGGCTGGCATGATGAAGAAGAAGGCCTCCGGGATGATCTCCCCTCCGGCAGGGTGCCGGGAAGAGCTTTAGATCCCCCTGATCTAGGGACGATGGTGGCGGCGGCTAGAGACGGTTTCGTGGAATATTGATCGGGTTGCTTAGGGTTTTGGCATCGGGGGCTTCTTATAGGCGAAGAGGCAAGGCTAGGAGGCGACCAGGGGGCCCACACCCTGCGCAGGCGCGGGCCCACCCTAGGCCGCACCTAGGGGGTGTGGCCACCCTATGGCGCCCCTCCGTCTCTCCTCTGGACTCCATGTTCTCCTCGATGAAATATTGACTTTGGATTTTGTCCCATCCAATTCTGAGAATATTTCCTTACTAGCTTTTCTAGAACCAAAAACAGCAGAAAACAGGCAACTGTCACTGTGGCAACTTATTAATAGGTTAGTACCAGAAAACATGTAAAAAGCACCTCAAAGTATGGACAAAGCAAAGCAAAGTAGATGCTAAACAAGCATGGAACATCAAAAATTATAGATACGTTTCCGGCGTATCAAGCATCCCCAAGATTAACTCCTGCTCGTCCTCGAGTAGGTAAGTGATAAAAGAATAATTTTTGAGGTGACATGCACCATCAAAACCAAGATCAATTTGCAAGCATTGAAAGCTGGGATAAAAAAACTCTAAACATGTGCATGAAAGATGAAGTTCTAACAATAAGACAAAGTAACTATGCATGCAACATGAAAGGCTACAAACAAAGATCATGAATAACATGCATTGAAAAATGTTTGTTTTTTTCACATATAGAAAACATGGCATAGTGGCATTCAGCTTGTCCCTCATAGA
The DNA here is from genome assembly GCA_916181665.1 of Avena sativa. NCBI lineage: Eukaryota > Viridiplantae > Streptophyta > Magnoliopsida > Poales > Poaceae > Avena > Avena sativa. The sequence continues at coordinate 333,059,632 of OV702283.1, forward strand.
GTAGCAAATAGATGCATAGGACACCTTAAAAGTTCATAAGAGTGACTAGATACAAATAGCACAAGAACAAGCAATATCAACAATATGCATCAATCAATAAGTTTTGGGACACTGCACATAAAACTAAGAATGACAACTATTCTCTCTTAACTGGTGCCTAAAGGTAGAAGATGGAGACTCAATATAATAGTGGAAGAAAGGCCCTTCATAAAGGGAAGCAGGGATTTCAAGTTTCAAAAAGAGCTTCCAAAAATTATGGTACTTGTTAGCTTTCATCCCTCATTTCCCCTATCATAAGCATCTTGAAGTGATTAAGGTTAAAGTGAACAAATTATGGAGTATATGCTTGACAAAGAATAAGTTGGCAATCTCATGTCCCTTGAATATGAGGGCGGCGCCTCATGCTACTCAACTTTGGTCACCTATAAGTTATTGTCATAGTAAGTAAATTTGTATCATAGAGAACCGCCAACGGGGTACCCCTTGCACATAATATAGGAGCTATCCCATAACAAAAATAACAAGGCAAGCAGACAATGAGCATCTCAGCGATCTTTTTATTTACAATGTTCATAGCTTTTTATTGAGGATGCTTCACAGATTGCCCATTATGGTGATGCTGCAAGTTTCCACCATGATTAGGCATGGCTTAGGCTAGCGTCACAGGCGTTTCTCTAACACAAAATACATAACTCCATGGACTTACAAGCTCCCTCTTTATTTCACACCGGCGACATCCATAGACAAAAGAGCATGATATCAACTGTGTACAAAGTACAAGTGCAATGTTGAAAACGTTACCCATGACAACATGGTTCTACTAATTCCAACGTATAAGTGCAAGCATATACAACTTAGATGACACAATGGTTCAAGATTATTAGGGGCAAGAAAAATAAAGTATGCCATCAAGTTCGTGAGAGCTTTAATCACTAATTTTCACATAACATAATATTTTTTAATTGGAAGATAGCTGAAAACAAGAATATACTTGGAATGGTGTAACACACAATGCATATGAATTTATAGTGGAAACTTTAGAATAACTTGGTTTCTTGGGAGTTGGAAGCATGAGTAGAGCTTACTCATACAAGTGGAGGCTAGCAAAAGACTAGGAGCAACCAACTAAGAGAGCAATAATAGCCATAATCATGCAGAGCGACAAAACATTACTAATCAAAACATAGAGTGGTAGTACAAGTCAAGGACTAAATGATCATAGAGGCTATGGTGACTTGTTCATAGTCATAACATGGTGTGACATTGTGCCAAGTCAACCCAAACAAAGCATCAAAGGAGAATACCCCAATACTATGCTTTTGTATGCTAAAACAACGCATGATTCCTTCAAGGCACACTAAGCAATCCCAATTGTTTGGAACAAGACATGCTATAGCAATAATCACTAAGCATAAGTTCAAAACAACACCTAACATGTCATGCAAAAGTCTAAGTCACCATCAATGCAAGCTCCTCTTGCACTTTCAAGCAAGAACTTTCTACTCCTTTCCAACACCAATCAACTTATTTGAAACAACACAAAGAGAACGGGGCTCCAAACTACTTTATTCATGCAAACTAAACAACTAAGCAAAGCAAACGAAAACTAAGATGCTCCAAGAACAACACAACAGTGCATGAAATAATAAAAATGAAGTGTCTAGAAATACCTAAGGTTTTTATTGATGAAGAAGGGGATGCCTTGGGCATCCCCAAGCTTTGACGCTTGTACCTCTTGGATATTTCTTGGGGTGACACCGGGGTGGCATCCCCAAGCTTGAGGTTTTTTCCATTCTTCATCTCATTACACCATTCTCTCTCTACACCTGAAATTTTCCTTCATACAAAACTTCACGCAATCTTCATTAGCAACATTAGTGTATTCAAAAGATAATAGACCTTTGGGTTTAGCTTTAGAACAGCAAAACTTTTCACTAAAAGCACAAGATACTTTAGCAACTCATTCAAAAAGCTCAATTCCCCAAAAGAGAATTCAAAAAGGAATCAATAAGAAGCAAATGCAAATAATGGCAGAAATCTGTCAAAACAGACCAGCAGGTAGAAAGCGATTTTTTCGAAGACCTTCTGTTGCTCAAATTAAAAAGTGTTGAACTAACGAAAGTTATCTAACATACTGGGGGATTTATTCGTAAATGTTTAGCTCAATCCGACTTACAGAGACTCCTCATGAATTTTTATGGTGGAGGATAGAAATCTGTTTCGGGACAGCAACTCCACAAATCTTACTTCCCTCTCATTAGAGGTCATTCTTGGCACAAAAAGCAAACAAAAAGGATAAGGAGAGGTCATTACTGAAGTAATAACTTCTAAGACTCAAGTAACCTCTTGGGTTATCTCCCAACAAGTACTTTTATTTAACGCCTTTAAGTTAGGCACAAGAAGCAAGAAATCAAGTATTTTCAAATGAAGAATTAAGATCAATACTTGCAAAGTCTTCAACTATGAAAGGTATCTCATCCAAATGAGTTTTGGAGGATCCCTTATCATCTCTCTTTGGTTTACTACTTTCATCAAAAGGATTTTCAGGAACAATCCAATCAAAATTATTTTCAAAGGCCTCATGCATCCCAACAAGCTTAAAGGGTATGGGTATCTTAAATTCCTCTCTAGGCTTAGTTTTATCAGAAGTACCCACAACATCTACACATGAGCCTAGCATATTGAAATGCTCAAAAACCTTTTTGGCTTCCTTAGCAACATCATGGAATTATTTGAGTAAAGTTTCAAGAATAAATTCTCTCTTTTCAGCATTCTTTTCTTCTTTTAGTTTTAGGAACAAAATTTGCATTATGGGGTTAAGGCTAACAAAACTAGCCTCCAACATATGAACTAAAGAAGCAGTGGCAATTTCATAATTAGGAGCAAAGCTCTGCTATAGATTTATCCTCAATATCCTCATGCTTGCTACATGATTAAAGAATTCTTCAATATTATCTTTCCCAATTATGGAGCCACTCCCTATCGAAAGTTCCTTCAAGGCAAACTTGGGGAACAACATGGTGAGCTATAGAAAGGTGACAACTAGAGTAGGAACTAATTTTTTGTGTGTTTTTTATAAGAGAAAGCAAACCAAACTAAACTATTTTTTTGGAGTTTTTGATAAAAAGAGGCAAACAAAACCAAGCAAAAGAAACTAAGCAAACTAAAAACAAAGTAAAGATAAAGGTTGAGGAGGACTCCCCTTGTGAAGAACTTAGCCTTCCCGACAACTGATGCTACACTCAACAGGGAGGAAGAGTGCTTCGTTGGAAACCCCAAGAGCAAGGTATGAATAGTACAACAATAAGATTTCCCTCAGTAGAAACCGAGGTTATCAAACCAGAAGGAGGAAGGAAACGTCACACAGGTGTTGGAAGCAACACGGAGACCTGCACAACACAAACTCAAGACTCTGTCCCAACGAATCAGTGAGGTTGTCAAGCTCACCAGTTTGCTGTAACAAAGGATTAAACGTATGGTGTGGAAGGTAATGGTTTGCAGCAAGTAAACAAGTAACGGTGGAAGATGTATCAATGGTAAAGATTGGACCGGGGTCCATAGTTCACTAGAGGTGCTCTCCTTAGATAAATAACATGGCATGAAGGGTAAACAAATTACAGCGAGGCAATTGACAGGAACTGAGCAAGGCATAACAATGCAATTACTAGCCAGAAAGATCCTATGAAGTTGATTGGGTAATACAACAATATACATAGACCGTAATCCAACTGCATCTATGACTAGAAGTCCACCTTCAGGTTATCATCCGAACCGCCTCCAGTTTTAAGTTGCAAGCAACAAACAACTGCTTTAAGAAAAGTGTGTAAGGTAAACAGTCCACATGTTCCATGAACAAGAGACCGTTGTTTTCTCCCTAGTAGCAACAACACATCTACAACCGAAGAGATTATTGTCACTTCCCTTGGAAACTAGAGGCATGAACCCACTATCGAGCATAAATACTCCCTCTTGGAGTCACTAGCAACTACTTGGCCAAGATAACCACTAGCAACGGAGAGCATGCAAGATCACAAACAACACAAACATGATAGAATCATAAAGATAAAACCATTAATCAAACCAACATAATAATCTCAATATCCATCGGATCCCCGCAAACACAACATGCATGATTACAAATAGATTAGATCTTGATCATGAATAGAGCTCACAAGATCTATACATGAAAGCACAAAGGAGGAGATACAACCATCTAGCTACTACATGGACCCATAGTCCAAGGTGGAACTACTCACAAATCATATCGGAGAGAAGGCCTCCGGGATGATCTCCCCTCTGGCAGGGTGCCGGGAAGAACTTCAGATGTCCCCCGATCTAGGGATGATGGTGGCGGCGGCTACAGAAGGTTTCATGGAATATTGATCGTGTTGCTTAGGGTTTCGGCATCAGGGGCTTCTCATAGGCAAAGAGGCGAGGCTGGGAGGCGTCCAGGGGGCCCACACCCTTCACAGGCGTGGTCCCACCCTAGGCCGCGCCTGGGGGTGTGGCCACCCTGTGGCGCCCCTCCGTCTCTCCTTTGAACTTCGTGTTCTCCTCGATAAAATATTGACTTTGGCTTTTGTCCCGTCCAATTCCGAGAATATTTCCTTCCTAGATTTTCTAGAACCAAAAACGGCAAAAAATGGGCAACTGTCACTGTGGCAACTTGTTAATAGGTTAGTACCAGAAAACATGTAAAAAGCACCTCAAAGTGTGGACAAAGCAAAGCAAAGTAGATACTAATCAAGCATGGAACATCAAAAATTATAGATATGTTTCCAACGTATCAAGCAATAATGTCCATAATCATGCAAAGCGACAAAACATTATTAATGAAAGCATAAAGTGATATCACAAGTCAAAAACTAAATGATCATAGAGGCTAAGGTTACTGGTTCATAGTCTTAACATGGTGTAAGGATGTGCCAAGTCAACCAAAATAAAGTATCAAAGGAGAATACCATAATATTATGCTTTTATATGCTAAAACAACACATGATTCTTTCAAGGCACATTAAGCAATCTCAATTGTTTGAAACAAGTCATGCTACACAATAATTACTAAGCATATGTTCAAAGCAATATCTAACATGACATGATAAAGTCTAAGTCACAATCAAAACAAGCTTCCTTTTGTACCACTATAAGCATGCATCATTTTACTATTTCCAACACCAATCGACTTATTTGAAACAACTCACAGAGATAATAATCAATAAAGACCAGAGAGCTTGTCTAACCTAACTACAAAGAAGAACTAAAAAGTTCTTAGCAAAAATAAGAAGAAACCTAAGGCTAAATGTAGTGCTAGCAAAAGAGAACACTCATAGAATATTAAGAGTGAAAACTAGAGTGTTCTAAGCAATGAAGAACGAGGTGTGTCTCTCTCCAAAATAAGTGTGATGGGATTCAACCAACTTATTGCAGAAAACAAAACAAAATAAAACTAAAGACAAAAACAAAGATGCTCCAAGAACAACACACAGTGCATGAAGCAATTAAAATAGTGTCTTGAAAGAAGACCTGAGATTTTTGTTGATGAAGAAGGGGATGTGATGCAGCCCGACCTACGGTCGTTACCACATCATGGTCTCCAACTTACGCCAAGTCGTCATGGACTCCAAAGGTGAATCCGTTCCTCTATGCGAGCCCACTTCCTACCCTATTGAATGGTATGCTACTTCATACTCCGTCACATATGCATGATAGGTGCACACCGACAAGTACGGAGTCAAGGGAGAAAGCCCGGAACATCAAGCCCGACAAGACAGAGGCTTGGAAGAGGAGGCAGAAGAAGCCGCGGCTGAACCACCGGAGTCTCCGGCCTACACCGAAGTCTCCGGCCTACACCGAAGTCTCTGGTCCTGCTACACCGGAGTCTCCGGTCCTGCGCACCGGAGTCTCCGGACTGACCCCAGTAACCGACCCGGGACAGTCAGTACGCCACTCCGGAGACGACACCGGAGTCTCCGGCCTACACCGGAGTCTCCGAACCCTACACCGGAGTCTTCGGCCTACACGATGGGCCTGCGCGCCGCCAGCTGGGCCTTCGGCCCATGTACCCCTCTAGCTCGTCCAAACCCTAGTTTTATCCCTAAACTACCCCTGTTTATGTGGCTGGCCTATAAATAGAGCCCCCACCCCTTCATGTATCCCTGAGGCATAGATGATAGACTAAAGACAACCCCCTTGTGTGGAATCTCTAGCTTTGCCTCATCCCCTTATCCAAGGGGACCGACTATCGTCACCAACCTCGATTGGACTTTGCATCACACATCCATCATGGAACAAGGCCTTGGAGTTCGATGTCTCGTCTCCAATAGTTGTCAAGACCCTCCCCAAGGTGTTCTTCCCTCTCCGATGTGGATTTGAGGGAGCACGTTGACTGATCTTTCCTTGCGAGGATTCTATCAGACCGGTGGCCGCCGTTCGGGAGAAATTTGCCTTGTATCGTGTGAGTTTTGCGTGTGTTCATTGTGTTCTTCGCGAGATGTGTGTTCGCTTCCGCTACCTTCTCCCTTTCCCCTCGCTTTCCCATCAATTTGACCACGAGATCCGTGAAGATCGGGCCACCCAAGAGGTTAACCCCTCCATCATCTGGTATCAGCAGCTTTTGGTTGCCACGGATTTCTCATCGATTTGGTCTTTTCCCCATAAATTCGAAAATTCCACCAAAAACAGCCCCAATTCGTGTTTTGGATCGATCTGTGATTTGAGTGAGTTTTGGTAGGTTTTGATCCACGGATTACTTGCTAAACTTGTTGATCTACCTTCCCATGCGTTCCCATGGCCTAATTCCTTGATTTCCCCCATCAATTTGAGGTTTTGGTTCGAGTTTTTCCGCCCAAATCGCGTCTGTCGTGGTATTGCCAATGAGTACGCCATGGAGGGGTCCTCACAGTGCGTGTTTCGAGACGTGGGTTAAGGCGGACGGTTGACGGGTACGAGGTAACACAGCTTATCCAGGTTCAGATCCCACAACGGTGGCGGAATCCTACTCCTGCTATAAATCACTATAATGGCAATACGCCGAGTTAAAGAGATTAGGTTCGCTGTGCGAGGTGTGTGTAAAACGATACTAGGTTATGCCCTAAAGGCTCCCATAGGCCCGACTTATATAGTCGCCAGGTCCTAGGGTTACAGGGAAAAGTCCTAGCCGGACAGGTTACAGAGTTCTACACCGTCTATTACTAGTCTTGTGTATCTTGCACTCCAAGGCTCCGGGAATGCTGGTGACTCCACCGTAGCCTTCCTTTATCCGGCATGGGCCTCCCTTCTGGATCCACCTAACTGGGCCGCCCAGCAGGCCATAGGCCATGCTACCGACTATGGGCCACCCGGGTTAGTCGGATAAGAGACATGCTATGAGGATACCCATATAGCATATCCCCAACAGTAGCCCCCGAAGAACTCCGAGATCTTGCGCCGTCTTGCGTCTTCTCGTGGAATGCTCCATCTAGATGGATGTCGGCAAATCGTCAAGCAATATCTTGTAGTCCTCCCAAAGAACCCTGCAAGGTTTTCTCCGTCTTCTATGAGTAAGTCGGAGAAATGCTGAATCTTCCATCGTACGCTCCCGTTGTCGGATTAAATCCGTCCATGCCGGAACCTTCGATGGGACAGCTCATCTACCATGTCAGTTAAGGCGACGTAGGATGTAGGTCAGCAACACCTCGTAACTCACACATGCAGAGAACGTAATCATATCCGCTTTTCCCGCGCGAGCGATACGAACCGTTGGCGGCGACGGTTGGAGACGTGGCGAAATTACCGCGCACGTTCACGAACACGTCGTCTATGCGGCAACCGTCCGATTAGCTGCACGAATCTTGACGCAGAGTAAGATAAATAGCGACTGTGGGACACTTGCCACTTTTTCACCCCATTCTCTCGCGTCATCGTCTTCTTCATCCAGCCGCGCGCCTCCTCGAGCTCTTCGCGAAAACCTCGAGAAACCCTAGCCTTGCTCTCTGCACCAGTCGTTTCCTCTCCCTCCTCCATGGCTAGCAGCATCTCATCCCCATCAATGGCAGCGTCGAGTGAAGCCGCGAAGAAGACGGCGAGCTCCGTCGTCGTGCCCCCAGAGGGCCTGGTCATCCCCGCATCGGCGGTGATAGAAACCACCAGCGGCGACCATAATCTGGCGGCGCTGGATCCCCTAGAAGAGGAGCCAGACTTGCACAAAGGCGACTAGCGCGGCTCGGACATCACCGGCCGTGACATCCAAGAGATGGTCGCTGAGGGTTACCTCCCTGCGACGGAGGGGCTCGCCTGGCGGGCGGCACCGGCCGGCGAGGTGACCCCTTCTCCCCAAGATGGAGAGAAAGTATACCTCAAGGCGCAATTGGTACGCGGCGTTTCTCTGCCCATCTCCCACTTCTTCCTGTCCGTCTTGAATCACTTCAAGGTCCAACCCCACAACCTTTCCCCCAATAGTATTCTAGTGCTTAGCAACTTCGCGGCACTTTGTGAGGGTTACCTAGGGATTAGGCCTAGGTTAGATTTGTTTGTCTACTTCTTCACCGTCAAACGTGAAGCCGGACACAGCAAGGAGGAGCTTAGAAACTGCGGCACCATAAGCTTCAAGGTCCGTCCTGGCCGGCGGTTCCCCGACATCGTCGGCCACGAGTCATGCAAAAATTGGCAGCGGACATACTTCTACGGCCCCGACATTCCTTTGGCAGGCCGAGAAGTAACATACCCGGACTTTGTGGACGGAGCCGCCGCCGAAGTCCCCACATGGCGGTCCCATGCCTCCCTTCCCTCCGACCTCAACGCTTCTCGCGCAATAAGGCGGATCGAATGGTTTGTAGAGACAGGTCTGACCGGCTTGGACCTAGCCATGTGCTGGTTCATCAGGCGGATCCAACCTTTGCAGCACCGTACGAATCTTATGCACGAGTACACCGACGATCAAAGGGATGCCCTCCGGATCTCCAAGGACAACTTCTCGAGCGACTCCGTCAAGTTCCGCCTCAAGGACATCGTCAAGGTGAAGGACAAGAAGCGTGGCTTCACACTCACCTATGACATGTTCTTAGACGGAAAGTGCCCCAAAGGTAGGTATTTATCTTCCGTGTATGGCATTGCTCCAGTTTTTCCGTCTTGCTAATACCATCTTGTCTAACACAATGATTTCTCACTTAACAGCTTAGCGATCTAGAGGAGGGCAACCTGGCCGCCCAAATCTACGATCCCAAGATGAAGGAACTCACGGTCGTGTCCGACGATGATGTCCCGTTGGCGCGAAAGCGGAAGAGCTCCACCTCTAACGCTGCTGACGGAGGCAAGAAAAAGAAGACAGAGGGTGGAGCCTCCAAAAAGAGTACTGCCGCCTTGGAGGCGGAAAAGAAGAAAGCCACCGGGATGTTTGCCAAAGCCCCCCCCTAGTGTAAGCTTCTTATTCTCCGACATTGTCTCATTTATATGTCTTATTCCTGTACTTATGCATTTTGCACGTTTCAGGAAGAAAGCCACAACCAGCCTCAAGAAGTCCTCCAAGACTCTTGGGGCTTCTAAAAATATCAAAGATATGCTGCATCGCGACTCTTCCCCCGCCATCTCCCCTGCTACTCCTGCCGTCAAGCCCTCCTCCGCTCCGACAAGCTCCCAAGCCCAGGAAGCACCAGGCCCTTCCGCTATGGAAGTGGATTCTGGCGCCTCTACCGAACTCGCAATTGTCGGCGAGCAGGCGACACAGGAGAGCGCTGCTCTTCAAATGGCCGAAGCTCCGGCTAAGGATGCCATCGGTAGCGGCAAGGCAGTGGTGGGTGCTGGTACTTCTGCCGAAGGCGGCGCCTCTACTCCCCAAAAACCCTTCGAATTGCCGAAGATTATCTTCCCGGTGCTTACGCCGGGTAGCACAACTATGGTTCCTGGAGGAGTGCCGTCATCTCCGACGTGCGGTCTTGAGGAGCTACTCCGTCAAGCAGACATCTTGCGAAGTAACAGCGTTTCCTTTTGGCAAGCTGCTGGCCGAGAGTGCTACAAACCTCAAGATCATCGCACTTGTAAGTTTTACTTTACCTTTTGCATTTCATATGAGTATCCCACTGTAGCCTCTGAGGATGTAGACAGAAAACCATTGTTTTGCATCTATATGCTATAAGAGTGACTAAGTTAGAAAAACTCTCACTGTAGCCCCCAAGCATTTAGATGGAATGAATTATTACGACTAGATGCTTTAAGAGTAGCATACACAATGTTCATAAATTTAAGTGTTGTAGCCCCCCAAGCTTCTAGTTGTAACTGAATTAGCTCCGACTAGATGCTTAAAGAAAAGCTAAGGATATTGCTAAGTTAAAAAACTCTCGATGTAGCCCCCGAGCACCTAGATGGAAAATATCCGACTAGGGGCTCCAAGTAGACTGAACAACGACCTGACTTTGTATTTGTTTCCACAGAACGAGAATGCTCGGAGGGGCATGGCCAATGATAAGTACGAGAAGATGCGCGCGGACCTTGAAGCTGAAAAGGGTAAAACCGCCATCTTGAAGGAACAGATCATTAAAAACAAGAGTCTGTTTTCTTTTTGCGCATTTCCGTCTTACTTTTGTGCCTTCCTTCTTTGAGTACTCACAGTGTACTTTGTTTTCTCCGACTTGCAGAGCATGTAGCCAAGGCCAAGAATATTGTCGAGCAGTCCAAGCACATCCAGCAGCTGGACAGCGAGAACGATATCCTTAAGAAGGAGAGGGAAGAAATGCTGAAGATGCACGAGGAATCCATGAAAGCCCTGCAGAACTCCGCCTCCGCTGAGATCAATCACTTGAAGGAGGAGCTTGCGATCCTAAAGGATCAGAAGCAAGCTGTCGATGAGCAAAACCTTCGCCATAGTGAGGCGTTTAAGCTCCTCCAACAAGAGAAGGAATCTTTGGCGGACGTCGTCTGGCAGGCTAAGGCTAGCATCTTCAGTAAGTGTTCTCCGCCTTGTAGTTCTGTAGTCTGGATACTTTAGAATTTTTGAACTCATGCAATCGTTGTCGGAATTTTCAGCGCCCATGGGTTTAACCCGCTCGCCTCCTTCGGACAAGGAATGCATGATTCTTGCCGGCAACTTTATCAACACCGCCATCACCCAAGCCAAGGAGATCGCCAAGCCCCTCCAAATTTATATCAAGCCATCCGACTTCGTGGTGAAGTACTCGGATATTCTGCGCCGAGCCCCCGAGCGTGTCGCAAGCTGGAAAGATTCATGTGCACGGGCTGGCGCAAGGATGGCGTTGTCCATGGTGAAGGCACACTATGAAGGTGCCGACATCGACACGGTGACATCTGGTATCCCCGACGTGGATGATGACGGCAAGGAGATCGATCACGAAGCCATCCTTTCATCACTCGCAGGCTATGACACCATGGTTGCCGAGTTGGTGGATGTCGACGTCTTCGTGCCCAGGAACTTTCTTGATAACGCCAACCCCGAATCCTCCGAGTCTCCTCACAGTGGCGACGCTAAGGGTGAATCGCCGGCTGGTGATGATGCGGCCTCCAAGTCCCCTGCACCCAAGGAGTGAAAAACACTTTGTAATTCTTGTTTCACCTCTGAAGTGTGCATTGAAAAAACTTGGTGATGTAATCTTAAGGCGGAAAACAGTGTTTGTCATATCCTGCTACTTAAGAATTAATGCCCAGTATGTATATATTTGTTTAAGCAAGTGCTGGCTTATCCGTTACTCTGGTTCTTATGCTTGATTTTTCGTGAGTCAGAAGACTCGTTGTCGGAACCATGCGCTTAGGTGATGATGCCCAATGGCACTGTCAATAACCTTAGCACAAAATCACCGACAATAAGTGCCAAAAGTCACTACTCCAGAATCCACATAAAAACAACAAAGAACGTGTAGAGCAGAAAACTTAAGCTAATGCCCGTGGGCGGAATTTTCACAAGTGCAAACGCAAAGCTTGTGCATAAAGGTTTATATGATCCAAAAAATGAACACTAAAGGAGGTAAAAGACTCAGCAAAATGAGTGAAACAGAGCGCTTTATTTCATTTGATCATATAAGATGTACACGATTAGATAAAAAATGCTAAGTGTAGAAAGGACGTAGCTGTGCTATGTTCCATGGCCGATCAAGCTCCGGGTAGTCATCATCCGGGTCACGTCGCTTACGCTTATGATCCTCATTGGGCATATACTTGAGTTCAAGATTGTCGACAAGGTAGTAAGACCCATTGAGCAGCGCCTTGCTTATGATGAACGGTCCTTCCCATGGCGGGGATAGTTTGTGTGACTTCTTCTGCTTAAGTCGGAGCACCAAATCCCCCTCTTTAAACGAGCGATGCCGGACGCGGCGACTATGGTAGCTGCGTAGCTTCTGCTGGTAGATGGCGGATCTTTGGCATGCCAAAACGCGCTCCTCCTCGAGAAGGTCCACATCTAGGCGTCTGGATTCTTCAGCATCATCTTTGTCGTAGGCGGCAACTCTTGGTGCATCGTGGAGGATGTCGGAAGGTAGGATGGCTTCTGCTCCATATACCATGAAATAGGGAGTGTAGCCGGTGGATCTGTTGGGTGTAGTTCGTAAACTCCACAGCACAGATGGCAATTCTTCCGCCCAGGCTCCAGCTGCTCTATGTAGTGGTGCCTCAAGACGTGGCTTGGTTCCCTGCAGAATTAATCCATTGGCTCGCTCAACTTGACCATTGGATTGTGGGTGTGCCACAGATGCAAGGTCAAGTCGGATGCCTTTGTCCCAGCAATAGGCCTCCACTTCTCCGAGTGACAAGTGTATTCCATTGTCGGTGATGATGCTATGTGGGAGACCAAATCTCACCACTAGATCCCGGACAAACCTGAGGGCAGTTGCCCCATCGAGCTTTCTAATGGGTTTAGCTTCTATCCATTTGGTGAATTTGTCAACTGCTACAAGTAGATGCGTAAACCCACATGGTGCTGTTTGCAACGGCCCCACCATGTCTAGCCCCCGGACTGCAAATGGCCAAGTTATTGGTATTGTTCGCAATTCTTCAGCAGGAACATGTGGTTGTCGGGCATAATACTGGCATCCTGTGCACGTCTCAACCAGCTTGTCGGCGTCCGCCTTCGCGGTCAGCCAGTAGAATCCTTGCCGGAAGGCTTTCGCGACCAACGATCGAGGAGCGGCGTGATGTCCGCAATCTCCGAGATGGATTTCGCGTAGGATTTCCATACCTTCTAGCTGGAAAACACACTTTAGGTATACACCAGTAGTGCTCCTTTTGTAGAGTTGCCCATTGATTATGGTATAACCCTTTGCTCGTCGTACTATTTGTCGTCTTTCGACCTCGTCGTTAGGCAAAGTTCCGTGTTCGAGATATTCCATGAACGGTTTTGTCCAAGCCGGTGGGATCTTTGTCACCATGTTGACAAAAGAGTCAGCTCTATCCGGGTTGTCGATGTCGGCTCCCTTCACGGATGGTGTACGCAGATGCTCTAGGAAAACTCCTGGCGGAATTTGCTTGCGCACTGATCCAAGCTTAGACAGTAAATCAGCCGCCTCGTTTTGCTCCCTAGGCATATACTTGACTTCGTAGCCCAAGAAGCTCTTGGCTATCTCGTCCAATTCGTCTCGATATGCCGCCATCATAGGATTCCGCGCATTCCAGGTGCCAGCCACCTGCTGGGCAACCAAGTCGGAATCTCCACAGCAAACTATGCGCTTGATGCCAATATCCTTGGCTACACGCAGTCCGTGAATGAGTGCTTCATACTCCGCCATGTTGTTTGTAGCCTCGAAGTGGATCTGCAGAACGTAGTGTAGCTTGTCTCCTTTTGGTGACTGTAGCAATACACCAGCCCCCGAGCCATTGAGAAGCTTTGATCTGTCAAAGTGCATCACCCAGTACTCTGGTTCTGGCAACGGAGTGGCATCCGGCATCTCCGTCCAATCTGCAATAAAATCCGCCAAGGCTTGTGACTTGATAGCGTCGCGTCTTTTGTAGGTGATCTCGAAGGCGGCAAGTTCAATGCCCCACTTCGCGACCCTTCCTATAGCGTCGCTGTTGTTGATGATGTCGGACAGTGGAGTCTTGCTCACTACTGTGATTGGGTGCTCCTGAAAGTAATGTCTCAGCTTCCGCGAAGCGAGGAATACTCCATAAGCTATCTTTTGGTAGTGCGGGTAACGCTACTTGGACTCCGTCAAGACCTCGCTTACATAGTAAACTGGTCGTTGCACTCCGTGCTCATAGCCTGGTTCCTTCCGCTCTACCACGACGACGATGCTGATAACCCGGTTGGTTGCTGCCATGTAAATTAACAGGGGCTCGCTAGGCTCGGGTGCTGCAAGGATGGGCGCTGAGGAAAGAACCTCCTTGAGCTGCTTCAATGCTGCATCTGCCTCGTCCATCCATGTGAATTTGTCCGCCTTCTTTAGCAACTTGTACAGCGGCAGAGCCTTCTCTCCAAGTCGGCTGACGAACCGACTAACTGCTGCAACACAACCTGTTAGTCGTTGGGTGTCCTTTAGGCATGTCGGACGGTTTATGTTTAAGATGGCCTTGATTTTCTCCGGGTTGACCTCGATTCCGCGCTGGGAAACGATGAAGCCCAACAATTTGCCGGCTGGAACCCCGAAGGCGCACTTCTTAGGGTTGAGCATCATGTTGTATTTCCGGAGATTATCAAAGGTTTCTTTTAAGTCGGAGATTAAGTCATTTGACTTTTTAGACATCACTGCTATATCATCCACATATGCGTGAACGTTCCGACCAATTTGATCGTGAAGGCAACGTTGCATTGTCCGCTGGTAGGTAGCACCTGCGTTTTTCAGCCCAAAGGGCATCGTGACATAGCAAAACGTGCCGTAAGGGGTAGTGAACGAAGTGGCCAATTGGTCCGACTTCCTCATCTTGATCTGGTGGTATCCTGAGTATGCATCGAGAAAACAAAAAATTTCCGAGCCAGCCGTCGAGTCAATGACTTGGTCAATGCGAGGCAAAGCAAACGGATCTTTGGGACATGCTTTGTTCAAGCCGGTGTAATCAACGCACATTCTTAATTCAGTAGTTCCCTTTTGGGGGACAAGTACAGGATTGGCCACCCATCGGGTGTGAAGGACTTCTCGGATAAAACCAGCCTTAAGTGACCTAGCTATCTCTTTGCCAATGGCGCGTCTCTTCTCATCTCCGAAGCGTCGTAGAGGTTGTTTCACTGGTTTACATTTTGGATCTATGTTTAAGCTGTGCTCGGCAAGTTCCCTAGGTACACCTTTCATGTCGGCAGGTTGCCAGGCAAAGATGTCCCTATTCTCACGGAGGAACTCGACGAGCGCGCTTTCCTATTTGGGATCCAGATTCGTCCCAATGGCGACGGTCTTGGAGGCATCGCCTACCACAAGTTCCACCGGCTTGGTCTCGATGGCGGCCTTGAACGCAGGAGCAGAGTCGGAGATCTGCTTCTTCGACGCGGGCATCTCTGAGTCATTGACCTTGCTCTGGATCTCCTTGAATTCTTCGCTGTAGAGGACAGCTTCTCCAACGGCTGCTTCATTGATCTCGCAGTCCCTTGCCTTGGTAAAGCTTGCGGATACAGTGATGACACCGTTCGGTCCGGGTATCTTGAGCTTGTTGTAGACGAAGCATGGCTTGGCCATGAACGTGTGGAATATGTCGCGGCCGAATATGACGTGGTACACGCTCTTGAAGGGGACTACCTAAAAGGTCATGCGCTCCTAGCGGTAATTATTAACGTCGCCAAAGGCTACCTAAAGTGTGATGCACCCAAGGGGAGCCTCCCGACCAGGCACTACGCCATGGAACACGGTGTTGGTCCGCCTTAGGTTTGCCTCCGTCAAGTTCATCTTCTGCAGTGTATCCAGGTACATGATGTTGATGCTGCTTCCACTATCCACCATGCACTTGGTGAACTCCATGTCGTCAATCAATGGGTTGATGACCATGGCGTACTGGTTCTCCATGGGCACAAGGTCTGGGTGGTCCGTCCTGTCCCAAGTGATTGGAACCTCCGACCAACGTAGGTATTAGGGAACTGGGGGAGAGTAGCCATCAGGATCCTTAGAGAGGTCTTCTGTTGTCGAACGGTGGGGGTGCCAAGGAAAGTGTGGTAGACTGGGGCCTTCTTTGCGAAGGGTTTCTTGCCCTTGTCGTCGCTCTTTGCGGCGTGCTTGGGGTCAACATCCTCTTCCATGTCACTTGAATCCTTGGACTCCTCCTCCTTCTTCTTCCCCTTGCCCTTGCCTCGTGGTCTGTTCTTCCGACTTCGCTTATAGCCGGACTCCGGGTCTTCCTTGAAGTCGTTGACGAACTTGCAGTGTCGATTGGTATGGGTGGCCTTACCATTGGCGTCGACGTGTACGAGGCACGACATATCGCGGTATTCTTCGTAGGTTTGGGAAACATGGAGCGGCGCTGAGTTGGTTTCACTTCCTCGCTGCTGCCCACGGCCTGCTCCCCTTCCTCGGCCTCGTTGCCCGCCTTCACCTCGTCCTACAAAAGTCATGGCGACCATGTCGGTAGATTGCTTTTCTTCTGTAGCGGTTTTCCGCTTTGTACTGCTGTTCCTCCGAGCTTGAGTTGGAACAGCCGTTGCCGGCAAAGAGCCACGAGCATCGTCGTCGGCAGCTGCGAACTCACTAGCTAACTGAATCATCTGATTCAAGTCAAGCTGATGATTGTCCTGCAAGCTCTTTAGCTTATGTCGGAGCAACGTGCCCCTTTCCAACCCAGCGATGAAGGCGGCCATGGCGGTCTGGGCGTGTACTCCTGCACAGGAATTCTTCATATCCAGCCAGCGGGAGAGGTAGGCGCGAGATGTCTCGTCTTTCTCTTGCACGCACCACTGTAGATCGCCCACCGTGCAGGGACGCTTGTATGTACCCTCAAAGTTCTTGGTGAATGCTTCTTGCATGTCCAGCCAGTTGTAGATAGATTTCTCCGGCAAGTTGTCGATCCATTGATGGGCCGTGCCCGCCAACATTAAAGGGAGGTACTTGACGGCGATGTTGGGGTTGCCTCCGGCAATCTCCACCGCGTTGCCGTAGTCCTGCAACCATGTGGCAGGCTTGGCGGTGCCGTCATAGGGATTGATGGTCTTGTCAATCCGGAAACCTTTGGGGTAAGTTGCGGACCGTATTGCAGGTCCAAAGCAACGTGGTCCCAGGTATGGTCCTTCCCGAGCCTCATGAATCTTATCGATCCGCGAACGTGAATCGTACGGCTCCGGGTTCTTCTTCTTTTTGTCAACAGGGGATGGGCTGCGCGAACGACGCGGGCCTCCTCCGCCATGGTGACTGCTTGGCGGCGACGGAGGCGGAGGTGGCGGTGGGTTAGCCTTCTTGCTGTTACCCTCCTGCGACGCTTCACGCCTGTCACGGTTGCTTGTCCGACACGGAGGGTCATGGAGCGACATGCTCTTATGTCCTTCGTTGTGCTTTCCGTCATGACGGGTCTGCTCCGCGTTGTCGCGGATGACGATGCCACACTGCTTTGGTGGGGGCATATCCGTACGATGGTGAGCCTTGTAGTCTTCCTGACGTCGGGGGGATCGGGCGGTGGCGATGGGCGGCGAGGTTGGGCTCTTTCTCCATGGTCGGAGGATATGGGGATAGCATCCTTCCTGTTGCGCGCATCCCTCCGTCTTCGTTCTGATGAACCCGTCCGCGATCCGACATCCTGAGGAGATCTGTCCCTTGGCGGTTTGTACTGGCTAGATCGGCAGAGCGCTAGGTCAGACTCAAGCCTCTGAGAGGTGGCCTTTTCCTGCTGCTTTACCGCCTTGGCCACTAGGTCATAGACCTGTTCCACTGCCTCAAGTGATCTATCCTGCTCCAGAAGGGTCTTGGCGACGGTGAGGTTAAGGAGTGGGGTGGGCATCACCTGCTTGCCTTCACTGTCAATGTATGGCTTGGCCTGTGCCGGCTTCGAGGGAGCCCATCCTAGGTTGCGCCGCACACCAGGATCGTTGATGACGCGAGCCGGAGCCTTCTTAGCCTTCTGCTGCTGGAGCAGAGTCTTGTACTCGGCCTCCATTGCTCTAGCTTTTTCTATGGACTTCTGCGTGTTGACCAGATCTCGATCTAGTTTAGCGCCTTCCTCCGCGATGGCTTGCGCTTCCTCCAGCAGTTGCTGGCGCTTCTCGTCAAGCTGAGTAACGTTCCGGATATGATCAACAGTTAGTGGCTCAACGAGGAGGTTGTCGTACATCACTCTATCAGCTGGAGTAACATGGGCTGCTGCCGACATAGATGCTGGAGGCGGCAAGTTTGCGGTGTTGTTGTTGCTCGGACCGGTGCCGAGTTCCTGCGGCTGCTGCGCTAGATTAGGCGGAGGAGACATGACTCTTGCGCGATCATCGTCAGCAGCAATAAGTGGCCCCTTCCCCTTATCCAGCGCCATAGGCGGAGCTTGCCCGGGCTGGTCTTCATCCATCGCTGTCCAGATGGTGATGAACACCCCTTGAGACATGACGGTGTTATTAGCTTGCTCGTCGCGTGAGTACTCCTCCTCCATCTCCTGCATAACGGAGTCTAGCTCTTCTAGGCTGAAGTCTATTTCCTCTGAATCTGCACTGAAATCAGCATAAAGCGCGTCAATGACAGAGTCGGAGGGTGCCAGGACTTCCTTGATGACGGGCGTTGGAGGTGCAACGGCCCCGACGATGACTGGAGGTGGTGGCGCTGCTGCGACGATGGCGGCCGGAGGCGATGGCGGTGGCTGAATCGGAGGTGCTCCGTCAATGAGCGCAAGCGCTGTCTGAGCTGCCGCTTCAGCCTCCGTGTAGTTGTTGACGGTGTTCACCATGCCTTCGATGGTGAGGCGTCCTCACGCCTGTTTCCGTCTTAGAGAATGTCGGAGAAGCGTGTCGTGGTCTAGTCCTTCCACAAAGTGATAGATGGCATCATCATTGGGGTAATTGGCCAGGTCGGCCCGTATACGGAGCCACCTGGCGAGGTAGTCACGGGGGTTTTCGCCCTCTCTCTGAACGCAGCGCGCCAGATCGAAGATGGTAACCACGCCGACGAACTTGGATCTCTGCTGTCCAGATGCACGGGCGAAGCTGGTGGATTTGCAGTGATCTTCCACCTTTATATCCTGCACAGGGGCGGTTTGGGTGGGTCTTGAATTTTTCCGATCTTTGCCGGCAAACTCCGAGGAGAGATCCGACATTGATCCTTTCGCGAACGTATCCTGCCCGTAGGCGGTCCGTGCGGGTCTTGAATTTTTCTGATCTTTGCCAGAAAACTCCGAGGAGAGATCCGACATCGATCCTTCCGCGAACGTATCCTGCCCGTAGGCGGTCCATGCGGGCCTTGATGCTCCTCCAACTCCCAGGGAACTAGTGCCCGAGTCGGTTTCGCCAATGAAGATGTGGATGTCTCCGATAGGAACGATCGAACACTGCGTAGGGTTCGTCTTCGCCGGGATCCAGAACTCGTCGGGGGGGACGATCGGAATGTTGCCGGAGAAGAGAACGCGACGGATGGCTACGGTTTTGCCGATTCCCGCGAAGATCTTGGTCCTCGCCCGCTGAAGAGCCTAAAGCGCCTCTTGCCCCACGGTGGGTGCCAACTGTCGTGGTATTGCCGACGAGTACACCATGGAGGGGTCCTCACAGTGCGTGTTTAGAGACGTGGGGTAAGGCGGACGGTTGACGGGTACGAGGTAACACAGCTTACCCAGGTTCAGATCCCACAACGGTGGCGGAATCCTACTCCTGCTATAAATCACTATAATGGCAATACGCCGAGTTAAAGAGATTAGGTTCGCTGTGCGAGGTGTGTGTAAAACGATACTAGGTTATGCCCTAAAGGCTCCCATAGGCCCGACTTATATAGTCGCCCGGTCCTAGGGTTACAGGGAAAAGTCCTAGCCGGACAGGTTACAGAGTTCTACACCGTCTATTACTAGTCTTGTGTATCTTGCACTCCAAGGCTCCGGGTATGCTGGTGACTCCACCGTAGCCTTCCTTTATCCGGCATGGGCCTCCCTTCTGGATCCACCTAACTGGGCCGCCCAGCAGGCCATAGGCCATGCTACCGACTATGTGCCACCCGGGTTAGTCGGATAAGAGACATGCTATGAGGATACCCATATAGCATATCCCCAACAGCGTCCCGTTCGAGTTCTGGACGCTCTGGAATCTCCCGGACTGGAGTCTCCGGCCTAGACTGGAGTCTCCGGACTTCTTGAGTTCCAGACCGGAGTCTCCGTCCCTCCCTGCAGACAGAAAAACTACAGCACGGTTTTGAGCATAACTTTTGCATTTCAACTCGGATTTTGGTGTTCTTTAGCTCGTTTCGAAGAGGAGAAGGAGCACTACATCATCATCCACGTTGTTCATGCTATATACTACATCAAAATTCCATGAGCAAGGTGGAATCCAACAATAAAGGGTGAAGATCGTCGATGAAAGGTATAAACATTCCGCGACTTTTCCCCACTTGCATTCCTTTGTGAACCCCACTATCTTTGAGAGCAACAAACACCTATTGAGACTAGTTCATCTTATGATTGCTTGGGCTATGCACATTTGATACCTTATAGAATTCCGAGAAAACGTGTGAGCGCTATCTCATATAGTTATCTTGTAGGTGGTACTTATTGTGCATATCTTGTAGCCCACCAATTTTGTGCAATCGAACTAGCGTCATAGAATAGAAGAAAAAGAAAATAAAAAGAAACTAGCGTCATAGAATATAGCACAAGCAAGGGGCAAGTGAAAAAGAAAAAGAAGAAAAAGAGAAAAAAAAAGAAAAAAGGAAAAAAGAAAAGAATATAGCACAATCTTGTAGCCCACCAATTTTGTGCAATCGAACTAGCGTCATAGAATATAGCACAAGCAAGGGGCAAGTGAAAAAGAAAAAGAAGAAAAAGTGAAAAAAAAAGAAAAAAGGAAAAAAGAAAAGAGAAACAAACAAACAAGTGCCTCGTAGAATAGGAAGCGCAAGCTCGATGAACATCATATAGGTGGTACTTATTGTGCATATCTTGTAGCCCACCAATTTTGTGCAATCGAACTAGCGTATCTCCTTGTACTTGTGTGACACGAGCTTATAATCTTCGCTAGGTAATCATTTGGTTCTTAGCTCACTTTCTCCGTCACACAAGTCCCATTTATCCCACCGCGTGTGTTTCCTTATACATATTTCCTATCTTGTGGATTGACTTGTTTTGCTTTGTGATCATTGTGGTTCTTTACTTGCCAATACAACATATTGATTTTGGATTGGTTCTTGACATGCCATTTTCCATACCTATCCACCATAGGCCTTGTGTGTGTGTGTTTTTTGGTTAGTAGTTGGTTTTGGTGTTCCGCGTGAACTTCACTTTGCTTGGTTTATTGCTCTAAAGTGTGGCCACTTGCACGATACGATCTTCCAAGGTAAAGTAAGGTTCGATGTTGTATCCCTAACACCCTCTACCACTTCCATATACAACACTTGGTCTTGTGAAGCATGTCTAGGGACTCCGGGACAGAGAATGATATCTATGAAGAATCCATGATGAGCCATAATGACTACGACTCCACAAGTATAGAGGACATGACGGAGCACAACACCGACAATGGCTCCGCATGCTTTGAGGACCCGGAGCACTACACCGGCAATGGATCCACATGCTTGGGTGATATGGAGTACTACACCAACAATTACTCCCCAAGCATGGACGACTTCGAGTGCGACATCGACGACGCCTCGCCGAGCATGGAGGACATGGAGAACTTCATCGACTTTGATGGCTCCTCCATGAGCCATTTAGAATTCCTCCACCGTGTGGAGATGGAAGCCTACTACTCCAAGCAAGTGGATGCGCATCATCAAGATCCCATGACCTTCAAGGCCAAGTGTGCCACACCAAAGGGCACCACCTACTTCGATGATCCACCTCCAAGGAGACAAGCGTCACCACCTCCAAGACGTCAAGCGCCACCATCGACAAGGCATCTAGTGCCACCACCTAGATGGCGTCAAGCTCCACCATCTCCAAGGCGCTGTAGCACCCCGGGTAAACCCTAATTATAATATTGCCTGTTGTCATCTATTTTGTGCACCATCATTGCATCATGCATTTATTTTGCCTTCCAAAATGTTTTAATTAAAGCTATTTTTATTTACTGTAATACCTCTTCTCTTGTTTCAAAACAAAATTCTATATTTAGATGCTAAACTATTTGCCTAAAAACTATTTGGTAAAAATATTTAAAATAAAACAAAAATAATAGTTTATTAAAATATTAAAACCTAGACCTAAACCGACCAGGCCCAAAGGCCCAGCCGGCTAGACCCAATCAGACCAAACCCTAATCCTGAAACCCTGGATCCCCATCTACCCCAAAACCCCCAGCTATCCTATCACTCCCAGTCGCCGCCGTCCATACACAAAATTCCCCACCCCACTACCTCAACCAGCCCCAACCACACACACGCACGCTCCCTTCCCACCACTGACAGGCCCCACCCCAGTCACGTACACCACTTACCCCGGAACCGCCCCGTAATCCCCTAGCCCCACCCTGATCGCCCGCTTCCCCACCCTCGATCCCCCAACCTCGACGCCCTCTCTCCCCTCCTCGAGTGTGCCGCCAGTCCTCGCCCCTCCCTCCGCCCGGCAAGCTCTGTAGCCGCCAGACCCCGCAGACCACCTGAGCCGCCTCCCTGCAACGCCAGCTCGCTACTGTCGCCCCTGAATCCGGCCCTCTCACCGCCCTAGAGCCTCATGTGGCCTCGTCGTCGTCTACCGTCTCGCCGACCGCCTTCTCCATCTCCGCCCGCTGCCCGCTGGCCGACCTTCCTCTCTCCAGGAGCTCACCCTCCTCCCCGGCTGTCTCGTCGAGCCAAGGTCGCCTCGTCTCCTGCAACCTGCCGCCTCCTTCCTCGGTTCCTGCTGCGTCGCCCGAGAACCTCGCGTACCCGGCGGACGACCACGGCTCTGTCGTGGCTTCCTCTTCGACACCGCCCGTGCTCGCCCCCACCGCCATGGCCTTCCCCTGCCTCGCGGGTCGCTGCCTGCGCCCCTCTATCCCACCCCGCGTGTCCTTAGGCACCAAGCGCTGCCGCATGTTGTTGCGAGGCGGTGGTTTCAGTTTGGTTGCTACAAGTCAGAGGGAGCCCGATGGCAAGTTTGTCAACGTTGTTGATGTGCTCCTGTTCTAGAGTTGGCCAAGTTGAGCTCGAATGTGCCCTACCGCGTGTGTTGAATCTGCTCAAGTCCAATCGGGAAATCTTTCAACGGACAAGGCGGTCAATTATTTGTCAAGACGCCATGGCACATCAAGATCTTCTTCTCGAACCCCAGGATCGTTGCCGCGGGTCGACAAGGCCTTCGACACGGAGCGCCAAGATCGCCTCACGGATTCTGAAGACCGATCCCGGAGTCCGAAGCTCGAGACCGAACCCGAACCCCTCGGAACCTCAAGGTCGTTGAAGCCCATGTGTGACCCTAAGCCCATATTTTTATAAATGATATATATACTTGTTGCATATTAAATTGTCATGGATGCATACATATTCGTGTGGGTTGGGGGCATTATGCCGATTCACCTCATAATTAAATTTGGGGCCCATATACGGGCAAATGTAGTCTTATTTTGGCCCCACTTAAATTTGTGTAGCGAACCGGTGCTATCTTTTGCCTTGTTAATGCAACATTTAAACTGCGGGGTATCTAAACAACTAGAACCATATATCTAATTGACGGGACTCCGGTTCCGCTTAATATGGCCTGATTGCATCGCATCTTTGCCATGGCATACATCATACATGCATCATGCTTGATCTTTTGCCGTAGTATTAAATAGTGCATCCGGTGTTTGTTCTAGTGCTTTGCTTCTTCACGGATTAGGCCGATGAGTTGATACAAGTGTCGATCCGATCTTTGGATAAACCCTCGGCAATGTTTTCAGGCGAGCATTCTCCCCCTTTCTACCTATCTTACTTTTATAGTCTTTATTTCCTCCTGTTGATCTATTGCTATCTGTGATGCGATGCTCTAGTTTTTGTACCCGTGATATCCCTTGCAGCCATTAAATTGCCTTGGACACATCCTATTACATGTTGTTTGGTAGATAGTCAGCTTTGCGAGTCGTAGTTGCTTGCGCAGGTGTTGCCTCGCGCCGTCGATGTTCCATAGTTGTTGGAGTAATGCCTTATGTTTAATGTTGGAGATGATTATAACTTTAATTACCGTTTAATAACTAAAATTGAAGTAGGTAAATAATGCAGAGGCACAGGTGGGCAATAGATGTTATTTGGTTTTTAACCGTCCACTTGTGTCCCGTAGGACCCCGAGTACTTGGTACATGTTCTTTGAATATTCGCACTATTCGCATGTGGGACCATGAATCCCCCTAGCCAGAGCTGGAGTCATATCTTATTTCTTGGGGCCACAAAGTAGTTTGAGGCTTTATTACTATCATGTACTTATGCCATGCTTTACTGATTTATTTATGATTGCGCGTGGAGCGCCTGTACTGTTTTGGAACCCCGTGCCACGTTTTCGCGGTATCGACAAGCCCAGTCACACTTTCGGGTTCCCAGTCGTTTACAGTCGTCATCACAAACCTCTGGGTCCGTCTCGGAGCCGGCCAACTTCGTAGAGGGTAGCTTGGTGGGGTGGCCCCCTGAAATATATATGAATCTTGCAATTGCTCTGTCGTGATGCCTCGTTGGGTTTTCATTTGGTTTTTCTCGAGGTTGATCGTGCGTGTGTTGCTATTTGTGCCCCCCTGCAGGGTAAAACTTTCTGAAAGTCGTGTCCGCGGTTATGGACGACTTGGAGCACAGTATCTCGATCATAGACAACTATAACTAAAGTAGTGCTATAAATCTGACTTTATAATGACTAATAATTAGCTTCACTATAATGGAATGGCTAAATAGAAGTGCCAACAATTGCTGGTTTGGGTTGTTGCCTGTTACCATTGTACCTGACTAGTAAGTATTGCAACTACAACAGAATGGCTAAATAAAAGTACCAACAACTGCTGGGTTTTGGGATGCCTCATGCCATATGTATCTGACTAGTAAGTACTACAACTACAATGGAATGGTTAACTAAAACTGCCCATTGCTTATTATATCCGGATGACTCATGCTATCTATAACTGACTAGTAATTGCCGTCACTATAACGGAATGAATAAAACTGCCAACTGTGTGAGTTCCTCGGTTGACTTCCTCGTTTGGTCTCGAGGGGGAAATACCAGGATGGGTATGCTTTGTGATAGTTTCAGGTTGGATCCGAATAGGTATTCCTTGCCCCTATCTGATAGCCGCCAGCTGTATCGAGTCTCTATAGGTTGTTTAGTGCATGCCGCGCTGCCGCTTCAGCCCGCCATACCTATGTAGGCGAGGACCGCCGAATTCTAGTCTTGCCGTGTACTAGCCTCAGTACTGACCGCTCTCTTTGTCCTTTGCCCTTTGTTGGCACCCCTTTTGTTTAAGCAGGTTTTGAGATCGACGGCATTAGCAGGGTTACCCTTCCGGCTTGGCCTGGGCAGGGTTATGGACGCCATTGGTTATTCTTCAGGGCTCTTAGCCCCATTTGCATCTTGTCCATAGTCGGACGTTGAATCGTTTTCAAGGTGATTTGGATCTTTGTATTGTATACCTGTATTCTTGACTCTTTGAGTCATTGTTGTATATATCTGTTATGTGGGTTCCATCATGGACTATTGTGTAATGGTATTACTTCGTTTTCCACCCGCACGAAAGTGCCTGGGGGGCACCTTTGAATCGTTTCTATGCGGGTTTGGCGGGGATCGCTGAAACTTGCATAGGGCTGATTCTGAGGGTGTTACAGAGTGGTATCAGAGCTCAGCAGTTACGATACCCTACTGGTCCAGCCTGTAGGATAACCTAGCTAACGGACGTTGTAGAGTGTCAAAACTATTTTGGAAAAATCAGTTGGATAGATCTGATTAGGTCTGCTTTTACTCCTTATCCCTTCGCTATTCTTCTCTTACCTCGACGTGTTTGAATCTGCTCTCTTATCTTTTCTTCGAGTCTAGGAATTCTCGTGGTTGGGTTTCTGTCATACCTTCAGGGTTTCACTTCCTCCTCTTGTAACGGTGCTTCGACATCCGACCTTCACACTATCTGATGAATCTTTCCTCTGTTGTACCTTTCAGTGGACCGAAAATTCACTAAATTTTTTTTCTTTCTATCCTCCGATGTTTTCCGATATGACGAAGTCATCTACATCAGATCTGATGAGAATCTCCATCCCTCCTTTGATTCCAAACCTCGCTTGTCGAGATCTTCAGTCTAATTCCGAGAATGGGTTGCGTGATTTTCTACTGCATGTGCGAAGTAATAGTTTGAGTGCGTGATGGATTGGCCCCCATGCCGACTACTCAATCTATTCGCTCTTGTACATTGAAGTGGATTAGAGTGCACCTTTTCTCTCCTTCTGTCGAAGTTAGAGGTGGCCTTATCTTTTGATGCCTCTATTTTCGTCTTTTGTTTATCCGGAGTACTCCCTCGACGCACATGATCAACGACCGCTCGTTGGTGGTGTCGCCGATTTCAAGATGGAGAAATAATCTTTGTTAGTGGTGTCGCGAAGATCTACATTAAGCGAGAAGATTCAAGCGTCGGCCTTCTTCCCCATACCAGGAGGCGGATCTCGAGGGCGAGATCCATTGTTAGTGGTGTCGAATTGTAGCACCCCGGGTAAACCCTAATTATAATATTGCATGTTGTCATCTATTTTGTGCACCATCATTGCATCATGCATTTATTTTGCCTTTCAAAATGTTTTAATTAAAGCTATTTTTATTTACTGTAATACCTCTTCTCTTGTTTCAAAAAAAATTCTATATTTAGCTGCTAAACTATTTGCCTAAAAACTATTTGCTAAAAATATTTAAAATAAAACAAAAATAATAGTTTATTAAAATATTAAAACCTAGACCTAAACCGACCAGGCCCAAAGGCCCAGCCGGCTAGACCCAATCAGACCAAACCCTAATCCTGAAACCCTGGATCCCCATCTACCCCAAAACCCCCAGCTATCCTATCACTCCCAGCCGCCGCCGACCATACACAAAATTCCCCACCCCACTACCTCAACCAGCCCCAACCACACACACACCCACGCTCCCTTCCCACCACCGACAGGCCCCACCCCAGTCATGTACACCACCTACCCCGGAACCGCCCCGTAATCCCCTAGCCCCACCCTGATCGCCCGCTTCCCCACCCTCGATCCCCCAGCCTCGACGCCCTCTCTCCCCTCCCCGAGTGCGCCTCCACCTCCTGTCCTTGCCCCTTCCTCCGCCCGGCAAGCTCTGTAGCCGCCGGACCCCGCAGACCACCTGAGCCGCCTCCCTACAATGCCAGCTCGCTGCTGTTTCCCCTGAATCCGGCCCTCTCACCGCCCTAGAGCCTCGTGTGGCCTCGTCGTCGTCTACCGTCTCGCCGACCGCCTTCTCCATCTCCGCCCGCTGCCCGCCGGCCGACCTTCCTCTCTCCAGGAGCTCACCCTCCTCCCCAGCTGTCTCGTCGAGCCAAGGTCGCGTCGTCTCCTGTAACCCGCCGCCTCCTTCCTCGGTTCCTGCTGCGTCGCCCGAGCACCTCGCGTACTTGGCGGACGACCACGGCTCTGTCGTGCCTTCCTCTTCGACACCTCCCGTGCTCGCCCCCACCGCCATGGCCTTCCCCTGCCTCGCGGGTCACTGCATGCACCCCTCTGTCCCACCCCGCGTGTCCTTAGGCACCAAGCGCTGCCGCATGCTGTTGCCATGCGGTGGTTTCAGTTTGGTTGCTACAAGTCAGAGGGAGCCCGATGCCAAGTTTGTCAACGTTGTTGATGTGCTCCTGTTCTAGAGTTGGCCAAGTTGAGCTCGTATGTGCCCTACCGCCTGTGTTGAAGCTGCTCAAGTCCAATCGGGAAATCTTTTGACGGACAAGGCGGTCAATTATTTGTCAAGATGCCATGGCACATCAAGATCTTCTTCTCGAACCCCAGGATCATTGTCGCGGGTCGACAAGGCATTCGACACGGAGCACCAAGATAGCCTCACGGATTTGAAGACCGATCCCGAAGTCCGAAGCTCGAGACCGAACCTGAACCCCTCGGAACCTCAAGGTCGCCGAAGCCCATGTGTGACCCTAAGCCCATATTTTTATAAATGATATATATACTTGTTGCATATTAAATTGTCATGGATGCATACATATTCGTGTGGGTTGGGGGCATTATGCCGATTCACCTCATAATTAAATTTGGGGCCCATATACGGGCAAATCTAGTCTTATTTTGGCACCACTTAAATTTGTGTAGCGAACCGGTGCTATCTTTTGCCTTGTTAATGCAACATTTAAATTGCAGGGTATCTAAACAACTAGAACCATATATCTAATTGACGGGACTCCGGTTCCGCTTAATATGGCCTAATTGCATCGCATCTTTGCCATGGCATACATCATACATGCATCATGCTTGATCTTTTGTCGTAGTATTAAATAGTGCATCCGGTGTTTGTTATAGTTGATTTGCTTCTTCACGGATTAGGCCGATGAGTTGATACGAGTGTCGACCCGATCTTTGGATAAACCCTCGGCAATGTTTTCAGGCAAGCATTCTCCCCTTTCTACCTATCTTACTTTTATAGTCTTTATTTCCTCTTGTTGATCTATTGCTATCTTTGATGCGATGCTCTAGTTTTCGTACCCGTGATATCCCTTGCAGCCATTAAATTGCCTTGGACACATCCTATTACCTATTGTTTGGTAGATAGTCAGCTTTGCGAGTCATAGTTGCTTGCGCAGGTGTTGCGTTGCACCGTCGATGTTCCACAGTTGTTGGAGTAATGCCTTATGTTTAATGTTGGAGATGATTATAACTTTAATTACCGTTTAATAACTAAAATTGAAGTAGGTAAATAATGCAGAGGCACAGGTGGGCAATAGATGTTATTTGGTTTTTAACCGTCCACTTGTGTCCCGTAGGACCCCGAGTACTTGATACATGTTCTTTGAATATTCGCACTATCCGCATGTGGGACCATGAATCCCCCTAGCCAGAGCTGGAGTCATATCTTATTTCTTGGGGCCACAAAGTAATTTGAGGCTTTATTACTATCATGTACTTATGCCATGCTTTACTGCTTTATTTATGATTGCGCGTGGAGCGCCTGTACTGTTTTGGAACCCCGTGCCACGTTTTCGCGGTATCGACAAGCCCAGTCACACTTTCGGGTTCCCAGTCGTTTACAGCCGTCGTCACAAACCTCTGGGTCCGTCTCGGAGCCGGCCAACTTCGTAGCGGGTAGCTTGGTGGGGTGGCCGCCTGAAATATATATGAATCTTGCAATTGCTCTGTCGTGATGCCTCGTTGGGTTTTCATTTGGTTTTTCTCGAGGTTGATCGTGCGTGTGTTGCTATTTGTGCCCCCCTGCAGGGTAAAACTTTCTGAAAGCCGTGTCAGCGGTTATGGACGACTTGGAGCACAGTATCTCGATCATAGACAACTATAACTAAAGTAGTGCTATAAATCTGACTTTATAATGAATAGTAATTAGCTTCACTATAATGGAATGGCTAAATAAAAGTGCCAACAATTGCTGGTTTGGGTTGTTGCCTGTTACCATTGTACCTGACTAGTAAGTATTGCAACTACAACGGAATGGCTAAATAAAAGTACCAACAACTGCTGGGTTTTGGGATGCCTCATGCCATATGTATCTGACTAGTAAGTACTACAACTACAATGGAATGGTTAACTAAAACTGCCCACTGCTTATTATATCCGGATGACTCATGCTATCTATAACTGACTAGTAATTGCCGTCACTATAACGGAATGAATAAAACTGCCAACTGTGTGTGTTCCTCGGTTGACTTCCTCATTTGGTCTCGAGGGGGAAATACCAGGATGGGTATGCTTGATGATAGTTTCAGGTTGGATCCGAATAGGTATTCCTTGCCCCTATCTGATAGCCGCCAGCTGTATCGAGTCTCTATAGGTTGTTTAGTGCATGCCGCGCTGCCGCTTCAGCCCACCATACCTATGTAGGCGAGGACCGCCGAATTCTAGTCTCGACGTGTACTGGCCTCAGTACTGACCGCTCTCTTTTTCCTTTGCCCTTTGTCGGCACCCCTTTTGTTTAAGCAGGTTTTGAGATCGACGTCGTTAGCAGGGTTACCCTTCCGGCTTGGCCTGGGCAGGGTTATGGACGCCATTGGTTATTCTTCAGGGCTCTTAGCCCCATTTGCATCTTGTCCATAGTCGGACGTTGAATCGTTTTCAAGGTGATTTGGATCTTTGTATTGTATACCTGTATTCTTGACTCTTTGAGTCATTGTTGTATATATCTGTTCTGTGGGTTCCATCGTGGACTATTGTGTAATGGTATTACTTCGTTTTCCACCCGCACGAAAGTGCCTGGGGGGCACCTTTGAATCGTTTCTATGCGGGTTTGGCAAGGATCGCTGAAACTTGCATAGGGCCGATTCTGAGGGTAGAGCCCTTAGCCTCGAGGGATAACTACTCCCTCCTCATCATGGGAGACAGCAACGGTGATGGAGATGCGGTGGAGTCGATGGAGATGGCTCCGGGGGCAATTCCCCGTCCCGGCAGGGTTCCGGAACAGAGACTTATGTCCCCTGAATCTCCTCTTTGGTGGCGGCGGCACTACGGAACTTTTCGTGGATGGATGCTGGATGATTTAGGGTTTTTGCATCGAGGGCTTTATATAGACGGAAGGGCAAGGTCGGTGGACGCCAGAGGGGCCCACACCACCTGGTGGCGCGTCCCCTGGCCACGCCTTCGTATGGTGTGGCTGCCTCGTGGCACCTCTTTGTCTCTCCTTCGGACTCCATGTCATGTCGGGAAAAATAGGAACTTCGGCTTTGTTTTGTCCAATTCCAAGAATATTTCTTTACTAGCTTTTCTAAAACCAAAAACAACAGAAAGCAGGCAACTGGCACTACGGCATCTTGTCAATAGGTTAGTTCCATAAAATGTATAAAAATGCCTCAAAGTGTAGAAAAAACATAAGATAGTTGATACAAAACAAGCATGGAGCATAAAAATTATAGATACGTTTACGACGTATCAAGGGTACCGGCGGATTTTGGTGTCGTTGTACGTGGCACATATGAGCGGCGATTTTTCATGCCACATTTGTGCAACAGTGGCATTCTCCCGGTATGTTCTCCAATGCAAGCACCCTTAACTGGGTACATGACAGGTGCAACCCACCACTTCCCACCCGAGCATTGCCTTTTATGTATGGGCCTTTTGTGCAATTCATCCCACGTGGCTGGCTGCACCGGTTCTACAGCCCAAGTAACAAACCCTAGATCTCGCAAACCCCCATTCCTATATAATACCGAGTCCCCTTATTCCCCACACTATACTAACCTTCCTTTGTATGGGGCCGCGTGTACACTCTCTACACTAATTAGCAACTCTCACAAACCCTATTCCTAACAAACTACTCAGACCTATTTCATATGTTGTGATGCCTTGGAAGCTAGAGACCTAAAGGTTGCGTACTTGCGACCAATCTGACGCAGCCTCCGCGCCGGACTCCTCTCAGTATAGGGTATGTTCATCTAATCGATCTTGTTCTTATTTTTTCCCTACCATCTTACATCTTGTGCTTTCTCTAATGGGTATGTTGTCTCTTTTAGATCCATGTCGTGGTGGCTATCGGAGTGAGGCGCCCAAAGGATAGAAACCATGCCATTGCGGCCGTCAGAGTGAGGCGCGCGGGAGATAGCGGCCGTGACGCTGTGTTGTCGGAGTGAGGTGCGTGGAGGCTAGCGGCCACGCCGCTATGGCCGTCAGAGTGATATGCGTGGAGGAGGACCATCCCGTCACACTACCCGGCGAGGAGGATGGTAGGCGTGTTAGGATAGTGGCTTGCACGGATGGCATGTTTCCGTGGCCGTTGTTGGCTCTTTGTCAACGTGGGAGCGCTTCGTTGGGAAACCCCAAGAGCAAGGTGTGATGCAACACAGCAGCAAGTCTTCCCTCAGTAAGAAACCGAGATTATCGAACCAGTAGGAGGAAGGAAATGTCTCAAAGGTGTTGCAAGCAACTTGGAAACCTGCACAACACAAACTCAAGACTTTGCCCCAATGAACAGTGAGGTTGTCAATCTCACCGGTTGTTGTGACAAAGGATTAATTGTATGGTGTGGAAGGTGATAGTGGTTTGTAGAAAGTAAACAGTAATAGTGGAAGGTGTATCAATGGTAAAGATTGGACCGGGGTCCATTGTTCACTAGAGGTGTTCTCCTTAGATAAACAAACATGGCATGCTGGGTAAACAAATTGCAGCAGGGCAATTGACAAGACTGAGCAAGGC
Organism: Avena sativa; assembly: GCA_916181665.1. Taxonomy (NCBI): domain Eukaryota; kingdom Viridiplantae; phylum Streptophyta; class Magnoliopsida; order Poales; family Poaceae; genus Avena; species Avena sativa. The sequence goes on from OV702283.1 coordinate 333,091,890, forward strand.
ATAACAATGCAATACTAGACATCAAGATCCTATGAGATTCGATTGGGCAATACAACAAGATACATAGACCGCCATCCAACTGCATCTATGACTAGAAGTCCACCTTTGGGTTATCATCCGAACCCCCTCCAGTATTAAGTTGCAAGCAAAAGACAACTGCTTTAAGCAAAGTGTGTAAGGTAAACAATCCACTTGTTCCATGAACAAGAGACCGTTGTTTTCTCCTTAGTAGCAACAGCACATCTACAACCTTTAGAGATTTCTATCACTTCCCTTAGATTAAATAGAGGCATGAACCCACTATCAAGCATAAATACCCCCTCTTGGAGTCACTAGCAACTACTTGGCCAAGATAGCTACTAACAACGGAGAGCATGCAAGATCAAAAACAACACAGACATGATAGAATTAATAAGACAAAACCATTAATCAATCTGCCATAGTAATTTCAATATCCATCGGATCCCCGCAAACACAACATGCATGATTACAAATAGATGAGATATTGATCATGAACGGATCTCACAAGATCTAGACACGAAAGCAAAAAGGAGGAGATACAACCATATAGCTACTACATGGACCCGTAGTCCAAGGTGGAACTACTCACGCTTCATACCGGAGGCTGGCATCATGAAGAAGAATGCCTCCGGGATGATCTCCCCTCCGGCAGGGTGCCGGGAAGAGCTTCAGATCCCTCCCTGATCTAGGGACGATGGTGGCGGTGGCTATAGGCAGTTTCGTGGAATATTGATCGGGTCTTTAGGGTTTAGGCATCAGGGGATTCTTATAGGCGAAGAGGCAAGGCAAGAGGGCGGCCAGGGAACCCACACCATGCCTAGGGGGCGCGGCCGCCCTGTGGCTACCCTCTGTCTCTCCTCTGGACTCCGTGTTCTCCTCGATGAAATATTGACTTTGGCTTTTGTCCCGTCCAATTTCGAGGATATTTCCTTACTAGATTTTCTGGAACCAAAAACAGCTGAAAACAAGCAACTGGCATTTTGGCAACTTGTTAATAGGTTAGTACTAGAAAGCATATAAAACACCTCAAAGTGTGGACAAAGCAAAGCGAAGTAGATACTAAACAAGCATGGAACATCAAAAATTATAGATACGTTTCCAACGTATCAAGTATCCCCAAGCTTAACTCATGCTCGTCCTCGAGTAGGTAAGTGATAAAAAGAATAATTTTTGAGGTGACTGATACGTCGGAAACGTATCTATAATTTTTGATGCTCCATGCTTGTTTAGTATCTACTTTGCTTTGTTTTGTATTCACTTTGAGGTGTTTTTATATGTTTTCTGGCACTAACCTATTAACAAGATGCCACAGTTCCAGTTGCCTATTTTCTTCTGTTTTTGGTTCCAGAAAGGCAGAAATCAATATTCTCGAAATTGGACGGGACAAAAGCCAAAATCATTATTTTTCCCGGACCAACACGGAACCACGAAGCAGAGAAGGAGTAGGGAACCAGGGTGGCCGCACCCCCCACGCACGGGCAAGCCCTGGTGGCACCTACAGGGGTGTGGGCCCCCTGGCCCTCCATCGACCTTGCCTCCTTTGCCTATAAGAAGCCCTCGGGGAGAAAACCCTAAATAATCCATCATACTTTCAGAAAAAGTTCCGTAGTGCCGCCGCCGCAGAAGGGGAGATTCGGGGGACAAAAAGTCTCTGTTCTGGCACCCTGCCAGGACAGGGAAGTGCCCCCGGAGCCATCTCCATCGATCTCCATCGCCATCTCCATCACCGTCGCTGATTCCCATGATGAGGAGGGAGTAGTTCTTCTTCGAGGCTAAGGGCTCTACCGGTAGCTATGTGTTCATCTCTCTCTATGCATGATCTTGTTGTGGTCATGAGCTTTGTAATCAAGTAGATCTAACTTGCTACTCAAGTGCTTTAATAGATCTTTGCTCTCCCCATGTGTGTGAAAGTGACAGCGTGCACGCCATGGTGGCACTTAGGCTAGAGTCTACATAAATACTCATCGTGCTTTAATAGATCTATGCTTTTCCCCACGTGTGTGAAAGTGACAGCGTGTACGCCGTGTGTGGCACTTAAGCTAGGTTGCATACATCTTTATCATGAGTATATTTTGAGTTGGATATCTCTATGAAATTGTGGTGTTTGTGAAGGGTTTCGCGGCATAGTAAATCAAAATTTTCTATGAATGCGAACAGAGGGAAGCCAAGATCTAATCTAGGAGATGCAATCAACAAGAGAGATTGGATTAGATCTTCATACCCTTGAAGATTCGCACAGCGGAACGTTCGTCGGAACGTGGGTGATGTAGTCGTACTCGCTTCTCCTCCTCGCGATCCGATCCGATCTAGCACCACAAGTGGCGGTGCCTCCGTGAGATGCACACGTGCAGCACCTCGATGTCTCCTCCTTCCTTGGTCCAGAAAGTATGGTGGAGAGATGGATTGGATCTACAACGCGACGGCGCGGTGCAATTGGTGGTGAATTTCTGCAGCAGGGCTTCGCCTACAAGCAGTCGGGAGGGAGAGAGGAGGGCAGCAGGGCGGCTAGGGTTGGAGGGGAAGGTGTGGGGGGGGTGGTGCTCCCCCACCCCTCTTTATATAGAGGGGGGGGCGCAGCCCTAGCCCCTCCCCCAAGCCCAAACCGGCGGCCCCAAAGGATAAGGAGTGGGGGGCAAGGAAACCCCCCCTTCTAGAAGCTCTATCTCGAGTTTAAACCTCTCTTGGCCGGCTGGGCCCTATGGGGCCTTGTGCCCCTGGCCCAATGCGGCCAGTCACTCCCTCATAGGCCCATGCCCCCTCCCGGAAGGTGGGGCCACGTTGGTCCCCTTCCGGAAGGTTCTAGAAGCTTCCGATACAATACCGATTAACCCGGAACAATTCCGAACTCCAAAAACTGCACTGCCTTATATGAATCTTATTCTCCGGACCACTCCGGAACCTCTCGTGATGTCCCGGATCCCATACGAGACTCCAAAAAAAAACTCATAAACCAATTATCCAATCTATCCTAGCATCGAGACACGTTAAGTGTGTGACCCTGCGGGTTCGAGAATATGCAGACATGATCTTCTATCAATAATCAACAGCGGGGTCTGGGCACCCATATTGACTCCCACACATTCATCGATGATCATATCAGATGAACCACGATGCCAGGATTCAATCAATCCCATATATATATTCCCTTCGTCTCGCGATATTTTACTTGCCCGAGATTTGATCGTCGGTACCGTCATACCTAGTTCAATCTCGTTCACAGCAAGTACTTTACTCGTTCCGTAATCCGATATCACTTTGTGATTAACTCCTTAACCACATGCTTGCAAGCGGTGTTGATATCGATTACCGAGTGGGCCCGAAGTATATCTCTCCGACTTGGGAGGGACAAATCCCATCTCGATACATACAACCCAACAGATACTTTCCGATCACCTGAGAGACACCTTTATGATCACCCTCTCATAGGATGACGTTTGATGACCTCAAAGCTTTCTTCCGATACCAGGGAGTTGTATTATCTCATGGTCTAAGGAATACAATATTTGACATAAGAAAAGCTTCGCAAAGACGAACACGATGACACGATCTAATTGCTTCGCTTAGTTTGGGTCTGTCCATCATATCATTCTCCCAATGATATGATCTCATTATTAATTGACAACTCATGTCCATGGTTAGGAAACCTTAACCATCATTAATCAATGAGCTAGTCCATAGAGGCATACTAGGGACACGGTGTTGTTCACAAACCACACAAGTATTAAAGTTTCCGCTTAATACAATTCTAGCATGGAATATAAACTTTATCATGAACAAGAATTATAATAATAACATCTTTATTATTGCCTCTAGGGCATAATTCCAACAGTATCCCACTTGCACTAGAGTCAATAATCTAGTTTACATCTGGCAACAATCTCACACCCATGGCACTGAGGTGCTGATCATGTTTTACACGTGGAAGAGGTTTAGTCAATGGATCTGCGACATTCAGATCTGTATGTACTTTGCTAATCTTCAGATCTCCATCTGCTATATAATCTCGGATTATATGAAACTTGCGGTTGATATGCTTGGTCTTTGGATGATATCTTGGTTCCTTAGCGAGTGCTATGGCGCCAGTGTTGTCACACAATATCTCCAGTGGGTCCAATGCACTTGGAACCACCCCAAGCTCAGTGATGAAGTTTCTGATCCAAACTCCTTCACTTGACGCTTCTGCAGCAGCCATGTATTCCGCTTCTACTGTAGATCCCGCGATCACGCTTTGCTTGCAGCTTCTCCAGCTCACAGCTCCTCCATTCAAAATATACACGTATCCTGTCTGAGATTTAGAATCATCCTTGTCGGTGTCAAAACTAGCATCGACGTAACCTTTTACGACAAGCTGTTCATCACCCCCATAGACTAAGAACATTTCTTTAGTCCTATTTAGGTACTTTAGGATGTTCTTTACGGCTGTCCAGTGTTCCACTCCTGGATCACTTTGATACCTGCTCGTCAAACTAAGAGCATTGGACACATCCGGTCTAGTACACAGCATGGCATACATGATAGAACCTATGGCCGAGGCATAAGGCACTTTGCTCATAGCTTCCCTATCATTTACCGTAGCTGGACACTGAGCCTTGCTCAATATCTTACCTGACAACATAGGCAATGAACCTTTCTTTGCCTTATCCATTCTGAACCTTTTCAGAACTTTGTCTAGGTATGTACTCTGGCTTAAAGCTATCAGGCGTCTTTGTCTATCTCTATAGATTTTGATGCCCAATATATAAGCAGCTTCACCTAGGTCTTTCATTAAAAAACACTTGTTCAAATAACTCTTCACATCGTTAAGCATGTTGATGTCATTTCCAATAATCAATATGTCATCCACATATAGTACCAGGAACGTCACCGAGCTCCCACTCACTTTCTTGTAGATGCAAACTTCGTAGCAATTTGGAACAAATCCAAAGCTCTTGATCACTTGATCAAAATGAAGGTTCCAACTCCGAGATGCTTGCTTCAGTCCATAACTGGAACGCTGAAGTTTGCATACTTTATCAGCATCCTTAGGATCGACAAAACCTTCGGATTGCATCATATACAACTCTTCATCAATGTTGCCATTGAGGAACGCAGTCTTGACATCCATCTGCCATATTTCATAATCATGAAACGCAGCAATTGCTAATAAAATCCGAATGGAGTTAAACATCGCTACGGGAGAGAAAGTCTCATCGTAGTCAACACCTTGAACTTGTCGAAAACCTTTCGCAACAAGCCATGCTTTATAGACGGTAACATTACCATCCGCGTCCATTTTCTTCTTGAAGATCCATTTGCACTCAACGGCCTTTCGGTCGCTAGGAGGGTCCACCAAAGTCCATACTTGGTTTTCGTTCATGGATCCCAATTCGGATTTCATGGCTTCTAGCCATTTCTCAGAGTCTGGGCTCATCATCGCTTCCTCATAGTTCCTAGGTTCACTGTCTTCAACTAACAAGACAGTCAAGACAGGGTTGCCGTACCACTCAGGAGGGGCACGCGACCTTGTCGGCCTGCGACGTTCAGTAGCAGCATCGTCCGAAGCTTCATGATCCTTGTCATTAGCTTCCTCTATTGTTGGTGCAGGCGGCACTGGAACAATTTCAGGTGCTGCGCTACTCTCCAACTCAAGAGAAGGTTCAATAACCTCGTCTAGCTCTACTTTCCTCCCACTCACTTCTTTCGAGAGAAACTCCTTCTCAAGAAAGGAACCGTTCTTTGCGACAAACACTTTGCCTTCGGTTCTGTGATAGAAGGTATACCCAATAGTTTCCTTAGGGTATCCTATGAAGACGCATTTCTCCGCTTTGGGTTCGAGCTTGTCCGGCATCAACTTCTTGACGTAAGCTTTGCATCCCCAAACTTTAAGAAACGACAACTTAGGTTTAGCACCAAACCACAGTTCATACGTTGTCGTCTCAACGGATTTAGATGGTGCCCTATTTAAAGTGAATGCAGCGGTTTCTAATGCATAACCCCAAAATGATAACGGCAAATCAGTAAGAGACATCATTGATCGGACCATATCTAATAGGGTTCGATTCCGGCGTTCAGACACACCATTGCACTGTGGTGTTCCGGGTGGCGTGAGTTGTGAAACGATTCTACTTGCTTTAAGATGCGTGAGAAAATCATAACTCAAATATTCACCTCCACGATCGGATCGTAGAAACTTAATCTTTCTGTTATGATGGTTCTCCACTTCATTCAGAAATTCTTTGAACTTTTCAAACGTTTCAGATTTATGTTTCATTAAATAGATATACCCATATCTACTTAAGTCATCGGTAAAAGTGAGAAAATAGCGATATCCACCGCGCGTCGAAACACTCATCGATCCGCATACATCGGTATGTATGATTTCCAACAAGTCCGTTGCTCGCTCCATCATACCGGAGAACGGGGTTTTGATCATCTTGCCCATGAGGCATGGTTCGCATGTGTCAAATGATTCAAAATCAAGAGACTCCAAAAGTCCATCAGAATGGAGTTTCTTCATGCTCTTTACACCAATATGACCTAGACGACAGTGCCACAAATAAGTAGTATTATCACTATCTACTTTGCATCTCTTAGCCTCAATGTTATGGATGTGTGTTTCATCCCTTTCGAGATTTAGAAGAAATAAACCATTCACAAGAGGTGCATGACCATAAAAGATGTTACTCATATAAATAGAACAACCATTATTCTCTGATTTAAATGAATAACCGTCTTGCAATAAACACGATCCAGAAATAATGTTCATGCTCAACACAGGCACATAATAACATTTATTAAGGTTTAAAACTAATCCCGAAGGTAAAACTAAGGAGAGCGTGCCGACGGCCATCACATCAACTCTTGATCCGTTGCCAACGCGCATCGTCACCTCATCCCTCGCAAGCCGTCGTCTATTCCGTAGGTCCTGTTTCGAGTTACAAATATTAACAACTGAACCGGTATCAAATACACAGGCACTACAACGAGGGCTAGTAAGGAAAACATCAATACCATGTATATCAAATATACCTTTGATGGTGCCAGCCTTCTTGTCCGCTAAGTACTTCGGACAGTTGCGCTTCCAGTGACCCTTATCCTTGCAATAGAAGCACTCAGTGTCCGGCTTAGGACCAGACTTGAGCTTCTTCTCAGCAGGGGCAGTGCGCTTGCCGCCGCCCTTCTTGAAGGGCTTCTTTGCTCCCTTACCTTTCTTAAAGGTGGGATTGTTGACCATCAACACATGATTATCCTTTTTGATATCCACTTCCGCGGCCTTCAGCTTTGCGAAGAGCTCGGTGATCGTATCAGTGGATCCAATCTGATTATGAGTCACTACAAAACTTTTGTAGCTGGGAGGGAGTGATTGCAGAACCCTGTCAATCTTGAGCTCCTCTGGAATCGTGCATTCCAGTTGCTCAAGTCGTTGAGTGTAGCCCGTCATCTTAATGGCGTGCTCACTAACGGAACTCCCTTCCTCCATCTTGCAGTTAAAGAACTTCTCAGAGATCTCATATCTCTCAGAACGGGCCTGAGTCTGAAACATGGTTTTCAGCTCTTCGAGAATCTCAAAGGGCCCGGGATAGTCTTCAAAACGATTTTGAAGTTCCGGTTCCATAGCAAACAACATGGTGCTCTTAATCACACCATAATCATCTTTGCACGACTGATAGACAGCTTTCTCATCAGCCGGCGCAGTTGCAGCAGGGGGGTCACCTAACGCTTTCCCAAGGACATAGTCCTTTTGACCGCCAGAGAGAATGATTCTTAGATTGCGGAAGCAATTGGTGAAGTTAGACCCATTGTTTCTAAGCTTTTCCTTCTCAGCAAAAACGTGGAAGTTGAATTTGGACTTAGCCATGTGATCTACAGTATTTGCAAGTACAAATTAGACTATGTTCATGATAAATAGTTCAACTTAATCAAATTACTAGATGAACTCCCACTAAATTCAACATCCCTCAAGTTGTTTAGTGAACACGATCCAAATTCACCACACCTAATCCGATCATCACGAGAAGAGATGTGGTTTCAATGGTGGACAACGAAGTGTCGATCATATCATTCATATGACTCATGCTTAACCTTTCGGTTCTTGTGTTCCAAGGCCATGTCTGTACATGCTAGGCTCGTCAAGTTAGACCCAAGTATTTTCGCGTGTGCAAAACTGGCTTGCACCCGTTTTATGTGAGCGTAGAGTCTATAGCACCCGATCATCACGTGATGCTTGGACATGACGAACTTTCGCAACGGTGCATACTTGGGGAGAACATAGTTTTTATCTTGATCTTTAAGAGAGGAATCATCTTATAATGCTACCGTCGCGATCTAAGCATAATAAGATACATAAAAGGATAAACATCACATGCATATAACTTTATGTGACATGGTATAGCCAATCTTCACGCAATGATCTCCATCTTGTGCGTTCCGGCATGATCTCCATCACTCCACCATGATTGCCTCCACCACGAATAGCAACTACAACTATTGCTAACTACTTAGCGATAAAGTAAAGCTATTACATGGCGTATAAGAAGTTGACTCGCAGGTCATACACAATTATAAAGACAACCATATGGCTCCTGCCGGTTGTGTACTCATCGACATGCAAGTCGTGAAACATTACAAAACATGATCATCGCATACAACATACACATCACATCTTGGGCCATACCATATCACAGAAAACACTCCCTGCAAAAACAAGTTAGACGCCTCTACTTTGTTGTTGCATGTTTTACGTGGCTTATGGGAGTAGATGCTAAGAACGATTCTTACCTACGGAAAGCAACAACGGTGATATTATGGTTGCCAAACTCCGGTGTTAATCCCATGACAACTATAGTGAGAGAAACTGACATCCACCAGCCGCATGTGTGGAACAAGCCACACGTCAAGTGCAGAGCCGGTCTCGCGAACGACGTCGCGTAAGGTTGGCCTGGACCGCTTCAATCTCACTATCCCGCGTCATAAGAAGAACACAAACAAGAGGCTTGCAACAGAAAACATCAACGTCCGCAACAACCATATTGCGTTCTACTCGTGAAACACATCTACGCATAGATCTAGCTCTGATACCACTGAAGGGTTTCGCGGCATAGTAAATCAAAATTTTCTACGGATGCGAACAGAGGGAAGCCAAGATCTAATCTAGGAGATGCAATCAACGAGAGAGATTGGATTAGATCTTCATACCCTTGAAGATTCGCACAGCGGAACGTTCGTCGGAACGTGGGTGATGTAGTCGTACTCGCTTCTCCTCCTCGCGATCCGATCCGATCTAGCACCACAAGTGGCGGTGCCTCCGTGAGATGCACACGTGCAGCACCTCGACGTCTCCTCCTTCCTTGGTCCAGCAAGTATGGTGGAGATATGGGTTGGATCTACAACGCGACGGCGCGGTGCAATTGGTGGAGAATTTCTGCAGCAGGGCTTCGCCTACAAGCAGTCGGGAGGGAGAGAGAAGGGCAGCAGGGCGGCTAGGGTTGGAGGGTAAGGTGTGGGGGATTGGTGCGCCCCCACCCCTATTTATATAGAGGGGGATCATCCCTAGCCCCTCCCCCAAGCCCATACCGGCGGCCCCAAAGGATAAGGAGTGGGGGGCAAGGAAACCCCCCCCTTCTAGAAGCTCTATCTCGAGTTTAAACCTCTCTTGGCCGGCTGGGCCCTATGGGGCCTTGTGCCCCTGGCCCAATGCAGCCAGGGAACTCCCTAATAGGCCCATGCCCCTCCCTGGAAGGTGGGGCCACGTTGGTCCCCTTCCGGAAGGTTCTAGAAGCTTCCGGTACAATACCGATTAACCCGGAACAATTCCGAACTCTAAAAACTGCACTTCCTTATATGAATCTTATTCTCCGGACCACTCCGGAACCTCTCGTGATGTCCCGGATCCCATCCGAGACTCCGAAAAAAAACTCATAAACCAATTATCCAATCTATCATAGCGTCGAGACACGTTAAGTGTGTGACCCTGCGGGTTCGAGAATATGCAGACATGATATTCTATCAATAATCAACAGCGGGGTCTGGGCACCCATATTGACTCCCACACATTCATCGATGATCATATCGGATGAACCACGATGCCAGGATTCAATCAATCCCATATATATATTCCCTTCGTCTCGCGATATTTTACTTGCCCGAGATTTGATCGTCGGTACCGTCATACCTAGTTCAATCTCGTTCACAGCAAGTACTTTACTCGTTCCGTAATCCGATATCACTTTGTGATTAACTCCTTAACCACATGCTTGCAAGCGGTGTTGATATCGATTACCGAGTGGGCCCGAAGTATATCTCTCCGACTTGGGAGGGACAAATCCCATCTCGATACATACAACCCAACAGATACTTTCCGATCACCTGAGAGACACCTTTATGATCACCCTCTCATAGGATGACGTTTGATGACCTCAAAGCTTTCTTCCGATACCAGGGAGTTGTATTATCTCATGGTCTAAGGAATACAATATTTGACATAAGAAAAGCTTCGCAAAGACGAACATGATGACACGATCTAATTGCTTCGCTTAGTTTGGGTCTGTCCATCATATCATTCTCCCAATGATATGATCTCATTATTAATTGATAACTCATGTCCATGGTTAGGAAACCTTAACCATCATTAATCAATGAGCTAGTCCATAGAGGCATACTAGGGACACGGTGTTGTTCACAAACCACACAAGTATTAAAGTTTCCGCTTAATACAATTCTAGCATGGAATATAAACTTTATCATGAACAAGAATTATAATAATAACATCTTTATTATTGCCTCTAGGGCATAATTCCAACAGTTTGTTGGAACCATCTAGCGCTCAAGGTGACAGTGTGGGGTTATCTAGATTGGGAAAGGCGTACTTTAAGAAGTGTTGTTATAGCCCTACCATGGATTAGAGTGTCCAACCGGAGAGTAGTTCAGGGTAGTATCATTAAGAGAATATATTTATATGAGAGAGTGTTCACTAGTGAAAGTATGATCCCTAGGCCTTGTTTCTAAACATTGAAACACCGTTTGCATCTAGATCTATTGTATGTTTGCTTGCATCCATCTTTTTGCCTTTAGTCTTTACCTCACCGTCAAGCTCTTTTCTGGCACTCACACACGTTGCCCCACGTCAACAACAAGTCAGAAGCTATTTTCTGGCACCGTTACCACTTGTATTTCACTATCTCTTCACTGAACTAGTGCACCTATACACCTGACAAGTGTATTGGGTGTGTTGGGGACACAAGAGACATCTTGTATCTTGATTGCAGGGTTGCTTGAGAGGGATACCTTTGACCACTTCCTCCCTGATTTCGATAAACCTTGCGTAATCCACTTAAGATAAACCATTTGCAAGCATTGAAAGCTGGGATCAAAGAACTCTAAACATGAGCATGAAAGATGGAGTTCTAACAGTAATACAAAGTGCCTATGCATGCAACATGAAAGTCTATAGACAAAGATCATGAATAACATGCATTGAAAAATGTTTGTTTGTTTCACATACAGAAAACATGGCATAGTGGCAATCAGCTTGTACCTCATAGGGTAGCAAATAGATGCATAGGACACCTTCAAAGTTCATAAGAGTGACTAGATACAAATAGCACAAGAGCAAGTAATATCAACAATATTCATCAATCAATAAGTTTTGGGACACTGCACATAAAACTAAGAATGACAACTATTCTCTCTTAACTGGTGCCTAAAGGTAGAAGATCGAGACTCAATATAATAGTGGAAGAAAGGCCCTTCATAAAGGGAAGCAGGGATTTCAAGTTTCAAAAAGAGCTTCCAAAAATTATGGTACTTGTTAGCTTTCATCCCTCATTGCCCCTATCATAAGCATCTTGAAGTGATTAAGGTTAAAGTGAACAAACTATGGAGTATATGCTTGACAAAGAATAAGTTGGCAATCTCATGTCCCTTGAATATGAGGGCGGCACCTCATGCTACTCAACTTTGGTCACCTATAAGTTCTTGTCATAGTAAGTACATGTGTATCATAGAGAACCGCCAACGGTGTACCCCTTGCACATAATATAGGAGCTATCCCATAACCAAAATAACAAGGCAAGCAGACAATGAGAATCTCAGCGATCTTTTTATTTACAATGTTCATAGCTTTTTATTGCGGATGCTTCACAGATTTCCCATTATGGTGATGCTGCAAGTTTCCACCATGATTAGGCATGGCTTAGGCTAGCGTCACAGGCGTTTCTCTAACACAAAATACATAACTCCATGGACTTACAAGCTCCCTCTTTATTTCACACCGGCGACATCCATAGACAAAAGAGCATGATATCAACTGTGTACAAAGTACAAGTGCAATGTTGAAAACGTTACCCATGACAACATGGTTCTACTAATTCCAACGTATAAGTGCAAGCATATACAACATAGATGACACAATGGTTCAAGATTATTAGGGGCAAGAAAAATAAAGTGTGCCATCAAGTTCGTGAGAGCTTTAATCACTAAGTTTTCACATAACAAAATACTTTTTAATTGGAAGATAGCTGAAAACAAGAATATACTTAGAATGGTGTAACACACCATGCATAGGAATTTATAGTGGACACTTTGGAATAACTTGGTTTCTTGGGAGTTGGAAGCATGAGTAGAGCTTACTCATACAAGTGGAGGCTAGCAAAAGACTGGGAGCAACCAACTAAGAGAGCAATAATGGCCATAATCATGTAGAGCGACAAAACATTACTAATCAAAGCATAAAGTGGTACTACAAGTCAAGGACTAAAAGATCATAGAGGCTATGGTGACTTGTTCATAGTCATAACATGGTGTGAGCATGTGCCAAGTCAACCCAAACAAAGCATCAAAGGAGAATACCACAATACTATGCTTTTGCATGCTAAAACAACGCATGATTCTTTTAAGGCACACTAAGCAATCCCAATTATTTGGAACAAGTCATGCTACAACAATAATCACTAAGCATAAGGTCAAAACAACACCTTTCATGGCATGCTAAAGTCTAGGTCACAGTCAAAGCAAGCTCCTCTTGCACTATCAAGCAAGAACTTTCTACTCCTTTCTAACACCAATCAACTTATTTGAAACAACACATCGAGAACGGGGGTCCAAACTACTTTATTCAAGCAAACTAAACAAAATAAGAAAATCAAACAAAAACTAACACGCTCCAAGAACAACACAATAGTGCATAAAAAAATAAAAACGAAGTGTCTAGAAAGACTGAGCTTTTTATTGATGAAGAAGGGGATACCTTGGGCATCCCCAAGCTTTGACGCTTGTACCTCTTGGATATTTCTTGGGGTGACACCGTGGTGACATCCCTAAGCTTGAGATTTTTTCCATTCGTCATCTCATTACATCACTCTCTCTCTACACCTGAAATTTTCCTTCATACAAAACTTTACACAATCTTCATTAGCAACATTAGTATATTCAAAAGATAATATACCCTTTAGGCTTAGCTTTGGAACAGAAAAAATTTCACTAAAAGCACAATCTACTGTAGCAATTCCCTCAAAAATCTCAATTTCTCAAAAAGAACCCAAAAAGGAATCAATAAGAAGCAAATGCAAATAATAGCAGAAATCTGTCAAAACAGACCAGCAGATAGAAACCGATTTTTCCGAAGACCTTATGTTGCTCAAATAAAAAAGTGTTGAACTAACGAAAGTTATCTAACATACTGGGGGATTTATTCATAAATTTTCAGCTCAATTCGACTAAGAGATACTCTTCACGAATATTTATGGTGGAGAACAAAAATCTGTTTCAGGACAGCAACTCCCCAAATCTTACTTCCCTCTCATTAGAGGTCATTCTTGGCACAAAAAGCAAACAAAAAGGATAAGGAGAGGTCATTACTGAAGTAATAACTTCCAATACTCAAGAAAACTCTTGGTTTATCTCCCAACAAGTACTTTTATTTAATGCCTTTAAGTTAGGCACAAGAAGCAAGAAATCAAGTATTTTCAAATGAAGAAGCATTAATATCAACTCTCTTTCTCCTACCTTTATTACCTTTCTTCTTCTCTTTAGGGAAAATATGATTGCTTACTGGAGGAGAAAAATGCATAATGCCATTTTCCACATCTATTATTGCTCCAAGGTGTTTCAGCAGGGATGTTCCGAGTGTAATATGTCCTTTGCCTACACATTCAATAACAAGATAATCAGTAGACACCATTTTCCCTGAGATTTTTGTAAACACTCCTTTAGCTATTCCAATGGGTAGTAAAGCTGCATTATTGGTAAGAGATATTTCTTCTCCTTCTTTAGAAAGTCCCTAAAGACTCAAAGACTCATAGATATTATTAGGCATAAGGCAAAATTTAGACATGATATCATAGCGAGCATCAAAAGTTGCACTATTTATAGAAACTTTTATTGTAGGAAACCACTTTGAAGGCTCAGAATTTGTTGGAACATAACCATGGTGCTCTCTAAGTGTGTGATAGCAACTGTTCAAAGCAGCAGTACTAGACTCAAGAGTGTTCAACCTAGCATAAATGTCTATAAAAGAAGAATCAGACTTGCCAGGCATCTTATAGATTATAATCAACCTCTTTATAGCATCTAAAGCTTCATTCTTAGTACAACGAAAAATATCTTTCTTAGCCACAACATCCAAAGCATATCTATAACAAAGAGCAATACAGTGGTAGAAACTATTAATAACTAAGCTAAGACTCATCTTAGGCTCAGTTTCCCTTTGTAAAGCAGAGATTCTAGGCCAAGCTTCTTTGAAACTCTCTCCACTTCCTTGCTTGAAAGTAAAGATCCTTTCCATAGGTGACACAGGGATTGGACCAAAACCAGACATAGTGGCAACTAGAGCAGGAACTAATTTTTTGTGTTTTTGATAAGAGAAAGCAAAACAAACTAAACTATTTTTTTTGGATTTTTTGATAAAAAAGAGGCAAACAAAACAAATCAAAAGAAACTAAGCAAAACAAAAACAAAGTAAAGAGAAAGGTTGAGAAGGAATCCCCTTGTGAAGACGTCCTTAGCCTCCCCGGAAAACGGCGCTAGAAAAACTTGTTGGCGCTTTGTCAACGTGGGAGCGCTTCGTCGGGAAACCCCAAGAGCAAGGTGTGATGCAGCACAGCAGAAAGTCTTCCCTCAATAATAAACCAAGGTTATCGAACCAGTAGGAAGAAGGAAACGTCTCAAAGGTGTTGCAAGCAACTTGGAAACCTGCACAACACAAACTCAAGACTTTGCCCCAACGAACAGTGAGGTTATCAATCTCACCGGTTGTTGTAACAAAGGATTAACTGTATGGTGTGGAAGGTGATAGTGGTTTGCAGAATTAAACAGTAACAATGGAAGATGTATCAATGGTAAAGATTGGACTGGGGTCCATTGTTCACTACAGGTGTTCTCCTTAGATAAACAAACATGGAATGCTGGGTAAACAAATTACAGTAGGGCAATTGATAGGACTGAGCAAGGCATAACAATGCAATACTAAACATCAAGATCCTATGAGATTCGATTGGGCAATACAACAAGATACATAGACCGCCATCCAACTGCATCTATGACTAGAAGTCCACCTTTGGATTATCATCTGAACCCCCTCCAGTATTAAGTTGCAAGCAACAGACAACTGCTATAAGCAAAGTGTGTAAGGTAAACAATCCACTTGTTCTATGAACAAGAGACCGTTGTTTTCTCCCTAGTAGCAATAACACATCTATAACCTTAGATATTTCTATCACTTCCCTTAGATTAAATAGAGGCATGAACCCACTATCGAGCATAAATACCCCCTCTTGGAGTCACTAGCAACTACTTGGCCAAGATAGCTTCTAACAACGGAGAGCATGCATGATCACAAACAACACAGACATGATAGAATCAATAAGACAAAACCATTAATCAATCTGCCATAGTAATCTCAATATCCATCGGATCACCACAAACACAACATGCATGATTACAAATAGATGAGATCTTGATCATGAAAGGAGCTCACAAGATCTAGACATTAAATCACAAAGGAAGATATACGACCATCTAGCTACTACATGGACCCGTAGTCCAAGGTGGAACTACTCACGCTTCATACCGAAGGCTGGAATCATGAAGAAGAAGGCCTCTGGGATAATCTCCCCTCCGGCAGGGTGCCAGGAAGAGCTTCAGATCCCCCCGATCTAGGGACGATGGTGGCGGCGGCTACAGACGGTTTCGTGGAATATTGATCGGGTATTTAGGGTTTAGTCATCAGGGGCTTCTTATAGGCAAAGAGGCGAGGTAGGAGGGCGGCTAGGGGGCCCACACCCTGCCCAGGTGCGGCCTAGGGTGGGCCCACGCCTGGGGGGTGGGGTGCGGCCACCCTGTGTCTCCCCTTCGTCTCTCCTCTAGACTCTGTGTTCTCCTCGGTGAAATATTTACTTTGGCTTTTGTCCCGTCCAATTCCGAGGATATTTCCTTACTAGCTTTTCTGGAACCAAAAACACCAGAAAACAGGCAACTGGCACTCACTACTAGAAAACAGCTAATTCGTGGCGCACCTGTTTTGGCCATCCGTGGCGCACTAGGTGTGCACCACAAAGCGCGCTGCGACTAACTTTTAGCCGTGGCGCACTAGGTGGTGTGCCACGCGTATGAAAATATAACCGTGGCGCACTAGGTGCTCTGCACCACACATATGAAAAGCTAGCCGTGGCGCACTAGGTGCTGTGTGCCACGGATACAAATTTAAAAATTCAAAAAAAGCTGGAGATCTGGATCTCGTCGGTACCGTCGCTCGTCGGTGTCGTCACCGTCGCCTCGTCAGAGTGGGTCCACCGCCGTCGGTGGTCACCGCTGTCATCGAGGATGAGTTGCCTCACCTCATCGGAACTGCAAGGAGGAGGAGAGAGCCCGCCGTCACCGTCGGAACTGCAAGGACAAGGAGGAGGAGGAGGAGGAGGAGAGAGCCCGCCGGCGGAACTGCAAGGAGAAGGAGGAGGATAGAGCCCACCATCGATGTCGCCGTTGCAAGGAGGAGTCCGCCATCACCATCTTCACTGCAAGGAGGAGGAGGAGGAGGGGGAGGAGAAGGAGAAACAAAAGGAGGAGGAGGAGGAGGAGAAGGAGAAGGAAAAGGAGAAGGAAAAGGAGAAGGAGAAGGAGAAGGAGAAGGGAGGAAAAGGAAAAGGAAAAGGAAAAGGAAAAGTAGAAGAGAGGAAAGGAAAAGGAGAGAAGGGGGAGGGAAGAGAAGAGGGGTAGGTGGGCGGGGTGGTGATTCAAATTTTGAATCCCGCCCAACTTACTCGTAGCGCACTAGGTGGTGGTGTGCTATGAGTAAGTTGCCCTCTATTTTTTCTGCATAAAAAAAGGTCTTTTGATCGTAACTTTTTACTCTTTTCGAATTTATAAAATCAAAAAATCGCTAAACGAGTCAAAAGACCTTTTTTCCTGCATAAAAAAAGAGGGCAACTTACCCGTAGCGCACCACCGACTAGTGCGCCACGAGTAAGTGGGCGGGATTCGAAATTCGAATCACCACCCCGCCCACCTACCCCTCTACTTTTCCCTCCCCCTTTCCTTTTCCTTCTCCTTCCCCTTTTCCTTCTTCTCCTTCCCCTTCTCCTCTCTCCGGCCACCTTGATCTGGCGTCCTTTCTCCGCCCTCCTCCTCTCCTTGCAGTGACGGCGGCCTTCTCCTTCTCCTCGCAGTGACGACGGGCAACGGCGGCATCCTTCTCCTCACCGACCTCCCTTCCTCCCTCTCTTCCTCCATCTCTTCCTACCTCCCTCTCTTCCTACCTCCCTTTCTCCAACCACACCCTTCATACCTGTGGCATCCCGCAAAACCACTACTAGAAAATCGCGTTGATTTTTGTGCACTGCATCGTCATGACCGCATGCTCATGTCATCATGCCACATTGCATTTGAGCATCGTCATCGTCTTGCATTTGCTTGCATCAAATTATTTTCGGAAAAACCTAATTAGCTTTCTAAACGCCCCATCTTCATTCAAACACGCAAAACCCGGGTCCCCGGATTATTTTGTTTTGTTGCTATCGGGTTGTAAAAGCCCCGTGTTAAACAATTAAAATGTTAAATTATTTTAGTGGGGACAGTCGAAAGGGCCGACCCGACCCGAACGACCACCCCCAGAACCTAAAACGGTCCACCTAATCAGCCCCCTCTAAATCCTAAAACTACCAACCTATCTACCCACCCCTCTGGCCACCTCACCTCAACCTATCCTATCGCGACACGTCACATGGCCCAATTCCCCATCAAATCCAACTGCGCCACCTCACCCTGATCCCTCCACGCAACACACGCACACTCTGCACTCACACCCGCCTGTTCCCACCCACACCGCACGCACTCCCACCCCGGCTGGCCCACCACCTGACCCGCCCTCTCTCCCCTGACCGACAGCCCCCTGGCCCACCCCCAACCCGCGTGCCCTCCCTCACCCCGCAGCACCCACACTCTCTCTCTTCCTTCCTCTCCCTCCCGAAGCACCTCCCTCCTCCTCTCATCCAGCGACTGCCGCCCCCTCTCTCTTCCTCCCCGCCGGAGCCACCCGTCGCCGCCGCCCGCTCCTCCCTCCGGCGCCTCCGCGGCCTCGCGGCCTCGCCTCCTCCCCCTCTGGCCTGCCCCGCCCTCGCCACCAACCCCGACCCCGAGCTCTTCACCGCCCCGCGAGCTCTCCTCCACCGCGCGCCGCCCGCGTCTGCACCCCGCCGACGCCCGCATCGCCGCCCCACCGCGTTCCCCCGTCCACCTCCGGCCTCCCTTCCCCTCCAGCGTCGGTCGCCAGCGGCGCCGCCGGTCAACCGCCTCTGCACCGCCCTCCCCGAGCCCGCCGCCGGTCAACCGCGTCTGCGCCACCGCCGGCCCGCGCTCCGGCCGCCGCCTTCCTCCTCCCTCCGGCGCCGCCGCCCCGCAGCACCTCGCCGCGTCAGCTCCCTCTTCCTCTCGCCGCCGGCGCCCGCGCGGCCCCCTCCGGCCCAAGCTCGCCGTCGCCTTCCTTCGGCCCGCTATGCTCCGCCGTCCGCCGTCTCCGGCCAGGTCCGCCGCTACCGGCTCGCCAGTCGGCGTCGGCCTCGTTTGTCGCCCGTGCGTGCGCAGGAAGTACCATGGGTGCGTGTGTATCTGTGTTGCCCTTGTTCTGTTGTTGGTCGCGATCGCCAGTTGGGGTACAGGGAATTCGGTGGAGGTGGTGCCGATTAAGACCGTTTCATCGACAAGATCTCCGTCATGGAATCCGCAAGATCCATTTTCGGATCCGAAGGCCCCGATTCCACGTCGAACCCCGAAGCCCAAACCCCGTGGGCCAACATGATCTTCTTCTCGGACGCCAAGTTCGGCGAGAACCTGGAACACCAAGGACTACCTCATGGATCCGAATACCGATCTTCAAACCCTCCGAAGCCGCCAAGACCGCCACCGGAACGCCAAGATCTCCTCTTCGAACGTCATGATCGTCTACGCGGACCTGAGGACCACGGATGCGACAAGTTCTCCTTCCCGGATGCGATGCTCGAGAACCCGGACGGTAAGGACTCCCACGCGGCACGCCAAGTACTTCCCCGGACGTCAAGTCTGACCCGAACCCCGGACCCGACAAGGCTCTTCGCGGATCCGAAGACCCCGGTACCCGACCCACTCAAGTACGCCATCGACCCCGAGAACGCCTACCTGGAACGACAAGATCGCCACACGGACGCGAACCCCAAGACCCTGAGTCCCCGAACCGAAGACCGATCCGAAGCGCCGAGACCTCCGACAGGGAACCGACCAGTTCGCCGAGAACCGCACCCGAACCCTCGGCACGCCAAGATCTTCGCCGCGGAACGCCAAGTCCTGCTTCCCGGAAGCGACAAGATCTACCCAGTAATCCGAGAACGATCCGTCGAACCCTAAACCCCGAGACCGGACCCCGAACCCCGGAACCCCAAGTTCGTCGAGACCCTCTAATGTGTGAACCCCTTCCCGACACCCTATTTTATAATATAATAACAACTTGTCGCATATTGAATTGTCATACTCGCATGCATATTGTGTGGTTCTGGGGGCCTTATGCCGATTCACCTCATAATTAAATATGGGGCCCATATGCGGGCAAATCTAGTCTCATATCGGCCTCATTTAAATTGATGTAGCGAACCGGTGCTGTCTCTTGCCATGTTAATGCAACATTTAAATTGCGGGGTAGGTAAATAACTTGAACCGTATAATTAATTGTCGGGACCCCGGTACCGCTTAATATGACCAAATTGCATCACATCTTTGCCATGCCATACATCCTGCATGCATCATGCCGATCTTCTGCCGTAATCTTAAATATTGCATCCGGTGTTTATTCTAGTGTTTTGCTTCTTCGCGGATAAGGCCGTTGAGTTGATGTGAGCTTCGACCCGATCTTCGGTTGAACCTTCGACAATGTTTTCAGGCGAGCATCTCCCCCTTTCTTCCTATCTTACTTTTTCTAGTATTTATTCCCTCCTGTTGATCTTTTGCTATCTGTGTTGCGATGCTCTAGTTTTCGTACCCGTGATATCCCTTGCAGCCATATATAGCCTTGGACACATCCTATTACCTGTTGTTTGGTAGATAGTTGGGCCCGCGCGTCGTAGTCGCTTGCTCAAGTGTTTTTGCGTGTCGTCAAGTACCACAGTTGTTGGAGAAGTGCCGCATGTTGATGTTGGAGATGATCATGGTTTTACTTATCGTTCACTTTAATTCCTGTTTAACAACTAAAATGGAAGTAAGCAGAGGCATCGGTGGGTGATAGATAATATTTGGGTTTCCAACCGCCCACTTGTGTCCCGTAGGACCCCGAGTTCTTGACACCTGTTCCGAGATCGAGCGCGCTAACCACAGGTGGGGAGATATGGGCCCCCCATTGATTATTACCTGACTTCAAAGTATTGTACTGGGGGCCACAAACTAGTTTGAGGTTTTATTTACTATCTTGTACTTATGCCATGCTTTACTGCTTTATTTAAATTGTGCGACAGATAGCACCTGTACTGTTTAGGATCGGGACACGTTTTCGCGGTGTCGACAGTCCCCGTTTGGGGATTTGCTGTCGTTCACCGCCGTCTACCCAAACCCTAAGTCCGTCTCGGAGACCGGCCGACTTCGTTGCGGGTGTCGACTTGGTGGGGTGGCCCCCATGTACTTGCTTTGGGTCTGGAAACGTCGTGACTTAGGCCCCGCCGACATACCGATGGGTGTATGTTAACTGATCTGGCAAAAAGGGTCGAAGTGCCTGTGGATATTTTGGTGCACCCCTGCAGGGTTAAATCTTTTCGAGAAGCCGTGTCCGCGGTTATGGACGACTTGGAGCACAGTGCTTGATCATAGACAACTATAACTAAAGTTTATTGTTATAAATTGACTTGTATCCGATATGACTAGTAATCAGCTTCACTACAACGGAATGGCTAAGTAAAAGTACCAACAACTGCTGGGTTTTGGGGTTATCTCATGCTAATTGTATCGGACTAGTAAGTGTTGCCACTATAACGGAATGGTTAACTAAAAGTACCTACTGCTTACTTTATCAGGATGATTATCTAAACCTGACTAGTAAAGTGCCGCAACTATAACTGAATAAGTAAAACTACCAACTGTGTGAGTTCCTCGGTTGACTTCCTCGTTTGGTCTCGAGGGGGAAATGCCAGGATGGGTTTGTTTGATGATCGTATCAGGTTGGATCCGAATAGGTTTCCCTTACCCCTCTCTGATAGCCGCCAGTAGTATCGAGTCTCTATAGGTTGTTTAGTGCATGCTGCCGCTGCCGCTTCAGTCCACCATACCTATGTAGGCGAGGACCGCCGAATTCTAGCCTCGCCGTGTACTGGCCTCAGTACTGACGCTCCTTCTTTTTCCTTTGCCCTTTGTCGGCACCCCTTTTGTTTAAGCAGGTTTTGAGATCGACGCCGTTAGCAGGGTTACCCTTCCGGCTTGGCCTGGGCAGGGTTATGGACGCCATTGGTTATTCTTCAGGGCTCTTAGCCCCATTTGCATCTTGTTCGTAGTCGGACGCTGCATCTTTTCAAGGTGATTTGGATCTTGTACTGTATATCTGTATTCTTGACTCATGGAGTCGCTGTTATATATATCTGTTCTGTGGGTCCCATCGAGGACTGTTGTGTAATGTTATTACTTCGTTTTCCACCCGCACGCAAGTGTCTGGTGGGCACCTTCGAATCGTTTCTATGCGGGTTTGGCGGGTTTCGCTAAAACTTGCATAGGGCCGATTCTGAGGGTGTTACAATACCTCCTCGATACCGACGAGGACTAGAGCAGCCACGGCCTCCCGCACCTCCCTGCGGTGGTAGGTCGTGGCCACGGCCATGCTCCGGCGAGGCGACACGACGGCGGCGATGCATAGACCCGATTTCTTTTGCAATTCAAAATGAGGGTGTTTTTTTGCATGTGTGGCGCACCTGGACCCCTTCCCGTGGCGCACTAGGTGGTGCGCCATGGTTAACTTTTTTCCCGTAACGCACCAGGTAGTACTCTACGGATAAAACTTAGCCGTAGCGCGTGGCTAGTGGCGCACTGCTAGTGCGCTACAGATGTCCTTTTTAGGTGCGCCACGGATGTGTTGTTTCCTGGTAGTGTTACTAATAAGTACTCTTTACTCGTTCCGTGATATGACATCCCTTGTGACCTAGTCACGTGCTTGCAAGCCAATTGGATGACATTCCACCGAGAGGGCCCAGAGTATATCTATCCGTTATATGGATGGACAAATTCCACTCTTGATCCATGTGCTTCAACACATACTTTCAGAATACCTAATGCCACCTTTATAACCACCCAGTTACGAAAGTGGCCTTTGATGTCATCAAAGCATCCATCTGGTGATGGTGATTAACATGATCTCATGGTCGAAGGATTAGGTTACTATGTATTTAAAAAGCTTTGTAGCAAACGAACTTTAATAACTTAATCTTATGTTATACTTACTATAGGAGTGTGTCCATCACATTATTCTCCTAATGATATGACCTTGTTATTAATAACATTCAATGTCCATGATCAGGAAACCATGATCATCTATTAATCAACAAGCTAGCTTAACAAGAGGCTTACTAGGGACTCTTTTATGTTTACAAAACACACAAGTATTAATGTTTCCTATTAATACAATTATAGCATGAGATGTAAACATTTATCATAAATATGAAGATATGATAATAAACATTTTATTATTGCCTCTTGGGCATATCTCCAACAATTTCATATGCAAGCATCCGAAGGACAAATGTGCATTTCTGAATTGTGGAGAAGCCATGCAAGCCGACATTGTCTCTCTTCACTTTTAAGTATTTGTCGAACTCTCTCAAATTCTCGACAATCTTCAGAAAAAGCTTCCTGCTCATCATGAAATGGCACCAAAATATCACATCACCATGTAATGGATCATCGGCGAAGTAATAAGCATACAACATTCAACAACCTTCCATCCTCTACATCGGCTTGCTCTTGCAACTCCCTGGCATGGAACATCCAACAACCGACTTTTCATTGTCGATGATCATGGCCAGGAGGGCAGTGAGGATCCTCAGATGATCATCATCGCCGACGGCGTCTCTCACGGCGACAACAATAGCGACTTCATCGTCCATCAGAGCGACATGCATCTCCTCCTTATTTGAATCCATAGCCTTGGCAAACCGTCGAACACTTGCTGTGCAAGGTGGTCGTGGGGTGGGCTTGGAGCTTCCAAGGAGCCCGCACGACGCTGAGATGGGGCGGTGCGATGACGCTGAGATGGATCATCTCAAATTCTCAGAAATCTTCGCGGCGTCCAGGAGATTTTTATTGACGACAGGAGGGGAAACGGCCAACAAAGATGAGGGGTGATTGCGGCGGCGAACTGGGGAGGAGACGGCCGTCACGCAGTGGAAAGAGCGAGATGGGACTTTTCAGTTTGGCTCGCCGACAAGACCGGTTCGCTAGGTTTTCTCGTCTAGCTGGCACCCCGCTAGCCCCCCTCCCCTCTAAGGTTGGGTTTAGCCTGAGAGTGTAAGATGATAAGTTAGGCCGCATCAACGCTAAATTTAAATTAAGGGGTCCGTCTGGACCAGATTTTTAACGGCAACATCTCTATAGACCACTTGGGAAGACTTTGGGGTGACCGAGTGGGGACACTCTTAGCTTCGCCACTGCCGTGTCTTGCTTGTCAAACATGTACTACTACCGTGATCGGTGAAATTTATATTTCCTGTACTGTATGTTCATTCCGCTAGAGTATTTTTCTTTTGAGAGGCACTCCCCGGAATATTTTGGTAAATCGAGGCAGCTGTCAACGTGAAACTCATTGGACGGCTGGATGCGGCATGGGGGGGCATATAGCCTCTCTGTTCAACGGCCAGGATTCAGTAGAAAGTAGCCGCTGGTCTCTGCTGTTTAAGGGTGGGCTCCCGTCCATGCCGCCTCTTTGCTTGCCTCCTCCCTCCCGGCCGCCTCCCTCCACCCTCCCACCGCAGCGGCCGCCGCCGCCTCGACGTTTCATGTCCAGGCTCCTACCCCGCATCACCGCGCTCCCCAGCCGACACCGCAGCCACAACCCGATCTCCCCCGCCCTCGCGGAGTCGCTCGCGCAGGTCCTCGCCACCCGCTCCACCAACCCAGCCTGGGCCCGCTCCCTCGCCGCGCTCCTCCCTTCCCCTCTCTCCGACGGCCGCCTCGCCGACGCCGTCGAGTCCCTGCCCGACCCCGACCTCGCCCTCGCGCTCGTCTCCTGGTCGCGCTCCCACTTTTGCCGCCACCATGACGCGGACGCCCTCCCCGCCCCCACGCCTATCGCGCACTCCGCCCTCCTCCACCTCCTCGCGCGCTCCAGCCGCTTGGACGCCGTGGACGCCACACTCCAGGACATGTCTCTCGCAGGCGTCGCGCCCACGCGTGCTTGCCTCGGCGCGCTTGTGGCCGCCTACGCCGACGCCGGGATGGAAGAGAAGGCCACCGAGATGTGCCAGCGCGTCAGAGAACAGTACGGAAAGCTCCCTGCCGCGACCCACAGCAACTGCCTTCTCAGGCTCCTTGTGGAGCGGCGACAGTGGAAAGACGCCCACAAGTTGTATGACGAAATGCTTGCCCAGGAAGGTGGCGCTGATAATTACAGCGCGTGTGTGATGGTCAGAGGCCTGTGCCTGGAAGGACAGGTCGAGAAGGGATTGAAGTTGATTGAGGTGAGGTGGGGGGCAGGGTGCGTGCCGCATACCGTGTTCTATAATGTCTTGATTGATGGGTATTGTCGACGCGGGGACATGGGCAGCGCGCTATTGCTCTTGGGTGAGATGGAGAGGAAGGCCTTATTGCCAACCGTGGTAACCTATGGAACTCTTATGAGCTGGCTCGGGAAGAAGGGTGATTTGGAGAAGATCATGTATTTGCTTTCAGAGATGCGAGAAAGGAGATTGTTACCCAATGTCCAGATTTATAACAGTGTCATCGATGCTTTATGCAAATGCCGGTCTGCAGCACAGGCAATGGCGGTCTTGAAGCAGATGCTTGCAAGTGGCAGTGACCCAGATGTCGTCACTTTTAACACTCTGATATCTGGGTTATGCCGGGAAGGCCGTCTCCAAGAGGCTGAGCGTCTGTTGAGGGAGGCCGTTAGGAGGGATGTAAACCCAAATCTATTTAGCTATACTTCATTGATTCATGGCTTCTGCACTAGAGGAGAAGTGATGGCCGCATCCAATTTGCTTGTGGAAATGATGGAAAGAGGGTATACTCCTGATGTGGTTACATTTGGTGCCCTGATTCATGGTCTTGTTGTTGCGGGGCAAGTCAGCGAGGCTTTGCTTGTCCGTGAGAAGATGACAGCGAGACAGCTTATTCCTGATGTTAACATATATAATGTGTTGATTAGTGGCCTATGCAAGAAACAGATGCTTCCTGCAGCTAGGAACCTTCTCGCAGAGATGCTCGAGCAAAATGTCCACCCTGATAAATTTGTCTACACCACATTGATTGATGGGTTCATTAGGAGTGAGAGTCTTGATGAGGCAAGGAAAATCTTCGAATTCATGGAACAAAAGGGTGTCCGCCTTGACGTTGTTGGCTATAATGCTATGATAAAAGGATACTGTCAGTTTGGAATGATGAATGAGGCAATCCTATGCATGAACAGCATGAGAAAGGTTGGGTGTATCCCAGATGAGTTTACATATACTACACTTATCAGTGGCTATGCTAAACAAGGTAATATAATTGGAGCTCTAAGGTTATTGTGTGATATGATGAAACGGAGATGCCAACCAAATGTTGTTACGTACTCGTCACTAATAAATGGATACTGCAAGCTAGGTGATACAGATGCTGCAGAAGGTCTATTCGCAAACATGCAATCTGAAGGCCTATTTCCGAATGTTATAACTTATACCATTCTAATTGATAGCCTGTTTAAAAAAGATAAGGTGATCAAAGCTGCTGTTTATTTTGAACACATGTTGCTTAATCAGTGTTCTCCTAGTGATATTACACTGCATTGCTTAGTTACTGGTCTCACTAACAGTATGGCTTGTATCATCAGTTCAAACTGCAGTAGTACAGTTAAGATGCATGAAAAGCATGCTCTTCTAGACATATTCAAGGGTTTGGTTAATGACAAATGGGATCCAAGAAATTCAGCATACAATGCTATCATCTTTAGCCTGTGCAGACATAGTATGCTCGGGAAGGCATTGGACATAATGAATAAGATGGCTAACAAAGGCTACTCACCAGACTCTGTCACTTTCATTTCACTTCTGTATGGCTTTTGTTCTGTTGGCAAATCAAGGGATTGGAGGAGCATACTTCCTAATGAATTCCGGCGAGATCAACTTGAGATAGCTTCTAGGTACAAAATACTATTTGACCAATATGTAGCAAAGTCAGTTGGTTGTGAAGTCTCTAGTGCCCTGCAGTTATATCTTGAAGAATGTAGATCCTCACGACAATTGGAGCATAAATGTGCTAGCTATTGACTCAAGGTGTTTCTGGCATTTGAAAATTAAGGAAAACATTTCTTTGATTTTCAACCTCAGCAAATCGATCCAGTAAGACCAGGATGGTGTGTAATACCATACCTACAGGACATTCCCGCCAGCATTCAAAGTTGGTAATGCGAACCCCAGTGTAAATGGTCTCCCTGAAGGTAATAATCTTGACACATACTAATATATGAGTTTAGACCTTGATTGAATCTCCTGTGACTAGTTCTTTCTGATTTTCTGATATTCCATGACAGTAACTTAAGAATCGTAATCTTGGACATGCAAAACCGCTAAAATATCTTTCTGGGAACACTATTAATTCGCTAAAAATGGATCTGCATACTTTTGTACTGTACTAATTATGTGCTTTACATGTTAGGAGAAGCATTTGTTCTGATGCATTATAATTTTATAACAATGCCTTCAGGTCACGATCTTGGGTCACCTTATCATGTTTGTCATCTCAAGAAGATGTCGTTTTCACATTTGCGTCCAAAGGGGAGTAGTCTTCTCAGTAAGTTCTCTTGCAGATAAGCTGGTGAATAATGAGCTGCACATCCAGCTGTAGAGCCTATACTCAGGGTTTACAGAGCATAGTGTTCCTGATAACTACTGACATTGGGAGGAGTTTTACGGAACTGCTTTGGCTGTTGGAATTTGGTGTACACAAACACTACAGCGGCAAGAGTGTCCAGAAGCTGGCTGATCTTACACGAGCCTACTGAGTCGGAACGAGGAATTCGGGATTTCTTCTGAGCAAAAGAAGGTTGATGAAAGCAATATTTGTCATTAGACCAATATACTGGCGAGGAGACAGAAAAGCAAGACCTCTACTTGAACTGAAGGTGCCACACGTGTTCCTGATTAGTTGAGGCCTGGTGCTCTTTCTCGGGAGACCTAAAAAGTTCTGAGTTTGACTCAAGTGGTAACTGAAAAACTTATTGAGTGATGAAATTATAGGAAGTCATGTAGGTAGGTCACTTCAAGGGTGTGTGCACTTCAGCATGCTGATGGCTGGAACAAACAGAAGGTAACACATGTTTTAACCGATAACAATTAGCGCTGGGGGGGGGTAATAGAGAATAGTAAGTACAACTGTTGGAATGTTGTATCATCACTAGCTACTAGGGGGAGCCTATTATCTGTAAAAGAACATTTTAGAGATATATCATCACTGATGTACAGTATTCATCTGAAATTAGCGGGGAAAAACTCTGCAGAATATTGATTTAATTGATCAGCTAGTATTATCAACAGAGCCAAACTGAAGCATTCTTTATTCCGGATAAAAAAAACAGGATAAAATTATAGACATTATTGTTAACTCAATGCTCTGAACATTCATCACAAACTTGCTGGTCCTACGCTTCCACCCTTCTCCTTATTTGCACAGGCAAGCCAGCCTTCATCTTTAGCGTCACAGAGAGCACGTGCTCCGGCACGCCGCCGGCAGTGTCCTTGTTGGCCACGTCGACCGAGAATTCCTCGAGCACGCTGGCAACGATCGACTTCATCTGCACGTACGCCATCTCCTTGCCCAGGCACGTCCTTGGCCCAGCATGGAACACCGTGTACCGGAACGGGCTCTCCGGCCGGAACGCGCCGTCGTCGCCGAGCCACCGCTCCGGCTTGAACTCCGCGCAATCCTCGCCCCATATGGCCGCGAGCCTCCCCATAGCGTACGCGCTGTACGTCACGGTCCAGCCCGCGCCGACGTGCGTGCCGTCGGGGAGCGTGTCGTCTGACGCGCACGACTGGGAGTCGACCGGCACCGGCGGGTAGAGCCGCATCGACTCCGTGAGCGCCGCGTGCAGGTAGTGCATGTTCCGGAGCGCGTCAAACCCGAACGGCTCGCCTGGTGTTGTGTGCGTCGACGCGCGGACCGAGCGGACCTCGTCGGCGATGAGCGCCACCACGTCCGGCCGGGAGGACACGAGCCAGAAGAACCACGTCAGCGCCGAGGACGCTGTCTCGCGTCCGGCGATGAGGAAGCTGAGCACGATGTCCCGGAGCGTCTCGTCGCCGTGCTCGTCGCTCGCCACGAACCTGGACAGGACGTCGTCTCTGTTTTTCCCTGACGCGCTCTGACAGCGGCGGGCGCGGACGATGTCCATGGCGAACCCGTGGACGTCGGCGATGGCCTTCTTCGCGCGGCGCTCGGTGCCGACGTTGAGAAACTTCTTGATCTTCCAGGCCGCCGCGACGGGGTCCAGGAACCGGCCAACGACGAGGTCCTGCGCCTCGCCGAACGCGCGCATGAAGTCCGACTTCCCCTCCGCCAAGACTCCGCCATCATCGGCGAGGCAGCACGGGTCGTGCCCGAAGGAAACCATGCAAATGGTGTCGAACGCGAACCGCTCGAGCACGTCCTCCATGTCGAGCACCACGCCGCTGGCGGCCGCGCGCCGGAGCAGCGGGAGCAGCCTGTCCCTGACCTCTGACTGCACGGCGTCGACAACGAAGCCACGGAGCGAGCGCGTGCTGAACTCGGTGCTGGCATTCTTGCGCTGCCACAGCCACTGCTCGCCGTCGGAGTTGAAGAGGCCGTGGCCGAGGAAGTCCACGAGCATGGAGATGGAGCGCTCGCCTTTCGGGTAGTTGGCGAAGTTGGCGCGGAGGATGTGCTCCACGTCGGCGGGGTTACCAGTGACGATGCCGGTGGTCATCCCGGGGATCCAGAAGCCCATCCTCAGCTCCGGGCTGCCGACGATGAGCTCGGTGGACCAGTCGAGGAAGCGGTCGCGGTTCTTGAGGAACACCGGGAGGTAGCCGAGCAGCGGGTGGGCTTTCACGCCATGGGTGGCCGGCTTCTTCTTGGCCAGATTTCTTGCGATGTGGTAGGAGATGTACAGTACGGGAGGAAGCAGGAGGAGAAAGGGGATGAGCTGCTGCGAAGAACAGTGGAGGTCCATTGATTTTGACTTGGTATGATCTTGCTGTGTCGAACTGTAATCTGTAAGGATTGACTGTGCCTCTTGGTTTATATATACACAAGCTGCATATTGGAGGGGGCAAGTTGCACTGTCCAACCCAGTTAGCAACTCCCAATCTAATAAAGAAGCTGGATGATTTAAATATTTTTGACAATGTTTCTGCCATGTCCCCCACCATCACATGGCAAATTGGCAAGTTGTGCTGTGCTTGTTGCCCAAGATAGAGGATTGCATTGGAGGCCAAGGAACTCGACAATGGAAGTTCATTGTACCGCACTTGTACTTTAATCATACATTCATACTTCTTCTGTACTGAAATACCCTGTATTCTGGATTTAATCAAAGTAAACTTTATAAAACTTGATAGAATATATAGAAAAAACTATAAACATCTATAGCACCGAATATATATATTATGAAAATATATCTTATGACGATTCTAATGATACAAAGTTTAGTTTGTATTATAGCCGTACATAATTTTTTCAATATGTTTAATTAAACTTTACAAAGTTTGACTTTGACTAAACCCAGAATGCAGGGTATTTTAGAACAGAGGGAGTACTGCTTTATATTACCATTACATTGACAACTAAACTAGACCTACGTAGTAACATCTCCGTTGTCGCCCTAGCCGTTTCCCCAGTGTCTCCCGGGCTTCCTTCGCTAAGCGTTCATGCTTGGCCAAATCATGGCTAGATCCTATAGAGGGTCGCGTTTTCCCACCCTAGCTTCCTTGGCTCGACTCGATAAATCAGAGTTGGCTTGATAAGCTTATTAAAAAACCGAAGGTCATAATCAATTTATCATAGAGTAAGAGTTTAAGAAGAATGATTTATTATCTATGCCTCTTCACGACTTTAACCAGAACGCCCATGTCTCTTTGTCCTACTAGTCTTGTTTTTTCTTTAATGTTAACTAATCTATGAACTATCATATCTACGTAACAATATTAATGAGTTTATCAAGTACTCAGGAGTAATTGCAATTCGACTCATTAAAATTGTTTTCTTAACAAGCCAAAAATGCCAACTTGGCTCAACTCATTAGTGTCCGAGTTCGAGCTGAGTCGAGACGAGTTATCGAGTACGTGTTGAACTCGTGAGCTTCGAGTTTTATTTCCACCCCTATCTTCTAGGGCCATCGGATCTTCTTCTGATCTTTCCTCCTGCCTGTGTTGATGCCAGGTTGCCATCATCTCCATGATACGGTCGAGCTCCTCCCTTTCAACCGACTCCTTGACCGCTGCTTCCTTCCGTCGTTCGGTCCGTTATGCCACGACAAGGCTGGTGGCTTCCTCCGTCATCTCCTCCTCCTTTATCCTACCGCAAACGCACGACGATTGCAGTCAGCCGGTGCCCTCAAAGTTGACGTCGTCCAACTCCTCCTCATCCAAACCCTCCTCGATCCCGTCCACTTCCTCGAGGTTGTCACTGTCTCACGGCGGGGTGGGTGGGTAGATGGAGCGCACGGTCTCGCGCAGTTGGGCCCAGGTTATGGGGAGATGATGAGGCATGGATAACAGTTGTATGTGATGTGTGCCGCACCCCAACCCAGGGCGGCGAGCTCTTATAGGGGAAGGCCTCGGCGGGAAGCATGGCCGGGAAATGGCGCGGCCCGGCGGGAAACGGCTTGGGCGGGAGTGAAATGGCACAAACGAGCGGGAAAAGGAAGGGAGAACGACGGGAAGTGTCGCTGCTAGGTGGGAAATGTATACGCCTGCAGAAAGTGACATGCCACCATTAATGGGTGTCATCACCCACCACGGACCAAAAATGGGTCAGCATGCTGGGTGCAGTGGACTTGCTTGGGAAAGGGGGCAAGGCCCCAAGGCTATCCCTAGGCCACCGCAAATGGACCGATACAAATACTTTTGGTGTCGGAAATGGGAGAGCATTGGAGATGTCCTTATTTCAGAAAATCAAAGTGCCTTAGTTTTAGGTGGTATGATCATTGCTAATGCATTATTGGCTTTTCAATGTTTACCTTACATGGAACACGATACTTCTTTAAGCTCAAATTTCTTTGCTTACAAACTGGATTTATCCAAAGCATATGACAAAGTGATTGCCCTTATTTGGAGAATACAATGCATAAGTTGAGACTGTAATAGATCATGGCGTGCATGACCATGACCACAGCGAGGTATTCAGTCAAATTTAATGAAACCCTTGTTAGAATTGTAATTAGACTCTTATTCCTACATGTCATGTATCACGTATATGAGTCATATACGTATGTAATTGTATGATCACGCATATGTAAAGTGGAGACCGTGCGGGTCTTTAGACCCACGCACAAAACCCTAAATCAGATTTCTGACTTGGTATTAGAGCCACCGCAGCCGCCGCGAGTCCCGTCCGCCGCCGCCGGCGACAGCTCCTCCTCCGCGCGCCACGATGACAACGTCCGCCCTCCAGCTTTCCACCACCGTCGGGGCCATCTCATCTTCCCCGACCGCATCCATATCCGTCGGGGTCGTTCCTTCGACCACCGTTTGTCTGGAGGCAGGGCACTTCAACCTCTGGAAGGGCATCATCCTCCCCAACCTCTCCGGCGCCAGCCTTCACCATCACCTCGACGCATCTGTCGCAGTTCCCGAGAAGACCATCACAGATGGGGAGGGTGACAAGGCCATTACGATGGCCAATCCCGAGTACGAGCGTTGGTGGACTCAAGACCAGCGCGTCGTCGGACTTCTCCTCGGCTCCATGGAGCCCGACATCTCCAACCAGCTCATCGGTTGCAAAACCGCTGCTTCAGTCTGGAAAACTGTCCATGACCTGTACGACGCCCAGAGTCGCGCCAATGTCCGCCACATCCGCCGTCAACTGGTGTCGATGCGCAAGGAAGATCTCTCCGCTACGGCTTACATGCATAAGATGAAATTGTTTGCCGATGCCATGGCAGCAGCCGGTGTTCCTATCGCCGATGGTGAGCTCGTCGACTACATCGTCATCGGGCTCAGATCCGCCTACAACTCCGTCACCGCCCCGCTCACCCTCGGCAGCAACACCGAGCCGATCTCCTATGCCACGTTCTACTCGAACGTGCTCTCCTTCGAGTCTATCCAAGCGTAGCAGGCGCACGCCGACGGGTGGACCTCCTCCGTCAACGCGGCTACGCGCCCCAACCCCGCATATCATGGCGGTGGTTACTCCTCCCGCCCTTCCGGCAACGATGACTAGCAGGGGCAGCCCCTCAACGACGGGAACAATGGCTACGGCCGTTACGATGGCGGTCGTAATGATGGCGGCGGCTACGGCCGTAATGATGGTGGAGGTTATGGCCGCAACGACAGCGGCTACGGCTGCAATGGTGGCAACGACGGCTATGGACGCAATAGCGACTGGAACGATGGCCGCAACAACAACAACAACAGCCGCAATGGCGGCGGGAACGGCGGGCAGCGTCGCTGGCGGCCACGCTGTCAGCTTTGCGACAACTGGGGGCATGTCTCTAAGGACTGCCACAACCGTTTCGACTCCACCTACTAGCCACCACAGCAGCGCGGAGGCAACGCTGCTACAACAAACCACAACAACAACCCCTGGATCGTGGATTCAGGGACGACAGACCACCTTACTAATGAGCTTTCTCGCCTTCAGGCCTTCAAGCGCTACGGTGGAAAGGATCAGGTGCAGGTGGCCAATGGTGCAGGTTTGTCAATTTCGCATATTGTTCATTCACTTTTAGTTGGTTCATCTCTTCATCTCAAAAATATTTTGCATGTGCCTGATGCTCGTCTAAGTCTCCTCTCCGTTTATCGTCTCGTTTGTGACAATCACGTGTTTGTCGAGTTTCATCGTGACTTTTTCTTTGTAAAGGACAAAACCACGAGGAGGGTCCTTCTTCTCGGTAGGAGTCAAGGCGGCCTATACCCCGTCCCGTTTGGAAGAGCTTCATCATCATCCCGTCATGTGTCGGCGGGTGCTACCTCTCAACGGTGGCATCAACGTCTTGGTCATCCATCAAATAATGTAGTTCAAAATATTTTTAGAACCAATGAGCTTTCTTGTTCTCCGTCAGAAAACAATTCTTTAGTGTGTGATGCTTGTCAACGTGCTAAGAGTCATAAATTACCATACTCGTTATCATCTTGTATTTCTGATGACCCACAAGTATAGGGGGTGTATCGTAGTACTTTTGATAAATAGGAGTGTCGATCCCAACGAGGAGCAGAAGGTGCTTGAAAGGGCATGTATGCCCCCATGTATGGTTTTGGTAATTAATGACAATCTCTATGGACTAATGTGTAAATTGAGTTTCACTTGTAGGTTTGTCCATTGGCATCGCTTGGGCCATGTGTTAGTCTCAAGGTTGGAAGATGAAGAAATGTCCAAGGGCTTTGTGCCCATTGGAATCATGAAGAAAGAAGGAGCTTGAAGGTCGATCAAGGCATGTGCAAAGAGTTGCATCAAGATGGATCAACCTCAAGTAAGGATGAAGAAGGACGAGCTCAAGATGCGCCATCTCTAGAAGATCTCATGCTTGAAGCTTGCCATCCTCGTGCTCATGGAATGATGAAGACAATTTCAAAGAAGAGGTTTCCCCATGGAGTATGGGGGAGCATTTTGCAAGTCTTCATCAAGCAAGAGCGAGCAAGAGCAAACAATAAAGGTGTTCCCAC
Source organism: Avena sativa (assembly GCA_916181665.1). Lineage (NCBI taxonomy): Eukaryota > Viridiplantae > Streptophyta > Magnoliopsida > Poales > Poaceae > Avena > Avena sativa. The sequence goes on from OV702283.1 coordinate 333,126,404, forward strand.
TATAGAAGAACAAGACGGTCTACATCAAGTTCAAGTGGGACGCTCAAGGCAAAGGTATGTTGATAGGGCTTCTCTTTTGCCGGTCTCGTGTTGTTAGTTGGGAGACCGGGTTTAGGATAGATAGCCGTACTATCAAGAGGGGCTCTCAAGCGGGTGTCTCGTTTGCATCGTTCGGAGAGAGCTCAAACCTTTGCATTCATATCGTCATCTTTCTTGGTTATTATTTGGTTCTTGTCCATGAGAGGATCTAGAGCTTGTGGTCACCATCATAACAAGCTCTAGCTCATCATCTAAGGATTTCACTTGCATATCTTGTTGCGGTTTTTGATCTTGCGAGTTTTCCGGCTCCACACCTTGGGGGATAGATCACATATATATTCATGATATTTTCTCCCAAGGTGATACCCAATATTTCGTCGTTATCTTTCCAACAAAATTGGTTTCATCCCGTTTGGAGTTCGGATGCAAAAGTTATTGCGTTTCTGGTTTTCTAGTTTCTGGAATTTCCCTGACCGGAAGTTCCGGCTTCCCACCGGAAGTTCCGCTAGGGCATCTTTGCCGCCGAAAGTTCCGGTGGAAGTTCCGGGTCTTCTTCCGCTCACGCTCAGTAACCTTCTGTTTTGAAGCGTTCTATTTGCCGGAACTTTGTCGGAACTTGCATCGGAAGTTCACCGGAACTTCCGGTCTGTTTTGACCGGAACTTCCGGTTGCGCTTCTTCTGGGGCGGGCGTCAACGGTCTGATGACCGTTGGAGCCAGGCTAGGCAGAACTTCCGCCCAGAGCCGGAAGTTCCGGCCATGATTCGTTTTTTCAGTTTCTCGCTCCGCAGTTTTCGACCGATGGCTGGGTGCCACCGGAACTTCCGGCCTCCCACCGGAAGTTCCGGCCATGTGTCGCGAATGCCCATAACGGGCAGATCTGGGAGCCCTTTAAAAGGGGCTCCTCTTCCCCTTCATGGGGTCTAGCTTTTCTTCTTGGTTCTTGGCTTTCTCTCTCTCCTCCATTGTCAACCTTGAAGAAGCTTTCCCTCTCCCTTTCCCCTCCTATGATTCTTGCATCTTTTTGAGGGTTTTGAGAGAGGAGATCTAGATCTACAATCCCCCCAAGTCAAATCCCTTCTCTGTGAAGGAATCATTGGGATCTAGATCTTGGAGAGTTTTGTGTTCTCCTCTTGTGTTCTTCCTCCCTTATTCCCCCAATAGCTTTTGTAGCTTTGTTGGAATTTGGGAGAGAAGGACTTGCCCTTGCATTTGGTGCATAGGTTTGAGTTCTCCTCGGAGATTCGGCGAGTTCAAGCTTGTGAGCTTGTTTCTCTTGGGTTTCTTGGAACCCTAGACGGTTGTGTGGTTGGATTGTTGATCTTTTGTGGTCTTGTTGACCTTTTTTGGTCTTGTAGCCTTTTGTGGCGTTGTTGGCCTTTTGTGGCATTGTTGGCCTTTTGTGGCTTTGTTGTTGGGAGCCTCCAATTGAGTTGTGGAGTTAGCCCCAATCTTTTACGGGTTCGGTGACCGCCCTCAAGCATCCCATAGTGGAGCAAGTGCCCGCCTTTTGTGGTGCGCACTTGGGAGAATAGGGTGAGCCTTTTGTGGCGTCGGTGAGTTGCGTGCTTCCGCATCCGGGGTGAGGCCTTGTGTGGCATTGGGTGAGCATCGAGCCACCACACCTCGAGGTGAGCCATTTGTGGCGTTCGGAGAGCATTGCGCCATCGCACCTCTCCAACGGAGACGTAGCTTCTTTGGAAGTGAACTTCGGGAAACAAATCTTCGTCTCCGCGTCCATCGGTTATCTCTCAACCGAACCCTTTTCTTATGCACTTTACATTGTGATAGCCATCGTGCTTGAAGTATTTATACCTTGCTATCACCTTGTTGCTTGTATTGCTTAGCATAGGTTGTTGGTGCACCTAGGTGAACTTAGTGGCTAGGTTTTGTGCTCAATAAATTAAACGTTAGTTTTATTCCGCATTTACTTGAGCCTAAACCGTAATATTTTTAAAAGCCTATTCACCCCCTCTAGGCGACTTCCTTTGTACTTTCAGTGCTGAACAATGGTATGGAGCAGGAAATCCCTGTGAATACTTAGCAACCGGATTTTTAGTGGTTTTCTGACAAGGCAACAAAACAAAGAGCAGGTAACAAAAGTAACAAACAAACAGAGCAAGTGTCCCAATCCTTTCTTAGCAAAGGACAAGCGGTGGAAATACTTATAAGGACCAAACGTTCTCGAGGACACATGGGAATTCTATCAAGTGCTTTCGCTTCAAATAGCTGAGTACTCTTCTTTGGTGTTTGTAAGTGTTGTGTGGGTGAATCTGTGCTAACATACCGCCCTTCCTAGGACTAATACATACTTGTGATTAAACCCCCTGCAAACATCCGTAACTACAAGAAAGTAATTAAGATATAAATCTAACCACAACCTTAAACTCTGAGATCCTACACTCCCTTGTGCAAAAGTGTCCTAACGGGGGTTCAGGTTTCTGTCACTCCGACAACCCCACGATTAGTAGCCAAATACACAATGCATCTCCCTAGGCCCATAAATGGTGAAGTGTCATGTAGTCGACGTTCACATGACACCACTAGAAGAATAGCACCACAACTTAAATGCTAAACCGTTGAATAATAACTCATCACAGATTCACTACTAACAACATGACTTCTCCCATGTCCTCAAGAACTAGACGAACTACTCACAATACATCATATGGATCAAGATCAAAGATGATATGATAATGGATAACAATCTGAACATAAACAATAATCCAATGGTTCCACTCACAAGCATCAACTACAATAGTAATTAACACCGAGAAAGTTTCCCCTAAGAACTAAAGAAATATCCAACACAATTGTTATAGCGAGACGGAGTGGTGATGATGGTGCTGGTGGAGATGATTGTGTGGATGATGATGATCCCGATGAAGCCTAGCTTGATGACGGTGTTGATGGCGACGGTCTCCCCTCTCCGGAAAGGAATTCCCCCGGCATAAATCTGTCTGTCGGAGAGATCTTTCTCTCTCGGTGTTTTCCGCCTCCCAGAGGCGGCGGAAATCTATCTGTGGTCACTCCCCCGGCCTTAGGGTTTCGTAGGGAAGATATAGGCGAACGGGCGGAGTCAAGAGGCCCGGCAGGTGGGCCACACCTGCCCTAGGCGCGGGGTAAGGTGGGCCCACGCCTAGGGGGTTGGGCCCCCTGAGGCCCCACTTCGTCCCTCCTTATGGCTTCCTTCGTCTTCTGGTAAAACAATATGTTTCCATATTTTTCTGGTATTTTTCTGATATTTGCGAAATTGCACCAAAACGCCTTCTTTTCCATCAGAATCCAGACTCCGGCAGTCCATCCTCCAGGAATCATCCAACATGCATAAACAGATGAAAAAGCCATAAATAGTACCTCATGATAAGACAAACATCAATGAATAGAGGTAAATTATGATATAGAAAGGTGATGCAAATTGGGCGTATCATTTTCCATTGTTCCTCTTGAATTGATTCACTCCGATGTTTGGGGGCCAGCTAGCGTCTCCTCAGGGGGGGTACAAGTATTATGTTAGTTTTGTGGATGACTATTCTCATTTTTGTTGGATCTATCTCCTTAAACACAAATCTGATGTTGAGCAAGTCTTTTATGCGTTTCAGACTCATGTTGAGCGTCTTATAAACGCCAAGATCAAGGCGGTTCAGTCTGATTGGGATGGGGAATACCATCGTATGCATCGGTACTTTGAGCGCACCGACATAGTTCATTGTGTCTCATGCCCACACACTTCACAGCAAAACGGGATTGCTGAGCGTAAACATCAACACTTGGTCGAGACAGGTCTTACACTTCTGGCACACTCACAACTTCCCCTGCGCTTTTGGGATGAGGCATTTCTTACGACATGTTATCTCATTAACTGTATGCCTACTCCTATCATCAACAAAAAAACACCTCTCTTCCGACTCATGCGTATTCAGCCCAATTATTCTTTCCATCGTATTTTTGGGTGCGCTTGTTGGCCTAGTCTTCGCAAATATAACTCTCATAAACTAGAATTTCGTTCTAAGATGTGTGTTTTCCTGGGGTATAGCCCTATGCATAAAGGCTACAAGTGCTTGGATAGATCCATCGGGCGAATTTACATCTCCCGTGAAGTTGTTTTTGATGAGTATGTGTTTCCATTTGCTACTCCCGGTGCATTGATTGATGTCTCTACTCTTGAACAAGCCATTTGTTTCCCTTTCGATGAACCAGTTACTAGTGTGCCTATGCGGAATTATGACCTATCATACCTGTCCACTAACCGACCTGTGCAAACTGCAAAGTGATGTTGTTTCCTCGCAGGTGCCTGGCATCCTCGCGGTCGACGTCCGCTCGATCGACGTGCATGGGGAGTCCGTGCACGCTCCGTCTCCTAGCGCTGTGCCCGCACTGCCGGGGCCTTCGGCTAGTCTGCCTCCTCACGCGGCGGCCCATGGGCCGCAGGTGACTCCCACGTCCGGACAGCCCACGCCACCTTCTACCGCTCCATCGACCGCGACGCCTTCGGCCGATCCACCGGTCATTGCTGCACCGCAACATGCAATGATAAAGCGCTAGGAGGGTACACCAAAGTCCATACTTGGTTTTCGCTCATGGATCCCAATTCGGATTTCATGGCCTCTAGCTATTTCTCAGATCTGGGCTCATCATTGCTTCCTCATAGTTCGCAGGTTCACTGATGTCTACTAACAAGACAGTTAAGACAGGGTTGCCATACCACTCAGGAGGGGCACGCGACCTTGTCGACCTGCGACGTTCAGTAGTAGCATTGTCTGAAGCTTCATGATCCTTGTCATTAGCTTCCTCTATTGTTGGTGCAGACGGCACTGGAACAATTTCAGGTGCTGCGCTACTCTCCAACTCAAGAGAAGGTTCAACAACCTCGTCTAGCTCTACTTTCCTCCCACTCACTTCTTTCGAGAGAAACTCCTTCTCAAGAAAGGATCTGTTCTTTGCGACAAACACTTTGCCTTCGGATCTGTGATAGAAGGTATACCCAATCGTTTCCTTAGGGTATCCTATAAAGACGCATTTCTCCGCTTTGGGTTCGAGCTTGTCCGACATCAACTTCTTGACGTAAGCTTCCCATCCCCAAACTTTAAGAAACGACAACTTAGGTTTAGCACCAAACCACAGTTCATACGGTGTCGTCTCAACGGATTTAGATGGTGCCCTATTTAAAGTGAATGCAGCGGTTTCTAATGCATAACCCCAAAATGATAACGGCAAATCTGTAAGAGACATCATTGATCGCACCATATCCAATAAAGTTCGATTCCGGCGTTCAGACACACCATTGCGCTGTGGTGTTCCGGGTGGCGTGAGTTGCGAAACGATTCCGCTTGCTTTAAGATGCGTGAGAAAATCATAACTCAAATATTCACCTCCACGATCGGATCGTAGAAATTTAATTTTCCTGTTACGATGGTTTTCCACTTCGTTCTGAAATTCTTTGAACTTTTCAAATGTTTCAAATTTATGTTTCATTAAATAGATATACCCATATCTACTTAAGTCAACAGTAAAAGTGAGAAAACAGCGATAACCACCGCGCGAAACACTCATTGGTCCGCATACATCGGTATGTATGATTTCCAACAAGTCCGTTGATTGCTCCATTATTCCGGAGAACGGGGTTTTGATCATCTTGCCCATGAGGCATGGCTCGCACGTTTCAAATGATTCAAAATCAAGAGACTCCAAAAGTCCATCAGAATGGAGTTTCTTCATGCGTTTTACACCAATATGACCTAGACGGCAATGCCACAAATAAGTCGTATTATCACTATCTACCTTGCATCTCTTAGACTCAATGTTATGGATGTGTGTTTCATTGCTTTCGAGATTCAGAAGAAATAAACCATTCATAGCAGGTGCATGACCATAAAAGATGTTACTCATATAAATAGAACAACCCATTATTATCCGATTTAAATGAATAACCATCTTGCAATAAACACGATCCAGATATGATGTTCATGCTCAACGCAGGCACATAATAACATTTATTAAGGTTTAAAACTAATCCCGAAGGTAAAACTAAGGAGAGCGTGCCGACGGCCATCACATCAACTCTTGATCCGTTGCCAACGCGCATCGTCACCTCATCCCTCGCTAGCCGCCGTCTATTCCATAGCTCCTGTTTCGAGTTACAAATATTAGCAACTGAACCAGTATCAAATTCCAGGCACTACAACAAGCGCTAGTAAGGTAAACATCAATAACATGTATATCAAATATACCTTTGATGGTGCCAGCCTTCTTGTCCGCTAAGTACTTTGGACAGTTGCGCTTCTAGTGACCCTTGTCCTTACAATAGAAGCACTCAGTGTCCGGCTTAGGTCCAGACTTGAGCTTCTTCTCAGCAGGGGCAACGCGCTTGCCGCTGCCTTTCTTGAAGGACTTCTTTGCACCCTTACCTTTCTTAAAGATGGGGGGCTTGTTGACCATCAACACATGATTATCTTTCTTGATGTCCACCTACGCATCTTTCAGCTTAGCGAAGAGCTCAGTGATCGTATCTGTGGAACCAATCTGATTGTGAGTAACTACAAAACCTTTGTAGCTAGGAGGGAGTGATTGCAGAACTTTGTCAATCTTGAGCTCCTCTGGAATCTTGCAGTCCAGTTGCTCAAGGCGTTGAGTGTAGCCCGACATCTTAATGGCGTGCTCACTAACGGAACTCCCTTCCTCCATCTTGCAGTTAAAGAATTTCTCAGAGATCTCATATCTCTCAAAACGGGCCTAAGTCTGAAACATAGTTTTCAGTTCCTCAAGAATCTCAAAGGGCCGGGGGAACTCCTCAAAACGATTTTGAAGGTACGATTCCATAGAAAACAACATGGTGCTCTTAATCACACCATAATCATCCTTGCGCGACTGATAAACAGCTTTCTCATCAGCCGGCGCATCTACAGCAGGGGCATCACCTAGCACTTTCTCAAGGACATAGTCCTTTTGTCCGCCAGAGAGAATGATTCTCAGATTGCGGAACCAGTTGGTGAAGTTAGACCCATTGTTCTTAAGCTTTTCTTTCTCAGCAAAAACGTTGAAGTTGAAGTTGGACTTAGCCATTTGATCTACAAAATTTGCAAGTACAATTTAGACTATGTTCATGGTAACTAGTTCAACTTAATCAAATTACTAGATGAACTCCCACTAAATTCAACATCCCTAAAGTTGTTTAGTGAACATGATCCAAATTCACCACACCTAATCCGATCTTCACGAGAAGAGATGTGGTTTCAATGGTGGACAACAAAGTGTCGATCATATCATTCATATGACTCATGCTTAACCTTTCGGTTCGTGTGTTCCAAGGCCATGTCTGTACATGCTAGGCTCGTCAAGTCAAACCCAAGTATTTCCGCATGTGCAAAACTGGCTTGCACCCGTTGTATGTGAACGTAGAGTTTATAGCACCCGATCATCATGTGATGCTTGAACACGACGAACTTTCGCAACGGTGCATACATGGGGAGAACACAGTTTTATCTTGATCTTTAAGTGAGGAATCATCTTATAATGCTACCGTCGCGATCTAAGCATAATAAGATACATAAAAGGATAAACATCACATGCATATAATTTTATGTGACATGGTATAGCCAATCTCCGCGCAATGATCTCCATCTTGTGCGTGCCAGCATGATCTCCATCACTCCACCATGATTGCCTCCACCACGAATAGCAACTACAACTATTGCTAACTACTTAGCGATAAAGTAAAGCTATTACATGGCGTATAAGAAGTTGACACATAGGTCATACACAATTATAAAGACAACCATATGGCTCCTGCCGGTTGTGTACTCATCGACATGCAAGTCGTGAAACATTACAAAACATGATCATTGCATACAACATACACATCACATCTTGGGCCATACCATATCACAGAAACACTCCCTGCAAAAACAAGTTGGATGCCTCTACTTTGTTGTTGCATGTTTTACGTGGCTTATGGGAGTAACAAGCTAAGAACGATTCTTACCTACGGAAAGCCACAACAATGATATTATGGTTGCCAACATCCGGTGTAAATCCCATGACAACTATAGTGAGAGAAACTGGCATCCACCAGCCGCATGTGTGGAACAAGCCACACGTCAAGTGCGGAGCCGGTCTCGCGAACGAGGTCGCGTAAAGTTGTCCTGGACCGCTTCGATCTCACTATGCTGCGTCATAAGAAGTATACAAATAAGAGGCTTGCAATAGAAAACATCAACGCCTGCAACAAGCATGTTGCGTTCTACTCGTGAAACACATCTACGCATAGATCTAGCTCTGATACCACTGAAGGGTTCCGCAGCATAGTAAATCAAAAAAATTCTATGGATGCGAATGGGAAAGCCAAGATCTAATCTATGAGATGCAAACAGCAAGGGGGGATAGATGATATCTTCATACCCTTGCAGATTCGCACAGCGGAACATTCAACGGAACGTGGTTGATGTAGTCGTACTAGCTTCTCCTCCTCGCGATCCGATCCGATCCAACACCGCAAGTGGCGATGCCTCCGAGAGATGCACACGTACGACACCTCGACGTCTCCTCCTTCCTCGGTCCAGAAAGTGGGGTGGAGAGATAGATTGGATCTACAACACGATGGCATGGAGCAAAGGTGGAGAGTTTATGCGGCAGGGCTTCGCCTACCCGCAGTCGGGAGAGAGAGAGGAGGGCAGCAGGTAGGCGGCTAGGGTTGAGCAGGTGTGGGGGGAGGGTGCGCCCCTGCCCTCTTTATATAGCGGGCAGGCCGGATGCCCCCTTGCCCCTCCTCAAAGCCTAGGGCCGGCGACCACATGGGAGGAGTGGGGGGCAAGTTCCTCCCCCCCCCCTTCTAGAAGCTCTCCCTAGGGTTTCCCTAGGGCTTGGCCGGCTGGGCCTATGGGGCCTTGTGCCCCTGGCCCAATGCGGCCAGGGCACTCCCTCGTAGGCCCGCGCCCCCTCCTGACAAGTGGGGCCACGTTAGTCCCACTCCAGAAGGTTCTAGAAGCTTCTGGTACAATACCGAACAATCTGAAACAATTCCGAAATCCAAAAACTGCTTTCCCTTATATGAATCTTATTCTCCGGACCATTCCGGAACCTCTCGTGACGTCCTGGATCTCATCCGAGACTCCGAACAAAAACTCATAAACCAATTATCCATTCTATCCTAGCATCGAGACACGTTAAGTGTGTGACCCTACGGGTTCGAGAATATGCAGACATGATCTTCTATCAATAATAAACAGCGGGGTCTGGAAACCCATATTGACTCCCACACATTCATCGATGATCATATCGGATGAACCACGATGCCAGGATTCAATTAATCTCATATATATATTCCCTTCGTCACGCGATATTTTACTTGCCCGAGATTCGATCGTCGGTATCGGCATACCTAGTTCAATCTCGTTCACAGCAAGTACTTTACCTGTTCCGTAATCCGATATCACTTTGTGATTAACTCCTTAACCACGTGCTTGCAAGCAGTGTTGATATCGATTACCGAGTGGGCCCGAAGTATATCTCTCCGACTTGGGAGGAACAAATCCCATCTCGATACATACAACCCAACAAGTACTTTCCGGTCACCTGAGAGACACCTTTATGATCACCCTCTCATAGGATGACGTTTGATGACCTCAAAGCTTTCTTCCGATACCAGGGAGTTGCATTATCTCATGGTCTAAGGAATACAATATTTGACATAAGAAAAAGCTTCGCAAAGATGAACACGATGACACGATCTAATTGCTCTGCTTGATTTGGGTCTGTCCATCATATCATTCTCCCAATGATATGATCTCATTATTAATCGACAACTCATTTCTATGGTTAGGAAACCTGAACCATCATTAATCAATGAGCTAGTCCATAGAGGCGTACTAGGGACACGGCGTTGTTCATAAACCACACAAGTATCAAAGTTTCCGCTTAATACAATTCTAGCATGGAATATAAACTTTATCATGAACAAGAATTATAATAATAACATCTTTATTATTGCCTCTAGGGCATAATTCCAACAGTCTCCCACTTGCACTAGAGTCAATAATCTAGTTTACATCTGGCAACAATCTAACACCCATGGCACTAAGGTGCTGATCATGTTTTGCTCGTGAAAGAGGTTTAGTCAACGGATCTGCGACATTCAGATCCATATGTACTTTGCTAATCTTCAGATCTCCATCTGTTATATAATATCGAGTTATATGAAACTTGCGGTTGATATGCTTGGTCTTTGGATGATATCTTGGTTCCTTAGCCAGTGCTATGGCGCCAGTGTTTTCACACAATATCTCCAGTGGGTCCAAGGCACTTGGAACCACACCAAGCTCAGTGATGAAGTTCCTGATCCAAACTCCTTCACTTGACGCTTCTGCAGCAGCCATGTATTCCGCTTCTACTGTAGATCCTGCGATCACGCTTTGCTTGCAGCTTTTCCAGCTCACAACTCCTCCATTCAAAATATAAACGTATCCTGTCTGAGATTTAGAATCATCCTTGTTGGTGTCGAAACTAGCATCGACGTAACCTTTTACGACGAGCTGTTCATCACCTCCATAGACTAAGAACATTTCTTTAGTTCTATTTAAATACTTTAGGATGTTCTAGACGGCTGTCCAGTGTTCCAATCCTAGATCACTTTGGTATCTATTCGTCAAACTAAGAGCATTGGACATATCCGGTCTAGTACATAGCATGGCATACATGATAGATCCTATGGCTGAGGCATAAGGCACTTTGCTCATAGATTCTCTATCGTTTACCGTAGCTGGACACTGAGCCCAGCTCAATATCTTACCTGACAACATAGGCACTGAACCTTTCTTTGCCTTATCCATTCTGAACCTTTTCAGAACTTTGTCTAGGTATGTACTTTGGCTTAAAGCTATCAGGCGTCTTTGTCTATCTCTATAGATTTTGATGCCCAATATATAAGCAGCTTCCCCTAGGTCTTTCATTGAAAAACATTTGTTCAAATAACTCTTCACATCGTTAGGCATATCAATATCATTTCCAATAATCAATATGTCATCCACATATAGTACCAGAAATGTCACTGAGCTTCCACTCACTTTCTTGTAGATACAAGCTTCGTAGCAATTTGGAACAAATCCAAAGCTCTTGATTACTTGATCAAAACGAAGGTTACAACTCCGAGATGCTTGCTTCAGTCCATAAATGGAACGCTGAGGTTTGCACACCTTATCAGCATCCTTAGGATCGACAAAACCTTCGGGTTGCATCATATATAACTCTTCATCAATGTTGCCATTGAGGAACGCAGTCTTGACATCCATCTGCCATATTTCATAATCATGAAACGCAACAATTGCTAATAAAATCCGAATGGACTTAAACATCGCTACGGGAGAGAAAGTCTCATCGTATTCAACACCTTGAACTTGTCGAAAACCTTTCGCGACAAGCCGTGCTTTATAGACAGTAACATTACCATCCGCGTCTGTTTTCTTCTTGAAAATCCATTTGCACTCAACGGCCTTTCGGTCGCTAGGAAGGTCCACCAAAGTCCATACTTGGTTTTCGCTCATGGATCCCAATTCGGATTTCATGTCCTCTAGCCATTTCTCAGATCTGGGCTCATCATTGCTTCCTCATAGTTCGCAGGTTCACTGTTGTATACTAACAAGACAGTTAAGACAGGGTTGCCGTACCACTCAGGAGGGGCACGCGACCTTGTCGACCTGCGACATTCAGTAGTACCATTGTCCGAAGCTTCATGATCCTTGTCATTAGCTTCCTCTATTGTTGGTGCAGACGGCACTGGAACAATTTCAGGTGCTGCGCTACTCTCCAACGCAAGAGAAGGTTCAATAACCTCGTCTAGATCTACTTTCCTCCCACTCACTTCTTTCGAGAGAAACTCCTTCTCAAGAAAGGAACCGTTCTTTGCGACAAACACTTTGCCTTCGGATCTGTGATAGAAGGTATACCCAATCGTTTCCTTAGGGTATCCTATGAAGACGCATTTCAACGCTTTGGGTTCGAGCTTGTCCGGCATCAACTTCTTGACGTAAGCTTTGCATCCCCAAACTTTAAGAAACGACAACTTAGGTTTAGCACCAAACCACAGTTCATACGGTGTCGTCTCAACGAATTTAGATGGTGCCCTATTTAAAGTGAATGCAGCGGTTTCTAATGCATAACCCCAAAATGATAACGGCAAATCTGTAAGAGACATCATTGATCGCACCATATCCAATAAAGTTCGATTCCGGCGTTCAGACACACCATTGCGCTGTGGTGTTCCGGGTGGCGTGAGTTGCGAAACGATTTCGCTTGCTTTAAGATGCGTGAGAAAATCATAACTCAAATATTCACCTCCACGATCGGATCGTAGAAATTTAATTTTCCTTTTACGATGGTTTTCCACTTCGTTCTGAAATTCTTTGAACTTTTCAAATGTTTCAGATTTATGTTTCATTAAATAGATATACCCATATCTACTTAAGTCATCAGTAAAAGTGAGAAAATAGCGATAACCATCGGGCGTCGAAACACTCATTGGTCCGCATACATCGGTATGTATGATTTCCAACAAGTCCGTTGATTGCTCCATTATTCTGGAGAACGGGGTTTTGATCATCTTGCCCATGAGGCATGGCTCGCACGTGTCAAATGATTCAAAATCAAGAGACTCCAAAAGTCCATCAGAATGGAGTTTCTTCATGCGTTTTACACCAATATGACCTAGACGGCAGTGCCACAAATAAGTCGTATTATCACTATCTACCTTGCATCTCTTAGCCTCAATGTTATGAATGTGTGTTTCATTGCTTTCGAGATTCAGAGGAAATAAACCATTCATAGCAGGTGCATGACCATAAAAGATGTTACTCATATAAATAGAACAACCATTATTCTCCGATTTAAATGAATAACCATCTTGCAATAAACACGATCCAGATATGATGTTCATGCTCAACGCAGGCACATAATAACATTTTTTAAGGTTTAAAACTAATCCCGAAGGTAAAACTAAGGAGAGCATGCCGACGGCCATCACATCAACTCTTGATCCGTTGCCAACACGCATCGTCACCTCATCCCTCGCTAGCCGCCGTCTATTCCATAGCTCCTGTTTCGAGTTACAAATATTAGCAACTGAACCAGTATCAAATACCCAGGCACTACAACGAGCGCTAGTAAGGTAAGCATCAATAACATGTATATCAAATATTCCTTTGATGGTGCCAGCCTTCTTGTCCGCTAAGTACTTCGGACAGTTGCGCTTCTAGTGACCCTTGTCCTTGCAATAGAAGCACTCAGTGTCCGGCTTAGGTCCAGACTTGAGCTTATTCTCAGCAGGGCCAACGCGCTTGCCGCTGCCTTTCTTGAAGGACTTCTTTGCACCCTTACCTTTCTTAATGCTGGGGGGCTTGTTGACCATCAACACATGATTATCTTTCTTGATGTCCACCTCCGCATCTTTCAGCTTAGCGAAGAGCTCAGTGATCGTATCAGTGGAACCAATCTGATTGTGAGTAACTACAAAACCTTTGTAGCTAGGAGGGAGTGATTGCAGAACTTTGTCAATCTTGAGCTCCTCTGGAATCTTGCAGTCCAGTTGCTCAAGGCGTTGAGTGTAGGCCGACATCTTAATGGCGTGCTCACTAACGGAACTCCCTTCCTCCATCTTGCAGTTAAAGAATATCTCAGAGATCTCATATCTCTCAGAATGGGCCTAAGTCTGAAACATAGTTTTCAGTTCCTCAAGAATCTCAAAGGGCCCGGGGAACTCCTCAAAACGATTTTGAAGGTCCGATTCCATAGAAAACAACATGGTGCTCTTAATCACACCATAATCATCCTTGCGCGACTGATAAACAGCTTTCTCATCAGCCGGCGCATCTACAGCAGGGGCGTCACCTAGCGCTTTCTCAAGGACATAGTCCTTTTGTCCGCCAGAGAGAATGATTCTCAGATTGCGGAACCAATTGATGAAGTTAGACCCATTGTTCTTAAGCTTTTCTTTCTCAGCAAAAACGTTGAAGTTGGACTTAGCCATTTGATCTACAAAATTTGCAAGTACAATTTAGACTATGTTCATGATAACTAGTTCAACTTAATCAAATTACTACATGAACTCCCACTAAATTCAACATCCCTCAAGTTATTTAGTGAACATGATCCAAATTCACCACACCTAATCTGATCTTCACGAGAAGAGATGTGGTTTCAATGGTGGACAACAAAGTGTCGATCATATCATTCATATGACTCATGCTTAACCTTTCGGTTCGTGTGTTCCAAGGCCATGTATGTACATGCTAGGATCGTCAAGTCAAACCCAAGTATTTCCGCATGTGCAAAACTGGCTTGTACCCGTTGTATGTGAACGTAGAGTTTATAGCACCCGATCATCACGTGATGCTTGAACACGACAAACTTTCGCAAAGGTGCATACATGGGGAGAACACAGTTTTATCTTGATCTTTAAGTGAGGAATCATCTTATAATGCTACCGTCGTGATCTAAGCATAATAAGATACATAAAAGGATAAACATCACATGCATATAATTTTATGTGACATGGTATAGCCAATCTCCGCGCAATGATCTCCATCTTGTGCGTGCCAGCATGATCTCCATCACTCCACCATGATTGCCTCCACCACGAATAGCAACTACTCCCTCCGTCTCGGTTTATAAGACTTACGCGTATTTCTAGGCTAATAAATTAACCAACTTAGCATGAGATATATAAGATAAAAACTATATTATTAGAAACTTCAAATGTTATATTTTCTAATGATATAATTTTTATATTATATAATTCATATTATATACCTCATGCGGACGACCTAGGTATACGCGTAAATCTTATAAACTGGGATAGAGGGAGTACAGCTATTGCTAACTACTTAGCGATAAAGTAAAGCTATTACATGGCGTATAAGAAGTTGACACACAGGTCATACACAATTATAAAGACAACCATATGGCTCCTGCCGTTTGTGTACTCATCGACATGCAAGTCGTGAAACATTACAAAACATGATCATTGCATACAACATACACATCACATCTTGGGCCATACCATATCACAGAAACACTCCCTGCAAAACAAGTTAGACGCATCTACTTTGTTGTTGCATGATTTACATGGCTTATGGGAGTAACAAGCTAAGAACGATTCTTACCTAAAGAAAGCTACAACAGTGATATTATGGTTGCCAACATCCGGTGTAAATCCCATGACAACTATAGTGAGAGAAACTGGCATCCACCAGCCGCATGTGTGGAACAAGCCACACGTCAAGTGCGGAGCCGGTCTTGCGAACGAGGTCGCGTAAAGTTGGCCTGGACCACTTCGATCTCACTATCCCGCGTCATAAGAAGTACACAAACAAGAGGCTTGCAACAGAAAATATCAAGGCCCGCAACAAGAATGTTGCGTTCTACTCGTGAAACACATCTACGCATAGATCTAGCTCTGATACCACTGAAGGGTTTTATAGCATAGTAAATCAAAAAAATTCTATGGATGCGAACGGGAAAGCCAAGATCTAATCTATGAGATGCAAACAACGAGGGGGGATAGATGATATCTTCATACCCTTGAAGATTCGCACAGCGGAACATTCAACGGAACGTGGTTGATGTAGTCGTACTAGCTTCTCCTCCTCGCGATCCGATCCGATCCAACACCGCAAGTGGCGATGCCTCCGAGAGATGCACACGTACGACACCTCGACGTCTCATCCTTCCTCGGTCCAGCAAGTGGGGTGGAGAGATAGATTGGATCTACAATACGACAGCGTGGTGCAAAGGTGGAGAGTTTCTGCGGCAGGGCTTCGCCTACGCGTAGTCGAGAGAGAGAGAGAGAGAGAGAGAGAGAGAGAGAGAGAGAGAGAGAGAGAGAGAGAGAGAGAGAGAGAGAGAGAGAGAGAGAGAGAGAGAGAGATAGAGAGAGAGAGAGAGAGGAGGGCAGCAGGTAGGCGGCTAGGGTTGAGCAGGTGTGGGGGAAGGGTGTGCCCCTTCCCTCTTTATATAGAGGGCTGGACGGCTGCCCCCTTGCCCCTCCTCCAAGCCAAGGGCCGACAACCACATGGGAGGAGTGGGGGGCAAGTCCCCCCCCCTTCTAGA
Source organism: Avena sativa (assembly GCA_916181665.1). Lineage (NCBI taxonomy): Eukaryota > Viridiplantae > Streptophyta > Magnoliopsida > Poales > Poaceae > Avena > Avena sativa. The sequence continues at coordinate 333,142,534 of OV702283.1, forward strand.
AGCTCTCCCTAGGGTTTTCCCTAGGGCTTGGCCGGCTGGGCCTATGGGGCCTTGTGCGCCTGGCCCAATGCGTCCAGGGCACTCCCTCGTAGGCCCGCGCCCCTTCCCGACAAGTGGGGCCACGTTAGTCCCACTCCGGAAGGTTCTAGAAGCTTCCGGTACAATACCGAACAATCCGAAACAATTCCGAAATCCAAAAACTGCATTCCCTTATATGAATCTTATTCTCCGGACCATTCCGGAACCTCTCGTGACGTCCTGGATCTCATTCGAGACTCCGAACAAAAACTCATAAACCAATTATCCATTCTATCCTAGCGTCGAGACACGTTAAGTGTGTGACCCTACGGGTTCGAGAATATGCAGACATGATCTTCTATCAATAATCAACAGCGGGGTCTGGAAACCCATATTGACTCCCACACATTCATCGATGATCATATTGGATGAACCACGATGCCAGGATTCAATTAATCCCATATATATTCTCTTCGTCACGCGATATTTTACTTGCCCGAGATTCGATCGTCGGTATCGGCATACCTAGTTCAATCTAGTTCACAGAAAGTGCTTTACTCATTCCGTAATCTGATATCACTTTGTGATTAACTCCTTAACCACGTGCTTGCAAGCGGTGTTGATATCGATTACCAAGTGGGCCCGAAGTATATCTCTCCGAATTGGGAGGGACAAATCCCATCTCGATACATACAACCCAACAAGTACTTTCCGGTCACCTGAGAGACACCTTTATGATCACCCTCTCATAGGATGACGTTTGATAACCTCAAAGCTTTCTTCTGATACCAGGGAGTTGCATTATCTCATGGTCTAAGGAATACAATATTTGACATAAGAAAAAGCTTCGCAAAGATGAACACGATGACACGATCTAATTGCTCTGCTTGATTTGGGTCTGTCCATCATATCATTCTCCCAATGATATGATCTCATTATTAATCGACAACTCATGTCTATGGTTAGGAAACCTTAACCATCATTAATCAATGAGCTAGTCCATAGAGGCGTACTAGGGACATGGCGTTGTTCATAAACCACACAAGTATCAAAGTTTCCGCTTAATACAATTCTAGCATGGAATATAAACTTTATCATGAACAAGAATTATAATAATAACATCTTTATTATTGCCTCTAGGGCATAATTCCAACAAATTTGGTTCGTTTTACTATCCGCTAGTTTTCCCATTAAGGACTTGAGGCGGCTGGAGTATTTCCTTGGATTGGAGGCTACTTACAATTTAGGGGGGATGACATTGACTCAGAGGAAGTATGCTCTTGATCTTCTTCACCGAGTCAACATGGAGAATTGTAATCCTGCCGTCACTCCACTTGAAGTTTTAGAGACCTTGTCTAGAGATTCTGGTACTTTGCTGAGTTCTAATGATTCACATAGGTATCACAGTGTTGTTGGAGGATTGCAATACTTAACACTCACTCGGCCAGATATCTCGTTTGCGGTAAACAAAGTTTGCCAGTTTCTATCTCAGCCTACAGATGTTCATTGGGAGTCTATTAAACGAATTCTACGCTATGTTAAAGGGACGTTGACGACTGGCTTACGTATTCACAAGTCATCCTCGGCGGTCATAAGCATCTTCACCGATGCTGATTGGGCAGGTTGTGTGGACGACAGACGTTCTACTAGCAGGTTTGTAGTGTTTATTGGCGCAAACTTTATTTTATGGAGCTCTAAGAAGCAACCCACAGTATCAAGGTCTAGTAGTGAGGCAGAGTATAAAGCATTGGCTAATGGCGCTGCTGAAGCTATATGGGTAGATTCTCTTCTTAAGGAGCTTGGTGTGTATTGGCAGCGTACCCCTATTTTATGGTGTGATAATTTTGGGGCAACTTACCTGACATCGAATCCAGTCTTTCATGCTCGAACCAAGCACATTGAGATAGATTTCCATTTTGTGCGAGAACGAGTAGCAGTCGGCGACTTGGATGTCAGGTTCATCTCCACGCGTGATCAACTGGCTGATGTTCTTACTAAACTAGCCACTCGACAGATGTTAGATAGATTTAAGACCAATCTCAACCTTGTTGTAGCGGTTTAGATCGAGGGGGGGTGTTAGAATTGTAATTAGACTCTTATTCCCACCTGTCATGTATCACGTATACGAGTCGTATATGTATGTAATTGTATGATCACGCATATATAAAGTGGAGATTGTGCGGGGCTTTCGACCCACACACAAAACCCTAAATCAGTTTTCTGACTACGCTGTTATAAGCTTTTTTCCTACTCGAGGTCTTAGAAAAGGGGATCCCATATCCCCTTTCTTGTTTCACTTTGTTGCGGATGGTTTATCAGTATTATTGCAAAAGGAGTGGAAGTTGGTGGCATCTCTCCCCTTGAACTATGCCGCAATGCACCGAGCATATCACATCTTTTATTTGTGGATAACGCAATGTTATTCTTCTAGGCTACTGAAGTTCAAGCTAATCACGTGAAGATATCATTGATAATTTTGAGGTGGAATAGGTCAATTAATTGATCTATCCAAGTATTCTACCCACTTCGTTCTAAAATAAGTGACACAACTATGTCTAGATATGTATGTATATAAACATGTTTCAGTGTCTAGACACATGTGTATCTAGACAAAACTGTGTCACTTTTGGGACATAGTGAGTAGAGGTTGTGCGGACTATATTGAATGTGGAGCAACAACTCTTTGATGTTGAATACTTGGGACTACCTACTTCCGATGGTAGGATATACAAAGGTAAATTTGCTAATCTTTAATCAAGGCTAATTAAGATGATAACTGAATGGGGAGGCAACCTTATTGAAGGGAATATGCTCTAGAACCGAATGTTATGTTTAGTACAAAGTTTGTTATTAATTTTTATTCTTTTATGCTATAACTTCTATGTTAGTTGACTGCGAGACTCGAAGGAAAACTGATAACCACGTGTAGAGAGATAAATAAGAAGTTGTTCATAGTCCCGACTCTAGGATTAGCTCATATGTCATTTGATGATCACGTTTTCATGATCATATCATTGTTATGGTAACAAGGATGTTGATGACAGTGGGAGTATATTGTAAGATGAACAAGGATGCTAAACCGACCTAACCCTATGGTATACTACGAGATCACATCGATATATATTTGTTGATTTTATCATAACATTCTTATTGTACACTTGCATCCTTACACCATGAGAACATCGTGTACCCTCGTACCGGAAGATATACTTTGCAGGTCATCAAACGTTACCTATAACTAGGTGACTATGGTGGTGATCTTTGGAAAGTTCAGAGATCGCATGTCTAGGGACATGATGGTTCGAGAGTGAGATTTGCTCCTCTATTGATAGAGAGATACTCTTGAAACCCTCTCGATATTACAATATCTATCATCATCAAATACAGTGTGATTCTATCATAGAGATATTGGAATGCATAAACGAGAAAAGAGAATAAACCCGTAAAGAGAATAACTTGGTACTGTGATTAGTGGCAAAGGACAAAAAACATTGAGGTTGAACGAATTCTAAAACATAAGAAAATATATGCCAAAATCAAAGCATTCTAGACACATTAGCACTTTATTATATGATCCTGAACCTACCTAATTGAAGGGTTTCGCGGCATAGTAAATCAAAATTTTCTACGGATGCGAACAGAGGGAAAGCCAAGATCTAATCTAGGAGATGCAAACAACGAGAGAGATTGGATTAGATCTTCATACCCTTGAAGATTTGCACAGCGGAATGTTCGTCGGAACGTGGGTGATGTAGTCGTACTCGCTTCTCCTCCTCGCGATCCGATCCGATCTAGCACCACAAGTGGCGGTGCCTTCGTGAGATGCACACGTGCAGCACCTCGACGTCTCCTCCTTCCTCGGACCAGCAAGTATGGTGGAGAGACGGATTGGATCTACAACACGACGGCGTGGTGTATATGCTGGAGAATTTCTGCAGCAGGGCTTCGCCTACAAGCAGTCGGGAGGGAGAGAGGAAGGGCAACATGGCGGCTAGGGTTGGAGGGGAAGGTGTGGGGGGTGTTGGAGATATGCCCAAGAGGCAATAATAAAGTGGTTATTATCATATCTTCACACTTATGATAAATGTTTACATACCATGCTATAATTGTATTAAACGGAAACATTAATACTTGTGTGATTTGTAAACTAAAATAAGAGTCCCTAGTAAAGCCTCTTGTTAAACTAGCTTGTTGGTTAATATATGATCATGGTTTCCTGATCATGAACATAGAGATGTTATTAACAATAGGATCATATCATTAGGAGAATGATGTGATGGACATACTCCTATAGATAAGCGTAGCATAAAGATCAAGTCATTTCAATAGTTCAATTGCTATATGCTTTCTGATACATAGTAACCTAATTCCTTAGACCATGAGATCATGCATATCACCTTTTCCGGATGGATGCTTTGATGTCATCAAACACCACACCGTAACAGGGTGGCTATAAAGGTGGCATTGAGTGTTCAGAAAGTATTGGATGAAACACATGGATCAAGAGTGGGATTTGTCCATCCATATGACGGATAGATATACTCTGGGCCCTCTCGGTGGAATGTCATCCAATTAGCTTGCAAGCATGTGACTGGCTCACAAGGGATCACATATCACGGGAACGAGAAAAGAGTACTTATCGGTAACGAGGTTGAACTAGGTATGCAGAGATACCGACGATCATAACCTCGGATAAGTAAACTATCGTGAGACAAAGGGAAATTGGTATCGTATGTAAGTGGTTCATTCGATCGCAAAGTAATCGTAGAAATATGTGGGAGCCATATGAATTTCCAGATTCCTCTATTGGTGATTGTTCGGAGAAGTGTCTCGATCATGTCCGCATAATTTACGAACCGCAGGGAGACACACTTAAGGATTCGACGTTGTTTGAGTAGTTATGGAATGATGAGAAGGAGACCGAATGTTGTTCGGAGTCTCGGATGGGATCCGGGATATCACAAGGAGATCCGGAATAGTCCGGAGAATAAGATTCATATAAGGAAAGTCCCATTTCGGAGTTGGGGAATGATTCCGGTGTTTTTATCGGGAACATTCTAGAAGGTTCTGGAATGTCCGGCACTCCGGGGGGGAAGGGGTACATGAATGTGTTATATCAAGTTGGTATGATTGCATCATGTACTAAGTGTCATTGCTGTACCAAATAGAGGATTTAATCAAATCCGAGTTTGAAAAGTCAAACGGCTAGTTTGAAAGTCAAACGGCTAAAACAGGAAACTGTGGGAAACAAGCAAGAGGAGGTTGAAACCGACTTGGGAGAGGAGTCCCTACTCTCCAAGCCGGCGCACCACCTAGGCCGAGTTGGGGAGGGACTCCCCTCCCTCCCCTTGGCCGCCGGCCCTCTCCACCCATAAAAGGAGGGGCAGGGCCTCCTCCTCTAGACACACAAGTTCCTATCCTCTAATCTAAACCCTAGCCAAAGCCTCCGGTTTAGAGCCGTTTTGGTTTAGAGCTTCTAATTGCACTAGCCTTCGGTTTAGAGCCTTCTAATTGGTGTGTCTAAACCCTAGACCACTAATAGCTCTCTCATACTCCACCATACTCGCTCCGGCTTAAGGCGAAGCCCTGCGAGATCTCCCCTCTACTTCCGGTACCACGCCGTTGTGCTGCCGGAATCGCGAGGAGAGTGCTACAACCTCCGCTGCCTGCTGGAACAAGGGAGAGGAAGGTCTTCGTCGAGTACCGAACGTGTGACCGACTGCGGGAGTGCTGCCGGAACGTGGCGCCGGAAGGATCGTCTACGCGATCTTGAGATCGGAAAGAGTACGACTACATCACCCACGAGAATCTGCTCTCGTTAACCGCTTTGGAATCTTCGAGGGTAAGTTATTCCATCGACTCGTTGCTACAATCTAGTAGATAGATCTTGGCTTGTTTGTTTGTATGCGATAGAAATTTTTTGTTTTCCATGCTACGAACCCCTACAGTGGTATCAGAGCCGTGTCTATATGTAGATCTGTTGCACGAGTAGAACACAATGGTCATTATGGGCGTTGATGCTTTTATTGTCGATTGCTTCTTGTGTACTTTGCATCTTGCGGTATGTTGGGATGAAGCGGCCCGGGCTAACCTTACATGACATCGTTCATGAGACTTGCTCCACGCTTGACATGCAACTTGTATTGCATAAGTGGCTTTGCGGGTGCCTGTTTCTCCTAGCATAGTTAAGATCCAATTTACAACGGGTGATTAACAATACTAGTATCAATGTTGTGGTTCTTGTTCGTAAGTTAGAACGACACTTATTGAAAGCCCCAAACCACGTAAAATATGCAAAGAAAGTAGAGGCGTCTAACTTTGTTTTGCAGGGGTGTGCAGTGATGTGATATGGCCATGATTGTGATTATATAATGTATGCAATGTTCCTTATTGTAAGTCGGCAACCGGCAGGAGCCATATGGTTGTCTTTATTTTCTGTTAAGACCCGCGTGTCTATTCAAAGTAGTTGTAATAGTTGAAGCCGGTGGACGATAACCATGGAGCAGCGTCATTGACCTTGATGCAATGCCGGTAATGATGGAGATCATGTTCGTGCTAGAAGATGGAGATCGGAAGCACAAAGAAGAAAGGCCATATCATATCACATATTATGAATTGCATGTGATGTTAATCCTTTATGCATCTTGTATTGCTTAGTAGAAGACGGTAGCATTATAAGATGATCCCTCATGCACATGAATTTCAAGTCATAAAGTGTTCACCCTTAGTTAGCACCGTTGCTAAAGCTTTTTGTTTCGAAGCACCACGTGATGATCGGGTGTGTTAGATTCCGCAAGTGTATACAACGTAAGCAAGCCAGATTTGCTTATGCGGAAGCTAAGGTTTGATCTTGACGAGCCTAGCATGTACAGACATGGCCTTAGGAACACGGATTACCGAAAGGTAGAGCATGAATCATATAGTAGATATGATGAACATGTCGATTGTTCGCCATTGAAACTATATCAACTCTCGTGATGATCGGTTTTGATATGGTGGATTTGGTTCGTGTGATCACTAAAACAATGAGAGGGATATTGTTTTGAGTGGGAGTTCACCTGGATTAATTTAATTATTAATTAGAACTCAATTTATCATAAACTAAATCAAAGTGAATTTGCATAGTTGTTGTAGTCATTGGCATCCGTTTACCACCTTGCGCTTAGTTATAATTGAGATGATAGAACTATAGAATTCTGGTTATTTACTTTACGAACTGGTATCGTATTGTTTTGAAGTGTTAATCTAAAGTTTAAAAGTCCTATTGCAAACTTTCAGTAAGTTCCGGTTACTCCATGAAGTTTAATAATTAGTATTAAATCAAGAGTAACAATTCCAAGTGTTAGTATATAAGTATCATGTTTGTCTCCATGATTCTTGATATTCAAAGGATTCTCTTAATATCAAGGTTATCTAGGATCTGAAAGAGTTGTTTCAGAAACCATGATGTGTGGAAGATATTGTGATATCTGAAACGAAGTTTTGGTTACAACATGATAGAGTATAATATGGCAAAGTTCATGTTCTCATATTTTGATGAGAATTTGCAAAAGTTTGGAGACACTTGTTGTCCTAATCCTCCAAAAGGTTTTGGATAGCAACATTATACTCATAATTCATCAGGTAGTTTGATCATGGACAATTCCATGATAAGGATGAATATTTGATGTAGGTAAAATGTTTACTACACCAAGAGATTACTAAATAAAGGAATTTGAAAGAACACCAAACATTTGATGATGGTGATCTACTTCAAAGTGCAAGTCCAAAGACATTGGTATTTAACTATACATGTTTTGGATTATGTGTCATATGTATGACTCCACTATTGATGTTGATAGATTCTTTCAAACAGAAAAGGAAATACTGAAAGAGAATCTCATAAATATATGGCAGAAAAGAAAAGACTGGAATTGTTCAGTTTAAGTATATAGATGTTATACATGTTATGGCTATATTCTTTGCTTATTAAACAATGTGGTTCTTAAATATTTGATACTGAATTTGTTGGTGTGAATCGTCATACGAAACAACACAATTCATGAACTACAATGGCCTAAGAAACTAGCAAAAGAATATGTGATGATATTCATCGAGAACAAATAAAGGGTTATTGTGTTGCTCGTTAAACATCAAAGCTTGTCTTCAAGATTTGTTTTATCAGGTATTATGAGAACAAAAGGGTTGTTCAAATAATTGCCGTAATCCATAAAAGATGGATGATTCACAAATCTCGTTGGAGAAATCACATCCATAAAACTAGTGCTAAAAATGTCAAAAGACAAATTGATTGAAAGATCACTTAGGAAGTGACATCGCCGTTTAAATTATATTGGAAAGAAAACATGAAGAAACTCCATGTGGATGGAATTTTGGAGTCTTTTGATTTTTGATCACATGACGCTTGTGAAACTTTCCTAGAGATAATTAAAACTTCGTTCATAGGCCAAAAGGGAACGAATGACTAGCTTATTTGAACTTGTACATATTGTTGTACAAAGTCCATTATGTGTAGTCAAGAGCGATGAATTTCAACTTCATATGCTTTTTCCAAAAATTTGAGTGAATATATGAATATTTACTTAATAAGGATAAAGTATGAAACACTTGAAAAGTTCAAAGACTTTCAAGATGAAGTGCAAAATCATTGTAACAAGAATATGAATAGTTTATGATAAGATCATAAAGGAAGATATTTAAGTTACAAGTTTAGCATAATACCTAAGATTTAAGGAATCGTTCCGTGGATTTGCATTTCCGAAACTCCATAAGAGTATGGAACGTTCGAGATATGTAATTAAACCTTGTTTGACATGGTTAGATCAAAGGTATAATTCATAAAACTGCCATTATATTTTAAAGATTAAAAGCTTTAGAGATTACCGTTTTTCCACTGAAAAGAGCTCCATCATAATCCGTTGAAATGACACCATATCAAGTTATGGTTTGGGACAAAACCCAAGTAGTCCTTTCTTAAAACATTGGTATGCTATGCATAAGAAAGATGTGTGCAACCAAAGTCGGATGAACCTGTCTTTGTATAACTGTTAAGTATTCCTCCATAAACACCGGAGACAAAAGTGTTTGTTGCTTAGAACATTAAGTTTCTTTGAGAAGGAATTTTTCGTGAAAATTTAAGTGGGAGGACAATAGAACTTTGATAAGGTTAAAAGAACCTTAGCTATATGTGCAAAGTTGCGCAGCGCCAAAAAGTGTTCCGGAGTTAGCAAACAATGCTCATGGCTCGCGTACTTCAAAGGTTGTGGTCACGGAGATCTAAGTTCCTATTGAAACAAGTAGGTCGGATGAACAATCAAATACCAAGATTTGAGAGTTAAATCATTATTTGACAATAATGATCTGACTACGTGCAAAGAAGTGACGATGAGCCCTGACTCCGTCAAATGGCTTGAAGCCATAAAATCCGTGATAGTTCCATACACGAGAAATCAAGTTTTGAACTTGAAGGACCCTCGAGAAAGGTGTAAGACCTTACAGTTGTGTCTAGATCTATAAAGAAATAGACATGGATGTTTTACATCTATGAAATAGTCGACATGTTGGGAAAGAGTTCACAAAATGTTCAAAGGTTGACTATGACAAGATTTGATCTTTCATAGTGATATTTAGTCTAGACGGATTAATGTAGCAACCACTACATATAATTTGTTATATGGTAGTTGAATAAACAAAACAAGTTCTTCTAATAGAATCGTTACCTAGGACATGTGCATAACACGGTCCATAGGGTTTTGTTAATTCAAAGGATGCTAAAAGCATATGCAAACTTCAATGGTTAAAGTGAGCATCGCGGAGTTGGAATCTTCACTGTGATGAAACTGTTAAAAGAGTTTAAAAAGTTCATTAGAGACGATGAAGATGCTTGCATTTGCAAGAAATTAAGTGGGAGCGCTAAGACATGTTTCTAATACATTATGTGGAAGACATATTGTTGATTGGAAATAATGTATCTTTTATTAACACATATTAAGAATTTCATCCCGATGAAAGACTTAGGCAAAACCCAAATATTTGGCATCAATAGACGCTAATATGGTTGTGCCAGAAGTACATAGACAAGATATTGAATGAGTTCAATATAGAAACTACAAGAGAGGTTCTTGTCGCATAGAAAGGATTGAATGAGTTCAATGTTGATGATATATTCAAGTGTATTGACATTTGGTAAAGTGAAACAAATAATCAAGTATAGATTGATACTTGATGTATGAAATCACAAAGAGTATTTATATCAATCATACTGTGATATGTACAAATCCAGATATGTCCTATGCTCTAAATATTGTGAGCATATACCAGAATGATTCGTAAGATGATCATTGGACAATAGTAAGGATATTCTTATGATCTTTTGGAAGAACTAAGAGTATAATATTTGTAGAAGTGACAAATAGATGGTTAGTTCATTGTAAAAGTACTACATTGATACTAGCTTTGTCACAAAGTACAAATTAAGTTTATCTCAATCTAAACTAAGGGTGGCACAATATAATGGAAAGTGAGTTCCATAATGGATTTGGATGAGTTCCAAAGTTAAGACATTGTGACAGATACTACAACAAAAGGCTAAGTATATGACTGCTATTTTAGCAGCAAAAGAGGGCATTTGTGTCAAGTAGTTTGTTATCAAACTAGGTGTAGTTCACAGTGGGATAATACTATGAAGATATATTGTGCGACAATATTATCAACATGTTTTAACCCCAAAGAGCTAAAGGTCACACCAAAAGACCAAATTTATACAAAGCCATCTCATTAGAGAATGAGTGATGCGTAGAGACGCAAAGACATGCAATTACACACGGACCTGGAAGTGTCAGATCCGGAGATCAGTTGACCACTAGCAATCGTGTACATACAACACCGGAAAGCCATAGGTGTTGAATACACAAAGGTTCGAAACTAGATTATTGACTCTAGTGCAAGTGGGAGACCGTTGGAGATATGCCCAAGAGGCAATAATAAAGTGGTTATTATCATATCTTCACACTTATGATAAATGTTTACATACCATGCTATAATTGTATTAAACGGAAACATTAATACTTGTGTGATTTGTAAACTAAAATAAGAGTCCCTAGTAAAGCCTCTTGTTAAACTAGCTTGTTGGTTAATATATGATCATGGTTTCCTGATCATGAACATAGAGATGTTATTAACAACAGTATCATATCATTAGGAGAATGATGTGATGGACATACTCCTATAGATAAGCGTAGCATAAAGATCAAGTCATTTCAATAGTTCAATTGCTATATGCTTTCTGATACATAGTAACCTAATTCCTTCGACCATGAGATCATGCATATCACCTTTTACGGATGGATGCTTTGATGTCATCAAACACCACACCGTAACAGGGTGGCTATAAAGGTGGCATTGAGTGTTCAGAAAGTATTGGTTGAAACACATGGATCAAGAGTGGGATTTGTCCATCCATATGACGGATAGATATACTCTGGGCCCTCTCGGTGGAATGTCATCCAATTAGCTTGCAAGCATGTGATTGGCTCACAAGGGATCACATATCACGGGAACAAGAAAAGAGTACTTATCGGTAACGAGGTTGAACTAGGTATGCAGAGATACCGACGATCATAACCTCGGATAAGTAAACTATCATGAGACAAAGGGAAATTGGTATCGTATGTAAGTGGTTCATTCGATCGCAAAGTAATCGTAGAAATATGTGGGAGCCATATGAATTTCCAGATTCCTCTATTGGTGATTGTTCGGAGAAGTGTCTCGATCATGTCCGCATAATTCACGAACCGCAGGGAGACACACTTAAGGATTCGACGTTGTTTGAGTAGTTATGGAATGATGAGAAGGAGACCGAATGTTGTTCGGAGTCTCGGATGGGATCCGGGATATCACGAGGAGATCCGGAATAGTCCGGAGAATAAGATTCATATAAGGAAAGTCCCATTTCGGAGTTGGGGAATGATTCCGGTGTTTTCATCGGGAACATTCTAGAAGGTTCCGGAATGTCCGGCACTCCGGGGGGGAAGGGGTACATGAATGTGTTATATCAAGTTGGTATGATTGCATCATGTACTAAGTGTCATTGCTGTACCAAATAGAGGATTTAATCAAATCCTAGTTTGAAAAGTCAAACGGCTAGTTTGAAAGTCAAACGGCTAAAATAGGAAACTGTGGGAAACAAGCAAGAGGAGGTTGAAACCGACTTGGGGGAGGAGTCCCTCCTCTCCAAGCCGGCGCACCACCTAGGCCGAGTTGGGGAGGCACTCCCCTCCCTCCCCTTGGCCGCCGGCCCTCTCCACCCATAAAAGGAGGGGCAGGGCCTCCTCCTCTAGACACACAAGTTCCTATCCTCTAATCTAAACCCTAGCCAAAGCCTCCGGTTTAGAGCCGTTTTGGTTTAGAGCTTCTAATTGCACTAGCCTTCGGTTTAGAGCCTTCTAATTGGTGTGTCTAAACCCTAGACCACTAATAGCTCTCTCATACTCCACCATACTCGCTCCGGCTTAAGGCGAAGCCCTGCGAGATCTCCCCTCTACTTCCGGTACCACGCCGTTGTGCTGCCGGAATCGCGAGGAGAGTGCTACAACCTCCGCTGCCTGCTGGAACAAGGGAGAGGAAGGTCTTCATCGAGTACCGAACGTGTGACCGACTGCGGGAGCGCTGCCGGAACGTGGCGCCGGAAGGATCGTCTACGCGATCTTGAGATCGGAAAGAGTACGACTACATCACCCACGAGAATCTGCTCTCGTTAACCGCTTTGGAATCTTCGAGGGTAAGTTATTCCATCGACTCGTTGCTACAATCTAGTAGATAAATCTTGGCTTGTTTGTTTGTATGCGATAGAAATTTTTTGTTTTCCATGCTACGAACCCCTACAGGGGGTTGGTGCGCCCCCAGCCCTCTTTATATAGAGGGGGGGCACAGCCCTAGCCCCTCCCCCAAGCCCAAACCGGCGGCCCCAAAGGATAAGGAGTGGGGGGCAAGGAAACCCCCCTTCTAGAAACTCTATCTCGAGTTTAAACCTCTCTAGGCCGGCTGGGCCCTATGGGGCCTTGTGCCCCTGGCCCAATGCGGCCAGGGCACTCCCTCATAGGCCCATGCCCCCTCCCGGAAGGTGTGGCCACGTTGGTCCCCTTTCGGAAGGTTCTAGAAGCTTCCGGTACAATATCGATTAATCCGGAATAACTCCGAACTCCAAAAACTGCACTGCCTTATATGAATCTTATTCTCCGGACCACTCTGGAACCTCTCGTGATGTCCCGGATCCCATCCGAGACTCCGAACAAAAATTCATAAACCAATTATCCAATCTATCCTAGCGTCGAGACACGTTAAGTGTGTGACCCTGCGGGTTCGAGAATATGCAGACATGATCTTCTATCAATAATCAACAGCGGGGTCTGGTAACCCATATTGACTCCCACACATTCATCGATGATCATATCGGATGAACCACGATGCCAGGATTCAATCAATCCCATATATATATTCCCTTCGTCTCGCGATATTTTACTTGCCCGAGATTCGATCGTCGGTACCGTCATACCTAGTTCAATCTTGTTCATAGCAAGTACTTTACTCGTTCCGCAATCCGATATCACTTTGTGATTAACTCCTTAACCACATGCTTGCAAGCGGTGTTGATATCGATTACCGAGTGGGCCCGAAGTATATCTCTCCAACTTGGGAGGGACAAATCCCATCTCGATACATACAACCCAACAGATACTTTCCGATCACCTGAGAGACACCTTTATGATCACCCTCTCATAGGATGACGTTTGATGACCTCAAAGCTTTCTTCCGATACCAGGGAGTTGTATTATCTCATGGTCTAAGGAATACAATATTTGACATAAGAAAAGCTTCGCAAAGATGAACACGATGACACGATCTAATTGCTTCGCTTAGTTTGGGTCTGTCCACCATATCATTCTCCCAATGATATGATCTCATTATTAATCGACAACTCATGTCCATGGTTAGGAAACATTAACCATCATTAATCAATGAGCTAGTCCATAGAGGCGTACTAGGGACATGGTGTTGTTCACAAACCACACAAGTATTAAAGTTTCCGCTTAATACAATTCTAGCATGGAATATAAACATTATCATGAACAAGAATTATAATAATAACAGCTTTATTATTGCCTCTAGGGCATAATTCCAACAGTCTCCCACTTGCACTAGAGTCAATAATCTAGTTTACATCTGGCAACAATCTCACACCCATGGCACTGAGGTGCTGATCATGTTTTACACGTGGAAGAGGTTTAGTCAATGGATCTGCGACATTCAGATCTGTATGTACTTTGCTAATCTTCAGATCTCCATCTGCTATATAATCTCGGATTATATGAAACTTGCGGTTGATATGCTTGGTCTTTGGATGATATCTTGGTTCCTTAGCGAGTGCTATGGCGCCAGTGTTGTCACACAATATCTCCAGTGGGTCCAATGCACTTGGAACCACGCCAAGCTCAGTGATGAAGTTCCTGATCCAAACTCCTTCACTTGACGCTTCTGTAGCAGCCATGTATTCCGCTTCTACTGTAGATCCCGCGATCACGCTTTGCTTGCAGCTTCTCCAGCTCACAGCTCCTCCATTCAAAATATAAATGTATCCTGTCTGAGATTTAGAATCATCCTTGTCGGTGTCGAAACTAGCATCGACGTAACCTTTTACGACGAGCTGTTCATCACCCCCATAGACTAAGACATTTCTTTAGTCCTATTCAGGTACTTTAGGATGTTCTTCACGGCTGTCCAGTGTTCCACTCCTGGATCACTTTGATATCTGCTCGTCAAACTAAGAGCATTGGACACATCCGGTCTAGTACACAGCATGGCATACATGATAGAACCTATGGCCGAGGCATAAGGCACTTTGCTCATAGCTTCCCTATCATTTACCGTAGCTGGACATTGAGCCTTGCTCAATATCTTACCTGACAACATAGGCACTGAACCTTTCTTTGCCTTATCCATTCTGAACCTTTTAGAACTTTGTCTAGGTATGTACTCTGGCTTAAAGCTATCAGGCGTCTTTGTCTATCTCTATAGATTTTGATGCCCAATATATAAGCAGCTTCACCTAGGTCTTTCATTGAAAAACACTTGTTCAAATAACTCTTCACATCGTTAAGCATGTTGATGTCATTTCCAATAATCAATATGTCATCCACATATAGTACCAGAAATGTCACCGAGGTCCCACTCACTTTCTTGTAGATGCAAGCTTCGTAGCAATTTGGAACAAATCCAAAGCTCTTGATCACTTGATCAAAACGAAGGTTCCAACTCCGAGATGCTTGCTTCAGTCCATAAATGGAACGCTGAAGTTTGCATACTTTATCAGCATCCTTAGGATCGACAAAACCTTCGGGTTGCATCATATACAACTCTTCATCAATGTTGCCATTGAGGAACGCAGTCTTGACATCCATCTGCCATATTTCATAATCATGAAACGCAACAATTGCTAATAAAATCCAAATGGACTTAAACATCGCTACGGGAGAGAAAGTCTCATCGTAGTCAATACCTTGAACTTGTCGAAAACCTTTCGCGACAAGCCGTGCTTTATAGACGGTAACATTACCATCCGCGTCTGTTTTCTTCTTGAAGATCCATTTGCACTCAACGGCCTTTCGGTCGCTAGGAGGGTCCACCAAAGTCCATACTTGGTTTTCGCTCATGGATCCCAATTCGGATTTCATGGCCTCTAGCCATTTCTCAGATCTGGGCTCATCATTGCTTCCTCATAGTTCGCAGGTTCACTGTCTTCTACTAACAAGACAGTTAAGACAGGGTTGCCGTACCACTCAGGAGGGGCACGCGACCTTGTCGACCTGCGACGTTCAGTAGCAGCATCGTCCGAAGCTTCATGATCCTTGTCATTAGCTTCCTCTATTGTTGGTGCAGGCGGCACTGGAACAATTTCAGGTGCTGCGCTACTCTCCAATTCAAGAGAAGGTTCAATAACCTCGTCTAGCTCTACTTTCCTCCCACTCACTTCTTTCGAGAGAAACTCCTTCTCAAGAAAGGAACCGTTCTTTGCGACAAACACTTTGCCTTCGGTTCTGTGATAGAAGGTATACCCAATAGTTTCCTTAGGGTATCCTATGAAGACGCATTTCTCCGCTTTGGGTTCGAGCTTGTCCGGCATCAACTTCTTGACATAAGCTTCGCATCCCCAAACTTTAAGAAACGACAACTTAGGTTTAGCACCAAACCATAGTTCATACGGTGTCGTCTCAACGGATTTAGATGGAGCCCTATTTAAAGTGAATGCAGCGGTTTCTAATGCATAACCCCAAAATGATAACGGCAAATCAGTAAGAGACATCATTGATCGGACCATATCTAATAAGGTTCGATTCCGGCGTTCAGACACACCATTGCGCTGTGGTGTTCCGGGTGGCGTGAGTTGTGAAACAATTCCGCTTGCTTTAAGATGCCTGAGAAAATCATAACTCAAATATTCGCCCCCACGATCGGATCGTAGAAACTTAATATTTCTGTTACGATGGTTCTCCACTTCATTCTGAAATTCTTTGAACTTTTCAAACGTTTCAGATTTATGTTTCATTAAATAGATATACCCATATCTACTTAAGTCATCGGTAAAAGTGAGAAAATAGCGATATCCACCGCGCGTCGAAACACTCATCGGTCCGCATACATCGGTATGTATGATTTCCAACAAGTCCGTTGCTCGCTCCATCATACCGGAGAACGGTGTTTTGATCATCTTGCCCATGAGGCATGGTTCGCATGTGTCAAATGATTCAAAATCAAGAGACTCCAAAAGTCCATCAGAATGGAGTTTCTTCATGCGCTTTACACCAATATGACCTAGACGACAGTGCCACAAATAAGTAGTATTATCACTATCTACTTTGCATCTCTTAGCCTCAATGTTATGGATGTGTGTTTCATCCCTTTCGAGATTTAGAAGAAATAAACCATTCACAAGAGGTGCATGACCATAAAAGATGTTACTCATATAAATAGAACAACCATTATTCTCCGATTTAAATGAATAACCGTCTTGCAATAAACACGATCTAGAAATAATGTTCATGCTCAACGCAGGCACATAATAACATTTATTAAGGTTTAAAACTAATCCCGAAGGTAAAACTAAGGAGAGCGTGCTGACGGCCATCACATCAACTCTTGATCCGTTGCCAACGCGCATCGTCACCTCATCCCTCGCAAGCCGCCGTCTATTCCGTAGCTCCTGTTTCCAGTTACAAATATTAGCAACCGAACCAGTATCAAATACCCAGGCACTACAACGAGGGCTAGTAAGGAAAACATCAATAACATGTATATCAAATATACCTTTGATGGTGCCAGCCTTCTTGTCTGCTAAGTACTTCGGACAGTTGTGCTTCCAGTGACCCTTGTCCTTGCAATAGAAGCACTCAGTGTCCGGCTTAGGACCAGACTTGAGCTTCTTCTCAGTAGGGGCAGTGCGTTTGCCGCCGCCCTTCTTGAAGGGCTTCTTTGCTCCCTTACCTTTCTTAAAGGAGGGCTTGTTGACCATCAACACATGATTATCCTTCTTGATGTCCAGTTGCTCAAGGCGTTGAGTGTAGCCCGTCATCTTAATGGCGTGCTCACTAACGGAACTCCCTTCCTCCATCTTGCAGTTAAAGAACTTCTCAAAGATCTCATATCTCTCAGAACGGGCCTGAGTCTGAAACATGATTTTCAGCTCTTCGAGAATCTCAAAGGGCCCGGGATAGTCTTCAAAACGATTTTGAAGTTCCGGTTCCATAGCAAACAACATGGTGCTCTTAATCACACCATAATCATCTTTGCGCGACTGATAGACAGCTTTCTCATCAGCCGACGCAGTTGAAGCAGGGGGGTCACCTAACGCTTTCCCAAGGACATAGTCCTTTTGACCGCCAGAGAGAATGATTCTTAGATTGCGGAACCAATTGGTGAAAGTTAGACCCATTGTTTTAAAGCTTTTCTTTCTCAGCAAAAACGTTGAAGTTGAAGTTGGACTTAGCCATGTGATCTACAATATTTGCAAGTACAAATTAGACTATGTTCATGATAACTAGTTCAACTTTTAATCAAATTACTAGATGAACTCCCACTAAATTCAACATCCCTCAAGTTGTTTAGTGAACACGATCCAAATTCACCACACCTAATCCGATCTTCACGAGAAGAGATGTGATTTCAATGGTGGACAACGAAGTGTCGATCATATCATTCATATGACTCATGCTTAACCTTTCGGTTCATGTGTTCCGAGGCCATGTCTGTACATGCTAGGCTCGTCAAGTAAAACCCAAGTATTTCCGCGTGTGCAAAACTGGCTTGCACCCGTTGTATGTGAGCGTAGAGTCTATAGCACCCGATCATCACGTGATGCTTGGACACGACGAACTTTCGCAACGGTGCATACTTGGGGAGAACACAGTTTTATCTTGATCTTTAAGTGAGGAATCATCTTATAATGCTACCGTCGCGATCTAAGCATAATAAGATACATAAAAGGATAAACATCACATGCATATAACTTTATGTGACATGGTATAGACAATCTTCGCGCAATGATCTCCATCTTGTGCGTGCCGACATGATCTCCATCACTCAACCATGATTGCCTCCACCACGAATAGCAACTACAACTATTGCTAACTACTTAGCGATAAAGTAAAGCTATTACATGGCGTATAAGAAGTTGACTCGCATGTCATACACAATTATAAAGACAACCATATGGCTCCTGCCGGTTGTGTACTCATCGACATGCAAGTCGTGAAAAATTACAAAACATGATCATCGCATACATTATACACATCACATCTTGGGCCATACCATATCACAGAAAACACTCCCTGCAAAAACAAGTTAGACGCCTCTACTTTGTTGTTGCATGTTTTACGTGGCTTATGGGAGTAGATGCTAAGAACAATTCTTACCTACGGAAAGCCACAACGGTGATATTATGGTTGCCAAACTCCGGTGTTAATCCCATGACAACTATAGTGAGAGAAACTGACATCCACCAGCCGCATATGTGGAACAAGCCACACGTCAAGTGCGGAGCCGGTCTCGCGAACGACGTCGCGTAAGGTTGGCCTGGACCGCTTGAATCTCACTATCCCGCGTCATAAGAAGAACACAAACAAGAGGCTTGCAACAGAAAACATCAACGCCCCGCAACAACCATGTTGCGTTCTACTCGTGAAACACATCTACGCATAGATCTATCTCTGATACCACTGAAGGGTTTCGCGGCATAGTAAATCAAAATTTTCTACGGATGCGAACAGAGGGAAAGCCAAGATCTAATCTAGGAGATGCAAACAACGAGAGAGATTGGATTAGATCTTCATACCCTTTAAGATTCGCACAGCGGAACGTTCGTCGGAACGTGGGTGATGTGGTCGTACTCGCTTCTACTCCTCGCGATCCGATCCGATCTAGCACCACAAGTAGCGGTGCCTCCGTGAGATGCACACGTGCAGCACCTCGACGTCTCCTCCTTCCTCGGACCAGCAAGTATGGTGGAGAGACGGATTGGATCTACAACACGACGGCGTGGTGTATATGCTGGAGAATTTCTACAGCAGGGCTTCGCCTACAAG
This sequence comes from Avena sativa, assembly GCA_916181665.1. Lineage (NCBI taxonomy): Eukaryota > Viridiplantae > Streptophyta > Magnoliopsida > Poales > Poaceae > Avena > Avena sativa. Next base: position 333,162,183 of record OV702283.1, read on the forward strand.
CAGTCGGGAGGGAGAGAGGAAGGGCAGCAGGGCGGCTAGGGTTGGAGGGGAAGGTGTGGGGGTTGGTGCGCCCCCATCCCTCTTTATATAGAGGGGGGGGGCGCAGCCCTAGACTCTCCCCCAAGCCCAAACCGGCGGCCCCAAAGAATAAGGAGTGGGGGGCAAGGAAACCCCCCTTCTAGAAACTCTATCTCGAGTTTAAACCTCTCTAGGCCGGCTGGGCCCTATGGGGCCTTGTGCCCCTGGCCCAATGCGGCCAGGGCACTCCCTCATAGGCCCATGCCCCCTCCCGGAAGGTGTGGCCACGTTGTTCCCCTTCCGGAAGGTTCTAGAAGCTTCCGGTACAATACCGATTAATCCGGAACAATTCCGAACTCCAAAAATTGCACTGCCTTATATGAATCTTATTCTCCGGACCACTCTGGAACCTCTCGTGATGTCCCGGATCCCATCCGAGACTCCGAACAAAAACTCATAAACCAATTATCCAATCTATCCTAGCGTCGAGACATGTTAAGTGTGTGACCCTGCGGGTTCGAGAATATGCAGACACGATCTTCTATCAATAATCAACAGCGGGGTCTGGTAACCCATATTGACTCCCACACATTCATCGATGATCATATCGCATGAACCACGATGCCAGGATTCAATCAATCCCATATATATATTCCCTTCGTCTCGCGATATTTTACTTGCTCGAGATTCGATCGTCGGTACCGTCATACCTAGTTCAATCTCGTTCAGAGTAAGTACTTTACTCGTTCCGCAATCCAATATCACTTTGTGATTAACTCCTTAACCACATGCTTGCAAGCGGTGTTGATATCGATTACCGAGTGGGCCCGAATTATATCTCTCCAACTTGGGAGGGACAAATCCCATCTCGATACATACAACCCAACAGATACTTCCCGATCACCTGAGAGACACCTTTATGATCACCCTCTCATAGGATGACATTTGATGACCTCAAAGCTTTCTTCCGATACCAGGGAGTTGTATTATCTCATGGTCTAAGGAATACAATATTTGACATAAGAAAAGCTTCGCAAAGACGAACACGATGACACGATCTAATTGCTTCGCTTAGTTTGGGTCTGTCCACCATATCATTCTCCCAATGATATGATCTCATTATTAATCGACAACTCATGTCCATGGTTAGGAAACCTTAACCATCATTAATCAATAAGCTAGTCCATAGAGGCGTACTAGGAACATGGTGTTGTTCACAAACCACACAAGTATTAAAGTTTCCGCTTAATACAATTCTAGCATGGAATATAAAAATTATCATGAACAAGAATTATAATAATAACAACTTTATTATTGCCTCTAGGACATAATTCCAACACTAATCACATAGTACACTAGAAATATTTACCCCTTCGGGTGAAGTTTATAAGCCATGCATGTTGTTTAATAAGAACTTTGACCAACAATTTGGTCAACAAATTATTAATTATTTGTCATCCATATTGTATCATTATAAACTTATTTTAAGTATAAATCCAATGGTAAATATCCGTGGCATAAATCTTATATTTGATTGACCAAATTGTTGGTCAAAGTTTTTCTTAAAATGCATGCATACCTTATAAACTGAACGGGAGGGGACTAAATCTCTACTACTCCCTCCGATTCATATTACTTATCACTAAAATGGATGTATCTAGACATATTTTAGTGCTAGATACATCCATTTCAACTACAAGTAATATGAATCGGAGGGAGTACTTAAAGGCGAAGACGACAAGATGGTAGTACGTCACTGAGAAATTACCTCTCGGGTTGAAACAATTTACGATGTATACCACGGCTAAGAGGCCTCGTCAGTCAGTCATCACGCATCGTTCCTCAAGCCTACAGTTATCCCCGCCTCTCACCCCGACGGTTCTTCCCCTGAGCCCAGCCGCCAAGATCCGCTCGCGAGCGCGGGCGTCACCAGCGAGGGCACCGAAGCCGGTGGTTCCTGGCCTTCCTCGTCGGGTCAGAGCAAATCAAACCTCAAAAACTGCTTCGAGGTCGCAGCGACCATGCCTGCCTCATCCCTCGGGAGATCTGTCTCGCCGCGTGGGAAGCTTTCCGCTCCGCTTCTCCATCCCATCTCTGCCTCGAATGTGTCGGTCATAGCATCACGCCGGCCGGAGGAGCGCCGAGGACGACGGTGCCATCTCTGTCGGATTTGGATAGGTACGCACGGGATTCGGCACCGTACCTCACCTATGGTCCTTCACTGGCAGCAGCAACACAGGCCCTCGACTGCAGCCAGGTCTCACGTGGCCTCTAGCCGCGTTCGGGCATTTGGAACAGCCATCCCTTCATTTGCAAGATCTTCAGCAGGTTGTAACTCAAGTCTACCGCTCCCGTCTGATCCATATATAATTTCATCTGAATTGCTTAGGGAAGTCATTTAGGTCTGTTTGAGATTGTTAGTTGACATTCAATTATATTTTGGTATTATGTTGTTTCCTTACACAACCATTACTGCAGGAAAATCTTGCGAGGAAGACAGGGTTGCTAATAGAGGCTTGTAGAGCCACTTATGATCCTGGTCAAGTCATGCGAGTGTGGAAGAGAAACCATGCTCTTGTTGTTGTCAAGTCTCTATTTGAGATCTGTCGAAGACCTATTCAGCGATGACATTCAGGTACACTTAGTACTTGGAATGGGTCGATTAATGTTGTGTTTCTCAACAAAGCTAAACTTTGGCATTTTTTCTTTATAGTTTCATTCTAATGTGCTAAAACGTCTATGATTCAGCATGCAGAAGACTTTGAGAAAGTCTTACATATTGTGTTGTCCCGCGAGGGAATTTCTTTATTCTATAATGTGTTCATGAAGTAGTATGTCGATATGTGGAGTGTCATATCCTATTTTTAAGCTATGACAATCTTTCTAACAGTTTCAACAATAGCTTATATATTGTTACCGTCCGGCTACTTGCATCAAGTGGTGAATGATATATTATGTGCATACTTTAAAGAGTAGGGAAGCCTAAGATCTTCAGAAGAATATATGCGCCTCAACAGGCCCCCAGTGTTGACCGACGTGAGCCGAGGTCTGTTCACAAGAAGTTCATCTGCACGGGGAAAAACTACGTGTACCTGATTCACTGTATTTAAAGTTCACCCTGAAATATTTTCGCTTTTTTTACATGATTGTTTTGTATGATGCCCCCAGTCTGAGCGTTAAATTATTGTTCATAATTGGAAGGTCCGATGGGTTTTTGGAAAGAGAAGTGTTAAATTATTGTTCATAATTGGAGCGTACACAAAATGCTAGGAAATTCTGAACCCAGATGATCTCAATTTAAGCTCAATGGATCTCGTTAAACTATTTTGTAATCAATAAATAATTTTAGTTTGGCTACTGAAGTGTTGTTTGTATTTTCTTCTCATGTGGATACTACTGATTCACTCGGAGAGAATCCTGAAGTTGTTTCATGTACACAAACTCGGAGAGAATTTGGCTACTCAATTCTTTACCGAAAAGTTCTGAACTAGGCTGAGTAGTTATATGTATATGCTATACACCCTAATTCTGATATGCGAGTAGACCTCACCTCATGCCTATAATTTGAAGTGATGTTATTCGAAATGCTGAGAGGAAAATGATTAGATTATGTAGTGGACTTTACCTTTGTTCCTTCTATTAGAAAAGACACTATGTCTCTATGCAATATTCAGTGACATTTATTTTTGTGGTTGCTTCATACATCGGTAGTTCTGGCATAAATGTCAATATTTGCCTTCCGGCCAGGACTAGGCCGTAACCTCACATGTTGGTGAACACAATTGCAGGTACCCTAGCATCATTGGTCTGATGCGTACAACTTGCTGCCATGTTAAATTTCTTGATTTGGGCACTACCCATCAAATCTATGTTGTTTTGGCACAAATGTTTCCATAATTTGGTGCTTATTTAGGTTTCAGGAGCATAAGGTCTTGCGGTTACTGTTGTTTCACCATGGATAAGAAGTTTGATGACCATGCTTCTTTGAACTTCAGTAAGAAGGTAACTACCTGATTTAGTTCCCAAATCTAACAGAAAAACCTCCTGATTTTCTCATTATATATCCTGGAGTTGAGTAAGATCGGGAGAACAGAGCTGAGTATGATCGGAGAATAGGAAAAAAGGTGTGCATGAATTAGTTGTCTTCGTATGGCAACATGGAGTCACTGGCATATGGTACAGCCAGGTACCTGAATTCATTTATCCTTTTGTTGGGGCAAGTATGTATTATCTTTGAAATAATCATGCAATAGAATCCTTTGTCCCTCAGAAAAAAGGAGTGTTCATACATCCTCCCTTCTAGGTGCAGCAATAGAATTGGATTTTCTGTTTATCCCCATGTAGTTTAAATGTAAACCGAACAGTCAAAGATTTCAATTATCGTTTCTCTTCCGTATTTGTTCTTCGCACTGAACATACCATGGGGATTTTGCATGTATTCTTTTCAGACGATTAGTAGCACTTATGTTGTTAGTTCTTAAAGTAATATGTGCATTCCACTTAAGGAAAGAAGCTGAAGCCACAAAATTTTATAAGAAGCTAGCCGAGAGGGAGACATTATGTGCTCAGTCAAGTATAATCCAAGTGTTCCTTCAGGCTAGATTTCCAAACTTTCTGAATGTAGATGGAGAACATGGCGTTATTTTTCACTGACGCTGAACTGGCGCTTGTGCAATACGCATTGTACCTTCGAATCCCTCCATGGTTGCTACTGCCATCTACACAGCCAGGATCACCCTCAAGAATGTTCTATGAACCAACACCCTCAAAGCACCACATAGGCTATACTGAATCACAGCTACTGTAAGCATGCATAGTACAGAAATCTCTCTTTGCTTAAAATTTTATGTTCAGGGACCAACCAACCTTCTTTGTGATGATTCCAGGGATTGTGCAAAGATCCTGGTGGCCGCACACTCAACTGCTCCTGAGAGCAAGTTGAAGATGGTGTATCAGAAGTATTCTAGCGAGAACTTGGAGTAGTCGCCCTTCGCCCATCTGCAATAGGTATTTGCGTCCTGATTGCAGATCTCTTCCGCTTTGAAACTAGGCAAGAGGTCTGCCTTTATGGCGATTAAGAAGAGGGGAACAATAGTATGAGACAATGGGAAAAAGAGGTTGATGCTAAGGCCAACTAAATGTACATCACATCACATTGCCACTACGAAAAGACTACAGAAGTAATATTATCTGACTTTTGATTACCAGAATTTCTTTCGCAGTGCCTGCAACTTGTGTGATAAAATACACATTTGTCTTAGTGTATATACACATGTCTCTGAATTTTATGGATGGCAGTTCTAAATTAGTACGAATGATGAACTCCCAAGTTTGATATATCCATACTTTTTTTTAGTTGCTATTAAGGTGTTTGGTCAATATTATTTGACTTTTGATGATTATTATGATTCTATTAGTCCCTGCCACTTGTATGTGTGACAGATATTAATAAGCATGAATGATATGATATGAGAAGTTTGATATCCGTCCTGAATTCTCCTAAGAATAGAATTGCGACATAAAAAATGATTTCTGAATGAAGCGCATATTAGTTTTTTTTCATTGGCGAATCTGATGTGATTCATAATCAGAACCATATTTTTGCACTGTTTTTCGTTTTTCATATTTCGAGCCAACTTATGTGAATATGCATAGAATCTTTCGATGGGGAGTGTGAAGAATAACTCGGCTTATTATAGCTGAATTTCACTGATAGGAGTTTTGCAGTCTTAGCTTGAACGCTTGACTAGAGCTTCCTAATTGAGACATAATTTGAAGCTATAGCTCATGTAGCTGTTGGGAAGAACTGATGAAATGTGGTTGTGTCATGTGCGCATTTACGAAACAAATTGAACAACTCTATGGAGGTTGTATACTTTATTTTGTGACTCACTTGCACTTAAATGTAAGAGATAACGTTTAGGTTATTGCTTCCTATGATATAGAATTTTAACTTTTTATTAAATTATTAATTTTTTGTTAAGATGAAATTCTATATTTTCTTAATATTACGTCTATTTTTTAATCATGTATGATTCTTTACCCGTGGCAACGCACGAGCATTCAACTAGTAGAATTAGAATGCGCTAATGAAGCTTTAATTGCTATCTAATGTCCTAGACAATGGAGTACATACTCCTTTTGAAAATCTTCTTTAATTTTACTACCATCAAGACCTCTGAATGAAAAACGATGAATCTTCGTAGCTAAGGCACGATTACTTTTATCCAAGTGCAGAAATTTATATATAAAAAAAGCTCCTCTGTCCGAAAATAAATGACTTAAACTTTCTAGATTAACATAGTCTAGTGTGTAGATGCAAACGAATATCAAAAATTCAAATCACTTATTTTTAGATGAATGAAGTACATTCTTTACATGCTAGCCCCTTTTCGTGTCCATTTTTTAGAGAACAGAAGGCGCTGCAGGCCGTGCGCTGCGCTGCTGCTACCGTGTTGGCTGGGCCGCGAGCGGTCAGCCGACCCACCTGGGCGCTGTTGTTGCGGGCTGCTACCGCTGCAGCTGGGCCACCAGGACGCGTCGGCCCACCCGGTCGGCTGACCTGCTGCTGTTGGGCCGCAGCGGGGTGGCCCACCCGGCTACCCCAGTTGGCCCAGCCGGCCAGCACCCTCTTTTCCCGTTTTCTTTTATTCTTTAGTCCCACATGGGCACCCAATGGAGAGGGTACACCCCCTTCCATCTATGAGTGGGATTAAACACATAATAATTGAGATATTTTTTAAGGCATTTTTCTTAGAGAATTCTCTCCTCTCTCTCTATTTATCTCCTTGTGTTGTCACGGTCCCTTAAAAGGACTATACACGCAAGAGACGACGCACCTGTAGCATGCCATTGCACTGCAGGGATTTCAAGCTGGAGATTTGTAGGGGTTCGTAGTATGGAAAACAAAAAAATTCTACCGCATGAACACAAACAAGCCAATATCTATCTACTAGATTGTAGCAACGAGTCAATTAGAATACTTATCCTCAAAGATTCCAAAGCGGTTAATGAGAGCAGATTCTCGTGGGTGATGTAGTCGTACACTTGTCGATCTCAAGATCGCGTAGACGATCCTTCAAACACTGTGTTCCGGCAGCGCTTTCGCAGTCGGTCACACGTTCGGTACTCGATGAAGACCTTCATCTCTCTTGTTCCAGCAGGCAACGGAGGTTGTAGTTCTCCCATCGCGATTCCGGCAGCACGACGGCGTGGTGTCAGAAGTAGAGGGAAAATCCTGCAGGGCTTCGCCTAAGCCAGAGTAGGTTATGGTGGATCTAGGGTTTCCAGCGATCTAGGGTTTAGAAGGCCGAAGAGGAGGAGGTGGAGTCGGCAACGGCTAGGGCGGCGGCGCGGCAGCGACGACTGGCTGCAGCGGCGCTGCGGCGGTGATGTGGGGAGGGGCTGGTTGTGGGTGGCCTTGGGGCACCCCTCCCCTCTATTTATGAGAGGGAGGGTAGCTTGGGAGAGGGGGGTTTGAATCCTTCCCCAATTCCCTCTCCTTGTTGGCTTGTGGTGGAGGGAAAGAAGGATTCTTTCCTTCCTCCACCACGATATATTGTCCCAGTTTGACTTTTCAAACTTGCCTTTTGACTTTCAATTTGGAGCTTGATTTCTTTCTTGCTAATGCCCAACCAAGTGACCTAGGAAATGATCCAATCATTCCACTTATCCATGACACATTCATGTTCCCTCCTCCTTCCGGTCCGGTGAACCTTATAGACCCTTCTAGATGAAGGGAATATGCCCTGAGAGGCAATAATAAAGTGTTTATTATGTGTATTCCAAGTATATGATAGATGTTTATTTTGCATGCTATAATTGTATTAATACGGAAACGATAATACATGTGTGTTTAATAAACAAACAGAAAGTTCCTAGTTATGCCTCTCTCATAAACTAGCTCGTTGATTAACAAGATGATCAAGGTTTCCTGATCATGGACATTGGATGTTGTTAATAACGGGATCACAACATTAGTGTAATGGTGTGATGAACATTCATCCGAAGTATAGCATTACGATCAAAGTCATTGAGTTTATATTGCTATAACAACTTACGAAGTGATCCTAATCCTTAGACCATGAGATCATGTCAATCACTAACACCGGAAGAGTTTCTTGATAACATCAAACGTCACACCGTAACAGGGTGATTATAAAGATGGATTCAGAACTAATAAAGTGTTATGTTGAGGCTCATGGATCGAGAGTGGAATTTGTTCATCCCGATGACGGATAGATATACTCTGGGCCCTCTCGGTGATATCACATTGATTAGCTTGCAAGCAAGTGATTTGATCACTAGAATGTTATATCACAGGAACGAGAAAAGAGTGCATGTCGGTAACAAGATCAAACTAGGTATGGAGATACCGATGATCGAATCTCGGACATGTAATATATCGTGAAACAAAGGGATTAAGATATACTAGCGTAAAAGGTTCCGACGATCACAAGAAAGTCATCGTTGAATGTGTGGGAGTCAGTATGGGTCTCCAGATCCCGCTTCTGATTATTGATCCGAGAGGGGTCTCGATCATGTCCGCATTATTCACGAACCGTAGGGTGACACACTTAAGAGACACCGACATCCAATTGGAGCAAATGTTTCATGCCGAAAGAATGAACAAGCGCAGGAATTTATTTCACTAGATACCGAAACAGGTTTTCGGGTGAAATTGCATAAAGTGGTTATGCATGTGAAATAGAATTCTAGCAAGGGGTTATTTGTGAATGTTTGTCATTAAAGTAATTGACAAAATTCTGAATAAAATAAAATAGTTTTATTTAATGAGAGTTTGCATTAAATTTGGTGAAAATTTAATGGGAATTTGAGTGGACTTTTGAGTGGAGGAAATTTAAAGGGCATTTTGTGAGTGGAGTGTCCACCCACATGAATGAAGGAGGGGAGGGGGCTGCCCCCCATGGCCGGCGGCCACCCCTTGGGTGCTCCCCCCTCCTCCTATAAAAGTAGCCCCCCTCCTCACTTGTCTCACACACCTCCTCGTGAAGGATCTCTCTCCCCCTCTAGAATTTATCCCCCATGGTCTCGGACTAGCGAGATACATGTTCCCGGTGGCTATTCGGCAAGAAAGAGTTGTGCTTCCGCTGCATCGCTGGAGCGAGGAGGCGGAGGTTGCTCGGTGCCTCGAACGTGTGTGCGAGCACGGATGCGCTGCTGATTTGCGGCGCTAGGACTTCCTCTCGATCTTGAGATCGGCAAGAGATCGTCTACATCAACCACGAGTTGAACTCGTTAAGCTTTGTCGATCTTCAAGGGTATGTTCTCTACGGATATACATCCGCCCGTTGTTTGTATCTAGTTGATAGATCTTGGTATATAGTTCACATCGTAGGAAAATTTTTGTTTTCTATGCTGCGAACCCTACAGTGGTATCAGAGCTGGATCTATGCGTAGATACTTTACACGGGTAGTACACATATGAGTATGTGGGCGATGATGATCATGTTGTTGCTCCTTTGTTGTAATTTTGGATATTGGTGGCATAGTGGGATGAAGCGGCCCGGACAAACTTTACATGTCCTCGCACATGAGACCTGTTCCACGCTTGACATGCAACTAGTTTGCATAAGTGGCTAGCGGGTGTCTGTCTCTCCTGATATAGTCAATATGTATTTTGCAAGCGAGTTGTCAACAATTTGATTATCCTCGTTGTGGTTCATGTTCGTAGGTAAGAACGGTTCTATCTCGAAAGCCCTAAGCCACGTAAAACTTGCAATGGATAAATTAGAGGCGTCTAGTTTAGATTGTTGCTGGGCTAGTGTTATGATATGGTAGTGTTGTAAGTAGAAGTATGAGATGATACTCTTACAACACACATAGCGTGTAAAATCCATAGAACTTGGATTTACACATATAGGTATGATAGTGATCATACCACGATGCACATGATAGAGATCATCTGCGGGAACCATATAATTTCACTAATAAACATATGATGTTTGATAGCATCTTATATTGCTTGTTTAGCGCTTTGTTAGCATAATAAGATGATCCCTCATTTAAATATCAAGATAAGAATGTGTTCTTCCTTTAGTATGCACCGATTATGTTTTCGTCGCTCCAAGACATCACGTGATGATCGGGTGTTCTTGGATCCACGACCATATTTCGGGTGTAAAACAGTTACACATGCGAATACTAAGGTTCTAACTTGGCGAGCCTAGCATGTACAGACATGGCCTCGGAACACGGACCGAAAGGTTAAGCATGAGTCATATAGTTGATATGATGCCCATTTGATGCTCGCCTTTGAAGCTATACCGACTCACGTGATGATCGGACTTGGTTTAGTGGATTTGGTTCATGTAATCACCAAAAAGGCACGAGGGATGTCGTTTTTGAGTGGGAGTTCAGTCATAATATAGATTAGTTGAACTCAATCTATCATACACTTAGTCTAAACTTTACAAATTCTGTTGTAGATGGCACCACCTGCTTTTAATTTCGATGTGTTCATGGAGAAAGAGAAACTAGCAACGAACGGTAGAAACTTTACCGAATGGGCCATGAATTTGAGGATTCTCCTCTCTGCTGCACAAAAGCAATATGTGCTAGAAGCGCCGTTAGGCCCCCCACCTTTAGATGATGCCCCTGACGAGGAGAAGAATGTCTATCAGACTCGTCAGGAGGACCACAACTTAGTTCATTGCGGCATATTGTATGGGCTAGAGCCGGAACTTCGAAAGCGTTTCGAAAACGGCAATGCATTTGATACAATGGGTGAGTTGAAAATGATTTTCGACACACATGCTGCTGTAGAGAGCTACAACGCTTCAGAAAAGTTCTTTAGCTGCATGATGGAAGAGCACAACTCCGTTAGTGAGCATGTACTCAAGATGTCGGGTTACGCCGATAAGCTTGTGTCCTTGGGAATATCGATTCCCATTGACTTAGGCATCCATCGTGTTCTGCAGTCTCTGCCACCTAGCTATAAGAGCTTCGTGATGAACTATAATATGCAAGGCATGAAGAAGTCTCTCCCCGAGCTTCTGTCAATGCTTAAAACTGCAGAAGTGGAGATCAAAAAGGAACATCAAGTGTTGATGATCAATAGGAACACTGGTTTCAAGAAAGACAAGAAGGGAAAACGGAAGGGAAGTAAGGGCGGCAAGCCGGTTGCCGCGCCTGAAAAGAAACCTCGAGTTGGACCTAAGTCTGATTCCGAGTGCTACTATTGTAAGGGGACTGGCCACTGGAAGCGCAACTGCCCCAAGTATCTGGCAGACAAGAAGGCCGGCAAGGCAAACAAAGGTATATATGATATACATGTTATTGATGTGTACTTGACTAGTGCTCGCAGTAGCACCTGGGTATTTGATACCGGTTCAGTTGCTAATATTTGTAACTCGAATCAGGGGCTGCGGAACAAGCGACCGCTAGCAAGGGGTGAGGTCAAGATGCGTGTCGGCAATGTATCAAGCGTTGATGTGATCGCTGTCGGAACGCTGCCTCTCCACTTGCCGTCGGGATTAGTTATAAACTTAAATAAATGTTATCTGGTGCCTGCACTGAGCATGAACATTGTATCTGGATCGTGTTTGATGCGAAGTGGTTATTCATTTAAATCCGAGAACAATGGTTGTTCCATTTATATGAATGAAATCTTTTATGGTCATGCACCGATGATGAATGTTTATTTCTATTAGATCTCGATGATAATGTTACACATATTCATAATGTTGATGCTAAAAGGATTAAACTTAATGATGATATATCCGCATATATGTGGCACTGCCGTCTAGGTCATATTGGCGTTAAACGCATGAAGAAGCTCCATTCGGATGGACTTTTGGAATCACTTGATTATGAATCATTTGATACATGTGAGCCATGCCTTATGGGCAAGATGACTAGAACGCCGTTTTCTGGTTCAATGGAACGGGCGACAGATTTATTGGAAATCATACATTCTGATGTATGTGGTCCAATGAGTGTGTCGGCGCGAGGTGGATATCGTTATTTTGTTACTTTCACGGATGATTTGAGTAGATACGGTTATATCTACTTGATGAAACACAAGTCTGAAACCTTTGAAAAGTTCAAGGAATTTCAGAATGAAGTGGAAAATCATCGTAATAGAAAGATCAAATTTCTACGGTCCGACCGTGGAGGTGAGTATCTAAGTTACGAGTTTAGCACTCACATGAAAGAGTGTGGAATTGTTTCACAACTCACACCTGCCGGAACACCACAGCGAAATGGTGTGTCGGAACGTCGTAATCGTACTTTATTAGATATGGTTCGATCTATGATGTCTCTGACGGACTTGCCATTGTAATTTTGGGGTTATGCACTAGAAACTGCTGCATTCACTTTAAATCGGGCACCATCTAAATCCGTTGAAAAGACACCGTATGAATTGTGGTTTGGAAACAAACCTAAGCTGTCATTTCTTAAAGTTTGGGGATGCGATGTTTATGTGAAGAAACTTCAACCGGATAAACTCGAACCCAAAGCGGAAAAATGCGTCTTCATAGGATACCCTAAAGAAACTATTGGGTATTCCTTCTATCACAGATCCGAGGGCAAGGTTTTTGTTGCCAAGAATGGATCCTTTCTAGAGAAAGAGTTTCTCGCGAAAGGTGTGAGTAGTCGGAAGGTAGAACTCGAAGAGGTTGTGGAACCTTCTCTTCAAAGTATGGCGAGTAGCGCAGCGCCGGAAGTTGTTCCGGAGTTGGCTCCACCTGTTGAAGAGGGAACTAATGATAATGATCATGAAACTCCGAAAGAGAGTACTACCGAACCTCGCAGGTCAAACAGGACGCGTGCAGCTCCCGAGCTGTACGGAAATCCTGTCATGAATTTCATGGTTGATGAAAATGATGACCCTGTGACGTATGAAGAAGCGATGATGAGCCCGGATTCCAACAAATGGTTAGAAGCCATGAAATCCGAGATGGAATCCATGTATGAAAATCAAGTTTGGAACTTGGTGGAACTACCTCACGACCGAAAGGCCGTGGAGAACAAATGGATTTTCAAAAGGAAAACTGATGCTGATGGTAATGTGACCATCTATAAAGCTCGACTTGTCGCAAAGGGGTTTCGACAAATTCAAGGAGTTGACTACGATGAGACTTTCTCTCCCGTAGCGATGCTAAAGTCAGTTAGGATTATGTTAGCAATTGCTGCATATTTCGATTATGAGATATGGCAGATGGATGTCAAAACCGCGTTTCTCAATGGGAATATTGAAGAAGAGTTGTATATGATACAACCAAAGGGTTTTGTCGATCCTAAGGATGCTAACAAGGTGTGCAAGCTTCAGCGATCCATCTATGGATTGAAGCAAGCATCACGAAGTTGGAATCTCCGCTTTGATGAGGTGATCAAAGAGTTTGGATTTGTCCAAACTTATGGAGAAGCTTGTATTTACAAGAAAGTGAGTGGGAGCAATGTGGCATTTCTGATATTATATGTGGATGACATATTATTGATCGAAAATGATATAGATCTTTTAAACAGTGTTAAAAGTTATCTAAACAGCAAATTTTCAATGAAGGACCTAGGTGAAGCGTCATACATATTAGTCATAAAGATCTATAGAGATAGATCTAGGCGCCTAATAGGGCTATCGCAAAGTACATACCTTGATAAGATTTTAAAGAAGTTTAAAATGGACGGAAGTAAGAAGGGGTTCTTACCTATGTTGCAAGGCAAGACATTGAGTAAGACTCAAAGTCCGGCTTCGGCGGAAGAAAGAGAGATAATGGACAAAGTCCCCTATGCTTCAGCCATAGGCTCTATAATGTACGCCATGCTATGTACAAGACCGGATGTGGCACATGCTATTAGTTTGACTAGTAGGTACCAATCGGATCCAGGTTCGGAACACTTGATAGCGGTCAAGAATATCCTTAAGTACTTACGAAGAACTAAGGATATGTTTCTTGTATACGGAGGTGAAGAAGAGCTCGTCGCTAAGTGTTATGTCGACGCTAGCTTTGACACCGATCCGGATGACTCTAAGTCTCAATCCGGATACGTATTTCTCATGAATGGCGAAGCGGTTAGTTGGAGGAGCTCCAAACAACCTGTGGTAGCGGGATCAACAACGGAGGCCGAATATGTTGCTGCTTCAGAAGCGGCTCAGGAAGCAGTTTGGATGAAGGAGTTCATATCCGAACTAGGAGTGGTGGCAAACGCATTGGACCCAATGGTGATCTATTGTGACAACAATGGTGCCATTGCCAATGCCAAAGAGCCAAGGTCTCACAAGCATTCCAAGCATATTAAGCGCCGGTTTCACTCCATCCGCGAGCATGTCAAGGATGGAGATATAAAGATTTGTAAAGTACATACGGATGTCAATGTAGCAGATCCGTTGACTAAAACTCTCCCTAGAGCAAAACATGATCAACACCAGAACTCAATGGGTGTTAGATTTATCACTATGTAACTATATTATTGTCTCTAGTGCAAGTGGGAGACTGAAGGGAATATGCCCTGAGAGGCAATAATAAAGTGTTTATTATGTGTATTCCAAGTATATGATAGATGTTTATTTTGCATGCTATAATTGTATTAATACGGAAACGATAATACATGTGTGTTTAATAAACAAACAGAAAGTTCCTAGTTATGCCTCTCTCATAAACTAGCTCGTTGATTAACAAGATGATCAAGGTTTCCTGATCATGGACATTGGATGTTGTTAATAACGGGATCACAACATTAGTGTAATGGTGTGATGAACATTCATCCGAAGTATAGCATTACGATCAAAGTCATTGAGTTTATATTGCTATAACAACTTACGAAGTGATCCTAATCCTTAGACCATGAGATCATGTCAATCACTAACACCGGAAGAGTTTCTTGATAACATCAAACGTCACACCGTAACAGGGTGATTATAAAGATGGATTCAGAACTAATAAAGTGTTATGTTGAGGCTCATGGATCGAGAGTGGAATTTGTTCATCCCGATGACGGATAGATATACTCTGGGCCCTCTCGGTGATATCACATTGATTAGCTTGCAAGCAAGTGATTTGATCACTAGAATGTTATATCACAGGAACGAGAAAAGAGTGCATGTCGGTAACGAGATCAAACTAGGTATGGAGATACCGATGATCGAATCTCGGACATGTAATATATCGTGAAACAAAGGGATTAAGATATACTAGCGTAAAAGGTTCCGACGATCACAAGAAAGTCATCGTTGAATGTGTGGGAGTCAGTATGGGTCTCCAGATCCCGCTTCTGATTATTGATCCGAGAGGGGTCTCGATCATGTCCGCATTATTCACGAACCGTAGGGTGACACACTTAAGAGACACCGACATCCAATTGGAGCAAATGTTTCATGCCGAAAGAATGAACAAGCGCAGGAATTTATTTCACTAGATACCGAAACAGGTTTTCGGGTGAAATTGCATAAAGTGGTTATGCATGTGAAATAGAATTCTAGCAAGGGGTTATTTGTGAATGTTTGTCAGTAAAGTAATTGACAAAATTCTGAATAAAATAAAAGAGTTTTATTTAATGAGAGTTTGCATTAAATTTGGTGGAAATTTAATGGGAATTTGAGTGGACTTTTGAGTGGAGGAAATTTAAAGGGCATTTTGTGAGTGGAGTGTCCACCCACATGAATGAAGGAGGGGAGGGGGCTGCCCCCCATGGCCGGAGGCCACCCCTTGGGTGCTCCCCCCCCTCCTATAAAAGGAGCCCCCCTCCTCACTTGTCTCACACACCTCCTCGTGAAGGATCTCTCTCCCCCTCTAGAATTTATCCCCCATGGTCTCGGACTAGCGAGATACATGTTCCCGGTGGCTATTCGGCAAGAAAGAGTTGTGCTTCCGCTGCATCGCTGGAGCGAGGAGGCGGAGGTTGCTCGGTGCCTCGAACGTGTGTGCGAGCACGGATGCACTGCTGATTTGCGGCGCTAGGACTTCCTCTCGATCTTGAGATCGGCAAGAGATCGTCTACATCAACCACGAGTTGAACTCGTTAAGCTTTGTCGATCTTTAAGGGTATGTTCTCTACGGATATACATCCGCCCGTTGTTTGTATCTAGTTGATAGATCTTGGTATATAGTTCACATCGTAGGAAAATTTTTGTTTTCTATGCTGCGAACCCTACACTAGAACCTCTCCGATGAAATCATCGGAATCATTCCTGAACTCCGGAATTGGACTTTCCTTATATGAATCTTATTATCCGGACCATTCCGGATCTCCTCGTGATATCCCGGATCCCATCTGAGACTCCAAACAACATTCGGTCTCCCTACTTACATTCCATATCTACTAAAAACATCGAATCCTTAAGTGTGTCTCCCTACGGTTCGTGAATTACGCGGATATGACCGAGACACTTCTCCGATCAATAACCAATAGAGTGTTGGAGATATGCCCTAGAGGCAATAATAAATGTAGTTATTATTATATCTTTGTGTTTATGATAAATGTTTACATTCATGCTATAATAGTATTAACAAGGAAACATTAATACTTGTGTGATTTGTAAACTTAATTTGAAGTCCCTGGTAAAGCCTCTATATAATACCAGCTTGTTGGTTAATATATGATTGTGGTTTCCCTATCATGAACATTGAGATGTTATTAACAACAAGATCATATCGTTAGGAGAATGATATGATGGACATACTCCTATAGATAAGCGTAGCATAAAGATCAAGTCATTTTAATAGTTCAAGTGCTATATGCTTTCTGATACATAGTAATCTAATTCCTTTGACCATGAGATCATGCATATCACCTTTACCAGATGGATGCTTTGATGACATCAAACACCACACCGTAACTGGGTGGCTATAAAGGTGGCATTGAGTGTTCGGAAAGTATTGGTTGAAACACATGGATCAAGAGTGGGATTTGTCCATCCATATGACGGATAGATATACTCTCGGCCCTCTCGGTGAAATGTCATCCAATTAGCTTGCAAGCATGTGACTGGCTCACAAGGGATCACATATCACGGGAACGAGAAAAGAGTACTTATCGGTAACGAGGTTGAACTAGGTATGCAGAGATACCGACGATCATAACCTCGGATAAGTAACATATCGTGAGACAAAGGGAAATTGATATCGTATGTAAGTGGTTCATTCGATCGCAAAGTAATCGTAGAAATATGTGGGAGCCATATGAATTTCCAGATTCCTCTATTGGTTATTGTTCGAAGAAGTGTCTCGATCATGTCCGCATAATTCACGAACCGTAGGGAGACACACTTAAGGATTCGACGTTGTTTGAGTAGTTATGGAATGATGAGAAAGAGACCGAATGTTGTTCGGAGTCTCGGATGGGATCCGGGATATCACGAGGAGATCCGGAATGGTCCGAAGAATAAGATTCATATAAGGAAAGTCCCGTTTCGGAGTTGGGGAATGTTTCCGGTGTTTTCATCGGGAATGTTCTAGAATGTTCCGGAATGTCCGGCACTCCGGAGGGGAAGGGTACATGAATGTGTTGTATCAAGTTGGTATGATTGCATCATGTACTAAGTGTCATCGCTGTTCCAAATAAATGATTAATTTAAATCCTAGTTTGAAAAGTCAAATAGCTAAATTGAAAAGTCAAACGGCTAAATTTGGAAAGTGGAAAAGAGGAGGAAGGGGGAAACCGAGTTGGGGAGGAGTTCCCTCCTCCAACCGGCGGCGCCCCCTCCAAGCCGAGTTGGGGAGGGACTCATCTCCCTCCCCCTTGGCCGGCCGGCCCCTCCACCTATATAAGGAGGGGCAGGGCTCCCTCCTAGAACACACAAGTACCTCTCCTCCAAACCCTAGCTTGGCGCCACCACCTCCTGCAGCTGCCGCCGCCTCCTAGGGTTGCCCTAGCCGCCGACTTGGGGTGCCCCAAACCCTAGCCGCCGGCTCTAGCACCTCCTCCTTGGTGTGTCTAAAACCTAGATCGCCGAGGAGCTCTCTCATACTCCACCATACTCGCTCCGGCTTAAGGCGAAGCCCTGCGAGATCTCCCCTCTACTTCCAGTACCACGCCGTTGTGCTGCCGGAATCGCGAGGAGAGTGCTACAACCTCCGCTGCCTGCTGGAACAAGGGAGAGGAAGGTCTTCATCGAGTACCGAACGTGTGACCGACTGCGGGAGCGCTGCCGGAACGCAGCGCCGGAAGGATCGTCTACACGATCTTGAGATTGGGAAGAGTACGACTACATCACCCACGAGAATTCGCTCTCGTTAAACACTTTGGAATCTTCGAGGGTAAGTTATTCCATCGACTCGTTGCTACAATCTAGTAGATAGATCTTGGCTTGTTTGTTTGTATGCGGTAGAAAATTTTTGTTTTCCATGCTACGAAACCCTACAGTGGTATCAGAGCCGTGTCTATATGTAGATCTGTTGCACGAGTAGAACACAATGGTCATTGTGGGCGTTGATGCTTTTATTGTCAATTGCTTCTTGTGTACTTTGCATCTTGCGGTATGTTGGGATGAAGCGGCCCGGGCTAACCTTACATGACATCGTTCATGAGACTTGCTCCACGCTTGACATGCAACTTGTATTGCATAAGTGGCTTTGCGGGTGCCTGTTTCTCCTAGCATAGTTAATATCCAATTTACAACGGGTGATTAACAATACTAGTATCAATGTTGTGGTTCATGTTCGTAAGTTAGAACGACACTTATTGAAAGCCCCAAACCACGTAAAACATGCAAAGAAAGTAGAGGCGTCTAACTTTGTTTTGCAGGGGTGTGCAGTGATGTGATATGGCCATGATTGTGATTATATTTGATGTATGCAATGTTCCTTATTGTAAGTTGGCAACCGGCAGGAGCCATATGGTTGTCTTTAATTTATGTTAAGACCCGCGTGTCTATTCAAAGTAGTTGTAATAGTTGAAGCCGATGGACGACAACCATGGAGAAGCGTCATTGACCTTGATGCAATGCCGGTGATGATGGAGATCATGTTCGTGCTTGAAGATGGAGATCGAAAGCACAAAGAAGAAAGGCCATATCATATCACATATTATGAATTGCATGTGATGTTAATCCTTTATGCATCTTGTATTGCTTAGTAGACGACGGTAGCATTATAAGATGATCCCTCATGCACATGAATTTCAAGTCATAAAGTGTTCACCCTTAGTTAGCACCGTTGCTAAAGCTTGTTGTTTCGAAGCACCACGTGATGATCGGGTGTGTTAGATTCTGCAAGTGTATACAACGTGAGCAAGCCAGATTTGCTCATGCGGAAACTAAGGTTTGATCTTGACGAGCCTAGCATGTACAGACATGGTCTCGGAACACGGATCACCGAAAGGTAAAGCATGAATCATATAGTAGATATGATGAACATGTCGATTGTTCGCCATTGAAACTATATCAACTCTCGTGATGATCGGTGTTGATGTGGTGGATTTGGTTCGTGTGATCACTAAAACAATGTGAGGGATATTGTTTTGAGTGGGAGTTCACCTAGATTAATTTTAATATTAATTTGAACTCAATTTGTCATAAACTTAGTCTAAACTATTGCAAATATGTTGTAGATCAATGGCAGCCCCTACCATCAATTTTAATGCGTTCCTAGAGAAAGAAAAGTTGAAAAACAATGGAAGCAACTTCGCGGATTGGTTCCGCAATTTGAGGATTGTCCTCACAGCTGGTAATTTGACCTATGTGCTGGATGCACCGCTGGGTGACCCACCTGCAGCTGATGCTCCCGATGAAGTAAAGAATGTTTACCTCACTCGGAAGACTCAGTACTCCACAGTTCAGTGTGCTATCTTGTATGGTTTAGAATCGGAGCTTCAGAAAAGGTTTGAGAATTCAGACCCATATGATATTGTCGAGGATCTCAAATTGATCTTTGAGACTCATGCGGCAATTGAAAGCTATGAGGCTTCTGAAAAGTTCTTTAACTGCAAGATGGAAGAGGGCAGCTCCGTCAGTGAGCATGTGCTTAAGATGTCTGGGCACGCAAACAAACTTCAAAGCTTGGGTATAGTGATTCCTAATGCTTTGGGGATTTACCGTGTCCTCCAATCACTACCACCAAGTTACAAGAACTTTGTGATGAACTACAACATGCAGAACATGAACAAGACATTGCCAGAACTCTTTGCCATGTTGAAGTCTGCAGAAGTGGAGATCAAGAAAGAGCACCAAGTGTTGTTGGTCAATAAGACCACCAAATTCAAGAAAGGCAAGTCTAAGCAGAAGGGACACTTCAAGAAGGGTGGTAAGAAAGTTACCACGCCGACGAAGAAGACCAAGGCTGGACCTATGCCTGATACTGAGTGCTTTTATTGCAAGGGAGGTCACTGGAAGCGGAATTGCCCAAAGTACTTGGCGGATGTGAAGAACGGCAACATCAAGAAGAAAGGTATATCTGATATACATGTTATTGATGTGTATCTCACTAGTACTCGTAGTAGTGCCTGGGTATTTGATACTGGTTCGGTTGCTCATATTTGTAACTCGAAACAGGTGCTGCAGAATAAACGGAAGCTAGCGAAGAACGAGGTGACGATGCGCGTGGGAAATGGATCAAAAGTTGATGTGATCGCGGTCGGCACGCTACCCCTTCATCTACCATCGGGATTAGTTTTATACTTAAATAATTGTTATTTGGTGCCTGCGTTGAGCATGAACATTATATCGGGATCTTGTTTATTGCGAGACGGTTACTTGTTTAAGTCTGAGAATAATGGTTGTTCGATTTATATGAGTAATATGTTTTATGCACATGCACCTTTGATAGATGGTCTATTCTTATTGAATCTCGATAGTGGAAATACACATATTAATAACATTGAGGCTAAACGTTTGAAATCGAGCGATAACTCGACCTATATGTGGCACTGTCGTCTTGGTCACATTGGAGTGAAGCGTATGAAGAAACTCCATTCCGATGGACTTCTTGAATCACTTGATTTCGAATCACTTGATAGATGCGAAGCATGTCTGATGGGAAAAATGACTAAGACTCCATTTTCTGGTATGATGGAGCGAGCTACGGACTTATTGGAAATCATACATACCGATGTGTGTGGTCCAATGAGTGTAGCATCGCGCGGTGGTTATCGTTATGTTCTTACCTTCACAGATGACTTGAGTAGATATGGGTATATCTATTTCATGAAACATAAGTCCGAAACTTTCAAGAAGTTTAAGGAATTTCAAAGTGAGGTAGAGAATCAACGTAACAAGAAGATTAAATTTCTACGTTCTGATCGTGGAGGTGAATATCTAAGTTACGAGTTTGGCGAGCATTTGAAGAAATGCGGAATACTTTCGCAGTTGACACCGCCGGGAACACCATAGCGTAATGGTGTGTTCGAACATCGTAATCGAACTCTCTTAGATATGGTTCGTTCTATGATGTCACTTACAGATTTACCGCTATCATTTTGGGGTTATGCATTAGAAACAGCCGCATTCACTTTAAATAGGGCACCGTCTAAATCCGTTGAAACGACAAGGTATGAATTATGGTTTGGGAAGAAACCTAAATTGTCGTTCCTTAAAGTTTGGGGTTGCGAAGCCTATGTAAAGAAGTTACAGCCGGACAAGCTTGAACCCAAAGCGGAAAAATGCGTCTTCATAGGATACCCGAAGGAAACTATTGGGTATACCTTCTATCATAGATCCGAAGGCAAAATTTTTGTTGCCAAGAATGGATCCTTTCTAGAGAAGGAATTTCTCTCGAAAAAAGTGACTGGAAGGAAAGTAGAACTCGACGAGGTTGTCGAACCTTCTCTCAAAATTGCGAGTAGCACAGCACCGGAAGAAGTTCCTGTGGTGCCTGCACCAATAAGAGAGGAAGCTAATGATGATGATCATGAATCTTCGATTGAAGTTGCTACAGAGCCTCGCAGGTCAACGAGGACTCGTACCACTCCAGATTGGTATGATCCCGTTATGAGTGTCATGTTGGTGGACAACACCGATGACCCTGAGACATATGAGGAAGCGATGATGAGCCCAGATTCCAATAAATGGCAAGAAGCCATGAAAACCGAGATTGGATCCATGTACGAAAACCAAGTATGGACTTTGGTAGACTTACCGGATGGCCGGAAGGCTGTCGAGAACAAATGGATCTTCAAGAAGAAAACAGATGCTGATGGTAATGTTGCTGTCTATAAAGCTCGACTTGTCGCAAAAGGGTTTCCACAAATTCAAGGAGTTGACTACGATGAGACTTTCTCACCAGTAGCGAAGCTAAAGTCTGTGAGGATTATGTTAGCAATCGCTGCATATTATGATTATGAGATATGGCAGATGGATGTCAAAACAGCATTCCTCAATGGAGACATTGATGAAGAGTTGTATATGATGCAACCCAAAGGTTTTGTCGATCCTAAAGATGCTAACAAGGTATGCAAACTTCAACGGTCCATCTATGGATTGAATCAAGCATCCCGAAGTTGGAATCAACGTTTTGATAAAGTGATCAAAAGTTTTGGTTTTATACAAACTTATGGAGAAGCTTGTATTTACAAGAAAGTGAGTGGGAGCTCTGTAGCATTCTTAATACTATATGTAGATGACATATTGTTGATTGGGAATGATGTAGACCTTCTTAATAGTGTCAAGGAATATTTGAATAATAGTTTTTCAATGAAGGATCTTGGCGAAGCAGCTTACATATTAGGCATAAAGATTTATAGAGATAGATCAAAACGCCAAATATCATTGTCACAAAGTACATATTTGGACAAAGTTCTAAAGAGGTTTGGAATGGAAGATAGCAAGAAAGGGTTCTTGCCCATGTTGCCCAATACGACCTTGAGTAAAACTCAAAGTCCGACATCGGCAGAAGATAGAGAAAGGATGAGTAAGACTCCCTATGCCTCATCCATAGGATCTCTAATGTATGCCATGCTATGTACTAGACCCGACATTGCATATGTTGTTAGTTTAAACTAGCAGATATCAAAGTGATCTAGGAGTGGATCATTGGACAGCGGTCAAAAACATCCTTAAGTACTTGAGAAGAACTAAGGATATGGTTCTTTCTTATGGAGGTGATGAACAACTCGTTGTTAATGGTTACACCGATGCTAGTTGGAACACCGATCCGGATGATTCTAAATCACAATCTGGATACGTATTTATTTTGAATGGTGCAGCAGTTAGCTGGAGGAGTGCAAAGCAAAGCGTTGTGGCGAGATCTTCAACTGAATCGGAATACATGGCTGCTTCAGAGGCTTCACAAGAAGCGATATGGATGAAAGAGTTCATTACAGAGCTGGGTGTGGTTCCTAGTGCGCTGAACCCAATGTCTATCTACTGTGATAACATGGGCGCCATAGCCAATGCACAAGAACCAAGGTCACACAAGAAGCTGAAGCATATCAAGCTACGTTTTCACGCTATTCGAGAACATATCCAAGATGGGGATATAAAGATTTGCAAAGTACACACATATCTGAATGTGGCGGATCCGTTGACTAAACCTCTCCCGAGGGAAAAACATGACCAGCACCAAACTGCCATGGGTGTTCGGTATATTACCATGTAATATAGATTAGATGACTCTAGTGCAAGTGGGAGACTGTTAGAGATATGCCCTAGAGGCAATAATAAATGTAGTTATTATTATATCTTTGTGTTTATGATAAATGTTTACATTCATGCTATAATAGTATTAACAAGGAAACATTAATACTTGTGTGATTTGTAAACTTAATTTGAAGTCCCTGGTAAAGCCTCTATATAATACTAGCTTGTTGGTTAATATATGATTGTGGTTTCCCTATCATGAACATTGAGATGTTATTAACAACAAGATCATATCGTTAGGAGAATGATATGATGGACATACTCCTATAGATAAGCATAGCATAAAGATTAAGTCATTTTAATAGTTCAAGTGCTATATGCTTTCTGATACATAGTAATCTAATTCCTTTGACCATGAGATCATGCATATCACCTTTACCGGATGGATGCTTTGATGACATCAAACACCACACCGTAACTGGGTGGCTATAAAGGCGGCATTGAGTGTTCGGAAAGTATTGGTTGAAACACATGGATCAAGAGTGGGATTTGTCCATCCATATGACGGATAGATATACTCTGGGCCCTCTCGGTGAAATGTCATCCAATTAGCTTGCAAGCATGTGACTGGCTCACAAGGGATCACATATCACGGGAACAAGAAAAGAGTACTTATCGGTAACGAGGTTGAACTAGGTATGCAGAGATACCGACGATCATAACCTCGGATAAGTAACATATCGTGAGACAAAGGGAAATTGATATCGTATGTAAGTGGTTCATTCGATCGCAAAGTAATCGTAGAAATATGTGGGAGCCATATGAATTTCCAGATTCCTCTATTGGTTATTGTTCGGAGAAGTGTCTCGATCATGTCCGCATAATTCACGAACCGTAGGGAGACACACTTAAGGATTCGACGTTGTTTGAGTAGTTATGGAATGATGAGAAAGAGACCGAATGTTGTTCGAAGTCTCGGATGGGATCCGGGATATCACGAGGAGATCCGGAATGGTCCGGAGAATAAGATTAATATAAGGAAAGTCCCGTTTCGGAGTTGGGGAATGTTTCCGGTGTTTTCATCGGGAATGTTCTAGAATGTTCCGGAATGTCCGGCACTCCGGAGGGGAAGGGTACATGAATGTGTTGTATCAAGTTGGTATGATTGCATCATGTACTAAGTGTCATCGCTGTTACAAATAAATGATTAATTTAAATCCTAGTTTGAAAAGTCAAATAGCTAAATTGAAAAGTCAAACGGCTAAATTTGGAAAGTGGAAAAGAGGAGGAAGGGGGAAACCGAGTTGGGGAGGAGTTCCCTCCTCCAACCGGCGGCGCCCCCTCCAAGCCGAGTTGGGGAGGGACTCCTCTCCCTCCCCCTTGGCCGGCCGGCCCCTCCACCTATATAAGGAGGGGCAGGGCTCCCTCCTAGAACACACAAGTACCTCTCCTCCAAACCCTAGCTTGGCGCCACCACCTCCTGCAGCTGCCGCCGCCTCCTAGGGTTGCCCTAGCCGCCAACTTGGGGTGCCCCAAACCCTAGCCGCCGGCTCTAGCACCTCCTCCTTGGTGTGTCTAAAACCTAGATCGCCGAGGAGCTCTCTCATACTCCACCATACTCGCTCCGGCTTAAGGCGAAGCCCTGCGAGATCTCCCCTCTACTTCCGGTACCACGCCGTTGTGCTGCCGGAATCGCGAGGAGAGTGCTACAACCTCCGCTGCCTGCTGGAACAAGGGAGAGGAAGGTCTTCGTCGAGTACCGAACGTGTGACCGACTGCGGGAGCGCTGCCGGAACGCAGCGCCGGAAGGATCGTCTACACGATCTTGAGATCGGGAAGAGTACGACTACATCACCCACGAGAATTCGCTCTCGTTAAACACTTTGGAATCTTCGAGGGTAAGTTATTCCATCGACTCGTTGCTACAATCTAGTAGATAAATCTTGGCTTGTTTGTTTGTATGCGGTAGAAATTTTTTGTTTTCCATGCTACGAAACCCTACATAGAGGAATCTGGAAATTCATATGACTCCCACATATTTCAACGATTACTTTGTGATTGAATGAACCACTTACATATGATACCAATTTCCCTTTGTCTCGTGATAGTTTACTTATCCGAGGTCTGGTCGTCGGTATCTCTTCATACCTAGTTCAACCTCGTTACCGATAAGTACTCTTTTCTCATTCCCGTGATATGTGATCCCTTGTGAGCCAGTCACATGCTTGCAAGCTAATTGGATAACATTCCACCGAGAGGGCCCAGAGTATTATCTATCCGTCATATGGATGGACAAATTCCACTCTTGATCCATGTGCCTCAACACATACTTTCCGAACACTCAATGACACCTTTATAGCCACCTAGTTACTGTGTGGTGTTTGATGTCATCAAAGCATCCATCCGGTGATGGTGATTAGCATAATCTCATGGTCGAAGGATTTAGGTTACTATGTATCTGAAAGCTTATATCAACTGAACTATATTAAATGACTTGATATTTATGCTACGCTTATCTATAGGAGTCTGTCCATCACACCATTCTCCTAATGATATGATCTTGTTGTTAATAACATCTCAATGTTCATGCTCAGGAAACCATGATAATATATTAACCAACAAGCTAGTTTAATAAGAGGCTTTACTAGGACTCTTTTATGTTTACAAATCACACAAGTATTAATGTTTGCGATTAATACAATTATAGCATGGTATGTAAACATTTATCATAAGCATGAAGATATGATAATAACCTCTTTATTATTGCCTCAGGGAACCAGAGGTCATGATCGTACACCGGATGTGTACAAAACCTTGAGGGTGCCTCCAATGGTGGCATATTGGATGTCGTGAGCCGGACTGCTGCACGATGGAGCAAGAGTGACTTGTGAGGAGCTTCACGACCTTGAGGTTGGCTATGAGAACGACTACATCAACCGCGTTCCCCTTGGAACATTAACCACTTTCGGACTACAAGGGTATATATCCGAAACCTCGGTCGTTAATGCATTACTCCTAGATAGATCTTGGACAGTTGGGGCGTTCCAACATAGAATTTTTTTGTTTTCTGCCATGGTACCCCTTTAGAAACCCTAGGAGCCTACCCCTCCCCTCCTATATAAAGAGGGGAGAAGCACAACCCCATGTATTATTCCATCGATGGTTGCACCTCTTCCTTTCCCACGTGATCTCTCTCACACACATAAGTACGCCGTTACGCTACATGTACCTTCGGTAGTTCTTCACCAAGACGATGAATCCCTGCTAAATCAGATACAATCATATGTGTGGATACTCGTAAAGGGATCATACCTTCGGTCCTCGAACGATAATTGCACCAACATCGTCACCAACAATCTACTCTCTGTTGCAATATCGGTAAGATCTAGATCTAATCTCTCTCATGTTTCTTCATAGATCGACCTTGATGTTTTTGCGTAGGCAGGATTTTTTGTTTTGTTTTCCCTATGCGAATCAATACAGTTATGGCCTAGAGTGCAAGATAAGTTCTCGTTAAAGAAATTTCCTATGACATTCCTGCTTATATGATGGGAGTTTTCAAATTACCAGCTTTGTTGTGTGATGAGCTTCTACAACTGATTCATGATTACCGATGGGACTCAGAGAATGAGAAGAGGAAAACCCATTAGATTGGATGACCTAAACTCCAACGTGCCTAAAGCCAAGGAGACTTGGGATTTAGAGTTATGTGCATATATAGTCAAGCTTTGCTTGCTTGACAAGTTTGAAGGTTATTAGCATCTCATGACAATTTATGTGCTCGTGTCCTAAAAGCTAGACTAGATACTACCCACGGGGTGACCTCATTTACACCGTCTTCACCGCAATCCATCCCTCTACTTGGATCACAATTTCTCATAGGCTTGAAGAGAGTGGTTTGAAGGGTTGGTAATGACCGTAATATTTGCGTGTGGCGTGATAAATACCCCCTCCATCCTAAAATAAGTGATTTCAATTTATCTAGATTTGTATGAATCTACACACTAAAACGTGTCTAGGTGCATATGAATTCAGACAAATCCAAGTCACTTAGTAGATAACATGGTCCTAGAGTGGAGGTGGCCAAGTGACATGGTCCTGGGAATGGACTATACCCACTTTGTGCGGTCCTAGAAACGGGCACCCACATTTTCTTTACATGTCCCGCAACTCGTTTTTTTTGGAACTTCACCCAAGAGGCCTTGGGTCCCGCCTGACAGGCCTCAGACTTAGGGGAATTTCTGAGAGCCAACGCAAACCATACCGGTAGGAGGAGGCACCTCTTCTGGTTAGTGTTTGCGGTGTTGACCTGAACTCTATGGAATAATTGTAATAAGATGGTCATAGAGCGTGTCTATCTGTGTCGTGCCTCTGACTCGACTTTCAAATTTCTGGCTTTTTGGCAGCAGTGGTATCTGCTGAGTAGACAGCGGGACAGAGAGCATCTAGACATGATGATAGAGCACCTGATAGTGGCAGCCCACCAACTTGCTACACCTTCCGACCGCTGAGTGTTACTCCTGGAGGGATTTGTCTCCTGTATCTTTGTGTGTTCGTGTCATGGTGGTGGTCTTGTGTTGTGTGTCGCCGCGCTTGCTGTGTTGGACTTTTTTTTTGTTTTTCTTTGTCGTTGGCTTGTACTATATGTTGTATGGATGCTGATTTATTTATAAAGCTGAGCATATACCTGTTTGGAGGAGGAGTAGATAACAAGGTAGTTGTATATGAAACTTTATTCATCATGTGGTAATTGTCGGATATGATTTGTATCGGAATTACTTGATGAGCATGGCTCTTGGAAGCAAAACATGATTAGGATTTAGGAGTTAGGACCCAATTTTCGCCAGTTGGTGTGGAGGCAACCGTAAAAGTAAAATTTCCTTAACACCTACTCCCTTCGTTTTAAATTTATAAGATGCTTTAACTTTTTCTGAAACACATGTATCTAAACACCTTTTAGTGTGATTAAAGACATTTAACCACATGCATTTTAAAAAAGCTAAAATATCTATATTTTGGAATGGAGAGAGTAGAAGCTAATATCCTTTGCATGTCAGACGGAGAAGAACGGGCGGTTTATTGTTTGTAATGCATATAAGCTGGCTTTCATTAAATCTTCGGACCAATGTGGCTTCGCGGGCACGAGCCATTGAAGATCCTCATGTAGAAAACGTATTTGGAGCGCTCATGTTTCGTCTAAGGTTAAAACATTGGCGTTTATAGCGACCTCCAATGGACCAAGTACAGACACATGCAAATAAGAAGGGCCGAGGTTTTAGAGTACCGGGCCTTTGCTTTTTTCTTTTGAACGGGAAAGGGTTCAAAGACCCGAGAAGCTGCATTAATATATCAGGCGGTGGGTACAATTTACACAAAGGCCCCTCCAAGAGGAGAGCAGAGAAAGCAGGACAGAAAATATTGCGAAAAACACCCTAGGACTAAAAATGAAAAAGCAATCAGGTCCTATGGTGTCTTCTCCACCGCAGCCGCCGACGAGCTCCTTGCGTCGGCCACCAGAGCGACTCCGGGGACAAACCACTTGGCGTCGCTTAGGGGGGAGCTCCGGCGAGGTGCTCCAGAAAGGGCCTCCGAACTGGAGGTTTGAAGAGACGCAAGCAAAGCGCATCAAGGTCGCCCTTCGACTAGAAGAGGCAGCAGCCCTGCGGCAGTCGCCGCCACCAGTGGGCCGCTGCAGATGAGCATCAGAGGGGAGAAGATCTCCAGCGGTTGCAGCTTCGAACGAAGCAGGAATGGACCAGAGGAGGTAGATCTCTTCAAGCCAAACTCCACCACCTCGATGTCGTTGACGAAGAAGGAGATCCAGCCTCCATGGAAGCTCCAACTCAAGGTACCAGCTCCCGAGCGAAGAAATGGTTGCAGCCCAGCTTCCCCACTCCCCCCGCCGCCACAGCCGGCCAGGAGTGGATCCACCTCGCCACGCGCCGCAGCGATGCGCCCATCCCCCTCGCCTCCACGGCCGGCCGGGACAGGGCATCTCGCGCCACAAACTCTCGAACGGAAGCAAGCGACAGAAGCTTTATTCAACGGAGCGGCTGCTCCTCCTTCCTTCCTCAACTCCGACCATCGAAGCACAAGCGAGACCAGGAGAAGCCCTAGGAGCTCATGGATCCAGTCGCCAAGATCTAGAGCGTCGCTACCCCTACTAGGCAAAACGCCCACTACCGGCACAAGGCTAAACACCCTACTACCTACTACTACTCCGGCGACCCCCCCGCCACCACTTCCCACCGGCTAGTCCGGCGAGAAGGGCGTGGGCGAGCCCCGGTCTCCCATGGGCGACTCTCAAAGCTACAGGGAGAGGAGGGGCGAGGAGGAAGGGGGAGGAGTTGGTGTGGTACCGGGCCTTTGCTTGATGTACTCCCTCTATTCCAAAATGAATAAGCGGCTTTAAAAAAAAGTCAAGCTAAGTAAAGTTTAATTAAATGTTTAGAAAAAACTATCAACAAATATAATATTCTCTAGGTATCAAATGAAAATATAATAGTATCATGATATATCCAATGTTATTGATTTTATATTTTGCATGTTAATGATTTTTGTAAAAGTTTGATCAAATTTTATATGGTTTGACTTTTTAAAAATAATACTCCCTCCAATCCATATTAATTGTTACTGGATTTGATGTATCTATCACTAAAATATGTCTAGATACATTCATTTCTACGCAGGACCGACCCTGACATGCTAGGGTCCGGTGCAAGATTTTTTTTGGGCCCTCTACATAAGCAATTATAGAGGCATTTGCCTATTCAACTTTGCGTATTGAACAAAATCATCTATAATATTTATAATGAATAAAAATACTCAAATTGTTTTTTAAAGGGACCTGAAGAAGCTGAGAATTCTACTTACCATTGCAGACCGAGGAAGAATTTATAGGAAAATCAACTCCTCCATTAATCACCTCAAAATGGATACTATATGTTATATTTATACTCTTGTCCAAAAAATAATTGCGTAGCATTTGTCTAGATTTACATATATCTATATATTAAAATACGTCTAAATGCATATAAATCTAGACAAACTTAAATCAGTTATTTCTAGATAAAAGAATAGGAAAATCAACTCCATTCTCAAGGGGAGAGGACGCCCAGCATCGGCGGTGGAAACCAAAAGAGGAGACTGATAGGAGAAATCTATTTGAGGAGGAACACGACTAGGCATAGCACTCTTCTTCGTTAGGGATACATTCATGCTTGCGTACAGGGCTGAATGGGTAAGCTACTAGCAAGTAGCAATTGAAATGATCGGTTGATCAATTTTCTTTCTCTGACCTAACATGCGTACATGTGCGTTCCTGGACGGGGTCCCTAGCTATCGGGGGCCTGTGTCAATGTATCGGTTGCATAGTCCTAGGGCCGGCGCTGCGACAAGTAATATGGATCGGAGAAAATACAAATCTTATTCATTGGAATAGAAATAGTATATGTGGTATAGAGACGAAACACTCGACCATACTCTGTATAGATGTTCTCATGCTCGGCATTTATGGAGGAAATGAGAGATATTGAGAAATAACAACCGAAGTTGACGTGCATGCAGCAAAATAAAATTGATTTCATTCGTTTGCTGTAGCAGCGCCCCTAGAATGATAGAGGTGATTTTGGGTTTCCGAGTTCTAATGATCCAGTTGTCTTCAGAAATTAAAAAATCGTATGTATTTTCGAGTTTAATGGGTGTTTAAAAAATGATGTATCTTATAAACGTGCAAAATATCAATCTTAGATACTTTTTTTTTGACTGGGAATCTCAAACTTTTTGTATTCTGAGCTACACAAAAATGACAAACATATGGATCTAGGTTTGCATATTTTTAAATTTCTAGATCTTATCAGATTCTGTTATTTTTGTGTAGTCTGTAATATAAGGAATTTCACGTTTCGAGTGTGCATGCTCTTAGGATATAAGTTAACTATGTCCAAAATTATTTTCATTTTTTAACTTCAAACAAGATTTTTGAATTTCAAAATGAAGGGAGCTTTTCCAGTACCAAAATTCAGCTTCGGCAGCGACGGTGGGTCTTTGTCAAGCTGGGTTTCAGGTTTAACACGCACCGCGGACTCTCATTCACAGTCCCCCGAAAACCCTACCCACCAATCCCCTTCTACGCACACCAGCGGTGGTCCGTGGTTCGCTCGCCATGTCCCAGTCGGCGCCACACCTAGTCGAGGATCTCCTGGAGGAGATCTTCCTCCGGCTGCCCACCCCAGCCGCGCTCGCCCGCGCCTCAACCGCCTGCCCCCGTTTCCGCCGCATCATCACCCACGGCTCCTTCCTCCGCCGCTACCGCAAACTCCACCCGCCACCGCTCCTGGGATTCGTGGGCGAAAGTGGCTTCCACCCAGCCGAGGCGCCCCACCCCTCTGCCCCGCTCGCCCGTGCCCTCGCCGACGCAGCCGATTTCACCTACTCCTTCGTCCCCGAGCCCAGGGAGGGGCACTGGAAACCGATTGACATCCGTGATGGCCGCGTCCTCCTCCTGGGCAGCCGATCTGGTTATATGTTTAGCCTTGCGGTTTGCGATCCGCTGTCACGGCGCTACGTGCTGATTCCACCCATGCCCGAGGATCTAGCCGTCCCGGAAGAGAAACTCCTTCAAATCAAGAGCATGCTCGCTCCCATCGGCGAGGATGACGACGAGATGTCCTTCAAAGTTATCTATCTGGCATTCCACAGAAGCCAATTGGTCGCATTCGTCTTCTCTTCCATGACTGGACATTGGTGTATATCTGCGTCACTCAGCTGGACTTCTTTGGGAAAAGTTCATCCTATTTATGACATGTCCGATGATTGCAGTCACCTACACGGCTACGTCTACTGGACGGGACTTTGGAGTGAACGAGACAAGCTGCTTGTGTTGGACACGCGCGGCATGGAATTTTCTACTGTCAACTTTCGGACAGGTTACCATACTCAACTTCTAAATCGGCCTCACCAGCCCAGAAGAAGCCCTTGAGGTGTTTTCTCTCGTTGCTGATCAAAATACCGAATGTTCGCTTGCTGTCCATCATAGCATTCAAAAAAATAATGACGAATCTTTCATGGAATGGCAGCTGGAGAAAATTATACCATTGCCTGGCAAGTATTTCCGTATCACCTCATCAGGTGTAGCTGACGGATTCTTATTCCTTAGAGCCAGAATGTATACGGAAGATATGCGCTTCTTAGTTCCTGGTTGAGGATTAATATTTCTTCTGAAGAACATATTTTTTCGCTAGATGTCCACACTTCTGAAACTACGGAGGTTTGTAGGAAAAGACCACTCTGCAAGCTTGACCGTATCTACCCGTACTTCGGCTTCCCTCCGTCGTTGTCAAAACCGAGCATATGATGAGGTAAGTTTATTTATGATTGCTGCTGTCCTAATTGTTCATGTTGAATGTAGGAGTATTATGTGAATTTGTCAAACAATGAAAGTAGGGTTTAAGGGATAGCGGCTATGCAATAAATTGTTTTCATTTATTGCCATGCCAGGGTCAATTAATGAACACAATTTCATTTCATAGCAGTAAATGCATCTTTGTCCCACCAAATTTGCATATGATCTGTGTAGATTAATGTTTGAGCGCCAGTAACATGTTAGGGCATCTTTAACCGATCTCCTAAAATCGGTTAGAGGAGTAAAATTTGGTAGATGCCGCACCTAACCGATCCCTAAAACGGTTGGAGGAGTAAAATTATACTCATCGGAGGAGTAAAAGTGGCGGCCGACTCCTAAATTTACTCCTCCGAGGCCACTTTCGAGAAAACCTCCCGCCTTCCGAACCACCGATTCCCATTCCCGCCGGCGTCGCCGCTGGCGACCCCCATAACCCGCCGCCCCCACCCCGGTCCCTTCGCAGCCCTTCGGCCTACCTATCCCCTCGCTCGCCGCCTCTCGCCGTCACCGGAATCGACGGGGCGAGCTCGTTTTCGCCGGTCACCGCCCCTATCTGGAGCAAATCGGGCTCAGTCGCCGTCGATTCGCGGCAACTTAAAGCCGTCGGAGGCTGGGAAGGCTGCAGAAGGCAGGCACCGTCGCCCTCGACGCCTCCTCTGCCCTACCCGACGACCGCCCGGACAACCTCGTCACTCCTCCGCCCGTGAGGTGTTCGACCGAATCTTGCATGGAAGGGCAGCTGGAGAAAATTATACCATTGCCTGGCAAGTATTTCCGTATCACCTCATCAGGTGCAGCTGACGGATTCTTATTCCTTAGAGCCAGAATGTATACGGAAGATGCATGGGTTTCTACTAAAGAACATATCTTTTCGCTAGATGTCCAGACTTCTGAAACTATGAAGGTTTGTAGGAAAAGACCACTCTGCAATCTTGACAGTATTTACTCGTACTTCGGCTTCCCTCCGTCGTTGTCAAAACCGAGTATGTGATGTGGTAAGTTTATTTACGGTTGCTGCTGTCTTAATTGTTCATGTTGAAATTAATCGTTTTATCCTATTATCTGAACTTGTCCAACAATGAAAGTAGGGTTTAAGGTTTAGGGCTATGCAAGGAATTGTTTTCATTTATTGCCATGCTAGGGTCAATTAATGAACACAATTTCATTTCAGCAGGAAAGGCATCTATGTCCCACCAAATTTGCATATGATCCGTGTTGATTAATGTTTGAGTGCCAGTAACATGTTAGGGAAGGTTTTAATTTACCATTCACATCTTAGTCTGCTACCTTTTCTGTATATTGCTTCCTAATTGGAATAAGAATATAACATGGCTACCGGACTTCTCGAAAGCATGAACGAGCAGCTTACTGTGTCCTTACTATGAAATGATGGAAGCAATTATATCTATTGCATCTAAGTGAGTTTCTTATTATGAGTTTTAACTAAATATATCTGCAAGGATGAACTCACTACGTATTTGGGGTTCTTTTGTTTGGGCCATGCATCTGATGCCTTTGAGGAGAAATGGAGGATGAACATCATGATGTTGACAAATATGCTGGCTAGAAATAGTATTTGAGCCTTGGTATTATTCATTACTAGGAATTACCCATCATGTACTTCACTATGTCAGTATAGCTTATTTAAGCAAGACATGTCCTAAGCAAACTGAATTTTTCGAACTCTGCCTCTATATAAGAGTGGTTCTGTTCTTTTGTGTTGGAAGCATGGCCAAGTCTATTAAGGTGGTGTGCTGTGTGGCTACTCTATTTATCCTTGTTCAGGCATCAACCTCTCCATGGTTACTGCCGCTTTATGCTCTGCTCAGCATGTTTATGTGTTTTTGGTTATCGATGCCTATGCTGTTTTCAGTTGTGTTATGTTGGATAACTTTCCAAAGTCTGGAAAGCAACGAACCATGCTCAATCTCATTCTGAGACTTCAGCAGAAAAAAAAGGCTTTATGCTTCATAATGTGACATTCATTTGCCCACATCTTTATAACCTTTATTATAAGAGAGTCATTCTGTGAGGTAGGTGAATCTGTCGAACACTTATATGTGATCTGTTCTTTTTTGGGAGAAAGGCCCTGACAGTGGTAGTATGGTCTACTCAGCATGTTCCTGCATCTGATGATCCATTAGTAATACTTGACTGGTCTATGTTCAAAATTAGTTTTAAATATAATTTACTTTTTGTGGTCTAACTGGCTCTTACTCATCCTATAAGACTTTGACTCGGCAGCTTATTCTCAAGGAACATGTCTACTACACTACATACTTATTTCTGTTCTCTTGATGATTATGTCATTGTCTACAAACGTAAGAACTTAAATTTTCCTTTGATATGTGGACATTGGCCCTTTTTGCCTCAGAATATAATGTAGTAGATTATAGACCGCAGACAGTGTCGTTATGCAATGTACCTAGTTCTTAATTCTAAAGTGCATGCTTGGTGAATGGTCTTTGAGAACCCTGTCATGTCACTTGTGGAATAATAAACCCGTCGTCTGCATTTTCACGACGATAACTATTTAGCATATGTGCAGTTCTTTCTCCCGAAATAACAGCAATACTATGTTGTATCCTACCTTGTATGCCAGGTCATTGATATCTCTATAACTGATTAACTATTCTCTGCAGCTGCAGGCATTTGACAAAGCTATCGCTGAGTCGGACACCCTTGGACAGGAGTTATACAAGAATAGCACACTTATCTTTGCAGATGCAGCTCCTGAGGTACATTTAAGGCGACCGGTTCTACGAGCTGTTTTGTACTGTGGATTCTTACAGTAGTGAACCGGCGAGAAACAATAGGCGCTTCATTGTTCAAAATTCGTGATTGATGTATCTTTTCCTTTTTCTGGAAATTATGTTAGAATACTCTTCAACTTGTCTTCTCCAATCATACACGTCTGATTTCATTTGCAAGTGTTAATCTGCAAACATGTCTCAAGTAACTTCAGATTAGGAGTCTTCGGTTTGATCCATCAACACACAGATAGCAACGCAAGTTTCAGTCAACAAGTAGTTGACCAGTCATCACAGTATATTTATAGTTTATACTCCGAGAATCAAGGATTTTAAAATATCCTTTTTCAGAAAATCATCCTCATATTGGTAACAGGTAGGTTTCAGTGTTAAAAATTGGTGATTGTTGCATCTTGCCTTTTCTGGACATGCTCTCAGCGGTACTTCTCATGATGTGAGGCTAGTGTGATCCATTAACACAGAACTAGCAAACAAGTAGTTGATCAATCATCATAGTACTAGACCCTGATGCGCGCCTTTGCCAGGCCCCTCACTTCACATTTTTTACGAGACATTTTCTTTTTGAATAGCTCAAACCTTTTATTTATCTAAAATCACTATTACATCAGCTAGAAGTAAAGGTAAGATAAAATCTGGTGGATCATCGAGCCATACTTGCTCGCTTTATCCTGTGGCTGGGATTTACCGAGGTGGCGGATCCCCTCGTGGATGATGGAGTTGGACCTGGTGCTGGGGTTGGTGTGTACGGTGGCATCCTTTCTGTAGTATGGCGGTGAGATTTCACGAGCCTATTTGGGCTCGGCTCGGCTAGGAGGGTCTGGTTTGTCTTGCCGCTATATCCGGTCGGCTACCGCCTTCGGCGGTGCTAATATTATACCGACCTTCGACGAGGTTTTCGCTCTCTCGGTCTTACCGGCCTCGCTCTATGGCTCACGGTGTGATGGCGGTGGTGACTTCAAGACCGTGGTGGCGCGTGCACGTGGGCGACGAGCTTGGTGGAGCATTACAAAGTGTCCGGAAGGACGATTTTATTGATAGGTTGAGAGAAATCATTGTCACTTTGACACCGATATGGTGACGCCCTTGGATATCACCGTCCTCCCTAAAGGGCGTCGGGTGTATCTCTCTCCCACCTCCCGTGGCGTACTGAGAAAACCTTAGGACCTGTCTAGACAGCAGTGTCGTTGTCATCACCCCCTTTTTGGAGGTGTTGCTTGGTGCGCGGCGCTTTGGAATGCTAGACATATGGTGGTACTTCTCTGGAGGGCACAACGGTGCGAGTTACCTTCGTTCTCGTTGTATCGTCGATGTCGGCTTTATTTTATTTCCATTCTTCTTGTTTTTTCATTTGGACTTGGCTTGTGATATTCTGTCCCAACATTGTTTGAATGTTGTATCGGTTGGTTGCTATATTAATATATCAAGGTATAAAGCTTGTTTTAAAGAATAAGCAAACTTAATAAATCGAACTTGTAGCTCGCGATTTGAGGAATCGAGGGATGCGCGCTAGTCATCCCAAGTAGGGAATTTGAACCAAAATAACCCATGTTTAAAACAATTTTACAAAATGAACTCTGGCTAGTAAATTTCATGGGACTAACCCGTTTGCAACGCCATCATCACTGGCGCCGCATCCTGAAGGGAAACACCCACTACAAGAAATCTGGTGACTAGTGACTTTTTTTAACGACCATGAATTTTTTGGTCATAGATCTATAATCATTCTGAACCAGTTGGTCGTACGAAATTTGAGAGGGTCTAAATCTTAAAAATAACGACCAATTTTATCAAAAAGATCATAGTGTCCTAACACGAAAAGGTCATAGACGAATATGACTAGATTGGAAAATGCAGGAATAATATGGAAAAAAAAACTGACGATCGAACTAGTGACCTCATCCTCTAACTAAATCCACATAACCACAACACCACCATATAATCCGTGTCTAATTACCCCGCATGAACTATTTATATATCCAAAAGTAGGGACCCCAAACATTACAAGTGGAGCCTGCCAGGTAGCACGCACGAAATATTTATCTATATCTATACCTAATCTATACCTAATAATAAAGGAGGAAGTGTTTCTTCCGGTCCAACTCTTTTTAGACCGTTTTGCTCTCGCACCAATCCACATAATTACCCATCAAAGCCACCCAACAAACGACCGCAATATTACATTACATCAAAATAGTACTACTATATTTCTTTTCGTGGCCGAACCCGGTCTTTGTCCTAAAAACCTGGGCTTTTCATCCGTTAACTAGGCCACACCGCTCGAGTAGGTGGGCGCTCCCTCCAACAAACGAACCGGGCCACACCACAGGCGCAGGTGGCCGCTCCCTCCGGCAAATACGTCCTTAGGCGACGAGAGGACGCGAATAATAATCCCACCTCGCTCCTTTACAGTGGATCCAACCGGTTCATATACGTTCTTAAGGTGCCTCCAATCAGCAAGCGGACCGGAAATCAAGTGATAGAAAGGAATTAAATTCCACATGTACCCAGCGGGGGGAGAGAGGGCAACCCGGGCTTTCGGCCGGAGGAAGACGAAGGTCGGTGGGGAAGGTTCCGTAGCGGCGCGCTCAGGTGCGCCCGGCCCTGCAGAGGCAGGCCGGCGTGGCGCGGCCGGCGAGAGGAAGGGGCGCTGAGGCGGCGCTGCTAGGACAGGCAGGGAGAGAGCAAGCAGCGGTGATGGGGGAACTGGTGGCGAGCACCCACGAGACAGAGCGGCCAAAGGGAGGTGGAATTGAAGAAGCCATGGGAGAGGAGACAGGGCGACGATGGGGAGAAAAACACAGGGCTCGGTTGATGTGTGTAGAGAGATGTTGGGGGTAGGTGGTCCCGTGACCCAACGGGGATCATAAATTTGACTCGGATGTTGTGCTGCTCCTGCATTAGGATTTAGCAAATTTGTTTTTTTTTGTCTTGAGAAAGGGACCGAGGTTCAGAATTTATTATAGAAAAGAAGGGAGTCCAAGAGTAGGCAGCTCTCATTTGGAAGACGGGGATGAGGACTAGCAGTTGTTGATGTAAAAAGAGCTTTGGCATATCACCTGTGGGCTCCGTTCACACATCTAAATGAGTAAAATAACTAGCTACACTATGTTGCTTCTAATTCATATTTCAAGGGGTCAATTTACGGTTGTCCCAAAAACAAATTATACAGCTAGAAACGGTTGAGTGTTTTTGAACCGAGTCGCACAACCAGTTCATTAAGACATGGAAAATAAAAAATTAGTACATCACATATTTATATAACACAAAACTTATTAGATCAAATAAAACTAAGATTGACTCAAATATGAATAATATTCCAAATTGTTAAAACTGAGTATTTTTAATCCGCTGTATGAAGTGTTTGTATTGATTTGTTAGTAACAAAAATCAATATATACATATTGATAGAATTTTGAGAGTGAGAATTAGATAGTCCATCGGTGTAAAAGAGGCAAAAAAAAATAGAGATCCCTTCAATTTGACACACAAAGAATTTGACACTTATGTTAGACTTTGCCGACACTCGTGCCCCTGTTGGAGAAGAAAATGAAAGGCAAACTCAAGCTACAATAACATGGGTTGATCGATTTTGAGGCAAAATTTAAGTCATACAAAAGGTTTCATCAAAAATGTAATTTTGTTTATTTTCCGATGCAACGCACGGGTATGTTTCCTAGTAATAATAAAGTATGAAGTGTTTTTTGCGGTCCAACACTTTTTTGACACTTCTAGCCCTGAAGCTGTAAACAATTATCCACTATGCCACCTGTAAGTCACGTCTTTTTTTTATTTCTAAAACTACATGTCTGATCTCCAGAGATCGCGTATGGCTCTTCAATCAAACTAATAATAGAGAGATAAACCGTGTACAACATCTTGGATTGTCCAACACGTACATAAAGTAGGATTCCTTTTTGCACCATCAAATCGTGCTGCATCCTCATCCCCATGACCCTGTCCCCGGTCCCTCTCGATCCAATCTTGTTGTCGCTGCCTCTGCCTCGGCGGCGAGGTACATCACATATCCGGTGAAGTGGCGGCGGCTCTCAGGCAGGTTACCCCTCACGCGCGGCCTCCTCCGGTTTTTCCCGCTGTCCTGGCTTCACAGACCAAGACCGTGTGCATGGTGCGGGGATGAGGTTTTGTTTTCCCTTCATCCTCCATCGATCTACTGACCAATGAAAAGACGATAGCCCGTCGACTCCGCTAACGGGAAGCAGGACCTATATGAAAAGGAACTGGGAAAAGGAGCTACAGTCTACAGAGACTCCACCGACGAAAAGCTGCGGCAGGACCTAGGCGTAGCAGCGGCAACGTCTCCATTGACTTGCCTGGAGCCCTGGATCAAGTGCTTCGTGCTGCCGCATCCGCTACATGAAAAAGAGGTGCAGCACCTCCCGGGAAGCGCCCGCCGAGGAAACGACTAGGATGGACAGGCAGTCGACGCGGAACACCGTGACATGAGGCTACAGATCCCACAGTTGCACCTCAAACATCACCGACGCCTGCTCCATGGACGCTCTGTTTTTTTTTCGATCCCCATGCCTCTAAATATTTCTTCTGGTCTTCTTCTGGTTTTGTTCTCTCTATCTCACGAGTATGTACATTTTCCTTTGAGCACATGTTAGTAGATACGGCATACAACGGACTAAAGAAATACACGCCTCCTTTTAACTGTTGATCTGCATATATATTTTTTCGGCGCCTGTTTTTTTAGTTATATGTTAGGCATATACTCATTATTCGTGAAATATGTGACTTGATTTTGTCTAGATTTATTTGTATCTAATAATATTAAAATATATTTAGATACGTATAAATTTAGACAAACTCAATTCACTTATTTCAGGAAGGAGAGAACACTATTCTATGACGGTCAATATGGATTCACTCAAAAATAGAAGTGCACCACGGTGTAGATACTTCATATGTTAAAAGATAAAGTTTGCTAATGATATCATCAAAATTTCTTGGCTCACACCGAGTGTCTTTCATGTGTATATACAGCCTACAATGTTTGCATATAAATGTTTATACTCGGTTCTAAATTTTCTGATATGACATAAGAAATACTATGAACCTAAAACCTTATTGTTTGTATTTGATTAAAATGATCTGTTCCATCACAATATTTTAGCAATGTGCCTTCGATCGCATCGCACGCACAATTTTCCTAGTAAGGAAAAAAAGGAGTATTTAGATACATATATAAATTTAGACAAACTCAATTCACTTATTTCAGGAAGGAGAGAACACTATTCTATGACGGTCAATATGGATTCACTCAAAAATAGAAGTGCACCACGGTGTAGATACTTCATATGTTAAAAGATAAAGTTTGCTAATGATATCATCAAAATTTCTTGGCTCACACCGAGTGTCTTTCATGTGTATATACAGCCTACAATGTTTGCATATAAATGTTTATACTCGGTTCTAAATTTTCTGACATGACATAAGAAATACTATGAACCTAAAACCTTATTGTTTGTATTTGATTAAAATTATCTGTTCCATCACAATATTTTAGCAATGTGCCTTCGATCGCATCGCACGCACAATTTTCCTAGTAAGGAAAAAAAGGAGGAACGCGACCCGGAACTCGTACCCGCGACCTCTACCTACCACCGAAGGAACCGAACCACCTCAGGACACGAAACTTCTTGTTTTCAATTCACGCGTCGCCCACTTTACTCAACCGAAATGGCTGTTGGGCCTAGGCCTGTCGACTGAGGCAGTGTTCTACTAGGCCGGCTGGGCTAATAGCCCATTAGACAGTTAGCATGTTCATTTTATTGGAAATTGTAGGTTTCTTATAAACTTTGAGCCTACATAAATGGATGTACTTTTTTTGGTAAGTATATAAATGTAATTTATCTATAATATTTTGCATATCATGTCGGATTGAGATGATATAAAAATCAATTTGGTTCATCTTTAGGAGGTGAAGCTAAAAATGATTTGTACAAAAATTCACGAGCATTAGATAATATATATGTAGTTCAAATCGGATCCACTTCCTACCGATTCGACAGACATTTATCTTTTTCACGAGGGGTGCACAAATACGTTTGAGATATCCCGGTTGGAACATTTTCTGTCAACATCCGGATTTTTTAATCCCAGATGCCTGTTATGCCATACATCGCAATCCCAGGATTACCATTTTTGCGAGACATAACAGAATTGGATACCATACTACAACATCCATTACAAACCATACATAAGTTCTTACACAAATAGGGATCTCATGATCCAGTTCTTAATACAACTTCAAGCAGCGGAATACGTAATAATAACGGTAGCGTAGGCGAAGCTCCATCTTCGGGGTCACAGGCAATGCTGATGATGGAAGATGATCCTAGTTGTCGTAACCTTCCTGGGGTCCATCCTCCAGGTACTCCTCTTCATAGTCTGGCCACGGGAATAGATAGGGACAATGCCATGAGTACTCTTTAAGTACTCGCAAACTCATACTAACAAGTGGAAGGGGTTTTTGATAATAGGACACTAGGCTCTAGGGTTGTTTTGCAAGAAGCCAGATTTACCTCTACTAAGTTCAGAAATAAGAGAAGCTAGTCACATTTTATAACACCTAATGGGATCTTGTAACTCATGTCACAACTCTGTTGTGGTCAAGTCAAAGTCTCACTTCCTTTCACAAATCATTTTGAAAAGTCTGACGGGGGAACAATATGGCCACTCCAACTGTCCATAACCGCGGACGCGGCTATTCGAATAGTTTGACACTCTGCAGAGATTGTACACTTTCACCACAACATTCGATACATCCGCCAGGAACAAATCCTGAATTCACCATACTCAGTATGCGGATAATCAATCCTAACCTTTCAGTTACACGCCCTAGTATAAGCACCTCTCCTGTGAGTTTGGCCTCCCAACCATGACCATCTGTCATCTTGGATACTGCACATGTGGACAATCTTCACAAGGTAGCCTCAGCTTAGACCTTGGTCGTGAGGGAACTAATACTAAGGTATATAAGTTTCCAGTCAAGCCCTACCCAATCTTCGGGTATTGTGGTTGTACGGTAAAAATTGGAATGGTATCGCATCCAGACAACCATCAGTTTTATAAATGGCTAAGGCTCATGCCTCAACTTTTTCATCACCAAAATCATCTGGTGTTTTCGGAAACACATGTCCAAAACATTTCAATAGAATGATCCATCATTCCA
The DNA here is from genome assembly GCA_916181665.1 of Avena sativa. NCBI lineage: Eukaryota > Viridiplantae > Streptophyta > Magnoliopsida > Poales > Poaceae > Avena > Avena sativa. The sequence goes on from OV702283.1 coordinate 333,205,043, forward strand.
AGGTTTTCATAACCATTTTCACCAAGTATTCCCATCTAAAGTTGATCAAGTTTTATGCTTAGCACTAGCATCTACAAGTGGGGGTAAGTACTAATGAGGGTTGGTAAACTAGTGGAGTTTCAACTAAGTTCAATCTCATGCCTTAGGATGACATCAAGGTTTCTAACTTAGGCCAAATTTTATGCTCTTTATGCAACCTTCAAATATCTTTCTAGTATCTACAATTCACTGAAGTAAACTCTAAGTAATAGCTTTGATAAAAAAATAAAGTAATAAGCTTGTAAGTAAAAACTAGGATTGGTTTATCAAGTGGGTAGGATCATCTATGCTTAAGGCATATGGTGACAGGCAAGTATTGGTTTGCACAGTATCAGTATAAGCTTGATACATTGCAAGTGTTAGCTTGCACAGGTCAACTTGATTAGTAAGGCTTGCCTTGTGCAGAGCAGTGGTTGAAGTTCTCCTCGGCTTCTTCTTCGTAGAATCCTCCTTCCTCCTCGTATCCTTGGTCGGTACTAGCGTCTATGAATAAATACGAGGTGCACAATCACCAAACAATACTTAACTACTCATAATCATCACACAAAGGGTCCTATAGATGATCTAGCATCATCACTAACATTACAAGATTAAAGCTTGGTTTAATTCCTTTTATTTTTAGAAAAGTAATTTCTACTCAATGAAAAACTACTTAAGATTTAATATTCTCCAAACCAAACATGGGATCATGTTGACACATGTCATCACCATATATTTTAGTCCATGGGAATGTGATTTAAAGTGGTTTCACAATTTAATAAGGTTTTACCCTTTTATTTTAATTAAATAAAGTGACTAGAAATGCCTATGTAGCATTCTTTTATTACTTGAACATTATTTCTGTAAGTAAACCTACATATTTTTATATATTCCGAAAGCTATGGTTAAATGTGATTTTTGAGAGTTGGAATCAACTCAAAAGATATTATGGTGTTAATTTGAAAAATGTTTGAATGCAGAAAAGCTTCTGCCTTATTATTTTTATCAAGGATGATCTACAGATCCAAATGACTTGAATCCAACGGGCTTGGATTCAGCATTCCCAGACCTTTCTAACAAAATTGGTTTCATTCAATTTGGTTCACTGAATCGACCTGGGTTGATTTTTGAAACTGGGTACAGAAGTGTGTTTGAAATAAAAATGGAAAAGGTTAAATTCAAATAACTGGGCTGCGCGGGAAGTGATACTGGGCCGGCCTGCTAAGCACAGCGCTTACACGGGCTGGTTAAGTGGCTATCCCCACGCGTCAGTGAGACGAGTGTTGGAGATATGCCCAAGAGGCAATAATAAAGTGGTTATTATCATATCTTCACACTTATGATAAATGTTTACATACCATGCTATAATTGTATTAACCGGAAACATTAATACTTGTGTGATTTGTAAACTAAAATAAGAGTCCCTAGTAAAGCCTCTTGTTAAACTAGCTTGTTGGTTAATATATGATCATGGTTTCCTGATCATGAACATAGAGAAGTTATTAACAACAGGATCATATCGTTAGGAGAATGATATGGTGGACATACTCCTATAGATAAGCGTAGCATAAAGAATTGCTATATGCTTTCTGATACATAGTAACCTAATTCCTTCGACCATGAGATCATGCATATCACCTTTACCGGATGGATGCTTTGATGACATCAAACACCACACCGTAACTGGGTGGTTATAAAGGTGGCATTGAGTGTTCAGAAAGTATTGGTTGAGACACATGGATCAAGAGTGGGATTTGTCCATCCACATGACGGATAGATATACTCTGGGCCCTCTCGGTGGAATGTCATCCAATTAGCTTGCAAGCATGTGACTTGGTCACAAGGGATCACATATCACGGGAACGAGAAAAGAGTACTTATCAGTAACGAGGTTGAACTAGGTATGCAGAGATACCGACGATCATAACCTCGGATAAGTAAACTATCGTGAGACAAAGGGAAATTGGTATCGTATGTAAGTGGTTCATTCGATCGCAAAGTAATCGTAGAAATATGTGGGAGCCATATGAATTTCCAGATTCCTCTATTGGTTATTGTTCGGAGAAGTGTCTCGATCATGTCCGCATAATTCACGAACCGTAGGGAGACACACTTAAGGATTCGACGTTGTTTGAGTAGTTATGGTATTATGAGAAAGAGACCGAATGTTGTTCGGAGTCTCGGATGGGATCCGGGATATCACGAGGTGATCCGGAATGGTCCGGAGAATAAGATTCATATAAGGAAAGTCCCGTTTCGGAGTTCGAGAATGATTCTGGTGTTTTCATCGGGAATGTTCTAGAAGGTTCCGGATTGTCCGGCACTCCGGGGGGGGGGGGAGGGTACATGAATGTGTCATTGAATGATTGCATCATGTACTAAGTGTTCTTGCTGTTCCAAAAACATGAAAGTCAAATTGCCAGTTTGAAAGTCAAACGGCTAAAACAGGAAACTGTGGAAAACAGGAAACTGTGGGAAACAGGAAACTGTGGGAAACAAGCAAGAGGAGGTTGAAACCAACTTGGAGGAGGAGTTCCTCTCCTCCAAGCCGGCGCCAGCCCTAGGCCGAGTTGGGGAGGGACTCCCTCCCTCCCTGGCACGCCTAGCCCCTCCACCTATAAAAGGAGGGGCAGGGCTCCTCCTTGAGACACACCAGTTTCTACCTCTAATCTCCGGTTTAGAGCCGTTTTGGTTTAGAGCTTCTAATTGCTCTAGCCTGCGGTTTAGAGCCTTCTAATTGGTGTTTCTAATCTCTAGACCACTAATAGCCCTCTCTCATAATCCACCATACTCGCTCCGGCTTAAGGCGAAGCCCTGCGGGATCTCCCCTCTACTTCCGGTACCACGCCGTTGTGCTGCCGGAATCGCGAGGAGAGTGCTACAACCTCCGCTGCCTGCTGGAACAAGGGAGAGGAAGGTCTTCGTCGAGTACCGAACGTGTGACCGACTGCGGGAGCGCTGCCGGAACGTGGCGCCGGAAGGATCGTCTACGCGATCTTGAGATCGGAAAGAGTACGACTACATCACCCACGAGAATCTGCTCTCGTTAACCGCTTTGGAATCTTCGAGGGTAAGTTATTCCATCGACTCGTTGCTACAATCTAGTAGATAGATCTTGGCTTGTTTGTTTGTATGCGATAGAAAAATTTTGTTTTCCATGCTACGAACCCCTACAACGAGGGGGTGCGAAGCGGTATGGGGCGATGTGGTGCGTTCGATCTGGTTCTAATCCAATGGCTGAGGGTCATCGTCGACGTTGGGCAACGCCGGCGAGACAGAAACGTAGCGCGGCCAGTGGGGGTCGTTGGGGGCTCACCGGGGTTCAGGCGAGGGTCGGCAAGGCGGGCGAACGACGAAGTCGACGACGGTGAACCTCCTGGTACCGGCAGCTTCTCCTGGGGCGGCTCCAATCGCTGGCCCCCTTCTTCTCCAGCAGCGGCAGACTCCGGTGAAATTCCGGCGAAGTGATGCTCGCCTTGCTCTGGGAACGGGGTGGCACGATTAGTGAGGAGAGGGGAGTGAGATGGTGTGCTCAATCCGGCTGGGGGTGGCCTCTATTTATAGTCGCGACGATGAGACCGAACGGGATGGGCAGGCGACGGTGGCAACATGGCTACGGGCGGCTAGAGGCATGGCCGGCGGTGGCGATTGCTTGGTGGTCTCCTGGCGATGCTCTACGGCTTTAATGCGCGAGTAGGGGCGGTGCAGTTTGGTCTGGAACGTGCGATGCTCTGCACGGCAGAGGCGGTGTCTTCGACGGTGAGCGGTGGCTGTGCGTCATGGGGCGGCGAACGGTGATGTTTGGCGGTCTCCTGGATCGGTGGCGATCATGTATGCACGCAGCAAGGGCGGCGAGCGGTCTGTGGGCGTCGGTCGAGTGTGGCGCTCTGGCGCATGCTCCGCATGGTTGCTGGCGCGCTGTGCGCGGTCCGTGCGTGTGGTCCAGGGTTTGGCAACGCTCGCGGCTGGGACAGGGAGTGGCGGTGGACGGTGGGCTGCCTCCCAGACAAGGTTGGCACGGGTAAATCTCCTCCTAGCTTGCTGTCTCCACTGGGGTGGCATGGTGAGCTTCGGCTGTTCACCATTGATGTCATTGCCCAGCTTACAGTGAGTCTAGTGCTTGGTTTAACTTGCTAGGTGATCTACTGAGATGGTTGTGAGCTAGAGAGGGAACAAGTTAGGCTTCAATCACTGCTCACAATAGTGTTTAAGATTTTGATGATTTGTGTTTGCAATATGTTTGATGAAATGGCCGCAAAAATTCAAGTTTTGAATTTTGAAAAGATTGTTGGTGGGTGTGCTAGGTTGGTGCTGGTGAGTCTGCAGATGCTTGGGTTTTAAAAGTTGAGCTTGTCTGAGTGGTTTTTGAAAAAGTGGGATCTTCCCATATGATGAAGATTTAATTTTGAACTGTCCTTTAAACTATGCATTTGAATGTTTCTGGATGATCACAAAGTGGGCCTTGATACTTTGTTATGAGTACAATCAAGGGGTGCAAAGATCCAGAAAAGTTTCTGTTAAGTTCTGAAAGTTTGAGACAGCCAAAGTAGGCATGGGAGTTAAATTGGTCAAAATGACCATTTCCTTATTTTATTTGTTTTGATTTACTTGTCTTTGAGAAAAGTTTGGGAATAGTTTAGATGATGCTTATTTCACCTAAGCATCCATTTACAAGCAAAGGAACAAACAAACAAATTGGTTCAAAAGAATTCAAAATGAAATGCATACCCACATGCATGCTTTCATGTTTTTTATTTAGCAAAGTTTTTTGTTAACCCTAAATTTAATGATTAGAGTTTGATGATCCAAGTTTAGTATTTTTGGGATGTTACATTTTCCATGTAAGGTGGTCTAGTCTTTTTAAAAAATATGATGATACCTGTTTGGAACTTTCATTTGGTTGTTGCTTCCAGGGACGGATCCAGGCCTAGGGCAACCTAGGCCATGGCCCGGGGCTCAGCGAAAATTCTTCCTTACCATCAATAAGAAAAATAATATGGCCCGAGGTTCAGACAAGACCAAGACTAGCCCATCTTACCTGTCTTGCTCGACCTTGACTCGAGTGGAAACCCTCGTCGCTCCATCGTCCTCGCCTACCGCGCGTCCCCCACTGTCGCTGCAGCCTGCAGGAAACACGCTGTCGCCTATTGCCGCCACCAGCCAGGCCGCTAGGGCTACACCGGCAGGCTGTTTGCCGCCCGTACCATGGCCTCCTGTGCTCCTAAGACCACTTATCCCCTCACCCCTAGCAAGTATACTCTGCCTGTCCTTCGCCGGCCGTCACGGCCGCCACGCCGCCAATCTCCGGTTACTATTGTTCTGTTGCAGCTCCTGCCCACCAGTCTTCCTATCGATCTGTCTCCTCAACTTTGCCTCGACTGCACCGATTGGAATTCTGAATTTAGCTAGGCAAATTTCAGTAGCAATTGAATTGGATACATCGATGATTGATTGGAATTTCGAATTTACCTAGGTAAATATCAGTAGCAGTTGAGTTGGATACACCTTGGCCTCAATGATTAACTGTTTTATTTCATGTTTCTGTCTTTCTTATGTACTAATATTCTTTGCTCTATTCAAGGTATTGGTTCTGTTGTACCGGTCATGGGATTATGGAAGTCTCGGATGAACTAAACTAGTGATTTGGTACTATCTTTTGTACTTTGTAGTATTATTTCTAGTTTTTTGCAATCTTTTATATACTTTTTTCGATTGTTATAAATTTGAAAATATATATTATATTCTGCTATCGTACCAAATTTTCTATGATATTATAAGAATATCTTTAGTATTTTTTATGTTTAGTTTTTGGCCCGGGGTTTGCTCCAATCCTGGCTCCGCCACTGGTTGCTTCACAAAATGTCCTTTTTTGCGTTCGGAAAATGAAAAATGTCTTTTTTGTGCAATGAAAAGGAAAACTTCCTCCTGCAACATTGTTCGACATCCCAAGATGCACATGTGTGCACAATATGGACACATTATCACAAACTATGCTGCGATTCTGGCAATACATTGGTCGTTTGGCTGAAAGTCGTGAAACCTCGAACATGATAGGTCACTTCTGAGAAAGGATTTTTGAGATGCAATCAATATACCAAGTTTGGTATTTTTACTTACAACTATGTCACATAATATGATGCCACGCGAAGGATTCACCTTGTTTGGGCCATTTTTAATTAATTATGCCCGTTTCAAACTATGGTTAAAACGGCGGGCATGAAGGTTCTTAGCTACGAGATGTGCCTCGCTAAAATTGCATTGGATCTATGATAAAACAATATATTGTGAATCTAGAAATGATGTTTACAAAAAATCACGAGCATTATATAACGTACATGTAGTTCAAATCGGACCCACTTACTACCGATTTGGCAGACATTTGTCTTTTTTATGAGGGGTGCACTGATAGGTTTGACATACCCTCATTGTGATATTGTCCATGTAAGGTGGTATAGTATTTTTGAAAAATATGGTGGTACCATTTTGGAACTTTCATTTGGTGGTTGCTTCACAAAATAACCCATTTTTTATGCTCGGGAAATAGAAAATGCCTTTTTTGTGCGACGAAAAGGAAAAACTTCCTCCTGCAATATTGTTCACCATCCCAAGATGCACAAATGTGCACAATATAGGCACATTATCACAAAGTATGTTGCGATTCTGGCCATAACATTGGTCGGTTTGCCTGAAAGCCATGAAACCTCGAACATGATAGGTCATTTCTAAGAAGTTTTTTTTGAGATACAATCAATATATCAAGTTTGGTATTTTCCCTTACAACTATGTCACGTAATATGACGCCACATAAAGGATTCACTTTGTTTGGACCGTTTTTGAATTTCTTATGCCCGTTTCAAACTATGGTCAAAACGGTGGGCATGAAGGTTCTTAGCTAGGGGATGAGTCTCACTAAACTTGCATTGGATCTATGATAAACAACATATTGTGAAGCTAGAAATGATTTTTACAAAAAATCACGAGCATTAGATAATGTACATGTAGTTCAAATCGGACCCACTTCCTAACGATTTAGCAGACATTTTTATTTTTCACGAGGGGTGCACGGATAGGTTTGACATACCCTCGTTGGGACATTGTTCATGTAAGGTGGTCTAGTATTTTTCAAAAATATGGTGGTACCATTTTGGAACTTTCATTTGGTGGTTGCTTCACAAAATGCCCCTTTTTTGCGCTCGAAAAATGGAAAATGCCTTTTTTATGCGACGAAAAGGAAAACTTCCTCCTGCAACATTGTTTGCCATCCCAAGATGCACATGTGTGCATAATATGGGCACATTATCACAAAGTATGTTGCGATTCTGGCCATAACATTGGTCGTTTTGCCTGAAAGCCATAAAACCTCGAACATGATAGGTCATTTCTGAGAAGGTTTTTTGAGATACAATCAATATACCAAGTTTGGTATTTTTCCTTTCAACTATGTCACGTAATATAACGCTACATGAAGGATTCACCTTGTTTGAACCGTCTTTGAATTTCTTATGCCTGTTTCAACATATGGTCAAAGCGGCGGACATGAAGGTTCTTAGCTAGGGGATGAGCCTCGCTAAACTTGCATTGGTTATATGATAAAACAGCATATTGTGAAGCTAGAAATGATTTTTACAAAAAATCACGAGCATTAGATAATGTACATATAGTTCAAATCGGACTCACTTTCTACTGATTTGGCAGACATTTGTCTTTTTCACGAGGGGTACACGGATAGGTTTGACATACCTTCATTGGGACATTGTCCATGTAAGGTGTTCTAGTATTTTTGAAAAATATGGTGGTACCATTTTGGAACTTTCATTTGGTGGTTGCTTCACAAAATGCCCCTTTTTTGGCTCAGAAAATGGAAAATGCCTTTTTTGTGTGACGAAAAGGAAAAATTCCTCCTGCAACATTGTTCGACATCCCAAGATGCACATGTGTGCATAATATGGGCATATTATCACAAAGTATGCTGCTATTCTAGCCATAACATTGGTCGTTTGACCTGAAAGCCATGAAACCTCGAACATGATAGGTCATTTCTAAGAAGGTATTTTTGAGATGCAATCAATATATCAAGTTTGGTATTTTTTCCTTACAACTATGTCACATAATATTATGCCACGTGAAGGATTCACCTTGTTTGGACCATTTTTGAATTTCTTATGCCTGTTTCAAACTATGGTCAAAACGGCGAGCATAAAGGTTCTTAGCTAGGAGATGAGCCTTGCTAAACTTGCACTGGATCTCTGATAAAACAACATATTTTGAAGCTAAAAATGTTTTTTACAAAAAATCACTAGCATAGATAATGTACATGTAGTTCAAATCGGATCCACTTCCTGTCGATTCGGCAGACATTTGTCTTTTTATGAGGGGTGCACGGAAAGGTTTGAGATACTCCCGTTGGAACATTGTCCATGTAATTTGGTCTAGTATTTTTGAAAAATAGGGTTATAGTATTTCAAAGCTTTCATTTGATGGTTTCTTCACAAAACATCCCTTTTTTGACAATTGGATTTATGGACATATTCTTCAACCAATGAGAGTGCAGGAACCACGATGCCACAGATCAACCTCCCAAGCTCGATCTTAACTATCCATAGCATCACAATCCAATGCCCAAAAGCGCTCCTCATACCCTACCAAAATTCTGGCCACTGTCGTGGTATTGCCGACGAGTACGCCATGGAGGGGTCCTCACAGAGCGTGTTTAGAGACGTGGGGTAAGGCAAGAGGTTGGAGGGTACGAGGTAACACAGCTTATCCAGGTTCAGATCCCACGACGGTGGCGGAATCCTACTCCTGCTATAAATCACTATAATGGCAATACGCCGAGTTACAAGGATTGGTTCGTTGTGCGTGATATGAGTTGAGTTGTCTGATTGTTGCCCTAAAGGCTCCCGTAGGTCCGGCTTATATAGTCGCCAGATCCTAGGGTTACAGGCAAAGTCCTAGCCGGACAGGTTACAGAGTCCTACACGGTACACAACTAGTCTAACATGTCTTGCACTCCAAGGCTCCGGGTACGCTGGCGACTCCTTCGTGGCCTTCCTTTATCCGGCATGGGCCTCCCTTCTGGATCCATCTAACTGGGCTGCCCAGTAGGCCATGGGCCTTGCTACCAACTATGGGCCACCCGGGTTATCCGGATTAGAGACATGCTATGGTGATACCCATTTAGTATATCCCTAACAGTAGCCCCCGGAGAACTCCGAGATCTTGCGCCGTCTTACCTCTTCAGGTTGAATGCTCTGTCGAGATGAATGTTGGCAAATCGTCAAGCAATATCTTGTAGTCCTCCCAAGAACCCTGCAATGTTCTCCGTCTTCAACATGTAAGTCGGAGAGTTGCTGAATCTTATATCGTACTCTTCTCGTAGCTAGACTGAATCCGTCCATGACGGAATCTTCAGATGGGATGGTTCACCTGCCTATGTCGGTAGAGCAACGTAGACCATAGGTCAGCGACGCCTCGTAACTCACACATGGAGAGAACGCAATCATAGACGTTTTTCCCGCGTGAAGGATGCAAAACATTGGCGGCGGCGGTGGGAACGTGGCGAAATTTTCGTGCACGCGTTGTCCACACAACAACCGTTCGTTCAACTTGCATGAATCTTGATGCTGAGTACTATAAATTATAACCGTGGTAATTCTTATTATTTCACCGCATTCCTCCTCGCATCATCTTCTTCCTCTAGCAAACGCCTCCTCGAGCTCTCCGCGCGCATGAAGGAAAAAACCCTAGCTTTTCCCATCTATCTGCCAGTCTCCTTCCACACCAATGGCCAGCAGCAGCACCACACCATCCATAGCGGCGACGAGCGAAGCCACGGCCAAGCCGGCGGGCTCCGTCCACGTGCCTCCAGAGGGCGTGGTGGTGCCACGCACCGCGGTGGTGGAAACCACTGGCGGTGACCATATTCTAGCGGGGCTAGAACTGCTGGAAGAGGAGGGTGATTCCCAGAAGGGAGAGTGGCGCGGCTCCGATATCACCGAGAGCAATCTCAAGGAGATGATCGCCGAGGGGTACCTTCCCATGACGGAGGGGCTGGTCTGGCAGGCGGCGCTGGCCGGCGAGGTCATCCCTTCTCCCCAAGTCGGATAAAAGGTGTACCCCAAAGCGCAACTGGTACGCGGCGTCTCCCTCCCAATCTCCGACTTCTTCATAGAGGTCCTTAGCCACTACCGGGTTCAACCTCAGAACCTTTCTGCGAATAACATCCTCGCAATTAGCAACTACGCGGCACTTTGTGAGGGCTACCTAGGAATTAGGCCTAGGTTAGATATGTTTATATATTTCGTCACCGTCAAGAGGGAAGCCGGAGTGAGCAAGTTTGAGCTCAGAAATTGTGGAACCATTAGCTTCAAGATTCGGCCTGGCCGGCGGTTCCCCGACATTGTTGGCCACGAGTCCTGCAAGAACTAGCAGAGGACGTACTTCTATGGCCCAAATATCCCTCTGGATGGCCGAGAAGGAACGTACCCGTACTTTGTCGATGGAGCTGCCGCTGAAGCCCCGACATGGAGACCCCAAGCCTTCCTTCCCTTTGACGACGAAGCCTCCCATGCTGTAAGGCGGATCGAGTGGCTCGTAGACATGGGTATGACCGGGTTGGACCTAGCCATGTGCTGGTTCATCAGGCGGATCCAGCCTCTGCAGCACCGCGCGAAGCTCATGCACCAGTATACCAAGGATAGGAAGGATAGCATCCGCATCTCCGAGGACAACTTCTCGAGTGACTCCATCAAGCTTCACCTCAAAGACATTGTCAAGGTGAAGGACATGAAGTGTGGCTTCACCATCACCTATGACATGTTCGAGGGCGGCACGTTCCTAGAGGTACATGTTTATTTTCCGTGTATGACATATACTCCAGTTCTTCCGTCTAGCCATTACCATTGCATCTAACACTTCGGGATTCACTTAGCACCTGAAGGAACTAGACGAAGGTAGCATGGCTGCCCAAGTCTATGACCCCAAGATAAAGGAAGTCATCGTCGTGTCTGATGATAATGTTCCATTGGTGCAAAAGCGGAAGAGCTCCACCTCTGACGCTGCCGACGGAGGCAAAAATAAGAAGATGGAGGGTGGAGACTCCAAGAAGTCCATCGCCTCCCTGGAGACAGAGAAAATAAGAATGATTGGTATTCCGTTGAACAAAGCACCAACCATTGTGTAAGCTTCTTAACATCTGACATTGTCCCTTGCTCGTCTTGTTCCTGTACTTATACTTTTGCATGTTTCAGGAAGAAAGCCAGTATGAGTTTGAAGAAGACCTCCAAAACATCAGGGGCTTCTAAAAACATCAAAGAAATGTTTCACCAAGCATCTCCCGCCATCGCCCCTACAACTCCGAGCGTCCAACCTGCTCTCGCACCGACAAGCTCTCCAGCCAAGGTAACGTTTGAACCTTCCGCCATGGAAGTGGACCCAGGCGTTGCCGCGGAACTTGCTGTTGTCGGCGAGCAGGCGACACAAGAAATCACCACATCCAAAGTTGCTACAGCTCCGGCTAAGGATGCCACTGGTAGCGGTAAGGCGATGGTGGAAGGCGGAACTTCTACCGAAGGCGGCGCCACTGCACCCGAGACACTAGCAAAGTTTCTGAAGATTGTCTACCCGGTGCTTACACCGAGTAGCTCAGCTCTGGTTCCTGGTGCAGCACCAACTTCTCCAACATGTGGTCTTGAGGAGATCCTCAAGCATGCGGATATCCTGCGTGGAAATTGTCTTTCCTTCAGCAAGATATTTCCTGAGAGCGCAAACAAACTCAAGATCATTGCACTTGTAATTTTTATATGCCTTTTGCATTTCATATGTAGTATCCCACTGTAGCCCCCAAGGATTTAGATGGAAAACCATAGATCTTTGTGTCTGAATGCTCTAAGAGTGACTAAGCTAGAAAACTTCGCACTGTACCCCCAAGTATGTAGATTGAATGAATTATCCCGACTAGATACTTTTAGAGTAGCATACACACTGTTTGTAAATTTTAATACTGTAGCCCCCAAGCCTCTAGTTGAAAAAAAATTAGTTCCGACTAGATGCTTAAAGAAAGACTAAGCATATTGTCGAGTTAAAAAACTCTCACTGTAGCCCCCAAGCCTCTAGGTGGATATTTGATGCTCCAAGTAGACTAAGTAACTTTGATATTTTTCGCAGAATGAGAATGCTCGGAGAGGCATCGCCAACGAGAAGTTCCACAAGATACGTGCTGACCTGGAAGCTAAAAAGGGTAAAACTGCCTTCTTGAAGGATCAAATCACCAAGAGAAAGAGTCTGTTTTTATTTTCAATTTTGCACTCAAACTTGGTCTTTGTGCCATCACTCTCCGACTACTCATTGTGCGTTGTTATTTCTCCGACATGCAGAAGCTATTACCAAGGCGAAGGACATTGTCGAGCAATCCAAGCACATAGAACTGTTGGATAGCGAGAACAAGATCCTTAAGCAGGAGAGGGCTAACACTCTGAAGATGCATGAAACGTCTATGAAGTCCGTGCAGGAGTCTGCCAACACGGAGATCAGCTGACTGAAGGACGAAATTGCGATCCTCAAGGAGTAGAATAAGGCTGCCGAAGAGCAGAATAAACGCAACCTTGAGGCTTACAAGGTCCTCTGACAAGAAGGGGACTCCATGGCTGAGACGCTCCAACAAGCCGAAGCAAGCATCTTTGGTAAGCAATCTCCATCTTGTACTTCTGTAAGACAAGTACTCTGAACTTTTTTGTTGTTGAACTCACGTATTCCATTGCTTGGCTAGAAATGCAACTCCTATTGATTTAACCAATACTCCTCCTCCGCCAAAGGAATGCATGGTCCTTGCCGACAACTTCATCAGCACCGCCATCAAGCAAGCAAAGGAAATTGCCAAGCCCCTGAACATAAACATCAAGGCGGTGGATTTCGTCATGAAGTGCTCGGAGATTCTGCGCCAAGCCCCCGAGCGTATCGTAAGCTGGAAAGCTTCATGTACCCATGATGGTGCAAGAATGTTGCTAGCTATGGTCAAGGCCCACTACGAAAATGCCGACATCGACATGGTGACCTTGGGTCTTCCCGACGTAGACGATGATGGCCAGAAGATTGATAACAAAGCTATCTGGTCATCGCTCGCCGGCTTCGACACCAGAGTTGCTGAGTTGGTGCATCCAAACATCTTTGTGCCTCTCAAGATCATCGATGGCAACCATCCCAGCTCCTCCGAGTCCCTCAAGACCAATGACTTTGTTGATGATTAGGATGACTCTCCTGCTGCCGACGACGTTACCTCAAAGTCTCCTGCGCCAGAGGAATGAAAAACACTTTGTAATATTTGTTTCCTCTGGATGTTTGTATACGAAAAAACTAAAGTTTTAATCTTAAGGCGGAAAACAATAGCTATATGTTTCCTGCTACTTAAGTACTAGTTCCAGCATGTATGTATTTTTTAAGCAAGTGCTGGCTTATTCATTACTTTGATTTTATGCTTGACTTTTCATTTGTCGGAAGATTCGTAGTCGGAACTATGCGCTCAGGCTATGATGCCCAATGGCACCGTCAAAAACCTAAGCACAAAATAGCTGACTTCGAATGCCGAAAGTCACTACTCTAGAATCCACATAAAAACGACAAAGAACGTGTAGACCAGAAAACTTAAGCTAACGCCCATAGGCGTAATTTTCACAAGTGCAAATGCAAAACTTGCGCATAAAGGTTTTATACAATCCGAAAATGAATACTAAAAGAGGTAAAAGACTCAAACATATGAGTGAACCAAAGAGCTTTATTTCATTGATCATATAAGAGGTACACAGTAGATAAAAAATATGCTAAGTGTAATAAGGACGTAGTTGTGCTATGTTCCACGGCCGATCAAGCTCCGAGTAGTCATCATCCGGGTCATGTCGCTTACGCTTATGATCCTCGTTTGGTCTATCCTCAAGTTCACGATTGTCAACGAGGTAGTAAGACCCATTGAGTAGCGCCTTGCTTATGATGAACAGTCCTTCCCATGGCGGGGATAATTTGTGTGACTTCTTCGGCTTAAGTCGGAGCACCAGATCCCCCTCTTTAAACGGCGATGCCGGACGCAGCGACTATGGTAGCTATGTAGCTTCTGCTGGTAGATGATTTGGCATGCCAATACGCGCTCTTCCTCGAGAAGGTCCACATCTAGGCGTCTGGATTCTTCAGCGTCATCTCCATCGTAGGCGGCAACTCTTGGTGAATTATGAAGGATGTCAGAAGGTAGGATGGCTTCTGCTCCATATACCATGAAATAAGGGGTGTAGCCGTGTAGGGGTTCATAGCATGGAAAACAAAAAATTCTACCGCATAACAACGAGTCGATTAGAAAACTCACCCTCGAAGATTCCAAAGTAGTTAACGAGAGCAGATTCTCGTGGGTGATGTAGTCGTACACTTATCGATCTCAAGATCGCGTAGACGATCCTTCCGACGCTGTGTTTCGGTAGTGCTTCCGCAGTTGGTCACACGTTCGGTACTCGATGAAGACCTTTCTCTCCCTTGTTCCAGCAGGCAGCGGAGGTTGTAGTTCTCCCCTCATGATTCCGACAGCACGACGGCGTGGTGTCGGAAGTAGAGGGAAGATCCCGTAGAGCTTCACCTAAGTTGGTGCGAGTTATGGTGGATCTAGGGTTTCCGGCGATCTAGGTTTAGAAGGCCGGAGAGGAGGACGAGGTTTCGGCGGCGGCTAGGGCGACGGCGGCGGGCCGGCAGCGCTGGGCGGCGGCACGGCGGTGGTGGCGGCGGCATGCGGCGACGGCAACGGCTTGGGCGGCGGCGGCGCACGGGGTGGGGAGGGCTAGGTTGTGTTCTTTGGGGTAGCCCTCCCCATCTATTTATGAGAGGGGGAAGCCTTGGGAGGGAAGAGTTTAAATCCAAACCAAAACCCAAGTTGGATAGAAGGAAGGACTCTTTCCTTCTTCCACTAGGAAACTATTGTTCCAGTTTGACTTTTCAAACCTCCCTTTTGACTTTCAATTTAGAGCTTTAATTCTCTCTCGCAAATGCCCAACCAAGTGACCTAGGACATGATCCAATCATTACACTTACCCATGACACATTCATGGACTATTCCCCTTCCGCTCCGGTGAACCTTCTAGACCCTTCTAGAACCTCTCCGATGAAAACATCGAAATCATTACCGAACTCCGGAATCAGACTTTCCTTATATGAATCTTATTCTCTAGACCATTCCGAATATCCTCGTGATATCCCAGATCCAATCCGAGACTCCAAACAACATTCGGTATCCCTACTTACATTCCATATCTACTAAACAACATCGAATCCTTAAGTGTGTCTCCCTACGGTTCGTGAATTATGCGGACATGACCGAGACACCGATCAATAACCAATAGAGGAATCTGGAAATTCATATGGCTCCCACATATTTCTACGATTACTTTGCGATCGAATGAACCACTTACATACGATACCAATTTTCCTTTGTCTCGCAAAAGTTTACTTATCTGAGGTTTGATGGTCGGTATCTCTACATACCTAGTTCAACCTCGTTACCGATAAGTACTCTTTTCTCGTTCCCGTGATATGTGATCCCTTGTGAGCCAGTCACATGCTTGCAAGCTAATTGGATGACATTCCACCGTGTAACACCCTCGGAATCGGACCTATGCAAGTTTCAGCGATTCCCGCCAAACCCGCATAGAAACGATTCAAAGGTGCCCACCAGGCACTTTCGTGCGGGTGGAGAACGAAGTAGTAACATTACACAACAGTCCTCGATGGGACCCACAGAACAGATATATACAACAGCGACTCAATGAGTCAAGAATACATATATAATATACAAAGATCCAAATCACCTTGAAACAATTGAGCGTCCGGCTATGGACAAGATGCAAATGGGGCTAAGAGCCCTGAAGAATAACCAATGGCGTCCATAACCCTGCCCAGGCCAAGCCGGAAGGGTAACCCTGCTAACGACGTCGATCTCAAACCTGCTTAAACAAAAGGGGTGCCGACAAAGGGCGAAGGAAAAAGAGGAGCGTCAGTACTGAGGCCAGTACACGGCGAGACTAGAATTCGGCGGTCCTCGCCTACATAGGTATGGTGGACTGAAGCGGCAGCGCAGCATACACTAAACAACCCATAGAGACTCGATACAACTGGCGGTTATCAGAGACGGATAAGAATGACCTATCCGGATCCAACCTGAAGCTAACACCAAACAAACCCATCCTGGTGTTTCCCCCTCGAGACCAAGCGAGGAAGTCAACCGAGGAACTCACACATTTGGCAGTTTTATTTATTCAGTTATTGTTGCAGCAATTACTAGTCAGGTGTAGATAATCATCCTGATAAAATAAGCAGTGGGCAATTTTAGTTAACCATTCCGTTATAGTTATAGCACTTACTAATCAGATACAGATAGCATGAGATAACCCAAAACCCAGCAGTTGTTGGTACTTTTATTTAGCCATTCCGTTGTAGTTGTAATACTTACTAGTCAGATACAATGGTCGCAAGCGACAAACCAAACAAGCAATTGTGGGCAGTATTATTTAGCCATTCCATTATAGTGAAGCTGATTACTAGTCATTATAAAGTCAAATTTATAGCACTACTTTAGTTATAGTTGACTATGATCGAGATACTGTGCTCCAAGTCGTCCATAACCGCGGACACGGCTTTCAGAAAGTTTTAACCCGGCCGGGGTGCACAAATAGCAACACACACACGATCGACCTCGGAAAAACCAAATCAAAACCCAACGAGGCTTTCACGACAAAGCAATCACAGGATTCAGAAATATTTCAGGGGGCCACCCCTTGGAGTACACCCGCAACGAAGTAAGCTAGCTCCGAGACGGACCCGAGGTTTGGGTGGACGGCTGTGAACGACTGGGAACCCAAAACTGGGCTTGTCGACACCGCGAAATCGTGTCCCGATCCTAAACAGTACAGTGTGCTCCTCGCACAATCGTAAATAAAGCAGTAGCATGGCATAAGTACAGGATAGTAAATAAAACCTCAAACTAGTTTGTGGCCCCAAGAAATAAGACTGAATCAAGCTTTGGCTAAGGGGGGCCCATAATTCCCCATATGTGGATAGCGCGATAAATCAAGGAACAGGTATCAAGTACTCGGGGTCCTACGGGACACAAGTGGGCGGTCGGAAACCAAATGTTATCTATCACCCACCGATGCCTCTGCTTACTTACTTCAATTTTAGTTGTTAAACAGGAATTAAAGTGAACGAAAAGTAAAACCATGATCATCTCCAACATCAACATGCGGCCATACACCAACAACTGTGGCACTTGACGACACGCAACAGCACTTGAGCAAGCGACTACGACGCGCAAGTCCAACTATCTACCAAACAACAGGTAATAGGAGGTGTCCAAGGCAATATAAGGCTGCAAGGGATATCTCGGGTACGAAAACTAGAGCATCGCAACACAGATAGCAATAGATCAACAGGAGGGAATAAATACTATAAAAGTAAGATAGGTAGAAAGGGGGAGATGCTCGCCTGAAAACATTGTCGAAGGTTCATCCGAAGATCGGGGCGAAGCTCACATCAACTCAACGGCCTTATCCGCGAAGAAGCAAAACACTAGAATATACACCGGATGCAATATTTAATACTACAGCAGAAGATCGGCATGATGCATGTAGGATGTATGGCATGGCAAAGATGCGATGCAAATAGGTCATATTAAGCGGAACCGGGGTTCCGACAATTAATTAGGTGGTTCATGTTATTTAGAACCCCCGCAATTTAAATGTTGCATTAGCAAGACAAAAGATGGCACCGGTTCGCTACACAAGTTTAAATGAGGCCAATATAAGGCTAGATTTGCTCGCATATGGGCCCCATATTTAATTAGAGGTGAATCGGCATAAGGCCCCCAAACCACAAATATGCATGCAAGATGAATGATTAATATGCGACAAGTTGTATTAGGTTATAAAATAGGGTTCGGGAAGGGGTTCACACATTAGGGTTCGGCAGATCTTGGGTTCCGGGGTTCGGGGTCGGTCTCAGGGTCCAGGGTTTGACGGATCGTTCTCGGATAACTGAGGTAGATCTTGTCGCATCCGCGGTGGTCGGCCATGTTGTCGGTCTTGTCGTCTCACGCGGAGATCTTGGCGTTCCGGGAGGAAGTACTTGGTCTGGCGTCGGGGCTTCGGACTCGCCCTGGTTGCTGTCGCTCTTGTCGTTGCGAAGCTCTTGTCGGGTCCGCGCCATCGAGTCGGTCTTGGCGTCCGGGGGGGGGGGGGGGGTTCGTCGGGGTTCAGTGTTCCGTGTCGAAGGCCTTGGCGTTTCGCCTCCTCATGATGGTCTCGGGGCGTCGAATCCGGGAAGTAAGTCTTGACGTTCCGGATCGGTCTCGGATCCATGAAGCAGACCTTCGCGCCCGGGGGTTTCTTGTCGGTGTTCTTGGGGTTTTCCGAGACGAAGTACTTGAGGTAACGACTCCAAGATCGGTGGCGAACTTGAACGGCTTCGGGTGTTCGTGCACTTGTTGGTAGCATGACCACATGGACAAGACCAAATGCCCTGTACCCGTGAGGAGGCACACTCGCCGAGGCCCAGGAGACCAACGCACATATAGAGAGAGGACAACGCCTTCACTGGGGCATGCGACCTGGCCGGAGAGGGGTACGCGGGGTTGCTCCTGTGAGCTGGGGCCGGAGTTGGCTCGCGAAGGGGAGGCAGGGCGACCACGGCGCAGAGGGCGACGAGCAGAGGCGGGGCGGATGACGACGCGCCTAGGGCGACGGCGGGAGCAGGGGCCGGCAGCGGAGGAGCACCCGCGGAGGCGGACGACGGGGGGGGGGGGCGCTGCAGGCGCGGGCTTGGTGACGCAGCGAGGCCGGGGCTGCAGGGAACTGCGGTGGAGGGGACCGGCGGAGCGGGCTCGACGGCGACGAGGGCGGCGTCCTGGGGCGGCGGAAAGCGGGCCCGACGGTGGCGGCGCTGGCCGCGGCCGCGGTCGGGGGAAGCTGCGCGGGCGCCGGGCGCGGGAGCGGACGGTGGAGCCGGTGCGGGGGCGCGGAGCGGCAGGCGGGTGGCCGGCGAGGCGAGCAGGGCCGGCGCAGAGAAGCCTGGGGGAGGACTCGCGGCAGGAGGGAGGAAGAGCGCCGGGGAGCGGCTCGGCCGGAGCGGCGACGGCTGGCCAGGGCGGCGCGCTGGGATGGCGAGGGTCGGTAGCGGTCGGAGAGGGGCGCTGGGCGCGAGCGAGAGAGATGGGGAGGTCGAGGGTGCAGAGGGGAGAGAGGGAGCATCGAGGGGAACGGCGACGGAAGAGGTTGGCCGGAGGGTGGACTCGAGGTGGGGATCGTGGCTGGAGAGGGAGGGCCTGGTGGGGAAGGCTCGATGCGGGGAAGGTGGAAGCGGGGTTCGCGTGGCGTGGTGGGGCCAAGGGGACGGCGGGGCATGCGTGGGTTGCGTGTGTGGAGCTGCTGGGTGGGGCCACGGGGCTGGCTGCCGCGCGATGTGTGCGTGTGTTGTGTTTGGTGTGTGGTGTATGTGAGGCAGGGTTGAGTGGGGAGTGGGGTGAGAGAAGAGAGAGGTGGCTGGGTGACGTGGCGGCGTGTGAGTGGGTGGGGGAAGGGAGAGGTCGAGGTGTCAGGTGGGGATTGGGTGGGGTGAGGTGGAGAGGGTTGGGTAGACTAGGTTGGGTAGACTAGGGATTTTAGGCGGACCGATTGTTTGGACTGGGGGTGGTCGTTCGGGTCGAATCGGCCCGTTCGACTGCCCCCACTAAAATAATGAAATATTTTATTTAATTTTAAATGCACCGTTTGCAAACCGATAGCAGACAAACAAAAAATATTCCGGCGACCCGGGGTTTGCATTTTGAAAACAAGACGGGCGTTTAGAAAATAAAGACAGGTTTTTTTGCAAATAGTTTTATGCAAGCAAATGCAAGATGATGACGATGCTCAAATGCAATGTGGCATGATGACATGAGCATGCGGTCATGATGATGCAATGCACAAAAACAACGCGATTTTCTAGTAGTGGTAATTGCGGGATGCCACACACCGAGAGGGCCCAGAGTATATCTATCCGTCATATGGATGGACAAATCCCACTTTTGATCCATGTGCCTCAACACATACTTTCTGAACACTCAATACCACCTTTATAGCCACCCAGTTACGGTGTGGTGTTTGATGTCATCAAAGCATCCTTCCGGTGATGGTGATTAGCATGATCTCATGGTCGAAGGAATTAGGTTACTATGTATCAGAAAACTTATAGAAAACAAACTATTGAAATGACTTGATCTTTATGCTACACTTATCTATAGGACTATGTCCATCATACCATTGTCCTAATGATATGATCTTGTTGTTAATAACATCTCAATGTTCATGATCGGGAAACCATGATCATCTATCAACCAACAAGCTAGTATTACAAAGAGGCTTTACTAGGGACTCTAATTTAGTTTACAAATCACAAAAGTATTAATGTTTCCGGTTAATACTATTATAGCATGAATGTAAACATTTATCATAAACACAAAGATATAATAATAACCACTTTTATTATTGCCTCTAGGGCATATCTCCAACAGTCTCCCACTTGCACTAGAGTCAACTAATCTAGATTAAATGGTAATATACCGAACACCCATGGCGGTTTGGTGCTGGTCATGTTTTGCCCTCGGGAGAGGTTTAGTCAACGGATCCGCCACATTCAAATCTCTGTGTACTTTGCAAATCTTTATGTCACCATCTTGGACATGCTCTCGAATAGCGTGAAAACGTAACTTGATGTGCTTCAGCTTCTTGTGTGACCTTGGGTATTGCGCATTGGCTATGGCGCCCATGTTATCACAGTAGATAGACATTGGGTCCAGCGCACTTGTAACCACACCGAGCTCTGTAATGAACTCCTTCATCCATATCGCCTCTTGTGAAGCCTCCGAAGCAGCTATGTATTCCGATTCAGTTGAAGATCTCGCCATAACCCTTTGCTTTGAACTCATCCAGCTAACTGCTGCACCATTCAAAGTAAATACGTATCCAAATTGATATTTAGAGTCATCCGGATCGGTGTTCCAACTACCATCGGTGTAACCATTAACAACGAGTTGTTCATCACCTCAATAAGAAAGAACCATATCCTTAGTTCTTCTCAAGTACTTAAGGATGTTTTTGGCCATTGTCCAATGATCCACTCCCGGATCACTTTGTTATCTGCTAGTCAAACTAACAACATATGCAATGTCGGGTCTAGTACATAGCATGGCATACATAAGAGATCCTATGGCTGAGGCATAGGTAGTCTTACTCATCCTTTCTCTATCTTCTGTCGTTGCAGGACTTTGAGTTTTACTCAAGGTCGTATTGGGCAACATGGGCAAGAACCCTTTCTTGCTATCTTCCATTACAAACCTCTTTAGAACTTTGTCCAAATATGTACTCTGTGACAATGATATTAGGCGTCTCGATCTATCTCTATAAATCTTTATGCCTAATATGTAAGCTGCTTTGCCAAGATCTTTCATTGAAAAACTATTATTCAAATAATCCTTGACACTATTAAGAAGGTCTACATCATTCCCAATCAATAATATGTCATCTACATATAGTATTAAGAATGCTACAGAGCTCCCACTCACTTTCTTGTAAATACAAGCTTCTCCATAAGTTTGTATAAAACCAAAGTTTTTGATTACTTTATCAAAACGTTGATTCCAACTTCGGGATGCTTGCTTCAATCCATATATGGACCGTTGAAGTTTGCATACCTTGTTAGCATCTTTAGAATCGACAAAACCTTTGGGTTGCATCATATACAACTCTTCATCAATGTCTCCATTGAGGAACGCCGTTTTGACATCCATCTGCCATATCTCATAATCATAATATGCAGCGATTGCTAACATAATCCTCATAGATTTTAGCTTCGCTACTGGCGAGAAAGTCTCATCATAGTCAACACCTTGAATTTGTCGAAACCCTTTTGCGACAAGTCGAGCTTTATAGACAGTAACATTACCATCAGCATCTGTTTTCTTCTTGAAGATCCATTTGTTCTCGACAGTCTTCCGGCCATCCGGTAAGTCCACCAAATTCCATACTTGGTTTTCGTACATGGATCCAATCTCGGATTTCATGGCTTCTTGCCATTTATTAGAATCTGGGCTCATCATCGCTTCCTCATATGTCGCAGGGTCATCGGTGTTGTCCACCAACATGACACTCATAACGGGATCATACCAATCAGGAGTGGTACGAGTTCTCGTTGACCTACGAGGTTCTGTAGTAACTTCAACTGAAGTTTCATGATCAACATCATTAGCTTCTTCTCTTATTGGTGTAGGCGCCACAGGAACTACTTCCGGTGCTGCGCTACTCGCAAGTTCGAGAGAAGGTTCAACAACCTCGTCGAGTTCTACTTTTCTTCTAGTCACTTCTTTCGTGAGAAACTCCTTCTCTAGAAAGGATCCATTCTTGACAACAAAGATTTTGCCCTCGGATCTATAATAGAAGGTATACCCAATAGTTTCCTTCGGGTATCCTATGAAGATGCATTTTTTCGCTTTGGGTTCAAGCTTGTCCGGCTGTAAAGCTTCGCAACCCCAAACTTTAAGGAACGACAATCTAGGTTTCTTCCCAAACCATGATTCGTACGGTGTTGTTTAAACGGATTTAGATGGTGCCCTATTTAAAGTGAATGCGGTTGTTTCTAACGCATAACCCCAAAACGATAGCGGTAAATCTGTAAGTGACATCATAGAACGAACCATATCTAAGAGAGTTCGATTACGACGTTCGGACAGACCATTACGTTGTGGTGTTCCCGGCGGTGTCAATTGTGAAAGTATTCCGCATTTCTTCAAATGCTCGCCAAACTCGTAACTTAGATATTCACCTCCACGATCAGATCGTAGAAATTTAATCTTCTTGTTACGTTGATTCTCTACCTCACTTTGAAATTCCTTAAACTTCTCTAAAGTTTAGGACTTATGTTTCATGAAATAGATATACCCATATCTACTCAAGTCATCCATGAAGGTAAGAACATAACGATAACCACCACGCGATGCCACACTCATTGGGCCACACACATCGGTATGTATGATTTCCAATAAGTCCGTAGCTCGCTCCATCATACCAGAAAATGGAGTCTTAGTCATTTTACCCATCAGACATACTTCGCATCTTTCAAGTGATTCGAAATCAAGTGATTTAAGAAGTCCATCAGAATGGAGTTTCTTCATACGCTTCACTCCAATGTGACCAAGACGACAGTGCCACATATAGGTTGAGTTATCGCTCAATTTCAAACATTTAGCTTCAATGTTATTAATGTGTGTATTTCCACAATCGAGATTCAATAAGAATATACCATCTATCAAAGGTGCATGTGCATAAAACATATTACTAATATAAATCGAACAACCATTATTCTCGGACTTAAACAAGTAACCATCTCGCAATAAACATGATCCGGATATAATGTTCATGCTCAACGCAGGCACCAAATAACAATTATTTTAAGTATAAAACTAATCCCGATGGTAGATGAAGAGGTAGCGTGCCGACCGCGATCACATCAACCTTTGATCCATTTCCAACGCGCATCGTCACCTCGTTCTTCGCTAGGTTACATTTATTCTGCAGTACCTGTTTCGAGTTACAAATATGAGCAACCGAACCAGTATCAAATACCCAGGCACTACTACGAGTGCTAGTGAGATACACATCAATAACATGTATATTGGATATACCTTTCTTATTGATGTTGTCGTTCTTCAAATCCGCCAAGTACTTTGGGCAATTCTGCTTCCAGTGACCTTCTCCCTTGCAGTAAAAGCACTCAGTATCGGGCTTAGGCCCATCCTTGGTCTTCTTTGTTGGTGCAGTAACTTTCTTACCGCCCTTCTTGAAATTTCCCTTTTTCTTAGACTTGCCTTGCTTCTTGAATTTGGTGGTCTTATTGACCAACAACACTTGGTGCTCTTTCTTGATCTCCACTTCTGCAGATTTCAACATGGAGAAGAGTTCTGGCAACAACTTGTCCATGTTTTGCATATTGTAGTTCATCACAAAGTTCTTGTAACTTGGTGGTAGTGATTGGAGGACAAGGTGAATCCCTAAAGCATTAGGAATCACTATACCCAAGCTTTGAAGCTTGCTTGCGTTCCCAGACATCTTTAGCACGTGCTCACTGACGGAGCTGCCCTCTTCCATCTTGCAGATAAAGAACTTTTCAGAAGCCTCATAACTCTCAACTGCCGCGTGAGCCTCAAATATCATTTTGAGTTCACGGACAATATCATGTGGGTCATGATTCTCAAACCTTTTCTGAAGCTCCGATTCTAAACCATACAAGATAGCACACTGAACTATGGAGTATTGATTCTTCCGAGTGAGGAAAACGTTCTTTACCTCATCGGTAGCATTAGCTGCAGGCGGGTCACCCAGCGGTGCATCCATCACATAGGTAAAATTACCAGCATTGAGGACAATCCTCAAATTGCGGAACCAATCCGCGAAGTTGCTTCCATTGTTTTTCAACTTTTCTTTCTCTAGGAACGCATTAAAGTTGATGGTAGGTGCCGCCATTGATCTACAACATATTTGCAATAGTTTAGACTAAGTTTATGACAAATTGAGTTATAATTAATAGTTAAATTAATCTAGGTGAACTCCCACTCAAAACAATATCCCTCAAATTATTTTAGTGATCACACGAACCAAATCCACCACACCAAAATCGATCATCACGAGAATTGATGTAGCTTCAATGGCGAACAATCAACATGTTCATCATATCTACTATATGACTCATGCTTTACCTTTTGGCGATCCGTGTTCAGAGACCATGTCTGTACATGCTAGACTCGTCAAGATCAAACCTTAGCTTCCGCATGAGCAAATCTGGCTTGCTCACGTTGTATACACTCGCAGAATCTAACACACCCGATCATCACGTGATGCTTCGAAACAACGAGCTTTAGCAACGGTGCTTACTAAGGATGAACACTTTAAAACTTGAAATTTTGTGCTTGAGGGATCATCTTATGTCACATCCCAAAATTCTCCTAATTTTGGAATGTGAATAAATAAATAAGTTTGATTGATTGTTTGACTATGTTGAAAATTCTCAAAGAGAAGAAACTTTTTGAATAGAAAATCCTCTCAACCTTCAATTAAAAATCTTATATTCTTTTGTTATGACCTAAGTAGCCATATAGGCAAAAGGGCATGGATTGATTATGGATTGTAGAATTGGTGTGCAAGATTTCAAAATGAAAATCATGAAGCATTTATAAGTATTTCATTACATCCATGCAAAGTTCTCACAAACTAAATCCAAATCCTGATATCTAAATCCTATAGTTGATTCGCCCAAATGTTCCTAAGGGTAATTAAATTGACTTATTAAAACCCACTATTGATAGGCATAAATTATTGATAATTATAGCCTAAAGAGATCCAATTAATACTACAAAATTTTAGAAACAAAATTGAGCTCATTTGGAGCTAGTATGAAAAAGTTATGGAATAAATACAAACAAATAAAGATATAAATAAAATGGAATATACAAGGATTTATAAATCCACTACTTACAAACTAGTAAAAATATTACAAATTTGATCCTATAATGATCTATTCGATTTTAGAAAAATTTAGAAACAAGAATCATGTTATTTGGAGTTCGTATGCAAAAGATATGAGGCAAACAAGTAAATAGAAAAAAAAGAAAAAAAAGAATTTTTTTTTCTAACGGGCCGGCCCACCCGGACCGATCGAGCCAGCCACATACAAGGATCGATCAAGTTGTTTTAAAATGCGTGCGAATCAGTTTTTAACAAACCTATCTCTACTCAAACTGCTATAACTTTTTATCTACAACTCTGAATCGACTTCCGTTTGTTTCTATTTGTTCCCTACTTCAATACCTATCTCTACAACATCCTAAATCTCCATATAAACTCGTGGAGCCACAGATGTACGAGTTTCTCTCCTTGAAATCCCGAATCTACACATGTCCGAATCTTATTTCACTTTTTAACCCATCTAGACTTTGTCGTTTGCCTTCGGTCAAAAAAGGAAAGTTGTAGAACTCGTCGAAATCTTTCAATACCGACAAACCTCACCTCTTTTCATCAACCACAGCCGGAGAATTTCGTATCACAATATTTCAGATCTTACGGTGTAAATCCAAGATGTACTCGCGCTCGTTTCTTCAAATCCAAATTCCTTTAGTGAGAAGGTAGGAATAATGATTTCCCACAACTTTCGTGTTCTAAGTTTTTCAATTTGACCTACGGATTTGTCTCTCTAACACATATCTGTTTCTTGTCTATTTTGAGCCAAAATCGGGTCAATCTCTTCTTCTAGCCACCGGATCCTATCCAGACGGTCGAGATCCAATCAAACCGTGCGTGCCATGTCGTCATTGAAAGAACATGTTAGGCCCCCATGTGCGGTTTTGGTAATTAATGACAATCTTTATGGACTAATGTGTGTATTAAGTTATACTTGTAGGATTTGTCCATTGGCATCGCTTGGAACATGTGGTGGCTTCAAGGTCGATGAAATGCAAAGAAGATATGTTGGGCATGCTCAATATGCGAGGTCGATGATGAGGAATTAAGAAAGGCGTTCCATCTTGAGAAGGTCAAGATCGTCTACATCGAGCTCAAGTGGAATGCTCAAGGCAAAGGTATAATCTTGATAGGTTTTCCCTTTTGCCGGTCTCATGTTGTGTGTGTGAGACCGGGTTTAGGATAGATAACCGTACTATCAAGAGGGGCTCTCGTATGAGTAATTCGGTCACATCGTTCGGAGAGAGCTCAAACCTTTGCATACTTGCATCATCATATTTGGTTGTTATTTGGTCTTATCCATGTGATGATATAGAGCTTGTGGTAATCTCCATAACAAGCTCTTGTTCATCTAAATCGGATCTCCCATTTATATCTTGTTGCGATTTTGATTTATGCGGCTTTTCGGTTTCTCACCAAGTGAGGTATATCACATTATTCTACTTGATACTTTCTCACTTGTTGATAATCGGGTCAATCGGAGCTTCGAGTCAAAAGTTATTGCCGTTTGAATATTTGCCTGTTAGGCTGTTTTCTGGGCCAAGCGGTAGTACCGCCCGGACGGGCCGGTACTACCGCCCGGGCCTGAAAACGTCCCAATTTCTCTCTGCCTCGCTAGGTACCTTTTTGCGGTAGTACCGGCCGGCCCGGTAGCACCGTCCGGGTGGACCGGTACTACCGGTCGGCCCAGTTTATTTGCCCAGATATTTCCCCAAATCCAGATCTTGTTTTTCTGGCCCGCGCGTCGCTCGCTCGCTTCGCCCGCTGCGTCCGCTAGCCCCCGCATGCGCGTTGACCCGCTGCGCGCGCCCGGGCTTGGCCCCACTCGCCTGGTTTCCCGCGCTGCGCGATGCGCCCTGCTGCCGCTGCACTGCACACGCGCAT
Source organism: Avena sativa (assembly GCA_916181665.1). Lineage (NCBI taxonomy): Eukaryota > Viridiplantae > Streptophyta > Magnoliopsida > Poales > Poaceae > Avena > Avena sativa. The sequence goes on from OV702283.1 coordinate 333,232,504, forward strand.
GCTCGCTGCGCTGCTGCTCTCGCTGTGGCCCAGCTGGCACTGCCGCGTCTGCCTAAATCGCGCGCACAGAGCCGCTTCTTGCTGGCGTTGGCCTGCTGCATGCGCGCTGGCCTGCTGCATGCGTGCTGCATGCGGCTGCCGCTGCGGCTGCTCTGCCCGCACGTGCGTCTCCTGCTTGCTGCTGCTTTTTCTTTTCCTTGCTCGCATGCGCTGCTGCTTCTACTCTGCTTTTTTCTGGCACATGCGGTAGTACCGCTCAAAACCGGTACTACCGGTCCAGACAGAAAAATTGCCCCAACGGGCAGATTTTTGGGGCCCCTATTTAAGGCTTTGCTCGTTTTGAGTTTAGAAAACTCCTCTCTTATCTATTAGGCTAAACTTTGTCCACACTTGCTCTAGATCTTGAAGCTTGCCTAATCTTTTCCCTCCGATGATTCTTGCCCATTTTTGAGTGGAAGAGAGAGGAGATCTAGCCCCACGTTTTGACCTAACCGATTCATCTCTTTGTGAGTGCATCTTTGGGGATCTAGATTTTGGGGGATTTTGTGTCTCTCTTTGATTCCTCCTCTCTTGTTCCCCCAATAGCTTTAGTAGCTTTGTTGGAACTTGAGAGTGAGGGATTTGAGCATCTTTGTGGTGTTCTTGCCATTTGCATTTAGTGCATCGGTTTGAGTTCTCTTTGGAGGATTTGGTTTGAATTGCTCATTGGAGCTTGTCCCTCTTGGGTTCTTGGAACCCTAGACGGTTTTGTGGCCTTGGTGGTATTGTGGCCTTTTGTGGCATTTGTTGGGAGCCTCCAATTAAGTTGTAGAGTTGTGCCCCAACCTTGTGAGAGGTTCCGGTTGCCACCGACAAGTGCACCGATAGTGGAAGCGTGGATCGATCCCATTGGGGTGAGATTCACCGGAGAATAAGGGAGGCCTTTTGTGGCGTTGGTGGTTTGATACCACCCCCTCTCCAAACGAGACGTACTCCATGTTGGGAGGAACTCGGTAAAATATCGGTGTCCCCGCGTGCCTCGGTTATCTCTATACCCGAGATCTTTACTTATGCACTTTACATTGTGATAGCCTTCGTGCTTGAAGTAATATATATCTTGCTATCACTTTGTTGCTTGTATTGCTTAGCATAAGTTGTTGGTGCACATAGGTAAACCTTAGTTGTTTCTAGGTTGTGCTTTACAAAGTAAACACTAGTTTTATTCCGCCTTTGTTGAGCCACTCTAGGAAAAGTTTTAATCGCCTATTCACCCCCCCCCCTCTAGGCGACATCCATATCCTTTCAGTCATCCCGGTCAACTTTCTCATCAACGCCACGTCAACGTCAGGTCAACATCTAGTCCCAGTCAGCATGCAAAGTCAACCTGTCCAGTCAGCGGAATATTCCCTGGAATATTCCGTTCGAATTTAAAATTGCACATTATAGATCTAACTTGTAAAATTCATTAGAAATTCATACCACGTCCAAAAATTTATTAGATAATTTTACGTAGAATCATCTTATAAGAATAGATCCAACTTTTACTGTACGTGGTTACTGCAGTAATTTAATTAGTTTTAATGGTCTTTTAGGTTAATAAATTCATAAGAAATTATCCGTAACTCCTAAAAATATGAGCAATATATCAAATTGAAGCTACTGTAATGTACATTAATAATATCTGGTTGGATCTAGCCTTTGCCGATTATTTAACCCGTAGCAATTTAATTAGTTTTAATGGCTTTATAAATCATTAAATTCATAGTAAATTAATTGCTTGTCACAAAAATATAAATGATATACCGATGGAAAGCTGGTTCCATGTAGATCATCAATATGCAATTAGTTCAGCCTTTGACTGTAAGGTTTTACTGTGAAGATTTAAATTGTTTAATGGCTTATTTAGAGTAATAAATTCATAAGAAAATAAATACTATTCAGAAAATTACAAATAATATGTCCCTGAAATCACAATTCCGTGAAGATTACAGATATATTTTTTTTTATTTTTACGATACAGAAACTATATGAATCATTTAAAACCCATTAAACACTATTTAAATCATACAAAAAGATCTATAACTCCGATTAGGGTGAATCCAAGTGCTAAGGTTTTGTATTGAAAATATATATACAGAGAAATTGCATGACAAATTATTTGGTACTGTTAAAATAGAAATTCATACATAAATATTTAAATCCATTGAAAGAGTGTTTTAATCGTAAGAAAATATCTATAACTCCTTTTTAGGTGAATCAAATTGCTACTGTCTCTAAATTGAATTACCTATCCAGTAGCATCTAGTTCACAATTTAATATGACATAAACATCTTTAGTTCGATTAAAGTGGTATACACCATATTAAATCAATACAACTTTAGTAATAAAAGCTTTAGTGCATTAAATGACTTTCCACATGCATCATGTAATCTAACTATGTTCAGAACACTAAATGCAACCATTGTGACTCATTAAATCGTCATGCATGCATCTGTTCACCATTGTTTTCTTATAATGTTGCAGTGTTGTATGTTTGCAATGTTTTGAATAGTGTTTTTTGTGTTTGCTTCAAACGTTAGATTGCGAGGAGTGCAACTACTGTGATTGCAACTACTATGATTGCAAGTATTGTGGTTATTACGAAAGAGGCCAATATAATTGTAAGGATTATCTAATCGACTACATCTACAACAAAGGCAAGTGGTGCTATCTTGGTCATAAATGTCCTATTGTTTTCCTATGCATTGTAGATGTTTTGTAGAATTGCATATGTAGGAATTGATGTGTATATGCTATGCTATGTCCCATATTATTCCCTAGTATTCCTTGTTTATGAGCCATCGTATTGGTAGATTGCTTAGCTATGCTATTTAGACGAGGAAGGGAATCACATCATGAAAATTTATATGTTTTGAAAGGCTTATGTTTTGCTAAATGACAAACTAGCATGTTTTAATGAACCACCTGGGCGGAATGGCATTGATTGGGTCATCGAGTGTGGATTTATGGTGGGGAATGCCGCCCAGGACACTGAGAAAGGACTGTTTTCTTTGTTTGGTAGCTTTCGTGTGCAACCATGTGCCAATAATGAAATGGGCGGTTGGTTGAACTCAGTAGGTTATGGTAACTCGAACCCACGTATTTAGAGATGTAGATAGTGTAGGTTGGACCGGTGCATGTCGGGTTTGGGGAGCTACTTCCCGAACGGTTCCTTCTTGGACTTATCCCTATCATCACCCAATATGAGAGTGGTGGTACGAGCTGGGCTGGCCAAGTCACATGGGTAAAGTGTACTAACCCCTGCAGGGTGTATAAATTAAGTGCTTAGTCGTGTCCCCGGTTATGGACAATTTGAGCGACCTGATACTGATGCTATGATATTTCTCACTCATCCTTATTTCTTAATTACTTAAAACTTGTTGGGTGAACATAATTAGGTAGGAGCACCTGGGAGTGAACCAGAGTGTCCTATTTATCGTATTGGAAAACTACTTTGTTACAAATGTTAGGATAAAACTGTTGCTTTATGCAAATGAGCCTGAACTCCACTTGGCCAAATAAGCATGTAGTTGATAGATCTGTTATTAACCACTTTAGCCTACTTGCCATACATTCAATGTATGGACCATTCGTGGCTGCTACGTTTCATGTTGCAGGTTGTATCGTATCTGAGTGATCGTTCATAGGTCGCGAGACTCCACTCAACAATTGTTCGCCTGTGGCACATTTGGAGTATGGAGATCTACCTTGTATTCGTTTTCCGCTGTGTACTTGAATAAATAATGTAAATTCTGGATCATATTCGTTGTATTTATGATGCACAGTTATATTTGGTATCATTTTGTATTGTGTGTGCCAGTGAACCGATCCAGGGATTGGCACACTACACATGAACTCAGCCTTATCAGGCGAGGGTGTTACATCTTATAATGCTACCGTCGTGAACTAAGCAATACAAGATTCATAAAAGGATTAACATCACATGCAATTCATAATATGTGATATGATATGTCCTTTCTTCTTGTGCTTCCGATCTCCATCTTCAAGCACGAACATGATCTCCATCATCACCGGCATAGCGTCAAGGTCAATGTCGCCGTTTCATGGTTGTCGTCCACCAGCTCCAACTAGTACAACTACTTTGAATAGACACGCGGGTCTTAACAGAATTTAAAGACGACCATATGGCTCCTGCCGGTTGCCAACTTACAGTAAGGAACATTGCATACATCATATATAATCACAATCATGGCCATATCACATCACAGCACACCCCTGCAAAACAAAGTTAGACGCCTCTAATTTTCTTTGCATATTTTACGTGGTTTGGGGCTTTCAATAAGTGTCGTTCTAACTTACGAACAAGAACCACAACGTTGATGCTTGAACTATCAAGTGCCCGTTGTAAATTGAATCTATACTATGATGGGAGAGACAGACACCCACAAAGCCACTTATGCAATACAAGTTGCATGTTAAGCGTGGAGCAAGTCTCATGAACGATGTCATGTAAGGTTAGCCCGGGCCGCTTCATCCCATCATACCGCAAGATGCAAAGTACACAAAAAGCAATTGATAATAAAAGCACCACCGCCCACAATGACCATTGTGTTCTACTCGTGCAACAGATCTACATATAGACACGGCTCTGATACCACTGTAGGGGTTCGTAGCATGGAAAACAAAAAAAATCTACCGCATGCACACAAGCAAGCCAAGATCTATCTACTAGATTGTAGCAACGAGTCGATAGAAGAACTCACCCTTGAAGATTCCAAAGCGGTTAACGAGAGCAGATTCTCGTGGGTGATGTAGTCGTACACTTGCCGATCTCAAGATCGCGTAGACGATCCTTCCGGCGCTGCGTTCCGGCAGCGCTTCCACAGTCGGTCACACGTTCGGTACTCGATGAAGACCTTCCTCTCCCTTGTTCCAGCAGGCAGCGGAGGTTGTAGTTCTCCCCTCGCAATTCCGGTAGCACGACGGCGTGGTGTCGAAAGTAGAGGGAGGATCCCGTAGGGCTTCGCCTAAGCCGGTGCGAGTTATGGTGGATTAGGGTTTCCCGGAGATCTAGGGTTTAGAAGTCCGGGAGGAAGAGGAGGTGTTGGCGGCGGCTAGGGCGGCAACGACGGCGGCTTGGGCGCGGCGGTGGCGGGGCGGGTGTGGGGAGGGCTTGGCTCTTGTGGTGTTGGGACAGCCCTCCCCCTCAATTTATGAGAGGGAGGGGCAGCCTTGGGAGGGGTGGGTTTAAATCCAAACCCAAACACAAGTTGGATTGAGAGAAGGACTTGTTTCTTTTCCCACTAGGAAACCATTGTTCCAGTTTGACTTTTCAAACTTCCCGTTTGACTTTCAGTTTAGAGCTTTAATTCTCTCTTGCAAATGGCCACACCAAGTGACCTAGGATATGATCCAATCATTCGATTTATCCATGACACATTCATGGTCCATTCCCCTTCCAGTTCGGTGAACCTTCTAGAACCTTCTAGAACCTCTACGATGAAAACATCGGAATCTTTCCCGAACTCCGGAATCGGACTTTCCTTATATGAATCTTATTATCTGGACCATTCTGGATCTCCTCGTGATATCCCGGATCCCATCCGAGACTCCGAACAACATTCTGTATCCCTACTAACATTCCATATCTACTAAACAACATCGAATCCTTAAGTGTGTCTCCCTACAGTTCGTGAATTTTGCGGACATGACCGAGACACTTCTCCGATCAATAACCAATAGAGTAATCTGGAAATTCATATGGCTCCCACATATTTCTATGATTTATTTTCGATCGAATGAACCACTTACATTTGATACCAATTTCCCTTTGTCTCACGATAGTTTACTTATCCGAGGTTTTTGATCGTCGGTATCTCTGCATACCTAGTTCAACCTTGTTACCTATAAGTACTCTTTTCTCGTTCTCGTGATATGTGATCCCTTGTGAGCCAGTCACATGCTTGCAAGCCAATTGGATGACATTCCACCAAGAGGGCCTAGAGTATATCTATCCGTCATATGGATGGACAAATCCCACTCTTGATCCATGTGCTTTAACCCATACTTTCCAAACACTCAATGCCACCTTTATAGCCACCCAGTTACGGTGTGGTGTTTGATGTCATCAAAGCATCCTTCTGGTGATGGTGATTAGCGTGATCTCATGGTCGAAGGAATTAGGTTACTATGTATCAGAAAGCTTATAGCAAACGAACTATTAAAATGACTTGATATTTATGCTACGCTTATCTATAGGAGTATGTCCATCACTCCATTCTCCTAATGATATGATCTTATTGTTAATAACATCTCAATGTTCATGATCGAGAAACCACAATATCTATTAATCAACAAGCTAGTATTATAAAGAGGCTTTACTAGCGAGTCTAATTTAGTTTACAAATCACACAAGTATTAATGTTTTCGGTTAATACTATTATAGCATGAATGTAAACATTTATCATAAACACAAAGATATAATAATAACCACTTTTATTATTGCCTCTAGGGCATATCTCCAACAAATACTACCCGCGAAGACTGTTGCGATCCCCTATACTTGTGGGTCATCAAGACTATTTTCTGGCGCCTTTGCCGGGTAGCATAGCTTTATTTGTAAGTTCACTTGGATCTACTATTGTTCATTGCTACTCCTTTCATCATGGGTAAGTCTCGTGATGGAAAGTTTCCTATTTTACCATCCACTACAAGAAGAGGTACAGTCCTAAACACCTCTATTGCTCTTGATTCACCGTCTGTTATAAGTAAGCTTGTCACACCACCACCACATACTCATGCTACACACACTACTACTACTGCTGAATGTGAAACTTCTTTTGATGCTCATGATGTTACTTCTACTGTGCTTGATGCGAGTGGTTCATTAGGTCCTTTCCTAGAAGCTACTATGGCTAGTCTAGGAAATATTCAAACTCCTAGTGAAGACACTGTTACACCTGTTAGCTCACCTGAGTCTAGAGAGAGTTATGATATTAATGATGGTTACATTAGGTTCACTAATGAATTTGTTGAAGAGTGCCGAAACACACATGGTGCTAGTGCTATTAAGAGTCTCCTTGCTAGACATACCATTATTCCTAAGTTTTCCTCTAATCCTAAGTTTGCCACCTCTCCCATAGATATTAAATATAAAGATTATGATTTCTCTCTTGATTTATCCTATTTGTACATTGTTGAGAAAGAACCTTTTTGTGGGACTGAATATGAGAGTGTTGTGGCTCATATGAATGAGCTTTCTACTATAAGTGATTTGTTCTCTGATGATTTTAAGATGCACAAGTATTTTGTTACTAAAATCTTCCCTTTTTCACTAAAAGGAGAAGCTAGGGCTTGGTTTAATAGATTACCTCCTGGTTCCATTGATAGCCCTGATTGCTTGATTGCTTCTTTCTTCCAGAAATATTTTCCTCCTAGTGCTAGACATGCTGCTTTGCAGAGACTTTTTGATTTTAAACAGGTAGAAGAAGAGAAATTGCCTGAGTCATGGACAAGGTTCTGTGCCCTGATTCATGCACATCCTGGATGTCCATGCCTAAGAATGAGCTTCTTGATATTTATTATAATGGACTAACTGATGATTCTAGGACATACCTAGATAGCTTTGCTGATTGTGTTTTCAGGAAAAGAACTCCTACAGATGCTGAAGAATTGATGGCTAAGATAAGCAAGAATTATGATGATTGGACTTCAACTGAGCTAAATACACCTGAGCCTATTACTCCTGAACCAGTTGTGCCTAAACCAGATCCAATTCCAACACCAAAGAATAGGGGGGTTATTAAATTAAATGATGAAGTGATGAAGGAAGCTAAGAAATGTCTAAAGGAGAAAGGTATTAGAGCTGAAGATGTGAAGAATCTGCCTCCTATAGAAGAATTATGTAAGCCAATTCCCCACTCATCTATTATTGAGGTACACTCTCCCCACTTTAATGAAGGTTATATTCCCTATGGTAAGCCTCCTGATCAATGCTTAGAGGAACTTGACACATTTATTGTTAAACAAGGTAATTTTAATAAACAAGTTCAGAATCATTTACTGGAAAACTCTAGAGCTATCAATGAGTTGAAAGATATTGTGGAAAGGACTTCTAATGATATTAAAATGCTTTGTAAACACTTTCAAATGGTTCAAACCCAACTTGATAAACTTGCTAAGGTACAAAAAGATATGCTAGTTGATGCCTCAGGAGACAAACATGCTTATGGAATTAGAACTAGGAGTGGTATAGCTACTCAATATCCTTTATATCCTGAAGGACACCCTAAAATAATTGAGCAGGATTCCCAATCGGGTGAAAGTAGTGGTAGTCCTCGTAAGAGAAAGAAAAAGAAACATAAGGTAGTTGAGGAACTACTTGAACCTGGTGTAGATCCTAATAGTATATATGTATCTGATGCTGAAACTAAGAGTGGTAATGATAAAAATGATGCTCCTGATAAGGAGGATGTTGAGGAAGAACCTGGGAAGCACACTAAGAACACTAGGTACACTAAGTAAGATTTTATTGCTAAGAAACATGGTAGTGAGATAGAACCTTGGGTGAAGAAACCTATGCCTTTTCCAGGTAAGAAACACAAGTCAAAGGAGGAAGAACACTACAACAAGTTTTGTGAGTGGATGAAACCTTTATTTTTGCAAATTCCTTTGACTGATGCTATTAAATTGCCTCCTTATTCAAAGTATATGAAGGATATTGTCTCTAATAAAAGGAAGATTCCTAATGAGGAAATTTATACTCTGCTTGCTAATTATTCCTTCAATGGTAAGGTTCCAAAGAAACTTGGTGATCCAGGTATACCAACTATTCCTTGCTCTATTAAGAACAATTATGTTAGAACTGCTTTATGTGATTTGGGAGCTGGAGTCAGTGTTATGCCTTTCTCTCTTTACAAGAGACTCCAGCTAGAAAAGTTGATACCAACTGCTATATCTTTGCAAATGGATGATAAGTCAACTACTATTCCTATTGGTATATGTGAGGATGTTCCTGTTCAAGTGGCTCATAATTGCTTGGTTTTGACTGCTTTTGTTGTGCTTGAGATGCCTAAAGATGATAATATGTCTATTATTCTTGGGAGACCTTTTCTTAATATTGCAGATGTTGTCATTAATTGTAATCAAGGAAAAGTAACATTCAATATTAATGACAAAGAGCATACTGTTTATTTCCCCGAGAAGGTTGCTAAGAGTTATCGCCTGAATTCCATTGAAAATATTGAGAGCATCAAGGTTGGGGAAATATATTGTCCCATCCCACAAGAAAATTTTGAAACTATTATGATTGGGACCATTGCTATCAAGTATGAGGTAACATAGTCACCTTGTGGAATACAAAGTTTTGTTTCATATAAGATTGTTTTGGTAACAAGACTTGATCAACCTTGTTAACAAAAGGATTTTAATGAACAAAATAATGTTTGTACTATGGTTATACTTGCTTTCTTTTAGTTTTCTCCTTCCTAGTCTTTGCCTTTTCTTTCGTTAGCTTTGGTTTTGTTAATTGCTTGTTTGTTAGAGTGCCTTAGAGCTTCCGTAGTTTGGCTTTTGGTTTGCTTTTTCTTCTTCTAAAAAACTGTTTCTGCGAGAAAATCAATTTTCATACCCTGAAAATTGGCCAAAAATAAAGTTCCCGAAAAATTCCAGAAAATTCAAAATAAATTTTTCCTTGAAAAAAGGGGCAGAGGGACACCTAGAGTGACCCAGCGGGCCACCCCAGGCACACACACCCCTGATAGGCACGGCCTACCTACAGGTGGCGCCTAGGAGGGGTGTGGCCCACCTGGGCCCCTCCAAAGTGTCTCCTCCCAGCCATCTTCTTTCTCTCTCCCGAAAAACATCGAAAACTTGCTCAAGCTCGAGTTCCTGTTGTTCTTGCTCACGATTTTCGATCTCCTTGCTCAGCCCCTCTTTGTTGTTGTTTTTTGGAATGATTGCTCCTTGGTATGTGCGTCCTCCTCTTGTCCAATTAGATTTGTGATTGATAGATTGTATCTTGAGTATTTTGCTGCTATAGGTGACAGGTTGTGTGAGCTTGCATGCTTGTTCTATGCTTAAATATTTCATTTTGATGCATGTGTATCCCTCTAGCAAGTTCCTATAGTTGTTTCTCATCATTTATCAACTTGGAAATCACTTGGTTTAATATTTTTCTAAAAATTTCAGAAAAGAATGGTCATGGACAACCACACATTTGGAGAGATATTTGAGGGTGATGCACCTAGGAGGGCAAGGTCTTCAGGATCATCCTCCTGAGCCAGGCCCTCATACAATGAGGATCTCATTACTCCACGATTTGGCGACGAGGGAGATGAGGGGATGCTCACCCTTCCACCTTTCCTTGCCCAACCTTTTTGCAGGCTGCTGGGATTCCTGATGATTTTACAACTTTGGTTTGGAGGTCTGTACTAATAAGCCTTATGCAGGATGAGAGCGTGAAATATGCTACGCTCACTAAAAAATTTGTGGAGAGCTTCTCCTTTACTAACAACATGTTCAAGCCAGATGTTTCTTTCAAAATTTATGGCGGGTCTTACAATATGACATTGAAGAAATTTTGTGAGGCTCTGGGACTTGGTACAGCTGGGTCAGCAAATAAGATTCCAGCTCAACCCGCTGATTTGTTGGAGCTCTACCGCAGGATAACTAATGATCATAACTGTAGATCTCAACAGGGAAAGATAAGAAATATTCAGCTTCCAGCCATCAGGTACTTTGCTTACTATCTTGCAACTAGTGTTCTTGGTAGGGAGAACACTAGTAATATTTCCAACTATCATTTGGAATTCATAGCTGCTGCGCTCAACAATGAAACTAAGTACAATCTTGGTTCTCTCATTGCCCGTCGCTTAGCTACTAAGGGACCCATTTACGGGGGAATTATTGTTGCACGTGTTGTTGTTGCCTTGGACCTTGCTGTTGATCCAAATGATATAGTTTTGTCTCCTCAGAGGCTTGATCTTGCTGCTATGAAAGCACATCATTTTGTCACTACTGTCTCTACCCTTGAGAGCTTGGTTTATAGAATGTTGTTTATTGACGGGGAAGAGAGAGAGATCCCTCTCCCCCAAACAACTTTGTTCAGTATTTCCCAGGGACCTTTGTCACGCTCCAAGGAGGAGATGGATGACAAGATGTGCATTCTTGGCTTCCATGGACACTATCAGGGGGACGCGCCTTCATATGACCCCTCTGTGTACTACACAGGTGAGTCCTCGAGCTCTTACCAGGACGAAGGGGCTTCCTCGATGTACCATGGAGGTGCACCTTCTTGGTCACCATGGAGTTGAGCCCCACTTAGGACAAAAGCCTAAGCTTAGGGAGATGTATACCGACATCACACTCATCTATATATCATGTTTCGTCGGTCCTTTGTATATCCATTGTTTCGCTTTCTTTTTGGTTTTTTTTCTGCTTTCTCAAAACACAAAAATACCAAAAATATTTTCGTTGTTTCTCTAGGTTTGTTTCTTTGCTTTTTTAGCTTTGGTTTTCCTTAAAGAAAAATCCAAAAAGATTTTGCTTTGTTTGCTTGCTTTGAAAAATCGAAAACACCAAAAGTATTTGTTGTTCTTCTTTGGTTTTGTGAGTTCTTTGCAGGGTTCAGCCGTCCTTAGTGGATTTGGTTTCATGTTATTATTCAAGTCACACAAGTGAAGGGAAATAATGAAGATTAATACAACTCGAGGTGTGGTAATAGGCTGGTAACGAACTCTATATGTTTTCCATTTTTGTACATATACTCATAATTATGAGCATGCTTAGTCTGTTCATTGTAAGGAGTGTGTTACTGATGGATGTTTGGTAGTTCTTGCTTGTTTGTAATTAGCTCAAGCTTGCTAATAGTTTGTAGCATGTCATATGAATGTTGGCTTGCATTGTTTTATTCATATTTTGGTATGATATTATGGTATCCTCCTCTGGAAGTTTCATGTGATTCGACTTGGCACATGCTCACGCATGCATATGACTAAACAATAGTCAGTAAGCCTCGATGATTTATTTTGCCTCAAAGTTCTTGTATCACTTTCATGCCATAATCAGTCATATTTTGTTGCAAGCACGATTATGACAATTATTGCTCTCTCGTTTGTTGCTCCCTCTCTATTGCTAGCCTTCACTTGCACTGAGTATGAACTCCACTTGTGCATTCAATTTCCCAAAACCAATATTGCCAACTGTGTCCACCATACCTACCTATTAGCATCATTTGTTATTTCAGTGCATATTCCATGTGCCTTGTTTTCTTCCAAATAAATTTTTTGTCTGTTTTGAGAAAGTTAGTTAGTAAAGCTCTCACGAACTTGATGGCACACTTTATTCCTTGCACTTAATAAGCCTGAACCATTGTGACATGTCCATGAAAGTTATATGCTTGCGAATCATATGATGGGAGTTAGCAGAACCGTGTTGTCACGGGGAACGCTTTCAACACTTATGGATACCTTTCCAGTTGATACCTTGCTCTTTTGTTTGCGGATGTCGACGGTGTGAAATAAAAGGGGAGTTTGTGAGTTCATGGAGTATATATATGTGTTAGAGAAACGCCTGGGCCGATAGCCTAAGCCATGCCTAATCATGGTGGAAACTTGCAGCATCACCATAATGAGCATTCTGTGAAGCATCCTCAATAAAAAGCTATGCACATAGTAAATAAAAAGATCGCTGAGGTGCTCATTGTCTGCTTGCCTTGTCATTTTGATCACGGGATAGCTCATGTATCATGTGTAAGGGGTGCCCCGTTGGCGGTTCTCTGTGATATGCATGTATGTACAATGACAAGAACTTGCAGGTAACCAAAGTTGAGTAGCATGCGGACCGGCCCTCGTACTCAAGGGACATGGGATTTCCAGTTTATGGTCTGTCAAGCATATAACTCATATTGGACCTCACTTTCACCTGAACCATATGAAGATGCCTATGATAGGGGCAATGAGAGCTCAAAGCTAATGAGTATCTTCCTTTCAGCATTAGGAAGCCTTTCAAACTTTTCAAAACCATTTTCACTCCCTTGTTGAGTCACCACTTATTCTATGAGCACCTTCTTGAGAGCATAGTTGTCATTCTTGTGCTTGTCTTAGAACTTGGTTAATTATGTCATGGCTTTGATGCTTGTATCTCTAACATTTTTACTTCTAGTCTTCACTTGAACTTCAGAGGTGCCTTGGCATTTATATTGTCCTCTACAAACAAAGGCAAGTGAGATACCACTCTATCATACCTTACTATGAGCATTGCAATGTTGCTTATGTTTATGTTCCATGCTACTTATTATTATTGAGTTGGTTTCTCTTCATAGCTTGCAATGACTATTGAGTAGACTTGGTTGCATATTTCTTATTATGAATGGTTTAAGTATCTACTCCTGTGCTGAGAATATATACATCATATGAAGTAAATGTGTTCGTGAAAGTTCTTTTATCGCACTCAGTTTTCAACTGAATTGCTTGAGGACAAGCAATAAGCTAAGATTGGGGGAGTTGATACGTCCAAAACGTATCTACTTTCCCGAACACTTTTTCTATTGTTTCTCCTCTAAACTTGTGTGATTTGGATACAACTAACACTTTTTCTATTGTTTTCAGAAGAATTACCTTGGTGTCTAGTTTTTGTGCAGAAAATCAACTATTAGGAAAAATCCCGGAAAATATGCCAAAAATTATATTTTGCCAGAAGATCCACGGAGCCAGAAGACGAAACAGAGTGGAGGACAGGGGCACACACCCCTGCCAGGCGCGGGTGGGCCCTGTTCGCGCCTAGGGCGTGCGGCCACCCCAGGCACCCCCTCGGGCTCCCTCTGCGCCTATAAGTTACCCCTTGACCTCAAAACCGAGGGGGGTTCGACGTTTTTCCAGAAGGAGTTCCGCTCCGCCGCCACCATCAGAAACCAAGATTCGGATCCAGAAACTCCATTCTGGCACCCTGCAGGGACGGAGAATTTGGAGAGGATCATCGCCATCGTCATCACCAACGCCTCTCCATCGACCATCAATGTTGACCTCATCCATGAGTGAGTAATCCCCCGCTGTAGGCTATGAGGATGGTAGGGATTGGATGAGTTCTATCATGTAATCAAATAAGATTGTTAGGGCGTAGTGTCTAGTATCTCTATTAGTTATATTTGACTTTGTTGCAACTTGTTGTGCTTAATGCTTGTCACTGGGGCTCGAGTGCCATGATCTCAGATCTAAACTTATTATTGAATCATTATGATAGTATTGTTTGTGGTCTTATCTACAAGTTGTCTACACATATCATTCATGTCGGGCATAAAACCCGAAACCCGAACCCGTTTAACCCGACCCCGAACCCGTTTAACCCGGACCCGAGAATCCCGATGCTGCTATCGGGCGCCAGTTCTCAAAACCTGATTTAATTTCGGGAAATGCGGGTTTCAGCTGCGGGTACCCGTTTGGACCGAACAACCCGAAGATGTAAATGAAAATCCCGTGACCCCTAGCTCTCCCATCCCAGTAAATCCCGCTCAGCCCCAATAACTTCCACGGCGGCGCGGTCCACGCCCACGCTCACGCAAACCCTAAGCCTAAGCGGTGCTAGTCATTCTTGTTCCTCTCCTCATTTCCTCTCCATACCCTAGCGGTGTCGTACCCTAGCGGCGCCAGACCGCCAGACGCCAGTGACCTCATGGCTCACGCCGCCGCCACGCGCCACGTACACACAGCCGCGCAGGCACTCAGGCACATACCTGCGCCTCACGTGCGCCGCGTCGCCGCCCGACCCGAGTACGAGAGGAGCCACCACCACCTTCCACCCACCTGCACCGCCGGCATGCGCCACTGCCATAGTGCCACCCACCTGCGCAGCCACCCAACGCGAGTACGGGAGGAGCCGAGGACGGGAGGAGTCGAGGACGAGGAGCAGCCGGCGTCGACGTGCTAACATTTTACTTATGTTTTTTTATTCATTGTATCTGTTGTATCTGTGTGTATGTCGGGTAATACGGGATTACCCGGACCCGGACCCGAAATTCTGGGGTACCCGATTTGTCGGGTCAGATAAAAGGTCCAGTACTTTCGGGTGTTATTTCTCAGAACCTGAATTTCCCATTACCGAATTACCCGACCCGAAAATTCAGGTTTACCCGAATGCCCAGCGTGACATATCATTGTCCGGATCCAAAGGCCCCGAAGTGACAGAAATTGGGACAACCGGAGGGGATGGCTGTGGTGTGAGGATCACATGTGTTCACGGAGTGTTAATGCTTTGCTCCGGTGCTCTATTAAAAGGAGCAAATTAATTGCCAGTAGTTCCCTAGAGGCCCCGCTACCACGGGCTGGCTGGACAGAAGATGTTGTGCAAGTTCTCATTGCGAGCATGTATGACTATATATGGAGCACATGCCTATGATTGTTTAGTACTTGGATGCTTATTCTTATTTATCTGCAATGCCCTAGATCTTAAAGTTAAATGTTTAGACTCGTCCATGCAACACCCGTCCATCCATCCATATGCCTACCGCGCTCATATCCTACTGTTTGCTGCTACCGTTACTATTGCTCTTGTTCTACTATTGTTGCTTTGTTGTTGCTACTACAAACTGTTGCTACTGATAAACTTCTGTAAGCAAGAACTATTTCTAGGTGTAGCTGAATTGAAAACTAAGTTGTTAAGGCTTGCAACTATTCTTTGGCTCCCCTTGTGTCGAATCAATAAATTGGGTAATACTACCCGCGAAGACTGTTGCGATCCCCTATACTTGTGGGTCAACGAAAATATTTGTTGTTCTTCTTTGGTTTTGTGAGTTCTTTGCAGGGTTCAGCCGTCCTCAGTGGATTTGGTTTCATGTTATTATTCAAGTCACACAAGTGAAGGGCAATAATGAAGATTAAGACAACTCGAGGTGTGGTAAGAGGCTGGTAACGAACTCTATTTGTTTTTCATTTTTGTACATATACTCATCATTGTGAGCATGCTTAGTCTGTTCATTGTAATGAGTGTGTTACTGATGGGTGCTTGGTAGTTCTTGCTTGTCTGTGATTATCTCCAGCTTGCTAATAGTTTGTAGCATGTCATATGAATGTTTGCTTGCATTGTTTTATTCATATTTTGGTATGATATTGTGGTATCCTCCTCTGGAAGTTTCATGTGATTTGACTTGGCACATGCTCACGCATGCATATGACTAAACAATAGTCAGTAAGCCTCGATGATTTATTTTGCCTCATAGTTCTTGTATCACTTTCATGCCATAGTAAGTCCTGTTTTGTTGCAAGCATGATTATGACAATTATTGCTCTCTCGTTTGCCGCTACCTCTCAACTGTTAGCCTTCACTTGCACTGAGTATGAACTCCACTTGTGCATTCAATTTCTCAAAACCAATATTGCCAACTGTGTCCACCATACCTACCTATTAGCATCATTTGCTATTTCAGTGCATATTCCATATGCCTTGTTTTCTTCCAAATAAAATGTTTGTCTGTTTTGAGAAAGTTAGTTAGTAAAGCTCTCACGAACTTGATGGCGCACTTTATTCCTTGCACTTAATAAGCCTGAACCATTGTGACCTGTCCATGAAAGTTATATGCTGGGAGTCAGAACCGTGATGTCATGGGGAACGCTTTCAACATTTATGGATACCTATCCAGTTGATACCTTGCTCTTTTGTTTGCGGATGTCGACGGTGTGAAATAAAAGGGGAGTTTGTGAGTTCATGGCGTATATATGTGTTAGAGAAACGCCTGGGCCGCTAGCCTAAGCCATGCCTAATCATGGTGGAAACTTGCAGCATCACCATAATGATCATTCTATGAAGCATCCTCAATAAAAAGCTATGCACATAGTAAATAAAAAGATCGCTGAGATCCTCATTGTCTGCTTGCCTTGTCATTTTGATCATGGGATAGCTCCTGTATCATGTGCAAGGGGTACCTCGTTGGCGGTTCTCTATGATATGCATGTATGTACAATGACAAGAACTTGTAGGTATCTAAAGTTGAGTAGCATGCGGAGCGGCCCTCGTACTCAAGGGACATGGGATTTCCAATTTATGGTCTGTCAAGCATATAACTCATAACTGGACCTCACTTTCACCTTAACCATATGAAGATGCCTATGATAGGGGCAATGAGATCTCAAAGCTAATGAGTATCTTCCTTTCAGCATTAGGAAGCCTTTCAAACTTTTAAAAACCATTCTCACTCCCTTGTTGAGTCACCACTTATTCTATGAGCACCTTCTTGAGATCATAGTTGTCATTCTTGTGCTTGTCTCAGAACTTCGTTAATTATGTCATGACTTTGATGCTTGTATCTCTGACATTTTTTACTTCTAGTCTTCACTTGAACTTCAGAGGTGCCTTGGCATTTATATTGTGCTCTACAAACAAAGGCAAGAGAGATACCACTCTATCATACCTTACTATGAGCATTGCAATGTTGCTTATGTTTATGTTCCATGCTACTTATTATTATTGAGTTGGTTTCTCTTCATAGCTTGCAATGACTATTGAGTAGACTTGGTTGCATACTTCTTATTATGAATGGTTTAAGTATCTACTCCTGTGCTGAGAATATATACATCATATGAAGCATATGTGTTCATGAAAGTTCTTTTATCGCACTCAGTTTTCAACTGAATTGCTTGAGGACAAGAAATAAGCTAAGTTTGAGGGAGTTGATACGTCCAAAACGTATCTACTTTCCCGAACACTTTTGCTATTGTTTCTCCTCTAAACTTGTGTGATTTGGATACAACTAACACGGACTGACGTTGTTTTCAGCAGAATTACCTTGGTGTCTAGTTTTTGTGTAGAAAATCAACTATCAAGAAAAATCCCGAAAAATATACCAAAAATTATATTTCGCCAGAAGATCCACAGAACCAGAAGACGAAACGGAGTGGACGCCTGGGGGCCCACAACCCTGCCAGGCGCGGGTGGACCTTGCCCATGCCTAGGGGGTGCGGCCACCCCAGGCACCCCCTCGGGCTCCCTTTGCGCCTATAAGTTACCCCTTGACCTAAAAACCGAGGGGGGGGGTCGATGTTTTTCCAGAAGGAGTCCCGCTCTGCCGCCACCATCAGAAACCAAGATTTGGATCCAGAAACTCCATTCTGGCACCCTGCCGGGACGGGGAATTTATAAAGGATCATCGCCATCGTCATCACCAACGCCTCTCCATCGACCATCAATGTTTTCCTAATCCATGAGTAAGTAATCCCCCGCTATAGGCTATGGGGATGGTAGGGATTGAATGAGTTCTATCATGTAATCGAATAAGATTGTTAGGGCATAGTGCCTAGTATCTCTATTAGTGCTATTTGACTTTGTTGCAACTTGTTGTGCTTAATGCTTGTCACTAGGGCCCGAGTGCCATGATCTTAGATATGAACTTATTATTGAATCATTATGATAGTATTGCTTGTGATGTTATCTGCAATATGTGTACACATATCATTGTTCGAATCCAAAGGCCCCGAAGTGATAGAAATTGGGACAACCGGAGGGGATGACTGTGGTGTGAGGATCACATGTGTTCACAGAGTTTTAATGCTTTGCTCTGATGCTCTATTAAAAGGGGCAACTTAATTGCCACTAGTTTCGTAGAGGCCCCGCTGCCACGGGCTGGCTGGACAGAAGATGTTGTGCAAGTTCTCATTGCGAGCACGTATGACTATATATGGAGAACATGCCTAGGATTTTTTAGTACTTGGACGCTTATTCTTATTTATCTACAATGCCCTAGATCTTGAAGTTACATGTTTAGACTCGTCCATGCAATGCCCGCCCATCCATACCTATGCCTACCGCGCTCATATCCTATTGTTCACTGCTACTGTTACTATTGCTCTTATTCTACTGTTGTTGTTGCTTTGTTGTTGCTACTACAAACTGTTGCTACTCATAAACTTCTGTGAGCAAGAACTATTTCTAGGTGCAGCTGAATTGACAACTCAGTTGTTAAGGCTTGCAAGTATTCTTTGGCTCCCCTTGTGTCGAATCAATAAATTGGGTAATACTACCTACGAAGACTGTTGCGATCCCCTATACTTGTGGGTCACCAAGACTAGCAGCACTTCGTTGGGAGACCCCAAGCGGAAGGTATGATGCAGTTCAGCAGGCAAGTTTCCCTCAGCAAGAAACCAAGGTTATCAAACCAGTGGGAGGAATGAAACACCCCAAAGGTGCTGCAAGCAACATGGAGACCTACACAACACAAACTCAAGACTTTGAACCAACTAACTGTGAGGTTGTCAATCTCACCGGTTGCTGTAACAAAGGATTAAACGTATGTTGTGGAAGGTAATGGTTTGCAGCAAGTAAACAAGTAACAGTGGAAGATGTATCAATGGTAAAGACTGGACTGGGGTCCATAGTTCACTAGTGGTGCTCTCCTTAGATAAACAACATGGCATGAAGGGTAAACAAATTGCAGCAGGGCAATTGACAGGAACTGAGCAAGGCATAACAATGCAACACCAGACAAAAAGATCCTATGAGATTCGGTTGGGAAATACAACAATATACATAGACCGCCATCCAACTGCATCTATGACTAGAAGTCCACCTTCAGATTATCATCTGAACCCCCTCCACTATTAAGTTGCAAGCAACAGACAACTGCTTTAAGAAAAGTGTGTAAGGTAAACAATCCACTTGTTCCATGAACAAGAGACCGTTGTTTTCTCCCTAGTAACAACAGCACATCTACAACCGAAGAGATTTCTGTCACTTCCCTTGGAAACTAGAGGCATGAACCCACTATCGAGCATAAATACCCCCTCTTGGAGTCACTAGCAACTACTTGGCCAAGATAGCTATTAACAACGGAGAGCATGCAAGATCACAAACAATGCAAACATGATAGAATCATAAAGACAAAACCATTAAACAATCTGATATAATAATCTCAATATCCATCGGATCCCCGCAAACACAACATGCACGATTACAAATAGATTAGATCTTGATCATGAATGAAGCTCACAAGATCTATACATGACAGCACAAGGAGGAGATACAACCATCTATCTACTACATGGACCCATAGTCCAAGGTGGAACTACTCACGCATCATACTGGAGAAGAAGGCCTCCAGGATGATCTCCCCACCAGCAGGGTGCCGGGAAGAACTTCAGATCCCCTCGATCTAGGGACGACGGTGGCGGCAGTTACAGAAGGTTTCGTGGAGTTTTGGTCGGGTGCCTAGGATTTCTGCATCGGGGGCTTCTTATAGGCTAAGTGGCGAGGCTGGGAGGCGGCCAGGGGCCCCACACCCTACCTAGGCGCGGGGTGGTACCACCCATGCCTAGGGTGGTCTGGCCGCCCTGGTTCGCTTCTCCGTCTATCCTCTGGACTTTGTGTCCCCCACGGTAAAATATTGACTTCGGCTTTTGTCCCGTCCAATTCCGAGAATATTGATTTTCTGCCTTTCTAGAACCAAAAACAGAAGAAAACGGGCAAATGGCATTGTGGCAACTTGTTAATAGGTTAGTTCTAGAAAAGATATAAAAACATCTCAAAGTGTATACAAAGCAAAGCAAAGTAGATACTAAACAAGCATGGAGTATCAAAAATTATAGATACATTTCTGATGTATCAAGCATCCCCAAGCTTAACTCCTGCTTGTCCTCGAGTAGGTAAGTGATAAAAGAATAATTTTTTAGGTGACATGCACCATCAAAACCAAGATCAAACCATTTGCAAGCATTGAAAGCTGTGAACAAAGAACTCTAAACATGTGCATGAAAGATGGAGTTCTAACAATAGGACATAGTAACTATGCATGCAACATGAAATGCTACAAACAAAGATCATGAATAACATGCATTGAAAAACATTTGTTTGTTTCACATGCAGAAAACATAGCATAGTGGCAATCATCTTGTCCCTCATAGAGTAGCAAATAGATGCATAGGACACCTTCAAAGTTCACAAGGGTGACTAGAAATAAGTAGCACAAGAACAAGTAATATCACAATATGCATTAATCAATAAGTTTTGGGACACTGTACATAGAATTACAACTATGCTCTCTTAATGGTGCCTAAAAGTAGAAGGCGGAGACTCAAATAATGGTGGAAGAAAGGCCTTTCATAAAGGAAGCAGGGATTTCAAGTCTCAAAAAGAGCTTCCAAAAGTTATGATACTTGTTAGCTTTCAGCTCTTATTGTCCCTATCATAAGCATCTTGAAGTGGTTAAGGTTAAAGTGAAAAAAGATGGAGTATATGCTTGACAAAGAGGGCCACACCTCATGCTACTCAACTTCAGTCACCTGTAAGTTCTTGTCATTGTAAGTACATGCAAATCATAGAGAACCGCCAACGGGGTACCCCTTGCACATGGTACAGGGGCTATCCCATAACCAAAATGACAAGGCAAGCAGACAATGAGCATCTCAGCGATATTTTTATTTACTATATGCATAGCTTTTTATTGAGGATGATTCATAGATAGCTCACTATGGTGATGCTGCAAGTTTCCACCATGATTAGGCATGGCTTAGCCTAGCGGCCCAGGCGTTTCTCTAACACAAATACATACTGCATGGACTTACAAGTTCCCTCTTTATTTCACACCGGTGACATCCATAAACAAAAGAGCATGATATCAACTAAGTACAAAGTACAAGTGCAATGTTGGAAACGTTCCCCGTGACATCACGGTTCTGTTAATTCCATCGTATAAGTGCAAGCATATACAACATATATGACACAATGGTTCAAGTTTATTAGGGTCAAAGAACATAAAGTATGCCATCAAGTTTGTGAGGGCTTTAATCACTAAGTTTTCACATAACAAAGAGACTTTTTAACTGGAAGATAGCTGAAAACAAGAATATACTTGGAATGGTGTAACGCACCATGCATAGGAGTTTATAGTGGACACTTTGGAATAACTTGGTTTCTTGGGAGTTGGAAGCATGAGTAGAACTTACTCATACAAGTGGAGGCTAGCAAAAGACTGGGAGCAACCAACTAAGAGAGAAATAATGGCCATAATCATGCAGAGCAACAAAACATTACTAATCAAAGCATAGATTGGTACTACAAGTCAAGGACTAAATGATCATAGAGGCTAAGGTGACTTGTTAGAGTCATGACATGGTGCGAGCATGTGCCAAGTCAACCCAAACAAAGAATCAAAGGAGAATACCACAATACTATGCTTTTGCATGCTAAAACAACACATAATTTTTTTTCAAGGCACACTAAGCAATCCCAATTGTTTGGAACAAGACATGCTACAGCAATAATCACTAAGCATAAGGTCAAAACAACACCTAGCATGTCATGCTAAAGTCCAAGTCACAGTCAATGCAAGCTCCTCTTGCACTTATCACGCAAGAACTTCCTACTCCTTTCCAACACCAAGCAACTTATTTGCAACAACAGAGCGAGAACGGGGGTGCAAACTAAACAAACCAAATGAAAACTAAGATGCTCCAAGAACAACACAACTGTGCATGAAACAATAAAAACGAAGTGTCTAGACAGACCTGAGCTTTTTATTGATGAAGAAGGGGATGCCTTGGGCATCCCCAAGCTTTGACGTTTGTACCTCTTGGATATTTCTTGGGGTGACACCGGGGTGGCATCCCCAAGCTTGAGCTTTTGTCCATTCTTCATCTGATTACATCATTCTCTCTCTACACCTGGATTTTTTCCTTCATACAAAACTTCACACAATCTTCATTAGCAACATAAGTGTATTCAAAAGATAATAGACCCTTAGGTAAAGCTTTGGAACAGAAAAACTTTTCACTAAAAACACATGCTATTGTAGCAACTCCTTAAAAAATCTCAATTCCCCAAAAGAGAACTCAAAAAGGAATCAATAAAAAGCAAATGCAAATAATGGTTGAAATCTGTCAAAACAGACCAGCAGGTAGAAACGATTTTTTCGAAGACCTTCTGTTGCTCAAATCAAAAAGTGTTGAACTAATGAAAGTTAGCTAACATACTGGGGGATTTATTAGTAAATTTTCATCTCAAGCTGAGTTACAGAGACTCCTCACGAATGTTTTTGGTGGAGGACTGTAACTACCTCGGTGAATTACGCTCCTAGATACAAGCCTGGGTGAACGGTAGTGGTTGAAATAGTACGGTGGGGCCCCAAAAGCCACTCACGGGTAGACCTTTCGGCCGTCCCAACCACTTCCAATTCATCGGGACCTGTACGGGCGGCGTAATCGGCAGGCGAAGGGATCAACTACATACACAAATGAGTATGTATGCAAGCCACCATACAAAAGTACATCAGAGCCATTCCATCTAGAAAGAAAGGAAATATAGCAACGCCATACGGCAAGATTCGAATGACCTAGATAGATATAATATTTTAGGATAATTCCTCATACATCACACATCAGAGTATCAAGCGAAAGCGGCAAAACAAAGTCCGAGTACGGATAAGAAGCAAATCGGCATAAGATGCCACAGAAATAAGCACATCCCGCCCACAGATCTCACGGATCTCCGTGCCCGGAATCTCTACACCGAACGATCGTTGCCCACATCATCAGCCTCTTCCACCCAGTATCCGTCCTGCGAGTGTACCTGTTCATCTGAACCAATAATTTATCGTGTGAGACCCTAGGGGTACTCAGCAAGTCTTTATGCCTCTAAAGGGGACACAACCTGGGGTGACGCAATTGCAGCAAAAGATAAACCCTAACAGTTCTATAGATACTCGCTAACCATCCGCCTAACCAATGATAGACGGATGTCCGTGAATTAATGACAACAGTTGTAATAGTAATATCACCAGATCCATCCTCCTCCTCGCTTACCGACGAGGAAGCGGACGAACAACCCCCCATCCGCTGGCAATTCTATCAACCATTCCATGAGTGTTGCACTATTTACTAGTCATTTACTTAGTCAGATTAAAGCGGTACTTTAGTTATGCTTGTCTATGATCGAGAAACTGTGCTCCAAGTCGTCCATAACCGCGGACACGGCTTTCAGAAAGTTTTACCCTGCAGGGGTGCACAAATAGCAACACACACTCGATCAACCTCGGAAAAACCAAATCAAAACCCAATGAGGCCTTCACGACAAAGCAATCACAGGATTCAGAAATATTTCAGGGGGCCACCCCTTGGAGTACACCCGCAACGAAACTGGCCGGCTCCGAGACGGACTCAAGGTTTGTGGGGCCGGCTGTAAACGACTGGGAACCCGAAAACTCGGGGTGTCGATACCGCGAAAACGGGTCACCATCCTAAACAGTACAGGTGCTCCTCGCACAATCGTAATAAAGCAGTAAAGCATGGCATAAGTACAGGATAGTAAATAAAACCTCAAACTAGTTTGTGGCCCCAAGAAATAAGAAAGAATCAAGCTCTGGCTCAGGAGGGTCCCATAATCCTCCCGGATGTGGATAGCGCGAATAATCTTGGAACAGGAATCAAGTACTCGGGGTCTTACGGGACACAAGTGAGCAGGAAGAACCAAATAGCAGATATTGCCCACCGGTGCCACTTTCATTAGTTATCCCATACTACTCAGGTTAAGTTGTTTAGGTACCTCGTTGTCCATCAGACTCTCACATACCCTACACATGTTGTTCTACGACTCGCATGGCTCAAACAACTCCTGTAGTAATGGCTCATGGGATGGAGGAACAAGCTTGGTGGGGTTTAAAAGTAAAGGCTATGCAATACTTAGGATTCAGTTTAATGCAATCGCGACTCAATGATGCAAGAGTAAGTTAGAGGCAATAGGTACTGTATGTATGCAAGCATGTGGTAGTGCTTTCCTGGCAACTCAGTTGAAGCGAGAGACGGATCTGGGTAGTGCTCCTGGTTCTCTGGATATATCCCCTGCTCAGAGTCTATTCGAAGAAGAACCAAACAAACAAGGCCAACATAAATAAAGTGCACAGGCACAGGAATAAAATGCGTCAAGCAAACAATCATGCCATGATGAATGATGCACAAATTGCATGGCAATAATGTAGCATGGCATGGGTAAGGTGTGGTATACAAGATTAAATCATTTTATTAAGGTTTGGCCACATTTTATTGTCATATTAGTTGCTGTATACTATATATTTATATGATGCATGCTGCAATTGAAGTCATAGATAGCATAAACAGAAAGGTCTCGTCGAGCTGATCATTTTAGACATATCATTTGTTAAATTCGGAGTTATAGAACCCAAGTTATTAATTTATTAAGTCCAGGGGCATTTCTTGTAATTTTAATCAACTTGGAAAATAAAGTGTTCAAAACATAATTTGAATGGCATATTTGAAATCCTCACATTTTTCTGATTCCAAAACATATATTATTTGTATTATTTGGAATTATGGATTTAATTTTATTTTTAAGTCAAAATTAGTCATTTTAGGTCAAAGTCAAAGGTTTGACTATTTTAAATTAGTTCTGAAAATATTTGAATAAAGATTTGAATTAACATTCAAAAACAAAACATTTTTCATATAAGGTTTGAATTCAAATTTCAAACCAGGAATAAGTTATGAATTTATTTAGTTTTAAACAGAATTGTATTTTGAATTTGAATTTGAGTTAATTTAAAAGAAAGAATTCAAAACAGATACAGACTAATACTTTTTGCACTCAAGCAAAACTAGCCACTCCCATTGACAGGTGGGGTCAGGCGCTGACTGGGCATAGGACAGGTGGTTGAGGGCCGCGGTTTGAGGATGGGAAAACGTGGGTCGCTTTTTGCAAAAAGGGTGAGAAAGGAGGGACCGCGGGTTAGGTAAAATAAAGGTCAGGGGTTTATCTGCAAAATGCCTCGGAGCTGTCGCTGACGAAACTGAATTCGTTTTGCAAAAACTGCTAGCTGAGCTCGATTTTCCATCGAAGATGGCGAGCAAACAGATGCGATTTTCGCAAAACCGTAAAAACCAAAACTAAAGAGGAAACTACAGGCTTCAAGTTTCGTGTTTGGAGTTTTGCCATCGGAGGACTGAAGAGGCCGGGATCTGGCGAGGAACAGAGGTACTAGGAGGCGCTCGAGACTGACGGACGGATAAGAGCAGCACCGCCGTGATATCGTCCGATCTTCGGTGGACGATGGCGACGAATACTTAGGGAAAACCGGCATCCCACAAAAACGAAAGACGGAGAGGGATGATAGGGCTACACTTTTCGTCAAGGGGGCATCGCCGTAGGAGGCCTACAGCGTGCGGGGCACGACTAGGATCAGAGGCGGAAAACGCTGCTGCTGCTGCTCGATGCCACTGCTGCTGCTCGGCTCCCTGACGCGCGCGGCGAGCGGCACGGCGAAGCTGCGCGGGAGGGCGGCGGTTGATTCCGGGCGACACGATGCAGAACGGAGGGGAAAAGGGAAGGGGAACAGGAGGTGGTGCTCACCTCGGCCGATTCCCAGAGGAAACGAGGATGGGGAGGGTCGGAGGTGATGTCGGCGACGGTGGCGATGTTCTGTGCCTGACCAGGAAGAAGAGGGAACAGCGGCATCACGTCCAGCTCCTGCTCGAGCTCACGAGGTGGTCAACGGAGGCTGCCTGCACGCTCTCCAGCTCCAGTAGGGGATCAAGGCGACGGCGCGGCGTCTCTCTCCTCGCCGAAGCTCTCGGGCAAGGCGAGCATAGGCGGGCGCAGAGGTAGGGGGGTGGCGGCGGAGAGGAGGAGAAGGAAGTCTAGGGTTCGAGGGAGGGCCTCCGCGGCTTGAGGATAAGAAGGGGCAGGTGGATGACGCGGCTGACGGAGGAGAACGGCCACCTGCCCGCTGCCGTGAGCGCTGCAGATAGGGGGACGTGACGGAAGAAGAAGAACATGAGACGGCGTGCGCGAGCGAAGGGGTACCGGGCCGGGGTGGCGAGTTGGGCCAGAGGAGGGCTTTGCCCTGGCGGGCCGTTGCGGTGGGTGAGGCCCAGGTTGCTGCCAGGTTTGCTTCTCCCTCTTTATTCCTTTCTCCTTTTATTTTTATTTGTTTTGCTTGTTTTAATTCTATTACAAATTTCAGAACAGCTTCTGATTTCAAAACTTTTGAACTTTTCACAGGGAAAAACTGGACAGAGGGTTTGACCAAGAAGAGAGGCAAAAGAGACCAAGATACCTAAGGAGAGGGAAAAGCCCACATGATCACATGATCATGCATGGATGGGGAGGGTTTTAAAGGGGTAGGGTTTAGGGTTAGATGGAAGAGGGTTATGATGATTAGGGGGGGTAGGGACTAGCTAGAGGGTTTGAAGTCTTGATTAGATCAAGCATGATCCACACAAGCTCAACAAGAAGGTCAAAAAGAAATAAGAGAAGAGATGATGAGGTATGAGCAAGATTAAAATGGATCAAGTCCAAAAGCAAGAGCAAAGGCAGAGATAACCCACTCAAGAATTCAAATTTCAAACCAAGAGATGACCAAAGTTGATGATGGTTGCATGGGACATGCATTACATTAAATGCTAGGTATTATCCTGTGAAAACAAAACAATATCTCATGGCATTTATTTATTTGC
Source organism: Avena sativa (assembly GCA_916181665.1). Taxonomy (NCBI): domain Eukaryota; kingdom Viridiplantae; phylum Streptophyta; class Magnoliopsida; order Poales; family Poaceae; genus Avena; species Avena sativa. The sequence continues at coordinate 333,259,921 of OV702283.1, forward strand.
ATCCTCCAAAGTTGGAGTAAGGGCCAAGCAAAAGGATTGGTAAAGGATCCACCCAACCCACATGAGCTAGGTAAACTCAAATATATGCCAGCTCATATTAATTGGATGGTGGAAAATATAAGGTGGTGAAGAAAGGTGGTGGAGTCAATAAAAGACATGCCCCCAACTCAACTTGGGCATTTGAACAATATATCAAGATCCAACTACAATATCAAGAGGCAACTATAAATAATAATGCATATGAGATAAGAACCAAAGCTCAAGGGTTTTTGTATGATGCTCAAATGCAAGGTGGCATGATGACATGAGCATGATATGATGATGATGCAACAATTATATGTAGGAAGTAACCATTTTATTACTAGACCAAGTAGCATTACAGTTGTTAGACAAATGGGATGCTACAAGGACAGAAATCTGTTTCGGGGCAGCAACTCCCCAAATCTTACTTCCCTCTCATTAGAGGTCATTCTTGGCACAAAAAGCAAACAAAAAGGATAAGGAGAGGTCATTACTGAAGTAATAACTTCCAAAACTCAAGGAAACTCTTCTGTTATCTCCCAACAAGTACTTTTCTTTAACGCCTTTAAGTTAGGCACAAGAAGCAAGAAGAATCAAGTATTTTCAAATGAAGAAGCATTAACATCAAACCTTGCTTTCAAAGGAGGAGAAAAAAGCAACTTATCTCTCCTCATAGGGAAGTGTTCAATACCTTTATTTAATGGAAATTGATATTTGATGGTGTCTTCTTTCATATCAATGATGGCACCAACAGTTCTAAGAAAAGGTCTTCCCAAAGTAATAGGACACGAAGCATTGTATTCAACATCCAAAACATAGAAATCAACAGGGACATAAGCATTGTTAACCATGATGAGAACATCATTAATACTCGCCATTATTTTCTTTTTAGCATTATCATTGAGTGGGACATCCAAATAACAATCTTTCAAAGGTGGCAAATCAAGCATTTCATAAATCTTCCTAGGCATAATAGAGATACTAGAACCAAGATCACATGAGGCTTTGAGATCAAAGTCATTCACTTGCATATTAATAATGGGTTCCCAACTATCTTCTACTTTCCTAAGAATAGAAGCTTTGTGTTTTAGCTTCTCTTCCTTAATCTTAACAAGAGCATCTGTAATGTGTTTGGTGAAAGCAACATGCATATCACTAGCATCGGGACTTCTAGCAAGCTTTTGCAAGAACAGAATCACTTCAGAAATATTGCAACCATCTATATCAAAATCAAAATTAGCATCACTAGTAGTTGACTCATTAGGATTAGGCATTGTGGGAGTAGGAATAGGGACTTCTTGTGGTTTAGTGGTCTCCATTCTAGTGATGGTGCACACACTATTGTTTCTATCAATTTCAGCTTCCCTTTCCCACTTAGCATGAAGTTGAGATAGCAGTCTAACATTTTCATCAATAGTAACTTGTATGGCATGAGCAATAGCAAAGGTATTTTCCATGGTTTCAGGTTTATCGGCCATTTTATTAATCAAGGAGGATTGTGCTTCAGACAAAGAGGATATATTCTTTTCAACACTCAAAATTTTTGACTGTAAACTAGGAATTTCTCTATTCAGATTCTCAAGCTGATGACTAATATTTTTCAAAATGATAGATTGTTCCTCCATAGTTTTAGTGAAAAATTTGTTTTGCTCATATTGCATTTTCATAATTTTTTTGTGGATCTCTCAACTTCTAGAATCCTCTCTTCACTAGGCATTCTAGATCTACCCTGATAAGCATTTCCATTAGGAGGATAAGGCCTATAATTACCATAAGTATTGTTGCCAAAATTGTTGTTTCTAATGAATTTCACATCAACTTGATCTTCTTGAGCAACCAAAGAGGCTAAGGGGACACTCTTAGGATCTAGAGGAGCTTTCCCATTAACAAGCATAGCCATAATAACATCAATCTTATCACTCAAAGAGGAGGTTTCTTCAACAGAATTCATCTTCTTACCATGTGGATCTCTCTCAGTATGCCATTAAGAGTAATTAACCATCATATTGTCAAGGAGCTTTGTTGCAGCACCCAAAGTGAGGCCCATAAAAGTACCTCCAGCAGCTGAATCCAACAGGTTTCTTGAATAGAAGTTCAAACCGGCATAAAAAGTCTGGATAATCATCTAAGCAGTGAGTCCATGGGTGGGACAATTCTTAACCAAAGACTTCATTCTTTCCCAAGCTTGAGCAACATGTTCATTATCAAGTTGTTTAAATTTCATAATATCACTTCTCATAGATATAATCTTAGCAGGAGGATAGTACTTTCCAATAAAAGCATCTTTGCACTTAGTCCAAAAATCAATACTATTTCTAGGCAAGGATAGCAACCATTCTTTAGCTTTCCCTCTCAAGGAGAAAGGAAATAGATTAAGCTTAATAATATCTCCATCTACATCCTTATACTTTTGCATCTCACAAAGTTCAACAAATTTATTGAGATGGGCATCATCATCATCAGAACTAGCACCAGAAAATTGCTCTCTTATCACAAGATTCAACAAAGCAGGCTTAATTTCATAAAAGGTAGCATCAGGAGCAGGTGGAGAAATAGGAGTGCTAAGGAAATCATTGTTTTTTGTGCTAGTGAAGTCACACAACTTGGTGTTCTCAGCGGAGTTCATTTTGGCAAAGGTGGGCAAGCCAAAAACAGCAGCAGCGGCACCTAGAGCAGGAACTAATTGTGTTTTTGAATAAAGAAAACAAACCAAACTAGACTATTTTTTTTGGAGTTTTTGAAGAGAGGCAAAAAAACCAAGCAAAATAAACTAAGCAAACTAAAAACAAAATAAAGAGAAAGGAAGTGGAGGACTCCCCTTGTGAAGACGTCCTTAGCCTCCCCGGCAACGGCGCCAGAAAAATGCTTGATGAGTGCAGCAGAACTTCGTTGGGAGACCCCAAGTGGAAGGTATGATGCAGTTCAGCAGGCAAGTTTCCCTCAGTAAGAAACCAAGGTTATCGAACCAGTAGGAGGAAAGAAACGCCCCCAAAGGTGCTGCAAGCAACGTGGAGACCTGCACAACACAAACTCAAGACTTTGCCCGAATTAACAGTGAAGTTGTCAATCTCACCGGTTGTTGTAACAAAGGATTAAACGTATGGTATGAAAGGTAATGTTTTGCAACAAGTAACAATGGAAGACGTAACAATGGTGAAGACTGGACCGGTGTCCATAGTTCACTAGTGGTGCTCTCCTTAGATAAACAACATGGCATGAATGGTAAACAAATTACAGCAGGGCAATTGACAGGAACTGAGCAAGGCATAACAATGCAATACCAGACAAAAAGATCCTATGAGATTTGATTGGGCAATACAACAATATACATAGACCGCCATCCAACTGCATCTATGACTAGAAGTCCACCTTCAGGTTATCATCTGAACCCCCTCCAGTATTAAGTTGTAAGCAACAGACAACTGCTTTAAGAAAAGTGTGTAAGGTAAACAATCCACTTGTTCCATGAACAAGAGACCGTTGTTTTCTCCCTAGTAGCAACAACACATCTACAACCGAAGAGAGTTCTGTCACTTCCCTTGGAAACTAGAGGCATGAACCCAGCACCGAGCATAAATACCCCCTCTTGGAGTCACTAGCAACTACTTGGCCAAGATATCCACTAACAGCGGAGAGCATGCAAGATCACAAACAACACAGACATGATAATATCAAATAGACAAAACCATTAATCAATCTGACATAGTAATCTCAATATCCATCGGATCCCCGCAAACACAACATGCATTATTACAAATAGATTAGATCTTGATCATGAACGGAGCTCACAAGATCTATACATAAAAGCACAAGGAGGAGATACAACCATCTAGCTACTACATGGACCCATAGTCCAAGGTGGAACTACTCACGCTTCATATCGAAGAAGAAGGCCTCTGAGATGATCTCCCCTCCGGCATGGTGCCGGGAAGAACTTCAGATCCCCCCGATCTAGGGACGATGGTGGCGGCGGCTATAGAAGGTTTCATGGAGTTTTGATCGGGTGCCTAGGGTTTCTGCATCGGGGGCTTCTTATAGGCGAAGAGGCGAGGCTAGGAGGCGGCCAGGGGCCCCACACCCTACCCAGGCACGGGGTGGGCCCACCCGTGCCTAGGGGGTCTGGCCGCCCTGGTTTGCTTATCCGCCTATCCTCTGGACTTCGTGTCCCCCATAGTAAAATATTGACTTCGGCTTTTTTCCCGTCCAATTCCGAGAATATTGATTTTCTGCCTTTCTGGAACCAAAAACAGAAGAAAACAGGCAACTGGCACTTTGGAAACTTGTTAATAGGTTAGTTCCAGAAAATATATAAAAACACCTCAGAGTGTATACAAAGTAAAGCAAAGTAGATACTGAACAAGCATGGATCATAAAAAATTATAGATACGTTTCCAACATATCAATGCCCATAGAGGAAATGTTGATTTGAAGTAAAAGAGAGCATCGAGAAGCAAATATCCAACACATTTAAGTCTAACCCACTTCTTATGCAAGGGAATTTTGTAAGAAAACAAATTATTAAATCAAGAGGCTATTAGCATAGGAAGACAAAACAAGTGCAACTTCAAAACTTTCAACATAAAGCGGGGAACTTAATATTATTGAGATACATAAAACCATGTTTCCTCTCTCATAATAACTTTCAGTAGCATTATGAATAAAATTAATGATATAACTATCACATGAAACATTCTTATCATCAAAATGAGCATATTTAAAATTGTCAAATAGAGGTTTAAGGTCAAAAGCTGGATCAATAGAAGAAAGTTGTTCAACACTAAAATCCTCATTAGGCAATTCATTTTCATAAGGAGTTTTAGAAAATTTGGAAAAATTAAACTCATAAGATTCTCCATCAAATTTAGTTAAAATTGTCTCCTTCTTACAATCTATAATAGCTCCACAAGTGTTCAAGAAAGGTCTACCAAAAATGATAGGACAAGTTTTACTAGTTGCTCAACCAAGTACTAGAAAATCTGCATGATATTTAGTCTTACCACAAATAACTTCCACATCTCTTATAATACCTATTGGACAGATGGTTTCTCTATTAGCAAGCTGAATAACCACATCAATTTATTCAAGTTCACAAGGACCAATTTCATGCATAATTTCTTTGTAAAGCTCATAAGGAATAGCACTTGAACTTGCACCAATATCACATAAACCATAATAGCAATGATCACCAATCCTAACGGAAAGTACTGGGACACTAGCTCTCCTAGTTTTACTAGGATGTGAAACAATATTAGAAGCATCTTCACAAAAGATAATGTGCCCATCTTCTACATTTTTAGTGACAAGGTCTTTAACAATTGCTACTGCAGGTTCAACATTTATTTGTTCATCAGGTTCTATAACTTTCTTTGTACTTTTGTTAACCACATTATCTATCATAAAATGTTCCTTTACTTTAGAAGGAAAAGGTATTTTCTCAATATAAGGTTCATGCAAAATGCGATCGATAGTACAAACTTCAATATTTCTAGCAGGAACAGGATTAACAATATCTTTATATGGTGCATGAAACTTGTTCCATTCCTTTTTAGGAATTTCAATATAAGAGGCAAAGGCCTTAAAACAATTAGATATACTTTGGGAATCAAGACCATAAGAAGTACTGATATTATGAAAGTCATCAGTTTCCATAAAAGATTTAATGCATTCATGATCATAATTTATACCTGACTTTCTTCCTTTGTCATTCTCCCATGCTTCAGTATTTTCTTGAATACAGTCTAGAAGATCCCATTTAGCTTCTTCTTTCATACGTGTAAATAATCCAGCACAAGAAGCATCCATTAAATCCTTATCATGAAGAGAAAGCCTTGCATAAAAGTTATTAATAATAATATTATTAGGGAGCTCATGAATAGGACATTTGAGCATTAGTAACTTCAATCGCCCCCAAGCTTGGGTTGTACTCTCTCCATCACGAGGCCAAAAGTTATATATTTGATTCTGATCTCTATGAATCTCACTAGGAGGATAGAATTTAGAATAAAAGAGAGGTACAATTTTCTCCCATTCCATAGATTGTCCATTCTTCAGCAGCTTATACCATTCCCCAGATCTGCCTTTCAATAATATAGAGAGTAACTTTTTCTTAACTTGTTCCGTTGTGATACCTGCACACTTGAACAATCCGCATAATTCATGTATAAAAAGCAAATGATCACCAGGATGGACAAATCCATCTCCAAAATAGTAGTTATCCATAACACGATCAACAATTTTTGTAGGTATTTTAAAATAATCTAATTCAGCAGGTGGTGGTTCATCTACTACCCTAGAAGTGGTAGTAGCTTTCCGAAACAGGAAACTATGTGAGTTATCCATATTGAAATAAAGTAACAAACAGAAATAAACAATACTCACAGTAGAAATTTCCTTTACCAGTTCCACTCTTAAATAGCGCTTCACTCCCCGGCAACGGCGCCAAAAAATAGTCTTGATGACCCACAAGTATAGGTGGTGTATCATAGTACTTTTGATAAATAAGTGTCGTGGTATTGCACGGCAGATGCTACTGGGGGTAGCTTACGTAGAGGGAGCAAGGCGACGTAGGAGAATCCCGAAGCGATATTGGCACACGATGTACCCAGGTTCACGTCCCCTCGGTGGAGGATCGCTACGTCCTGCTATTAATCCAGTATATGATCGTAGATTGGTTACATGAGAGCCGCCATAGGCGGGGGAGAGACTAGGTCTAATGAGATGTGGGAGAGCATACCCCGTGGGGGTGCCCCTGGTGGCTTTATATATGCAGCCACCTAGGGTTTACAAGTGCACTAATGGGCTTTGTATTGGAGTCACCGTCTTGGGCCTCCAGTCGGTGCCGCTTGTCCGGGTCCAGCGTGCGCCAGTCGCCGTATTGGTCGAGTCGACCCGCTCTGGGCTTGGCTTCAGTCGGCTCGATCCAGCTGGCGAATCCGCTTCGTGGGTATACCCCGATTGGTATTCCCCCATCAGTAGTCCCCGAGCGCGTTGTTGATTCGACGTGGGCTTGAGGCATGGCGCGGATAGTCTTGACGATGGGTCGTGGCGAATCGGCGACGAGCTCCTGAACATAGGAAAGAACCGTGAAGCGGGAGGCAGTCAGCGTGAGCCAGTCGGTGATGGCCAGTTGGCGAAAGACGCAGGGTGTCGGTGAAGCCGCTAGTTACGGCGAGTCCCCGAACGTGGAGCGTTCCGAGTCCCCGAGCGTGGCGAGTGGCGAGGTCAAGAGACCGGCGAGTGGCGCTATCTATGGCACGCCGAGGCCCCGAGCGCGTTGAGCACGCGAGGGCAAGTCCGCTGTGGCGAGTCCCCGAGCGCGTTGAGCACGCGAGGGCGAGTCCGCTGTGGCGAGTCCCCGAGCGCGTTAAGTACGCGAGGGCGAGTCCGCGGTGGAGAGTCCCCGAGCGTGTTGAGCACGCGAGGGCGAGTCCGCGGTGGCGAGTCCCCGAGCGTGTTGAGTACGCGAGGGCGAGTCCACGGTGGCGAGTCCCTGAGCGTGTTGAGTACGCGAGGGCGAGTCCGCGGTGGCGAGTCCCCGAGCGTGTTGAGTACACGAGGGCGAGTCCGCGGTGGCGAGTCTCCGAGCATGTTGAGTACGCGCGGGCGAGTTCGCGGCGGCGAGTCTCCGAGCATGTTGAGTACGCGCGGGCGAGTTCACGGCGGCGAGTCCCCGAGCGCGAGTACGCGAGGGCGAGTGTCCATGGCGGCGAGTCCCCGAGCGCGTTGAGTACGCGAGGGCGAGTGTTCGCGGCGGCGAGTCCCCGAGCGCGTTGAGTACGCGAGGGCGAGTGTCCGCGGCGGCGAGTCCCCGAGCATGGAGAGTATGCGAGGGCGATTCCGCGGTGGCGAGTCCTCGAGCGTGTTGAGTACGCGAGGGCGTGTCCGCGGTGACAAGTCCCCGAGCGTGTTGGGTACGCCGTGGCGAGTCCCCGAGCATATTGAGTACGCGCGGGCGAGTTCGCGGCGGCGAGTCCCCGAGCGCGAGTACGCGAGGGCAAGTGTCCATGACGGCGAGTCCCCGAGCGCGTTGAGTACGCGAGGGCGAGTGTCGGCGGCGGCGAGTCGGTGATGGGCGAGCCGCCGAACGTGAAGAGTGTGTGGCCATGGGGAGTCCCCGAGCATGGAGAGTGCGAGAGGTTAGCGAGTCGCGGTCGCGGAACCACGCGTACACGCGGTATGCCTAGGAGTAGTCCCCGAGGCTCGAGTTGTCTCGTAGAGGCGACTTGAGGCTCATGTTTTGAAAATAGTAGTGGTTGTTCCTGAGCGTGGCGAGTGGCGAGGTCGAGCGACCGGCGGGCGCCGAGTCTCCGAGCGCGGCGAGTGGCAAGGTCGAGCGACCGGAGGGCGCCGAGTCCCCGAGCGCGGCGAGTCCGCGATGATTGGGAGTCCGCGAGGGGAGAGTCCCCGAGCGTGGCGAGTCCGCGATGATTGCGAGTCCGCGAGGGGAGAGTCCCCGAGCGTGGCGAGTCCGCGAGGATTGCGAGTCCGCGAGGGGAGAGTCCCCGAGCGTGGCGAGTCCGCGATGATTGCGAGTCCGCGATGATGTTGATTGCATTGTTTCTATTAGCGAGTCTCTCGTCTTGGCCCGGGGGGCCAGTCGCATGGCGACTCCAAAGATGGCTCTCGACTTGGCGTTCTTCCTGGACGATCCGAGGCTCGGTTTGCGAGTCCTCGTTCGCAGTACTTAGCCGTGCGAGTCGCACTGTCTAAGGTTGAGGAGGACATGGTGTTGTTTGAGCACTGCCATTTGTCTTGGCCCGGAAGGCCAGTCGAGCAAGGCGACTCCAATGATGGCTCTCGGTTAGCGTTTTTCGTGGACGAACCGAGGCTCGGTTTGCGAGTCCTCGTCCGCGCTACTTGGCCATTGCGAGTCGCTCTTTCAAAGGTTGACAAAGGAGAATTGATTTTTCCCGGGAGGAAGAGACGCCCAGTGGTGAGTCCATGCAGCGTGGCATGCGGCCCTCTCAGGCGACTCGGACGATGAAGGTCCCTTAGTAGACGCGGCGTACGCATTCGACGTAGCCGGAAAGAGTCGACGTGGCGGACACGGGGTCGACGCGGCGGACGGAGGTCGCGCTACGGCGAAGTCGAGGCGGCGGACACGGGGTCGACGCGACGGACACGGGGTCGACGCGGCGGACGAAGGTCGCGCTATGGCGAAATCGACGCGGCGGACACGGGGTCGACGCGGCGGACGGAGGTCGCGCTATGGCGATGTCGATGTGGCAGGTGAGTCCGCAACGGGCGAGTCCCCGAGCCTAGCGAGTCCGCGTTTAAGCGTGTCCGCGTTTAGGCTTAGGTCCGGAGCATGGCGAGTCCGCGATGGACGAGTCACCGGACGTGGCGAATCCGCGATGGATGAGTCGCCGGACGTGGCGAGTCCGCGGAAGGAGGATCAACGAGCGTGATGAGTCCGTGGCGGGAGGACCCACGAGCATGGCGAGTCCGCGAGGGGAAAATCACGAGAGGCGAGGCGAGTCTCCCAAGCTGGTCGGGTAGGCGTCCCGCACACATCCGGGTAGTGCAATTTGCTTCTTCTCCGTACATATGCATCAACACACATTTAATAAAGAGATTATCAGTATAAATATTTAAAATAAGATCGAGTGGGAGAAATTATCGGCCATAGCCGAGTCATCGTTGGCGGAGTTGTAGGAGCCACGGTGGCAAAAAGTCGAAGAAGCCGGCGGTAGAGCGGTTGTTCAATCCTTCGGTCGAGGTCGTGTCCGTCTAGACCTTCGCATGGCAGAGTTAGTCGGGCCTGCTTCGTTCGCGTGTTGCCGTCGAGGTGCTCGTGTGCGCGTTTAACTCCCCAAGCCTGAATTTTTATGTCGCCCTGTGTAGACGTGCAGCGTCGGTCGATTTGTTCCTCGTACATAGGCCAAATAAAGCAAGAGATTAGTACTCGTGCCAAATTATATGATCTCACGTGATTTAAGAGAGTGCAAAGCCTGATCATACAAACTGGAGGATACAAAGTAGGAAAATACTAAATATTTTATAATTAATCTACACATGTTTTGCTATACGCGTACTATTTGCCGATTGATCTATTCCTCAGTCGGCATTAGACCCAAAGCGCGGACAGAGTTGGGGACGAGTCAAACGCTGAAGAACTTTGTGAAGATAGTAGACTGTCCATGACGAATCCACACGGACTCGTCGATCCATGGCTGTGATCGGAAAACGCGTCTACACGAACCCCATCTCATATCCGTGGATGCGTGTATCCCAAATCCTGTCTGGTGCTTGTATACCAAAACAAAGTATGAGATTAGAGTATAATATGGTACGTACCCAATTTGCATAGTAATTAACACAAGGGAGAGATAAGATTGAATAGGAATAATGATTGAGTAACGGCCCGTGAGTGTGCATGTTCGCTGATGGACGTGATGAGTCTGTGGCGGGAGGACCCACGAGCATGGCGAGTCCGCGAGGGGAAAATCACGAGAGGCGAGGCGAGTCTCCCAAGCTGGTCGGGTAGGCGTCCCGCACATATCCGGATAGTGCAATTTGCTTCTTCTCCATACATATGCATCAACACACATTTAATAAAGAGATTATCAGTATAAATATTTAAAATAAGATCGAGTGGGAGAAATTATCGGCCATAGCCTAGTCATCGTTGGCGGAGTTGTAGGAGCCACGGTGGCAAAAAGTCGAAGAAGCCGGCGGTAGAGCGGTTGTTCAATCCTTCGGTCGAGGTCGCGTCCGTCTAGACCTTCGCATGGCAGAGTTAGTCGGGCCTGCTTCGTTCGCGTGTTGCCGTCGAGGTGCTCGTGTGCGCGTTTAACTCCCCAAGCCTGAATTTTTATATCGCCCTGTGTAGACGTGCAGCGTCGGTCGATTTGTTCCTCGTACATAGGCCAAATAAAGCAAGAGATTAGTACTCGTGCCAAATTATATGATCTCACGTGATTTAAGAGAGTGCAAAGCCTGATCATACAAACTGGAGGATACAAAGTAGGAAAATACTAAATATTTTGTAATTAATCTACACATGTTTTGCTATACGCGTACTATTTGCCGATTGATCTATTCCTCAGTCGGCATTAGACCCAAAGCGCGGACAGAGTTGGGGACGAGTCAAACGCTGAAGAACTTTGTGAAGATAGTAGACTGTCCATGACGAATCCACACGGACTCGTCGATCCATGGCTGTGATCGGAAAACGCGTCTACACGAACCCCATCTCATATCCGTGGATGCGTGTATCCCAAATCCTGTCTGGTGCTTGTATACCAAAACAAAGTATGAGATTAGAGTATAATATGGTACGTACCCAATTTGCATAGTAATTAACACAAGGGAGAGATAAGATTGAATAGGAATAATGATTGAGTAACGGCCCGTGAGTGTGCATGTTCGCTGATGGAGATTCTCTGCTACGTGAGAGTAGGTCCCGCGGATGCCAGGATCTCGACTTAATTCACACTCGATTGAATTGCAGCAGCTGATCGCGCGGCCATATCCGACGAACCGTGTGCCGTCTTGACTGCATGCAGATCGCGATTAAAATCCACCCGATACAGAACAGATCTGCCACATGAGACCCTGCCATTGTTAGATGATGAGGGATCCCGCCCGGATCATCACCCTCCAAGCGCCGCTTGCCCCACGGTGGGCGCCAACTGTCGTGGTATTGCACGGCAGATGCTACTGGGGGTAGCTTACGTAGAGGGAGCAAGGCGACGTAGGAGAATCCAGAGCGAGATTGGCACACGATGTACCCAGGTTCACGTCCCCTCGGTGGAGGATCGCTACGTCCTGCTATCAATCCAGTATATGATCGTAGATTGGTTACATGAGAGCCGCCGTAGACGGGGAAGAGACTAGGTCTAATGAGATGTGGGAGAGCATACCCCGTGGGGGTGCCCCTGGTGGCTTTATATATGCAGCCACCTAGGGTTTACAAGTGCACTAATCGGCTTTGTATTGGAGTCGCCATCTTGGGCCTCCAGTCGGCGCCGCTTGTCCGGGTCCAGCGTGCGCCAGTCGCCGTATTGGGCGAGTCGACCCGCTCTGGGCTTGGCTTCAGTCGGCTCGATCCAGCTGGCGAATCCGCTTCATGGGTATACCCCGATTGGTATTCTCCCATCAATAAGAGTGTCGAACTGATACGTCGGAAACGTATCTATAATTTTGGATGCTCCATGCTTGTTTAATATCTACTTTGCTTTTCTTTGTCTACACTTTGAGGTGTTTTTATATCTTTTATGGAAATAACCTATTAACAAGTTGCCACAGTGCCAGTTGCCTGTTTTCTTCTGTTTTTGGTTCTAGAAAGGCAGAAAATCAATATTCTCGGAATTGGACGGACAAAAGCCAAAGTTAATTTTTACCGTGGGTATCACGAAGTCCAGAGGAGAGACGAGGAGGCGAGCCAGGGCCACCACACCCCCTAGGCGCGGGTGTGCCCACCCCGCGCCTGGGTAGGGTGTGGGCCCTCCGGCCGCCTCCCAGCCTCGCCTCTTGGCCTATAAGAAGCCCCCGATGCAGAAACCCTAGGCACCCGATCAAAACTCCATGAAACCTTCTATAGCCGCCGCCACCATCGTCCCTAGATCGGGGGATCTGAAGTTCTTCCCGGCACCATGCCGGAGGGGAGATCATCTCAGAGGCCTTCTTCTTCGATATGAAGCGTGAGTAGTTCCACCTTGGACTATGGGTCCATGTAGTAGCTAGATGGTTGTATCTCCTCCTTGTGCTTTTATGTATAGATCTTGTGAGCTCCGTTTATGATCAAGATCTAATCTATTTGTAATAATGCATGTTGTGTTTGCGGGGATCCGATGGATATTGAGATTACTATGTCAGATTGATTAATGGTTTTGTCTATTTGATATTATCATGTCTGTGTTGTTTGTGATCTTGCATGCTCTCCGCTGTTAGTGGATATCTTGGCCAAGTAGTTGCTAGTGACTCCAAGAGGGGGTATTTATGCTCGGTGCTGGGTTCATGCCTCTAGTTTCCAAGGGAAGTGACAGAAATCTCTTCGGTTGTAGATGTGTTGTTGCTACTAGGGAGAAAACAACGGTCTCTTGTTCATGGAACACGTGGATTATTTATCTTACACACTTTGCTTAAAGCAGTTGTCTGTTGCTTGTAACTTAATACTGGAGGGGGTTCAGATGATAACCTCAAGGTGGACTTCTAGTCATAGATGCAGTTGGATGACGGTCTATGTATATTGTTGTATTGCCCAATCGAATCTCATAGGATCTTTTTGTCTGGTATTGCATTGTTATGCCTTGCTCAGTTCTTGTCAATTGTCATGCTGTAATTTGTTTACCCTTCATGTCATGTTGTTTATCTAAGAAGAGCACTACCATTGATACATCTTCCACTGTTACTTGTTTACTTGTTGCAAACCATCATCACCTTCCACACCATACGTTTAATCCTTTATTACAGCAAACCGGTGATCTTGACAACCTTACTGATTCGTTGGGGCAAAGTCTTGAGTCGATGCCACGAACGTGTGGTCTAGGTTGATGGATTCGCGTGGCGGCGAGTCACGCAGTGGATGGAGTCAACGCGGCAGTAGGTCACGCGACAGACAGAATCGGCGTGGCAGACCGGAGTGGATGTAGCAGACACGTAACCGACCCGATAGAATCAATCAGACTTTTGCTGACAGGTCATATTCAAGTCTCCTGCCAGCAAACTATTTTTAAACAGTTGTCCACTTGGAGTCTAAAGATAACTCCATGTCTGGAGCCGGCAACCAAGAAATTGCAGGATCTTGGCCAGCCGACGTCGGCGCGGCTTCCATCAATTCGCATGAATGCATGTTCATTAGTCATGATCTTGCTGATGCTTTGTAGACGATCGCAGTGCAAGTGAAAGTTACCACTTATTTTTTGGGGGGAATTTGATGCAAAGAGCCAAAGACGTGTCCTATTACTCCTTCCTGGTCATTGACGCTGCTTTTCTATCTGCATGCTTCTCCTTGGAAAATTAATTCTCCACGCTTCTTTTCCACGTTGGGGACTTGGGGCATGGACCACTTGATCCCTTCACTGCTGGTATGGGCACGTTGTGATGTGGTGCTTGTTGGACATTCTTCTCTTTGGTATATGCAATACGGTCTTGGTTGATAGCCTGGCACCAAGAAATCGATCGTGCGACCCCTTGATGTTTGACAAACATATTGGCTTTCTCTTCAGCTGCAGGACGCCTTGATGGCGAGTCGGCCATGCGCTCACGGCGAAAACATGACGCAACATGGAGGATTTGTTGGTGACAAAGCTGAGCGTGCCGATGCAGGCGTTGACGAATCAATCGGATGTGATCTGATCTAGACGATGTTGATGATGGCGGAACCGAAACAGATTTGGCCTCTAGTAGCCGACAAATCATAGATTGTTGGTGATAGGGCCGTCACGATCGCAAAATCAGCATCTCCGGTTCACACAAACGGCGCCAATTGACGAGGGTTCAACTCGTCAATGCCCATTGTTATTGAAGGGAATATGCCCTGAGAGGCAATAATAAAGTGTTTATTATGTGTATTCCAAGTATATAATAGATGTTTATTTTGCATGCTATAATTGTATTAATACGGAAACGTTAATACATGTGTGTTTAATAAACAAACAGAAAGTTCCTAGTTATGCCTCTCTCATAAACTAGCTCGTTGATTAACAAGATGATCAAGGTTTCCTGATCATGGACATTGGATGTTGTTAATAACGGGATCACAACATTAGTGTAATGGTGTGATAAACATTCATCCGAAGTATAGCATTACGATCAAAGTCATTGAGTTTATATTGCTATAACAACTTACGAAGTGATCCTAATCCTTAGACCATGAGATCATATCAATCACTAACACCGGAAGAGTTTCTTGATAACATCAAACGTCACACCGTAACAGGGTGATTATAAAGATGGATTCAGAACTAATAAAGTGTTATGTTGAGGCTCATGGATCGAGAGTGGAATTTGTTCATCCCGATGACGGATAGATATACTCTGGGCCCTCCCGGTGATATCACATTGATTAGCTTGCAAGCAAGTGATTTGATCACTAGAATGTTATATCACAGGAACGAGAAAAGAGTGCATGTCGGTAACGAGATCAAACTAGGTATGGAGATACCGATGATCGAATCTCGGACATGTAATATATCGTGAAACAAAGGGATTAAGATACTAGCGTAAAAGGTTCCGACGATCACAAGAAAGTCATCGTTGAATGTGTGGGAGTCAGTATGGGTCTCCAGATCCCGCTTCTGATTATTGATCCGAGAGGGGTCTCGATCATGTCCGCATTATTCACGAACCATAGGGTGACACACTTAAGAGACACCGACATCCAATTGGAGCAAATATTTCATGCCGAAAGAATGAACAAGCGCAGGAATTTATTTCACTAGATACCGAAACAGGTTTTCGGGTGAAATTGCATAAAGTGGTTATGCATGTGAAATAGAATTCTAGCAAGGGGTTATTTGTGAATGTTTGTCATTAAAGTAATTGACAAAATTCTGAATAAAATAAAAGAGTTTTATTTAATGAGAGTTTGCATTAAATTTGGTGGAAATTTAATGGGAATTTGAGTGAACTTTTGAGTGGAGGGAATTTAAAGGAGATTTGTGAGTGGAGTGTCCACCCACATGAAGAGGGGAGGGCAAGGGGGCAGCCCCAATGCGCCGGCCACCCCCTTGGGGTTCCCCCCCTCCTCCTATAAAAGGAGCCCCCCTCCTCACTTGTCTCTCACACCTCCTCGTGAAGGATCTCTCTCCCCCTCTAGAATTTATCCCCCATGGTCTCGGACTAGCGAGATACATGTTCCCGGTGGCAATTCGGCAAGAAAGAGTTGTGCTTCCGCTGCATCGCTGGAGCGAGGAGGCGGAGGTTGCTCGGTGCCTCGAACGTGTGTGCGGGCACGGATGCGCTGCTGATTTGCGGCGCTAGGACTTCCTCTCGATCTTGAGATCGGCAAGAGATCGTCTACATCAACCACGAGTTGAACTCGTTAAGCTTTGTCGGTCTTCAAGGGTATGTTCTCTACGGATATACATCCGCCCGTTGTTTGTATCTAGTAGATCGATCTTGGTATATAGTTCACATCGTAGGAAAATTTTTGTTTTCTATGCTGCGAACCCTACAGTGGTATCAGAGCCGGATCTATGCGTAGATACTTTACACGGGTAGTACACATATTGTTGGAGATATGCCCTAGAGGCAATAATAAATGTAGTTATTATTATATCTTTGTGTTTATGATAAATGTTTACATTCATGCTATAATAGTATTAACAAGGAAACATTAATACTTGTGTGATTTGTAAACTTAATTTGAAGTCCCTAGTATAGCCTCTATACTTCACTAGCTTGTTGGTTGATAAATGATTGTGGTTTCCCTATCATGAACATTGATATGTTATCAACAACAAGATCATATCATTAGGAGAATGATATGGTGGACATACTCCTATAGATAAGCGTAGCATAAAAGATCAAGTCATTTCAATAGTTCAATTGCTATATGCTTTCTGATACATAGTAACCTAATTCCTTCGACCATGAGATCATGCATATCACCTTTACCGGATGGATGCTTTGATGACATCAAACACCACACCGTAACTGGGTGGCTATAAAGGTGGCATTGAGTGTTCGGAAAGTATTGGTTGAGACACATGGATCAAGAGTGGGATTTGTCCATCCACATGACGGATAGATATACTCTGGGCCCTCTCGGTGAAATGTCATCCAATTAGCTTGCAAGCATGTGACTGGCTCACAAGGGATCACATATCACGGGAACGAGAAAAGAGTACTTATCAGTAACGAGGTTGAACTAGGTATGCAGAGATACCGACGATCATAACCTCGGATAAGTAACATATCGTGAGACAAAGGGAAATTGGTATCGTATGTAAGTGGTTCATTCGATCGCAAAGTAATCGTAGAAATATGTGGGAGCCATATGAATTTCCAGATTCCTCTATTGGTTATTGTTCGGAGAAGTGTCTCG
Source organism: Avena sativa (assembly GCA_916181665.1). Taxonomy (NCBI): domain Eukaryota; kingdom Viridiplantae; phylum Streptophyta; class Magnoliopsida; order Poales; family Poaceae; genus Avena; species Avena sativa. Next base: position 333,276,935 of record OV702283.1, read on the forward strand.
ATCATGTCCGCATAATTCACGAACCGTAGGGAGACACACTTAAGGATTCGACGTTGTTTGAGTAGTTATGGTATTATGAGAAAGAGAACGAATGTTGTTCGGAGTCTCGGATGGGATCCGGGATATCACGAGGTGATCCGGAATGGTCCGGAGAATAAGATTCATATAAGGAAAGTCCCGTTTCGGAGTTCGGAAATGATTCCGGTGAATGTTCTAGAAGGTTCCGGAATGTCCGGCACTCCGGGAGGGGGGAGGGGTACATGAATGTGTCATTACATATTGGAATGATTGCATCATGTACTAAGTGTTCTTGCTGTTCCAAATAAAGGATTAAATTTAATCCTAAAACAGAAAAGTCAAATGTCCAGTTTGAAAGTCAAACGGCTAAAACAAGAAACTGTGGGAAACAAGCAAGAGGAGTTGGGAACCGACTTGGGGGAGGAGTCTCCTCCCCAAGCCGGCGCGCCAACCAAGGCCGACTTGGGGAGGGACTCCCCTCCCCTTGGCCGCACCCTCCACCCATAAAAGGAGGGGCAGGGCCTCCTCCTCTAGACACACAAGTTCCTATCCTCTAATCTCCGGTTTAGAGTCGTTTTGGTTTAGAGCTTCTAATTGCCCTAGCCTTCGGTTTAGAGCCTTCTAATTGGTGTGTCTAATCCCTAGACCACTAATAGCCCTCTATCATACTCCACCATACTCGCTCCGGCTTAAGGCGAAGCCCTGCGGGATCTCCCCTCTACTTCCGGTACCACGCCGTTGTGCTGCCGGAATTGCGAGGAGAGTGCTACAACCTCCGCTGCCTGCTGGAACAAGGGAGAGGAAGGCCTTCGTCGAGTACCGAACGTGTGACCGACTGCGGGAGCGCTGCCGGAACGCAGCGCCGGAAGGATCGTCTACACGATCTTGAGATCGGGAAGAGTACGACTACATCACCCACGAGAATCCGCTCTCGTTAAACACTTTGGAATCTTCGAGGGTAAGTTATTCCATTGACTCGTTGCTACAATCTAGTAGATAGATCTTGGCTTGTTTGTTTGTATGCGATAGAAAATTTTTGTTTTCCATGCTACGAACCCCAACAGTGGTGTCAGAGCCGTGTCTATATGTAGATCTGTTGCACGAGTAGAACACAATGGTCATTGTGGGCGTTGATGCTTTTATTGTCGATTGCTTCTTGTGTACTTTGCATCTTGCGGTATGTTGGGATGAAGCGGCCCGGGCTAACCTTACATGACATCGTTCATGAGACTTGCTCCACGATTGACATGCAACTTGTATTACATAAGTGGCTTTGCGGGTGCCTGTTTCTCCTAGCATAGTTAAGATCCAATTTACAACGGGTGATCAACAATGCTAGTATCAATGTTATGGTTCTTGTTCGTAAGTTAGAACGACACTTATTGAAAGCCCCAAACCACGTAAAATATGCAAAGAAAGTAGAGGCGTCTAACTTTGTTTTGCAGGGGTGTGCAGTGATGTGATATGGCCATGATTGTGATTATATTTGATGTATGCAATGTTCCTTATTGTAAGTTGGCAACCGGCAGGAGCCATATGGTTGTCTTTAATTTATGTTAAGACCCGCGTGTCTATTCAAAGTAGTTGTAATAGTTGAAGCCGGTGGACGACAACCATGGTGAAGCGTCATTGACCTTGATGCAATGCCGGTGATGATGGAGATCATGTTCGTGCTTGAAGATGGAGATCGGAAGCACAAAGAAGAAAGGCCATATCATATCACATATTATGAATTGCATGTGATGTTAATCCTTTATGCATCTTGTATTGCTTAGTAGACGACGGTAGCATTATAAGATGATCCCTCATGCACATGAATTTCAAGTCATAAAGTGTTCACCCTTAGTTAGCACCGTTGCTAAAGCTTGTTGTTTCGAAGCACCACGTGATGATCGGGTGTGTTAGATTCTGCAAGTGTATACAACGTGAGCAAGCCAGATTTGCTCATGCGGAAACTAAGGTTTGATCTTGACGAGCCTAGCATGTACAGATATGGTCTCGGAACACGGATCACCGAAAGGTAAAGCATGAATCATATAGTAGATATGATGAACATGTCGATTGTTCGCCATTGAAACTATGTCAACTCTCGTGATAATCGGTGTTGATATGGTGGATTTGGTTCGTGTGATCACTAAAACAATGTGAGGGATGTTGTTTTGAGTGGGAGTTCACCTAGTTTAATTACATTAATTAATTTGAACTCAATTTGTCATAAACTTAGTCTAAACTATTGCAAATATGTTGTAGATCAATGGCAGCCCCTACCATCAATTTTAATGCGTTCCTAGAGAAAGAAAAGTTGAAAAACAATGGAAGCAACTTCGCGGATTGGTTCCGCAATTTGAGGATTGTCCTCACAGCTGGTAATTTGACCTATGTGCTGGATGCACCGCTGGGTGACCCACCTGCAGATGATGCTCCCGATGAAGTAAAGAATGTTTACCTCGCTCGGAAGAATCAGTACTCCATAGTTCAGTGTGCTATCTTGTATGGTTTGGAATCGGAGCTTCAGAAAAGGTTTGAGGATTCAGACCCATATGATATTGTCGAGGATCTCAAATTGATTTTTTGAGACTCATGCGGCAATTGAAAGCTATGAGGCTTCTGAAAAGTTCTTTAACTGCAAGATGGAAGAGGGCAGCTCCGTTAGTGAGCATGTGCTTAAGATGTCTCGGCACGCAAACAAACTTCAAAGCTTGGGTATAGTGATTCCTAATGCTTTGGGGATTTACCGTGTCCTCCAATCACTACCACCAAGTTACAAGAACTTTGTGATGAACTACAACATGCAGAACATGAACAAGACGTTGCCAGAACTCTTTGCCATGTTGAAATCTGCAGAAGTGGAGATCAAGAAAGAGCACCAAGTGTTGTTGGTCAATAAGACCACCAAATTCAAGAAAGGCAAGTCTAAGCAAAAGGGACACTTCAACAAGGGTGGTAAGAAAGTTACCACGCCGGCGAAGAAGACCAAGGCTGGACCTAAGCCTGATACTGAGTGCTTTTACTGCAAGGGAGAAGGTCACTGGAAGTGGAATTGCCCAAAGTACTTGGCGGATTTGAAGAATGGCAACATCAAGAAGAAAGGTATATCTGATATACATGTTATTGATGTGTATCTCACTAGTACTCGTAGTAGTGCCTGGGTATTTGATACTGGTTCGGTTGCTCATATTTGTAACTCGAAACAGGTGCTGCAGAATAAACGGAAGCTAGCGAAGAACGAGGTGACGATGCGCGTGGGAAACGGATCAAAGGTTGATGTGATCGCGGTCGGCACGCTACCCCTTCATCTACCATCGGGATTAGTTTTATACTTAAATAATTGTTATTTGGTGCCTGCGTTGAGCATGAACATTATATCGGGATCTTGTTTATTGCGAGACGGTTACTTATTTAAGTCCGATAATAATGGTTGTTCGATTTATATGAGTAATATGTTTTACGCACATGCACCTTTGATAGATGGTCTATTCTTATTGAATCTTGATAGTGGAAATACACATATCAACAACATTGAGGCTAAACGTTTGAAATCAAGCGATAATTCGACCTATATGTGGCACTGTCGTCTTGGTCACATTGGAGTGAAGCGTATGAAGAAACTTCATTCCGATGGACTTCTTGAATCACTTGATTTTGAATCACTTGAAAGATGCGAAGCATGTCTGATGGGAAAAATGACTAAGACTCCATTTTCTGGTATGATGGAGCGAGCTACGGACATTTTGGAAATCATACATACCGATGTGTGTGGTCCAATGAGTGTAGCATCGCGCGGTGGTTATCGTTATGTTCTTACCTTCACGGATGACTTGAGTAGATATGGGTATATCTATTTCATGAAACATAAGTCCGAAACTTTCGAGAAGTTTAAGGAATTTCAAAGTGAGGTAGAGAATCAACGTAACAAGAAGATTAAATTTCTACGTTCTGATCGTGGAGGTGAATATCTAAGTTACGAGTTTGGCGAGCATTTGAAGAAATGCGGAATACTTTCACAATTGACCCCGCCGGGAACACCACAACGTAATGGTGTGTCCGAACGTCGTAATCGAACTCTCTTAGATATGGTTCGTTCTATGATGTCACTTACAGATTTACCGCTATCATTTTGGGGTTATGCATTAGAAACAGCCGCATTCACTTTAAATAGGGCACCGTCTAAATCCGTTGAAACGACACCGTATGAATTATGGTTTGGGAAGAAACCTAAATTGTCGTTCCTTAAAGTTTGGGGATGCGAAGCCTATGTAAAGAAGTTACAGCCGGGCAAGCTAGAACCCAAAGCGGAAAAATGCGTCTTCATAGGATACCCGAAGGAAACTATTGGGTATACCTTCTATCATAGATCCGAAGGCAAAACCTTCGTTGCCAAGAATGGATCCTTTCTAGAGAAGGAATTTCTCTCGAAAAAGTGACTGGAAGGAAAGTAGAACTCGACGAGGTTGTCGAACCTTCTCTCGAAATTGCGAGTAGCGCAGCACCGAAAGAAGTTCCTGTGGTGCCTGCACCAATAAGAGAGGGAGCTAATGATGGTGATCATGAAACTTCGGTTGAAGTTCCTACAGAGCCTCGGAGGTCAACGAGAACTCGTACCACTCCAGATTGGTATGATCCCGTTATGAGTGTCATGTTGGTGGACAACACCGATGACCCCGAGACATATGAGGAAGCGATGATGAGCCCAGATTCCAATAAATGGCAAGAAGCCATGAAATCCGAAATTGGATCCATGTACGAAAACCAAGTATGGACTTTGGTGGACTTACCGGATGGCCGAAAGGCTGTCGAGAACAAATGGATTTTCAAGAAGAAAACAGATGTTGATGGTAATGTTACTGTCTATAAAGCTCGACTTGTCGCAAAAGGGTTTCGACAAATTCAAGGAGTTGACTACGATGAGACTTTCTCACCGGTAGCGAAGCTAAAGTCTATGAGGATTATGTTAGCAATCGCTACATATTATGATTATGAGATATGGCAGATGGATGTCAAAACAGCATTCCTCAATGGAGATATTGATGAAGAGTTGTATATGATGCAACCCAAAGGTTTTGTCGATCCTAAAGATGCTAACAAGGTATGCAAACTTCAACGGTCCATTTATGGATTGAAGCAAGCATCCCGAAGTTGGAATCAACGTTTTGATAAGGTAATCAAAAGTTTTGGTTTTATACAAACTTATGGAGAAGCTTGTATTTACAAGAAAGTGAGTGGGAGCTCTGTAGCATTCTTAATACTATATGTGGATGACATATTGTTGATTGGGAATGATGTAGACCTTCTTAATAGTGTCAAATAATATTTGAATAATAGTTTTTCAATGAAGGATCTTGGCGAAGCAGCTTACATATTAGGCATAAAGATTTGCAAAGTACACACAGATCTGAATGTGGCGGATCCATTGACTAAACCTCTCCCGAGGGCAAAACATGACCAACACCAAACTGCCATGGGTGTTCGGTGTATTACCATGTAATCTAGATTAGATGACTCTAGTGCAAGTGGGAGACTGTTGGAGATATGCCCTAGAGGCAATAATAAATGTAGTTATTATTATATCTTTGTGTTTATGATAAATGTTTACATTCATGCTATAATAGTATTAACAAGGAAACATTAATACTTGTGTGATTTGTAAACTTAATTTGAAGTCCCTAGTATAGCCTCTATACTTCACTATCTTGTTGGTTGATAAATGATTGTGGTTTCCCTATCATGAACATTGAGATGTTATCAACAACAAGATCATATCATTAGGAGAATGATATGGTGGACATACTCCTATAGATAAGCGTAGCATAAAAGATCAAGTCATTTCAATAGTTCAATTGCTATATGCTTTCTGATACATAGTAACCTAATTCCTTCGACCATGAGATCATGCATATCACCTTTACCGGATGGATGCTTTGATGACATCAAACACCACACCGTAACTGGGTGGCTATAAAGGTGGCATTGAGTGTTCGGAAAGTATTGGTTGAGACACATGGATCAAGAGTGGGATTTGTCCATCCATATGACGGATAGATATACTCTGGGCCCTCTCGGTGAAATGTCATCCAATTAGCTTGCAAGCATGTGACTGGCTCACAAGGGATCACATATCACGGGAACGAGAAAAGAGTACTTATCAGTAACGAGGTTGAACTAGGTATGCAGAGATACCGACGATCATAACCTCGGATAAGTAACATATCGTGAGACAAAGGGAAATTGGTATCGTATGTAAGTGGTTCATTTGATCGCAAAGTAATCGTAGAAATATGTGGGAGCCATATGAATTTCCAGATTCCTCTATTGGTTATTGTTCGGAGAAGTGTCTCGATCATGTCCGCATAATTCACGAACCGTAGGGAGACACACTTAAGGATTCGACGTTGTTTGAGTAGTTATGGTATTATGAGAAAGAGACCGAATGTTGTTCGGAGTCTCGGATGGGATCCGGGATATCACGAGGTGATCCGGAATGGTCCGGAGAATAAGATTCATATAAGGAAAGTCCCGTTTCGGAGTTCGGAAATGATTCCGGTGAATGTTCTAGAAGGTTCCGGAATGTCCGACACTCCGGGAGGGGGGAGGGGTACATGAATGTGTCATTACATATTGGAATGATTGCATCATGTACTAAGTGTTCTTGCTGTTCCAAATAAAGGATTAAATTGAATCCTAAAACAGAAAAGTCAAATGTCCAGTTTGAAAGTCAAACGGCTAAAACAAGAAACTGTGGGAAACAAGCAAGAGGAGTTGGGAACCGACTTGGGGGAGGAGTCTCCTCCCCAAGCCGGCGCACCAACCAAGGCCGACTTGGGGAGGGACTCCCCTCCCCTTGGCCGCACCCTCCACCCATAAAAGGAGGGGCAGGGCCTCCTCCTCTAGACACACAAGTTCATATCCTCTAATCTCCGGTTTAGAGCCGTTTTGGTTTAGAGCTTCTAATTGCCCTAGCCTTCGGTTTAGAGCCTTCTAATTGGTGTGTCTAATCCCTAGACCACTAATAGCCCTCTCTCATACTCCACCATACTCGCTCCGGCTTAAGGCGAATCCCTGCGGGATCTCCCCTCTACTTCCGGTACCACGCCGTTGTGCTGCCGGAATCGCGAGGAGAGTGCTACAACCTCCGCTGCCTACTGGAACAAGGGAGAGGAAGGTCTTCGTCGAGTACCGAACGTGTGACCGACTGCGGGAGCGCTGCCGGAACGCAGCGCCGGAAGGATCGTCTACACGATCTTGAGATTGGGAAGAGTACGACTACATCACCCACGAGAATCCGCTCTCGTTAAACACTTTGGAATCTTCGAGGGTAAGTTATTCCATTGACTCGTTGCTACAATCTAGTAGATAGATCTTGGCTTGTTTGTTTGTATGCGATAGAAATTTTTTGTTTTCCATGCTACGAACCCCAACACATATGAGTATGTGGGCGATGATGATCATGTTGTTGCTCCTTTATTGTAATTTTGGATATTGGTGGCATAGTGGGATGAAGCGGCCCGGACAAACTTTACATGTCCTCGCACATGAGACCTGTTCCACGCTTGACATGCAACTAGTTTGCATAAGTGGCTAGCGGGTGTCTGTCTCTCCTACTATAGTCAATATCTATTTTGCAAGCGAGTTGTCAACAATTTGATTATCCTCGTTGTGGTTCATGTTCGTAGGTAAGAACGGTTCTATCTCGAAAGCCCTAAGCCACGTAAAACTTGCAATGGATAAATTAGAGGCGTCTAGTTTAGATTGTTGCTGGGCTAGTGTTATGATATGGTAGTGTTGTAAGTAGAAGTATGAGATGATACTCTTACAACACACATAGCGTGTAAAATCCATAGACCTTGGATTTACATATATAGGTATGATAGTGATCATACCACGATGCACATGATAGAGATCATCTGCGGGAACCATATCATTTCACTAATAAACATATGATGTTTGATAGCATCTTATATTGCTTGTTTAGCGCTTTGTTAGCATAATAAGATGATCCATCATTTAAATATCAAGATAAGAATGTGTTCTTCCTTTAGTATGCACCGATTATGTTTTCGTCGCTCCAACACATCACGTGATGATCGGGTGTTCTTGAAACCACGACCATATTTCGGGTGTAAAATTGTTACACACGCGAATACTAAGGTTCTAACTTGGCGAGCCTAGCATGTACAGACATGGCCTCGGAACACGGACCGAAAGGTTAAGCATGAGTCATATAGTTGATATGGTGCCCATTTGATGCTCGCCTTTGAAGCTATACCGACTCACGTGATGATCGGACTTGGTGTAGTGGATTTGGTTCATGTAATCACCAAAAAGGCACGAGGGATGTCGTTTTTGAGTGGGAGTTCAGTCGTAATATAGATTAGTTGAACTCAATCTATCATACACTTAGTCTAAACTTTACAAATTCTGTTGTAGATGGCACCACCTGCTTTTAATTTCAATGTGTTCATGGAGAAAGAGAAACTAGCAACGAACGGTAGCAACTTTACCGAATGGGCCATGAATTTGAGGATTCTCCTCTCTGCTGCACAAAAGCAATATGTGCTAGAAGCGCCGTTAGGCCCCCCACCTTTAGATGATGCCCCTGACAAGGAGAAGAATGTCTATCAGACTCGTCAGGAGGACCACAACTTAGTTCATTGCGGCATATTGTATGGGCTAGAGCCGGAACTTCGAAAGCGTTTCGAAAACGGCAATGCATTTGATACAATGGGTGAGTTGAAAATGATTTTCGACACACATGCTGCTGTAGAGAGCTACAACGCTTCAGAAAAGTTCTTTAGCTGCATGATGGAAGAGCACAGCTCCGTTAGTGAGCATGTACTCAAGATGTCGGGTTACGCCGATAAGCTTGTGTCCTTGGGAATATCGATTCCCATTGACTTAGGCATCCATCCTGTTCTGCAGTCTCTGCCACCTAGCTATAAGAGCTTCGTGATGAACTATAATATGCAAGGCATGAAGAAGTCTCTCCCCGAGCTTCTGTCAATGCTTAAAACTGCAGAAGTGGAGATCAAAAAGGAACATCAAGTGTTGATGATCAATAGGAACACTGGTTTCAAGAAAGACAAGAAGGGAAAACGGAAGGGAAGTAAGGGCGGCAAGCCTGTTGTCGCGCTTGAAAAGAAACTCCGAGTTGGACCTAAGTCTGATTCCGAGTGCTACTATTGTAAGAGGACTGTCCACTGGAAGCGCAACTGCCCCAAGTATCTGGCAGACAAGAAGGCCGGCAAGGCAAACAAAGGTATATATGATATACATGTTATTGATGTGTACTTGACTAGTGCTCGCAGTAGCACCTGGGTATTTGATACCGGTTCAGTTGCTAATATTTGTAACTCGAATCAGGGGCTGCGGAACAAGCGACCGCTAGCAAGGGGTGAGGTCAAGATGCGTGTCGGCAATGGATCAAGCGTTGATGTGATCGCCGTCGGAATGCTGCCTCTCCACTTACCGTCGGGATTAGTTATAAACTTGAATAAATGTTATCTGGTGCCTGCACTGAGCATGAACATTGTATCTGGATCGTGTTTGATGCGAAGTGGTTATTCATTTAAATCCGATAACAATGGTTGTTCCATTTATATGAATGAAATCTTTTATGGTCATGCACCGATGATGAATGGTTTATTTCTATTAGATCTCGATGATAATGTTACACATATTCATAATGTTGATGCTAAAAGGATTAAACTTAATGATGATATATCCGCATATATGTGGCACTGCCGTCTAGGTCATATTGGCGTTAAACGCATGAAGAAGCTCCATTCGGATGGACTTTTGGAATCACTTGATTATGAATCATTTGATACATGTGAGCCATGCCTTATGGGCAAGATGACTAGAACGCCGTTTTCCGGTTCAATGGAACGGGCGACAGATTTATTGGAAATCATATATTCTGATGTATGTGGTCCAATGAGTGTGTCGGCGCGAGGTGGATATCGTTATTTTGTTACTTTCACGGATGATTTGAGTAGATACGGTTATATCTACTTGATGAAACACAAGTCTGAAACCTTTGAAAAGTTCAAGGAATTTCAGAATGAAGTGGAAAATCATCGTAATAGAAAGATCAAATTTCTACGGTCCGACCGTGGAGGTGAGTATCTAAGTTACGAGTTTAGCACTCACATGAAAGAGTGTGGAATTGTTTCACAACTCACACCTGCCGGAACACCACAGCGAAATGGTGTGTCGGAACGTCGTAATCGTACTTTATTAGATATGGTTCGATCTATGATGTCTCTGACGGACTTGCCGTTGTCATTTTGGGGTTATGCACTAGAAACTGCTGCATTCACTTTAAATCGGGCACCATCTAAATCCGTTGAAAAGACACCGTATGAATTGTGGTTTGGAAACAAACCTAAGCTGTCATTTCTTAAAGTTTGGGGATGCGATGTTTATGTGAAGAAACTTCAACCGGATAAACTAGAACCCAAAGCGGAAAAATGCATCTTCATAGGATACCCTAAAGAAACTATTGGGTATTCCTTCTATCACAGATCCGAGGGCAAGGTTTTTGTTGCCAAGAATGGATCATTTCTAGAGAAAGAGTTTCTCGCGAAAGGTGTGAGTAGTCGGAAGGTAGAACTCGAAGAGGTTGTGGAACCTTCTCTTCAAAGTATGGCGAGTAGCGCAGCGCCGGAAGTTGTTCCGGAGTTGGATCCACCTGTTGAAGAGGGAACTAATGATAATGATCATGAAACTCCAAAAGAGAGTACTACCGAACCTCGCAGGTCAAACAGGACGCGTGCAGCTCCCGAGCTGTACGGAAATCATGTCATGAATTTCATGGTTGATGAAAATGATGACCCTGCGACGTATGAAGAAGCGATGATGAGCCCGGATTCCAACAAATGGTTAGAAGCCATGAAATCCGAGATGGAATCCATGTATGAAAATCAAGTTTGGAACTTGGTGGAATTACCTCACGACCGAAAGGCCGTGGAGAACAAATGGATTTTCAAAAGGAAAACTGATGCTGATGGTAATGTGACCGTCTATAAAGCTCGACTTGTCGCAAAGGGGTTTCGAGAAATTCAAGGAGTTGACTACGATGAGACTTTCTCTCCCGTAGCAATGCTAAAGTCAGTTAGGATTATGTTGGCAATTGTTGCATATTTCGATTATGAGATATGGCAGATGGATGTCAAAACCGCGTTTCTCAATGGTAATATTGAAGAAGAGTTGTATATGATACAACCAAAGGGTTATGAGATATGCTAACAAGGTGTGCAAGCTTCAGCGATCCATCTATGGATTGAAGCAAGCATCACAAAGTTGGAATCTCCGCTTTGATGAGGTGATCAAAGAGTTTGGATTTGTCCAAACTTATGGAGAAGCTTGTATTTACAAGAAAGTGAGTGGGAGCAATGTGGCATTTCTGATATTATATGTGGATGACATATTATTGATCGGAAATGATATAGATCTTTTAAACAGTGTTAAAAGTTATCTAAACAGCAAATTTTCAATGAAGGACCTAGGTGAAGCGTCATACATATTAGGCATAAAGATCTATAGAGATAGATCTAGGCGCCTAATAGGGCTATCGCAAAGTACATACCTTGATAAGATTTTAAAGAAGTTTAAAATGGACGGAAGTAAGAAGGGGTTCTTACCTATGTTGCAAGGCAAGACATTGAGTAAGACTCAAAGTCCGGCTTCGGCGGAAGAAAGAGAGATTATGGACAAAGTCCCCTATGCTTCAGCCATAGGCTCTATAATGTACGCCATGCTATGTACAAGACCGAATGTGGCACATGCTATTAGTTTGACTAGTAGGTACCAATCGGATCCAGGTTCGGAACACTGGATAGCGGTCAAGAATATCCTTAAGTACTTATGAAGAACTAAGGATATGTTTCTTGTATACGGAGGTGAAAAAGAGCTCGTCGCTAAGTGTTATGTCGACGCTAGCTTTGACACCGATCCGGATGACTCTAAGTCTCAATCCGGATACGTATTTCTCATGAATGGCGGAGCGGTTAGTTGGAGGAGCTCCAAACAACCTGTGGTAGCGGGATCAACAACGGAGGCCGAATATGTTGCTGCTTCAGAAGCGGCTCAGGAAGCAGTTTGGATGAAGGAGTTCATATCCGAACTAGGAGTGGTGGCAAACGCGTTGGACCCAATGGTGATCTATTGTGACAACAATGGTGCCATTGCCAATGCCAAAGAGCCAAGGTCTCACAAGCACTCCAAGCATATTAAGCGCCGGTTTCACTCCATCCACGAGCATGTCAAGGATGGAGATATAAAGATTTGTAAAGTAATACGGATCTCAATGTAGCAGATCCGTTGACTGAACTCTCCCTAGAGCAAAACATGATCAACACCAGAACTCAATGGGTGTTAGATTTATCACTATGTAACTAGATTATTGTCTCTAGTGCAAGTGGGAGACTGAAGGGAATATGCCCTGAGAGGCAATAATAAAGTGTTTATTATGTGTATTCCAAGTATATGATAGATGTTTATTTTGCATTCTATAATTGTATTAATACGAAAACGTTAATACATGTGTGTTTAATAAACAAACAGAAAGTTCCTAGTTATGCCTCTCTCATAAACTAGCTCGTTGATTAACAAGATGATCAAGGTTTCCTGATCATGGACATTGGATGTTGTTAATAACGGGATCACAACATTAGTGTAATGGTGTGATGAACATTCATCCGAAGTATAGCATTATGATCAAAGTCATTGAGTTTATATTGCTATAACAACTTACGAAGTGATCCTAATCCTTAGACCATGAGATCATGTCAATCACTAACACCGGAAGAGTTTCTTGATAACATCAAACGTCACACCGTAACAGGGTGATTATAAAGATGGATTCAGAACTAATAAAGTGTTATGTTGAGGCTCATGGATCGAGAGTGGAATTTGTTCATCCCGATGACGGATAGATATACTCTGGGCCCTCTCGGTGATATCACATTGATTAGCTTGCAAGCAAGTGATTTGATCACTAGAATGTTATATCACAGGAACGAGAAAAGAGTGCATGTCGGTAACGAGATCAAACTAGGTATGGAGATACCGATAATCGAATCTCGGACATGTAATATATCGTGAAACAAAGGGATTAAGATACTAGCGTAAAAGGTTCCGACGATCACAAGAAAGTCATCGTTGAATGTGTGGGAGTCAGTATGGGTCTCCAGATCCCGCTTCTGATTATTGATCCGAGAGGGGTCTCGATCATGTCCGCATTATTCACGAACCGTAGGGTGACACACTTAAGAGACACCGACATCCAATTGGAGCAAATTTTTCATGCCGAAAGAATGAACAAGCGCAAGAATTTATTTCACTAGATACCGAAACAGGTTTTCGGGTGAAATTGCATAAAGTGGTTGTGCATGTGAAATAGAATTCTAGCAAGGGGTTATTTGTGAATGTTTGTCATTAAAGTAATTTACAAAATTCTGAATAAAATAAAAGAGTTTTATTTAATGAGAGTTTGCATTAAATTTGGTGGAAATTTAATGGGAATTTGAGTGGACTTTTGAGTGGAGGGAATTTAAAGGAGATTTGTGAGTGGAGTGTCCACCCACATGAAGAGGGGAGGGCAAGGGGGCAGCCCCCATGCGCCGGCCACCCCCTTGGGGTTCCCCCCTCCTCCTATAAAAGGAGCCCCCCTCCTCACTTGTCTCTCACACCTCCTCGTGAAGGATCTCTCTCCCCCTCTAGAATTTATCCCCCATGGTCTCGGACTAGCGAGATACATGTTCCCGGTGGCTATTCGGCAAGAAAGAGTTGTGCTTCCGCTGCATCGCTGGAGCGAGGAGGCGGAGGTTGCTCGGTGCCTCGAACGTGTGTGCGAGCACGGATGCGCTGCTGATTTGCGGCGCTAGGACTTCCTCTTGATCTTGAGATCGGCAAGAGATCGTCTACATCAACCACGAGTTGAACTCGTTAAGCTTTGTCGGTCTTCAAGGGTATGTTCTCTACGGATATACATCCGCCCGTTGTTTGTATCTAGTAGATAGATCTTGGTATATAGTTCACATCGTAGGAAATTTTTTGTTTTCTATGCTGCGAACCCTACAGTTATGGACTTGGGTTTTGGAGAAGGAAGGGACCCCGGAGATCACGGAACGGCTAACAGATTTGCAATACGGGGATACGAGGTTTACCCAGGTTCAGGCCCCAGAAGAGAAAACCCTACCCCCGCTTGTTTGTTTTTTATTGATGGCGATACCGAAGGTTACTGGGGTGCGTAGATAAGATCTGGCGAGTTGTATGCTAGGGTTATGGATGTCCTCCTCGCCGTGCCCTCCTGGCCTTTATATGGGGAGGGCCAGGTCTCGGGGTTTAGGTCGAGTCGGTTACAAGTTAGGGTTTGACCCTTTGAATTTCTGTCTAAAGTTGGTCGTGTTCTCCAAGGAGTCGCATCATTCATGGGCCTGGGTCACCCGAATCCTTCTAGGGCTTCGCCATCCGGAGCGGGTGATTGTAAGGGCTTCTGCCAGGCTGGACCGGGTAGGCTAACATCAAGGACCCGTAGGACATACCCATGTCAATAGGGCTTAATATATATATATATATATGGGAAAAAGGGTACACCCTTCCCTAAAGTCCCCATGTGGGACTAAAGGAAAAAAGTAAAGAATAGAGGTAGCCGGCAGAACAACAGTCGGCCGGGTGGGCTCTCGCGGTGCGGCCTGCTCGCGACCCAGCGGTGGCTCGGGAAGGGTCGTCCTGCCCCTGCGCGTCCGCCCGTGTGGCCCAGTTGTGGCAACAATAGCGATGACTCGGGTGGGATATTGGTAGCCGCCAATGTGTGCCTGCCCGCGCCCGCCTATGTCGTGGCCTGGGGCGGCGGTGGCTCGCGCCCGCCCGGCTCGGCAGCTAGCGCGTGCTTGCTTGCGCCCTCGTGGGCCCGTGTGGGCCCATGTGTGATGGATGTTTGCTGCCCGTTGGGGTGGCTTCATCTTGGGTTGTTTCCCTCCAGGAATTCAGCCCAATGCAGAAAGTTGCCCCATAAATGTTAGTTTAATATATTTATTAAATATATTAATTCATAATTAATATATATATGTATATTTATAAATTACAATTTTTTTGAAACACGTTTTAGTCTTTCCCTTCTTTCGAACATCTTCAGACCATCGTCAAAACTATTCCGATAATTCTTTCTTTCTCATCGGTGATCCCTTCTTCCCATATTGATCTTAAAACGCCGTTATACCCTTAAGTGTGTTGTTGTACAGTTCGGGAATGACACAGACATGATTGAGATCTCTCTAATCAATGATCATTGGCGGAACCGGGACGTCCACATGACCCCTATGCACTCCACAAAACTCTATCGTGTTTGAACCATGAACTCTGCATCCTATCCCTTTGTCTCTTCGATACAAGACTTGTTCAAGATTTGATCTTTAGTATCATCATACTAATCTTGTTGCCGACAAATCTAGTTAACTCATTATCGTGATATTGTAACCCCATGACCTAGTCATACGCTGTAGCTTGTTGGATGCAATATCACCGAATGGGCCTAGTGTATCTCCCCATCACACAAGTGGACAAATCCTGATCTTGATACATAGGCCTCAACTTCTCATTTAGAATACCCAAAGCACACTTTTATGGCCACCCATTTACGAACATGACAGTTAGTGAGATGAAAGCATTCCTCCAGAGACAATGATTAAAATGGTCTCATGATCTAAGAAAAATGCCACTTCGTTTCTAACCACTACAACGATGAACCATGTGACTAGATCATGTTGCAATAATTATGTGGAAATATCCATCATATCATTCTCTAATAAGATGACTTTGTTGTCAACTGTTATAAATGCTCCATGATCAGAAAACGTTGATCATTGGCTGCCCAACGAACTATTTAAATAGAGGCTGCTAGGGACCAGGTTTATTTGCATATCACACATGTATCAATGTTTCCTCTTGATACAGTTATAACATAATATGAAACTATCATGAACTAGTTTGAGATATGATAATAAACCTATTTATTTTTTGACTCTAGTGCACATCCCCTTCAAATCAGTCTGACAATGGAGTATCAGGTGTATTGACAATAGTTTAAACTTTGAGCCAACCGGGAGGCGGCCATCGTCACGGCAAGGCTGCTGAATGAAGACACTGCACCGGATTGCTGGCTCATGGATTCATGCTCTATTCTCCGGCCGTTAAATTCGTCATTAAACCATTAAATCTATGTACGTGGCTCTTGAATCATTTTTAGGCGACCACTGTTCTTGACTCGATCATGTCTTATTGGAAGAGGAGTAAAGCCAAGGTGATGTGAACCGCATCAAGCAGCACTTGATTCACGGTTTTCCTATGGCCATGTTAGCCATTCAAATTAGTTGATGTATCCTTTGTAGAAGATTTAAACAGCATGCAACATCTCTAATTATCTACATGGTATGTCTAACCACTCCACCTTTTGTTATTATTAAACAAAGGCAAGGTCCCTAAATTTTAAATATTTTCATAATTTGCTATAATGTACACTTTTTGGTTGGTTGATCATCTGGTTAGATTTCAAAACCATTTTGCCATACATTAATTAGCTGCATTCAGTATTTTAGTTGCAATAAGTTTCTCAATTACCTTTAAAACGAGTTTCTTAATTATTTGGTAAAAGAGCACCTTATTGACAATGCTTACTTATAAAATAGTATATCATACAGTGTTAATTCCAACCATAACCCTAGAAGTGTGTTTTCCAACAATTTTTCTTATCAATGTGATTGATTTTCTCTCTAATTTTATGTTCGTGACACATGTTGGGTCATATTATATTTATATTTAGCCATAACAAAATAGATCATATTCATTCCAAACCTGTAGATTTGTTATGGAATTGTATTTTGTTTCAGTAGACACTAATACTGCTTGCATCAGTTCTTTTATTTTATATGAGGATGTATGCAACATAGGGTGTGTTGTGATCATTTTTATACATACAATTGTTTCTTTACTACTGCCCCAACATCTAAATTTCCTTTTACATCTGTTGTATTGCTCCAAGTGTACTCTTTTAGGAAATTCTTGTACACCATTTTATCAATTTGTTGTTGCTATCCCTAACCATTACTCTTGGAAGCTTGCAGGTAGATGACAGAGACAACCCCACAGGCATGGACGCTGCAGACTTGGATGCCACCGCTCTCTCCCACATCGTCTCTACCGTAGGATCTGCTACACATTAAGACTTTCTATTTATTTATTCTGTTTTCTTATTACCTATAAATGTATACTACCATTGAAGCAAAGCAAGCAGGTTGACTCATAATATTTTCTATTTTCTGTGCTAATTTGGCATTTCTTTTCCTACTAGCTTCGCAATGTAGGGGTTCGTAGCATGGAAAACAAAAAAATTCTCCCGCATGCAAAAAAACAAACAAGCCAAGATCTATCTACTAGATTGTAGCAACGAGTCGACTCAGAGGAACTCACCCTCGGAGATTCCAAAGCGGTTAACGAGAGCAGATTCTCGTGGGTGATGTAGTCGTACTCTTGCTGATCTCAAGATCGCGTAGACGATCCTTCCGGTGTTGCGTTCCGGCAGCGCTTCCACAGTCGGTTACACGTTCGGTACTCGATGAAGACCTTCCTCTCCCTTGTTCCAGCAGTCAGCGGAGGTTGTAGCACTCTCCTCGCGATTCCGGCAGCACGACGGCGTGGTACCAGAAGTAGAGGGGAGATCTCGCAGGGCAGCCGGAGCGGGTACGGTGGACTATGAGAGAGGCCTTGGCGATCTAGGGTTTAGAGGGCACCAAGGGGCGGAGCTTGGCCGGCGGCTAGGGCTTGGGGAAGGCCCAAGTCGGCGGCTAGGAGAAACCCTAGGGGCGGCGGCGACTTGCAGGAGGCCGACGGCTAGGGTTAGGGTTTGGGTGGTGTTGGGTGTAGGGGAGAGGGGCACCCCTGCCCCTTCTTTTATAGGTGGGAGGGCGCCGGCTGGGAGGAGGGAGTCCTCCCCCAACTCGGCCTCCTTGGCTGGCGGGTGGAGGGAGGAGGACTTCCTCCCCAAGTAGGTTTCCTACTCTCCCTCCACCAAGCAAACTTGCCGTTTGACTTTTCAAATTGGCATTTGACTTTTCAAACTAGGATTTGATTTATCCCTTTATTTTGCCCAGCCATGATACCTAGTACATGATGCAACCATTCCACATTGTCATGACACATTCATGTACCCTTCCCCTCCGGAGTGCCGGACCTTCCGGAACCTTCTAGAACATTCCCGATGAAAACACCGGAATCATTCCCCAACTACAAAACAGGACTTTCCTTATATGAATCTTATTCTCCGGACCATTCCGGATATCCTCGTGATATCCCGGATCCCATCCGAGACTCCGAACAACATTCAGTCTCTTACTCATCATTCCATAACTACTCAACAACATCGAATCCTTAAGTGTGTCTCCCTACGGTTCGTGAATTATGCGGACATGATCAAGACACTACTTCGATCAATAACCAATAGAGGAATCTGGAAATTCATATGGCTCCCACATATTTCTACGATTACTTTACGATCGAATGAACCACTTACATACGATACCAATTTCCCTTTGTCTCACGATAGTTTACTTATCCGAGGTTTTGATCGTCGGTATCTCTGCATACCTAGTTCAACCTCGTTACTGATAAGTACTCTTTTCTCGTTCCCATGATATGTGATCCCTTGTGAGCCAGTCACATGCTTGCAATCTAATTGGATGACATTCCACCGAGAGGGCCCAGAGTATATCTATCCGTCATATGGATGGACAAATCCCAGTCTTGATCCATGTGTTTCAACCCATACTTTCCGAACACTCAATGCCACCTTTATAGCTACCTAGTTACGGTGTGGTGTTTGATGTCATCAAAGCATCCTTTCGATGATGGTGATAAGCATGATCTCATGGTCGAAGGAATTAGGTTACTATGTATCAGAAAGCTTATAGCAATTGAACTATTAAAATGACTTGATCTTTATGCTACGCTTATCTATAGGAGTATGTCCATCATACCATTCTCCTAATGATATGATCTTGTTGTTAATAACATCTCAATGTTCATGATAGGGAAACCACAATCATCTATTAACCAACAAGCTAGTATTATGAAGAGGCTTTAGTAGGGACTCTATTTTAGTTTACAAATCACACAAGTATTAATGTTTCCTGGTCAATACTATTATAGCATGAATGTAAACATTTATCATAAACACAAAGATATAATAATAACTACATTTATTATTGCCTCTAGGGCATATCTCCAACAGTATCCCACTTGCACTGGAGTCAACTAATCTAGATTACATGGTAATATACCGAACACCCATGGCAGTTTGGTGTTGGTCATGTTTTTCCCTCGGGAGAGGTTTAGTCAACGGATCCGCCACATTTAGATCTGTGTGTACCAAATATTTATGTCACCATCTTGGACATGTTCTCGAATAGCGTGAAAACGTAGCTTGATGTGCTTCAGCTTCTTGTGTGACCTTGGTTCTTGCGCATTGGCTATGGCGCCCATGTTATCACAGTAGATAGACATTGGGTCCAGCGCACTTGGAACCACACCGAGCTCTGTAATGAACTCCTTCATCCATATCGCTTCTTGTGAAGCCTACTAAGCAGCTATGTATTCCAATTCAGTTGAAGATCTCGCCATAACGCTTTGCTTTGCACTCCTCCAGCTAACTGTTGCACCATTCAAAGTAAATACGTATCCAGATTGTGATTTAGAATCATCCGGATCGGTGTTCCAACTAGCATCGGTGTAACCATTAACAACGAGTTGTTCATCACCTCCATAAGAAAGAACCATATCCTTAGGTCTTCTCAAGTACTTAAGGATGTTTTTGACCGCTGTCCAATGATCCACTCCTGGATCACTTTGATATCTGCTAGTTAAACTAACAACATATGCAATGTCGGGTCTAGTACATAGCATGGCATACATTAGAGATCCTATGGCTGAGGCATAGGGAGTCTTACTCATCCTTTCTCTATCTTCTGTCGTTGCTAGACTTTGAGTTTTACTCAACGTCGTATTGGGCAACATGGGCAAGAACCCTTTCTTGCTATCTTCCATTCCAAACCTCTTTAGAACTTTGTCCAAATATGTACTCTGTGACAATGATATTAGGCGTCTCGATCTATCTCTATAAATCTTTATGCCTAATATGTAAGCTGTTTCGCCAAGATCTTTCATTGAAAAACTATTATTCAAATAATCTTTGACACTATTAAGAAGGTCTACATCATTCCCAATCAACAATATGTCATCTACATATAGTATTAATAATGCTACAGATCTCCCACTCACTTTCTTGTAAATACAAGCTTCTCCATAAGTTTGTATAAAACCAAAACTTTTGATTACCTTATCAAAACGTTGATTCCAACTTCGAGATGCTTACTTCAACCCATATATGGACCGTTGAAGTTTGCATACCTTGTTAGCATCTTTAGGATCGACAAAACCTTTGGGTTGCATCATATACAACTCTTCATCAATGTCTCCATTGAGGAACGCCGTTTTGACATCCATCTGCCATATCTCATAATCGTAATATGCAGCGATTGCTAACATAATCCTCACAGACTTTAGCTTCGCTACTGGTGAGAAAGTCTCATCGTAGTCAACTCCTTGAATTTGTCGAAAACCTTTTGTGACAAGTCGAGCTTTATAGACAGTAACATTACCATCAGCATCTGTTTTCTTCTTGAAAATCCATTTGTTCTCGACAGCCTTCCGGCCATCCGGTAAGTCCACCAAAGTCCATACTTGGTTTTCGTACATGGATCCATTTTCGGATGTCATGGCTTCTTGCCATTTATTGGAATCTGGGCTCATCGTCGCTTACTCATATGTCGCAGGGTCATCGGTGTTGTCCACCAACATGACACTCATAACGGGATCATACCAATTAGGAGTGGTACGAGTTCTCGTTGACCTGCGAGGTTCTGTAGCAACTTCAACTGAAGTTTCATGATCATCATCATTAGCTTCCTCTCTTATTGGTGTAGGCGCCATAGGAACTACTTCCGGTGCTGCGCTAATCGCAAGTTTGAGAGAAGGTTCAACAACCTCGTCGAGTTCTACTTTCCTTCCAGTCACTTCTTTCAAGAGAAATTCCTTCTCTAGAAAGGATCCATTCTTGGCAACGAAGATTTTGCCCTCGGATCTATGATAGAAGGTATACCCAATAGTTTCCTTCGGGTATCCTATGAAGACGCATTTTTCCGCTTTGGGTTCAAGGTTGTCCGGTTGTAACTTCTTTACATAGGCTTCGCAACCCCAAACTTTAAGGAACGACAATCTAGGTTTCTTCCCAAACCATAATTCATACGGTGTCGTTTCAACGGATTTAGATGGTGCCCTATTTAAAGTGAATGCGGATGTTTCTAATGCATAACCCCAAAATGATAGCGGTAAATCTGTAAGTGACATCATAGAACGAACCATATCTAAGAGAGTTCGATTACGATGTTCGGACACACCATTACGCTGTGGTGTTCCCGGCGGTGTCAATTGTGAAAGTATTCCGCATTTCTTTAAATGCTCGCCAAACTCGTAACTTAGATATTCACCTCCACGATCAGAACGTAGAAATTTAATATTCTTGTTACGTTGATTCTCTACCTCATTTTGAAATTCCTTAAACTTCTCGAAAGTTTCGGACTTATGTTTCATGAAATATATATACCCATATCTACTCAAGTCATCCGTGAAGGTAAGAACATAACGATAACCACAGCGCGATGCTATACTCATTGGACCACACACATCGGTATGTATGATTTCCAACAAGTCCGTAGATCGCTCCATCATACCAGAAAATGGAGTCTTAGTCATTTTACCCATTAGACATGCTTCGCATCTTTCAAGTGATCCGAAATCAAGTGATTCAAGAAGTCCATCGGAATGGAGTTTCTTCATACGCTTCACTCCAATATGACCAAGACGATATTGTCACATATAGGTCGAGTTATCGCTCAATTTCAAATGTTTAGCTTCAATGTTATTAATATGTGTATTTCCACTATCGAGATTCAATAAGAATAGACCATCTATCAAAGGTGCATGTGCATAAAACATATTACTCATATAAATCGAACAACCATTATTCTCGGACTTAAACAAGTAACCGTCTCGCAACAAACATGATCCAGATATAATGTTCATGCTCAACGCAGGCACCAAATAACAATTATTTAAGTATAAAACTAATCCCGATGGTAGATGAAGAGGTAGCGTGCCGACCGCGATCACATCAACCTTTGATCCATTTCCAACGCGCATCGTCACCTCGTTTTTCGCTAGCTTCCGTTTATTCTGCAGCACCTGTTTCGAGTTACAAATATGAGCAACCGAACCAGTATCAAATACCCAGGCACTACTACGAGTACTAATGAGATACACATCAATAACATGTATATCGGATATACCTTTCTTCTTGATGTTGCCGTTCTTCAAATCCGCCAAGTACTTTGGGAAATTCCGTTTCCAGTGACCCTCTCCCTTGCAGTAAAAGCACTCAGTATCAGGCTTAGGTCCAGCCTTGGTCTTCTTCGCCGGTGCGACAACTTTCTTACCACCCTTCTTGAAGTTTCCCTTTTGCTTAGACTTGCCTTTCTTGAATTTGGTGATCTTATTGACCAACAACACTTGATGATCTTTCTTGATCTCCACTTCTGCAGATTTCAACATGAAGAAGAGTTCTGGCAACGTCTTGTTCATGTTTTGCATATTGTAGTTCATCACAAAGTTCTTGTAACTTGGTGGTAGTGATTGGAGGACACGGTAAATCTCCAGAGCATTAGGAATCACTATACCCAAGCTTTGAAGTTTGTTTGCGTGCCCAGACATCTTAAGCACATGCTCACTGACGGAGCTGCCCTCTTCCATCTTGCAGTTAAAGAACTTTTCAAAAGCCTCATAACTCTCAACTGTCGCGTGAGCCTCAAATATCATTTAGAGTTCACAGACAATATCATGTGGGTCATGGTTCTCAAACCTTTTCTGAAGCTCTGATTCCAAACCATACAAGATAGCACACTGAACTGTGGAGTACTGATTTTTCCGAGTGAGGTAAACGTTCTTTACTTCATCGGTAGCATCAGCTGCAGGCGGGTCACCCAGCGGTGCATCCAGCACATAGGTCAAATTATCAGCATTGAGAACAATCCTCGAATTGCGAAACCAATCCGCGAAGTTGCTCCCATTGTTTTTCAACTTTTCTTTCTCTAGGAATGCATTAAAATTGATGGTAGGGGCCGCCATTAATCTATAACATATTTTCAATAGTGTAGACTAATTTTATGACAAATTGAGTTCTAATTAATAGTTAAATTAATCTAGGTGAACTCCCACTCAAAACAATATCCCTCACATTGTTTTAGTGATCACACGAACCAAATCCACCACATCAAAACCGATCATCACGAGAGTTGATGTAACTTCAATGGCGAACAATCAACATGTTCATCATATCTAATATATGACTCATGCTTTACCTTTCGGTGATCCGTGTTCCGAGACCATGTCTGTACATGCTAGTCTCGTCAAGATCAAACCTTAGCTTCCGCATGAGAAAATATGGCTTGCTCACGTTGTATACACTTGCAGAATCTAACACACCCGATCATCACATGGTGCTTCGAAACAACAAGCTTTAGCAACAGTGCTTACTAAGGATGAACACTTTAAAACTTGAAATTTATGTGCATGAGGGATCATCTTATAATGCTACCGTCGTTAACTAAGCAATACAAGATGCATAAAGGATTAACATCACATGCAATTCATAATATGTGATATGATATGGCCTTTCTTCTTGTGCTTCCGATCTCCATCTTCAAGCACGAACATGATCTCCATCATCACCGGCATAGCGTCAAGGTCAATGTCGCCATTTCATGGTTTTCGTCCACCAGCTCCAACTATTACAACTACTTTGAATAGACACGCGGGTCTTAACAGAATTTAAATACGACCATATGGCTCCTGCCGGTTGCCAACTTACAATAAGGAACATTGCATACTTCAAATATAATCACAATCATGGACATATCACATCACAGCACACCCCTGCAAAACAAAGTTAGATGCCTCTAATTTTCTTTGCATATTTTACGTGGTTTGGGGCTTTCAATAAGTGTCGATCTAACTTACGAACAAGAACCACAACGTTGATGCTTGAACTATCAAGTGCCCGTTGTAAATTGAATCTATACTATGATGGGAGAGACAGACACCCACAAAGCCACTTATGCAATACAAATTGCATGTTAAGCGTGGAGCAAGTCTCATGAACGATGTCATGTAAGGTTAGCCGGGCCGCTTCATCCCATCATACCGCAAGATGGAAAGTACACAAGAAGCAATTGATAATAAAATCACCACCGCCCACAATGATCATTGTGTTCTACTCGTGCAACAGATCTACATGTAGACACGGCTCTGATATCACTGTAGGGGTTCGTAGCATGGAAAACAAAAAAATTCTATCGCATGCAAACAAACAAGCCAAGATCTATCTACTAGATTGTAGCAACGAGTCGATAGAGGAACTCACCCTCGGATATTCCAAAGTGGTTAACGAGAGTAGATTCTCGTGGGTGATGTAGTCGTACTCTTGCCGATCTCAAGATCGCGTAGACGATCCTTCCGGCGCTGCGTTCCGGCAGCGCTTCCGCAGTCGGTCACACATTCGGTACTCGATGAAGACCTTCCTCTCCCTTGTTACAGCATGCAGCGGAGGTTGTAGAACTCTCCTCGCGATTCCGGCAGCACGACAGCGTGGTATCGGAAGTAGAGGGGAGATCTCGCAGGGCTTTGCCTTAAGCCGGAGCAAGTATGGTGGACTATGAGAGAGGCCTTGGCGATCTAGGGTTTAGAGGGAACCAAGGGGCGGAGCTTGGCCGGTGGCTAGGGCTTGGAGAAGGCCCAAGTCGGCGGCTAGGAGAAACCCTAGGGGCGGCGGCGACTTGCAGGAGGCCGGCGGCTAGGTTTAGGGTTTGGGTGGTGTTGGGTGTAGGGGAGAGGGGCACCCCTGCCCCTTCTTTTATATGTGGGAGGGCGTCGGTTGGGAGGAGGGAGTCCTCCCCCAACTCGGCCTCCTTGGCCGGCGGGTGGAGGGAGGAGGACTTCCTCCCCAAGTAGGTTTCCTACTCTCCCTCCACCAAGCAAACTTGCCGTTTGACTTTTCAAATTGGCGTTTGACTTTTCAAACTAGGATTTGATTTCTCCCTTTATTTTGCCCAGCCATGATACCTAGTACATGATGCAACACTTCCACATTGTCATGACACATTCATGTACCCTTCCCCTCCGGAGTGTTGGACCTTCCGGAACCTTCTAGAACATTCCCGATGAAAACACCAGAATCATTCCCCAACTCCGAAACAGGACTTTCCTTATATGAATCTTATTATCCGGACCATTCCGGATCTCCTCGTGATATCCCGGATCCCATCTGAGACTCCGAACAACATTCAGTCTCTTACTCATCATTCCATAACTACTCAACAACATCGAATCCTTAAGTGTGTCTCCCTACGGTTCGTGAATTATGCGGGCATGATCAAGACACTTCTTCGATCAATAACCAATAGAGGAATCTGGAAATTCATATGGCTCCCACATATTTCTACGATTACTTTACGATCGAATAAACCACTTACATACGATACTAATTTCCCTTTGTCTCACGATAGTTTACTTATCCGAGGTTTTGATCGTCGGTATCTCTGCATACCTAGTTCAACCTCGTTACTGATAAGTACTCTTTTCTCGTTCCCATGATATGTGATCCCTTGTGAGCTAGTCACATGCTTGCAAGCTAATTGGATGACATTCCACCGAGAGGGCCCAGAGTATATCTATTCGTCATATGGATGGACAAATCCCACTCTTGATCCATGTGTTTCAACCCATACTTTCCGAACACTCAATGCCACCTTTATAGCCACCCGTTACGGTGTGGTGTTTGATGTCATCAAAGCATCCTTCCGGTGATGGAGATAAGCATGATCTCATGGTCGAAGGAATTAGGTTACTATGTATCAGAAAGCTTATAGCAATTGAACTATTAAAATGACTTGATCTTTATGCTACGCTTATCTATAGGAGTATGTCCATCATACCATTCTCCTAATGATATGATCTTGTTGTTAATAACATCTCAATGTTCATGATAGGGAAACCACAATCATCTATTAACCAACAAGCTAGTATTATGAAGAGGCTTTATTAGGGACTCTATTTTAGTTTACAAATCACACAAGTATTAATGTTTCCTGGTCAATACTATTATAGCATGAATGTAAACATTTATCATAAACACAAAGATATAATAATAACTACATTTATTATTGCCTCTAGGGCATATCTCCAACACGCAATTGATGGATCATCACAACAGGGACTGTGATTTCAACATATGTTTTGATCCGAGGGCGTCAGTTGAGAAATTTCAAACATTTCATCCCATTTGTTTCTATCTGTTTATTGACAGACCACGTACCCCCGTTGATGGTAATACTATATGCATGTATGAGCCATAAAATGAAACGTTAGTTCTGATATGTTTGTAAGGAAGAAAATTTATTTATAACCCATATCTAAAGGATTAGACATTATTGTCTGACTTTCTGCAATATTACCCTGTTCATGGGCTTGACTGGATACTTAAAATTATATGCTAAAAAGTTTGGGTACTAATTTGGTGAGTGATCATCTGTCACCCCCATTTCTCGCAACGTGTTTGGGATTTTCTTCTTCAATTCCAAGCATCTAGGATGTGCACTGTAAGTATGATCATCTTAGTATTCCAAACAAATGGTTTGACCTTTTTTTGGTTTCACTAATGTGCCTGACATTGCGAATTTTCTGCTTGTACAAAGAATGGGCTGCTTGTTAACCATGGGAGGCATGTTCTTTGTCTAGGGCTTCTCTGTTTACATGGTTCAACTTTATGGAATATTTCATTGTAAGAAACCACAATATAATTGTGTACATATAAACTTTTATTTCTCCTAAAGAAGGAATCTGTTCTATTGCTTCTTGGTAATTTCTTAATTGTAATCGAATCTATGCTTTTGTACATGAAATTTTCTCTATGTAGTGACATTATTCTCTCGATTCACGAACATCATAACAATTTCTACTCATTTCTATTTTTTTATTTGTACTATCGTCAATGTGATTGACAATGTTCAATGGCGTTGGTTGCATGTGCACACTTTTCAAAAAAAAACACTTACTAGTGTGTACTAGCAACAATACCACAACGGTCGTGTTATTGTCTATCTTTTTATTTAGTTATATTGAAAATATCAAGTTTATGCTTCTCACTCTCCCTGAATTTTTTTATACATTTTGTGAAATATATTTGCTCCATAGCAGGGCTTGGCACATACTCCGTATTTGACATTATTTTTCAGTGTCGGTATTTGTTGGAGCTTTCCATGGGTCATGCGTGAGCTTGACTAAAAGACACACATGATTATCTATGTAAAAAGCACACCGTAAATTAGTGCATCAATTGTTGAAATTGTAGTTTCGTGTTGAATAAAAATACCATTTTTCAGTAAATTTCCATATCAATCGCGTGAGGTATCCTTCTAGTTCTAGAAAAAAAGTAGATGGCAAGTGAACTAAACCATCTTTGTCTACTCTTCTCATAAGCCTACAAGAAACCCCACAAGAATTCAAGATCCGAAAAGATCATTGAGGTCACGCTAAATAATGCTAGCAACCTGATTAATGCATCAATGCATGCATGTGAATAATATTTGATTCAAATGATCATTTAGCACTTAATCGGTTGTCACCGTTCCTTCTAATTTGTGCAGGATTCCAAAACGGGTAGTAAAAGTAGTTTTGATAATATGTTTATATTCAAGGACTAATTGCTTGTGGAACCAGCAAATGTAGCCCTAAGGTAAAGAAAAGAACAAGCTAAGGTAGTTCCCATGGACTGTTATACTACAGCAAAATATTCGTTGAAACTCAGGTACAAACCAATTGTGTCCCAGCAATTTTGTTTTAATTATTAATAAAGAATATAAAAGCCTACATTGTACAAACATGAGTCCGCCTAACACTCCTATGAAGAAAATGAGCTTAGTTCTTATTCGAATAGCCTCACCAATATTTGAAAAGAAAATTCAATTGCAACCATGATGCAAGTGACCAACACGAATCTCCACGTAACATAAAACAGATAAGGAGTTGATTGATGTCTAAGTTAAAACTATTTTAATTTTTTTGGTAAGTCGTTATATATTAAACATGCAAGCCGTCTCATTAAAACCTAAGTTCTCTTAGATACCCTGGTAACGAAGAGTGCATTTGGAAATTAACAATATTACATCCGAATTTTTTACTTTAATCTTTTGTATTATTTAGGAACATATACGTAGATATCATCACACTTGGAAACGTCTATCGTGACGTTTGTTTTGGTGAGGCGCTCACAATCTATGGGAAGTTAAATCCATGGTTAGTAATTAAACTTGTTTAACAAAGTCAATACAATCACCGTACATAGAAAATACGAGTTTACGGTCACCAAACTTACACTAGAGTTTTAACCACGGTCACCGAACGATACAAATCGGTGTATACGATGACTAGGCGCTCAGTGGACCCACTATCAACGTCACACTTGAATTGATGGTCACTGGACTTGCACAAGAGCGTCAGCCATGATCACCGAGTGACGTAGCTTGGGAGAGTTTTATTGCAAAATAGCGGACGTGTACTAAGTCCCGCGTTTCAACCGGATCCGTTCCTTCTGACTCGTGCCACTCCTTTGCTGGCGTTGTTCTAATCCTAAATCGGCGGTGACTCTTGGGAAGGCTAGCTCACTACTGTCCTCATAGAGCACACAATCTGGTTCAGAGTAATTTAACGGATAGATTGTCTTCGCATGCGGCGGCCCGTACAATTGCCTCCCTTCGTCCATTATGCTAGCAAACCGATTAATCTAACGGACTTGCTACAGTACATACCATGCTCACACCAGGGTTCAACACCCACGGTAATCCTTCAATGCTCTGCCCGTAGGACCGCTCTCTACCTCCACGCACCAGCACAACAATAATATTTGCTACGACACTTTTGACTACTATATTATTTTGGGCTGGTGTATAGTACTCCAAGATCTATTTATTAGCTAGTATAATATTTTATCACCTTCTGAATTCAATGATACGTGAACAGTTTTTGTTTTGAAAAACTTAAGCGAATTCATATGAAAAATCTTGTGTAGTTTTTTATTGCTATTTCCGACTCATTTCTTATACGTCAGCTATCAAATGATGTGCAATAATATGCTAGCGTGTTGTTGGCATGTACAACTAAAAATAAATGATCGCAAAATCTACACAAGTCACAAGATTATTTATTTGCCAATGACTATCAGATTATTTGCTAGCGACTGTCGGATTGTTCATCGCCGGATTATTTACGAATGGCTACCAGATTATTTGCGAACGACTACTAGATTACTCGCTAACAAAAGAAAATATATAAACCCTAGTCATAATTTCACCAAAGAAAATATATAAATCGTAGGAACAATTTCCATAACAGAGTAGAGGAAACTTTAGGGAGGGAAGAAATAAATCTACAGAATTTGGATTCATCCAAAGGCGGGGTTCGGCATCGGGAATCTGGGACAGAGATTATGCCGGACCAGACATTACAGGACGCGCGCTACGCTGAGGATAAAAATCCGTCTGTGTAGGCCAAAATGCCCTCGGCGTAGCCTCGGCAAAGGTCTTCCTCGACGGAGCACGTAGAAGCCGTCGGCGTAT
Source organism: Avena sativa (assembly GCA_916181665.1). Taxonomy (NCBI): domain Eukaryota; kingdom Viridiplantae; phylum Streptophyta; class Magnoliopsida; order Poales; family Poaceae; genus Avena; species Avena sativa. Next base: position 333,306,784 of record OV702283.1, read on the forward strand.
CAAAATGCCCTCGGCGTAGCGGCCGTTGGCATAGCTTGTCGACAGGTTGCATAAATATTTTTTTATTTTTTTTTATTTTTTTTTAATTTTTGAATCTTTGAATTGTTTGACTCGTTAATCTCTCACTTTGAACATTTTTAACAATAATTATTACACTTAATATTTAATTAAATTGCAGTCTTGGTCAAACTTTCTGGCTGGTCACCTATCCTAATACTACTCCAGCTCCAGCACGCTTAACTTCCTCGTTCCTTCAGAATCTGTTTTCACAAAGTAATTCATACATTGTTGTCAATACTATGATATCAATCCTATTAACTCTTATATCATCATGTCACATGTTTGTATTTTTTAAAATTACAAAAAATTATTTAAGTAAACGTTAATGAATAAGTAAAAATATTATTGAATTCAAATAAAAATATAATAATTTTACTTTTTTGTATTTTTATATTTAATATGGAATAAATAATATCTTTAAATCCGTAAATTGGAATTCGACAAATAATATGTCTAAATTGATCAGAAAAATGAGAGGAATTCAAATATGATATCCATATCAACTAATCACAAACCCTTCGTTTTTGAATTAGCTATTTGGTGGTTGCTTCAGAAAATCCTCCTTTTTACGCTCGGAAAATGAAAAATGTCTTTTGTGTGCGATGAAAAGGAAAATTTGCATTGGATCTTTGATAAAATAGCATATTGTGAACCTAAAAATTATTTTTATAAAAAAACATGAGCATCGGATCATGTAACTGTAGTTCATATCTGACCCACTTCCTACCGATTCGGCAGGAATTTATCTTTTTTACCAGAGGTGGACAAAAAGGTTTCGGATCCCCCTGTTGGGAAATTGTACATATAAGGTGGTATAGTGTTTTTTTGTAAAATGTGGTGGTAGCATTTTGAATTAGCCATTTGGTGGTTGCTTCACAAAACCGTCTGTTTTTTGTGCTCGGAAAATGGGAAATGGCTTTTTGGTGCGACAAAAAGCAAAACTTCCTCCTGCAAAATTATTTGCCATCTCATGATGCATGTGTATGTAAAATATGGGTACATTATCACAAACTATGCCTTGATTCTAGCCATAACATTGGTCATTTGACCCGAAAGCAAAGAAACCTCGAATGAGATAGGTCATTTTGTGAAGGTTTTTTGGGACACAATCAATATATCAAGTTTGATATTTTTCCTTATAACTATGTCATATAATATGACATCACGCGAAGGTTTCGCATTGTTTCGGTCGTTTTTGAATTTTTTATGCCTGTTTTAAACTATCGTCAAACTTTGTCGAACGGCGGGCATGAAGATTCTTAGCTCGGGGCCGAGCCTCGTCAAACTTGCATTGGATCTTTGATAAAATAGCATATTATGAACCTAAAAATGATATTTGTAAAAAAACATGAGCATCGGATCATGTACCTGTAGTTCATATCTAACCCACTTCCTACCGATTCGGCAGGAATTTGTCTTTTTCACCAGAGGTGGACGAAAAGGTTTCGGATCTCCCTGTTGGTACATTGTCCATATAAGGTGGTATAGTATTTTTGTAAAATGTGATGGTAGCATTTTGAATTAGCCATTTAGTGGTTGCTTCACAAAACCGTCCGTTTTTTGTGCTCGGAAAATAGGAAATGACTTTTTGGTGCGACAAAAAGGAAAACTTCCTCCTGCAACATTGTTCGTCATCCCATGATGCATGTGTATGCACAATATGGGCATATTATCACAAACTATGCCTTCATTCTAGCCATAACATTGGTCATTTGACCCGAAAGCCAAGAAACCTCGAATGAGATAGGTCATTTTATGAAGGTTTTTTTGAGACATAATTAATATATCAATTTTGATATTTTTCCTTATAACTGTGTCACATAATATGACACCACGCAAAGGTTTCTGATTGTTTCGATCATTTTTAAATTTTTAATGCCCGTTTTAAACTATCGTCAAACTTTATCAAACGACGGGAATGAAGATTCTTAGCTTGAAGCCGAGCCTCGCTAAACTTTCATTGGATCTTTGATAAAATATCATATTGTGAACCTAGAAATGATTTTTGTAAAAAAACATGAGCATCGGATCATGTACCTGTAGTTCATATCTGACCCACTTCCTACCGATTCGGCAGGAATTTGTCCTTTTCACCAAAGGTGGACGGAAAGGTTTCGGATCTCCTATTGGGATATTGTCCATATAAGGTGGTATAGTATTTTTGTAAAATATGGTGATAACATTTTGAATTAGCCATTTGGTGGTTGCTTCACAAAACCGTCCGTTTTTTATGCTTAGAAAATGGGAAATGGATTTTTGGTGCGACGAAAAGGAAAACTTCCTCCTGCAATATTGTTCGCCATCCCATGATGCATGTGTATGCACAATATGGGCACATTATCATAAACTATGCCTTGATTGTAGCCATAACATTGGTCATTTGACCCGAAAGCCAAGAAACCTCGAATGAGATAGGTCATTTTTGAAGGTTTTTTGGAGACATAATCAATATATTAAGTTTGATATTTTTCCTTATAACTATGTCATATAATATGACACCACGCCAAGGTTTCGCATTTTTTCAATCGTTTTTGAATTTTTTATGCCCGTTTTAAACTATCTTAAACTTTGTCAAACGACGGGCATGAAGATTCTTAGCTTGGGGCTGAGCCTCGCTAAACTTGCATTGGATCTTTGATAAAATAGTATATTGTGAACCTAAAAATGATTTTTGTAAAAAAACATGAGCATCAGATCATGTACTTGTAGTTCATATCTGACCCACTTCCTACCGATTCGGCAGGAATTTGTCTTTTTCACCAAAGGTGGATGAAAAGGTTTCAGATCCCCCTGTTGGGACATTGTCCATATAAGATGGTCTAGTATTTTTGTAAAATGTGTTGGTAGTATTTTGAATTAGCTATTTGGTGGTTACTTCACAAAACCGTCCGTTTTTATGCTCGGAAAATGGAAAATGTCTTTTTGGTGCGACAAAAAGGAAAGCTTCCTCCTGCAACATTGTTTGTCATCCTATGATGCACATGTATGCACAATATAGGTACATTATTACAAACTATGCCTTGATTCTAGCCATAATATTGGTCATTTGACCCGAAAACCAAGAAACCTCGAATGAGATAGGTCATTTTGTGAAGGTTTCTTTGAGACATAATCAATATACCAAGTTAGATATTTTTCCTTCTAACTATGTCATATAATATAACATCACACGAAGGTTTCACATTGTTTGGATCGTTTTGAATTTTTTATGCCCGTTTTAAACTATATATAATGCTTTATGTTTTATTTAATTTTTATTTACAAATATGTAATATTTGAGTGTAGATAGATAGGTCTTTTTTTTCTGCAAATTTTGATATATTATTTGTATTTTTCCGAATTAAAATAATTTAGTTATGATTTTTTAAAGTTTAATAAGATAAAATAAAAAATAGCTACGTCGAGGGCAGCCGCCGGCGTAGCATAGGATATGCCGAGGGCAATTCTACGCCGACGGCTGCTTAACGGAGCTGGCCTAGACGATGGCTACGCCGTCGGCGTAGCTTCCCATTCCTGTAGTGGGACCACCGATCACCGGGTGAATCAAGAAAAGGGGCGACGCGATAGACTGAGCTGGCGACGACCGATGATCGGATGGAAGGAGCTGTCGAGGTGTGGTACGTGCGATGCCACAATTTTTCCCTTTGATCGAATCGATTGAGCCAAACTGCTGTGTGCACGAAGGAGTGTGTATGATTGAGCATGGGCAGGCTCGGATGTGCGGGACGCCAAATGCCCATTGGCCTTCACTGCATGCTTTCCAACCTGATGCACAACTTCTGGCCGAGCCTGATGCACTGTCCCTTTTCAGATGGTAAGCACAGCTAAAACCAAGTTTTGGACCCATATTCATGTGCATCAGGGTAAGCTTGTTGGGCACCTCCGTATGTGTGCTGATTGCTGAACTGTGTAAAAAGTTACCATGCAAGACTGGCAGACAGTAGCGTTGCAGCCACGAGATTTTTGTTGCTTGCCTGTACGAAAGACCCAGTGCATCTAAATCGGGGGCACCATCAATTTAGGATTAGAACGGCGACAGCCGAGGAGCGGCGTGGGTCGGAACGAACGAGTACGGTTGGAACGCGGGGCTTAGAACATGTCCACCATTTTACAATAAAACCCTGCCAAGCTACGTATCACCCGGTGACCATGGTTGATGCTCTCGTGCAAGTTCGATAACCATCAATTCAAGTGTGATGTTGACAATGGGTCCTCCCGAGCGTCTAGTCATCGCATACACCGCTACGTATCGCTTGGTGACCGTGGCTGAAGCTCTAGTACGAGTTCGGTGACCGTAAACTCGTATTTTCTGTGTACGATGATCGTATTGACTTTACTAAATAAGTTTAGTTACTAACTATGGATTTAACCCATCTACAGGTAACCACGGCACCACGCACACAAGGACACTTGTTCTGAGTTTAGACTTCCGGCTTTTTTTTAAAAAAAATGGACTTCCGGCTTCCTCTTTTTTTTTTTTTTTTTTTTTTTTTTTTGAATTGGACTTCCGGCTTCCTCAATTCGCAAGAAAGAAAAAAGGCTTCGGTTTCCTTCGGCGCTCTCCTTTAAAACGGTTTAGACCCAGACGGCTAGACCCGACTCGACTCGACCCTCTCCAATTCGCACTCCTCCCTTTCTTCTTGGGCCGGAAGGCAAGCGCCACACCAGCGGCTACCGCGCGAGTCCAACACACAGCACCCAGCCGACCGAGATGGCGGAGCCGTCGTCGCCGGCCGCCGCCCCGCCGGCCCCGACTGACATGGAGAGGGAGGACGCCCTGGACCGGATGCTCACGCGGCTGGCCCTCGCCGAGGACGCCCGCCTCGCGCCGCTGCTCGCCCGCGTGCTCCCCTACGCCATCACCTCCTTCGCCTCCCCATCCCCGTCCGTCCGCAAGCTCGTAAGCATCACCACTCCTCTGCCGTCCCCTGATTCGATTCAGAAGGGGCGGTAAGTGTCTGCTGCGCTCAGTTAGTTCCGCTTCAGCTGGTTTAGTTGGTGGGCGGTGATATATTTGCTACATAGGGGGGATTCATGCTCCGATTTGCCTGTGTGTCACGGAATTCGAGCCCCATTTATTTACTTAAAACAGAGGGAATTCTGCTTATTTCCAAGTTTATTCTTATAGCAATTTGCACTCTGTAGAAGTTCCCTGTTATTCGGAGCCCCTTATATATTACCAGCAATACAAAATTAGCTGCGGGCTGCGGTAGTTCCGCATTGTCTGTTTGAAGTTCCGAAACACCGAAAGTAATCATGCATGTAATTTTTAATAGTGGGCTGCACCTGTTCAAGTGCTGCCCCGTTACTTTGCAATACACATGCCCCCTTTCTGGTAGAATGGTTACTGTAATACTGCTATGTTTGTTCTTTTGGGGCAGATTTTATTAGTTATGACAAACATACATTTGCTCAATGCCAGTACTGCTTTTGGATTTGACTAGGTTATGGAGATTCTCAGCCACATCAACAAACGGGTGAAGCACAGGCCCGAGATTTCGTTGCCCATGCTGGATTTATGGAAGATATATACTGAATCTGCTTCATCGTCAATTGTTCGGAACTTTTGTATTGTTTATATTGAGATGGCGTTTGAACGCCTGCCAAGCGAGGTATCCTCCTTTCCTGGGTTAGCTCCTCATTTTCATAGTCTTTTTGTTTACTTTTACTGTGAAGTTAACAACACCAACTTAACATTTTGCAACAGGAGAAGGGAAACATTGCACCTGATCTATTAATCAATATATCAAATGTTCCAGCTCAGCATCAAGGAATTATCTTGAGACTTGTATCAAAGGTTGGTCATGTCATGCATATATATTTTCCTAAAACATGATTTGATGTAGAAGTCGGTCATCTTGAACTAATTTTAGTTTTACTGAGGACCGTTGTCAACCCCAATGTGCACATATGATTTTACGATGTGCAGTGTAGTATCGCACTGGAAATTTCACAATAATAATAATAATAATAAAATAGATGATGATCTAGGTTTGGCATGGACTGTAGTTAATGACACAAATTCCGTGCTTGAAGTTGATTGTCAAATTGATGATAGGATTGTAGATTGCCTATGTTGGACACAGAAATATGATATAAGTACTTCCCTTAAGAGTCCTGCTTTTTCTCTGTAACTCCATTCACCATGTGCATGTTTAGCCAATACAGAGATTATTTTGGAAGTGTTTGATTGTAGCGCCCTTTTATTGCCTTGGCATACTTACATTCTATTTATACTTTCATGATCTATTCTTTTACTTTTCTTGTTGACCAGGCTATTGGTGAATGCAACACGCGTAAGGTGGATGATACCGTTGCATCGAAATATCGATCCATTAGTGGATCTGATGATGGCTTAGTTTTTGCTGACTTTTGCTTTCACTCAATATTGTATCAAACACCATCTCAAGGGTACATTCTACTTACAATATTACGTAAAATTATAATACATTATACTGAATTTGGGAGGCTTACTGCTATCATTCTTCAGTATTGGATGCCCAGCAGGACTTTCAGTTGCTCAAGCAGATCGTGTTACTGGAAAGCTACCACTGAAAGGTGATACACTTACATCAAGAAAGGTAATACCAAAGTACATGTGATTTTTCGGTCGAACATTCTTACCATTGGGTATTATATATTTTATCATGTGTGCATAGTCATGTCTGTACATGCATTGACACATTTAAACTGTTGAGTGTACTACCTTCACTTTCCTCTTGTGGTTGAATTTATCTTCTACTTCTTCAGCTAGGTATCTTGAATGTCCTTGAAGCTATGCAGCTGGCATCTGAGATTGTCTACCCTATTTATTTAGCTGGTGCTTCAGACAGGTACTTTCATTTCAGAAATTGATTACAATGTGCAGAATTGGTTATGACCAACAATTGTGCTGATCACTGTTTCAATATAGTCAAGAGTCAGTTGCTAAGAGAGGAGATGAGTTGTTAAAGCGCAAAGCTTCAACTGCGAACTTAGAAGATCCCAAGCTTATCAAGAAATTGTTTACACTATTCAACGGTATGCATTACTTTCTAGGTTACTAATTATGCATTTTACATTTCAACTAACAGTACACATTCTGTGGGGTTGGCATAAGCTATTTCATTGTTTTGGTCTAGGATCTGACTGACGTACTTTCTTGTGGACCAAGTGTTACAGTTTGTAAATTCAGTTTGCTACATAGGAGGAGAATGGTGAAACTAAAGAACATGTAGTTTCTTTCTTTTACATGTTTCTGTTCTTGTCGTCATATAGGTGACAAGTCATTTGTGTTTGAATGCCTGTTCTCATGCCTTCCTGGTCTGTTCTTGGACTCTCAGTATGCAGACCATCTAGCTACCTCCTCCATACTTGCATGGTTGCATACGCAAAATGCCTGCCACTGACATTTACCTGCACCAGCAGGCCTGTCACTTACCTAGTTGCACACATCCATAAACTCATGTGTGCATGCTTCTCTTTCCTCTCTGTCATCACAATCTTTTCTTGGTTTGCTCAATCTGAATCTTAATATTGTGGCAAGTCATGTTTCATGGTAAGAACTAATGATCTCTGATATCACAGGTACCGCGAGTGCAGAAAATATAGCTGCAGAACTGAAAGTCGCCCCAGCACCTAGTTCATTGCGTGTTCGCCTAATGAGTGTATTCTGCCGATCTATTGCTGCAGCAAATGCATTTCCATACACACTTCAATGCATCTTTGGCTGCATATATGGTACCCTATCTTTATAATCTTATACATTGTTTCTTGCCCATAGTTAGGACGTACTGCCAATTAACTGCATATTTAAAAAGCTTTATTGGCACTTGATAGCAAAGGGTATTTTCCTACTTGTATATTTCTATCATTAATAAAGTGCATTGAAGTAGATGAACAAAGTAGGACATTGAACTTGACCTTTGCCATTCGGACTATAACATTTCCTTCTGGTAATTCTGTTAACATAGTCATGGGTAAGTTGTGTTTACAACAGTTTGGGCATCTCATTATTATTATAGAGTCGCATCAGAGATGTTTCCACTAAAGTTAAGAAATGTAGAGAGAAAATTTGAACATGAACATAAGGGCAATAAGAAAAATAAATGATACTCCCTCTGCTCCATAATTCCTGTCGTGGTTTTAGGAATTATGGAACGGAGGGAGTATGTGATAAGACAGGGTAAAGAGCATGAAGTCCTGCCGAATAACCCAATTTAACTTCTAACATCGTTTTTCCATTCAATATTCATGCTTAAGTTGCTTTTGAGAGCAATTGCAATAAGCCTCAATATCTCACAACCTGGTATCTGTTCTTCATGAGATGAAACACATATTTCTCTGATATGTCTGTGTAGTGTTTATATGGACCTTTGATCAATGATTATCGTCCTCCATCAAAGATTAATTCATTATGTTATATTCATGTCAATTTATATTGTTAAAGAAATAAACTACTCCCTTTGTCCCACAATATAAGATGTTATTACAACCATCATATATTGGTTGTAATAACATCTTATATTATAGGATGGAGGGAGTACTTCTCTTGTAGTTCCAGCAACGTAACATCTCAACATTCAACTTCATCATTGCCATATGTAGTTGGTATACTCAATGTGTTTCTGCTGTGTCTCTATGCATGTAGGAAGTGGAACTACTTCAAGATTGAAACAGTTAGGAATGGAGTTCACCGTTTGGGTTTTTAAACATGTATGTCCACTTTCTAAATCATATATAGATCATGTTCTAGCATCATTAATGACTTCATTCCACCCCCCACCCCCCGCATGCTCTCTTGTCGTTCTTTAATATGATTTCAGACTGGTGTATATATAATTGTAATTTTGTTATTGATTTAGGCAGTAATGGACCAACTAAAGTTAATCGGTCCAGTTATCCTCAGTGGAATATTACGGTCCCTTGATGGTTCATCTACTACAGAAGCAGGTCTCTTGTGCTTCTTATTTACTCTACTTGTTCAAACCTGCATGTGGTTCATCTCTGCACTGCTTCTTCAAGTCGCTCGAATTCAACATTCCTTTGATGAAAAATTGTACATGTTGTACTTGAGAAAATAGTCAGTGATTTCTTGATGTCCTCCATCTCCAGATTCCACCGGTAGAGATGTCAAAATATTCGCGTACCAGGCCATTGGTTTGCTTGCCTCTCGCTTGCCTAATTTATTCAGGCATGCCCTTCTTGTACACTTTTAGTTTCTTGGCTCATTTTTTTATATTTCTATTATGGGGAATGATCTACTACTTCTGTGAACATTGCAGCAACAAAACTGAAATGGCTGTACGACTCTTTACTGCTTTGAGGCTGGAGGATCAATCACTCCGTCTGACAATTCAGGAAGCTGCCACTTCCCTTGCTACAGCATATAAGGTAATTGTGGAGGGCATGCTAAATTGTGCTGTCCTGACCTATTTAAGACGCCGGTGGAGATGATCGTAATTATTGTCTTCAGTAATCAAATAACAGCACGCGACGCCTGATGTACATAAGTTCTAGCTTATCGTTGAGAAAGTCCATGAAAACTTTGTAATGACCTATGTCCAGACATGCTAGTCTAGTATGCAGAATAAACCATGCATCTTGGCAACACATCAACTCTTAATTTTTCTCCTTTTGCTTCACTTAAAAAGATTAAACTGGAGTTGCTTGGCCATGCACCGTTTTCAAGTCATTGCAAAATCATTCACAACACATTTCACAAGATATATGGCCTAACCCATCTGCAGTCTAGTGTTGTTGGATTGATGTTACTATTTTACTGAAAAAATAAATCTACAACTTAGGCTCAACTGTAAGATGCTATATCTAACTCATTACCTGTATTTAACTTGTTTTGTTGCTCATGATATCAGGGTGCTTCAAAGTTAGTACTGAAGGATCTTGAGGTGCTTCTTCTCGAAAATTCTCAAGTGGTAAGGTTATCGTTCTAATTACTGATTCTCAAGTACTCCAGAGTCCAGAACCTACTCGGAGTCTACGAAGGCCAAACTGAGACATTTGTAGTGGAGATACTTACACTTTCACCTTTTTTGCTTGGACTTTCACCTAAAGTCTACTGTATTTGAAAGGAAGAAATCTCAGATGTTGTGATTGGTTCCATTAGATAGATGACTTTCTTCTCCTGATTTTTGCTGTGCTATAGAGCAAACATGCGCTTCCAGTCACACTTTTATTATGCATTAGAGTAATGTTTTTGGGTTGCAGTATCTTGCTATTTTCTAAGGGCCTTATTTGAGGAATGCTGGTGCCCTAGTTTTTTTTTGGATTCATAGTTCTCTGATGTCATGTTTTATCATAAATTTTCTTGAAGGAGCAAATTGAGGTCCGATTTTCTGCTGTAAGATGGGCAACAACGTTATACGACACGCGACACTGCCCAAGCCGGTACATTTGCATGCTTGGTGCTTCAGATGTAAAACTGGATATAAGGTTAGTCATGAAAGATACTAGATATAAAATATGCCAGCATGGTGCTTTGTTGCTGTTTTGTTGCATTTCTGCACTGTTATACTAGATACAAGTTCAGCTGCTCCTTATAGTTATGCACTTAGCAGGTTCATGCAGTCTCTAAAATTTGAGTCTGTTGCATGCACGCTCAATTTCTTACCTATACAGGCAGGTGGAACTTTTTGGATCTTCTTTTTTATAGCACCACCTATGCTTGGAAATATAAGGCACAGCTTTCCAAGATTCTTGCCCAACAATTGGATGAACAGTATAAAGATTATATGATAGAAAGTTGATGTTGTTGGATATGTATATATTGAAAGCATGTTCCACCAGTGTCAATTTTTGTGTCACATACTCCAGTACAGAAAAACCCGAAGTGGTCGGACCCTTCCCCGGACCCTGCGCAAGTGGGAGCTACGTTCACCTGTCTGCCCTTTATACTGCAGTTTTATTGAAACGGAGGGAGTAACACACATATTTGCAAATTATTGGTCAAAGTAAAATCTTGGAAAACATGTGCACCATACATTTATAAAACAGAGGGAGTAGTATCTGGGAAGTTCCCATTTAGTATCAAACATTTTGTGGATTATGCAAAGCAGACTTAGTACTCCGTTCCTGTTGGAGTCTAGGTTAGCATAGTAGTATTGTCCTAGGAGAGTCTAGAGTATTCCAGTAAGAGTCTGAGTTAGTGTAGTAGTACTACTCTTGTAGAGTCTAGAGTATTCTAGGGAGTGTTAGTATAGTAGTAGTGTCCTACTAGAGTCTAGATCATTCCAGTGTACAAGTGAAGATGTAAGGCTAGATTGTGCTATATATAAAAGAGGGTGTGGAGGTCCAAGGGACCAACCAAGCCCATCCAGAAATTGTCCCCAAAAAAACCAACATGGTATCAGAGCTAGGCTCCTCCTAACCCTAGCTACCACCATTCCACCACTGCAACACCCATCCCGACTCTTGTTGTCAACAACACCACGCACATTGTAGTCACCTATGCGGCGGGAGGCCGCATCCCGTTGCTCTCTACAGGCAGTAACCACCTTATGTTGCACGATGTGTTGTGTGAGGCTTGGTTGCTGCTCTGTACGGAGGTTGCTTAGTGAGCTAGTTAGAATGGTGCAACTGAGATGTTGATAGGAGGAAAATAAGTTAGCTGGATTTGGGGACCAAGAGAAACTGGAGGTGGAGGAGGACCTCTGATCTGGTTGGAGATGGGCAGATGCAGAGGTGATGGTGATGGTGATGGCTGGAGCTGTGTGGTGCTGGGCTGTGGTCGTGGAAGGAGACAACTGGGTGAGGTCTCCAGTTTGGTCGTTCTTGGCTCCGGGAAGAGGCGAGCTGCAGAGCTGCAAGGTGTGGACGCCTGAGGTATGAAGCGGAGCTGAGAAGAGGAGTCCAGGAGGGAGTAGCTGCTGGAGTTGATTTGGGCGGCTGTGAGGAGCAAAGTGAACAGAGCTTGGTGCTAGGAGAAGAGGAGAGAATGGAATGGATCTGAGAGAGAGGTAGAGGATGTGGTGACCGAGGCAAAGATGGTTGAGGCAAGATGGCCGAAGGGTTGATGGAGAGGTGGTAGAGGTCAAGGTTGTCCACGCGTTGGATAGGTGGAAGTCATGTGGAGGTCAGGAGAGTGTGGAACTGTAGATAGCTGACCGGTGAGGTGAGACGGTTGTGGCTGTGTAGGAGTGGTTGTTGAGGTTAAGCAGCCGTGGTTATGTGGGAGCCAGAGCTGATGAAGAGGCAATGCCGATGCTCAAGCTGATGAGGGAAGGCGTGTGGTGCCGCCGTTGTAGGCGCCGGTGTGAGAAGGCGTATGGTTGGAGAGGCAACAGTGGACCAACACAAGAAGGATTGGAGGAGGCTAGCTTGATGCAGAGTAGGTGATATCTCCCATGAGCGGAGCTGGATGGTCGGAGGTGATATCTCAAATCACTCTCATGTATCTTTGTATGCTTGCAAGCTAGAAGTGTAGTGGTCCTAGTAAGTGTCATGGAGTTGTAGCAAGATGGTCATTGTGACTGACCCATGCCCATCTTGAGGGGGAGTGTTGGAGTCTAGGTTAGCATAGTAATATTGTCCTAGGAGAGTCTAGAGTATTCCAGTAAGTGTTGGAGTCTGAGTTAGTGTAGTAGTACTACTCTTGTAGAGTCTAGAGTATTCTAGGGAGTGTTAGTATAGTAGTAGTGTCCTACTAGAGTCTAGATCATTCCAGTGTACAAGTGAAGATGTAAGGCTAGATTGTGCTATATATAAAAGAGGGTGTGGAGGTCCAAGGGACCAACCAAGCCCATCCAGAAATTGTCCCCAAAAAAACCAACAGTTCCTAAATATAAGTTGTTTTGGCAGAACTGCCAAAATGTCTTATACTTAGGAACAGAGGAAGTAGTTTATTGCCAATGTTTTGAAGTGGGGATGTAGATCATTGTTGACTTGTAGTTGTACACTTGTATTTGTAAGTTAGTAAATCCATGATTTTGTCCTACTGAAATGACTTCTACTAATCTTGCTTTGGCACTTGGTACTGGTAAACTAATACAGTAGACTTTTTTTTTTTTGAATTTTATGACGCTAACACATTGATGCATTTTCTTCAGTTGTTCCTATATACATAATGTGCAACTTTTGGTTCTTCTTTTACCCAGGGAAATGGCTCTAACTGGTCTAAATCTGTTAAATGATGAGAGACAGTCATCTGCATTAGCTATTGATTTCAACTATCCTGATGTTGTTGAGATTCTAGATTATATCTACAGCCAGGAGCCTCAGCTGTTGCACTCTAATGACCACAGGCAGGGAAAACTGCTTTTCCCACCAAAAACATTTCTTGCAATGATCAAGTTTCTGATGAAGTGCTTTAAGGCAAGTGATAGTCCAGATCTTTTGCAAGAAGATCCATCTCATTCCCCAGTAGCAAAAATGTGTGTGGTTTTGGAACATGCCATGTCATACGAAGGGTCTAGTGAACTGCATGCACTGGCAGTGAAGTCATTGGTCGATATATCCTCCCGTCAGCCAAAGGTTTTTGTTCTCTGTACTATGTTGAAACAAGCTTAATTCTTTCCTCACATGTTTTAACCTTTTCTCTTGATAATTTACAGTTGGTATCATCACGGTATGCCAACCGTTTACATTGGTTGAAAACTTTACTAAGTCACGTCGATTCTGATGCTCGCGAAGCTGCCGCACGTCTGCTTGGCATTACTTCTTCAGCACTTTCAAGCTCGGCTGCATTGAACCTTCTGTCTGAACTCACTTCAACACTTGATCCAAATCATCCGCCAAGGTATGCAAGAGAAAAGTACAATCCTTTGATGTTTTACTTGTGTTGCCATACCATTCATGTTATATATTTGATTGGTTGTACCAGATTTGAGATTTATCATGGATCGTTATGTGCGATTGGGTATGTAACTGCCTGTTGTTTGAAGGAATCTTATGTAAGCTCCTTGTGCTTTCCTCTGCCTTGTTTTTTGTAGATTATTGCATATTTAATATTCTTTGCTGAATCATGCACTTCACATGAAATCTTAGCATGGTTTCTTTCACCACTTTCCTTGAAACTCCATCTAGAATATTATTTCGTAGTTACTTGATAGCCATACGATTTCAATTATGGCCCGTTTGAATCATCTATGCTATGCTTTTATATTGAGAATAGGATAGAGAAATTGTTTAACATGGTCCAGATTTCCAAACAACAAACAAAACAGTGTATTTTGTATCTTCTATGTTATCTCCCTATCCTGTATAGCATTGATATTTGATCATTCATGTGTGATTGGGGGGGGGGGGGGGGTCTTACCTATTAGAGTTTGTTCATGCTGGTTTCTCGTGTTATTGATCTGCCGAAATGGCTGGTCTACACAACCATAGGGAAGCGGGCAGGAGGGGTGTTCATAGCTAGTCCATTGGTTAAGTTTGATAGCCTATAGATTGAAGTGGGTCACCATTAGGGTTCCCTTTACCCTCTTTAGTTAAAAAAAAATGAACTAACCTTTTCAAAATGATGATGTCATCACAAAAGTTAGTTCATTTTGTTGAAGTAAAGAGGGTAGAGGGTACCCTATTGTTGACCCACTTCCATCACTAGCCTTGCCAGCTAGACAAGTGATAAAGGAGTTGGTTCTTGCTGGCGAGAAGAATATTTTTAAGGACCCGTTACCTAATTCTCCTTCTTAGATGCTCGAAGGTTCTTTTGGACCAGTCTGTTTTGTTGTGGCTTGGCATGAATAGGCACCACATAATGATGCACATCTTGGTATTAGAATAATAACTATAGTACATCTCACAAATGTTCAATAAAAAATACGCTTGCCATTTACTTCCTCCGTTCCAAACTATAAGATGTTTTGGTAAGCTAAAATAGCCTACCAAACTTTGTATAATTTGAAATGGAGGTAGTATGAAAGAGAGGAAGAAGGCACTATAATTCATGTTCGCTTATAGTGTAGTTGGCATCAGAGATGCAAATGGGTCAACATCAGGGTACCCTCTACCCTCTGTACAGTTCATTTTGTTGAACTAAGTAGGGTAAAGAGTACCCTAAATTGTTTTTGAGCTAAAAACTGTAGGGGAGGCCCTGACAGTAAAAAAATTATTAAGACAAAAATATTTACAAGATTGGGGTGAAAGAGGGAATGTACAGAGGGGTATAGCCCAAAGAGGATTAGAAAGCGTCTAGCCAAGCTATAAGAACGGATTTCAGATCATCCTTCATTCTATAAGAAAGATGAAGAGGTCTCTTTTAAAACAAAAGGACCAGGCTCTACAAGAGTACCCTAATTATGACCCACTTGCATCTCTACTTGTCATCATGATGTAGTATTCTTATTTCTAAAAGTTTGATTAAAGTATTGGCTGTATAGTTGGACAGTTTTTATGGCTTATAAATCCTTTCACCGTCAAACATTGTTTGAAGAATGTAGCCTTGAAATTATTGATTTGCTCTTATACTTGACGAATAAATGTACAGATATCTGAAGAATTGGTCGAAAAGGTAGTTGATATTCTTGTAAAAGTTGTTGAGTCCGAGGGTTCAACATTGGCATCCATAGCGATGGAATCTATTGGCCATATCGGGCTCCGTTGTGCATTGCCGTGCATTAGTAGGAACTCCTCTGCAGGTAAAACCATTCAGTGTTCGCTACCTCTCTTTGCTAGTTATCTGTCTTAAGCTAACTTTGTTTGTCATACAGCTGCAGTTTTGACGATTCTGCATGAGAGATTAACCAAGCTGCTTTCCGAAAATGATACCAAAGCTATACAAAAGATTTTGGTATCACTGGGACATATTTCATGGAATGAGCTGTCTTTTTCACATCTAAAAATTGCACTAGACTTGATTTTTGGTCTCGCTCGTTCTAAGGTAGTATTGTAACATATTCAAAAATTTATTGATACTATATTATGAAAAAAGCTCATATTATGGATTTCATCTATTTAGGTTGAAGATGTGCTTTTTGCATCTGGCGAGGCTCTCTCTTTCATATGGGGTGAAGTTCCTGTGACTGCAGATGTGATACTAGAAACAAACTTTGTTTCCCTTTCCCAAGCCACAAACTTTCTTACTGGTGATGCACCCCTACTTGGCTCAAGCAACTTGGGTAAAAGAAGCAGCTGTGAAGAAGCACATACGATGGCTCAAGAAGAAATTATAAACAAGTTGTTTGATACACTAATTTATAGCAGCAGAAAAGAGGAACGCTGTGCGGGTACAGTCTGTTTGGTCTCACTCACAATGTACTGTGGTCGGCATCCAAAGATCCTGGAACTTCTTCCACAGATTCAGGTTTCTGATCAACACTAAAACTTACAGATCATCGTAGAGATCCTAATATTTTTTCTTAGTAAACTGTAGCACCGCGTTAAACTGATATATTTCATAATGTGAGCATTGGTATGCATGATTTTATGCCAATGCCATCACTCACTGTCTGGGGGTGCATTGACCAGAATAGTATGATATACTCCTATCTGTCACCTAAAACCTGTACTAGCTTTTAATATGATTTAGAAGTTCAAGCTCTCAAGACGTTTCTCTACCATTCTATGACTGAAAAGTTCAGCTTTGTAGTACTGATAACCACCTAGTCTAAAACTCAAAGGTTTACTGATGCCAACAATAAATCTCCTTTTAGAAACATATTGTAACTTTTGGCCTTTGGGATATGTGTACCTTTTGATTGAAGCAATTATAAACTGTGAGTTCCATTTCTTGCTACAATTGTATGTCCATATGCTGGTGATTTGGTTTAGCTGTTTCCACAGCTAGCAACGTTCTTGCTTTGGAGGAAAACAGTGCCCTTACTGTTGACTCTCTCATCTTTAATCCTTTTTTTGTATGGTAATCATGTATTTTCCCATCAAATATTGTCCATTTTGATGTTTGCAATCGATCATTACACCCAACCACTGCAAAAACCACCTGATTTAGAAAATACCATAAACGTTTTACTGATCTGGTCCTACGGCCCACTTGTCAGCTCACATGCTATGGTACTATTTTCAAGTTATGCATCTTCGCGATGGTATGAACATTTGGAGTTAATTTATTTTACAGGAAGCCTTTTCTCACCTTATTGGTGATTCTAATGAGCTTACACAAGATTTGGCGTCCCAAGGCATGAGTATTGTGTATGAACTTGGCGATGCTTCTATGAAAGGGCAGCTGGTTCATGCTCTGGTGAATACACTGACTGGCGCAGCAAAAAAGAAAAAGGCTGTTAAGGTGCATAACGTTTTCTCAACTTCTACCTTGTATGAGATCACTAAATCTCTTTTTTATCTAAGGTATTCTTTCTTGATGTATTTGCATTAGCTGATGGAGGATTCAGAGGTTTTTCAAGAAGGAACCATTGGCAGTAATCCTACTGGAGGAAAGCTTAGCACATACAAGGAGCTCTGTAGTCTTGCCAATGAGATGGGACAACCTGACTTGATATACAAGTTCATGGATCTGGCTAACTACCAGGCTGCTCTCAATTCCAAGAGGGGTGCTGCTTTTGGATTTTCCAAGATAGCCAAACAAGCTGGGGAGGCACTTCAATCCCATCTGCACACCTTAATTCCTAGGCTTGTCCGATACCAATATGATCCTGATAAGAACATCCAGGTACGAAATATTACATTCACATTACCATATTTGCCAATAGTTTTGGCGCTGTGGTGAAATTAAGTTGCTAGTTTCAGTATGTGAATATTTGCACCTCGATGTGGATGAGTCACCTTAGCTATTGGGGAGCCATGCTTCTGTGAAACATGAGATGCCCCCAATTCTCGTAAAAAAAGTTGGTTAGGGAGCTTCTCGTAAAAAAAAGTTGGTTAGGGAGTTTGACTCATTTTAGTATTGGCCGGTATCACCTGATACAGTGGTGTCATTTGGTGAAATTTGATGTGTCAGTAGCATGTACCAGGAAAATTAACTTCTCCAGAAATAACATAGATGCCCTTTTGCATGTCATAATTTTCCCTGAACAAATCAGAATTTTGACTACTACAAGTTTGGCTGTGCTATCAAAATTGAGCTTTTTTGTTTCCCTCATCCAGGTTTTAATCATAGTAGACACCACCACTTTCCTGTTCCAGCAGGACACTTAGCTAAAGAAATCTTGCATGTTAAAATCCTATCTATTTTGCGAGACTGCTGTTGCTTGGCCATACCATTCACTACCATGGGCTCGTATGGTTGACCAGCCAGTTGTGACACAATCAACAATGGTTGCCGCACCATGCTTGCAGTTAGCAAAACTTCGATTTATAAGAAATGGATAATGACAGTGCTATAGGCATCTTTAGCTCTGCTTTTATGGTACTCCCTCCGTCCGGAAATAAGTGAGTTGACTTTGTCTAGATTCATATGTATCTATACACTGAAATGTGTCTAGATACATGCGAATCTAAACAAATCCAAGTCACTTATTTCTGGACGGAGGGAGTATCATTTATTAGCAATCTTTTGATCTTCTTACTGATGTGTGCGCTCATAGATCATCTAATTATGACCTAGAATATCATCTCAAGAAGCAATAAGTTTTCCTCCTAGCTGACAATTCCAGTTGCCTTTTTAGGATTCAATGGGGCACATCTGGAAGTTAATTGTTGCAGATCCCAAAAAAGCAATAGATGATCATTATGATGTCATAGTAGAGGATTTGTTAGTTCAGTCTGGATCACGGCTTTGGCGCTCACGTGAAGCTTCTTGTCTTGCACTTGCAGACATCATCCAAGGTCGAAGATATAGTCAGGTAAGTGATTATTTTGAAATAAAAATTTCAATTTTCAATTAGTGCACTAAGCTACACAAGCTATGTCGACATATCTGCATGGAAGTGCCTTTAGAGTTCTTTTAAGAATGGAATCAAACTCACTGTTTCCTTTGTCTTCTCAAGGTTTCGAAGCATTTGAGAAAAATATGGACAACCACCTTCCGTGCGATGGATGACATAAAAGAAACTGTGCGGAATGCTGGCGACAGTTTGTGCCGAGCTGTAAGCTCATTGACAATTAGGCTCTGTGATGTGTCACTTACTAACGCTTCTGATGCAAAAGAAACAATGAATATTGTACTTCCATACTTGCTTTCTGAAGGCATACTCAGTAAAGTTTCAAGCGTTCAAAAAGCTTCTATAAGTTTGGTCATGAAGCTTGCTAAGGTATATCAAGAGTGAAAGTTAAAATGTTTAACTGCGTTTATTTATACCAGCTAGATGCAGCATCTAATGCTATTAAATTTCACTGTTAGTTTTTGTAAACTCTCTTTTAGCTTCGCATATCAAGTGAATACAAGATGTAGATTACAATATTTATGGAATTTCTTCTCAAGACGATCTTGGTGCGAAAACATCACTTATTCATTGTTTCCAGGGTGAACTTTATATTTTTGCACTATACAGAAACTTAAATAAACTACAACTATTCTAGTTTCTTTCTTCTTTGGAGGCCAAAAGTTCTATCATTGTTGTAGCAAGATGGCAATGCAACTCCAAGTATGTGGACACGAAGGAATAAGTACATGTTTGAAATGTCCCCTCTAACAAAATCAGGTGGGAAAAAAGACTTGCATGAAATGGTGTAAGCCTTGAAGCTTAGGATTTCCCAACAGTTGGCTGAGGCTCTGACGAATGAGCTGTTTTTTTTTTGAGAAAACGCAAAGATCTTTGCCTTTCATTATATTGAAAAGGTCGAAAGAGTTATTACATGCCTCCTAGGAGGTAAACATCACGAATGAGCTGGTTGATCTTGATAGTATAATCATGCTTCTTTATTTCGATTTGCTTACTGTAGTTACTTGTTGGAAGTAGGCCTAGTCTGTGACTAATAAACACTTGTAAGTTTGCTGCCAGTTTTGTTGGGCTGAGGAGACTTTTGAACCGTGTCTTGGTTCCTGTGGAACATTATATGTTTGCACGTAAATTATTTGTTTGATCTTACTATATTTCATTAGGTCCCTTCCCTGCTATTCTCCTAAAATATTACCGTAGTGGGGTTGCAGTATGATATGGCTTGTTAATTCCATCCCAAGCATTATTATGGTTTGCCTATGCATTGCCTTAACATACAGTTAGTGCTCATGCTTTATGTGTGTTTCTGTAATGAAAGGAATAAAGAAAGAAAATATCTTCATCTTATGACTTCCTTATTATAGGGGGCTGGCAGTGCCTTACGGCCACATCTGTCAGAACTTGTTAGTTGTATGCTCGAATGTTTATCAAGTCTGGAGGACCAAAGGTTAAACTATGTTGAGGTATGCTACTTTCGGTGGTTTCCGTAGGACTGTTGATGATTTATTACTTATTTGTCTACCATGTTATTTCTGTTCTATACTCACTACTGTATTTCGACCAAAGATGCATGCAGGAAGTGCTGGCATCCAAACCGAGAAGCTTGACAGCTTGCGTGTAGCTGTAGCTAAAGATTCTCCAATGTGGGAAACCCTTGATATCTGTATCAAAGTCGTCGACACAAATTCACTCGAGCTATTGATTCCTCGACTTGCTCAAATGGTTAGGTCTGCTGTTGGTCTTAATACAAGGTTAGCTTCCGTGCTAATATAAGCCTTGTAGTTTTCATGATATCATGTACCATTTCATTTCACATACTTTAATCTTACAATTTCATTGTCTACGTGCCTGGTTTCAGGGTTGGTGTTGCTAACTTTATCACCTTGCTGGTACAGAAGGTCATGATTAACATCAAGCCATACACAGCAATGTTACTGAAGTTACTGTACACTGCCGTTCTTGAGGAAAGGAGTTCTGCGGCCAAAAGGGCCTTTGCGTCTTCTTGTGCTTCAGTTTTAAAATATGCCAGTCAATCTCAGGCTCAGAAACTTATTGAAGATACCGCTTCTCTGCATTTAGGTGAAAAAAATTCTCAGTTATCTGGTGCAGTTCTTATTAAATCCTACTTGAGCAATGCAGCAGACGTTATTAGTGGATACAATGCAGTGGTTATCCCTGTAATTTTTTCTTCAAGGTATGTGGAAGACATACCTTATGTCTTAACCTTTCATCTTGAGTTCTGAAACTAATATGTGAGCTATTCGTGATGTTTGAAGTTCAGTATCATTAAATCACAAAAGCAGTTCCCTGTAGTCTGTGTGCTGGATCTCAAATAACAAACTTTCTTTCAGATTTGATGATGATAAAGAGACCAGTGCCTTATATGGAGAACTTTGGGAGGACATTCCTAGTAGTGAAAGAGTAACCCTTCAGCTTTACTTACCAGAAATTGTATCTCTTTTGTGCGATTGTATGTCCTCGTCATCATGGGCTGGCAAAAGAAAGGTGCAGTCTCTGTCACCATTTTGCTATTCATAAAAATAAATCGGTGACAGTAGCTTGTATACTTACCATACCATGGTAATTGCAGTCAGCCAAGGCTACAAAAAATCTGTGCGACGCCCTTGGAGAACCCTTTTCTGCGCACTACCATAATATTCTCAAATCACTTCTAAAAGAGTTGCCGGGTCGATTTTGGGAGGTAATCATACTTTTATTTACTCCCTCCGACCCATATTAGTTGACATAACTTTTTCTAGATTCATATGTATCTAGTTAAGTATGTAGTCTAGATTCATCCGTATCTAGACAAAGTTGAGTCAACTAATATGGGTCGGAGGGAGTATATATTTTTAATAGAAACATTGTTTTGGGTGACTATGACACGTATGTGCAAATTATGCACTCTACATCCTTTTTTCCTGCAATCCACTAATGATTCTACAAGTGGGAGTGGTGAGGATGAACAAAATTCAGTGAGCGCGAGATTTTTGGAAACATCCATCCCATGTTACTGAAGTTGTGCGTACCATAGTTTCCTTTGTTTTATTGAAAAAATATCAACATGATCATATATCTCCTTATCATCCTTGCAGGGAAAAGATGCTGTTCTGGATGCACTAGCTTCACTGTGTTCGTGCTGCCATGTTGCTGTAGCTGCAGAAGATTCCAACATGCCCAATGTTATTCTAAATGCTGTTTGTGCCGCATGCAGTAGGAAGCCAAAATTGTATCGTGAAGCAGCCTTCTCGTGTTTACAACAAGTAATTCTCTTTCCATGCCCCACTTATGTACGAATCTAAAGACTTGTTGTGATTGGCCGATGTTCCTTATGTTTAAGAAAGAAACCTTGTCTGTTACACAGTTCTCGTCATAACCACATACTCAAAAGGCTTATGATGTGAACTTTAAGCAGGATATAACTATCCCTCAGGTTTTTTCCTTCGAGTGTATTAAGTGAATAGGATAATCTTGGAAAAAAATCTTAAAAGAACTGTAAAGAAAATCCATTTCTCGAGATATCCTGTGGAGGCAACTAGATTGGTATAACGGTATTGTTGATAATCTTGTCACTTATTAGTTATTACAATAGAAAGGTATCTCGGAATCTTCTGCATGGGAATTTAATACCACGTTTCTTGTTTAAGATTATTAGACAGGATACCTTGGCATGATATATATAATTTAGAATTAGTACCCTTTACTTAGTTTTGTTTGCTTTTTTGTTTGTCATTTTCAGGTGATCATGGCATTCAAAGATCCAGGGTTCTTCAATAGTGTTTTCCCTATGTTGTGTGAGGCTTCTAATCAATCTGTCATTTCTAAAACAAGGGCTTCATCTTCACTAACTACATCCGCTGCAGATGGTCAGTTTTTATTTTGGGCCCTTTCTAACTAAAAACTATACTTAATTATTTTTTGTTATATAAAAAGGGTATGATAATTTATATCATAAAGTGATAGTATTTGAGATCATTTGCTTTGTTTATTCTTAGCGGGGAAATTTTATAACACCCTGTATGCATATGCTCATATTGACTTATATATTGCCCTTTACCTGCAGAGCAAGATGAGAGTGCAAGTGTCTCTGTTTCTCTCGACAAGGTGCTCAACTGTGTTGCATCTAGCATCACTATTGCTTTGCCACAGGATATTATCCACCATAAGAAGAATATGTTAGAAGTTTTATTGAATTCTCTTTCACCCGAAGAGGGTTGGCAGGGTATGTTTTTTATGCAGGATCTGTGATATAATCTAAGCAATAGTTTTGCAATAGTTCATTGATACTTGGATACTTCTCTGGATTTTATGAGCAGTTAAATTATCATCCTTCTTGTGTATCAAAGAAGTGTGCTACAATTTTTTGAAATCTGATGGTAGCATGGCGTGGCCTCAAGGCACAGATGATTTGGTTCAGGAGGTATACCACATAGTAGTTTAGTAACATATTCAATATTTGGTCATTTTTCTCATTATTCTGACAATTTTCTTTTACTTTGGTTATCTAAACTCAGATGTTTCATTCGGTGGCGTCAAAAGTAGTGGACTCCATACGCTTAGTTAAGATTGCTCAGGTAATCTACTATACACCTAGTGCTCCCAACTTATTATGTGTTATGTTTACTTGTTTTTATATTAGTTCCGAATATTGCTTGGTTGTTGGTAATATTGCAGAAATTGTGCAGTCAGAAAATACCATCCTCACTGACATACAGCCTTGAGTACAACATGCTTATCATGCTAGATGCTGTTTTCCATCTATACGTCTATGCTCGGGTGCCGAGCTAGTTTTCTCCAATCAACATCTCACTTTTTTAGCAAAAGATGGTTTGCTGTCCTGCTGCTGCTGAATAATAACTTGACACTGGATTCAAAATGTGCCTCATAGTCTAACCACATGCATGTTTATCTTGGCATCACGAAAGCGTGTGAACATTATATGATACTGAATTGGACAGAATTTAGCAGCATTGCTTCTTGATATAAAACTATCTATGCTTGCTTTTGGTTTGATCAATGCCGAGGCGAGAAGAACGATTGGTCCCTTGCACTGATTGTGAGGGCTAAGGGATCTCCACAGGATTAAAACAGCCAAGTTTGTTCTCTAATTTACTTGTTACGGGTCATCAAACAGCAGTTAAGACTATTTGCAGTATTTTGCTAACTAACAGTTCATGGAAATCCAGTCTGACTTCACAATTGGCATTTATCGTCCAGAAAAAACCTTGATCCTCATGACTTGTCTTCTCTTTGCAGGTACATATTGCTGCTTCAGAGTGCCTTCTTGAGTTGATCAAATTGTATAGAGACTTCCCACTGACAGAGAGAAGAGATGCCATGTTCGAGGGTGAACTAATCCAACTCTGTGAGTCAGAAAAAAGTGAGCAAGCAAAGGCACTTTTGAAGCAATGCTTGACTGCTCTCAAAGATCTCACTGGAGTAACCATGGTGATGGGTTAAATCAGCTCTCTTGGATACATGTAAAATATCTACACATGAAATGCTGCCAACAAATGGCATACTTTAAATTTATGGCGATGATTGCATTGCACGTTTTTCAGCTATGCAATATAAAAATTAGCCTAGTCCCAGGTGGAATGCTTTTACTACCGTTTTTTTTTTTGCTACATGTGCAATCGTTGGGAAATGGGAACGAAGAGAAACTTTACATCTAACTTTTGCTGCTGCAGTATTCTACTCCGTTGGTTCTTGAAACTGACTCGTATGAAAGAATCTGCCCCGACTCATGATTCATTGCTTTATTTTCGCCATTTTTTCCACTTTCCTACACTTCTTTCGGTTACAAATTTCTATCATGAAGAGGGCTGATTATTCAAGGACATTTGAGAACTGAAGGTAAGACACAAATTGGTACATATCGATGGTTCCTTGAGTTTAACCTGACCTGAACAGAGTAAATTGAGATGGTATACAGACAAAATGGCTTGTGTGCCGTAAATACATGTTCTAGACGGCAAAGCGACTATGCCCTTTTTGAATTCTCGGTATGATATGGTTTGGCACTCAGGTGGTTAGCCTGGACAAAGCAGATGCGGTCTTGGAGCCTGAAGGCCGGTCCAGATGCTTGCAGATGTAGTCGCCAGCGACCATGAGCTTGCCGAGGTCGACGTTGGTCTCTATCCCCAGGCCATGGAGCATGTACACCACGTCCTCCGTTGCGACATTGCCTGTGGCGCCCTTGGCATACGGGCACCCTCCGAGGCCTGACACAGACGAGTCAACTACGCTGATCCCCATCTGGCAATATCATGGAAAATGTTAGGAAAAGCAGAGCAGCGTTGCTGACTGTTGCTGTGTTCACTCGTCAGCTAGGTGACTCCATGAACTGACTTGGATCTGGTACTCAATTGCGTACCTGAAGAGATACTAGAATGTTGGCAAGAGCTTGGCCGTATGTATCATGGTAGTGTACAGCAAGCTTGTCTACTGGAACGACAGACATGACGGCCTCAAGCATAGGAACTACCCTACCTGAAACAAACAACACATGGTGAAACTATAGAATGATTGATCAATAACCAGCATCTGATCACCATATTTTGGTTTTACTCGTCCTGGTTAACAAACATAAGCAGAGTCTAAAAAAAATAACAGTTTTAAAAGGTATCGTGGTACTCCTTACTATGAATTAAATGAGATCCTTGAAACAGCAAATGCGTGACAACATACCTGGCGTAGCAACACCAATCGTGTCACCAAGTGAAATCTCAGCGCAACCCATGTCATAAAGCTCCTTGGCAACATACGCTACCTTTGATGGATGCACCGTGCCTTCGACAGGGCAACCCACCACACACGAAACATACCTACACAAACAGAGGATGGGGGATTTCAGAACAGATTGCTTTAGAACAGTTTCAGTAATTAAGCTCTTCATCTACACTTGTTTCAGGCCTTGGAAATAGAAAATATTAGGCATCCTACCCGCGGACACGTATTCCGTGTTTTTTGGCAGCAGAAGTAACATCACGGTACCGAGCAAGGCTCGCCTCAATGGTGCAGTTAAGGTTCGACTTTGAGAAGGATTCAGAGGCAGATGCGAAAACTGCCACTTCTGTTGCACCAGCTGCAATAGCAGCCTCAAATCCCTGGAAATGAATCATTTATAATTACAGACCCGGTCCTTAAAATGTGATAATTGTATTCGGCAGGAGTCTACCGAAAAGTAAAAAACCAAATGGGCATACTCTGAGGTTAGGAGTCAACACAGGAAACCGCACATCTGGCGTCTGCTGGATCCCTTCAAGGACGTCCTTTGCATCAGCTAGCTGCAACTCCAAAATTGAGTGAGAAAGGTTAGGTCTTGATAATTGACAAATTATTACTAGCTTTGGCATATCTTTGGTCTGTAACTATCTTTTTAATTTTCGCTCGGTAGGACAACTCCAGATGTAAAATTAGAAATAATTGAAGGGACAACCTCTCAAAATAATATGTGGCATAACAATTAAACTCATATAAACGTGCATGGGCATACTTAATTCTTTCATCAAGACAGGAGGAATTTTAAGTATACTTCTTGCATAGTCTGAAAATGTAACGAGAGGTGCCATGTACGTTATCTTAAATTAGCTACTGTTAGATGGTTGCGAAGCTGTCTACTGTTGCAGGTTACGTAGCTTCATCTAGTTTAGGTACACCAGACGTTACCTGTGGCACCCATTTTGGGGAAACAAAACTTGTGGCTTCAACTACCGACAGACCAGAAGCCACCAACTTGTGTATCAGCTCAATCTTTACAGATGTTGGTACAACGTTCTTCTCATTTTGCAGACCATCTCTTGGTCCAACTTCAACTACCTTGACAAACCTTGGGAGATCCCATGAAATCTGAAAAACAATTATTCATCAACTGATCAAAGGGGAAACGAATCTGTACATTAATGGTTCTTCTGTTTCAGTCAAAACTTGCACGCATTTGCTTATGAGTTAATAAACAGTACAAAATTATGACTTGTTCAACTGCCACAGGTAAAATGATACATGTTACTTCCTTGATTCTGTTAAGGGGGTGCAATGAGACCTAAAATAGCAAACACAAACTGAATGCAGGCATCCATTATGCAATTTTACAACATAAATTACCTTCTGTGGAAGAGCTCTAAACTCCATATTCACTCCATTGTAGGATGAATCGGTATAGTTGCCTTGCATATGCCACGAATGAGAACTGCTGTGGAAGAGTGTCTGGTTGTTGCCATTGTTGCTGGGCGTGTAACTGAAAGAAAGTAAGTCCACATGAACATAAGTTGCATGTTCCATGGGCATCACATATTTAAGAGATGAAACTCTTTTAAGAGTACTTTTTAAGATGAAAGGATGAAAAATGAAAGAACTGGTGGTGATATTAGATGATTGGTCACACATCTGGAGACAGTGGAAAAAAATATTCTACTATTGAAAATAAGACACTTTGACAACTTACTTTCCATTGTTGTGTCCATCAGCTCTTGATCTGCAAGCACTTTGACAGAACCTTCCAAGTCTATTAATACTCAACTTTGGCAGGTCCCCAAGGCCAAGTGGCTCTTCGAGGCTCGACATTCTGTAAACAGACATTAACAGTGTGAATAACAATGCTGGCACGCACCTCACTTCTTTATCTGCATTTCCGAAATGTATTTGAAACATGGAAGGAGACAAATATCAGGAGGAAACAATGTGACCCAGTGGAGCGCACTCCCTAAAATACAAAAAAGTCATCAAACTGACCACATGCCATTTTAGGACTGGATGTTTCTTAAATACTCCCTCCGTCCTTGATTTGTCCAAATCCGAATGTATCTAGACACTATTTAGTATATATAGATTCATCCAAATTTAAATAAACTTGCGACATCCTTTTCAGGACCAAGGGAGTGCCATTTTATAGCAAGTGAGGACGACGCACGAACTAGTGCCATTTCATCATTTCGATTCCAAAGAACTGAACCGGTTCAGTTTGTATTGCACAGCCTAGTGCAAGAACCGTTCTAGCTATCCAGCGACAGAGCAACGCTAGCTATCCAGCGAGGAAGGTTGCTTGAACCGTTCTATCACTTTGTTTGGAAGCAAAGCAAGAACCGCTCGATCCACAGAGCTCTGCCCCGTGAATCCACAGCATATCCGAAGTGCCGGACTATGCGAGGAGTAAAAATCCAACCATACAGGCACGACATAGTACTTGCTAAAAATAAGAAGCAGAAAGGGGGCCGGGAGAAATCAAGAACCAAGAAAGAGGCACGCACCTCTGACCGGTCGACGAATCCGAATCCCAATCCGATCGAAAATCGCCTCCCGAGCACCTGAAGCGGGTATAGGGCGGCGAGCTCCGGGAGTTCTTTGCTTGAATCCGACGGAAAGATCGAAGGGTGGGCGCACCTGCTAAAATGGAGGTCGCACCTGCACCACCGCGTCGTCTCCGCCAAGGGAAAGGGAAAGGAACCCGGCCGGTGCCGCGCGTAGATATGGACCCGGTCTTCGGCGGGAGACGCGGTTTGGCGTCGCGGGGCCGGAGGTGTCAGGGAGGGCTGGGTCTACAGGACCGGCTCTAGGGAGCTGGGGGACGTTTGGCGCGCTTTGGTGGGAGTTGTGGAGGCAGCGGCGTTGGCCGGTGCCTTTCAGTTGGGTGAGCGGCCACCAAACCACGCGAGCTCCTGCCGGGTTTCGGATCTCTGTGTACAGGACTCGTGCCCCGTTATGAACTAACGAAATTTCTAGATGCAAACGTGGTCAACACTACTCCAGGAAAAAAGGAATGAGTTTTTTTTAGATGAAATGCGATCTTATTAGAGGCGCACGTTATTTGAAAGGGATTTCCTCGTGTTTTATGTGGTGGATATGAAGATCTCATTTAATTTTTTGTTGAACATATTTGGATACCAAAGTTTGTGGTTAAAGTGGACAAGAGATGTAGCCATCAATCAACATTAAAGTAGCTAGCAGCTTCTTTATATGGCAACAATCCTCAGGTCAAAGTATTATGCAGATGGAGATCTTTCGACAGCATAATTGAACAAGGGCGACACTTTTATCTCGCAAAGTATCATATACGGCAAAGATGCGAACTTTTAGAAGAGGTTGCCCATGAGATAGATCAGAGGCTATATTTTTGGAGGAATCGTGAATCCCAGAAAACACTTCAAGGGATTTGATCACGAGGAGAGTACAACTTTTAGAAGAGGTTGTAAATGGCGAAAAGACGATGGGTCGATGGTTAAATTTTGGGAGGACTCGTGAATTTCAGACATCAGTTCAAGGAGTTTGGTCACGAGAAGGGTGCAACTTTTAGAAGAGGTTGTAGATGGCGTAAAGAAGATGGATCGATGATTAAATTTTGGCAGGACTCGTCATTCCAGACATCACTTCAAGGGGTTTGGTCACGAGGAGGGTACACCATTTAGAAGTGGTTCTAGAAGGCGTAAAGAAGATGGATCGATGGTTAAATTTTGGGAGGACTCGTGAATTCCAAACAACATTTTAAGTGGTTTGATCACGAGGATAACAAAAGTGGTATTGACGCAAATGGTTTTGGCAATGATGGCATTTCAAAACGGTTCGCCACTGGATGCGCGTCTTATGCTACAAACCTCAGTTAATGAAAAGTTTATAAATTTTGTTTTACATGGCGCTTTACTAAATCGGGAACTTTCTCGGTGACAATAAAGTAGCGAGCAACTTATTTACATGGCAACAATCCTCCGGCCAAAGTATTACGCAGCTGGACATCTCCGAGTATCACAATTGAAGAAGGGTGACTCTTTTACTTGGAAAAGTACCATATATAACATGTGTGCAAAAAATTTAGAAGAGGTTGTACATGAGATGGATCGGAGGTTACAGTTTTGGAGGAAGCGTGAATTCCAGAAAACACTTCAAGGGGTTTGGTCACGAGGAGGGTACAAATTTTAGACGGGGTTGTAGATGGCGTAAAGAAGATGGATCGATGGTTAAATTTTGGGAGGACTCGTGAATTCCAAACAACATTTGAAGGGGTTTGATGACGAGGATAAAAAAAGTGGTTTTGACACAAATGGTTTTGGCAATGAGGATACTTAAAAATGGTTCACCACTGATGCGTGTCATATGCTACAAACCTCAATTAATGAAAAGTTTGTAGATTTTGTTGTATATGGCGTTTTACTAAATCGGGAACTTTCTCGGTTCCATAATAAAGTAGCTAGCAGCTTCTTTGCATGGCAACAACCATCATGCCAAAGTATTACGCGGATGGAGATCTTCGAGTAGCACAATTGAAGAAGGGTAACCCTTTTACTTTGCAAAGTACCATACACGACAGTGGTGCGAACACTTTTAGAAGAGGTTGTACATGAGATGGATCGGAGGCTACATTTTTGGAGGAATTGTGAATTCTATAAAACACTTCAAGGGGTTTGGACACGAGGAGGGTACAACTTTTATAAGAGGTTGTAGATGGCGTAAATAAGATGCATCGATGTTTAAATTTTGGGACGACTCGTCACTTCCCGACATCACTTCAAGGGGTTCGGTCATCAGGAGGGTACAACATTTAGAAGTGTTGTAGATAGCGTAAAGAAGATGGATCGATAGTTAAATTTTGGAAGGACTCGTCAATTCCTGACATCACTTCAAGGGGTTTGGTCACAAGGAGGGTACAACATTTAGAAGTGGTTCTAGATGGTGTAGAGAAGATGGATCGATGGTTAAATTTTGGGAGGACTGGTGAATTCCAAATAACATTTTAAGGGGTTTGATCACGAGGTAACAAAAGTGGTTTTGACACAAATGGTTTTAGCAATGATGGAACTTCAAAATGGTTCGCCAATGTATGCATGTCATATACTACAAACCTCAGTTAATGAAAAGTTTGTAGATTTTGTGGTATATGGTGATTTACTAAATCGAGAACTTTCTCGGTGCCACAATAAAGTAGCTAGCATATTATTTACATGGCAACAATCCTCGTGCCAAAGTATTACGCAGATGGAGATATTTGAGTAGCACAATTGAAGAAGGGTGACCCTTTTACTTTTCAAAGTACCATATACGGCACGGGTGCGAAAACTTTTAGAAGAGATTGTACATGAGATGGATCGAAGGCTACATTTTTTGAGGAATCATAAAACACTTAAAGGGGTTTGGTCACGAGGAGGGTACAACTTTTAGAAGAGGTTGTAGATGGCGTAAAGAAGATGGATCCATGGTTAAATTTTGGGAGGACTCGTCAATTCCAGACATCACTTCATGGGGTTTGGTCACAAGGAGGGTACAACATTTATAAGTGGTTGTAGATGGCGTAAAGAAGATGGATTGATGGTTAAATTTTGGGAGGACTTATCAGTTCCCGACATAACTTCAAGGGGTTTGGTCACGAGGAGGGTACAACATTTATAAGTTGTTCTAGATGGCGTAAACAAGATGGATCGATGGTTAAATTTTGGGAGGACTCGTGAATTCCAAACAACATTTTAAGGGGTTTGATCACGAGGATAACAAAAGTGGTTTTGACACAAATGGTTTTGGCAATGATGAAACTTCAAAATAGTTCGCCACTAGATGCATGTCATATGCTACAGACCTCAGTTAATGAAAAGCTTGTAGATTTTGTGGTATATGGCACTTTACTAAATCGGGAACTTTCTCGGTGCCACAATAAAGTAGCTAGCAGCTTATTTACATGGCAACAATCCTTAGGCCAAAGTATTACGCAGATGGAGATCTTTGAGTAGCATAATTGAAGGAGGGTGACCCTTTTACTTTTCAAAGTACCATATACGACACACGTGTGTGAAAACTTTTACAAGAGGTCGTACATGAGATGGATCGGAGGCTACATTTTTTGAGGAATCAGAAAACACTTCAAGGGGTTTGATCACGAGGAGGGTACAAATTTTAGAAGAGGTTGTAGATGGCGTAAATAAGATGGATCCATGGTTAAATTTTGGGAGGACTCGTCAATTCCCGACATCTCTTCATGGGGTTTCGTCACAAGGAGGGTACAACATTTAGAAGTGGTTGTAGATGGCGTAAAGAAGATGGATTGATGGTTAAATTTTGGGAGGACTTGTCAGTTCCTGACATAACTTCAAGGGGTTTGTTCACGAGGAGGGTACAACATTTATAAGTTGTTCTAGATGGCGTAAATAAGATGGATCGATTGTTAAATTTTGGGAGGACTCGTGAATTCCAAACAACAGTTTCAGGGGTTTGATCACGAGGATAACAAAAGTGGTTTTGATGCAAATGGTTTTGGAAATGATGACACTTAAAAAAGGTTCGCAACTGGATGCATGTCATATGCTAAAAACCTCAGTTAATTAAAAGTTTGTAGATTTTTTCGTATATGGCGCTTTACTAAATCAGAAACTTTCTTGCTGCCACAATAGAGTAGATAGCACCTTCTTTACATGGCAACAATACTCATGCCAAAGTATTACGTAGATGGAGATCTTCGAGCAGTACAGTTGAAGAAAGGTGACTCTTTTAATTTACAAAGTACCTTATACGACAAAACTATCTTTTAATTTACAGAGTACCTTATACGACAAAAGTACCTTAGATGACAGGGGGCGAAAACTTTTAGAAGAGTTCGTACATGAGATGGATTGGAGGCTATATTTTTGGAGGAATCGCGAATTTCAGAAAACAATTCAAGGGGTTTGGTCATGAGGAGGGTACAACTTTTAGAAGAGGTTGTAGATGGCGTAAAGAAGATGGATCGATGGTTAAATTTTGGGAGAACTTGTCATTTCCCGACATCACTTCAAGGGGTTTAGTCATGAGGAGGGTAAAAAATTTAGAAGTGGTTGTAGATGGCGTAAAGAAGATGGTCCGATGGTTAAATTTTGGGAGGACTCGTCAATTCCCGACATCACTTCAAGGGGTTTGGTCACGACGAGGGTACACCATTTAGAAGTGTTTCTAGATGGCGTAGAGAAGATGGACCGATGGTCAAATTTTGGGAGGACTCATGAACTCCAAACAACATTTTAAGGGGTTTGAGCATGAGGATAACAAAAGTGGTTTTGACACAAATGGTTTTGGCAATGATGATACTTCAAAATGGTTCGCCACTGGATGCGTGGCATATGCTGCAAACCTTAGTTATTGAAAAGTTTGTAGATTTTGTGGTATATGACACTTTACTAAATCAGGAACTTTCTCGGTGCCACAATAAAGTACCTATCAACTTATTTACATGGCAACAATCCTCTAGCCAAAGCATTACGCAGATGGAGATCTTTGAGTAGCACAACTGAAGAAGGGTGACCCTTTTACTTTGCAAATTCCATATACGGAGCAGGTGCGAAAACTTTTAGAAGAGGTTGTACATGAGATGGATCGGAGGCTACATTTTTAGAGGAATCATGAATTCCGGAAAACACTTCAAGGGGTTTGGTCATGAGGAGGGTACAACTTTTAGAAGAGGTTGTAGATGGTGTAAAGAAGATGGATCCATCGTTAAATTTTGCGAGGACTTGTCAATTCCTGACATCACTTCAAGGGGTTTGGTCACGAGGAGGGTACAACATTTAGAACTGGTTGTACAAGGCGTAAATAATATGGATTGATGGTTAAATTTTGGAAGGACTCGTCAGTTCCCGACATAACTTCAAGGGGTTTGGTCACGAGGAGGGTACAACATTTATTAGTGGTTCTAGATGGCATAAACAAGATGGATCGATGGTTAAATTTTGGGAGGACTCGTGAATTCCAAATAACATTTTAAGGGGTTTGATCACGAGGATAACAAAAGTGTCTTTGACGCAAATGGTTTTGTCAATAATGATACTTCAAAAAGGTTCGCCAATGGATGCATGTCGTATGCTACAAACCTCAGTTAATTAAAAGTTTGTATATTTTGTGGTATATGGTGCTTTACTAAATCGAGAACTTTCTTGGTGCCACAATAAAGTTGAAGGGTTTCGCAGCATAGTAAATCAAAAAAATTCTACGGATGCGAACAAGAAAGCCAAGATCTAATCTAGGAGATGCAATCAACGGGATAGATAGATGAGATCTTCATACCCTTGAAGAAATCGCACAGCGGAAACGTTCAACAGAACATGGTTGATGTAGTTGTACTAGCCGTCTCCTCCTCGTGATCCGATCCGATCTGATCCGATCCGATCCTACGCCGCAAGTGGCGACGCCTCCGAGAGATCCACACGTATGGTTCCGCAACGTCTCCTCCTTCCTCGGTCCAGCAAGTGGGGTGGAGAGATGGATTGGATCTTCAGCACGACGGCGTGGTGCTATGGTGGAGAGTTTCTGCGGCAGGGATTCGCCTACGCGTAGTCGGGAGAGAGAGAGGTGGAGGGGCAGCAGGATGGCGGCTAGGGTTGGAGGAGTAGGAGGGGGAGGGTGCGCCCCTGCCTTCTTTATATAGGGGGCTGGCCGGTCCCCCTTGGCCCCTCCTCCAAGCCCTAAGGCGGCGGCCCTAAGGGTGGAGTGGGGGGCAAGTTTCCCCTTTCCTTCTAGAAGGGTTTCCCCTAGGGTTTCCCCTAGGCTGTCCGGCTGGGCCTTTGGGGCCTTGTGCCCCTGGCCCAAAGCGGCCAGGGCACTCCCCCTTAGGCCCACGTAGCCCTCCAACAAGTGGGCCCACATTGGTCCCACTCCGGAACCTTCTAGAACCTTCCGGTACAATACCGATAAACTCCGAAACAATTCCGAAATCCAAAAACTGCTTTCCTTTATATGAATCTTATTCTCCGGACTATTTCGGAACCTCTCGTGATGTCCTGGATCTCATTCGAGACTCCAAACAAAAACTCATAAACCAATTATCCATTCTATCCTAGCATCGATGCACGTTAAGTGTGTGACCCTACGGGTTCGAGAATATGTAGACATGATCTTCTATCAATAATCAACAGCGGGATATGGAAACCCATATTGACTCCCACACATTCATCGATGATCATATCGGATGAACCACGATGACAGGATTCAATTAGTCCCATATATGTATTCCCTTTGTCACGCGATATTTTACTTGCCCGAGATTCGATCGTTGGCATCGGCATACCTAGTTCAATCTCGTTCACACCAAGTACTTTACTCGTTCCGTAATCCATATCACTTTGTGATTAACTCCTTAACCACGTGCTTGCAAGCGGTGTTGATATCGATTACCGAGTGGGCCCAAAGTATATCTCTCCGACTCAGGAGGGACAAATTCCATCTCGATACATACAACCCAACAAGTACTTTCCGATCACCTGAGAGACACCTTTATGATCACCCTCACATAGGATGACGTTTGATGACCTCAAAGCTTTCTTCCGATAACAGGGATTTGTATTATCTCATGGTCTAAGGAATACAATACTTGACATAGGAAAAAGCTTCGCAAAGATGAACACAATGACACGATCTAATTGCTCTGCTTAATTTGGGTCTGTCCATCATATCATTCTCCTAATGACATGATCTCATTATTAATCGACAACTCATGTCTATGATTAGGAAACCTTAACCATCATTAATCAATGAGCTAGTCCATAGAGGCGTACTAGGGACATGATGTTGTTCATAAACCACACAAGTATCAAAGTTTCCGCTTAATACAATTCTAGCATGGAATATAAACTTTATCATGAACAAGAATTATAATAATAACACCTTTATTATTGCCTCTAGGGCATAATTCCAACAGTCTCCCACTTGCACTAGAGTCAATAATCTAGTTTACATCTGGTAACAATCTAACACCCATGGCATTAAGGTGCTGATCATGTTTTGCTCGTGGAAGAGGTTTAGTCAACGGATCTGCGACATTCAGATCGATATGTACTTTGCTAATCTTCAGATCTTCATCTGCTATACAATCTCAAATTATATGAAAACGGCGGTTGATGTGCTTGGTCTTTGGATGATATCTTGGTTCCTTAGCCAGTGCTATGGCGCCAGTGTTGTCGCACAATATCTCCAGTGGGTCCAAGGCACTTGGAACTACACCAAGCTCAGTGATGAAGTTCCTGATCCAAACTCCTTCACTTGACGCTTCTGAAGCAGCCATGTATTCCGCTTCTGTTGTAGATCCCGCGATCACGCTTTGCTTGCAGCTTCTCCAGCTCATGGCTCCACCATTCAAAATATAAATGTATCGATTTAGAATCATCCGGGTCGGTGTCGAAACTGGCGTCGACGTAACCTTTTACGACGAGCTGCTCATCACCTCCATAGACCAAGAACATTTCTTTAGTCATATTTAAATACTTTAGGATGTTATTTACGGCTGTCCAGTGTTCCACTCCTGGATCACTTTGTTATCTGCTCGTCAAACTAAGAGCATTGGACACATCCGGTCTAGTACATAGCATGACATACATGATAGAACCTATGGCCGAGGCATATGGCGCTTTGCTCATAGTATCTCTATCGTTTACCATAGCTGGACACTGAGCCTTTCTCAATATCTTACCTGATAACATGGGCAATGAACCTTCTTTGCTTTATCCATTCTGAACCTTTTCAGAACTTTGTCTAGGTATTACTTTGGCTTAAAGCTATTAGGCGTCTTTGTCTATCTCTATAGATTTTGATGCCCAATATATAAGCAGCTTCTCCTAGGTATTTCATTGAAAAACATTTATTCAAATAACTCTTCACATCGTTAAGCATACCAATGTCATTTCCAATAATCAATATGTCATCCACATATAGTACTAAAAATGTCACCGAGCTCCCACTCACTTTCTTATAGATACAAGCTTCGTAGCAATTTGGAACAAATCCAAAGCTCTTGATCACTTGATCAAAACGAAGGTTCCAACTCCGAGATGCTTGCTTCAGTCCAAATGGAACGCTGAAGTTTGCACACCTTATTAGCATCTTTAGGATCGAAAAAACCTTCGGGCTGCATCATATACAACTCTTCATCAATGTTGCCATTGAGGAACGTAGTCTTTACATCCATCTGCCATATTTCATAATCATGAAATGCAGCAATTGCTAATAAAATCCGAATGGACTTAAACATCGCTACAGGAGAGAAAGTCTCATCGTAGTCAACACCTTGAACTTGTCGAAACCCTTTTGTGACAAGCCAAGCTTTATAGACAGTAACATTACCATCCGCGTCCGTTTTCTTCTTGAAGATCCATTTGCACTCAACGGCCTTACAGTCGCTAGGAGGGTCCACCAAAGTCCATACTTGGTTTTCGCTCATGGATCCCAATTCGGATTTCATGGCCTCTAGCCATTTCTCAGAGTCTGGGCTCATCATTGCTTCCTCATAGTTCGCAGGTTCACTGTTGTCTAACAACAAGACGTTTAAGACAGGGTTGCCGTACCATTCAGGAGTGGTACGTGACCTTGTCGACCTGCGAAGTTTAGTAGTAGCATCATTCGAAGTTTCATGATCCTCGTCATTATCTTCCTCTCTTGTTGGTGCAGACGGCACTGGAACAATTTCAGGTGCTGCGCTACTCTCCAACTCGAGAGAAGGTTCAATAACCTCGTCTAGCTCTACCTTCCTCCCACTCACTTCTTTTGAGAGAAACTCCTTCTCAAGAAAGGATCTGTTCTTTGCAACAAACACTTTGCCTTCGGATCTGTGGTAGAAGGTATACCCAATCGTTTCCTTAGGGTATCCTATGAATACGCATTTCTCCTCTTTGGGTTCGAGCTTGTCCGGCATCAACTTCTTGACGTAAGCTTCGCATCCCCAAACTTTAAGAAACGACAACTTAGGTTTAGCACCAAACCATAGTTCATACGGTGTCGTCTCAACGGATTTAGATGGTTCCCTATTTAAAGTGAATGCAGCGGTTTCTAATGCATAACCTCAAAATAATAACGACAAATCTGTAAGAGACATCATTGATCGCACAATATCTAATAGAGTTCGATTCTGGCATTCAGACACACCATTGCGTTGTGGTGTTCCGGGTGGCGTGAGTTGCGAAACGATTCCGCTTGCTTTAAGATGCGTGAGAAAATCATAACTCAAATATTCACCTCCACGATCGGATCGTAGAAATTTAATTTTCCTGTTACGATGGTTTTCCACTTCGTTCTGAAATTCTTTGAACTTTTCAAATGTTTCATTAAATATATATACCACTGTTCAAAAAATAGGCCGAATCAACGATTACTAGGCCGATTAATCACTAATAGGGACCTGACCGTGTCGATTACCATTAATCTTTTGTGTTAATCGTTTAGCCCGATTAATAGGTCTGACACTCCGATTACTAGGTATGTTCCCGATTAACCACTACACTTGGTCAAAAAAGTTGCAAAATTATCAACACATATCGCCCATCCATTCTAGCCCGCCCCAATGAAGTAGGTTTTGTGAAGCTCCCGTTCGATCCCTGCCTCCAGGAGCTTGATTTCAGCCATCACCAACTAGTTCCTTGTCGTTGTTGACTAGTTCCTCGTAGTTGCCGACCAGACCTCAGATACAAGAGCTCGAGATCCTTGAGGATCTCATCCGGGAGCTTAACATTGAGGATTCATACGTGTTTTAGGTGCTAAATTTTGTAGGCTGCACTGATTAATAGCCGACCGATTAAATCAGTTAATCGTCCGAATTCCGATTAATCACTACTCCCAAGCCAACCGAGCAGCTAACGATTTCCGATTTCCTTAACATTGATATATATCCATATCTACTTAAGTCATTAGTAAAAGTGAGAAAATAGCGATATCCACCGCGCGTCGAAACACTCATTGGTCCGCATACATCGGTATGTATGATTTCCAATAAGTTTGTTGCTCGCTCCATGATACCGGAGAACGGGGTTTTGATCATCTTGCCCATGAGGCACGGCTCGCACGTGTCAAATGATTCAAAATCAAGAGACTCCAAAAGTCCATCAGAATGGAGTTTCTTCATGCGTTTTACACCAATATGACCTAGACGGCCGTGCCACAAATAAGTTGGATTATCACTATCTACTTTGCATCTCTTAGCCTCAATGTTATGGATGTGCGTTTCATTGCTTTCGAGATTCAGAAGAAATAAACCATTCACAACAGGTGCATGACCATAAAAGATGTTATTCATATAAATAGAACAACCATTATTCTATGATTTAAATGAATAACCGTCTTGCAATAAACACGATCCAGATATAATGTTCATGCTCAACGCAGGCACATAATAACACTTATTAAGGTTTAAAACTAATCCCGAAGGTAAAACTAAGGAGAGCGTGCCGACGGCCAT
This sequence comes from Avena sativa, assembly GCA_916181665.1. NCBI lineage: Eukaryota > Viridiplantae > Streptophyta > Magnoliopsida > Poales > Poaceae > Avena > Avena sativa. The sequence continues at coordinate 333,345,733 of OV702283.1, forward strand.
CACATCAACTTTTGATCCATTGCCAACGCACATCGTCACCTCATCCCTTGCTAGCCGCCGTCTATTCCGTAGCTCCTGTTTCGAGTTACAAATATTAGCAACTGAACTAGTATCAAATACCAAGGCACTACAACAAGCGCTAGTAAGGTAAACATCAATAACATGTATATCAAATATACCTTTAATGGTGCCAGCCTTCTTGTCCGCTAAGTACTTCACACAGTTGCGCTTTCAGTGACCCTTGTCCTTGCAATAGAAGCACTCAGTGTCCGCTTAGGTCCAGACTTGAGCTTCTTCTCAGCAGGGGCAACACGGTTGCCGCTGCCTTTCTTGAAGGATTTATTTGCACCCTTATCTTTCTTAAAGCTAGGGGTCTTGTTGACCATCAACATATGATTATCTTTCTTGATATCCACCTCCGCAAGTTTCAGCTTAGCGAAGATCTCAGTGATCGTATCAGTGGAACCAATTTGATTGTGAGTGACTACAAAATCTTTGTAGCTGGGAGGGAGTGATTGCAGAACTCTGTCAATCTTGAGCTCTTTTGGAATCTTGCAGTCCAGTTGCTCAAGACGTTGATTGTAGCCCGACATCTTAATGGCGTGCTTACTAACGGAACTCCCTTCCTCCATCTTGCAGTTAAAGAACTTCTCAGAGATCTCATATCTCTCAGAATGGGCCTGAGTCTGAAACATGGTTTTCAGTTCCTCAAGTATCTCAAAGGGCCCGGCGAACTCCTCAAAACGATTTTGAAGGTCCGGTTCCATAGCAAACAACATGGTAATCTTAATGACTCCATAATCATCTTTGCGTGACTGATAAACAACTTTTTCATCAGCCGGCGCATCAGTAGCAGGGGCGTCACCTATAGTCCTTTTGTCCGCCAGCGAGAATGATTATCAGATTGCGGAACCAGTTGGTGAAGTTAGACCCATTATTCTTAAGCTTTTCTTTCTCAGCAAAAACGTTGAAGTTGGACTTAGCCATTTGATCTACAAAATTTGCAAATACAATTTAGACTATGTTCATGATAACTAGTTCAACTTAATCAAATTACTAGATGAACTCCCACTAAATTCAACATCCCTCAAGTTGTTTAGTGAACATGATCCAAATTCACCACACCTAATCCGATCTTCACGAGAAGAGATGTGGTTTCAATGATGGACAACAAAGTGTCGATCATATCATTCATATGACTCATGTTTAACCTTTCGGTTCGTGTGTTCCGAGGCCATGTCTGTACATGCTAGGCTCGTCAAGTCAAACCCAAGTATTTCCACGTGTGCAAAACTGGCTTGCACCCGTTGTATGTGAACGTAGAGTTTATAGCACCCGATCATCACGAGGTGCTTGAACACGACGAAATTTCGCAACGGCGCATACATGGGGAGAACACAATTTTATCTTGATCTTTAAGTGAGGAATCATCTTATAATGCTACCGTCGCGATCTAAGCATAATAAGATACATAAAAGGATAAACATCACATGCATATAATTTTATGTGACATGGTATAGCCAATCTCCGTGCAATGATCTCCATCTTGTGCGCGCCGGCATGATCTCCATCACTCCACCATGATTGCCTCCATCATGAATAGCAACTACAACTATTGCTAACTACTTAGCGATAAAGTAAAGCTATTACATGGCGTATAAGAAGTTGACACACAGGTCATACACAATTATAAAGACAACCATATGGCTCCTGCCGGTTGTGAACTCATCGACATGCAAGTCGTGAAATATTACAAAACATGATCATTGCATACATCATACACATCATGTCTTGGGCCATACCATATCACAAAACACTCCCTGCAAAAACAAGTTAGACGCCTCTACTTTGTTGTTGCATGTTTTACGTGGCTTATGGGAGTAACAAGCTAAGAACGATTCTTACCTACGGAAAGCTACAACGGTGATATTATGGTTGCTAACATCCGGTGTAAATCTCACGACTACTATAGTGAGAGAAACTGGCATCCACCAGCCGCATGTGTGGAACAAGCCACACGTCAAGTGCGGAGCCGGTCTCGCGAACGAGGTCGCGTAAAGTTGGCCTGGACCGCTTCGATCTCACTATGCCGCGCCATAAGAAATACACAACAAGAGGCTTGCAACAGAAAACATCAACGCCCGCAACAAGCATGTTGCGTTCTACTCGTGAAACACATCTACACATAGATCTAGCTCTGATACCACTGAAGGGTTTTGCAGCATAGTAAATCAAAAAAATTCTACGGATGTGAACAAGAAAGCCAAGATCTAATCTAGGATATGCAATCAACGAGATAGATATATGAGATCTTCATACCCTTAAAGAAATCGCACAGCGGAAACGTTCAACAGAACGTGGTTGATGTAGTCGTACTAGCCGTCTCCTCCTCGCGATCCGATCCGATCCGATCCTACGCCGCAAGTGGCGGCGGCTCCGAGAGATGCACACGTACGGTGCCGCGACGTCTCCTCCTTCCTCGGTCCAGCAAGTGGGGTGGAGAGATGGATTGGATCTGCAACACGATGGCGTGGTGCTATGGTGGAGAGTTTCTGCGGCAGGGCTTCGCCTACGCGCATTCGGGGGAGAGAGAGGTGGAGGGGCAGCAGGACGGTGGCTAGGGTTGGAGGAGTAGGAGGGGGAGGGCGCGCCCCTGCCCTCTTTATATAGGGGGCTTTCCGGCCCCCCGTGGCCCCTCCTCCAAGCCCTAGGGCGGCGGCCCCAAGGGTGGAGTGGGGGGCAAGTTTCCCCTTTCCTTCTAGAAGGGTTTCCCCTAGGCTGGCCGGCTGGGCCTTTGGGGCCTTGTGCCCCTAGCCCAAAGCGGCCAGGGCACTCCCCCTTAGGCCCACGAAGCCGTCCTACAAGTGGGCTCACGTTGGTACCAATCCGGAACCTTCTAGAACCTTCCGGTACAATACCGATAAACTCCGAAACGATTCCGAAATCCAAAAACTGCTTTCCTTTATATGAATCTTATTCTCCAGACCATTTCGGAACCTCTCGTGATGTCCTGGATCTCATCCGAGACTCCAAACAAAAACTCATAAACCAATTATCCATTCTATCCTAGCATCGATGCACGTTAAGTGTGTGACCCTACGGGTTCGAGAATATGCAGACATGATCTTCTATCAATAATCAACAACGGGATCTGGAAACCCATATTGACTCCCACACATTCATCGATGATCATATCGGATGAACCACGATGCCAGGATTCAATTAATCCCATATATGTATTCCCTTTGTCACGCGATATTTTACTTGCCCGAGATTTGATCGTTGGCATCGGCATACCTAGTTCGATCTCGTTCACACCATGTACTTTACTCGTTCCGTAATCCGATATCACTTTGTGATTAACTCCTTAACCACGTGCTTGCAAGAGGTGTTGATATCGATTACCGAGTGGGCCCGAAGTATATCTCTCCGACTCGGAAGGGACAAATTCCATCTCGATACATACAACCCAACAAGTACTTTCCGATCACCTGAGAGACACCTTTATGATCACCCTCACATAGGATGACGTTTGATGACCTAAAAGCTTTCTTCCGATACCAGGGAGTTGTATTATCTCATGGTCTAAGGAATACAATTCTTGACATAGGAAAAAGCTTCGCAAAGATGAACACGATGACATGATCTAATTGCTCTGCTTAATTTGGGTCTGTCCATCATATCATTCTCCTAATGACATGATCTCATTATTAATCGACAACTCATGTCTATGGTTAGGAAACCTTAACCATCATTAATCAATGAGCTAGTCCATATAGGCATACTAGGGACACGGTGTTGTTCATAAACCACACAAGTATCAAAGTTTCCGCTTAATACAATTCTAGCATGGAATATAAACTTTATCATGAACAAGAATTATAATAATAACACCTTTATTATTGCCTCTAGGGCATAATTCCAACAAAAGTATCTAGCACCTTCTTTACATGGCAACAATACTTGGGCCAAAGTATTACACAAACGGTCATCTTCAAGTAGCACATCTGAAGAAGGGTGCTTCTTTACTTTGCAAAGTACCTTATACGACAGGGGGCGGAAACTTTTAGAAGAGTTTGTACATGAGATGGATTGGATGCTACATTTTTGGAGGAATCATGAATTCCATAAAATAATTCAAGGGTTTTGGTCATAAGGAGGTTACAAATTTTAGAAGAGGTTGTAGATGGCGTAAAGAAGATGGATTGATGGTTAAATTTTGGGAGGACTCGTCATTTCCCGACATCTCTTCAAGGGTTTTGGTCATGAGGAGGGTACAAAATTTAGAAGTGGTTGTAGATGGCGTAAATAAGATTGTCTGATGGTTAAATGTTGGGAGGACTCGTCAATTCCTTACATCACTTCAAGGGGTTTGGTCACGATGAGGGTACAACATTTAGAAGTGGTTCTAGATGGCGTAGAGAATATGGATTGATGGTTAAATTTTGGGAGGACTCATGAATTCGAAACAACATTTTAAGGGGTTTGAGCATGAGGATAACAAAAGTGGTTTTGACACAAATATTTATGGCAATGATGACACTTGAAAATGTTTCTCCATTGGATGTGTGTCGTATGCTACAAACCTCAGTTAATATTTTTTTATAGATTTTGTGGTATATGGCACTTTACTAAATCAGGAACTTTCTCGGTGCCAGAATAGAGTAGCTAGCATCTTCTTTACATGGCAACAATCCTCGGGCCAAAGTATTACATATATGGAGATCTTCGAGTAGCAGAATTGAAGAAGGGTGACATTTTTACTTTGCAAAGTACCATATACGACACAGGTGCTAAAACTTTTAGAAGAGGTTGTACATGAGATGGATCGGAGGATACATTTTTGGAGGAATCATGAATTCCAGAAAAAACTTCAATGGGTTTGGTCACGAGGAGGGTTCAACTTTTAGAAAAGGTTGTATATGTCGTAAAGAAGATGGATCGATGGTTAAATTTTGGAAGGACTCGTCAATTCCCGACATCGCTTCAAGAGGTTTGGTCACGAGGAGGGTAAAACATTTAGAAGTGGTTATAGATGGCATAAAAAATATGGATTGCTGGTTAAATTTTAGGAGGACTCATTAATTCCCGCATCACTTCAAGGGGTTTCGTCACGAGGAGGGTACAACATTTATAACTGGTTCTAGATGGCGTAAACAAGATGGATCGATAGTTAAACTTTGGGAGGGCTTGTCATTTCGTGACATCACTTCAAGGTGTTTAGACATGAGAAGGGTACAACATTTAGAAGTGGTTGTACATGGCGTAAATAAGATGGACCGATGGTTAAATTTTGGGAGGACTTGTCAATTCCCAACATCACTTCAAGGGGTTTGATCACGAGGAGAGTACAACATTTAGAAGTGGTTCTAGATGGCGTAGAGAAGATGGATCAATGGTTAAATTTTGGGAGAACTCGTGAATTCCAAACAACATTTTAAGGGGTTTGATCATGAGGGTAAAAAAGTGGTTTTGACACAAATGGTGTTGACAATGATGACACTTCAAAATGGTTCACCACTGGATGCATGTCGTATGCTACAAACCTCAGTTAATGAAAAGTTTGTAGATTTTGTGGTATATGACACTTTACTAAATCAGAAAATTTCTCGGTGCCACAATAAAGTAGCTAGAAGCTTCTTTACATGGCAATAATCCTCACGCCAAAGTATGTGCAAATGGATATCTTTGAGTAGCACAATTGAACAAGGGTGACCCTTTTACTTTGCAAAGTAACATATACGACACACGTGTGTGAAAACTTTTACAAGAGGTCGTACATGAGATGGATCGGAGGTTATATTTTTGGAGGAATCATGAATTCTAGAAAACACTTCAAGGGGTTTGATCACAAGGAGGGTACAACTTTTAGAAGAGGTTGTAGATGGCGTAAATAATATGGATCGATGGTTAAATTTTGGAAGGACTCGTCAATTCCTGACATCACGTCAAGGGGTTTGGTCACGAGGAGGGTACAACATTTAGAAGTGGTTGTAGATGCTGTAAATAATACAGATCGATGGTTAAATTTCTGGAGGACTCGTTAGTTCCTAACATCACTTCAAGGGGTTTGGTCATGAGGTGGGTACAACATTTAGAAGTGGTTCTAGATGGCGTAAAGAAGATGGATCAATGGTTAAATTTTTTGAGGACTCATCAATTCCCGTCATCACTTCAATGGGTTTGGTCAAGAGGAGGGTACAACATTTAGATGCGGTTGTAGATGGCGTAAATAAGATGGATCGATGGTTAAATTTTGGGAGGACTCATCAATTCCTGGCATCACTTCAAGGGGTTTGGTCACGAGGAGGGTACAACATTTAGAAGTGGTTCTAGATGGCATAAGGAAGATGGATCGATGGTTAAGTTTTGGAATAACTCGTGAATTCCAAACAACATTTTAAGGGGTTTGATCACGAGGATAACAAAAGATGTTTTGACTCAAATGGTTTTGGCAATGATGACACTTCAAAAAGGTTTGCTATTGGATGCGTGTCATATGCTACAAACCTCTATTAATGAAAAGTTTATAGATTTTGTGGTATATGACGCTTTACTACATCAGGAACTTTCTCGGTGCCATAATAAATTAGATAGCAACTTATTTACATGGCAAAAATCTAAAGGCCAAAGTATTACGCAGATGCTGATCTTCGTGTAGCACAATTGAAGAAGGGTGACTCTTTTACTTTGCAAAGTACCATATATGGTAGGCGTGCAAAAACATTTACAAGAGGTTGTACATGAGATGGATCGGAGGATACATTTTTGGAGGAGTTATGAATTCCAGAAAACATTTCAAGGGGTTTGGTCACAAGGAGGGTAGAAGTTTTAGAAGAGTTTGTAGATGTTGTAAAGAAGATGGATCGATGGTTAAATTTTGGGAGGACTCGTCATTTCACGACATCACTTCAAGGGTTTTGGTCACGAGGAGGGTACAAAAATGAGAAGTGGTTGTCGATGGCATAAAGAAGATGGATCGATGGTCAAATTTTGGGAGGACTCGTCAATTCCTGACATCACTTCAAGGGGTTTGGTCACGACGAGGGTACAAAATTTAGAATTGGTTCTAGATGGCATAGAGATGATGGACCGATGGTCAAATTTTGGGAGGACTCATGAACTCCAAACAACATTTTAAGGGGTTTGAGGATGAGGATAACAAAAGTGGTTTTGACACAATTGGTTTTGGCAATGACGACACTTCAAAATGGTTCGCCACTGGATGCGTGTCGTATGCTACAAACCTCAGTTAATGAAAAGTTTTAGATTTTGTGGTATATGGCTTTACTAAATCAGGAACTTTCTCGGTGCCACAATAAAGTACCTAGGAGCTTATTTACATGGCAATAATCCTCAAGCCAAAGTATTACGCAGATGGAGATCTTCGAGTAGCACAATTCAAGAAGGGTGACCCGTTTACTTTGCAAAGTACCATATAAGGCACATGTGTGAACACTTTTAGAAGAGGTTGTACATGAGATGGATTGGAGGCTACATTTTTGGAGGAATCATGAATTCTAGAAAACACTTCAAGGGGTTTAATCACAAGGCGGGTACAACTTTTAGAAGAGGTTGTAGATGGCATAAAGAAGATGGATCGGTGGTTAAATTTTGGGAGGACTCATCAATTCCTGACATCACTTCAAGGGGTTTGGTCATGAGGAGGGTGCAACATTTAGAAGTGGTTGTAGATGGTGTAAATAATACGGATCGATGGTTAAATTTCTAGAGGATTCGTCAATTCCTGACATCACTTCAAGGGGTTTGGTCACTAGGAGGGCACAACATTTAGAAGTGGTTCTAGATGGCGTAAAGAAGATGGATCGATGGTTAAATTTTGGGAGGACTCATCAATTCCCGACATCACTTCAATGTTTTTGGTCAAGAGGAGGGTACAACATTTAGAAGTGGTTGTATATGGCGTAAATAAGATGGATCGATGGTTAAATTTTGGGAGGACTCGTCAATTCCCGGCGTCACTTCAAGAGGTTTGGTCACAAGGAGGGTACAACATTTAGAAGTGGTTCTAGATGGCATAAGGAAGATGGATCGTTGGTTAAGTTTTGGAATAACTCATGTATTCCAAACAACATTTTAAGGGGTTTGATCACGAGGATAACAAAAGTGGTTTTGACTCAAATGGTTTTTGCAATGATGACACTTCAAAAAGGTTTGCTATTGGATGCGTGTCGTATGCTACAAACCTCTAATAATGAAAAGTTTATAGATTTTGTGGTATATGGCGCTTTACTAAATCAGGAACTTTCTTGGTGCCACAATAAAGTAGAGTGAAACTTATTTACATGGCAACAATCCTAAGGCCAAAGTATTATGCATATGGAGATCTTCGTGTATCACAATTGAAGAAGGGTGGCTCGTTTACTTTGCAAAGTACCATATATGGCTAGGGTGCAAAAACATTTACAAGAGGTTGTACATGAGATGGATCGAAGGATAAATTTTTGGAGGAGTCATGAATTTCAGAAAACACTTCAAGGGGTTTGGTCACGAGGATGGTACTGTTGGATATATGCCCAAGAGGCAATAATAAAGTGGTTATTATCATATCTTCACACTTATGATAAATGTTTACATACCATGCTATAATTGTATTAACCGGAAACATTAATACTTGTGTGATTTGTAAACTAAAATAAGAGTCCCTAGTAAAGCCTCTTGTTAAACTAGCTTGTTGGTTAATATATGATCATGGTTTCCTGATCATGAACATAGAGATGTTATTAACAACAGGATCATATCATTAAAAGAATGATGTGATGGACATACTCCTATAGATAAGCGTAGCATAAAGATCAAGTCATTTCAATAGTTCAATTGCTATATGCTTTCTGATACATAGTAACCTAATTCCTTCGACCATGAGATCATGCATATCACCTTTACCGGATGGATGCTTTGATGACATCAAACACCACACCGTAACTGGGTGGCTATAAAGGTGGCATTGAGTGTTCGGAAAGTATTGGTTGAAACATATGGATCAAGAGTGGGATTTGTCCATCCATATGACGGATAGATATACTCTGGGCCCTCTCGGTGTAATGTCATCCAATTAGCTTGCAAGCATGTGACTGGCTCACAAGGGATCACATATCACGGGAACGAGAAAAGAGTACTTATCAGTAACGAGGTTGAACTAGGTATGCAGAGATACCGATGATCATAACCTCGGATAAGTAAACTATCGTGAGACAAAGGGAAATTGGTATCGTATGTAAGTGGTTCATTCGATCACAAAGTAATCGTAGAAATATGTGGGAACCATATGAATTTCCAGATTCCTCTATTGGTTATTGTTCGGAGAAGTGTCTCGATCATGTCCGCATAATTCACGAACCGTAGGGAGACACACTTAAGGATTCGACGTTGTTTGAGTAGTTATGGTATTATGAGAAAGAGACTGAATGTTGTTCGGAGTCTCGGATGGGATCCGGGATATCACGAGGTGATCCGGAATGGTCCGGAGAATAAGATTCATATAAGGAAAGTCCCGTTTCGGAGTTCGGGAATGATTCCGGTGTTTTCATCGGGAATGTTCTAGAAGGGTCCGGATTGTCCGGCACTCCGGGGGGGGAGGGTACATGAGTGTGTCATTGAATGATTGCATCATGTATTAAGTGTTCTTGCTGTTCCAAAAACATGAAAGTCAAATTGCCAGTTTGAAAGTCAAACGGCTAAAACAGGAAACTGTGGAAAACAGGAAACTGTGGGAAACAGGAAACTGTGGGAAACAGGAAACTGTGGGAAACAAGCAAGAGGAGGTTGAAACCAACTTGGAGGAGGAGTTCCTCTCCTCCTTGGCCGGCGCCCAGCCCTAGGCCGAGTTGGGGAGGGACTCCCTCCCTCCCTGGCGCGCCTAGCCCCTCCACCTATAAAAGGAGGGGCAGGGCTCCTCCTTGAGACACACAAGTTTCTACCTCTAATCTCTGGTTTAGAGCCGTTTTGGTTTAGAGCTTCTAATTGCTTTAGCCTGCGGTTTAGAGCCTTCTAATTGGTGTGTCTAATCTCTAGACCACTAATAGCCCTCTCTCATAATCCACCATACTCGCTCCGGCTTAAGGCGAAGCCCTGCGGGATCTCCCTTCTACTTCCGGTACCACGCCGTTGTGCTGCCGGAATCGCGAGGAGAGTGCTACAACCTTCGCTGCCTGCTGGAACAAGGGAGAGGAAGGTCTTCGTCGAGTACCGAACGTGTGACCGACTGCGGGAGCGCTGCCGGAACGTGGCGCCGGCAGGATTGTCTACACGATCTTGAGATCGGAAAGAGTACGACTACATCACCCACGAGAATCTGCTCTCGTTAACCGCTTTGGAATCTTCGAGGGTGAGTTCCTCTATCGACTCGTTGCTACAATCTAGTAGATAGATCTTGGCTTGTTTGTTTGTATGCGATAGAAAATTTTTGTTTTCCATGCTACGAACCCCTACAGTGGTATCAGAGCCGTGTCTATATGTAGATCTGTTGCACGAGTAGAACACAATGGTCATTGTGGGCGTTGATGCTTTTATTGTTGATTGCTTCTTGTGTACTTTGTATCTGGCGGTATGTTGGGATGAAGCGGCCCGGGCTAACCTTACATGACATCGTTCATGAGACTTGCTCCACGCTTGACATGCAACTTGTATTGCATAAGTGGCTTTGCGGGTGCCTGTTTCTCCTAGCATAGTTAAGATCCAATTTACAACGGGTGATTAACAGTACTAGTATCAATGTTGTGGTTCTTGTTCGTAAGTTAGAACGACACTTATTGAAAGCCCCAAACCACGTAAAATATGCAAAGAAAGTAGAGGCGTCTAACTTTGTTTTGCAGGGGTGTGCTGTGATGTGATATGGCCATGATTGTGATTATATATGATGTATGCAATGTTCCTTATTGTAAGTTGGCAACCGGCAGGAGCCATATGGTTGTCTTTAATTTATGTTAAGACCCGCGTGTCTATTCAAAGTAGTTGTAATAGTTGAAGCCGGTGGACGACAACCATGGAGAAGCGTCATTGACCTTGATGCAATGCCGGTGATGATGGAGATCATGTTCGTGCTAGAAGATGGAGATCGGAAGCACAAAGAAGAAAGGCCATATCATATCACATATTATTGAATTGCATGTGATGTTAATCCTTTATGCATCTTGTATTGCTTAGTAGACGACGGTAGCATTATAAGATGATCCCTCATACACATGAATTTCAAGTCATAAAGTGTTCACCCTTAGTTAGCACCGTTGCTAAAGCTTGTTGTTTTGAAGCACCACGTGATGATCGGGTGTGTTAGATTCTGCAAGTGTATACAACGTGAGCAAGCCAGATTTGCTCATGCAGAAACTAAGGTTTGATCTTGACGAGCCTAGCATGTACAGACATGGTCTCGGAACACGGATTACCGAAAGGTAGAGCATGAGTCATATGGTAGATATGATGAACATGTTGATTGTTCGCCATTGAAACTATATCAATTCTCGTGATGATCGGTTTTGATGTGGTGGATTTGGTTCGTGTGATCACTAAAACAATGTGAGGGATATTGTTTTGAGTGGGAGTTCACCTAGATTAATTTAATTATTAATTAGAACTCAATTTATCATAAACTAAATCAAAGTGAAATTGCATAGTTGTTGTAGTCATTGGCATCCGTTTACCACCTTGCGCTTAGTTATAATTGAGATGATAGAACTATAGAATTCTGGTTAGTTACTTTACGAACTGGTATCGTATTGTTTTGAAGTGTTAATCTAAAGTTTAAAAGTCCTATTGCAAACTTTCAGTAAGTTCCGGTTACTCCATGAAGTTTAATAATTAGTATTAAATCAAGAGTAACAATTCCAAGTGTTAGTATCATGTTTGTATCCATGATTCTTGATATTCAAAGGATTCTCTTAATATCAAGGTTATCTAGGATCTGAAAGAGTTGTTTCAGAAACCATGATGTGTGGAAGATATTGTGATATCTGAAACGAAGTTTTGGTTGCAACATGATAGAGTATAATATGGCAAAGTTCATGTTCTCATATTTTGATGAGAATTTGCAAAGGGTTGTAGACACTTGTTATCCTAATCCTCCAAAAGGTTTTGGAAAGCAACATTATACTCGTAATTCATCGTTATAAGCTAAAGGTAGTTTGATCATGGACGATTCGATGATAAGGATGAATATTTGATGTAGGTAAAATGTTTACTACACCAAGAAATTACTAAATAAAGGAATTTGAAAGAACACCAAACATTTGATGATGGTGATCTACTTCAAAGTGCAAGTCCAAAGACATTGGTATTTAACTATACATGTTTTGGACTATGTGTCATATGTATGACTCCACTAATTGATGTTGATAGATTCTTTCAAACAGAATAGGAAATACTGAAAGAGAATCTCATAAGTATATGGCAGAAAAGAAAAGACTAGAATTGTTCAGTTTAAGTATATAGATGATATACATGTTATGGCTATATTCTTTGCTTATTAAACAATGTGGTTCTTAAGTATTTGATACTGAATTTGTTGGTGTGAATCGTCATACGAAACAACACAATTCATGAACTACAATGGCCTAAGTAACTAGCAAAATAATATGTGATGATGTTCATCGAGAACAAAATAAAGGGTTGTTGTGTTGCTCGTTAAACATCAAAGCTTGCCTTCAAGATTTGTTTTATCAGGTATTATGAGAACAAAAGGGTTGTTCAAATAATTGCCGTAATCTATAAAAGATGGATGATTCGCAAATCTCGTTGGAGAAATCACATTCATAAAACTAGTGCTAAAAATGTCGAAAGACAAATTGATTGAAAGATCACTTAGGAAGTGACATCGCCTTTTGAATTATAATGGAAAGAAAACATGAAGAAACTCCATGTTGATGGAATTTTGGAGTCTTCTGATTTTTGATCAAATGACGCTTGTGAAACTTTCCTAGAGATAATTAAAACTTCGTTCATAGGCCAAAAGGGAACGAATGACTAGCTTATTGGAACTTGTACATATTGTTGTATGAAATCCATTATGTATAGTCAAAAGCGATGGATTTCAACTTCATATGCTTTCTCCAAAAATTTGAGTGAATATATGAATATTTACTTAATAAGGATAAAGTATGAAACACTTGAAAAGTTCAAAGACTTTCAAGATGAAGTGCAAGATCATTGTAACAAGAGTATAAACAGTTTATGATAAAGATCATAAAGGAAGATATTTGAGTTACAAAGTTTAGCATAATACCTAAGATTTATGGAATCGTTCCGTGGATTTGCATTTTCCCGAAACACCATAAGAGTATGGAGAGTTCGAGATATGTAATTAAACCTTGTTTGACGTGGTAAGATCAAAGGTATAATTCATAAAACTGCCATTATATTTTAAAAGATTAAAAGCTTTAGAGATTACCGTTTTTCCACTGAAAAGAGCTTCATCATAATCCGTTGAAATGACACCATATAAGGTTATGGTTTGGGATAAAACCCAAGTAGTCCTTTCTTAAACATTGGTATGCTATGCATAAGAAAGATGTGTGCAACCAAAGTCGGATGAACCTGTCTTTGTATAACTGTTAAGTAATCCTCCATAACATCGGAGACAAAAGTGTTTGTCACTTAAAACGTCAAGTTTCTTTGAGAAGGAATTTTTCGTGAAAAGTTAAGTGGGAGGACAATAGAACTTTGATAAGGTTAAAAGAACCTTAGCTGTATGATCAGAGTTGCGCAGCGCCGAAAAGTGTTCCGGAGTTAGCAAACAATGCTCATGGCTCGCGTACTTCAAAGGTTGTGGTCACGGAGATCTAAGTTCCTATTGAAACAAGTAGGTCGGATGAACTATCAAATACCAAGATTTGAGAGTTAAATCATTATTTGACAATAATGATCCGACTACGTACAAAGAAGCGATGATGAGCCCTGACTCCGTCATATGGCTTGAAGCCATAAAATCCGTGATAGTTCCATACACGAGAAATCAAGTTTTGAACTTGAAGGACCCTCGAGAAAGGTGTAAGACCTTACAGTTGTGTCTGGATCTATAAAGAAATAGACATGGATGTTTTACATCTATGAAATAGTCGACATGTTGGGAAAAAGTTCACAAAATGTTCAAAGGTTGACTATGACAAGATTTGATCTTTCATAGTGATATTTAGTCTAGACGGATTAATGTAGCAACCACTACATATAATTTGTTATATGGTAGTTGAATAAACAAAACAAGTTCTTCTAATAGAATCGTTACCTAGGACATGTGCATAACACGGTCCATAGGGTTTTGTTAATTCAAAGGATGCTAAAAGCATATGCAAACTTCAATGGTTAAAGTGAGCATCGCGGAGTTGGAATCTTCACTGTGATGAAACTGTTAAAAGAGTTTAAAAGTTCATTAGAGACGATGAAGATGCTTGCATTTGCAAGAAATTAAGTGGGAGCGCTAAGACATGTTTCTAATACATTATGTGGAAGACATATTGTTGATTGGAAATAATGTATCTTTTATTAACACATATTAAGAATTTCATCCCGATGAAAGACTTAGGCAAAACCCAAATATTTGGCATCAATAGACGCTAATATGGTTGTGCCAGAAGTACATAGACAAGATATTGAATGAGTTCAATATAGAAACTACAAGAGAGGTTCTTGTCACACAGAAAGGATTGAATAAGTTCAATATTGATGATATATTCAAGTGTATTGACATTTGGTAAAGTGAAACAAATAATCAAGTATAGATTGATACTTGATGTATGAAATCACAAAGAGTATTTATATCAATCATACTGTGATATGTACAAGTCCAGATATGTCCTATGCTCTAAATGTTGTGAGCATATACCAGAATGATTCATAAGATGATCATTGGACAATAGTAAGGATATTCTTATGATCTTTTGGAAGAACTAAGAGTATAATATTTGTAGAAGTGACAAATAGATGGTTAGTTCATTGTAAAAGTACTACATTGATACTAGCTTTGTCACAAAGTACAGATTAAGTTTATCTCAATCTAAACTAAGGGTGGCACAATATAATGGAAAGTGAGTTCCATAATGGATTTGGATGAGTTCCAAAGTTAAGACATTGTGACAGATACTACAACAAAAGGCTAAGTATATGACTGCTATTTTAGCAGCAAAAGAGGGCATTTGTGTCAAGTAGTTTGTTATCAAACTAGGTGTAGTTCACAGTGGGATAATACTATGAAGATATATTGTGCGACAATATTATCAACATGTTTTAACCACAAAGAGCTAAAGGTCACACCGAAAGACCAAATTTATACAAAGCCATCTCATTAGAGAATGAGTGATGCGTAGAGACGCAAAAACATGCAATTACACACGGACCTGGAAGTGTCAGATCCGGAGATCAGTTGACCACTAGCAATCGTGTACATACAACACCGGAAAGCCATAGGTGTTGAATACACAAAGGTTTGAAACTAGATTATTGACTCTAGTGCAAGTGGGAGACTATTGGAGATATGCCCAAGAGGCAATAATAAAGTGGTTATTATCATATCTTCACACTTATGATAAATGTTTACATACCATGCTATAATTGTATTAACCGGAAACATTAATACTTGTGTGATTTGTAAACTAAAATAAGAATCCCTAGTAAAGCCTCTTGTTAAACTAGCTTGTTGGTTAATATATGATCATGGTTTCCTGATCATGAACATAGAGATGTTATTAACAACAGGATCATATCATTAGGAGAATGATGTGATGGACATACTCCTATAGATAAGCGTAGCATAAAGATCAAGTCATTTCAATAGTTCAATTGCTATATGCTTTCTGATACATAGTAACCTAATTCCTTCGACCATGAGATCATGCATATCACCTTTACCGGATGGATGCTTTGATGACATCAAACACCACACCGTAACTGGGTGGCTATAAAGGTGGCATTGAGTGTTCGGAAAGTATTGGTTGAAACACATGGATCAAGAGTGGGATTTGTCCATCCATATGACGGATAGATATACTCTGGGCCCTCTCGGTGTAATGTCATCCAATTAGCTTGCAAGCATGTGACTGGCTCACAAGGGATCACATATCACGGGAACGAGAAAAGAGTACTTATCAGTAACGAGGTTGAACTAGGTATGCAGAGATACCGACGATCATAACCTCGGATAAGTAAACTATCGTGAGACAAAGGGAAATTGGTATCGTATGTAAGTGGTTCATTTGATCACAAAGTAATCGTAGAAATATGTGGGAACCATATGAATTTCCAGATTCCTCTATTGGTTATTGTTCGGAGAAGTGTCTCGATCATGTCCGCATAATTCACGAACCGTAGGGAGACACACTTAAGGATTCGACGTTGTTTGAGTAGTTATGGTATTATGAGAAAGAGACCGAATGTTGTTCGGAGTCTCGGATGGGATCCGGGATATCACGAGGTGATCCGGAATGGTCCGGAGAATAAGATTCATATAAGGAAAGTCCCGTTTCGGAGTTCGGGAATGATTCCGGTGTTTTCATCGGGAATGTTCTAGAAGGGTTCGGATTGTCCGGCACTCCGGGGGGGGGGAGGGTACATGAGTGTGTCATTGAATGATTGCATCATGTATTAAGTGTTCTTGCTGTTCCAAAAACATGAAAGTCAAATTGCCAGTTTGAAAGTCAAACGGCTAAAACAGGAAACTGTGGGAAACAGGAAACTGTGGGAAACAAGCAAGAGGAGGTTGAAACCAACTTGGAGGAGGAGTTCCTCTCCTCCTTGGCCGGCGCCCAGCCCTAGGCCGAGTTGGGGAGGGACTCCCTCCCTCCCTGGCGCGCCTAGCCCCTCCACCTATAAAAGGAGGGGCAGGGCTCCTCCTTGAGACACACAAGTTTCTACCTCTAATCTCTGGTTTAGAGCCGTTTTGGTTTAGAGCTTCTAATTGCTTTAGCCTGCGGTTTAGAGCCTTCTAATTGGTGTGTCTAATCTCTAGACCACTAATAGCCCTCTCTCATAATCCACCATACTCGCTCCGTCTTAAGGCGAAGCCCTGCGGGATCTCCCCTCTACTTCCGGTACCACGCCGTTGTGCTGCCGGAATCGCGAGGAGAGTGCTACAACCTCCGCTGCCTGCTGGAACAAGGGAGAGGAAGGTCTTCGTCGAGTACCGAACGTGTGACCGACTGCGGGAGCGCTGCCGGAACGTGGCGCCGGAAGGATCGTCTACACGATCTTGAGATTGGAAAGAGTACGACTACATCACCCACGAGAATCTGCTCTCGTTAACCGCTTTGGAATCTTCGAGGGTGAGTTCCTCTATCGACTCGTTGCTACAATCTAGTAGATAGATCTTGGCTTGTTTGTTTGTATGCGATAGAAATTTTTTGTTTTCCATGCTACGAACCCCTACAGGTACAACTTTTAGAAGAGGTTGTAGATGTTGTAAAGAAGATGGATCGATGGTTTAATTTTTGGAGGACTCATCATTTCCCGACATCACTTCAAGGGTTTTGGTCGCGAGGAGGGTACACCAATTATAAGTGGTTGTAGATGGCGTAAAGAAGATGGATCGATGGTTAAATTTTGGGAGGACTCGTCAAAATTCTCGACATCACTTCAAGGGGTTTGGTCACGAGGAGGGTACAATATTTAAAAGTGGTTCTAGATGGCGTAAAGAAGATGGATCGATGGTTAAATTTTAGGAGGACTCGTGAATTCCAAACAACATTTTGGGGTTTGATCATGAGGATAACAAAAGTGGTTTGATGCAAATGGTTTTGGCAATGATGACACTTCAAAAAGATTCGCCACTGGATGCGTGTCGTATGCTACAAACCTCAGTTAATGAAAAGTTTGTAGATTTTATGGTATATGTCGCTACTAAATAGGGAACTTTCTTGGTGCCACTAGCATATTATGTTGAGTGAGCATCAATGCAGAAATAAGGAGTTGCATAGAAGTATCGGCAAAAATAGGATTTGCATGAAACTATTGGGATCAAAGTATCGAGAAAAAATGTTTTGTTTGTGGAAAACGGTGTCTAGTTGATGACTCTCTATGCATAGCCTGTTGGGAACCCCAAGAGCAAGGTGCGAAGCAGCAAGCAACAAGTTTTCCCTCAGTTGAGACCGAGGTTATCGAACCAGAAGGAGGAAGGAAACGTCACACAGAGGTTGCAAGCAACGCGGAGCCTGCACAACACAAACTCAAGACTTTGCCCCAACAAACAGTGAGATTGTTAAGCTCACAGTTTGATGTAACAGAGGATTAAATGTATGGTGTGTAAGGTAATGGTTTGCAGCAAGTAAACAAGTAACAATGGAGGACATATCAATGGTAAAGATTGGACCGGGGTCCATAGTTCACTAGAGGTGCTCTCCTTATATAAACAACATGGCATGAAGGGTAAACAAATTACAGCGGGGCAATTGACAGGAACTGAGCAAGGCATAACAATGCAATTACTAGTCAGAAAGATCCTATGAGATTAGATTGGGCAATACAACAATATACATAGACCGCCATCCAATTGCATCTATAACTAGAAGTCCACCTTCAGGTTAACATACGAACCCCCTCCAGTATTAAGTTGGAAGCAACAGACAACTGCTTTAAGCAAAGTGTGTAAGGTAAATAGTCCACATGTTCCATGAACAAGAGACCGTCGTTTTCTCCCTAGTAGCAACAACACATCTACAACCGAAGAGATTATTGTCACTTTCCTTGGAAACTAGAGGCATGAACCCACTATCGAGCATAAATACCCCCTCTTGGAGTCACTAGCAACTACTTGGCCAAGATAGCTACTAACAATGGAGAGCATGCAAGATCACAAAAAACACAGACATGACAGAATCATAAAGACAAAACCATTAATCAAACCAACATAATAATCTCAATATCCA
Source organism: Avena sativa (assembly GCA_916181665.1). Classification (NCBI taxonomy): domain Eukaryota; kingdom Viridiplantae; phylum Streptophyta; class Magnoliopsida; order Poales; family Poaceae; genus Avena; species Avena sativa. Next base: position 333,364,596 of record OV702283.1, read on the forward strand.
TCGGATCCCCGCAAACACAACATGCATGATTACAAATATATTAGATCTTGATCATGGACGGAGCACACAAGATCTATACATGAAAGCACAAAGGAGGAGATACAGCCATCTAGCTACTACATGGACCCATAGTACAAGGTGGAACAACTCACGCATCATACCGGAGAGAAGGCCTCCGGGATGATCTCCCCTCCGACAGGGTGCCGAGAAGAACTTCAGATCCCCTTGATCTAGGGACGATGGTGGCGGCAGCTATAGATGGTTTCGTGGATATTTGATCGGGTCCTCAGGGTTTCTGCATCAGGGGCTTCTTATAGGCGAAGGGAGAGACCGAGGCGGCGGCCAGGGCAACCAAACCCTAGCCAGGCGTGGGGTGGGGCCCACCCACGCCTGGGGTGGGTCTGGCCCCTCTGGACGGCCCCTCCGGCTCTCCTCTAGACTTCTTGTTCCCCACGGAAAGTAGTTGACTTTGTCCTTTGTCTCATCCAATTACGAGAATATTTCTTTACTAACTTTTCTGAAACCAAAAACAGCAGAAAACAGGCATCTGGCATTGTTGCGACTTGTTAATAGGTTAGTACCAGAAAACATGTAAAAATCACCTCAAAGTGTGGACAAGGAAAGCAAACTAGATACTAAACAAGCATGGATCATCAAAAAATATAGATATGTTTCCAATGTATCAACATCCCCAAGCTTAACTCCTGCTCGTCCTCGAGTAGGTAAGTGATAAACAGAATAATTTTTTAGGTGACATGCACCTTCACAATGAAGATCAAACCATTTGCAATCATTGAAAGCTGGGATCAAAGAACTCTAAACATGTGCATGAAAGATGGAGTTCTAACAGTAGGACATAGTAACTATGCATGCAACATGACAATCTACAAACAAAGATCATGAATAACATGCATTGAAAAACGTTTGTTTGTTTCACATGCATAAAACATAGCATAGTGACAATTAGCTTGTCCCTCATAGAGTAGCAATTAAATTCATAGGACACCTGCAAAGTTCACAAGGGTGACTAGAAACAAGTAGCACAAGAAAAAGTAATAACACACTATGCATCAATTAATAAGCTTTGGAACACTGCACACAGAATGACAACTATGCTCTCTTAATGGTGCCTAAAGGTAGAAGGTGGAGACTCAAATAATGGTGGAAGAAAGGTTTTTTTGTAAAGGAAGCAGGGATTACAAGTTTCAAAAAGAGCTTCCAAAAATTATGGTACTTGTTAGCTTTCAGCCCTCATTGCCCCTATCATAAGCATCTTGAAGTGGTTAAGGTTAAAGTGGAAAAGCTGGAGTATATGCTTAACGAAGTATAAGTTGGCAATCTCAAGTCCCTTGAATACGAGGGCCACACCTCATGCATACTCAATTTTGGGTCCAGGTAAGTTCTTGTCATTGTAAGTATTTGCATATCATTGAGAACCGCCAAAGAGGTACCCCTTGCACATGGTACAGGAGATTTCCCATAACCAAAATGACAAGGCAAGCAGACAATGAGCATATCAACAATCTTTTTATTTACCATATGCATAGCTTTTTTATTGAGGATGCTTCATAGATAGCTCACTATGGTGATGCTGCAAGTTTCCACCATGATTAGGCATGGCTTAGGATAGCGGCCCAGGCGTTTCTCTAACACAGGATACAAACTCCATGGACTTACAAGTTCCCTCTTTATTTCACACCGGTGACATCCATAGACAAAATAACATGATATCAACTGAGTACAAAGTACAAGTGCAATGTTGAAAACGTTCCCCGTGACAGCACGGTTCTGCTAATTCCAACTTATAAGTGCAAGCATATACAACAAAGTTGTCACAATGGTTCAAGTTTATTAGGGGTAAAGAATAAAGTGTGCCATCAAGTTCGTGAGGGCTTTAATCACTAAGTTTTCACATAACAAAATAGTTTTTAATTGGAAAATAGTTGAAAACAATAATATACTTGGAATGGTGTAACACACCATGCATAGGAATTTATAGTGGACACTTTGGAATAACTTGGTTTCTTGGGAGTTGGAGGCATGAGTAGAACTTACTCATACAAGTGGAGGCTAGCAAAAGACTGGGAGCAACCAACTAAGAGAGCAATAATGGCCATAATCATGCAGTGCAATAAAGCATACTAATCAAAGCAAAGAGTGGTACTACAAGTCAAGGACTAAATGATCATAGAGGCTAATGTGACTTGTGAGAGTCATAACATGGTGTAAACATGTTCCAAGTCAACCCAAGCAAAACATCAAAGGAGAATACCACAATACTATGCTTTTGCATGCTAAAGCAACGCATAATTTCTTCAAGGCACACTAAGCAATCCCAATTGTTTGGAACAAGACATGCTATAGCAATAATCACTAAGCATAAGGTCAAAACAATACCTAGCATGTCATGCTAAAGTCTAAGTCATAGTCAATGCAAGCTCCTCTTGCACTTCAAGCAAGAACTTACTACTCCTTTCCAAACACCAAACAACCTTATTTGCAAAACAACACAGCGAGAACGGGGGTCCAAACTACTTAATAAAACTAAACAAACTAAGGAAAGCAAACAAAAACTAAGACGCTCCAAGAACAACACAACTGTGCATGAAACAATAAAAAAGAAGTGTCTAGACATACCTGAGCTTTTTATTGATGAAGAAGAGGATGCCTTGGGCATCCCCAAGCTTTGACGCTTGTACCTCTTGGATATTTCTTGGGGTGACACCATGGTGGCATCCCCAATCTTGAGCTTTTCTCCATTCTTCATCTCATTGCATCATTCTCTCTCTACACATGAAATTTTTCCTTCATACAAAACTTCACACAATCTTCATTAGCAACATTAGTGTATTTAAAAGATATTAGACCACTGTCAAAGCTTTGGAACAGCAAGGATTTTCACTAAAAACACAATCTATTGTAGTAACTCCTTTAAAAATCTCAATTTACCTGAAGAGAACTCAAAAAGGAATCAATAAGAAGCAAATGCAAATAATGACAGAAATCGATCAAAACAGACCATCGGGTAGAAACTGATTTTTTCGAACATATTCTGTTGCTCAAATCAAAAAGTGTTGAACTAACGAAAGTTATCTAACATATTGGGGGATTTATTCGTAAATTTTGAGCTCAATCCGAGTTACAGAGCCTCCTCACGAATTTTTTGGTGGAGGACAGAAATCTATTCCGAGACAGCAACGCCCCAAATCTTACTTCCCTCTCATTAGAGATCATTCTTGGCACAAAAAGCAAATAAAAAGGATAAGGAGAGGTCATTACTGAAGTAATAACTTCCAAGACTCAAGGAAACTCTTGGGTTATCTTCCAACAAGTAATTTTCTTTAACGCCTTTAAGTTAGGCACAAGAAGCAAGAAGAATCAAGTATTTTCAAATGAAGAAGCATTAACATTCATACTTGAAAATTCCTCAATTATGAAAGGTATCTCATCCAAATGGGTTTTGGAGGATCCCTTCTCATCTCTCTTTGGTCTACTACTTTCATCAAAAAGATTTTCAGGAGCAATCCAATCAAAATTCTTTTCAAAGGCTTCATGCATTCCAACAAGCTTAAAGGGAATGGGTATATTGAATTCTTCTCTAGGCTTAGTTTTATCAGAAATACCCACAACATCTACACTTGAGCCTAGCATATTGAAACACTCAAAAACCTTTTTGGCTTCCCTAGCAACTTCATGGAATTCTTTTGATAAAGTTTCAAGGATGAATTCCCTCTTTTCAGCATTCTTATCTTCTTTTAGATTTAGGAACAAGAATTGTATGAAGGGGTTAAGGCTAACAAACCTAGCCTACAACATATGAACTAAATAAGCTACAGCAATATCATAATTAGGAGCAAGCTCTGCTATAGATTTATCCTCAATATCCTCATGCTTGCTAACATAATTAAAGAATTCTTCAATATTATCTTTCCCAATTATGGAGCCACTACCTATTGCAAGATCTTTCAGGGCGAACTTGGGGAGCAACATGGTGAGCTAGAGCAAGGTGGCAACTAGAGCAGGAACTAATTTTTTGTGTTTTTGAATAGAGAAAGCAAACCAAACTAGACTATTTTTTTGAGTTTTTTGGGAAGAGGCAAACAAAACCAAGCAAAATAAACAAAGCAAACTAAAAACAAAGTAAAGATAAAGGAAGTGAAGGACTCCCCTTGTGAAGACGTCCTTGGCCTCCCTGGCAACAGCGCCAGAAAAGCTTGATGACTTTCTACACATAGCCTGTTGGGAACCCCAAGAGGAAGGTGTGAAGCAGCAAGCAACAAGTTTTCTCTCAGTTGAGACCGAGGTTATCGAACCAGAAGGAGGAAGGAAACATCACACAAGTGTTGCAAGCAACACAGAGACCTGCACAACACAAACTCAAGACTTTTCCCAAACAAACAGTGAGGTTGTCAAGCTCACCGGTTTGCTGTAACAAAGGATTAAACGTATGGTGTGGAAGGTAATGGTTTGCAGCAAGTAAACAAGTAATAGTGGAGGATGTATCAATGGTAAAGATTGGACCGGGGTCCATAGTTCACTAGAGGTGCTCTCCTTAGATAAACAACATGGCATGAAGGGTAAACAAATTATAGCGGGGCAATTGACAGGAACTGAGCAAGACATAACAATGCAATTACTAGTCAGAAAGATCCTATGAGATTCGATTGGGCAATACAACAATATACATAGACCGCCATCCAACTGCATCTATGACTAGAAGTCCACCTTCAGGTTATCATCCGAACTCCCTCCAGTATTAAGTTGCAAGCAACAGACAACTGCTTTAAGCAAAGTGTGTAAGGTAAACAGTCCACATGTTCCATGAACAAGAGACCGTTGTTTTCTCCCTAGTAGCAACAACACATCTACAACCGAAGAGATTATTGTCACTTTCCTTGGAAACTAGAGGCATGAACCCACTATCGAGCATAAATACCCCCTCTTGGAGTCACTAGCAACTACTTGGCCAAGATAGCTACTAACAACGGAGAGCATGCAAGATCACAAAAAACACAGACATGATAGAATCATAAAGACAAAACCATTAATCAAACCAACATAATAATCTCAATATCCATCGGATCCCCGCAAACACAACATGCATGATTACAAATATATTAGATCTTGATCATGGACGGAGCACACAAGATCTATACATGAAAGCACAAAGGAGGAGATACAGCCATCTAGCTACTACATGGACACATAGTCCAAGGTGGAACTACTCACGCATCATACCGGAGAGAAGGCCTCCGGGATGATCTCCCCTCCGACAGGGTGCCGAGAAGAACTTCAGATCCCCCTGATCTAGGGACGATGGTGGCGGCAGCTATAGATAGTTTCGTGGATATTTGATCGGGTCCTCAGGGTTTCTGCATCAGAGGCTTCTTATAGGCGAAGCGGGAGACCGAGGCGGCGGCCAGGGTGACCAAACCCTAGCCAGGCGCGGGCTGGGGCCCACCCGTGCCTGGGGTGGGTCTGGCCCCTCTGTCCGGACCCTCTGGCTCTCCTCTAGACTTCTTGTTCCCCACGGAAAGTAATTGACTTTGTCCTTTGTCCCGTCCAATTCCGAGAATATTTATTTACTAACTTTTCTGAAACCAAAAACAGCAGAAAACAGGCATCTGGCATTGTTGCGACTTGTTAATAGGTTAGTACCAGAAAACATGTAAAAAGCACCTCAAAGTATGGACAAGTAAAGCAAAGTAGATACTAAACAAGCATGGAGCATAAAAAAATATAGATACGTTTCGAACGTATCAGTAGTATGTTGCCGTGTAGAGAAATTTTGGCTAATCCGCATGTCAAAAGCCGAGTACCCAATGCTCGATGTGTGCTGGAGGATCAGAAGATGTTAGGTATTCACATATATTTGTGCAAAGTAAGTCTAGAAGGCATATAACTCCAAGGCATGATTGATTAAACTTGTATGGTACATAGCAGTGGAGGACAACAAAAAATTGAGGTAGGGAGACACTGTGTGCGGGAATGTTCCCCTCTCTATTGATCTTGAAAATGAAAGTGTGGTGCAAGCATCACAAAATGTAGGTGAGTCCTCGGCCAATGCACCACCAAAAAATAAGGCTAAGATTATGCATAATGAATATGATGTGTTAGTCACCATGCTCAAAGATGGTTCAAATGATGGTTGATGCTCTTGTGAAATATAGTGGAGATGATGATGTTGTACCTGATGACTTGTGGTATGCTTTTGTTGCAATCAAGGGATTTGACAAGGGACTACTATGGTTGTATGGATTGAAATGTGTATTATGTTTGCTGCCATATATGTGTTATGCTTGTGATAATATATTTGTTATTGCTTATTTGTGAAAATACAAACAATTTTTTGCTTAATTTTTTGTTAGCATGGTGTGGTACATGTGGAAGGTATGTTCACCATAGCTATGAAAGTGGTGAGCTGAACCAAATTCTAGCCATTCCATTCCATTTTTTATCACAGCCGAAGAAAACAGGGAACCATTCCATTCCACCTTTTTTTACAAACCTAATACAAGAATGGAACTATTCCATTACACTAGAATAGAACCATTCCATTTCATTCCACCTCTACATAACCGAACACACCATAAAGCTTAGAAAAGGCATGATATAAACTAAGGACGACATGGTTGTGAAATTCCACTCAAGAATATGGTCAAGCTTAATGTGGATGCTCATTTTGATGAAAATACAATGCATGGAACAACTTAAGCAATGAAACTATCACCATTTCTTTGCTAGGGAAGATGTGATGTTTGGGCCGGTCAGCATACTAGATCGCATAACACCATTTAAATTCCTTGACCGACCTAGGTTATCAAATCCATGGGATATGAAGGTGCTCGTTGTTGAGGTGATGTATGAAAACACTTTGCTCACAATTTTCTCTTTGGGTTCTAGATGAAATAACACAAGGTGTCAACAATTGCTAAAATCGCCTATGAGAAATGATGTGTGTGTGTGCATGAAGCAATTAACAAAACAGGGTCTAGAGGAACTTCATCTTAAATCTTGCACATATTGTGAGACATCACAAAATATATATAACAATTGGTGTGAATACAATTATTTGGATATGTGGATGATGTGTCCAAAATGGCGCCTCAATATTTAAACAATCTACCGCATTGAGGTTTTAGTTATCCACTCGGTGTCGTCAATTCCCTTACAACATCAAAGTTATCAAGGTGTTATTCACTAGATGAAGCATTAACGTGTACCGACTACGTTGTGGTTTTCCCAAAAACATCAAGGTTGGACATGGATAAAATGAGTGTAAAATACACTCGTCAAAATATCCACGCTTGACACTTGATCTTTCTCTAGAAGGAAAACATCGCATGATGAACTTAAAGTTCCACACTGATATTCAAAGGAGGATAATCTTCAGTTATATTAGGTACACAAAGAAATCCTCCACATATCATTCTATAAATATTTAGTTGGAAAAGTTTTCAGGTTTAATGTTAAGTGCTAGCTGGACCAAGTTGGGTAGAATAAAGTACATGATAGAAATTCAGGTGTTAATTAGCTCTTACCTCTACTCTAAGTAAAAGTTAAAATAAAAGAGTATGATCGGTGTCAAGATGCCAAATAGAAATACAAAGTTCAATTCTCGCTCACAAGTCACTTCAATAACTAGATCGAGTATCTAAAATCAAGAAAAATCAACCATTAATTAAATGTGACATGCAATATTAAGGGATACTTGATAAGATAAAATGTTAGTAGCTAAAGAATACTTGAATTTATTTCATAATACAACAGGTTTATTGTTATAGTTGTCATTTCATTCGTAGCCGAGATCTCGATTAAACTCTCGCAGATTGCTCATTTGCCATTGGAATAGTTGCATCTTTTTGTGGAACTCGCAAAAATATAAATCTGATCCACATGATAAGATCTTTTTTTAAAGCTTGCTCCTTCTTATTAACATATCCTTTTGTCGATCTGAGCATGGATAATCTATTTGACATATGAGCAGTGATCACCATTTTTTTCTCGATCCCACTAAGTCCACCGAATTCCGATCAATTTGTATGTTTATGTCGACATATTCTTTTGTCTGATATACTACCATGTAAAAATAGAAAAAATAGTGATTGATTGAGTGGACTTTATCAACCATCAAGCTTGTTTGAACCTATGGCATGTTTGGATACTTGCATGCATATTTCCCTTTTTCGAGCTTTGGCTGGCCAGATGCACCATGAGCGGAGATTGTTCTTGGGCCTATTAATTTTTGCACCTCCTTTGGTTGCCCACAAAGTCCTTGGCTACATGATGGCACCACTTATGTTCACATTGTTTGGTTGTCCATAATTTATGTTTATTTGTCCAGTTAATGCAAAGCACAACGTTTGGCAGCTTGGATAAAGCATGATATGGTTACCTTTCAGCCAGGGCCGGCTCTGACCCATGGTCACCATGTGCAAGGGCCTAGGGCCCATGCATGTGGGGGGCCATGATCGTAGGTCCTTTAATATCCCTGCCGTGCCATCGTTTTGTTTTGGGCTGGTGTTCATCTGTTCTATTCCACTACCCCGGCTGTTCCTGCATGTAGTCTCTAGGCTAGAGATCAATATTTTCTACTTGAAATTAATCAACTGTATTGAAAAATCCAGCTATGCCTCGCACTGCTTCCCATGGCCCTGATTTCTGCTGCATGTATGTTTAATTGTTTCTTATTCCGATTCTAGGGATCTAGGATTCCTAGTTTAATGTATTCCATCTATCCATTTTTTTCGAAATTAATGTACTCCCTTTGTCCAAAATTGACTGATCTAGATTTATCAAGATTCACCTTTATCTAGACAAGTTTTAATGTTTAGATATATACGAACTAGACAAGTTCCCAATAAAATTTTCGGACAGACATAGTATTTTGTTAATCAAGAGCTCGAGCTCTTGATGGTCATCTTCCCTCGCGTCTCCCCCTCGCGTCGCCCCCTCCTGGCGACCGAGGGGGGCATACCCTAACCTCGCCGCCACCTCCTCCCCCTCCATCCTTCTCCCTCCTCGTCGCACCCGGAGGGCCGCCGGCCTAAGTGCGCGACGTTGGTGATGGGGGCGACGGGGATCTGGCCTCCCGGCCCCAGCGCGGCGGTAGGAAGGAGAATGCCGACGCTGACAATGACCTTGTTGAAGGCATTGTTTTGGGGTGAAAACCTATGATCTTTGATCAGACAATGATGACGTTTGGGCACTGTTTCCTTTTTAAAGGCGTTGTTATTGGAGTGGAGGACTACTGTTGTTGTTCTGATGGTGTCAGTGTCATTACTTTGAGAATTAGTTCACTGTATCGGAACTTTTCTTTTTGTAATTCTTCTTTCGGAAATCTGAGTTGGATCTGTACGGCCGCTAGGGCATGCGTTGTTGCTGAGGCTGGGTGTAATTGGTATCCCTGTAATATTAATATATACTCTTTTCCAAAAAAAATAAGTCAAAAGAAAAATAAAAGAGAACTTTTAATTATTTAGGACATTGTAGGTGCTCCAATGTTTTCACAATTGTAGGTGCTCCAATGTTAACCAACAAAAAACATAAGTCCAGTGCTGAGAAGAGAAATAAAAGAAAACTTTTAGTTATTTAGGACATTGTTTTAGTGCTTAACAATCATTTTATACCATTCAATTTAAAATTGTGTGGTTGGACGTTACTTCTTAATATTTTGACACGTGTAGGTCTACATATTTATATGAGGTACATATATATCCTTTGGGACCCATGTGTCGGTTTTGGCCTAGGGCCCTCCAAAACATAGAGCCGGCCCTGCTTGCATATGTGACGAGCTTACCAGCTATCAGTATAGGGTTTAAGGTCTTACATGTGATTACGATTAGGACAAAAAAATACATAATCCACATGACCAAGCCAATGATAATGAAATACTAGGGAATGTAGTGCGGGGACACCCCGCGCCCGATTGCAATGCATGCGTAAGTAGTATCAAAAAATAAAAAGACATATGTATACCCTTTTAAATAGATTTGAACTAAATAGTAACATGCTATTAGTAATAGGCTAGACGAATAGATTTGACCTAAATTCCCTGAGACCAAACTCAGTCTCCTTTTTCGTATGTTATTCCGTTTTGCACTCTCAAAGTTCTCTGTACTTAAATCTTTTCTTGAAGATCTCTCCCTGCAAGACATTAGTCAATTGTCATGGATAAAATCAATAATGCAAACCATTCCATATTTTTTGTATGGAAGTGACATGTAGGCAAACATACAAATAGAAGCACTATACCCACAAAACAATACTGCATTGCTGAACACACACATGTTCACTCTATTGATTGACCTGTTTTTCATGGAAGCATGAAGATCTCACCCAGCGTGTTATCAGGTAAGTACATATTTCCAATAGCAGAAATGAGTCTTGGAAAATGCATGATGGAACATAATACTATTAAGAAAGCTATAAAATATACTACTTAAAAATAAGGAAACAATAGGGTGGATTATAAACTTGTACCTCACGGAGAATTTTTTAGTGAAATTGTAGTGCCAATATTACTCTGAGTTCTAGTGAAATTTGACCAAAAAACTTCCTGAAACTTACATTTTTTAAATTAGCAGCATATTGTAATCATGAAGACTGCCAGATTTTCGTATAACCATACATGTACATTTGTAGGAAAATGAGAAAAGAAGATCCAATACAGTAGAATAACATCTACTTCTGCGAATACAGTAGGATACACTACATCTAATACATTATCTAGCAGCTCAGCTTAACTCGAAACTTTGCACAAACAACCAAACATATGCCATTTAGATATGAACAGAATAAAAAATTAGCATCATTCCTTGCCAAAAAGAAGCCACTTCTGGATAGTAGGAGAACTGCAAGACGCATATGTTTTCGATGCCAACTAAAGTTTTGAATTGTTTCATCAGTTTTGGATGACAATCAGACCGTTTCAGATAGACACAAAAGTAGACAGCCTCTGAAATAAAGCTTCCTAAATTATTCCTTCAAATGTAGCAATGGCAAAATTTTAAAGCATAGCTAAATAGTGACAATTTTGAACATGATCTTATAGCGGAGATGTTGAGTGGCAAGAGGAAAAATTGGCATCACCTTCTCATTTTTATATGCTCGATATTGGTGGCTAATTTACATTTGGTAGTATCCACGGATGATGTTGCTTGCTATCTGATAAGACACATACTAAAGCATCAGGTTGCGGCATACTACTCCATTGAATTAATATTTGTATTTCTTAAAATGCAAGAAAACATAGCAGTTGTTTTCTGTGAATGCGCCAATCCCTAGTACCATCACAACTTTCTTAGTTAGAGCTTGAAAATGATAAATTATCCCAACAATAATTTAATCTATACATGGCCTCTTGCCTAGATATATCAGATATTGAAAGCCCATTGTGATAGACTACATGTTCTTTTGCAAAGGGTCACATGGAAGCATAATTGAAAAACAAAGGAAGTAGGATGTAGAGCTTCTACACCAAGATATGCTTTCACACAAAAATAAAGAATTTGAATGTGTGTAAATATACTGGGTTAACAATAGTCTTCTTTATGTTTGACAATGTTGAACAACATTTTCATGAACTCTTATTGCCTACTAATAATTGGATGGGATAAAAGGGAAAACATGTGTGTAGTACGCAAAGAACATTTCTCAGAACCAAACAGTCTCTTATGTAGCTAATCAGAACATGCTAGTATATAGCTTCCTTTTCCCCAAAGGAAGAGAAAGAAGATTTGTACAACTTACCCCTTGAGTCGCTACAGTAGTGTTTGTAATAGTACATGAATCAAGTCATCACTGCAATATATTTTTTTCCTGCAGAAGGAAAAAACATTAAAATGTAATCCTCGTTTGTGATCACAACATATTTGATGCATAAGGTGCTCAAAGTTTTTTACTGTACTAATAACATTTTTTAAATGGCTGCTGTTAAATTAACAGTGGGAGGTAAAAATAAAGGTTGTTTGCTGACCACAACAATGGTACGGGAGAAGGAAGATGGCAGAGGGCGCACCTGGAGACATTTAAATGTTTCTTCTTGGATCTTGATCCATTTTTTATGAAACGATGTCTGTTAGCAACCTGAACAGTCCAACAACATCTGATATCAAACAGAAGTAATGTTATGTTCAGAATCTAAGAAATCAAATAAGTAGGAGAGAAATGATCAAAGGAAAAAGGTGAAATTTTTAAGAAATTGATCATTACGCACCTGATAGTATGTGTCATATGCGTGCAAGCAGAACATCAAGCAATGCAAACAGAGGGAAATCGTCAGGCTGTGGAATAACTTCGTGAATCTTTGTACGCTGAGTTATCCTGATTCGCATGGATGGTTCGTTGTCTTGGATTTCTTCCATGTATGAGCAATGATATAAAGGACTAAACATGTAGATCAAGCCTTCCTTTAGCTGTTCTCTGAATTGGTCTACACGGTTGTCTGATGCACACCCCTCCATCATGTTTCCTAAAATACAAAAAAATTGGTGAATTTATTATGTTCAAAGAGGAATCGATGGATCTTATAGTTTTATTCGGTGGGTTGTCTGATACACACCCTTCCATCATGTTTCCCTAAAATACAAAAAAAATGGTGCATTTATTATGTTCAAAGAGGAATCGATGGATCTTATAGTTTTATTCGGTGCTAATTATTTACACACATTAGTACATGGAAATACAACTACGTTGCCTGTATTGTCTGATGAGAGAAGACCACAAAATTAATGTCCGACGCTAAAATGGAAAAGCAGTACTAAATACGTTCAATTGATATTTTTTGATAGAACAAAAAAATAAAAATAAAATTTGTGGTAACAACGAAAAGGCGATATTGGCAATCAATTTATGTACTGTAAATCTGGTTCATAACATATCTGTTAGCAAAAACAACATACACATTGTATTTAAGAACTAATATAATTTATGCAGAAGAAGAGTAACTCAATATGGAGTAGTGTCATAATCAATAGCAAGTAGAGAAAATAGATGTAATGCTTTGGTTTCTGTGATAACATCTCTGAGGAGATGACCACCAAAATTGCCTCGCTAGGTGTTTCTGTACCATATTGGTTGTCTGCAGCTGCAGTTCAGAGGTAGTATCATCGTGAGGAAAGAAGTACATACTTGTTTGTAGCCATGGTGCAAGCCATGCCAGCTTTCCTCTTTCCTTCGTGGATATCAAAATCCACCCAGAAACCCATCTTCATCGTCAGCCCCCTGAAGGGACGCTCACAGAGATCATCAATGAAGTCCTTGCCGTCTGCTGTTTAGATACCCGAAGCCCGAAGCCAACCATTGCGAACACAGTCCCACCAAAACTTCCGAGCGGTTGCGGAGTGCCAATCCAACCAACACAGAACTCAATACCTACATCTAATATTAAAATAACAGAGAAATTTAATAGTTGGGCGAAATTCAACCATTTGTGTAGAAAACATAAAAGGAGATGCTTCAATTAAATTTGGACCAACAGAGAAAGTAGCCGGCGAAAATGATCAGCAACAACCAAAGAACCATGGATGGATGCATATAAAACGGGCAGAACTGGAAGAACTGAAACGGCAGGACGAATTGACTGTTCCGGTGAGCAGACGGCACATCAGTAACGACCTGAAGCCTACGACGCCGACGCGGAACGGCATCGCCACCAGAGAGCAGCGCGACTTGCACTTATAGATAACCTGCAAAAAAACACATCATAAGGATCCGACATAGAAAAACCAACAAAATCAAACCAGTCAAATCAAACAAAAACTAACCAGTCGGAGAAAGCGGAGCCGGGCTGCGCTTCCAGATCAGGTGCAAGCCATCAAGCAGCCGCACGGCAGACCAGCTGGCGATGTCGACGACGAACACCTAGACGGTACGACACAACAACGTAGGAGGATGCTGAGCTCCTCCACCACATCGACAATCACCTCGAGAGGGAGAGGAGGACGCGGAGCTCGTCCGCATCAGCACCTGCCTCGTGAAGGAGAGGAGGATGCAATGTGTCGATGGATGGCTCGGCAGGCGCCACCAGAGCCAGGGAGAGATAGGAGGGCGCCGGATTGAGGAAGGGGAAGCTTCTGGAGCGGCGTCGCACACGGCGGTGGCGGCGAAAGAGAGCAAAATTAGGTGCGGACCATCGGGCTCGGTCGGCCGCTGATTCGTTCGAGAGCGAGGATGAGATGTGAGAGAGGAATCCAGAGAGATTTTGAGTTTTCTAGAGGACACGTGCCGGAAAAGAGAAGGTATCTGGTGGTCAAAGCGTGCAACCGATCAAGCGGAATAAACGGTAGCAAAAAAATAAACTAAAAGGAAAATGCCCCACGTTTACTGTAGATGCACGCTTCTGTAGCTTATCTACAGTAGAAATCGCTGATTTGGACTCTTAACCGAAGGCAAATCCTACGCGCCTTTAAGATAGGTTATATTTGATCCTACTTCAGGCACATTGACCTGCAATCTGTGGAGATGCAACCTATGGATCGACATTTTTGTTGGTACCTTCCAAATTATATGTATCCGCGAGATTAATTTTTGGTTTCGATGTGCAAAAGCAAACCATTTCTATCGGAAACATTCATATAATAAATTCCTTAGGAACCTTTGCACGCCACCACTCGCTCCTGTAGTCCTTGATTGCCCTGCTCTTTGAATTTACTGGCATACCGACAGCACCTTGCTGCCTCGTTTCCATCAGCTAACCTTGCAGATCCCCTATCCTCTGTTTTTTCTCCACAGCAACCGATAATTGGTCTGCCTTGGGGCCTGCAGCACCTTGCCTCGCCACTGCATGCAGCACCCTCGCCTGCCTCTTCGCGCCCAGGGTGACCGGCCAGCCTCGAGGCCTACGCGTGGCCTGCCCGCCCAATTCGTCTTGGTTCGCTCACTCCACCGGCAGAACGACGGGCTACCGTTTCGATTCGTCCATTCAGTATAGCGCCAAGCCGCCCAGTCTCTTCGGACGAGCCAGACGGGACTCGATCCCAATGCTGTGTTTAGTTGTGGAGTTTTTTTCTTCTTTGTCGCCCCACGCGCACGTTATGATAGCAGAATCATACCATATCACACTTTCTACCTATGAGTTTGTTCTCTGTGCATATCCGCGTCTTATAGTGTCTTTATAGTGTCTTTGATCTGCAGCTGTCCTGTTGACTTCCGAGTGTGGACACTCTTTGACACCCCGCTCCTGTGACCGTCTGGTCCGCCAAGTGTTTGACGAAATATCCGCAAGAGTTTAACCTTGGATTTCTTCCACCTAGCGTGTTTAATTCATCAATGTTCCGCCGATAACCACTTCAAGTTCGACTCCGTCTTCATCGCACCTCTCTTCGATCGTCGGTCTAGCGTGACCGCTACTTCAATGGAATTGGCTACTTACCATCTCTCCAACTCTTCCAAAACAAAGAGTAAGACCTTGACCAGAACCCTATTTTATATAAAGTGTCATCTAACTTATTGCATCATTGGGACATGCTTGCATACATATCTTATCATTTGGTTGTATTTTGTCGACTCACGTAACAATAAATACGGAGATCACATGCAGATTTTCTAGTCTTATATTGGTCTTATTTAAATTTATATAGCGAATCGTCATGTTTTGTCTTATTAAGACAACATTTAAATTGTGGGGTATCTAAACAACATGAACCACCTAATTAATTATCGGGACCCCGGTTCCGCTTAATATTGGCTAATTGCATTGCACATTTGACATGTCATGCATCATACATGCATCATGCCCGATCTTCTGCAATAGTATTAAATAGTGCATCCGGTGTTTTTCTAGTGCTTTGCTTCTTCATGGATTAGTCCTATGAGTTGGTGCGAGTGTCGACCCGATATTTGGATGAATCTTCGGCAATATTTTCAGGCGAGCATTCTCCCTCTTTCTATCTATCTTACTTTTATAGTCTTTATTTCCTCCTGTTGATCTATTGCTATCTGTGTTGCGATATTTTAGATTTTGTACCCCTTTATATATGTCTGCAGCCTTTATATTGCCTTGGACACCTCCTATTGCCTGTTGTTTGGGTAGACAGTTGGCCTTGCGAGTCGTAGTCGCTTGCTCAGGTGTTGCTTCGCGTCGTCGATGTTCCACTGATGTTGGGGGTTAGCATATTCGTAAAGGTGGACATGATCGTGGTTTTAATTACAGATAGTTACTTTAATATTAAAATTGATATAACTAATGAAGAGGCACCGATGGGTAATAGTTGAGATTTGTTTGTTAATCGCCCACTTGTATCCACCTAGGACCCGAGTTCTTGACACCTGTTCCGAGACTGAGTGCGCTAACCACATGTAGGGTGTCTAGGCACCCCTATCGGCTTAGTGCCTGATTTCAAAGTACTGTACTGGGGGCCACAAACTAGTTTGAAGTTTTCATGCCACGTTATGCCATGTATGTCATGTCATGCCATGTTTATTACCTGTTGCTCGATGAGCGTTTATTACTGTTGCGTAGGTGCGGCACTATGTCACGGGAATATATTGTCTACGGCCTCTGCTCTCGTACAAGTGTACGCAACCCTAGAGTCCGTATGAGGAGGATTAGCTATACCTCGTACGGGTAGCTCTTTCGGGTGGCCCCCATGTGCTTGCTTTGGGTCAGGGAAAGCGTCGTGTCCTAGGCCTCGCCGACATACCTATAGAAGTATGTTAACTGATCTGGCAAAAAGGGTCGAAGTGCGTGTGGAAACTTTGGTGCACCCCTGCAGGGTTAAATCTTGTCGAAAAGCCGTGTCCGCGGTTATGGACGACTTGAAACACAGTATCTCGATCATAGACAAATATAACTGAAGTTTATTGTTATAAATTTGACTTGTATCTGATATGACTAGTAAGTTGGATAACCACCATGCAAAGAATGAATAAAACTGCCAACCGTGTGAGTTTCCTCGGCTTGACTTCCTCGTTTGGTCTCAAGGGGGAAATACCAGGATGGGTATGTTTGGTGGTAGTAACAGGACGAATCCGAATAGGTCTTTCTCATCTCTCTCTAATAGCCGACAGTTGTATTGTGTCTCTATAGGTTGCTTAGTGCATGCTGCGCTGCCGCTTCAGTCCACCATAACTATGTAGGCGAGGACCGCCGAATTCTAAGACTCGCCGTGTACTGGCCTCAATACTGACCGCTCTCTTTTTTCCTTTGCCTTTTGTCGGCGCCCTTTTTGTTGAGCAGGTTTGAGATCGACGTTGTTAGCAGGGTTACCCTTCCGGCTTGGCCTGGGCAGGGTTATGGACGCCATTGGTTATTCTCCAGGGCTCTTATCCCCATTCGCTTCTTGTCCGTAGTCGAATATTGTATCGTTTTTCAAGGTGATTTGGATCTTTATATTGTATATCTGTATTCTTGACTCTTGGAGTCGTTGATGTATATATCTGTTCAGTGGGTTCCATCGTGGACTATTATATAATGATATTACTTTGTTTTCTACGCGCACGTTATGATAGCAGAATCATACCATATCATACTTCCTACCTATGAGTTTGTTCTCTATGCATATCCGCATCTTATAGTGTCTTTGATCTGTAGCTATCCTGTTGACTTCCGAGTGTGGACACTCCTTGACAGCCCACTCCTTTGACCGTCTGGCCTGCCAAGTGTTTGACGAAATGTCTGCAAGAGTTTAACCTTGGATTCATTCCACCTGGCGTGTTTAATTCATCAACGTTCCACCGATAACCACTTCAAGTTCGGCTCCGTCTTCATCACACCTCTCTCCGATCGTCGGTCTAGCGTGACCGCTACTTCAATGGAATTGGCTACTTACCATCTCTCCAACTCTTCCAAAACGAACCGTGAGACCTTGATCCGAACCCTATTTTATATAAAGTGTCATCTAACTTATTGCAACATTAGGACATGCTTGCATACATATCTTGTCATTTGGTTGTATTTTGTCAACTCATATAACAATAAATATGGAGATCATATGCAGGATTTTCTAGTCTTATATTGGTCTCATTTAAATTTGTGTAGCGAACCGCCATGTTTTGCCTTATTAAGACAATATTTAAATTGCGGGGTACCTAAACAACATGAACCACCTAATTAATTATCGAGACCCCGGTTCTGCTTAATATTGGCTAATTGCATTGCACATTTGACATGTCACTACATGCATCATGCCCGATCTTTTTCCATAGTATTAAATAATGCATCCGTTGTTTTTTCTAGTGCTTTGCTTCACGGATTAGTCCGATGAGTTGGTGCGAGTGTCAACCCGATCTTCAGATGAATCTTCGGAAATGTTTTCAGGCGAGCATTCTCCCCCTTTGTACCTATCTTACTTTTATAGTCTTTATTTCCTCATGTTGATCTATTGCTATCTGTGTTGCGATGCTTTAAATTCCATACCCCTTTATATATGCCTGCAGCCTTTATCTTGCCTTGGACACCTCCTATTGCCTGTTGTTTGGGTAGACAGTTGGCCTTGCGAGTCGTAGTCGCTTGCTCAGGTGCTGCTTCGCGTCGTCGATGTTCCACTGATGTTGGGGGTTGGCATGTTCGTAAAGGTGGACATGATTGTGGTTTTAATTACAGATGGTTACTTTAATATTAAAATTGATATAACTAATGAAGAGGCACCGGTGGGTAATAGTTGAGATTTGGTTGTTAACCGCCCACTTGTGTCCACCTAGGACCCGAGTTCTTGACACCTGTTTAGAGACTGAGCGCGCTAACCACATTGGGGTGTCTGGGAACCCCTATCAGCTTAGTACCTGATTTCAAAATACTGTACTGGGGGCCACAAACTAGTTTGAAGTTTTCTTGCCACGTTATGCCATGTATGTCATGTTATGCCATGTTTATTACCTGTTGCTCGATGAGCGTTTATTACTGTTGCGTAGGTGCGGCACTCTGTCACGGGAATATATTGTCTATGGCCTCTGCTCCCGTGCAAGTGTACGCAACCCTAGAGTCCGTACGAGGAGGATTAGCTATACCTCGTACGGGTAGCTCTTTCGGGTGGCCCCCATGTGCTTGCTTTGGGTCAAGGAAAGCGTCGTGTCCTAGGCCTCGCCGACATACCTATGGAAGTATGTTAACCGATCTGGCAAAAAGGGTCGAAAGTGCGTGTGGAAACTTTGGTGCACCCCTACAGGGTTAAATCTTTTCGAAAAGCCATGTCCGCGGTTATGGAAGACTTGGAACACAGTATCTCGATCATAGACAACTATAACTAAAGTTTACTATTATAAATTTGACTTGTATCTGATATGACTAGTAAGTTGGATAACCACCATGCAAAGAATGAATAAAACTGCCAACCGTGTGAGTTTCCTCGGCTTGACTTCCTCGTTTGGTCTCAAGGGGGAAATACCAGGATGGGTATGTTTGGTGGTAGTAACAGGATGGATCCGAATAGGTCTTTCTCATCTCTCTCTAATAGCCGACATTTGTATTGTGTCTCTATAAGTTGCTTAGTGCATGCTGCGCTGCCGCTTCAGTCCACCATACCTATGTAGGCGAGGACCGCCGAATTCTAAGACTCGCTGTGTACTGTCCTCAGTACTGATCGCTCTCTTTTTCCTTTGCCTTTTGTCGGCGCCCCTTTTGTTGAGAAGGTTTGAGATCGACGTCGTTAGCAGGGTTACCCTTCCGACTTGGCCTGGGCAGGGTTATGGACGCCATTGGTTATTCTTCAGGGCTCTTAGCCCCATTTGCTTCTTGTCCGTAGTCGGATGTTGTATCGTTTTTCAAGGTGATTTGGATCTTTGTACTGTATATCTATATTCTTGACTCTTGGAGTCGTTGATGTATATATCTGTTCTGTGGGTTTCATCGTAGACTATTATGTAATGATATTATTTCATTTTCCACCCGCACGCAAGTGCCTGGTGGGCACCTTTGAATCGTTTCTATGCGGGTTTGGCGGGCATCGCTGAAACTTGTGTAGGGCCGATCCGAGGGTGTTACACTAAACTAGATGGCATTCATAATGGAGTCGTAGATACATGGGTGCACATTGGGAGGGGAAGTAGTGGTGATGGCGGACACCACCGATTTCATAGCCTCGGTTAAATGCCATCATCCTCTCCTAGAATCGGCCTCTTCCTCTTCCTAGAAGGATTAACAAAGGAAGGTGTACTTCCCAGCACCAATGACATCACCGACGCCTGCACTAGCAACAAGGTCGTTCTCGCCCTTGTCATCAAAGACAACGATCTAGGACTCCCAGGTCTAGAAGTAGTCAGGGCTATGTTTCTCAAGAGGCTCACTGGAACCCGTGGCATACCTCAGTGGAAAAATGCCAAAGGAGAAGATTTGTTTCATCTTGGTATAGTTGGCAATTGGCTTATTCAGGTGCTCAGCATCCTTGGGGTGACCCTACATAGGGAGCATGAGGGAGTTTTTTTGAACAGGGAGTGGTCCCGTAGGACCTAGAAGCTTCATGCCAGATCGTCGGTGGAACAAATTACAGCGATGACCAGTAGAAAAAAGAAATACAAACAGATCCGCACTTTTTGCACCAATGACCCTAAAAGTAGACAAAGAAACGCCATCGGGTCCAGCTCCTTCTCCACCGAAGCTTTGCGTCATAGCACATCCAACCTCCTCGCCGTCGGGCATAGAACCACTTGGGGCGGGATGGCGGGAGCCCGCTGTACTGGTGCAGAGGGGCCTCTGCTTTGGCATGCTATCCTGGAGGTATATCAACGCCATCATTCATCGGCCAGAATATATCGTAGCCGTCGACAGTGGTGGGAGTGGCCGCCCTTCGACCATCAGAGACGGCGGCAAATTCAGCGCCACCATGGATGCACTCCCGCAAAGAGAAGCTTCAACCCTCCTCTGCCGCGAATCCAGCCAGCAGTACCCACAGACATCAAGGTCAACACCTCTCTCATCTCCATGATGAGTGATAGGCGTAGACTTTGATTCGCGACCACAACCCACGAATCCGCCCAAGCTCGAGATTTTTATTTGTCGTGGGAATGACCACAGCAGATGCTGAAATCGGCAGCGAGTAGTAGAACGAAGGGCAAGGGCGGCCAGCCATCTGCGGTGCGAGATGAGGGCGGAGACACAGGGTTTTACTCAGGTTTGGCCCCCTGGAGGGTAAAGACCTACTCCTGCTAGATTGTATTATGTTGGAGGTACAATGGGGAGAGCTCGACGGCTAGGCGGCGAGTCGCTTGGGTGGATGATGGAACGTACGTTTACACGCCCTGTAGGGAGGTTTATATAGACTCACCCTCCCCTAGGGTTTACATATCTCAACCAAATCAGTTAAGGTTTCGGTACTCGTTTAACCTAATCCGACTGGGCCTATCTACTCTCCTGGGCCTTCAGCTTCCAGTCGCTTGGATCCATGCCAGGTCTTGATCCAGTCGCCGTCTTGCAGGCCCACTCGCCAGTTCCTGGGCCAGTCGGAAACGTCCTGCTGGGTATACCCCGGTAGGCATATCCCCATCAGTAGTCCCCGAGGCCGTCGTCGATTGGACGCAGGTGGTTGCTGGCAGTCGGAGCATACGGGTCCAATGCGGACACCCAGTCGAATCAGTGGCGGGCTCCTGAATAAAGGAAAAAACTAGTCAGTCTGGTCGCAGCTCGGCGAACGGGTCGGCGAAATAGTTAGTCACTGTTGTAGTGATCGGGTCGGCGAGCCGAGTGGCTGAAGTTGGACCGTCAAACGCAGTCAAAACTAGCCGTTGGGGTAATCCAACGGTAACTTTTGGCGTAATCACCGCGTAGTAACGGCTCCCTGACTTGGCGGGTAACAACCGCTATATAAAGGGAATGGTAGGCGATCGGAAAACCACCTCCTCGTCATTTCCTCCGATTGCGCGCACCTCCGTTTTCCTCCGCATCGTGATCCAGCCGATCCAAAATCCTCCGACCTCCACGAACCCTTCCGCCAATGGCCCCCTCCACCGAACCATGGGGTAGGTCCAAGTGTACGAGAGCGCTACTGGTGTTCTTCGAGGAGGCCGGGATCCTGCGCACCGGCAGGTGGCGCATCCCCGCGGCCGGAGAGGTGACTCCGGATCCGCGCGAGGGAGAATTCATCTGCTTCACCAGCCACCTAGAGCGGGGGCTGGGATTCCCCACATCTCTATTCTTCTGGCGCTTCTGCGCCTTCTACGAGATCTAGCCATCGGACCTGGGCCCGCACAACATCGAGCAGCTCGCCATTTTCGTGGCGTTCTGCGAGTGCTACCTGGGCTGCAGGCCCTACTTCCCCCTATGGCAAGATCTGTTCCACGGGAGGATCAGTCGCGAAGAAGCAGGCGGCCCAATGCTTGCTGCGGGTGGCTTGACGTTTCAATTGAAGTCGAAGGCCTCCTTTTTTGATCTGATGCTTCCTGCCAAGGCGGCGAGCGAGTGGAAGAAGTCTTGGTTTTACGTCACCGAGGCGACTCCAGACGGCGAGGTGGCGATCCCAAGATACTCCACCGACCGGCCCGAACCGCGCCGACTCCAAGTCGGCAAGCTTCCAACAGACCAGCGGATGGTCGTGGATGAGATGCTTCAAACCATCCGTGGCCTGAAGAAGAAAGGTCTTCAGACCATCAATTTATACAACTGCTGTCTCGGGCGGCGACTCGTTCCCCTGGCCCGCCGTGATCATTATATGTACGAGTACACGGGCCGGGAGGACTCGACGAAATCCTGCCTCGCCGAGTGGAAAGTCGAGGACTACATCCCGGTGTTGAAGAAGATCACCCATGCGGTGTACCTGGACGCGAAGGCTGGGGTCGCCCCCTACACCGCGAAGCATCCAGCCCCGACGGTAAGTCATTTTTCTATCATTCGTAGTCGCAGTTGATGCTGTCGCGGTTATACTAATAATGTCTTATGCCTATTACAGTTATTTCAAGTGGTGGAAGGGTGGCTTCCGCCCGCGGATGATGAGAACTCGAGCCCGTCAGTCCAGGATGGGGGCGAGTCGCCTCCCACCAAGGGAGGCGCTGAGAGCGACAGGAGCGACGACGACGAGTTTGAGGAAGAGGCCGCCCCATTGGTTTGCAAGACACGCGGGCAGCGTCAGCGGGAACTCGAGGCAAGTAGAAGTCTTGAGCGTCATGATGATGACGACGACGAGCTTCCCGAGCTCACCTCGCGTCGCGAGGCCACTCCGTAGAAGAAGAAGAAGAAGGAGGAGGTGAAGGCCCCTCCGAAGAGGAAGACGAAGCCAGCGAGGCAGGTATCTCCGCCTCATTCGGTGAGCAGCTCCGACGCCACCAGCCTGGCCAGGGATGAAGCGCCACAGACGATGGCAGCACCGGATGTCACCGCTGTCCTGAGTGAGGTACCTCTGGCCTCAATGCCTCCCCCATTCGCCCCAGTCTCTGGGTCGGGGGTCGCTCCAGCCGCGGCAGCTTCGCCTCCTAGGAGAGCTCCTGTCGAAAATGTTGCGGAGGCGACATCGCGGCCTCGTCAACAAAGAGGTCGTCTGTGTATTGGGCGCACGATGTCCTGGAGATGGGCCTCAGTCGGAAACTAGGCCCCGAACTGGAGAAGCCGGCTAGCATCCGCACGGGTCTGCGGTTCATACCAGTCGCCAAGTGAGTTTTATTCACCTGCTTTATTTTTCGTTGTACTCGAACCACTTTACTCATGTAATCGATTTGCAGGATTGGGGTTAAAAAGATAGGCCACCCGTCCGTGGCCAAGGTGCCGCCAGTCGTCGCCGAGGAGGACCCTTCTCGGAAGAGGAAGGCTGATGAAGTCGCTGCCCCCACAGACAGCGCCAAGAAGGCCAAGGACGACGAAGTCATCACGGTGTCTGACGACACGACGATGGCTCCGAGTGATCCTGCGGCGGGGGCGGCCTCGGCGATCAAGGAGGGTGCTTCCTCGCCTGGGATGGCCGATCCGGCCTCTTTTGGTGCCGGCGCATCCATCGCGACCTTCCCCCGCTTCATGGTCAGAGCGGCTACGGCGAGTGGTACCACGCCATCGAGCCGCGCACCTGGGGTCGCCGAGACAGAGGTCGAGCAGCATCGCGGGCACACTCCGGCTCTTCTCGCATCCGTGGACGCACTACAACTTCATGGCATGCTTGGCGCAGCCATCCAGGTATGTCCAGTCCCCGAGGATCGGGCCACTGAATTGCAGTGGTCAGATTCTTTTGGTGTTTTGCTTTTATTTCTCGCGCCCAGTCCCCGAGTGCGCATTCGCTGAATTTCAGCGGGTGGGCACTTAGAGTTTTTTTGATCTCCAGTCGCTGAATTGCAGCGGGTGGGCACTTAGGATTTTGTGATCTCCAGTCCCTGAGTGTCCAGTCGCTGAATTGCAGCGGGTGGGCACTTAGGATTCCAGTGTTGTTAACTGTTTGACTTTTGTACAGGGTTTGCAGCGTGAGTCAGCCGATCGGCTTGCTGCGAAGTGTCACGCGGAGAAATAACTTGTCGCCGTTCAAGAGGCGAACAAGGGACTTCAGGCGATTGCTGCGAAGGCAGAAGAAGTTCGCCAGGGCCTTGTCCTGGCGAGTGAGCTGATGGCGGCGCAATCTGCATTGAGTTTGGCGGAGAAGCGGGTCGTCGACCTTGAGCGCGAGCTTGCAGACGCGAAGGAGGAGGCGAGCCAAGGCTGCTGTTACGGCCACCGCTGAGGAGCGTAAGGTCTCCGACGCCCTTGTTGCTGGGCTTCAAGACGACTACTCCTCTCTTCAAAGCTTCACCATGGATCTCTCCCGTCCTTTGATTGGTAAGTGTGCCTGCCTCTGCCTATACTATTTTCATTGTGTGATCTTTGATGTGCTCACTACCCCCTTGTGTCCACAGGTCGGATCATCGACAGCGCGGAAGAGGCGCAGTCGTTCGACGCGCGACGGTGTGTGGCCACTCTGGTCGACTCGTCCACGCTGTCCGCGACTTGTTTTCGGGCGTATCTTCAGGAGATGTCGCCCACGGAAGTGATTCCCAGCGACCTCGTCGAAGTGTGGCGGTACTTGGAGAAGGCGCCGTCAGTCGTCGAGTTTATGACGCGGTCGGCGTTCCGGCGCGGGGCGGCGACGGCGCTTAGCCTTGGGCTCGCCCACTTCCCGGAAGATTTCGATCTTGATGACGTGACGAGTGGCTACCCATCGTCGACTGGATCGGTGGAGATCGCCGAGGTGCTGAAGCTGACGAACCGCGCCGCGGTATACTCCGAGCGCGTCTGGGCGATGGGCGACCTCCTTCCTTATCAGGAGACGGTCGTCGCACCCAACGACCCCGAGCCGCAGCACCGGGACTTCAAGATCGAGGAGCCCTTCCATGCGGCGATGGCGGGTGAGTTGACGACGTACCCGTCGAACCCGTACACTCCCTTCATTCGCAACCGCAAGGGTGGCGGCGAGTCGTCATCGAAGCCTGCGGAATAAGACATTGTGCCCTGGGGCATTAGTAGCAGTTCGGCCATTGGGCGCACATTGTACTTTGTAATGATTGTGATCTGCTATAATGAGATATCGTGTTATTTTGTGACTTGTCGTGTGTTTGTGATTGAGGGTTGAACGAGTCCCCAAGCGCGTCCGCCCTTTTTATGGGGTTTACCTCATTTGTTATGTGTTTGTGGTTTTGAACGTGTTGTTATTGAGGTCGACTCGCCCGAGCTCGGAAAGCCAGTCGCACGGCGACTCCCATGAGTGCTCCGTACTTCACCATTTTCCCTTGCGCGAATGAGGTAGGGTAGCCGAGTCCCCGAGCGTGGTACTTGGTTGTTCTAGGCGCAACTCTAGGGTGGGTGAGGACTGGGCGCGTTAGAGTTAGCGCATCACTCTTGCCTGGCCCGTTGGGTCAGTCGCATGGCGAGTCCTAGGCATGCTCTCATACTTGGCGTTTTCCCTAGCCGCTCGCGCTGCACTGGTCGTCAGTCCCCGGGCGTGGTACTTGGCCGTTCGAGTCGCTATGTCGAGGATGTGGAGGATCATGGTCGCTGTGAGGAGCGAAGGCAGTTGTTTTGGCTCGTTAAGCCAGTCGAGCTAGGCGACTCTAATGGGGCTCCGGGTAGGCGTTTTTCGTGGACGTTACAAGACCTGGGGTAACCCAGTGCCCTTGTAGCGCACTACTTGGCCGTGCCGATCGCTGTACCAGAGGTTTACTCCTGCAGTTAGCTTGATGCTGTTACTACGAGTGCGAGTGGCACAAGACACGGAGAGTAGACACAATTTGCGGTAACTAATATTTTTTATTTCATAGCGACAGGAGGATACATATGTGGAGTTCTAGGAGTAGAACTTCCGTAGGAGGTTTACATTCCATGATCTCTTGACATCGAGTTTGCCATCCCCGCGGACGTCGACGAGGTAGTAGGCGTCGTTGCCGAGTACTCGCCCGATGGCGAATGGTCCCTCCCATGGGGGGGAGAGCTTGTGCATGCCCTTCTTGTCCTGGATGAGGCGCAGCACCAGGTCGCCTTCTTGGAAGGTGCGAGTTTTCACCCGCCGGCTATGGTAGCGGCGGAGTCCTTGCTGGTAGATGGCAGTGCGAGAGCGAGCTAGATCGCGTGCCTCGTCGAGTTGATCGACTCCGTCCTGACGTGTGAGTTCGTTCGCAGTCTCCGTGTAGTGGACGACCCTTGGCGAGTCGTGCTCGAGGTCAGTGGGCATGACTACCTCGGCGTCGTACACCATGAAGAAGGGGGTGAATCCTGTCGACCTGTTGACCGAGGTGCGGATACCCCAGACGACGGAGGGTACCTCCTCGACCCAGCACCCGGCGGTGCGCTCGAGTGGTACTTGGAGCCGCGGCTTCAGGCCGTGGAGGATGCTCTGGTTGGCCCGTTCCGCCTGGCCGTTGGACTCCGGGTGGGCGACTGACGTGAGGTCGAGCCGGATGTGGTGTTCCTCGCAGAACTCGGCCATGGCTCCTTTGGCGAAGTTGGTTCCGTTGTCCGTGATGATGCTGTTTGGGAACCCGTAGCGATATATGAGATCGCGTAGGAATTTGATAGCTGTCTTCCCGTCGTAGTTCCAGACTGGCTTGGCCTCCACCCACTTTGTGAATTTGTCGACCGCGACCAGGAGGTGGGTGAAGCCAGAGGGGGCCTTTTTGAAAGGGCCTACCATGTCCATACACCACACGACGAATGGCCAGGTGATGGGGATTGTCTTGAGCGCTGAGCTCGGCACGTGTGTCTGGTTGGCGTACTTCTGGCACCCGGCGCACCGCTGGACAATGTTGACGGCATCGGCGTGTGCGGTGGGCCAGTAGAAGCCGTGCCGCATAGCCTTTGCGACCAGGGAGCGGGCTCTAGCGTGGTGGCCGCAGTCGCCGGAGTGGATGTCGTGGAGGATCTTGCGTCCTTCTGCGGGTTGGACGCAACGTTGGAACACGCCGGTCACGCTGCGCTTGTGGAGCTCGCCGTCGATGATGGTGAAGGATTTGCATCGACGTGCAACCATCCGGGCGTCTGTCTCGTCTGCCGGCAAGGTGCCAGCCTCCAGGTAGGCGACGTACGGCTTGGTCCAGTCGTCTGGCTCGGCGATGAGTGCGACCAGGGATGCCTCTGGCTGCATCGGGACTCCGATGTCAATCTCCCTTGGGGGAGAGACTGACGGCTTGGTGATCGTGTCGAGGAAGACGCCGGCGGGTGGTGCGAGTCGAGCCGAACCGATGCGAGAGAGTGCATCGGCCTCCTCGTTCTTCCGCCTGTCGATCCACTCGACGGAGTAGCCTGCGAAGTGTCCACCCAGCTTGTCTACTTCTTGGCGGTATGCCTCCATGGTGGGAGAGACGGCGTCGCAAGTGCCAGCGACTTGCCCAGCGATGAGGTCGGAGTCTCCGTAGCAACGTACGTGGTTGACATTCATCTCCTTGGCAGCTCGCATGCCGTGGAGTAGTGCCTCGTACTCGGCCATGTTGTTGGTGCAGGGGGTGAAGTCGAGGCAGAGGACGTAGCGGAGCTTGTCGCCCTTCGGGGAAGTCAGCACGATCCCTGCTCATGCGCCATTCGTGTTCTTGGAGCCGTCGAAGTGCAGGCTCCAGTAGTGGAGGTATGGCAGCTTTTCCGGCTGCTGGGCTTCTTCCCAGTCGGCGATGAAGTCCGCGAGAGCCTGCGACTTGATCGCTTTTCGTGGCTCGTACTTGATGTTGTGGACGCCGATTTCGACGGTCCACTTGGCGACTCGCCCGGTCACCTCGCGGTTGCGGATGATGTCCTGCAACGGTGCTGAGGAGACGACCGTGAGGGGGTGCTCCTGGAAGTAGTGCGGCAGTCGCCGCTGTGCTCTGAAGACTGCGTATACCAGTTTCTGGTATTGCGGGTACCGCTGGCGCGACTCGGTGAGGACCTCGCTGATATAGTACACCGGTCGTTGTACCGGGCGCTCCTTTCCTTCCTCCGGCCGCTCGACGACCATGACGGCGCTGACGACGCGCTCGGAAGCTGCGACGTAGACCAGCATGGGTTCTTTGTCGACGGGGGCGGCGAGCAGCGGTGCTGCGAGTAGCACCTTATTGAGGTCGCGGAGTGCGTCGTCCGCCTCCTTGTCCCACTGGAAGGTGGGGTTCTTTCGCATCAGTCAGTATAGGGGCATCGCCTTTTCGCCCAATCCGGGGATGAAGCGACTAAGAGCCGCGACTCGCCCGGCCAGCTTTTGGACGTCGCGCAGGCACTCGGTTTGCCGAGCCGAGCGATCGTGTCAATTTTGGTGGGGTTCGCCTCGATCCCGCGCTTGGAGACGACGTACCCCAGTAGTTGCCCTGCTGGTACACCGAAGGTGCATTTGCCTGGGTTGAGCTTTATCTTGTATTTCCGCAGGTTGGCGAATGTTTCCACCAGGTCGGCGAGTAGATCGCCCTGGCGAGCGGACTTCACTACCACGTCGTCGATGTAGACGTGGATATTGCGGCCAATTTGGCTCGCAAGGCATTCCTGCATGCACCGTTGGTAAGTTTCCCCGGCATTTTTGAGGCCGAAGGTCATGGCAGTGTAGCAGAAGGCTCCGAATGGTGTGATGAACGCCGTCTTCTCCTCGTCCTCCACAGCCATCTTGATCTGGTTGTACCCAGAGTAGGCGTCGAGGAAACACAGCGACTCCGAGCTTGCAGTGGAGTCGATTATTTGGTCGATCCGCGGGAGGACGAATTGCTCCTTCGGGCAGACGCTGTTTAAGTTTGTGTAGTCGATACACATCCTCCAGGTCCCATTTTTCTTCTCGACCAGGACTGGGTTTGCTAGCCACTTGGAGTATTTTATTGGCTGGATGAAGCCTGCAGCGAGTAGACGCTGCACCTCCTCGGCGATGGCTCGGCGGCGCTCTTCATTGAAGGGCCGCAGCGACTGCTTGACAGGTCGCACTTCGGGGTCGGCGTTGAGTTTGTGCTCAGCGAGTTCCCTAGGGACACCAGGCATGTCAGAGGGCTTCCATGCGAAGATGTCCCTATTCTCACGGAGGAACTCGATGAGCGCGCCTTCCTATGCTGGGCTCATGCCCGTCCCGATCGTCACCGTCTGGCTGGAGTCACCTGGGACCAGCTCGACGATGCGGGTGTGCGTCGTCGCCTCGAAAGCTGAGGTGCTGACGCCCTCCGAATTGGGCTTCTTGAGTATGGTAGGGTCGTCGTTGTTGACCCCGCTCGCGTATTTAGCGAGCTCGTCGGCGTGGTTGGTCTCTGCCGCGATGACGACGTCGGCGAGTAAGGCTCCTTTGGCCTCGCACTCGGCGGCCATGTCGGGGTCGCCGTTGACGATGATGACGCCGCGCGGCCCGGGGAGCTTCATCGCGTTGTATGCGTAGTGGGGCGCTGCCATGAACTTGGCGAACGCCTGGCGCCCCAGGACGCAGTGGTAGGGGCCGTCGAAGGGTACCAGCTCGAAGACGATCCGCTCGGTGCGGAAGTTTGCTGGTGTGCCGAAGGTGACTGGCAGCGTGATCTTGCCGATCGGGTACGCCTTCCGACCGGGGACGATGTCGTGGAACATGGTGTAGGTCGTTTCGACCATCGACTGCGGGAGCCGCAGTCTCCTGAAGGTGTCCAGGTACAGGATGTTGATGGAGCTGCCGCCGTCCATCAACGTTTTGGGGAGCCAGTAGTCTCCCACCTTGGGCTTGACCACCAGGGCGACTCGGCCCGGGTACTCGATGCGTGGCGAGTGGTCCTGGCGGCTCCAGGTGATGGGCTGCTCCGACCAGTTGAGGAACTGGGGAACGTCCACCTAGGCCACCGCGTTGACGGTGACGGCGCGGGCGATGACCTTCTTCTCGCGCTTCGTGTTGAAGCCTGTGAAGGTGTGGAGCGAGCCGGCCACACTGCCAAATTTTCCGCCATTTGGCGGGTTGTTGTCGGGGTCCTCCCGCGCTCGTCGTGCCTTCTCAATCTCCTTGAGAGTGTGGCAGTCGGCGGTCGTGTGCGTGGCGGGCTTCCCTTCCCTGCTGTGAAACGCACAAGGTTGGTTAAGGAGAGCCGCGGGGTCGAACCTTGGTTTCGCCTTGTAGTTGCCGCCGTCGCAGCGTTGCCCTCTGTCGCGGCGGAAGCTCTTGGGCTCGCACTGTGCGTGCCCGGTGTTGGCGACGAAGTCGACTCGCCCGTCATTGCGGCGTTTGCCGGTGAGGCGAGTGTTGCTGTAGCGTAGGTCGGACCGTCGTCCGTTGCCGCTCGTGCGGCGTTGGCCTCCCGACTCGTCGTCGGTTTCCTGGTTTGGATCTTCCTCCGCGTATCTTTTGGCGATCTCGAGGAGGTCCGGTATGTTGTCGAGTGTGCGGGAATGTCGTTTGAGCTTGGAGACCAAGGGCTCGTAGCGGCACGAGGTCTTGAAGCAGTGGATCGCGGTGTCCGGGTGGATGCCGACCGCGTTGTACCATAGTTCTTGCCATCGCTGGACCCAGTTGCGGGTCGACTCGCGGGGTCCCTGGACGCATCGTTCTAGGTCCTCGATGGTGGTGGCGCGGGTGTAGGATCACTCGAAGTGCCTGACGAAGGCATCTCGCATCTCTTCCCAGGAGTCGATGCTATCCTGAGGAAGGGTGTTGATCCATTGCCTGCACGTTCCCTCCATCATCAGGGGGAGGTAGCGGGCGGCTAGCAGGTCGGTGTGGCCAGCGATCCCCATCGCCATGAGGTATGTGTCCAGCCACACGAAGGGGTCGTACGAAGGGTCGTACTTCTCTATTTCCTTCGGCGCTTTGAAGTTCGCCGGGTATTTTTCGCCTCGGATCATCGGTCCGAAGCACCTGGGCCCGAGTCGGCTTAGCGACCCCATCGGCTCGCCGTCGCGGCGATTGGTTAGGGTGTGTCGCAGGTCGTCGGGCTAGCGTGCGCGCCAGCTTTGGTTGTTGATGATGTGGGTGCGGGCGTCGACAGGCTGACCGTTGGTGGCGACAAAGTTGGTCGCTGGCCTGGGGTCGTTGGTGGAGAGTGCCGCGTTCGCGGGTCGGTGTTGGAGCTGCAGTGGTTCGGGTGGCGGGCAATTGAGGGTGTTTGCCGCCAATGGGCGGCCGCTTGAGGCCGCTCTGCTGCCCGAAGAACGCGAGTACATCCGACCCTGCGAGTCGGCGCCTGCGTTTTGCTGCTTGACCGCCTTTGCGAGCAGGGCCCTGACGTACTGGATCTGTAGGGCGCCGTCACCGGTGGCCGTGATGTTGTAGGCCGCTGCTCGGCCCTCCACGAGGTTGTCCATCGGGGTAGAGAACAGTGGTAGGCCGTTCGCGTCTCGCTCCCGTGAGGAGACTACTATCCGTGGCTGATCCCTGGGGGGTGTGTGGTTGGGTGGAGGTGGGGCGCCCATCGCCGTCGACCCTGGTGGGGGCCGGGCGCTTCCTCCTGGTGGCGCGTTCTCGCAGATCGCGCGCTCGGCCACGCGGGCCGGGTTGTTCTCGTCGTCGAAGTTCAGGGCGCGCCCCTGGACGGTGGGGTTCAAGCGCGACCTGATTCGCTGCTGGTGGTAGCACGACAGCTCCTGCGCCGTCACCTGCTCGAGGCGAAATTTTTCGCGCTCGGCTTGCTCCTTGCGGACTGCCTCTGCCAGCTTCAGGTGGAGTTCCTCGACCTCCGTTGCCGTGGCGTTAGGAGGGATAGGGGTGGAGAAGGGATCCTCCGGCGGATCGGTTCCAGTCGCTATGTAGTCCGCGGCGTGGCGACCGGTCCCGTCGCGGAGATCGGCGGAGTTTTCGACCCGGAGTCGAAGTCAAAGATCCCAAGGATGGAGGGATCCTCGAAGTCTCCCACGTTGGAGACCTGGGTGATGGAGCCTGCGGGCGAAGCCGCGGTGATGGATCCGGCGAGTGACGCCGGGGTCACCGAGTCGGCGTCGTCGTTGAGGGCCGCGTCTTCTGTGGCCGCGGAGTTTTCGGCCACGTTGCTGTGGGCCGAGTTGTACTTGGAGGCGAGGCGATGGATCGTGTGGACCTGGCTCTCAGAGAGTCGGTCGCGTGGCGGCGACTCGCGGATGCGAGCCGAGTCCTCCGAGACGATGACGTCGGTGAGGCCGACGAAGAGGCTGATCGTGCCGATCGGCAAGATCATGCTGTGCGTGACGGATCGCGCCGCCGGGACGTAGCTACTCGGCAAGATCTAGAGCATCTCGCCGATCGCTATCATGCGGCCGGTGGCGACCGACTCATTGATGGGCAGATTGGATCTCGCCGCAGAACACCGGCCAGACCGGCCAGGCCCCACGGTGGGCGCCACTATCGTGGGAATGACCATGGCAGATGCTGCAATCGGCAGCGAGTAGTAGAACGAAGGGAAAGGGCAGCCAGCCATCTGCGGTGCGAGATGAGGGCGGAGACACATGGTTTTACCCAGGTTCGCCCCCCCGGAGGGTAAAGACCTACTCCTACTAGATTGTATTATGTTGGAGGTACAATGGGGCGAGCTCGACGGCTAGGCGGCGAGTCGCTTGGGTGGATGATGGAACGTATGTTTATACGCCCTGTAGGGAGGTTTATATAGACTCACTCTCCCCTAGGGTTTACATATCTCAACCGAATCAGTTAAGGTTTTGGTACTCGTTTAACCTAATCCGACTGGGCCTATCTACTCTCCTGGGCCTTCAGCTTCCAGTCGCTTGGATCCACGCCAGGTCTTGATCCAGTCGCCGTCTTGCAGGCCCACTCGCCAGTTCCTGGGCCAGTCGGAAACGTCCTGCTGGGTATACCCCGGTAGGCATATCCCCATCATTATTGCACATGATCTTTGACTTCGTCCTTCCGCTGCATCTGGCTTCCACCATGGGAGCTCCACAAGCAAAAGGATGAAGAACACCTCCTAGCAGCAACTCAAAAGCGCTGGGAGCACCCGAAACCATGGCATACAGCCAACACAAACAGTAGCACCTACTACTAGATCTAGCCTAATACTACTACTAACTTCGGCGCCTCTCCTCCGCCAACTCCGGCCGGTAACGCCGCCGAGGAGGGCTCAGGATTGACTCGGTTTTACACGAGGGACTCTCAACAAGATGAGGTGGGGGAGGATACGTGTTTCCTGCCTTGATTGGTTTTGTCTGGCCCCATCAGGGAGGTTAGTGCCAATACATGGCCCCTACAGTGCGTGTCCTCTAGGATGATGGTGTAGGTGTCCATATCCCACTGAGCACCACTAAGGTCTCTAATCTTGGACACATGCAACCACCTAGTTCTCCACTTACATATGTGGTTGTATACCCGCTATGAGGACACCTTTGCACCACATAACTCAAACACATTCCTACCAACAGTGTTCATGTGCACCTCCTTGAATATCTTCTCTATCCTCACGTTGCTCTTGATGATCTCACACATCTTTCTCATCATGAAGGTGGACATGGATGGTTACCACTTCATGATGGACTTTACCCCCTTATCATGGTATGTGTTGATGGCCTTCTTCTTGGCTATGATGGCGACATCTTACGATGCAATATTCTCCACCATAATGGAATTCATGGCATGTGCAGAGACAATCTCAACACGCTGCGAATAGGCGAGCATCGTAGGCATGGGTTATGCTTGTTGGATCTCAGCAAGAAAGGTCTCCTAGGAATCTATAAGGGTTCGTTGACCTCATCTTGGGATATGTTCTACATTTGTCACCATTAGAACTAGAAATACAACAATACGTCACTACACATGAGCACACATCGACTACTAAACAAGAATTCACTACACATGAGCAATAGTTAGATCCACTACATTTGCATGCATAATCGACATCTACACCAGTACCGTTTCACACATCTTGATACCCCTTAATGCGTTCAACGAGCGACCCGATGTTCACAGATTTGTGGGATTCAAGGGAAAAGGCAGAAGACGTTAAGAACACAATGAGGAACAGACACAGGCGTGAAGATAAATAGCAAGGCAAACTCATAGAATCAATCACGGCAATAAACCCCCTAACAAAGCAACCTCTAGAACTCGAAAGACAAGCCAACACCCACTCTAAGTGAAATTGATTCCTTTTTATTGGCCAGTCTGAAGGGAATATGCCCTAGAGGCAAATAATAAAAGAGTTTATTTTTTGCATATCCCAATAAGTTCGTAATAGTTTCATATTGTGCTATGACTGTATAGTTTATAAAAGAGTTTATTATTATGCACTAGGATCTACATAAAGATAAAAGTATAATTTTGGCTGAAGAAGTTCGACTTGTGCTAAGTGTGTTTCTAGAGTTTACATGACAACAGTGGAAGTTAAATTGACTTATCGATCATAATTGTAAACAACAAAAACAAAGTCCCACTCTGTCGCCAAACGAATACTTCAACCCATTATGAGACAGTGAAGTGGATGTCAAAATTAAGAAGACATTAATGATTTGCGAAATACATAATGATCTAGCAAAACAGAATAGGAACATGACGTTTCCCATGAGCATGCATGATCAATAAAATGCATATGTGATATGGTTTATGATTAGTAAATGAAAGCTAGATTATTTATACTCTAGTGCAAGTGGGAGACTGAAGAGAATATGCCCTTGAGGTAAATAATAAAAGAGTTTATTATTTTCACATCCTAATAAGTTCATGATAGTTTCATATTGTGCTATAACTATATCAAGAGGAAACAATGATACAGGTGCGATATGAAATATAAGTCCCTAGTAGCCTCTATTCATACTAGTTCGTTGGTTAATCGATGATCAAGGTTTCCTGGTCATGTTGGTTCTTCGGCATCAGTTGACAATGAGGTCATATCATTGGTGAATGATGTGATGGACATTTCCTCAAAGATTGCGACAAGATCAAGTCACGAGGTTCATCGTTGCAATAGTAAGAAATGTAGTCTCCTTCTCCTTAGACCGTGAGATCATATCAATCATTGTCTCTCGAGGCTGCTTTGACTACATCAAACGTCACTCGGTGGAACGATGATTATAAAGGTGTATGTTGGGTATCCGGAGGAAGTTGAGGCCTATGCATCAAGAACGGGATTTGTTCACCCAGTGACGGGTAAGATACATTTAGGCCGACTTGGTGAGATAACATCCATAATGTTGCAACATGTGACTAGGTCACAGGGATGTAATTTCGCGGTAACAAGTGAAACAGTACTTGTCTGTAACGAGATTGAACATGGTATGTGATACCAAACGATCGGATCACGGACAAGTCGTATCAAAGAAACAAAAGGAATTCGACTCGACGTTTACGGTTCAAATGACATTGTCATCTTGGAATATACAGGGATCATCATGGGCATCCCGATCCTGCTGTTGATCATTGATAAAGATCATGTTTGTGCCATTCCCGAGCCGTGAGGGCATCCACTTAAGGGTATGATGAGCTAGAGATCATCTGTAAGTTATAATCATAGTAGAGAAAAATAAAGCCTAAATTGTTCCGCGGACAGAGATTCGAAGTTGTTCGGAGAAATAAAGGAAATCGTAAAAGTTCTGTGAGGGGACCGGAATTGTTCTGGGAAGTTCCAAAGCTGTTCGGAGGATACTGAAGGGGAACCGAAAGGTATTTCGAGTCAAATCGGATTTTGTAATATGTATTTACATATTAATTAATTTAATTAATATTAAATATATTATTAATATCTAATTTGAAAGGGTATTTCACTAATGGGCCAAACTTCCTAGGGAAAAGGGCCCATGAGGGAAACTAGAAGTAGGGAGGGCCTTGGCACCTAGGGTTTTTGGGGTGCCTAGGGCTCCCCCCTTGGCTGGCGGATAGGTTAGGGTTTGGGGGAGCCCTAGGGCTTCCTCCCTCCCTTGGCCGACGCCTGGAAGGCTTGGGGGAGGGGCAAGCCTGCCCCCTACACCCCTATATAAAGGACCCCCTCTTGGAGGAGAGAACACACAATAGAATTCCATGAGTTGGGAACTCTCCTCCTCCTCCACGCGCCTCCAATCTCTCTCTCTCTCTCTCTCTCTCTGTCTCCACGCATTGGCACGGTCTAGGATTGTTCGCGCAAGAGACAACGCACCCAACAACACGCCTTTACGCTGCGGGGATTCCAAGCCGGAGATCTACTTCCACACTCCCGATGGGATTAGGGACACAGATGTCTCATCCTACACCTTATGTGTACGAACCCACGAGGTGCCACACTTGGGGAACTTTGGATGTCGTGAGCCGTATTGC
This sequence comes from Avena sativa, assembly GCA_916181665.1. Lineage (NCBI taxonomy): Eukaryota > Viridiplantae > Streptophyta > Magnoliopsida > Poales > Poaceae > Avena > Avena sativa. The sequence continues at coordinate 333,401,051 of OV702283.1, forward strand.
TGCACTATGATGGAGCAAGGGGTGACCTGCAAGGAGCTTCGCAACCTTGAGGTCGGCTACGAGCACGACTATTTCAACCACGTTCCCCTCAAAATGTTAACCACTTTCGGACTACAAGGGTATCTATCCAAAACCTTCGGCCATTACTGCATTACTAATAGATAGATCTTGGGCATTAGGGTGATCCGATGTACGAATTTTTTTGTTTTCTGCACCGGAACCCCAACAGTGGTATCAAAGCCGATCTATGCATTGTAGTGATGTATATCCAGTACGCACATGCGTTGTGGGGGCATTAATACTATAGTTGTTACCCTCCCATGTGTACTTGTTTATATCGCGGTATTGTTTGATGAAGCGGCCTGGACCCACCTTACGCGTACTCTTACGTGAGACTGGTTCCACGCTCGACATACGGCTTGTTCCGTATAAGTGGCTAGCGGATGTATGTCTCTCTTTCATTAGTTGATATAGGATTTACAAAGGAGGGCCCCGAAAGGGGTGTAATAGAGACAACTATATGGATCCATGTTGTGGTTGGAAAGTTTGTAGATTAGAAACGGTTCTATAACGAAAGCCCTAACAACCATGTAAAACTTGCAAAAGATAACATAGAGGCGTCTAACTTTATTTTACAGGAGGGCATGTGATTTGATATGGTCTTGGTCATTACGAAGGTAAAGTAGTTTACTTTTATGTTACTAAGTTGTATAGTAATAGTCATCGTTCCGATGGACGACCTACTGGTGGCGTCGTGGACTTGGTGTCAGATCGATGGCAATATGGATATCATGCCATAGTGCTCGATGGAGATTAAGGTGTGAGAAGGACCATATCATATCACAATATACATGTGATGTTGATACATGTTTTTCATATTATTGTGTGCTAGTATTAGATACATAATAGTAGCATATTAGATAAGATGATTCCTATCAATACCAATATTGTATTCTACCCTAGTGTGCAAACACCAACAAAGTTTGTCGTTATAAAGCCATACGTAACGGTCAGGGGCTAGACATAACTACATCCGTATATGGTGTGGGTTACAAGCCATGTATGTGCCACGCAATACACTAAGGTTGAATTGGCAAGCCTGGCATGTATAGACATCGCCTCGGAATATTGTGTTTTCCCTAATTCCAATGATAGTGTTCCCCTTGTATGTGCACCACCAAGAAAGTTCTCCGGTATGAGGCACACCGTGACAATCGGGTGTGAGACATACCCATGTTCACATACAGTGGGTGTAAGCAATGTTGCACTGCAATACACACGAGTTTGAATTGACGAGCCTAGCATGTGCAGATATGGCCTCAGAACACAAGATGATCGAAAGATCAAGCATGAGTCACATGGATGATGTGATTGACATTGGAGAATGTCTACCTTTGTAGCTATGTTGCTGACCGTGACAATCGGGGGTTGCGTAGTGAATTGGGACCATGTGATTGCTAAAATCGTCCAGGGGGTGACAATTTTAGTGGGAGCTCAATTATGAATTGAACTCATATTATGAACTAAGTCTATATGTATATTTATAAATATCTTAATAGATCATGGCCCATCTCATTGAGGTCATTTACGACCATGGGAAATTTCTTGCTAGAAATGGAACTTAGCAAAAGGGTCCAACTACATAAGATTAATACCCACTCCTGAGGGATATTGTAGAGGTCCCAACCTTTAATAAGGTAGAGATCCCTGTGTTTACAATGCTAGTCCCTGGATCAATAGCTAGCATCCACAGTTAAGATGTAATATCAAGAAACAAAGGTCAGAATACAACTTTATAACCAGGAATAAAATAATTCATTACATCTTACATAGCTCATTTGGCTATTACATTACATTGCAGCAGAATATTTATAAGCATGGGGTCCTTCATCTTCAAAGTGCCACAGGCAAACATGTTGGTTGTAGACTTGTAAACCTATTTAACACACTTCACTAACACCAAACAAACCTGCAACATAATAAGTTACAGCCACAAGGGTCAATACATTTGAGTTGTATTGGAATGTTTCACTACTATGTAGAAATAAGTGGATCCTATCATTACATGCATATTTGGCTAAGTAGGGTTTTAGGCTCATTTGCAGAAAGCAATATAGTTTTGTCCTATCTTTTCCAAAATAGTTTTGCTCTTTTGAATATCTTTTGTCAAATCTTTCTGAACTCCTTGGAAACCTCCAATTGCTTCAAGTCTCTTGTTGTCACTTTCAAGTTTTACTTTTAGAAATTGGAATGTCGAGATCTCCCATAGCTTCAGGCCTTAGTTGCTCAGTATTGTCCATAACCGGGGACACGGCTAAGTACTTAGATTTTTATCTTCTGCAGAAGTTGTACACTTTACCCACATGACACATTCTAATCTTGATGCCACCAGTGGCCGTTGGATAAGTACTCACCAAGATGGAGTACTGGCAGATTGAGAATGTGACGAAGTCTTTCCATAGGAGTCCTCCCAATACACAATGCTAGCTTATCTATCAGGCACCAATGTAGGGTTTCAAGTTCCCTCATTCTAGTAACCTGAAGAGGCCAATGCATGGGTCTTCCACTATGTAGTTGACTAAGCCAGTGCCCATTTAGCATGTGGCTGTACACGGAAGCCACTGTACGAGAAACATGTTCAATCTCTAAGTCCCTGGGTGGTTTTCTTCTGGTGCACAACAAAAAGAGATTGCCATATAAACATGGTTCCTCTTGTTGCCACCTTGTCCAAAACTTGAGTATCCTTGTCCACCCAGGTGGTTCATTGAGTACTTGTTTTATTATATAAAACACAAGTCTTTTCAATACTTCTCAAAATCTCAACATGTATCCCTTCTCAATATATAAAGCAGGACTAAGCATATTACACCTACATTGTTTTCACTAAGGAATATATAGGGGTATCCTATTAGGATTTAGCATAGCAAAATATAGTAGACCTCATCATGCATGTTTCAAAATCCACTAAGTGTAATGAAAATAGTAGGACTTGGATGATAGTGTCACTTGCCTTTTTGGTAGAGGATGTTGGTTCACTTCTTGATCTTGCTAATATCACACTCTTCTAACTTCACTACAAATCAATCAAGCAAACATAGATTCAACTAGCATTCCAACCATTATTCAAACAATTCATCACACATAAAATAATAGAAACTAAGTCATGCATGAAAGCATGAAAAAGATAGTTTTATTTGCAAAGGTGGTTTCTACTAGGATCTATACATTGTAAGGTTCAAAGTGGTCATTTTCTAAAGTGTCAAACCCATTTGCAAAAGGGTTTTATCTATAAACCATTTTTAATCAAATCATTATTTCATGTGGTGGAAAATGTTTTTAGCAAAGCAACAATTTTATATTGTTCAACAAATAAGTTGTTAATTCACAAAACTTGGTGTTTAGGGTCAGTAGGTTTGAATTAAAGCATTTTCCAAAGGTTTTTCTCAAAAATCATTTCCATATCAAAATCAATATTTTTATTTGACTAGAAATGAGCTAATTCAATTATTCAATCCTAATCTTCACAAAATACATTTTAAAATACATAAGTTGGTTCCTAGGGTCAGTAGGTTCACAACAAACCATTTTGCAAAGATTTCAACCCAAAAATCATTTTGGAATAAATTTTATATCCTAAACAAGCATACACAAGTTTCTGCAAAAACAAACATTTTACCAGAAGATTTTTAGTAAACAAATTGTATGGTTGGCTAGGGCTTGTTTTTCTGAATCCATTGATATAAAATTTGCAAATTTTGGACGTGTGGATCAAAAGTTATGCAATTTACAAGTTTGCAATTTAATCAGATTCTAAATTCTGTTTTAAACGAAACTAGTGCCACGCGGCGTGATATTACTAGCTGATACCGCTTCGGGTGGATTGAGCTCTCTGGACCGCTGGATCTCATTTAAATCATACGGATCAGATGCACTCATACCCCTTCGTCTAAATCTATTCCTAGCCACAGGATTTACATCTAACGGTCACATACGCTGGGTCAAAGTTTGGTGGTGCTGCGCGGCGGCGAGCGGCGGAGCACGCTCTGGCGGTGGCGTCGCGGTGATTCCAGGAAGCAAAGAAGACAGGGAAGTGGCTCACCGTGTTCGCGTGACCGAGGTGAAGCTCAAGGTGGTCTCGAGGAGGCAAGGGGCGCACAGGAATGGCGGCAATTCCTCGCCGGAGTGGGTGGCGGTGTCAGGCGGCTCTGGAGGTCGTCGAGGGCGACGCTGTGGTTCACCCCGAGGAAAAACAAGGACACGGTTAGACGCGGGAGAGTGTGGTGAGTGCTGGAGTATCATCAGGAAGGAGAGGGGAGAACGGAGTTCACCTGGGAAGCTCGACGGAGTTGCTTGCAGGCGGTGGCGCTCAGGTGGTCATTGTTGCCGGCGCTATGGATCAAGCGAGGGCAAGCCGAGGGTGCAGGGAGGAACACCTGAGGATGGAGAGCAAGCTAGTGTGGTTGGGTAGGCGAGGGGCGGCAGTGGTTCACCGGAATTGTCCGGGGAAGCTGTCGGAGGCAGAGAGGTTGGAGCTCTCAATTCGCTCAGCCTGGGGGCAGAGAGGGAGAGGCGAGTGAGGGGAAAGGTAGAGGAGGAGCGGGCGGTTATCTACGCGTGATTGCAGGGGGAGTGATGGCGGCTGTTAACGTGAATTGATCGCCGGAGTAAATGGCAGCAACGGCAGGGCGACGTGATTAGGGGGAAGACGATGCTGAGGTGGCCAGTGGGGTCCGTTTGTCAGCGAGGTAGGGAAAAAGGGAGTGGGCCTGCCTGTCTGCGTCTGTGTGGGTGTGAGTATGGGTGAAAATTGTTTCGCGCGTGGGGGTTTAGTTGGGCTGGACTGGTGGGCTGCTGGGCCTATTGGGTTGGGTCAGGTTTGATTCTTTTTTTATACTGATTGCCTTTTTCTTTTTCAATTTGATTTTCTGTTTTGTTTTATTCAAACCATTCAAACACTCAAATGTTTTCAAACCTTTGCCAAAGTTTGTATAATTTTTAAATCTGTTTACCAAAACAAAGTCCAAAATAAAATAAATTTTTTTTATTCTTTTTAGGATCTATTTAATAATTAAATAAAATAGTCCTTAGTTATTGGTTCAAATAGGTTTTGATTTATTAAAATCTCCATTTGAAATCTAAATAACATCAAAACCAAATCAGTAGGTTTTATTTGAAAATATAAAATACTTGGAAAACTTGTTTAAAATAATTTAACAAGTTTTAATGTTTAATTAAAATGGCAAAGCCTTTACTTTAATAAATTTGGATATTAATAAATCCTCATTATTTTATTTAAATAAACTTTTACTCTTTTTATTAAATAGAAATATTTTTATTTCCAAAGCTTGGCCAAGATTTAATTTGGCTCTATAAAATAATCTTTATTTATAATTCTAACCTTTTCTTTTGAAACCAAATCTTTTTATTAAAGATCCAAAAATAGTAATTTCACATATTTAATATTTTCTTTATTAATTGTTTATCTTTTCAAATCCCTTTAGGATTTGTTTGACCAAAAATAGGTTTGAAGGTTTCCAATTGGAATTCAAGAGTTTCTTCTCACCCTGAAAATCAACAAAGTTTTATTTTATTCATTTATTTTTCACATAACAAGATTTGGAAAATCTTGGGATGTGACAGGCTACCACCCTTAAAATAAATCTCGTCCCGAGATTTGGGAAGGCTAGGGTTACAAGTAGGCTCAAAGCATCTAGGGTACTACCACCCTTAAAATTTTCCAACTAAATTACATTTTGGCCTGCTTGGGATCTTGGGAAAACTTCTCTGGGCAAACATCTGCATAGTGTCCTTTGTTTCCACACTTGAAACATGTGACAAGGCTGAGATCCTTCATAGGCTTGTTTATCTTGTGCTTCATCTTTTCTGGACAGTTGCTTGCATAATGTCCTTGGTTACCACAGTTGTAACATGTGATAAGTTTGAGTTCTTCAATATCTCTTATGGACAGGTTGCTACATAATGGCCTAGCTCTTTGCAGTTGTTGCACCATACTTGGCCAATCTCCTTATACTTATTCTTCTCTGGACATTCACTGGCATAATGTCCCATTTCTTTACAATGATTACATTGCACATGGCTTTTGTCTTTCTTTTTCTTGGGTTTCTCCAAAGCTAGGAGTGCTTCTAGTTCATGTTCTTCATATGTTATCTCATAGGTAGGAATGTCTACTGGTTTCTTTGACCTTCTATTGCTCCTTGGATAATTCATATGCCTCTTCTTTGGTCCTTTAAATTGGGTTGTATTGCATGGAGGTACAAGTGGAGATTTTCCTTTGTCCTCATCCTTCTTGGTAGACTTAGCTCCCTCTTGATAGTCTGCAATCAGTTGTTGCACTCCACCTTGTTTCCTTTGTTCAACTATGGAATAGATGGGGCATTGGATAGGGACATGATTATTTCCTTCACATAGATAACAAGTAGCTTGAGAGGTGGGACATTGGCCAACTGGATGTTTCTCTTCACAGTTGGGGCATTGATCTCCATGCTCCTTGGAAGTGTGATCCTTGTCTCCACAAATATTGCAAGCTTTGGTTCCTTCTAGAATAACATATGTGTCATCTTTGTTGTCACAAACTCCTTTGGAAGAGTTGCTTTCCATGTTGATCATTTGATCTGTCACCTTATGCAATAATTGGGCTTGGGTTTCAAAAAAACTTTGCATGGTTGGATCTTCCCCACTGGTGTTGGCTATGAATTGAGCTGTCACTTGGTTCAACTGGTTTTGGGTTGCTATGAGTTCTCTCATGTTATCCTCTTGGTTGTTGTTGTTGTCATCAACCTTGATGTTGGAGTCTCTTGGAGTAGTCATCTGTTTGGGTTGAATTGAGATTAGAATAGGCAAAATATCTCTAAGGAAATAATTCTAATCATACACTTCACAATTCACACAAGCAATGTGCAAGCAATCACAAACAAACACTCCTTTCAAACACAAGTTTCCAAGCATATTCTTAGGCGATCCAAAAATATTTTTGTTACCCCACATAAGTTGGTGGGTTTGACTTAAACAAAATATGGTGTTCCATCTATATGGTTCACTTGTGATCTTTCCATCCTTCTTGGTTGATTCTTCTTGCATGAGATCATGGTTTCCTTGGGAAAACTCTTGGTCACAAAACTTCAAAGGTGATGGTGGCTCCTTCTAAGTTGTGTTTCTTTAGTCTTCAAATCTTGAGCAAGATTTCTTGTCTCACTTGTCCTTAGTGATATCCAAGTTTGCAGTCCTTGGTGAAAATGCTGAAGATGTTGAAGTCATTAGAGTTGAATATGTTGAAGTCATTAGAGTTGATGAAGTCCTTAGCTCATGGTGAAGTCTTTGGCCATGGGGTAGGTTTGTCCATCAAGTTTGAAATAGAAGAGATGTGGAATCAAAACCAAAGTGGTTGAGGAAAGAGTTTACAAGATTGTTTGTAAATAAGTTTTGGAACAAATACAAATCCTATTTTTCTAAGGGGTTTTGTCCAATCCTAGGGTTACAAATCCTACAGGCAACACAATGCTCTGATACCATCTATAGAGGTCCCAACCTTTAATAAGGTAGAGATCCCTGTGTTTACAATGCTAGTCCCTGGATCAATAGCTAGCATCCACAGTTAAGATGTAATATCAAGAAACAAAGGTCAGAATACAACTTTATAACCAGGAATAAAATAATTCATTACATCTTACATAGCTCATTTGGCTATTACATTACATTGCAGCAGAATATCTATAAGCATGGGGTCCTTCATCTTCAAAGTGCCACAGGCAAACATGTTGGTTATAGACTTGTAAACCTATTTTAACACACTTCACTAACACCAAACAAACCTGCAACATAATAAGTTACAACCACAAGGGTCAATACATTTGAGTTGTATTGGCCAGTTTCACTACTATGTAGAAATAAGTGGATCCTATCATTACATGCATATTTGGCTAACTAGGGTTTTAGGCTCATTTGCAGAAAGCAATATAGTTTTGTCCTATCTTTTCCAAAATAGTTTTGCTCTTTTGAATATCTTTTGTCAAATCTTTCTGAACTCCTTGGAAACCTCCAATTGCTTCAAGTCTCTTGTTATCACTTTCAAGTTTTACTTTTAGAAATTGGAATGTTGAGATCTCCCATAGCTTCAGGCCTTAGTTGCTCAGTATTGTCCATAACCGGGGACACGCCTAAGTACTTAGATTTTTATCTTCTGCATAAGTTGTACACTTTACCCACATGACACATTCTCATCTTGATGCCACCAGTGGCCGCTGGATAAGTACTCACCAAGATGGAGTACTGGCAGATTGAGAATGTGACGAAGTCTTTCCATAGGAGTCCTCCCAATACACAATGCTAGCTTATCTATCAGGCACCAATGTAGGGTTTAAAGTTCCCTCATTCTAGTAACCTGAAGAGGCCAATGCATGGGTCTTCCACTATGTAGTTGACTAAGCCAGTGCCCATTTAGCATGTGGCTGTACACGGAAGCCACTGTACGAGAAACATGTTCAATCTCTAAGTCCCTGGGTGGTTTTCTTGTGGTGCACAACAAAAAGAGATTGCCATATAAACATGGTTCCTCTTGTTGCCACCTTGTCCAAAACTTGAGTATCCTTGTCCACCCAGGTGGTTCATGTGGCATCCCGCAAAAACCACTACTAGAAAATCGCGTTGTTTTTGTGCATTGCATCGTCATCATCATGCATTGTTTGTCTGAAACCATTTCGAAACGCCTAGTTTTGTTTTCTAAATAACCCCCGTCTTTATTTCAAATTAAAACATCGGTCTAGTCAGATCTTTTATTTGTCTAAAAAGTATTTACAAAAATGTTTTACAAATAAAATTAAAGCATTAAAATCTTTTGTCCGGAGAGGCAGTCCGACCGGTCAGGCCAGAGGCCCAATCGGTCCGGACTACCTATAAAACGGTCCACCCAAACTCTAAATCCTACTGCCACCCAATCCTAGCCTACCCACCAATCCCCTCCCTCCACCTCACCTTCCCTCCACCTCATCACAGCCGCCGCCACCTCATCAATCCACCAGCCCCTCTCCCTCTCTCACACAGCCTCTTCTACCCCCCTCTCCCTTACACCCTAACCCCACCGCTCCTGGGTCCCACCTGCAGGCCCGCAGCCTCCACTCCCTCTCCCCCCGTCTGGACCCCACCTCCCGCGCAACCCCCACCAACCAATGACCCCGTGGCCCCGACCCCACCCCTCTGGCCCACCACTCACCCACCGACGTGCCCACCCCCTCTCTCCTCGGCCTCGCGCCCGGCCCCCCGCTCACGTCTTCCCTCTCCTCTCTGCGCCTCCCCTCCTCCGGCAGCGAGCTCCACCCCACCCCGCCTCGTCGCCGACCGCGGCCCCTCCGCCTCGCCGGCCCGGCGCGCTCCGGCCGCGACCCCGCCCGAGCTCCTCCGGTGCCGTCGCCCGGCCCGGCCTCTGCCTCCCGCACGCGCCGGCCTCCACCGACCTCACCTCCCCTTGGTGCCGCTCCCCGCGGCACGCCGCCTCGCCGCCTCCTCCCCACGCCGGCGTCCCTTCCCGACGACGCCTCCGGCCCGCGTCCGCCGCCTCCGGCCCGCATCCGCCGCCGCCGGCGCACCGTCCCCGCACCCGGCCGTGCCGCGCCCTCCTCCTGGTTTCCCTCTTCCCAAGCTCGCCGCCAGCTCGCCGCCGTCCGCCGCCGTCGCGCTCGCCCCGAGCCTCCTCTTCCGCGCCTCCTCGCCGCCGGCCACCCCTTCGATCTCGCCGCGGGACCCCTCTGCAGCACACGCGGCCGCGCACCACCGGGCCAAGAGCGCCGCCTCGCCGGCCCCACGCTCGAGCGCCGCCTCCGTGCGTCGTTCCCTCCCCTGGACCAAGCTGCTGGCGTCCTGGAAGTTCCGTTCCACCTCGCCGCGTCGAGCACGTCAAGTCCCCACAACCGCCGTCGTAACTGTGTCCTGCGTGTCCTCAACCGCGCCAAGGCCACCTCGCCGAGATCCTCCTCGCGCCCTGCCGTCCTCCGGCGGAAGGATGACCTTGAACATGTGTTGGTGAGACCGGCCCTGGAGAACACGAAGCCGAACCGCAGCCTCGGAACGCCATGATCTACTACGCGGATGAGATGGACGAGGCCCGAAACCGAAGACCACCTCCTCAGGACGCAAAGCTCACCGAGACCCCCGTACCCGGAGATACAAGGCAGGCCCTATAACAAGTGCCTCGAAGCCCCGTCGCCGGATCCGATGATCGATCCCGAGGATTTCCGGCACTACAAGATCTCCTTCACGGAACCCGAAGATCTTCTAAGAGGGAACATCAAGTAGTCCACCGACACCCGACCCTGAACCCGAGTTCTTCGACGCGACGACAAGATCATCTCTCGGACGCCAAGGTCGCCCACCCGGAACGCCAAGTACTCCCTCAAGGACGCCGAGTACTTCATCCCGAACGCCAAGACCGTCAACATGACCCGAAGACCACGGATGCGCCAAGATCTACTCCGTTATCCGAGAACGATACCGCCGAGACCGAACCCCAGATCCTAACCCTGAGCCCCTGAGACCGAACCCCGAACCCCGGAACCCCAAGATCTACCGAACCCTAATGTGTGACCCCTTTTCTCGAGCCCTATTTTTATAAATGAAATATAAACTCGTGCATATTAAATTGTTCATGCATGCATATTGTCATGTGGTTTGGGATCCTTATGCCGATTCACCTCATAATTAAATATGGGGCCCATATGCGGGCAAATCTAGTCGTATATTGGTCCCATTTAAAATTGTTTAGCGCACCGGTGATATATTTTGCCTTGTTAATACAACACTTAAAATGCAGGGTAGTTGAATAACATGAACCATCTAATTAATTGTCGGGACCCCCGGTTCCGCTTAATATGACCTAATTGCATCGCACCTTTGCCATGTCATACATCATGCATGCATCATGCCCGATTTTCTATCGTAGTATTAAATAGTGCATCCGGTGTTTCTTCTAGTGTTTTGCTTCTTCGCGGATAAGGCCGTTGAGTTGATGCGAGTGCCGACCCGATCTTCGGTTGAACCTTCGGCAATGTTTTCAGGCGAGCATCTCCCCCTTTCTACCTATCTTACTTTTATAGTATTTATTCCCTCCTGTTGATCTATTGCTATCTGTGTTGCGATGCTCTATTTTTCGTACCCGTGATATCCCTTGCAGCCTTATATTGCCTTGGACACATCCTATTACCTGTTGTTTGGTCGATAGTTGGACTTGCGCTTAGTAGTCGCTTGCTCGAGTGCTGTTGCGTGTCGTCAAGTACCATAGTTGTGGAGTACTGCCGCATGCTTAATGTTGGAGATGATCATGGCTTTAATTATCTTTTACTTTAATTATTGTTTAACAACTAAAATTGAAGTAGGTAAGCAGAGGCACAGGTGGGCAATAGATGTTATTTGGTTGTTAACCGTCCACTTGTGTCCCGTAGGACCCCGAGTTCTTGACACCTGTTCCGAGATCGAGCGCGCTAACCACAGGTGGGGAGATATGGGCCCCCCATCGATTAGTACCTGATTTCAAAGTATTGTACTGGGGGCCACAAAGTAGTTTGGGGCTTTATTACTATTCTGTACTTATGCCATGCTTTACCGCTTTATTTAAATTGTGCGATGGATAGCACACTATACTGTTTAGGATCGGGACACGTTTTCGCGGTGTCGACAAGCCTAGTTTTGGGTCCCCAGTCGTTCACAGCCGTCTACCCAAACCCTGAGTCCGTCTCGGAGACCGGCCGACTTCGTTGCGGGTGTACTTAGTGGGGTGGCCCCCCGTGCTTGCTTTGGGTCTGGAAACGTCATGACTTAGGCCCCGCCGACATACCGATGGGTGTATGTTAACTGATCTGGCAAAAAGGGTCGAAGTGCTTGTGGAAACTTTGGTGCACCCCTGCAGGGTTAAATCTTTTCGAGAAGCCGTGTCCGCGGTTATGGACAACTTGGAGCACAGTGCTTGATCATAGACAACTATAACTAAAGTTTACTGTTATAAATTGACTTGTATCCGATATGACTAGTAATTAGCTTCACTACAACCGAATGGCTAAATATAAGTACCAACAACTGCTGGGTTTGGGATATCTCATGCTAATTGTATTTGACTAGTAAGTGTCGCAATTACAACGGAATGGTTAACTAAAACGGCCCACTGTTTATTTTATCAGGACGATTATCTACACCTGACTAGTAATTGCTGCAACAATAACTGAATAAATAAAACTGCCAACTGTGTGAGTTCCTCGGTTGACTTCCTCGTTTGGTCTCGAGGGGGAATACCAGGATGGGATTGTTTGGTGTTAGTATCAGGTTGGTTCCGGATAGTTCTTTCTTACCCCTCTCTGATAGCCGCCTGTTTTATCGAGTCTCTATAGGATGTTTAGTGCAAGCTGCGCTGCCGCTGCAGTCCACCATACCTATGTAGGCGAGGACCGCCGAATTCTAGTCTCGCCGTGTACTGGCCTCAGTACTGACGCTCCTCTTTTTCCTTTGCCCTTTGCCGGCACCCCTTTTGTTTAAACAGGTTTTGAGATCGACGTCGTTAGTAGGGTTACCCTTCCGGCTTGGCCTGGGCAGGGTTATGGACGCCATTGGTTATTCTTCAGGGCTCTTAGCCCCATTTGCATCTTGTCCGTAGCGGGACGCTTTATCGTTTTCAAGGTGATTTGGATCTTTGTAATGTATATCTGTATTCTTGACTCATTGAGTCGCTGTTATATATATCTGTTCTGTGGGTCCCATCGAGGACTGTTGTGTAATGTTATTACTTCGTTTTCCACCCGCACGAAAGTGCCTGGTGGGCACCTTTGAATCGTTTCTATGCGGGTTTGGCGGGTTTCGCTAAAACTTGCATAGGGCCAATTCTGAGGGTGTTACAGTTCATTGAGTACTTGTTTTATTATATAAAACACAAGTCTTTTCAATACTTCTCAAAATCTCAACATGTATCCCTTCTCAATATATAAAGCAGGACTAAGCATATTACAACTACATTGTTTTCACTAAGGAATATATAGGGGTATCCTATTAGGATTTAGCATAGCAAAATATAGTATACCTCATCATGCATGTTTCAAAATCCACTAAGTGTAATGAAAATAGTAGGACTTGGATGATAGTGTCACTTGCCTTTTTGGTAGAGGATGTTGGTTCACTTCTTGATCTTGCTAATATCACACTCTTCTAACTTCACTACAAATCAATCAAGCAAACATAGATTCAACTAGCATTCCAACCATTATTCAAACAATTCATCACACATAAAATAATAGAAACTAAGTCATGCATGAAAGCATGCAAAAGATAGTTTTATTTGCAAAGGTGGTTTCTACTAGGCTCTATACATTGTAAGGTTCAAAGTGGTCATTTTCTAAAGTGTCAAACCCATTTGCAAAAGGGTTTTATCTATAAACCATTTTTAATCAAATCATTATTTCATGTGGTGGAAAATGTTTTTAGCAAAGCAACAATTTTATATTGTTCAACAAATAAGTTTTTAATTCACAAAACTTGGTGTTTAGGGTCAGTAGGTTTGAATTAAAGCATTTTCAAAAGGTTTTTCTCAAAAATCATTTCCATATCAAAATCAATATTTTTATTTGACTAGAAATGAGCTAATTCAATTATTCAATCCTAATCTTCACAAAATACATTTTAAAATCCATAAGTTGGTTCCTAGGGTCAGTAGGTTCACAACAAACCATTTTGCAAAGATTTTCAACCCAAAAATCATTTTGGAATAAATTTTATATCCTAAACAAGCATACACAAGTTTCTGCAAAAACAAACATTTTACCAGAAGCTTTTTACTAAACAAAGTGCATGGTTGGCTAGGGCTTGTTTTTCTGAATCCATTGATATAAAATTTGCAAATTTTGGACGAGTGGATCAAAAGTTATGCAATTTACAAGTTTGCAATTTAATCAGATTCTAAATTCTGTTTTAAACGAAACTAGTGCCACGCGGCGTGATATTACTGGCTGATACCGCTTCGGGTGGATTGAGCTCTCTGGACCGCTGGATCTCATTTAAATCATACGGCTCAGATGCGCTCATACCCCTTCGTCTAAATCTATTCCTAGCCGCAGGATTTACATCTAACGGTCACAGACGCTGGGTCAAAGTTTGGCAGTGCTGCGCGGCGGCGAGCGGCGGAGCACGCTCTGGCGGTGGCGTCGCGGTGATTCCAGGAAGCAAAGAAGACAGGGAAGTGGCTCACCGTGTTCGCGTGACCGAGGTGAAGCTCAAGGTGGTCTCGAGGAGGCAAGGGGCACACAGGAATGGCGGCAATTCCTCGCCAGAGTGGGTGGCGGCGTCAGGCGGCTCTGGAGGTCGTCGAGGGCGACGCTGTGGTTCACCCCGAGGAAAAACAAGGACACGGTTAGACGCGGGAGAGTGTGGCGAGTGCAGGAGTATCATCAGGAAGGAGAGGGGAGAACGGAGTTCACCTGGGAAGCTCGACGGAGTTGCTTGCAGGCGGTGGCGCTCAGGTGGTCATTGTTGCCGGCGCTATGGATCAAGCGAGGGCAAGCCGAGGGTGCAGGGAGGAACGCCTGAGGATGGAGAGCAAGGTAGTGTGGTTGGGGAGGCGAGGGGCGGCAGTGGTTTGCCGGAATTGGCCGGGGAAGCTGTCGGAGGCAGAGAGGTTGGAGCTCTCGATTCGCTCAGCCTGGGGGCAGAGAGGGAGAGGCGAGTAAGGCGAAAGGTAGAGGAGGAGCGGGCGGTTATCTACGCATGATTGCAGGGGGAGTGATGGCCGCTGTTAACGCGAATTGATCGCCGGAGTAAATGGCAGCAACGGCAGGGCGACGTGATTAGGGGGAAGACGATGCTGAGGTGGCCAGTGGGGTCCGTTTGTCAGCGAGGTGGGGAAAAAGGGAGTGGGGCCTGCCTGTCTGCGTCTGTGTGGGTGCGAGTATGGGTGAAAATCGTTTTGCGCGTGGGGGTTTAGTTGTGCTGGACTGGTGGGCTGCTGGGCCTATTGGATTGGGTCAGGTTTGATTCTTTTTTTTATACTGATTGCCTTTTTCTTTTTCAATTTGATTTTCTGTTTCGTTTTATTCAAACCATTCAAACACTCAAATGTTTTCAAACCTTTGACAAAGTTTGTATAATTTTTAGTTCTGTTTGCCAACACAAACAAAGTCCAAAATAAAATAATTTTTTTTATTCTTTTTAGGATCTATTTAATAATTAAATAAAATAGTCCTTAGTTATTGGTTCAAATAGGTTTTGATTTATTAAAATCTCCATTTGAAATCTAAATAACATCAAAACCAAATCAGTAGGTTTTATTTAAAAATATAAAATACTTGGAAAACTTGTTTAAAATAATTTAACAAGTTTTAATGTTTAATTAAAATGGCAAAGCCTTTACTTTAATAAATTTGGATATTAATAAATCCTCATTATTTTATTTAAATAAACTTTTACTCTTTTTATTAAATAGAAATATTTTTATTTCAAAAGCTTGGCCAAGATTTAATTTGGCTCTATAAAATAATCTTTATTTATAATTCTAACCTTTTCTTTTGAAACCAAATCTTTTTATTAAAAGATCCAAAAATAGTAATTTCACATATTTAATATTTTCTTTATTAATTGTTTATCTTTTCAAATCCCTTTAGGATTTGTTTGATCAAAAATAGGTTTGAAGGTTTCCAATTGGAATTCAAGAGTTTCTTCTCACCCTGAAAATCAACAAAGTTTTATTTTATTCATTTATTTTTCACATAACAAGATTTGGAAAATCTTGGGATGTGACAGATATCCTCGTAATAAGTTGATCTTCTCTTTTTGATACAATAACCATTGGGAGATAATCCAATGACTCGACAAGTTTGTGTTTTCTCCATAAATCATCTAAAAGGGGCCATTCTCCATTTGATGGATAGTTGGACTACAATTTTGTATATTGCAAAAATCATGCACATAAAATATGAGCCGTTGGATGAGTTTTCCTCCATGATGGATGAAAACAGAATATTTAGAGAATCACTTAGCAATCTTGCATAAAAGTTAAGAACTCTTAGAAGGGCTTGATTGTAATGGAGGTCATGGATGAAAAGGGTATATATTAGATATACAAAGTTATAAATGTAATTCTTGCATAACTCATGGCAGTTTACAAAGTATTGGATACTTGTCCTGTTTTTGTGAAAACGGGATGGTCTACTTGAGAATTGCTCGAGTTGAGGCAGTGTGACTTGATGACGGCAAGCAAACTAGTTGATGGTAGACATCACTCCTTTCCTCAAAGATTATCATTTGGAATAGTGGACTTAATTTTATAATATTTGTTTATGTATTGCTTTAGGCGAGACGATTATTCATATAAATAAGTTACAAGCCAGTTGTATTGTTCTTACAAATAATACCTTTATGGTCACATTGCAATTATAAATAATTTATTCTCATCACTATGTTAATGATAATAGGTTAAGCATTTATAAAGGATTAGAATGTAAAAGATATCCAAAGGTTAATAATGAAATGACACTATTGTTTAAGTCATGGTGGTTATTGCATGTTTTTCATTTAAATGAGAATTGGGTTCTTAGATATTTGATCTAAATACTTTGCAAAACCATGCCTCGTTTGGCGAAATGAATAAAAATCCGAATTCTGGTAAAACGATAATATGCGAAGAATTGTTGAATTTTATACATAGTGGTGTATCGCATTTTCAACAAATAGTGGAAATCATTATTTCACTCTGGACTTAAGTGAATAAGTGTGTTTACTTAATGAAACATGAGTTTGAAATAATTTGAATTGTTCGAATGATTTCACAACAAAGTGGGATATTGAATTAACAAGAATACAAAGTCTTTTTCGATTTTATCAACGTGACTAATGTATTTAAGTTAAGTATTGGCATAAAGGGACTTGTGAAATATGTTTCACAAATTATGATAATTAGACAAATTCAAGGTGTTGATATGTCTAAAAATCATAATCACTTTGTATTAGATACATATTGTAACACCCCGACCTCTCCGGACCAGCGACTGTCACTCCTGGAAGCTCAATAGGATCTCTAAACTAACCCCACAGACCAACACTAGACTTTTATGTGCACTTTTTCCTCACTCGTGCGCATCCGATACACATTTCCCGATCGGTCACGCATACTCAAATTGCTCTTGGCCAAGCACACTTAACCTCAGAGTTCTTTTCAGATAAGCTTCTGGAAAAAAGTTGCAACTTGTTTGTATGGGTACACTATCAATCCTATTAATCCATGTACCAGGGTCTCACATACAGCCACCCTTAGAAGATCGACGCCCTCGTGGATCAACCACAAGCCAAGAACATTCCCTCTTAGCATACGTCTGTGCATCCAGTGTCAACACGTGTGTCATGTCGTGTCCACTCCGAGCGACACGCGCCATGATCCACATGTCCTCCACTGACCCGCACACGCTCGTGTAACCGCGAGGGTCGACTATGATACCACTTGTAACATCCTAGCCTCTCCGGACCAGCGGCTATCACTCCTGGCATCTCAACAGGAGCTCTAGACTAACCCCATAGACCAACACTAGTCTTTTCTACGTATTTTGTCCTTACTTATTGATGGTTGTAAAATATAGCCATCCACGTCTGCATTTAAACTAGATATTATTCATATATTTGATGAAATATCTCTCTAAAACCTGCCACTAATGCATAATAATCAAAGGGGTATGCAATCCTTTCTTGCTATTTTGCATGCGTAGATAATAACGTATGATGATGGGAATCACTACATAAATGCCAGAGATACGAGATTTTCAACACGCCAAATAAACCAGGAGCCATGAAGAGATCACTACAAGCTTAACAACCAACTATACGGCCCGCCGTCGCATAGTTGCCGCTGTATAGTTTGCACTGGCCTCATTAGGTCAAACAGAACAAATTTCGTGAAGGGACCCCTATATAAAGAGGCTTCAGGCGACGAGAAACAAGCCCCCGACTCCACAATCTCGCTTATTTCACCCTAAACTCTCTCTTCCGCCATGCCGGAGGAATATATCTAGATCTAAACCTCTAAACCCTTCTCCACCACTATAGCCATCTTCCACCACTTGTAATAGTAGATCTCATCTCCAATTGGTGATATTGTAAGACTATTTTCTATCAACTCTATGATCTTTATTACAATGTTTATGATTGTTGATTTCATCTCTATGTGTGAGTAATTCTCCTTGGGCTAAGGGCTTCATCCTAGCCATGTAGCTTTTGTGCATGTTATTGAGCATAGATGGGATCATGTGTTAGTTTGTATGACATGATTGTAGTACCCTCTCTTGCCTCAATCTAAGGACTTGTCAGATACCCAAGACCTCGAGGATTGATCCAGGTAAAGGGAGTGTGAGTAACGACTGATCTGCAGGATAGGAACCCCAGTGACAGAAAGGGTAGTATGGCTGTATGTGAGGAACTTACTTGGAACTAACGGTGACATCACTATGCATATCATTAGTTCTCTTTCTTCTATGGATGAGATTAGTAGGTTATTGCCATAAGCGGTTGCGGAGGCGATAACAATTATGGATGCACTACCCACATATAATTATCTTGCTCTAACAATTACATGAGTACTTTATTATTATCTGTTATTCTCATCAGATGTTTTGCATAGCTACTGGTGAAAACCGAAGACCCTAGGCCCTCTATCTCCATCTTCAATAACAACAACGAGATCGCAAACTCTTGGTCCGGTGAAAATTCAATAGGAATTCTAAAACTCTCAAAGGTCCGTTTAAGTAATATCACTTTGCTTTCTGCTTCCCGAGGATTCGATAAACCTAGGTCTACTAGGTAAAAGGAGCTATACTACATCTATAATCTGGATCGAAGGTATCAACCCTTTTTCTGGCACCATTGCTGGGAAGCAATAGCTACCCTAGTGAGGTTAGTAGGAATCTTGCTATTTTTAATTCTCGTTTTTAATTTCATTAGTTTGCTTTTAGTTTTTATTTAAAAAACCAGAAAATTAGTTAGTATTTTAATTCTTGTTTTATCATCATCAGTATTTGTTTAAGAAAATACAAAAAACATAGGAAGTATGTCTAAAAAGAAACTTGGGGAGTTTGCAACTCCTAACAATGATTATTTACGTACTCCTATTACTCAGCCAGCAATTGTTGCTGAAGATTATGAAATTAAGCCTCATTATTTGAGTTTGGTTCAACGGAATCAATTTGGAGGCTCTGCTGTAGAAGATGTAGGTATGCACCTAAATACTTTCACTGAAATATGTGATATGATGCGCATTAAAGATGTTGACCCCGACGCGGTAAAGTTGCGCTTATTTCCTTTCTCTCTTAGAGGAAGAGCAAAAGAATGGTTGCTATCTTTGCCTAGAAATACTATTGCATCATGGGTAAAATGTACTTCTTTATTTATGACTAAATTATTTCCACCTGCAAAGACTATGCAACTCATCTCTAATATTACTGGTTTTACATAGGAAGAGCGTGATCCACTAGCGCTTGCATGGGAGAGAATGAAAGGATGCATGAGAAACTGTCCCAACCATGGGATGGAAGATTGGTTAATTCTGCATTTATTTTATAATGCTCTTAACCCTGTTTCTAAGTCTATGCTAGATACTGTAGTTGGAGGAACATTTATGGGTAAGCAAATTATCAAAGCAAAGCAGCTGCTAGACAATATGCAAGACAATCATGCCCAATGGCATGTAGAAATATCAAATACAACAAAGGTGAACTCCGTCACACCTCAAGATAATTAAGACCTCAATGCTAAGTTGGACGCACACATATTAGTTGTTAAAGGTAAGGAAACCCCGGTAAGAGCTACTCCCAAACCAACTATTGAAGAGTAGACTTCATAGCTCGTAATGATTATAACCCTGCTTGGAAGAAGAATTATAATCCAAACTTTTAGAAACATTATTATAATCCTACAGGTAGCTCTAATAATAATATGGCATCAAGTAATACTAGTCTCCAAGAAACTCTTAAAGCTTTTATGGACTCACAAAATGAGCAAAACAATATTCTAGTCAAAATTATGGAGAATCATGATGCTATGCTTGGTAAATTATCTAACCAAGTTGTTAGTCCAAGAAATGATTTGTAGGCTAAAAGAGCATGTGAGCCCCCATGTGTGGTTTTGGTAATTAATGACAATCTCTATGGACTAATGTTTGCATTGAGCTACACTTGTAGGAATAGTCCATTGGCATCGCTTGGAGCATGTGTTGGCTTCAAGGTAGAAGAAATGAAGAAGAATAAGAAAGTGTAGAAGATCAAGTGTTGACAAAGGTTTCAAGAGTGACACGGAGATTGGTCAAGTGAGAGTTGAGCCTATAGCAAGTGTGTCTTGAAGTATAAGACGGTGTATACCTCGTGTGTATATTTAAGACACCAACATAATAAAGAAAGAAGAAATTAAGGAGAAGAATAAAGAAAAGAAGATTAAGGGTGTCTTGAAGAATAAGATAGAGTTCCTCATGTGTATCTTCAAGACATCATCCAAATGGAGTTAGAAGAAATGTTGTGCAAGCTAAATATGTGCCATATCTAAAAGATATCATGCTTGAATATTGCCATCCTCGGTGATCATGGATCGATGAAGACAAGGTTAAAGTAAAGGTTTCCCCATGTTGTATGGGGGAGCAACTTGCAAGTCTTCATCAAGAGAGTGCGTGCAAGAGCAATCAAGAAAGATGTTCCATCTTGATAAGGACAAGATCATATACATCAAGATCAAGTGGGATATGCGCAAGGCAAAGGTATGATCTTGATAGGGTTTCTTTCTTACCGGTCTCATGGTGTTAGTTGGGGAGACCGGTTTATAGGATAGACAACCATACTATCAAGAGGGGCTCTAAAGTGAGTAACTCGATCATATCTTCGAAGAGAGCTCAAATATTTGCATACTTAGCACCATCCTTTCTTGGTTGTTATTTGGATCTTATCCATGTAAGGTTATAGAGCTTGTGGTAATATTCATAACAAGCTCTAGTTCATCAAAAATGGATTTCCCTTTCATATCTTATTACGTTTTTTATCTTGGGGGTTTTACCGGTTTGTCTTTTATAGATGGGTAAAACCTTCCATTGTTTGGTTCTTACTCATGTGACGATTTAGAGCTTGTTTTAATCTCCATGACAAGCTCTAGTTCATCGAAAATGGATTTCATATGCATTCTCTATTATGTTTTCGATGTTGGAGGTTTTACCGGTTTGTCTTTTTGAGAGAGGTTAAACCTTTCGTAATTTGGTTCTATCCTCCCTTGCTGGACTATGATGTTTTTCTATATGATCTTGTAGATCTTATTTTCCTCTTTAAAACGAGCCCAAGTTCATAAAAATTGGAGTCCAGATGCAAAAGTTATGGTTGTTTTCATATTGGTCTTTCTGCCGGTTTTTGTAAGACCGGAGACTCCGGACCAAATCTGGGGACCGCGTCCAGTACATCCTCTAGATTGTCCCCATTTGGCCTGGGTACACCGGAGACTCCGGTCCCAGTCCGGAGACTCCGGACTGGGTGATTCCTGGGCCTAATGATTGGATTTCTAGGGACCTATTTAAGGGCCCCTTCTTCCCCAATGGTTACCCAACCATTTTTGCAAGTTTTGCCCTCCATTGTTGACATTCTTGATCTTGATTCCCCTCTATCCCTCCTATGATTCTTGCATATTCTTGAGGGATTTGAAAGAGGAGATCTAGATCTACAACTCCACCAATCAATCTCTCCTCTAAGTGAGGGGAACATATTGGGATCTAGATCTTGGAGTCTTTTGGGGATTTCCTCCATTTTTGTTCCTCTCTTATTCCCCCATAAGCTTTTGTAGCTTTGGTGGAATTTGGGAGAGAAGGATTTGAGCACTTCTTGTGTTCTTGCCATTGCATTGGTGCATCGGTTTGAGTTCTCGGTGAGGATTCGATTGGGTGAAAGTTGAGAAGCTTTTTACTCTTGGGTTCTTGGAACCCTAGACGGTTTGGTTGTGTTGCAGGTTTGTGGATTACTTGGGGCCTCCAATTAAGTTGTGTAGCTTTACCCAAGCTTGTTTGTTGGGAGCCTCCAATTAAGCTTTGGAGAAGTGCCCCTACCTTGTGAGAGGTTCCGGATTGCCACCGACAAGTGCACCGATAGTGGAAGTGTGGATCGATCCCGTTGGGGTGAGATTCACCGAAGAACAAGGGAGGACTTTTGTGGCGTTGGTGGTTTGATACCACCCCTCTACAAATTAGACGTACTCCATGTTGGGAGGAACTCGGTAAAACATCGTCGTCTCCGCATGCCTCGGTTATCTCTATACCTGAGGCCTTACTTATGCACCTTACTTTGTGATAGCCTTCGTGCTTGAAGTATATATCTTGCTATCACATAGTTGCTTGTCATGCTTAGCATAAGTTGTTGGTGCACATAGGTGAAACCTGGTTGTTCTAGGTTTTGTTCTTGACAAAGTAAATGCTAGTTTAATTCTGCCTTTGTTGAGCCACTCTCGGAAAAGTTTTAAACCGCCTATTCACCCCCCTCTAGGCAGCATTTGTATCCTTTCAATTGGTATCAGAGCCCGGTCTCTCATTTTAGGCTTCACCGTCTTGAGGGTAAAGATGTCGGCTAGGGTATTAGTGCACAATGACATGTTCATATTCGATGGCACAAATTATGATATATGGAAAACTAGTATGCTTATTCATTTTTGGGACATGGACCCAAATATGGATCGTATTGTAGATATAGTTTTTATCCTCCCATGGATTTCAAAAATCTATCTTGTGAGGATGATAAAAACTTGTATCTCGATGCTCAAGCTTCTAATGTGCTTGTTAATGCTTTGAGCTATGTAGTTACATCTTCAATCATTCCTTTTTGGAGCGCTCATGACTTATGGACAAAACTTCAAGATAAATATGTTGTGTCCAATATTGTTAAGGATGATTGTGTTGCTTCCACTTCTGTTCAAGATGAATTCTCATTTTCTACCACTTCACCCACATGTGATTTTTCACTAGGTAATGATATGGTGAGTGGTGATAGAAATTGCAACTTGGATAGTGTGCTTACTATTTGTAATCTCTCATCTCTATCTAGTTGCAATGATCTATCTTTGGACTTTAACACTTCTAGCACTACAAACTCCTTACATGCTTGTGTTGATAGTCCTTGCATATCATGTAGAAATGGCTTGAATAAATCTCATGATGATATGCTTGTGTTGTCTTGTTGTCATAATAAAAGTGCTTCTATTTCCCCTAGTGCTTGTGTTGCTAACCATGTAGAGGAAACCGAAGATTATATGGGCCAAGACAAGGTTTTGTATGGAGCTACAAATGCTATCTCATCCTCACCTTCTTATGGTACTCATCTATGCCTTATAGCGAGGGATTCAAAGGTAACTCCTACTTTGGAAACTAATATCTCTTGTGATGATGAGAATGTAGATAATGAGGAAGAAGATCTTGATGTTGATGCTTTATATGAAAAGGGTGAGATGGTTTATCGTGCCCTTGTTAATAATAATATTGCTTGCTCTAACCTCGTTGAAATATTGGACTTTGCAATTAAGAGAAAAGAACATATTGATAAGTTAAAAACACAAATTGAGGTGCATGATAACAACTTTGATAAAATGGGTAGTCTTGAGCATGAGTATGCCAATATAATTGCAAATCTAAATAAATCTCTTGAAGAGGAACAAACCACAAAGGAATATCTTGAGGAGACCTTTGCTCTAGAGCTGTCTAGAGTGAAGGAATCTCATGATAGAGATCTTGAGGTGGCAAGTGATCTCAAAAGTAAAAATGATGAGATTCAAGTTACTTATGCTAAACTCCTTGAGGATTTTGAGCACCTCAAAAATGGCTCTAGGGTCATTAAGGGTGATCTCATAAAACTCACCGAGTCACATGATAAACTTAAAGCCTCTTACACAAAAGATCTTTCGAAGTTGCCCTCACCTCTTGCTAATAATGATGATGCTTGTGCTATTAACTCTATTTCTTGTGAAGCATCTATTTTGAAGGAGAATGTTGAGCTAAAGGCTCAACTTGCTTTTATAACTAGCAACTATGGGAAATTAGAGGAAAGTCATGTTAAGATCTCAAGCTCGCATGAGGATCTTCTAGTCTCCCATAGTAGGCTAAAGCTGGCTCATGAGGCCATCGTGTCAAAGGTAACATCTAGTGGGCCTCATGTGGACATTACCACTATATCTACTTCAAATGTCATATTGCCATGTGCTAGTCCTTGTAATTCATCCACTCATGACATTGCTACATCTTGTGATGAATTAATTTTCGTGTCTTGTTGCTCTAATAATGTAGCATCTACCTCCTCTAGTATTGTTGTTCATCCTAACCATGTAGAGGAAATTAAAAAGCTCGAGGCTCAAGTCACTTCTTGGAAGAATGACTTGAAAAATGGTCATAAAGGGAAGGCCACACTCAACCACATGTTGAGCATGCAAAAATCCCTCAATGACAAGAGTGGGCTTGGATTCCACTCCAATGTCAAGAACAAGTCCACTATCAAGTTGAAGCACAAGGGCAATAAGAAGAATGACCAAGGCCAAGTCAAGAATTCAACCAACATTGTTTGCTTAAAGTGCAAGGAATAAGGTCACCATGTTAGATCTTGCCCATTGAAGAAGAAGCCCCTTAGTGTGAAGCAACAAGGGAAGCAGACTCAAGCTTTATCTCAAGTTAGAGATGGGCCTCTTCCTAAGAGGACTACTCGAGCTCTTCCTCGAGTTGTGGCTTCACCTATGAAGAAAGATGGAAAGTTAAGAACTTGCTACATTTGCCACAAGAAAGGGCACATTTCTTCCTCATGCACTATTGGTATCTCCTCATCCAACCCTATCTTGATTAATGATGCTTATTCTCTTTGTAAGTATGGGGTTGGCAATGTGTTTGCCAAATTTGTTGGTGCTCAATGTGGTGTCAAGAAAAGAACCATTTGGATTGCCAAGCTTATTGTGACTAACCTCTTAGTACCCAACTTGGTTAGGGACCAAAAAGCCAAAACTTGATCAATAGGTGTTTTTGGGGAGCATTGGAGTCTTAGCTACATCATGAAGAATCGAGGGATCTTCATCTATTATATTTGTCATGCCAAGTCATGTGGATTATATGGCCTCTATCATATTTACAATGTTTATCCTTGCGGTAACATGTGCTCAACTCATTACATTGAAAGTTACTCGCCCCCTTGTGCATGTGATAGTTTTGTACCTTGCATGCTTGTGTACATGTTGTGCCTTCCAAGTAATTATCTCGAGTTATCAAGTATATTTGTGTATGTTGAGTGGCACACCATGTATGGGTGATTCTTGTGTTGGAGCCTTTCTTGATTATATTTGGTATCTTATTTGGCTCTTGTGAGAGATTGATGGATTACCCATTTTGGGGGAGTGTTACGCTTGGGCATTCCACAATCCTAAAAATGTGTGTACATGAGGAATACCACCTAGTATTGATATTGCAACATTATCTAGTCTCTATGTGGTATGATTCTCATGAGAAATTTAAGTTCTATAATATCCATTAATTATCTCTATTTGGATCTCTTTGCCTCATATTGAGATTTATGGTTTATCACATTATGGGGGAGTAATATGCTTAGTGCATATTACAAGCCTAGAAAATGTGAAAAATCGAGGTTGTGTCACTTAGAATTGATATTGATAATTATCTAGCTCCTATGTGACACATTTGCTCATATAAGCTCCAATTTGTTTAAATGTTTTATTGCTCATCTTTTGGATCTTGTGTGTGAGAGTGTTTCTTGGTATGTGTTTCCTCATATTTGCATCTATACATCCTCATGGAAACCATTTGCTTCAAGTTACTCTAATCACTAGTGACTGTGTGACTATTGGAAGCTACCAAGAATCTCTTTTGAAGCATCAATCTTAATTCTTATATTTTTGTTATATGCTTCTTGTTGTGACTATGATTTTGGATATCCATGCAAGCTACCTCGGGAAAATTATTCCCAATATTTCTTGTCCTTGGACAATGAGCACTCAATTTATGGTAAAATTTATTGATCATATTCACTTTGGACTTTGCTTAATCTTATCATATCTTCGGCTAAGAAAAATGTTTTGTGTTGCTCCCATGTATTCCTTGCTCCTTTTGGATCTTCTTATTTTATTGGTATCCTCTTGTGTTTTATTTAATGTAGGTAGTAGTGTGATATGTCCAAAACATATCTACTTTCCCGAACACTTTTACTATTGTTTCTCCTCTAATTTGTGTGATTTGGATACAACTAACACGGACTCATGCTATTTTCAGCAGAATTGCTTTGGTGTCTTGTTTTTGTGCAGGAAATCAACTTTCATGAAAAATCCCGAAAAATATCGCAAAACTCCTATTTTACCAAAAGACTCACGGAGCCAAAAGACGAGACGGAGAAGGGCCACAAGGGGCCCACACCACCTGGTGGTGCGGGCCAGGCCAGGCCGTGCCAGGGGGTGGTGTGGCCACCTAGGGCACCCCCTCGACCTCTCCTTCCGCCTACATAATCCCTCTGACCTAAAAACATAGGGGGGTTCGACGTTTTTCTAGAAAGAGTTCCACCACGCCGCCACCACCAGAAACCACGATTCGGAACCAGAAACTCCGTTATGGCACCCTGCCGGGATGGGGAATTAGAGGAGATCATCGCCATCATCATCACCAACGCCTCTCCATCAACCATCCATGTTTCCCCCATCCATGAGTGAGTAATCCCCCGCTGTAGGCTATGGGGATGGTAGGGATTGGATGAGATCTATCATGTAATTGAATAAGATTGTTAGGGCATGGTGCCTAGTATCTATTGTTAGTGATTTTTGACATTGTTGCAACTTGTTATGCTTAATTCTTGTCACTAGGGTGACATGATCTTAGATCTGAACATGTTATTGATTCATGACGATATTATTGTTTGTGATCTTACCTGCAAGTTGTTTACACATATTATTGTCCGGAACCCGAGGCCCCGAAGTGACAGAAATCGAGATAACCGGAGGGGATGGCTATGATGTGAGGATCACGTGTGTTCATGAAGTGTTAATGCTTTGATCTGGTACTCTATTAAAAGGAGTACCTTAATTTCCAGTAGATTCCCTTGAGGCCCTGCTGCAACGGGCTGGCAGGACAAAAGATGTTGTGCAAGTTCTCAGTGCGAGCATATATGACTATATATGGAACACATGCCTATGATTATTTAGTACTTGGATGCTTTGTCTTATTTATCTGCAAATGCCCTAGATCTTGATATTACATGAATAGTCTTGTCCATGCAACGCCCGTCCATCCATCCCTATGCCTACCGCACTCAAATCCTACTGTTTATTAAAATTGTTACTACTGCCTTTATTTTACCACTGCTGTTACTTGCTATTGCTACTAATAAACTGCTATGAGCAAGACTATTTCCAGGTGCAGCTAAATTGACAACTCAGTTGTTAAGACTTATAAATATTCTTTGGCTCCCCTTGTGTCGAATCAATAAATTGGGCTTTACTACCCTCGAAGATTGTTGCGATCCCCTTTACTTGTGGGTCATCAAGACTATTTTCTGGCGCTATTGCCGGGGAGCATAGCTTTATTTATAAAGTTCACTTGGAATTGTTATTGTTTGCTGCTATCCATTCATCATGGGTAAACTCGTGATGGAAAAGTTCCTATATTACCATCCACTACAAGAAGAGGTACAGTTCTGAACACCTCTGCTGCTCTTGATTCACCATCTGTTATGAGTAAGCTCCTTACACAAGCACCACATACACATCTTACACATACTAGTACTTCTGCTGAATTTGAAATTGCTTCTGATACTCATGATATTACTTCTACTATGATTGATGAGAGTGGTTCATTAGGTCATTTCCTAGATGCTACAATTGCTAGAACTATAATGGGAAACACTGAAACTCCTAATGAAGATACTACTACACATGTTAGCTCACCTGAGTCTATAGAGAGATATGATATTAATGATGGTTATATTGAAATGACTGATGAATTTATTGAAGAATTTCGAAACACTCATGGTGCTAGTGCTATTAAAAGTCTTCTTAAGAGACGTACTATTAGACCCAAACTATTTCCTGATGCTAAGTTTGCCACATATCCCATGAACATTAAAGATAAATATTATGATTTGTCTCTTGATTTACCCTATATAACCATTGCTGAGAAAGAACCTTTTTGTGGGACTGAAAATGAAAGTGTTGTGGCACATATGACTAAGATTTCTACTATGAGTGGCTTATTTTCTGATGATATTAAGATGCGCACCTACTTTGTTGCTAAAATCTTCCCTTTTTCATTGAAAGGAGAAGATAAAGCTTGGTTTAATAATTTACCTCCTGGATCCATTGATAACCCTGATTTCTTGATTACACTTTCTTTCAGAAATATTTCCCTCCTAGTGCTCGACATGCTATTTTGCAGAATTTGATTTTAAACAGGGAGAAGAGGAGAAATTGCCTGAGTCATGGGAAAGGTTCTGTGCTTTGATTCATGCACATCCTGGATGTCCATTACCTAAAAATGAGCTTCTTGATATATATTATAATGGACTAACTGATGAATCTAGGACATACCTGGATAGTTGTGCTGATTGTGTTTTTAGGAAAAGAACTGCTAAAGAAGCTAAGGAATTAATGGCTAAAATAAGCAAGAATTATGATGATTGGACTACATCTAAGCCAACTACACATGAACCAACTGTGCCTGAGCCAACCCCAACACCAACACCAAAGAAGAGGGGAGTGATGAACTAAATGATGAAGTGATGAAAGAAGCTAAGAAATGTCTTAAGGAGAAGGGTATTAAATTCGAAGATGTGAAGAATTTACCTCCTATAGAAGAATTATGTAAGCCAATTTTCCACTCATCCACTATTGAGGTACACTCTCACCAACATTTTTATGAAGGTGATATTCCTTATTCTAAACCTCCCGATCAATGCTTAGAATAATTTGATACTTTTATTGTTAAACAAGATAATTTTAATAAGCAAGTGCAGAATCATTTAATGGAAAACTCTAGAGCTATTAATGAGTTGAAATATATTGTGGAAAGAACCTCCAATGATGTTAAAATGCTTATTAAACATTTTCAAATGGTTCAAACTCAAATTGACCAACTTGCTAAAGTACAAAAAGATTTGCTAGTTAATGCTTCTGGAGAAAAACATGCTTATGAAATTAGAACTAGGAGTGGTGCTGCCACTCGGGATCCTTTATATCTCGAGGGACATCCTAAAAGAATTGAGCAGGATTCTCAACAAGCTGAAAATATTGGTACTTCTTCTAAGAGAAAGAAAAAGAAACATAAAACAGTTGTAGAATATTCTGAACCTGCTATAGATCCTAATAGTATATCTGTCTCTGATGCTGAAACATAAAAATGATGCCCCTGATAAGGAAGAAATTGAAGAGGAACCTGAAAGGCACACTAATAATACTAAGTACACTAAGGAAGATTTTGTTGCTAATAAACATGGTAGTGAAAGAGAGCCTTGGGTTCAAAAACCAATGCCTTTCCCTGATAAGAAACACAAGTCAAAGGAAGAAGAACACTATAACAAGTTTTGTGAGTGGATGAAACCTTTATTTTTGCAAATTCCTTTGACTGATGCTATTAAATTGCCTCCTTATTCAAAGTATATGAATGATATTGTCTCTAATAAAAGGAAGATTCCTAATGAGGAAATTTCTACTTTGCTTGCTAATTATTCCTTCAATGGTAAGGTTCCAAAGAAACTTGGGGATCCAGGGATTCCAACTATTCCTTGCTCTATTAAAAATAATTATGTTAGAACTGCTTTGTGTGATTTGGGAGCTAGAGTTAGTGTTATGCCTTTTTCTCTCTACAAGAGACTTCAACTAGAAAAATTGATACCAACTGATATATCTTTGCAAATGTCTGATAAGTCTACTACTATTCCTGTTGGTATATGTGAGGATGTTCCTGTTCAAGTGGCTCACAACTATTTGATATTAACTGATTTTGTTGTGCTTGAAATGCTTGAAGATGATAATATGTCTATTATTCTTGGTTTCTTAATACTGTAGGTGCTGTCATTAATTATAATCAAGAAAAGGTAACTTTTAATTTTAATGACAAGGAGCATAATGTCTATTTCCCCAAGAAAATTGATAAGACTTGTGGCCTAAATTCAATTGAAAATATTGAGGGCATCAAAGTTGGAGAAATATATTGTCCCATACCTCAAGAAAATTATGAAACTATTATGATTGGGACTATTGCTATCAAGTTTGAGGTAACATAATAATTTAGTGAAATGCAAAGTTTTGTTTCATATAAAATTGTTTTGGTAACAAGACTTGATCAACCTTGATAACAAAGGGATTTCAATGAACAAAACAATGTTTTCACCATGAGTATCCTTTCTCACCTTTATTTTCTCTACTCCAATCTTTGCTCTTTGTCTTGTTTGTCTTTGTTTTGCTAGTTGCTTGCTTGTTAGAGTGTCTTAGAACTTCTGTAGTTTTAGTTTTGGTTTGCTTTTGCATCTTTCCAAAATCTTTTTCTGCGAGAAAATCAATTTTGAATACCTGAAAATTGCCCAAAAATAAAGTTTCCCAAAAAATTCCAGAAAATTCATATTAAAATTTTATGCTAAAGAAGGGGCAGAGGGGTACCTGGAGTGACACAGGGGGGGCCCACCAGGCAGGCATAGCCCCTGGTGGTGCAGCCAGACCAGGGGCGTGTCTGGCCCTGGTGTGGGCCACCCCTGGACCTCCACTTATTCTCCTTCCTACCACTTCACTCTCTCTCCCGAAAAACACTAGAAAATTTCTCAAAGCTCGAGTTCTTGTTGTTCTTACTCCTGATTTTCGATCTCCTTGCTCAGCCCACCTTAGCTGCTGATTTTTGGAGGGATTGCTCTCCGATATGTGCCTCCTCCTCTTGTCCAATTAGATTTTTGATTGGTGGATTCTATCTTGAGTATTTTGCTACTATAGGTGACAGGTTATGTGAGTTTGCATGCTTGTTCTATGCTTAGAGAAATCATTTTGATGCATGTTTAGCCCTCTTGTAAGTCCCTATAGTAGTTCCTCATCATCTATTAGTTTGGAAATCACTTGGTTTGATGTTTGTATAATTTTTTTAGAAAAATGGAGATGGACAACCATACTTTTGGAGAAGTGTTTGAAAGATATACACCTAGGAGGGCAAGGCCTTCGAGATCAGCCTCACAATTTAGGCCATCATACAATGAAGATCTTATTGCGCCGCGCTTTGGCAATGAGGGAGATGATGGAGATGCACACACATCTACCTTCCCTTGTTTTGCCTTTTTTGCAAGCTACAGGGATCCTTGATGATTTCTTAATTCTTGTTCAGAGGGTTGGTCTAACCGCTTACATGCAGGATGGGAGTGAGCAATATGCTTTGCTATAAGGGTCCCAACCTTTAATAAGGTAGAGTCCCCTGTGTTTACAATGCTAGTCCCTGGATCAATAGCTACCATCCACAGTTAAGATGTAATATCAAGAAACAAAGGTCATAATACAACTTTATAACCAGGAATAACATAATTTTATCACATCCTACATAGCTCATTTGGCTATTACATTACATTGCAGCAGAATATCTATAAGCATGGGGTCCTTCATCTTCAAAATGCCACAGGCAGACATGTTGGTTGTAGACTTTGTAATCCTAATCAACACACTTCACTAAATCAAACAAATCTGCAACATAACAAGTTACAGCCACAAGGGTCAATACAGTTGAATTGTATTGGCAAGTGATACTATGGTAGTATAGTGGAGTCTATCATCTATATGCATTTGGCTAAGTGGATAGGCTTGCATTGCTCAAAATAGATTTTCCTTATCATTTGGGAACACTAAGTTTTTGCTTGACAAAATCATTTTTCCCAAGGCATCTCCCAATCAAAGATTGAAGATCCTTTAACCCTTGTTTAATCCACAAGTTTTTAACTTAGAAATTTGGATGATGAGATTCTTGATATCTTCCATGTCTTGATGCTCAAATTGTCCTTTACCAGGGACATGGCTAAGTACTTAGATTTTACACTCTGCAGAGGTGGTGCACTTTCCCCACAATACTTGGTTTCACCAAGACAAGATCTTTCAGAAGCCTTTCCTTAGACCAAATGGACGCGTTCCAACATATCATCCCACTACCACCAACTGTCCAAATGGCTAAGTTCTAGCAACCTATGTGATCCAGGCAGAGCCCATAATGCCAAGTGGCTACACTTGAAGCTTCTCAACATTTGACATCTCAAATCTCTTTGTTCCTGGGTGGCAATCCACAAGTGTGATACACAAGGTAAACCATAGCCATGGGCCTTGTGTAAACACTCAACCAAAAACCACCAAGCAATTATCATTCAACCCAGGTGATTCATTAACTTAGTTGTTTTATTAAACAAAAACACAAGTCCTCAGACTTAGAAATTTTTCCATGGTATGCATGTATATTCCACCCTTGTTTTCTATTAGCTAAGCTAAGCTTGATAGTAGTAGGAATCTTAACTTAGGAAAATTTCTACTAAGGTTTCATCTACTAGGTTTTCCCATAGCATGGTTATACTTAGCAAAATTCCATGCAAGTTTTACTTAGAAAAATCACTAATGCATAGTGAAAGTAATGGGACAAAAGTATGAAGCATCACTTGCCTTTTTGGTAGAGTATAAGTTCACTCCTTGTCCTTGCTACAATCACACTCTTCAAGTCACTACAATTCAATCAAGCAAGGCACAAGTTCAATCTACCATTCAAGCAATTCATCACATAAAATCATATAAACAAGATAATGCATGCAAGCATGCCAAGCTTTGTTTTATTTGAAAAAGTGGTTCCTAATGGGTCATAAACCTTTGAAAACACCTATTGGTCATTTTATAAAGTGGCAAAAGTCATTTGCAAGGGATTTCACTTCCTAATCCATTTTCAAAACAAAGTATCATTTTATGTGGTGTAGAAATGTTTTTACTAAGGCATTAATCTATAGGGTTCACCAAATATGTTTTCAAACCATAAAACTTTGTGTTTAGGGTCAGAGAGTTTGAAACAAAACATTTCCCAAAGGTTTTCTTCCAAAACCATTTTTAATAAATAAACCATATTTTTATTTGACTACAATTGGTTTTAAATCAAATATTCATTCTTTTGTTTCACCAAATACATTTTTGAAACCACAATTTGATTACTATGGTCAGTAGGTTCAAAACACACCATTTGCCAAAGATTTTAACCCCAAAAACATTTTAGAAAATTTTTTATAATCTAAACAAGCATACACAAGTTTCTGCAAAAACAAACAATTAAACAGAAACTTTTTACTAAACAAATGGCATGGTTGGCTAGGGCTTGTTGCACTGATTCCATTGATATAAAGTTTGCAAAATTTGGACATGTGGAACTAAAGTTATGCAATTTACAAAATTGGAAGTCTAATAGATCAAATTCTGTTTAAATCAAACAGACTGGGACACGCGTCCTATTCTGATTCGTCGAAAACGTTTCGCGTGGATCAAGCGACGCAGGCCGTTGGATTTAAGTCATATCGCACGGCGCGCAGGTGCTACTTACCCTTTCGTCTAGCTTCTATCCTAGCCGCTGGATCCTAATCGCACGGCACCTAGCACACTTGCCAGAGACGGGCGGCGCTGTGGTGGCTACTGGCGGCGGAGCGGTCAGACGGCGGCGGAGTCGATGCTACAGGAAGCGAGGGAGGAAAGGAATATGCTCACCGTGTTTGCAGAAGCCTGGGGAAGCTCAAGGTGCTCTCGAGGAGTCAAGGGGCGCACGGAGTTCACGGCTATTGCTCACCGGAGTTCTTGCTGGCGTCGGTTGCGCACGGTCGTGGTCGAGGGCGAGGCTGCAGATCGTCCCGAAGCAAAATAAGTGCACGGTTAGATGCGGGCGAGTGCGGTGAGTGCAGGAGTGTCATCGGGAAGGAGAGGGGCGGACACATGCTTATGGGGAGGGTCGCCGGAGAGGAAGCAGGCGGTGGTCGTCGTCGTTGTCGAGGCTCAGGGGCACGCGCGAGCGAGCTGGCGCTACGGGGAGGTGCGCCTGGGTCTGGGGAACTTGCCCGTGTGCTTGGGGAGGTAAGGGGCGATGCGGTGCTGCCGGAATTGGTCAAGAACCTCGTCGGAGAAGGCGGCAGTGCAGGAGAAATTGGAGACAGCCTGGGGGCTCTCCTGCAGCGGTGTCTGAGGGGAAAGGAAGGGGAGGGGGAGGTGGTTAAACGAGCGTGATCGCGGGGAATTTTAATTCGCAGAATAACTCGTATTGATTCGAATTAAGACGCGGAGGAAACAGTCAGAGGCGAGTTCATCGGGGGGTGAAGACGACGATGATCTGGCTGTGGGGCCCGGCGTCAGTGAGGGAGGGACGTTTCAGGTGGGGTCCAATGGTCAGCGTCTGTGCGGGTTAAATCGTGAGTGAAAGAAAACGCTTCGGGCGAGAGAGGGAAATGGGCTGCTGGGCCAGGTGGGCTTGCTGGGTTGGATCAGGTTTGATTCATTTTTTTTATATAGATAGTTTTTCTTTTTCCAATTCGATTTTCTGTTTTGAAATTCAAACAACAAATCAAACAACCAAATCAAATAAACTTCCTCTAAACTTTATATTGAGTTTAGCTCTGTTTATCAACACAAATCAAAGTCCAAAACAAAATACTATTTTTAATCTTTTTAGGATCCATTTATTAATTAAATAAAATGGACCTTAGTTATTAAATTAAATATGGTTTGATTTATTTATTTTTAAAACTCTATTTGAAATCTAAAATAGTACCAAAACCATTCAGTAGGTTTTATTTGAAAATAATAAACACTTGGAAACTTATTTAAAATAATTTAATAAGTTTTTGATGTTTAATTAAAATGGGAAAAGCCTTTACTTTAATAAAAATGGGTTTATTAATAAACTCTCATTATTTTATTTAAATAAACCTTTACTCTTTTAATCAAAGCAAAACATTTTATTTCAAAAGCTTGGCCAAGGTTTAATTTCACTCTATAAAATAATCCTTCTTTATAAATCTACCTTTTCTTTTGAAAACCAAATCTTTTATTAAAAGATCCAAAAATAGTAATTCTAAATATTTTTAAGTTTATTGTTTATTTATCTTTTTAAATCCCTTTAGGATTTTATTTGATCCAAATAGGTTTTTAAAGTTTCAAATTGGATTCAAAAGTTTCTTCTCACCCTGAAAATCAACAAACTTTTATTTTATTCATTTATTTTTCACATAACAAGATTTGGAAAATCTTGGGATGTGACATTTGCTCACCAAAACTTTTGTGGAGAGTTTCACTTTCACTAATACCCCTTTCAGGACAACTGTTTCATTCAAAATATATGATAGGACTATTACTATGCCATTGGAAAGATTTTGCAGCATTATAGGTATTGGCATGTGTGGGATGGTGAAGAAGATCCAAGGTCGACCCGCTGATTTGTTGGAGCTCTACCGTGGGGTAACAAATGATGATGACCGCACAGCCCTGCGCGGGAAGATAAGAAACATTCAGCTCCCAGCTCTCAGATATTTTGCTTATTATCTTGCCACTAGCATTCTTGGTAGGGAGAACACTAGCAATATTTCCAACTATTATTTGTCTTTTCTCCCTGCTGCACTTAACAATGAAACCAGGTATAATCTTGGTTCTCTCATTGCTCGCCGCCTAGCTGCTAGAGGACCTATTTATGGGGGCATTATTGTTGCATGCGTAGTTGCTGCCTTGGACCTTCCTGTTGATCCGAATGATACAGTGATGTCCCCATAGAGGCTTGATCTAGCTGCCATGGAAGCACATCACGTTGTTACTGCTAGCTCTAGCATTGAGAGTTTAGTTGACAGGATGATGTTTACTGACGGGGATGAGAGGGAAATTCCCTTGGCATAGTCTACTTTGTTCAGTATTTGCAGGAGGCCATGGTCACTCTCCAAGGAGGATATGGACGATCAGCTCCGCTTGCTTGGCTTCCACGGGCAGCACTAGGGGGATGCGCCCTCTTATGACTACTTGTGCACTACGCCCGGGCGCCCTCGAGTTAATATCAGGACGAAGGCACTTCTTCGTCATATTATGGAGGTGTTCCTTCTTGGCCAAGCTGGGATTTATCTCCACTTAGGCCAAAAGCCTAAGCTTGGGGGAGGTATACCGACATCACACTCATCTACATATCATGTTCTGTCGGTACTTTGCATATCCATGTTTCGCTTTCTTTCTAGTTTTTGTTCTTGCTTTGTTTCTGCTTTCTAAAATACAAAAGACCAAAAATATTTTTGTTGTTTCTCTTTGTTTGTTTCTTTGTCTTTTAGCTTTGGTTTGTTATAAGAAAAATCCAAAAATATTTTGCTTTGTTTGCTTTTGCCTTCAGTGCTTGCTTTAAAAAATCAAAAACCCAAAAATATTTGTTCTTCTTCTCTGGTGTTGTAAAGTTTGTTGCAGGGTTCAACGGTCCTGAGTGACTCCTTTGGAGTTTGGTTTTATGTTATTATTCAAGCCACATAAGTGAAAGGCAATGATGATTTATGACAACTCGAGGTGTGATAAGAGGCTGGTATGAACTCTATTTGTTTCCATTTTTGTACATATACTCATCATTGTGGGCATGGTTAGTCTGTTCATGCAGGGTGTATGTTATTTAATGTATGCTTAGTAGTTCTTGCTATCTTATGATTAGTTCCAACTTGCTAATAGTTTGTAGCATGTCATATAAATGTTTGCTTGCATTGTTCTATCCATAACTTGGTATGACAGTGTGGTATCTTCCTCTGAATGTTTCATTTGAATCGACTTGGCACATGCTCACGCATGCACATGACTGAACAAATGTCAGTTAAGCCTCGATGATTTATTTTGCCTCAGAGTTCTTGTGTCACTTTTATGCCATAATTAATTTTGTTTTGTTGCAAGCATGATTATGACAGTTACTGCTCTCTCGATTATTGCTCCCTTTCTATTGCTAGCCTTCACTTGCACTGAGTATGATCTCTACTCGTGCATCCAACTTCCCAAAGCCAAAATTGTCAAAAAGTGTTGTAACACCCTCAGAATCGGACCTATGCAAGTTCTAGCGAAAACCGCCAAACCCGCATAGAAACGATTCAAAGGTGCCCACCAGGCACTTTCGTGCGGGTGGAAATCGAAGTAATAACATTACACAACAGTCCTCGATGGGACCCACAGAACAGATATATATACAACAGCGACTCAAAGAGTCAAGAATACAGATATAATATACAAAGATCCAAATCACCTTGAAAATGATAGAACGTCCGACTACGGACAAGATGCAAATGGGGCTAAGAGCCCTGAAGAATAACCAATGGCGTCCATAACCCTGCCCAGGCCAAGCCGGAAGGGTAACCCTGCTAACGGCGTCGATCTCAAACCTGCTTAAACAAAAGGGGTGCCGACAAAGGGCAAAGGAAAAAGAGGAGCGTCAGTACTGAGGCCAGTACACGGCGAGACTAGAATTCGGTGGTCCTCGCCTACATAGGTATGGTGGACTGAGCGGCAGCGGCAGCATGCACTGAACAACCTATAGAGACTCGATACATTTGGCGGTTATCGGAGAGGGGGAAGAATGACCTATTCGGATCCAACCTGAAGCGAACACCAAACATACCCATCCTGGTGTTTCCCCCTCGAGACCAAACGAGGAAGTCAACCGAGGAACTCACACAGTTGGCAATTTTATTTGTTCGGTTATCGTTGCAGCAATTACTAGTCAGGTATAGATAATCATCCTGATAAAATAAGCAGTGGGCACTTTTAGTTAACCATTCCGTGATAGTGGCAACACTTACTAGTCAGATTCATTTAGCATGAGATAACCCAAAACCCAGCAGTTGTTGGCACTTTTATTTAGCCATTCCGTTGTAGTTATCATACTTACTAGTCAGGTACAATGGTCGCAAGCGACACTCCAAACAAGCACTTGTGGGCAGTATTAATTAGCCATTCCATTATAGTGAAGCTGATTACTAGTCATTATAAAGTCAAATTTATAGCAATAAACTTTAGTTATGCTTGTCTATGGTCGAGATACTGTGCTCCAAGTCGTCCATAACCGCGGACACGGCTTTCAGAAAGTTTTACCCGGCCGGGGTGCACCAATAGCAACACACACTCGATCAACCTCGGAAAAACCAAATCAAAACCCAACGAGGCTTTCACGACAAAGCAATCACAGGATTCAGAAATATTTCAGGGGGCCACCCCTTGGAGTACACCCGCAACGAAGTAAGCAAGCTCCGAGACGGACTCAAGGTTTGCGTCAGTGGCTGTAAACGACAGCAGATCCCCAAACGGGGACTGTCGATACCGCGAAAACACTCCGCTTCCAAAATAGTACAGCGTGCTCCTCACACAATCGTAAATAAAGCAGTAAAGCATGGCATAGGTACAGGATCGTAAATAAAACCTCAAACTAATTGTGGCCCCAAGAAATAAGACTGAATCAAGCTCTGGCTAAGGGGGGTCCCATATACCTCCCGGATGTGGATAGCGCGATAAATCAAGGAACAGGTATCAAGTACTCGGGGTCCTACGGGACACAAGTGGGCGTTCGGAAACCAAATATTATCTATCACCCACCGATGCCTCTACTTAATTCAATTTTAGTTGTTAAACAGGAATTAAAGTGAACGATAAGTAAAACTAGAAACATCTCCAACATCAACATGCGGCAACACTCCAACAACTGTGGCACTTGACGACACGCAACAACACTTGAGCAAGCGACTACGACGCGCAAGTCCAACTATCTACCAAACAACAGGTAATAGGATGTGTCCAAGGCAATATAGGGCTGCACGGTATATCACAGGTACGGAAACTAAAGCATCGCAACACAGATAGCAATAGATCAACAGGAGGGAATAAATACTATAAAAGTAAGATAGGTAGAAAGAGGGGGATGCTCGCCTGAAAACATTGTCGAAGGGTTCAACCGAAGATCGGGGCGAAGCTCACATCAACTCATCGGCCTTATCCGCGAAGAAGCAAAACGCTAGAATAAACACCGGATGCAATATTTAATACAACGGCAGAAGATCGGCATGATGCATGTACGATGCATGACATGGCAAAGATGCGATGCAATTAGGTCATATTAAGTGGAACCGGGGTCCCGATATTTAATTAGGTGGTTCATGTTATTTATTTACCCCGCAAATTAAATGTTGTATTAACATGGCAAGATATGGTACCGGTTCGCTACACAAGTTTAAATGAGACCAATATAAGGCTAGATTTGCCCGCATATGGGCCCCATATTTAATTATTAGGTAAATCGGCATAAGGCCCCCAAACCACACAAATATGCATGCAAGTATGACAATTCAATATGCAACAAGTTGTTATATAGCATTTATAAAATAGGGCTCGGAAAGGGGTCACACTTTAGGGTCTCGACGAACTTGGGGTTCCGGGGTTCGGGGTCGGGGTCCAGGGTTCGACGGAACGTTCTCGGACTCCGGGATCGTTCTCGGATATCGGGGGTAGTTCTTGTCGTGTCTGGGTGCGGAACTTGGCGTGGCGTAGGGGCGCATCGGTCTCGCCCTGTACGGTGTTGAACTTGTCGGGGCCGCGCAGTCGATCTTGGCGTTTCCGGATGATCTTGCCGACTCCATGCGAAGGCCTTGGCGCTCTAGGTCGGTCTTCAGGGTCTCGGCCTTAGATCCGGTGGACTTGGCGTTCCGTGTCGGCGAACTTGGGAATCCCTGTCGGAGATCTTGGGGCACCAGCTTCGGTCCCATAATGGCGATCTTGGCATCCGAGGGTCTTGGCGTTCGTCGGGGTTCGGGCGCGCCGGGATCGGTCCTCGGATCAGGGCATCGGGGCTTTGGTTCCCGTGATGGCGGCCTTGGCGTTCGGGCTTCAATGTCGATGACGGACTTGACACGGCGTCGACCGTGGTCAAACATCTTGGCCAAACAGATGGCGGCTTCGCGAAGACCTTGTCGATGAGGGAGTTCTTGTGGTGTCGTTTTGGGCCTCGGAGCTGGACGATTACACGGGGAGCTTGCGTCGGTGTGGCC
The DNA here is from genome assembly GCA_916181665.1 of Avena sativa. Lineage (NCBI taxonomy): Eukaryota > Viridiplantae > Streptophyta > Magnoliopsida > Poales > Poaceae > Avena > Avena sativa. The sequence continues at coordinate 333,441,103 of OV702283.1, forward strand.
TTCGAGAGATCTTGGCAAGAACCCGGGACAAGCCATATACTAAACATCACACAGAGCGTCTGCTGCAAGCCAACATGGACGAACATGTGCGACTCCAGCTTGGGTTGGCTTCCCTAGAACCGGCCAGAACCTGCAGGGGGTAACGCGACAGCGGCTGGAGAGGTGGCCGGCGGCGGCGGTCCGCGCGGCCTAGGGCCCACCAGGGACAGGCAGACGGAGGCCGGCTTGGCAACGGGTAGAGGGCCTGGCGGCGGTGTCTGCGGAGGCGGGGGCCAGCTGCGGCAGGGACGGTGGCGAACGGGGTGACGAGGTCTGGGCGCGGCGAGGCCGGCGGGGCGCGCCGGAGAGGAGCTCGGCTCGGCGGCGGAGCGGGACTCGCACGGGGAGGCGACGAGGAGGCCGCGGCCGACGGAGCTCCTGCGGGGACGGCGCCGGCGGGGAGGCACGGAGGCGGCGAGCTCGGGCCGGAGGAGGCCAGAGGCGCGCTGGGGCGAGGCCGCGCGAGGGAGAGGAGGCAGCTGGCGGCCGGAGGCTGGAGCGGGGCGGGGCGGTCCGGTGGGAGGAGGCGGTGGCGAGCGAGGCGAGGGGAGCGGGGCTTGCGGGCGAGCGGCAGACAGAGGAGGGGAAGCCGGCGGAGCTCGGGCCGCAGAGGCGAGGCGGCTCGCCTGAGAGGAGGAGGGAGAGGCGAGGGGCGGGGCGGGCGCCTGGCCGGCGGGGAGCCAGGGGCGCGGGCTGGCGGTGTGGTGGAGCGTCGAGGGGGAGGAAGGGAGCGGGGGAGGAGAGAGAGCGTGGTGGGGCCGGAGGGTGGGGTCGGGGCGTGGACAGGGGAGAGTGGACCAGGTCCAGGGGGAGGTTGGTCTGGGGGAGGTGGGAGCTGGGTCGGTTTTGGAGGGAGTGAGGGAGAGAGAGAAGAGAGGGGGGGCTGATGTGGCGGGGGGAATTGGGTAGAGGGAAGGGGCAGGGTGACGTGGCGGCCTGGGATTGGAGGGGGTGAGGTGGAGAGGGGCTGGGTAGACTAGGACAGGGTGACTTAGGGATTTAGGTGGGACTGGTTAGATATTTTAGGATTAAGGGGTGGACCGATTCAATTTTCTGGGGGTGGTCGTTCGGGTCGAATCGGCCCGTTCGACTGCCCCCACTAAAATAATTAAATGTCTTATTTATTTAAAACGGGGCCTTTGCAATCCGATAACAGACAAAACAAAATAATCCGGAGTCCCGGGTTTGAATTTGAAAACAAGACGGGGCGTTTTAGAAAACAAAAACAGGCTTTGCGAAAAATAGTTTTAGGCAAACAATGCATGATGATGACGATGCAATGCACAAATTCAACGCGATTTTCTAGTAGTGGTTTTGCGGGATGCCACAAGTGTCCACCATATCTACCTATTAGCATCATTGCTATTCTGTGCATATTTATTATGCCTTGTTTTCTTCCAAATAAAATGTTTGCTTGTTATGGGAAAATTATTTAGTAAAGCTCTCACGAACTTGATGGCACACTTTATTTTCTTGCACTTAATAAACTTGAACCATTGTGACGATCTATGTAGTTACATTCTTGCAAATTATAGGCTGGGAGTTAGCAGAACCATGATGTCATGGGGAACGCTTTCAACACTTGTACATATCTACCCAGTTGATATCATGCTCTTTTGTTTACGGATGTCGGCGGTGTGAAATAAAAGGGGAGCTTGTAAGTCCATGGAGTTATGTATATGTGTTAGAAAAATGCCTGGGCGGCTAGCCTAAGCCATGCCTAATCATGGTGGAAACTTGCAGCATAACCATAATGAGCATTATGTGAAGCATCCTCAATAAAAACCTATGCAAATAGCAAATAAAAAGATCGCTGAGATGCTCATTGTCTGTTGCCTTGTCATTTTGATATGGGATAGCTCCTGTATCATGGGGCAAGGGGTAATCCATTGGCGGTTCTCTATGATACGCGTATACTTACAATAACAAGAACTTACCGGTGACTAAAGTTGAGTAGCATGAGGAACGACCCTCGTACTCAAGGGACATGAGATTTCCAGTTTATGATCTGTCAAGCATATAACTCGTAGTTGACTTCACTTTAACCATAACCATTTTAAAGATGCTTATGATAGGGCAATGAGATCTCAAAGCAAATGAGTACCATACTTTCAGCATTTGGAAGCCTTTCAAACTTTTCAAAACCTTTCACTCCTTTGTTGAGTCACTATTTATTCTATGAGCACCTTCTTGAGAGCATAGCTATCATTCTTAGTGCAATGTGCTTGTCCCAGAACATGGTTAATTGTGACATAAATTTGATGCTTGTATCTTTGATATTTTTATTTCTAGTCTTCACTTGAACTTCAGAGGTGCCTTGGCATTTATGTTTTGCTCCACAATCAAAGGCAAGCGAGATACCACTTTATCATACCTTCTTATGAGCATTACAATGTTTCTTATGCTTATGTTTCATGTTGCTTATTATTATTGTGTTGGAATATCTTCATAGGTTGCATAACTATTAAGTAGACTTAGTTGCATACTCCTTACTATGAACTTCCTAAGTATTTGATCATATGATGAGAATATATACATCCTATGAAGCAAATGTGTTCATGAAAGTTTCTTTTATTGCACCCAGTTTTCAACTGAATTGATTGAGGACAAGCAATAAGCTAAGCTTGGGGGAGTTGATACATCCAAAATGTATCTACTTTCTCGAATACTTTTGCTATTGTTTCTCCTCTAATTTGTGTGATTTGGATACAACTAACACGGACTGACGATGTTTTCAGCAGAATTGCTTTGGTGTCTCGTTTTTTTTGCAGGAAATCAACTTTCAGGAAAATCCCGAAAAATATCACAAAAATCCTATTTTACCAGAAGACTCATGGAGCCAGAAGACGAGACGGAGAAGGGCCACGAGGGTCCCACACCACCCGGTGGCGCGGGCCAGGCCAGGCCACGCCAGGGGGTGGTGTCCCCACCTCGGGCACCCCCTCGACCTCTCCTTCGGCCTACATAAGCCCTCTGACCTAAAAACACAGGGGGGTTCGATGTTTTTCCAGAAAGAGTTCCGTTGCGCCGCCACCACCAGAAACCGTGATTCGGAACCAGAAACTCTGTTCTAGCACCCTGCCGGGACGAGGAATTGGAGGAGATCATCGCCATCATCATCACCAACGCCTCTCCATAAACCATCCATGTTTCCCCCATCCATGAGTGAGTAATCCCCGGCTGTAGGCTATGGGGATGGTAGGGATTGATGAGATCTATCATGTAATTGAATAAGATTGTTAGGGCATGGTGCCTAGTATCTATTGTTAGTGCTTTTTGACATTGTTGCAACTTTTTATGCTTAATGCTTGTCACTAGGGTGCCATGATCTCAGATCTGAACATGTTATTGATTCATGACGATATTATTGTTTGTGATCTTACCTGCAAGTTGTTTACACATATTATTGTCCGGAACCCGAGGCCCCGAAGTGACAGAAATCGGGATAACCGGAAGGGGATGGCTGTGATGTGAGGATCACGCATGTTCATGGAGTGTTAATGCTTTGATCCGGTACTCTATTAAAAGGAGTACCTTAATCGCCAGTAGATTCCCTTGAGGCCCCACTGCAACGGGCTGGCAGGACAAAAGATGTTGTGCAAGTTCTCATTGCGATCACGTATGACTATATATGGAACACATGCCTATGATTATTTAGTACTTGGATGCTTTATCTTATTTATATGCAAATGCCCTAGATCTTGATATTACATGAATAGTCTTGTCCATGCAACGCCAGTCCATCCATCCCTATGTCTACCGCACTCAAATCGTGTTGTTTACTATAATTGTTACTACAGCCTTTATTTTACCACTGTTGTTACTTTGCTAGTGCTACTACAAAATTGTTGCTACTGATAAACTGCTGTGAGCAAGACTATTTCCAGGTGCAGCTAAATTGACAACTCAGTTGTTAAGACTTATTAATATTCTTTGGCTCCCCTTGTGTCTAATCAATAAATTGGGCTTTACTACCCTCAAAGACTGTTGTGATCCCCTATAGTTGTGGGTCATCATAGTGATGATCTCATATGTGTGCATTTTGCATTCAAAAGCAAAATGATAATGTACTTCTTATGGGTGAGCTCTCCTATATTATCTAGAACAATCATTTTTTGCTTCTTTGTTTGATCCATATCGTGTTTTATATTCTTAGAAGTTCGATCTTTTCGTTTTGGTATTTTGTGCCATCATGAAAAGTTTGGAGAGTTTGGTTTATTTGTTGGAACCTTGCTCTTTTTGGGAGTTGGTTTTGTCTCATTCCATGTTTCATGTTTTTACCATTTTTAGAATGAGATAAATCCTTGAGCATTTGTATTTTTATCTATCTTTTGCTCTTTGGCTTTAGCCCAATTCATTTGTTGAACTTGTGATCCTTCATGTGTTGAATTGGTTCTTTGATACAATGTGGACACTATTTATCGTGTCACACTCTTGTGTGTGCCATCTCGGTTTACTTGGTGTTTTTGTTCAAATTGTATCTCCTTTTTGGTTCTTGAAAGCCTTATGCATGCATATTGACTACATGTTTATATTATGGCATGCTTGATTTCTTTGATCCTATATGTAGGGGAAACTCTACCAAATCCCATTAGCTAAGATGTGCATGAAATTCAATTTCATATCAATATGCACATATTTATGTGGAGTCTCTCCTATGTATTGTAGTTTCTCTCACTACTTTGGACCCAATTTGCTTGGGTACCATTTTGTACTTAATGTGTTTTAGGTACATTGGATATATATTGGATGCTTGTCTCTCAAATATTGAAGAAGTGGCGCGCCCATGAAAATTGGAGGCAATCTATAGGATGTTCAACAAATTCATATCCTCTACATTCTACCAATTATATCTAGGTAACAAGTATCTCTTTCTCATGCTCATATATCTTGCTTCCAACTATGTTGGTTGCCTTTTAGCATGAATTATTGTATTGGTATTGGTTGTGGTTCGAGTTTTGGAGTTAAGAGAACTCACTATTGCAAATGTGTGCAAGTTTAGATGAGTGCATATAATTGGGACTATACAAAATCATGCATATGATCCACCAATCTCAAATATGTCAATTTAGCAATTTTATTGCCTATCTTTTCCTCAACTTATCTCATGTGCAATAGTGAGATTTTCCTAGTTGATTTTTCCTTGTGATACTTGTTGCCTTTCTCCATATATTCCAACTTTCTCCTTTTCCCTTAGTGATAGTTGTAATATATGTAGTGTGTTGGTGTTTTAAGTTCATTAATGTATAATAAGATAAAATTGTGCCTTTGGCCATGCCTTGAAGCAAAAATCTTATTGGTATATGTTATGACTTCATTTTGCTTTTCATGTGCTTTATTGTTTATCTTCCTTGTGTGTGCTTGTTTCTTTATGGGCATATGTCTTTGTGATATTATCCACTTCGAAACTTATATACATAAGAGAAGATAATTTTAGTTGAGATTTTTATTTCATGAAGTCCACCTTTCTATTTTTTATTTATGCTTTGGTGGCTTCCAAATTTATTTGCCAGTGAGTGCTTATTACTTTTCTTTGCATCTTCGGGCACTTATATTTGTTCTCTCATTCCTTGTATTGTTAAATAAACTTGGATGAGTGATGATTCCATGATTATGCACTTTGTTCCCAAATGCAATTATCATAATTGGTGCATTATCTTTAGGGAGCTCATCTAATTCATTTAATAATGCTCATTTGTCTTCTCTCTCATTTGTTGTGTTTTAAATGCTTATGGGGAGAGAAGATTCCATATTTGTGCATGTTGTATTCAAATGCAATTATTCTAATTTGTGCACAAATCTTGGGGAGCTTCTCTATTTTCATATAAAACACTCTTGTTCTCATATCATAATATCTTTTTGTTTCCATTTGAACTCATTTGTTGTTTTCATTTGTTTTGTCGGATCTTGTGATTGCTTGCGTCATTTGTTGATACTTCTTTTATTTTATTTCTTTTGGCAATCTTCGGGTCCTGGATATAGTTCTACTTCCTCCCAAGTATTCATCATTGGATATGTGCGAATGCACACCTTTGGAGGAATTATTACTATATTGGCCTTCTAGAACTTGTCACCCATTTCGGCAATCGATGCCAATGGGGGAGAAGTTTTAGAGGGTTTAAGGGAAGTTGGTTTATGCTTTGAGTTTGTTCTTAAGCATTTTCCTTTCATGCTCTTGCATATTTGTTGTTTCTTAGCATGTGGTATATATATATATATGAAACTCCACCAGTGATAATGATTGGCAATATATGCAATGAAATTCAAGTTCATCACACATGCATAGATTGTGGGGGAGTTTGCTCTATATATTGTGGGAGTACCAATATCACATACTTGTGTAGTATTTGATATTGGTGCTACCATTTTATTCGTTAAATTCCTTATATAAACCCTCTCCAAGGGATTGTCATCAATTACCAAAATGGGGGAGATTGAAAGATCATGTGGGCCCCCATGTGTGGTTTTGTTAACTAATGACAATCTCTATGGACTAATGTTTGCAATGATCTACACTTGTAGGAATAGTCCACTGGCATCGCTTGGAGCATCTGTTGGCTTCAAGGTAGAAGAAATGAAGAAGAATAAGAAAGTGAAGAAGATCAAGTGTTGACTAAGGTTTCAAAAGTGACACGGAGATTGGGCAAGTGAGAGTTGGGCCTATAGCAAGTGTGTCTTGAAGTATAAGATGGTGTGTACCTCATGTGTATCTTCAAGACACCAACATAATAAAGAAACAGGAAATTAAGGAGAAGAATAAAGAAAATAATATTAAGGGTGTCTTGAAGAAGAAGAAGAAGATAGAGTTCCTCATGTGTATCTTCAAGACATCATCCAAATGGAGTTATAAGAAATGTTGTGCAAGCTAATGATGTGCCATATTTAGAAGATATCATGCTTGAAGCTTTCCATCCTCGGTGATCATGGATCGATGAATACAAGGTCAAAGTAAAGGTTTCCCGATGTTGTATGGGGGAGCAACTTGCAAGTCTTCATCAAGCGAGTGCGTGCAAGAGCAATCAAGAAAGGTGTTCCATCTTGACAAGGACAAGATTGTATATATCAAGATCAAGTGGGATATGCGCAAGGCAAAGGTATGATCTTGATAGGGTTTCTTTCTTACCAGTCTCGTGGTGTTAGTTGGGGAGACCGGTTTATAGGATAGACAACCATACTATCAAGAGGGGCTTTAAAGTGAGTAACTCGATCATATTTTTCGAAGAGAGCTCAAACCTTTGCTTACTTAGCATCATCCTTTCTTGGTTGTTATTTCGATCTTATCCATGTAAGGTTCTAGATCTTGTGGTAATATTCATAACAAGCTCTAGTTCATCAAAAACGGATTTCCCTTTTATATCTTATTGCGTTTTTATCTTGGAGATTTTACCGGTTTGTATTTTAGAGATAGGAAAAACCTTCCATTATTTGGTTCTTACTCATGTGGGGATTTAGAGCTTGTTTTAACCTCCATGACAAGCTGCAGTTCATCGAAAACGGATTTCATATACATTCTCTATTACGTTTTCGATGTTAGAGGTTTTACCGGTTTGTGTTTTTGAGAGAGGTTAAACCTTTCATCATTTGGTTGCATACTCCATGATGTACTATGATGTTTTTCTGTATGATCTTTTAGAGCTTATTGTCCTCTTTAAAACGAGCCCAAGTTCATCAAAATCGGAGTCCGGATGCAAAAGTTATGGTTGTTTTCATATTGGTCTTTCAGCCGGTTTTTGTAAGACCGGAGACTCCGTACCAAATCTCCGGTCCATCTCCGGACCGCGTATAATGCGTCCTCCAGATAGTCCCCGTTTGTCCTGGGTACACCGGAGACTCCGGTCCAAGTCCGTAGACTCCGGACCGGGCGATTCCTGGGCCTAACGGTTGGATTTCTAGGGACCTATTTAAGGGCCCCTTCTTCCCAATGGTTACCCAACCATTCCTGCAAGTTTTCCCCTCCATTGTTGACCTTCTTGATCTTGCTTCCCCTTAATACCTCCTATGATTCTTGCATATTCTTGAGGGATTTGAAAGAGGAGATCTAGATCTACAACTCCACCAATCAATCTCTCCTCTAAGTGAGGGGAACATATTGGGATCTAGATCTTGGAGTCTTTTGGGGATTTCATCCATTCTTCTTCCTCTCTTATTCTCCCATAAGCTTTTGTAGCTTTGGTGGAATTTGGGAGAGAAGGATTTGAGCACTTCTTGTGTTCTTGCTATTGCATTTGGTGCATCGGTTTGAGTTCTCGGTGAGGATTCGATTGGGTGAAATTGAGAAGCTTTTTACTCTTGGGATCTTGGTACCCTAGACAGTTTGGTTGTGTTGCAGGTTTGTGGATTACTTGGGGCCTCCAATTAAGTTGTGGAGCTTTCCCCAAGCTTGTTTGTTGGGAGCCTCCAATTGAGTTGTGGAGAAGTGCCCCAACCTTGTGAGAGGTTCTGGATTTCCACTAACAAGTGCACCAATAGTGGAAGTGTGGATCGATCCCGTTGGGGTGAGATTCACCGAAGAACAAGGGAGGAATTTTTTTGCGTTGGTGGTTTGATACCACCCCCTCTCCAAACGAGACGTACTCCATGTTGGGAGGAACTCGGTAAAACATCGTCGTCTCCGCGTGCCTCGCTTATCTCTATACCCGAGCTCTTACTTATGCACCTTACTTTGTGATAGCCTTCGGGCTTGAAGTATATATCTTGCTATCACATAGTTGCTTGTCTTGCTTAGTATAAGTTGTTGGTGCACATAGGTGAACCCTAGTTGTTCTAGGTTTTATTCTTAACAAAGTAAACGCTGGTTTAATTCTGCCTTTGCTAAGCCACTCTTGGAAAAGTTTTAAACCGCCTATTCACCCCCCCTCTAGGCGACATATATATCCTTTCACAAGCCCTCCAAGAAAGAACAAGGATTGTTGAGACACAGCTATGTAAGATAATCGAGAGTCAAACTCTCATTCTAGCAAAATTTGCAGGAAAAGGTGAGCCCAATCATGTTGAAGATCTCAAGATGATAAGGATCCAAAGGGAGGAGCCCGAAGAACTTGATTATAGCAATGCTCCTTCACCAAACTACACAGTTGAAGATCTTGTAAAAAGGAACAATGTCAAGATTCCGGTAAGTGAAGGAAATGAGGAAGCCATGTATCAACACTTCGTTAATCAGGTAGCAATAAAGGTACGTGAGCTTGAGGAAGAATATAAGAAAATTGTTGAAAAATTGTGTGTTAAGATAGATGATATATTTGAGCCTACCATTAAGATTAAAGTTGGGACTAATGAAATAGCTGCACTCTATGATCTTGGTGCAAGTGTTTCAACAATTCCAAAGAGTCTTTTAAACAAGTTAAATCTTGGCTCTTTTGAAATTACGAACTGAAATTACATCTAGCAGATTATACTTATAAACAAGCAGTAGGCATTAAAGAAAATACTTTAGTATACATTAAAGGTTGTCCTGCTCTTATTGATTTTGTTATTGTTGATATGCCTGAAGATGCTATTGCCCCTATTATATTAGGCTGTCCTTTCTTAAGAACTATTAAGGCTTTAATCAATTTGCATGAAGGGAACGTGAAGCTTCAATTGCCTTCACGAGATCCTTTTGTTATTCATTTCCCTAGGAAAAAGAAAGCCAAACAAGATGATAAGGAGTCCATCACTTTGAAGGCCAATTACTTTGGAGTGGGTGTTCCACTCATATGGCCTAAGTGAGCAATATCAACGTGAATCTATTGACCATAAAAGAGCGCTACATGGGAGGCAACCCATGTGAAATAAAAGTTTGAGTTAAGTTTTTAAGTTTTAATTTAAGTTTTATATAAATAAAGGGTGATGGAAAAACTTCAGTGAGAAGAAGAGATTCAGCGGTACTAAAAATACCTGTTTCATATGCCATAGTTGGTCGAAATTTTAGTCTATCATTTTTCTGTCAAAACTAGGTGTTTCGTTAAGTTTCAGTCTAAAAAGTAATCCTCGAAGAAACAAAAAAAATTTGATGTGTACAGAAAGGTTAACAACCAACTATACGGCGGGAATAAATGTTACCCATCGACATTTTTTCATCGCAGGATACAGAAGGTTTGACGACCAACTATACGGCGGGAACAAAAGTTCCGTCCGTATAGTTATAGCCGCTAGGAAGAGAACCTAGAAACCCTAATTTTTTTGCCGTCAGACCAACTATACGGCCGTAACAATTTGTTCCCACTGTATAGTTGCGTCCGACCACTTAAACGCTCGGGGAGGTACCCAAAACATCAAAAACTCAATCCTTTTTCTCTCTTCTACCTCCAAACTCTCTCAAAACCTCAAGGGATCTTGGTATCCATCATTTGGGCCTAGAACCCTGGAATTCATTTTGCAATTCTATCTCTATGCTGTTTGGTTGGCACGAAATTGGGTCGTCATTTCATTTGCCAAATCCATCCAAATATTCCCATGCGTAAACCCAATTCCCATCTCAGACCAGTCATTTGAAAAATATCTGGGTCTCGCTTCGTCCTCGACTCTGTCTCGCCTCGTCCCGACTCCGTGTCGCCACCGCACGCCGCCTACCTCGCCCTCGTCCCTGACGACACATCCTCCTCCCTCCGTATCGCCGCCTCTTCCTCCCTCTGCCTCGCCGCCTCCTCCTCCCTCATCCTCCTCGCCTCGTCCTCCCACCACATCACTCATCCCTCCTCGATCTCATCTTGGAGCTCCTCCTCCCACCGTCTCGCCTCCTCCTCCTCCTTTCTCCAACTCGCAACATCCTCCTCCCTTCACCACAGCAGGAAAGGCTCCATAGCTCCCTCCACCTCTCTCGCTCATCCTGGAACCCTAACCCTAACTAAGAATCGCCTGCAGGTTTGGGTCTCAGGTATCTCAAGAAATTTGGATCTAGTGCAGTCTGACGGAGGTGGATAGGAAGTAGGTATGGCTTCAATACGCCTTGGCGATGGCTGTGGTGATCGCGTGCTGGTAGCGTGCCGTAGGATCTCACCGCCGGTGCCCCCTCCCATCGCTTCTCCCTCTCCCCCCGCTCCTACCCCGGTGACCATGGCACACCCTGAGCCTGCATGCGTGCCCCCCCCCCCCGAGTCAATCCGTGGCCGTCGTTTGGCGGACGTGGCTGATGAGGTCGATAAGGAGGAGGCCATGAGGGTGGAGGTGTCGCTGCGCTCCTCGCCGCCGGACCTGCCGATGCTGAGTGAGTTCATGTCCTTCGTGCGATGGGGCCACAGCTCCAGGCGGAAGGCGGCTCGCTAGAGTTGGAGGACCGCGCCCTTGTGCTAGTCGGCACCAGCGAGGATGGGGGATGGTGGTCGGGAGGGACGACAGCTATTCCTGTGCCCGGCGAGAGCAGCCTTTGCAGGGGAACGTATGGCCATAGGGAGCTGCCCTGGTGTCGTCGAGTCCCCTGTGGGCTCATCTCCTGCTCCTGAATTGCCGGCGCGGGCTCCGCCGCCGCTCCCTGCGAGCGTTGAGGAAGGAGGTGCCTTCCTCTATCCCCAGGCCAGCATGGACCATGTTGGGCCGATGAGTGGTGGGCCCTTGGCGGGTGTTGCTTACTCGACGGCCCAATTCCTGCGTGGAGGAGTCAGGATTTCCAGGCTGTTGCGGAGGCCCAATGGATTGGGTCAGTCCCGCAGGGTAAAAAATGGCCAGTGGGGGCCTGGTTATGGATCCATAAAGGGGCCACTTTTCTAACCCTAGGTACTCCTGCAATGCACGACCAGATACGCAGCCACACACCTGGAGCTCGCGTCGTTCTCCAGACGCCGACGCCGCCGCTATCCATCTCCTTCGCTGATGCCATGATGAAGCGCCATTGGGACGCCTCCTCCCTGAGTGAATCTCCGTCGCTGCGCCCTCACCGCTGCAATAGGCCTCCTTCCCCTGCGCCTCATCCACCCTCTGCTGAGCCCTATAGGCCACCTGCCCGTCGGTCCCCGTCCAGGCATTCCCCTACTCGGCACGGGAAGGTGGAACCGCGCCGGGACGGACGGGAGGGTTGTCCGGCGGGGCACAGGGAGCCCCCACGAGCCGCCTACCGCCCACGTTCGCCCCTGCATCGATCTCCGCGTGGCCGGTCGCCGTCGCGTGGCCGGTCATCGCTCCGCAGGGGACCCTCACTTGAGGCATAGCGCCGTGAGCGTGATCTCCGTCGGGAACTGAAGCGTCGCGCGGCTGTTTCGGGATGGGAGGATCGTGTGCCTGGGGTTCGGTCCGGCAGGGAGGGTGAGCTTGCTCGTGTCCATAGTGCTCGACAGAATGTGTCACCGTCGGGGCGTTCTCCAAATGCGCCGCCCGTGCCCAAAAAGAATAAGAATAAGAAGTGCCGGAAGAAGACACAGGGTGCTGGTTCCGGAGTCCCGATGGGTGGTGCTGGTGTGGGATGGGGGAGATTGGGCACCCACCCATGTCGCAACCTATGGGGGCGATGTCCTCGGTAGTTGGGACGACTCGCCCGAAGTCTCCGACACGCAACAAGTGCTTCAACTATGGGGAGATCGGCCACTTCCGTTCCAACTGCAAGGAGCCAAAGCACTGTCTGTTTTGTGGTGACCCCTCGCACCGTGTTCTGGACTGCACTACCTGGTCTCCTCACCACGAGCGCAGTACCATGTAGCTCCCCGGCCACGGGATTGACCTGGGCTTGGGATTCTACTTCGTGGATCTAGGGAAGGTGAAGCTGTCTATTCCCCAGAACCTGGCTGAGATTCGCGTGCTACCAGACCAGGACCCTCCCCTGTCGGTTGAGGTTACTAAGGACATCATCCGTGCAGAGTTGAGGTTGTTTGATTCCGACTTTGTGTGGAACGTGAGGGAGACTGCCCCCATGGTGTTATCGGTGATATTTCCATCACGCGAGGCGCTGTGTGACCTCTCTTAGGGCCAGTCGATGTTCCTCCCCATCCACAACATCAAGGTGTCGATCCGTGAGTCGTGTGTGCACCCTGATACCACTGTTGTTCTCTCGATCGTGTGGGTGCGCATCCATGGCATTCCTGAGGAAGCAAGAAAGGAGAAGTACATCAAGCTCATCACCCAGGACATTGGCGAGTTTGAGGATTTAGACGAGGCGTCCCTCCGCAGCCAGGGTCCGGTGAGGGTTTAGGTCCGCCACCCGGACCCGGCCAAACTGGACTGCATCCTCCCGACCTTCTACTTCGGTACTCACAGCAAGACCTTGTCGGTGGAGCTGGAGCGGGAGGAAGTGGGCTCGCGCTCGCCATCTCCGGACATCTCCAAGCACCGCCGCCCCCTGGGAAGGGGGGAGCTGACCCATCCAGTGAGGATGACTCGGAGGAGGACCTGGACCCTCCGCACCTGCGGCATCGGCCCAGGGGTCGGCTCTCCCCCGGCAGCTGCGGGAGGCGCGACCCCACCTACTACTGCTCTCTCCTTCGGGGCGGTTCGCTCTGAGGCCCTCCGCCCGGTGGACGTCCCTAGGTGCCTTTGCCCTGACCCTCTGATCTCGGAGGAGCTAGGCCTGGACCCCTACGGGACTAACATGGGCGAGGGGCTGGAGTCCCTTGGCCTCTCGGGATGGGCATCCCTGCAGACTGCGTCACGCTACAGCCCTCCTGTGGCTCGGACCTCCCCTAGCGAGGGGATGGTGGTGGCTCTGTCGTCCTCGCCTCGCTCCCCTGGGGCGGTGTGCTACACCCTCTCCCCGGGCTCTCCTCCCGCTTCGCCCAAGCGGTCGCTGGCCGAGGCCCCGGCGACGCCGGCACCCCTGGCATGTGGGCCGCTCTCGGTCTTCCCCAACACTCCCGAGGCGACGGCCAAGCTCCACCCCTCCCGTCGCCCAGCCCCCCTCCTCCACCCTCTCACGCCAGCGCCACGCTCGCCACTGTGAGAGCCAGGTCTGGCAGCGAGGGGAGGGAGCTGACGGTTCTCGAGCAGGCGGAGGTGCTGGCGGCGTCCCGCAACCTTGACCCCGGTACGTCTTGCCCCCCCCTCCTCCCCCTACTTTCTCTCCTCCTTCCGGATCCAGGTTTTCGGTTTTGGCAGATGTCCGAGAGGAGCGGTTAGATGGTGTGGCCAGGGACAGCGGGATCGTGTTCAGAGGGGAACGCGGTCCATGCCTGGCACAGATTGCGGCCCTAAAGGAGAAGGAGGTATATGATTGAGTACTGGCGGCCTCTCACACTCAGGCGTACCAGGAGAGGCTATCTAGTCTCCAGGCCACCACTAGCACTAGGCTGCAGGGCCCAGTGACTAGAGGGGGCAGCCCTCCCCGCCCGTTGCCGGCGGAGACCTCCCTCACGACCCCCCAGGTGGGGGGAAGAGAGGGAGGCCTCCCAAACCAGTGTCCAGACCCTCGACAGGTGGTATGGCCCGATTTGTCCCCCATAAAGGGATACCTCCTAATTGTGTTTCCCAATGAGTCATCCGATCTTCCTCTTCGATTGGAATATCAGGGGCTTTGGGAACGACGGTCGCAGACAACAGCTGAGGGACTACTTGAGACAGGAGGATGTTGACATTGTGGGCCTGCAGGAGACGATTAGACAAGACTTCTCGATCCCTGAGTTGCAGGGATTGAGCCGCCATAGTTTTATCTGGCATTGGTTGCCGGCTAATGGCCACTCTTGTGGATCCTCTTAGGCGCCAAAGAGGATACCTTCGAGGTGGAGGACATGGACCGTGGAGAATTCTTCGTGAGTATGGCACTCACCTACAGACGATCTAACCTCAGTTGGGAGGTGATCATTGTCTACGGCCCCACGGACCATCGCCGCTTCCCTGATTTCTTGGCTGAGCTCTCAGCTAAGGTGGGAGATGTACTAGCCCTGTGGTGGTGGCGGGGGACTTTAACCTGATTAGGTCCCTGGATGAGAAGAGTTCCATTAATGTGGACCTCTCTAGGATGCGTATGTTCAATGACTGCATTGCCGATCTCGCCCTACGGGAGATCCCCCGCGTGGGGGGGCAGGTACACCTGGTCGAACAACCGGGTGGACCCGATCAGGAGTGTGCTGGATTGGGTCCTCGTATCGGTGGATTGGGAGCTGGCCTACCCCTTGTGCTCCCTGCGGGCGGTTACGAGGGTTGGATCGGACCATTGCCCGCTCCTTCTCTCGACTGGTGGAGGTGCTCCACCGAAGCTCAGCCGCTTCCACTTCGAGTACTTCTGGCTACAGCAGCCAGGGTTTGTGGAGATGGTCCGGGCCAATTGGAACGCGGCGACTTTGACAGTTCAGAGGGCTCGCACGACGATGGATGTTTGGCACTCTTGTGCTCTGCCGGCTCGCCAGTTCATGCGTGGGTGGGGGGCTAACCTTGGCGCCGAGCTGCGGCGCAAGAAAGGGGACCTCCTCATGTCCATCCAGGACTTAGATCGGTCCGCAGACATGGCAGGCCTCTCTATGGAGGAATGGCTCTAGCTGTACGCACTGGAGGATTCGCTCATGGAGATTTTTCGGGGGGAGGAGACATTCTGGCGGCAACGGAACCGCTAAAACTGGCTCCTCAAAGGGGATGCGAACACCTCCTACTTCCATGCCATTGCTAATGGCAGACGTAGGAAATGTTCTATCCCCTGCCTCTGGGATGGTGGACGTCTCTTGGAGGAGGCCAAGGATGTCACCTCCCATATTTACTCCTTCTATAAGGAGCTTTTTTCTGCTAACCCCTAGACCGGGGTCGAGTTAGCTGGGGACTTTTGTCTAGAGGGGGCCAGGGTCTCCGACACGGAGAACTTGGAGCTCACGCTTCCGTTCTTTCCAGCGGAGGTCAAGCAGGCCATCATCGAGATGAAGGCTAACTTGGCCCCGGGCCCGGATGGCCACCCTGTCATTTTCTTCCAGAAGTTCTAGGGGAGTATTCAGGGGGTTGTTATGCCCATGTTTCAGGAGTTCTATGTCAGGACCCTCGTGATGTCGCGACTAAACTTTGGAGTTATTACCTTGATCCCCAAGGTGGTGGGAGCCACAGATATTTGGCAGTTTAGGCCGATCACGGTGATCAATGTAATCCAAAGGATTATGTCCAAGGTATGTGCCCGTAGGTTGGATCCTCTCATGGAGCGCCTGACGCATCCATACCAGTTTGCCTTCCTTAAAGGCAGATACATTCACGATGGGATCCTGGCACTCCATGAGATTATTCACGAGGTGAAGGTTCGTCGCCAACAGGGCATTTTCCTGAAGCTGGACATCCAAAGGGCGCATGATAGGCTAGATTGGGCCTTTCTTCGCCAAGTCCTCCAGCGTAGGGGCCTTGATGATTGCATGATAGGGTGGATCATGCAGATCGTCATGAGCGGGAACACGACAATAAACATAAATGGGGAGGTTGGTCCTTACTTCAAACCCACGTGTGGGGTTAGACAAGGGGACCCGATCTCACCAATCTTGTTTAATGCTGTGGTAGATGCCCTTGCGGAGATCATGGAGAAAGCCAAGATTTCCGACCACATCTCAGGTGTGGTGGGGCATCTTATCCCTGGAGGGGGAGTTACCCACCTCCAATATGCGGATGACACTATGCTTATGGTGGAGGGGTCGGATCAGGATATCATCAACCTAAAATTCCCGCTCTTATGCTTTGATGCCATGTCTGGCCTCAAAATTAACTTTGACAAGAGTGAAGTGATGGTACTGGGGTACCCCTTGGACGAGCAACCGAGGATTGCTGATAACCTAAATTGGCGTCTAGCAACCTTCCCACTGAATTACCTGGGGATGCCAGTCAGGGACACCAGGATCCTATCTAGGGACCTGGAGCCCCTTATGGGTCGGGTTAAGGCAAAATACGAACCATGGCAAGGCAGGTTTACTTCCAAGGGGAGCAAAACCATCCTCATTGATGCTTACCTCTCCAGCCTCCCTATGTATATCATGGGGTTGTACATCCTTTAGGAAGGCGTGCACGCCAACTTTGACAAGGAGCTCTCTAGGTTCTTTTGGATGGCGAATGACGGCCACCAAAAGTATCATATGGTTAAGTGGGCGGACATCTGCGCCCCCAAGGATCTTGGGGGCATTGGGATCATCTCCTCTCGCCATATGAATGTGGCTCTGATGTTACGGTGGGTTTGGCGCATCCTGGTCGACGATGGAGGCCTTTGGCTGCAACTAGTTAAAGCTAAGTACCTGCATGGGCACCCACTTCTGGCTTGCGAGCATCAGGAAGGATCTCAGTTTTGGAGATCTATCCAGGACATCAAGCCGGCGATCCAGAAGGATCTCTCTATTTCCATCGAAAATGGGAGAAACGCCATCTTCTGGCTCGACCCTTGGGTGGGAGGGCGCCCCTTGCGCCACGAGGTTCCTGAGCTGTTCGCGATCTGCGTGGACCCACTGCTCTTGGTGGCTGATGCTTTCCAAGATGGGGTCTAGCAAGTTGCTTTCCGTCGGAACCTTGGGGCCGCCGAGCGGGCGGCGTGGGAGGGACTCCGGAACAACCTTCCGTGGTCCCTGTCCCAGTCCCAATCCTCAGATAGTTTGTCTTGGCACCTTTCGCCCTCGGGCGTTTTTTCGGTGGGTTCCATGTATCGGGCCCTGTTTGGTGGGCCCTCCATTCCCTAGACGGCCCCCCTTTGGAAGGCACCCCTCCCTTTGAATATCAAAATCGTCCTCTGGCAGTTGTTGCGTGATCGGCTCCCCTCGGGTGTGGAGGTGGCCAAGCGCCATGGCCTAGGGAATGGACTTTGTCCCCTTTGTGCAGTCCCGGAAATGGGACACCACATTTTCTTCTCCTGTCCTGCAGCTCGCTTCCTTTGGAACTTCACCCGGGAGGCTCTGGGGCCATTGTGGCAGGCCTCAGACCTAGGGGAATTTCTGGAAGGCAATGCAAACCAAACCGGCAGGAGGAGGCGCCTCTTCTAGTTTTTGTTTGCAGGGATGACGTAGACTCTTTGGAACATTCGTAATAAGATGGTCATCGAGCGTGTCTTTCTTCGCCGTGCCTCTGACTCGACCTTCAAATTTCTAGATTTTTTGCAGCAGTGGTACCCGTTAAGTAGGCAGCGGGACAGGACGCGGCTGGATGGGATGATCGAGCACCTGATTGTGGCGGCACGCCAACTTGCTTCCCCTTCCGGCCGTTGAGCGTGTCTTCTGGGCACGTGTGTATCTGTGTGTGTTGTACGCTGTGTGTTGTGTGTGGTGTTGAGACCTTGTGGCTGCTCTTTGTTTCGCTTGTACTGGATGATGTTTGGATGTTGCTTTATTTATAAAGCTGGACGTATGCCTGTTTTGAGAAGTGCAATCCGACTTGAAGACACACTCCAAGATCTGCGGCGCACGCGAGTACAAGTGCGACTGCGGCACCGTCTTCTCTAGGTATAATTTGCTTGGACTTGAATCCTAGTTCTCACTACTGTTATCTCCTGGTATGAAGTTTGTGATTACGCCGTGTATTCTTCCAGCAATGAATCGCTGCAGAACTGCAAGCGAATGATTTATTTTTGTAGTACTGGTAACCGAGCATGATATTTCAGACATTCTTGTTTTTTCCTTCAATCAAACGTATTCTGAAATTTGGCCAAGCTATTTTAGTTTGTGTCTTAAAGATTCATCTACCCTGGAGGTCCAGCACACAAACAGTGGTGCAGAACATATTAACAGCACACAAAAATGCATAACACTCTGGATTAGTAAATGTGGCCCGAGGCGGACTAGTGTCCGTTCTGTTCCTGTATGGTTGTGGCCACCATCACCATACATGTATGTGCAAAGCTCAGTCGGATGGTACAGAACATATTAACAGCACCCTTTTGGTCTTATTATATTCAGTTCTGCAGAAAAATAATGAAAATATAACCTTTTTTTTTGTAATGAAACAAGATTCTTTGTGGAACTTCTGATCATACTCGGTTATTAGGGACAATTCATTTCGAAATTTCAATGCTATTCTTGGTTAATCGAATATAATGGACCATAGTCTGCAGTGCATATATGTAGTAAAGGGGTATTTTAGATTCCTCATCCCTGTTTTCTTAAACTAATCACATTATTTGTCAACTATGATGTTAGTACATGATACTAGTATACGACATACAATCTTGTTCTTCACGTGGTTCTAACCAAAGTCTGGGGCATTTTCTAACTACACATTTGGTATTATACTAATGAATTTTCTGGAAATGTTGATACTTGATTTCTGAACCACGCCAAATAGCTGCATGCCTAATGTCACAAATACTTGTTCGAAATTTGTTGGTACTTGGATCAAGCTGTTTTAAGTACTAAATTTTGTGGATTTAATGGAAGAATTAGTGCCTGATCGTCTGATCGACTTTGAGCCCAAAGTAGCACATGGAGACTGAGCTATTCCTTTAATTGGTGTCACTGAAATCTTTGGGCTAATTAACCAGCCAGGTTTTTGCCATATTTTGCTTCTTATGCCAGAAGTGGAGAGCCATATCGAACACACTACCACCAAAATTTCTTCATAAAATCAAATGATTGCCAAATTAGTTCCAATTTGCCATTTTTGGTAAGGCACTTTAGGTATCAAGGAGTCAAGGGTATGAGAACTGCGAGCCGAACTATGAATTTGGTTAACTTTTTTTGCATGATAGCTTTCATTATATGTAAACACTAATGAATGGCATTGTCTAAACTAGTGATAACTGAGTAAGTTCATAACTTTCTGTTTCATAACTAATATAACACACCTATGTTATACTTCTGTCTATACATGTATGTAAGTTTCTGTTTCATAACTGTATGTTTCTGTTTCATAACTTTCTGTTTCTGTTTCATAACATGTATGTAAGTTTCTGTTTCTATTTCATAACACACCTATGCATTACATGTATGTAAGTTTCTGTTTTTGTTTCATAACTTTCTGTCTCTAGTATAACACACCTATGTTATACTAATATAATACAAGAGCATGATAACTTTCTGTTTCATAACTGAGTAATAAACACAACAAGTAGCACTAATTATAATCTGAACTAGTTCTTTGTTGTGTTTATTGTAGATGGCTGATCAACAAGTAGTGCTATATCATGAGAGGAGGAAGAAAGGAAAGAGGGCAGCAGCTGGTTTTTTTGTTACTATAGTTGCGATAGCACATCATGTGTATTATAGGAGAAGGATAGTTGAGCTTGGTGATTTCAGTGAGGAAGAGGAAGAGATTAGAATTAGGAGACAGATGTTAAGGAATATTTATATGGGTCCAAATTTATATTGCTATGATACTCTACGGTTTACCAAAAAGTCATTCTTTGACCTATGTGCCATTTTATGTGAAAGGGCTGCATTGAAAGATACCTTTTACGTGACTGTTGAAGAAGCTATGACCATTGTGCTACTTGTTCTTAGCCATGGCATGAAGTTTAGGTTGATCCGTAGCACCTATAGGTTGACACCTGAGCCAATTAGTAGACATCTCAATGAGGTGTTAGGAGCCATTCTTTCTTTATCTCATGAAATCATCAAGTTGCCAGACCCTTCTATTGAACTATCCAAAGATTACAAATGGAAGTGGTTTCCCGATAGGCTTGGAGCTTTAGATGGCTCACATGTTGATGTTCGTGTTCCGCTACACAAGCAAGGTAGATATAGGAATAGGAAGAAAGCCATAACAACAAATGTGATGGGTGTTTGTGACCGCAACATGAAGTTTGTTTATGTGTTGGCTGGCTGGGAAGGTTCAGCATCAGATGGCAGAGTGTTGAGAGATGCAATGTTTAGAGAAGACTCTTTCAAAATTTCAAATGGTAACTCCTATCTTAGTATGATACAAACTTGCCACTAAATTTCTCAATTGAAATCTAATGTGGGCTATTTTCATAAACCTTAGGAAAATACTATCTAGTAGATGCTGGATACACAAATGGTCCAGGCTTCTTTGCGCCATTCAGAAATACAAGGTATCACTTGAAAGAGTGGGTTGCCAATGGGAATAATCCAGAAACTCCACAAGAGCTCTATAACCTGTGGCATGCAATTGCTAGAAACGTAGTTGAGAGGATTTGGGATCTTTTAAAGATGAGATGGGATACTCTCAGGGTAAGTTCATTTTTTGGAATAAAAAATCAGGTACCATCTAATTTTATTAATTCAAACCATTTGCTGGAATATTTTGAGTTTTGTGTATTAACATGCCATACTAACTTAACGGCAGATTCGAGTAATCAATGGTTGTTGCATACTACATAACTTCTTAGCTGATAGACAAAGAGAGATGGATGATTTGATGTTGCAAGCAGTGGATAATCAGCTAAACAATGTTGTCATTGATGTGGATGAACCTGATATAATTATGCACATTGAGTTGACGAATGAGTGTAATAACAGGAGATTGACCCTAGATTATCAAGCTAGGCGTGGACAAGCAAATGCTTAATTTTGCTTGAATGTTGTACAGTCTTATTTATGTACATATATTTTATTTTTGGTATGCTTCATATATGTCCAGTTTGTTACTCTCTCATATACACACACTTTCCTTTTTCCACTAACTCATGGTAATCTTTATGTACATATAGGGATGGATTCGGGCTTGGATTTGACGAAGAAAGGTAGAAGTTACCTCAAGTGGACAGATGAGATGGATAAAGCTATGATGGATGTGTTTGTGGAGTACTATAGCAAAGGAGATCATGCTAAAAATGGGTGGAAACCCCATATATACACAGCTGCAGTAAAGAAAGTGAGAGAGAAGTATGAGCTTGAGGTCACAAAGGATAATATCATCTCTAGGATCAAGACTTTTGACGAACATTATGATATCGTCAACAAGATGCTTTCTCAGAGTGGATTTGGTTGGCATGATGACAAGAATATTTTTCAAGGATACGTCCTGGGAGACGTATCGTTTTCATAGAAGGAGGGCCAAGTGGCCAAGTTTTACAACACGCCGCGTCACAGGCGCCCCGAGCGCAACCACGCTACCTCAAGGTAGCACACAAACACTAGACAACTACACAACTACTCGCGACATCTCCACCTATCTACCTGGCTCAAGCAGTCTCGAAAGAGCTGTGCAGCTATCCACAAGCTTGCCTCCTCGGAGATCTTCTGGATGACCACTGCGGCCGAGGGAGAGGCACCCTCGAAGACGACGTCATTCCGGTGCCGCCAGAGCGTCCAGCACACCAGAGAAACTCCCGTCCAGAGATCACGTTATCGGCCTTTTGCACCACGCCTGCCCTATACCCAATCGACCAACTTTCTGTCATGCTCGGGCATCCACTGGCTCTTGCCCCACCAACCAAGGCAGGTGCTCCACACCTCACGAGCAAGGATAAAACCCATGAGGAGATGGTCAATGGATTCACCACACTGGTCGCAGAAAGGACATGCCGCCGGGTGTTGCAGCCCGCGCCGGCTCAACCTATTTCTCACAGCCAGCCAAAGGGTGACCTTGCAGCTGGCTGGGGCTCGAGAGCGCCAGATCTGCAGCGCGCCTGCCATCGATGTCCGACCAGCAAACAGGGCCAGGTAGCAGGACTTTGCAGAGTAGCAGCCAGACGGATCCCAGGTCCACTTGAGGATATCTTGCGTCCCCTCTGTCAGGGTGACCTCCTCAAGACGGTCAGCGACCTCGAGCAGCTCCCGGATAGCCGCTGCATTAAGGTCATGAGGGACATCATGGAGCCAGGCCCCGGCCAGACCCTCGCGAACCCTGCGAGTTGCAACTGCAGCCACCGAAACCATCACGAATAAGTGCGACACAGCGCCCCGGAGCCTTCCACACGGTAGCCATTTGTCCGTCCAGAAGAGGGTGTCGGCTCCATCTCCAAGCACAGAGGTTGTAGCCGCATCAAAAATCCAGCGAGCGCTGGTACCCGGATTCTGAGATCGTGCCAGGGCCTATCCAACTCCATTCGCCTCAACCATACCCACCTTGCCCTGAGAGCAACGTTTAGAAGGCGCAGGTTGGGTATTCCCAACCCCCCCCCCCCCCAACTCCCTGGGCATGCATACCCTGTCCCATGCCACCAGACAGTGGCCGCCATGAACGTCCATTCGCCCCTTCCAGAGGAATCCACGAATGATCTTCTCAATCGCAATAATGATCTCAATCGGAATATCCAGGGACATCATGGTGAAGACAGGAATGGCTGAGAGGGTGGTCTTCACAAGCTCCAGGCGCCCCCCCCCTCTGTTGAGCATAGAGGCCTTCCACGATGGCAGCTTAGCGGCCACCTGATCCACAAGCGACTAGAGTTGCACTGCGGATGGTTTCCGCAGGGAGAGCGGCAGCCCCAGGTAGCGCAGAGGGAACTGAGAGATAGGGCAACCCAGCTCCCGGGAAACCAGGTCACGATCTGCTGTCGAGCATCGGATCAATTTTGCCGAGCATTTGTCAAAATTGGTCCGTAGACCCGATGCCACCCCGAAGTCCTCTATGATCCTAGAGATCACCTGGAAATCCACCACATACGGCCTTAGGAAGGTCACCACATCATCTGCGTAGATCGAGGTGCGGTGCTGGAGTCCCGTTGCCGCGAGCCTGGTGAGGAGACACAGACTCTCCGCTTTGACGACCATCAAATGAAATACCTCCATGATGAGAATGAACAACTGTGGGGATAGGTGATCCCCTTGCCGGAGGCCTCGCCTGTTTACCACTTTAGAATATGGTCACTGTTGAAGATGATGTTTGGAACACTTATGTCAAGGTAACCTACATGTGATTAGTACTGCTATTTGGATGCTTTTTTATATTCCTTACTATACCTGGATGATTTCTGTATATTCCTAGATGTTGCTTTTACACAGTAAATTTCTGGATAGTACAGTTGTGTGAGCCAGTGATATTTCAATTTTCTAGTAATTCTCAGTTTCACCAGAAATGTTATTGCAAGAAAATACAATGCTCCAAAAACAGTCGCATGATTTCAAATTATATATAATCCCCATACGACCATTCCTTTCACGAACTAGGGCAGAGAGGAGGCCATGCTGCAAGTTGGCAGATCGAGTTGAAGGTTTTTTCCCCTGTTTTACCATAATGCAAATACTAAACTCAAGTTTAAAAAATGTCCTAAATTTAAAGGGAGTAGAATTTGTAAGGATCAGTCGTAGCTACACATATGGAACCAGTATAATGACGATCTGATTTGTTGTTGCTTTTCATCTGTGCTAAATTATCATATAGGTGCTAAATTCGGAGGTTAAGTGTGCCTACTGCTGTGCTGAATTATCCATGCACTGTTGTGCTGAATTATCAAGGGACCATGACTAATTATCATGTACTGCCCAAATGATGGATATCATCTTGATAATTCAGCACATGATCCGTAGCATCTGGGTGTTAAACGACCTCTTATAGGGACATGTGCTGAATTCGGAGGTTACCCTTGTTCTATATGATAATTAGTCTCTTCATATACTCAGTAGAGCAGTACTGTATGTGTTAATTTGCTCCCGAAAGGCAGACCTTAAGTGTGCCTACAAAGCTATTAACGTTGAGCATATTACTTGACTTGTATTCTACTTCAAATTTTGAGGAGTAAATCTTCAAGATATAAATATTTCATAGATTTACTTAGAGGGTAATATATAATCCTTTACTACTTCATTTGTTTCCTGGCTTGCTCTGATTTGCTTCGAATTTGTCTGCTGGATGTCATCACTTGTGCAGGAGTCTGGAAATTGTGTGGTAGAATGGTCGACAGTTATAAATGCCCAGGTTGGTTCACTGGTTAGAAAAAATCTTGGGTTGTTTGTGGACAACGGGGTGACATGTTTTCTGGGTAGCAGTGTAGAGCTAGAAGCTTTACTCGGCATGTCCTGGAATGATTTAGCCGGCTCATGCAAGTTTCATATGTCCACTAGTTTGAGAATTCTAATTGCAGGAAATGTATTATCTTGCATTTCTCCATCCCGATCTTCAGATAAACCACTCACGGTAAATATCATTTAACATCAGTGGACTTTTATGTATGATTGCTAGATAAATTTGTGTTGCTATGAAGCATGAACAATCCTGACCGTGTTGTTCTTGTCTGTTAATATGAGTACTTTCATATTAATATGAGTGCTTTCCTGTTCTTGTTTCTACTATTTTCAACCATATCCTGTACTAAGTAACCTAGTGCCACAGTTATGAGCTCCCATTTAGGTCAAACCTCCTTGTTTTGCTGAACCGTGTTTGAAGAAACTGAAATCTGCTACCTGATGTTCTTTCTGAACAATTACACATTTAAATTTGGATGATTTTTGCGCTGAACCGTGTTCTTTCTTGTGATTTATTTGCAGGCCAATAAGGATGCCACTTCATATAGGTACAAGTCAATCAAATTTTGGGACATGATTAGCACACTATACTCTAGAGACCGTGCTACCGGCGCGGGTGCAAGGACAACTAATAAAAGCGCAGCTAAAATGGCGGAGGAGAATGCTATCACCACTGCCAACAATAAAGATGTCAATTCATCAACTCAAGCCGACGAAGATCGTCCAAAGAAGAGGTATCGGTCGGATGAATCAATTGCAACCATGCTTGGTGACAAGTTAGATAACTTCACTTCTGCGTTCAAAGCTGATGTTTCCGAGCCTCCACCAAAGCCAGCATCTACTGAGGAAATCTGGGCTGTTCTTGATGGCATACCAGATCTAGAAAATGATCAGCAGTTGGCAATATATGATGTTCTTGTAGCCGATGATCGCAAGTTCAAGTCTTTGGTGGCACTTCCTGAACGGATGAAGAAGAAGTGGGTGATCAAGCGGATAAACACATGAGTTGGATCTTCATTTGTGTTGTAGCAGTATGCCATTTCATCTTGTTTAATTATTCAAACTCTAGAACTTATATTTATTATGTCAATGCAACTGTGTTTTATGGACTGAACATGGAATAGAAATTTGGAACTTGGATGATGTGTGTTTTGAGGTCCAAAACTTATGAGAAGTACTGTTGCAATCACTTGATGCATGTGGTTTTATTCTAGTACATGTGAGAGCTATTTTGAAATTCCATTTTGAATTCCGTAGTCATTTTCAAATTCCGGTGGCAGCCAAACATGTGGGTCTTTTTGGAATCACAATATAAATGAAATGAATCCATGTATTCATTTCATTTCGTACAAATGAAATGAATACCTGGGTGCCAAACAAGCTCTTAAAGCTTTTATGGACTCACAAATGAGCAAAACAATATTCTAGTCAAAATTACGAAGAATCATGATGCTATGCTTGGTAAATTATCTAACTAAGTTGTTAGTCCGAGAAATGATTTGCAGGCCCTCCAAGAAAGAACAGGGATTGTTGAGGCACAACTAGGTAAGATAACCGAGATTCAAACTCTCATTCTAGCAAAATTTGCAGGAAAAGCTGAGCCCAATCCAGTTGAAGATCTCAAGATGATAAGGACCAAAGGGAGGAGCCTGAAGAACTTGATTATAGCAATGCTCCTTCACCAAACTACACAGTTGAAGATCTTGTCAAAAGGATCAATGTCAAGATTCTGGTAAGTGAAGGAAATGAGGAAGCCATGTATCAACACTTCGTTAATCAGGAAGCAATAAAGGTACGTGAGCTTGAGGAAGAATATAAGAAAATTGCTGAAAAATTGCGTGTTAAGCTAGATGATATATTTGAGCCTACCATTAAGATTAAAATTGGGACTAATGAAATAGCTGCACTCTGTGATCTAGGTGCAAGTGTTTCAACAATTCCAAAGAGTCTTTTAAACAAGTTAAATCTTGGCTCTTTTGAAATTACCGAACTAAAATTATATCTAGCAGATTCTACTTATAAACAAGCAGTAGGCATTAAAGAAAATACTTTAGTATACATTAAAGGTTGTCTTGCACTTATTGATTTTGTTATTGTTGACATGCCTGAAGATGCTATTGCCCCTATTATATTAGGTTGTCCTTTTTTAAGAACTATTAAGGCTTTAATCAATTTGCATGAAGGGAACGTGAAGCTTCAATTTCCTTTGAGGGATCCTTTTGTTATTCATTTTCCAGGAAAAATAAAGCCAAGCAAGATGATACGGAGGCCATAACTTTGAAGGCCAATTACTTTGGAGTAGGTGTTCCACTCATATGGCCTAAGTGAGCAATATCAAGGTCAAGCTATTGACCATAAAAGAGCGTTGCATGGGAGGCAACCCATGTGAAATAAAGGTTTGAGTTAAGTTTTAAGTTTTACTTTAAGTTTTATATAAATAAAGAGTGATAGAAAAACTCCAGTGAGAAGAAGAGATTTAACGGTACTAAAAATTCATGTTTCATATGCCATAGTTGGTCAAAATTTTAGTCTGTCATTTTTCTATCGAAACTAGGTGTTTCGTTAAGTTTCAATCTAAAAAGTAATCCTCGAAGATATAGAAATTTTTTGATGTGTATAGAAAGGTTAATGACCAACTATACGGCGGGAATAAAAATTCCCGCTGTATAGTTGTGGACGTGTAGTTATGTTACCCATCGACAATTTTTCATCCCGGGATACAGAAGTTTGACAACCAACTATACGGCAGGAACAAAAGTTCCGGCCATATAGCTATCGCCATATAGTTACAGCCGCCACGAAGGAACCCTAGAAACCCTAAAAAAATTGCCGTCATACCAACTATACAGCCGGAACAATTTGTTCTCGCCGTATAGTTGCGTCCAACCACTTAAATGCTCGGGGAGGTACCCAAAACATAAAAAACTCAATCGTTTTTCTCTCTTCTACCTCCAAACTCTCTCAAAACCTCAAGGGATCTTCACCCCTACTCAATTTCGTTTGAATTCCTCGCACACAAGTGATCTACAGTATGTTTCTCCTCCAATTACTTTTTGCAAATTCATCTCTGATCTACTGTCATTATCAATATAGGGCGAGACTTGTTTTGAACTATTTTCCATGATTATCTTGCCTAGATTATTATATTGAGGATATTATTTAGTGTGTTATGATGAGGATTATGCAATGACTATTATTGTTGGACCAAAAAGTTTTATATTTGTCTCTTTTATTTGTTTAGAAGATGAACACGAGGAGCTAGACACGTGCTCTTGCCGCGACTAGTTCTTCTCGGGTTGCAGCTCAGGAACGCATGGGGATTCGATTCAAGAACGAATCTCACCGTGATCGTTTCGACATGATCAAAAACCGAGAAGTCAAGGCAACCAAGTAGGCTTACCCCATCACTTTGAACCAACTCGTTATTTCTGATGACTTTAATTTACTTTGCAATAGAGTTGGCGTGCAAACCTTTGTATTTCATGATGCACCAACCTATCACCGGTTAACCATTGAATTTCTTAGCTCTTTGAGTAGCACCGTTAAGGCATGGCATGGGGAGGATAGAATTTCTTTTCGACTCATGAACGATAATTATTCCCTATCACTTGATGAATGGTGTAATTGTTTTGGTTTACCCAACAATGATCCTAATGCTCTATGCGCATCTTTTACTGGCATAGAACCTTCCCCTGAACTCTGCTATAATAGAATGAGCTTTACCTCTAGAGTCACTAAGGAGAAGAATATGCAACATCCTGCTATTCGCTATTTGTTCTATGTTATTGCTAACACCTTGCAGGCTCGCAATGAGTTTACAAGACTCAACAAGGATGACATCTTAGTCCTTGCAAAAGCTGCTTTCAACTATGACAACTTGTCACTTCACTTGGGCGCAATTCTTGTGCGCTACTTGGAGTACCAATCCCACCAAAGCCAAGGACCAATCACTTGTGGTGGCGTCATCACCGTGCTTGCCAATGCATTGGGCATCGACTAGGTGAGTTACAACTGGTGCTAGGTGAGCGACGTGTTGGTTTCTCTACTTTGAGGGCTTGTGGAATGCTTACTAGGAGAGGTGGTGTTTATTATCTGCATATTGATGGAGCTGGGCGCCTCTACCCCGCTCCTTTGCCTAATGGTATTTTCTCTGTCAAGGAAGGACATGTGCTTTATGACTTGTAGGTTGAGCAACACCAACCCGAGGAGGAAATTCTAGAGGAGGATCAGGACCAAGAGGAGGAGCAAGAAGTCCCTCATCAGGAGCAGCGGCCACCAAACCGGTTCGCAACATATCAAGATTTCCAAGAACTTGGAGGAACTGTGGAGGGAATGCATAATCTTGCACTAAACCTCCGAAAAACAACAAGTAACCTTTCATCTCAATTTGCGAACTGGAGTTACAACTTTCCCCCCTACCATAGTGATTTGAAGGGCTTGCAAAATCCTAAGCTTGGGGAGGTTTTCTATATATTTTATATTGGTTTTCATTTTCTTTATCTTATTTTCAAGGTTATGCTTTTATTTGAGTTTATAAGCACTCGTGTTGGTTTCCCCAACACTTTATCTTAGTTATTTTATTTTGTTTGAGATTTTCAAGCCGAGTTTTGCCACCAATTTTCTATTCTTTAATCCCCCTTCTCAAAAACCACAAAAGATTTCTCCGTTTATCTTTATTTTCCCTCTCTCTTTTTCTTTTCGCCTCAAAGTTCTCGTTGATTTGCAGGAGAGTGATTGACTTCGAGTTTCCAAGAAAAAAATAAAAAGGGAAAAGATAAGTGGAACCAAACATGAGAGGTATGCCTTATGACTCCCCACTTTTGAAGTTTGAGAAACCCATGCTAGTTAGTAGTAATGTTGAGATGTTATATCGGTGGAGTGAGTCTCTATATTATAGTAAAATTTTATTTGCATGGGTATTTAATTGGGTATTTTTGTTCCAGCTCTCGTAGTTAACCAAGTCTTGCCTAAAAATTTGCTAAACAACTGAAATAAGTAAAAGTCTCACAAATTGAAGACTTGGGTGTTGTAGTGTTTAGTCTTAAAAATTTATTCCTAGAGACAAGATGCGTGCAGCAGCACTTCGTTGGGAGACCCCAAGCAGAAGGTGTGATTCAGTACAGCAGGCAAGTTTCCCTCAGTAAGAAATCAAGGTTATCAAACCAGTAGGAGGAAGGAAACATCCCAAAGGTGCTGCAAGCAACATGTAGACCTGCACAACACAAACTCAAGACTTTGCCCCAACTAACAGTGAGGTTGTCAATCTCACCGGTTGCTGTAACAAAGGATTAACTGTATGGTGTGGAAGGTAATGGTTTGCATCAAGTAAACAAGTAACAGTGGAAGATGTATCAATGGTAAAGATTGGACCGGGATCCATAGTTCACTAGAGGTGCTCTCCTTAGATAAGCAACATGGTATGAAGGGTAAACAAATTACAGCAGGGCAATTGACAGGAATTGAGCAAGGCATAACAATGCAATACCAGACAAAAAGATCCTATGAAATTCGATTGGGAAATACAACAATATACATAGACCGCCATCCAACTGCATCTATGACTAGAAGTCCACCTTCAGGTTATCATCCGAACCCCCTCCAGTATTAAGTTGCAAGCAACAGACAACTGCTTTAAGCAAAGTGTGTAAGGTAAACAATCCACTTGCTCTATGAACATGAGACCATTGTTTTCTCCCTAGTAGCAACATCACATCTACAACCGAAGAGATTTATGTCACTTCCCTTGGAAACTAGAGGCATAAACCCACTATCGAGCATAAATACCCCCTCTTGAAGTCACTAGCAACTACTTGGCCAAGATAGCTACTAACAACAAAGAGCATGCAAGATCACAAACAACACGGACATGATAGTATGAAATAGACAAAACCATTAATCAACCTGACATAGTAATCTCAATATCCATCGGATCCCCGCAAACACAACATGCATGATTACAAATATATTAGATCTTAATCATGAACGGAGCTCATAAGATCTATACATGAAAGCACAAGGAGGAGATACAACCATCTAGCTACTACATGGACCCATAGTCCAAGGTGGAACTACTCACGCATCATACCGGATAAAAAGGCCTCTGGGATGATCTCGCCTCCGGCAGGGTGCCGGGAAGAACTTCAGATCCCCTCCCCCCGATCTAGGGACGACGGTGGCGGCGGCTATAGAAGGTTTCGTGGAGTTTTGATCAGGTGCCTAGGGTTTCTGCATCGGGGGCTTATTATAGGCGAAGAGGCGAGGCTAGGAGGCGTCCAGGGGGCCCACACCCTACCCAGGCGCGGGGTGGGCCCACCCGCGCCTAGGGGGTGCGGTGGCCCTGGTTCGCCTCTCCGTCTCCCCTCTGGACTTCGTGTCGCCCATGGTAAAATATTGACTTTGGCTTTTGTCCCGTCCAATTCCAGGAATATTGATTTTCTGCCTTTCTAGAACCAAAAACAGAAGAAAACACGCAACTAGCACTATGGCAACTTGTTAATAGGTTAGTTCAGAAAAGATATAAAAACACCTCAAAGTGTAGACAAAGCAAAGCAAAGTATATACTAAACAAGCATGGACCATCAAAAATTATAGATACGTTTTCGACGTATCAAGCATCCCCAAGCTTAACTCCTGCTTGTCCTCGAGTAGGTAAGTGATAAAAGAATAATTTTTGAGGTGACATACACCATCAAAACCAATATCAAACCATTTGCAATTGAAAGCTGGGATCAAAGAACTCTAAACATGTGCATGAAAGATGGAGTTATAACAATAGGACATAGTAACTATGCATGCAACATGAAAGGCTATAAACAAAGATCATGAATAACATGCATTTAAAAACGTTTGTTTGTTTCACATACAGAAAACATGGCATAGTGGCATTCAGCTTGTCCCTCATAGAGTAGCAAATAGATGCATAGGACACCTTCAAAGTTCACAAGGGTGACTAGAAACAAGTAGCACAAGAACAAATAATATCACAATATGCATCAATCAATAAGTTTTGGGACACTGCACACAGAATGGCAACTATTCTCTCATAATGGTTCCTAAAGGTAGAAGGTGGAAACTCAAATAATAGTGGAAGAAAGGCCCTTCACAAAGGGAAGCAGGGATTTCAAGTTTCAAAAAGAGCTTCCAAAAAGTATGGTACTTGTTAGCTTTCAGCCCTCATTGCCCATATCATAAGCATCTTGAAGTGATTAAGGTTAAAGTGAACAAAGATGGAGTATATTCTTGACAAAGTATAAGTTGGCAATCTCAAGTCCCTTGAATACGAGGGCCACACCTCATGCTACTCAACTTCAGTCACCTGTAAGTTCTTATCATTGTAAGTACATGCGTATCATAGAGAAATGCCAACGGGGTACCCCTTACACATGGTACATGAGCTATCCCATAACCAAAATGACAAGGCAAGCAGACAATGAGCATCTCAGCGATCTTTTTATTTACTATATGCATAGATTTTTATTGAGGATGCTTCATAGATAGCTCACTATGGTGATGCTTCAAGTTTCCACCATGATTACGCATGGCTTAGGCTAGCGGCCCAGGCGTTTCTCTAACACAAAATACATACTCCATGGACTTACAAGTTCCTTCTTTATTTCACACCGGTGACATCCATAGACAAAAGAGCATGATATCAACTGAGTACAAAGTACAAGTGCAATATTAAAAACGTTCTTCGTGACAGCACGATTCTGCTAATTCCAACGTATAAGTGCAAGCATATGCAACAAACATGACACAATGGTTCAAGTTTATTAGGGGCAAAGAATATAAAGTGTGCCATCAAGTCTGTGAGAGCTTTAATCACTAAGTTTTCACACAACAGAATACTTTTTAATTGGAAGATAGCTGAAAACTAGAATATACTTGGAATGGTATAACACACCATGCATAGGAGTTTATAGTGGACACTTTGGAATAACTTGGTTTCTTGGGAGTTCGAAGCATGAGTAGAACTTACTCATACAAGTGGAGGCTAGCAAAAGACTGGGAGCAACCATCTAAGAGAGCAATAATGGCCATAATCATGCAGAGCAACAAAACATTACTAATTAAAGCATAGAGTGGTACTACAAGTCAAAGACTAAATGATCATAGAGGCTATGGTGACTTGTTCATAGCCATAACATGGTGTGAGCATGTGCCAAGTCAAACCAAACAAAGCATCAAAGGAGAATACCACAATACTATGATTTTGCATGCTAAAACAACGCAAAAAAATTTCAAGGCACACTAAGCAATTCTAGTTGTTTGGAACAAGACATGCTACAGCAATAATCACTAAGCATAAGGTAAAAACAGCACCTAGCATGTCATGCTAAAGTCTAAGTCATAGTCAATGCAAGCTCCTCTTGCACTTTCAAGTAGGAAGTTCCTACTCCTTTCCAACACCAAGCAACTTATTTGAAACAACACAGCGAGAACGGGGGTCCAAACTACTTTATTCAAGCAAACTAAACAAACTAAGCAAAACAAACCAAAACTAAGACGCTCCAAGAACAACAGAACGGTGCATGAAACAATAAAAACGAAGTGTGTAGACAGACCTGAGCTTTTTATTGATGAAGAAGGGGATGCCTTGGGCATCCCCAAGCTTTGACGCTTGTACCTCTTGGATATTTCTAGGGATGATATCGGGATGGCATCCCCAAGCTTGAGCTTTTGTCCATTCTTCATCTCATTACATCATTCTCTCTCTACACCTGAATTTTTTTCTTCATACAAAACTTCACATAATCTTCATTAGCAACATTAGTGTATTCAAAAGATAATAGACCTTTAGGCTAAGCTTTGGAACATAAAAACTTTTTAATAAAAACAAAAGCTACTGTACCTTAAAAAAGCTCAATTCCCTAAAAAAGAACTCAAAAAGGAATCAATAAGAAGCAAATGCAAATAATGGCAGAAATCTGTCAAAACAGACCAGCAGGTAGAAATGCTGGTCTGTTTTGACAGATTTCTACCATTATTTGCATTTGCTTCTTATTGATTCTTTTTGGGGTTCTTTTTGGGAAATTGAGCTTTTTGTGGGAATTTCTACAGTAGCTTGTGTTTTTAGTGAAAGTTTTGCTGTTCCAAAGCTAAGCCCAAGGGTTTGTTATCTTTTGAACACACTAATGTTGCTAATGAAGATTGTGTGAAGTTTTGTATGAAAGAAAATTTTCAGGTGTAGGGAAAGAATGATGTAATGAGATGAAGAATGGACAAAAGCTCAAGCTTGGGGATGCCACCCCGTGTCACCCCAAGAAATATTCAAGAGGTACAAGCGTCAAAGCTTGGGGATGCCCAAGGCATCCCCTTTCTTCATCAATAAAAATCCCAGGTCTTTCTAGACACTTCGTTTTTATTGTTTCATGCACATTTGTGTTGTTCTTGGAGCGTCTTAGTTTTTTGTTTTCTTTTGCTTAGTTTGCTTGAGTAAGTTGGTTTGATTACAACACACTTCTTTTGGAGAGAGACACACTCCGTTTTCATTGCATAGAACACTCTAGTTTTCATTCTTATTGACCTGTGAGTGTTCACTTTTGCTAGCACTGCGTTTAGCTTTAGTTTTGTTGTGCTTTCAGCTTAGAAATTTTTAGTTCTTCTTTGAGGATTTGTGAGACATGCTCACTGATCTTTATTGATTATAATCCTTGTGAGTTGTTTCAAATAAGTTGATTGGTGTTGGAAAGAGTAGAAAGTTTCATGCTTATAGTGGTACAAAGGTGAGCTTTCTTTGACTGTGGCTTAGACTTTAGCATGTCATGTTAGATGTTGTTTTGACCTTATGCTTAGTGATTATTGTTGTAGCATGACTTGTTCCAAACAATTAGGATGGCTTAATGTGCCTTGAAGGAATCATGCGTTGTTTTAGCATACAAAAGCATAGTATTGTGGTATTCTCCTTTGATGCTTTGTTTGGGTTGACTTGGCACATGATTACACCATGTTATGACTATGAACCAGTCACCTTAGCCTCGGTGATCATTTAGACATTGACTTGTAGTACCACTTTATGCTTTAATTGATAATGTTTTGTCGCTTTGCATGATTATGGCCATTATTGCCCTCTTAGTTGGTCGCTCCCAGTCTTTTGCTAGCCTCCACTTGTATTGAGTAAGTTCTACTCATGCATCCAACTCCCAAGAAACCAAGTTATTCCAAAGTGTCCACTATAAATTCCTATGCATGGTATGTTACACCATTCCAACTATATTCTTGTTTTCATCTATCTTCCAATTAAAAAGTATTTTGTTATGTGAAAACTTAGTGACTAAAGCTCTCACAAACTTGATGGCACACTTTATTTTTCTTCCCCCTAATAAACTTGAACCATTGTGTCATCTATGTTGTATATGCTTGCACTTATATGTTGGAATTAGCAGAACCGTGATGTCACGGGGAACGCTTTCAACATCGCACTTGTACTTTGTACACAGTTGATATCATGATCTTTTGTTTATGGATGTCGTCGGTGTGAAATGAAAGAGGAGTTTGTAAGTCCATGGAGTTATGTATGTGTGTTAGAGAAACGCCTGGGCCGCTAGCCTAAGCCATGCCTAATCATGATGGAAACTTGCAGCATCACCATAATGACATCTATGAAGCTTTCTTCTTATAAAAAAGAGACGTATTGAAAAGAGGAAAGAGAGAAAAAAGCACCATATTCCCATGGTAAATAAGAAGATTGTTGAGATACTCATTGTCTGCTTGCCTTGTCATTTTGATTATGGGATAGCTCATGTATCATGTGCAAGGGGTACCCCGTTGGCGGTTCTCTATGATACACATGTACTTACTATGACAAGAACTTACAGATGACTAAAGTTGAGTATCATGAGGAGCGGCCCTCGTATTCAAGGGACATGAGATTGCCAACGTATACTTTGTCAAGCAT
The DNA here is from genome assembly GCA_916181665.1 of Avena sativa. NCBI lineage: Eukaryota > Viridiplantae > Streptophyta > Magnoliopsida > Poales > Poaceae > Avena > Avena sativa. The sequence goes on from OV702283.1 coordinate 333,476,671, forward strand.
ATACTCCACAGTTTGTTCACTTTAACCTTAATCACTTCAAGATGCTTATGATAGGGGCAATGAGAGCTGAAAGCTAACAAGTACCATAATTTTTGGAAGCTCTTTATGAAACTTGAAATCCTGCTTCCCTTTATGAAGGGCCTTTCTTCCACCATTATATTGAGTCTCCACCTTCTACCTTTAGGCACCAGTTTAGAGAGCATAGTTGCCATTCTTAGTTCTATGTGCATTGTCCCAAAACTTATTGATTGATTCATAATGTTGATATTGCTTGTTCTTGAACCATTTGTATCTAATCACTCTTATGAACTTTGAAGGTGTCCTATGCATTTATTTGTAGGGGTTCGTAGCATGGAAAACGAACATTTTCTACCGCATACAAACAAACAAGCCAAGATCTATCTACTAGACTGTAGCAACGAGTCGATGGAATAACTCACCCTCGAAGATTCCAAAGTGTTTAACGAGAGCGGATTCTCGTGGGTGATGTAGTCGTACTCTTGCCGATCTCAAGATCATGTAGACGATCCTTCCGGCGCTACGTTCCGGCAGCGCTTCCGCAGTCGGTCACACGTTCGGTACTCGATGAAGACCTTCCTCTCCCTTGTTCTAGCAGGCAGCGGAGGTTGTAGCACTCTCCTCGCGATTCCGGCAGCACGACGGCGTGGTACCGGAAGTAGAGGGGAGATCTCGCAGGGCTTCGCCTTAAGCCGGAGCGAGTATGGTGGACTATGAGAGAGGCCTCGGTGATCTAGGGTCTAGACACACCAAGGAGAGAGGGCTAGGCCGGCGGCTAGGGCTTGGGGAAAGCCCCAAGTCGGCGCCTAGGGTTTGCCCTAGGGCGGCGACGGCTGCAGGAGGGCCGGCGGCTAGGGCTAGGGTTTTGGGTGGTGGAGGTGTAGGTCTAGAGGGGCAGCCCTGCCCCTCCTTTTATAGGTGGAGGGCGCCGGCCAAGGGGGAGGGAGTCCTCCCCCAACTCGGCCTCCAAGGCCGGCGGGTGGAGGGAGAGGAACTCCTCCCCAAGTAGGTTTCCTACTCTCCCTCCACCAAGCAAACTTGCCGTTTGACTTTTCAAATTGGCGTTTGACTTTTCAAACTAGGATTTGATTTATCCTTTATTTTGATCAGCGATGACACCTAGTACATGATGCAACCATTCCAACTTGTTATGACACATTCATGTACCCTTCCCCTCCGGAGTGCCGGACCTTTCGGAACCTTCTAGAACATTCCCGATGAAAACACCGGAATCATTCTCCAACCCCGAAACAGGACTTTCCTAATATGAATCTTATTCTCCGGACCATTCCGGATCTCCTCGTGATATCCCAGATCCCATCTGAGACTCTGAACAATATTCGGTCTCTTACTCATCATTTCATAACTACTTAACAACATCGAATCCTTAAGTGTGTCTCCCTACGGTTCGTGAATTATGCGGACATGATCGAGACACTTCTCCAATCAATAACCAATAGAGGAATCTGGAAATTCATATGGTTCCCACATATTTCTATGATTACTTTGCGATCGAATGAACCACTTACATACGATACCAATTTCCCTTTGTCTCACGATAGTTTACTCATCCGAGGTTTTGATCGTCGGTATCTCTGCATACCTAGTTTAACCTCGTTACTGATAAGTACTCTTTTCTCGTTCCCGTGATATGTGATCCCTTGTGATCCAGTCACATGCTTGCAAGCCAATTGGATGACATTTCACCGAGAGGGCCCAGAGTATATCTATCCGTCATATGGATGGACAAATCCCACTCTTGATCCATGTGTCTCAACCCATACTTTCCGAACACTCAATGCCACCTTTATAACCACCCAGTTACGGTGTGGTGTTTGATGTCATCAAAGCATCCTTCCGGTGATGGTGATATGCATGATCTCATGTTCGAAGGAATTAGGTTACTATGTATCAGAAAGCATATAGCAATTGAACTATTAAAATGACTTGATCTTTATGCTACGCTTATCTATAGGAGTATGTCCATCATACCATTCTCCTAACGATATGATCTTGTTGTTAATAACATCTCAATGTCCATGATAGGGAAACCACAATCATTTATTAACCAACAAGCTAGTATTATAAAGAGGCTTTACCAGGGACTCTAATTTAGTTTACAAATCACACAAGTATTAATGTTTCCTTGTTAATACTGTTATAGCATGAATGTAAACATTTATCATAAACACAAAGATATAATAATAACTACATTTATTATTGCCTCTAGGGCATATCTCCAACAGTCTCCCACTTGCACTAGAGTCAACTAATCTAGATTACATGGTAATATACTGAACACCCATGGCAGTTTGGTGTTGGTCATGTTTTGCCCTCGGGAGAGGTTTAGTCAACGGATCCGCCACATTCAGATCTGTGTGTACTTTGCAAATCTTTATGTCACCATGTTGGACATGTTCTCGAATAGCGTGAAAACGTAGCTTGATGTGCTTCAGCTTCTTGTGTGACCTTGGTTCTTGCGCATTGGCTATGGCCCCATGTCATCACAGTAGATAGACATTGGGTCCAGCGCACTTGGAACCACACCGAGCTCTGTAATGAACTCCTTCATCCATATCGCTTCTTGTGAAGCCTCCGAAGCAGCTATGTATTCCGATTCAGTTGAAGATCTCGCCACAACACTTTGCTTTGCACTCCTCCAGCTAACTGCTGCACCATTCAAAGTAAATACGTATCCAGATTGAGATTTAGAATCATCCGGATCGGTGTTCCAACTAGCTTCGGTGTAACCATTAACAACGAGTTGTTCATCACCTCCATAAGAAAGAACCATATCCTTAGTTCTTCTCAAGTACTTAAGGATGTTTTTGACCACTGTCCAATGATCCACTCCTGGATCACTTTGATATCTGCTAGTCAAACTAACAGCATATGCAATGTCGGGTCTAGTACATAGCATGGCATACATTAGAGATCCTATGGCTAAGGCATAGGGAGTCTTACTCATCCTTTCTCTATCTTCTGCCGTTGCTGGACTTTGAGTTTTACTCAAGGTCATATTGGGCAACATGGGCAAGAATCCTTTCTTGCTATCCTCCATTCCAAACCTCTTTATAACTTTGTCCAAATATGTACTTTGTGACAATGATATTAGGCGTCTCGATATATCTTTATGCCTAATATGTAAGCTGCTTCGCCAAGATCTTTCATTGAAAACTATTATTCAAATATTCCTTGACACTATTAGGAAGGTCTACATCATTCCCAATCAACAATATGTCATCTACATATAGTATTAAGAATGCTACAGAGCTCCCACTCACTTTCTTGTAAATACAAGCTTCTCCATAAGTTTGTATAAAACCAAAACTTTTGATTACCTTATCAAAACGTTGATTCCAACTTCGAGATGCTTGCTTCAATCCATATATGAACCGTTGAAGTTTGCATACCTTGTTAGCATCTTTAGGATCGACAAAACCTTTGGGTTGCATCATATACAACTCTTCATCAATGTCTCCATTGAGGAACGTTGTTTTGACATCCATCTGCCATATCTCATAATCATAATATGCAGCGATTGCTAACAAAATCCTCACAGACTTTAGCTTCGCTGCTGGTGAGAAAGTCTCATCGTAGTCAACTCCTTGAAGTTGTCGAAACCCTTTTGCGACAAGTCGAGCTTTATAGACAGTAACATTACCATCAGCATCTGTTTTCTTCTTGAAAATCCATTTGTTCTCGACAGCCTTCCGGCCATCAGGTAAGTCCACCAAAGTCCATACTTGGTTTTCGTACATGGATCCAATCTTGGATTTCATGGCTTCTTGCCATTTATTGGAATCTGGGCTTATCATCGCTTCCTCATATGTCGCAGGGTCATCGGTGTTGTCCACCAACATGACACTCATAACGGGATCATACCAATCAGGAGTGGTACGAGTTCTCGTTGACCTGCGAGGTTCTGTAGCAACTACAACCGAAGTTTCATGATCATCATCATTAACTTCCTCTCTTATTGGTGCAGGCACCACGGGAACTTCTTCCGGTGCTGCGCTACTCGCAAGTTCGAGAGAAGGTTCGACAACCTCGTCGAGTTCTACTTTCCTTCCAGTCACTTCTTTCGAGAGAAATTCCTTCTCTAGAAAGGATCCATTCTTGGCAACGAAGATTTTGCCTTCAGATCTATGATAGAAGGTATACCCAATAGTTTCCTTTGGGTATCCTATGAAGACGCATTTTTCCGTTTTGGGTTCAAGCTTGTCCGGCTGTAACTTCTTTACATAGGCTTCGCAACCCCAAACTTTAAGGAACGACAATTTAGGTTTCTTCCCAAACCATAATTCATATGGTGTCGTTTCAACGGATTTAGATGGTGCCCTATTTAAAGTGAATGCGGCTGTTTCTAATGCATAACCCCAAAATGATAGCGGTAAATCTGTAAGTGACATCATAGAACGAACCATATCTAAGAGAGTTTGATTACGACGTTCGGACACACCATTACGCTGTGGTGTTCCCGGCGGTGTCAATTGTGAAAGTATTCCGTATTTCTTCAAATGCTCGCCAAACTCGTAACTTAGATATTCACCTCCACGATCAGAACGTAGAAATTTAATCTTCTTGTTACGTTGATTCTCCACCTCACTTTGAAATTCCTTAAACTTCTCAAAAGTTTCGGACTTATGTTTCATGAAATAGATATACCCATATCTACTCAAGTCATCCGTGAAGGTAAGAACATAACGATAACCACCGCGTGATGCTACACTCATTGGACCACACACATCGCTATGTATGATTTCCAATAAGTCCGTAGCTTGCTCCATCATACCAGAAAATGGAGTCTTAGTCATTTTACCCATCAGACATGCTTCGCATCTTTCAAGTGATTCGAAATCAAGTGATTCAAGAAGTCCATCGGAATGGAGTTTCTTCATACGCTTCACTGCAATGTGACCAAGACGACAGTGCCACATATAAGTCGAGTTATCGCTCAATTTCAAACGTTTAGCTTCAATGTTATTAATATGTGTATTTCTACTATCGAGATTCAATAAGAATAGACCATCTATCAAAGGTGCATGTGCATAAAACATATTACTCATATAAATTGAACAACCATTATTCTCGTACTTAAACAAGTAACCGTCTCGCAATAAACAAGATCCCGATATAATGTTCATGCTTAACGCAGGCACCAAATAACAATTATTTAAGTATAAAACTAATCCCGATGGTAGATGAAGAGGTAGCGTGCCGACCGCGATCACATCAACCTTTGATCCATTTCCTACGCGCATCGTCACCTCGTTCTTCGCTAGCTTCCGTTTATTCTGCAGCACCTGTTTCGAGTTACAAATATGAGCAACTGAACCAGTATCAAATACCCAGGCACTACTAAGAGTACTAGTGAGATACACATCAATAACATGTATATCGAATATACCTTTCTTCTTGATGTTGCCGTTCTTCAAATCCGCCAAGTACTTTGGGCAATTCCGCTTCCAGTGACCTTCTCCCTTGCAGTAAAAGCACTCAGTATCAGGCTTAGGTCCAGCCTTGGTCTTCTTCGTCAGTGCGGTAACTTTCTTACCACCCTTCTTGAAGTGTCCCTTTTGCTTAGACTTGCCTTTCTTGAATTTGGTGCTCTTATTGACCATCAACACTTGGTGCTCTTTCTGATCTCCACTTCTGCAGATTTTAACATGGAGAAGAGTTCTGGCAACTGCTTGTTCATGCTTTGCATATTGTAGTTCATCACAAAGTTCTTGTAACTTAGTGGTAGTGATTGGAGGACACGGTAAATCCCCAAAGCATTAGGTATCACTATACCCAAGCTTTGGAGTTTGTTTGCGTGCCCAGACATCTTAAGCACATGCTCACTGACGGAGCTGCCCTCTTCCATCTTGTAGTTAAAGAACTTTTCAGAAGCCTCATAGCTCTCAACTGCCGCGTGAGTCTCAAATATCAATTTGAGTTCACGGACAATATCATGTGGGTCTGAATTCTCAAACCTTTTCTGAAGCTCCGATTCCAAACCATACAATATAGCACACTGAACTGTGGAGTACTGAGTCTTTCGAGCGAGGTAAACATTCTTTACTTCATCGGTAGCAGTAGCTGCAGGTGGGTCACCCAGCGATGCATCCAGCACATAGGTAAAATTACCAGCATTGAGGACAATCCTCAAATTGTGGAACCAATCCGCGAAGTTGCTTCCATTGTTTTTCAACTTTTCTTTCTCTAGGAACGCATTAAAATTGATGGTAGGGTCCGCCGTTGATCTACAACATATTTGCAATAGTTTAGACTAAGTTTATGACAAATTGTGTTCTAATTAATAGTTAAATTAATCTAGGTGAACTCCCACTCAAAACAATATCCCTCACATTGTTTTAGTGATCACACGAACCAAATCCACCACATCAAAACCGATCATCACGAGAGTTGATGTAGCTTCAATGGCGAACAATCAACATGTTCATCATATCTACTATATGATTCATAGCTTTACCTTTCGGTGATCCGTGTTCCGAGACCATGTCTGTACATGCTAGGATCGTCAAGATCAAACCTTAGCTTCCGCATGAGCAAATCTGGCTTGCTCACGTTGTATACACTTGCAGAATCTAACACACCCGATCATCATGTGGTGCTTCGAAACAACAAGCTTTAGCAATGGTGCTTACTAAGGATGAACACTTTAGAACTTGAAATTTATGTGCATGAGGGATCATCTTAAAATGCTACCGTCGTTAACTAAGAAATACAAGATGCATAAATGATTAACATCACATGCAATTCATAATATGTGATATGATATGGCCTTTCTTCTTTTGTGCTTCCGATCTCCATCTTCAAGTACGAACATGATCTCCATCATCACCGGCATTGCATCAAGGTCAATGACGCTGCTCCATGATTGTCGTCCACCAGCTTCAACTATTACAACTACTTTGAATATACACGTGGGTCTTAACAAAATTTAAAGAAAACCATATGGATCCTGCCGGTTGCCAACTTACAATAAGGAACATTGCATACATCAAATATAATCACAATCATGGCCATATCACATCACAGCACACCCCTGCAAAACAAAGTTAGACGCCTCTAATTTCTTTGCATATTTTACGTGGTTTGGGGCTTTCAATAAGTGTCGATCTAACTTACGAACAAGAACCACAACGTTGATGTTTGAACTATCAAGTGCCTGTTGTAAATTGGATCTATACTATAATGGGAGAGACAGACACCCGCAAAGCCACTTATGCAATACAAGTTGCATGTTGAGCGTGGAGCAAGTCTCATGAACGATGTCATGTAAGGTTAGCCCGGGCCGGTTCATCCCATCATACCGCAAGATGCAAAGTACACAAGAAGCAATTGATAATAAAAGCACCACCGCCCATAATGACCATTGTGTTCTACTCGTGCAACAGATCTACATATAGACACGGCTCTGATACCACTGTAGGGGTTTGTAGCATGGAAAACAAAAAAATTCTACCGCATACAAACAAACAAGCCAAGATCTATCTACTAGATTGTAGCAACGAGTCGATGGAATAACTCACCCTCGAAGATTCCAAAGTGTTTAACGAGAGCGGATTCTCGTGGGTGATGTAGTCGTACTCTTGCCGATCTCAAGATCATGTAGACGATCCTTCCGGCGCTACGTTCCGGCAGCGCTTCCGCAGTCGGTCACACGTTCGGTACTCGATGAAGACCTTCCTCTCCCTTGTTCTAGCAGGCAGCGGAGGTTGTAGCACTCTCCTCGCGATTCCGGCAGCACGACGGCGTGGTACCGGAAGTAGAGGGGAGATCTCGCAGGGCTTCGCCTTAAGCCGGAGCGAGTATGGTGGACTATGAGAGAGGCCTCGGTGATCTAGGGTCTAGACACACCAAGGAGAGAGGGCTAGGCTGGCGGCTAGGGCTTGGGGAAAGCCCCAAGTCAGCGGCTAGGGTTTGCCCTAGGGCGGGGGCGGCTGCAGGAGGGCCGGCGGCTAGTGCTAGGGTTTTGGGTGGTGGAGGTGTAGGTCTAGAGGGGCAGCCCTGCCCCTCCTTTTATAGGTGGAGGGCGTCGGCCAAGGGGGAGGGAGTCCTCCCCCAACTCGGCCTCCAAGGCCGGCGGGTGGAGGGAGAGGAACTCCTCCCCAAGTAGGTTTCCTACTCTCCCTCCACCAAGCAAACTTGCCGTTTGACTTTTCAAATTGGCGTTTGACTTTTCAAACTAGGATTTGATTTATCCCTTTATTTTGCTCAGCGATGACATCTAGTATATGATGCAACCATTCCAACTTGTTATGACACATTCATGTACCCTTCCCCTCCGGAGTGCCGGACCTTCCGGAACCTTCTAGAACATTCCCGATGAAAACACTGGAATCATTCTCCAACCCCGAAACATGACTTTCCTTATATGAATCTTATTCTCCGGACCATTCCGGATCTCCTCGTGATATCACGGATCCCATCCGAGACTCCGAACAACATTCGGTCTCTTACTCATCATTTCATAACTACTCAACAACATCGAATCCTTAAGTGTGTCTCCCTACGGTTCGTGAATTATGCGGACATGATCGAGACACTTCTCCGATCAATAACCAATAGAGGAATCTGGAAATTCATATGGTTCACACATATTTCTACGATTACTTTGCGATCAAATGAACCACTTACATATGTTACCAATTTCCCTTTGTCTCACGATAGTTTACTCGTCCGAGGTTTTGATTGTCGGTATCTCTGCATACCTAGTTTAACCTCGTTACTGATAAGTACTCTTTTCTCGTTCCCGTGATATGTGATCCCTTGTGAGCTATTCACATGCTTGCAAGCCAATTGGATGAAATTTCACCGAGAGGGCCTAGAGTATATCTATCCGTCATATGGATGGACAAATCCCACTCTTGATCCATGTGTCTCAACCCATACTTTCCGAACACTCAATGCCACCTTTATAACCACCCAGTTACGGTGTGGTGTTTGATGTCATCAAAGAATCCTTCCGGTGATGGTGATATACATGATCTCATGGTAGAAGGAATTAGGTTACTATGTATCAGAAAGCATATAGCAATTGAACTATTAAAATTACTTGATCTTTATGCTACGCTTATCTATAGGAGTATGTCCATCATACCATTATCCTAACGATATGATCTTGTTGTTAATAACATCTCAATGTTCATGATAGGGAAACCACAATCATTTATTAACCAACAAGCTAGTATTATAAAGAGGCTTTACCAGGGACTCTAATTTAGTTTACAAATCACACAAGTATTAATGTTTCCTTGTTAATACTGTTATAGCATGAATGTAAACATTTATCATAAACACAAAGATATAATAATAACTACATTTATTATTGCCTCTAGGGCGTATCTCCAACATTATTTGCTACTCCATGAGGGACAAGCTGAATGCCACTATGCTATGTTTTCTGTATGTGAAACAAACAAACGTTTTTCAATGCATGTTATTCATGATCTTTGTTTGTAACCTTTCATGTTGCATGCATAGTTACTTTATCTTACAGTTAGAACTCCATCTTTCATGCACATGTTTAGAGTTCTTTGATCCCAGCTTTCAATGCTTGCAAATGGTTTGATCTTGATTTTGATGGTGCATGTCACCTAAAAAATTATTATTTTTATCACTTACCTACTCGAGGACGAGCAGGAGTTAAGCCTGAGGATGCTTGATACGTCGGAAATGTATCTATAATTTTTTATGTTCCATGCTTGTTTAGTATCTACTTTGCTTTGCTTTATCTTTACTTTGAGGTATTTTTATATGACTTTTTGGTACTAACCAATTAACAAGATGACACAGTGTCAATTGCTTGTTTACTTCTGTTTTTGGTTCCAGAAAGGAAGAAAATAAATATTCTCGAAATTGGACGGGACAAAAGCCAAAGTCATTATTTTCCCGGACCAACACGGAACCACGAAGTACAGACGGAGTAGGGCACCAGGGTGGCCGCACCCCCCCCCCCAGGCGCGGGCAAGTCCTGGTGGCGCCTACAGGGGGTGTGGGCCCCCTGGACCTCCACCGACCTTGCCTCCTTCACCTATAATAATCCCACGGGGAGAAAACCCTAAAGAATCCATGAAAAGTTCCGCAGCACCGCCGCCACCGAAGGTGAAATTCGGGGGACAGAAATTCTCTGTTCCGGCACCCTGTCGGGATGGGGAAGTGCCCCCGAAGCCATCTCCATCGATCTCCACCACCATCTACATTACTGTTGCTGATTCCCATGATGAGGAGGGAGTAGTTCTTCCTCGAGGCTAAGGGCTCTACCGGTAGCTATGTGTTCATCTCTCTCTATGCATGATCTTGTCGTGGTCATGAGCATTGTAATCAAGTAGATCTACTCTGTTACTCAAGTGCTTCAATAGATCTCTTCTCTCCCCATGTGTGTGAAAGTGACATCGTGCACGCCATGGTGGCACTTAGGCTAGAGTCTACATAAATACTCATCGTGCTTTAATAGATCTATGATTTTCCCCACGTGTGTGAAAGTAAAAGCGTGCACACCATGTGTGGAACTTAAGCTAGGTTACATATATATTTGTCATGAGTATACTTTGAGTTGGTTGTCTCTATGAAATTGTGGTGTTTGTTGGAACCATCTAGCGCTCAAGGTGACAGTGTGGGGTTATCTAGATTGGGAAAGGCGGACTTTGAGGAGTGCTGTTATAGCCCTACCATGGATTAGAGTGTCCAACTAGAGAGTAGTTTAGGGTAGTATCATAAAGAGAATATATTTATATGAGAGAGTGTTCACTAGTGAAAGTATGATCCCTAGGCGTTGTTTCTAAACATTGAAACACCGTTTGCATCTAGATCTATTGCATGTTTGCTTGCTTTAGTCTTTACCTCACTCACACACGTTACCCCACGTCAACAACAAGTCAGAAGCTATTTTCTGGCACCGTTACCACTTGTATTTCACTATCTCTTTGCCGAACTATTGCACCTATACACCTGACAAGTGTATTGGGTGTGTTGGGGACACAAGAGACTTCTTGTATCTTGATTGCAGGGTTGCTTGAGAGGGATACCTTTGACCACTTCCTCCCTGAGTTCAATAAACCTTGGGTAATCCACTTAAGGGAAACTTGTTGCTGTTCTACAAACCTCTGCACTTGGAGGCCCAACAACTGTCTACAAGAATAGAAGTGCGTAGACATCACCCCTCCAGTATTAAGTTGCAAGCAATAGACAACTGCTTTAAGCAAAGTGTGTAAGGTAAACAATCCACTTGCTCTATGAACAAGAGACCATTGTTTTCTCCCTAGTAGCAACAACACATCTACAACCGAAGAGATTTCTGTCACTTGCCTTGGAAACTAGAGGCATGCACCCACTATCGAGCATAAATACCCCCTCTTTAAGTCACTAGCAACTATTTTTCCAAGATAGCTACTAACGACGGAAAGCATGCAAGATCACAAACAACACAGACATGATAGTATCAAATAGACAAAACCATTAATCAATCTGACATAGTAATCTCAGTATCCATCGGATCCCCGCAAATAAAACATGCGTGATTATAAATAGATTAGATCTTGATCATGAACATAGCTCACAAGATCTATATATGAAAGCACAAGGAGGAGATACAACCATCTAGCTACTATATGGACCCATAGTCCAAGGTGGAACTGCTCACGCATCATACCGGAGAAGAAGGCCTTCGGGATGATCTCCCCTCCGGCAGGGTGCCGACAAGAACTTCAGACACCCCCCCCCCCTCCCCGATCGAGGGACGACGGTGGCGGCGGCTACAGAGGGTTTTGTGGAGTTTTATCGGGTGCCTAGGGTTTCTGCATCGGGGGCTTCTTATAGGCGAAGAGGCAAGGCTGGGAGGCGGCCAGGGGGCCCACACCCTACCCAGGCATAGGGTGGGCCCACCCGCGCCTAGGGGGTGCGACGGCCCTGGTTCGCCTCTCCGTCTCCCCTCTGGACTTCACGTCACCCACGGTAAAATATTGACTTTGGCTGTTGTCCCGTCCAATTCCGAGAATATTGATTTTCTGCCTTTCTGGAACCAAAAACAGAAGAAAACAGACAACTAGCACTGTGGCAACTTGTTAATAGGTTAGTTCCAGAAAAGATATAAAAACACCTCAAAGTGTAGACAAAGCAAAGCAAAGTAGATACTAAACAAGCATGGAGCATCAAAAATTATAGATACTCAACACCACAGAAAATAATGATTGACTTGATAGCTCTCTTTAAAAAGATTTGTTCAATTCAATTAATGTTTAGCGGTTTTTGTGAGCATGCCAAAGTTTTATTTGTAAATCATAAGAATGTTATAGCTTTATGCGTGTCAAACTTCTTGGGATGCCAACAACTCTGGTAGCCTACAAACGATCTTCATGGAGGAAACTCCTAGATTTCGGCTATGAGTTGATTAAACATATGTAGCAGCAATGCTATAATGGGTAAGATTCTTGGCACTCCCGGTGTCGTGGTATTGCCAACGAGTACGCCATGGAGGGGTCCTCACAGTGCGTGTTTAGAGACGTGGGGGAAGGTGGACGGTTGACGGGTACGAGGTAACACAGCTTACCCAGGTTCAGATCCCACGACGGTGGCGGAATCCTACTCCTGCTATAAATCACTATAAGGGTAATACGCCGAGTTACAGGGATTGGTTCGCTGTGCGAGATTGTCTGAAGTTGTCTATGAACGTCTGAGATTGTGCCCTAAAGGCTCCCATAGGCCCGACTTATATAGTCGCCAGGACCTAGGGTTACAGGGAAAAGTCCTAGTCGGACAGGTTACAGAGTCCTACACCGTCTATTACTAGTCTTGTGTATCTTGCACTCCAAGGCTCCGACTATGTCGGTGACTCCAACCGTAGCCTTCCTTTATCCGGCATGGGCCTCCCTTTTGGATCCATATAACTAGGCCGCCCAGTCGGCCATGGGCCATGCTACCAACTGTGGGACACCCGGGTTATCCGGATAGGAGACATGCTATGAGGATACCCATATAGCATATCCCCAACAGTAGCCCCCGGAGAACTCCGAGATCTTGCGTCGTCTTGCCTCTTCGTGTGGAATGCTCCGTCTAGATGGATGTCGGCAAATCGTCAAGCAATATCTTGTAGTCCTCCCAAAGAACCCTGTAAGGTTTTCTCCGTCTTCAACACGTAAGTCAGAGAAATGCTGAATCTTCCATCGTACTATTCCATAGCCGGACTAGATCCGTCCATGCCGGAATCTTCTGATGTGATGGCTCATCTACCTATGTCAGCTAGGACGACGTAGGCTTAGGTCAGTGACGCCTCGTAAATCACACATTCAGAGAACGCAATCATGTCCGATTTTCCCGCGCGAGCGATACGAACCATTGGCGGCGACGGTTGGAAACATGGCAAAATTTCCGCGCACATTCACGAACACGTCGTCTACGCGGCAACCGCCCGATCAAGCTGCACGAATTTTGACGTTGGGGATGATAAATAGTAACCGTGGTGGAATTTCTACCTTTTACCTCATTCTCTCCTCGCGTCGTCTTCTTCCTCCAGCGCGTGCCTCCTCGAGCTCTCCGCGCCGAACTCGCGAAAAACCCTAGCCTCAATCCGCACCAGTCACCTCCAACCTCTCTCCATGGCCAGCATCAGCACCTCTCCTTCCATGGCGGCATCGAGCGAAGCCGCGGCGAAGCCGGCAAGCTCTATCGTCATGCCCCCTGAGGTCTTGGTCATCCCCGCCTCGGCAGTGATTGAGTCCACCGGCGGTGACCACAATCTGGCGGCGCTGGAGCCATTGGAGGAGGAGCTAGATTCGCACAAGGGCGACTGGCACGGCTCAGATATCACCGACCGTGACATCCAAGAGCTGATCGCCGAGGTCTACCTCCCTGCGACGGAGGGGCTCGCCTGGCGGGTGGCGCCGGCCGGCGAGGTGACACCTTCTCCTCAAGCCGGAGAAAAGGTGTACCTCAAAGCCCAACTGGTACGCGGCGTCTCCCTGCCCATCTCCAACTTCCTCCTCTTCGTCTTGAACCACTATAGAGTCCAGCCCCAGAATCTTTCTCCCAAAAGTATCTTAGCGCTTAGCAACTACGCGGCGCTCTGCGAGGGTTACTTAGGGATAAAGCCTAGGCTAGACCTCTTCGTGTACTTCTTCACCGTAAAACGTGAAGCCGGAGCTAGTAAGGAAGAACTTAGGAATTGCGGCACCATAAGCTTCAAGATCCGACCTGGCCGGCGGTTCCCCGACATCGTCGGCCACGAGTCCTGCAAAAACTGGCAGCGTACTTACTTCTATGGCCTAGATATCCCTCTGGCTGGTCGTCAAGTAACGTACCCGGACTTCGTTGACGGAGCCGCCATTGAAGCCTCGTCATGGAGATCCCAGGCCACCCTTCCCTCCGACCTTGATGCTTCCCGCTCCATAAGGCGGATAGAATGGTTCATAGAGACGGGTTTGACCGGCTTGGACCTATCCATGTGCTGGTTCATCAGGCAAATCCAACCTCTGCAGCACCGCGCGAAGCTCATGCACGAGTATACCAGCGATAGAAGGGATAGCCTCTGCATCTCCGTGGACAATTTCTCGAGCGACTCCGTCAAGCTCCGCCTTAAGGACATCGTCAAGGTGAAGGAGAAGAAGCGTGGCTTCACCATCACCTACGACATGTTCGTAGATGGCAAGTGCCCAAAGGTAGGTATTTATTTTCCATGTATGACATATACTCCAGTTCTTCCATCTTGCAAATGTCATCTCATCTAACACGGTGACTTCTCACTTAACAGCTTAGCGATCTAGAGGAGGACAACCTGGCTGCCCAAATCTACGATCCAAATATGAAGGAAGTCACGGTCGTGTCCGATGACGATGCTCCGTTGGCACGAAAGCGGAAGAGCTCCACCTTTGACGTTGCCGACGGAGGCAAGAAGAAGACGGAGGGTGGATCCTCCAAGAAGACTATCGCCGTCCTGGAGGCGGAAAAGAGAAAAGTTACCGGGATGCCCTTTGCCAAAGCACCCCCACTTGTGTAAGCTTCTCTTCCTCTGACATTGTCTATTTATCTGTCTTGCTCCTGTACTTATGCATTTTGCACGTTTCAGGAAGAAAGCCACGACCAGCCTCAAGAAGACCTCCAAATTGGGGGCTTCTAGAACCATCAAGGACATGTTGCATCACGACGCATCTCCCGCCATCGCCCCTACCACTCCCTCCGTCAAGCCTTCGTCTGCCCCGACAAGCTCACAAGCTAAGGAGGCATCTGGCCCTTCCGCCATGGAAGTGGACTCAGGTGCCTCTACCGAGGTTGCTGTCATCGGCGAGCAGGCGACGCAGGAGAGTGTCGCCCACCAAATGGCCGAAGCTCGGGCTAAGGATGCCATCGGTGGCGGTAATGGGGTGGTGGAAGCAGGTACTTCTGTCGTTGGCGGCGCCCCCGCACCCAAGAAAACCATAGCCTATCCAAAGATAGTTTATCCGGTACTTACTCCAGGTAGCACTGCTTTGGTTCCTGGTGTGGCACCGACATCTCCGACGTGCGGTCTAGAGGAGCTCCGCCGGCAAGCAGAAATCTTGCAAGGAAACAACGAATCCTTTGGCAAGCTGCTGGTCGAGAGTGCTATAAACCTCAAGATCATCGCACTTGTAAGTTTTATTTCCTTTTGCATTTCATATGAGTATCCCACTTTAGCCCCCGAGGATGTAGAAGGAAAACCATAGGTCTTTTCATCTATATGCTCTAAGAGTGAATAAGTTAGAAAAACTCTCACTATAGCCCCCAAGCATGTAGGTGGAATGAATTATTCCGACTAGATGCTTTTAAGAATAGCATACGCAGTGTTTATAAATTTCAATACTGTAGCCCCCAAGCCTCTAGTTGTAACTGAATTAGTTCCGACTAGATTCTTAAAAGCATGTATCCGAGTTAAAAACTTTATACTGTAGCCCCCAAGCTTCTAATCGAGAACTGAATTAGTTCCGAATAGATGCTTAAAGAAAAGCTAAGCATAATGCTAAGTCAAAAACTCTCGCTATAGCCCCCGAGCATCTAGGTGGAATATTTCCGGCTAGATGCTCCAAGCAGACCAATGACAAGTAGCAGAGTGCTCGGAGGGGCATGGCCAATGACAAGTACCAGAAGATGCGCGCAAACCTAGAAGATGAAAAGGGTAAAACTGCCTTCTTGAAGGAACAGATCACCAAGAGCAAGCGTTTCTTTTCTTTTTTGCATTCCAACTTGGTTTTGTGCCCATATTCTCCGAGTACTCACTGTGTACTTTTCTTTCTCTGACTTGCAGAAACCATCGCTAAGGCCAAGAATATTGTCGAGCAATCCAAGCACATTCAAGAGCTGGATAGCGAGAACAAAATTCTTAAGCAGGAGAGGAAGGACATGCTGAAAATGCTTGAGGAGTCGATGAAGGCCCTGCAGGACTCTGCCACCGAGGAAATCAATTGCTTGAAGGAGGAGACTGCGATCTTAAAAGATCAGAAGCAGGCTGCCGATGAGCAGAATCAACGCCATAGCGAGGCGTATAAGCTCCTCCAACAAGAGAAAGAATCCTTGGCGGACACCCTCTTGCAAGGTGAGGCCAGCATCTTCAGTAAGTTTTCTCCGTCTTGGATTTCTGTAGTCTGGGTACTCTGAATTGTTGAACTCATGTTCTCCTTGTCGGAATTTGTAGCTCCTATGGGTTTAACCCGATCGCCTCCTCTAGCCAAGGAATGCATGGTTCTTGCCGGCAACTTTATCAACACCGCCATCACGCAAGCCAAGGAGATCGCCAAGCCCCTCCAGATAAATATCAAGGCATCGGACTCCGTGGCGAAGTACTCGGAGATTCTGCGCCGAGCCCTCGAGCGTATCACAAGCTGGAAAGCTTCATGTGCACGGGCTGGCGCAAGGATGGCGCTGTCAATGGTGAAGGCACAATACGAAGATGCCGACATCGATATGGTGACCTCTGGCATTCCCGACGTAGACGATGATGGCAAAGAGATTTACCATGAATCCATCTTGTCGTCGCTCGCGGGCTATGACACCAGAGTTGTCGAGTTGGTAGACGTCGACGTCTTTGTGCCAATGAAAACCATCGACAGCGGAAACCAAGGTTCCTCTGAGTCCCTCCATAGCGCCGACTTCGAGGGTGGTTCTCCAGCTGGTGATGATGCTGCTTCCAAGTCACCTGCGCCAAAGGAATGAAGAACAACTTTGTAATATTTGTTTCACCTTTGGTGCATATGCGGAAAAAACTTGTTTATGTAACTTAAGGCGGAAAACAATGGTTGTTATTTCCTGCTTCTCAAGAACTAGTTTCCAGCATGTATATTTTTTTAAGCAAGTGCTGGCTTATCCATTACTTTGGTTCTTATGCTTGACCTTTCGTGAGTCGGAAGACTTTTTGTCGGAACCATGCACTTAAGCAATGATGCCCAATGGCACCGTCAATAACCTAAGCACAAAATCGCCAACAATAAGTGTTGAAAGTCACTACTCCAGAAGCCACATAAAAACAACAAAGAACATGTAGACTAGAAAACTTAAGCTAACGCCCGTAGGCAGAATTTTCACAAGTGCAATCGCAAAGCTTGTGCATAAAAGGTTTTACATGATCCAAAAATGAACACTAAAGGAGGTAAAAGACTCAGAAATATGAGTGAACCAGAGAGCTTTATTTCATTGATCATATAAGGGGTACACAATTAGATAATAAATGCTAAGTGTAAAAAGGACGTAGTTGTGCTATGTTCCATGGCCGGTCAAGCTCCGGGTAGTCATCATCCGGGTCACTTCGCTTATGCTTATGATCCTCGTTGGGTCTATCCTTCAGTTCACGATTGTCAACAAGGTAGTAAGACCCATTGAGTAGCGCCTTGCTTATGATGAACGGTCCTTCCCATGGCACCAAATCCCCCTCTTTAAACGAGCGATGCCGAACGCGGCGACTATGGTAGCTGCGTAGCTTCTGCTGGTAGATGGCGGATCTTTGGCTGCCAAAACGTGCTCCTCCTCGAGAAGGTCCACATCTAGGCGTCTGGATTCTTCAGCGTCATCTTCGTCGTAGGCGGCAACTCTTGGTGCATCGTGAAGGATGTCGGAAGGCAGGATGGCTTCTGCTCCATATACCATGAAGTAAGGGGTGTAGCCGGTGGATATGTTAGGTGTAGTTCATAAACTCCATAGCACAGGTGGCAATTCTTCCGCCCAGGCTCCAGCTGCTCTATGTAGCGGTGCCTCAAGACGTGGCTTAATTCCCTGCAGAATTAATCCATTAGCTCGCTCAACCTGACCATTGAATTGTGGGTGTGCCACAGATGCAAGGTCCAGTCGGATGCCTTTCTCCCAACAATAAGCCTCCACTTCTCCGAGTGACAAATTGCTGCCGTTGTCGGTGATAATGCTATGTGGGAGACCAAATATCACCACTAGATCCCAGACAAACCTAAGGGCAGTTGCCCCATCAAGCTTTCTAATGGGTTTAGCTTCTATCCATTTAGTGAATTTATCAACTGGTACAAGCAGATGCGTAAACCCACAAGGTACCGTCTGTAATGGTCCCACCATGTCTAGCCCCTAGACTGCAGACGGCCAAGTTATTGGTATTGTTCGCAATTCTTCAGCAGGAACATGTGGTTGTCGGGCATAATACTGTGTAACACCCCAGTTTTAGCTAATTACTATTTAGGGTTTGTTTGTGCACTCATGAGCATCATCCATTAATTTGTGCATTGAAGAAACAAAGCAAAAACCCTAACACCCTATTTTTTCCCTCTCCTGAAATCCATTCAAATGGTTTTGAATTTGAAAAGTTACAAAAATACTTGGAGCCCAATTGGACTAAAAAGGGCCCCATAATGTTTTATATACTTTATACAAATTACTGGTATTTTTGGAATGCTTAAAACAATACTTGAAATGAAATTACAAATAGAAAACAGAAAAAGGAATTGGAAAAACAATTTACAGAAGAAAAAAGAGCAACCCATCTCCCTGGGCCGTAGCCCAGTTCCCTCTTCCCTCTCCCTGTCGCCCGTGCATCTCTCCCGCAGCCCGCAGCTGGCCCAGCTGCCCCAATTAGCCGGCCCGCTTCGACGCTGCTACCTGTCGTCTTCCTCCTCCCGCAAGCAGCTATGTGGCGTCGCCGCTGCCGTCCGTCAGTGTCGCGATGCCCGCTGCCGCCCGCTGGCTTATGGAGAGGATAAGAACCGCCCCAGGACGTCTCTCTTCCGTCCCTATCCTCTCTCCCTCTCAGACGACCTCCCTCTCTCGAATTCTCCTCTGGACGAACCCTAGCTCGCCGGTGACCGCATGCCTCCGTCGCTTTGGACCGCCCTGAACCTGTCCGTCTGTCCCAGAATATCCACCTCGCCACCCTCGTTCATCCCCGACTATTCGCGCAAGAAGGCGTGCCCCAAATCGGTATTAATCAAGCTCGATGCATCTCCGGCCGCCGCAGTCGTCGTCGTCGATTCGCCGGCCTCCGACCTTCCCTCGCTTACCCGACATCATCACCACACTCCTGGTGATCCGCTGGTCCCCGTGGACCTTCTCCCCTACCCCCACGCTCTATGGTTCATCGCCGCGTCATGTACCTGCCGCCGCTGCCGTTAGCTATTGTCGGCCATGCTCCGGTGACCGTTTAGCAGCAGCGCCGCCCTCTTTAGGCTCGCCTAGGTCGACTGCGTCTAACGCGCCTAGTCTCGCAAGCGCGCACGCCTTCCTCCGCCGTCCCGAGCCACCGTCTGGCCGCTCCCCGGCGATGTCCGCGTGGCGCCTGCGTGGCTTGCCCGCTCGGACCAGCCCCACCCGTCAGTGGCAGTGGGTAACCCCTACCCTAGTGAAAAACGCCCTTGAACCCTTCTCGCGTGTGTGGCTGCTGAGGTGGCCTTGGGCCCATCGGTCAGTCACTGCGGGTAGACTGTGTCTGGGTGCAAAAAGTTTAATAAGTTTTTAGTAATTGTTTGAATAATTTTAGAAAAAGGATAAATCTTATAAAATTAATAAGTAAATATTTATAAGTCGGAAAAATATGTATAATGTATCAAAATGTTCAGAAAAATGAGACCTAACTATCTAAGCTATAATCATGCATTGTTCAACAACTTAAATGATAAGTTTAATTACAAGAACTTAGCAACCCCTCTCATATGCTCCGGAGTTTTCCCGAGTTAAGGTTTGCGCCCCTCGGAACCCCGATTAAGTTGTCAAGCATGCTTTAGGGTTTCAATTCAATGCAACCTAACTTGTCATATCATAATCCTTGCTTGAGCATTGCATCGATGCCATGTGTTGATTGTTTCCCTTTATTTCCGGTATTTGGTTCTTCCCGGTAGAATACGAGATCGAGATCAAGATCGAGATCAAAGACCGAGGACAACACCATCGAAGATTGAAGATCGACGAACAATACTTGACCAACTCTAACCAAGTCAAGTTCAAGGCTTCCGAAGATCTATTTATTTGCTATCAACTAGAAAAGGCAAGCATAGCCCCACCATGATATAATCCTACGATTTCGAAAGCATTTCAATTCTGCCATAATGCATACGATTCTACTGTGGTCTTTTATCGATAGATAGCGTATCCTATCTATTGAATTACTCCCTTTGAGCTTATATTACCTGATCCACTGCTCCTAGCATAACTAGGTTTGGCTTGTGTGCATCGCTAGAGCTATTATATGTGTCTGCTTAGCCATGCATAGCTATCAGTTCTGGTCCATCCAGATGATGTATCAGATGCAGAGAATCTAGTATGACAGGAGAACGTGATGAGGTGAGATCAGAAGTGATATGAGTTAAACATGCTAAGGCTTGTATGGGAGGCCACGGTGGGATGTGGTTTTTCTAGTCCCATGCTCGCCACCACTAGGACCTGAGTTCTTGCCTTTGGAACCAAGACGAGCGTGCAACCACACGGGGCCTGGACAACCTCATGACTGACTAACTTGCCTAGTAGATTCCATGAGTCACATAGTTCGGGCGTTCCATTCGACATATGCATAGAAAATCTTTTGAAAGATTTGCCGGGTGAAGTTGGTGCATTCATAACAGGTAGGTAAGCGTGGCTGGGGTTGCTTGGGATCGATGGAGCCCTTGTTAACCAACCTCGCCTCACATCTTTAAGTACCGGCTTCAGGATTTGACCCGTTACGGCGGAACCATACTTATTGTGTGACTCATGGTCTCGGCGAAAGCAAGGTAAAGGTCGTGTCTAACCACCCTTTGTCGTCCTTCCAAGGAACAGGGCTAATCATGTGGCATTTAGAGAAGGTTAGTACGTGTGGGTAAAGTTGTACACCCCTGCAGGGTAATAATCTTTTCGAAAAGCCGTGTTCACGGTTATGAATGCTTGGTGACCAGATTCTAAGATCATAGAGAACTTTAACCTAATCGTGAAACTTGGCAGATCAATGTGTGCTTAAGGATGCTTCCTTATGGGTACGAGGGGGTGATCCTTGTTCAGATGATGATGATTTGGTGGATATCAAAAGATGATGATCAATACTTCGGAGATGTCGCTCTCTTATCCCCTTTTAAAATACTCTAACTAGACGAGCATCTTCTCCCTCTTGTTTTATAAACAAAAGATGGCTTTATGCAAAACAACTCCACCAGCCATATGTCTTGCGGAGTACACCCTGTACTCACCCTTGCTTTGTTGATACTTTTGGCAGAGTAAGTGTTCACCTGAAGACGAGTTCCGTACTACATCAACATCGACGAGTAGCTTGGGGTTCCTGGCCGGCAGCCTGGAATCAATGGGCTGGGACGTCATCGTTATGCTTCAGGCCTCTTAGGCCATTTGTTAAGTTTGCTATACTTAATAGCATAATTTTCCTTCCGTTGTTTGATGTTTTTGGTCAGCGACCTCCGCCAGTAATAATTTGGTTCTCTGCTCAGTTATGAGCTTGCTGTAATAAATTTTGTGTCGTAGGGTCACTGTTGTGTTATCAATTCTTCAATGGATATTCTCGAGCTCAAGGTTAAGCTTATGTCAGACGGAGGTCTGGGATTTGTTTAGACCTGATCCCGGGGGTGTCACAGTTCTTGGTATCAGAGCAGTACCGACCGTAGGAAAACCTTGCTATTGGTCGATGTTGAGTCTAGTGTTTGTGAAAACTACTTTAAAGATGAAAAATATTTGCGAAAACTCTAGTATGCTTCTTTTACTCCTTATCCAGTTTCGCTCTAACTCTGGGTCATCTTATCTTGTGTTGACTTTGGAAAAGTTTTGATATCTCTCCTAGTCTTTCAAAGCTTAGGTGCCTTCTTGGCATGTCATTTCTACGCCAGTTGACCTAGTGTTGAGTTCTCTAGAGTTGTTTGTGTTGTGAATTCCTTGTTCCCCTTTGCTCTTGTTCATCTGAGAGATTCCTTTCTATCATGATCTCTCTATCTTTTGGACCCACAATATTATATTGTTGGATCTGCAGTGTTCTGTTCTAGGCTTCGAGGTTTCCTTTCGCCTCGCGTGCCTCCTTCTTGTCGTTTGGGTACTTCAGAAGGTGTTCCTTCTTTTAGAATCTACCTCGTGATTACTACCTTGCAGTGTACGTTATGTCACTCAAGTAGTAGTTACTCCTTTCTTTGGGTTTTAACCCTTGGATTTGAACCTAAGATCCATGATTGTGCTGGATTCTGGTGTTGTGAATCTTGTACATGAAGCTGATCTTTAAACTCAAGATCCTTTCTTTGACCCCTGTCGTTAATGTTCACACATTACCCTAGGATGTTTGGTACTACAATTCTAGCCTTCAAGCTTGTGGTTATTGTCGCGATTGAATTGTGACAATTAAGGACTTCCCCTACCACATGCTATGGCAGATGTTCTTTAATGGAACCAAATAGATCACGACAAGAGTGATCCTCGAGAGTCTCGCATCTATACTCATGAATCTGCCACACCTTACCCATCTCTGCATTGGTTTTCAGAAGATTGTTAATCTATGCATCCACATCATGGGATCCTACCCTTAGTATGTTCATTTCCCCTTGTTGTTTTCTGACCTTTCTCTACCGGTTGGTAGCCAAGTAGTAAATGTGCATCGGTGTTATCCGATGTAAGATACTCTTGTGGTCTGTCAAGATAAACCATTTCAGAATGTTTAGGAGAAACAAACTCCAGTACCTCGTCGTATGTAGGACCAGGTCAAAGTGTTGTAATCCGCAGATCAAGAGGCATTGATTAGCTTCTATCTGTTCCACCTTAAAGTATCACACTCTTTTATACTAAGAGGTCATGTTGAGTTTCATGCACCCTTAATGAAGTGATGCTCCTACACATATTTACCCTCCCTCCCTCGAGCTTTCGCGCTCGTGAGTGATGCGTGTGCGTAACAATGTGGCCATCTGAGATTCTTAGCAATTATTACTGTTTTGAACTCTAAGGACATTTGTGTCATTCTTAGCGTGATTGGTTAATCCTAACACTAAGCAAAGTTTGAATGTGTTACCAAGTCCGCTATTCTGGTGCACTCTCTTCGGTCAAAGAGTTAGGCTTGTGCCGAAGCTCTAAGACTATGTCTTCTTGCCTTACCAAGCAAGTTTCCTCTCGAACCAAGTGACATATCGGTGGTTCGTGATATTCTAGACGTCTTTTTAGAAGTATTGCCATGTTGCCACATGACCGTGTTGTCAAGCTCTTGAACAAGTAAGTTATCTGAACTGTTCTTATCTCCAAGGATCCGTACTGGATACCCCTGAACTAGTTGGTTGATATTAAACAACAACTTGGAGAGTTGTAAGACAAAAGTTCTACCCGAATCAGTTCTTCCAAAAGGGATGTCTAGTTTTGGTTAGTGCTGAAGTAAGATAGTATGTTCTTTGTGGATATGTTATCTTACCCCACCTTTGATTTGATTTGGGTTATCGTCAAACCAAACTCAGTTCCAAGGACTATCTTGATGGTGTTCATACTCGTGATGTTTCACTTGAGTACATCTCTATGTATTTGGTCTGACCAATATTCCGCCTTGTTCAAGAAACATATGAGTCCATATTTTTGGAGTGTTTTCATAAGTTTGTTGTTGAGCCCGTCGATGACACCCTTATCTCCTCCATGCTGGACAAGATTCATATGGAGCAATTGGCATTAATGTTGGAAAAATTCGAGAACCATCTTTGAGTCATCTCGAAGTTTGTGTTCTGGATGTTAGAAGTGACCTTCTCTAATTCACCTGCAAATGCTTAAAATGTTGCCGTGGATTCGAAAATAGTTAACTCCATTCCTTAAGGACACATGTGTGTTTTATTGTTAGTACTTTATATGTATGCAGTTGTCTTCCGACAAGTTGCTAAATACATGGGTTTAGCAATCTAGCTCAGTCTTTTGGAGCTTTACACTGTAGTCCATATCTTGAGAATCTAGTAACTTTACCTTTGCGGTAAATGTTGCAAATTTTCTATTCAGACATGCTGAGTCTGAAGTATCATTCCACCTAACCAAAGCTGAATCTCAAGCAGCAATGATGGTTGGTGTTCCCCAAGTTTTTGACATAGTTCTCTTTGTAAATCTGGCAAGATTGATATAATGGTTGAAGCAAACTTAGCCGGAAAGACCACTTGTCATATTCTCTTGAATCAGCAATAACAACCACTCTTCATGAGGCTTCTTCTATAATTAATTATAGGAGTTGTGCTTATGGTTCCTTTGTATCCGAAGTCTGACCTTTACTTGGTGCCTGATTTCTCGAACATCAAGGAGAACATTTAAAGTAGTGTTGCTAAATGTCTCTCGGTCGATCCTCGAGACCCTTTATGTTGGCAAGCACCTTGTTGTGCCAAGTAATTGAAGTCTAAGAATGAAGGTTCTTTCTTCTCGTGTCATCGGGAATCTTCTTAACCTGTTCATCCTAGTGGTGTAAAGTGATACCATAATCTTTGGCAAAGATCTTGGTATACCTAGATGAATAAAGAGTTTCCTTCGTATTCGTAGCCATGTTTTAAGAGTGACTATGATTTTGATAATCAGAAGTTTCTCTTGCTAAATGTTCCCTGTGACTCTTATGAGTCCTCTCCACAAAACACCTTTCTTTCTTAGCCTCCTGTTGAATGAAATAGCGACTCTTTTGTTTCAAAAGTAGTTCAACATCTTGGTTTTGTTGATCCATATCTTTGCAACCCGAAATCTCTACTTAAGCCGTTTAGTAGAGGTTCCCTATCAAATTATGTGGTAATGTTCTTTCTGTTGGAAGCTTTCTTCTTCTGAAGCCTCAAAACCTTCTGTAAGCTCCATGGTCTCCATCCTTATGAAGACCAGCTATCTAACAACTTCAAACCATCTCCTCTTGTTTCCTCCGTTACCTTGTTGTGTTCCATGTTTGTCATCTCAGAGTTGTTTCTAAACACTCCATCCATGAGTTGTCCATGAGATACTATGTGTGTTGTTTAGTGTGTTTCCCTCTTACCTTAGAATGACCCTGTTTCTTTCTCTCTCTATCTCTCTTCCTACCTTTGGAATCTCGGGTCGAGATTCTCGTATGGGGGATAGAGCTGTAACACCCCAAATTTAGCTAATTACTATTTAGGGTTTGTTTGTGCACTCATGAGCATCATCCATTAATTTGTGCATTGAAGAAACAAAGAAAAAACCCTAACACCCTATTTTCCCCCTCTCCTGAAATCCATTCAAATGGTTTTGAATTTGAAAAGTTACAAAAATACAGCCCAGTTGGACTAAAAAGGGCCCCATAATGTTTTATATACTTTATACAAATTCCTGGTACTTTTGGAATGCTTAAAACAGTACTTGAAATGAAATTACAAATAGAAAACAGAAAAAAGGAATTGGAAAAACAATTTACAGAAAAAAAAGAGCAACCCATCTCCCTGGGCCATAGCCCAGTTCCCTCGTCCCTCTCCCTGTCACCTATGCATCTCTCCCGCAGCCCACAGCTGGCCCAGCTGGCCCAATTAGCCGACCCGATACCGCTTCGACGGTGCTACCTGTCGTCTTCCTCCTCCCGCAAGCAGCTATGTGGCGCCGCCGCTGTCGTCCGTCGGCGTCGCGATGCCCGCCGCCGCCCGCCGGCTTCTAGAGTGGATAAGAAATGCCCCAGTACGCCTCTCTTCCGTCCCTATCCTCTCTCCCTCTCAGACGACCTTCCTCTCTCGAATTCTCCTCTAGAAGAACCCTACCTCGCCGGTGACCGCATGCCGCCGTCGCTCTAGACCGCCCTGAACCTCACCGTCTGTCCCAGAAGATCCACCTCGCCACCCTCGTTCCTCCCCGACTATCCGTGCAATCAGGCGTGCCCCAAATCGGTTGTAATCAAGCTCTATGCATCTCCGGCCGCCGTAATCGTCGTCGTCGATTCGCCGGCCTCCGACCTTCCCTCGCTTACCCGACATCATCACCACACTCCTGGTGAGCCGCTGGTCCCCGTGGACCTTCTCCCCTACCCCCACGCTCTCTGATTCATCGTTGCGTCATGTACCTACCGCCGCCGCCGTTAGATGTTGTCGGCCATGCTCCGGTGACCGTTTAGCAGCAGTGCCGCCCTCTTTAGGCTCGCCTAGGTCGACTGCGTATAACGCACCTAGTCTCGCAAGAGTGCACGCCTTCCTCCGCCGTCCCGCGCCACCGTCTAGCCACTCCCCGGTGATGTCCGCATGGCGCATGCGTGGCTTGCCCGCGTGGACCGGCCCAACCCGTCAGTGGCAGTGGGTAACCCCTGCCCCAGTGAAAAACACCCCTGAACCCTTCTCGCGTGTGTGGCTGCTGAGGTGGCCTTGGGCCCATCGGTCAGTCACTGCGGGTAGACTGTGTCTGGGTGCAAAAAGTTTAATAAGTTTTTAGTAATTGTTTGAATAATTTCAGAAAAAGGATAAATATTATAAATTTAATAAGTAATTATTTATAAGTCAGAAAAATATGTATAATATATCAAAATGTTCAGAAAAATGGGACCTAACTATCTAAGCTATAATCATGCATTGTTCAACAACTTCAATGACAAGTTTAATCAGAAGAACTTAGCAACCCCTCTCATAAGCTCCGAAGTTTTCCCGAGTTAAGGTTTGTGCCCCTCGGAACCCCAATTAAGTTGTCGAGCATGCTTTAGGGTTTCAATTCAATGCAACTTAACTTGTCATATCATCATCCTTGCTTGAGCATTGCATCGATGCCATGTGTTGATTGTTTCCCTTTATTTCCGGTATTTGGTTCTTCCCGGTAGAATACGAGATCGAGATCGAGATCAAAGACCGAGGACAACACCATCGAAGATCGAAGATCGACGAACAATACTGGACCAACTCTAACCAAGTCAAGTTCAAGGCTTCCGAAGATCTATTTATTTGCTATCAACTGGCAAGGGCAATCATAGCCCCACCATGATATAATCCTACGATTTCGAAAGCATTTCAATTCTGCCATAATGCATACGATTCTACTGTGGTCTTTTATCGATAGATAGCGTATCCTATCTATTGCATTACTCCCTTTGAGTTTATATTACCTGATCCACTGCTCCTAGCATAACTAGGTTTGGCTTGTGTGCACCGCTAGAGCTATTATATGTGTCCGCTTAGCCATGCATAGCTATCAGTTCTGGTCCATCCAGATGATGTATCAGATGCAGAGAATCTAGTATGACAGGAGAACGTGATGAGGTGAGATCAGAAGTGATATGAGTTAAACATGCTAAGGCTTGTATGGGAGGCCACGGTGGGATGTGTTTTTTCTAGTCCCATGCTCGCCACCACTAGGACCTGAGTTCTTGCCTTTGGAACCAAGACGAGCGTGCAACCACACGGGGCCTAGACAACCTCATGACTGACTAACTTGCCTAGTAGATTCCATGAGTCACATAGTTCGGGCGTTCCATTCGACATATGCATAGAAAATCTTTTGAAAGATTTGCTGGGTGAAGTTGGTGCATTCATAACAGGTAGGTAAGCGTGGTAGGGGTTGCTTGGGGTCGATGGAGCCCTTGTTAACCAACCTCGCCTCACATCTTTAAGTACCGGCTTCGGGATTTGACCCGTTACGGCGGAACCATACTTATTGCGTGACTCATGGTCTCGGCGAAAGCAAGGTAAAGGTCTTGTCTAACCACCCTCTGTCGGCCTTCCAAGGAAGAGGGCTAATCATGTGGTATTAAGAGAAGGTTAGTATGTGCGGGTAAAGTTGTACACCCCTGCAGGGTAATAATCTTTTCGAAAAGCCGTGTTCACGGTTATGAATGCTTAGTGACCATATTCTAAGATCATAGAGAACTTTAACCTAATCATAAAACTTGGCAGATCAATGTGTGCTTAAGGATGCTTCCTCATGGGTACGAGGGGGTGATCCTAGTTCAGATGATGATGATTCGGTGGATATCAAAAGATGATGATCAATACTTCAGAGATGTCGCTCTCTTATCCCCTTTTAAAATACTCTAACTAGACGAGCTTCTTCTCCCTCTTGTTTTATAAACAAAAGATGGCTTTATGCAAAACAACTCCACCAGCCATATGTCTTGCGGAGTACACCCTGTACTCACCCTTGCTTTGTTGATACTTTTGACAGAGTAAGTGTTCACCTGAAGACGAGTTCCGTACTACATCGACATCGACGAGTAGCTTGGGGTTCCTGGCCGGCAGCCTGGAATCTATGGGCTGGGACGTCATCGTTATGCTTCAGGCCTCTTAGGCCATTTGTTAAGTTTTCTATACTTAATAGCATAATTTGCCTTCCGTTGTTTGATGTTTGTGGTCAGTGACCTCTGCCTGTAATAATTTGGTTCTCTACTCAGTTATGAGCTTGCTGTAATAAATTTTGTGTCGTAGGGTCACTACTGTGTTATCAATTCTTCACTGGATATTCTCGAGCTCAAGGTTAAGCTTATGTCAGACGGAGGTCTGGGATTTGTTTAGCTCTGATCCCGGGGGTGTCACATATTGGCATCCCATGCATGTCTCAACCAGCTTGTCGGCGTCCGCCTTTGCAGTCAGCCAGTAGAATCCTTGTCGGAAGGCTTTCGCGACCAACGATCGGGGAGAGTCGTGATGTCCACAATCTCCGAGATGGATTTCGCGTAGGATTTCCATACCTTCTAGCTAGGAAAGACACTTTAGGTATACACCATGTTCGAGATATTCCATGAACGGTTTTGTCCAAGCCGGAGGGACCTTGGTCACCATGTTGACGAAAGAGTCAGCTCTATCCGGGTTGTCGTTGTCGGCTCCCTCCATGGATGGTGTGCGTAGGTGCTCTAGGAAAACTCCTGGCGGAATTTGTTTGCGCCCTGATCCAAGTTTAGACAACAGATCAGCCGCCTCGTTTTGCTCCCTAGGTACATACTTGACTTCGTAGCCCAAGAAGCTCTTGGCTATCTCGTCCACTTCGTCTCGATATGCCGCCATCATAGGGTTCCGCGCATTCCAGGTGCCAGCCACCTGCTTGGCAACAAAGTCGGAATCTCCACAACAAACTATGCGCTTGATGCCAATATCCTTGGCTACACGTAGTCTATGAATGAGTGCTTCATACTCCGCCATGTTGTTTGTAGCCTCGAAGTGGATCTGCAGAACATAGTGTAGCTTGTCTCCTGTTGGTGACTGTAGCAATACACCAGCCCCCGAGCCGTTGAGCAGCTTTGATCCGTCAAAGTGCATCACCCAGTACTCTGGTTCCGGCAATGGAGTAGCGTCTGGCATCTCCGTCAAATCTGCAAC
This sequence comes from Avena sativa, assembly GCA_916181665.1. Classification (NCBI taxonomy): domain Eukaryota; kingdom Viridiplantae; phylum Streptophyta; class Magnoliopsida; order Poales; family Poaceae; genus Avena; species Avena sativa. The sequence continues at coordinate 333,506,319 of OV702283.1, forward strand.
AAAATCCGCCAAGGCTTGTGACTTGATAGCGTCACGTCTCTTGTAAGTGATCTCGAAGGCGGCAAGTTCAATGCCCCACTTCGTGACCCTTCCTATAGCATCGCTATTGTTGATTATGTCGGACAGAGGAGTCTTGCTCACCACTATGATTGGGTGCTCCTGAAAGTAATGCCTCAGCTTCCGAGAAGCAAGGAATACTCCATAAGCTATCTTCTGGTAGTGCGGGTAACGCTGCTTGGACTCTGTCAAGACCTCGCTCACATAGTAAACTGGTCGTTGAACTCCACGCTCATAGCCTGGTTCCTTCCGCTCTACCACGATGACGATGCTGATTACCCGGTTGGTTGCCGCCATGTAGATTAACAGGGGCTCACCAGGCTCGGGCGCTGCAAGGATAGGCGCTGAGGAAAGAATCTCCTTGAGATGCTTCAATGCTGCATCTTCCTCGTTCGTCCATGTGAATTTGTGCGCCTTATTCAGCAACTTGTACAGCGGCAGAGCCTTCTCTCCAAGTCGGCTGACAAACCTACTAACTACTGCAACACAACCTGTTAGTCGTTGAATGTACTTTAGGCATGTCGGACGATTTATGTTTAAGATGGCCTTGATTTTCTCCGGGTTGACCTCGATTCCATGCTGGGAAACGATAAAGCCCAACAATTTGCCGGCTGGGACCCCGAAGACGCACTTCTTAGGGTTAAGCATCATGTTGTATTTCCGGAGATTATCAAAGGTTTCTTTCAAGTCGGAGATTAAGTCATTTGAGTTTTTAGACATCACCGCAATATCGTCCACATAGGCGTGAACGTTCCGACCAATTTGGTCGTGAAGGCAACGTTGCATTGTCCGCTGGTACGTAGCACCTGCGTTTTTCAGCCCAAAGGGCATCGTGACATAGCAAAACGTGTCATATGGGGTAGTGAACGAAGTGGCCAATTGGTCCGACTTCCTCATCTTGATCTGGTGGTATCCTGAGTATGCATCAAGAAAACACAAAAGTTCTGAGCCAGCCGTCGAGTCAATGACTTGGTCAATGCGAGGCAAAGCAAACGGATCTTTGGGACATGCTTTGTTCAAGCCGGTGTAATCAACGCACATTCTTAATTCATTGGTTCCCTTTTTGGGGACAAGTATAGGATTGGCCACCCATTGGGTGTGAAGGACTTCTCGGATAAATCTAGCCTTAAGTAACCTAGCTATCTCTTTGCCAGTGGCGCCTCTCTTCTCATCTCCAAAGCGCCGTAGAGGTTGTTTCACTGGTTTGGATTTTGGATCAATGTTTAGGCTGTGCTCGGCAAGTTCCCTAGGTACACCTTTCATGTCGGCAGGTTGCCTGGCAAAGAAGTCCCTATTCTCACGGAGGAACTCGATGAGCGTGCTTTCCTATTTGGGATCCAGGTTCATCCCAATGGCGGTGACATTGGAGGCATCGCCTACAACAAGTTCCACCGGCTTGGTCTCGATGGCGGCCTTGAACGCAGGAGCGGAGTCACAGATCTGCTTCTTCGACGTGGGCATCTCTGAGTCATCGACCTTGCTCTAGATCTCTTTGAATTCTTCGTTGTAGAGGACAGCTTCCGCAACGGCTGCTTCATTGATCTCGCAGTCCCTTGCCTTGGTAAAGATTCTGGATACGGTGATGACACAGTTTGGTCCGAGTATCTTGAGTTTGTTGCAGACGAAGCATGGCTTGACCATGAACGTGTGGAATATGTCGCGGCTGAATATGACGTGGTACACGCTCTTGAAGGGGACCACCTCAAAGGTCATGCGCTCTTGGCGGTAATTGTTAACATCGCCAAAGGCAACCTGAAGTGTAATGCACCCAAGGGACCGAGCCTCCCGACCAGGAACTACGCCGTGGAAGATGGTGTTGGTCCGCCTTAGGTTTGCCTCCGTCAAGTTCATCTTCTGCAGTGTATCCAGGTACATGATGTTGATGCTGCATACACTATCCACCATACGCTTGGTGAACTCCATGCCGTCAATCAAGGGGTTGATGCCCATGGCGTACTGGTTCTCCATAGGCATAAGGTCTGGATGGTCCGTCCTGTCCCAAGTGATTGGAACCTCCGACCAGCGCAGGTACTGGGGAACTGGGGGGAGAGTAGCCATCAGGATCCTCAGAGAGGTCTTCTGTTGTCGGACGGTGGGGGTGCCAAGAAAAATGTGGTAGACTGGAGCCTTCTTCGCGAAGGGGTTCTTTCCCTTGTCGTCGCTCTTGGCGGCGTGCTTGGGGTCAACGTCCTCATCCATGTCACTTGAATCCTTGGACTCCTCCTCCTTCTTCTTCCCCTTGCCCTTGCCTCGTGGTCTGTTCTTCTGACTTCGCTTGTAGCCGGACTCCGGGTCTTCCTTGAGGTCATTGACGAACTTGCAGTGTCGATTGGTATGGGTGGACTTGCCATTGACATCGAGGTGTACGAGGCATAGCATATCGCGGTACTCCTCGTAAGTTTGGGGAACACGGAGCGGCGCCGAGGTAGTTTCGCTTCCTCGCTGCTGCCCACGACCAGCTCCCCTTCCTCGGCCACGTTGTCCGCCATCACCTCGTCCCGCAAAAGTCATAGCGACCATGTCGGTAGATTGCTTTTCTTCTGGAGCGGTTTTCCGCTTTGTACTACTGTTCCTTCGAGCTTGAGTTGGAACGGCCGTTGCCGGCAAAGATCCGCGAGCATCGTCGTCGGCAGCTGCAAACTCACTGGCCAACTGGATCATCTGATTCAAGTCAAGTTGGTGATTGTCCTGCAAGCGCTTCAGCTTATGTAGGAGCAACGTGCCCCTTTCCAACCCGTCGATGAAGGCGTCCATGGCGGTCTGAGCATGCACTCCTGCGCAGGAAATTTTCATGTCTAGCCAGTGGAAGAGGTAGGCGCGAGATGTCTCGTCTTTCTCTTGCACGCACCGCTGTAAATCGCCAATAGTGCAGGGACGCTTGTATGTACCCTCGAAGTTCTTAGTGAACACTTCTTGCATGTCCAACCAATTGCAGATGGATTTCTCCGGCAAGTCGTCGATCCATTGACGGGCCATGCCCGCCAACATTAACGGGAGGTACTTGACGGCGACGTTGGGGTTGCCTCCGGCAATCTCCATCGTGTTGCCGTCGTCCTGCAACCATGTGGCTGGCTTGGCGGTGTCGTCATAGGGCTTGATGGTCTTGTCAATCCGGAAACCTTTGGGGTAAGTTGCGGACCGTATTGCAGGTCCAAAGCAACGTGGTCCCAGGTATGGTCCTTCCCGGGCCTCGTGGATCTTATCGATCTGCGAACGTGCATCATATGGCTCCGGTTTCTTCTTCTTGTCAATAGGGGATGGGCTGCGTGAACGACGCGGGCCTTCTTCGCCATGGTGACTGCTTGGTGGTGACGGAGGCGGAGGTGGTGGTGGGTTAGCCTTCTTGCTGTTACCCTCCTGTGATGCCTCACGCCTGTCGCGGTTGCTTGTCGGACGCGGAGGGTCATGGCGTGACCTGCTCCTGTGTCCTTGGTTGCGCTCTCCGTCATGACGGGTCTGCTCCGCGTTGTCGCGGATGACGATGTCGCACTGCTTTGGTGGGGGCATATCCGTACGATGGTGAGCCTTGTGATCTTTGCGATGTCGGGGGGACCGGGGCGGTGGCGATGGGCGACGAGGTCGGGCCTTTTCTCCGTGGTCGGAGGATATGGGGATAGCATCCTTCCTGTTGCGCGCATCCCTCCGTCTTCATTCTGATGAACCCGTCTGGGACCCGACATCAAGAGGAGATTTGTCCCTTGGCGGCTTATACTGGCTAGATTGGCAAAGCGCTGGGTCGGACTCAACCCTCTGAGAGGTGGCCTTTTCCTGCTGCTTCACCGCCTTGGCCACGAGGTCATAGACCTGTTCCACTGCCTCGGGCGATCTATCCTGCTCCAGAAGGGTCTTGGCGACGGCAAGGTTAAGGAGTGGGGTGGGCATCACCTGCTTGCCTTCACTGTCAATGTATGGCTTGGCTTGTGCCGGCTTTGAGGGAGCCCATCCTAGGTTATGTCGTACACCAGGATCATTGATGATGCGAGCCGGAGCTTTCTTGGCCTTCTGCTGCTGCAGCAAAGTCTTGTACTCGGCCTCCATTGCTCTAGCTTTCTCTATGGACTTCTGCGCGTTGACCATGTTGGGAATATGCCCTAGAGGCAATCATGTATGATGATATTTCCCATTGTATTCATAAAGATATAAAGTTGTCCTTGTATAAACATCTGATGTATATCATTGAATATGTGATTCGGTTCTGAAACTATACATTCATGGTGTTTGTACTAAATATCCTTGGTCATCGAGGTTGTGTTGGACACACAACTTAGACCAATGTGAAAGCCGGCTTGATGACTCGGTTCCACTTGTCATGGGCATGGAGATGCCATTCCGACTTACACAGATTCGGCTAAAGAGTTTAGCGAGTCGGATTGACCCATATTGAGGTACAACGAACAAGTAGTCATTTGTATATCTCAATCAATGTAATCCTTAGACCTGAGGTTGTTGCATAGTCCGAGTTGAGGATCACCGACTTAGGTTCTGTCAAACGTTGGTCCATAACTGGGCAGTCATAAAGGCAGAGTTCGGGTCGACTGAGAATCAAGCTGCGTGATGTGAATAACCAAGATGGGATTTTGACCCTCCACTCGGAGAGATATTCTCTGGGCCCTCTCGGAAGATATGATTCGGAAAGCATGGCCATGCACGACTCGGTTAAGTGTTAACCGAGGCGGTCGACTAAGAGTTAGTCGGGTGAATCACTTATCTCGGATCGAGAAGAGAGTCGGACTATTTAAGGGATGACAATTATTCGCCTATAGTCTGACAAGGTATATCGTGAGGCAAAAGGGACTCGGACGCAAGTCGCATTGGAATGGCAAGTCTTCATGACTCTTTGGTACTTGGGAGTAGGCACGTTCTGCTAGGAGCCGCTACCGACTGATCGATTGTGAGTCGGACTCCAAGCGTGTCCGAGTAGCCATGAGCCTACCGGGTCACACACTAAAGAGCGGGAGCAAGTCCGGGTTGAACACAAGCCGAAAATCTGGCCGGGTTGGACCCGAGCCGGATTAGGACTAAGTTAGCGAGTCGGACTCGCGGTGACTAGTGTTATATGGGCTTTAGTGAATGGGCCACGAGAGTGGAGCCCACGTTCACTCCCTATATATAGTGGAGCACAGTAACCCAGAAGGGTTAATCATTGTTCGGTTAGGTCATTCCATGTGTTGGAAACCCTAGCTCCACAGCAGTCCTGCCGTCAGTACGAACCTAGCAGTTCACCACCGGTGCTCCTCCTTGTACGTGTGGTTGCCAGCAGAGGTGTTGTACGATTAGCACCAGGACGATCGGATCGCAAAGGACTGCACTGCATCAACTGACGCGCTTCATCAGTAATCCGCAACTGCGCGTCTAGTGGTAAACCTCGTGGCCTTCTACCTTAGCTAGATCTTGGGATCACCATGTTAGAGGGAAAAGTTTTTGTTTTATCTCTGCCTGGCCCAACAGTGGTATCAGAGCAAAAGCTTCTGGTTTTAGGCTCGAGATCATGCATATGTGATATGTTGTTAGCTGTAGATGAGATCTATATGCTGTTTGGTGGTTGATCTTTGAGATAGATCGGTTTTGTAGGAAGTTGATTGGATCAAATGTACTCGGGGAATGGTAGATCTCATTTCTGTGATCATACTGTTGAGGTCGTGGAACAACATACCCCTACCGGTCGGCTTCCGCCATTGGGGTAGACTGTGACACGTAAATCCAGAGGCGGTGATCAAAGATCAAAAAGTTTGATCGAATCGGAACAATGGTCGGAATCCATGTCCGGATCGTAGATGAGATCTACGTTTTCAGAAAAATCGTCGGGCGCTGCCCGCACCCGCGAGGGGCGCTGCCCTTTCGATCCCCGCCCACTATCTGGCTAGCGGGACCGTCGGCTTCGCCCTGTCGTAGCGCTTTAGACGTCGTTGTGACTTTCACAACGCCGGTAGATATTGTATCTATGCATAACTTGTTTTTGCAGGAAGTTGTGAATGGTATGGTTCAGGTGCATGTGATGTATGTGTGTAATCCATACGTGATCTGCTAATCACGGTTTTTGTCAGCCGGCTGGAGCCTAGGTGATGTCACTTTATTGTATAACGACCTGCGTGTCGGATTCTCTATGTAATTTACTTTACTAAGCTAGTGTAGCTGTTTGGAGAATCCGGAAGACATGCAAGGCAATTTACATGTCGGCGACATGGAGTAAGACGGCAAGTGACAGGAGTTGGCACGAGTCAGATTACAGGCTTTGTGGAGATGGAGATCGCCATGAAGAGGGCCATACCATTTCACATTATAATTGCTTTATTTTGTGTTGTTATGTCTCTGTTTTACCTCTATTAGATAGTCGGTAAAATTTAATCCCTTAAAGAAGGTCTAGTCGGTTTTCCCGCCAGTGTTTGCACCATCACAAGTCAGACAGTTTTGGTAGTGGGCTCATAAAATTGAGGTGCTTCCAATTCTTTCCGACTAGGTGGGTTCGAGTCGGACTCTTACTGCGGAAACACTCGGTAAGCTAGACGGGTCTATCACAACGGTTGTGCGGCTCGAGGAAAAGTTGGATGGGAGCCGGGGCATGTGATGCCACCCGTCCAACAGGAATCGTATGAGATACGATTGAAAAGGAGTTGTCTACCTAGATCACTTGGCGGCTAGCGGTGATGCTAAAGCTCACTAGCCGACTTGCTTATTTAGGATCTTGAATCACTATGTAACCATCGGAGGGGTGTTGGTTCTAGTGGGAGCATAAAATATTAAAGTGTTTAATATGCTTGCTCTTTTATGAATACATTGCTTATGTGTTTTGCATATTTTCTGTTGTAGATCATGCCACCAAGTAGCAGTCACTCTCAGATATCCGGTTTTGCATTGAGAACCATTCTTGAGAAAGATAAACTTAACGACACTAATTTTACCAACTGGTATCAAAATCTGAGAATTGTTCTCAAACAAGAAAAGAAGGACCATGTCCTAGACAAAGAGAATGCGATTGTCGCTGCCACCAATGCCTACCGTCGGGCTAAGGATGAGTCCACGGATATTAGTTGTCTTATGCTTGCTCACATGGAACCGTACTTGCAAAAGCAGTTCGAGAATGTTGAGGCCTACGATATGATCGAAAGCCTCAAAAGTATGTTCCAGGCTCAGGCGAAGACTGAGAGGTATCAAGTCTCTCAGGCTTTGCTGAGTTGCAAGCTTAAGGATGGTGATCCACTGAGTCCGCATGTGATCAAAATGGTTGGTTACGTGCATTCTCGTGAGAGGCTTGGCTACCCCATTAGCGAAGAGTTCACTACGGATATAATTCTGAACTCTCTTCCTAGTGCATATGGGCAGTTCATTTCGAACTACCACATGCATGCTATGGATAAGAAGCTCACTGAATTACATGGGATGCTCAAGCAGGCAGAGGCGGATCTCAAGAAGGGTGCCATTCAAGTGTTAATGGTGCGGAATAAGGCTAAGTTCAAGAAGATTTCTTGGACTAAGAAGAAGGCTAAGTCAGGAGGAAAGCAGGCTCAGGACTCGGTCCCAAGCGCTTCCTCAGGGACTAAGCCATCTCCTTCAGCCGGATCCACTTGCTTCTACAGCAAGGCGGATGGCCACTGGAAGAGGAACTGCAGCAAGTACTTGGCCGACAAAGCCAAGAGTGGAGGTATGACTTCCGACTCAGGTACACTTGTTTTCAATGTTATAGACATATATCTTGTTGATGCACCTAATAGTTCTTGGGTATATGATACCGGATCAGTTATTCACATCTGCAACTCATTGCAGGGACTGGTAAGAACTAGGAGCGTAGCAAGAGGCGAGGTTGATATTTGAGTCGGCAACAAAGCAAGAGTTGCTGCGTTGGAAGTCGGCACGATGCAGCTTCATTTACCTTCCAGATTCATTATGGAACTGAATAATTGTTATTATGTTCCAGTGCTTAGTCGAAACATTATTTCTGCTTCATGTTTGATGAGGCAAGGCTATGAGTAGAATATCAAGAATAGTGGTTGTTCTTTGTATTTTAATGATATGTTTCACGGATTTGCACCCGTCCAGGACGGGTTATTTATTTTGAATCTTGATGATGAGTCGTTTTATAACATAAAAATGTTAAAAGTTTGAAACCAAATGATCTGAATATGACTTACTTTTGGCACTGTCGGCTTGGTCATATAAGTTGGAAATGCATGAAGAATCTCCATGATGATGGACTCCTAACTTCGTTCGAGACATGCGAATCTTGCCTACTCGGCAAAATGACCAAGACACCTTTTGCAAAGAGTTGCGAAAGGGCGTCCGACTTGTTAGGACTAGTACATAGTGATGTATGTGGACCAATGAGCACGACAGCCAGAGGTGGTTATGAGTACTTCATTACCTTCACTGATGATTTCAGTAGGTATGGATATATCTACTTGATGAAACATAAGTCGGAAGCCTTTGAAAAGTTCAAAGAATTCCAGAATGAAGCACAGAATCAACTCGGCAAGAAAATAAAGTTTCTTCGGTCAGACCGAGGAGGTGAGTACATGAGCCATGAGTTTGATGACCATCTAAAAAGTTGTGGAATAGTTCCTCAACTTACTCCGCCAGGAACGCCACAAAGGAATGGTGTTTCGGAAAGGCGGAATCGGACCTTGTTGGACATGGTACGGTCAATGATGAGTCGCACAGATCTGCCTTTATCATTTTGGGGTTATTGTCTAGAAACAGCAGCGTTCACACTAAACAGAGTACCATCAAAATCAGTAGAGAAGACACCGCATGAGATGTGGACAGGCAAAAAGCCAAGTTTGTCTTTTCTTAAGATTTGGGGTTGTGAAGCATTTGTCAAGCGACTTCAGTCGGACAAACTTACAGCCAAGTCGGATAAGTGTATTTTCGTGGGGTATCCAAGGGAAACCTTGGGTTACTACTTCTACAACCGAGAAGAGGGCAAAGTGTTTGTCGCTCGGAACGGTGTCTTCCTTGAGAAAGAGTTTCTCAGTCGGAGAGTAAGTGGGAGCACGGTGCATCTCGAAGAAATTCGAGAGGAACTGGCTAGTAGCGAGTCGGCAAAAACCTTGGAGGTTGAGCCGGTCATGGCAGCTGAGCCGGCAGCAGCACTTGTACTACGAAGATCGGCTAGATTACGAAGTGTTCGTGATGTGTTACTGTTAGACAGTGATGAGCCAGAAAATTATTCAGAAGCGATGGTGGGATCTGATTCCGAGTCATGGCTTGGAGCCATGAGATCCGAGTGAAAGTCCATGGATGAAAATCAAGTTTGGAACTTGGTTGATCTGCCAGACGGTGCAAGACCCGTCGAGTGCAAATGGGTCTTTAAGAAGAAAACTGATATGGATGGAAATTTTTCCGTCTATAAAGCACGTCTTGTCGCGAAGGGGTTCCAACAAGTTCAAGGAGTTGATTACGACGAGACTTTCTCACCCGTAGCGATGCTTAAATTAGTTTGGATCATGTTATCTATAGCAGCCTATTTCGACTATTAGATATGGCAGATGGATGTCAAAACGGCTTTCCTTAACGGAAATTTAACCGAGGACGTGTATATGATACAGCCCGAGGGTTTTGTCGATCCGGCTAATGCTGACAAGGTATGCAAACTACAGAAATCATTTATGGTTGAAGCAAGCATCTCGGAGTTGGAATATTCGCTTTGATGAGGTAGTCAAATCGTTTGGCTTCATCAAGAGTGATCATGATTCTTGTTTATACAAGAAGTTTAGTGGGAGCAAAGTAAACTTTCTAATCTTATATGTGGATGACATATTATTGATTGGAAATGATATCCAGATGTTGCAAGAAGCCAAGGAATCATTGGAAAGGAGTTTCTCGATGAAAGACTTGGGTGAGGCAACATATATTCTCGGAATCCAGATCTATAGAGATAGATCAAGGAGGCTCATTGGATTGAGTCAGAGTACTTATTTGGAGAAAGTGTTGAAGAAGTTCAACATCGAATCGTCTAAGAAAAGGTTCTTACCGATGTCCCATGGTGTCAAACTTAGCAAGACTCAGTGTCCTTCGACAACTGATGAGCGAAGTCAGATGAGTGCGATTCCGTATGCTTCTGCAGTCGGATCCATCATGTATACCATGATTTGTACTAGGCTGGATGTTTCCTATGCTCTAAGTGTTGCGAGAAGATACCAGGCTGATCCTGGAGAAATCCACTGGACAACGGCTAAAAATATCCTAAAGTACTTGAGAAGGACTAAGGATATGTTCTTGGTTTATGGTGGTGAAGATGAACTCAATGTAAAGGGTTACACGGATGCGAGTTATCTTACCGACTCTGATGATTCTCGTTCACAATCCGGATACGTGTTTATTATAAACGGAGGTGTTGTGAGCTGGAAGAGTTCCAAGCAAGAGACTGTGTCTGCATCTACAACAGAGGCTGAGTATATTGCCGCCTCGGAGGCAACAAAGGAAGCTATTTGGATGAGGAATTTCCTCATGGATCTTGGTGTGGTTCAGGGCTCGTCCAATCTGTTAGACGTGTTTTGTGACAACAATGGTGCTATTGCACAAGCCAAGGAACCTAGACAACACCAGAAGAACAAGCACATACTCATGCGGTACCACCTAATTCGCCAGTTCGTGGATCAGGGTGATATCAAGTTATGCAAGGTACACACGGATGCAAATATTGCGGATCCGTTGATAAAGCCGTTACCCCAGCCGAAGCATGAGGCGCACCTGAGAGCCATGGGCATTAGATGCTTAGACATGTGATGTCGGAAGATTGACTCTAGTGCAAGTGGGAGACTGTTAGGAATATGCCCTAGAGGCAATCATGTATGATGATATTTCCCATTGTATTCATAAAGATATAAAGTTGTCCTTGTATAAACATCTGATGTATATCATTGAATATGTGATTCGATTGTGGAACTATGCATTCATGTTGTTTGTACTAAATATCCTTGGTCATCGAGGTTGTGTTGGACACACAACTTAGACCAATGTGAAAACCGGCTTGATGACTCGGTTCCACTTGTCATGGGCATGGAGATGCCATTTCGACTTATACAGATTCGGCTAAAGAGTTTAGCGAGTCGGATTGACCCATACTGAGGTACAATGAACAAGTAGTCATTTGTATATCTCAATCAATGTAATCCTTAGACCTGAGGTTGTTGCATAGGCCGAGTTGAGGATCACCGACTTAGGTTCTATCAAACACTGATCAATAACTGGGCAGTCATAAAGGCAGAGTTCGGGTCGAAAGAGAATCAAGCTACGTGATGTGAATAACCAAGATGGGATTTTGCCCCTCCACTCGGAGAGATATTCTTTGGGCCCTCTCGGAATATATGATTCGGAAAGCATGGCCATGCACGACTCGGTTAAGTGTTAACCGAGGCGGTCGACTAAGAGTTAGTCGGGTGAATCACTTATCTCGGATCGAGAAGAGAGTCGGACTATTTAAGGGATGACAATTATTCGCCTATAGTCTGACAAGGTATATCGTGAGGCAAAAGGGACTCGGACGCAAGTCGCATTGGAATGGCAAGTCTTCATGACTCTTTGGTACTTGGGAGTAGGCACGTTCTGCTAGGAGCCGCTACCGACTGATCGATTGTGAGTCGGACTCCAAGCGTGTCCGAGTAGCCATGAGCCTACCGGGTCACACACTAAAGAGCGGGAGCAAGTCCGGGTTGAACACAAGCCGAAAATCTGGCCGGGTTGGACCCGAGCCGGATTAGGACTAAGTTAGCGAGTCGGACTCGCGGTGACTAGTGTTATATGGGCTTTAGTGAATGGGCCACGAGAGTGGAGCCCACGTTCACTCCCTATATATAGTGGAGCACAGTAACCCAGAAGGGTTAATCATTGTTCGGTTAGGTCATTCCATGTGTTGGAAACCCTAGCTCCACAGCAGTCCTGCCATCGGTACGAACCTAGCAGTTCGCCGCCGGTGCTCCTCCTTGTACGTGTGGATACCAGCAGAGGTGATGTATGATTAGCACCAGGATGATCGGATCGCAAAGGACTGCACTGCATCAACTGACGCGCTTCATCGGTAATCCGCAACTGCGCGTCTAGTGGTAAACCTCATGGCCTTCTACCTCAGCTAGATATTGGGATCACCATGTTAGAGGGAGAAGTTTTTGTTTTATCTCTGCGTGGCCCAACAGACCAGATCTCGATCTAGCTTAGCGCCTTGCTCCGTGATGGCCTACACTTCCTCCAGCAGCTGCTGGCGCTTCTCGTCAAGCTGGGTCATGTTCCGGATATGAGCGATGGTCAGTGGCTCGACAAGGAGATTGCCGTATATCACTCTATCAGCTGGAGTAACTTGGTCTGCTGTAGACGTAGATGCCGGAGGCGGCAAGTTTGCGGTGTTGTTGTTGCTCGGGCCGGTGCCGAGTTCCTGCGGCTGCTGCACTGGGTTAGGCGGAGGAGGCATGACCTTTGCGCGATCATCGTCAGCAGCAATAAGGGGCCCCTTCCCCTTCTCCAGCACTATAGGCGGAGCTCGTCCGGGTTGATCTTCATCCATCGCCATCCCAATGGTGACGAACACCCCTCGAGACGTGACAGCATTGTTGGCTTTCTCGTCGTGCGTGTATTCCTCCTCCATCTCCTGCATGGCGGAGTCTAGCTCTTCTGGACTAAAATCTATCTCCTCTGAATCTGCACTGAAGTCAGCGTAAAGCGCGTCAATAACAGAGTCGGAGGGTGTCAGGACTTCCTCGATGACGGGCGGTGGAGGTGCAACAGTAGCGACGATGACTGGAGGTTGCGGCGTAGCTGCGACGATGGCGGCCGGAAGCGGTGGTGGCAGTGGCTGAATTGGAGGATCTCCGTCAATGAGCGCAAGCACTTTCTGGGCTGCTGCGTCATCCTCCATGTCGTTGTTGACGGTGCTCACCATCTCTTCAAGGGTAAGGCGTCCTATTGCCTGCTACCATCTTAGAGAATGCCGGAGAAGCGTTCCACGGTCCAGTCCTTCTGCGAAGTGATACAAAGCATTATCATCGGGGCACTGGGCCAGAACGGCTCGTATACGGAGCCACCTGGCCAAGTAATCACGGGGGTTTTCGCCCTCTCTCTGAACTCAACACGCCAGATCGAAGATGGTAACCACTCCGACAAACTTGGGTCTCTGTTGTCCAGACACACGGGCGAAGCCGGCGGATTTGCAGCGATCTTCCACCTTTATATCCTGCACAGGGGCGGTTTGGGTGGGCCTTGAATTTTGCCGATCTTTGCCGACAAACTCCGAAGAGAGATCCGACATTGATCCTTCCACGAACGTATCCTACCCGTAGGCGGTCCGTGCGGGCCTTGAATTTTTTCGATCTTTGCCGGCAAACTCCGAAGAGAGATCCGACATCGATCCTTCCGCGAACGTATCCTGCCCGTAGGCGGTCCGTGTGGGCCTTGATGCTCCTCCGACTCCCAGGGAACTAGTGCCCGAGTCGGTTTCGCCAATGAAGAGGTGGATGTCTCCGATAGGAACGATCGAACACCACGTAGGTTTCGTCTTCGCCGGGATCCAGAACTCGTCGGGAGGGACGATCAGAACATTGTCGGAGAAGAGAACGCGACCGATGGCTACGGTTTTGCTGATTCCCGCGAAGATCTTGGTCCTCGCCCGCTGAAGAGCCTGAAGCGCCTCTTGCCCCATGGTGGGCGCCAACTGTCGTGGTATTGCCGACGAGTACGCCATGGAGGGGTCCTCACAGTGCGTGTTTAGAGACATGGGGGGAGGCGGACGGTTGACGGGTACGAGGTAACACAGCTTACCCAGGTTCAGATCCCACGACGGTGGCGGAATTCTACTCCTGCTATAAATCACTATAAGGGCAATACGCCGAGTTACAGGGATTGGTTCGCTATGCGAGATTGTTTGAAGTTGTCTATGAACATCTAAGATTGTGCCCTAAAGGCTCACATAGGCCCGACTTATATAGTCGCCAGGACCTAGGGTTACAGGTAAAAGTCCTAGCCGGACAGGTTCCAGAGTCCTACACTGTCTATTACTAGTATTGTGTATCTTGCACTCCAAGGCTCCGGCTACATCGGTGACTCCAACCGCAGCCTTCCTTTATCCGCTCCGTCTAGATGGATGTCGGCAAATCGTCAAGCAATATCTTGTAGTCCTCCCAAAGAACCCTGCAAGGTTTTATCCGTCTTCAACACGTAAGTCGGAGAAATGTTGAATCTTCCATCGTACTCTTCCGTAGTCGGACTGGATCCGTCCATGCTGGAATCTTCTGATGTGACGGCTCATCTACCTATGTCAGCTAGGATTAAGTAGGCTTAGGTCAGCGACGCCTCGTAACTCACATGTTGCTCCTACTATAAACCACTCCGACAAACTTTAAACCTCAAGATCATCACACTTGTAAGTTTTATTTGCCTTTTGCATTTCATATGAGTATCCCACTGTAGCCCCCGAGGATGTAGATGGAAAACCATAGGTCTTTTCATCTATATGCTCTAAGAGTGACTAAGTTAGAAAAACTCTCACTGTAGCCCCCAAGCATGTAGGTGGAATGAATTAATTCGACTAGATGCTTTTAAGAGTAGCATACGCAGTGTTTATAAATTTCAATACTGTAGCCCCCAAGCCTCTAGTTGTAACTGAATTAGTTCCGACTAGATGCTTAAAGAAGAGCTAAGCATGTATCCGAGTTAAAAACTTTATACTGTAGCCCCAAAGCTTCTAATCGAGAATTGAATTAGTTCCGACTAGATGCTTAAAGAAAAGCTAAGCATAATGCTAAGTCAAAAACTCTCGCTGTAGCCCCCGAGCGTCTAGGTGGAAGATTTCCAGCTAGATGCTCCAAGCAGACCAAACAACGTTTTAACTTTGACCTTTTTTCCATAGAACGAGAGTGCTCGGAGGGGCATGGCCAATGAAAAGTACTAGAAGATGTGCGCAGACCTGGAAGCTGAAAAGGGTAAAACTGCCTTCTTGAAGGAACAGATCACCAAGAGCAAGCGTCTGTTTTCTTTTTCGCATTCCGACTTGGTTTTGTGCCCATATTCTCCGAGTACTCATTGTGTACTTTTCTTTCTCCGACTTGCAGAAACCATCGCCAAGGCCAAGAATATTGTCGATCAATCCAAGCACATTCAAGAGCTGGATAGCAAGAACAAAATTCTTAAGCAGGAGAGGAAGGACATGCTAAAAATGCATGAGGAGTCGATGAAGGCCCTGCAGGACTCCGCCACCGAGGAAATCAATCGCTTGAAGGAGGAGATTGCGATCTTAAAAGATCAGAAGCAGGCTGCCAATGAGTAGAATCAACGCCATAGCGAGGCGTATAAGCTCCTCCAACAAGAGAAAGAATCCTTGGCGGACACCCTCTGGCAAGATGATGCCAGCATCTTCAGTAAGTTTTATCCGTCTTGGATTTATGTAGTCTGGGTACTCTGAATTGTTGAACTCATGCGCTCCTTTTCGGAATTTGCAGCTCCTATGGGTTTAACCCGATCGCCTACTCCAGCCAAGGAATGCATGGTTCTTGCCGGCAACTTTATCAACACCGCCATCATGCAAGCCAAGGAGATCGCCAAGCCCCTCTAGATAAATATCAAGGCATCGGACTTCGTGGCGAAGTACTCGGAGATTCTGCGCCGAGCCGCCGAGCGTATCACAAGCTGGAAAGCTTCATGTGCACGGGCTGTTGCAAGGATGGCGCTGTCAATGGTGAAGGCACACTACGAAGATGCCAACATCGACACGGTGACCTCTGGCATTCCCGACGTAGACGATGATGGCAAAGAGATTAACCATGAATCCATCTTGTCATCGCTCGCGGGCTATGACACCAGAGTTGTCGAGTTGGTAGACGTCAATGTATTTGTGCCAATGAACACCATCGACAACGGAAACCAAGGTTCCTCTGAGTCCCTCCATAGCGCCGACTTTGAGGGTGGTTCTCCAGCTGGTGATGATGCTGCTTCCAAGTCACCTGCGCCAAAGGAATGAAGAACAACTTTGTAATATTTGTTTCACCTTTGGTGCATATGCGGAAAAAACTTGTTTATGTAACTTAAGGCGGAAAACAATGGTTGTTATTTCCTGCTGCTCAAGAACTAGTTTCCAGCATGTATATATTTTTTAAGCAAGTGCTGGCTTATCCATTACTTTGGTTCTTATGCTTGACCTTTTGTGAGTCGAAAGACTTGTTGTCGGAACCATGCGCTTAGGCGATGATGCCCAATGGCACCGTCAATAACCTAAGCACAAAATCGCAAACAATAAGTGCCGAAAGTCACTACTCCAGAATCCACATAAAAACAACAAAGAACGTGTAGACTAGAAAACTTAAGCTAACGCCCGTAGGCGGAATTTTCACAAGTGCAATCACAAAGCTTGTGCATAAAAGGTTTTACATGATCCAAAAATGAACACTAAAGGAGGTAAAAGACTCAGAAATATGAGTGAACCAGAGAGCTTTATTTCGTTGTTCATATAAGGGGTACACAATTAGATAAAAAATGCCAAGTGTAAAAAGGACGTAGCTGTGCTATGTTCCATGGCCGATCAAGCTTCGGGTAGTCATCATCCAGGTCACGTCGCTTACGCTTATGATCCTCGTTGGGTCTATCCTTCAGTTCACGATTGTCAACAAGGTAGTAAGACCCATTGAGTACTGCCTTGCTTATGATGAACGGTCCTTCCCATGGCGGGGATAATTTGTGTGACTTCTTGTGCTTAAGTCGGAGCACCAAATCCCCCTCTTTAAACGAGTGATGCCGAACGCGGCGACTATGGTAGCTGCGTAGCTTCTGCTGGTAGATAGCAGATCTTTGGCATGCCAAAACGCGCTCCTCCTCGAGAAGGTCCACATCTAGGCGTCTGGATTCTTCAGCGTCATCTTCGTCGTAGGCGGCAACTCTTGGTGCATCGTGAAGGATGTCGGAAGGCAGGATGGCTTCTGCTCCATATACCATGAAGTAAGGGGTGTAGCCAGTGGATCTGTTAAGTGTAGTTCGTAAACTCCATAGCACAGATGGAAATTCTTCCGCCCAGGCTCCAGCTGCTCTATGTAGCGGTGCCTCAAGACGTGGCTTGATTCCCTGCAGAATTAATCCATTAGCTCGCTCAACCTGACCATTGGACTGTGGGTGTGCCATAGATGCAAGGTCCACTCGGATGCCTTTCTCCCAACAATAAGCCTCCACTTCTCCGAGTGACAAATTTTTGCCGTTGTCGGTGATAATGCTATGTGGGAGACCAAATCTCACCACTAGATCCCAGACAAACCTAAGGGCACTTGCCCCATCAAGCTTTCTAATGGGTTTAGCTTCTAGCCATTTAGTGAATTTATCAACTGCTATAAGCAGATGCGTAAACCCACAAGGTGCCGTCTGTAACGGTCCCACCATGTGTAGCCCCCAGACTGCAAATGGCCAAGTTATTGGTATTGTTCGCAATTCTTCAGCAGGAACATGTGGTTGTCGGGCATAATACTGGCATCCCATGCATGTCTCAACCAGCTTGTCGGCGTCCGCCTTCGCGGTCAGCCAGTAGAATCCTTGCCGGAAGGCTTTTGCGACCAACGATCGAGGAGCGGCGTGATGTCCACAATCTCCGAGATGGATTTCGCGTAGGATTTCCATACCTTCTAGCTGGGAAACACACTTTAGGTATACACCAGTAGTGCTTCTTTTGTAGAGTTGCCCATTGATTATGGTATAGCCCTTTGCTCGTCGCACTATTTGCCATCTTTCGACCTCGTCATTAGGCAAAGTTCTGTGTTCGAGATATTCCATGAACGGTTTTGTCCAAGCCGGAGGGACCTTGGTCACCATATTGTCAAAAGAGTCAGCTCTATCCGGGTTGTCGATGTCGGCTCCCTTCACGGATGGTGTGCGTAGGTGCTCTAGGAAAACTCCTGACGGAATTTGTTTGCGCCCTGATCCAAGTTTAGATAGCACATCAGCCGCCTCGTTTTGCTCCCTAGGTACATACTTGACTTCGTAGCCCAAGAAGCTCTTGGCTATCTCGTCCACTTCGTCTCGATATGCCGCCATCATAGGGTTCCGCGCATTCTAGGTGCCAGCCACCTGCTGGGCAACCAAGTCGGAATCTCCACAGCAAATTATGCGCTTGATGCCAATATCCTTGGCTACACGTAGTCCGTGAATGAGTGCTTCATACTCCGCCATGTTGTTTGTAGCCTCGAAGTGGATCTGCAGAACGTAGTGTAGCTTGTCTCCTGTTGGTGACTGTAGCAATACACCAGCCCCCAAGCCGTTGGGCAGCTTTGATCCGTCAAATTGCATCACCCAGTACTCTGGTTCCGGCAACGGAGTAGCGTCTGGCATCTCCGTCCAATCTGCAACAAAATCCGCCAAGGCTTATGACTTGATAGCGTCGCGTCTCTTGTAAGTGATCTCGAAGGCGGCAAGTTCAATGCCCCACTTCGCGACCCTTCCTGTAGCGTCGTTGTTGTTGATTATGTCAGACAGTGGAGTCTTGCTCACCACTGTGATTGGGTGCTCCTGAAAGTAATGCCTCAGCTTCCGAGAAGCAAGGAATACTCCATAAGCTATCTTCTGGTAGTGCGGGTAATGCTGCTTGGACTCCGTCAAGACCTCGCTCACATAGTAAACTGGTCGTTGAACTCCGTGCTCATAGCCTGGTTCCTTCCGCTCTACCACAACGACGATGCTGATTACCCGGTTGGTTGCCGCCATGTAGATTAACAGGGGCTCACCAGGCTCGGGCGCTGCAAGGATAGGCGCTGAGGAAAGAATCTCCTTGAGCTGCTTCAATGCTGCATCTGCCTCGTCCGTCCATGTGAATGTATCCGCCTTCTTCAACAACTTGTACAGCGGCAGAGCCTTCTCTCCAAGTCGGCTGACGAACCGACTAACTGCTGCAACACAACATGTTAGTCATTGAATGTCCTTTAGGCATGTCGGACGATTTTTGTTTAAGATGGCCTTGATTTTCTCCGGGTTGACCTCGATTCCACACTGGGAAACGATAAAGCCCAACAATTTGCCAGCTGGGACCCCGAAGACGCACTTCTTAGGGTTAAGCATCATGTTGTATTTCCGGAGATTGTCAAAGGTTTATTTTAAGTCGAGATTAAGTCATTTGACTTTTTAGACATCACCGCAATATCGTCCACATAGGCGTGAACGTTCCGACCAATTTGGTCGTGAAGGCAACGTTGCATTGTCCGTTGGTACGTAGCACCTGCATTTTTTAGCCCAAAGGGCATCGTGACATAGCAAAACGTGTCGTATGGGGTAGTGAACAAAGTGGACAATTGGTCCGACTTCCTCATCTTGATCTGGTGGTATCCTGAGTATGCATCAAGAAAACACAAAAGTTCCGAGCCAGCCGTCGAGTCAATGACTTGCTTAATGCGAGGCAAAGCAAACGGATCTTTGGGACATGCTTTGTTCAAGCCGGTGTAATCAACGCACATTCTTAATTCATTGGTTCCATTTTTGGGGACAAGTACAGGATTGGCCACCCATTGGGTGTGAAGGACTTCTCGGATAAATCTAGCCTTAAGTAACCTAGCTATCTCTTTGCCAATGGCACGTCTCTTCTCATCTGCAAAGCGCCGTAGAGGTTGTTTCACTGGTTTGGATTTCGGATCAATGTTTAGGCTGTGCTCGGCAAGTTCCCTAGGTACACCTTTCATGTCGGCAGGTTGCGAGGCAAAGATGTCCCTGTTCTCACGGAGGAACTCGACGAGCACACTTACCTATTTGGGATCCAGGTTCGTCCCAATGGCGGTGACCTTGGAGGCATCGCCTACCAAAAGTTCCACCGGCTTGGTCTTGATGGCGGCCTTGAACGTAGGAGAAGATTCGGAGATCTGCTTCTTCGACGCGGGCATCTCTAAGTCATCGACCTTGCTTTGGATCTATTTGAATTCTTTGTTGTAGAGGACAGCTTCCGCAACGGCTGCTTCATTGATCTCTCAATCCCTTGCCTTGGTAAAGCTTCCGGATACGATGATGACATCGTTTGGTCAGGATATCTTGAGTTTGTTGTAGACGAAGCATGGCTTGGCCATGAACGTGTGGAAAATGTCGTGGCCGAATATGATGTGGTACACACTCTTGAAGGGACCACCTCAAAGGTCATGTGCTCTTGGCGGTAATTGTTAACATCGCCAAAGGAAACCTGAAGTGTAATGCACCCAAGGGACCGAGCCTCCCGACCAGGAACTACGCCGTGGAAGATGGTGTTGGTCCACCTTAGGTTTGCCTCCGTCAAGTTCATCTTATGCAGTGTATCCAGTTACATGATGTTGATGCTGCTTCTACTATCCACCATACACTTGGTGAACTCCAAGCCGTCAATCAAGGGGTTGATGACCATGGCGTACTGGTTCTCCGTAGGTATAAGGTCTGGGTGGTCCGTCCTGTCCCAAGTGATTGGAACCTACGACCAGCGCAGGTACTGGGGAACTGGGGGGGAGATTAGCCATCAGGATCCTCAGAGAGGTCTTCTGTTGTCGGACGGTGGGGGTGCCAAGTAAAGTGTGGTAGACTGGAGCCTTCTTCGTGAAGGGGTTCTTGCCCTTGTCGTCCCTCTTGGCGGTGTGCTTGGGGTCAACGTCCTCATCCATGTCACTTGAATCCTTGGACTCCTCCTCCTTCTTCTTCCCCTTGCCCTTAACTTGCATTCTATTCTTCTGACTTCGCTTGTAGCCGGACTCCGGGTCTTCCTTGAGGTCGTTGACGAACTTGCAGTGTCAATTGGTATGGGTGGCCTTGCCATTGACGTCGAGGTGTACGGGGCACGGCATATCGCGGTACTCCTCGTAGGTTTGGGGAACACGGAGCGGCGCCGAGGTAGTTTCGCTTCCTCGCTGCTGCCCATGACCAGCTCCCCTTCCTCGGCCATGTTGTCCGCCATCACCTCGTCCTGCATAAGTCATAGCAACCATGTTGGTAGATTTCTTTTCTTCTGGAGCGGTTTTATGCTTTGTACTGCTGTTCCTCCGAGCTTGAGTTGGAACGGCCATTGCCGGCAAAGAGCCATGAGCATCGTCGTCGGCAGCTGCGAACTCACTGGCCAACTAGATCATCTGATTCAAGTCAAGCTGGTGATTGTCCTGCAAGTGCTTCAGTTTATGTCAGAGCAAAGTGCCCCTTTCCAACCTGTCGATGAAGGCGGCCATGGCGGTCTGAGCGTGCACTCCTGCGCAGGAATTTTCCATGTCCAGCCAGCGGGAGAGGTAGGCGCGAGATGTCTCGTCTTTCTCTTGCATGCACCGCTGTAGATCGCCAATAGTGCAGGGACGCTTGTATGTACCCTCAAAGTTCTTGGTGAACGCTTCTTGCATGTCCAACCAATTGCAGATGGATTTCTCCGGCAAGTTGTCGATCCATTGACGGGTCGTGCCCGCCAACATTAATGGGAGGTACTTGACGGAGACATTGGGGTTGCCTCCGGCAATCTCCACCGCGTTGTCGTAGTCCTGCAACCATGTGGCTGGCTTGGCGGTGCCGTCATAGGGCTTGATGGTCTTGTCAATCCGGAAACCTTTGGGGTAAGTTGCGGACCGTATTGCAGGTCCAATGCAACGTGGTCCCAGGTATGGTCCTTCCCGGGCCTCGTGGATCTTATCGATCCGCGAACGTGCATCGTATGGCTCCGAGTACTTCTTCTTGTCAACAGGGGATGGGCTGCGTGAACGACGTGGGCCTCCTCCGCCATGGTGACTGCTTGGTGGTGACAGAGGCAGAGGTGGCGGTGGGTTAGCCTTCTTCCTGTTACCCTCCTGCGACGCCTCACGCCTGTCGCGGTTGCTTGTCAGACGCGGAGGGTCATGGTGTGACCTGCTCCTATGTCCTTGGTTGCGCTCTCCATCATGACGGGCCTGCTCCGCATTGTCGCGGATGATGATGCCGCACTGCTTTGGTGGGGGCATATCCGTATGATGGTGAGCCTTGTGATCTTCGCGATGTCGGGGGGACCGGGGCGGTGACGATGGGCGACGAGGTCGGGGCTTTTCTCCGTGGTCGGAGCATATGGGGATATCATCCTTCCTGTTTGCGCGCATCCCTCCGTCTTCATTCTGATGAACCCGTCTGGGACCCGACACAAAGAGGAGATCTGTCCCTTGGCGGCTTATACTGGCTAGATTGGCAAAGCGTTGGGTCGGACTCAAGCCTCTGAGAGGTGGCCTTTTCCTGCTGCTTCACCGCCTTGGCCACTAGGTCATAGACCTGTTCCACTGCCTCGGGCGATCTATCCTGCTCCAGAAGGGTCTTGGCGACGGCGAGGTTAAGGAGTGGGGTGGGCATCACCTGCTTGCCTTCACTGTCAATGTATGGATTGGCTTGTGCCGGCTTCAAGGGAGCCCATCCTAGCTTGCGCCGTACACCAGGATCATTGATGACGCGAGCCGGAGCTTTCTTGGCCTTCTGCTGCTGCAACAAAGTCTTGTACTCGGCCTCCATTGCTCTAGCTTTCTCTATGGACTTCTGTGTGATGACCATATCTCGATCTAGCTTAGCGCCTTGCTCCGCGATGGCATGCGCTTTCTCCAGCAGCTACTGGCGCTTCTCGCAAGCTGGGTCACGTTCCGGATATGAGCGACGGTCAGTGGCTCGACGAGGAGATTGTCGTACATCACTCTATCAGCTGGAATAACTTGGGCTGCTGCAGACATAGATGCCGGAGGCGGCAAGTTTGCGGTGTTGTTGTTGCTCGGGCCGGTGCCGAGTTCCTGCGGCTGCTGCACTGGGTTAGGCGGAGGAGGCATGACCTTTGTGCGATTATCGTCAGCAGCAATAAGTGGCCCCTTACCCTTCTCCAGCGCTGTAGGCGGAGCTCGTCCGGGTTGATCTTCATCCATCGCCGTCCCAATGGTGACGAACACCCCTCGAGACGTGATGACATTGTTGGCTTGCTCGTCGCGCGTGTATTCCTCCTCCATCTCCTACATGGTGGAGTCTAGCTCTTCTGGACTGAAATCTATCTCCTCTGAATCTGCACTGAAGTCAGTGTAAAGCGCGTCAATAACAGAGTCGGAGGGTGCCAGGACTTCCTCGATGACGAGCGGTGGAGTTGTAGCAGCAGTGACGATGACTGGAGGTGGCGGCGCAGCTGCGACGATGGCGGCCGGAGGCGGTCGTGGCGGTGGCTGAATTGGAGGATCTCCGTCAATTAGCGCAAGCGCTTTCTGGGCTGCTGCGTCAGCCTCCGCGTAGTTGTTGACGGTGCTCACCATCTCTTCAAGGGTAAGGCGTCCTGTTGCCTGCTGCCGTCTTAGAGAATGCCGGAGAAGCGTGCCACGTTCCAGTCCTTCCACGAAGTGATACAAAGCATTATCGTCGGTGTAGTGGGCCAGATCGACTCGTATACGTAGCCACCTGGACAAGTAATTGCGGGGGTTTTCACCCTCTCTCTGAACGCAACGCGCCTGATCGAAGATGGTAACCACTCCGACAAACTTGGATCTCTGCTGTCCAGACGCACGGGCGAAGCCGGCGGATTTGTAGCGATCTTCCACCTTTATATCCTGCACAGGGGCAGTTTGGGTGGGCCTTGAATTTTCCGATCTTTGCTGACAAACTCCGAAGAGAGATCCGACATCGATCTTTCCGCGAACGTATCCTGCCCGTAGGCGGTCCATGCGGGCCTTGAATTTTTCCGATCTTTGCCGGCAAACTCCAAAGAGAGATCCGACATCGATCCTTCTGCGAATGTATCCTGCCCGTAGGCGGTCCGTGCGGGCCTTGATGCTCCTCTGACTCCCCGGGAACTAGTGCCCGAGTCGGTTTCGCCAATGAAGAGGTGGATGTCTCCGATAGGAACGATCGAACACCGCATAGGGTTCGTCTTCGCCAGGATCCAGAACTCGTCGAGAGGGACGATCGGAACGTTGCCGGAGAAGAGAACGCGGCCGATGGCTACGGTTTTGCCGATTCCCACGAAGATCTTGGTCCTCGCCCGCTGAAGAGCCTGAAGCGCCTCTTGCCCCACGGTGGGCGCCAACTGTCGTGGTATTGCTGACGAGTACGCCATGGAGGGGTCCTAACAGTGCGTGTTTAGAGACGTGGGGGAAGGCGGACGGTTGACGGGTACGAGGTAACACAACTTACCCAGGTTCAGATCCCACAACGGTGGCGGAATCCTACTCCTGCTATAAATCACTATAAGGGCAATACGCCGAGTTACAGGGATTGGTTCGCTATGCAAGATTGTCTGAAGTTGTCTATGAACGTCTGAGATTGTGCCCTAAAGGCTCCCATAGGCCCGACTTATATAGTCGCCAGGACCTAGGGTTACAAGGAAAATTCCTAGCCGGACAGGTTACAGAGTCCTACACCGTCTATTACTAGTCTTGTGTATCTTGCACTCCAAGGCTCCGGGTACGTCGGTGACTCCAACCGTATCCTTCCTTTATCCGGCATGGGCCTCCCTTCTGGATCCATCTAACTGGGCCGCCCAGCAGGCCATGGGCCATGCTACCAACTGTGGGCCACCCGAGTTATCCGGATAGGAGACATGCTATGAGGATACCCATATAGCATATCCCTAACACCCGGGTAGCTGTAACATCATGGAATCACTCCTCTAGCTGATATGAGTAATCATTATGCAAAAGGAACAAAAACCTTAGTGATGCCACGAGTGTCCATCTCAGCCCAATAAACTAATGAATTTTTTTGGCATGCTCTCAATTACTTAAGAAATGAAATTCTTGAAGGACAATGAATAGAAAAGTAGTGCTTGATAAGTCTTGATTTATTGCTGTGAGAGATTTGAGATACTTTAGTGTATATGCTTTTCATGACAAACTCTCACACTCTTAATTCTACACGATTACACTTTATTGTTCAAAGGCAAGCCTATGAGTTAAATACGTGACATGGAATAAAGTTTACCTTTTTGAATCATCCATGCTTATAATAATTTTGCTGCGCTATAAGGATTCATAAAACCCATATGATATGCTTGCCATTACTCTATCTATGCTGAAGTTTTTCAGATTAATAAAGTGGAGGACACATGAGACTACCAATCATTAGTAGGATTATAATCTCATTATTTTAGTTTAAATGATGAGTTCCCTTTTGATTTTGTTTTCTTGCTCGGGACGATCAAGTTTAAGCTTGGGGAGGTTGATGGCTATGAAATATAGTCATTCACGTCCGCATTTAAACTAGATATTGTTCATATATTTCATAAAATACCTCTCTAAAACCCGCCACTAATGCCTAATAATCAAAGG
The DNA here is from genome assembly GCA_916181665.1 of Avena sativa. Taxonomy (NCBI): domain Eukaryota; kingdom Viridiplantae; phylum Streptophyta; class Magnoliopsida; order Poales; family Poaceae; genus Avena; species Avena sativa. The sequence goes on from OV702283.1 coordinate 333,531,548, forward strand.
GGTATGCAATCCTTTCTTGCTATTTTTGCCTGCGCATATAATGACGTATGATGATGGGAATCACTACATAAATGCCAAAGATACGAGATTTCCAGCACGCCAAAGAAACCAGGAGCCGTGAAGAGATCATTACAAGCTTAACGACCAACTATACGGCCCGCTGCCGTAATAGTTGCCATTGTATAGTTTGCATCAACCTCATTAGGTCAAATAGAACAACTTTCGTGAAGGGACCCCTATATAAAGAGGCTTCAGGCGAAGAGAAACAAGCCCCCGACTCCACGATCTCGCTTCTTTCACCCTAAACTCTCCCTGCCGCCACACTGAAGGAATAGATCTATATTTAAACCTCTAAGCCCTTCTCCACCATCATAGCCATCTTCCACCACTTGTAATAGTAGATCTCATCTCGAATTAGCGACATTGTAAGACTATTTGCTGTCAACTCCATGATCTTTATTACAATGTTTATGATTGTTGATTTCATCTCTATGTGTGAGTAATTCTCCTTGGGCTAAGGGCTTCAGCCTAGCCATGTAGCTTTTATGCATGTTATTTATCATATATGGGATCATGTATTAGTTTGTATGATATGATGATTGTAGTACCCTCTCTTGCCTCAATCTAAGGACTTGTCAGGTACCCAAGACCCCGATGATTGATCCAGGTAAAAGGAGTGTGAGTAACGACTGATCTGCAGGATAGGAACCCCAGTGGCAGAAAACATAGTAGGGTTGTATGTGAGGAACTTACTTGGGACTAATGATGACATCACTATACATATCATTAGTTCTCTTTATTCTATGGATGATACTAGTAGGTTATTGCCACAAGCGGTTGCGGATGCGATACAATTATGGATGCACTACCCACATATAATTATCTTGCTCTAACAATTACATGAGTACTTTATTATTATCTGTTATTCCCATCAAATGTTTTGCACAGCTACTGGCGAAAAGCGAAGACCCTAGGCTCTCTCTCTCCATCGTCAACAACAAAAAGATCGCAAACTCTTGGTGTGGTGAAAATGCAATAGGAATTCTAAAACTCTCGAAGGTCCGTTTAAGTAATCTCACTTTGCTTTCTGCTTCCTGAGGATTCGATAAACCTAGGTCTGTTAGGGATAAAGAGCTATACTACATCCGTAATCCGAATCGAAGGTATCACTTATGCGCACCCGGTACCCACTTCCCGATCAGTCACCCATCTTCAAATTGCTCTAGGCCAAGCACGCTTAACCTTAGAGTTATTTTTAGATAAGCTTCCAGAAAAGAAGTTGCAACTTGTTTGTATGGGTACACTATCAATCCTATTAAGCCATGCGACAAGGTCTCACACATATGGTTTAATGTTATATCTTATAAGGGTTATAGTTATCATTTAGAGTTAGATATCGAAATAAGTAAACACTCATTTGAAATACAAAGGAACATCTAAAGATTCGTGGGAACAACACCATAAAATATATGGCATGTTCCAATTTCTAGAGGTTTCGATGTTTTGAAATCATGGCGAATAAACAAGTCTTTGTAGCGTATTCTTAGGCAACTATGAATACATGTTTCACAAACGAAAAACCTGATGTTGTCCTGATGAAGATACAGGTGGAAGAAAGTAAAAGATTTATGTGGCTCGGTTACTGTAGAGGCTCGTTGGGAGACCCTAAGAGCAAGGTGTGATGAGCACAACAGCAAGTTTTCCCTTAGTTATGAAACTAGGTTATCGAACCAGTAGGAGCAAGGAAACAACTCCAAGGTGTTGCTATCAACTTGGAATCCTGCACAACACAAACTCAAGACTTTGCCCCAACTTACAGCGAGGTTGCCAATCTCACTGGTTTGCTAAAAACAAAGGATTAAACGTATAGTGTGGAAGATAGTAGTTGCTTGTAGAGAGTAAATGGTAACAGTAACAATGGATGGAATATCAATGATAAAGATTGGACCGGGGTCCACAGTTCACTACATGTGTTCTCCTTAAGATAAATAACATGCTGGGTGAACAAATTACAGTGGGGAAATTGACATATTGAGCAAGCATAAGAATGCATATACTACTCATCATGACTCCTACGAGATTTGATTGGGCATTACAACAATATACATAGACCATAATCCAACTGCTTCTATGACTAATAATCCACCTTCAGATTATCATCCGAACCCCCTCCAGTATTAAGTTGCAAGCACCGGATAATTGCATTAAGAAATATGTGTAAAGTAAACAATACAATTGTTCCATGAACAAAATATTGTTATTTTCTCCCTAGTAGCAACATCACATCTACAACCTTAGAGATTTCTATCACTTCCTAGATTACTAGAGGCATGAACCCACTATCAAGCATAAATACTCCCTCTTGGAGTTACAAGCATCTACTTGGCCAAGATAGCTACTAGCAACAGAGCATCTACTTGGCCAAGATAGCTACTAGCAACGGAGATCATGCAAGATCACAAATAAAACAGACATGATAGAATCAATAATCAACATGACATGATAGAATCAATAATCAATCTGACATAGTATCTCAATATCCATCGGATCCCCGCAAACACAACATGTATGATTACAAATAGATGATTTTGATCAGGAACAGAGCTCACAAGATCTAAACATGATATCACAAAGGAGAAGAAACAACCATCTAGCTACTGTATGGACCCATAGTCCAAGGGTGAACTACTCACGCATCATACTGGAGGCTGGCATGGTGATGAAGAAGGCCTCCAGGATAAACTCTCCCCTCCGACTGGGTGCCTGTAAGACCCCTCCTTTGTAAAGGAAAAGGATCCCTGTGATTGCAATGCTAGTCCCTGGATCATTGCTAGCATCCACAGTTTAATATGAAGTACACAGATACAAAGGTCATTTATTACATCCATTCCAGAGATAAAACATAGTATTTTACAACTCAAGGCCACAGGCCTAGTACAAGAGTTTTGGAATAAGTAAATAAACATAAGTCTTCATCTTCATGTGCCACAGGCAAGCATGTTGAGTGTAGACTCATGACACCTAATCATCATCGGAGTAACCTGCAACATCACAAGTTACAGCCACAGTGGGTCAATACTTTGGAATAGTATTGGCAAGTGATACCTTAGTAAATTTTAAGTGGACTATATTACTATATGCATTTTGGCTAAGTGTAGCTTGGCTTGCTTTGCTCAAAATAGGTTTTTCCTATTAGTTGAAATCACTAAGTTTTTCTTTGTCAAAAACTTTCCCAAGAAACCACCAATAGACATTGGGGTCCTTCACCCTTGTTCACCCACAAGTTTTTACTTAGAAGTTGGAGTGATGATATTCTTGATAGCTTCCATGTCTTGATGCTCAAGTTGTCCATTGCCATGGACTTGGCTAAGTACTTAGATTTTTCCATCTGCAGAGGTTGTGCACTTTCCCCACCAGACTTGGTTTCTCAAGACAGGACCTTTCAGAAGCCTTTCCTTAGACCAAATGGACGCGCTCCAACCTATCATTCCCACTACCACCAACTGTCCAAATGGCTAAGTTCTAGCAACTTATGTGATCCAGGCAGAGCCCATATTGCCAAGTGGATGCACTATAAGCTTCTCAACACTTGGCCTCTAAAATCTCTTTGTGCCTAGGTGGCATACCACAAGTGAGATACACAAGGTAAACCATGTCCATGGGCCTTGTGTAACCACTCAACCAAAAACCACCATTCAAGTCCCATTCCACCCAGGAGGTTCATTGACTTAGTTGTTTTATTAAGAAAACATAAGTCCAAAGACTTACAAATATTTTCATCATAGCATGAATATACTTTAACAACCCTTGTTTGCTACTAGCTAGGCTAAGCATGACATAAAAACTTATCTTAGGAAATTTCCTAGCAATTCTACAACTACTTAGGATTTCCCAACATAACACTTAGCAAAAATAGTAACATGCAAGACATAGCAAAATATTTCTAATGCTTGTAAAAAATATAGGGATGGAAATATTCATGAAGTACCACTTGCCTTGGTAATGGGGAGAGTAGCACTCTTCACAATCACAATCACTAGCACCAAAATCTACACAAAGATTATAAACACAATCACATACAATTCATATACAAACAAAAATATGTATGCATGCATGCAAGAATTCTAAGTGATGATTTTAAAGTCCAACCAAGCAAGTGCAAGATACTGAAACACAACTAAGTCAAAAAATTGCTAAACCAAACTTGTTTAGCACTAAAACAAATTACTAAACAAATTCTATACTAAAATAGTCCTAAACAAGTTTCTGCATAAAAAGTCATTTTAACAGAAACTTTTCACTAAACACATTGCATAAACAGAAAGGGCTTGTCTCCCTGATTCCAACGATATAAAATTTGCAAAAATCTAACGTGGGAATCAAAAGTTATAGCCATTTCAAAACTGAATCTAAATCTGTTTTCAAATATGTTTTTGATTCAAATCCTAGCCACGTGTCTTAACGCTACTGGTGCGTACCGGTTCGGACGGATCGAGCTCTGCGGGCCGTAGGATCTAAGTCAGATCTGGTGGCTCAGATGCGCGCTTACCTCTTCGTTTAAGTTCTAATTTCAGCCGCAGGATCTGCATCTAACGATCCTAATCGCTTCGACCAAATACGAGCGGCGCTAGCGGCGGCGACTGGCGGCGGCGCGTCTGTCAGCGGTAGCGCTGGCATTCTAGGTCGCCTGGGGAAGAAAGGGTGTGCTTACCAGAACCGCAGGGGGCTGCTGATGCTCAAGGTGGCGATGGCTTGGGAAGGGGCGCACGGGTACGGTCGCTGGGGCTCATCGGAGTTGCGGGCGGCGTCTGTTGCTTGCAGTCGAGGTTGTTGCCGAGGTGTGGCGTCGCCCTAGCACGAACCAGAGGGGTCAGGAGATGCACAAGACGAAGGCGGACATTCTCGTATGAAGGAGGGGGCAAGGGGCGCTCGGGTTTTACCTCAATTGATCGTCGGAGTCAAGCGGCGGCGCAGTCGGTTGCAGGCACAAACGGGGACGACGACCTGGGTCATGAGAATGCAAACGAAGGGTATCAGGGGGTGCGCAAGATCAAGCTGGGCACGATTGTTTGAACCAGAGAAAGGGGGGCGGTCGAGGCTCACCGGAATTAGTCGCCGGAGTCGTCGGTACTGCGGGGTTTCGAGGGCAAATGCACGCAGCCTGGTGGCGGAGTGAGCGAGGAGAGTGGGGGGAAATGACCGCGGTGCAGAGGGGATTATGTAGGCGAGAGAGGAGCAGCGATTAAGCGTGGAATCAATGGCAATTAAGCGAGAATCAATCGCGACAGTGATGGGCGGAGGAAACGGCCGGCGACGGGGTCGGGCGCGATTTGGGGAAGACGAGGGTGAGCTGGCGAGGTCCACCAGTCAGTGAGTGAGATGGAGAGAGGGTGGGGTCCGGGTGTCAGCATCTGTGTGGGTGTGTCCGCGCGTGCGAGCGAGCGAGCGAGTGGCCGGGTGGGCTAGTTGGGCCGGTTCTGCTGCTGGGCTAGATTAGGAGCGCCTGGCCCTTTTCTTTTCTTTTACTCTTTTCTTTTTCTGTTTTGATTTTCAGGAATGGATTTCAAATGAATTCAAGTCTCATTTGAATTCAAATCAATTTGAGATTTTGTAGTGTGCAATAGTCTCAAATATAGGCCTAAAACCATGTGGTTACTTTGCAAAGGCTTGGTCACTTTTGGAGAAACAAAATAACAGGAGCTTTGCACTTGATTTGCAAATGTTTGCAAAATGATTTTTGAAACCATTTCCATTTTGTAAAGCTTGGTTCCAATTCCACACTCAAACCAATCAACAAGGGATACAAACATTCTAGGTTTAAAACATTCAAACTCTCAAATGGGGATGGCCATTTGATTTAAGTTTGCTCACATGAAATGATAGCACTATGTGCTTTGTTTTTTTCTGAAATGAGTTCTGAAATTGATCTCAATTCTATATGCATGCATGAATGATATGCAAACTTTGGAATCATGATTTTAGGGATGTTACAAATCTAACCCCCTTAAGGTGAATCTCGCCCTCGAGATTCGGATTGGCTAGCAAATAGGTGAGGGTGGTCTTTCCGAATATCATCTTCTCTTTCCCATGTTGCTTCCTCTTCGGTATGATGATTCCACTGTACTTTGCAGAACTTGATAGTCTTTGTCCTCGTGACTCTTTCTGCGGTCTCAAGAATCTTGATAGGTTTCTCCTCATATGTGAGGTCACTTTCTAGTTGCACTTATTCCAAAGGTATGGTATCCTTCAAAGAAGTTTCTTCCATTTCTGGGTGACATTTCTTAAGCTGACTCACATGAAACACATTATGGACTGCTGACAAAGATTCTAGCAGTTCAATTTCATAAGCAACTTCTCCTTTGCGACTCAGAACCTTGAATGGCCCAACATATCTTGGTGCCAACTTTCCTTTGACTCCGAATCTTTTCACTCCACGGAGTGGTGATACTCTAAGATAAGCTCTATCACCAACTTCGTAGGTGACTAATCTACGCTTAGGATCTGCGTAGCTTTTCTGTCGGGACTGTGCTATCTTCAACCTGTCATTAACCAATTTGACCTTCTCTTCGGCTTCTTTGATAAGATCTGGCCCGAATAAACTTCTTTCTCCCACGCCATTCCATAACAATGGGGTGGTACATTTTCTTCCGTAGAGAAACTCAAACGGTGCCATCTCAATGCTGACTTGATAGCGTTGTTATAAGAAAATTCTGCGTAAGGCAGACTTTCATCCCAACTGGCTCCATAGTCTAGGGCACATGCCCTCAACATGTCTTCCAGAATCTGATTAGTCCTTTCCGTTTGCCCATCGGTTTAAGGATGAAAAGCAGTACTGAATTCCAACCTCGTTCCCAATGACTCATGTAGCTGTCTCCAAAAATGGGAAGTGAATTGAGTTCCCCTATCAGACACAATACTCTTGGGCACACCATGTAGACACACAATTCTACTCATGTAGATTTTGGCTAACTTGGCACTTGTATAAGTTGTCTTCACGGGTATGAAATGAGCCACTTTAGTTAAGCGATCCACTACTACCCATATGGAATCGTATCCTGATCTGGTCCTTGGTAATCCGGTAATGAAATCCATACCAATCTTGTCCCACTTCCAATCAGGAATAGGTAGTGGTTGAAGCAAACCTGCTGGTTTCTGATGCTCCGTTTTTACTCTACTACACACATCACACAAAGCAATATGTTCGGCGATGTCCCTCTTGAGATTGTTCCACCAAAATCTTTCTTTCATGTCCATGTACATTTTGGTGTTACCCGGGTGAATAGAATACGGAGAGTTGTGTGCTTCCTGCAAAATTAGTTTCCATAACTCCGGATCTTGTGGAACACAGATACGTTTCCCATGCCATAAAGTACCCTGTTCGTCTTCATGGAAATTTTTAGCTTTCCCTTGGCCAATCTTTTCCTTAATCTCTTCAATTTCCTTATCAGTCTTCTGAGCTTCTCGGATCTTGTCCAACAAAGTGGGTCGAACATCCAAAGACATGAGATGTCCTTCAGGCACAATCTCCAATCTGAGTTTTCTGAATTGGGTACACAAATCATCTGGCAATTCTCCTTTGGTAAGGCCATTCACAAATACCTTACGACTTAGAGCATCTGCTACAACATTTGCTTTACCGGGGTGGTATTGCAAACTTAAGTCATAATCTTTGATAAGCTCTAACCATCTTCTTTGCCTCATATTGATTTCCTTCTGGGTGAAGATATACTTCAAACTCTTGTGATCTGTGAACACTTCACAACGCTTTCCCAAAAGGTAATGTCTCCATGTTTTGAGTGCATGGACGACAGAGACTAACTCCAAATCATGAGTAGGGTAGTTTACTTCATGAGTTTTGAGTTGTCTTGAGGCATAAGCCACAACTTTACCATCTTGCATAAGTACTGCACCCAAACCTTGATGAGATGCATCACAATATACATGGAAATCCTTTTCCAAATCTGGCAGACATAGAACTGGTGCTGTCACAAGTCTCTTCTTCAATTCCTGAAAGCTGACTTCACAACCTTCAGACCAAGCAAACTTCTTGTCTTTCTTTAACAATTCAGTCATGGGCTTAGCTACTTTAGAGAAATTCTCGATGAACCTTCTGTAGTAACCTGCTAAGCCAAGGAAACTGCGAACTTCTTTCACGTTCTTGGGAGATTCACATTCAGTCACAGCTGAAACCTTAGCAGGGTCAACTGCTACACCATCCTTTGTCATAACATGACCAAGAAAACCAACTTCCTCTAACCAGAACTCACACTTGCTGAATTTGGCATATAGTTTATGCTCTCGTAACTTCTCAAGTATCAAATGCAAATGTCCTTCATGTTCTTTTTTGCTCTTGGAATAGACTAAGATGTCGTCGATGAAAACTACAACAAACTTGTCAAGAAATTCCATGAACACCTTGTTCATCATATTCATGAAGTATCTTGGAGCATTGGTCAAGCCAAAAGGCATCACAGTATACTCATACAACCCATACCTTGTGGTGAATGCTGTTTTAGGTATGTCTTGTTCTCTTATCTTGAGTTGAAAATAGCCTGACCGGAGATCAATCTTTGAGAACACACATGCTCCTTCAAGCTGATCAAATAAGTCATTGATTCTAGGCAAAGGATATTTGTTCTTGATAGTTACCTCGTTGAGTGAACGGTAATCTATGCATAACCTTTGGCTTATGTCTTTCTTCTCCACAAACAAGACTGGGGCTCCCCAAGATGAAGAACTTGGTTGAATAAATCCTTTCTGCAACTGTTCTCCTAGCTGCTTCTTGAGTTCTTTCAGTTCATCAACTGACATTTTATACGGTCTCTTTGCTATTGGTCCAGAACCTGGTACCAAATCTATCAGAAATTCCACATCTCTATCTGGTGGCATTCCCGGCAATTCTTCCGGAAACACATCTGGATACTCACTCACAATTGGCACACTGTCCATGCTAACCCCCTTAAGAGAATTTAGCTTACTTCCTTTGGATTCAAAGTTGGACTTGAATTTAATTCTTTTTCTTTCTGGAGTTGTGAGTGAGATAGTACGATTAGCACAGTCTAGTACTCCTTCATACTTAGCCATCCAATCCATTCCCAATATTACGTCCAGTCCTTGGGAATCTAGGATTATCAGACTCACTGGAAACTTATGTTTTCCAAATTCTATTACTAGATCTCGGCATCCAAGACTTACTATCATATCTCCTCCCGGAGAGCTAACTTTTATTGGACACCCAATATTTTCAGATGGAAACCCATTTCTATCAACAAATGCTTTTGATATGAATGAATGCGATGCTCCAGTATCAAAAAGAACAAATGCTGGAATAGAATTGAGTCTGAACTTACCAGCAACAGCATCAGGCTCTTCATAGACCTCCTCCACATTAATGTGGTTCACCTGTCCTTTCTGGAAAGGATTGGGCTTGACAGGTCCTTCAACTTTCTTTTCGGGGCACCCATTTGCATAGTGTCCCATCTTCTTGCATTTGAAGCATTCAACCTGACTGATGTCTCTCTTAGCAGGCTGACTTCCACTCCCACTACCATTACCACTGTGGTGGCTCTTATGTCCACTCTTGTGGTTCTTGTACTTGTCATTGTCATGACTGCGATGATGCTTGTTGTCATGACGGTTGTGGTTGTGGTGCTTGTTGAATTTCCCATGCTTGTGGGATCCTGAGCTTCCACTGTCATCATAGTGAGATCATTTGTGAGACGATCCCGAGCTGTGCTTGTCGGAGTGCTTTCTCTTTCTACTCTCGACTTGCTTCATTTTGTTCTCTAATATAGAAGCCTTGTCACAGAGCGACTGATAAGTGGGAACATATGCCATAGCCAGCTGCAGATTCAGCTCATCATTCAAGCCTTCCAGAAATTTTTCCTTTCTCTTGGCATCTGTGTCAACCTCATCTGGTGCATAACGTGCCAGATTGTTGAACTCTTCAATGTATTCAGCCACGCTGCGGTGGCGCTGCTTCAGATTGTGGAACTCCTTCTTTTTCAGGATCATTATTCCTGATGAGATATGAGCAGTGCGAAAGCCATCCTCAAAGATAGCTCAAGTCACCTCATCTATAGGAGTGGTGATTTGGAAGTTGTCCCACCAAGTGGCGGCTGGCCCTTCCAGCAGATGTGCTGCAAATCTGACCTTTTCAGCATCCGTGCAGCCCACGGTTACTAAGTCCTTGTTCATAGATCGTAGCCAATCATTGGCCACCATGGGATCAGTCGTCCCCGAGAACTTAGCTGGCCTCAATCGCAAAAATTTGGCGAGCATATCAAAGCCCGGAGGGTTGTTGTTGTTATTGTTGTTATTGTTGTTGGTATTGGGGTTGTTGTTGTTGTTGTTGTTGTTGTTTTGGTTCTGAATGAATGTTGTCATCATCTGCATGAGCTGTGTTTGAGCATTCATCATTTGCTGCATTTCTGGAGTGATGTTGTTGTTGTTGTTGTTGGGGTTGGGGTTTGCGCGACGGGGAGGCATCTGTGGTTTGTTCAAATAGAGATAAGAATGAGATACCCATAGATGTTTTCATGCACATTACATCACATAAGCAAACACAAGCATGCAACAGAAGATAAAAGTTCAACAACAAGATAACAAGTTCACAAGGTAAAACACACAAGTGGCAAGCCATCCACATGTCGGATGGTCCAATAACAAGTTCACAAATAACAAGTACGATAATAGAAGATAAACGAGTAGTCAAGTCTACTCATCAGCATCAATCTCCTCCTCGACAAAGGTAAGACCTGCGTTCTCCATCGCGGTCTTGTTCTCCTCAATAGTAGTGGTAAAGGACTCAATCTTGGCCTTGAGAGCCCTCTTCTGGGAACGAAGCCTCTCAATCACCATCTGCTGCTGTTCTAGCTCGAAGTCCTTGGACTTCAGTTCTTCAGTCATGTCCCGGATCTTCTTGTTCCTATCCTGGACACGTTTCTCCTGACTCTTGAACTTCCGGTCCTAGGTCTCAAACTTCGCCTCCATTTCCTTGACTATCTCGTCCTGCTGCGCGAAGAGCTTGTCCTTCTCGTGAAGCTGCACCTGGAGCTCGTCATTATTGAGCATGACATTGGTCATGTCCGTGTCCACGTGCCTAATGAGAGACTCTAAGTCCTGGAGATACAGACGTATCGGCTCTGCTGCGTCCCTCGAGTCGTCCTCGAAGTCGATGGACTCTCCATCCTCATCACGTCTTCCGAAGACGTGGAAGTGGGTGCCTCTAACCTGTCGGGAGTGCCGGCCTAGCAGACGTCCTATCAGGTCCTGCATGACTACCTCCATGCCTCTCTCCCTGTCATCGTGCATAAGCTTGAAGACGATGGCCTCTGTAGTAGGCTCTGTCTGGCGTCCAGGCTGGTTTACCTTGAAGCCCCAGAGGTCCTTCCTCTCGAACTTGGTGAGTGGATGCACCATGATGGTGGGAAGAGGGAGATTGAGCAAGGTGGTAAGCTCAACGATACGAGGACCAAAGCGGGTAACCTGGAACTCCTCAACAGTGCTGATGGTAATAGGCATCTATTTATAAGATAGAAAAGTTAGAACAACACAAATTAAGATAAAACAAAAACAAACATCTCATACATATCCTTGGAACACAAACTCACACAAGTCATGCATACATGAATCCATTACATCAACCAAAGTCCAAACTTATTTAAGGTATCATTTTGGAAAATAAGGTGATAGGTGGTGGTCCAACTAACGAAGTGCGTTTACAATCCTATCTCACTGGATCTGTTGGCTAACACAATGTTCCTATAGGCAATCAGCCTATCTTGCTCACATGATTCCATCACTAAGTCTATAATATCTCCTCTTAAGGTTTGGTTGGTGGCTTCCAACTCTTGGGTATGTTCCTTCTCTTTCTCTAAGTCTTTTTGGAGATTGAGCATTCTGCACTTGACTCTAGCACTAAGTTCTTTGATAGTCCTCCAAGCTGCTTCTCTTGCTGACTCAAAGAATGTGGTATGCACCACAGTGTTGGTGTACATGCAGAATCCTTTTTCTTTGTGGTTGTCTTCCTTGTTTTTGTACAAGTGAAGTTGCACCCACCAGTACTCAACTCCTTCATCCATCACTGGAAAGCCTTTGTACACAGTTGCACCATGTACTTCCATTGCCACCATGAGGTCCTTGAGAATTTTGGGAAACTCAGTCTCACACTCCAAGGTCATGGTCATGAGTGGTCCTTTCTTTACGGCTTCGTTGATGGAGTTCATCTACAAATAGAGATGAGAAGAGAAGATTAGAAAAGTTTACGAGAAGAATAGACAAGTTCACTACATGTGTTCTCCTTAAGATAAATAACATGCTGGGTGAACAAATTACAGTGGGGCAATTGACATATTGAGCAAGCATAAGAATGCATATACTAGTCATCATGACTCCTACGAGATTTGATTGGGCATTACAACAATATACATAGACCATAATCCAACTGCTTCTATGACTAATAATCCACCTTCAGATTATCATCCGAACCCCCTCCAGTATTAAGTTGCAAGCACCGGATAATTGCATTAAGAAATATGTGTAAAGTAAACAATACAATTGTTCCATGAACAAAATATTGTTATTTTCTCCCTAGTAGCAACATCACATCTACAACCTTAGAGATTTCTATCACTTCCTAGATTACTAGAGGCATGAACCCACTATCAAGCATAAATACTCCCTCTTGGAGTTACAAGCATCTACTTGGCCAAGATAACTACTAGCAACAGAGCATCTACTTGGCCAAGATAGCTACTAGCGACGGAGAGCATGCAAGATCACAAATAAAACAGACATGATAGAATCAATAATCAACATGACATGATAGAATCAATAATCAATCTGACATAGTATCTCAATATCCATCGGACCCCCGCAAACACAACATGTATGATTACAAATAGATGATTTTGATCAGGAACAGAGCTCACAAGATCTAAACATGCTATCACAAAGGAGAAGAAACAACCATCTAGCTACTGTATGGACCCATAGTCCAAGGGTGAACTACTCACGCATCATACTGGAGGCTGGCATGGTGATGAAGAAGGCCTCCAGGATGAACTCTCCCCTCCGACAGGGTGCCTGTAAGACCCTTCCTTTGTAAAGGAAAAGGATCCCTGTGATTGCAATGCTAGTCCCTGGATCATTGCTAGCATCCACAGTTTAAGATGAAGTACACAGATACAAAGGTCATTTATTACATCCATTCCAGAGATAAAACATAGTCTTTTACAACTCAAGGCCACAGGCCTAGTACAAGAGTTTTGGAATAAGTAAATAAACATAAGTCTTCATCTTCATGTGCCACAGGCAAGCATGTTGAGTGTAGACTCATGACACCTAATCATCATCGGAGTAACCTGCAACATCACAAGTTACAGCCACAGTGGGTCAATACTTTGGAATAGTATTGGCAAGTGATACCTTAGTAAATTTTAAGTGGACTATATTACTATATGCATTTTGGCTAAGTGTAGCTTGGCTTGCTTTGCTCAAAATAGGTTTTTCCTATTAGTTGAAATCACTAAGTTTTTATTTGTCAAAAACTTTACCAAGAAACCACCAATAGACATTGGGGTCCTTCACCCTTGTTCACCCACAAGTTTTTACTTAGAAGTTGGAGTGATGATATTCTTGATAGCTTCCATGTCTTGATGCTCAAGTTTTCCATTGCCATTGACTTGGCTAAGTACTTAGATTTTTCCATCTGCAGAGGTTGTGCACTTTCCCCACCAGACTTGGTTTCCCAAGACAGTACCTTTCAGAAGCCTTTCCTTAGACCAAATGGACGCGCTCCAACCTATCATTCCCACTACCACCAACTGTCCAAATGGCTAAGTTCTAGCAACTTATGTGATCCAGGCAGAGCCCATATTGCCAAGTGGCTGCACTATAAGCTTCTCAACACTTGGCCTCTAAAATCTCTTTGTGCCTGGGTGGCATACCACAAGTGAGATACACAAGGTAAACCATGTCCATGGGCCTTGTGTAACCACTCAACCAAAAACCACCATTCAAGTCCCATTCCACCCAGGAGGTTCATTGACTTAGTTGTTTTATTAAGAAAACATAAGTCCAAAGACTTAGAAATATTTTCATCATAGCATGAATATACTTTACCAACCCTTGTTTGCTACTAGCTAGGCTAAGCATGACATAAAAACTTATCTTAGGAAATTTCCTAGCAATTCTACAACTACTTAGGATTTCCCAACATAGCACTTAGCAAAAATAGTAACATGCAAGACATAGCAAAATATTTCTAATGCTTGTACAAAATATAGGGATGGAAATATTCATGAAGTACCACTTGCCTTGGTAATGGGGAGAGTAGCACTCTTCACAATCACAATCACTAGCACCAAAATCTACACAAAGATTATAAACACAATCACATACAATTCATATACAAACAAAAATATGTATGCATGCATGCAAGAATGCTAAGTGATCATTTTAAAGTCCAACCAAGCAAGTGCAAGATACTGAAACACAACTAAGTCAAAAACTTGCTAAACCAAACTTGTTTAGCACTAAAACAAATTACTAAACAAATTCTATACTAAAATAGTCCTAAACAAGTTTCTGCATAAAAAGTCATTTTAACAGAAACTTTTCACTAAACACATTGCATAAATAGAAAGGGCTTGTCTCCCTGATTCCAACGATATAAAATTTGCAAAAATCTAACGTGGGAATCAAAAGTTATAGCCATTTCAAAACTGAATCTAAATCTATTTTCAAATCTGTTTTTGATTCAAATCCTAGCCACGTGTCTTAACGCTACTGGTGCGTACCGGTTCGGACGGATCGAGCTCTGCGGGCCGTAGGATCTAAGTCAGATCTGGTGGCTCAGATGCGCGCTTACCTCTTCGTTTAAGTTCTAATTTCAGCCGCAGGATCTGCATCTAACGATCCTAATCGCTTCGACCAAATACGAGTGGCGCTAGCGGCGGCGACTTGCGGCGGCGCGTCTGTCAGCGGCGGCGCTGGCGTTCTAGGTCGCCCGGGGAAGAAAGGGTGTGCTTACCAGAACCGCAGGGGGCTGCTGATGCTCAAGGTGGCGATGGCTTGGGAAGGGGCGCACGGGTACGGTCGCTGGGGCTCGTCGGAGTTGCGGGCGGCGTCTGTCGCTTGCAGTCGAGGTTGTTGCCGAGGTGTGGCGTCGCCCTAGCACGAACCAGAGGGGTCAGGAGATGCACAAGACGAGGTCGAACATTCTCGTATGAAGGAGGGGGCAAGGGGCGCTCGGGTTTTACCTCAATTGATCGTCGGAGTCAAGCGGCGGCGCAGTCGGTTGCAGGCACGAACGGGGACGACGGCCTGGGTCATGAGAATGCAAACGAAGGGTATCAGGGGGTGCGCAAGATCAAGCTGGGCACGATTGTTTGAACCAGAGAAAGGGGGGCGGTCGAGGCTCACCGGAATTAGTCGCCGGAGTCATCGGTACTGCGGGGTTTCGAGGGCAAATGCGCGCAGCCTGGTGGCGGAGTGAGCGAGGAGAGTGGGGGGGAAATGACCGCGGTGCAGAGGGGATTATGTAGGCGAGAGAGGAGCGGCGATTAAGCGTGGAGTCAATGGCAATTAAGCGAGAATCAATCGCGGCAGTGATGGGCGGAGGAAACGGCCGGCGACGGGGTCGGGCGTGATTTGGGGAAGACGAGGGTGAGCTGGCGAGGTCCACCAGTCAGTGAGTGAGACGGAGAGGGGGTGGGGTCCGGGTGTCAGCGTCTGTGTGGGTGTGTCCGCGCGTGCGAGCGAGCGAGTGGCCGGGTGGGCTAGTTGGGCCGGTTCTGCTGCTGGGCTAGATTAGGAGCGCCTGGCCCTTTTCTTTTCTTTTCTTTTACTCTTTTCTTTTTCTATTTTGATTTTCAGGAATGGATTTCAAATGAATTCAAGTCCCATTTGAATTCAAATCAATTTGAGATTTTGTAGTGTGCAATAGTCTCAAATATAGGCCTAAAACCATGTGGTTACTTTGCAAAGGCTTGGTCACTTTTGGAGAAACAAAATAACAGGAGCTTTGCACTTGATTTGCAAATGTTTGCAAAATGATTTTTGAAACCATTTCCATTTTGTAAAGCTTGGTTCCAATTCCACACTCAAACCAATCAACAAGGGAGACAAACAATCTAGGTTTAAAACATTCAAACTCTCAAATGGGGATGGCCATTTGATTGAAGTTTGCTCACATGAAATGATAGCACTATGTGCTTTGTTTTTTTCTGAAATGAGTTTTGAAATTGATCTCAATTCTATATGCATGTATGAATGATATGCAAACTTTGGAATCATGATTTTAGGGATGTTACAGTGCCAGGAAGAGCTTCAGATCCCCCTGATCTAGGGACGATGGTGGCGGTGGCTACGGACTGTTTCGTGGAGATTTGATCGGGTACTTAGGGTTTTTGTATCGAGGTGACTTTACAGGCAAAGAGGCGAGACAGGAGGGCGGCCAGGGGGCCCACACCCTGCCCTGGCGCGGCCTAGGGTGGACCCGTGACAGGGGGTGTGGCCACCCTGTGGGGCCCCTTCGTCTCTCCTCTGGACTCCATGTTTGTTCAGGTAAAATATTGGCTTTGGCTTTCGTCCTGTCCAGTTCCGAGAATATTTCCTTACTAGCTTTTCTGAAACCAAAAATAGCAGAAAGCAGGCAACTGGCACTACGACATCTTGTTAATAGGTTAGTCCCAGAAAATGTATAAAACATACCTCAAAGTGTAGACAAAACATAGCAAAGTTGATACTAAACAAGCATGGAACATAAAAAATTATAGATACGTTTACAACGTATCAAGCATTCCCAAGCTTAACTCCTGCTTGTCCTCGAGTAGGTAAGTGATAAAAAGAATAATTTTTGAGGTGACGTGCACCATAAAAATCTTGATCAAACCATTTGTAAAGCACTGAAACCTGATATCAAAGTACTCTAAACATGAGCATGAAAGATGTAGTTCTAACAATAAGACATAGTAACTATGTTGTAACATGAAAAGGTACAAACAAAGAATCATGAATAGCAGTGCATTGGAAGACGTTTGTTTTTTTCACATATAGAAAGCATAGCATAGTGGTATTCAGCTTGTCCCTCATGGAGTAGCAAAACATAAATGCATAGGACACCTTCAAAGTTCATAAGGGTGACTAGATACAAATAGTTCAAGAACAAGCAATATCAACATTATGAATCAATCAATAAGTTTTGGGACAATGCACATAGAACTAAGAATGACAACTATGCTCTCTTAATTGGTGCATAAAGATAGAAGGTGGAGACTCAATATAAAAGTGGAAATAAAGGCCCTTCATAAAGGGAAGCAAGGATTTCAAGTTTCAAAAAGAGCTTCCAAAAATTATGGTACTTGTTAGCTTTCATCTCTCATTGCCCCTATCATAAGCATCTTGAAGTGATTAAGGTTAAAGTGAAAAAATATGGAGTATATGCTTGACAAATCATAAGTTGGCAATCTCATGTCCCTTGAGTACGAGGGCCATTCCACATGCTACTCAACTTTAGTCACCGGTAAGTTCTTGTCATTGTAAGTATATGTGTATCATAGAGAACCGCCAACGGGGTACCCCTTGCCCCATTATACAGGAGCTATCCCATATCAAAATGACAAGGCAATAGATAATGAGCATCTCAGCGATCTTTTTATTTGCTATTTGCATAGGTTTTTATTGAGGATGCTTCACAGATTGATCACTATGGTTATGCTACAAGTTTCCACTATGATTAGGCATGGCTTAGGCTAGCGTCCCGGGTGTTTCTCTAACACATATACGTAACTCCATGGACTTACAAGCTCCCCTTTTATTTCACACCGCCGACATCCGCAAACAAAAGATCATGATATCAACTGGGTAGATATGTACAGGTGCTGAAAGTGTTCCCCGTGACATCATGGTTCTCCTAATTCCCAACTTATAAGTGCAAGCATATACAACATAGATGACACAATGGTTCAAGCTTATTAGGTGCAAACTGTAAAGTGAGCCATCAAGTTTGTGAGAGCTTTAATCACTAATTTTTCTCATAACAATTTTAACTTGAAAGATAGATAAAAACATGAATATACTTGGAATGGTGTAACACACCATGCATAGGAATTTATAGTGGACTCTTCAGAATAACTTGGTTTTCGTGCTTGAAGTATTCTATCTTGCTATCACATTGTTGATTGTCTTGCTTAGCATAAGTTGCTGGTGCACATAGGTGAACCTTAGTATATATAGACTTTGTGTTTAACAAAAGAAAACACTAGTTTTATTCCGCCACTGTTAAGCCTATCTCATAAAAGTTTTAAACCACCTATTCACCCCCCTTTAGGCGGCATCCGTGATCTTTCAATGGGCATCCTGGTCCCGCTATTGATCATTGATAAAGATCATGTATGTGCCATTCCCGAGCCGTGAGGGGATCCACTTAAGGGTACGATGAGCTAGAGATCATCCGTAAGTTAGAATCATAGTTGAAACAGAGAAAGCCAGGATTGTTCCGCGGACAGAGATCTGAAGTTGTTCGGAGAAAGAAAGGAAACCATAAAAGTTCTGTGAGGGGACCAGAATTGTTCCGGGAAGTTCCAAAGCTATTCGGAGGATGTCGAAGGGGAACCGAAAGGTATTTCGGATCAAATCGGATTTTGTAGTATGTATTTACATATTAATTAATGTAATTAATATTAAATATATTATTAAAATCTAATTTGAAAGGGTATTCCACTAATGGGTCAAACTTCCTAGGGAAAAGGGCCCATGAGGGAAACCAGAAGTGGGCCTTGGCGTCTAGGGTTTTGGGGCGCCTAGGGCTCACCCCTTGGCCGGCGATTAGGTTAGGGTTTAGGGGAGCCCTAGGGCTGCCTCCCTTCCTTGGCCGCCGCCTGGAAGGCTTGGGGGAGGGGCAAGCCTGCCCCCTCCACCCCTATATAAAGACCCCCTCCTGGATGAGAGAACACTACGCGGAGATGGTGGCACCACCGTCGCGCCTCGTCACACGCGAAGAGCAGCAGTGTCTCTACTATGATGAGGAGGACGAGCGCGCCAGGGTGGCGTGTGGGAGCCACTTCCCGAAGGACGTCTAAGCCGAGGTGGACTTCTACGCGACGAGGAAGGCAGAGAGGAAGCACATGCATGCGACGAGGAGGGACGACAAGGCGGTGAGTAGGGAGTTCATCGTCACGCAGGCCGTCGATCCGTCAACAATCGACGATGACAACCGGTGGCTTGACATGTTCTCCTCGACCTCAGTGGAGAGCTAGGCCAAGGAAGATGATGACGAGTTTTAGTTCTAGTCTAGTTGATATTTACTCTATTTTATTGACTATGAACTATGTAACAAGAAATCCCTTTTGGCTCACGCGTGCATTTGCATCCCATTATAAGAAAACATATTTTAAAATGTTAAAAAATTTGAAAAAATATCTATATGTACATTTGAACATTTTATGTTCGTTCAGAAGTTTTGGGGTCGAAAGAACATTTTATTTGTCATGTATAAAAAAGATAAAAAATGTCATATACATAGGACTATTCACAAAACATTTTTTATCTCTTTTGTACGGGACACTAGAATGTTCTTTCATCCCAAAAACTTATAAACAAACATAAAATATCAAATGTATATGTAGATTTTTCTCATTTTTTAACATTTTGAAATATGTTTTCTCACAATGGATGCAAATGCACATGTGATGCAGAATAGCCACTTTCTTATGTAATGTATTTTATTTTTGGTATATTGTTTGGTGTTTTTGATATTTGTTTGATTCATATTTGTGAGTTTTTTGCTTAAAACATCGCCCGGTAAAGTGTTAGTGGCCTACGCTGTATTTTACAGCTCCACAAATTGCAAAGAATTGCTGTCGCCTCCAGCACACAAAAACAGCTAAATATGCGCCTTAATTTTTTTTTTAAGGCTGAGGACTCTTTGGCGCTGTTGGAGATGCTCTTCTACATAGCCCCTTGAAATAAACATCAACCCTGTGGGGGATGGAATTGATATTTCCAGTGAAGTTTAGGACAAACCCGTAATAAGGCATTGCAGCCGCGTCCTGCTCAATTCGTTAAACCCTAAAACCCAAAAGCTGCTCCTCCCCTTCCCCGCTTCGCCTCCACTTTCCAATCAACCAATTCGCCGCCATCCACCACGGCCATGGCGATTGACTTGGACGAGCCGCTTGCGGCGGAGAAGGGCGAGGCAGCGCTGCAGCAGCTGCGGGACGCCGACCCGTCCGTCTACCTCTCTCCGTCCGCCGACCTTGCCGCCGCCGCCCGGGCGGCCCTGAAGCATCTCCACTCCTCGCTCGCCGTTGTCTCCCCAGTGCAGCCCCCGCCGCTCCCGAACCTCCTCGCGGGCCCCAACTTCGACGCCGAGCAGATTTGGTCCCAGAGCGAGCTGATCTCCCGCCCCCTCCTCCCCCACCTCCAACGCCAGCTCCGCCGCCTCGAGCACCAACCGCCTCCGCATCCGTCGCAAACTCCCCCGCCGTTCAAGCCTGCTGAAGCGGAGGAGGAACCGTCCGACGAGGAGGAGGATGGAGAGGGTGACGAATCGGAGGATTTGGACGAGGATGAGTTGGAGGGCACGGACGACGAGTTGGATTCTGGGGAGGGGGAGGAGGAAGGAACAGAGGAAGTGCAAGGTAATACAGGGAAAAATGGGGTGGATGACAAGTTCCTAAAGGTAAAGGAGCTGGAAGATTTTTTAGCGAATGCGGAGGAACAGGAGTATGGTGGTTCCAGGGGAGGAGAGAAAAAGAAGGCAACTGTGGACTGGGCGGAGGACGACAGCGACGAGGAGGACATGGACGAAGATGGTGAAGATGATGACGATTTGGATGTAAGGATTTTGTACCCACAGCCTCTCTTACATATATGTAATGTTTTTTTAGCTCTGATAGAATCTAAGATATATAGAACCATAAGTAACTCAGTAAGTAGAAGCCAAAATGTCTGCTGGATATGCAATAGAAATGACTCAACAGCTTGAGCTAGTTCAGGAACGACAGATTTCATCACTACAGCCTGAACTAATGGGCTCCTTTTGACAGTTAAGGTGTTAAATACTATATTTTAATCGATGAAGCACGTTGATCCAAATTTCTTTCTTCTTGAACTTGAGTGTTGATGCTGTTAACTGTAGTTGGAAGATTTTGACGATGATGATGATGATGAAGAGGATGGAGGAAAATCTGGTGGAGATATAAGGTAAGCATTTGACGCTAAGTATTCTATTATGGATTTATAAGGTGATTGCAAAAATGCAAATCAAATTTCATATACGCTCCTACTATGGTCCTATATCAGTTAATTTTGCTACAGTGTCCATGGAGGATGTTTAAATTTCTTGAACAATGCTTCACAACTCTTTTCCAATTTATAATACATAGCAAATAAATTGAACTATGCAAAATTTAGGAGGGGGGATATTTCAGAATTTTATGCATGATCATTATGCATATTTTAAAAGATTCATACTGTTAATACTTACAAGATATCACAATATCAGACTTTCCTTTCTTGAGGTAATAGAAGAACAGTAGGAGCTAAGTTCATTTCACTGACATAGGGAAGAAATGGAATCTTAATACCTGCATGGAGATGCAATCAATTAGATTAGCAAAGTAAACACTGAAAAAAGGGGCTCCCCTTTTGGGTAATTTGTTGATA
The DNA here is from genome assembly GCA_916181665.1 of Avena sativa. Classification (NCBI taxonomy): domain Eukaryota; kingdom Viridiplantae; phylum Streptophyta; class Magnoliopsida; order Poales; family Poaceae; genus Avena; species Avena sativa. The sequence goes on from OV702283.1 coordinate 333,553,220, forward strand.
AGCTGATGATAGAAAAAGAAACCCTGCCCTGTGAAAAATAGATTTATTAAAACTTGAAGCTTTTCCTATGATCTTCCCTGGGTTGGAGTATATGCCATTTTGGTATCATGCATTTGATTTTGTGCTTTAACAGGCTAAGAACGTCTTTTCAGGTATAAGGATTTTTTTGAGGAAAACCATAAGCAACAAGCCAAGAAGAGAAATAGTTCCACAAAGAAAGTCCACTTCAAGGATGAATTACATGAAATGAAAGAGGATGACATCGAGAATGATGAGGCAAATGATGTTCTAACATTAGAGGTTCCCATTTCAGTTGAATAAGTACTGCACATATAGTCATAACTTGTCTATCAACATGCTTTTCATTCTATGCAGGATGGACAGAGTCTTTCAACTCATGAGAAGGGTGAAAAGGGTCTTTCAACCCATGAGAAGGAGCGCCTGAAGATGCGTGCTAAAATAGAGCAAATGGAGAAAGCTAGTCTTGAACCCAGTATATGGACCATGAAAGGAGAGGTAACCGATGCATGTTTTGTAAATAAGATATATTTCTGTGTAACATCGTCATAGTAATAATTAGTTACCATTTCATTCCCAAAAGCTAAATGAGTTCCTTTTGTAGGTTACTGCTTCCAGCAGGCCCAAAAATAGTGCCTTTGAAGTGGACCTTGATTTTGAACATAATTTAAGACCTCCCCCAGTAATCACGGAGGAAGTAACAGCCTCTCTAGAGGAGATAATAAAGAAAAGAATTGCGGAGGTAATATGTTCTTGGGCATGTCCCTAGTTTTGCAACTGGATCGACAGTAATATACCAGAGAATAAATAGAGAGAATTCTGAGTTCGTTGGGTATCTCATTTTGTTTCTGTGGCTCTGCTAGTAATATTGAGATATCTTCAATTCTTCTTTCCTAACAGGATAATTTTGACGACGTCGAAATGCCTTCAACATTGCCGTCTAAAGCTCCAAAGAAGCAAATGGAGATGGTATGGTTTTGATCCTTCGCAATAACTTGAATTCGTCATGATAACAATAAAATGATGCATTCTCACCATTATTGATATATTTCAACAGGATGAAAACAAGAGCACAAAGGGTCTTGGTGAACTTTATGAGGTCTGCACTATCTGACAATTATATTTATTTTTAATCCAAACGAGTTGCTAGTTAGGATGAGTATAAGTTAAATTTGTCTACTACTGATCTTTTTAATCTCACAGGATGATTATGCACAAAAAGCTGGCCTTGCACCTGCCACACTCTCTATTTCAGATGAACTGAAGAAAGAGGTGAGTAATACTCAATTTTTTTATTAGAATCCAAGGGAAGTTGAATATAATGACTATAGTTTATTCTGCTTTTGATCATAACATCTCATGCATTGCGTTGAAATAAAATGTCAGTTAAAGATCAAATCTTACAGTGTCTTGTCAAAATGCATTCCAAGTATTCTTATGTCCATTAAATTTAGCAAGTTCTTGCATTCCTTGCTCGTTGTAGTCACTGTAGTGTCATTATATTCATCGTCACTTGCTTGTGTACGCAAGATGCTTGTCATATTATGAAGAATAATTTAAATACTGGTGCTCTGTGATGGTTTATTGCCCCTTGGACATGGATTGGAGTTGAAGTTTTGCTATTGGAATTTTTGGTGGTAGAAGCAGACTTCTTTTTTATACAAAATAAGTGTATTATTTCACCATTGTCTGTTTCAGTAAGCATGCACATTGGGTAGGTGATAGGTCACACTTGATACTTGACAGTTGTCAATTTCTTTTTAGGTGTCCTTTACTACATTGGCCAACTTGGTTTTATGTTTATGTTTCTTGCGATTATTCCAGAATGCTACATGCATATGCTTTTTGTCTTTATGATGATTTCACAAGCTACCGAGTACCGACCATGGCTAACTTTCTACTCCAACCCAGGCAAATGATATATTCAAAAGGATATGCTTGAAGTTGGATGCGCTCTCTCATTTCCACTTTGCTCCGAAGCCGGTAGGCAGAAGTTCTTTATTTGACAACATTGTGTACTTAACATTTGCGATTTTTGGCATGAAGACACACGTTGTCTTTTCAGGTCATTGAGGATATGTCTATTCAAGCAAACGTACCTGCTCTAGCAATGGAAGAGGTACCAGAGTCATTCTTTTTTTGTTTAAGTTACTCGATTTGAATATTTTATGGAACGACTTGTATGTGTTGCAGGTTGCACCTGTAGCGGTTTCAGATGCTGCAATGCTTGCTCCGGAAGAGGTTTTTGAAGGAAAAGGCGATATTAAAGAAGACGCAGAGCTCACTCAAGCTGAGCGCAAAAGAAGAAGAGCAAACAAGAAAAGGAGATATGCAGGTACTTTTTCTTAAGGTCTTTCACTCGTCCTAACAGCTTTCTAAAAAATCCTCCCAAGTAACAGTAGGTCATGGTCACTACTTCATCACTAGAGAAGTTCATGGTTTTCAATCACCATGAAAAACACTCAAATGGCAAAATGAACAGGTGTAGTTAAGATGTTGGTAGATTTTGAGTAATGTCATCTCACACATGGACTAAAACGTGTTGGCAACATGACAACCTTTTACTTTGCCATGCAGAAACACACAAGGACAGGCCAGCCAAGGTGCAGAAAAACTCAGAAATGTAGGGAAGCTGCTTTGCCTGCTGCTGCAAACCTTTGGAGGTGGAGGGAGTGCAGATACTCTGTGTTTTGGCAAGTGTTTCTTTTGCAATTTGATGTCTGGTCTGCAATTTTAAGGCTCTGTTGTAGCCATTTTAAGAGCTTTCATGCAGTGTAAAAGCAGTATATGTTCTATTCGACAGTCAAAGTTTTATACTGTAGCAGTATTTCATGGGGTGTGTGCGTATGTTATAGAACATGTACGTGTGTGGGGGGTGACGTGGAGAAAGGAAATGCAAGTGGCCATAACGAAAACTGTCATTAGCTTTCGGCACCCAGACCCGCAATGTCTTCACGTTGTAAAATTTATCAGAAAAGCTCATCAATTATACTACTCTCTCTGTCTCAAAATAGATGTAGCAGGTTTGTCACACCCAGACCGCAATGTCTTCACGTTGTGAAATTTATCAGAAAAGCTCATCAATTATACTCCCTCCGTTCCAAAATAGATGTTTTAGATTTGTCAAAATTTAAATAAATTTAATCACTATTTAGTATATAGATTCATCTAAATTTTGACAAACCTGTGGCATTTATTTTGGGACTCAGGGAGTACTAAATCTGTGACATCTATTTTGAGAGGTAGTACTAAATCTGTGACATCTATTTTGAGAGGTAGTACTAAATCTGTGACATCTATTTTGAGAGGTAGTATGTTACACCTATGTAGTACTAGCAAAGTTTTAAATCCAAGTCAGTCCACAACTTGTGGAAACAAAGAGACGATGGAAACGCACTCGTTCGCTTGCTCGCCTCTCTTGGGCGATGGGCGAACCCTCGCCGCCTCCCACCCATCGCCCCTCCCTCTCCCTTTCCCCGGCCGCTGCCGGCGGCGTAAGTCGCCGGGCTTCTCCCGCGCGGGGCTGGCGGCGGCGGGTCGGCCTCTTCCCGACGCGCGAACGGAGGGCAGGGCCTCTCGACGGCGCCAGTGCTCCTCGGCGGTGGACGGTCCGGCTCGGCGGCGTGAGACCCGCGACCGGGTGGTGGCGATGCGGCGGCGCAGCCGTTGGCTGCGGGGGGCTACGGTGGCCAGCATGGTCGGCTGGTCGCCGGCGAGCAGCCAGCAGAGCCCAATCTGCCCAGATCTAGGCCCAAAAGGGCTCCATCTGGGCCTGGGCGGGTCGTGCCTGGCGCGACTGCGGCTTCTCTGGTGGATGAGATAGCAGAGCTTGGCATGGGTTGGTGGCGTCGACGGTGCCCTGCTGCAGTGTTGCGGCGGGACTTCACGGGCCCTCTCGGGCTCGGCCGGGCCGGCCGGCCTGGTGTGTCCTGCTGCTACACCCGGTCGGCTACCGCCTCCCGACGACGGAGGTGGTGGAGGTAGTCCTTCCCGGGTGGCGCTATACCACTGACCCTCGCCGCTGCTCCTTGCTTATCGTATTTACCGGCCTCGCGACGTGGACCTCGGTGAGATGGCGGGGGTGATTGCAAAACCGTGGTGGCGCGCGCTGGTGGACGACAAGGTTGGTGGACGTTCCGGAGGGCCTGGAGGCGTGGTTTTTTTGGGGGGTCGAGAGAAATCCCTGTCTCCACACCGGCGCGGTGACGCCTGCGGGTGTCACCTTCCTTCCCGAAGGGCGTCGGAGATCCCTCTTCCCCACCCCCCATTGTGGACCGGGGAAAACCCCAGGATTGGTTCCGGGGAGACCCCTTGGAACGATCCGGGCAGCAACGGCGTCATTGTCGCTTTCCTTCTTGGAGGTGTTGCTTGGTGCACGGCGCTTCGGTGTTGGGCCACGCGGAGATAAAATAAAATTTTCCTCTAACGTGGTGATCCCAAGATCTAGCTGAGGTAGAAGGCCACGAGGTTTACCACTAGACGCGCGGTTGCGGATTACTGATGAAGCGCGTCAGTTGATGCAGTGCAGTCCTCACGATCCGATCGTCCTGGTGCTGATCGCACAACACCTCTGCTGGTATCCACACGTACAAGGAGGAGCGCCGGCGGCGAACTGCTAGGTTCGTTACGGCGTCTGGACTGCTGTGGAGCTAGGGTTTCCAACACATGGAATGACCTAACCGAACAACGATTAACCTTTCTGGGTTACTGTGCTCCACTATATATAGGGAGTGAACGTGGGATCGGCTCGCGCGACCCATTCACTAAAGCCCATATAACACTAGTCACCGTGAGTCCAACTCACTAACTCAGTCCTAATCTGATTTAGGTCCAACCCAACCAGATTACAGATTCGGATCCAATCCGAACTTGCTCCCGCTCTTAAGTGTGTGACCCTGCAGGCTCATGGCTACTTGGACACGATGAGAGTCCGACTCACAATCGATCAATCGGCATCGGCTCCTAGCAGAACATGCCGATTCCCAAGTACCAAAGAGTCATGACGACTTGCCTTTCCAATGCGACTTACGTCTGAGTCCCTTTTGCCTCACGATATACCTTGTCAGACTATAGGCGAATATATGTCATCCCTTAAATAGTCCGACTCTCTTCTCGATCCGAGATAAGTGGTTCACCCGACTAACTCTTAGCCGATCGCCTCGGTTAACACTTAACCGAGTCGTGCATGGCCATGCTTTCCGAATCATATCTCACGAGAGGGCCCAGAGAATATCTCTCCGAGTGGAGGGGCAAAATCCCATCTTGGTTATTCACATCACGCAGCTTGATTCTCAGTCAACCCGAACCCTGCCTTTATAACTGCCCAGTTACGGATCAGCGTTTGACAGAACCTAAGTCGGTGATCCTCAACTCGGAATATGCAACAACCTCAGGTCTAAGGATTACATTGATTGAGTGTACAAATGACAGCTAGTTCGTTGTACCTCAATATGGGTCAATCCGACTCGCTAAACTCTTTAGCCGAATCTGTGTAAGTTGGAATAGCATCTCCATGCCCATGACAAGTGGAACCGAGTCATCAGCCAACTTTCACATTGGTCTAAGTTGTGTGTCCAGCACAACCTCAATGACCAAGGATATTTAGTACAAACAATATGAATGCATAGTTCCACAATCGAATCACATATTCAATGATACACATCAGATGTTTTATACAAGGACTACTTAATATCCTTATGAATACAATGGGAAAACTCATCATACATGATTGCCTCTAGGGCATATTCCCAACAGTCTCCCACTTGCACTAGAGTCAATCTTCCGACATCACATGTCTAAGCATCTAATGCCCATGGCTCTCAGGTGCGCCTCATGCTTTGGCTGTGGTAACGGCTTTGTCAACGGATCCGCAATATTTGCATCCGTGTGAACCTTGCATAACTTGATATCACCCTGATCCACGAACTGGCGAATTAGGTGGTACCGCATGAGTATGTGCTTGTTCTTCTGGTGTTGTCTAGGTTCCTTGGCTTGTGCAATAGCACCATTGTTGTCACAATACACGTCCAACGGATTGGACGAGCCCTGAACCACACCAAGATCCATGAGGAAATTCCTCATCCAAACAGCTTCCTTTGCTGCCTCCGAGGCGGCAATATACTCAGCCTCTGTTGTAGACGCAGACACAGTCTCTTGCTTGGAACTTTTCCAGCTCACAGCACCTCCGTTTATAATAAACACGTATCCGGATTGCGAGCGAGAATCATCAGAGTCGGTGATATAACTCGCATCCGTGTAACCCTTTACACTGAGTTCATCTTCACCACCATAAACCAAGAACATATCCTTAGTCCTTCTCAAGTACTTTAGGATATTTTTAGCCGCTGTCCAGTGGATCTCTCCAGGATCAGCCTGGTATCTGCTCACAACACTTAGAGCATAGGAAACATCCGGCCTAGTACAAATCATGGCGTACATGATGGATCCGACTGCAGAAGCATATGGAATCGCACTCATCCGACTTCGCTCATCAGTTGTCGAAGGACACTGAGTCTTGCTAAGTTTTACACCATGGGACATCGGTAAGAACCCTTTCTTAGACGATTCCATGTTGAACTTCTTCAACACTTTGTCCAAATAAGTACTCTGACTCAATCCAATGAGCCTCCTTGATCTATCTCTATAGATCCGGATTCCGAGAATGTATGTTGCCTCACCCAAGTCTTTCATTGAGAAACTCCTTTCCAATGATTCCTTGGTTTCTTGCAACATCTGGACATCATTTCCAATCAGTAATATGTCATCCACATATAAGATTAGAAAATTTACTTTGTTCCCACTAAACTTCTTGTATAAACAAGAATCATGATCACTCTTGATGAAGCCAAACGATTTGACTACCTCATCAAAGCGAATATTCCAACTCCGAGATGCTTGCTTCAACCCATAAATGGATTTCTGAAGTTTGCACACCTTGTCAGCATTAGCCGGATCGACAAAACCCTCGGGCTGTATCATATACACGTCCTCGGTTAAATTTCCGTTAAGGAAAGCCGTTTTGGCATCCATCTGCCATATCTCATAGTCGAAATAGGCTGCTATAGCTAACATGATCCGAACTGATTTAAGCATCGCTACGGGCGAGAAAGTCTCGTCGTAATCAACTCCTTGAACTTGTCGGAACCCCTTCGCGACAAGGCGTGCTTTATAGACGGAAACATTTCCATCCATATCAGTTTTCTTCTTAAAGACCCATTTGCACTCGACGGGTCTTGCACCGTCTGGCAGATCAACCAAGTTCCAAACTTGATTTTCATCCATGGACTTTAACTCGGATCTCATGGCTCCAAGCCATGACTCGGAATCAGATCCCACCATCGCTTCCGAATAATTTGTCGGCTCATCACTGTCTAACAGTAACACATCACGAACACTTCGTAATCTTGCCGATCTTCGTAGTACAGGTGCGGCTATCGGCTCAGCTGCCACGATCGGCTCGACCTCCAAGGTTTTTGCCGACTCGCTTCTAGCCGGTTCCTCTCGAATTTCTTCGAGTTGCACCGTGCTCCCACTTACTCCCCGACTGAGAAACTCTTTCTCAAGGAAGACACTGTTCCGAGCGACAAACACTTTGCCCTCTTCTCGGTTGTAGAAGTAGTAACCCAAGGTTTCCCTCGGATACCCCACGAAAATACACTTATCCGACTTGGCTGTAAGCTTGTCCGACTGGAGTCGCTTGACAAAAGCTTCACAACCCCAAATCTTAAGAAAAAACAAACTCGGCTTTTTGCCTGTCCACATCTCATGCGGTGTCTTCTCTACCGATTTTGATGGTACTCTGTTTAGTGTGAACGCCGCTGTTTCTAGACAATAACCCCAAAATGATAAAGGCAGATCTGTCCGACTCATCATTGATCGTACCATGTCTAACAAGGTCCGATTCCGCCTTTCCGAAACACCATTCCTTTGTGGCGTTCCTGGCGGAGTAAGTTGAGGAACTATTCCACAACTTTTCAGATGGTCATCAAACTCATGGCTCATGTACTCGCCTCCTCGGTCCGACCGAAGAAACTTTATTTTCTTGCCGAGTTGATTCTGTGCTTCATTCTGGAATTCTTTGAACTTTTCAAAGGCTTCCGACTTATGTTTCATCAAGTAGATATATCCATACCTACTCAAATCATCAGTGAAGGTAATGAAGTACTCATAACCACCCCTGGCTGTCGTGCTCATTGGTCCACATACATCACTATGTACTAGGCCCAACAAGTCGGACGCCCTTTCGCAACTCTTTGCAAAAGGTGTCTTGGTCATTTTGCCGAGTAGGCAAGATTCGCATGTCTCGAACGACTCCAAGTCGAACGAAGTTAGGAGTCCATCATCATGGAGCTTCTTCATGCGTTTCCAACTTATATGACCAAGCCGACAGTGCCAAACGTAAGTCATATTCAGATCATTTGGTTTCAACCTTTTAACATTTATGTTATAAACCGACTCACCATCAAGATTCAAAATAAATAACCCGTCCTGGACGGGTGCAAAGCCGTGAAACATATCATTCAAATACAAAGAACAACCATTATTCTTGATATTCGACTCATAGCCTTGCCTCATCAAACATGAAGCAGAAATAATGTTTCGACTGAGCACTGGAACATAATAACAATTATTTAGTTCCATAATGAATCCGGAAGGTAAATGAAGTTGCATCGTGCCGACTTCCAACGCAGCAACTCTTGCTTTGTTGCCGACTCGAATATCAACCTCGCCTCTTGCTACGCTCCTAGTTCTTACCAGTCCCTGCAACGAGTTGCAGATGTGAATAACTGATCCGGTATCATATACCCAAGAACTATTAGGTGCATCAGCAAGATATATGTCTATAACATTGCAAACAAGTGTACCTGAGTCGGAAGTCATACCTCCACTCTTGGCTTTATCGGCCAAGTACTTGCTGCAGTTCCTCTTCCAGTGGCCATCCGCCTTGCAGTAGAAGCAAGTGGATCCGGCTGAAGGAGATGGTTTAGTCCCTGAGGAAGCACTTGGGACCGGGTCCTGAGCCTGCTTTCCTCCTGACTTAGCCTTCTTCTTAGTCCAAGAACTCTTCTTGAACTTAGCCTTATTCTGCACCATCAACACTTGACTGGTGCCCTTCTTGAGATCCGCCTCTGCCTGCTTGAGCATCCCATGCAATTCAGTGAGCTTCTTATCCATACCATGCATGTGGTAGTTCTAAATGAACCGCCCATATGCACTAGGAAGAGAGTTCAGAATTATATCCGTAGCGAACTCTTCGCTAATGGGGTAGCCAAGCCTCTCCAGAGACTGCACGTAACCAACCATTTTGATCACATGCGGACTCAGTGGATCACCATCCTTAAGCTTGCAACTCAGCAAAGCCTGAGAGACTTGATACCTCTCAGTCTTCGCCTGAGCCTGGAACATACTTTTGAGGCTTTCGATCATATCGTAGGCCTCAACATGCTCGAACTGCTTTTGCAAGTCCGGTTCCATGTGAGCAAGCATAAGATAGCTAATATCCGTGGACTCATCCTTAGCCCGACGGTAGGCATTGGTGGTTGCGACAGTCGCATTCTCATTCGGCTTATCTGGAAGTGGGTTGTCTAGGACATGGTCCTTCTTTTCTTGTTTGAGAACAATTCTCAGATTTCGATACCAGTTGGTAAAATTAGTGTCGTTCATATCTTTCTCAAGAATGGTTCTCAACGCAAAACCGGATATCTGAGAGTGACTGCTACTTGGTGCCATGATCTACAACAGAAAATATGCAAAAACACTTAAGACATGTATTCATAAAAGAGCAAGCATATTAAACATTTTAATATTTTATGCTCCCACTAGAACCAACACCCCTCCGATGGTTACTTAGTGATTCAGGATCCTAGATAAGCAAGTCAGCTAGTGAGCTTTAGCATCACCGCTAGCCGCCAAGTGATCTAGGTAGACAACTCCTTGTCAATCGCATCTTATGTGACTCCTGTTGGACGGGTGGCATCACATGCCCCGGCTCCCATCCTTCTTTTCCCCGAGTCCCACAACCGTTGTGATAGACCCGTCTAGCTTACCGAGTGTTTCTGCCGTAAGAGTCCGACTCGAACACACCTAGTCGGAAAGAATTGGCAGCACCTCAATTTTATGAGCCCACTACCAAAAATGTCCGACTTGTGATGGTGCAAACACTGGCGGGAAAACCGACTAGACCTTCTTTGAGGGATTAAATTTTACCGACTATCTAATAGAGGTAAAACAGAGACATAACAATAACACAAAATAAAGCAATTATAATGTGAAATGGTATGGCTCTCTTCATGGCGATCTCCATCTCCACAAAGCCTGTAATCCGACTCGTGCCAACTCTTGTCACTTGCCGTCTTACACCATGTCGCCGACATGTACAACGCCTTGCATGCCTTCCGGGTTCTCCAAACAGCTACACTAGCTTAGTAAAGTAAATTACATAGAGAATCCGACACGCAGGTCGTTATACAATAAAATGACAGCACCTAGGCTCCAGCCGGCTGACAAAAACCGTGATTCGCAGATCACGTATGGATTACACACATACATCACATGCACATGAACCATACCATTCACAACTTCCTGCAAAAACAAGTTATGCATAGATACAATGTCTACCGGCGTTGTGAAACTCGCAACGACAGGGCGAAGCCGGCGGTCCCGCTATCCGAACATGGATTCCGACCATCGTTCCGATTCGATCAAACTCTTTGATCTTCGATCACCGCTTCTGGATTTACGTGTCACAGTCTACCCCGATGGCGGAAGCCGACCGGTAGGGGTATGTCGTTCCACGACCTCAGCAGTATGATCACGGAAATCAGATCTACCATTCCCCGAGTACAGTTGATCCAATCAACCTCGTACAAAACCGATCTATCTCATAGATCGACCACCAAACAGCACATAGATCTCATCTACATCCTACCGCATATCACATATGCGTGATCTCGAGCCTAAAACCAGAAGCTATCGCTCTGATACCACTGTTGGGCCACGCGGAGATAAAATAAAATTTTCCTCTAACATGGTGATCCCAAGATCTAGCTGAGGTAGAAGGCCACGAGGTTTACCACTAGACGCGCGGTTGCGGATTACTGATGAAGCGCGTCAGTTGATGCAGTGCAGTCCTCACGATCCGATCGTCCTGGTGCTGATCGCATAGCACCTCTGCTGGTATCCACACGTACAAGGAGGAGCGCCGGCGGCGAACTGCTAGGTTCGTTACGGCGGCTGGACTGCTGTGGAGCTAGGGTTTCCAACACATGGAATGACCTAACCGAACAACGATTAACCTTTCTGGGTTACTGTGCTCCACTATATATAGGGAGTGAACGTGGGATCGGCTCGCGCGACCCATTCACTAAAGCCCATATAACACTAGTCACCGTGAGTCCAACTCACTAACTCAGTCCTAATCTGATTTAGGTCCAACCCAACCAGATTACAGATTCGGATCCAATCTGAACTTGCTCCCGCTCTTAAGTGTGTGACCCTGCAGGCTCATGGCTACTTGGACACGATGAGAGTCCGACTCACAATCGATCAATCGGCATCGGCTCCTAGCAGAATATGCCGATTCCCAAGTACCAAAGAGTCATGACGACTTGCCTTTCCAATGCGACTTACGTCTGAGTCCCTTTTGCCTCACGATATACCTTGTCAGACTATAGGCGAATATATGTCATCCCTTTAGTCCGACTCTCTTCTCGATCCGAGATAAGTGGTTCACCCGACTAACTCTTAGCCGATCGCCTCGGTTAACACTTAACCGAGTCGTGCATGGCCATGCTTTCCGAATCATATCTCACGAGAGGGCCCAGAGAATATCTCTCCGAGTGGAGGGGCAAAATCCCATCTTGGTTATTCACATCACGCAGCTTGATTCTCAGTCAACCCGAACCCTGCCTTTATAACTGCCCAGTTACGGATCAGCGTTTGATAGAACCTAAGTCGGTGATCCTCAACTCGGAATATGCAACAACCTCAGGTCTAAGGATTACATTGATTGAGATGTACAAATGACAGCTAGTTCGTTGTACCTCAATATGGGTCAATCCGACTCGCTAAACTCTTTAGCCGAATCTGTGTAAGTTGGAATAGCATCTCCATGCCCATGACAAGTGGAACCGAGTCATCAGCCAACTTTCACATTGGTCTAAGTTGTGTGTCCAGCACAACCTCAATGACCAAGGATATTTAGTACAAACAACATGAATGCATAGTTCCACAATCGAATCACATATTCAATGATACACATCAGATGTTTTATACAAGGACTACTTAATATCCTTATGAATACAATGGGAAAACTCATCATACATGATTGCCTCTAGGGCATATTCCCAACATTCGGAGCGTTAGGAGCGGGGTGGAATTTCGTCGGAGGGCGGCAGCGGTGGAGAATCCCCTTCGTTTTCGTCGAACCGCCGTTCTCGGCATTGTTTTCTCTTTCTTTATTTTTTGTTTCTCTTGGACTCAGATTGTGTTGTTTTGCCCTAGCGATGGTATCCTTGTATCGGTGGTTTGCTATATGAATATAGCGGGGCGCAAGCCTATTCCGAGGAAACGAAGAGACGAGTTCGACTGTTGGGTGCATCATTATTAGCTCTAAATTTCTATGTAGTACTAGTACATTTTGTTTCTCAAACCGTGGTTAGGATCTGAATTTGAATTTTTGTGGCATAGTAGGCACACATTGTTACATGTTCATTTTTTTTTGGGGAAAATCGTGACTTTGACGGTAGGTTTTGTAATTAAAGATTTACTCCTACATTCGACGCGCTGTTTATGGTGCGTCTCCTCCTGTCACATCCCAAGATTTTAGAAATTGGGATTAGAAAAAAAATGTTTTACAAGTCATTCATGTGCATTGCATTGCATTGCATTGCATCCATGCAAAACATTGCAAGAATTGAATTCAAAAACCCTAATCCTAATAAGTTTTGCAAATATTCCTATAAGGAATAAATAGGGATTTTATAAATCCAATATTTTGAATAGGCAAAGAAATGCCAAACTACCACCCAATAATGCTATATTGGATATTACAAAAATTTAGAAACAAATTTCAAGTCATTTGAACTTATTATGCAATAGCTATGAAGGAAATACTAAAACAGAAAATAAGAAAAAGAAAAGAACAAAAAAAACCTAACTAAACTAACCTAACCGTGCGCCCCCGTCTACGAGCAGCACGCAGCAGCCGCCACCGCAGCGGGCCGGCCCAAAGCTTGCGAGCAGCAGCAGCCCAAACCGCAACAGATGCAGCCCACTCCCTCTCTCCTCTCTGGCGCTGACAGCCGGGCCCCGCCCCGTCATCCCCAACCTCTGGTCTAGAGACCAGCAAGAACACGTTCTCCCCTCCCGATTCAAATCCTAGGAAACTCGGCACGGATTTGTTGCCCCTCGTCCAAGATTTTTCGCAGATAAATAGCCCCGATCCTCCTTTTTCTAAGCCCCAAAATCCCGTCGAAATCACCCCCAGGTTTCCGAGACGGAGATCGACTGGATCTCACCGCCGCCGAGCTCGAGGTCGAGCTCGAACCCGTCAAATCTGTCCACCCCGACCCTCCTTATCCCTCCGGACCAATTTCCCTTGGAGCACCGATTCACCCTGACCCACTTTCCCCTTCGCAGGTCGCCGCTGCCTCATGGAATTGCTCGTCAGAGTTCCGCTGCAGCTTGAACCGGCCAGCCGCGCCTCCTTGCCACCTCAGGAGGCGGATCACGACGCCAAGCCCACCAATCGACTCGCCGTCCTCGCCGGATCATCGTCCGCTACTTCTCTGTCTCGGGTGATCATCGGACCCCCTCCACCACCGACATCTAAGCGCTGTCGCCGCCGAAGCCACCGTCCTCGTCGCTGTTGATCGCCACTGATGTCCAGATCAACAGCAGCCGTTGGATCGCATATGGACGGCCCCGATTAGAAGCCCAGCTGAACCGATACCCGCCAATTGCTGAGCGCCACGTGTCGCGAAGTCAACAACGCCGTGTCATCGTCCCAGTTACTGCCAGGTCAGCAGCCCAGTCAACAATCAACCTCAGTTAATTGATTTAATATTTAAAATAGTCAGAAAAACATGTAATTTTGTAAAATTCATATAAAAATGACAACATGTCCAAAAATTATAAATAATATATGGTTGGATTAATAAAAGTTTGTAGAATAATAATATATGATTGGATCTAACATTTACAGTATATATTTACTGTAATAATTTAATGATTTGTTGGACCTTTTAGAGTAAATAAATCATAGTAAATTATCTATAGATTCGAAAAATACAAATAAGATGTCTATGGATTAGTAATGTCTTATACAATATTAATATACTGCTAGATCCAACTTGTACAGTGTAGAACTTCTGTAGTGATTTAAATTGTTTTAATGGCCTTTTAGAGTATAAAAGTTATAGTAAAATTTTTATAACTATAAAAAATATAAATAATATTTTCCTGGAATCACAATCTCGTGTAGATTATAGATATGGTTTTAGTTCTAATTTTAGACCACTCAAACTATTTAAGTGAATTAAATTATATTAAGCACTATTTAAATCATAAGAAAAGATTTATAACTCCGATTAAGGTGAATCCAATTGCTATTGGTTCATAATAATGTTCTCTATCCAATACATTTCAGATATAAATTTAATACGGAAGTTAGAACAAAAGTTGGAACAGAACTATTAAAACCCCTATTTTGGCAATGATGATTTGATAATAAATACCCTATTACATTAAATGATTTTCCGCATGCATCATGTATTCTATATTGTTCAGAGAACTAAATACAACTATTGTGACATATTAAATCATCATGCATGCATTTGTTCATCATTGTTTTTGTTTATTGTGCATAATTGCATTGTTTTGAATGGTGTATTTGTTGTGCTTTGTTTTAATCGTTAGATTGCGAGGAGTGCAACGTTTGTGATTGTGATGAGTGCAACGATTGCAATTGTGAGGATTGTTTGAACGACTACATAACTGAAGGCAAGTGGCACTATCATAAATGTCTTATTATTTTTCCTATGCATTGTAGTTTTTTTCAGTAGAATTGCATGTGTAGGAAAATTTTGCACTATGTGCTATGCTATGCTATGCTATGCTATGTCCTATTTAGGATATGATTTTGTATCTTGTTTAGTGAAAAAATCGTAGTTGTAGTATGCTTAGCCATACTATAGATTCGGGGTGGAATATCATGTTATGAGTATTATGAGGTATTGAAAAAGCTATGTTTTATATAATAAAACAAGTACTTAATGAATCACCTGGATGGAATGCTATTGTTGTTGTTGAGTTTGGAAGAAATGGCAACGAAGAGGACCGTATCTTTGGCTACCTCTCTCGTGTGTGTACTGGAAGAATACCACCTAGGCATCATAGAGATTGATATGTTTCTCGTACAGTAGCTTCCGTGTACAGCCACATGCTAATATGGGCTCTAGCTTAGTTGATTACATAGCGGAAGACCCTTTGCATTGGTATATCTTCAGGTTAACTAGAATTGTGTATAGGAGGTTATATCCTTGCATTGGTGCCTATTAGACGTGCTAGTATTGTGTATTGGAAGGACTACTATGGAAAGACTTCGTCACATTCTCGATCTGCTGGTATACCAATTGGTGTGTACTAAACCAGCGTTCACTGGTGGCGTCAAGGCGAGATTGTGTCGTGTGGATAAAGTGTACAATTTCTGCGGAAGATATAAATCTAATCGATTAGCCGTGTCCCCGGTTATGGACAATATTGAACAACTAAGGCCTGAAGCTTATGGATGATCTCAGTATTCCAATTTCTTAATAAAATTTGATGGTTTGAACAAAGGAGTATGAGCACTTGGTGTTTGCCAATGTGTTCATACAATTTTCAGAAAGAATTAAAACTATTTGAAAATGTTAGGATAAAACTATTGCTTTATGCAAATGAGCCTGAAACTCCACTTAGCAAATATGCATGTAATTGATAGGTTCCATTCATATCCACATACTAGTGACACTTGTCAATACATTCAAAGTATTGACCATTCATGGCTGCAACCTTTCATGTTGCAGGTTCTATCGTTTATGAGTGATCGTTATAGGTCGCGAGACTCCACTCAACGATTGTTCGTCTGTGGCATATTTGAAGGATGGAGATCTATCCTGTATTGCTTTCCGCTGTGATATAATGTAAATTCTGGATCATATTCGTTGTATTTATGATATACAGTTATATTTGGTATCATTTTGTACTGTGTGTGCTAGCATAGGCGGATCCACCACCCCTATAGCCCGGGCGGCCGCTCAGGCTTGCCGGCCGCACGACGCCTTGTATCCATTGTTTTTTACACAATTTTGTTAAAAAAAATAGGATCATATACATGTTTGCTCAGGCTTCTAGAAATTTCTGGGTCCGCTATTGTGTACTAGTGAACCGATCTAAGGATTGACACTATACACATAAACTCAGCCTTATCAGTCGAAGATGTTACACCTCCTTTGGTTCCCCTGCCTCTTCCTTTGCTTTTGAAAGGTTAAAACAAAAACTTGAACGACGGGTAGTTTTTTTTTTGAACGACGGGTTGTTAGCTCGACTCGAGAAGGCACTCTGTTGAGGTGCGATTTCAGTTTCAAAGCAAATTCTGCAACCACGCGGGAGCTCAGCAAAATTTCACACAGAACAGAACCCCCAAATCACCCAAACCTTCCTCTCCCTCCCTTCTCTACTACTCCCTCTGTTTCAAATTACTCCGCGCGCACGCTTACCTAGGTGGCCTAGTATTCTCTCATTTTTCATCAAAAAATTCTTAGAATTTTTGGTATACGTAGTATATATTTCATACTATCTATTTCAAAAATTTGAGGATTTTTTTGAATGAAAAATGAGGGAGTACTAGTTCACCTACATAAGCGCGCCGGCGGAGTAATTTGAAACAGAGGGAGTACTTACGCTACTACTAGGGTTTCTTCTCTTCTATCTCCCCACCGCCAGAGGAGCCCCGCCGCCCATGGCCGCCGTCTCCTGCGACGCACCGGTCCCGCCCGCCATGCCGGACCGCGTCCGCGACCGCCTCTACTTCGGCGACATCAACGACGCCATCGCGGCCCTCACTGGCCCCCTCCCGGACGGCACCGGCGTCACCCACGTCCTCTCCGTCGTCAGCTCCGCCTCCATCTCCTTCTTCACCGACTACCGCCCGGGCCTCTCGCTCCAGGCCGAGGAGGTCCGCCGCGTGGTCGCCGGGGAGGACGGAGCGCCCTCGTCGGCGGTCTCCCCGGGGCGGCTGATGCGGGTGGTGGAGAAGACCGGGAAAGGCCTGACGGTGACGCGGATGGCCGTGCCGCTCAGGGACACGGAGGAGGAGAACCTGCTCGACCACCTCGAGCCGTGCCTCGATTTTATCGATGAGGGGAGGAAGGAGGGCAGTGTGCTCGTGCATTGCTTCGCGGGGGTCTCCCGGAGGTACGCTTGCTTATGATTCCGATTGCTTTCGTAGTGCTGTGAAGCTGAAAATTTCATTATCTTAGGCTATGCGGAAAAAAAATACTTCGGTAGCCAACTTTACCATGTCCACATCTTTCTTCAAAATATCTGTGAGCATTTCAAATCACATAAAAGTGCAGCTGCGACAATTTGGCTAAACGGATTTATGTCCAAAATTAATTCGAGGCCATGTATCATCCCAACGTTACATATATTTTAGTACACTTAGTTCACAGTGTCGTGCATACTACAAGATAATCTGAAAAAAGGTTATGTTACAGTTGGTTGATTTTGTAAAATCTTATACTCCCTCCCTCTCGAAATAGATGTCGAAACGGAGGTACGCTTGCTTATGGTTCCGATTGCTTCCATCTATTTCGAGACGGAGGTACGCTTGCTTATGGTTCCAATTGCTTCCGTTGTGCTATAAAGCTGAAAATTTCATTAAAAGTGCAGCTGCGACGATTAGGCTGAACGGATTTATGTCCAAAATTAATTCGAGGCAGTGTATCATCCCAACATTACATATATTTTAGTACAAGTAGTCCACAGTGTTGCGTGTAATACAAGATAATCTGAAAAAAAGGTTATGATACAGTTTGTTCATTTTATAAAATCTTATAGAGTACATCAGTAAGTTTTGTAAAATTTCTGATGCTCCAACTGGTAACGTCTGGTAAATGTGGATTAAAATGTTCACTTCCTATGATGACTAATGTTCAAATCGTTTTTATGTATCCATGTGTAGGAAAGGGACATGTAATGAAACATAACAATAACTATAGAAGATTAAAACTTGAATTTGCATAGGTTGTCCAAATCAAACAATATATTTTGCTAAATTACTGCAACCACATCTGAACTGCCCCAGTTTCTACTACAGAAGGGTGTAGAGTGTAGATATTTCCAAGATAAGTATGGCCGTGGAACTGTTTTCTTTCCCACATGCCAACCAGAACATAGAGGTGAAGAAAAAGTCCCATAAAATCATGCACCAGAAAGCCAACATGGGAGGCTGGTGACTGTTATGTTAACTTTGCTAAGCTAGCAAGCGAAGGTACCATGCCCGTCAATGCAACCCTGGTGGAGGCTGCCAATTTGGAGCAGTCCTGCTAAGCAGTGAAATATTAAATCTTAACGGCAGATGCTGTGAGCAGTCTGGGACATTTTGTAAGCTTGTCGGGTTGCACTGCCCACATTTTTTCTCTTAAATGCTAGTTATGAGAGTGGAACGCGGTTGTATCGCTCTTGGATCGAATGCTTTTTGAGTTAAGAATGAAGGGAGTGGCGTTCATTTGTTATTCTGGCGAGGAGAGGTGGATTTGGAACAAATTATTTTGAATCGCACATCAGTGTTGTGGCAGTGATGCTTCACCATGTTCTATGCTGCGTGTGGGAGGTTTCAATAGTCAAAGCAGTCCTATCCTACATGCTCACAGCTAACACATTGGCGAGTTAGATCGATGTAGGAGTTTCAAGATGTGGTTGGCAACTGTGCGGTGCCTACCATGACCCTGGTTACTTTAGTTTGACGTATACCTTGGTTAGTATGAGCTTACCAGTGTTGCCCCTAGCAGTGCTGGAGTGTGATGACAAATCTAGGATGGGCCTATTACTCAGACCAAAGTGCTAGCCTGGGCTGAAGGAGCAACATGTCTCCTGACGGCCAATATTCCTCAGGTTTACGGGCCAAATTGCCCAGTTTTACTGCTGGAATACTGGGCCATGGCCCTAGCAACGAGTTAGCCATGGACATAGTTCTCAAAAAGGAAAGGACTGGAGTGCGAGCAAGATGGCAGCAGAATGTCTCTTGAGAAACCCGTAATGGACTGGGGTGCTCTCTCTTCTCAGGCTCACACCGATCTGACATCCATCCAATTATAATGGAGATCCACAAGCTAAGCAGAAGTTTCTTGTAGTTTAAACTCTGCTTCTTGTGAAGGTTGCTAATTCTAGTTTTAACTGGTGCACGTGGCTCGATGCAATTCTTGATTTTTATTGGCTTCTTTCGTCATTGATTATAATCCTGCTACTATAAGTTAATGAAAAGTTCATCGAGTTTTAATAAAATATATTCTTAGTCCCATGGACATTGTGATTTTGAGCTCAAGACTATTGGCAACTGTAAGAAAACAGTAAGAAAGTTGAGAGTGGCTCTGGCAAACCAATTATATAGGGTGCATTGCAAATTCCTCATATAACTTTCATTTTGATGCATTGATTGTGAGAAACCCGAAATGCATAGTATATTCACTAATATTGGTGCCATTCATGTTCACTATAACACACTAGTCCTGAATTTCATTCTATGATGTTGCAGTGCTACCATCATCACAGCATATCTTATGAGAACAGAGCAGAAATCTCTAGAAGGTTTGAGTCTTTTTGTTTCAAACAGAATGTGTAATGTACCACTACCTCTGATTCATAATAAGTGTCGCCGATTTAGTACTGTTTTTATACAAACTTTGTACTACATCTTTGACACTTATTTTGGATCAGAGGGAATAGTATTTTTGTTTGTACATTGCTTGAGCTATCTGATCTTCTTCTAGTTAACTCATGTGGCATTCACTTCTTTTCTTCTTCCAGAAGCACTGGAGTCTTTGAAGGAAATCAATGAGTCGGTTTGCCCAAATGACGGTTTTCTTGATCAGGCAAGCTTTCATTATGATCTGTTTGCACCATAGTGTGCCCTTAGATTTCTTTTATTAAGTTGAATCTTCTATAATTTGCAGTTAAAATTGTTCGAAGAAATGGGTTTCAAGGTTGATACTTCAAGTCCTTTATACAGGCGGTTCCGCTTAAAATTGTTAGGTTGGTCATTTTCCATCTTGTATCTAATTGTGGCGCCTGTTTAACACTT
The DNA here is from genome assembly GCA_916181665.1 of Avena sativa. Classification (NCBI taxonomy): domain Eukaryota; kingdom Viridiplantae; phylum Streptophyta; class Magnoliopsida; order Poales; family Poaceae; genus Avena; species Avena sativa. The sequence continues at coordinate 333,573,579 of OV702283.1, forward strand.
GATAGATACTGTTAAAAGTTAGGATCAGTATTCATTAAAAAAATGGAGACAGGGAAAGTTGTCTTTTTTTTGGGTTCCATATCCCCTAATATCATTCCTGCACATATTTTTGCGGGTGTCATTCCTGTATCATTATTTGTAAATAATCCTCATTTCAAGCAGATTCAATCTATTTTGACGCAGTGTACTTAATCTTAGTAATACTTGCATCAAATGTTTGCCTATTACTTCTCGCAGGCCAGTCATACAAAATTGGAGAGAAAATAGGAAATCATGTATTTGAAGACGATCCTGGTGTTGCTCGGCAGCCTAATGCTAGCCAGGAATTGTCAAACAAGGAGACCCATAAAACAGCATACCGCTGCAAGAAATGCAGGAGGATCGTTGCTGCAGAGGACAATGTTATGAGCCACACTCCTGGTGAGGGAAATACTAGCTTTCAGTGGCACGACAAAAGGAAAGGTGCTAACACATACAACAAGGAACAGGATTGCTCTTCTCTGTATGTCGAGCCTCTCAAGTGGATGACTCCAGGTGAGCCACTCTCACAAATTCATCCCTCGCAGTAACTTCTGAATTCACATATATATTGATGGGGTTCATAGTATAACACCAAGTCCGCTCATCATCTGCTTTTGCTCATGGTGGAGCAGTAGAAGATGGTGCTTTGGAGGGGAAGCTGTCGTGCATCCACTGCGGAGCACGCCTAGGGTACTTCAACTGGTCAGGGATTCAATGCAACTGCGGCAGCTGGATCACCCCTGCATTCCAAATATCCAAGAGCAAAGTTGATATAAGCACCATCTAGATCTTCTCCAGAGGCTAGCAGATTTGAGGAGTTTATCAGGTTCAGGTGGTGTAAATACCCATATCATCAGATCCGTCGTGCACTAGATCTGAAGAAGCAAAAGCTGGGGGCTGCTACATGTATTCCTACGATCGCGTACGGTCATTCACAGGTCTTGGTTCTGGTGGCAAAAAGTGTAATGTGTGTATACGTTACAACAGCTTACAAAAATAGGTTCAAAGCAAAATAGTTCACCAGTCGGAAAATTAAGTTTGATTTATACTCTCACCAGGTAACATGTAGTACTACCTGGATTTCCTTTTGATTTACCAAGGCAGTTTGTGTTTGCTGCAATTGATGAAATATTGTGTGACAATCCTTGATGCTGTGTTTGGATGCACTGAATTGGGCCTTGGAATGGAATTGGAGTAGAATACCAAAACCGAGTTGGAAATGAATTGGTCTCGAATTTCAAAGCTGTTGTTAGGATGTGCATGACATCTGTTTGTTGGAATCAAAGGGTGACATCCAATTCCAATTTCTGTTTTGTTGTATAAATCGTGGAATTGAATGTTACGTTGAGTTTAGAATTTATATACATTTGGTTTTGAACGGTGACTGGGAGCTCACCCTTGAGTAGGAGCGCGTGTATGCAATGCTGTTGAGTCCTCTCGCATCGACTAGTCTGGGTGTCAGGATGCGGCGCCTGCTAATGCTGGCCGGGCTGCTGCTGACCTCCGGTGTATGGGACCGAAGGGTACACAGCTCTTTCTGCTTGCCGAGTAAAGCAATACAATTCCTTAGAGCATCTCCACTCGGCTACTCAGAACGCCGAAATTTCGCCAGTTCTGTATCCAGGAACATGTTTTCGTTTGGATTGGGCGAACTTTGGGCCGGACTTTCAGACCGTACCTAGGATCCTGAGAACGTCCTGGGAACGCCGGACGAAGCAAATTCGATGAGTGGACCCGTCCAGTCAGCATATATTCGCCCATATTCATGCAAAGTTCGCCCAAAGTTCGCACGTATTCACCATTTTTGCCTAAAGTTCGTCCATATTCGCCCATATTCGCCTAAAGTTCGTTCATATCGCCATATTCGCCCAAAGTTTGTCCATATTGACCATATTCGTCCAAAGTTCGCCCAAAATTCGCCCAAAGTTTGTCCGTATCACCCATATTCGTCCAAAGTTCGTCCATATCAACCATATTCACCCAAAGTTTGTCCATATTCGGCAAAGCCGATTATATTTGTCCATATTCGCTTATATTCGCCCAAAGTTCGTCCATATCGACCATATTCACCTAAAGTTCACCCATATTCGTCTATATTCGTCCAAAGTTCGTCCATATCGACCATATTCGCCCAAAACCGCTTATATTCGCCTAAAGTTCGCCCGTGCCAAATTTATTAAATTTTAGCTAAACGCGGAAACTCGCCTGAAAATGCGAGTGGGAAACTCGGTATTCCCAGGACGTCTAGCCAAAAAAGTTCCATATTTCGGCCTGTAGGGGAACGCCTCACGGCTGCTCTCGCCATTGGCTGAGATTTTTTTTTTGAACAAGTGACGGGCGCAAAGCACCCGATATATTAGCTGCATAGAAGTCTCTAGAAGTTTACAAAAAGGCCCTAAGAGATGAAGGAATTACACAGAGGGCCAAGATAATTGCGCAAAGGAACCTAAAGAAAAATACAGAAAAGCGATCAGGTCCCTATTCTTCATCTTCCAGATCGACGACCTCCTCCGTCGCCGGCCTGCAACCGCGCCGCCGGGGACACACCACTTGGGGCGGAGAGCAGGGAGCTCCAAACACACAGAGGAGAGCAGCAGCGGAGCGGCAGCCCTACTGCCATTGATTCTGGCACAATGGCGGACACACGGCCGCCAGTGAACACCGGAGAGAAGCTCCAGAAAGAAGCCGCTACAACAGGCACCGAGACCCCGTTTCCAAGGCAACCACCATGGCCACCAAAGAAAGCCGAGAAAGGGAACCCATCGCAGCACGTACCTGCCCCGCCGTCCAGAGAAGAAGAAACAAAGACGGCGCGCAGCTCCATGACCCCCTCGCCTCCACGGCCGGCCGGGAAAAGGAGGAGCACGCGAGCCATCCATCACCGGCCCTTCCCCCCTCGCCGCCACGGCCGGCCGAGGAAAGACCAGGGCTTCGCCTTCGACGCTGAAACACTGGGTCCTAGACCTTTATTGGGAGTCGCCGAGGGTAGATCCGCAACACACCATTGATTCCGAACACCGGAACACTTGGTCGAGGGAGCCACCGCCGCCAACTTCGAACCTAGGTCGAAAGGTCCGAAGAAAAACTCCGGGCAAGACGCCCAAACCGCGGCAGGAACGCCGCAAAAACACCCTATATCTACCCTATTCTACGCCGGCACCTCTCCTCCGCCACCTCCGGCCGACATGGCCGCCGGAGAGGCTCGGGATCGGGCCGGCCGATCTGGATCTGGGGAGGAACTGTCCCCATTGGCTGAGATCACCTGCAGACACTGGCACACTGCCCTGCAATTCCTAGCTGCAAAAATGACTTATTTGTTTCACTGGATTCCAGTTCTAGCTTTACCGTTACAGATGTGCACATGTGCCCTGCTTTTACTTTGAGAAAATCTGCACGCACATGTGTTCCAGACACGACCTTATTTGTTGAAGAAGCCCCTTATTTGTTCCGGTTCGCAAAACTCCACCAATTTGTTGTCACTAAACCAGCACACATTTTTTAATATGGTACAAACATAGACGCTCATAATGCGTATATACACTCACCCCTATGAACACATGCACGCACATCCTATCCCTATAAGCACCTCCGAGAGACTGAATCGGCGGGTTTTAAGATTGACGAAGTAACCGCAGACGCCTCGCTACCGACGGGAACGTCGCCTTCCACTGAAAGAATATTCCGCCTTTATGAGACACCAAAGCGTCAAACATGAGGTTTGAACTCCGGTGGGCTTGAAGTACTGTTAGATCTAATCTATCATTGGTAGATGTACTGTAAGGTAGAGCTCGTAGATCTAAGAGAGGGAGAAAGAGAGGGTGAGGCTACTTGCGCCCTGGCTCGACAAGCACGAGCCAGAGGGGATGCCGGAGCTGGAGCCGCCATCGTTAGCCATGGGACTAGGGGGGGGGAGAGTGTGGCGGCGGTGGAGCTTCCCGTCGGCGCAGCGCTAAGCCTAGATCGGTAGGGCTTGTAGGTGGGGCGGCTAGAGGACGGCTAACCTCGTGAGGCGTGCTGTCGGCCCCCCACCTCCTTTATATGGCGCTGGCGACAGGGGCCCACCAACCAGATAGGGTTGGGCGTCCCCGATCAGGGCGCGGATAGGGGCGTGACGGGCCGTTGGGCTTCGTCACGTTGAGATCTATCTAACATTCTCCCCCTAGATCTCGACTTTACTTTTAACTTTGTACTTTACTCATTTCATCACATATCGATACATAGAGCATGTTTCATCGTCTCAGCTCAATTGCCGATAGAATCAGACAGCCACTATATACCTTCCTGTTTTGAAACAAATTCTGTTACTTTTGGGCCTCTGTAGTCCAGGAATCATAGGCTTTCCATTAAACCCATGCCGGCCATGTGTTCCTTGAACACATTGGGTGGTAAGCCTTTCGTTAGCGGATCCGCAAGCATATCCTTTGTCCTTAGATGCTCGAGTCTTATAGTTTGATCCTGGACTTTGTCCTTCATAACATAATACTTTATATCTATAGACTTCGTAGCATTACTCGACTTGTTGTTGTGAGCATAGAATACTGCGGGTTCGTTGTCACAGTACATCTTTAGTGGCCTGCTGATGCAGTCGACCATTTTCAAGTCGGGCAAATTTTTTAACCATAACGCCTGTCCCATGGCCTCATAACATGCTATAAATTCTGCATACATCGTAGATGATGCAACTATCGACTGTTTGGCGCTTCTCCACGAAATAGCACCTCCTGCGAGAGTAAAGACATACCCTGTCGTGGACTTTCTGTCGTCTTTATCTCCCGCAAAATCCGCATCTGAATACCCTTTTATCTCTAGGGAATCAGATCTTTTATATGTTAGCATGAGGCCTTTTGTGCCTTGCACATAACGCAAAACTTTCTTTACCATCTTCCAGTGCTCCATGCCTGGATTCTCTTGATATCTACCGAGTACCCCGGTGATAAAAGCTAAGTCAGGGCGAGTGCACACTTGTGCATACTGTAAGCTTCCAACAGCCGAAGCATATGGTACTGACTTCATTTGATCGATCTCATATTGATTCTTTGGACATTGGGATTTCCCAAAACTGTCGCCCTTGACTATGGGAGCAGGCGTTGCATTACTCGCATGCATATTGTATTTCTTTAAAATCTTTTCACAATACGCTTTATGCGACAGTCCTAACACTCCATTCTTTCTATCTTGGTGAATTTCTATGCCCAAAACATAAGAAGCTTCACCAAGGTCTTTCATGTCAAAATTTGATGACAAGAACTTCTTTGTCTCTAGTAGTAGACTAACATCACTGCTAGCAAGCAGGATGTCATCCACATACAGAATTAGGAAAATATATTTCCCACTTTTGAACTTTGCATAAATGCAGTTGTCCTCAACATTTTCCTTGAATCCAAATCTTTTAATTGTATCATTGAACTTTAAATACCACTGCCTAGAGGCTTGCTTTAACCCATAAATGGATTTCTTTAGGCGGAATCCCATATGTTCCTTCCCCTCCATGAAAAAACCCTTGGGTTGTTTCATGTAAACATTTTCTTCTAAATCTCCATTTAGAAATGCCGTCTTAACATCCATTTGATGCAACTCTAAATCAAAATGTGCAACTAGTGCCATGATGATTCTGAAGGAGTCCTTACATGAGACCGGAGAAAAAGTCTCATTGTAATCTACGCCTTTTCTTTGCGTAAAGCCTTTTGCCACAAGTCTAGCTTTGTACTTTTCTACATTCCCATTGGAGTCATACTTTGTTTTGTAGACCCATTTGCATCCTACCGTTTTGGCTCCGTTAGGAATTTCCTCTAAGTCCCAAACATTGTTGGAACTCATTGATTTCATTTCATCTTCCATTGCCTCCACCCACTTGGCTGAGTGAGGGCTACTCATGGCTTATTCATATGAAGTAGGATCGCCCTCCATATGAACTACGTTGTAGACTTTGTAATTTTTTTTGGAAATGGCTGGTCTTCGTTCTCTTTTAGACCTTCTGAGTTCATCAGACTCTTGCTCATTTCTTGCCTCGGGTTCAGGCACATTTTCAGTATGTGGCTGTTCTGGCTCACTTTCGTGCTCAACAGTGGGTTCAGGTGGCTCCTGATGGACAGGTTTCGAACTTTCGCCCATTGTTGTCACGTGTGGAGTCACAACAGGTGCCGGCACCACAACCTCAGGGGTTGTAGATGGTGGCACAACAGGTAGCGAGAAAAATGGCTCCTGAGTCATCGGATTAGGTGCATGCACCCTCTTCTCCTCAAGATCAATTTCCCGAGCTACCGTGCTCCCCCTCATCAATTCGTCCTCCAAGAATACTGCATGTCTCGTTTCTACAAACTTTGTGTATCTGTCGGGACAGTAGAAACGATAGCTTTTTGACTTATCTGGATAGCCAATGAAGTGGCAAGATACTGTTTTTGGGTCTAACTTTGCAATGTTTGGATTGAAAACTTTTGCCTCAGCTAGGCTCCCCCAGACCCTCAAGTGGTGCAGAGAGGGGACTCTGCCTATCCACAATTCATACGGTGTTTTGGACACCGACTTACTTGGTACTCTGTTGAGAATGTGAATGGCGGTTTTAAGCGCCTCCATCCATAATCCCAATGGGAGGGTGGAATAGCTCATCATGCTGCGCACCATATCCATAAGGGTACGGTTACGCCTTTCAGCTACTCCGTTTTGCTGAGGTTCGCCCGGCATAGAATACTGGGCGACTATTCCATTTTCTTGCAGGAACCTTGCAAAGGGTCCTGGTACTTGACCATATGGAGTATGCCGACCGTAGTACTCCCCCCCACGATCGGACCGAACTATCTTAATTCTTTTATCATGCTGATTTTCTACTTCAGCTTTGAAAATTTTAAATTTATCCAATGCTTCAGATCTTTCTTTAATTGGATAAATATAACCATACCGGGAGTGATCATCCGTGAATGTTATAAATGAATCATAGCCATCCACACTTTTCACCGGAAACGGTCCACAAATATCCGTGTGGATTATTTCTAGTGTAGCTATACTTCGGTTTGCACCCTTTTTAATTTGTTTTACATACTTTCCTTTAATGCAATCTATGCATTGTTCTATGTCTGAGAACTCTAACGGAGGAAGAATGTCATTTTTAACGAGGCTTTCTATTCTTCCCCTCGAAATATGGCCTAATCTGCAGTGCCATAACTTCAATGAGTCAAGAGTTCGCTTTCGTTTCTTTTGATCTTTGTTCGACAAGGGAACTTGTTCATTCACATCACACACAGAAAATACTTTCTCATGCAAAGATAATAAATATAGCTTGTTATGTAGGGTAGCAACACCCACACAAATACCTTTTAACCAAATGGCACATTTGCCATGTCCAAAATAACACTCATAAGAATCTTTGTCCAAGCACGACACACTTATTAAATTTCTATGAATGGAAGGAACAAAAATAACATCCTTAAGCAAAAGAGAAGAGCCATCAGCCAGCTCCAGAGGAATGTCGCCAACAGCCTCCACTTCTGCTTCAATCCCATTCGCCACTTCAATGAGTCTTTCTCTTTTTGGCAAAATCCTTGTCGAATGGAACCCCGTTTTTGGCCATTATGGACTTCAGCCATACTGGACAATCCTTCTTGTAGTGGCCAACCTTTTTGCAGTGGTGGCACTGGTCTTTTTCCCCGGGGTGGACTGCTGGTACTGATGCTGGTGCTGCTATGGGCCCTTGCCATGTGGCTTGGAAGGTGAGCCACCATGGTTACTGTTGGTGAAGCTCCTCTTCCTATTGTCCTTCACGAAGTTCAAGGAACCACCGTGAAGGGCCTTCAGCCTTTCCTCCTCTTGGGAGCACATCCCAATGGTCTTTTCAATGTCCCACTTTTCAGGGGACATGTTATAGTTGGTTACGAAGTTCTCGAATGGCTGTGGAAGAGAGGCCATCACCAGGTGCACCAGAAGTGCAGGCTTTAGCTCGAGGTCCTCATCCATGGGCTTCAGCTTGGCTGCCATGTTTGACATCCTCAAGATGTGCTCTCTTATGCCGTGTGGCCCTCCCGTGTATTTTTCTGTCACAAGCTGTTTTAACAGCTGGGTTACATACATCTTTGAAGAGCCAGTAAACTGACTCTTTATCTTTGCAAGGTATTCGCCCACGGAGGCACACTCTCCAATTGAGCGCACTATGGCGTTCTCAATTGTGTTCTTTACAAAAGCCAAACATTTCTTATTGACGTTCACCCACTTTTGATTGTCTATCGAGTAGGCCATCTCCAAAGGAGCATGGTCCCTCTTTCTTTTTTCAAACGCAGCACTTTCCTCAGCATCGCCCCTCACCGGGTCAGCAGGCTTGATTGGTTGCTTGGTGTCAACCACCCAGTCCACTTCGGCGCATACAAACGCCAGATCAACCTTTTTCCTCCATTCGGAGTAGTTGTCCCCCCTTAGCAGCGGGATGTCCTTCAAACAGCTCATGAGGTTGAGACCTCCTGAAAACCACAAAAGATATGAGATCACCAAAGAAAACAACTGTATGCATTAATCCAATGTTGGTATAAATTAAGCATGCAATTGTTTGTGCCATTTAAAATTACATCACCGTTGGGTAGAAATAAAATTAAATGCACCTTTAATACTCAATGAAAAAGATCATGATCATGCTTATTAATAACGTTGGTCAATTAATAACATGAGACACAATCATCTTCAATTACTTTGTCACATCTTTATAACAAAATTTAAACAAACTTTATTGCATTATTGCAATTTAAATCAACTATTTGCAGCGGAAACATTTATAATGACTTTCATAATACTTTGTACTTTACAGAAGAAATTCTGACTTTATTTTGTTCTCTAGTCAAAATATACTTGAAATAAAATGACTAGAGAAAACTGTTTGAAAATTGCTTAAAAAACTAGGCAAAAACAATAAAAACAGCTAATAAAATAGTTCTGTAAAAAATAAAAAACAGAAAAGTGCTACCCAGCGCGGCCCAGCGGCTACCTACCGCACACGCGCTCGCCAGACTCCAGCCGCTCAACCAGTGGCGGCCCGCGACGGCCCACAGGGGCCTCGCTTCCGCGCATCGTTAGGCGCCGCCCGCGCGCTGTAGACGCTCCACAGTCGCGGCCCAGTAGGAGCCCGCCAGCGCCCCGTGGCCTGCCCGCTTGGCCCGCCAGCGCCCAGCCGCCCGCAACGGCCGATCTCGACCGTCCGTTTCCTCTACCCTAGATCCTATGGCTGCCCGCGCTCCTCGGCCGAATAAAACGCCCCAGCAGCCCCCCCGAAAACCCTAGCCCCATTCTCCCCCCACGCGCCCGCGAGCTCCCCTCCTCTCCTCTCTGTCTCTGGCGGCTGCGCCGCTTGGTGCGAGGCGAGGCGGCGCCGCCCGGCACGCCGGCGGTCCCCTCCCTCCCCCAGCGCGCAAGCTCCTCCCTTCCCCTTTCCTTCCCCGTTCTCCACCTTCCCACACCCTCCAGCCACGACGGTGAGCGAGAGAGAGAAGGCAGGCGTCCTCCTGCCCCCTTTGCCAGCGGTGTGTCCACCCTAGGGTGGGCACACCACCGTCAAACGGCGCAGCGGAGACGCCCTCTGCCGGCGCATGGCGGCGGTCCTTTTTTTTGGTTTTCTTTTGGGTATTTGGGGCTGTTCTTCTGGATCTGGGGAGGATTTGATTTGGGGCTTTTCTTTGTAGCTTTTGCATGCGGGATCTGGGGAAAAATAGGATTAGGATTCAACTTTTCGATCTACTTTGCTTGATTCGGGGTGGGATCTGGGAAAAACTAGGGGTTGCTTTTCTTTGCTTTGATTTTCTTTGCCCTCCGAAGAGGGTGTGTTCTTCTTCCGATGCCTCGGCATGCCGATGCGAGTCGAGATAGAGAGGAACGGCGCGGCCAGAGGGGTAGACGCACTTTAGATCTAGGGTTTTACTTTTCTTTTGCTTTTCTACCGTGAAAGCTAGATCTAGCTTGCTCTGATACCATTGTTAGATCTAATCTATCACTGGTAGATGTACTGTAAGGTAGAGCTCGTAGATCTGAGGGGGGAGAGAGAGAGGGTGAGGCTACCTGCGCCCTGGCTCGACAAGCACGAGCCAGAGGGGATGCCGGAGCTTGTGCCGGAGCTGGAGCCGCCATCGTTAGCCATGGGACTAGGGGGAGGCGAGAGTGTGGCGGCGGTGGAGCTTCCCGTCGGCGCATTGCTAAGCCTAGATCGGTAGGGCTTGTAGGTGGGGCGGCTAGAGCACGGCTAACCTCGTGAGGCGTGCTGCCGGCCCCCCACCTCCTTTATATAGCGCTGGCGACAGGGGCCCACCAACCAGATAGGGTTGAGCGCCCCCGATCAGGGCGTGGATAGGGACGTGACGGGCCGTTGGGCTTCGTCACGTTGAGATCTATCTAACAAGTACCACTGCCCTCCTAACCATCCAACCAAGGGTTGGTTCTCCTAAACCAGCACACATGGTTGTATGTGTACTACTATCATGATCATACGGATACAGGACTGTCAATGTCATCCGTATTTTGCTCTCGGTATATTTTATACAGTTCTGAAGATTTTTCTATGCTATGTAACTTCATGTTGAACTGTCATGGGCGTCATTTGGAACGTGTAGTAGCGCTCGTCCATGGTTCTCTTCGAACTACAAAAGTGAAATTTCCTAGGTAAGAATAAGAATGTGGTTTTCCTCATCATGTATTCACGCATCCCATGGCACGTAACACAAATATTGCTCTCTGTTGAATACTCGGAGTAGAACATACTCCCTCCGTTTAGAAATATAAGATGTTTTTATATCTGTTTTCAGACATATAAGATGTACTCTCTTCATCGAACGGTCTTCTGCAACTATGAGCAACTCTTTTGACAAGCTGGAGTAATGACCTCTCTTTGAGTTCATAATATTCTACTAGTATATTGTTTCAGTAGAAGATGGAGCAGTAGAAGATGGTGCTTTGGAGGGGAAGTTGTCATGCATCTACTGCGGAGCACGACTAGGGTACTTCAACTGGTCAGGGATTCAATGCAACTGCGGCAGCTGGATCACCCCTGCATTTCAAATATCCAAGAGCAAAGTTGATATAAGCACCATCTAAATCTTCTCCAGAGGCTACCTGATTTGAGGAGTTTATCAGGTTCAGGTGTGTAAATACCATATCATCAGAACCGTCGTGCAATAGATCTCAAGAAGCAAAAGCTGGAGGCTGCTACATGTATTCTTACGATCGATCACCGTAGTCATTTGCAGGCCTTTGTTCTGAGGGTTAATTTGGATAAATGTCACTCCAATTCATGCCATTTCGAAAAATGCCACTGCAGGCATTGATTTTGTTCTGTACTAGCTATTTATTTTAAATGGTAAATGAAATACTTCCTTCGACCCATATTACTTGACTTAAATTTATCTACATACAAATATATCTAGTCAAGTTTTAGTGCTAGATACATTCGTATGTAGCAAATTTGAGTCAACTAATATGGGTTGGAGAGAGTAGCACAGTTGATTGACCACAAATTAGCTTAGGTGACTGGATTCACCAGTGTGAAACTATTGCTAATTTTCTTGATATCTACTCAATCCGTCTTAAAATAGATGTCACAGATTTGTCAAAATTTGGTTGTATCTAGACACTATTTAGTTAGTATATAAATAACTCTAAATTTGGATAAATTTATGACATCTATTTTGAGACGAAGAAAGTATTTTTTTGTATTGCCTCCGTCCCAAAATAGATGTCTCACATTTGGTAAAATTTGAATGAATATAGACACTATTTAATATGTAGATTCATCCAAATTTTAAAAAATCTGAGACATCTATTTTAGGATGGAGGGAGTAAGAAAGATCGGTACAAATATCAAAACTGAATTACAAAGATTGAAGATAAAGACGATTTCTTTATTTTAGTCGCAAATAAGATGAAATGGTCCGATCATGATAATTATCAACTACTACCTCTGACCCAAATTAATTGACTTAGATTTATCTAAATTTAATTGTATATAGATATAATTTAATATTAGATTCATTCATATCTTGATAAATTTGATTCAATTAATTTAAATCGGAGGAAGTACCTTAATATTTATTTAATTTCTATATCGTCATCTTCTCTGAAGGCGATCGATGCCAATGATTTATATGTTGGTATTCGTCTCCATATGTTTAGTGTTTATTCACGTTTGTCATCATAGTATAACTTGCACGTTACTACGGAAGCGTGTTTTTGGTCCATTTATCTATGTGCGTGTGGAAAATTCAACGGCAGCACATGCAGAGAACTTGAGTCAAATTTTCTTAGTCCATCATTCGTATAGTAAGTTGGACATTTGGTCTTTACGATCAACTGGTGTCTTGCGAGCTTATAGTTTTCATTTTTAATTACTCCCTCCTTTTTAAAATATAAGGTGTGCTTCCCCCCTCCTCCTCCTTCCGTTTTATTTTTCTGACCCGTCAAAACCCATATCGTGACCACGTATATATATATATATATATATATATATATATATATATATATATATATATATATATATATATATATATATATATATATATATATATATATATATATGGTGGCGCTATTTGATACCACACCCACCCTCTATCTTTAAAACCGTATATTATTTTTAGTCACGTAAATTTTGTATTACTTCGTAAGTTGAGAAGAACATAATAAAATTTAGAAATGACATAATTTTTTTGTTTACGTGCCGTAAAAAAATTCAACGTAAAAGACATATTTTTGGTGTTTTTTACACTATAATTACTCGTAAACTTTATTTTTGTATCAAATTTTTTGGTTGTGGTGAATATATAAATATAATTATTCGTATACAAAACATAATTTTTTAAATCTAACAACGTAAAAATATATTGGTGCAAAATAACTATTCTGTACTCGGTCGAACTTAATATAATCCACGTCTGGGTCGGCTGATCGCACCTCCCATTATCGCGATCTACATTTTTATTGTTACCGTTATATAACTTTCGATTTCCGCTTTTCGCAGTCACATGAATATATGTGTATGGTGAGTATCGTCTAAGAGGATCATACGAACTTCGGATGAATTCGTACGGTCCTCTAAACAATTGGTATTAAGTTTTTTTGGTCAAAGTTTGAAAAGAGAGAGAGGAGGGACCAAAACAAAAATAAAATATAAGATATTTTAGCTTTGTAAAGCTAATGTATAAACGGAGGGAGAACATGAAATTTGAAATATTGCAACCGGAGACTTGACCACACCTTTTCTTTTTCTTTGAGAGGACGTGAGATCATTTAAATAATTTGGAACTAAGACAAGTTCTTAGAGCGGACAGTCGGTATATACTCATATACTTCCTCTGTACTAAATTATAAGATGTTTTAGTTTTTTCTAAAACATGTATTTTAGAAAAACACTACAACACCTTATATTTTTGAATGGAAGAAGTATACACAGAAAAAATACAAATATTTGCTTACACCATGCACAACATTGGCTAATCTTACCTGAGATGACAGAAAAAAATACAAATATTTGCTTACACCATGCACAACATTGGCTAATCTTCCCGAGGCTTGGCATGGGCTCAACTCGGTCAGAGATCAAACAGGCAAGCACGGACCTCCGGTCAAGCGCGTGAAGCAGGCAAACTGGCTTGAAGGATGCTGCATGCAAAATTTCAGCACGATGCTAGTCGCGCTATTTGACATCCAAGGTGTTATTCTACACTCACTCTCTATCTTTAGAATCGTATATTATTTTTACGTCGCGTAAATTTTGTCTTACCCCGAGAGTTGAGAAGAACGTAAGAAAATATAGACATGTCATAATTTTTTTTGTTTACATGCCATATAAAAATACGACGTAAAATGCGTATTTTTAGTGTTTTTTACACTATAATTACTCATAAACTATTTTTTATGTCAACTTTTTTTGCGTTGTGGATGAATATGAACATAATTATTTGTATACAAAACATAAATTTTTAAACGTGACAACATAAAGTTATATGGGATGCAAAATAACTATTCTGCACCCTGGGTGTCGAATAGGGTTTATATATATATATATATATATATATATATATATATATATATATATATATATACATATACACACGGACATAGCTGCGCATAGGCTTAGGACCGTTGGATAGAGATCACATACACTACTAGTTTAGATGGTAATGGCTGGCTCTTGAAAGTAGTAACGGTCCCTAACGGCGTTTGCAGCACCGCGTGTGTACATGCATGCAATGCCTAGGGGCTCGTGAAAACCCTAAAATTTTTAGCTCGCTGTTTGGCAAAGAAAATTTTAGCATCTAAAATGGAAAGATAAGTCAACAAGGCTTAAAATGAGTTCTACATAGTATGCAAACTCTAGTGAAGGTTTGTGGTACTATGCAAACCCTAAATTTTCATCTAAGTGGTTTAGTGTCTTGTTTTTTTTTGGCGGGAGAGAGTTACTTGTCGCGCGCATCCCTCCACATTTTTTTTGTAAAACAATAACCGGTCCATAATAACGATGTAAAACAATAGCTTGTGATTAGAGAAAGCAATGGTACGTACCAAACAAAAGTGCACGAGGAGGGTTGAGGTAGAGGGAATAAAGCAATAACCGGTTCCACCTAGTTTTTCAAATGAGCAAGAAAAGTTGAAGAGAGACTAAATAAGTTAGGGTTGACTAAATAAGTTAGGTTTCTCAGCATGTTGTTCGTTAGGGTTTGCCTCACCTAAACAAAATTAGATAAGCTTTGTTTTACATGTTGTTCGTTAGGGTTTGCCTCACCTAAACGAAATTAGATAAGCTTTGTTTTGCATGTTGCTCGTTAGGGTTTGCCTCATGCAACCGAAAATAGACAAGCTTTGTTTTGCATGTTGCTCGTTAGGGTTTGCCTCATGCAAACGAAATTAGACAAGCTTTATTTTGCATGTTGCTCATTAGGGTTTGCCTCATGCAAACAAAATTAGACAAGCTTTGTTTTGCATGTTGCTCGTTAGGGTTTGCCTCATGCAAACGAAATTAGACAAGCTTTGTTTTGCATGTTGCTCGTTAGGGTTTGCCTCATGCAAACAAAATTAGACAAGCTTTGTTTTGCATGTTGTTCGTTAGGTTTTGCCTCATGCAAACGAAATTAGACAAGCTTTGTTTTGCATGTTGCTCGTTAGGGTTTGCCTCATGCAAACGAAATTAGACAAGCTTTGTTTTGCTAGGGCTTCATGCATCCATGCCAAAGGAACACTAACGGCGTTAGTTCTTAGACAAATCCTGGGTCTGGATACATGTGCTCCCTATATCAAAAGAGGATAGAATCAACGGTGGATAGGCTATGCGCAGCTATGCCCGTGTTTAGCAGGCTATTTCCCAATATATATATATATATATATATATATATATATATATATATATATATATATATATTTTGAACGGAGATAGGGTCGGAAGACCCTAGAAGCTGCATATATTGACCAAGTGGTGGTTACATTTTACATCAAAGCCCTTACAGATCAGTTTTTTTTGGGTAAGGACTGAACTTTTACAGAAGAAACCCTAGAAAAGATTGGTAAAAAGCAATCGGTTCCTTCGAGTTCTGCACCATTTTTGAAGGATCTCGCTGTCGATTTGCTCCGCCACAGTGAGGACACCAGCGCTGGCCGCTGGGGACAAACCACTTGGTACGACGTCGTGGTAGGAGCGGAAGATTTTCCTCTTGGACTTCTTGCTGCGAACATGCGCATTCTTGGCCTTTGGGAAGAAGAGTCCCGGACTTTGCCGAGCACAAAGCGGCTCTCTTAGCCACAGATAGCTTCGTCTCTTGCGAAGCTTGGGTTCTCCAAGCTTTGCAGCTTGAGAAGGGCGAGCACAAGACTGCTCTTCGTTGATCCACTAAGCAGGAGGAAGAGACCCATGCCATGGACGACCTACCACCGCCACAGCATCACCTCGACAACTTGGAAGAGGAAGGGAGATCAAGCCTTGTAGCCTCCACTACTCCGCACGAGTAGAACCGAGTAGCACTTCTAGATGCAAAGGCCACCAAGTAGCACCTCCGCCTCTCCTCGCCACCACGGCAGGCTAGAGGCTTCGATGTCCTAGGGTGGAAGGAGTCACACTGTTCTTTCTCCTCGCCACCTCGGACGGCCAGCAAGAACGGATGAGCGCCACACCCGAGCACCAAGAAGTGGCCCGCAAGGAGATGGTGGTTTCCCCCTCCACCGCCGGCTCGGCCGGCCAACTAACCTAACTACTCCGACGCCTCCCCTTCTCCATCTCCGACCGGCAGCACCGTCGGATAGGAGTGGGGTGCAGCCCGATTCTTCCTCAACGACTATCAATGGGAGGGAGAGGGTAAGGAGTTACGAGGCCTTAGTAGTATCATATATATCTTGACATAGGCAATGCATTCATCCATATAATAGTCCGGCAGACAAGTCCATTGATATGCAGAAGTGCACTTTTTGGCATAATAGAAATGGTGTAGCTGATAAGCATCTCCACCACCTGATCTACAAGTCTTATCTAAACCCGCATTCAGAACCTCACCAACTAGATGAGAAAGAAGCTGCCATCAATAGTGGAGCGGGGGACCTCATACTTGAAACCTAAGGATAAACCTTGAAACGGTCGATCTCCAGATGTTTAAGTGCATTTGGTGATATGCTAATTTCATTTTCGTTTCTCTTTAACATACCTATGCTATGCAAGTTCGAAGCTATACATGGAGTACGAAAAGAAAGAGAAGACTTAGACCCTGCTTGTTTCACCGTATTTTAGCCCGAAACGGCTGTTTTAGTCGAAGCCGATTATATTACGATCCGTTATAAATATTGGCATTTGTTTGAGTGTTTTTTTCACTCCGAATCGTTTCCGGCCCATTTACAGGCCTAACCTTTACGGACGTGTGGGCACCAGTTTCCTTTCCAGGCGATAGCAAAGGAGAGCGCCGTTCCCAACCCTAGTGCGGTCTGGCGGGGCGGCACGGCGGTGAATGGCGTCTGGCGGCGCAAGGACCTTGCGTGACTCGGCGGCGACTGGAGGGGTGGTCGACTAGCGGGGCGGCGCGGTGGCGACTGACGTCCGGCGCGCAAGGTCTGCGCGGCGTGGCAGCGATTGACGTCCGGCGGCGGCGTAAGGCATTTCTCCTACTCCCACTCGTCTTCCCCATCTCCGGAAGCTCATGTTCTTGCGATCTGCTAGTTTTGAGCTCGATCTTAGGATTCGGGGGCTCAGCGAGCGCGGAGTCTTGCGATCTGCAGCTCTTGCTTTGCGTCATGTCCCCCGTCTGAGATTACTTCCGAACCAAATCATGTCCGGTCTTTTTCCCGGACAGATCACGGATCTATCGTCGTCATGTATTTAATTTAGTTGTGATTGCGTTGCTAGCTTGCTGGTCCATGCATGGAAGCTGTTCGATCGTTGAACTTGCCTACCAACTAGTATTTAGTTGATGTGAATTAAGTAGAAGTAGTAGGATTACTTTCGGACAAGTTTTGATTGGCAATGTAGTCTTCTCCAGTACACATGTATTTATAGTATTCTTGTTTATAGTCTTTTGGTAAATTTCAGAACTTTGTATTTGCAGTGGAATCTTGTTCTGATATTTCCATTCTCAAATTGCTTCTGTTCTTGCTCCTCTAAAGTGATTATTTTTTATGGCTGGTATTAATATCACGCTGGTAAATCTGCTAGGAGAGGTGTGTACTAAAAACATTTCACTCCTGTGTTTTCTGTTTTAGAATTTAAATTTTATAAACGTGTGATTACTGTGATATATCTACCCAGCCACACCCGCCAATACCTCCTTGCGCTGATGTGACCACTTTTCCACTGTGTCGATGCTCTGTTAATTTTGTTCACTCCTTGATGTTGCCAATCATAGTTCTTCATTGTATAAAAGTAGGACATGAAAAATGTGGTAGTACTGTTCATCTGATTTCAGCATTACTTCTTGCTCGTTGAACTTTTGGTCACACCACATAAGCAAAATGTTTATAGTCCTTAAATATGAAATCCATCACCATGGGCTACTCTGAAGTCTAAATCCTTTACTTTGTTTTTCTGAATATGTAGTCATCTTATGGTCCCTAACTTGCAATTGTAAACGGCTAAATGACATATTCATTGTAGAGTACTACTTTTTATCTTTTACCTTGTCATTTAAACCTTCCATGGCGTTTCTTTACCTTTCTGAATTATCCTTTACATCCTTCTCATACACGTTCAACAGATCTGAACAAAAAGTGGTGGGTTGAGATTTTCTCAGTAATTGTCTTAGTTTTGCATGAGTTTGGTATTAGTTGATCGATTGCCTTGTTTTTAGCTTTTTTGATAGAGGTCTTGTTTGAGATCCAGATGCATAAAAATAATGGTTGCTAGGCTACGCTAGGAAGATACGGTGCAAGATGATTTTAGGTGTTTGTACTGGTTGCCTCCCAGCGACTCATAGCTGCCCTTTGTATATCTAGGAGGAACTTATGGGAGGTTTGTATTGTGCTATGTAGGGAAGGACCACAACAATGGTACATACTAGTTTGCTGGAACATACTAGCTTTGGTCATGGTACATACTAGCTTTGGTCTTGTTTGAAAAATCATCTGTTGATCTGCTTGCTGGAACATACTAGCTTTGGTCCTGGTACATACTAGCTTTGGTCTTGTTTGGAAAATTATTTGTTGATACAAGTTCAGTTTTTTGTTGAGGAAAAAGCAGCACCAATCTGCTATATATGTTTATATTCTTTGGTTTGTATAGATTTTGATTAGAATGATGTCTATTGTCTTAATATAGTATCTAATATTGATTCCTTTAATTTAGGATGCCAAATTCAAGTCTTCAGAAGTCCATGCGAGTTCAAATCTTCAGAAATCCATCTGAGTTCAAGTCTGTTGAACGGCTATTATTTATAATTTAAGCAATCTACTTTGTTGCTGATCTAAAAAAACCGAAGCTTTTATTCATAAATAACTGTTAAAATATGACCTGAGATGTTTTTATGTAAGTTAACTTTGAATGCTCGTGTATATTGTATTTTAAAATATGCTCGGTGGACTGTGTGCACCTGCGCACTCCAAATCCGTCCAGAAGCAAACCGAAGCCGAAAATACCTGTGCACGGCCAAATCCCTCCGAAAACAAACCGGATCCGGAAATGAACCAGACGTCCCAAGCGGGGCCAAGCAAAAGATGTACCGTTGAAGAGTCGAGGATGCATGCCACCTTACGGCGCATTTCCTTCGCCATGGAGTCCATCATCCAGATACAACATACCAAGTCATGTAAAAACCCGACATACTGATCCACTAAGTCATTTCCATCATCCACCCCTGAGTGATGTTCTTAAGGAATTGTGATGACAAGACTAAGATATACGTGTATAATATAATTCAAGGGTAGAAACTTTACATCCCTCGGTTTCCTTGTCCAGATTTGTTTCCAAAAATGGGGAGAAATAACCCTGTATAAAGTGATGCATACAACCTTATTTTATTGCAAAGTTTTGGTAGTGTAAATTATAATAATAATAGATCAGCTAAGGTTGAGATATGTATCAACCATCAAAGAAACAAGAAGATATCCATTTTAAAGTCTACTAATGTAACACCCCCGGTCACCATTCTGGACCGACGGCTGTCACTTCTGACAGCTCAATAGGATTTCTAGACTAATCCCACAAACCAATACTAGTCTTTTCTGCGCACTTTGTCCTCACTCGTGCGCACCCGGTATCTACTTTCCGGTCGGTCACCCATCTTAGAATTGTTCTAAGCCAAGCACACTTAACCTTAAGAGTTTTTTTGAATGAGCTTCCGGAAAATAAGTTACAACTTCTTGGTATGGGTTTCCTATCAATCCTATTGAGCTGCCAGAAGTGACAGCCGTCGGTCCGAAATGACCGAGGGTGTTACAATTAATGTGCCGTCATCCAATAGCTAGGAAAACAAAATCATGTATAACCGTTAGCAATGGGTTGCATCGAGTAACCATAGGCTCCCGCTGATCAGCCGGGGAGTATGTAGGACCATAATTGGATCTAGTATGCAGCTAGTCGAACAACTTGCATAACATTTGTGCCCGTTTGTTTGTTAAAGATAATATTATTCTGACTTATCTAAATAGACCAACCTAAAGCTGAAACACCAATATAGATTCTAGCATTATTCTTAACCAATCCATTCAACCAATTACCAAACATATTGGTAATATTCGTTGCTGGTAATATAAGTGAAGTGGACAATACGCTAAATAATTTGTGCAAAAGGACATGAGAGAAACAAGTGTTCTACGACCTCCAATGTGTCAGAAAAATAACACTTCTCACACCCATGCTTATTAAGTTTAGATAAGTTTTTTGTTAGAAGGAATTGTTTACTAAGAAACCACATAAAAATTATCTTGAAAGGAATCTTTAGTTTTAATAATTTAGTTTCATAAGTAATTACATAGAAATCTAGTATGACCATTCATTGGGTCAAGATATATAGATTTTACAGTAAATATTCTTGTGGAGTTAAGTTTCCAGAAAAAGTGTGTCTGATTTTGGGATAGTTGGACCGTAATTAATCTTTGATATAAATATAACCAATCGTTCCATTTAATGTTAGTCAAGCCCCTTCCGAACGCAATATTCAAAGGTTTGAGCAAAAATATTTACCATTATGATATTCTTCCTTCGTGCAATATTATATAATGGAGGATATTGTTGTGCTAGTGATGTCTCCCCTAGCCAAATGTCCAACCAAAATTGAACTGTTGACCCGTCTCCAAATATGAAAAAATCTCGTGTAAAAAACATGTTTAACCTTCATAAGGCCTTTCTAAAAAGGGGAATTAGTGGGGTTTTCTTCTACTTACGCTAGAGTTTTATTGTTTAGGCACTTGTTATGCAATATTTCTTGCCACATTTCTTCTTCCGATAGTAGTTTCAACAACCACTTGCTTAACAAACACTAATTTTTAAATTAAGCACCTCTATTTGCAGCCATCCCTGATCCTTAGGAATACAAATTATGTCCCATCTCGTCAACCTATACTTTTGACTTGTATCATCGCTTTGCTAGAAAAATCTTGACTGGAAAAATCCAATTGTTTCCTTACCCCTTTGGTATTTCAAGAAATAAAAGCATGACGACCGAGTTAATGAGAACAAGATGGTCCCCATAGGAGAGTAACTTGCCTTTCCAGCACCCTAGCTTTGTCATAACTCGACTCTTCACCATATTCCATTAATATTTCGTACTTTTCTATGATGAATAGGCACCTCAAGGCACCAAATTATTTTTAACCCAAATAGTTGCTCAAACATGCAAACAATTAGCTTCATATTGACCTCCTTTTCTAGATCACGTTCCATAAAAGTATCGTATCATCGATATATTGCAAAATAGAAACCCCTCTCTCCACCAAATGAGGTATGATACTCCCAAGTTGGCCATCTTCTTTTGCTCTTGCAATAATGATTGCCAACATTGCTTCTACTATGTTGAAAAGCATTAGAGATAGTGGATCCCCTTGTCTCAATCCTTTTCTAGAAATAGTGGCCAATATCATTATTGATCCTTATTCCCACAGTCCGTTTCTAATGTATTCACACCATTTTGATCAAAACCCTTCACACGTAATACTTGTTGCAAAAAGGCCCACTTTACCTTGCCATAAGACTTTTCCAAGCCAATTTTGAAAAGTACTCCACCTAGCTTCTTTGGATGAAGCTCGTGAACGGTTTGTGCTGATCGAAATATGCCCTAGAGGCAATAATAAATGTGTTATTATTCATATTTCTATTTTATAATTAAGTTTATCGTTCTGTACTATAATTGTATTAGTTCTGAATAATATGTATTTGGAGGAAAACCCTAATACATGTGCGGGATAATAAACACCATATAAAGATATCCCTGGTCATGCCTCTTTGACTAGTATGTATGTAAACGACAGTTTCAGTTTTCTAACTATGGACAAAGTGACAATGAGATTGTGGTGTTGCTAGTGACATATTTGATCGGATTTGTTCGAGAACAACGACAATGAATAGACCCAAACACGAGATACTGTGAAACACATCGTTAATATAGTTGTCAATTTAATCTCATAAAACATTATATTGCCTTTACTAGAAATCGTTTGACCACAAGACACATGTGAACTTGGGAACAATATGGACGTGGCAAGATTCTCCAAAAGTTTCTCGTAACAGAGTGATTATAAAGTTGATGCTTGTTTGAACCGGATGGTTCATCAATCATTCACATGGTGTGCTGGTGGGAATTGATACTCCTAATGGTGGAGAGATACACTCTGGGCCCGCTCATGTACTATAATGTTTATCATCGTCTGGCCAGACACGTGATCAAGTTGTTGAACACATGAACATAGATAGTACGGGATGAGTAAAAAGTACATGTCGGGAAACGAGAATAACCTAGCACTACAAGAAAAATCGCCTTTTACAATAGACGATTTTCGTGGTTGAAGGCTCATTTTTCGTGTCTGAAAATTCTTCTACGATGGTCGCCATTCGTGGTAAAAGCCTCGTCACAAATGAATCTATCACAGTTTTTTCCAACCGTGACGGATCGTACCCTTTAGACATGAAAACTTGTTCCGTCGTAGATCTGTTTGCCAGCGTGTTGACTGCTGACATCATGCGAAAAACCACATATCAAACGCCATTAACAACCAGTTACCACCTTTAACTGTCATGGAAACCGTGGTAGAAAGCCAGACCTAGCAAAGGCCTGGCAATTATTAAGTGGGCCTATCCATTATGAGAGCCCAATAGTACATCGGCCCATTACTGTTTCGCCCTGCACTGTTTCAAATGGACCCATAAGTTGGGCCCATATACTTTCATGCCTGTCTCTGTTTAGGCCTACATAAGGCCCACGATAACCAAACACTGTGCGGTGTGCGGTCTGCTCCATACTAGCCTAGTAGTATTCTGGCCTCCCACTATTCCGGTGTCATATCCCAAATTTTAGATTTGGTACTGCATATCATGCATGTCATTGCATCTTGAACATCATTGTGAAAATTCAGTTTGAAAAGCTTTTGGCAAAAACCCTCACTTGCATTTGCATTTTGTCACCTACACTAGAGTGCTCGGTTCCTATCTTGCACCTGCTAGGAACTGTGAGTTTAGTATTTTGGTTAGCACAGATGCGTAGAGGGTTCCTTCACGAACTCGAAGCACTTTGAATCGCCTTAATCAGAGCTTTGGAGAAAAATCTAAAGAAATATGAATTTCTTCTTAATTTTAGACAGTTTCAGATAGAAAAATTTCAGTTAAGAAAATCCTCAGGAAAAAGAATAAAAAAGAAGAAGAGAAGAGAGCAGCAGCAGCGCATGCGGCCGACCCGCCAGCCCAGCAGCCCACCCGGGGCTTGGCAGCAGCAGCCGCTAGCCAGCGCAGCCACGCCGAGCGGCAGCCAATGCACCGCGCGCTGCCCGCAAAGCACCGCCGCAGCAGCCCGCTGCCCCTGTCGCCGACAGGTGGGGACCGCATGTCAGCTGCGTGCCGCCACCGTCCGTACTGGACATGGAGCCTCGATCAAGTCCGACTCCCGCGTGAGTTCGGTCACTCGCGTTTCCCCTGCCCCGCTACAAAGGACCGCCGCCGTCTTTCCTTGCCCTCCTTGCAAGCTCGGAACCCTAGCTACAAATTTTCGATTTCCGTCGCCGCCATTGCCATTGAAGCCACGAGGTGGAGCTCTAAAACACGATGCTATCGACCGTCCCGCGCTCTCCTTCTTCCCCTGTGGTGTTCCCCTCTCTAAACAATGTCGCCTCATTTACTTTTCCCCCTCTATAGAGCCTCACGCCACCGGGGATTGCTCGCCCGAGACCGACGGGAGCCGAGGTGCTCCATCCGCCGATTGCTGCCGTTCGAGGGAGCAAGGAGCCCGTGAGGGACGCTTTCAAGCTCGCCGTATCACGCTGCATCTAGTCCGCACCTCCACCGTCGTCGGAGACAACCGCCCCACCGCCGACATCGCCGCCTGAGCCGTCACCACCGCCCATCACCACCAACTCCAGTGAGCCTCGCCTCGGACGCCCTCCACCGTTCGATCTAACGTGAACGCGCCAGATTAGAACAAGCTAGCGAAGGGGTACCATCCATTAACAGGCTGCCACATGTCGCCGCTTCAACGCTGACCCACCGGCCGCGTTGACTGCACAGTAAATCCTTTTAAAACAAATTTGGAAATAGCAGAAAATAGCTGAAATTTATAAAATTCATAGAAATTAATCTACTAGTCCAAAAATTACAATATGGTATCGTTGGATTCAGTTTTTTACGTAGAATATTGCTGTACAATTGTTTCATACTTTTGCATCAAGGTTTTTCCATGATTAATTAAATAGTTTAATGTCCTTTTTAGAGTAATAAATTCATAGGAAAACTTCTACAACTCCAAAAATTTCAAATGAGGTGTCCCTGGAATCCGTAGAACAAGTGGAATCTGTTAGTGAATTAAAAAGGTAGACTTACAGCACTGGAAGTTGCAGAATCTATAAAAAGGCTTACTGGAGTATTTTAATTGCTCAGGAAATTCTATAAATCCTTTTTAAGTGATTCCAGTTGATACTGGTTCTATTTTAGATTGCCTACACAGTAGATATTTTTTCAAGATTTTACAATCTATTCAATAGCAATGGATTAATAATTGGGTTATAGCTCAATATTTTGGCCATTTAAAATTGCATGACTTGTTTTCAATACTTTTAAAATGATTTCCATGCATGCATATAGTAGGTATACTGAATAAGGTTATACAAAGCTACTGTAGCATTGTTCAACTTGTCATGGATGCATCTTGCATTGTTATGATTGTATATGATTGTATTTGGTTTGTTTATGTGATTACAATTGTATCGTGTAGATTGTGACGAGTGCAACGCTTGCTCGTGTGAGGATTGTTCGTTCGACCGCTACAGCCAAGGCAATTAGATGCGAATTGTTTATGATGTTGTCCTACTATTTTCAATGCATTGTCGTGTATTTTGTAGATGCATTTGTAGGAAAGTACTATCGCTATGCTATGTCCTATTATGTGGTAGGGATTTCCTGTAGATGAGCCACCGTTGGTAGATGTGCTTAGCCATGCTACGATGAACGAGGGCTAGATTAAATCACTGAAAGTTGTTTCTAAATGTGTTGGTTTGCGAAAACTAAAAACAACTTAATCAATGAATCTCCTGAGAGTGATGAGATTGATAATTTTTGGTGGTATCATTGCGGAAAGGCACCCAGGTATCAAGAGAAAATGACTGGTTTCTTTATTTGGTATCTTACGTGTACAACCATGTGCAAATAATGAAATGGGTGGTTGGTTGGACTCAGTAGGTTGTGGTAACTCGAACCCACGTATCCAGAGATATAGAATTTTGGTAGGTTGGTACGGTGCGTATCGGGTTTGGGGAGCTACTTCCCGAAAGGTCCCTTCTTGGACTTCTCCCTACCATCACCCAATATGAGAGTGGTGGTACGAGTTGGTCTGGCCAAGTCACATGGGTAAAGTGTAATAACCCCTGGAGGGTGTATAAACTAATCGATTAGCCGTGTCCCCGGTTATGGACATCTGAATTGCTTGATATTGAGTTCATGACATGTTTCTCGCTCATTCTAATTTCCTAATTGCTTTAATGTTGATGGGTTAACTTAATTGGGATCTTTTCAAAGAAAATCAAAAACTGTTTATGAAAGTAGGACAAAGGTATTTGCAAATGCAAGCTAGCCACAACTCCACTTGCCAAATATGCATGTAGAAGTTAGTTCTATTGTCTCCTTTAATAGCTCTACTTGCCATACATTCCATGTATTGACCCTTCAGGGCTGCTATGTTTCATGTTGCAGGATATACAAATTCTGAGTGATCGATTTAGGCCACGGTACTCCACTCGGCACTTGTTCACTTGTTGGAAATTTGAAGAATGGAGGAGTTATTTTATTTATGCTGTTACTTGAATAAGCAAAGCTAGCCTAGAGCTAAGCCTTTATTGTAATAATGTTACTCTAGATCTTTCATTATTTATGATACACGGATATTTACTATGTTATTCATCTTTATTCTATTGTGGGCCAATGAACCGATCCAGGGATTGGCATGTCACATAGAAGCTACGGTCTTTTCAGAACCGTAGTGTTACAAGATGGTATCAGAGCCCGTGTGTCGACTGTAGGATCGTGACCTAGGTTTGGATTAGGAAGCCATAGAATTACTAAAGCTTATGTTTACTCTGTCTTTAATCTTATGCCTTTCACTCTCGTAAATCTTTACCATATGCTATTCTCACACTTTCCTCCTTTGATTGATAGATGGGAGAAGTCAGGACTGAGTATGCTGCGATTGAGTCACCAAGGCCCTTTGCAAGACAGTTGGCATAGCTCTCACAGTCATTGGGATTCCCGCTGCCCATGTTCAAGGGAAGAAGGCTATACACCTATGGATATGGCGAGGACGCCTGGGAGATCACCACTTTCATCTTCAGGGATGTCGCCTTGCCAAACCCTGTGCATCTGGTCTACACCAAGACGTATTGCAACTGGGGTCTTGGAATAAACTTGGCCCTGCATGAAGCCCTGGCACGCCAGTGCCACCTTGTTCGACACCTGCTGCCATAAGACTCACCTTACCGTGACTACGGAAGGCGGGATGAGAATGGGAACGTTGTGGTTACCCCAGGAAACAAGAACAACATGCCGCCCCGTCGGAGGCACATAGAGGATATGGAGGTGGAGAATGGAGCCCTAGCTGAGAAAGTGATGATGGTAAAGGAGATAGCTGACTTTGCCAGCAACGTCCTGGTGGTCCAGGGACAGGAGATTGATACTTTACATGAAGATGTGGATGTTCTGAACCATGCACTTGTTGGCACGGACGCGACCATAGCGCATCTGAATGGGACCGTCCAGGAGAATAATCAAGCCATAGAATAGCTGAATGGGACCGTCCAGGAAAACAATCAAGCCATAGAGCACCTTCAAGGGACCGTCTAGGAAAGGGACCAGACTATTATTGATATGGTAGCCCAGATTTCCGCTCTCCAAGCAGAGTTGAATCCACCCCCTGATGACAACAATGAACATGATGGCAACGATGATGATGATGAAGACGAAGATAAAAATGATAATGAGGATGATGATGATGATGATGGAGACGACGATGGTGGAGGAGATGAAGCTGTTGCTGCTGCAATAGAGGATGAAGAAGAAGAGGAGGATCCAGAAGAGGTGGAATTTGAGGTTTCAAGTGATGATTCAGGAGAGGTGTATACACCACCTCCATGGATGGTCCGTGGACATAAGCGCCAACGCATGAACACAAGGACCTACTGCAACCTCTTCATGAAGTAGTTAGATGGCCACCAATTAGTCTTCGTTAGGATACATCGTTAGCTTAAGGCCTCGATCAATGTAAAACTTAGTTTCTGTTAGTTTAAAGCGTTTAGTTTCTCCTATGTGTACTCTAAAGTTCTAGGATTATTTGTGCGAATTTTATAAATGAGTTATGGCAAGGTTTTTGGTTGATATTCGAGTTTTTCCTGATGCAGTTTTCTGCTGACCCTGCTGTACTGTATGATTTTTCATATTTGTTTGGTAACTGGAAAAAATCTGAACAAATAGGGTCTGTTTCGAAACTCTCTGTAATGTATACAAAAAAATCAGCAAATTTTTTTGACGAGTTTAAGTCAGGTAGAAAAATTCTTGAACACTGCTGTACTATTCTGGCAGATTCCTGTTTTAATGATTTGTTGGCCTATTTATGTTTATAATTGTTGCCAACGCTTTTAAAAATATTTCAGTAGCTATATACTTCTAGGATAACCTCTGTAACATTGCTTGATCGCTTGTTTGCTAATGTGTTGCTTACACATGATTGTCTGTGATTGCCTTGTTGTTGTTTGATCAGAATGCATGGGTAGAATCCTACTTTCGTAACTGATTCTTTCTAAGCTTACCTGTGCTGAATCGCTGATGCCTCCCGCCATCAACCTACTGAGATGGAACAGCTTATGGCAGCTCAGGCACAACTAACCCAAGTGATGACCCAGTTCGTGGAAACTCAGAACAACAATAACAACAACAATGGGAACAACCAGCCCTAGGGAGATGCACTTACAAGGTTCCTGAGGCTAAGGCCAGCGAAGTTCTCTACTGCAACTGAGCCGTTGGTTGCTCTCGACTGGTTGCGTTCAGTGAATAAGGATCTGGTAACTGTTGGATGCACATATGCTGAAAAGGTGAGGTTTGCTGCTCACCTACTGGAGGGACCAGCCGCTTCGTGGTGGGACACTTTTCAGATCACCCACCAGCTGGACACTGTGACCTGGGCCATGTTTAAGGAAAGGTTTCAGGACCAACCATGTCTCTTCAGGAATTCTAATCCTGAAGAGGAAGGAGTTCCGCAACTTGCGCCAAACCAACCGCACCGTGGCTGAATATATAGAGGAGTTCAACAACCTGTCGCGTTATGCCCCTGAGGATGTTGACACTGATGCCAAGAGGAGAGAGAGGTTCCTCGATGGCCTCAGTGATGAGCTCTCGGTACAGATGCTAGTGGTTTATTGCCCCACTTTCCAGGAACTTATGGACAAGGCCAGAATCTTGGAGGGAAAGCACAAACAGGTGGAGAACCGCAAGAGAAAGAACAACAATCACCACTCTGGCTCTCACCACAAGTCTCGCACTTCTTATGATGGATACTCCAAGCATGGAGGAAGTGACTATGGGCGCCATGGAAGCCATGACCACCACAACCATGGAAGTGATGGACATCGCCATGAGAACCACAAGAGCAGCCGCCACAGCCACAAGGGAGGACACACTCACCATTCTGGAGGACACAATGGACATGACCGCAACCGTGATCACAACTTTGTGAAGAAGGACTTGAGTGAGGTGACATGCTTAAAGTGCAACCAGAAAGGGCATTATGTAGACAACTGTCCGGAGAAGAAGGGAATGAAGCTAGGCAACAACCAGAAGGCCACAGTGAACCACATGAATGTGGAGGAGATCTCAGATGAGCCTGAGCTTGTGGTTGGTAAGTTTCCAATCAACACTCACCCTGCACTTATTCTTTTCGATACTGGTGCATCGCATTCATTCATATCAAGGGCATTTGTGGATAAGTATAAGCTACCTATGGAGTCTCTAAAAGGGTTTATTAGAGTAAGCTCACCTGGAGGGGAAATGATAGCTAGCGCGGGATGCCGCGACTTAACTGTGAGGATTGGAGCACACAATTTTATTGCACATCTGGTAATATTGGAGTCACAAGGTTTATATGTAATACTAGGCATGGATTGGATGTCTATGCATGAGGGACACATAGATTGTGCACAGCGAGCGGTTTCGCTCAAGACCCCGGACGGTAAGAGAATTAGGTTCAAGTCGTCGGTGCGACTGGGAAGGTGTGAGCTGAATTCTCTTAAGGGGTTTAGCATGGATACAATGCCTGTAATAAAGGAGTACCCCGACGTGTTTCTAGAGGAGCTGCCAGGGATGCCACCTGACAGGGATGTGGAGTTTCTCATCGATCTGATGCCGGGAACAGGACCTATAGCAAAGAGGCCATACAATATGGATGTGGATGAGCTGAACGAATTAAAGAAACAACTAAGGGAGCAATTGGACAAGGGATTTATTCAGCCCAGTTCGTCGTCATGGGGTGCACCTGTTCTGTTTGTGGAGAAGAAGGACAGTAGCAAGAGGTTAGTGGTGGACTATCGCTCGCTGAATGAAGTGACCATCAAGAACAAATACCCCCTGCCGAACATAAATGATTTGTTTGATTAACTGGAAGGAGCAAAGGTGTTTAGCAAAATTGATCTGTGATCGGGCTATTTCCAATTGAAGAATCGGGAGGAGGACATCCCAAAAACTGCTTTTACCACTAGGTATTGTTTATATGAATATACAGTTAGGTCGTTTGGACTAACAAATGCCCCGGCATATTTCATGACCATGATGAACAAGGTGTTTATGGAGTACTTGGACAAGTTCGTGGTTGTGTTCATCGATGACATATTGATATATTCCAAGGATGATGCTGGACATGAGAGACATCTGCGACTGATTATGGAGAAGCTGAGGGAACATAAGCTGTATGCCAAATTCAGCAAGTGTGAATTTTGGCTTAACACTGTTGGATTTCTTGGACACGTGGTGTCAGGAGAAGGAGTCGCTGTTGACCCAAGCAAGGTGACGGAAGTTACTGAATGGGAAGCACCCAAGAATGTGGGCGATATTCGGAGCTTTTTGGGACTTGTTGGATACTATAGGAGATTCATAGAGAATTTCTCCAAGATCGCTAAGCCAATGACGAAACTGCTGAAGAAGGAGAAGAAGTTTGAGTGGACAAATGTGTGTGAAGCTAGATTCTAGGAACTGAAGTGTCGCCTAGTGACCGCACCTGTTCTATGTTTACCTGATCTTAGAAGGATTTTCAAGTGTACTGTGACGCATCTCGACAGGGACTTGGAAGTGTGATGATCAATATGGGAGAGTGGTGTCATATGCTTCACGGCAACTTAAACACCATGAGAGGAATTACCCCATGCACGGCTTGGAATTAGCATCGGTTGTACATGCGCTCAAGGTATGGAGGCACTACCTGATGGGAAAACACTGCGATGTGTACACCGACCACAAGAGCCTGAAGTACATATTTACACAGAAGGAGCTGAACATGAGGCAAAGAAGATGGTTGGAGCTTATCAAGGATTATGATATGAATCTGCAATACCACCCAGGAAAAGCCAATGTAGTAGCAGATGCTCTAAGTCGGAAGGTCTATGCCAATGGATTGACTGTTGGGGAATTGCCCGAGGATTTGTGCAAGCAATTCAAGGAGCTTAGACTGGAGGTAGTGTCAGAGGGATATTTGGCAGCAATGGAAGTCCAACCAACGCTACATGACATGATCATGAAGGCTCAAGTAGGAGACGAGGAGATAGAGGCGATAAAGGAAAAGATGAAGGAGAATCGAGAAAAAGAAATCCGCGAGGATGAGAAAGGAACCTTGTGGTATGGATATCGTTTGTGTGTGCCCAACGACCCGGAGATAAGGAAGCTAATTCTGCAGGAATCTCATGACTCGCCATACTCCATACATCTGGGCAATACAAAGATGTATATGGATCTAAAGGACAGATTTTGGTGGAACAATATGAAGGGAGACATCGCCGAGCATATTGCCTTATGTGATATATGCAGCCGAGTGAAGGAGGAATACCAGAAGCCAACATGATTACTACAACCATTGCCCGTGCCGGAATGGAAGTGGGATAGAGTGGGAATGGATTTTATCACAGGATTGCCTATGACCAGGTCGGGATACAACTCTATTTGGGTAGTGGTCGACCATTTGACCAAGGTAGCCCACTTTATACCGGTGAAGACAACCTACACGAGTTCAATGTTAGCCAAGATTTATATGGACATGATTGTGTTCCTACATGGAGTCCCCAAGAGCATTGTATCAGATAGAGGCACGCAATTTACATCGCACTTATGGTGCCAGCTGCACGCATCATTTGGAACTAGGTTGGATTTTAGCACAACATTCCACCCTCAGACAGATGGACAGACAGAGAGGGTGAATCGGATTTTGGAGGATATGTTGCGAGCTTGCGCTTTGGCTCATGGCTCTAGTTGGGACGAGAATTTGCCGTATGCCTAGTTTTCCTACAACAATAGCTACCAAACCAGCATCAAGACATTGCCGTTTGATGTGCTATATGGGAAAAGATGCCGGACACCATTGCTATGGGATGGAGTAGGAGAGCGTCAGCTATTTGGAACTGATTTGATCAAGGATGCCGAGGAGAAGGTCGCTTTGATTAGGGACAGGATGAAGGAGGCACAATCGAGACAAAAGAGCTACGCTGACGCCAAGCACAAGGAAGTGGTGTATGAGATCGGTGATAGAGCGTACCTCAAAGTGTCGCCACTGAGTGGGATTAAGAGATTTGGAATCAAGGATAAGCTGGTACCTCGGTTTATAGGACCATACCGGGTCTTAGCACGCAAGGGAGAGGTTGCATATTATTTGGAGTTGCCAGAGGCTCTGTCCGCCGTCCACAATGTGTTCCACATGTCCCAGCTGAAGAAGTGCCATCCGGAGATGGTGGATACACCATTGAGAGACACTGTGCCACTAGAGGTGGTTCAGCCGGAGAGTGACTTGACATATGAGGAGAAGCCAGTAAGGATACTGGAGACAGCGGAGAGGTTTACCGTACCAAGACGATCAGGTTTTGCAAAGTGCAATGGAGCCACCACGAAGAGGAAGCCACTTGGGAGCATGAGGATGATCTCCGAGAGGGCCACCCACACACCTATTTGCTAGCCACGCCGAATCTCGGGGACGAGATTCATCTTAAGGGGGTTAGTCTTGTCACATCCCAAATTTTAGATTTGGTACTGCATATCATGCATGTCATTGCATCTTGAACATCATTGCGAAAATTCAGTTTGAAAAGCTTTTGGCAAAAACCCTTACTTGCATTTGTATTTTGTCACCTACACTAGAGTGCTCGGTTCCTACCTTGCACCTGCTAGGAACTGTGAGTTTAGTATTTTGGTTAGCACAGATGCGTAGAGGGTTCCGTCACGAACTCGAAGCACTTTGAATCGCCTCATCGGAGCTTCGGAGCAAAATCTATAACAATCTGAATTTTTGCTTAATTTTAGACAGTTTTAGACAGAAAATTTCAGTTAAAAAATCCCTAGGAAAAAGAATAAAAAGAGAAGAGAAGAGAGCAGCAGCAGCGCAGGCGGCCGGCCCGCCAGCCCAGAAGCCCACCCGGGGCCTGCCAGCAGTAGCCGCTAGCCAGCACAGCCACGCCGAGCGGCAGCTAACGCACGGCGCGCGCTGCCCGCAAAGCACCTCCGCAGCAGCCCGCTGCCCCCTGTCGCCGACAGGTGGGGACCGCATGTCAGCTGCGCGCCGCCACCGTCCGTACTGGACGGAGCCTCCATCGCCGCTCGATCAAGTCCGACTCCCGCGCGAGTTCGGTCACTCGCGTTTCCCCTGCCCTGCTAAAAAAGGACCGCCGCCGTCTTCCCCTACCCTCCTTGCAAGCTCGGAACCCTAGCTACAGATTTTCGATTTCCGTCGCCGCCATTGCCATTGAAGCCGCGAGGTGGAGCTTGAAAACCCGATGCTATCGACCGCCCCGCGCTCTCCTTCTTCCCCTGTGGTGTTCCCCTCTCTAAACAATGTCGCCTCATCTACTTTTCCCCCTCTACAGAGCCTCACACCGCCGGGGATTGCTCGCCGGAGACCGACGGGAGCCGAGGTGCTCCATCCGCAGGTTGCTGCCATTCAAGGGAGCAAGGATCCACGTGAGGGACGCTTTCAAGCTTGCCGTATCACGCCGCATCTAGTCCGCACCTCCCCCGTCGCTGGAGACAACTGCCCCACCGCCGACATCGCCGCCTGAGCCGTCACCACCGCCCATCACCACCAACTCCGGTGAGCCTCGCCTCAGACGCCCTCCACCGTCCGATCTAACGTGAACGCGCCAGATTAGAACAGGCCAGCAAAGGGGTACCAGCCAGTAACAGGCTGCCACGTGTCACTGCGTCAGCGCTGACCCACCGGTCGCGTTGACTGCACAGTAAATCCTTTTAAATTTTTTTTGGAAATAGCAGAAAATAGCTGAAACTTGTAAAATTCATAAAAATTAATTTACTGGTCCAAAAATTACAAATAAGGTATCGTTGGATTCAGTTTTTCACATAGAATATTGCTGTACAATTGTTTAGTACTTTTGAGGCAAGGTTTTTCCGTGATTAATTAAATAGTTTAATGTCCTTTTTAGAGTAATAAATTCATAGGAAAAGTTCTACAACTCCAAAAATTACAAATGAGATGTCCCTGGAATCAGTAGAACAAGAGGAATCTGTTAGTGAATTAAAAAGGTAGACTTACAGTAATGGAAGTTGCAGAATCTATAAAAAAAGGCTTACTGGAGTATTTTAATTGCTCAGGAAATTCTATAAATCCTTTTTGAGTGATTCCAGTTGGTACTGGTTCTATTTTAGATTGCCTACACATTAGCCATTTTTACAAGATTTTAAAATCTATTCAATAGCAGTGGCTTAATAATTGGGTTATTACTCAGTAGTTTGGCCATTTAAAATTGCATGACTTGTTTTCAATACTATTAAAATGATTTCCATGCATGCATATAGTAGGTATACTGAATAAGGTTATAGAAAGCTACTGTAGCATTGTTCAACTTGTCATGCATGCATCTTGCATTGTTATGATTGTATATGATTGTGTTTGGTTTGTTTATGTGATTGCAATTGTATCGTGTAGATTGTGACGAGTGCAACGCTTGCTCGTGTGAGAATTGTTCATTCGACCGCTACAGCCAAGGCAAGTAGATGGTAATTGTTCATGATGTTGTCCTAATATTTTTAATGCATTGTCGTGTATTTTGCAGATGCATGTGTAGGAAAGTACTATCGCTATGCTATGTCCTATTATGTGGTAGAGATTTCCTGTAGATGAGCCACCGTTGGTAGATGTGCTTAGCCATGCTATGATGAACGAGTGCTGGGTTACATCACTGAAAGTTGTTTCTAAATGTGTTGGTTTGCGAAAACTAAAAACAACTTAATCAATGAATCTCCTAGGAGGGATGGGATTGATAATTTTTTGTGGTATCATTGCGGAAAGGCACCCAGGTATCAAGAGAAAATGATTGGATTATTTATTTGGTAGCTTACGTGTACAACCATGTGCCAATAATGGAATGGGAGGTTGGTAGGACTCAGTAGGTTGTGGTAACTCAAACCCACGTATCCAGAGATGTAGAATTTTGGTAGGTTGGTACGATGCGTGTCGGGTTTGGGGAGCTACTTCCCGAAAGGTCCCTTCTTGGACTTATCCCTACCATCACCCAATATGAGAGTGGTATTACGAGTTGGGCTGGCCAAGTCACATGGGTAAAGTGTACTAACCCTTGCAGGGTGTATAAACTAATTGATTAGCCGTGCCCCCGGTTATGGACATCTGAGTTGCTTGATATTGAGTTCATGACATGTTTCTCGCTCATTCTAATTTCCTAATTGCTTTAATGTTGATGGGTTAACTTAATTGGGATCTTTTCAAAGAAAATTAAAAACTGTTTATGAAAGTAGGACAAAGGTATTTGCAAATGCAAGCTAGCCACAGCTGCACTTGCCAAATATGCATGTAGAAGTTAGTTCCATTGTCTCCTTTAATAGCTCTACTTGCCATACATTCCATGTATTGACCCTTCGGGGCTGCTATGTTTCATGTTGCAGGATATACAGATTCTGAGTGATCGATTTAGGCCACGGTACTCCACTCGGCACTTGTTCACTTGTGGGAAATTTGAAGAATGGAGGAGTTATTTTATTTATGCTGTTACTTGAATAAGCAAAGCTAGCCTAGAACTAAGCCTTTATTGTAATAATGTTACTCTGGATCTTTCGTTATTTATGATACATGGATATTTGCTATGTTATTCATCTTTATTCTATTGTGGGCCAATGAACCAATCCAGGGATTGACATGTCACATAGAAGCTACGGTCTTTTCAGAACCGTAGTGTTACATCCAGCCTCCCAAGATTCTGGCCCTTTACTGTTCCATCCTACTGTTATTCTGGCCTTCTACTGTTCCAGCCTGCTCTGAATCTGGCCTCCTACTGTTCTGGCCTGCTGTGTATCTGGTCTTCTACTGTTCCGGCCTGTTGTGAATCTGGACGTTTACTGTTCCGGCCTGCTGTAAATCTGGTTTTTTACTGTTCCGACCTTCTAACAATCTAGCCTTTTACTATTTTGGCCTGCTGTAAATCTAGCCTGAAAGAATACAGATGTCTCCTAGAGGGGGGGGGGGTGGTGAATAGGCTATTAAAACTTTTTCGAGAGTGGCTCGACAAAGGCGGAAATAAACTAGCGTTTACTTTGTCAAGCACAAACTAGAACAA
The DNA here is from genome assembly GCA_916181665.1 of Avena sativa. Taxonomy (NCBI): domain Eukaryota; kingdom Viridiplantae; phylum Streptophyta; class Magnoliopsida; order Poales; family Poaceae; genus Avena; species Avena sativa. The sequence continues at coordinate 333,609,519 of OV702283.1, forward strand.
CTAGGGTACACCTATGTGCACCAACAACTTATGCTAAGCAATAAAAGTAACAATGTGATAGCAAGATATAGATTACTTCAAGCATGAAGGCTATCACAATGTAAAGTGCATAAGTGAAGAGCTCGGGTATAGATATAACCGAGGCACGCGGGGACAACGATATTTTACCGAGTTCCTCCCAACATGGAGTATGTCTCGTTTGGAGAGGGGGTGGTATCAAACCACCTACGCCACAAAAGGCTTCCCTTATTCTCCAATGAATCTCACCCCAACGGGATCGATCCACACTTCCACTATCGGTGCACTTGTCGGTGGCAAACCGAAACCTCTCACAAGGTTGGGGCACTTCTCCACTACTTAATTCGAGGCTCCCAACAAACGCCACCAAGGCCACAAAACCGTCTAGGGTTCCAAGAACCCAAGAGGGACAAGCGTCAACAAATATCACGAACCAAATCCTCCGAGGAGAACTCAAACCGATGCACCTAATGCAAAAAGCAAGAACATCAGAAAGGTGCTCCAATCCCTCACTCTCAAGTTCCAACAAAGATACTAAAGCTATTGGGGGAACAAGAGAGGAGGAATCAAAGAGGGACACAAAATCCCCCAAAGTCTAGATCCCCAAAGAGACACTCACAAAGAGATGTTTTGGTTTGGTCAAAACGTGGATCTAGATCTCCTCTCTCTTCTACTCAAATATGGGCAAGAATCATTGGAGGGGTTGAAGGGAAGCAAGCTCAAGAAGGTCAACAATGGAGGGGAAAACTTGCAAGAAATGATTGAGGAACCATTGGGGAAGAAGGCCCCTTAAATAGGTTCCTCCAAATCCAACCGTTGCAGCCCAAAAACGCGATTCCCAGTACTAACGGACTTTCCCGGCACTACCGGACATTCCCAGGGGTTCCTGGGGCGCCAAACGCATTTTTATCGGTACTCCCCAGTACCAAAATGCAGTACTACCGGACCATGGTACTACCGGACATTCCCTAGGGTTCCTGGGGCGCCAAATGCATTTTTCTCTGTTCTCCCTGGTACCAAAATGCGGTACTACTGGACCCCGGTACTACCGGATTCTGGTTCGGTACTACCGGTTATCCCAGAACAAAAACGGATTCGTATTTGATGATCTTGGGCTTGTTTTGAAGAGGACAACAAGATCTAAAAGATCATACAAAAAAACATCATAGTCCAGCAATGGAGGTTATAACCAAATGACGAAAGGTTTAACCTCTCAAAAAGACAAGTCGGTAAAACCTCCAACATAAAAAATGTAATAGAAAATGCATGTGAAATTCGTTTTCGATGAACTAGAGCTTGTCATGGAGATTAATACAAGCTCTAAATACTCATATGAGTAAGAAACAAATAATGAAAGGTTTTACCTATCTCTAAAAGAAAAACCGGTAAAACCTCCAATATCTAAAACGCAAATAGATAATGCATATGTAATCCGTTTTCGATGAACTAGAGCTTATTATGAATATTACGACAAGCTCTAGAACCTCACGTGGATAAGATCCAACTAACAGCCAAGAAAGGATTATTCTAAGTATGAAAAGGTTTGAGCTCTCTTTGAAAGATATGATCGAGTTACTCACTTGAGATCCCCTCTTGATAGTACGGTTATCTATCCTAAACCAGGTCTCCCACACACAACATGAGACCGGCAAAAGGGAAAACCTATCAAGATTATACCTTTGCCTTGAGAATTCCACTTGAGCTCGATGTAGACAATCTTGCCCTTCTCAAGATGGAACGCCTTTCTTAATTCCTCATCATCGATCCATGATCACCGAGGATGGCAAACATCAAACATGAGATCTTCTATAGATGGCACATATTGAGCTTGCATAAAATATCTTCTTCGCATTTCATCGACCTTGAATCCAACACAATCTCCAAGCGATGCCAATGGACAATTCCTACAAGTATAACTTAATACACACATTAGTCCATGAAGCCTGCTATAAATTTGTCCATTTACTATTTTGGCGTGCTAACAATCTAGCCTTTTACTGTTCTAGCCTGCTGTGATTCTGGCCTTTTTCTATTCTGGCCTGCTAACTATCTAGCCTTTTACTGTTCCAGCCTGCTAACTATCTAGACTTTTACTGTTCCGGTGTACTGACTATATACCCTTTTACTATTTGGGTCTATTAGTATTCAGGCATGCTACTGTTACATCACATGGGGATTTTAGCCTGGTACTGTTCAGGCCACTCACTGTTCTAGTCTTTCACTGTTACGACCATTTCCTGTTATGGCCCTTCGCCGTTCTAGCCATTTCCTATTACGACCCTTCGCCGTTATGGTCATTTACTATTCTGGCCTTTTACTGTCTAGTGCTTTAATGCTTTGGTATTTTATTGTTCATGTTCACGTCCATGCTCGTTTCATTGATCGTTCTGTTCGAGCCTATTACTGTTTTGGAATTTTTTTGAACCATCGACTTATTTTGCATAACAACACATGAATGCCAAAACGCCAATTAATACACATGAGAAAATTTAAACTACTTATTACACAACAATAAAACTTTATTACAACACATCATTAAATAATATCTGCATTCTAAAAATTACAGAGTGTTGGTATCCTCTATAAGAGATCAGTACATGGCAATTCACTTCAATGTATCATATGTCCTCTTCTTCAACATTTCAGCTATAGATCTAAGAGCAGCTACACCCTTTATTTCTACATGAAACACAAAATTCGTATATATATATATATCATATATCACCTGCATGAGCTGTTCTAGGTGGACTAGTAAGTAAGTTGTTTGCTTCATAAATGCAATGGGAGGATGAATTAGAAGAGGGATCACAACTTTCAGTCCTGCCTTCTGAGGACTCCTGCTTCGTTTTAACTACAGCCTAGTACAATATGGTGAAAGGAGTTAAAACAAAGAACAAGGGGAAAAGTAGTATTATATAAATTAGAGATCATTTAAGAGCAAGCATACTAGAAGTAGCTAAGAAATTTACTAGGCTCACGTCTAACAAAATTAAATCCGCTCCACCGCTTACACCAGATAGGGGATCCACTCATCCGAGTAGAAAGAAACAATAAATACATGGGTTTTGTACTAGACCAAGGGTCCATAAAAACTTGCTACTCACCTTCACCAGTGAAAAGACTCTAGGCACCACAAATTTCCAACACTGCACATGCCGAGCATCCACTATGTATGAAAACCACACCATAAGCCAAAAAGTGCAACTTAAGAGCTATCTATATACATAGTGGAACTTGTCAACAAGCCAAAAAGCTTAATGGTGACCCATAATATTTAAGTAAGTATGAACTTACAGTAACTTGTTTAGGCTGACAGGTTCTCCTTCTCAAGCGGGTGCGACTCCTGGTCAATATGCCAGTAGTATCTGAGTCAATCAGCTGGAACTCTGGTCCTTGTACTCCATTGTCCTTTCTCTGCATTAATTCATAACATTTAAAACCGAGTTAGCTGGTTTGGAAGGATGAAAGCACTTGAAAAATACCAAAAGATAGCATTAAAAATGACCAGATGTATGATTCAAACTAGCTAGTTGGTTTGTAAGGATGAAAGAAGTTGAAAACACCAAAAAGATAACATTAAAAATGACTAGATGGAAATTTTCTGAATTAAGCATTCACAGATAGAAACACAACCAAACATGAATGAAAATGTCATGGCAGGTTTTTAGGTAGAATGACTTATTAACTTAATATGCATACATGTAATATAACTTATTAACATGACAAGAAACTGGCCTAAGTAACACATAGAAACCTTGCACTTCAGCCTTGCTTGAAGTCAGATTGTGAGTGTTGGATCCTTTATGAGATGTTACCATGACCCATTCGAGCGCTCGAAAAGAATAGCATCTACGAGTTAGTGTTTCAGGATTACACCGATTGTGTGAGAATGTAAGAAAGGAAATAATAGCGACAAGCTTATGATGTGGATAAGAACTACCATGTGGGCACAAACAAAATGGCAATAACATCCAGGATATTGAGCAACATTATAACTCTTAATAGCAAACGGACAAGAGAAATTACCGCTATATGATGGGGCGGGTGGGATGCGCAAGAGGGCAGCGGAGGCCTCGGCTGGGCATTTCAAGGTGGATCCGGTGCGTTGGGCGATGAAGATGTTCCCGAGTGGAATAGAGCGCCGATGCGGAAGGATCTCTAGTGTGGAAGAGAGCGCCGACAGTGAAGATGACCCCGTGTATAAGAGATCATCAGCGGTGAAGGAGCTCCGGTGTGGAAGAGAGGGCTGGCAGTGAAGCAGCTAGAGGAAGGTGTAGGTCGGAGGAGGGTGGGCGACGAAGAGGCGATGGGGGGGATATAGGTGGTATGACACAAATTTCCCACCTATACCCCTCTATTATTGTATTGCTCCTCTGGTCCTTGTTTCCAGGCCAGCGATAGAAGAGGAATTTTGCATTCGCAAAAAACGAGGCGGGATTTTTGAATAGATGCACGGGATGTTTCGACGCTTTGTGGAAATTTTGAGGTTGAAGCTTCCGATGTACGCTACTCCGACGAAGCCACTCCTCACGTGCTGGCCCTATCTGGACCCACACGCCAGCAATAGCATGCTTACCAACATTTAAATGAGTTTTCACACATTTGCCGAAATTGATAAGAATTAGATTTTGGAAGCTTTGAAACAATATGACCAAGGTCACGGCCATATATCTACCATAGTTTATGATAACGTGTCCATATTTGGTAGATCGGTGCATCTTGGCATTTCAAGCAATGTTTACAAAGGATATTATAGATTTGATTGATATATAATGCCCTACTTGGTCAGGGTCATTTAATGGTTTAGGGTTTAGGGAATTTTCAATGATGTTCTAGCTTTATGCTTATATTCATGGAATAGAATAGCATTACCACAATTTAATGTAAGTATCTCAAATTTTGATCTATAAGTGCATGATACATGCTTGTTTATAGGGTTTATGGGTCGAGGGTTTAGGGTTTTAGTATTGAGGGGTTTAGGGTTTTTGTTTTAGGGGTAGTTTAGGGTTTATGGTTTAGGAAATTTTCAATATTGTTCGAGTTGTATGCTTATATTATTCGAATAGAATGGCGTTACCCAATTTACTAAAAGTATCTCAAATTTTGATCTATATGTGCATGATAATTCCTTGGTCAGGGTTTAGGGGTGGTTGAGGGTTTAGGGGTTTAGGTTTTAGGGAATTTTTAATAATGTTCGTGGAATAAAATGACTTAGCAACAATTTAATGAAGGTATCTCAAAATTTTGATCTATAACTGCATGATACCTGCTTGGTCAGTGTTTAAGGGTTGAGGGTTTTGGGTTTACTGTTCTAGGGTTTAGGGGTTTATTGTTTAGGTTTTGGGGCATTTTCAATAATGTTCAAGCTTTAGGCTTATATTCAGGGAATAGAATGGCATTATCGTAATTTAATGAAAGTATATCACAAATGTTGTTCTACAAGTGAATGATACCCCTGCCTGGTCAGGTTCGTTTAGGGTTTAAAGTTTAGGGATTTTACAATAATGTTTAAGCTTTATGCTTATGATGATACCCCTACCTGGTCAGGGTTGTTTAGGGTTTAGGGGTTTAGTGTTTTAGGGGTTTAGTGTTTTTGGGGTTTAGTGTTTCGAGTTTTAGGGTTTAGGGTTTAGTTTTAGGTATTTAGGGGTTTATGGTCCAGGGCTTCGAGAATTTTCTATAAAGTTCGAGCTTTATGCATATATTCATGGTATAGAATGACTTAGCAACAATTTAATAATGAAAGTATCTGAAATTTTGATCTTTAAGTGCATGATACCTGCTTGGTTAGGGTTTATGGGTCGAGGGTTTAGGATTTTAGTATTGAGGATTTAGGGTTTTGGTTTTTTTAGGGGTAGTTTAGCATTCAGGGTTATGTCCGAGCTTAGGGTAGGGGTTAGGGTTTAGCATTTTTAAGGGTATATAGGGATTAGGGTTTAGACTTTACGGGGTTAGGGTTTAGAACATTTTCAATAATATTTGACATGTCATGAATTAGAATGGTGTTAGCACAATTTGATGAAGGTATCTCAAATTTTGATCTTAAAGCGCATGATGCTTGCTTGGTCAGGGTTTATTAGGGTTAGTAGGGTTTAAGGTTTAGGTTTTAGGGCATTTTAAATAATAATGTTCAAGCTTTATTCTTAGATTCATGGAATGAAATGGCGTTAGCATAATTTAATGGAAGTATATCTCAAATATTGATATATAAGTGGATGATATACCTGGTTAATTAGTGAGTGTAGTTTAATTAGGGGTTTAGGTAATTTTGAATAATGTTCAAGCTTTATGCTTATATTTGTGGAACATAATGTTTTTACCGCAATTTAATAAAAGTATCTCGAATTTGTATCTATAAGTGCACGATATACCTAGTTGGTTAGGGTTTAATTAAGGGTTGAAGGGTTTAGGTTTTTAGTATTTAGGGGTCGACGGTTTAGGTTGGGGGGTTGTTTGGGGTTTAGGGAATTTAAGAGTTGAGGGTTTAGGTTTTCAGGGTTGTTTTAGGGTTTCAAGAATTTTCAATGAAGTTTGAGCTTCATGCTTATATTTCATGGAATAGAATGACTTAGCGACAATTTAATAATGAAAGTATCTCTAATTTTATCTATAAGTAGTGCATGATACCTGCTTAGTGAGGGTTAGGGGTTGAGGGTTTAGGGTTTTTAGTGTTTAGGGGTATATGGCTAAGTGTTTACGTTTTTGCAAGGGTAGGGTTTAGTGAATTTTCAATAATGTTCGAGCTATATGGCGATCATGAAATAGAAAGGCGTTAGGGAAATTTAATGAAAGTATCTCAAATTTTGATCTATAGATGCATAATACCTACCCTGTTTTGTCAGGGTTTAGGGTTTAAGGTTTAGGTTTTATGTCATTTTTAATAATATTTAGGCTTTATGCTTAGATTCACGATAAATGAATGGCTTTATCATAATTTAATAAAAGTAATATCTCAACTGTTGATCTATAAGTGGATTATATATACCGGCTTGGTCAGGGTCATTTAGTGGTTTAGGGTTATAGGGTTTAAGGTTTCGGTTTTATGGAATTTTCAACAATAATGTTCAAGCTTTATGCTTAGATTCGTGTAATGGAATGGCATTAGCATAATTTAATGAAAGTATATCTCATATGTTGATATATAAGTGGATGATATACCTGCTTAATTAGTTAGGGTCGTTTAATTAGGGGTTTAGGGGTGTAGGGTTTAGGGAATTTTGAATAATGTTCAAGCTTTATGCTTATCTTTGTGGAACATAATGTTTTTACCGCAATTTTATGAAAGTATCTCGAATTTGGATCTATAAGTGCATGATACCTACTTGGTTAGGGTTTAATTATGGGTTGAGGGGTTTAGGGTTTTATTATTTAGAGGTCAAGGGTTTGGTTTGGGGGTTGTGTGGGGTTTAGAGAATTTAGGAGTTGAGGGTTAGGTTTTCGGGGTTGTTTTAGGGTTTCGGGAATTTTCAACGAAGTTTGATATTTATTCTTATATTCATGGAATAGAATGACTTAGCGACAATTTGATAATGAAAGTATATCAAATTTTATCTATAAGTGCATGATACCTTCTAAGTCAGGGTTAGGGGTTGAGGGTTTAGGGTTTTAGTGTTCAGGGGTATATGGCTTAGTGGTTACATTTTTTGGAGGGTAGGGTTTAGTGAATTTTCAATAATGTTGGAGCTATATGCCAATATTTGTGAAATAGAAAGGCGTTATGGCAATTTAATGAAAGTATCTCAAATTTTGATCTATATGTGCATGATACCTAGTCTGCTTTGTGAGGGTTTAGGGTTAAAGGGTTTAGGAGTTTAAGGTTTAGGATTTATTGCATTTTCAATAATGTTTAGGGGCTTTATGCTTAGATTCGTGGAAATGAATGGCTTTAGCATAATTTAATAAAAGTATATCTCAAATGTTGATCTACAAGTGGATGATATATACCGACATGGTCAGGGTCATTTAGGGGTGTAGGGTTATAGGGTTTAAGGTTTAGGTTTTAGGGCATTTTCAATAATAATGTTCAAGCTTTATGCTTAGATTCGTGGAATGGAATGGCGTTAGCGTAATTTAATGAAAGTATATCCCAAATGTTGATATATAAGTGGATGATAATATATGTGCTTAATTAGTCAGGGTCGTTTAATTAGGGGTTTAGGGTTTAGGGAATTTTGAATAATGCTTAAGATTTTTGCTTATATTTGCGGAACATAATGTTTTTAACGCAATTTAATGAAAGTTTCTCGAATTTGGATAATGTATCTGCTTAATTAATAAGGGCCGTTTAGGGGTTTAGAGATTAGGGGTTTATGGTTTAGGGAAATTTTAATAATGTTTAAGCTTTATGCTTATATTTGTGGAACCGAATGGCATTACCGCAATTTAATGAAAGTATCTCGAATTTTGATCTATAAGTGCATGATATCTACTTGGTCAGGGTTTAATTATGGGTTGAGGGGTTTAGGTTTACGGTTTTAGTATTTAGGGGTCGATGGTTTAGGCTAGGGGTTCTTTGTGGTTTAGGGAATTTAGGGGTTGAGGGTTTAGGTTTTCGGGGTTGTTTAGGGTTTCAGGAATTTTCAAGAAGTTCGAGATTTATGCTTATATTCGTGGAATAGAATGACTTAACAACAATTTAATAATTAAAGTATCTCAAATTTTATCTATAAGTGCATGATACCTGCTTATTCAGGGTTAGGGGTTGAGGGTTTAGGGTTTAGGGGTATAGGGCTTAGTGTTTAGGTTTTAGGGGGTTAGGTTTAGTGAATTTGCAATAATGTTCGAACTATATGCCGATATTCATGAGATAGAAAGGTGTTAGCGCAGTTTAATGAACGTATCTCAAACTTTGATCTATAAATGCATGATACCTACTTGGTTAGGTTTTGATTATGGGTTGAGGGGTTTAGGGTTTTAGTATTTTGGGATAGAGGCTTTAGGTTTTAGGGGTTGTTTAGGGCTCCAGGAATTTTCTACAATGTTCAAGCTTTATGCATATATTCGTCGAATAGAATGGTGTTGCACAATTTAATGAAAGTATCTCAAATTTGATATACAAGTGCATGATACCTGCTTGGTCAGGGTATAGGGGTTTATTATTGTTTAGGGTTATAGGGTTCAGGGGTTTAGTGTTTCAGGAACTTTTAATAATGTTCAAACTTTATGGTTATATTCGTGGAATACAATGGCGAAACTAATATCACCGCACCAATTTTATCACAAAGTATGAATTATTTGACGAATAATGCCCAAGTTTGAATTTTGAACTGCAAACAATGGGAATCTCCACTTCCCGTAATTATGGGTCACTAACAAGCGGGTCACTTGCATTGTGGGTCCACAAAGTCAGTGTAAGGCCGGAGGGGGCGGGTAGGTAAATACACTTATTTAAGAAGGGCATGGAACCAGGTAGATGGGGTGATGCACGTGGGGGAACGCAAAATTACCTATATCCCTCTATTATTGCATTGCTCCTTGGGTTCTTGTTTCCGGAGCACGGATAGAAGTGGAATTTTCATTCTAAAAAAAGGTGAAGTATGTTTGGGTCTGGATGTTTGAATGGATGGGCTGGATATTTCGGTGCTCTCTCGAAATTTTGAAGCTGAAGCTTCTAAGGTATGCTACTCCCACTCCCACTCCCACTTGGGGGATGCTGTCCCCGTCAGATAGACCGAAATTCCTGTACGCTTTCGAGCATTTAATGAGTTGATCGACATCTGCCGTCTTTCAAACAAGATGACCAAGGTCACAACCGTAGTTGATTTTTTTGACCTGCACAACCATAGTTGCTGGTACCGTGTCCATGTCTTGTACTCCGTACATTGGATGCATCTTGGCCAATCAAGCTGTGCTTACAAAGGGAAAATCCAATTTTATTTTTCCAAGTGACAACATTGTTTTCAGTTGTGAAGCAACTTCAAATATTAAGGCTTATTATGACATTGTGCCATTTGTCACACAAAGCATCATTTTTAATGGATAAACCCTATCAATCTTACTGGCTAGATTTTTGCGATAAATTGACAATATGAGAGTTTACTAAAAACATGTCAATTTTGGTAACATGGTCTAGAGAAATGATGGATAAGACTCTAGAACAATGGATAAGTGTGTTTTGAGGTTTGTGCATAGTGTTTATTGACTATGAATAGTATCTTCTAGCATTAGATGCTAATAGAATGGAAAAGAAGATCCGATGGCTAGCAATGTTGGGGTTCGCGAGTCTTGATCCAACGGTCAATATTCAAAGTTATTCGTACCCTATATAGTGGTAAGATAAGATTGGGGATTATGGTTTAGGTTTTAGGGGTTTAGGGTTTAGGGAATTTTCAACAATGTTCAAGCTTTTATGCTTATATTTAGGGAATAGAATAGCGCTACCGCAATTTAATGAAAGTATCTCAAATTTGGATCTATAAGTGCATGATACCTGCTTGGTTAGGGTGTATGTGGGTTGAGGGTTTAAGTTTTAGGGGTTATTTAGGGTTGAGGGTTTGGGAAATTTTCAATAATGTTCAAGCTTTATGCTTATGTTCGTCGAATATAATGGAGTTACCCAAATTAATAAAAGTATGTGAAAATTTGATCTATAAGTGTGCATATAATAGCTGCTTGGTCAGGGTTTAGGGGTTTAGTGTTTCGGGTTTTAGGGTTTAGCTCGGTTTATTTAGGGATTTAGGGGTTAGGGTTTCGGGATTTTTCAATAAATTTTGAGCTTTATGCTTATATTCGTAGAATAGAGTGACTTGGCAATAATTTAACAATGAAAGCATCTCAATTTTTGATCTATAAGTGCATGATACCTGCTTGGTCAGGGTTAGGTGCTGAGGTTTTAGGGTTTTTAGGATTTAAGGGAATAGGGCTTAGGGTTTAGGTTTTAGGGGGCTTTGGGTTTAGTGGATTTTTTTATAATGTTCGATCTATATGCCTATATTCGTGAAATAGAAAGGCGTTAGCGCAATTTAATGGGAAGTATCTCAAATTTTGATATATAAGTGCATGATGCCTGCTTGGTTCGGGTTTAGGGTCAAAGGGTTTAGGGGTTTATGGTTTAGGTTTTAGGGATTTTTCAATAATTTTCAAGCTTTATGCTTAGATTCGTGGAATGTAATGGATTTAGCATAATTTAATGAAAGTATATATAAAATGTTGATCTAAAAGCGGATGATATACCTGCTTGGTCATGGTCGTTTAGGGGTTTAAGGTTTAGGTTTTAGGGCAGTTTCAATAATGTTCAAGCTTTATGCTTAGATTCGTGGAATGGAATGGCATTAACATAATTTAATGAAAATATTTTTCAAACGTTGATCTATAAGTGGATGATATACCTGCTTGGTCGGGGTCGTTTAGGGGTTTAGGGAATTTTTAACAATGTTCAAGCTTTATGCTTATATTTGTGGAAGAGAATGACATTACCGCAATTTAATGGAAGTATCTCAGATTTTGATCTATAAGTGCATGATACCAACTTGGTTAGGGTGTATGTGGGTTGAGGGTTTAAGTTTTAGGGGTTGTTTAGGGTTGAGGGTTTGGGGAATTTTCAATAATGTTCAAGCTTTATGCTTATGTTCGTCGAATAGAATGACGTTACCAAAATTAATAAAAGTATTTGAAAATTTGATCTATAACTGTGCATATGATAGATGCTTGGTCAGGGTTTAGTGTTTAAGGTTTAGGGGTTTTGTGTTTCGGGTTTTGGGGTTTAGCTAGGTTTATTTAGGGATTTAGGGTTCCAGGAATTTTCAACAAAGTTCGAGCTTTATGCTTATATTCGTGGAATAGAGTGACTTGGAAATAATTTAACAATGAAAGCATCTAAATTATTGATCTATAAGTGCATGATATCTGATTGGTCAGGGTTAGGTGCTGAGGTTTTAGGGTTTAGGGGGATAGGGCTTAGGGTTTCGATTTTATGGGGCTTAGAGTTTAGTGAATTTTTAATAATGTTCGAGCTATATGCCTATATTCATGAAATAGAAAGGCGTTAGCGCAATTTAATGGAAGTATCTCAAGTTTGATATATAAGTGTCTGATGCCTGCTTGCTTCGGGTTTAGGGTTTAGGGGTTTAAGGATTAGGTTTTAGGGCTTTTTCAATAATGTTCGAGCTTTTTGCTTAGATTCGTGGAATATAATGGCTTTAGCATAATTTAATGAAAGTATATCTCAAATGTTGATCTAAAAGTGGATGATATACTTGCTTGGTCATGGTCGTTTAGGGGTTTAATGTTTAGGTTTTAGGGATCTTTCAATAATGTTCAAGCTTTATGCTGATGGTGCTGGAAGCACTTCGTCGGGAAACCCCAAGAGCAAGGTGTGAAGCAGCACAACAACAAGTTTTCCCTTAGTAAGAAACCGAGGTTATCAAACCAGTAGGAGGAAGGAAATGTTACACTGGTGTTGCAAGCAACACGGAGACCTGCACAACACAATCTCAAGACTTAGCCCCAACGAATCAGTGAGGTTGTCAAGCTCACCGGTTTGCTGTAACAAAGGATTAAACGTATGGTGTGGAAGGTAATGGTGGTTTGCAGCAAGTAAACAAGTAAAAGTGGAGGATGTATCAATGGTAAAGATTGGACCAGGGTCCATAGTTTAGTAGAGGTGCTCTCCTTAGATAAACAACATGGCATGAAGGGTAAACAAATTACAGCAAGGCAATTGACAGGAACTGAGCAAGGAAATCAATGCAATACCAGACAAAAAGAGCCTATGAGATTCGATTGGGCAATACAAGATACATAGACCTCCATCCAACTGCATCTATGACTAGAAGTCCACCTTCGGGTTATATCCGAACCCCCTCCAGTATTAAGTTGCAAGCAACAGACAACTGATTTAAGCAAAGTGTGTAAGGTAAACAATCCACTTGTTCCATGAACAAGAGACCGTTGTTTTATCCCTAGTAGTGTAAGATCCCTCCCTTTATGAAGGTAAGGATCCCTGCGATTGCAATGCTAGTCCCTGGATCAATGCTAGTATCCACAGTTTAAGATGAAGTACACAGAAACAAAGGTCATTATTACATATCATTCCAGAGATAAACATAGTCTTTTACAAACTCCATGGCCACAGGCCTAATACAAGAGTTCAAATATAGAATAAGATAAATAAGTCTTCATCTTCATGTGCCACAGGCAAGCATGTTGAGTGTAGACTCATAACCCCTAATCATCATCAGAATAACCTACAACATCACAAGTTACAGCCACAGTGGGTCAATACATTGGAATAGTATTGGCAAGTGGTACCTTAGTAGAATATTAGCAGTCTAGGTACTATATGCATTTTGGCTAAGTGTAGCTTAGGCTTGCTTTGCTCAAAATATGTTTTACCTATCAGTTGAAAGTACTAAGTTTTTCTTTGACAAAACTTTCCCAAGGAACCACCAATAGACATTGGTGAACAGTGGCGGAGCCAGTGCGTCCATATAGCCTGGGCAAGGTCAGCTGGCTCTAGAGTCAGCAGTCAAATGTCCACAAAAGCTAATGATAAAACCAAACTTATGTACCGAAATTAATGAAGCATTTATTGATAGAGCCCGGGCAGCTGCCCGGGGTGGCCGGACTGAAGCTCCGCCACTGTTGGTGAACCTTTATCCTTGTTCACCCACAAGTTTTAACTTAGAAATTGGGATGAGGAGATTCTTGATAGCTTCCATGTCTTGATGCTCAAGTTGTCCAATACCAGGGACATGGCTAAGTACTTAGATTCTTCCATCTGCACAGGTTGTGCACTTTCCCCACAAGACTTGATTTTCACCAAGACAGGACCTTTCAGAAGCCTTCCCTTAGACCAAATGGACGCGCTCCAAACCTATCATCCCACTACCACCAACTGTCCAAATGGCTAAGTTATTGCAACCTATATGATCCAGGCAGAGCCCATAATGCCATGTGGCTGCACTAGAAGCTTCTTAACATTTGGCATCTCAAATCCCTTTGTTCCTGGGTGGATTTCCACAAGTGAGATACACAAGGTAAACCATATAAATGGGCCTTGTGTAACCACTCAACATAAACCATTCTTTCCATTCCACCCAGGTGTTTCATTCACTTAGTTGTTTTATGAAGCAAAAACACAAGTCCAAAGACTTAGATATATTTTTACATAGCATGAATATATAACCACCCTTGGTTGCTACTAGCTAGGCTAAGCATGGCAATGGTAAGCATCTTATCATAGAAATTTCTAGCAATTCTACAACTACTAGGATTTCCCAAGCATTGCATGTAGATCAAAATATTCATGCAAGTCCTATACAAAATATTTCTAATGCATAGTTGAAAAATATAGGAATAAAATCATGAAGCACCACTTGCCTTGGTAGTTTGGGGAGTAGCAACAATCTTCATAATCACAATCACTATTTGCACCAAAATCTACACATAAAATAATGGCACCAAAATCACATACAAAATATATACAAACAAAAATATATGAATGCATGCAAATGCCATGTGATGATTTTACTACACCAAACAAGACAAGTGAATAGTACTGAAGCATAAACAAGTCCAAGATATTCAAAATAAACCTTATTTGATCCTTAAAACATTTTTCAAATAATTTGTATAATCAAAATAAGCCTACACAAGTTTCTGCATAAACAACCATTTTTACAGAGGCAAAATATTAAACACATTGCATCAACAGATAGGATTTTCTCTCATGATTCCAATGATATAAAAATTGCAAAATTTGAACGTGGGAATCAAAAGATATGAATTTTACAAGTTTGAATTACTAATAGATCTAAATTCTGTTTTTAAAACAAAGAACTAGCCATGCGGCGCTCTCTGATTCGTCGGTACCGTTTCGCGCGGATCGACTAGCATGGACCGCACAATCTAAATGAAATCGCACGGCCAGATCTGTCCCGTACCCCTTCGTTTAAGTGATCTATCTAACGTGTTGGATCTGGATCTAATGGCTCGTGATCAAGCGACCAAAGTCTGGCGGCGCTAGCGGCGGCGAGTGGCGGCGGCGGCTCTGTCAGAGATGTTGTCGACGATCTAGGTCGCACGGGAGAGGGGGAGTTAGCTCACCGAGTTCGCCGTGCGTTGCTGATGCTTAGGGTATGCTTGGTTGGCGAAGGGGCGCTCGAGGTCGACGGATATTGCTCGCCGGAGTCGCTGCTGTCGTCGGGTGTGTGCTGCTGGAGACGGTGGCGACGCTACGGTTCACGCTAAGGCACAAGAGAGATGGTGTTAGATGCGTGCAGACGAGGCGAGTGTGTGAGTATGAACGAGAGAGGGAGACGCGGTCAGTACAAACCAGGAGAGCTCCTCGGAGTTTGCGGCTGCATCGGGCACTTGCGGTCGTCGTCGTTGGCGAGGCTTCGGATAGTCCTAGAACGCACCAGTGTAGTTAGAAGATGCGCAAGGTTGCTGCGATCATGCTGGCAAGATTAGAAGGCAAGGGGCGATGAGTGCTCACCGGAATCGCACGCCGGAGTGGCTCGGTACCACGGTGGTGCAAGCAAGATTGTGGGCAGCCTGGTGGCGGAGTGGGGGCGCTAAGTGAGGGTAAATGGTCGCAGAGGGGTGGATATTAAATAGCCGGAGCAGGGGCGAGAATTACGCGCGGCATTAATGGGATTGAAGAGCATTTGCGTCGGGAGGAAACGGCCGCGGCGGCGCTGGTCGCAGGCGAGATTTGGGGACGACGGGGTGACGTGGCTGCGGGGCCCAGTTGTCAGCGAGGGGGTGTGCGCGAGCGCGGTGAGAAAATAGAGGGAAAGGGAGGACCCGGGTGGGCTGTTTTGCTTGCTGGGCTGGAATGGTGGCGCTAGGCCCAGTTTGATTTCTAATTTCCTTTTCTTTTTCTATATTGAATTTCAGGAATCTTTTTCAAATGAAATCAAGTGCATTTGAATTCCAAACTTTTCCTGGATTTTTGTGAAGTGTAAACCTCATAATATTGGACATAAAACATTGCTGTCTCATTAGACTAGCTTGGTCTTTTTGAAAAAATCAAAATAAACAGTGCCTTAGCACATGATTTGAATAGGTTTTGAAAATGGTTTAAAACCATATTTGTTTTGTAAATTTTGTCCAAGTTTTAACACTCAACCAATCCAACTTAAGAGCAAACAAAACTTTGTTTAAAACAATTATTCTCTTACTTGAGAGTGGCATTGGATCAATGCTTGTTTACATAAAATAACAAGCACTCAAATGCTTCTGTTTTGTAAATGGTTTTGAAATAGAACCCTAAATGATCATGAATGCATGGATGATGTGCAAAGCTTTGAAAATATGATTTTAGGGATGTTACAAATCTAACCCCCTTAAGGTGAATCTCGCCCTCAAGATTCGGGTTGGCTAACAAATAGGTGAGGGTGGTCTTTTCGAAGATCATCTTCTCTTTCCCATGTTGCTTCTTGTTCGGAATGATGGTTCCATTGAACTTTGTAGAACTTGATAGTCTTAGTCCGAGTAACTCTTTCTGAAGTCTCGAGAATCTTGATAGGTTTCTCCTCATAAGTGAGATCACTTTCCAATTGGACCTCCTCCAAAGGTATAGTATCCTTCAAAGAAGTCTCTTCCATCTCTGGATGGCATTTCTTAAGCTGACTCACATGAAACACATTGTGAACGGCAGACAATGATTCTGGCAATTCAATCTCATAAGCTACTTCTCCTTTATGACTCAGAATCTTGAATGGTCCAACATATCTTGGGGCCAATTTACCTTTGATTCCAAATCTATTCACTCCATGAAGTGGTGACACTCTAAGATAGGCTCTATCACCTACTTCATAGGTGACCTCTCTACGCTTAGGATCTGCGTAGCTTTTCTGTCGGGATTGTGCTATCTTCAATCTGTCCTTAACTAGTTTGACTTTTTCTTCAGCCTCTTTGATTAGATCTGGTCCGAACAAACTTCTTTCTCCCACACCATTCCATAGTAATGGGGTGGTACACTTTCTCCCATAGAGAAACTCAAATGGTGCCATCTCAATACTGGCTTGATAGCTGTTATTGTAAGAGAATTCTGCGTAAGCCAGACTTTCGTACCAACTAGCTCCATAGTCTAGAGCACATGCTCTCAACATATCTTTAAGAATCTGGTTGGTCCTTTCTGTTTGTCCATCAGTCTGAGGATGAAAAGCAGTGCTGAATTCCAACCTCATTCCCAATGACTCATGTAGTTGTCTCCAAAAATGAGAAGTGAATTGAGTTCCCCTATCATACACAATACTCTTGGGTACTCCATGTAGACATACAATTATACTCATATAAATCTTGGCTAACTTAGCACTTGTATAGGTTGTCTTCACGGGTATGAAATGAATCACTTTAGTTAGGCGATCCACTACTACCCAAATAGAATCATATCCTGACCTGGTCCTTGGCAATCCGGTGATGAAATCCATGCCAATCTTGTCCCACTTCCAATCAGGAATAGGTAGTGGCTGTAGCAATCCTGCTGGCTTCTGATGTTCCGCTTTCACTCTACTACATACATCACACAAAGCAATATGTTCGGCGATGTCTTTCTTGAGATTATTCCACCAAAATCTTTCTTTCATATCCATGTACATTTTGGTGTTACCCGGATGAATGGAATATGGTGAGTTATGTGCTTCTTGTAAAATAAGTTTCCGAAGCTCCGGATCTTGCGGAACACAGATATGTTTTCCATACCATAAAGTACCCTGTTCGTCTTCATGAAATCCTTTGGCTTTCCCTTTGCCAATCTTTTCCTTAATCTCCTCAATTTCCTTATCTATCTTTTGGGCTTCTTTGATTTTGTCCAATAAAGTGGGTTGAACATCCAATGACATGAGATGTCCTTCAGGCACAATCTCCAATCTGAGATCTCTAAATTGAGCACATAGATCATCTGGCAATTCTCCCTTTGTAAGGCCATTCACAAAAACCTTACGGCTTAGAGCATCCGCTACAACATTTGCTTTACCGGGGTGGTATTGCAAACTCAAGTCATAGTCCTTGATGAGTTATAGCCATATTCTTTGTCTCATGTTAATTTCTTTCTGGGTGAAGATATACTTCAAAATTTTGTGATCTGTGAACACTTCACATCGCTTTACCAAAAGATAATGTCTCCATGTTTTAAGTGCATGGACAACAGAGGCTAACTCTAAATCATGAGTTGGGTAGTTTACCTCATGAGTTTTGAGTTGTCTTGAGGCATAAGCCACAACTTTCCCTTCCTGCATTAGCACTGCACCTAATCCATGATGAGATGCGTCACAATACACTTGGAAATCCTTCTCCAAATCTGGCAGACATAAGACTGGTGCTGTCACTAGTCTCTTCTTCAATTCTTGGAAACTGAGTTCACATCCTTCATACCAAGCAAATTTCTTGTCTTTCTTTAGTAACTCTGTCATTGGCTTAGCTATCTTGGAGAAATTCTCAATGAACCTTCTGTAGTATCCTGCCGAGACAAGGAAACTACGAACCTCTTTCACTGACTTAGGAGATTCCCATTCAGTTACAGCTGAAACTTTAGCAGGATCAACTGCTAGACCATCTCCTGACACAACGTGTCCAAGAAATCCAACTTCATTCAACCAAAACTCACACTTGCTGAATTTGGCATACAACTTATGCTCTCTAAGCTTCTCAAGTATCAAACGCAAATGTCCTTCATGCTCTTCTTTGCTCTTGGAGTAGATCAAAATGTCATCGATGAATACGACAACAAACTTGTCAAGGAACTCCATGAACACCTTGTTCATCATATTCATGAAGTAAGCTGGTGCATTGGTCAAACCAAATGGCATCACGGTATACTCATACAATCCATACCTAGTGGTGAAAGCTGTCTTAGGTATGTCTTGTTACCTTATTTTGAGATGGAAATAACCTGATCGAAGATCAATCTTTGAGAACACACGGGCTCCTTCTAACTGATCAAACAAGTCATTGATTCTAGGCAATGGGTATTTGTTCTTGATGGTCACCTCATTGAGTGAACGGTAATCTATGCATAACCTTTGACTTCTATCTTTCTTTTCCACAAACAAAACTGGTGCTCCCCAGGATGAAGAACTTGGTTGAATAAATCCTTTCTGCAACTGTTTTCCAAGTTGTTTCTTGAGTTCTTTCAACTCATCAACTGACATCTTGTACGGTCTCTTTGCTATTGGTCCAGATCCTGGTAGCAAGTCAATAAGAAACTCCACATCTCTATCTGGTGGCATTCCCGGCAATTCTTCCGGAAACACATCCGGATATTCACTCACAATTGGCTCACTGTCTATGCTAACCCCCTTAAGAGAATTTAGCTTACTCGCTTTCGATTCAAAGTTAGACTTGAATCTTATCCGTTTCTTTTCCGGGGTTGTGAGTGCAACAGTTCGATTAGCACAATCTAGTACTCCTTCATACTTGGTCATCCAATCCATTCCCAAAATTACATCCAGTCCTTGGGGAATATAGGATTATCAGACTCACTGGAAACTTATGCTTTCCAAACTCTATTACTAGATCCCGGCATCCAAGACTCACTATCATATCTCCACCTGGAGAACTTACTTTTATTGGACACCCAATGTTTTTAGTTGGAAACCCATTTCTATCAACAAATGCTTTTGATATGAATGAATGTGATGCACCAGTATAAAAAAGAACAAGTGCTGGAATAGAATTGAGTTTGAACTTACCAGCCACAACATCTGACTCTTCATAGATTTCCTCCACATTGATGTGGTTCACTTGCCCCTTCTGGAAAGGGTTGGGCTTGTTGGGTCCTTCAACTTTATTTTCTGGGCATTCATTTGCATAATGCCCCATCTTCGTGCACTTGAAACATTCAACCTGATGTAGAGGGAGTGTTCCAGCCTTAATACAATATAAGGTGGAGTCCCCTGTGTTTACAATGCTAGTCCCTAGATCAATAGCTAGCATCCATAGTTTAGATGTAATATCAAGAAACAAAGGTCATAATATAACTTTATAACCAGGAATAACATAATTTTATTACATCATACATAGCTCATTTGGCTATTACATTACATTGCAGCGGAATATCTATAGTCATGGGTCCTTCATCTTCTAAAAGTGCCACAGGCAGATGTTGGTTGTAGACTTTGTAATCCTAATCAAACAATCTTCACTAAAATCAATCAAACCTGCAACATTACAAGTTACAGCCACAAGGGTCAATACATTTGAATTGTATTGGCAAGTTTCACTACTATGTATAATATGAGTGGATCCTATCAATACATGCATATTTGGCTAAGTAGAGTTTGAGGCTTATTTGCATAAAGCAAAATTTATCCTATCTTTTCAAAATGGTTTTGGTCCTTTGTCAAATCTCTTTTCCAAGTTCCTTGAACTCCTTGGTAGAAACTCAAGTGTTCAAATCCTTGTCAAAATCCCTTGAGCTACTTGGTAACCCCAAGTGCAACAAGTTTTATAAAAATCTCATGAATTCCTTGGTAACTCCAAGTGTTCATGTTTTCAACAAAATCTCTTGAGTTCCTTGGTAACCCCCAAGTACATCAAGTTTTGTCAAAGTCTCTTGAGCTCCTTGGTAACCCCAAGTGCATCAAGTTTTTATTTTAGAAGTTGGTATGTCGAGATCTCCCATAGTTCAAACTTTAGTTGCTCAGTTTTGTCCATAACCGGGGACACGGCTAAGTACTTAGATTTTATTATCTTCTGGAGAAAGAGTACACTTTACCCACATGTCACAATCCCATCCTTTTGCCACCAGTGGCCTACTGGATTAGCACTCACCAAGATGGAGAACTGGCAGATTGAGAATGTGACGAAGTCTTTCCAAAAGGTCCTCCCATACACCATTGCTAGCTTGTCTTCAGCCCCCATGAAGCATTCCAGATCCCCATGTCCAGTAACTAAAGACAATGTATGGGTCTTCCTAATGTAATTGACTAAGCCAGAGCCATAATAGCATGTGGTTGCACACGAAAGCCACAATTGGATAAGCATGTTCAATCTCTAAGTTTACTAGGTGGGTTTTCTTTTGGAGCACAACACAAAGAGATCACCATAAACATGGTTCCCTTTTGTTGCCACCTTCTCCAAAACTTAAAGTGTCCACCACCTAGGTGGTTCATTAAGTCCTTGTTTTATTATGTAAAACACAAGTCCTTTTCTCATCCTTTGTAAAATCTCAACATGTATCTCTTTTCTCAAATAAGCATGGCTAAGCATGTACAATGTTTTCACTAAGTAATGTAAGGGCATCCTATTAGGATTTAGCATAGCATAAGTATAAATTATTTTCATGCATGTTTCCAAAATCCACTAAGTATAATGAAAATAGTAGGACTTTAGATGATAGTGTCACTTGCCTTTTTGGTAGGGAATGATGGTTCACTCCTTGATCTTGCTAGTCTCACTCTTTGCTAATTTCACTACAATCAATCAAGCAAAACACCAATCAACTAGCATTCCAAATAATCAAACAAACAACATTTCATACACACATAAAACTATGGGATTTTAAATCATGCATGCAAGCATGCAAGAGATGGTCCTAATTGCAAAGGTGGTCTCCACTAGGCTTCTAAACTTTGTAAAGTCCAAAGTGGTCATTTACCAAAATGTCAAAGTCATTTGCAAAAAGATTTTATCTCAAAAACCATTTTAAAATCCATCCATCATTTTATGTGGTGAAAATATTTTCTTATCAAAGCAAAACTTTATGTTTTTCACCCAATGAGTTGCCATTGTAAAACTTGGTGTTTTTGGGTCAGTAGGTTTGGTCCAATCTATTTTCTCAAAGTTTTCTTTCCATAAATATTTTCATAATAGAATCAATAATTCCATTTGGCTAGAAATTGGCTAAGTCAAATAATTCAACCTAAATTTTACCAAACCATTTTTTTTAACACCAAGGGTTGGTTCCTAGGGTCAGTAAGGTCACAACAAACCAATTTGCCAAGGCTTTAGACTTATAAACAATTTTTAATCATTTTTCTATTCTAAATAAGCACACAAATGATTCTGTAAAAACAAGCAAACTAAAAGATACTATTCACTAAAATAATTCCACAGTTGGCTAGGGTTTGCTCTCCTGAATCCAACGACATAAAATTTGCAATTTTTGGACGTGTGGTTTGAAAGTTACAGGGGTTTGAAGTTTGCAAATAAATCTGATTCAAATCTGTTTTTAGTTTAAATACTGGCCACGCGTCGCTATCTCACTGGCTGATACCGGTTCGGGATGGATCACGCTGCAGACCGTTGGATCTAAGCAGATCGTATGGCACAGGGCGCGTACCTCTTCGTGGCTTAAGTCATTCTATCACATCCACCCGATCGAGATCTAACAGACCTAAACAATCGGCCATTAACTGGCGGCGCTGCGCGGCGATGGACGGCGGCGACGGCCAGACAAAGTGCTCGTGGTGGTTCTAGGAAGCAAGGAAGATGGAGGTGGCGCTTACCGTGTTCGCGAGGACGAGGGGGTGCTCGACGTGTGGTCGATGTGGCAAGGGGCGCACGGGGTCAGGTGGAATCTCTCGCCGGAGTTTGTTCTGGCGGCGGATGGCTCTGGTTGAGGTCGAGGACGTTGCTGCATATCGCCCTAAGGCAAAACGAAGGCGCGGTCAGATGCGCAGGATCAAGACAACGCTGTGTGCGTGGACGAGAAGTGAAGGGGCGGTCTGGTTCACCTGGTAAACGTCGTCGGAGGAGGAACAGACGGCGGTGCTGTCGGAGCTTGTCAAAGCCGACGCTCCGGGGCGCCCGCGGTTGAGAGGAGGGTGCTGGGAGATGCGTCTGGGAGTGGGGAAGCTGCTAAGGTGCTCGGGAAGGTAGGAGGTGGCGTGTACTGGTCTGGATTGGCCGGAGACGATGGTCGGAACAGAGGAGCTCGAGGAGGAAATTGGGGTGGTCTAAGGCGTGCCAGCGCGGGGTGTCAGAGGGGAAATATAGAGGAGGCATGGGCGTTTCAACCTGCGTGATCAAAGCTGGTAACGGTGGTCGAGTTAAAGCGAATTAAGGCCGCGAATTCATCGGCAGGAGCAGTGTCGAAGGAGGGAGAAGGGGTTGAGCGGGTGAGGAGGAAGAACAGTAGAAAGAGGGCCTACCGGTCAGTGGGGAAGAAACGAGGGAAGGGTCCACTGGTCATACTCTGCGCGGGTTCGAGTACTAGTGCGAAACGTTTTCTTTCGGGGTGAGGAGCTGGGCTGATTTGTTGGGCCTGTTTGGGCTGCTGGGTTGGGTTGTCCTTTCCTTTATTTTTTTGTTTCTGAATCTTTTTCCTTTTCTAAATTTATTTCCTGTTTTGAATTTCCAAACAAACATTCATCAACCAATTCAAATCAAACAATCATCAAACTTTGCAGGTTTGAACTGGGTTCTGATTAGCAACTTAAACCTATTCCAGAAATAAATTAATATTTTAAATCTTTTTAGATTCCATTTCTTAATAAAATGGTCCAAGGTTTATTAATCAAATAGGGTTTGATTTTATTTATAAAATCTTTATTTAATTCCTAAATACTTTCAAACCAATTCAGTAGGTAATAATTGAAAGCAAAGCATACTTGGAAAGCTTGTTTGGAATAAATTAACATTTTTGTTTTAGGGTTCTTAATTAAATAAAGTTGGTCCTTGGTTATTAAATCACATAGGATTTGTTTTTATTAAATCCTTATTTTGAAATCTAAAGTGAGTCGAAACACTCCAGTAAGTTTTATTTTTGAAAAATTTATTTAAAGTAATTAAATAAGTTTTAGTGTTTATTTAAAATGGGCAAAGCCTTTTTTTTAATAAAAATTGGATATTAAATCCCTTATTAACTTATTTTAAATAAACCTTTGTTATTTAAAACAAAATGTTTTAATTCTTAAAAACTTGGCAAAGGTTTAATTTGGCTTTATAAAATATTCTTTATTTATAAAAACTTCTATTTCTTTTGAAATCCAAATTTTCTTTTATTTTAAGGATCCAAGATAGTAACATTAAAATATTTTATTTTCCTTTATTAAATGCTTATCTATTTAAATCCTTTTAGGATTTATTTGATCAAAACTGGTTTGAAGTTCCATTTAAATTCAAAAAGTTTCTTCTGGCCCTGAAAATCAAACAAAGTTTTATTTTATTCATCTATTTTCACATTACAAGATTTGGAAAATCTTGGGATGTGACACTTGACTAAGATCCTTCTTGACAGGCTGGCTTCCACTACCACTTCCACTTCCATTGTGGTGGTTCTTGTACCCACTCTTGTGATTCTTGTACTTGTCATTGTCATGACTACGGTGATGCTTGTTGTCATGATGACGGTTGTGTTTGTGGTGGATGTTGTACTTTCCATGCTTGTGGGATCCAGAATTCCCACTATCATCATAATGGGAACGTTTGTGAGACGATCCCGAGCTGTGCTTGTATGAGTGCTTCCTCTTCCTGCTTTCAACCTGTTTCATCTTGCTCTCCAAGATGGCAGCCTTGTCACAAAGAGACTGATAAGTGGGGACATAGGCCACAGATAGCTGCAGGTTCAGTTCATCATTCAGTCCTTCGAGGAACTTCTCTTTCCTCTTAGCATCAGTGTCAACTTCATCCGGTGCATAACGCGCCAGATTGTTGAACTCCTCAATATATTCAGCCACACTACGGTGGTGCTGCTTCAAGTTATGAAATTCCTTCTTCTTCAAACTCATCACTCCAGATGAGATGTGAGCTGTACGGAAACCATCTTCAAAGATAGCCCATGTCACATCCGCAATAGGAGTGGTGATCTGGAAGTTATCCCACCATGTAGCTGCTGGTTCTTCTAACAAGTGTGCTGCAAATCTGACTTTCTCTTCATCAGTACAGCCAACAGTTACCAAATCCTTGTTCACAGAGCGTAGCCAATCATTGGCCACCATGGGATCAGTAGTTCCTGAGAACTTTGCTGGCCTCAGTCTTAAGAATCTAGTAAGCATGTCAAAACCCGGTGGATTGTTGTTGTTGTTGTTGTTGTTGTTGTTGTTGTTGTTGTTGTTGTTGTTGTTGTTGTTGTTGTTGTTGTTGTTGTTGTTGTTGTTGTTGTTGTTGTTGTTGTTGTTGTTGTTGTTGTTGTTGTTGCTGCTGTTGTTGCTGCTGTTGTTGCTGCTGTTGTTGCTGCTGCTGTTGTTGCTGCTGCTGTTGTTGCTGCTGTTGTTGGTGTTGTTGCTGTTGTTGCTGTTGTTGTTGTTGTTGTTGTTGTTGTTGTTGTTGTTGTTGTTGTTGTTGTTGTTGTTGTTGTTGTTGTTGTTGTTGTTGTTGTTGTTGTTGTTGTTGTTGTTGTTGTTGTTGTTGTTGTTGTTGTTGTTGTTGTTGTTGTTGTTGTTGTTGTTGTTGTTGTTGTTGTTGTTGTTGTTGTTGTTGTTGTTGTTGTTGTTGTTGTTGTTGTTGTTGTTGTTGTTGTTGTTGTTGTTGTTGTTCTGTATGAACGTGGTCATCATATGCATCAGCTGCGTCTAAGCTGTCATCATCTGCTGCATCTCAGGGGTGATATTGTTGTTGTTAGGGTTGGGATTGGCACGTTGGGGAGGCATCTGTGGTTTTCAATAAGGATAAGAATGAGATACCCATATATGCTAACATGCACAATACATCACATAAACAATCACCAAACATGCATCAAAATAATAAAAGTTCAACAACATCGACAACAAGTTTTTAAAAGTAAACACACCAATAGCAAGCCATCCACATGTTGGATGGTCATTGCGACTCAATAATCAGAAGCATGGTAAATAAAAGGTATATGAGTAGTCATCACTACTCCTCTGCATCAACCTCCTCATCAACAAGTGTAAGACCTACATTCTCCATTGCGGTCTTGTATTCCTTGACATTGGTAGTCAAGGCCTCTACTTTGGCTTTGAGAGCCCTCTTCTGTGAACGAAGTCTCTCAATCACCACCTGTTGATGCTCGAGCTCGAAGTCCTTGGCCTCTAGTTCTACAGTCATATCTCGAATCCTCTTGTTCCTATCTTGGACTCTTTTCTCTTGACTCTTGAACTTTCTATCCCGACTCTCAAACTTGGCCTCCATTTCCTTGACTATCTCATCTTGCTCCACGAAGAGCTTGTCCTTCTCACGAAGCTGCACTTGGAGTTCGTCATTGCTAAGCATGACGTTGGTCCTATCAGTATCTAGGTGCCTAAGAAGAACCTCTAAGTCCTGGAGGTATAAACGAATCGGCTCTGCCGTCTCTCTAGCAGTATCCTCGAAGTCAATGGCCTCACCATCCTCGTAACGTCTACCGAAGGCGTGGAAGTGAGTACCTCTAATCTCCCGAGAGTGTCTCCCTAACAAACTTCCAAGCAAATCCTGCATGACTACCTCTAGGCCCCTCTCCTTGTCATCATGCATGAGCTTGAAGGTGATAGCCTCCATGGCTGGATCAGTTTGGCGTCCTGGCTGAGTAACCTTGAAGCCCCAAAGGTCCTTCCCCTCGAACTTGGTGAGGGGAAGCATCATGATGGTAGGAAGTGGGAGATTGAGCACACTAGTGAGCTCAATATGACGAGTGCCAAAACGAGTTCCCTTGAACTCTTCGGCCGTGCTGATAGTAACATTAGGCATCTATTTTATAAGATAGACAAATGTTAGAACAACATCAATAGAAACACACAAGACAAGGTGAAGCAAGCATATCATTGGCAACCAATCACACAAGTCATAGTATATAAACATCCAAGGTTCAATATCACTTAGTTAAATTTTTTGGAAATATAATGATAAGTGTGGTGGTCCAACTAAAAAGGCACAATGCATCTTTCACTCTCTAGTCTAAAGGCTAACAATGCATTCCTTCTATCAATAAAGATGAGAAAGAAGATTAGAAAAGTTTACGAGAAGAATAAGACAAGTGTGGAAGTTGTTGGAATTTTTTTCCTTAGTGGTTTCTAGTCCAATCCTAGGGTCATAATCCTACAGGTAACACAGTGCTCTGATACCATCTGTAAGATCCCTCCCTTTATGAAGGTAAGGATCCCTGTGATTGCAATGCTAGTCCCTGGATCAATGCTAGCATCCACAGTTTAAGATGAAGTACACACAAACAAAGGTCATTATTACATATCATTCCAGAGATAAACATAGTCTTTTACAAACTCCATGGCCACATGCCTAATACAAGAGTTCAAATATATAATAAGATAAATAAGTCTTCATCTTCATGTGCCACAGACAAGCATGTTGAGTGTAGACTCATAACCCCTAATCATCATCAGAATAACCTACAACATCACAAGTTACATCCACAGTGGGTCAATACATTGGAATAGTATTGGCAAGTGGTACCTTAGTAGAATATTAGCAGTCTAGGTACTATATGCATTTTGGCTAAGTGTAGCTTAGGCTTGCTTTGCTCAAAATAGGTTTTACCTATCAGTTGAAAGTACTAAGTTTTTCTTTGACAAAACTTTCCCAAGGAACCACCAATAGACATTGGTGACCTTTATCCTTGTTCACCCACAAGTTTTAACTTAGAAATTGGGATGAGGAGATTCTTGATATCTTCCATGTCTTGATGCTCAAGTTGTCCAATACCAGGGACATGGCTAAGTACTTAGATTCTTCCATCTGCACAGGTTGTGCACTTTCCCCACAAGACTTGATTTTCACCAAGACAAGACCTTTCAGAAGCATTCCCTTAGACCAAATGGACGCGCTCCAAACCTATCATCCCACTACCACCAACTGTCCAAATGGCTAAGTTATTGCAACCTATATGATCCAGGCAGAGCCCATAATGCCATGTGGCTGCACTAGAAGCTTCTTAACATTTGGCATCTCAAATCCCTTTGTTCCTGGGTGGCTTTCCACAAGTGAGATACACAAGGTAAACCATAGAAATGGGCCTTGTGTAACCACTCAACATAAACCATTCTTTCCATTCCACCCAGGTGTTTCATTCACTTAGTTGTTTTATGAAGCAAAAACACAAGCCCAAAGACTTAGATATATTTTTACATAGCATGAATATATAACCACCCTTGGTTGCTACTAGCTAGGCTAAGCATGGCAATGGTAAGAATCTTATCATAGAAATTTCTAGCAATTCTACAACTACTAGGATTTCCCAAGCATTGCATGTAGATCAAAATATTCATGCAAGTCCTATACAAAATATTTCTAATGCATAGTTGAAAAATATAGGAATAAAATCATGAAGCACCACTTGCCTTGGTAGTTTGGGGAGTAGCAATAATCTTCACAATCACAATCACTATTTGCACCAAAATCTACACATAAAATAATGGCACCAAAATCACATACAAAATATATACAAACAAAAATATATGAATGCATGCAAATGCCATGTGATGATTTTCCTACACCAAACAAGACAAGTGAATAGTACTGAAGCATAAAGAAGTCCAAGATATTAAAAATAAACCTTAGTTGATCCTTAAAACATTTTTCAAATAATTTGTATAATCAAAATAAGCCTACACAAGTTTCTGCATAAACAACCATTTTTACAGAGGTAAAATATTAAATACATTGCATAAAAATATAGGATTTTCTCTCCTGATTCCAATGATATAAAATTTGCAAAATTTGAACGTGGGAATCAAAAGATATGAATTTTACAAGTTTAAATTACTAATAGATCTAAATTCTGTTTTTAAAACAAAGAACTAGCCACGCGGCGCTCTCTGATTCATCGGTACCGTTTCGCGCGGATCGACTAGCGTGGACCGCACGATCTAAATGAAATCGCACGGCCATATCTGTCTCGTACCCCTTCGTTTAAGTGATCTATCTAATGCGTTGGATCTGGATCTAACGGCTCGCGATCAAGCGACCAAAGTCTAGCGGCGCTAGCGGCGGCGAGTGGCGGCGGCTCTGTCAGAGACGTTGCCGACGATCTAGGTCACGCGGGAGAGGGGGAGTTAGCTCACCGAGTTCGCCGTGCGTTGCTGATGCTTAGGGTATGCTTGGTTGGTGAAGGGCCGCTCGAGGTCGATGGAGATTGCTCGCCGGAGTCGCTGCTGTCGTCGGGTGTGTGCTGCTGGAGACGGTGGCGGCGCTACGGTTCACGCTAAGGCACGAGAGAGATGGCGTTCGATGCGTGCAGACGAGGCGAGTGTGTGAGTATGAACGAGAGAGGGAGGCACGGTCAGTAGAAACCAGGAGAGCTCGTCGGAGTTTGCGGCTGCGTCGGGCACTTGCGGTCGTCGTCGTTGGCGAGGCTCCGGATAGTCCTAGCACGCACCAGTGTAGTTAGAAGATGCGCAAGGTTGCTGCGATCATGCTGGCAAGATTAGAAGGCAAGGGGCGATGAGTGCTCACCGGAATCGCACGCCGGAGTGGCTCGGTACCGCGGTGGTGCAAGCAAGATTGTGGGCAGCCTGGTGGTGGAGTGGGGGCGCTAAGTGAGGGGAAATGGTCGCAGAGGGGTGGAGATTAAATAGCCTGAGAAGGGGCGAGAATTACGCGCGACATCAATGGGATTGAAGAGCATTTGCATCGGGAGGAAACGGCCGCGGCGGCGCTGGTCGCAGGCGAGATTTGGGGACGACGGGGTTACGTGGCTGCGTGGCCCAGTTGTCAGCGAGGGAGTGTGCGGGAGCGCGGTGAGAAAACAGAGGGAAAGGGAGGACCCGGGTGGGCTGTTTTGCTTGCTGGGCTGGAATGGTGGCGCCAGGCCCAGTTTGATTTCTAATTTCCTTTTCTTTTTCTATATTGAATTTCAGGAATCTTTTTCAAATGAAATCAAGTGCATTTGAATTCCAAACTTTTCCTGGATTTTTTTAAAGTGTAAATCTCATAATATTGGACATAAAACCTTGCTGTCTCATTAGACTAGCTTGGTCTTTTTGAAAAAATCAAAATAAACAGTGCCTTAACACATGATTTGAATAGGTTTTGAAAATGGTTTAAAACCATATTTGTTTTGTAAATTTTGTCCAAGTTTTAACACTCAACCAATCCAACTTAAGAGCAAACAAAACTTGGTTTAAAACAATTATTCTCTCACTTGAGAGTGGCATTGGATCAATGCTTGTTTACATAAAATAACAAGCACTCAAATGCTTCTGTTTTGTAAATGGTTTTGAAATAGAACCCTAAATGATCATGAATGCATGAATGATGTGCAAAGCTTTGAAAACATGATTTTAGGGATGTTACAAGTAGCAACATCACATCTACAACCGAAGAGATTTCTGTCACTTCCCTTGGAAACTAGAGGCATGAAACCACTATCAAGTATAAATACCCCCTCTTGGAGTCACTAGCAACTACTTGGCCAAGATAGCTACTAACAACGGAGAGCATTCAAGATCACAAACAACACAGACATGATAAAATCATAAAGATAAAACCATTAATCAATCTGACATAGTAATCTCAATATCCATCAGATCCCCGCAAACACAACATGCATGATTACAAATAGATTAGATGTTGATCATGAACGGAGCTCACAAGATCTATACATGAAAGCACAAGGAGGATATACAACCATCTAGCTACTACATGGACCCATAGTCCAAGGTGGAACTACTCACGCATCATACCGGAGAAGAAGGCCTCCGGGATGATCTCCCCTCTGGCAGGGTGCCGGGAAGAACTTCAGATCCCCCCGATCTAGGGACGATGGTGGCAGTGTCTACAGACGGTTTCATGGAGTTTTGATCGGGTGCCTAGTGTTTCTGCATCAGGGGATTCTTATAGGCGAAGAGGCAAGGCTGGGTGGCGACCAGGGGGGCCACACCCTCCATAGGCATGGGCCCACCCCTGGCCACGCCTACGGGGGGGGGGGGGGGGGGGGGTTGGTTGCCCTGGCTTGCCTCTCCGTATCGTCTTCTAGATTCATGTCCCCCACGGTAAAATATTGACTTTGGCTTTTGTCCCGTCCAATTCCGAGAATATTAATTTTCTGCCTTTTTGGAACGAAAAACAGAAGAAAACAGGCAACTGGCACTGTGGCAACTTGTTAATAGGTTAGTTCCAGAAAAGATATAAGAACACCTCAAAGTGTAGACAAAGAAAAGAAAAGTAGATACTAAACAAGCATGGAACATAAAAAATTATAGATACATTTCTGACGTATCAAGCATCCCCAAGCTTAACTCCTGCCCGTCCTCGAGTAGGTAAGTGATAAAAAGAATAATTTTTGAGGTGACATGCACCATCATAACCAAGATCAAACCATTTGCAAGCATTGAAAGCTGGGATCAAAGAACTCTAAACATGTGCATGAAAGATGTAGTTCTAACAATAAGACAAGGTAACTATGCATGCAACAAGAAAGGCTACAAACAAGGATCATGAATAACATGCATTGAAAAACGTTTGTTTATTTCACATACAGGAAACATAGCATAGTGGCAATCAGCTTGTCCCTCATAGAGTAGAAAATAGATGCATAGGACACCTTCAAAGTTCACAAGGGTGACTAGAAACAAATAGCACAAGAACAAGTAATATCACAATATGCATCAATCAATAAGTTTTGGGACACTGCACATAGAACTAAGAATGTCAACTATGCTCTCTTAAGGGTGCCTAAAGGTAGAAGGTGGAGACTCAATAATAGTGGAAGAAAGGCCCTTCATAAAGGGAAGCAGGGATTTCAAGTTTCAAAAAGAGCTTCCAAAAATTATGGTACTTGTTAGCTTTCAGCCCTCATTGCCCCTATCATAAGCATCTTGAAGTGATTAAGGTTAAAGTGAACAAACTATGGAGTATATGCTTGACAAAGTATAAGTTGGCAATCTCAAGTCCCTTGAATACGAGGGCCACACCTCATGCTACTCAACTTCAGTCAACTGTAAGTTCTTGTCATTGTTAGTACATGCATATCATAGAGAACCGCCAACGGGGTACCCCTTGCACATGGTACAGGAGCTATCCCATAACCAAAATGACATGGCAAGCAGACAATGAGCATCTGAGCGATCTTTTTATTTACTATGGGCATAGCTTTTTATTGAGGATGCTTCATAGATCACTATGGTGATGCTGCAAGTTTCCACCATGATTAGGCATGGCTTAGGCTAGCGGCCTAGGCATTTCTCTAACACAAAATACAAACTCCATGGACTTACAATTCCCTCTTTATTTCACACCGGTGACATCCATAGACAAAAGAGCATGATATCAACTGAGTACAAAGTACAAGTGCAATGTTGAAAACGTTCCCCATGACAACATGGTTCTGCTAATTCCAACATATAAGTGCAAGCATATACAACATAGATGACAAAATGGTTCAAGTTTATTAGGGGCAAAGAATATAAAATGTGCCATCAAGTTAGTGAGGGATTTAATCACTAAGTTTTCACATAACAGAATAGTTTTTAATTGGAAGATAGCTGAAAACAAGAATATACTTGGAATGGTGTAACAAACCATGCATAGGAGTTTATAGTGGAAACTTTGTAATAACTTGGTTTCTTGGGAGTTGGAAGCATGAATAGAGCTTACTCATACAAGTGGAGGCTATCAAAAGACTGGGAGCAACCAACTAAGAGAGCAATAATGGCCATAATCATGAAGAGCGACAAACCATTACTAATCAAAGCATAGAGTGGTACTACAAGTCAAGGACTAAATGATCATAGAGGCTATGGTGACTTGTAATAGTCATAACATGGTGTGAGCATGTGCCAAGTCAACCCAAACAAAGCATCAAAGGAGAATACCACAATACTATGATTTTGCATGCTAAAACAACGCATAACTTCTTCAAGGCACACTAAGCAATCCCAGTTATTTGGAACAAAACATGCTACAGCAATGATCACTAAGCATAAGGTAAAAATAACACCTAGCATGTCATGCTAAAGTCTAAGTCACAGTCAATGCAAGCTCCTCTTGCACTTTTAAGCAGGAACTTCCTACTCCTTTCTAACACCAATGGACTTATTTGAAATAACACAGCGAGAACGGGGGTCCAAACTACTTTATTCAAGCAAACTAAACAAACTAAGCAAAGCAAATGAAAACTAAGACGCTCCAAGAACAACACAACTGTGCATGAAACAATAAAAATGAAGTGTCTAGACAGACGTGAGCTTTTTATTGATGAAGAAGGGGATGCCTTGGGCATTCCCAAGCTTTGACGCTTGTACCTCTTAGATATTTTTTGGGGTGACACTAGTGTGGCATCCCCAAGCTTGAGCTTTTGTCCATTCTTCATCTCATTACATCATTCTCTCTCTACACCTAAATTTTTTCCTTCATACAAAACTTCACACAATCTTCAATAGCAATATTAGTGTATTCAAAAGATAATAGACCTTTAGTCAAAGCTTTGGAACAACAAAACTTTTCACTAAAAACAAATCTACTGTAGCAAATCCTTAAAAAATCTCAATTCCCCAAAAGAGAACTAAAAAACGAATCAATAAGAAGCAAATGCAAATAATGGCAGAAATCTGTCAAAACAGACCAGCAGGTAGAAACGATTTTTTTCGAAAATATTATTTTGCTCAAATCAATAAGTGTTGAACTAACGAAAGTTAGCTAACATACTGGGGTGTTTGTTCGTAAAATATCAGCTCAATCTGAGTTACAGAGACTCCTCCCGAATTTTTATGGTTGAGGACATAAATCTGTTTCGGGACAACAACTCCCCAAATCTTACTTCCCTCTCATTAGAGGTCATTCTTGGCACAAAAATCAAACAAAGAGTATAATGAGAGGTCATTACTAAAGTAATAACTTCCAGTACTCAAGGAAACTCTTGGGTTATCTCCCAATAAGTACTTAAGTTAGGTATAAGAAGAATCAAGTATTTTCAAATGAGGAAGCATTAACATCAAACCTTGCTTTCAAAGGAGGAGAAAAAAAAATCAAATTCTCTCTCCTCATAGGGAAGTGTTCAATACCTTTCTTGAATGGAAAATGATATTTAATGGTGCCTTTTTTCATATCAATGATGGCACCAACAGTTCTAAGAAAAGGTATTCCCAAAGTAATAGGACAAGAAGCATTATATTCAACATACAAAACATAGAAATCAACAGGGACATAAGCATTGTTAACCATAATGAGCACATCATTAATACTCCCCATGAGTCTGTTTAGCATTATCATTGAGTGGGACATCCAAACAACAATCTTCCAAAGGTGGAAAATCAAGCATTTCATAAAGCTTCCTAGGCATAATAGAGACACTAGAACTAAGATCACATGAAGCTTTGAGATCAAAGTCATTCACTTGCATATTAATAATGGGTTCCCAACTATCTTCTACTTTCCTAGGAATAGAATCTTTGTGTCAACACCCAGATTTTTCAATCCTAGATACCTGTTATGCCATACATCGCAATCCCAGGATTACCATTTTTGCGAGACATAACAGAATTGGATACCATAGTACTTCATACATTACAAACGATACATAAGTTCTTACACAAATAGGGATCTCATGATCCAATTCTTAATACAACATCAAGCAGCGGAATATGGAATAATAACGGTAGCATAGGCGAAGCTCCATCTTCGGGGTCACATGCAATGCTGACGATGGGAGATGATCCTAGTTGTCGTAACCTTCCGGGGGTCCATCTTACAGGTACTCCTCTTCATAGTCTGTCCATGGGAATAGCCAGGGACAAAGCCATGAGTACTCTTTAAGTACTCGCAAACTAATACTAATAGGTAAGGGGTTTTTGGATAATAGGACACTAGGCTCTAGGGTTGTTTTGCAAGTTTGAGACAGCCAAAGTAGGCATGGGAGTTAAATTGGTCAAAATGACCATTCACTTCATATTTTTGTTTTGATTTACTTTTCTTAAGGAAAAGTGTGGGAAATGTTTTAGATGATGTTCTTTTCACCTAAGAAACATTTTACAAGCAATGGTTCACACAAACAAGGTGGTTTTTAAAGAAATTCAAAATCCATGCATACACATATACATGCATTCATGGGTTTACTTAGAAAAGTTTTTGTTAACCCTAATCTTGATGATTAGTGTTTTGATGATCTAAGTTTTGGTATTTGTGGGATGTTACAAACCTTCCCCCCTTAAACAAAATCTCGTCCCGAGATTTGAAAAAGGACGAAAAGATTACCTAGGATTTGAAGAGATCTGGAAACTCCGTCCTGATGTGATCTTCGCGTTCCCAGGTAGCCTCCTCTTCTGTGTGGTTGCTCCACTGAATCTTGAGAAACTTGATGCTTCGGGTTCTGGTAGTTCGAAAGGCTTCTTCCAATATACGGATGGGTACTTCGGGATAGGTTAGGTCATCGTTGATCTCTATGGTCCGGTGATCGATATTCTTGAACACTTCGGTCTTCTCGGGGACTTCGAGACACTTGCGAAGTAACGAGATATGGAACACATTGTGCACAGCTGACAT
This sequence comes from Avena sativa, assembly GCA_916181665.1. NCBI lineage: Eukaryota > Viridiplantae > Streptophyta > Magnoliopsida > Poales > Poaceae > Avena > Avena sativa. The sequence continues at coordinate 333,644,793 of OV702283.1, forward strand.
CTCTTCTCGGAGTTCCAATTGATATGATACTTCTCCTCGACGGTTCAGAATTTTGAAAGGTCCGATATATCTGGGGGCTAACTTTCCTTTGAGTTGGAAACGCTGCATTCCCTTCAATGGCGACACTTTCAGATAAACAAAATCTCTGATGTTGAAGGCGAGGTCTCGACGTCTCTTGTCGGCGTAACTCTTTTGTCGGGATTGGGCTGTCTTGAGGTGTTCACGAATCTTGTGAACCTTCTCTTCTGCTTCTCGTAGGATGTTGGGTCCGAAAATCTGACTCTCTCCTACTTCCGACCAGTTCAAAGGGGTGCGACACTTCCTTCCGTACATAAATTCAAATGGGGCCATTTGCAAACTGGCTTGGTAACTATTGTTGTATGAAAATTCTGCAAACGGCAGACAATCTTCCCATTTGGATCCATATTCTAGCACACATGCTCTAAGCATATGTTTGAGTATTTGGTTTACTCGCTCCGTTTGTCCATCGGTCTGAGGGTGATACACGGTACTGAAATCTAGGCGGGTTCCTAAACCTTCTTGGACTTTCTTCCAGAATCTCGAGGTAAACTGAGTTCCTCGATCCGATACGATGTTCTTGGGGACTCCGTGCAAACTAACGATTCTAGCGATGTACAACTCTGCTAGCTTCGAACTCTGATAGGTGGTTTTAGCGGGCAAGAAATGGGCGGCTTTGGACAATCTGTCCAGTATGACCCAAATAGAGTCATTTCCCCTACTAGAAGTAGGTAGTCCAGTGATAAAGTCCATTCCTACAGATTCCCATTTCCATTCTGGAATTTGCAAAGGTTGCAACAATCCAGCGGGTCTTTGATGTCCTCCCTTGACTCGCTGACATATATCACACTTGGCGATATAGCTTTCGATTTCTCTCTTCATCTTATGCCACCAAAATTGCTCTTTCAAATCTTGATACATCTTCGTTCCTCCGGGATGGATAGAATAAAGAGTATCATGAGCCTCCTTTAAGATAACTTCTTTCAACTCTGAATCTGCTGGTACACAAAGGCGTCCTTTGTACCACAAAACTCCTTCTTCGTCCTCGGTGAATCCGGGTAGTTTGCCTGTACCGATACGACGCTTGATTCCGTCGATACTAGCATTTCCTTTCCGCGCCTCTTTAATCTGACTGATCAAAGTGGGCTGAAGTTCTATGCTAGCCAAAAATCCTTCACTTACTAATTCCATTCGAAAATCTTCCATCTCTTTGTGCAGACTTGGTTGCTCCTTCAAAATCATGGAGTTCAAGCGGCACGGCAATCTGCTAAGGGCATCGGCTACCACGTTGGCTTTACCAGGGTGATAGTGAATGTCCAGGTCGTAATCCTTGATTAGCTCAATCCATCTTCTCTGCCTCATATTCAGCTCCTTCTGCGTGAATATATACTTTAGACTCTTGTGATCCGAGTAAATCTCACAACGGTTTCCCATCAGGTAATGTCTCCATGTCTTTAGGGCTAGAACTACGGCTACGAGTTCGAGGTCATGGGTTGGGTAATTTTGTTCATGTTGCTTCAATTGTCGCGATAGATAAGATACAACTTTGCCTTCTTGCATTAGCACACATCCGCGACCAATCTTGGATGCATCACAATACACATCGAAGGGCTTCGTGATATCCGGCATGATCAAGATTGGGGCTGAAATCAATCTCCTTTTGAGTTCTTGAAAACTCGCTTCACATTTGTCGGTCCATTCAAACTTCTTGTCCTTCTTCAGCAATTGGGTCATGGGTCTGGCGATACTAGAGAATACTTCTACGAATTTGCGGTAATATCCCGCCAATCCGAGAAAAGCACGAACTTGGGTTTGAGTGGTTGGGGCTTGCCAATCTTCTACGTCTTTCACCTTGGCAGGGTCAACGGCAATTCCTCGGGCTGATACAATGTGACCGAGGAATCCTACTTCCTGTAACCAGAATTCACATTTGCTAAACTTTGCATACAGCTGATGCTCTCTAAGGGTTCCAAGAATGGTCCTTAGGTGTAGCTCATGTTCTTCTTCTGATTTGAAATAAATCAGAATGTCATCGATGAAAACAACGACAAACTTATCCAGGAAGTCCATAAAAATCTTATTCATGAGGTTCATGAAATAAGCAGGGGCATTGGTTAATCCAAAATACATGAATGTATACTCGTACAATCCATATCTGGTGGTAAAGGCAGTCTTTGGAATATCCTCTACACGAATCTTGAGTTGATGATAGCCAGTTCTAAGATCAATCTTAGAAAACACCTGGGCACCGGTCAACTGATCAAACAAATCTTCTATCTTAGGCAAGGGGTACTTGTTCTTGATGGTGACATCATTCAACTTCCGATAATCCGTACACAAACGGTTACCTCCATCCTTCTTGTCCACAAACAAGACAGGTGATCTCCATGGGGATGCACTTGGTTGAATCAATCCGATTTCTAACATGGAATCCAGTTGCTTCTTCAGTTCTTCTAGTTCTGACGGGTTCATACTATAGGGTCTCTGGGCTATGGGTCCTATTCCGGGGATTAGTTCGATGATAAACTCGATATCCCGATCTGGGGGCATACCGGGCAAAACATCTAGAAATACATCGGGGTATTCACAGACTATCCGAACTTGGTCAATGGTAGGTTGGGCTATACTCTTGTTACACTTGAATTGGCAAGGTAAGGTTTCAGATATATGCTCGACTGATATTCCGGTGGTACTGGTCATGGTAATGGCTTTCTTGGCACAGTCAATCAATCCTTTATGTTTGGACATCCAATCCATTCCTAGTACTACTTCCAAACCTTTAATTCCGAGTACTATTAGATTAGCATAAAAATCTATGCCATGGATTCGGATAGGGACGGCTTTGCAAATTTGCCTAGCTTGGTGGTTGATCCAGGAATTTGTACAATCATCACATGCTTCAATTTGGTTGGTTGAATTTTACTAGTGCAGGCAAATTCTTCGGTGACAAATGAATGCGATGCACCAGAGTCAAACAACACTCTTGCAAGTACTGAATTAACAGAAAACATACCCAGCACGACGTCTGGCGCTTCCTGAGCTTCTTCAGCATGCATGAGAAAAAGACGGCCATTGCGGTTGAGTGAATTCCCTGGGGCAAATCTTCTTCCTTGCTGGACACGACGCTGCTGCTGAGCTGGGACATTGGTGTTGGGGGCTGTAGCATTCTTCTTGTTGGGGCACTCGTTGGAATAGTGACCTTTATTTCCGCAGTCATAACAGGTCACTTGTGACTTGTCCTTGGCTGCGACAGGCACAACATTGCTTCCAGTCCTCGGGGCAGTGTTGGGGTTGGCTGTAGCATTGTTGGTGTTGAACTTGGGTGGGGCACGGGTGAAATTGCTAGAGTTACCGGGGTTGCTGTGATTTCCTACAGTTCTAGGGTTTCCACGGTTGGGATAGGTTGGACGGGTCATAGGGGGTCTGTTGGTTCTTGGGGCAAATCCTGGAGATGGGTTGGGGCGATACTTTGGGATCTGATGGGTTCTTGGTTGATGCATCATGCGACGCTTGCGGTTCTCATTGGCCTGGTTGATCTTTCCTTTCATCTGGATAGCAGAGTCTACAAGGGCTTCAATATCAACAAAGGGGATATTGACTAACACCGTCTGCATCTCGTCATGCAGACCATTCAGGAATCTTTCTTTCTTCTTGGCTTTGGTGTCTATTTCGTCCGGGGCATACCTAGCTAATGACAAAAATTTGTCACGGTATTCCACTACAGTCATCCTTCCTTGCTTTAGCTCTCTGAACTCGTCTCTCATTCTCTTGATCAAACCTGGTGGCACATGGGTTCTGCTAAACTTGACCTTCAATTCCTCCCAGGTCATCATCTGGCCTCCGGTCATTGCACGAACATTGTTCCACCATGCCCTGGCATCTCCGGCTAGATAATGGGTGGCGAATAGGACTTTCTCGTTGGCTTCCACTCCTGCTACTTCTAAGTTATTTTCCATGGTTTGCAGCCAATCATCAGCGTGTAGGGGTTCTTCCGACTTGGTGAAAATGGGTGGGTTGGTATTCTGGAAATTCTTGAGCTTAGATCCGTGGTTGTCCTGATTTCCATGGCCTTGGTTGTTGTGGGCTAGATGGGCTATCTGTTGCAGAGTGGCTAGGTTGGCTTGACGTTCCGCTCTTTCAGCTTCGCGGTCAGAAGTCAACATTTGCAGGATCTGCAACATCGGGTCTGGGGTTGAACCACTTCCTCCACGTGGCATCTGAAGATTGATATAGATCATGAGAAAAGAGGGAAATTTCTAAGGTTTTGGGTCTTTGAAAAGTTTTTAGAGTTTGACTCAGGTTTTTCTAGCAACTTGCTTTTTCATTCATTCACTCATAGCACACAGTACAACACACACCACAACAAAGAAAAACAGATGGTTTTAAGAACCATTCTGGAAACTACGATACAGTGGGACCGACTACTACTCACTACGCTAGTGCTCAGTGCTACTACTCCTCGGAGTCTGTGGCTTCATCATCTTCATCATCATCGATGAAGGCGAAATCATCCTCATCGGTGAAGAAGTCCATTGCCTGATCCTCCAGAAAATCATCGTCACCGCTGAGATAGGAGTAAGGGTCTCCACCATTCCCCAGTTGGTAAAACTTGATGTACTTCACGTCCATCTATAAAAATAGAGGATGAGTAGATTAGCAGAGTGATCAAGTGTGTCAAAATTTTATCTATTTTGCAAGATTTTTTGAGGAACACGAAGTTTTATTAAAGAATTAAAGAGGTAAGAATGAGAATAAGTTTTCGTAAATATTTTTGTTCTTTGGTTTTGAAACTAAGTTTTTGGTTCAACGTCCCATCTAACTAGGGTCTCCTATGGTCAGGATGGCTCTTATACCAACTTGTCAACACCCGGATTTTTCAATCCTAGATGCCTGTTATGCCATACATCGCAATCCCAGGATTACCATTTTTGCGAGACATAACAGAATTGGATACCATAGTACTTCATCCATTACAAACGATACATAAGTTCTTACACAAATAGGGATCTCATGATCCAGTTCTTAATACAACATCAAGCAGCGGAATACGGAATAATAACGGTAGTGTAGGCGAAGCTCCATCTTCGGGGTCACAGGCAATGCTGACGATGGGAGATGATCCTAGTTGTCGTAACCTTCCGGGGGTCCATCTTCCAGGTACTCCTCTTCATAGTCTGGCCATGGGAATAGCCAGGGACAAAGCCATGAGTACTCTTTAAGTACTCGCAAACTAATACTGGGGGAACAGTATGGCCACTCCAACTGTCCATAACCGCGGACGCGGCTATTCGAATAGTTTGACACTCTGTAGAGATTGTACACTTTCACCACAACATTCGATACATCCGTCAGGAACAAATCCTGAATTCACCTTACTCAGTATGCGGATAATCAATCCTAACCTTTCAATTACACTCCCTAGTATCAGCACCTCTCCTGTGAGTTTGGCCTCCCAACCATGACCACTGTCATCTTGGGTACTGCACAGGTGGACAATCTTCACAAGGTAGCCTCAGCTCAGACCTTGGCCGTGAGGGAACTAATACTAAGGTATATAAGTTTCCAGTCAAGCCCTACCCAATATTCGGGTATTGTGGTTGTACGCTAAAATTGGAATGGTATCGCATCCAGACAACCATCAGTTTTATAAAGGGCTAAGGCTCATGCCTCAACATTTTCATCACCAAAATCATCCAGTGTTTGGAAACACATGTCCAAAACATTTCAATAGAATGATCCATCATTCCAAGGTTTTCATAACCATTTTTCCACCAAGTATTCCCATCTAAAAGTTGATCAAGTTTTAAGCTTAGCACTAGCATCTACAGGGGAGGGTAGTAATAATGAGGGGTGGTAACTAGTGGAGTTTCACTAAGTCCAACCTTATATCTTAGGCTGATATCAAGGTTTCTAGCTTAGGCCAAATTTTATGCTCTTTATGCAACCTTCAGCACAACAGTCTGGTATCTACCAAACTCTTAGGTAACATCTAGGTAAGCTTGGATAAAGAAATAAAGTAAGAAGCTTGCCATAAAACTAGGATTGGTTTAACAAGTAGGTAGGATCACATATGCTTAAGGCATATAGTAGGCATGGTAACAAGTAGGGGTTTGTTGCATCAGTAGGGTATCTTGCAAGGGTTAGCTTGCATCAATATCAGTATAAGCTTGCATAGTTACTAGCTTTCCTTATGCAGAGCAGTGGTTGAAGTTCTCCTCGGCTTCCTCTTCGTAGTATCCTCCTTCCTCCTCGTAGTATCCTTGGTTGGTACTAGCGTCTATGAATAAATACGAGGTACACAATCACCAAACAATACTTAACTACTTGCAATCACCACACACAAGGGTCCTATGGATGATCTAGCATCATCCCTAACATTACAAGGTTAAGGCTTGATTTAATTTCTTTTATTTTTTTAGAAAAGTAATTTCTACTCATTGAAAAACTACTTAAGATTTAATATTCTCCAAACCAAATATGGGATCATGTTGACACATGTCATCACCACATATTGTAGTCCATGGGAATGTGATTTAAAGTGGTGTCACAATTTAATAAGGTTTTACCCTTTTATTTTAATTAATTAAAGTGGCTAGAAATGCTTATGTAGCATTCTTTTATTCCATGAACAATATTTCTGCAAGTAAACCTATATATTTTTATATATTCTGAAAGGTATGGTTAAATGTGATTTTTGAGAGTTGGAATCAACTCAAAAGCCTTTATGGTTTAAATTTTAAAAATGTTTGAATGCAGAAAAGCTTCTGCCTTGTTATTTTTACTATGGGTGATCTACAGATCCAAATGACTTAAATCCAACGGGCTTGGATTAAACATTCACAGACCTTTCCAACAAAATTGGTTTCATCCAATTTGGTGCACTGAATCGATCTGGGTTGATTTTTGAAGTTGGGTACAGAAGTGTGTTTGAAATTAAAAAGAAAAAGGTTTAATTTGAATTGCTGGGCTGCGCGGGAAATTCTAACGGGCCGGCCTGCTAAGTGCAGTGCTCCCGCGGGCTGCTTAAGTGGTTGTCCCCACTCGTTAGTGACACGGGGCTGGGCGAAGCGGTACGGGGCAACGTGGATCGTTCGATCTAGTTCTAATCCAACGGCTGAGGGTCATCGTCGATGCGAGACAACTCCGGCGAGAACGAAACCTAGCGCGGCCAGTGAGGGGTGCTGGGGGCTTCTCCTGGGGTGGCTCTAATCACTGGCTCCCTTCTTCTCCAGAGGCGGCGAGCTCCGGTGAAATTCCGGCGAGGTGGTGCTCGGCTTGCTCTGAGGATGGTGTGGCACGGTCAGTGGGGAGAGGGGAGTGAGATGGTGTGAAGTGCGGGGGTGGTCTCTATTTATAGTCGAGCGAGGGGACCGTCGGGGCGCACGGTGAGCTCGTCGGGGGCGATGTTACAGGCGGCTATAGGCATGGGCAAGGGTAGGGGACGGTGCTGTGTCTCCTGGCGATGCTCAACGACATGGTCGCGAGGCATGGGGCGGTGCGGCTTGGTCTGGAACGGGCGGTGCTCTGCGTGGCAGAGGCGGCGTCTTCGACGGCGGGCGGTGGCTGTATGGCACGGGGCGGCAAACAGGGATATCTGGCGGTCTCCTGGGTCGGTGGTGATCGTGTGTGCACGCGGTGAGGGCGGCGCGCGGTCTGTGGGTGATGGTCGAGGGTGGCGCTCTGGCGCACGCTCGGCATGGTCTGGGCGCGTCTTGTGCGTGTGGTCCAGGGCTTGGCAACGCTCGCGGCTGGGACAGGGAGTGGCGGTGGACGGTGGGCTGCCTCCCAGACATGCTGGCTAGGCTTGCTGCTGCTCCTAGCTTGCTGTCCACAATGGGGTGACATGGGGGTGCTCGGCTGTTCACCATTAATGACAATGGCAAGCTCACAGGGGTGCTAGTGTTGGGCTAATCTTTCTAGATGATCTACTGGGTTGTGTGTGAGCTAACTAGGGAACAAGTTAGGCTCAAAACACTGCACACTATAGTGTTTGATGTTTTGTTTGATTTGTGTCTGCAACCTGTTTGATAAAATGGCCGCATGAAATCAAGTTTTGAATTTTGAAATGAAGTTTGGTGGGTTTGCTAGATTGGTGCTGGTGAGTCTGCAGATGCTTGGGTTTTGAAAATTGAGCTTGTTTGAGTGGGTTTTGCAAAAGTGGGATCTTCCCATATGAAGAAGATTCAATTTTGAATTGTCATTTAAACTATGCATTTGAAAGTTTCTGGATGATCACAAAGTGGGCCTTGATACTCTGTTATGAGTACATTCAAGGGGTGCAAAGATCCAGAAAAGTTTCTGTTAGGTTTTGAAAGTTTGAGACAGCCAAAGTAGGCATGGGAGTTAAATTGGTCAAAATGACCATTCACTTCATATTTTTGTTTTGATTTACTTGTCTTAAGGAAAAGTGTGGGAAATGTTTTAGATGATGTTCTTTTCACCTAAGAAACATTTTACAAGCAATGGTTCACACAAACAAGGTGGTTTTTAAAGAAATTCAAAATCCATGCATACACATATACATGCATTCATGGGTTTACTTAGAAAAGTTTTTGTTAACCCTAATCTTGATGATTAGTGTTTTGATGATCTAAGTTTTGGTATTTTTGGGATGTTACACTTTGTGTTTTAACTTCTCTTCCTTAACAAGAGCATCTGCAATGTGTTTAGCGAAAGCAACATGCATATCACTAGCATCAGGACTTCTAGCAAGCTTTTGCAAGAACATAATCACTTCAGAAATATTGCAACCATCAAAATCAAACTTAGCATCACTAGTTGTAGGCTTAATAGGCTTAGGCACAATAGGAGGAGGAATAGGGACAACTTGAGGTTTAGTGGTGATGGTGCACACACTATTGTTTCTATCAATTTCAGCTTCCCTTTCCCACTTAGCATGAAGTTGGGATAACAGTCTAACATTTTCATCAATAGTAACTTGTATGACATGAGTGGCAGCAAAGGTACTTTCCATGGTTTCAGGTTTAGCAGCCATTTTATTAAGCAAGGAGGACTGAGCTTCAGACAAAGAGGATATATTTTTCTCAACATTTAAAAGTTTTTCCTCTATAGCCTTATTGAAATTGGTTTGTTTACTAATGAAGTCTTTGAGCATGACTTCAAGTTCAGAGGGGGCACTTCTAGAATTGTTGTAAGAGTTTCCATAGGAATTGCCATTATTAGGAGGATAAGGCCTATAGTTGTTACCACCAAAATTAATCCTATAAGCATTGTTGTTGAAATTCTTGTTTCTAATGAAGTTCACATCAACTTGCTCTTCTTGAGCAACCAAAGAGGCTAAGGTAACACTATTAGGATCTAGAGGAGCTTTCCCATTAACAAGCATAGCCATAATAACATCAATCTTATCACTCAAAGAGGAGGTTTCTTCAACAGAATTTACCTTCTTACCATGTAGAGCTCTCTTAGTGTGGCATTCAGAGTAGTTAACCATCATATTATCAAGGAGCTTTGTTGCAGCACCCAAAGTGAGGCCCATAAAGGTACCTCCAGCAGCTGAATCCAATAGGTTTCTTGAGGAGAAGTTCAAACCTGCATAAAAAGTCTGGATAATCATCCAAGTAGTGAGTCCATGAGTGGGGCAATTCTTAACCAAAGATTTCATTCTTTCCCAAGCTTGAGAAACATGTTCATTATCAAGTTGTTTAAATTTCATAATGTCACTTCTCATAGATATAATCTTAGCAGGAGGGTAGTACTTTCCAATAAAAGCATCTTTGCACTTAGTCCAAGAATCAATACTATTTCTAGGCAAGGATAAAAATCATTCTTTAGCTTTTCGTCTCAAGGAGAAAGGAAAAATCTTGAGCTTAATAATATCTCCATCTACATCCTTATACTTTTGCATCTCACAAATTTCAACAAAGTTATTGAGATGGGCATCAACATCATCAGAACTAGCACCAGAAAATTGCTCTCTCATCACAAGATTCAACAAAGCAGGCTTAATTTCATAAAAGGTAGCATCAGGAGTAGGTGGAGCAATAAGTGTGCTAAGGAAATCATTGTTGTTGGTGCTAGTGAAGTCACACAACTTGGTGTTCTCAGCAAAGTTCATTTTGGCAAAGGTGGGCAAGCCAAAAACAGCAGCAACAACTAGAGCAGGAACTATTTTTTTTGTGTTTTTGAATAAAGAAAGCAAACCAAACTAGACTATCTTTTTTGGAGTTTTTGAAAACAAGAGGCAAAAAAAACCAAGAAAAATAAACTAAGAAAACTAAAAACAAAGTAAATAGAAAGGAAGTGGAGGACTCCCCTTGTGAGGATGTCCTTAGCCTCCCCAGCAACGGCGCCAGAAAGAGCTTGATGGTGCTGGAAGCACTTCGTCGGGAAACCCCAAGAGCAAGGTGTGAAGCAACACAGCAGCAAGTTTTCCCTCAGTAAGAAACTGAGGTTATCGAACCAGTAGGAGGAAGGAAACGTCATAGGTGTTGCAAGCAAAGCGGAGACCTGCACAACACAAACTCAAGACTTTTCCCCAACGAATCAGTGAGGTTGTCAAGCTCACTGATTTGCTGTAACAAAGTATTAAACGTATGGTGTGGAAGGTAATGGTGGTTTGCAGCAATTAAACAAGTAACAGTGAAGGATGTATCAATGGTAAAGATTGGACCGGGGTCCATAGTTCACTAGAGGTGCTCTCCTTAGATAAACAACATGGCATGAAGGGTAAACAAATTACAGCAGGGCAATTGATAGGACATGAGCAAGGCAATCAATGCAATACCAGACAAAAAGATCCTATGAGATTCGATTGGGCAATACAACAAGATACATAGACCGCCATCCAACCGCATCTATGACTAGAAGTCCACCTTCAGGTTATCATCCGACCCCCCTCCAGTATTAAGTTGCAAGCAACATACAACTTCTTTAAGAAAAGTGTGTAAGGTAAACAATCCACTTGTTCCATGAACAAGAGACTATTGTTTTCTCCCTAGTAGCAATAACACATCTACAACCGAAGAGATTTTTGTCACTTCCCTTGGAAACTAGAGGCATGAACCCACTATCGAGCATAAATACCCCCTCCTGGAGTCACTAGCAACTACTTGTCCAAGATAGCTACTAACAACAGAGAGCATGCAAGATCACAAACAACACAGACATGATAGAATCATAAAGACAAAACCATTAATCAATCTGACATAGTAATCTCAATATCCATCGGATCCCCGCAAACACAACATGCATGATTACAAATAGATTAGATCTTGATCATGAACGGAGCTCGCAAGATCTATACATGAAAGCACAAGGAGGAGATACAACCATCTAGCTACTACATGGACCCATAGTCCAAGGTGGAACTACTCACGCATCATACCGTAGAAGAAGTCCTCCGAGATGATCTCCCCTCTGGCAGGATGCCGAGAAGAACTTCAAATCCCCTCGATCTAGGGACGCTAGTGGCAGTGGATACAGATGGTTTCGTGGAGTTTTGATCGGGTGCCTAGGGTTTCTGCATTGGGGGCTTCTTATAGGCTAAGAGGCAAGGCTGGGAGGCGACCAAGGGGGCCACACCCTGCCTAGGCGCGGGCCCACCCCTGGCCGCGCCTAGGGGGGGTTTGGCCGCCCTGGCTTGCCTCTCCGTCTCGTCTTCTGGATTCGTGTCCCCCATGGTAAAATATTGACTTTGGCTTTTGTCCCGTCCAATTTCGGGAATATTGATTTTCTGCCTTTCTGGAACCAAAAACAGAAGAAAACATGCAACTGGCACTGTGGCAACTTGTTAATATGTTAGTTCCAGAAAAGATATAAAAACACCTCAAAGTGTAGATAAAGCAAAGCAAAGTAGATACTAAACAAGCATGGAACATAAAAAATTATAGATATGTTTCCGACGTATTATATGCTTAGATTCATGGAATGGAATGGCGTTAGCATAATTTAATGAAAATATATCTCAAATGTTGATCTATAAGTGGATGATATACCTGCTTGGTCAGGGTCGTTTAGGGGTTTAGGTATTTTTCAAAAAAGTTCAAACTTTATGCTTATATTATTAGAACAGAAAGGCGTTACCACAATTTAATGAAAGTATCTCAGATTTTGATCTGTAAGTGCATGATACCTACTTGGTTAGGGTTTAATTATGGGTTGAGGGGTTTAGGGTTTAGGTTTTAGTATCTAGGGGCCGAGGGTTTAGGTTTTATGGGTTGTTTAGAGTTTATGTAATTTTTAGTAATGTTCAAGCTTTATTCATATATTCATCGAATAGAATGGTGTTTCCCAATTTAATGAAAGTATCTCAAATTTGATATACAAGTGCATGATACCTGCTTGGTCAGGGTATAGGGGTTTATTAGTGTTTAGGTTTATAGGGTTCAGGGGTTTAGTGTTTCGGGAACTTTCAATAATGATCAAACTTTGTGGTTATATTCGTGGAATACGATGGCGTAAGTAATTTTATCACCACACCAATTTTACGGTTCAAATACTATATATGGTTCAAAGTCTCACCACACCAATTTTATCACAAAGTATGAATTATTTGACGAATAATACCCAAGTTTCTTAAAATTTTCATGTTCACGAGCCAGTTTCGCCAGGTTTAACGAGTTTATCTCGGTTTAGTGAAAAAGTTCGAATTTTGAACTATTAGCGATGGGAATCTCTTTTTCCCGTAATTTCGGGTCACTGACAAGCGGGTCACTTTTATTGTGGGTCCACAAAGTCAGTGTAAGTCCGGAGGGGGCTTGCAGGTAAATACACTTGTTGAAGAAGGGCAGGGAACCAGGTCGATGGGGTGATGCACGTGGGAGAATGCAAAATTACCACCTATATCCCTCTATTATTGCATTACTCCTCGGGTTCCTGTTTCTGGAGCAGGGATAGAAGAGGAATTTTCATTCTAAAAAAGGCGAAGTATGTTTGGTGCTGGATGTTTGAATGGATGGGCGGGATATTTCGGCGTTCTCTCGAAATTTTGAAGCCAAAGCTTCTAAGGTACGCTACTCCCACTCCCACTTGGGGGATGCTGTCGCCTGTACGCTTTTGAGCATTTAATGAGTTGATAGACATCTGCCGTATTTCAAACAAGATTACCAAGGTCACAGCCGTATTTGCTTTTTTTGATCTGCACAGCCATAGTTGCTGGTATCGTGTCCATGTCTTATACTCCATAACTTGGATGCATCTTGGCCAATCAAGCTTTGCTTACAAAGGGAAAATCCAATTTTATTTTTCCAAGTGACAACATTGTTTTGGGTTGTGAAGCAACTTCAAAGATTAAGGCTCAGTATGGCATCATGCCATTTGTCACACAAAGTACCCTGTTTAATGGATAAACCCTATCAATCTTACTAGCTAGATTTTTCCGATAAACTGACAATATGGAAGTTTACTAAAAACATGTCAATTTTGGTAACATGGTCAAATGATGGATAAGACTCTAAAACAATGGATAAGTGTGTTTTGAGATTTGTTGTGACACCCCCGGGATCAGGTCTAAACAAATCCCAGACCTCCATCTGAACATAAGCTTAACCTTGAGCTCGAGAATATCAAGTGGAGAATCAGTAACACAACTGTGACCCTACGACACAAAATTACAGCAAGCTCATAACTGAGTAGAGAACCAAATTATTACAAGCATAGGTCACTGACCACAAACATCAAACAATGGAAGGCAAATTATGTTATTAAGTATAGCAAACTTAACAAATGGCCTAAGAGGCCTGAAGCATAACGATGACGTCCCAGCCCATAGATTCTAGGCTGCCGGCCAGGAACCCCAAGCTACTCGTCGCTATCGATGTAGTACGGAACTGATCTTCCGGGAACACTTACTCTGCCAAAAGTATCAATAAAGAAAGGGTGAGTACAGGGTGTACTCCGCAAGACTTATGGCTGGTGGAGTTGTTTTGCATAAAGCCACTTTTGTTTATAAAACAAGAGAGAGAGAGAAGAAGCTCGTATAGTCAGAGTATTTTAAAAGGGGATAAGAGAGCAACGTCTCCGAAACATTTATAATCATCTTTTGATATCCACCAAAGCATCATCATCTACCAACTAGGATCACCCCCTCGTACCCATGAGGAAGCATCCTTAAGCACACGTTGATCTGCCAAGTTTTACGATTAGGTTAAAGTTCTCTATGATCTTGAGTCTGGTCGCCAAGTCGTTCATAACCGTGAACACGGCTTTTCGAAAATAGTATTACCCTGCAGGGGTGTACAACTTTACCCACACGTACTAACCTTCTCTTAATGCCACTAGATAAGCCCTCTTCCTTGGAAGGCCGACAGAGGGTGGTTAGACACGACCTTTACCTTGCTTTCGCCAAGACCATGAGTCACGCAATAAGTATGGTTCCGCCGTAACGGGTCAAATCTCGAAACTGGTACTTAAAGATGTGAGGCAAGGTTGGTTTACCAGGGGTGCTATCTACCCCAAGCAACCTCGGCCATGCTTACCTACCTATTATGAATGCACCAACTTCACCCGACAAATCTTTCAAAAGATTTTCTATGCATATGTCGAATGGAACGCCTGAAATATGTGACTCACGGAATCTACTAGGAAAGTTAGTCAGTCATGAGGTTGTCCAGGCCCCGTGTGGTTGCACGGTCGTCTTGGTTCCAAAGGCAAGAACTCAGGTCCTAGTGGTGGCGAGCGTGGGACTAAAAAAACCACATCCCACTGTGGCCTCCCATACAAGCCTTAGAAATGTTTAACTCATATAACCTCAAATGTCATCTCATCACGTTCTCCTGTCATACTAGATTCCCTGCATCTGATACATCATCTGGATGGACCAGAACTGACAGCTATGCTTGGCTAAGCAGACACATATATAAGCTCTATCAGTGCACACAAGCCAAACCTAGTTATGATAGGAGCAGTGGATCAGGTAATATAAGCTCAAAGGGGAGTATGCAATAGATAAGATACTCTATCTATCGATAAAAGACCATAGTAGAATCGCATCCATCATGGCAGGAATTGAAATGCTTTCGAAAACATAGGATTATATCATGGTGGGGCTATGCTTGCCTTTGCCAGTTGATAACAGATAAGAAGATCTTCGGGAACCTTGTACTTGACTTGGTTACAGTTGGTCAAGTATTGTTCTTCGACCTTTGGTCTTCTATCTTTGATGGTGTTGTCCTCGAGCTTCGATCTCGATCTTGATCTTGATATCATATTCTACCGAAGAAGAACGAAACACCGGAAAGAAAGTGAAACGATCAACACATGGCATCGATGCAATGCTCAAGCAAGGATGATTATATGACAAGTTAAATTTTATTGAATTGAAACCCTAAAGCATGCTCGACAACTTAATCGGGGTTCCGAGGGGTGAACACCCTAACTTGGGGAAACTCCGGATGTATATGAGAGGGGTTACTAAGTTATTCTATTTAAACTTGTCATGAAAGTTGTTGATCAATGCATGGTTATAACTTAAACAGGTAGGTTTCATTTTTCTGAACATTTTGATATATTATTTGTATTTTTCTGACTTATAAATTAAAAGTTATTGAATTTACAATATTCAAACAATTTCTGAAATTCTTAAACTTTTTCTTAATTTAAATAAATATGGAAATCCTTTTTACACCGAGGCTTGGGCTAGCCAGATACACAGACAGGTGGGCCTCTGGCCACCTCAGCCTCCATGCAGGCAAAGTGGGACAGGGGGGCGGTTGGTGCGTTTCTCACCGAGGCAGGGGCTACCCACTGCCACTGACGGGTGGGGCCGGTGCCAAATCGTCACGCCATGCAGACGCCATGTGGGCCTCGCTAGAGAACGCGTCGGCCAGCGGCCAGGGACGGCGGAGGAGGGCGATCTAGGAAGCGCGAGTGTGCGATTTCGATGCAGGAGAACGAGGCAAACTGGAAAAGGGCGGCGCCACTTGAAAGAGGTCACCAGAGCCACGTCTCCGACGGTAGACAGCGGCGGCACATGCATGTGCACGACGACAACAAGCTACATAGAGAGAGGGGAAGTGCGGAGGGGCTCCTGAGCACCAGGTGCTCACCATGATGCTGGTGGTGAGGTCGAAACGGCCGGAGGAGGTCCGTGGCGACGACGCGGGCGAAGGAGGTGGTCGACGGAGGCGGGGAAGACAGAGTCGCTGCCGTCGGTTGGGGTCACGCAGCGTCAATTCCGCCGGGGATGAGGACCAGCGCGTCCCAGCGGAGCTTCCTGCACGCACAGTTGGGCTCGGGGAGCTGTGGAGCAGCGGCGATTCAACGGTGCTCACCGGCTAGGGTTTCGGATTTGAGGAACCAGAGGGGAGGGAGGTCGCTGGGAGGGGAAAGAGTAGATGAGGCCGAAGCAGGGCACCTCGGCGGCCTTATCTTCAGCTCTAGGGCGGCAGGGCAAGTATCTTGGCACGGCGACGATCGACGGCGAGGGCTCCGGCACACAGCAGCTTGGCGTCGTCGCGTCGTTGACGAAGACGATGATGGAAAGAAGGCTGAAGGGGTATTGGGCCCGGGCGGGCCACACACGGGCCGAGCTGGGCTGCGGATTGCTGCGTAGGGCGACAGAAAAAGGAGAGGGAGTAGATGGGCCGGCCTGGTTAGCTGGGTTGCTCCATTTTTCTACAGAAAACCTTTTTCAATTTCTTTTTTTCATTTCCCTTTTGAATTTTCAGTTCAAATTTGTTTTGGGTAATTTCAAAATTACCAGAGATTTTATATAATATATAAAATACTGCAGGGACTCCTTTAATCAATTTGGGATCCTATAATTTTGTCACTTTTCAAAATTCAAAACTATTTTGAATTGATTTGCAAATAGAGGAGGAAGGTTAGGGTTTAGGATTTTCTTTATTTTCCTCAATGCAAATTTTAAGGCATGATGCTCATGATGCGCAAAACAAACCCTAATATAGATTAACTAAAACCTGGGTGTTACATTTGTGCATAGTGTTTTTTGTGCTAAAGACTATGAATAGTATCTTCTAGCATTATATGCTAATAGAGTGGAAAAGAAGATTCGATGGCTAGCAATGTTGGGATTCGCGAGTCTTGATCCAACAGTCAATATTCAAAGTGGTAAGATGAGATAAGATATGGACCAAAATTCCACCTTCCATAATTTCACACAAATTACCGATTTAACGGACAATTCATGAGTTTCATGAATTTTCAAGTTTCCGTGCTGATTTCGCCACTTTAACTACTTCATCTCGGTTTAGCCAAAATTGGTCAATTTTGATGTATGATCACTAACAAGGGGGCCACGTATATGGTGGTGCCCAAAGCAAGGTAGGTCAGAATTTTCAAAGTTATCCCTCCCCACCCCTTCACGCTGTGTTGACATCCACCCTTCGCCGCCTAGACCCTCACCCCCTTGGAAGCCCACAAAACAGACATGCTCACCACCGCTCCTCATCTCACCATCATGCGCTCGAAGAAGCTTTCCCTACCCGTCCGTGTTCTTGAGACGCACCGGTGGTCACATGGATCCCACGGTAGTCCTTCTATATATAGCTCTACCTGGTTGGAAATTTATTTCTATCTCACCAGATCTGCCTCCTAAAATACGTAGTTTAATTTGTCCTCAGTCTACATGGTCATAGTTGATTCTAGGATTGATCTATGTTCTTAAGTACCTTCGCCGATTATTGCTGACAATATGTTTGCTGAAATGCATGGGCATATTTATTTTATGTACCCATCTATTTGTTTCCTTCTTTTATTTTAATAATTAAGAACCAATCTTGTATGTCATAATTAAACAAATGGAGATATTTGGGATGCAGGTTGCTCCATTAGGCATCCCTAAACATATCTTGGGTGTTGTATGATTTATTGAGTTTGTTAGAGCTTATTGTGAAAACTCAGAAGTACATTGCCCCTGCCGCTTGTGTGTGAATCAGAGGGTGCTGCCTTTCAGTATAGTGAAAGACCATATTTATATGTTTGGACTGATAAGCACATATGTTAGATGGTTATTTCATGGTCAAGCATATGAACCGGGGGAAGAACATCTTTATCATCCATATCAAGTAGGGCAAGCAAATGTTGATCATCTAGATCAACTGACAGAGGCAGCTCCTGAGTATCTAGATCAACTTGTAGAAGAGGGAGGAGAGAAAAAGCGCAAGGTGCATGGAACGGATTTCATTTCAGGTACTTACGCTATGCCAGATGACAAGGTGTTATCTCTATAGAACAACAATTTTTCAGGTTGTGTGTATTTGATGTTTCTCTTTAAATGTATATGTTAATCTACTAATCGCAGAAGCGGACAACCGAAGAGGACATATTCTGCTTCTGGATGGAGTCGATGCATGGCTGCTGATCATAATAAGGGGTGTACTTTTGGTGCCGTATGTGTAGTCTCATGACCACTAGCCCATCTGCAAAACTCTTGGGGTGCACCTAAGATCGCTCTAAATATATGTAGAGCTATCCCATGAATTGTCCGCTACTGTCGTAGTAGTGTAATATGGAGCTACCTTATGATTTTTAGGCCTTTTTAGCAAATCTGTAACCAAAAACTGTTCCGTACATTAGCAAAGTATTATATATGTGTGTCTGTGTGTGTTTACTTCTTTTGAGGCTTCCCAAGCGGCTTTGGAGGCATCGAGCTGGTGCCCTATGCTGGAACAAACGCCGTCTTTTCCTCTGCCAGCCCTTCTCCTCCCTCAAATGCTGATCTTCATGGTATATGTTGTCTGAGCTATAACGTACTTTGTTTCTGATATTAATATATTAGCTCTTCCGCTAAAAAAATTCTCCATGAGCCGAATCTGTTTGATTCGATACTGGGCGATTTTCTTGGTCCTAGGATAGGAACACGGGATGATTTTCTCGGTCCTGGGAGAGGAACACGGGACACCAAGGGAAAAAGGAGGAGGTTGTATATGGTTCCCGCATAATTTATTATCCCACCCCACGACGTGTTGAAATTTTTGCAAAAAACCTGGGAAACTCTTCCCGCCGCTGCTTGACACTGTAGAAAAAGTGTAGTACTTCTACCCCTACTACTAGTAGTAGTACTACTATTCCGGCTGCCCATCCTTTTCTCTTCCGACCAGCAACTTCCAATCCCCAGCTCCCATCATCAGGCAAGCAAAACAAGTATCACCTAATCGGAATCTATTCACCTAATCAAGGTATTTTCCCTCCTCTGCTCTGATCGATTGGGCCATTGGGGTGGGGGTGGAGGTGGGGGTAGGTGAGGTGGGGGGTGGGGTGACTGATTTCCTTTGGATTTGTGATCGGGGCATGGTCACCGCTGTTCTGATTGGGGCATTTGGTCGGGTTCCAAGTCGGTGTTCTTCACTCTGTAACCTTTATTTTCTACTAATATGCAATGGATTTTGCGTTAGATTCTATATGGAGAACTATGGGCCAGTGGCACGCACGGTCACTACGGGCAGTGATGGTCCCATCTGTTCCCTTAAAAGTTGCCTAAAAAGGTAATGGAGCAACATATTCGTTGTGTTCTTCCATTCTTTCCCATGCTGAAAGTGGTTGTCTGCAACCTGGATGTATCCCTGTGCTCAAAGTTGTCTTTGTTTGCATCTTGTTTTTGTGGAAGCCTCTATGATGCCATCTTGTTCTTTATTTACTGTAGCACTGTGGTACATACCTGTGAACTTGCGGTGCTCCAGGTGCGGCAAATAGCATGATACCCCCACATGCCGGAGGATCCGACCAGTACCACTACTCACCAAACAAGCGCAAGGCCACTGCCCAGCTGGGAGGTCCCAGTTTAAAGAGAAGGGTATTTTTTCTTAATCCACTTACCATGGTGCGGTCTAATTTAATTATTATCCGCTTGGTGTCATGCATACTTATCAGATGTTCAAAAACATGTGTGATTTTATTAAGCCAAGCACTGTGTTTATGTGAATCCAGATCTGGATCTGTCTGACTATCTCATACGCAGTCATACATATATATATGACTACCATGTACTGCATTGAACTGTTGAGCTCAGTTGCTATTTACTCAGGTTGAAGGTGCTGCTGCGGAGGCTGAGGCTGCTGTAGAGGCTAGTAGATTGCTCATGCCCCCACCAAAAGCGGATATTGTCTACACAACGAGGAAGCGCAAACACAGTACCTAGTTTAGCACCGACCTCTCTAAGAAGTGGGTATAATTTGGAAATCCACAATTTCACATGTTATGATTTTCCGTGCTATTGTTATCAGCTATAATTATCTTTATGCTCATCATAAGTTCACAAACATCAACATTGTTTTCTTTCCAGGCAATTATTTTGTCTGATATTATTATATTTACATGATATTTGCATAGTTTAACCTTTCCACTTAATTTCATTCAGTACCCCGCACCAGCTGCTCAGCCCGTTCTTCTACTGTCCTCTTTTCAAGCTTGTGGATTGAAAGGGGGCCCCTGTATGCCCTTCCAAAGGAAGATGGAAGAAAAATGGTGCATGTCCACCCTTCGCGAAGGGTACCCATTGTATCAGGTATGGATTCCAAGCAGTTTAGAACGACTTGATGCAATATCTTGTATCTCACTTTTCTTGTTGTCGTCTTACTTGTCTATCAATTTTCTCATGAAGGCTGCCCCTTGTGTCGCTCGCCCCATTATAAACAAGCTGTCCGGAAATGACAAGTTTCTAACTCTGTATACTGAGGAACCAAAAGGCTTGCGGCAACTATATGATGTGGATGTATCACTGACAATGGCCACCACCTATTTGGGTGGCCGGGGTTGGTCCAAGTATGTCCGTGAGAATGGTCTGAAGTAGGGGGACGAGTTAGCATTCAATTTTAGCAAGCTTGGTAGATACTTGCAAGACATCATACACCTGTAGACCAAAGGGCCAAGAACATAGGTAGTACTAATTAATTTTCTTCTATACTCATCATAACCTCTGATGAATTTCTGGCGACTAACTATTCTACACCATTGTCTTCACTAATCGTATGACTCTTACCACTTGTGTAGTCCGCTTCCAGAAGCTGCTGGCACCGACCCCAGTTCCTGCAATGACACCTATTGACCTAAGTAGGAGAAACAATAGAGGTAGTAACTTAATTTTCTTGTATACTCTGATCACTATCTAGGAGTGTATGAACCCATTTTGCTTGTACACATATCATATGCCTCTCTGACCACTCCTGTAGTCCCCTTACCTCCCCCAGAAGGTAACCAGCATCAAGATGCTGGCACCAGCACCGGTACCCGCATGGGCATAAGACCTAGTTCCTGGTCCGACACCTGTTGACCAAAGGAGAAAGATTGGAGGTAGTAGTAACTTAATTTGCTTGTATACTCATCACATCCTATGATCACTGTCCCGTGAGTAATTGTTGGAGTATAAGAGCCATTTTGCTTGCACACATCTCACAAGCCTATACCATCCCTGCAGTCAGCTTACCTATCCGTCAGAAGAAATCTAGCATCAAGCTGCTTGCGCCGGCGCCGGCACCGATTCTGGCTCTTGCACCAGCCCCTATTCAATTAACTGCATCAACACCAACTCCTGCACCAGCACCAGTCCCAACATAGGCAGCGGCACCATCTCCTGCACTAGTCCCTGTTCCTGCACCAGCACCAGCTACTGCTCCAGCCCCAGCACAGGCACCGACGCAAGATCCTTGTCAAATCGTATCCTACACATGTGCCATCTCAAGGTTGCACCGGATTATGTTTGTGAGTGGCGGCAGATAAACTTCTCTCAATGTCTTCTTAAGTTTCACATGATTTAGTTCATTGCTCTATTTAATTATGCGTCTATCTCTTGCTTTGACTCAGAAATTGCCTAAGAGTGCAACAAAGCAACTCGAGGCCAGACGAAAGGGCACAATATTCTTCACGATGCAAAGCGAAGGACTGCTAGTCGAGGGACGCTACGCCATTAACTAGACTGATGGGTGCTTGACATCTAATTCTAGGTGGACCAAGTTCTGGAAAGCTGCCAAACTTACCATTGGAAGAATGGTCAAGGTCGATGTATCTCAGTGCCCTGATTCCAGCAATCTGGTCATGCAGTTCCTAGCTGTTTAGCTCTTTGATTGCATGCTATCGTAATTAATTGTGTGGTTGTCTTATCTCCACTCATCATATATGGGTGGTAAAACTGTGATAACCTTTTGCTGGATTGGAGCTAAGACTAGTACGTGCTGGTATGGTATATTTGTATCTATATGACGGTTACCTATATGACCAAGACCAACTATTTTAACAACGATTGTGTTCCATCTCAATATGTGAGGAGGAGGTTGCACACAAAAGCAGAATTGATCGTCAATTTTGCTTGCTCTAGTGATTTGAGTTGTTTGGAGAAAAGGGCAAACTGATTGTTGGCATGGTTTTTAGAGATGAAGCAAGAACTAACTGGTTCTCTCTGTACTGCTATTGAATTTTAGTGTTTGTATTGCTGAATCAGTCATTTTGAAATGCTGCTGAATTGGTCAAGTGCTATTGAAGACGAACGAGGAATCTGTTGATATTTTCTATATCTAGTTATGTACTGCTGAATCATTCAAATGCTACTGAATTTGTGAAAAGTTCCGTCGCTGCTGCTAGGCTAGTTGCACTAGAGCTTTTGCATGTGTTTCATCGGAACTATTGGTAGTGTTTTGGATAGTGATGAGAGGCAGATAGGGTAAAGATACATCGTGATTTCACCAAGTGAAGTAATTGGATACCGGTGTAGGTTTGGTGCATGCGGTGTGTGTCTCTAGTTATTTAGATATTTTTACATAAATATATCTATCAAAACAAAACAATTATCGCCTTTTCCCACTCTGTCAGTGAGGTCTAGTTCCCTTTGTACTGCTATTGAATTTCAGTGTCTGTATTGCTGAATCGGTCATTTTGAAATGGTGCTGAATTGGTCAAGTGCTGCTGAATATGAACTAGGAATCTATCTATTTTATCATTCTTCTTCTGTACTGCCGAATCATTAAAATGCTACGTAATTTGTGTAAAGTTCTGTTGCTCTGCTGGGCTGTTTGCACTAGAGCTTTTGCCTGTGTTTCGTCGGAACCGTTGGTTGTGTTTTGGACAGTGATGAGTGTGATTTCACCAAGTGAAGTAATTAGATACTAGTTCTGGTGCACGCGGTGTGTGACTCTGGTTCTTTTGATATTTTATGTGAATATATCTGTCAAAAGAATTATCGCTTTTCCCTGTCCGACGGTGAGGTCTTTGTTCTGAATCTGGTGGATCCACAGCAGAATACAAAGTTTACTAACAACGAGATGAAAGATAGTATCTTTTGATTTCTTTGTTGTAGTGGAAACACACATGGTTATATGTGTGATGTCTTGTGTTCGAATCCTCTGTGCTTGACAAATAATTTTTTGGGTTTACATTATTTTCTTCTAGCAATAGTGCTTTACAGAGAGGCCGACACAGCGGACCTGTTGGAGATATGCCCAAGAGGCAATAATAAAGTGGTTATTATCATATGTTCGTACTTATGATAAATGTTTACATACCATGCTATAATTGTATTAACCGGAAACATTAATACTTGTGTGATTTGTAAACATGTAAGAGTCCCTAGTAAAGCCTCTTGTGAAACTAGCTTATTGGTTAATATATGATCATGGTTTACTGATCATGAACATTGAGATGTTATTAACAATAAGGTCATATCATTAGGATAATGATGTGATGGACATACTCCTATAGTTAAGCGTAGCATAAGATCAAGTCATTTAGATAGTTCACTTGCTATAAGCTTTCAAAAACATAGTAACCTAAATCCTTCGACCATGAGATCATGTTAATCACCATCACCGGATGGATGCTTTGATGACATCAAACACCACTTAGCAACTCGGTGGTTATAAATGTGGCATTGAGTGTTCTGAAAGTATGTGTTGAGGCACATGGATCAAGAGTGGGATTTGTCCATCCATATGACAGATAGATATAATCTGGGCCCTCTCGGTGGAATGTCATCCAATTGGCTTGCAAGCATGCGACTGGCTCACAAGGGATCACATATCATAGGAACGAGCAAAGAGTACTTATCAGTAACTGTGAGACCCTGGCGTATGGCTCAATAGGATTGATAGGAAACCCATACCAACAAGTTGCAACTTCTTTTCCGGAAGCTCATTCGAAAATAACTCTAAGGTTAAGCATGCTTGGCCTAGAGCAATTCTAGGATGGGCGACCGACCGGGAAGTGGGTACCGGGTGCGCACGAGTGAGGACAAAGTGCGCAGAAAAGACTAGTGTTGGTATGTGGGGTTAGTCTAGAGATCCTATTGAGCTTCTAGAAGTGACAACCTTCGGTCCAACCTCGCATAAGTATTATATCACGAGACAAAGGGAAATTGGCATCGCATGTAAATGGTTCATTCGATCACAAAGTAATCGTAGAAATATGTGGGAGCCATATGAATTTCCAGATTCCTCTATTTGTTATTGATTGGAGAAGAGTCTCGGTCATGTGTACATAATTCACGAACCGTAGAGAGACACACTTAAGGATTCGATGTTGTTTAGTAGTTATGGAATGTGAGTAATAAGACCGAATGTTGTTCAGAGTCTCGGATGGGATCCGAGATATCACGAGGAGATCTGTAATAGTCCGGAGAATAAGATTCTTATAAGGAAAGTCCAATTCCAGAGTCCGGGAATGATTCCGGTGTTTTCACCGGAATGATCTAGAAGGGTCTGGAAGGTTCACCGAACCAGAAGAGGAAGGGTACATGAATGAGTCATGACAAAGTGGAATGGTTGCATCATGTCCTAGGTCAAAGGGCTGTGCAAATAAAAGTGAGAAATCAAACTCCAAAATTAAAAGTCAAAAGGCAAGTTTGAAAAGTCAAACTGGAACAATGTATCCTGATGGAGGGAGGAGAGGAAACCTCCCTCCCTCCACCACACGCCAAGGAGGAGAGGGGGTTGGAGGAGGTTTCAACATGCCCTCCCTAGCTGCCCCTCACTCTCATAAATAGAGGGGAGGGGGCTGCCCCAAAATACAACACCACCACATCCCCTCCCCGCGCCGTCGCCCGCCGCCGCCGCTAGCCGCCACCGCCGCGCCGCCGCCACGCCACCGCCGCTGCCCTCCGCCGCGCCGTTGCCGCCTCGCACCGCCGTGCCACCGCTGCCAGCCGCCGTCGCCGCGCTGTGGCCACCTCGCGCCACCACCATGCCGCTACCGCCGCCAACCACTCCTCCTCCTCTCCGGCCTATAAACCCTAGAATGCCAGGGAACCCTTCTAATCCATCCTAACCCGCTCCGGCTTAAGGCGAAGCCCTGCGGGATCTGCCGTCTACTTCCGACCCTTCTAATCCAGAGGAGAGAGCTACAACCTCCGCTCCCTACTAGAACAAGGGAGAGGAAGGTCTTCATCGAGTACCAAATGTATGACCGACTGCGGAAGCACTGCCGGAACGCAGCGCCGGAAGGATCGTCTACGCGATCATGAGATCGGCAAGTGAACGACTACATCACCCACGAGAATCTACTCTCGTTAACCGCTATGGAATCTTCGAGGGTGAGTACTCTATGGACTTATTGCTACAATCTAGTAGATAGATCTTGGCCTGTGTGTATTCATGCGGTAGAATTTTTTGTTTTCCATGCTACGAACCCCTTCAGTGGTATCAAAGCCGTGTTTATATGTAGATTTGTTGCACAAGTAGAACACAATGGTCATTGTGGGCGTTGATGCTTTTGTTGTCGATTTCTTTTTGTGTACTTTGCATCTTGCGGGATGGTGGGATGAAGCAGCCCGGGCTAACCTTACATGACATTGTTCATGAGACTTGCTCCACGCTCAACATGAAACTTCTATTGCATAAGTGGCTTTTGGGGTGTCTGTCTCTCCCGACATAGTGAAGATTCAGTTTACAACGGGTGATTGACAATACTAGTATCAATGTTGTGGTTCTTGTTCGTAAGTTAGAATGACACTTACTGAAAGCCCCAAACCACGTAAAATGTGCAAAGAATATTAGAGGCGTCTAACTTTGTTTTGCAGGAGTGTGCTATGATGTGATATGGCCATGATTGTGATTATATATGATGTATGCAATGTTCCTTACTGTAAGTCGGCAACCGGCAGGAGCCTTATGGTTGTATTTTAATTTCGTTAAGACCTGCGTGTCTATTATTCAAAGTAGTTTTAATAGTTGATGATGGTGGATGACAACCATGGAGCGGTGCCATTGACCTTGATGCCACGCCGGTCATGATGGATATCATGTTCGTGCTTAAAGATGGAGATCAAGAGCACAAGAAGAAAGGCCATAACATATCACATATTTTGAATAGCATGTGATGTTAATCCTTTTATGCATCTTGTATAGCTTAGATAGCGACGGTATGATTATAAGATGATCCCTCTCACAAAATTATCAAGTAAAGTGTTCACCCTTAGTTAGCACCGTTACTAAGACTCGTCGTTTCGAAGCACCACATGATGATAGGGTGTGATAGAATCAACGTGTGCATACAATGGGAGCAAGCCAGATTTGCTCATGCAGAAACTAAGGTTAATCGTTGTCACATCCCTGTGAAAAATAAATAAATAAAGTAATAAATTGTTGTAATTTAGAGTGAATAGAAATTTTTTGTTTTAAAATGGAAACATCAAAACCCTTCTTGAACAAAATTTGAATGAAAAAGGAATCCAACAAAATTTCAATCAAGTGAAATGCATTCATCAATGAATGTATCTTGAAATTTAAACTTGGGAAAATAAACCAAAACCCTAAAACTCTAATGGAAGAAAATCATCTCCAAGATCTCTCCATGACTATGGATTTGATCCAGATAAAAATTTAGCAACAAACACCTATAAATGATAAAAAAAGATAAAAAAAAATATTATGAAACCACAGAAATTGGTTTCATTTAATTTGGAGCCATGGACAAAAACTTATGAATTTAATAAGATAAAAGGAAATAATTTCCAAAGCTAAATAAAAGCTCCTATCTAGAATCCATACCAAATTGTGAGAAAATTAATCCTAAAAGGATAAACAAATATGAAATAAAATTATACAATTGGAATCACGAATTTTGGATCTATAAATAAAAAGATATGGATTTTATAAGATAAATAAAGAAAGAAATAAATAAGGAATATTTAAAAGCCAAATTAAATCTTGGCCAAATCCATAAACAAATGAAAGTTTATTGAGTAATAAAAAGGAGTAAAATATTATTTAAATAAAATCATAAGGATTGAACAATATCCAATTTTATTTAAATAAAGACAAATTGCCTAATCTAAATAATAAATCCCAATAAAATTATTTAGAAGACAATTTAAACCTTGAGTTAAATCCATAAGCAAATGGAATAAAGATAACCGAAATAAAATAAAGGGATAAAAAATATTCAAATAAAAGTATATGGGATTAAACCATATTCAAATTATATTTAAATGGAGACAAAATCCCTAATGAAATGATTAATTAAATCATGAGAAAAATAATGGAAATTGCCAAAGTGGATTTAAAGGTTATCTAATTAACTTAAAAGAGAATAAAAGAATTATTTGAATAAAATAATGTGGATTGAGAAACATATTCAAAAACCTATTTAAGTAAAGACAAATATCTATTTTAAATAAATAATAAACCATAAGAATTATTCTAAATGGAATATTTAAATACAACATTAAATAAGATTTAAAAAAGGTTTGATATAAATCTGAATTAAAAGTGAGCTTTTGAATCATATTAAATATTACTTGAAAATAAAGACAAAAGCCCTTTTATATAAATATTGAATCACATTAAAATATTTTGAATTATTCAAAATGGACTTTCAAAACACAGTAATAAATAAGTGCAAAACTTACTGAAAAGGTTCTGGAAATTTGAATACAAACAAATGGTTAAAAACATTTGAATAAATTCAAAACATAAAAATAGAAAAGGAAAAAGAAAAAGAAACAAAATAAAAAAAGTGAAACACACCCTAGCCCAGCTTGGCCCAACTAGCAGCCCACCCGGCTTTCCCTGCAGAAAATGTTTCACACCGCGCAGTGTACCCACTCACCCACTGACTTTGCGACCCCACGCGTAACCTTTCTCCTCACTGACAACCAGGCCACACACTTCCCCGTCGTCGTCTCCACCCTACGACCCGTTCCCCTCTTTCCTCCGGCCGTTCTCTGTGTTGATTCCGCCAGTAACCACTCCATCTTAAACGCCCATGTCCCCTCTCTCATTCCCCTTAGACGTCACATCTTCTCTGCCCTAGGGCTGCTTGAATTGCTCCCTGCAAACCCCCTACTCCGACAAGCTTTCCCGACGAATTCCGGCGACGTCCAACCTCCCCTTGCCCCCTGGAGTCTACGAGCGTTCTCGCCATCACCTCACGCACCTACCCGTACCCTCTTCTCGCCCGCGCGTGCCCCGTAGTGTCGGCAACAATGACGACAGAGCATCGCCGCTGACTGCCTCGACTCCGTCGAGCCTCCCCGGTAAACCCTGACCGCCCCCTCCTCTCTGGTGGACACTCTCATGCTTGCCTCTCCCACCTGCGTCTAACTGCACCTTTGGTTTGTCTTAGCGCGCCCTATATCGTCGCCTCCGTCGACGACTGTGCTCACCTGACGCAGACACGAACTCCGGCGAGCAATCTACACCAACCCCGTGCGCCCCTGCCTCCCCACGAGCATGTTGAGCATCAACACTCCACGGCGAACCTGGTGAGCATATCCTTCCTCTCCCTCGCTTCCTAGAATAGCCAGAATGCCGCAGCCCGAGCGTCGCCGCCGCTCACCATCGCCCAGCGCCGCCAGTACTTGGTCATAGCACTCTAAGACGTTAGATTTTGATCTGATGGATGCGATAGAACATTTAGTGAAGGGGTACACAATGATCTGAACCGCACAGATCTAATTAGATCCAACGCACCGCATCGCTCGATCCGTGCAAAACGGTACCGTGCGATAGGAACGTGACGCGTGGCCTAGACTTTGTTTTAAAAACAGAAACATTTCTATTAGATGTTTAGATTTGGAAAATTCATAACTTTTAATCTACACGTCCAAATTTTACAAATTTTATATCAATGGAATCACAAAAATTAAAATTTTGCAACCATGCCCATAGTTTAGTATTTTGCTTCTGTAAAATTGATTATTTTTGCAGAAACATTATTAGGTCTATTTTGTGTATAAAGTTTAATCTAGAAATGATTTTGGGGTAAAATCTTTTGAAAATGATTTTTTTGAACCTATTGACCATAAAACCAACTTTTGGATTTGAAAGTATATTTTGTGACACTAAGGAATTATTCCTTGAATTAAAAGCATTTCTAGTAAAACAAAAATTGTTGATTATGTTTTAAATGATTTTTGAGTAAAATCTTTTGCAAATGGTTTGATTTAAACTCTCTGACCCTAAACCACTAAGTTTTGGATTTAAAAATGTATTTTAGTAACCCTAGAATATTATTACTTTGATTTAAGGCATTTTTAGTAAAATAAAATGTTGCTTTGATTTAAAAATAGTTTTGAGTGAAACCTTTTCAAAATGGATTTTATTTAAACAACTTGACCATAAACACTAACATTTGTGTTTAAAAACATAATTGACAAACACTACAAACTATTACTTTGATTTAAATCATTTATAGCAAAACAATAATGATTTAAATTGCCCATTTTCACTAACTTAATTCCAAATGGTTTTGCCACTTTTATAAATGAACAATAGGTGTTTTAAAATGTTTATAGCCTATTAGAAACCACTTTTCCAATAAAACAACCTTTTGCATGCTTGCATGCATTTTTTTGTTTTCATTATTTTATGTGGTGAAATTGTTTAAATGCTAGATTGAATTTGTGCCTTGATTTAATTGTAGTGAACTTTGAAGAGTGTGACAATTGCAAGATCAAGGAGTGAACTTAGTTTCTATACCAAAAAGGCAAGTGGTGCTTCATCCATTTTGTCCTAATATTTTGACTATGCATTAGTGATATTTCTAAGTAGGACTTGCATGAAATTTTACTAAGTATACTATGCCATGGGAAATCCTAGTAGATGATGCCTTAGTAGAATTTTCCCTAAATTAAGATCCTTACAACTATCATGCTTAGCCTAGCTAGTAGAAAACAAGGGTGGATTATATTCATGCTATGAAATATTTCTAAGTCTATGATTTGTGTTTTGTTTAAATAAAACAACTAAGTGAATGAAACACCTGGGTGGAATGGTAATTGCTTGGATGGATTTTTGTGTTGAGTGGTTACCAGGGCCCAATTTTCATGGCCTACCCTGTGTATCTCACTTGTGGAATGCCACCCAGGAACAAAGATATTTGAGATGTCAAATGTTGAGAAGCTTCAAGTGCAGCCACATGGCATTATGGGCTCTACCTGGATCATATACGTTGCAATAACTTAGCCAGGTGGACAGAAGGTGGTAGGGGGTGATAGGTTTTGAACGCGTCCATTTGGTCTAAGGGAAGGCTTCTGAAAGATCTTGTCTCGATGCATGTAGAGTCTTGTGGGGAAAGTGCACCACCTCTCGAGAGAGTAAAATCTAAGTACTTAGCCTTGTCCCCGTCAATGGACAATTTGAGCATCAAGACATGGAAGCTATCAAGGATCTCCTCATCCCAATTTCTAAGTTAAAAGCTTGTGGTTGAACAAGGGTTAAAGGATCTTCAACCTTTGATTGGTAGATGCCTTCGGTGATTTTGACAAACAAAAACTTAGTGTTTTCAAAGGATAAGGAAAATATATTTTGAGCAAAGCAAGCCTAAGCTCCACTTAGCCAAATGAATATAGAAGATAGATACCACTAATCTACCATAGTATTACTTGCCAATACAATTCAAATGTATTGACCCTTGTGGCTGTAACTTATTATGTTGCAGGTTTTGTTTGATGTTAGTGAAGTGTGTTGAATAGGATTACAAGTCTACAACCAACATGATTGCCCGTGGCACTTTGAAGATAAAGGACTCCATGCTATATAGTTATTTCTGCTGCATTGTAATGAGATAGCCAAATGAGCTATGTAAGATGTAATGAATTATTTTATTCCTAGTTATAAAATTGTATTATGAGCTTTGTTTCTTGATATTACATCTTAAACTGTGGATGCTAGCTATTGATCCAGGGACTAGCATTGTAAACACAGGGATCTCTACCTTATCAGGTTGGGACCTCTACAGATGGTATCAGAGCACTGTGTTGCCTGTAGGATTGTAACCCTAGGATTGGACAAACCCCTTAGAAAAATAGGAGTTGTATTTTGTTCAAACTTATTTACAAACAATCTAGTAAACTCTTTCCTTAGCCTTTTTGGTTTTGATTCTACATCTCTCCCTTTTCAAACTTGATGGACAAAGACTTCATCATGAGCAAAGACTTCAACATCACCAATGACTTCAACTTTAGTTTCACCAAGGACTTCAACTTGGAAATCACTAAGGACTACAAGAGAGACACGAATGTTACTCAAGACTTGAAGACTAAGGAAACACTACTTAGGAGAAACCATCATCACCTTGAGTTTTGTGACCAAGATGCAAGAAATTTTCCAAGGATACCATGAGCTTGTTCAAGAAGAAACAACCAAGAAGGAAGGAATGACCTCAAGTGAACCATATAGTTGGACCACCATACTAGTGTTTAGTTTAAATCAATCCCACCAACTTATGTGGTGTAGCAAAAATATTTTGTTGACTAAAAATGTGCTTGAACCTTGTTGTTTGAGTGGAATGTTTGTTTGTGATTGCTTGCACATTGTTTGTGTGAATTGTTGTGTGTGATTAGAATTCTTCCTCTAGAAATGTTTTTCCTATTCTAATCCCAATCCAACCCAAAAAGATGACTTCTCCAAGAGACTCCAACATCAAGGATGGTGACAATAATAACCAAGAGATGCACATGAGAGAACAACTACTAGCAACCCAAGCCCAGTTGAATCAAGTGAGAACTCAGTTTTTAGCCAACAACAATGGGATAGACCCAACCATGCAAAAGTTTTTGGAAACCCAATCCCAATTGTTGTAAAGGATGACCAATCAAATGATCAACATGAGAGACAACCTTTCCCAAGGAGATTGTGACAACAATGATGTCAAGGATGATGTTATGGAAGGAACTCAAGCTTGCAATATTTGTGGAGACATAGGACACACTTACAAAGAGCATGTGGACCAATGCCCTAATTGTGAAGAGAAACATCCAACTAAACAATGCCCCACATCTCAAGTTACATGTTTCCTATGTGAAGGAAATGATCATGTCCCTATCCAATGCCCCATCTATCCTATAGTTCAACAAATGAAACAAAATGTAATGGATCAAATGTTTGGAAACCTCCTGTAAGGTTCCAAACCTTTAATAAGGTAGAGATCCATGTGTTTACAATGCTAGTACCTGGATCAATAGCTAGCATCCATAGTTAAGATGTAATATCAAGAAACAAAGGTCATAATACAACTTTATAACCAGGAATAAAATAATTTATTACATCTTACATAGCTCATTTGGCTATCTCATTACAATGCAGCAGAATATAGAAATAGCATGGGGTCCTTCATCTTCAAAGTGCCACAGGCAAACATGTTGGTTGTAGACTTGTAATCCTATTCAACAAACTTCACTAACATCAAACAAACCTGCAGCATAATAAGTTGCAGCCACAAGGGTCAATACATTTGAATTGTATTGGAAAGTTTCACTATTATGTAGAAATAAGTGGATCCTATCATTACATGCATATTTGGCTAAGTAGGGTTTAGGCTCTTTTGCAGAAAGCAATATAGTTTTTATCCTATCTTTTCAAAATAGTTTTGATCTTTTGTCAAATCTTTCCGAACTTCTTGGAAAAACCCCAAGTGATTCAAAATCCCTTGTTGTCACCATCAAGTTTTACTTTGAGAAATTGGAATCTCGAGATCTTCCATAGCTTCAGGCCTTAGTTGCTCAGTATTGTCCATAACCGGGGACACGGCTAAGTACTTAGAATTTTGATCTTCTGCAGAAGTTGTACACTTTATCCACATGACAGAATCTCATCTTGATGCCACCAGTGGCCGCTGGATAAGTACTCACCAAGATGGAGTACTGGCAGATTGAGAATGTGACAAAGTCTTTCCATAGGAGTCCTCCCAATACACAATGCTAGCTTGTCATCCAGGCACCAATGTAGGGTTTCAAGTTCCCTTACACAATTCTAGTTAACCTGAAGATGCCAATGCATGGGTCTTCCACTATGTAGTTGACTAAGCCAGAGCCCATTTAGCATGTGGCTGTACACGGAAGCCACTGTACGAGAAACATGTTCAATCTCTAAGTCCCTGGGTGGTTTCCTTCTAGTGCACATACAAAAAGAGATAGCCATATAAACATGGTTCCTTTTGTTGCCACCTTGTCCAAGCTTGAGTATACTTGTCCACCCAGGTGGTTCATTGAGTACTTGTTTTATTTTATAAAACATATGTATTTTCAACTCTTCATATAATCATATTGTCAACACCCGGATTTTTCAATCCTAGATGCCTGTTATGCCATACATCGCAATCCCAGGATTACCATTTTTGCGAGACATAACAGAATTGGATACCATAGTACTTCATCCATTACAAACGATACATAAGTTCTTACACAAATAGGGATCTCATGATCCAGTTCTTAATACAACATCAAGCAGCGGAATACGTAATAATAACGGTAGCGTAGGCGAAGCTCCATCTTCGGGGTCACAGGCAATGCTGACGATGGGAGATGATCCTAGTTGTCGTAACCTTCCGGGGGTCCATCTTCCAGGTACTCCTCTTCATAGTCTGGCCATGGGAATAGCCAGGGACAAAGCCATGAGTACTCTTTAAGTACTCGCAAACTAATACTAATAGGTAAGGGGTTTTTGGATAATAGGACACTAGGCTCTAGGGTTGTTTTGCAAAAATCCAGGTTTATCTCTACTAAGTTCCGAAGCTAGTCACAATTTTTTAACTCCTAAATGGGATCTTGTAATCCAGGTCACAACTCTGTTATGGTCAAGTCAAAGTCTCAATTCATTTCACAAGTCATTTTGAAAAGTCTGACGGGGGAACAGTATGGCCACTCCAACTGTCCATAACCGCGGATGCGGCTATTCGAATAGTTTGACACTCTGCATAGATTGTACACTTTCACCACAACATTCGATACATCCGTCAGGAACAAATCCTGAATTCACCATACTCAGTATGTGGATAATCAATCCTAACCTTTCAATTACACGCCTTAGTATAAGCACCTCTCCTGTGAGTTTGGCCTCCCAACCATGACCACTGTCATCTTGGGTACTACACAGGTGGACAATCTTCACAAGGTAGCCTCAGCTCAGACCTTGGCCGTGAGGGAACTAATACTAAGGTATATAAGTTTCCAGTCAAGCCCTACCCAATATTCGGGTATTGTGGTTGTACGCTAAAATTGGAATGGTATCGCATCCAGACAACCATCAGTTTTATAAAGGGCTAAGGCTCATGCCTCAACATTTTCATCACCAAAATCATCAAGTGTTTGGAAACACATGTCCAAAACATTTCAATAGAATGATCCATCATTCCAAGGTTTTCATAACTATTTTTCCACCAAGTATTCCCATCTAAAAGTTGATCAAGTTTTAAGCTTAGAACTAGCATCTACAGGTGGGGGTAGTAATGATGAGGGGTGGTAACTAGTGGAGTTTCACTAAGTCCAACCTTATATCTTAGGCTGATATCAAGGTTTCTAGCTTAGGCCAAATTTTATGCTCTTTATGCAACCTTCAGCACAACTGTCTAGTATCTACGAAACTCTTAGGTAGACTCTAAGTAAGCTTTCATAAAGAAATAAAGTAATAAGCTTGCCATAAAACTAGGATTGGTTTATCAAATGGGTATGGTCACATATGCTTAAGGCATAGAGTAGTCATCTCATAGGTATGGGTTTGTGGCATCAGTAAGGTATCTTGCAAGTGCTAGCTTGCACAAATGTCAATGTAAGCTTGCATAGTTACTAGTTTGCCTTGTGCAGAGCAGTGGTTGAAGTTCTCCGCGGCTTCCTCTTCGTAGTATCCTCCTTCCTCCTCGTAGTATCTTTGGTCGGTACTAGCGTCTATAAATAAATACGAGGTGCACTATCACCAAACAATACTTAACTACTTGCAATCATCACACACAAGGGTCCTATAGATGATCTAGAATCATCCCTAACATTACAAGGTTAAGGCTTGATTAAAATCCTTTTATTTTTTTTAGAAAAGTAATTTCTACTCATTGAAAAACTACTTAAGATTTAATATTCTCCAAACCAAATATGGGATCATGTTGACACATGTCATCACCACATATTTTAGTCCATGGGAATGTGATTTAAAGTGGTGTCACAATTTAATAAGGTTTTACCTTTTTATTTTAATTAATTAAAGTGCTAGAAATGCTTATGAAGCATTCTTTTATTACTTGAACATTATTTCTGCAAGTAAACCTAGATATTTTTATATATTCTGAAAGGTATAGTTAAATGTGATTTTTGAGAGTTGGAATCAACTCAAAAGCTTTTATGGTTTGAATTTGAAAAATGTTTGAATGCAGAAAAGCTTCTGCCTTGTTATTTTTAGTATGGGTGATCTACAGATCCAAATGACTTGAATACAACGGTCTTGGATTAAGCATTCAAAGACCTTTCCAACAAAATTGGTTTCATTCAATTTGGTGTACTGAATCGATCTGGGTTGATTTTTGAAGTTGGGTAGAGAAGTGTGTTTGAATTTAAAAAGAAAAAGGTTTAATTTGAATTGCTGGGCTGCGCGGGAAATTTTAACGGGCCGGCCTGCTAAGCGCAGTGCTCCTGTGGGCTGCTTAAGTGGGTGTCCCCACTCGTCAGTGACACGGGGTTGGGCGAAGCGGTATGGGGCAACGTGAATCGTTCGATCTAGTTCTAATCTAACGGCTGAGGGTCATCGTCGATGCGAGACAACTCCGGCGAGAACGAAACCTAGCGCGGCCAGTGAGGGGTGCTGGGGGCTCACCGGGGTACGGGCGAGGGTCGGCGAGGCGGGCGAACGACGAAGTCGACGACGGCGAACCTCCTGGTACCGGTGGCTTCTCCTGGGGTGGCTCCAATCGCTGGCTCCCTTCTTCTCCGGCAGCGGCAGGCTCCAGTGAAATTCCGGCGAGGTGGTGCTCGGCTTGCTCTGAGGATGGTGTGGCACGGTCAGTGGGGAGAGGGGAGTGAGATGGTGTGAAGAAATCGTGCGGGGGTGGCCTCTATTTATAGTCGAGCGAGGGGACCGTCGGGGCGCACGGTGAGCTCGTCGGGGGCGACGTTACAGGCGGCTAAAGGCATGGGCAAAGGTAGGGGACGGTGCTGTGTCTCCTTGCGATGCTCAACGACATGATCGCGAGGCATGGGGCGGTGCGGCTTGGTCTAGAACGGGCGGTGCTCTGCGTGGCAGAGGCAGCGTCTTCGACGGCGGGCGGTGGCTGTATGGCACGGGGCGGCAAACGGGGATGTCTGGCGGTCTCCTGGGTCGGTGGTGATCGTGTGTGCACGCGGTGAGGGCGGCGCGCGGTCTGTGGGTGATGGTCGAGGGTGGCGCTCTGGCGCACGCTCGGCATGGTCTGGGCGTGTCTCGTGCGCGTGGTCCAGGGCTTGGAAACGCTCGCGGCTGGGACAGGCAGTGGCGGTGGACGGTGGGCTGCCTCCTAGACATGCTGGCTAGGCTTGCTGCTGCTCCTAGCTTGCTGTCCACAATGGGGTGACATGGGGGTGCTCGGCTGTTCACCATTAATGGCAATGGCAAGCTCACAGGGGTGCTAGTGTTGGGCTAATCTTTCTAGATGATCTACTGGGTTGTGTGTGAGCTAACTAGGGAACAAGTTAGGCTCAAGACACTGCACACTATAGTGTTTGATGTTTTGTTTGATTTGTGTCTGCAACCTGTTTGATGAAATGGCCGCATGAAATCAAGTTTTGAATTTTTAAATGAATTTTGGTGGGTTTGCTAGATTGGTTCTGGTGAGTCTGCAGATGCTTGGGTTTTGAAAGTTGAGCTTGTTTGAGTGGGTTTTGGAAAAGTGGGATCTTGCCATATGAAGAAGATTCAATTTTGAATTGTCATTTAAACTATGCATTTGAAAGTTTCTAGATGATCACAAAGTGGGCCTTGATACTTTGTTATGATTACATTCAAGGAGTGAAAAGTTTCTATTAGGTTTTGAAAGTTTGAGACAGCCAAAGTAGGCATGGGAGTTAAATTGGTCAAAATGACCATTCACTTCATATATTTGTTTTGATTTACTTGTCTTTAGGAAAAGTGTGGGAAATGTTTTAGATGATGTTCATTTCACCTAAGAAACATTTTACAAGCAATGGATCACACAAACAAGGTGGTTTTTAATGAAATTCAAAATCCATGCATACACATATACATGCATTCATGAATTCATTTAGAAAAGTTTTTGTTAACCCTAAACTTGATGATTACTGTCTGATGATCTAAGTTTGGTATTTTTGGGATGTTACAAACCTTCCCCCCTTAAACAAAATCTCGTCCTGAGATTTGAAAAAGGACGAAAGGATTACCTAGGATTTGAAGAGATCTGGAAACTCCGTCCTGATGTGATCTTCGTGTTCCCAGGTAGCCTCCTCTTCTGTGTGATTGCTCCACTGAATCTTGAGAAACTTGATGCTTCGGGTTCTGGTGGTTCGAAAGGCTTCTTCCAATATACGGATGGGTACTTCGGGATAGGTCAGGTCATCGTTGATCTCTATGGTCCGGTGATCGATATTCTTGAACACTTCGGTCTTCTCGGGGACTTCGAGACACTTGCGAAGTAACGAGATATGGAACACATTGTGCACCGCTGACATCTCTTCTGGGAGTTCCAATTGATATGATACTTCTCCTCGACGGTTCAGAATTTTGAAAGGTCCGATATATCTGGGGGCTAACTTTCCCTTGAGTTGGAAACGCTGCATTCCCTTCAATGGCGACACTTTCAGATAAACAAAATCTCCTATGTTGAAGGCGAGGTCTCGACATCTCTTGTCGGCGTAACTCTTTTGTCGGGATTGGGCTGTCTTGAGGTGCTCACGAATCTTGTGAACCTTCTCTTCTGCTTCTCGTAGGATGTCGGGTACGAAAATATGACTCTCTCCTACTTCCGACCAGTTCAAGGGGGTGCAACACTTCCTTCTGTACATAAATTCAAATGGGGCCATTTGCAAACTGGCTTGGTAACTATTGTTGTATGAAAATTCTGAAAACGGCAGACAGTCTTCCCACTTGGATCCGTATTCTAGCACACATGCTCTAAGCATATCTTCGAGTATTTGGTTTACTCGCTCCGTTTGTCCATCGGTCTGAGGGTGATACGCGGTACTGAAATCTAGGCGGGTTCCTAAGCCTTCTTGGAATTTCTTCCAGAATCTCGAGGTAAACTGAGTTCCTCGATCCGATACAATGTTCTTGGGGACTCCGTGCAAACTAACGATTCTAGCGATGTACAACTCTGCTAGCTTCGAACTCTGATAGGTGGTTTTAACGGGCAAGAAATGGGCGACTTTGGACAATCTGTCCACTATGACCCAAATAGAGTCATTTCCCCTACTAGAAGTAGGTAGTCCGGTGATAAAGTCCATTCTTACAGAATCCCATTTCCATTCCGGAATTTGCAAAGGTTTCAACAATCCAGCGGTTCTTTGATGTCCTGCCTTGACTCGCTGACAAATATCACACTTGGCGATATAGCTTCCGATTTCTCTCTTCATCTTATGCCACCAAAATTGCTCTTTCAAATCTTGATACATCTTAGTTCCTCCGGGATGGATAGAATAAAGAGTATCATGAGCCTCCTTTAAGATAACTTCTTTCAACTTTGAATCTGCTGGTACACAAAGGCGTCCTTTGTACCACAAAACTCCTTCTTCGTCCTCGGTGAATCCGGGTACTTTGCCTGTACCGATACGACGCTTGATTCCGTCGATACTGGCATTTCCCTTCTGCGCCTCCTTAATCTGACTGATCAGAGTGGGCTGAAGTTCTATGCTAGCCAAAAATCCTTCACTTACTAATTCCATTCGAAAATCTTCCATCTCCTTGTGCAAACTTGGTTGCTCCTTCAAAATCATGGAGTTCAAGCGGCACGGCAATCTGCTAAGGGCATCGGCTACCACATTGGCTTTTCCAGGGTGATAGTGAATGTCCAGGTCGTAATCCTTGATGAGCTCAATCCATCTTCTCTGCCTCATATTCAGCTCCTTCTGCGTGAATATATACTTTAGGCTCTTGTGATCCGAATAAATATCACAACGATTTCCCCTCAGGTAATGTCTCCATGTCTTTAGGGCTAGAACTACGGCTGCGAGTTCGAGGTCATGGGTTGGGTAATTTTGTTCATGTTGCTTCAATTGTCGCGATAGATAAGATATAACTTTGCCTTCTTGCATTAGCACACATCCGAGACCAATCTTGGATGCGTCACAAGACACATCGAAGGGCTTCGTGATATCCGGCATGATCAGAATTGGGGCTGAAATCAATCTCCTTTTGAGTTCTTGAAAACTCGCTTCACATTTGTCGGTCCATTCAAACTTCTTGTCCTTCTTCAGCAATTGGGTCATGGGTCGGGCGATACTCGAGAATCCTTCTACGAATTTGCGGTAATATCCCGCCAATCCGAGAAAAGCACGAACTTGGGTTTGAGTGGTTGGGGCTTGCCAATCTTCTACATCTTTCACCTTGGCAGGGTCAACGGCAATTCCTCCGGCTGATACAATGTGACCGAGGAATCCTACTTCCTGTAACCAGAATTCACATTTGCTAAACTTTGCATACAGCTGATTCTCTCTAAGGGTTCCAAGAATGGTCCTTAGGTGTAGCTCATGTTCATCTTCTGATTTGGAATAAATCAGAATGTCATCGATGAAAACAACGACAAACTTATCTAGGAAGTCCATAAAAATCTTATTCATGAGGTTCATGAAATAAGCGGGGGCATTGGTTAATCCAAAAGACATGACTGTATACTCATACAATCCATAACTGGTGGTAAAGGCAGTCTTGGGAATATCCTCTGCACGAATTTTGAGTTGATGATAGACAGTTCTAAGATCAATCTTAGAAAACACCTGGGCTTCGGTCAACTGATCAAACAAATCTTCTATCTTAGGCAAGGGGTACTTGTTCTTGATGGTGACATCATTCAACTTTCGATAATCCGTACACAAACGGTTACCTCCATCTTTCTTGTCCACAAACAAGACAGGTGATCTCCATGGGGACGCACTCGGTTGAATCAATCCGATTTCCAACATGGAATCCAGTTGCTTCTTCAGTTCTTCTAGTTCTGACGGGTTCATACTATAGGGTCTCTGGGCTATGGTTCCTGTTCCGGGGATTAGTTCGATGATAAACTCAATATCCCGATCTAGGGGCATACCGGGCAAAACATCTGGAAATACATCGGGGTATTCCCAGACTATCCGAACTTGGTCAATGGTAGGTTGGGCTATACTCTTGTTACACTTGAATTGGCGAGGTAAGGTTTCAGATATATGCTCGACTGATATTTCGGTGGTACTGGTCATGGTAATGGCTTTCTTGGCACAGTCAATCAATCCTTTATGTTTGGACATCCAATCCATTCCTAGTACTACTTCCAAACCTTTAGTTCCGAGTACTATTAGATTAGCATAAAAATCTATGCCATGGATTCGGATAGGGACGGCTTTGCAAATTTGCCTAGCCTTGGTGGTTGATCCGGGAATTTGTACAATCATCACATGCTTCAATTTGGTTGGTTGAATTTTAACAGTGCAGGCAAATTCTTC
Source organism: Avena sativa (assembly GCA_916181665.1). Classification (NCBI taxonomy): domain Eukaryota; kingdom Viridiplantae; phylum Streptophyta; class Magnoliopsida; order Poales; family Poaceae; genus Avena; species Avena sativa. Next base: position 333,685,534 of record OV702283.1, read on the forward strand.
GATGACAAATGAATGCGATGCACCAGAATCAAACAACACTCTTGCAAGTACTGAATTAACAGAAAACATACCCAGCACGACGTCTGGCGCTTCCTGAGCTTCTTCAGCATGCATGAGAAAAAGACGGCCATTGCGGTTGAGTGAATTCCCTGGGGCAAATCTTCTCCCTGGCTTGACACGACACTGCTGCTGAGCTGGGACATTGGCGTTCGGGGTTGTAGCATTCTTCTTGTTGGGGCACTCGTTGGAATAGTGGCCTTTATTTCCACAGTCATAACAGGTCACTTGTGACTTGTCCTTGGCTTCGACAGGCACAGCATTGCTTCCAGTCCTCGGGGCAGTGTTGGGGTTGGTGGTAGCATTGTTGGTGTTGAACTTAGGTGGGGCACGGGTGAAATTGCTAGAGTTTCCGGGGTTGTTGTGATTTCCTCCGGGTCTAGGGTTTCCACGGTTGGGATAGGTAGGACGGGTCATAGGGGGTCTGTTGGTTCTTGGGGCAAATCCGGGAGATGGGTTGGGGCGATACTTTGGGGTCTGATGGGTTCCTGGTTGATGCATCATGCGACGCTTGCGGTTCTCATTGGCCTGGTTGATCTTTCCTTCCATCTGGATAGCAGAGTCGACAAGGGCTTCAATATCAGCAAAGGGGATATTGACTAACACCGTCTGCATCTTGTCGTGCAGACCATTCAGGAATCTTTCTTTCTTCTTGGCTTCGGTGTTTATCTCGTCCGGGGCATACCTAGCTAATGACAAAAATTTGTCACGGTATTCCACTACCGTCATCCTTCCTTGCTTCAACTCTCTGAACTCGTCTCTCATTCTCTTGATCAAACCTGGTGGCACATGGGTTCTGCTAAACTTGACCTTGAATTCCTCCCAGGTCATCATTTGGCCTCCGGTCATTGCACGAACACTGTTCCACCATGCCCTGGCATCTCCGGCTAGATAATGGGTGGCGAACAAGACTTTCTCGTTGGCTTCCACTCCTGCTACTTCTAAGTTATTTTCCATGGTTTGCAGCCAATCATCGGCGTCTAGGGGTTCTTCCGACTTGGTGAAAACGGGAGGGTTGGTATTCTGGAAATTCTTGAGCTTAGATCCGTGGTTGTCCTGATTTCCATGGCCTTGATTGTTGTGGGCTAGCTGGGCTATCTGTTGGAGAGTGGCTAGTTTGGCTTGACGTTCCGCTCTTTCAGCTTCGCGGTCAGAAGTCAACATTTGCAGGATCTGCAACATCGGGTCCGGGGTTGAACCACTTCCTCCACGTGGCATCTGAAGATTGATATGGATCATGAGAAAAGAGGGAAATTGCTAAGGTTTTGGGTTTTTGAAAAGTTTTTAAAGTTTGACTCAAGTTTTCTAGCAACTTGATTTTTCATTCATTCACTCATAGCACACAGTACAACACACACCACAACAAAGAAAAACAGATGGTTTTAAGAACCATTCTGGAAACTATGATACAGTGGGACCGACTACTACTCACTACGCTAGTGCTCAGTGCTACTACTCCTCGGAGTCTGTGGCTTCATCATCTTCTGCATCATCGATGAAGGCGAAATCATCCTCATCGGTGAAGAAGTCCATGGCCTGATCCTCCAGAAAATCATCGTCATCGCTGAGATAGGAGTTAGCGTCTCCACGATGATACTCTCCGGCATTCTCCCTTTCCTCTAACTGCATGTCTCTCTCGTGGATGGTCTCTTCCAGAGATGAGATGCGATGGAGAAGACGGGCAATAATGCGCTCCTTCTTGTCAAGCTGACGGCGGCGTGATTTGCGATCCTTTGCTAGCATGGCGATGGTCTGATCCTTCGTCTTGATGATGGCAGACTTGTGGTTGCAATAGTCACGGCAGTTGTCCAACTCTTGTTGACGATCATACATCATGAAGCTAAGGTGGTCCAATTGAGTCTTCAGCTCGGGGTGGTATGGGGATTCCAGTGGTTGTCCATTTGCATCACGCCTTGGGCAAAACTCAAAGCGAGTACCCTTGATCTGATCGATGCTCTGCCCACACAGACGGGAAAGAGCTTCCTGCATTGCTCTGGCAAGTCCATCGAGCCAGTTGTTTTCCCTCAAGGTAAACTGAATTCCCTCCGCAGTGGGAGGTTCAATCTTTCCTCGGAGACTTGCAACAATTAGCCACTGCAGATCTTCTCCTCCTTGATCATTGAGTTGACCTCCGAAGAACTCGGGGTGCGGATGGTCCAGAAGTTCCGAAAGCTGATCCAGATCCCTCTCAAAGATAAGGTCTCCACCATTTCCGAGTTGATAAAACTTGCTGTACTTCACATCCATCTATAAAAATAGAGGATGAGTAGATTAGCAGAGTGATCAAGTGTGTCAAAATTTTATCTATTTTGCAAGAGTTTTTGAGGAACATGAAGTTTTATTAAAGAATTAAAGAGGTAAGAATGAGAATAAGTTTTCGTAAATATCTTTGTTCTTTGGTTTTGAAACTAAGTTTTTGGTTCAACGTCCAATCTAACTAGGGTCTCCTATGGTCAGGATGGCTCTGATACTAACTTGTCAACACCCGGATTTTTCAATCCTAGATGCCTGTTATGCCATACATCACAATCCCAGGATTACCATTTTTGCGAGACATAACAGAATTGGATACCATAGTACTTCATCCATTACAAATGATACATAAGTTCTTACACAAATAGGGATCTCATGATCCAGTTCTTAATACAACATCAAGCAGCGGAATACGTAATAATAACGGTAGCGTAGGCGAAGCTCCATCTTCGGGGTCACATGCAATGCTGACGATGGGAGATGATCCTAGTTGTCGTAACCTTCCGGGGGTCCATCTTACAGGTACTCCTCTTCATAGTCTGGCCATGGGAATAGCCAGGGACAAAGCCATGAGTACTCTTTAAGTACTCGCAAACTAATACTAATAGGTAAGGGGTTTTTGGATAATAGGACACTAGGCTCTAGGGTTGTTTTGCAAAAAGCCAGGTTTATCTCTACTAAGTTCCGAAGCTAGTCACAATTTTATAACTCCTAAATGGGATCTTGTAATCCAGGTCACAACTCTGTTGTGGTCAAGTCAAATTCTCAATTCATTTCACAAGTCATTTTGAAAAGTCTGACGGGGGAACAGTATGGCCACTCCAACTGTCCATAACCGCGGACGCGGCTATTCGAATAGTTTGACACTCTGCAGAGATTGTACACTTTCACCACAACATTCGATACATCCGTCAGGAACAAATCCTGAATTCACCATACTCAGTATGCGGATAATCAATCCTAACCTTTCAATTACACGCCTTAGTATAATTACCTCTCCTGTGAGTTTGGCCTCCCAACCATGACCACTGTAGGGAACTAATACTAAGGAACTAATACCAATCTTGGGTACTGCACAGGTGGACAATCTTCACAAGGTAGCCTCAGCTCAGACCTTGGCCGTGAGGGAACTAATACTAAGGTATATAAGTTTCCAGTCAAGCCCTACCCAATATTCGGGTATTATGGTTGTACGCTAAAATTGGAACGGTATCGCATCCAGACAACCATCAGTTTTATAAAGGGCTAAGGCTCATGCCTCAACATTTTCATTACCAAAATCATCAAGTGTTTGGAAACACATGTCCAAAACATTTCAATAGAATGATCCATCATTCCAAGGTTTTCATAACCATTTTTCCACCAAATATTCCCATCTAAAAGTTGATCAAGTTTTAAGCTTAGCACTAGCATCTACAGGTGGGGGTAGTAATGATGAGGGGTGGTAACTAGTGGAGTTTCACTAAGTCCAACCTTATATCTTAGGCTGATATCAAGGTTTCTAGATTAGGCCAAATTTTATGCTCTTTATGCAACCTTCAGCACAACTGTCTAGTATCTACCAAACTCTTAGGTAGACTCTAAGTAAGCTTTGATAAAGAAATAAAGTAAGAAGCTTGCCATAAAACTAGGATTGGTTTATCAAATGGGTATGATCACATATGCTTAAGGCATAGAGTAGTCATCTCATAGGTATGGGTTTGTGGCATCAGTAAGGTATCTTGCAAGTGTTAGCTTGCACAAATGTCAATGTAAGTTTGCATAGTTACTAGCTTGCCTTGTGCAGAGCAGTGGTTGAAGTTCTCCTCGGCTTCCTCTTCGTAGTATCCTCCTTCCTCCTTGTAGTATCCTTGGTCGGTACTAGCGTCTATGAATAAATACGAGGTACACTATCACCAAACAATACTTAACTACTTGCAATCATCACACACAAGGGTTCTATAGATTATCTAGCATCATCCCTAACATTACAAGGTTAAGGCTTGATTAAAATCCTTTTATTTTTTTTAGAAAAGTAATTTCTACTCATTGAAAAACTACTTAAGATTTAATATTCTCCAAACCAAATATGGGATCATGTTGACACATGTCATCACCACATATTGTAGTCCATATGAATGTGATTTAAAGTGGTGTCACAATTTAATAAGGTTTTACCTTTTTATTTTAATTAATTAAAGTGGCTAGAAATGCTTATGAAGCATTCTTTTATTACTTGAACATTATTTCTGCAAGTAAACCTAGATATTTTTATATATTCTGAAAGGTATGGTTAAATGTGATTTTTGAGAGTTGGAATCAACTCAAAAGCTTTTATGGTTTGAATTTGAAAAATGTTTGAATGCAGAAAAGCTTCTGCCTTGTTATTTTTACTATGGGTGATCTACAGATCCAAATGACTTGAATCCAATGGGCTTGGATTAAGCATTCACAAACCTTTCCAACAAAATTAGTTTCATTCAATTTGGTGTACTTAATCGATCTGGGTTGATTTTTGAAGTTGGGTACAAAAGTGTGTTTGAATTTAAAAAGAAAAAGGTTTAATTTGAATTGCTGGGCTGCGCGGGAAATTCTAACGGGCCGGCCTGCTAAGCGCAGTGCTCCCGCGGGCTGCTTAAGTGGGTGTCCCCACTCGTCAGTGACACGGGGCTGGGCGAAGCGGTATGGGGCAACGTGGATCGTTCGATCTAGTTCTAATCCAACGGCTGAGGTTCATCGTCGACGCGAGACAACTCCGGCGAGAACGAAACCTAGCGCGGCCAGTGAGGGGTGCTGGGGGCTCACCGGGGTACGGGCGAGGGTTAGCGAGGCGGGCGAACGACGAAGTCGACGACGGCGAACCTCCTGGTACCGGTGGCTTCTCCTGGGGTGGCTCCAATCGCTGGCTCCCTTCTTCTCCGGCAGCGGCAGGCTCCAGTGAAATTCCGGCGAGGTGGTGCTCGGCTTGCTCTGAGGATGGTGTGGAACGGTCAGTGGGGAGAGGGGAGTGAGATGGTGTGAAGAAATCGTGCGGGGGTGGCCTCTATTTATAGTCGAGCGAGGGGACCGTCGGGGCGCACGGTGAGCTCGTCGGGGGCGACGTTACAGGCGGCTAAAGGCATGGGCAAAGGTAGGGGACGGTGCTGTGTCTCCTTGCGATGCTCAACGACATGATCGCGAGGCATGGGGCGGTGTGGCTTGGTCTGGAACGGGCAGTGCTCTGCGCGACAGCAGCGGCGTCTTCGACGACGGGCGGTGGCTGTATGGCACGGGGCGGCAAACGGGGATGTCTGGCGGTCTCCTGGGTCGGTGGTGATCGTGTGTGCACGCGGTGAGGGCGGCGCGCGGTCTGTGGGTGATGGTCGAGGGTGGAGCTCTGGCGCACGCTCGGCATGGTCTTGGCGTGTCTCGTGCGCGTGGTCCAGGGCTTGGCAACGCTCGCGGCTGGGATAGGCAGTGGCGGTGGACGGTGGGCTGCCTCCCAGACATGCTAGCTAGGCTTGCTGCTGCTCCTAGCTTGCTGTCCACAATGGGGTGACATGGGGGTGCTCGGCTGTTCACCATTAATGGCAATGGCAAGCTCACAGGGGTGCTAGTGTTGGGCTAATCTTTCTAGATGATCTACTGGGTTGTGTGTGAGCTAACTAGGGAACAAGTTAGGCTCAAGACACTGCACACTATAGTGTTTGATGTTTTGTTTGATTTGTGTCTGCAACCTGTTTGATGAAATGGCCGCATGAAATCAAGTTTTGAATTTTTAAATGAATTTTGGTGGGTTTGCTAGATTGGTTCTGGTGAGTCTACAGATGCTTGGGTGTTGAAAGTTGAGCTTGTTTGAGTGGGTTTTGGAAAAGTGGGATCTTCCCATATGAAGAAGATTCAATTTTGAATTGTCATTTAAACTATGCATTTGAAAGTTTCTGGATGATCACAAAGTGGGCCTTGATACTTTGTTATGAGTACATTCAAGGGGTGCAAAGATCCAGAAAAGTTTCTGTTAGGTTTTGAAAGTTTGAGACAGCCGAAGTAGGCATGGGAGTTAAATTGGTCAAAATGACCATTCACTTCATATATTTGTTTTGATTTACTTGTCTTTAGGAAAAGTGTGGGAAATGTTTTAGATGATGTTCATTTCACCTAAGAAACATTTTACAAGCAATGGATCACACAAAAAAGGTGGTTTTTAATGAAATTCAAAATCCATGCATACACATATACATGCATTCATGAATTCATTTAGAAAAGTTTTTGTTAACCCTAAACTTGATGATTAGTGTCTGATGATCTAAGTTTGGTATTTTTGGGATGTTACACATATCATGAATCCCATCCCAATATATAGCAGGGCTAAGCATACTACAACTACATTGTTTCCACTAAGGAGTATATAAGGGTATCCTATTAGGATTTAGCATAACATAAGATATAGAAATCCTTTTCATGCATGTTACAAAAATCCACTAAGTGTAATGAAAATAGTAGGACATGGATGATAGTGTCACTTGCCTTTTTAGTAGAGAATGATGGTTCACTTCTTGATCTTGCAAATATCACACTCTTCTAATTCCACTACAATTCAATCATGCAAAACACAAATTCAACTAGCATTCTAACCAATATTCAAACAATTTATCACACATAAAATAATAGAAACAAGGTCATGCATGCAAGCATGCAAAAGATAGTTTTATTTGCAAAGGTGGTTTCTACTAGGCTCTAAACATTATAAGGTTCAAAGTGGTCATTTACTAAAGTGGTAAATCCATTTGCAAAAGGTTTTATCTATAAACCATTTCTAAACCAAATCATTATGTTATGTGGTTGAAAATGCTTTTAGCAAAGCAATATTATTTAAAGGGTTCACCAAATATATTTTAATTCTCAAAACTTGGTGTCTAGGGTCAGAAGGTTTGAATCAAATCATTTCCCAAAGGTTTTACTCAAAAATCATTTCTAAAACAAAATCAATATTTTTATTTGACTAGAAATGAGCTAATTCAATTATTTGTTCCCTAACTTCACAAAATGCATTTTTTAAATCCATAAGTTGGTTCCTATGGTCAGTAGGTTCACAACAATCCATTTTGCAAAGATTTCACATTAAAATTATATCTATACATTCATAATAAGCCTACACATGTTTCTGCAATTTCAACCAATTTTACAGAAGCAAATCATTAAACAAAATGCATGGTTGCAAAGTACTTGTTATACTGATTCTATTGATATAAAATTTTCAAAATTTGGACGTGTAGATTTAAAGTTATGAATTTTACAAGTTTGCAATTCAATCAGATTCTAATTTCTGTTTTAAACTAAACTAGTGCCACGCGTCTGTTTCTGATTCGCTGATACCGGTTCGCGTGGATTGCATAGTTACAGCCGTTGGATCTAAGTGAGATGGTGCGGTTCATATTAGCCCGTACCTCTTTGTTTAATGATTCTATCTAAGCCGCCAGATGGAGATCTAACGGTGTAAAACGATTTGACCTAACTCGAGCGGCGCTGACGACGGCTGGCGGCGGCGGCACGGTCAGACGGTGTGCTTGCCGGCAAACGAGGAAGCAAGGAAGACAGAGGAGGGTCTCACCGTGCTCAGGAGATCGTGACGATGCTCAACGTGGTCGCGAGGAGACAAGGGGCGCACAGGGACGGGAGTAATCGCTCGTCGGAGTTGCTGCGGGCGGCGGTGCTCTCGGGTTGTCGTCGCTGGCGTCGTTTAGGACCGCGCTAAGACAAAGTAAAGGCACGATTAGGTGCGCACGAGGGTCGCGAGTAAGGGAGAATCACTGAGAGGTGCTGGGGCGGTCTGAGCTTACCAGGGAACCTCGTCGGAGACAAGTCAAACGCGGCGGTGCTCAGGTGAGGACGAAGCCAACGTTTGGGAGCGCGAGCGAGTGAATGGAGCACACGGGCAGATGCGCCAGGAGGTGGGGAGCAAGCTCGCGTGCAGAGGGAGTCGAGGGGCGGCTGGACGGCGCCGGAATTGACCAGGAAACTCGTCGAAGCAGAAGGTTTCGAGCTCTCGATTCGCTCAGCCTGGGGGCAGAGAGGGAGAGGCGAGTGAGGGGAAAGGTAGAGGAGACAGGGGCGTTTATCTACGCGTGATCACTGGAGGAATTAAGGCCGCCATCAACGCGAATTCAACGCCGGAATTACTTGGCTGCAACGGCAGGGGACTTGGTCGCGGGTGGAAACGAAGAACAGGCGATGTGGGGTCCATCTGACAGTGAGGGAGAGAGAATGGGCACGGGGTCCACCTGTCTGTGTCTCTGCGGGTTCCTTTCTAAGTAGAAAACGTTTCGCTGAGAGTGGGGGGGGGGAAGAGTTGGGCTGCGACTGGGCTGCTGGGCCTGCTTAGTTGGGCTGTTTTGCTTCACTTTTTTTTATTCTGTAAGCTTTTTTTCTTTTTCTATTTGATTTTCTGTTTTGATTTTCAAACAAACAATTCAAACTCCAAATGAATTCAAACCTTTGCCAAACTTTGTGTATATTTTAATTCTGTTTATCAACACAGATCCAAGTCCAAAACAAAATAATTATTTATTCTTTTTAGGATCCATTAATAATTAAATAAAATAGACCTTAGTCATTAATTCAAATAGGATTTAATTTATTTAAAAACTCTATTTGAAATCTAAATAATATCAAAACCATTTCAGTAGGTTTTATTTGAAAATATAAAACACTTGAAAATCTTATTTAAAGTAGTTAACACGTTTTAGTGTTTATTTAAAATGGAAAAGCCTTCTCTTAAATAAAATTGGATATTAATAAATCCTCATTATTTTATTTAAATAAACCTTTACACTTTTTATCAAATAGAAATATTTTATTTTCAGAAGCTTGGCCAAGATTTAATTTGGCTCTTATAAAATAATCCTTATTTATTATTCTACCTTTTCTTTTGAAAACCAAATTTTTTTATTAAAAGATCCAAAAATGGTAATTCCAACTATCATAATTTTATTTATTAATTGTTTATCTTTTTAAATCCTTTTAGGATTTTATTTGATTAAAATAAGTTTGGATATTTCCAATTGTAATCAAAAAGTTTCTTCTCACCCTAAAAATCAACAATTGTTTATTTTTTTTATTTATTTTTCACATTTCAAAATTTGGAAAATTTTGGAATGTGACAGGCTACCACCCTTAAAATAAATCTCCTCCTGAGATTTGGGAAGGCTAGGGTTACAAGTTGGCTTCAAGGCAACTAGGGTACTACCACCCTTAAAATAAAGTCTCATAGGGTTATATTGATGGTTCACTTGACTATAGGTTCAACACTTAATATCCAGACAAGGAATCCTTATTTGACTCTTCTGAGTTAACTAGTTTCTGACATCCACTTCTTCTATCTCTTCAAAGTTTCCATCCATGTCAATGTGGTTCACATGTCCTTTTTGGGTCACATTGGAGTCATTTCCATTGGATCTTCTAGCATCCTTTTTCTTTTTCTTCTCAGGACAGTCTGATGCATAATGTCCAAGTTCCTTACAATTATAGCACTGCTACTGGCTAATATCTCTCTTCTTGAAAGTATCATGTTGGTTCTGACCAAGGTCATCTCCATTGTCAGTATCATTTCCATTATTATTACTTCCATTGTTGTTGTGGTGATGCTGACGTGGTTCAGAATCTTCATTGCTCTTTTTAAATGAATGCTTCTTTTTTGATGATCCTGAGTGATTCTTGAGTTTATGCTTCCTCTTTCTGTTCTCAACTTGATTCATCTTGTTTTCCAAAATGGTGGCTTTGTCATAGAGTGATTGATAAGTTGGGACATAGGCAACAACTAGCTGCAGGTTCAACTCATCATTAAGTCCTTCAAGAAATTTCTCTTTTCTCTTAGCATCTGTGTCAACCTCTTCTGGTGCATAGCGTGCCAGATTGTTGAATTCTTCAATGTACTCAGCCACACTGAGGTGACGTTGTTTCAGATTGTGAAACTCCTTTTTCTTCAAGTACATCACTCCAGGTGAGATGTGAGTTGTTCTGAATCCATCCTCAAAAATAGCCCAAGTTACATCTTCAAGGGGAGTGGTGATTTGAAAGTTGTCCCACCATGTTGCAGCTGGTCCTTCAAGCAGAAATGCTGCAAACCTTACTTTTTCTTCATCGGTGCAGCCAACAGTCACTAAGTCTTTGTTTACTGAACGTAACCAATCATTGGCTTCCATTGGATCAGTTGTTCCAGAGAACCTTGCAGGCCTAAGTTTCAGAAACTTGGTGAGCATATCAAGTGCTGGAGGATTATTCTGATTGTTGTTGTTGTTGTTGTTGTTGTTGTTGTTGTTGTTGTTGTTGTTGTTGTTGTTGTTGTTGTTGTTGTTGTTGTTGTTGTTGTTGTTGTTGTTGTTGTTGTTGTTGTTGTTGTTGTTGTTGTTGTTGTTGTTGTTGTTGTTGTTGCTGCTGCTGCTGCTGTTGTTGTTGCTGTTGTTGTTGTTGTTGCTGTTGTTGTTGTTGCTGCTGCTGCTGCTGTTGCTGTTGCTGTTGCTGTTGCTGTTGCTGTTGCTGTTGCTGTTGCTGTTGTTGTTGTTGTTGTTGTTGTTGTTGTTGTTGTTGTTGTTGTTCTTCTGATTCTATATGTATGTGGTCATCTCCTGCATCAACTGTGTCTGGGCTGCCAACATCTGCTGCATCTCAGGGGTGATGTTGTTGTTGTTTTGGTTGGGGTTGGCACGACGAGGAGGCATCTGTTGGTTTGATAGGGATAAGTATTTGTGGATAGGTTTTTAAGAAGTTTTTAACACACAAATCAAAACCAACCAAGTTCAATCAAACAATCAAGCAATCAACAAGCAACTATTACTTAACAACTTATGAGCTTAACTCATGAGTTGAAGGAAACAACAAGTTTTCTTGAAATATATATCTTAGTATAGTCATACCTCATAGGTCAATATGATCCATACACTAATATGATATCAATGTCTTTGGTAGGCAATCTAAGGTCTCTTGGTTTTTCACTTGTAGTCCTTAGTGATGTCTAAGTTGAAGTCCTTGGTGAAACTAAAGTTGAAATCACTTGAAGATGTGTAAGATCCCTCCTTTGTAAAGGAAAAGGATCCCTGTGATTGCAATGCTAGTCCATGGATCATTGCTAGCATCCACAGTTTAAGATGAAGTACACAGATACAAAGGTCATTTATTACATTCATTCCAGAGATAAAACATAGTCTTTTACAACTCAGGGCCACAGGCCTAATACAAGAGTTTATGGAATAAGTAAATAAACACAAGTCTTCATCTTCATGTGCCACAGGCAAGCATGTTGAGTGTAGACTCATGACTCCTAATCATCATCAGAGTAACCTGCAACATCACAAGTTACAGCCACAGTGGGTCAATACTTTGGAATAGTATTGGCAAGTGATACCTTAGTAAATTTTAAGTGGACTATTTTACTATATGCATTTTGGCTAAGTGTAGCTTGGCTTGCTTTGCTTGAAAATAGGTTTTCCCTATTAGTTGAAATCACTAAGTTTTTCTTTGTCAAAAACTTTCCCAAGAAACCACCAATATAAATTGGGGTCCTTCACCCTTGTTCATCCACAAGTTTTACTTTAGAAGTTGGAGTGATGAGATTCTTGTAGCTTCCATGTCTTGATGCTCAATTTGTCCATTGCCATGGACTTGGCTAAGTACTTAGATTTTCCATCTACAGAGGTTGTGCACTTTCCCCACCAGACTTGGTTTCCCAAGACAGGACCTTTCAGAAGCCTTTCCTTAGCCAAATGGACGTGCTCCAACCTATCAATCCCACTACCACCAACTGTCCAAAAGGCTAAGTTCTAGCAACCTATATGATCAAGGCAGAGCCCATATTGCCAAGTGGTTGCACTGTAAGCTTTCTCAACACTTGGCCTCCAAATCCCTTTGTGCCTGGGTGGCATACCACAAGTGAGATACACAAGCCAAATCCATGGCCTTGTGTAACCACTCAACCAAAAACCACCATTCAAGTCCGATTCCACCCAGGAGGTTCATTGTCTTAGTTGTTTTATTAAGAAAAGCATAAGTCCAAAAGACTTAGAATTATTCTCATCATAGCTTGTACATACTTTACCAACCCTTGTTTTCTACTAGCTAGGCTAAGCATGGCATAGTGACTTAACTTAGCAAATTCCCTAGCAATTCTACTTCTATAACTACTTAGGATTTCCCAACATAGCATTTGGCAAAAGTAGCATGCAAGACTTAGCAAAAATAATTCTAATGCTTATTCAAAATAAAGGGATGGAAATATCATGAAGTATCACTTGCCTTGGTAATGGGGAGAGCAGCACTCTTCACAATCACAGTCACTAGCAAAATCTACAGAAAGTTTGTAGCACAAAATTACACACAATCATATACAAACAAAAATATGAATGCATGCATGCAAGAAAATGCTAAGTGATGATTTTTGAAAACTCCACCAAGCAAGTGCATGATACAGAAACATAACCAAGTCAAAAAGTTTGCTAACTAAACTTATTTAGCCCTAAAACAAATGCTAAACAAAATCTATACTCAAAATGGACCTAAATATGTTTCTGCATACAAAGTCATTTTAACAGAAACTTTTTGTTAAACACATTGCAGATTCAGAAAGGGATTGACTCACTGATTCCAACGGTATAAAATTTGCAAAAATCTAACGTGGGAATCAAAAGTTATAGCCCTTTGAAATTTAGATCTAAATCTGATTTGAAATTCTGTTTTAATTCAAACCCTAGCCACGCGTCCTATTTCTATTGGCCGATACCGATTCGCTCCGGATCACGCTCGTGAGCCATAGGATCTGTTTAAAACACACGGCCTTGATCTACCGAAAACGTTTCGTTAAGTGATCTAAATCTACGCGTTGGATCTAGATCTGACGGTCCTGGATCAAATGACCCAAACCGAGCGGCGGTGGCTGGCGGCGGCGCGTCAGTCAGCGGCGGTGCCGGCGTTCTAGGTCGCCCGGGGAAGGAAGGAGATGCTTACCAGAACCGCAGGAGGTTGCTGAAGCTCAAGGTGGCGATGGTTCGTCGAGGGGCGCGCGGACACGGCGAGGATTTCTCGTCGGAGTTGAGACAGACGTCGGGCACGGTCAGTCGTCGACGTTGGCGAGGTTCCTCGTCGCGCTAAGCCAAAATAGGGGTACTGTTAGATGCGCACAACGATGTAGATTCTAGGTGTACCAGTCAGAGGGCAAGGGGCGATGGCTACTTACGGAGGGAGGTCGCCAGAGTTCGTGCAGAGAACGGTGGCGGCTGGTCGTCGACGTTGCTGGAGCTACGGATCATGCGAGGGCAAATGGGGAGTGTCAGTAGGTGCGCAAAGACTCGCTGAACTCGATAGCATGAACTAGAGACAGAGGGGAACATGGAGCTCACCGGAATTCGTCGGCGCAGTAGTCGGAACAGCGGCGGCGTCGTGCGAGTTGTGGGCAGCCTGGTGGCGTGAAGGCGAAATTTTTTGGGGGGAAATGGTCGCGAGGATGTGGGGATTTTATAGCCAGAGGCTCGACAAGAAACGCTTGCTGCATCAATGCGAATTAAGCTCGTGAAATCAGTGCAGCAACGGGCAACGGCGGAGGTCGTGCGCGGAATCAGGGGAAGACGAAGCTGACGTGGATAGGGCCCGCTCGTCAGCGAAATAAGCAGAGGGGGTGTGGGGTCTGGCTGTCAGCGGCTGAGTGGGTGTGCTCGCGCGTGCGGGAGGAAAAGAAATAGCCCGGGTGGGCTAGTTGGGCCTGTTCAGATGCTGGGCTAGATTCCTGGCGCCTGGCCCTTTTCTTTTGTTTACTCCTTTTCTTTTTCTAATTCGATTTTCTGGAATGGTTTTTGAAATGAATTCAAACTCTTTTTGAATTCAAATCTTTCTAGGGTTTTTGCAGTGAGCAGTAGTCTCAAATATAGGCATAAGATCATGTGGTTGCTTTGCAAAGGCTTGGTCAAGCTTGGAGATCAAAATAACAGAGACTAGGCACTTGGTTTGCAAAATTTGAAAAATGGTTTTTGAAACCATTTACAATTTGTAAAATTTTGGTTCAAAACCACAATCAATCCCTTCAATGAGGAAGACAAACAAGTTAGGTTTAAAATCAATCAAACTTTCAAATGGTGATGGCCATTTGATTTAAATCTGCTCACATAAAATCATAGCACTAAGTGCTTCTGTTTTTCTGAAATGAGTTTGAAATTTGATCTCAAATCTATATGCATGAATGAATGATATGCAAACTTTGAAATCATGATTTTAGGGATGTTACAAATCTAACCCCCTTAAGGTGAATCTCGCCCTCGAGATTCGGATTGGCTAGCAAATAGGTGAGGGTGGTCTTTCCGAAGATCATCTTCTCTTTCCCATGTTGCTTCCTCTTCGGTATGATGGTTCCATTGCACTTTGCAAAACTTGATAGTCTTTGTTCTCGTGACTCTTTCTGCAGTTTCAAGAATCTTGATAGGCTTTTCTTCATAAGTGAGATCACTTTCTAGTTGAACTTCTTCCAAGGGTATGGTATCCTTCAAAGAAGATTCTTCCATTTCTGGGTGACATTTCTTAAGCTGACTCACATGAAATACATTATGGACTGCTGATAGAGATGCTGGCAGTTCAATTTCATAAGCAACTTCTCCTTTGCGACTCAGAATCTTGAATGGCCCAACATATCTTGGTGCCAACTTTCCTTTGACTCCGAATCTTTTCACTCCACGAAGTGGTGATACTCTAAGATAGGCTCTATCACCAACTTCGTAGGTGACTTCTCTATGCTTAGGATCTGCGTAGCTTTTCTGTCAGGACTGTGCTATCTTCAATCTGTCCTTAACCAATTTGACCTTCTCTTCGGCTTCTTTGATAAGATCTGGCCCAAATAAACTTCTTTCTCCCACACCATTCCATAACAATGGGGTGGTACACTTTCTTCCATAGAGAAACTCAAATGGTGCCATCACAATGCTGGCTTGATAGCTGTTGTTATAAGAAAATTCTGCGTAAGGCAGACTTTCATCCCAACTCGCTCCATAGTCTAGGGCACATGCCCTCAACATGTCTTCAAGGATTTGGTTAGTCCTTTCTGTTTGTCCATCGGTTTGAGGATGAAAGGCAGTACTGAATTCCAACCTCGTTCCCAATGATTCATGTAGCTGTCTCCAAAAATGGGAGGTGAATTGGGTTCCCCTATCAGACACAATACTTTTAGGCACACCATGAAGGCATACAATTCTACTCATGTAGATTTTGGCTAACTTGGCACTTGTATAGGTTGTCTTCACGGGTATAAAATGAGCCACTTTAGTTAGGCGATCCACTACTACCCATATGGAGTCATATCCTGATCTGGTCCTTGGTAATCCGATAATGAAATCCATACCAATTTTGTCCCATTTCCAATCAGGAATAGGTAGTGGTTGAAGCAAACCTGCTGGTTTCTGATGCTCCGCTTTTACTCTGCTACACACATCACACAAGGCAATATGTTCGGCGATGTCTCTCTTGAGATTGTTCCACCAAAATCTTTCTTTCATGTCCATGTACATTTTGGTGTTACCCGGATGAATAGAATACGGAGAGTTGTGCGCTTCTTGCAAAATCAGTTTCCGTAACTCCGGATCTTGTGGAACTCAGATACGTTTCCCATGCCATAATGTACCCTGTTCGTCTTCATGGAAATTTTTATCTCTCCCTTGCCCAATATTTTCCTTAATCCTTTCAATTTCCTTATCGGTCTTCTGAGCTTCTCGGATCTTGTCCAACAAAGTGGGTTGAACATCCAAAGACATAAGATGTCCTTCAGGCACAATCTCCAATCTGAGTTCTTTGAATTGAGTACACAAATCATCTGGCAATTCTCCTTTGGTAAGGCCATTCACAAATACCTTACGACTTAGAGCATCAGCTACAACATTTGCTTTACTGGGGTGGTATTGCAAACTTAAGTCATAATCCTTGATAAGATCTAACCATCTTCTTTGTCTCATATTGATTTCCTTCTGGGTGAAGATATACTTCAAACTTTTGTGGTCCGTGAACACTTCACAACGCTTACCCAAAAGGTAATGTCTCCATGTTTTGAGTGCATGGACGACGGAGGCTAACTCCAAATCATGAGTAGGATAGTTTACTTCATGAGTTTTGAGTTGTCTCGAGGCATAAGCCACAACTTTACCGTCTTGCATAAGTACGTCATCCAAACCTTGATGAGACGCATCACAATATACTTGGAAATCCTTTTCCAAATCTGGCAGACATAGAACGGGTGTTGTCACAAGTCTCTTCTTCAATTCTTGGAAGCTAACTTCACAACCTTCAGACCAAGCAAACTTCTTGTCTTTCTTTAACAATTCAGTCATGGGCTTAGCAACCTTTGAGAAATTTTCTATGAACCTTCTGTAGTAACCTGCTAAGCCGAGGAAACTACGAACTTCTTTCACATTCTTGGGAGATTCCCATTCTGTCACAGCTGAAACTTTAGCAGGATCAACTGCTACACCATCCTTCGTCATTACATGACCAAGAAAACCAACTTCTTCCAACCAGAACTCACACTTGCTGAATTTGGCATAAAGTTTATGCTCTCTCAACTTCTCAAGTATCAAACGCAAATGTCCCTCATGCTCTTCTTTGCTCTTGGAGTAGACTAATATGTCATCGATGAAAACGACAATGAACTTGTCAAGAAATTCCATGAACACCTTGTTCATCATATTCATGAAGTATGCTGGAGCATTTGTCAAGCCAAAAGGCATTACGGTATACTCATTAAATCCATACCTTGTGGTGAATGCTGTTTTTGGTATGTCTTGTTCTCTTATCTTGAGTTGAAAATAGCCTGACCGGAGATCAATCTTCGAAAACACACATGCTCCTTCTAGCTGATCAAACAAGTCATTGATTCTAGGCAAAGGATATTTGTTCTTGATAGTTACCTCGTTGAGTGAACGGTAATCTATGCATAACCTTTGGCTTCTATCTTTCTTCTCCACGAACAAAACTGGGGCTCCGCAAGATGAAGAACTTGGTTGGATAAATCCTTTCTGCAACTGTTCTCCTAGTTGCTTCTTGAGCTCCTTCAGTTCATCAACTGACATTTTGTATGGTCTCTTTGCTATTGGTCCAGAACCTGGTACCAAATCTATCAGAAATTCCACGTCTCTATCTGGTGGCATCCCTGGTAGTTCTTCCGGGAACACATCCGGATACTAACATACAATTGGCACACTGTCCATGCTAACCCCCTTAAGAGAATTAAGATTACTTCCTTTGGATTCAAAGTTTGACTTGAATTTTATTCTTTTCCTTTCTGGGGTTGTGAGTGCAACAGTACGATTAGCACAATCTATCACTCCTTCATACTTAGCCATCCAATCCATTCCCAAAATTACATCCAATCCCTGGGAATCTAGGATTATCAGGCTCACTGGAAACTTATGCTTTCCAAACTCTATGACAAGGTCCCGGCATCCAAGACTTACTATCATATCTCCACCCGGAGAACTAACTTTTATTGGACACCCAATGTTTTCAGATGCAAACCCATTTCTATCAACAAATGCTTTTGATATGAATGAATGAGATGCACCAGTGTCAAAGAGTACAAATGCTGGAATGGAATTGAGTCTGAACTTACCAGCAACAGCGTCAGGCTCCTCATAGACCTCCTCCACATTAATGTGGTTCACCTGACCTTTCTGAAAAGGATTGGGCTTGACAGGTCCTTCAACTTTCTTTTCAGGGCACTCATTTGCATAGTGTCCCATCTTCTTGCATTTGAAGCACTCAACCTGACTGATGTCCTTTTTTGCAGGCTGACTTCCACTTCCACTACCATTTCCACTGTGGTGGCTCTTATGTCCACTCTTGTGGTTCTTGTACTTGTCATTGTCATGACTGCGGTGATGCTTGTTGTCATGACGGTTGTGGTTGTGATGCTTGTTGAATTTCCCATGCTTGTGGGATCCTGAGCTTCCACTGTCATCATAGTGAGATCGTTTGTGAGACGATCCCGAGCTGTGCTTGTCGGAGTGTTTCCTCTTCCTACTCTCGACTTGCTTCATTTTGTTCTC
Source organism: Avena sativa (assembly GCA_916181665.1). Classification (NCBI taxonomy): domain Eukaryota; kingdom Viridiplantae; phylum Streptophyta; class Magnoliopsida; order Poales; family Poaceae; genus Avena; species Avena sativa. The sequence continues at coordinate 333,703,863 of OV702283.1, forward strand.
CAATATAGCCGCCTTGTCACAGAGCGACTGATAAGTGGGAACATATGCCACAGCCAGCTGCAGATTCAGCTCATCATTCAAGCCTTCCAGAAACTTTTCCTTTCTTTTGGCATCTGTGTCAACCTCATCCGGTGCATAACGTGCTAGATTGTTGAACTCTTCTATGTATTCAGCCACGCTGCGGTGGCGCTACTTCAGGTTGTGGAACTCTTTCTTTTTTAGGCTCATTATTCCTGATGAGATATGAGCCGTGCGAAAGCCATATTCAAAGATAGCCCAAGTCACCTCATTTATAGGAGTGGTGATTTGGAAGTTGTCCCACCACGTGGCGGCTGGCCCTTCCAGCAGATGCGCTGCAAATCTGACCTTTTCAGCGTCCGTGCAGCCCACGGTCACTAAGTCCTTGTTTACATAACGTAGCCAGTCATTGGCCACGATGGGATCAGTTGTCCCTGAGAACTTAGCTGGCCTCAGATGCAGAAATCTAGTGAGCATATCAAAGCCCGAAGGGTTGTTGTTGTTGTTATTGTTGTTGTTATTGGGGTTGTTGTTGTTGTTATTCTGGTTTTGGATGAATGTTGTCATCATCTGCATAAGCTATGTTTGAGCATTTATCATCTGTTGCATTTCTGGAGTGATGTTGTTGGGGTTGGGGTTTGCGCGACGGGGAGGCATTTGTGGTTTGTTCAAATAGAGATAAGAATGAGATACCCATAGATGTTTTATGCACAATACATCACAAGCAAACACATAGCATGCAACACAAGATAAAAGTTCAACAACAAGATAACAAGTTCTCAATGTAAAACACACAAGTGGCAAGCCATCCACATGTCGGATGGTCCAATAACAAGTTCACAAATAACAAGTATAATAATAAAGATAGGCGAGTAGTCAAGTCTACTCATCAGCATCAATCTCCTCCTCGACGAAGGTAAGACCTGCGTTCTCCATCGCGGTCTTGTTCTCCTCAATAGTAGTGGTCAAGGACTCAATCTTGGTCTTGAGAGCCCTCTTCTGGGAGCGAAGCCTCTCGATCACCATCTGCTGCTGCTCTAGCTCGAAATCCTTGGACTTCAGTTCTTCAGTCATGTCCCGGATCTTCTTGTTCCTATCCTGGACGCGTTTCTCCTGACTCGCGAAGCTGCACCTGGAGCTCGTTATTGTTGAGCATGACATTGGTCCTGTCCGTGTCCACGTGCCTGATGAGAGACTCTAAGTCCTGGAGATAGAGACGTATCGGCTCTGCTGCGTCCCTCGAGTCGTCCTCGAAGTCGATGGACTCTCCATCATCATCACGTCTTCCGAAGACGTGGAAGTGGGTGCCCCTAACCTGTCGGGAGTGACGGCCTAGCAGACGTCCTATCAGGTCCTGCATGACTACCTTCATGCCTCTCTCCCTGTCGTCGTGCATCAGCTTGAAGACGATGGCCTCTGTAGTAGGCTCTGTCTGGCGTCCGGGCTGGTTCACCTTGAAGCCCCAGAGGTCCTTCCTCTCGAACTTGGTGAGTGGATGCACCATGATGGTGGGAAGAGGGAGATTGAGCAAAGTGGTAAGCTCAACGATACGAGGACCAAAACGGGTAACCTGGAACTCCTCAACAGTGCTGATGGTAATAGGCATCTATTTATAAGATAGAAAAGTTAGGACAACACAACTTAAGACAAAATAAGACAAACAATTCATAAATATCCTTGGAACACAAAATCACACAAGTCATGCATACATGAATCCATTACATCAATCAAGGTCCAAACTTATTTAAGGTATCATTTTGGAAAATAAGGTGATAGGTGGTGGTCCAACTAACGAAATGCGTTTACAATCCTATCTCACTGGATCTGTTGGCTAACACAATGTTCCTAGAGGCAATCCACCTATCTTGTTCACATGATTCCATCACTAAGTCTATAATATCTCCCCTTAAGGTTTGGTTGGTGGCTTCCAACTCTTGGGTAAGCTCCTTCTCTTTCTCTAAGTCTTTTTGGAGGTTGAGCATTCTGCACTTGACTCTAGCACTTAGTTCTTTGATAGTCCTCCAAGCTGCTTCTCTTGCTGACTCAAAGAATGTGGTGTGCATCACAGTGTTGGTGTACATGCAGAATCCTCTTTCTTTGTGGTTGTCTTCCTTGTTTTTGTACAAGTGAAGTTGCACCCACCAGTACTCCACTCCTTCATCCATCACTGGAAAGCCTTTGTACACAGCTGCACCATGTGCTTCCATGGTCACCATGAGGTCCTTGAGAATTTTGGGGAACTCAGTCTCACACTCCAAGGTCATGGTCATGAGTGGTCCTTTCTTCACGGCTTCATTGATGGAGTTCATCTACAAATAGAGATGAGAATGAGAAGATTAGAAAAGTTTACGAGAAGAATAGACAAGTGTAGAAGTAGTTGAATTTTTTTCCTTAGTGGTTTTCCAATCCTAGGGTCATAATCCTACAGGCCTAATACAAGAGTTTATGGAATAAGTAAATAAACACAAGTCTTCATCTTCATGTGCCACAGGCAAGCATGTTGAGTGTAGACTCATGACTCCTAATCATCATCGGAGTAACCTGCAACATCACAAGTTACAGCCACAGTGGGTCAATACTTTGGAATAGTATTGGCAAGTGATACCTTAGTAAATTTTAAGTGGACTATTTTACTATATGCATTTTGGCTAAGTGTAGCTTGGCTTGCTTTGCTTGAAAATAGGTTTTCCCTATTAGTTGAAATCACTAAGTTTTTCTTTGTCAAAAACTTCCCCAAGAAACCACCAATAGACATTGGGGTCCTTCACCCTTGTTCACCCACAAGTTTTACTTTAGAAGTTGGAGTGATGAGATTCTTGTAGCTTCCATGTCTTGATGCTCAATTTGTCCATTGCCATGGACTTGGCTAAGTACTTAGATTTTCCATCTGCAGAGGTTGTGCACTTTCCCCACCAGACTTGGTTTCCCAAGACAGGACCTTTCAGAAGCCTTTCCTTAGCCAAATGGACGCGCTCCAACCTATCAATCCCACTACCACCAACTGTCCAAAAGGCTAAGTTCTAGCAACCTATATGATCAAGGCAGAGCCCATATTGCCAAGTGGTTGCACTGTAAGCTTTCTCAACACTTGGCCTCCAAATCCCTTTGTGCCTGGGTGGCATACCACAAGTGAGATACACAAGCCAAATCCATGGCCTTGTGTAACCACTCAACCAAAAAACACCATTCAAGTCCCATTCCACCCAGGAGGTTCATTGTCTTAGTTGTTTTATTAAGAAAAGCATAAGTCCAAAAGACTTAGAATTATTCTCATCATAGCTTGTACATACTTTACCAACCCTTGTTTGCTACTAGCTAGGCTAAGCATGGCATAGTGACTTTGTAGAGGTCCCAACCCAATAAGGTAGGTTCCTCCTGTGTTTTACAATGCTAGTCCCTGGATCAATAGCTAGCATCCACAGTTAAGATGTAATATCAAGATACAAGGGTCATATTATAACTATATAACCAGGAATAACATAATTCTATTACATCATACATAGCTCATTTGGCTATTACATTACATTGCAGCGGAATAAATATAGTCATGGGTCCTTCATCTTCAAAGTGCCACAGGCAGATGTTGGTTGTGGGCTTTGTAGTCCTAGTCAATCAAACAATCTTCATTTAAAAACAATCAACCTGCAACATTACAAGTTACAGCCACAAGGGTCAATACATTTTGAATTGTATTGGCAAGCTTCACTTTTATGTATAATATGAGTGGATCCTATCATTATATGCATATTTGGCTAAGTAGAGTTTAAGGCTTATTTGCATAAAGCAATATTTTATCCTATCTTTTCAAAAGGGTTTTAAAGTCTTTTGTTAAATTTCTTGTCCAAGTTCCTTGAACTCCTTGGTAGAAACTCAAGTGTTCAAATCCTTGTCAAAATCTCTTGAGCACCTTGGTAACCCCAAGTGCAACAAGTTTTATCAAAACTCATGAGTTCCTTGGTATCCCCAAGTACATCATGCTCTTGAGCACCTTGGTAACCCCAAGTGCAACAAGCTTTACAAAATCTCTTTGAATTCCTTGGTAGACACACAAGGGCATCAAGTTTTTATATTAGAAGTTGGAATGTCGAGATCTCCCATAGTTCAAACTTTAGTTGCTCAGTATTGTCCATAACCGGGGACACGGCTAAGTACTTAGATTTTATTAACTTCTGCAGAAGGAGTACACTTTACCCACATGTCACAATCCCATCCTTTTGCCACCAGTGGCCTACTGGATTAGTGCTCACCAAGATGGAGTACTGGCAGATTGAGAAAGTGACGAAGTCTTTCCAAAAGGTCCTCCCATACATCATTGCTAGCTTTGTCTTCAGCCCCCATGAAGCATTCCAGATCCCCATGTCTAGTAACTAAAGACAATGTATGGGTCTTCCTAATGTAATTGACTAAGCCAGAGCCATAATAGCATGTGGTTGCACACGAAAGCCACAATTGGAGAAGCATGTTTGATCTCTAAGTTTCCTAGGTGGTTTTATTTTGGAGTACAACACAAAGTGATTGCCATAGACATGGTTTCCTTTTGTTGCCACCTTCTCCAAAACTTAAAGTAGCCTCCACCTAGGTGGTTCATTGAGTCCTTGTTTTATTATGTAAAACACAAGTCCTTTTCTCAACCTTTGTAAATCTCAACATGTATCTCTTTTTCAAAATATAGCATATAGCATGGCTAAGCATGTACAACTTCAATATTTTCACTAAGGAGTGTATAGGGAATCCTATTAGGATTTAGCATAGCATAAGTACAGAAATATCTTTTCATGCATATTTTCATAATCCACTAAGTGTAATGAAAGTAGTAGGACTTTTGTATGATAGTGTAACTTGCCTTTTTGGTAGGGAATGAGGGTTCACTTCCTTGATCTTGCTAGTTTCACACTTTGCTAATTTCACTACAAGTCAATCAAGCAAATCACCAAATCAACTAACATTCCAAACCAAGGTTAAACAAACAATTTCACACACATAGCAATGGAGTCTAAGTCATGCAAAGGGGGTTCTTTTTGCAAGGTTGGTCTCTACTAGGTTTATAAACTTTGTATGGTCCAAATTGGTCATTTACCAAAATGGCAAAGTCATTAGTTTAGAGGGTTTTGCTCAAAATCTATTTTTAAAATCCATTCAACATTTTATGTGGTGAAAATTATTCTTTTCAAAGCAAAACTTTATGTTTTTCACCAAGTGAGTTGCCCTTGGTAAGGTTTGGTGTTTTGGGTCAGTAGGTTTGGTCCATAACATTTTCCCAAAGTTTTCTTTGCAAAAACATTTTCCATAACAAAATCAATGAGTTTATTTTGGCTAGGAAATGGCTAATTTAAATAATCCATCCTATATTTCACCAAATTCATTTTTAACACTAAGGGTTGGTTCCTAGGGTCAGTAAGGTCACACAAATCCATTTTGCAAAAGATTTAATCCTTAAATCAATTTTAAACAATTTTTATACTCTAAACAAGTACACAAATATTTCTGCAAATTCAAACAAGCTATTAGATACTATTTGTCAAACTAAGGCCATGGTTGGCTAGGGCTTGTTCTCCTGATTTCATTGATATAAAATTTGTAATTTTTGGACGTGTGGTTTGAAAATTACAAGGGTTTGAAGTTTGCAAAAGTTTCTGTTTTTCAAATCTGTTTTAAACCAAATAGGTGACACGCGGCGTATTCTTACTGGTCGATACCGGTTCGCTGGGATCGCTACTGGGGTGCGTTGGATCTAACTGTAAATGTGCAGCGCAGATCGACGCATACCCCTTCGGTAAGTGGTTCTATTATATCCATCAGATCGACATCGGACGGCTCCTGCTGCCTGGCCAAGGACTGGCGGCGCTAGGTCGACGGCGAACGGCGGAACGGCTAGTTGGCGGCGGCGCTAGCAAAACAGGACGCGAAAAAGAGGGGAAGGATGCTCACCAGGCTCGTAATGCAACACTGATGCTCAACTTGCTTGCGGTTTGACAGGGGGCGCTCAGAGGCAGTCGCTATTTCTCGTCGGAGTTGCTGCGGGCGGCGGTGTTCTCGGGTTGCTGTCGAGGAAGATGTTGGGATCACCAGGAGGTAAACAAAACGCATAGTCAGGAGCGCAAGGACACGGCGAAGGTGTGTGCGTGAACGAGAAGGCGCGGGGCGGTCTGGTTCACCTGGGAGACGTCGCCGGAGAAGAAACAGACACGGCGGCGCTCTGTGCTTGACGATGGCGAGGATTGGGGGTGCCCTAATACAAACGGGAAGTGCCGTTAGATTCGTATGAGCTTGGAGATCATCATCGTGTTCTCGGGGAGGAGAGGGGTGACCGGAATCTACCTGTGGAGCTCGTCGGAAAAAGGGGCAGACGGTGGCGACGGTGGTCGTCGTGGTTGTCGATGCTCTGGATCGCTCGGGGGCAAGCTGGTGCTACGGGGATGATCGCCAGGAGGTGGGGATCACGAGAAGATGGTCGAGGAGGCAAGGGGCGGCGAGGGGTTGCCGGAATTGCTGCGACAGCTCTTCGGAGACGGCGGTGGTGCGAGCTCAAATTGTAGCAGCCTCGGGGCAGAGAGGGAGTGGCGAGTGAGGGGAAAGGAGGAGGAAACGCTGGCGATTAATAGGCCGTGGTCGCAGCGTGGTTAAGGCGTGGCATTACTGCGAATTGAAGCCGCGACATCAACGGCAGAAATGGCCGGCGTGGTCGTCGCGAGGAAGGAGACGGCTGGGAAAGTGGGGTCCGCTGGTCAGTGGGAAAAGAAAGGAAGGGAGGGTCCACCAGTCATTCTCTCAGTGGGTTTGATAACGCGTGCGAATCGTTTTCTTTCGGGGTGAGGGAGCTGGGCTGTTTCTGGGCTTGTTGGGCTGCCTGGGCTAGATGGTTGGGCTGCTCTATTTTTTTCTGTCTGAATCCTTTTTCTTTTTCTATTTCTGATTTCTGTTTTGAATTTCCAATCAAACAAACATCAACCAAATCAATTCAAACAACATTCAAACTTTGTAATATTGAAATTAGTTCTGTTTAGTAATATGGTAAAAAGCCCAAAATAAAATAATAATAACTTTATTAATCCATTCTTTAATTAAATAAAATGGAACTTTATTTATTTAACATGGTTTGATTTATTTAATAAAAATTCTCATTTGAAAACACTTTCAAATCTACATCAGTAGGTTTATTTGGAAATAAATAATATTTGGAAGATTTGTTTAAAACAAAATAACCTCTTATTTTAGGGTCCATTAGTAATTAAATAAAATGGGCCTTAGTTATTAAATCAAATAGAGTTTGATTCTATTAATAAATTCTTTATTTAAAACCTGAATATTTTCCAAACCAAATCAGTAGGTTTTATTTGGAAGTATTAAATACTTGGAAACTTGTTGATAAAACAAAATAACATTTTATTTTATAGTCCATTATTAATTTAAAATAACATAGACTTTTATTATTAAATCCACTTGGGTTTGTTTTATTGAGAATATTTATTTTAAAATCTAAAATAAAGCCAAAACACTTTAGTGTTGTTTTAACACTTTAGTAGTTTTTGATGGTTTATAATTGATAGAACCTTTATTAATAAAACTTGGATATTAAATCCTTATTAATTTATTTTAAATAAACCTTTGCTAATTTTATTTAGAATAAAATGTTTTTAATTCCAAAGCTTGGCCAAGGTTTAATTTGGCTTTATAAAATAATCTTTATTTAAATCCATCTTTTCTTTTGAATACCAAATCTTTTATTTTAAAGGATCCAAAATACTATTTCCAAAAAAAATTTAGTTTCCTTTATTAAATGTTTATCTTTTAAGAATCCCTTTAGGATTTTATTTTATTCAAATGTGTTTGAAGTTCCAATTGGTTTTAAAAAGTTTCTTCTGGCTCTAAAAATCAAACAAAGTTTTATTTTATTCTTTTATTTTCACATTACAAGATTTGGAAAATCTTGGGATGTGACAGGCTACCACCCTTAAAATAAATCTCGTCCCGAGATTTGGGAAGGCTGGGTTACAAGCAAGTTCAAAGCAACTAGGGTACTACCACCCTCAAAAATTTTCAAACAAAAATTACATATTGGCCTTCTTGGGTCCTGGAAAACTTCTCTAAGCAACTTTTGCTTTATTTCTACACTTGACTCATGGGCCAAGGTTGAGTTTCTCCATAGGCTTGTTCAACTTGTTTTTCATCCTTTCTGGACAGTTGCTTGCATAGTGTCCTGGGTTCTTGCAGTTGAAACAATTAATGTCCTTAAGTTCTTTGCGTTGCTCTTGTGGGCAAGTTGCTACATAGTGACCTGGTTCTTTGCAGTTGTTGCACCACACTTGGTCAATCTCTTTATTCTTCTTGTTCTCTGGGCATCCACTGGAGTAGTGTCCCATTTCCTTACATTTACGACATTGCACAAGGCTCATGTCTTGCTTGGGCTTCTTGATTTTCCTTGATCCTTTGAATTGGGTTGTCTTGTTTAGATGTAGGAGTGGTCCTTTTCCTTTGGTAGACTTGGATCCTTCTTGTTTCCTTTGTTCCACCATGGCATAGATAGGACATAGACCTAGAGTATGATCACTTTCTTCACACAGGTAGCAAGTAGCTTGAGAGGTAGGACATTGTCCAACAGGATGATCTTCTTCACAATTGGGACATTGTCCTTCATGCTCCTTGGAAGTATGATCCTTGTCTCCATAAATAATGCAAGCTGGGGCTCCATCTAGAACAATATTCTTTTCATCCTTGTTATCATACATTCTCTTTGGATAGTTTTCTTCCATGCTAATCATTTGATTAGTCACCTTAAGCATCAGTTGAGACTGCTCTTCCAAAAACCTTTGCAGTGCTGGATCCTTATCACTATTGTTGACTAGGAACTGAGCTGTTAGTTGGTTCAACTGGTGTTGGGTTGCTATGAGCTCTTTCATGCTATCAGCTTGGTTGGTGTTGGTGTCATCAACCTTGGAGTCCTTTGGAGTAGTCATCTGTTTGGGTTTGAAAGGAGATTAGAATAGACAAGATATTTCTAAGGAAATATTTCTAATCCCACACATCACAATTCACACAAGCAATGTGCAAGCAATCACAAACAACATTTCACTCAAACAAGGTTCAAGCACATATTTTGGCAACAACATATTTTTGTTACACCACATAAGTTGGTGTGTTTGACTTAACTAAAATATGGTGGTCCATCTATATGGTTCACTTGTGATCTTTCCTTCCTTCATGATTCTTCTTACTTGAGACCATGTTTTCCTTGAGGAAACTCTTGGTCACAATACTTCAAAGTTGTTGATGGCTTCTTCTTATTTTGCATTCCCTCAGTCTCTAAATCTTGAGTAGGATTTCCTTGTTTCACTAGTGGTCCTTAGTAGTTTCCAAGTTTGGAAGTCCTTGGTGAACATGCTGAAGATGTTGAAGTCATTAGAGTTGAAGATGTTGAAGTAGTCCTTTGCACATGGTGTAGTCTTTGGCCATGGGTAGGCTTTTCCATCAAGTTGAAGTAGAAGAGATGTAGTGTTGAAACCAAAATGGTTGAGGAAAGAGTTTACAAGATTTTGTAAATAAGTTTTTGGAACAAGTATAACTCCTATTTTTCTAAGGGGTTTTGTCCAATCCTAGGGTTTACAAATCCTACAGGCAACACAATGCTCTGATACCATCTGTAGAGGTCCCAACCCAATAAGGTAGGTTCCTCCTGTGTTTTACAATGCTAGTCCCTGGATCAATAGCTAGCATCCACAGTTAAGATGTAATATCAAGATACAAGGATCATATTATAACTATATAACCAGGAATAACATAATTCTATTACATCATACATAGCTCATTTGGCTATTACATTACATTGCAGCGGAATAAATATAGTCATGGGTCCTTCATCTTCAAAGTGCCACAGGCAGATGTTGGTTGTGGGCTTTGTAGTCCTAGTCAATCAAACAATCTTCATTTAAAAACAATCAACCTGCAACATTATAAGTTACAGCCACAAGGGTCAATACATTTTGAATTGTATTGGCAAGCTTCACTTTTATGTATAATATGAGTGGATCCTATCATTATATGCATATTTGGCTAAGTAGAGTTTAAGGCTTATTTGCATAAAGCAATATTTTATCCTATCTTTTCAAAAGGGTTTTAAAGTCTTTTGTTAAATTTCTTGTCCAAGTTCCTTGAACTCCTTGGTAGAAACTCAAGTGTTCAAATCCTTGTCAAAATCTCTTGAGCACCTTGGTAACCCCAAGTGCAACAAGTTTTATCAAAACTCATGAGTTCCTTGGTATCCCCAAGTACATCATGCTCTTGAGCACCTTGGTAACCCCAAGTGCAACAAGCTTTACAAAATCTCTTTGAATTCCTTGGTAGACACACAAGGGCATCAAGTTTTTATATTAGAAGTTGGAATGTCGAGATCTCCCATAGTTCAAACTTTAGTTGCTCAGTATTGTCCATAACCGGGGACACGGCTAAGTACTTAGATTTTATTAACTTCTGCAGAAGGAGTACACTTTACCCACATGTCACAATCCCATCCTTTTGCCACCAGTGGCCTACTGGATTAGTGCTCACCAAGATGGAGTACTGGCAGATTGAGAAAGTGACGAAGTCTTTCCAAAAGGTCCTCCCATACATCATTGCTAGCTTTGTCTTCAGCCCCCATGAAGCATTCCAGATCCCCATGTCCAGTAACTAAAGACAATGTATGGGTCTTCCTAATGTAATTGACTAAGCCAGAGCCATAATAGCATGTGGTTGCACACGAAAGCCACAATTGGAGAAGCATGTTTGATCTCTAAGTTTCCTAGGTGGTTTTCTTTTGGAGTACAACACAAAGTGATTGCCATAGACATGGTTTCCTTTTGTTGCCACCTTCTCCAAAACTTAAAGTAGCCTCCACCTAGGTGGTTCATTGAGTCCTTGTTTTATTATGTAAAACACAAGTCCTTTTCTCAACCTTTGTAAATCTCAACATGTATCTCTTTTTCAAAATATAGCATATAGCATGGCTAAGCATGTACAACTTCAATATTTTCACTAAGGAGTGTATAGGGAATCCTATTAGGATTTAGCATAGCATAAGTACAGAAATATCTTTTCATGCATATTTTCATAATCCACTAAGTGTAATGAAAGTAGTAGGACTTTTGTATGATAGTGTAACTTGCCTTTTTGGTAGGGAATGAGGGTTCACTTCCTTGATCTTGCTAGTTTCACACTTTGCTAATTTCACTACAAGTCAATCAAGCAAATCACCAAATCAACTAACATTCCAAACCAAGGTTAAACAAACAATTTCACACACATAGCAATGGAGTCTAAGTCATGCAAAGGGGGTTCTTTTTGCAAGGTTGGTCTCTACTAGGTTTATAAACTTTGTATGGTCCAAATTGGTCATTTACCAAAATGGCAAAGTCATTAGTTTAGAGGGTTTTGCTCAAAATCTATTTTTAAAATCCATTCAACATTTTATGTGGTGAAAATTATTCTTTTCAAAGCAAAACTTTATGTTTTTCACCAAGTGAGTTGCCCTTGGTAAGGTTTGGTGTTTTGGGTCAGTAGGTTTGGTCCATAACATTTTCCCAAAGTTTTCTTTGCAAAAACATTTTCCATAACAAAATCAATGAGTTTATTTTGGCTAGGAAATGGCTAATTTAAATAATCCATCCTATATTTCACCAAATTCATTTTTAACACTAAGGGTTGGTTCCTAGGGTCAGTAAGGTCACACAAATCCATTTTGCAAAAGATTTAATCCTTAAATCAATTTTAAACAATTTTTATACTCTAAACAAGTACACAAATATTTCTGCAAATTCAAACAAGCTATTAGATACTATTTGTCAAACTAAGGCCATGGTTGGCTAGGGCTTGTTCTCCTGATTTCATTGATATAAAATTTGTAATTTTTGGACGTGTGGTTTGAAAATTACAAGGGTTTGAAGTTTGCAAAAGTTTCTGTTTTTCAAATCTGTTTTAAACCAAATAGGTGACACGCGGCGTATTCTTACTGGTCGATACCGGTTCGCTGGGATCGCTACTGGGGTGCGTTGGATCTAACTGTAAATGTGCAGCGCAGATCGACGCATACCCCTTCGGTAAGTGGTTCTATTATATCCATCAGATCGACATCGGACGGCTCCTACTGCCTGGCCAAGGACTGGCGGCGCTAGGTCGACGGCGAACGGCGGAACGGCTAGTTGGCGGCGGCGCTAGCAAAACAGGACGCGAAAAAGAGGGGAAGGATGCTCACCAGGCTCGTAATGCAACACTGATGCTCAACTTGCTTGCGGTTTGACAGGGGGCGCTCAGAGGCAGTCGCTATTTCTCGTCGGAGTTGCTGCGGGCGGCGGTGTTCTCGGGTTGCTGTCGAGGAAGATGTTGGGATCACCAGGAGGTAAACAAAACGCATAGTAAGGAGCGCAAGGACACGGCGAAGGTGTGTGCGTGAACGAGAAGGCGCGGGGCGGTCTGGTTCACCTGGGAGACGTCGCCGGAGAAGAAACAGACACGGCGGCGCTCTGTGCTTGACGATGGCGAGGATTGGGGGTGCCCTAATACAAACGGGAAGTGCCGTTAGATTCGTATGAGCTTGGAGATCATCATCGTGTTCTCGGGGAGGAGAGGGGTGACCGGAATCTACCTGTGGAGCTCGTCGGAAAAAGGGGAAGACGGTGGCGACGGTGGTCGTCGTGGTTGTCGATGCTCTGGATCGCTCGGGGGCAAGCTGGTGCTACGGGGATGATCGCCAGGAGGTGGGGATCACGAGAAGATGGTCGAGGAGGCAAGGGGCGGCGAGGGGTTGCCGGAATTGCTGCGACAGCTCTTCGGAGACGGCGGCGGTGCGAGCTCAAATTGTAGCAGCCTCGGGGCAGAGAGGGAGTGGCGAGTGAGGGGAAAGGAGGAGGAAACGCTGGCGATTAATAGGCCGTGGTCGCAGCGTGGTTAAGGCGTGGCATTACTGCGAATTGAAGCCGCGACATCAACGGCAGAAACGGCCGGCGTGGTCGTCGCGAGGAAGGAGACGGCTGGGAAAGTGGGGTCCGCTGGTCAGTGGGAAAAGAAAGGAAGGGAGGGTCCACCAGTCATTCTCTCAGTGGGTTTGATAACGCGTGCGAATCGTTTTCTTTCGGGGTGAGGGAGCTGGGCTATTTCTGGGCTTGTTGGGCTGCCTGGGCTAGATGGTTGGGCTGCTCTATTTTTTCTGTCTGAATCCTTTTTCTTTTTCTATTTCTGATTTCTGTTTTGAATTTCCAATCAAACAAACATCAACCAAATCAATTCAAACAACATTCAAACTTTGTAATATTGAAATTAGTTCTGTTTAGTAATATGGTAAAAAGCCCAAAATAAAATAATAATAACTTTATTAATCCATTCTTTAATTAAATAAAATGGAACTTTATTTATTTAACATGGTTTGATTTATTTAATAAAAATTCTCATTTGAAAACACTTTCAAATCTACATCAGTAGGTTTATTTGGAAATAAAGAATATTTGGAAGATTTGTTTAAAACAAAATAACCTCTTATTTTAGGGTCCATTAGTAATTAAATAAAATGGGCCTTAGTTATTAAATCAAATAGAGTTTGATTCTATTAATAAATTCTTTATTTAAAACCTGAATATTTTCCAAACCAAATCAGTAGGTTTTATTTGGAAGTATTAAATACTTGGAAACTTGTTGATAAAACAAAATAACATTTTATTTTATAGTCCATTATTAATTTAAAATAACATAGACTTTTATTATTAAATCCACTTGGGTTTGTTTTATTGAGAATATTTATTTTAAAATCTAAAATAAAGCCAAAACACTTTAGTGTTGTTTTAACACTTTAGTAGTTTTTGATGGTTTATAATTGATAGAACCTTTATTAATAAAACTTGGATATTAAATCCTTATTAATTTATTTTAAATAAACCTTTGCTAATTTTATTTAGAATAAAATGTTTTTAATTCCAAAGCTTGGCCAAGGTTTAATTTGGCTTTATAAAATAATCTTTATTTAAATCCATCTTTTCTTTTGAATACCAAATCTTTTATTTTAAAGGATCCAAAATACTATTTCCAAAATATTTTTAGTTTCCTTTATTAAATGTTTATCTTTTAAGAATCCCTTTAGGATTTTATTTTATTCAAATGGGTTTGAAGTTCCAATTGGTTTTAAAAAGTTTCTTCTGGCTCTAAAAATCAAACAAAGTTTTATTTTATTCTTTTATTTTCACATTACACGATTTGGAAAATCTTGGGATGTGACAGACTTAACTTAGGAAATTCCCTAGCAATTCTACTTCTATAACTACTTAGGATTTCCCAACATAGCATTTGGCAAAAGTAGCATGCAAGACTTAGCAAAAATAATTCTAATGCTTATTCAAAATAAAGGGATGGAAATATCATGAAGTATCACTTGCCTTGGTAATGGGGAGAGCAGCACTCTTCACAATCACAGTCACTAGCAAAATCTACACAAAGTTTGTAGCACAAAATTACACACAATCATATACAAACAAAAATATGGATGCATGCATGCAAGAAAATGCTAAGTGATGATTTTTGAAAACTCCACCAAGCAAGTGCATGATACAGAAACATAACCAAGTCAAAAGTTTGCTAACTAAACTTATTTAGCCCTAAAACAAATGCTAAACAAAATCTATACTCAAAATGGACCTAAATATGTTTCTGCATACAAAGTCATTTTAACAGAAACTTTTTGTTAAACACATTGCAGATTCAGAAAGGGATTGACTCACTGATTCCAACGGTATAAAATTTGCAAAAATCTAACGTGGGAATCAAAAGTTATAGCCCTTTGAAATTTAGATCTAAATCTGATTTGAAATTCTGTTTTAATTCAAACCCTAGCCACGCGTCCTATTTCTATTGGCCGATACCGATTCACTCCGGATCACGCTCGTGAGCCGTAGGATCTGTTTAAAACACACGGCCTAGATCTACCGAAAACGTTTCGTTAAGTGATCTAAATCTACGCGTTGGATCTAGATCTGACGGTCCTGGATCAAACGACCCAAACCGAGCGGCGCTAGCGGCGGTGGCTGGCGGCGGCGCGTCAGTCAGCGGCGGTGCCGGCGTTCTAGGTTACCCGGGGAAGGAAGGAGATGCTTACCAGAACCGCAGGAGGTTGCTGAAGCTCAAGGTGGCGATGGCTCGTCGAGGGGCGCGCGGACACGGCGAGGATTTCTCGTCGGAGTTGAGACAGACGTCGGGCACGGTTAGTCGTCGACGTTGGCGAGGTTCCTCGTCGCGCTAAGCCAAAATAGGGGTACTGTTAGATGCGCACAACGATGTAAATTCTAGGTGTACCAGTCAGAGGGCAAGGGGCGATGGCTACTTACGGAGGGAGGTCGCGGGAGTTCGTGCAGAGAACGGTGGCGGCTGGTCGTCGACGTTGCTGGAGCTACGGATCATGCGAGGGCAAATGGGGAGTGTCAGTAGGTGCGCAAAGACTCGCTGAACTCGATAGCATGAACTAGAGACAGAGGGGAACATGGAGCTCACCGGAATTCGTCGGCGCAGTCGTCGGAACAGCGGCGGCGTCGTGCGAGTTGTGGGCAGCCTGGTGGCGTGAAGGAGAAATTGTTTGGGGGGAAATGGTCGCGAGGATGTGGGGATTTTATAGCCAGAGGCTCGACAAGAAACGCTTGCTGCATCAATGCGAATTAAGCTCGCGAAATCAGTGCAGCAACGGGCAGCGGCGGAGGTCGTGCGCGGAATCAGGGGAAGACGAAGCTGACGTGGAGAGGGCCCACTCGTCAGCGAAATAAGCAGAGGGGGTGTGGGGTCTGGCTGTCAGCGGCTGAGTGGGTGTGCTCGCGCGTGCGGGAGGAAAAGAAATAGCCCGGGTGGGCTAGTTGGGCCTGTTCAGATGCTAGGCTAGATTCCTGGCGCCTGACCCTTTTCTTTTGTTTACTCCTTTTCTTTTTCTAATTCGATTTTCAGGAATGGTTTTTGAAATGAATTCAAACTCTTTTTGAATTCAAATCTTTCTGGGGTTTTTTTGCAGTGAGCAGTAGTCTCAAATATAGGCATAAGATCATGTGGTTCCTTTGCAAAGGCTTGGTCAAGCTTGGAGATCAAAATAACAGAGACTAGGCACTTGGTTTGCAAAATTTGAAAAATGGTTTTTGAAACCATTTCCAATTTGTAAAATTTTGGTTCAAAACCACAATCAATCCCTTCAATGAGGAAGACAAACAAGTTAGGTTTAAAATCAATCAAACTTTCAAATGGTGATGGCCATTTGATTTAAATCTGCTCACATAAAATCATAGCACTAAGTGCTTCTGTTTTTCTGAAATGAGTTTGAAATTTGATCTCAAATCTATATGCATGAAAGAATGATATGCAAACTTTGAAATCATGATTTTAGGGATGTTACAAGATGTTGAAGTCATTAGAGTTGATGAAATCTTTTGCACATGGTGAAGTCTTTGGCCATGGGGTAGGCTTGTCCATCAAGTTGAAATAGAAGAGATGTAGAGTCAAATCAAAATGGTTGAGGAAAGAGTTTACAAGATTGTTTGTAAATAATTTTTGGAACAAATACAACTCCTATTTTTCTAAGGGGTTTTGTCCAATCCTAGGGTTACAATCCTACAGGTAGCACAGTGCTCTGATACCATCTGTAAGGTTCCCAACCTTTAATAAGGTAGAGATCCCTGTGTTTACAATGCTAGTCCCTGGATCAATAGCTAGCATCCACAGTTAAGATATAATATCAAGAAACAAAGGTCATAATACAACTTTATAACCAGGAATAAAATAATTTATTACATCTTACATAGCTAATTTGGCTATCTCATTACAATGCAGAAGAATATAGCAATAGCATGGGGTCCTTCATCTTCAAAGTGCCACAGGCAAACATGTTGGTTGTAGACTTGTAATCCTATTCAACAAACTTCACTAACATCAAACAAACCTGCAACATAATAAGTTGCATCCACAAGGGTCAATACATTTGAATTGTATTGGCAAGTTTCACTATTATGTAGAAATAAGTGGATCCTATCATTACATGTATATTTGGCTAAGTAGGGTTTAGGCTCTTTTGCAGAAAGCAATATAGTTTTTATCCTATCTTTTCAAAATAGTTTTGATCTGTTGTCAAATATTTCCGAACTTCTTGGAAAAACCCCAAGTGCTTCAAAATCCCTTGTTGTCACCATCAAGTTTTACTTTGAGAAATTGGAATGTTGAGATCTTCCATAGCTTTAGGCCTTAGTTGCTCAGTATTGTCCATAACCGGGGACACGGCTAAGTACTTAGAATTTTGATCTTCTGCAGAAGTTGTACACTTTACCCACATGACAGAATCTCATCTTGATGCCACCAATGGCCGCTGGATAAGTACTCACCATGATGGAGTACTGGCAGATTGAGAATGTGACAAAGTCTTTCCACAGGAGTCCTCCCAATACACAATGCTAGCTTGTCATCCAGGCACCAATGTAGGGTTTCAAGTTCCCTTACACAATTCTAGTTAACCTGAAGATGCCAATGCATGGGTCTTCCACTATGTAGTTAACTAAGCCAGAGCCCATTTAGCATGTGGCTGTACACGGAAGCCACTATACGAGAAACATGTTCAATCTCTAAGTCCCTGGGTGGTTTCCTTCTAGTGCACATACAAAAAGAGATAGCCATATAAACATGGTTCCTTTTGTTGCCACCTTGTCCAAGCTTGAGTATACTTGTCCACCCAGGTGGTTCATTGAGTACTTGTTTTATTATATAAAACATATGTCTTTTCAACTCTTCATATAATCATATCATGAATCCCATCCCAATATATAGCAGGGCTAAGCATACTACAACTACATTGTTTCCACTAAGGAGTATATAAGGGTATCCTATTAGGATTTAGCATAGCATAAGATATAGAAATCCTTTTCATGCATGTTACAAAAATCCACTAAGTGTAATGAGAATAGTAGGACATGGATGATAGTGTCACTTGCCTTTTTAGTAGAGAATGATGGTTCACTTCTTGATCTTGCAAATATCACACTCTTCTAATTCCACTACAATTCAATCAAGCAAAACACAAATTCAACTAGCATTCCAACCAATATTCAAACAATTTATGACACATCAAATAATAGAAACAAGGTCATGCATGCAAGCATGCAAAAGATAGTTTTATTTGCAAAGGTGGTTTCTACTAGGCTCTAAACATTATAAGGTTCAAAGTGGTCATTTACTAAAGTGGTAAATCCATTTGCAAAAGGTTTTATCTATAAACCATTTCTAAACCAAATCATTATGTTATGTGGTTAAAAATGCTTTTAGCAAAGCAATATTATTTAAAGGGTTCACCAAATATATTTTAATTCTCAAAACTTGGTGTATAGGGTCAGAAGGTTTGAATCAAATCATTTCCCAAAGGTTTTACTCAAAAAACATTTCTAAAACAAAATCAATATTTTTATTTGACTAGAAATGAGCTAATTCAATTATTTGTTCCCTAACTTCACAAAATACAGTTTTTAAATCCATAAGTTGGTTCCTATGGTCAGTAGTTTCACAATAATCCAGTTTTCAAAGATTTCACATTAAAATTATATCTAGAACAATTTTTACATTCATAATAACCCTACACATGTTTCTGCAATTTCAACCAATTTTACAGAAGCAAATCATTAAACAAAATGCATGGTTGCAAAGTACTTGTTCTACTGATTCTATTGATATAAAATTTGCAAAATTTGGACCTGTAGATTTAAAGTTATGAATTTTACAAGTTTACAATTCAATCAGATTCTAATTTCTGTTTTAAACTAAACTAGTGCCACGCGTCTGTTTCTGATTCGCTGATACCGGTTCGCGTGGATTGCATAGTTACAGCCGTTGGATCTAAGTGAGATGGTGCGGTTCAGATTAGCCCGTACCTCTTTGTTTAATGATTCTATCTAAGCCGCCAGATGGAGATCTAACGGTGTAAAACGATTTGACCTAACTCGAGCGGCGCTGACGACGGCTGGCGGCGGCGGCACGGTCAGACGGTGTGCTTGCCGGCAAACGAGGAAGCAAGGAAGACAGAGGAGGGTCTCACCATGCTCAGGAGATCGTGGCGATGCTCAACGTGGTCGCGAGGAGGCAAGGGGCGCACAGGGACGGGAGTAATCGCTCGTCGGAGTTGCTGCGGGCGGCGGTGCTCTCGGGTTGTCATCGCTGGCATCGTTTAGGACCGCGCTAAGACAAAGTAAAGGCACGGTTAGGTGCGCACGAGGGTCGCGAGTAAGGGAGCATCACTGAGAGGTGCTGGGGCGGTCTGAGCTTACCAGGGAACCTCGTCGGAGACAAGTCAAACGCGGCGGTGCTCAGGTGAGGACGAAGCCAACGTTTGGGAGCGCGAGCGAGTGAATGGAGCACACGGGCAGATGCGCCAGGAGGTGGGGAGCAAGCTCGCGTGCAGAGGGAGTCGAGGGGCGGCTGGACGGCGCCGGAATTGACCAGGAAACTCGTCGAAGCAGAAGGTTTCGAGCTCTCGATTCGCTCAGCCTGGGGGCAGAGAGGGAGAGGCGAGTGAGGGGAAAGGTAGAGGAGACAGGGGCGTTTATCTATGCGTGATCACTAGAGGAATTAAGGCCGCCATCAACGCGAATTCAACGCCGGAATTACTTGGCTGCAACGGCAGGGGACTTGGTCGCGGGTGGAAACGAAGAACAGGCGATGTGGGGTCCATCTGACAGTGAGGGAGAGAGAGTGGGCACGGGGTCCACCTGTCTGTGTCTCTGCGGGTTCCTTTCTAAGTAGAAAACGTTTCGCTGAGAGGGGGGGGGAGAGTTGGGCTACGACTGGGCTGCTGGGCCTGCTTAGTTGGGCTGTTTTGCTTCACTTTTTTTTTATTCTGTAAGCTTTTTTTCTTTTTCTATTTGATTTTCTGTTTTGATTTTCAAACAAACAATTCAAACTCCAAATGAATTCAAACCTTTGCCAAACTTTGTGTAGATTTTAATTCTGTTTATCAACACAAATCCAAGTCCAAAAAAAAATAATTTTTTATTCTTTTTAGGATCCATTAATAATTAAATAAAATAGACCTTAGTCATTAAATCAAATAGGATTTAATTTATTTAAAAACTCTATTTGAAATCTAAATAATATCAAAACCATTTCAGTAGGTTTTATTTGAAAATATAAAACACTTGGAAATCTTATTTAAAGTAGTTAACAAGTTTTAGTGTTTATTTAAAATGGAAAAGCCTTCTCTTAAATAAAATTGGATATTAATAAATCCTCATTATTTTATTTAAATAAACCTTTACTCTTTTTTATCAAATAGAAATATTTTATTTTCAAAAGCTTGGCCAAGATTTAATTTGGCTCTTATAAAATAATCCTTATTTATAATTCTACCCTTTCTTTTGAAAACCAAATCTTTTTATTAAAAGATCCAAAAATGGTAATTCCAACTATCATAATTTTATTTATTAATTGTTTATCTTTTTAAATCCTTTTAGGATTTTATTTGATTAAAATAAGTTTGGCTTTTCCAATTGGAATCAAAAAGTTTCTTCTCACCCTAAAAATCAACAATTGTTTATTTTGTTTATTTATTTTTCACATTTCTAAATTTGGAAAATTTTGGGATGTGACACCTCCATAAGGGAACAACTTCTACCAAGAAGGATGAAGGCAAAGTTAGAACCATGACTCATAAGGCCACATCTAAAGTGACCACCAAGTGTTGTTACTCATGTGGATAAGAAGGTCATATCTCTAGTAAGTGCCCCAAGAAGATAGAAAGATTTCCCACCTTTCAGGTGAGATATGAAGAACATGAACTAGAAGGACACCTAGCTTTAGAGTGTCCCAAAAAGAAGAAATGCCCCAACCCCAGCAAGCAAGACATTAGACATGTGCAATGGTACCATTGCAAAGAGATGGGACACTATGTCAAAGAATGTCCAGAAAAGAAGAAGAACCAAGGAAACAAACAAGAGGCAATGATACCAAAGGAAAAGAAGGATATTAGCCAATTGATGTGTTTCAATACAAAGAGCTAGGCCATTATGCAAGCAACTATCTAGAGAAGTTACACCAAGATCCCAAGGAAGCCAATATGTAATATAGTTGAAAATATTTTTAAGGGTGGTAGTACTCAAGTTGTCTTGAAGCCAACTTGTAACCCCTAACCTTCCCAAATCTCGGGACAAGATTTCTTTTAAGGGTGGTAGCCTGTCACATCCCAAAATTTTCCAAATTTTGAAGTGTGAAAAATAAAGAAACAAAGGAATTAATTGTTGAAATTTAGAGTGAAAAGAAACTTTTTGTTTTGAAATGGAAACATCAAAACCCTTCTTGAACAAAATTTGAATGAAAAAGGAATCCAACAAAACTTCAATCAAGTGAAATGCATTCATCAATGAATGTATCTTGAAATTTAAACTTGGGAAAATAAACCAAAACCCTAAAACCCTAATGGAAGAAAATCATCTCCAAGTTCTCTCTAAGACTATGGATTTTATCCATATAAAAATTTACCAACAAACATCTATAAATGATAAACAAAAATATTATAAAACCATAGAAATTGGTTTCATTTAATTTGGAGCCATGGACAAAAACTTATGAATTTAATAATATAAAAGGAAAAAATTTCTAAATAAAAGCTCCTATCTAGAATCCATACCAAATTGTGAGAAAATTAATCCTAAAAGGATTTAAAAGGATAAGCAAATATGAAATAAAATTATACAATTGGAATCACGAATTTTGGATCTATAAATAAAAATATATGGATTTTATAAGATAAAGAAAGAAACAAATAAATAAGGAATATTTAAAAGCCAAATTAAATCTTGGCCAAATCCATAAACAAATGAAAGTTTATTGAATAATAAAAAGGAGTAAAAGATTATTTAAATAAAATCATAAGGATTGAACAATATCCAATTTTATTTAAATAAAGACAAATTGCCTAATCTAAATAATAAATCCCAATAAAATTATTTAGAAGACAATTTAAACCTTGAGTTAAATCCATAAGCAAATGGAATAAAGATAATCCAAATAAAATAAAGGGATAAATAATATTCAAATATAAGTATATGGGGTTAAACCATATTCAAATTATATTTAAATGGAGACAAAATCCCTAATGTAAATGATTAATTAAATCATGAGAAAAATAATGGAAATTGCCAAAGTGATTAAAGGTTATCTAATTAACTTAAAAGAGAATAAAAGAATTATTTGAATAAAATAATGTGGATTGAGAAACATATTCAAAACCCTATTTAAGTAAAGACAAATATCTATTTTAAATAAATAATAAACCATAAGAATTATTCTAAATGGAATATTTAAATACAATATTAAATAAGATTAAACCTACTGAAAAGATTTAGAAAAGGTTTGATAAAAATCTTAATTAAAAGTGAGCTTTTGAATCATATTAAATATTACTTGAAAATAAAGACAAAAGCCCTTTTAAATAAATATTTAATCACATTAAAATATTTTGAATTATTCAAAAATGGACTTTCAAAACACACTAATAAATAAGTGCAAAACTTAGTGAAAAGGTTCTGGAAATTTGAATACAAACAAATGGTTAAAAACATTTGAATAAATTCAAACAAAAAAATATAAAAGAAAAAAGAAAAAAGAAAAAGAAACAGAATAAAAAAAGTTAAACAGACTCCAGCCCAGCTTGGCCCAACTAGCAGCCCATCCGGCTCTCCCCGAAGAAAACGTTTCACACCGTGAAGTGTACCCACTCACCCACTGACTTGGCGTCCCCACGCGTAACCTTTCGCCTCTCTGACAACCAGGCCCCACACTGCCCCATCGTCGTCTCCACCCTGCGACCCATTCCCCTCTTTCCTCCAGCCGTTCTCTGTGTTGCTTTCGCGAAGTTAATTCACGATTATGGATGATCAATTCTCGCCAGTAACCACTCCATATTAAACGCCCACGTCCCCTCTCTCATTCCCCTCATATGCCACACCCTCTCTGCCCCAGGGCTGCTTGAACTGCTCGCTGCAAACCCCCTTCTCCGACGAGCATTCTCGGTGAATTTTGGCGATGTCCGACCACCCCTTGCCCCTGGAGTCTACGAGCATACTCGCCATCACCTCACGCACCTACCCGTAACCTCTGCTCTCTCGTGCGTGCCCCATAGCGTCAACAACGACGACGACAGAGCGCCGCTGCTGACTGCCGCGATTCCGTCGAGCCTCCCCTATAAACCCTGATTGTCCCCTCCTCTCTAGTGGACACTCTCGTGCTCGCCTCTCTCACCTGCGTCTAACTGCACCTTTGGTTTGTCTTAGCGCGCCCTATATCGCCGCCTCCATCAACGACTGTGCTCACCCGACGCAGACACGAACTCCGGCGAGCAATCTACACCAACCCCGTACGCCCCATGCCTCCCCACGAGCACGTTGAGCATCATCACTCCACGTAGAACCTGGTGAGCATCTCCTCCCTCTCCCTTTCTTCCTGGAATAGCCAGAATGCCACAGCCTTAGCGTCGCCGCCGCTCACCGTCGCCCAGCGCCGCCAGTACTTGTTCATAGCACTCCGAGCCATTAGATTTTGATCTGATGGATGCGATAGAACGTTTAGTGAAGGGGTACGCAATGATCTGAACCGCACAAATATAATTAGATCCAACACACTGCATCGCTCGATCCGTGCGAACCGGTACCATCTAATAGGAACGTGACGCGTGGCCCAGACTTCGTTTTAAAAACAGAAACATTTCTATTAGATGTTTAGATTTGGAAAATTCATAACTTTTAATCTACACGTCCAAATTTTACAAATTTTATATCAATGGAATCACAAAAATGCAAACTTTGCAACCATTCCCTTAGTTTAGTATTTTGCTTCTCTAAAATTGATTGTTTTTGCAGAAACATTATTAGGTCTATTTTGTGTATAAAGTTTAATCTAGAAATGATTTGGGGGTAAAATCTTTTGCAAATGATTTGTTTTGAACCTACTGACCATAAAAACCAACTTTTGGGTTTAAAAGTATATTTTGTGACACTAAGGAATTATTCCTTGAATTAAAAGCATTTCTAGTAAAACAAAAATTGTTGATTATGTTTTAAATGAGTTTTGAGTAAAATCTTTTGCAAATGGTTTGATTTAAATTCTCTGACCCTAAACCACTAAGTTTTGGATTTAAAAATGTATTTTATTAACCCTAGAAAATTATTACTTTGATTAAAGGCATTTTTAGTAAAATAAAATGTTGCTTTGATTTAAAAATAGTTTTTGAGTGAAACCTTTTGAAAATGGATTTTATTTAAACAACTTGACCATAAAAACTAACATTTATGTTTAAAAACATAATTGGCAAACACTTTTAAATCATTTCTAGCAAACCAAAAATGATTTAAATGATGCATTTTCACTAAATTAATTCCAAATGGTGTTGCCACTTTTATAAATGACCAATAGGTGTTTTAAAAAGTTTATAGCCTATTGGAAACCACTTTTCCAATAAAACAACCTTTTTCATGCTTGCCTGTGGCACTTTTAAGATGAAGGACTCCATGCTATATAGTTATTTCCACTGCATTGTAATGAGATAGCCAAATGAGCTATGTAAGATGTAATGAATTATTTTATTCCTGGTTATAAAAT
Source organism: Avena sativa (assembly GCA_916181665.1). Taxonomy (NCBI): domain Eukaryota; kingdom Viridiplantae; phylum Streptophyta; class Magnoliopsida; order Poales; family Poaceae; genus Avena; species Avena sativa. The sequence goes on from OV702283.1 coordinate 333,728,487, forward strand.
TGTATTATGACCTTTGTTTCTTGATATTACATCTTAAACTATGGAGGCTAGCTATTGATCCAGGTACTAGCATTGTAAACGCAAGGATCTCTACCTTATCAGGTTGGGACCTCTACAATCTTGAAGAGCCTAGCATGTACATACATGGTATCTGAACACGGAATACCGAAAGGTAAAGCATGCGTCATATAGATGATATGATGAACATGATGATTGTTCGCCTTTGAAACTACATCATGTCACGTGATGATCGGACTTGGTGTAGTGGATTTGGTTCATGTGATCACTAAAACAATGTGAGAGATATTGTTTTGAGTGGGAGTCCAACAGTAATATGATTAAAAGTTGAACACCATTCATCATAAATTAAATCAAAGTGAATTTGCATAGTTATTGTAGTCATTGGCATCCGTTTACCACCTTGCGATTAGTTATATTTGAGACAATAGAACTATAGAATTCTGGTTAGTTACTTTACGAACTGTATCGTATTGTTTTTAAATGTTAATATAAAGTTTAAAAGTCCTATTGCAAACTTTCAGTAAGTTCCAGTTACTCCGTGAAGTTTAATAATTGGTATTAAATCAAGAGTAACAATTATAGTGTTAGTATAGAAGTATCATGTTTTTCTACATGATTCTTGATATTCAAAAGATCGTTTTAATATCAAGGTTATCTAGGAGCTAAAAGAATTGTTTCAGAAACCATCATGTGTGGAAGATATTGCGATATCTAAAACAAAGTTTTGGTTGCAACATGATGGAGTATAATATGGAAAGATTTATGTTCTCATATTTTATGAAAATTTACAAAAACAAATTGGAGATATTGGTTGTCCTAATCCTCCAAAAGGTTTTGGAGAGCAACATTATACTTGTGATTCACCGTTATAAGCTAAAGTAGCTTGATCATGAATAGTTCCATGATAAGGATGAATATTTGATGTAGCTAAAATTTTTACTACACTAAAAGATTACTAAAGAATTGAATTTGAAAGAACACCAAATGTTTGATGATGGTGATCTACTTCAAAGTGCAAGTCCAAAGACATTGGTATTTAACTATACATGCTTTGGACTATGTGTCATGTTTATGACTCCACTATTGATGTTGATAGATTCTTTTGAAAAGAAAAGGAAATGATGAAAGAGAAATGTAGGAAATATTTGGCAGAAAAGAGAAGACTAGAATTGTTTAGCTGAGGTATATAGATGATATACATGTTATGGCTATATTAATTGCTTGTTAAACAATGTAGTTCTTAAGTATTAGATACATAATTTGTTGGTATGAATCGTCATACGAAACAACATAATTCATGAACTACAATGGCCTAAGTAACTAGCAAAAGAATATGTGATGATGTTCATCGAGAACAAATAAAAGGTTGTTGTGTTGCTCGTTGGCATCAAAGCTTGCCTTCAAGATTTGTTTTATCGGGTATTATGAGAACAAAAGGTTGTTAAAATAATTTCCGTATTCCATGAAATATGGATGATATACAAGTATAGTTGGACAAATCACATCCATAAAACTAGTGATAAAAATGTCGAAAGACAATTGATTGAAAGATCACTTAAGAAGTGACATCACCGTTTAAATTATATTGGAAAGAAAACACGAAGAAACTCCATGTGGATGGAATTTTGGAGTCTTTTGATTTTGATCAAATGACGCTTGTGAAACTTTCTTAGAGATAATTACAACTCTGTTCATAGGCCAAAAGTGAACAAATGACTAGCTTATTGGAACTTATACATATAGATGTATGAAACCCATTGTGTGTAGTCAAGAGTGATGGATTTCAACTTCATATTCTTTCTCCAAAAATTTGAGAGAATATATGAATATTTACTTAATGAGGATGAAGTGTGAAACATTTGAAAAGTTCAAAGACTTTCAAGATGAAGTGGAAAATCAATGTAACAAGAAAATAAAGAATTTATGATAGGATAATAAAGGAAGATATTTGAGATAAAAGTTTAGCATAACACCTAAGATTTGAGGAATCGTTCCATGGATTTGCGTTTCCCGAAACACCATATGAATATGGAATAATCGAGATATGCAATAAAACCTTGTTTGACATGGTAAGATCAAAGGTGTAATTCATAAAGCTGCCATTATATTTTAAAGATTAAAAGCTTTAGAGACTACCACTTTATCACTAAAAAGAGCTCCATCATGATTCGTTGAAATGACACCATATAAAGTTATGGTTTGGGATAAAACCCAAGTTGTCATTTCTTAAACATTGGTATGCTATGCATAAGTGAGATGTTTACAACCAAAGTCGGATGCACATGTCTTTGTATGTTATTTAAAATAATCATAGGGTATTTCTCCATTACACCGAAGAAAAAAGTGATTGTCGCTTAGAACGTCAACTTTTATTTTAGAAGAATTTTTTCCGTGAAAAGTTAAGTGGGAGGAAAATATAACTTTGAGAAGGTTAAAAGAACCTTAACTATATGTGCAAAGTTGCACATCATCGAAAAGTGTTCCGGAGGCAACAACAATGCTCATGGCTCACGTGCCTCAAAGGTTGTGGTTACGGAGGTCTAAGTTCCTATTGAACCAAGTAGGTCGGGTAAACAATCAAATACTAGGATTTGAAAGTAGATCATTGATGAACCGACTGTATGCAAAGAAGCAATGATGGGCCCAGACTCCGTCAGATGGATTTAAGCCATAGAATCCGCGATAGTTCCATACACGAGAAATCAAGATCTAAACTTGAAAGACCCTCTAGAAAGGTGTAAGACCTTATAGTCGTGTTTGGATTTATGAAGAAATAGACATGGATGTTTCACATCTATGAAATAGTCGACATGTTGGTAAAGAGTTTATAACAATGTTCAAAGGTTGACTATGACAAGATTTGATATTTCATAGCGATATTTAGTCTAGACGGATTAATGTAGCAACCACTACATATAATTCTGTTATATGGTAGTTGAACAAACAAAAACAAAGTTATTTTAATAAAATTGTTACTAAGACATGTACATAACACGATCCAGAGGGTTTTGTTAATTGAAAAGGATGCTAAAGGTGTATACAAACGTGAATGGTTGAAATAAGCACCGAGGAGTTGGAATATTCACCGTGATGAAATTGTTAAAGAGTTTAATTTCATCGGAGACGATGAAGATGCTTGCATTTGCAAGAAATTAAGTGGAAGCGCTAAGACATATTTCTAATATATTAGGTGGAATACATATTGTTGGTTGGAAATGATGTATCTTTTATTGACATAGGTTAAGAATTTCATATCGATGAAAGACTTAGGCAAAACCCGAATATTAGGCATCAATGTCTATGAGGATAGATTAAGGCGCTAATATAGTTGTGCCAAATGTACATAGATGAGATATTGAAAGATTCCAGTATAGGAAATGACAAGAAAGCTTATTACCACATAGAAAGTATTTAATCAATATTCAAGGGTATTGATGCTTGATAAGTGAAACAAAGATTCGAGTATTTTTGATACTTGATGAATAAAATCACAAAGAGCATTCTAATCATACTGTGATATGTACACACCTAGTTATGTCCTATGCTCTAAATGTTGTGATCATATACCATAATGATTCATAAGATGATCATTGGACGATATTAAAGATATTCTTATGATCGTTTGGAAGAACTAAGAATATATTATTTGTGTAGAGGTGATAAATAGATGGTTAGTTCATTGTAAAATTACTACATTGATACTAGTTTTTTCACAAAGTACAAATTAAGTTTATCTCAATCTAAACTAACGGTGTCGCAATATAATGGAAAGTAAGTTCCGTAATGGATTTGCATGAGTTCCAAAGTTAAGACATTGTGACAGATACTACAACAAAAGGCTAAGTATATGACTGCTATTATAGCAACAAAAGAGGGCATTTGTGTCAAGTAGTTTGTTATCAAACTAGGTGTGGTTCACAGCGGGATAGTACTATGAATATATATTGTACGACAATATTATCAACATGTTTTAACCCCAAAGAACTGAAGGTCTCACCAAAGGACCAAATTTATACAAAGCCATATCATTAGAGAATGAGTGATGCGTAGACACATAAAGACATGCAATTACACACGGACCTGAAAGAGTTGGATCCGAAGATCAGTTGACCACTAGAAATCGTGTAAATACAACACCGAAAATCCATAGGTGTTGAATACACAAAGTTTTGAAACTAGATTATTGTATCTAGTGCAAGTGGGAGACTGTTGGAGATATGCCCAAGAGGCAATAATAAAGTGGTTATTATCATATCTTCGTACTTATGATAAATTTTTACATACCATGCTATAATTGTATTAACCGGAAACATTAATACTTGTGTGATTTGTAGACATGTAAGAGTCCCTAGTAAAGCCTCTTGTTAAACTAGCTTGTTGGTTAATATATGATCATGGTTTCCTGATCATGAACATTGAGATGTTATTAACAACAAGGTCATATCATTAGGAGAATGATGTGACGGACATACTCCTATAGTTAAGCGTAGCATAAGATCAAGTCATTTAAATAGTTCACTTGCTATAAGCTTTCAAATACATCGTAACCTAAATCCTTCGACCATGAGATCATGTTAATCACCATCACCGGATGGATGCTTTGATGAAATCAAACACCACTTCGTAACTCGGTGGTTAGAAAGGTGGCATTGAGTGTTCGGAAAGTATGTGTTGAAGCATAGGGATCAAGAATGGGATTTGTCCATCCATATGACAGATAGATATACTCTGGGCCCTCTCGGTGGAATGCCATCCAATTGGCTTGCAAGCATGTGACTGGATCACAATGGATCACATATTATAGGAACGAGCAAAGAGTACTTATCGGTAACGAGGTTGAACTAGGTATGCAGACATACTGATGATCAAACCTCGGATAAGTATTATATCGCGAGACAAAGGGAAATTGGTATCGTATGTAAATGGTTCATTCGATCACAAAGTAATCGTAGAAATATGTGGGAGCCATATGAATTTCTAGATTCCTCTATGGGTTATTGATCGGAGAAGAGTCTTGGTCATGTCTACATAATTCACGAACCATAGGGAGAGACACTTAAGGATTCAATGTTGTTTAGTAGTTATGGAATGTGAGTAAGAAGACCGAATGTTGTTCAGTGTCTTGGATGGGATCTGGGATATCACGAGGAGATCCAAAATGGTCCGGATAATAAGATTCATATAAGGAAAGTCCAATTCTGGAGTTTGGGAATGATTACAGTGTTTTCACCGGAATGATCTAGAAGGGTCTAGAAGGTTCACCGAACCAGAAGGGGAAGGGTACATGAATGAGTCATGACAAAGTGGAATGTTTGCATCATGTCCTAGGTCAAAGGGCTATGCAAATAAAATTGAGAAATCAAACTCCAAAATTGAAAGTTAAATGGAAAGTTTGAAAAGTCAAACTGGGACAATGTATCCTGGTGGAGGGAGGAGAGGCAACCTCCTCTCCCTCCACCACGCGGCAAGGAGGAGAGGGAGTTGGAGGAGGTTTCAACCTCCCCTCCCTCTCATAAATAGAGGGGAGGGGGCTGCCCCAAACTACAACACCACAACACAACCCCTCCCAGCGTCGCCCGCCGCCGCCAGCCGCCACCGCCGCCACCCACCGCCGCGCTGTCACCACCTCGCGTCGCTGTGCCGCCGCCGCCGACACCGCCGCACCGTTGCCGCCTCGCTCTGTCGCCCTGCCGCCACCGACCACGCCTCCTCCTCTCCCGCCTCTAAACCCTAGAACTCCGAGGAACCCTTCTAATCCATCCTAACCCGCTCTGGCTTAAGGCGAAGCCCCATGGGATCTTCCCTCTACTTACGACACCACGCTGTCGTGCTTCCAAAACCGTGAGGAGAGAGAGCTACAACCTCCGCTGGCTGTATTGCATAAGTGTCTTTGCAGGTGTATGTCTCTCCCAACACAATGAAGATTCAATTTACAATGGGTGGTTGACAATACTAGTATCAACGTTGTTGTTCTTTTTCGTAAGTTAGAACGACACTTATTGAAAGCCCCAAAACACGTAAAATATGCAAAGAAAATTAGAAGCATCTAACTTTGTTTTGCAGGGGTGTGCTGTGATGTGATATGGCCATGATTGTGATTATATATGATGTATGCAATGTACCTTATTGTAAGTCGGCAACCGGCAGGAGTTTATGGTTGTCTTTGAATTTTGTTAAGACCCGCGTGTCTATTATTCAAAGTAGTTGTAATAGTGTAACATCCCTAAAATCATGTTTTCAAAGATTTCATATCATCCATGCATGCATATCATTTAGGGATCAAATTCAAACTCTTCAAACTCTTTTTGGAAAGAAAACAGAACTTGGGAGCTATGATTTTATGTGATCAAGCATTAATCAAATACCACTCTTAAAGGGACATTATTTGTTTCAAAACCAAACCTTGTTGCTCTCAAAATGTTTTGCTTGATTGCTAGTGCTCAAACCAAAGATTACAAAACAAATATGGATTTAAAACCATTTTCAAAATTTGTTCAAATCAAGTGTTATGTCACTGCATATTTTTGTTTGAACAAAAGGACCAATGTAATACAGTGAGACCACATGCTTTTATACTCATAATTATGAGTGTTACACTCTACAAAAATTCAGAACAAATTTGAATTCAAATGGCATTTGAATTTGTTTGAAAATGGATTTAGAAAATTAAAACAGAAATGGAAAAAGAGTAAAGAAAAAGAAAAGGGCCGGCGCCACTATTCTAGCCCAACAGCGAAACCAGCCCACAAGCCCACCCGGGTCGTTTTCCCCCTCTCCCCCATTTCCTACCCCGCACCCGCGTACCCACTCGCTGACGTCTGGGCCCTCACTGCCATGTCACCCCTTCGTCCTAAATCAACGCCGACGACCACCTCGCCGCTGACATTTCCTCGCACTGATGCCGCGCTTAATTGCATTGATTCGGCGAGTGATTTCCGCCCCCGCTCCAGCTATAAGATCACCTCTCCTCGCTGCTCATTTCCCCTCGCTCAATTTCCTCTTCACGCCACCAGGCTGCCCGTAGTCTTTCCCACACCGCCGTAGCACCGACGATCTCCGACGAGCCATCACGGTGAGCTCCGACCGCCCCCCTGTCTCTGGTTCAAACCAGAGTGACCAGCGTGTCCTTGCGCGTTCACTGATGCCTTTTTTTGCTTTCTCATGACCCAGGCTGCCGTCACCGTTCGTGCCCGCAAACAACAGAACCGTCGCTCGACTCCGACGAGCGATTGAGGTAAAGCCCGACCGCCCCTCGACTTCTCCTTGAACCATTAGTATTCGTCGTAGTCTTGCGCACCTCCTGATACCTCTGGTTCATGCTAGGGTGATCCAGAGCGTCGCCAACGTCTTCGTCACCGAGCACCCGGCGCTACGCTCAACTCCGACGAGCTCCTACGGCCACATCGACATGCCCCTGTCCACGCCAGCAGCACCTCGAGCTTCCTCGCAACTGTGCGACATCGGTAAGCAACACCACTGTCCCTAGCCCTCGCTATAATCTCCAATCCATCACCGGCAGAGCCGTCGCCGTCGCCAGCAGCCATTGCGCCGCCCATCTGTGGTCAAAGCATCAAGGATCGTTGGATCCAGATCTAGTGGCTAGGATTAGATTAGAGGACGAAGCGGTATGTTTTAATCTGAGCCGTGCATCGTCACTTAGATCTTGCGGCTCGCAAGCGTGATCCGCCGAACTGGTACCAACCAATAGGAATACGCCGCGTGTCTGTTAGTTTGATTTAAAATCTGAATTTAGAACTATTAGATATTTAAACTTGTTTAATTCATAACTTTTGATTCCCACGTCCAAATTTGACAAATTTTATATCAATGGAATCAGGAGAGAAAGCCCTTTCCATTTATGCAATGTGTTTAATGTTTTGTTTCTGTTAAAATGGTTATTTTTACAGAAACATGTGTAGGCCTATTTTGAGTATATTAATTATTTGAGAAATGTTTTAATGTCCAAATAAAGATTGTTTGGAAAGTTTTGAACATGTTTATGAGTCAGTGTTGTGCACTTGTCTTGTTGTGTATAGAAAATCATCACATATCATATTGCATGCATCCATATATTTTTGCTTGTATTTGTTTTGTATGTGATTTGGTGCTATCATTTTATGTGTAGATCTTGGTGCAAATAGTGATTGTGATTGTGAGGATTGTAGATACTCTCCAAACTACCAAGGAAAGTTGTGCTTCATGATTTTACTCCTATGTTTTTCAAATATGCATTAGAATTATTTTACTAGACTTGCATGGATAATTTTTGGTCTTTATATGCTATGCTTGGGAAATCCTAGTAGTTGTAGAATTGCTAGAAATTTCTAAGATAAGATAAGATGTTTATCTATGCCATGCTTAGCCTAGCTAGTAGCAACCAAGGGTGGTGAAATATTCATGCTATGATAAAATATTTCTAAGTCTTTGGACTTGTGTTTTGCTTAATAAAACAACTAAGTGAATGAAACACCTGGGTGGAATGGAAGGAATGGTTTATGTTGAGTGGTTACACAAGGCCCATTTCTATGGTTTACCTTGTGTATCTCACTTGTGGAAAGCAACCCAGGAACAAAGGGATTTGAGAGGCCAAATGTTAAGAAGCTTCTAGTGCAGCCACTTGGCAATATGGGCTCTGCCTGGATCATATAGGTTGCAATAACTTAGCCATTTGGACAGTTGGTGGTAGTGGGATGATAGGTTGGAGCGCGTCCATTTGGTCTAAGGGAAGGCTTCTGAAAGGTCATGTCTTGGTGAAAATCAAGTCTTGTGGGGAAAGTGCACAACCTCTGCAGATGGAAGAATCTAAGTACTTAGCCATGTCCCTGGTATTGGACAACTTGAGCATCAAGACATGGAAGCTATCAAGAATCTCCTCATCCCAATTTCTAAGTAAAAACTTGTGGTTAAACAAGGGTGAAGGACCCCAATGTCTATTGGTGGTTCCTTGGGAAAGATTTTGACAAAGGAAAACTTAGTGTTTACAACTGACAGGTAAAACCTATTTTGAGCAAAGCAAGCCTAAGCTACACTTAGCCAAAATGCATATAGTATTTAGCTCACCAATATTCTACTAAGGTATCACTTGCCAATACTATTCCAATGTATTGACCCACTGTGGCTGTAACTTGTGATGTTGCAGGATATTCTGATGATGATTAGGAGTCATGAGTCTACACTCAACATGCTTGCCTGTGGCACATGAAGATGAAGACTTATTTACCTTATTATTTATTTGAACTCTTGTATTAGGCCTGTGGCCATGGAGTTGTAAAAGACTATGTTTGTCTCTGGAATGACATGTAATAATGACCTTTGTTTCTGTGTACTTCATCTTAAACTGTGGATGCTAGCATTGATCCAGGGACTAGCATTGCAATCACAGGGATCCTTTCCTTTACAAAGGAGGGATCTTACAGATGGTATCAGAGCACTGTGTTGCCTGTAGGATTATGACCCTAGGATTGGAAACCACTAAGGAAATTTTTTCAACAACTTCCACACTTGTCTTTTCTTATCGTAAACTTTTCTAATCTGCTTTCTCATCTCTATTTGTAGATGAACTCCATCAACGAAGCCGTGAAGAAGGGACCACTCATGACTATGACTTTGGAATGTGAGACAGAGTTCCCCAAGGCTCTCAAGGACCTCATGGTTGCCATGGGAATACATGGTGCAGTTGTGTACAAAGGTTTCCCTGTGATTGATGAAGGAGTTGAGTACTGGTGGGTGCAACTTCACTTGTATAAAAACAAGGAAGACAACCACAAGGACTCAGGATTCTGCATGGTCACCAACACAATGATGCACACCACATTCTTTGATTCAGCAAGGGATGCAGCTTGGAGGGCCATCAAAGAACTTGGTGATAGAATCAAGTGCAGAATGCTTAACACCCAGAATGACCTTAGGGAAGAAAAGAAGCATACCCAGGAGTTAGAAGCTACCAACCAAAGCCTAAGGAAGGACATCATAGACTTAGCAATGGAGTCTTGTGATCTAGACAAACAGATTGCCTCTAGGGATGCCCTGTTAGCCAACTTGGCAAGTGAGATGGGATCGTAATGAACCACATTAGTTGGACCACCACACTTATCATTTTATTTTTCCAAATGTTGTTTAAAATCAATTGAACCTTGGTTGTTTGTAATGTATCCATGTATGCCATGACTTGTGTGTTTTGATTTCCAAAGTTATGCATGTGATGACTTGTCTTGTGATTTGTCTTAATTTGTGTTGATTCTAACTTTTTCTATCCTATTAAATAGATGCCTAATGTTACTATCAGCACGGCTGAAGAGTTCAAGGGAACTCGTTTTGGCCCTCGCATTATTGAGCTCACTAGTTTGCTCAATCTCCCTCTTCCTACCATCATGGTGCTTCCCCTCGCCAAGTTTGAGAGGAAAGACCTTTGGGGCTTCAAGGTTAATCAGCCAGGACGCCAGACTGAGCCTACCACGGAGGCAATCATCTTCAAGCTCATGCATGATGACAAGGAGAGAGGCCTAGAGGTAGTCATACAGGACTTGATTGCACGTCTGTTAGGGAGACACTCTCGTCAGGTTAGAGGTACTCACTTCCACACCTTCCGTAGATATGATGAGGATGGTGAGGCCATTGACTTCGAGGATACTTCGAGGGAGACAGCAGAGCCAATTCGTCTATACCTCTAGGACTTAGAGGTTCTTCTTAGGCACATAGACACTGATAGGACCAACGTCATGCTCAGCAATGACGAACTCTAGGTGCAGCTTCGTGAGAAGGACAAGCTCTTCGCGGAGCAAGATGAGATAGTCAAGGAGATGGAGGCCAAGTTTGAGAGTCAGTACAGAAAGTTCAAGAGTCAAGAGAAGCGAGTCCAAGATAGGAACAAGAGGATTCGAGACATGACTGCAGAACTGGAGGCCAAGGACTTCGAGCTTGAGCATCAGCAGACTGTGATTGAGAGGCTTCGTTCACAGAAGAGGGCTCTCAAGGCCAAAGTAGAGACCTTGACCACCAATGTCGAGGAATAAAAGACCGCTATGGAGAATGCAGGTCTTACCTTTGTTGAGGAGGAGGTTGATGCCGAGGAGTAGTGATGACTACTCATTTACCTTTATTTATCGTGTCTTTGATTATTGAGTCGCAATGACCATCCAACATGTGGATGGCTTGCTATTGGTGTGTTTACTTTGCAAACTTGTCATTTATGTTGTTGAACTATTATTATTATGATGCATGTTTGGTGAATGTTTATGTGATGTATTGTGCATGTTAGCATCTATGGGTATCTCATTCTTATCTCTATTGAACAAACCACAGATGCCTCCCCGACGTGCCAATCCCAACCCCAACAACAACAACTCACCCCTGAGATGCAGCAAATGATGAAAGCTCAGACTCAGCTGATGCAAATGATGACTACGTTCATCCAGAACCAGAACAACAACAACAACAACAACAACAATAACAACAACAATAACAACAATAACAACAACAACAATCAGAACAACCCACCGGGGTTTGACATGCTTACCAGGTTCTTGAGACTGAAGCCAGCAAAGTTCTCAGGAACTACTGATCCTATGGTGGCCAATGATTGTCTACGCTCTGTGAACAAGGACTTGGTAACAGTTGGCTGTACTGATGAAGAGAAAGTCAGATTTGCAGCTCACTTATTGGAAGGACCAGCAGCCACTTGGTGGGATAACTTCCAGATCACCACTCCCATTGCAGATGTGACATGGGCTATCTTTGAAGATGGATTCCGTACTGCTCACATCTCATCCGGAGTGATGAGTTTGAAGAAGAAAGAGTTCAATAACCTAAAGCAGCGCCACCACAGCGTGGCTGAATATATTGAGGAGTTCAACAATCTGGCGCGATATGCACCAGATGAAGTTGACACTGATCCTAAGAGGAAGGAAAAGTTCCTTGAAGGGTTGAATGATGAACTGAACCTGCAGTTAGCTGTGGCCTATGTTCCCACATACCAGTCTCTTTGTGACAAGGCTGCTATTTTGGAGAGCAAAATGAAACAAGTGGAAAGCAGGAAGAGAAAGCACTCTGACAAGCACAGCTCGGGATCGTCTCACAAACGTTCCCATTATGATGACAGTGGGAGTTCTGGATCCCACAAGCATGGGAAATTTAACAAGCACCACAACCACAACCGTCATCATGACAACAAGAGTCACCGTAGTCATGACAATGACAAGTACAAGAATCACAAGGGTGGATATAAGAGCCACCACAGTGGAAGTGGCAGTGGAAGCCAGCCTGTCAAGAAAGATCTTAGTCAGGTTGAATGTTTCAAGTTCAAGAAGATGGGGCATTATGCAAATGAATGCCCAGAAAAGAAAGTTGAAGGACCCAACAAGCCCAACCCTTTCCAGAAAGGGCAAGTGAACCACATCAATGTGGAGGAAATCTATGAAGAGCCAGATGCTGTTGCTGGTAAGTTCAAACTCAATTCTATTCCAGCACTTGTTCTTTTTGATACTGGAGCATCGCATTCATTCATATCAAAAGCACTTGTTGATAGACATGGGTTCCCAACTGAAAACATTGGGTGTCCAATAAAAGTGAGTTCTCCTGGTGGAGACATGATAGTAAGTCTTGGATGCCGGGATCTACTGATAGAGATTGGAAAACATAAGTTTCTAGTGAGTCTGATAATCCTAGATTCCCAAGGACTAGATGTGATTTTGGGAATGGATTGGATGACTAAGTATGAAGGAGTACTGATTGTGCCAATCGTACTGTTGCACTCACAACCCTGGAAAAGAAGCGGATTAGATTCAAGTCTAACTTTGAATCAAAAGGGAGTAAGCTAAATTCTCTTAAGGGGGTTAGCATAGACTGTGCCTATTGTGAGTGAATATCTGGATGTGTTTCCGGAAGAATTGCTGGGAATGCCACCAGATAGAGATGTAGAATTTCTTATTGACTTGCTACAAGGATCTGGACCAATAGCAAAAAGACCGTACAAGATGTCAGTTGATGAGTTGAAAGAACTCAAGAAGCAGCTTGGAGAACAGTTGCAGAAAGGTTTTATCCAACCAAGTTCTTCATCTTGGGGGGCACTAGTTTTGTTTGTGGAAAAGAAAGATAGAAGTCAAAGGCTAGGCATAGATTACCGTTCACTCAATGAGGTGACTATCAAGAACAAATACCCTTTGCCTAGAATCAATGACTTGTTTGATCAGCTAGAAGGAGCTTGTGTGTTCTCAAAGATTGATCTCCGGTCAGGTTATTTCCAACTCAAGATAAGGGAACAAGACATACCTAAGACAGCTTTCACCACAAGGTATGGATTGTATGAGTATACCATGATGCCATTTGGTTTGACCAATGCACCAGCATACTTCATGAATATGATGAACAAGGTGTTCATGGAATTCCTTGATAAGTTTGTGGTCGTTTTCATCGATGAAATGTTGATCTACTCCAAGAGCAAAGAAGAGCATGAAGGACACCTACGTTTGATACTTGAGAAGCTTAGAGAGCATAAGCTGTATGCCAAATTCAGCAAGTGTGAATTTTGGTTAAATGAAGTTGGATTTCTTGGACACGTTGTGTCAGGAGATGGTCCTGCTAAAGTATCAGCTGTAACTTAATGGGAATCTCCCAAGTCAGTGAAAGAGGTTCGTAGTTTCCTTGGCTTAGCAGGTTATTACAGAAGGTTCATTGAGAATTTCTCCAAGGTAGCAAAACCTATGATAGAATTGCTAAAGAAAGACAAGAAATTTGCTTGTTCTGAAGGATGTGAACTCAGCTTTCAAGAATTGAAGAAGAGACTAGTGACAGCACCAGTCTTGTGTTTGCCAAATTTGGAGAAAGATTTCCAAGTGTATTGTGATGCATCTCATCATGGATTAGGTGCAGTACTTATGCAAGAAGGGAAAGTTGTGGCTTATGCCTCGAGACAAATCAAAACTCATGAAGTAAACTACCCTACTCATGATTTAGAGTTAGCCTCTGTTGTCCATGCACTCAAAACATGGAGGCATTATCTTTTGGGAAAGCGATGTGAAGTGTTCACAGATCACAAAAGTTTGAAGTATATCTTCACCCAGAAGGAAATTAACATGAGACAAAGAAGATGGCTAGAACTCATCAAGGACTATGACTTGAGTTTGCAATACCACCCCGGTAAAGCAAATGTTGTAGCGGATGCTCTAAGCCGTAAGGTTTTTGTGAATGGCCTTACTAAGGGAGAATTACCGGATGATCTGTGTGCCCAATTTAGAGATCTCAGATTAGAGATTGTGCCTGAGGGACATCTCATGTCTTTGGATGTTCAACCCACTTTGTTGGACAAGATCAAAGAAGCCCAAAAGGCAGATAAGGAAATTGAAGAGATTAAGGAGAAGATTGGCAAGGGAAAAGCCAAAGGATTCCATGAAGACGAACAGGGTACTTTATGGAATGGAAAACGTATCTGTGTTCCACAAGATCCAGAGCTTCGGAAACTGATTTTACAAGAAGCACATAACTCACCATATTCTATTCATCCGGGTAACACCAAAATGTAAATGGATATGAAGGAAAGATTTTGGTGGAATAATATCAAGAAGGACATCATCGAACATATTGCTTTGTGTGATGTATGTAGTAGGGTGAAAGCGGAACATCAGAAACCAGCAGGATTGTTACAACCACTACCTATTCCTGATTGGAAGTGGGACAAGATTGGCATGGATTTCATCACCGGATTGCCAAGGACCAGGTCAGGATATGATTGCATTTGGGTAGTAGTGGATCTCTTAACTAAAGTGGCTCATTTTATACCCGTGAAGACAACTTACACAAGTTCTAAGTTAGCCAAGATATATATGAGCAGAATTGTATGTCTACATGGAGTACCCAAGAGTATTGTGTCTGATAGGGGAACCCAATTCACTTCTCATTTTTGGAGGCAGCTACATGAGTCATTAGGAACGAGGTTGGAATTCAGCACTGCATTTCATCCTCAAACTGATGGACAGACAGAAAGGACCAATCAGATTCTTGAAGATATGTTGAGAGCATGTGCTCTAGACTATGGAGCCAGTTGGGATGAAAGTCTGCCTTACGAAGAATTTTCTTACAACAACAGCTATCAAGCCAGTATTGAGATGGCACCATTTGAGTTTCTCTACGGGAGAAAGTGTACCACCCCATTGCTATGGAATGGTGTGGGAGAAAGAAGTTTGTTCGGACCAGAACTCATCAAGGAGGCTGAAGAGAAAGTCAAGCTGGTTAAGGACAGCTTGAAGATAGCATAGTCCCGACAAAAGAGCTACACAGATCCTAAGCGTAGAGAAGTCATCTATGAAGTAGGAGATAGAGCTTATCTTAGAGTGTCACCACTTCGTGGAGTGAAAAGGTTTGGAGTCAAAGAAAAGTTGGCCCCAAGATATGTTGGACCATTCAAGATTCTGAGTCGTAAAGGAGAAGTAGCTTATGAGATTGAATTTCCAGAGTCTTTGTCAGCTGTTCATAATGTGTTTCATGTGAGTCAGCTTAAGAAATGCCATCCAGAAATGGAAGAGACTTCTTTGAAGGATACTATACCTTTGGAAGAGGTCCAATTGGAAAGTGATCTCACCTATGAAGAGAAACCTATCAAGATTCTTGAGACTGCAGAAAGAGTTACACGGACTAAGACTATCAAATTCTACAAAGTTCAATGGAACCATCATTCCGAAGAAGAAGCAACATGGGAAAGAGAAGATGATCTTCGGAAAGACCACCCTCACCTATTTCTAGCCAACCCGAATCTCGAGGGCAAGATTCACCTTAAGGGGGTTAGATTTGTAACATCCCTAAAATCAAGTTTTCAAAGATTTCATATCATGCATGCATGCATATCATTTAGGGATCAAATTCAAACTCTTCAAACTCTTTTTTGGAAAGAAAACAGAACTTGGGAGCTATGATTTTATGTGATCAAGCATTAATCAAATACCACTCTTAAAGGGAGATTATTTGTTTCAAAACCAAACCTTGTTGCTCTCAAAATGTTTTGCTTGATTGCTAGTGCTCAAACCAAAGATTACAAAACTAATATGGATTTAAAACCATTTTCAAAATTTGTTCAAATCAAGTGTTATGTCACTGCATATTTTTGTTTGAACAAAAGGACCAATGTAATACAGTGAGACCACATGCTTTTATACTCAGAATTATGAGTGTTACACTCTACAAAAATACAGAACAAATTTGAATTCAAATGGCATTTGAATTTGTTTGAAAATGGATTCAGAAAATTAAAACATAAATGGAAAAAGAGTAAAGAAAAAGAAAAGGGCCGGCGCCACTATTCTAGCCCAACAGCAAAACCAGCCCACAAGCCCACCCTGGTCATTTTCCCCCTCTCCCCCATTTCCTACCCCGCACCCGCGTACCCACTCGCTGACGTCTGGGTCCTCACTGCCATGTCACCCCTTCGTCGTAAATCAACGCCGACGACCACCTCGCCGCTGTCGTTTCCTCGCACTGATGCCGCGCTTAATTGCATTGATTCGGCGAGTGATTTCCACCCCGCTCCAGCTATAAGATCACCTCTACTCGCTGCTCATTTCCCCTCGCTCAATTCCTCTTCACGCCACCAGGCTGCCCGTAGTCTTGCCCACACCGCCGCAGCACCGACGATCTCCGACGAGCCATCACGGTGATCTCCGACCGCCCCCCTGTCTCTGGTTCAAACTAGAGTGACCAGCGTGTCCTTGCGCGTTCACTGATGCCTTTTGTTTGCTTTCTCATGACCCAGGCTGCCGTCACCGTTCGTGCCCGCAAACAACAGAACCGTCGCTCGACTCCGACGAGCGATTGAGGTAAAGCCCGACCGCCCCTCGACTTCTCCTTGACCCAGTAGTATTTGCCGTAGTCTTGCGCACCTCCTGATACCTCTGGTTCATGCTAGGGTGATCCAGAGCGTCGCCAACGTCTTCGTCACCGAGCACCCGACGCTACGCTCAACTCCGACGAGCTCCTACGGCCACATCGACACGCCCATGTCCACGCCAGCAGCACCTCGAGCTTCCTCGCGACTTTGCGACATCGGTAAGCAACACCACTGTAACATCCCTAAATTCATATTCCAGAACTCATGCATATCATCCTTGCATTCATCATCATTTAGAGATTTTCTCAAAATCATTTCAGAAAAACAGAAGCTTTTGATGTTATGATTTTATGTGGACAGATTTAATTCAAAAGACCTACACCATTTGAAACTTGAATGTTTAGGAACTTGTTTGCTTGCCCCATTGTTGGAAAAGTTGAGGAGAGAAGGGTTAACCAAAGTTTCAAATTTAGAAAGAAATTCAAAATCCCTTTTCCAAACATTTTCGAAACGGATGCAAAGCCTCTGTTGTTTGAAATCCAAGTTTGACCAAGCCCTTACAAAATAACCACATGGTTAAATAACAGATTTTAGAAACCACAGTACCCTGCAAAAATCCCCAGAATTGTTTGAATTCAAAAGGATTTGAATTCATACCTAAATCATTCCTGAAAAACAAATTAGAAAAGAAAAAGAAATAAACAAAAGAAAAGGGCCAAGCGCCAGGTTTCTGGCCCAGCAAAGGATCGAGCCCAACTAGCCCACCCGGGAGTTCCCTTTTCTTTTCTCACGCGTGAGCGCACGCGTTCAGTCACTGACGACCATACCCCACCTCCACCTCGCACCTTTCGCTGACGAGCGGGCCCTGTCCACGCTGTCATCGTCTTCCCCAAACCACGCCCGCGACCACGTCGCAGCTGCAGTCACTGCCGGTAATGGCGCGGCTTAATTGGGCATTCAAACTCGGGCGTTTCCTGTCAACGCACCGGCTATAAGATCCCCACCTCCTCGCAGTCATTTTTCCCCAGCCAATTCTACACTCACACCACCAGGCTGCCCACGACTCGCTCAAACCCGCCGCAGACAGAGCAACTCCGGCGATCGATTCAGGTGAGCTCCGTGCGCCCCTTCCCCTCTGGATTGTTCGAGCCATTTTGTAATCTCCTGGCGCACCTCCTGACCCCACTAGCTCATCCTGTATTGCCCCAGGTCGCCGTATTCGCTTGACGCCGTAGGCACCTGACGACCACCCCAACTCCAGCGACCAATCTAAGTAAGTCCCGTGCACCCCTTGCCTTTTCCTTCACACGAGCGTGTTTGCAACTGTCTTGCGCACTTCCTGAACCCTCTGATTCGTGTTAGGGCGACGCGGAGCCTCGGCAACGACTCCGACAACATCCACCCGACGCCAGATGCAACTCCGACGAGATCCAGATCCCATCTCCGAGCGCCCCTCCGCAAACCAGTACCACGACAAGCTTCAGCACGTCTTGGCGAATCTGGTAAGCACCTTCCTGCCTCCTGGAGCGATGTAGAACGCCGGCGCCGCCGTAGTCAGACGCGCCGCCGCCAGTTAACGCCGCTAGCACCGCCAAATTGTGGCTTGATGATTTGGTCCGTTAGATCTGCATCGTAGGGCTAGGATAGATCTTGATCGAAGAGGTACGCGCGCATCTGAGCCGCCAGATCCCACTTTGATCATGCGGTCCACGGAGCGCGATCCAACCGAATCGGTACGCGCCAGTGAGGCTGCGACACGTGGCTAGGTTGAATTCAAAAACAGAATTTAAAACCTGATTTAGATCCAAACTTCAAACTGCTATAACTTTTGAATGCCACATTAGAATTTTACAAACTTTATATCGTTGGATTCAGTGAAACAAAACCTTCCCGAATATCCAATTTGTTTAACAAATAGTAACCATTAAAATGACTTTATTTGTGAAGTCATGTTTAAAGCTATTTTGAGTATAG
Organism: Avena sativa; assembly: GCA_916181665.1. Taxonomy (NCBI): domain Eukaryota; kingdom Viridiplantae; phylum Streptophyta; class Magnoliopsida; order Poales; family Poaceae; genus Avena; species Avena sativa. Next base: position 333,747,292 of record OV702283.1, read on the forward strand.
ATTTGTTTTGGTAATTGGTTTTAATGTTAAATAAGTTTGTTTTGGCAATTTTTGTGTCCTGTTATGTTTCAGTATCATGCACATACTTGGTAAAATTTCAAAAATTACCACTTAGTAAATTCTTGCATACATGCATTCATATTATTTTTGACTGTATAAAATTGTGTGTAATCGTATACTACAATTTTGTGTAGATTTTACTAGTGATTGTGATTGTGAAGAGTGCTACTCTCCCCACTACCAAGGCAAGTGATATTTTTCATGAATATTTCCATCCTATGTTTTTGAACTAGCATTAGATATTTTGCTAAGTCTTGCATGCTACTTTTGGTCAAATGATATGTTGGGAAATCCTATGTAGTTTAGAATGGTAGAATTGCTAGGGATTTTTCCTAAGTTAAATTGCCATGCCAAGCTTAGCCTAGCTATTAGCAAACAAAGGGTTGGTATAATCTATTCATGCTATATTGACTATATATTTCTAAGTCATGAGACTTGAGTTTTCTTAATAAAACCACTAAGTAAATGAATCTCCTGGGTGGAATGGAAAGATTGGGTTATGTTGAGTGGTTACACAAGGCCATGGATTTGGCTTGTGTATCACACTTGTGGTATGCCACCCAGGCACAAAGGGATTTGGAGGCCAAGTGTTGAGAAAGCTTACAGTGCAACCACTTGGCAATATGGGCTCTGCCATGATCATATAGGTAGCTAGAACTTAGTCCTTTGGACAGTTGGTGGTAGTGGGAATGATAGGTTGGAGCGCGTCCATTTGACTAAGGAAAAGCTTCTGAAGGGTCCTGTCTTGGGAAACCAAGTCTGGTGGGGAAAGTGCACAACCTCTACAGATGGAAAACCTAAGTACTTAGCCTAGTCCAAGGCAATGGACAATTTGAGCATCAAGACATGGAAGCTACAAGAATCTCATCACTCCAACTTCTAAGTAAAATTTGTGGGTGAACAAGGGTGAAGGACCCCAATATCTATTGGTGGTCTCTTGGGAAGTTTTTAACAAAGAAAAACTTAGTGATTTCAACTAATAGGTAAAACTTATTTTCAAGCAAAGCAAGCCAAGCTACACATAGCCAAAATGCATATAGTAATATAGTCCACTTAAAATAAACTAAGGTATCACTTGCCAATACTATTCCAAAGTATTGACCCTCTGTGGCTGTAACTTGTGATGTTGCAGGTTACTCCGATGATGAGTAGGAGTCATGAGTCTACACTCAACATGCTTGCCTGTGGCACATGAAGATGAAGACTTATGTTTATTTACTTATTCCTTAAACTCTTGTATTAGGCCAATGGCCCTGAGTTGTAAAAGACTATGTTTTATCTCTGGAATGAATGTAATAAACGACCTTTGTATCTGTGTACTTCATCTTAAACTGTGGATGCTAGCATTGATCCAGGGACTAGCATTGCAATCACAGGGATCCTTTTCCTTTATAAAGGAGGGGTCTAACAGATGGTATCAGAGCACTGTGTTGCCTGTAGGATTATGACCCTAGGATCGGAAAACCACTAAGGAAAAGTTTTCAACTACTTCTACACTTGTCTATTCTTCTCGTAAAACTTTTCTAATCTTATCATCCTCAACTCCATTTGTAGATGAACTCCATCAACGAAGCCGTGAAGAAAGGACCACTCATGACCATGACCTTGGAGTGTGAAACTGAGTTTCCCAAGATTCTCAAGGACCTCATGGTGGCCATGGAAGCACATGGAGCAGCTATTTACAAAGGCTTTCCAGTGATGGATGAAGGAGTGGAGTATTGGTGGGTGCAACTTCACTTGTACAAAAACAAGGAAGACAACCACAAAGAAAGGGGATTCTGCATGTACACCAACACTGAAATGCACACCACATTCTTTGAGTCAGCCAGAGATGCATCTTGGAGGACTATCAAAGAACTAAGTGCTAGAGTCAAGTACAGAATGCTCAACCTCCATAGAGACTTAGAGAAAGAGAAGGAACTTACCCAAGAGTTGGAAGCCACCAACCAAGAGTTAAGGGGAGATATAATAGACTTAGTGATGGAATCATGTGAACAAAATAGGTGGATTGCCTCTAGGAACATTGTGATAGCCACCAGATCCAGTGAGATAGGATTGTGAGCACACTTCGTTAGTTGGACCACCATCTATCACCTTATTTTCCAAAAATGATACCTTAAATAAGTTTGAATCTTGATTGATGTAAGGGACTTATGTATGCATGACTTGTGTGATGTTTGTGTTCCATGGATATGTATGAATGTTTGTCTTGATTTACCTTAAATTGTGTTATTCTAACTTCTTCAATCTTATAAATAGATGCCTATTACCATCAGCACCGTTGAGGAGCTCCATGTTACCCGTTTTGGTCCCCGTATCATTGAGCTTACCACTTTGCTCGATCTCCCTCTTCCCACCATCACGGTGTACCCCCTCACCAAGTTCGAGAGGAAGGACCTCTGGGGCTTCAAGGTGAACCAGCCTGGACGCCAGACAGAGCCCACTACGGATACCATCGTCTTCAAGCTGATGCACGACGACAGGGAAAGAGGCATGGAGGTAGTCATGCAGGACCTGATAGGGCGTCTGTTAGGCCGTCACTCCCGACAGGTTAGGGGCACTCATTTCCACGTCTTCGGAAGACGTGATGTTGACGGAGAGTCCATCGACTTTGAGGACGACTCGAGGGACGCGGCAGAGCCGATACGTCTCTACCTCCAGGACTTAGAGACTCTTCTCAGGCACGTAGACACGGACAGGACGAACGTCATGCTCGGCAATGACGAGCTTCAGGTGCAGCTACGCGAGAAGGACAAGCTTTTCGCACAGCAGGATGAGATGATCAAGGAAATGGAGACAAAGTTCGAGGCTCAGGATCGCAAGTTCAAGAGTCAGGAGAAACGCGTCCAGGATAGGAACAAGAAGATCCGGGACATGACCGAGGAACTGAAGTCCAAGGATTTCGAGCTTGAGCAGCAGCAGATGGTTATTGAGAGGCTTCGCTCCCAGAAGAGGGCTCTCAAGGCCAAGGTCGATTCCTTGACCACTACGATTGAGGAGAACAAGACCGCGATGGAGAATGTAGGTCTTACCTTCGTCGAGGAGGAGATTGATGCTGATGAGTAGACTTGACTACTCGTTTACCTTTCATATTCGTACTTGTTATTTGTGAACTTGTTATTGGACCATCCGACATGTGGATGGCTTGCCACTTGTGTGTTTTACTTCATGAACTTAATATGTGGTTGTTGAACTTTTATTCTTATGTTGCTTGCTATGTGTTTGCTTATGATGTATTGTGCGTTAAACATCTATGGGTATCTCATTCTTATCTATTTGAACAAACCATAGATGCCTCCCCATCGCGCAAACCCCAACCCCAACAACATCACCCCGGAAATGCAACAAATGATGAATGCGCAAACACAGCTTATGCAAATGATGACAACATTCATTCAAAACCAGAATAACAACAACAACAACCCCAATAACAACAACAACAACCCCAACAACAACAACAACAACCCTCCGGGTTTTGATATGCTCACCCGATTTCTGCGTTTGAGGCCAGCAAAGTTTTCGGGGACGACTGATCCCATGGTGGCCAATGATTGGCTACGTTCCGTGAACAAAGACTTAGTGACCGTGGGCTGCACAGATGCTGAAAAAGTCAGGTTCGCAGCACATTTGTTGGAAGGACCAGCCGCCACATGGTGGGACAACTTCCAAATCACCACTCCTATTGATGAGGTGACTTGGGCTATCTTTGAAGATGGCTTTCGCACTGCTCATATCTCATCAGGAATGATGAGTCTGAAAAAGAAGGAGTTTCACAATCTGAAGCAACGCCACCGCAGCGTGGTAGAATACATAGAAGAGTTCAACAATCTGGCTCGCTATGCACCGGATGAGGTTGACACGGATGCCAAAAGAAAGGAAAAGTTTCTGGAAGGCTTGAATGATGAGCTGAATCTGTAGCTGTCTGTGGCATATGTTCCAACTTATCAGTCTTTGTGTGACAAGGCTGCTATTTTGGAGAATAAAATGAAGCAAGTCGAGAGTAGAAAGTGGAAACACTCCGACAAGCACAGCTCGGGATCGTCTCACAAACGATCTCACTATGATGACTGTGGCAGCTCAGGATCCCATAAGCATGGGAAATTCAGCAAGCACCACAACCACAACCGTCATGACAACAAGCATCACCGCAGTCATGACAATGACAAGTACAAGAACCACAAGGGTGGACATAAGAGCCACTATAGTGGAAATGGTAGTGGAAGTGGAAGCCAGCCTCCTAAAAAGGACATCAGTCAGGTTGAGTGCTTCAAATGCAAGAAGCTGGGGCATTATGCTAATGAGTGCCCTGAGAAGAAAGTTGAAGGACCTAACAAGCCAAATCCTTTCCAGAAAGGACAGGTTAACCACATCAATGTGGAGGAGGTCTATGAGGAGCCTGATGCCGTTGCTGGTAAGTTCAGACTCAATTCCATTCCAGCATTTGTACTCTTTGACACTGGTGCATCTCATTCATTCATATCAAAAGCATTTGTTGATAGAAATGGGTTTGCATCTGAAAACATTGGGTGTCCAATAAGAGTTAGTTCTCCGGGTGGAGATATGATAGTAAGTCTGGGATGCCGGGATCTCGTCATAGAGTTTGGAAAGCATAAGTTTCCAGTAAGCCTGATAATCCTAGATTCCCAAGGACTAGACGTAATTTTGGGAATGGATTGGATGGCTAAGTATGAAGGAGTACTAGATTGTGCCAATCGTACTGTTGCACTCACAACCCCAGAAGGGAAAAGAATAAAATTCAGGTCAAACTTTGAGTCCAAAGGAAGTAAGCTGAATTCTCTTAAGGGGGTTAGCATGGACAGTGTGCCAATTGTATGCGAGTATCCGGATGTGTTTCCGGAAGAGTTGCCAGGAATGCCACCGGATAGAGATGTGGAGTTTCTGATAGATTTGGTACCAGGTTCTGGACCAATAGCTAAGAGACCGTACAAAATGTCAGTTGATGAACTGAAAGAGCTCAAGAAGCAACTAGGAGAACAGTTGCAGAAAGGGTTTATTCAACCGAGTTCTTCATCTTGGGGAGCCCCAGTATTGTTCGTGGAGAAGAAGGATAGAACACAAAGATTATGCATTGACTACCGATCTCTCAACGAGGTAACCATCAAGAACAAATATCCTTTGCCAAGAATCAACGACTTATTTGATCAGTTAGAAGGAGCATGTGTGTTCTCGAAGATTGATCTTTGGTCAGGTTATTTTCAACTCAAAATAAGAGAGAAAGACATACCTAAGACAACATTCACCACAAGGTATGGATTGTATGAGTACACGGTGATGCCTTTTGGTTTAACCAACGCTCCAGCATACTTCATGAATATGATGAACAAGGTGTTCATGGAATTCCTTGACAAATTTGTTGTCGTTTTCATCGATGACATCTTGGTCTACTCCAAGAGCAAAGAAGAACATGAAAGACACTTACGCTTGATACTTGAAAAGCTAAGAGAACATAAACTTTATGCCAAATTCAGTAAGTGTGAGTTTTGGTTAGAAGAAGTTGGCTTTCTTGGTCATGTTATGACAAAGGATGGTGTGGCAGTTGATCCTGCCAAAGTTTCAGCTGTGACAGAATGGGAATCACCCAAGAATGTGAAAGAAGTTCGTAGTTTCCTCGGCTTAGCAGGTTACTACAGAAGGTTCATTGAAAATTTCTCAAAGGTTGCTAAGCCAATGACGGAATTGTTAAAAAAGGACAAGAAATTTGCTTGGTCTGAAGGTTGTGAAGTCAGCTTCCAAGAATTGAAGAAGAGACTTGTAACAGCACCAGTTCTATGTCTGCCAGATTTGGAAAAGGATTTCCAAGTATATTGTGATGCTTCTCATCAAGGTTTAGGTGCCGTACTTATGCAAGACGGTAAAGTCGTAGCCTATGCTTCGAGACAACTCAAAACTCATGAAGTAAACTATCCTACTCATGATTTGGAGTTGGCCTCTGTCGTCCATGCACTCAAAACATGGAGACATTACCTTTTGGGAAAGCGTTGTGAAGTATTCACCGATCATAAAAGTTTGAAGTATATCTTCACCCAGAAGGAAATCAACATGAGACAAAGGAGATGGCTAGAACTTATCAAAGATTACGACTTAAGTTTGCAATATCACCCCGGTAAAGCAAATGTAGTAGCAGATGCTCTAAGTCGTAAGATGTTTGTAAATGGCCTTACCAAAGGGGAATTGCCAGATGATTTGTGTAAGCAATTCAAAGAACTCAGATTGGAGATTGTGCCAGAAGGACATCTCATGTCCTTAGATGTTCAACCCACTTTATTGGACAAGATCCGAGAAGCTCAGAAGACTGATAAGGAAATTGAAAATATTAAGGAAAATATTAGTCTAGGGAAAGCTAAGAGTTTCCATATAGACGAACAAGGTACTTTATGGCACAGGAAACGTATATGTGTTCCACAAGACCCGGAGCTGCGAAAACTGATCTTACAAGAAGGTCACAACTCTCCGTATTCTATTCACCCGGGAAACACCAAGATGTACATGGATATGAAAGAAAGATTTTGGTGGAACAATCTAAAAAGGGACATCGCCGAGCATATTGCTTTGTGTGATGTGTGTAGCAGAGTAAAAGCGGAGCATCAGAAACCAGCGGGTTTGCTTCAACCACTGCCTATTCCTGAATGGATGTGGGAAAATATTGGTATGGATTTCATTACCGGATTACCAAGGACCAGGTCAGGGTATGATTCCATATGGGTAGTAGTGGATCGCCTAACTAAAGTGGCTCATTTTATACCCGTGAAGACAACTTATACAAGTGCCAAGTTAGCCAAGATCTACATGAGCAGAATTGTATGCCTTCATGGTGTGCCTAAGAGTATAGTGTCTGATAGAGGAACTCAGTTCACTTCTCATTTTTGGAGACAGCTTCATGAATCTTTGGGAACAAGGTTGGAATTCAGCACTGCTTTTCATCCTCAAACTGATGGACAAACAGAAAGGACTAACCAAATTCTTGAAGACATGTTGAGGGCATGTGCCCTAGACTATGGAGCAAGTTGGGATGAAAGTCTGCCCTACGCAGAGTTCTCTTACAACAACAGTTATCAATCTAGTATTGGGATGGCACCATTTGAGTTACTCTACGGAAGGAAGTGTACCACCCCGTTGTTATGGAATGGTGTGGGAGAAAGAAGCTTATTTGGACCTGATCTTATCAAAGACGCTGAAGAGAAAGTCAAACTGGTTAAGGACAGATTGAAGATAGCACAGTCCCGACAGAAAAGCTACGCGGATTCTAAGCGTAGAGAAGTCACCTACGAAGTTGGGGATAGAGCTTATCTTAGAGTATCACCACTTCGTGGAGTGAAAAGATTTGGAGTCAAAGGAAAGTTGGCACCAAGATATGTTGGGCCATTCAAGATTCTAAGTCGCAAGGGAGAAGTTGCATATGAAGTCGAATTGCCAGAATCTCTGTCAGCTGTCCATAATGTGTTCCATGTGAGTCAGCTTAAGAAATGTCACCCAGAGATGGAAGAATCATCTTTGAAGGATACCATACCATTGGAAGAAGTTCAACTAGAAAGTGATCTTACCTATGAGGAAAAGCCTGTCAAGATTCTTGAGACCGCAGAAAGGGTCACAAGGACTAAGACTATCAAGTTTTGCAAGGTACAATGGAATCATCATTCCGAAGAGGAAGCAACATGGGAAAGAGAAGATGATCTTCGGAAAGACCACCCTCACCTATTTGCTAGCCAATCCGAATCTCGAGGGCGAGATTCATCTTAAGGGGGTTAGATTTGTAACATCCCTAAATTCATATTCCAGAACTCATGCATATCATCCTTGCATTCATCATCATTTAGAGATTTTCTCAAAATCATTTCAGAAAAACAGAAGCTTTTGATGTTATGATTTTATGTGGACAAATTTAATTCAAAAGACCTACACCATTTGAAACTTGAATGTTTAGGAACTTGTTTGCTTGCCCCATTGTTGGAAAAGTTGAGGAGAGAAGGGTTAACCAAAGTTTCAAATTTAGAAAGAAATTCAAAATCCCTTTTCCAAACATTTTCAAAACAGATGCAAAGCCTCTGTTGTTTGAAATCCAAATTTGACCAAGCCCTTAAAGAATAACCACATGGTTAAATAACAGATTTTAGAAACCACAGTACCCTGCAAAAATCCCCAGAATTGTTTGAATTCAAAAGGATTTGAATTCATACCTAAATCATTCCTGAAAAACAAATTAGAAAAGAAAAAGAAATAAACAAAAGAAAAGGGCCAAGCGCCAGGTTTCTGGCCCAGCAAAGGATCGAGCCCAACTAGCCCACCCGGGAGTTCCCTTTTCTTTTCTCACGCGCGAGCGCACGCGTTCAGTCACTAACGACCATACCCCACCTCCACCTCGCACCTTTCGCTGACGAGCGGGCCCTGTCCACGCTGTCATCGTCTTCCCCAAACCACGCCCGCGACCACGTCGCAGCTGCAGTCACTGCCGGTAATGGCGCGGCTTAATTGGGCATTAAAACTCGGGCGTTTCCTGTCGAGGCACCGGCTATAAGATCCCCACCTCCTCGCAGTCATTTTTCCCCAGCCAATTCTACACTCACGCCACCAGGCTGCCCACGACTCACTCAAACACGCCGCAGACAGAGCAACTCCGGCGATCGATTCAGGTGAGCTCCGTGCGCCCCTTCCCCTCTGGATTGTTCGAGCCATTTTGTAATCTCCTGGCGCACCTCCTGACCCCACTAGCTCATCCTGTATTGCCCCAGGTCGCCGTATTCGCTTGACGCCGTAGGCACCTGACGACCACCCCAACTCCAGCGACCAATCTAAGTAAGTCCCGTGCACCCCTTGCCTTTTCCTTCACACGAGCGTGTTTGCAACTGTCTTGCGCACTTCCTGAACCCTCTGATTCGTGTTAGGGCGACGCGGAGCCTCGGCAACGACTCCGACAACATCCACCCGACGCCAGATGCAACTCCGACGAGATCCAGATCCCATCTCCGAGCGCCCCTCCGCAAACCAGTACCACGACAAGCTTCAGCACGTCTTGGCGAATCTGGTAAGCACCTTCCTGCCTCCTGGAGCGATGTAGAACGTCGGCGCCGCCGTAGTCAGACGCGCCGCCGCCAGTTAACGCCGCTAGCGCCGCCAGATTGTGGCTTGATGATTTGGTCCGTTAGATCTGCATCGTAGGGCTAGGATAGATCTTGATCGAAGAGGTACGCGCGCATCTGAGCCGCCAGATCCCACTTTGATCGTGCGGTCCACGGAGCGCGATCCAACCGAATCGGTACGCGCCAGTGAGGCTGCGACACGTGGCTAGGTTGAATTCAAAAACAGAATTTAAAACCTGATTTAGATCCAAACTTCAAACTGCTATAACTTTTGAATGCCACGTTAGAATTTTACACACTTTATATCGTTGGATTCAGTGAAACAAAACCTTCCCGAATATCCAATTTGTTTAACAAATAGTAACCATTAAAATGACTTTATTTGTGAAGTCATGTTTAAAGCTATTTTGAGTATAGATTTGTTTTGGTAATTGGTTTTAATGTTAAATAAGTTTGTTTTGGCAATTTTTGTGTCCTGTTATCTTTCAGTATCATGCACATACTTGGTAAAATTTCAAAAATTACCACTTAGTAAATTCTTGCATACATGCATTCATATTATTTTTGACTGTATAAAATTGTGTGTAATTGTATACTACAATTTTGTGTAGATTTTACTAGTGATTGTGATTGTGAAGAGTGCTACTCTCCCCACTACCAAGGCAAGTGATATTTTTCATGAATATTTCCATCCTATGTTTTTGAACTAGCATTAGATATTTTGCTAAGTCTTGCATGCTACTTTTGGTCAAATGATATGTTGGGAAATCCTATGTAGTTTAGAATGGTAGAATTGCTAGGGATTTTTCCTAAGTTAAATTGCCATGCCAAGCTTAGCCTAGATATTAGGAAACAAAGGGTTGGTATAATCTATTCATGCTATATTGACTATATATTTCTAAGTCATGAGACTTGAGTTTTCTTAATAAAACCACTAAGTCAATGAATCTCCTGGGTGGAATGGAAAGATTGGGTTATGTTGAGTGGTTACACAAGGCCATGGATTTGGCTTGTGTATCACACTTGTGGTATGCCACCCAGGCACAAAGGGATTTGGAGGCCAAGTATTGAGAAAGCTTACAGTGCAACCACTTGGCAATATGGGCTCTGCCATGATCATATAGGTAGCTAGAACTTAGTCCTTTGGACAGTTGGTGGTAGTGGGAATGATAGGTTGGAGCGCGTCCATTTGACTAAGGAAAAGCTTCTGAAGGGTCCTGTCTTGGGAAACCAAGTCTGGTGGGGAAAGTGCACAACCTCTACAGATGGAAAACCTAAGTACTTAGCCTAGTCCAAGGCAATGGACAATTTGAGCATCAAGACATGGAAGCTACAAGAATCTCATCACTCCAACTTCTAAGTAAAATTTGTGGGTGAACAAGGGTGAAGGACCCCAATATCTATTGGTGGTCTCTTGGGAAGTTTTTAACAAAGAAAAACTTAGTGATTTCAACTAATAGGTAAAACTTATTTTCAAGCAAACCAAGCCAAGCTACACATAGCCAAAATGCATATAGTAATATAGTCCACTTAAAATAAACTAAGGTATCACTTGCCAATACTATTCCAAAGTATTGACCCTTTGTGGCTGTAACTTGTGATGTTGCAGGTTACTCCGATGATGAGTAGGAGTCATGAGTCTACACTCAACATGCTTGCCTGTGGCACATGAAGATGAAGACTTATGTTTATTTACTTATTCCTTAAACTCTTGTATTAGGCCAATGGCCCTGAGTTGTAAAAGACTATGTTTTATCTCTGGAATGAATGTAATAAACGACCTTTGTATCTGTGTACTTCATCTTAAACTGTGGATGCTAGCATTGATCCAGGGACTAGCATTGCAATCACAGGGATCCTTTTCCTTTATAAAGGAGGGGTCTAACAACCACTGTCCCTAGCCCTCGCTAGAATCGCCAATCCATCGCCGGCAGAGCCGTCGCCGCCGCCAGCAGCCATTGCACCGCCCATCTGTGGTCAAAGCATCAAGGATCGTTGGATCCAGAACTAGAGACTAGGCTTAGATTTGAGGGTGAAGCAGTATGTTTTAATCTGAGCCGTGCATCGTCACTTAGATCTTGCGGCTCGCAAGCATGATCCGCCGAACCGGTACCAACCAATAGGAATACGCCGCGTGTCTGTTAGTTTGATTTAAAATCTGAATTTAGAACTATTAGATATTTAAACTTGTTTAATTCATAACTTTTGATTCCCACGTCCAAATTTGACAAATTTTATATCAATGGAATCAGGAGAGAAAGCCCTTTCCATTTATGCAATGTGTTTAATGTTTTGTTTCTGTTAAAATGGTTATTTTTACAGAAACATGTGTAGGCCTATTTTGAGTATATTAATTATTTGAGAAATGTTTTAATGTCCAAATAAAGATTGTTTGGCAAGTTTTGAACCTGTTTATGAATCAGTGCTGTGAACTTGTCTTGTTGTGTATAGAAAATCATCACATATCATATTGCATGCATCCATATATTTTTGCTTGTATTTGTTTTGTATGTGATTTGGTGCTATCATTTTATGTGTAGATCTTGGTGCAAATAGTGATTGTGATTGTGAGGATTGTAGATACTCTCCAAACTACCAAGGCAAGTGGTGCTTCATGATTTTACTCCTATGTTTTTCAAATATGCATTAGAATTATTTTACTAGACTTGCATGGATAATTTTTGGTCTTTATATGCTATGCTTGGGAAATCCTAGTAGTTGTATAATTGCTAGAAATTTCTAAGATAAGATGTTTATCTATGCCATGCTTATCCTAGCTAGTAGCAACCAAGGGTGGTGAAATATTCATGCTATGATAAAATATTTCTAAGTCTTTGGACTTGTGTTTTGCTTAATAAAACAACTAAGTGAATGAAACACCTGGGTGGAATGGAAGGAATGGTTTATGTTGAGTGGTTACACAAGGCCCATTTCTATGGTTTACCTTGTGTATCTCACTTGTGGAAAGCCAGCCAGGAACAAAGGGATTTGATAGGACAAATGTTAAGAAGCTTCTAGTGCAGCCACTTGGCAATATGGGCTCTGCCTGGATCATATAGGTTGCAATAACTTAGCCATTTGGACAGTTGGTGTTAGTGGGATGATAGGTTGGAGCGCGTCCATTTGGTCTAAGGGAAGGCTTCTGAAAGGTCCTGTCTTGGTGTAAATCAAGTCTTGTGGGGAAAGTGCACAACCTCTGCGGATGGAAGAATCTAAGTACTCAGCCATGTCCCTGGTATTGGACAACTTGAGCATCAAGACATGGAAGCTATCAAGAATCTCCTCATCCCAATTTCTAAGTAAAAACTTGTGGTTGAACAAGGGTGAAGGACCCCAATGTCTATTGGTGGTTCCTTGGGAAAGATTTTGACAAAGAAAAACTTAGTGTTTTCAACTGATAGGTAAAACCTATTTTGAGCAAAGCAAGCCTAAGCTACACTTAGCCAAAATGCATATAGTATTTAGCCCACCAATATTCTACTAAGGTATCACTTGCCAATACTATTCCAATGTATTGACCCACTGTGGCTGTAACTTGTGATGTTGCAGGATATTCTGATGATGATTAGGAGTCATGAGTCTACACTCAACATGCTTGCCTATGGCACATGAAGATGAAGACTTATTTACCTTATTATTTATTTGAACTCTTATATTAGGCCTGTGGCCATGGAGTTGTAAAAGACTATGTCTGTCTCTGGAATGACATGTAATAATGACCTTTGTTTTTGTGTACTTCATCTTAAACTGTGGATGCTAGCATTGATCCAGGGACTAGCATTGAAATCACAGGGATCCTTTCCTTTACAAAGGAGGGATCTTACAAATAGTTGATGCTGGTGGATGACAACCATGGAGCAGTGCCATTGACCTTGACGCCACACCGGTGATGATGGATGTGGCATCCCGCAAAACCACTACTAGAAAATCGCGTTGAATTTGTGCATTGCATCGTCATCATCATGCATTGTTTGCCTAAAACTATTTTTCGCAAAGCTTGTTTTGTTTTCTAAAACGCCCCGTCTTGTTTTCAAATTCAAACCCGGGTCTCCGGAATAATTTGTTTTGTCTAAACACAGATTGCAAACGCCCCGTTTTAATTAAATAAAATGTTTAATTGTTTTGTGGGGGCAGTCGAACGGGCCGAATCGACCCGAACGACCACCCCCATGTTCAAAACGGTCCACCCATAAACCCTTTTACACCCAGTCCTAGTCTAACCACCCCTCAGCCACATCACCTCGTCCACTCAGATCGTGCCACCTCACCCTCTCCCTATCCCCCACCCAATCCCATGCTGCCACCTAGGCTAAGCCACCCCCACTCCCTCTCTCTCTCTCTCCTCTCTCCCCTGTGGCCCCACTCTCGCCCAGCCTCAACACACACAACACATACCAGCAAAACAACCCCCACCCACGCGCCACCCTCCCTGGCCGCTGGGCCCGACCCCACCTCTCCCCTGGGTCCCACACCCCACCAACCAGCCCACTTCCACCTGCCCCCCCCCACCGACCCCACCCCACGTCACCAACCGACCCACCTGTCCCCCGACCACGCCTCCCTCACCCGCGTCTTCCTCCTCCCTCCCTCTCTGCGCCGTGCACCGCCTGCCTCTCTCCTTCTTCCCCCTCGTCGCCGGCCGCCTTCCCCCACCACCGCGCTGCCCGAGCTCCGCTCCCGCCGGCCCGAGGACCCCGACGACCCCGCGCTCGCCTCCACCCTCTCCTCCTCCGCCCCGCTCGACCGCGAGCGCCCGCCGGAGCCGCCGCGCGCCCCCTCCGCGCTTGCTGCGCCGGCGCGCCCCGCCGTCGCGCCCCGACCTCGCGGTCATCCTCTCCCCGGCCCACCTCGGCTCCTCCCCGCCGCCCGCCGGTGTTCCCCGGCCGTGCCTCCCCTCCGTCCTCGTCACCGTCCGCCGCCGGCGCCCCCTGCGCTCCTCCAGCCGCCGGTCGCTCCCCGCAGCCGCCGTCACCTCCGCTGCCAACGGCCGCTGCAGCTCGCCCCGTCGACCTCGCCACCGGAACTCCACCCCAAGCCTCCCTGCCAGCCGTCGAGCTCGCCGCCCGCTGCCTGGTGGCCTAGCGCCTCCTCGGGTCGCCGCCGTGGCTTCCCTGGCCGCGACTTCCTGCTCCCGCTATCCTCTGCTTGTTGCGGGTACGACTCCAAGGGCGCACGCGGTCTGCTCCAGTTTCGGGTCATCGTCATCTGTCAGGCTATGCATCTCGCAGTACTTTTGTTGCCGACCAAGGTCTGCTAGTGAACAAGCCCAACGGATCAGACAAGGAGGCCCATCGACAAGTTTCCAAGATCCTCTCGAGTTGCCGCCGGTTTGGCCAAGGTCGACATCGAACCCAAATAGCGCCTGTTACCAGATCTTCGTCCTGGGCCAACAAGATCTCCATCACGGATCGAAGGCCGATCGCGCCAAGCCCGAACTTCATCGGAACCCCGAATCAAGATCGCCACCGGAACTACAAGCACTTCTCCCGGACGCCAAGACCGACTCAGTGGCGCGGGCCCGACAAGACCCTCGCAACGGCAAGATCGACCCCGTGGGACCCGACAAGATCTACCATATGAAGATCGTACCGGACCGGTGAACCTCGACGAACCTCCGGCAAGAACTTCGACATGGCCAAGATCTACCGCAACCGAGTCCGGCACCGACAAGTGAAGTCAGAACCACCAAGCCCTTCCTCGCGGAACGCCAAGACCCACCTCTGTTATCCGAGAACGTTTCCGTCGAACCCTGGACCCTGAGACCGACCCCGAACCCCGGAACCCCAAGTTCGTCGAGACCCTCTAATGTGTGAACCCCTTCCCGACACCCTATTTTATAATATAATAACAACTTGTCGCATATTGAATTGTCATACTCGCATGCATATTGTGTGGTTCTGGGGGCCTTATGCCGATTCACCTCATAATTAAATATGGGGCCCATATGCGGGCGAATCTAATCTCATATCGGCCTCATTTAAATTGATGTAGCGAACCGGTACGATATTTTGCCATGTTAAACAACATTTAAATTGCGGGGTAGATAAATAACATGAACCACCTAATTAAATTTCGGGACCCCGGTTCCACTGAATATGACCTAATTGCATCGCATCTCTGCCATGTCATACATCATACATGCATCATGCCCGATCTTTTGCCGTAGTATTAAATATTGCATCCGGTGTTTATTCTAGTGTTTTGCTTCTTCGCGGATTGGGCCGTTGAGTTGATGTGAGCTTCGCCCCGATCTTCGGTTGAACCTTCGACAATGTTTTCAGGCGAGCACCTCCCCCTTTCTACCTATCTTATTTTATAGTATTTATTCCCTCCTGTTGATCTTTTGCTATCTGTGTTGCGATGCTCTAGTATCCGTACCCGTGATATACCGTGCAGCCCTATATTGCCTTGGACACATCCTATTACCTGTTGTTTGGTAGATAGATGGACTTGCGCGTCGTAGTCGCTTGCTCAAGTGCTATTGCCTGTCGTCCAGTGCCACATTTGTTGATGTATTGCCGCATGTTGTTGTTGGAGATGATCATGGTTTTACTTATCGTACACTTTAATTCCTGTTTAACAACTAAAATTGAAGTAAGCAGAGGCATCGGTGGGTGATAGAAAATATTTGGTTTCCGAACGCCCACTTGTGTCCCGTAGGACCCCGAGTACTTGATACATGTTCCTTGTTTTATCGCGCTATCCACATCCGGGAGGTATATGGGACCCCCCTTAGCCAGAGCTTGATTCAGTCTTATTTCTTGGGGCCACAAACTAGTTTGAGGTTTTATTTACGATCGTGTACTTATGCCATGCTTTACTGCTTTATTTACGATTGTGCGATGGATAGCACACTGTACTGTTTAGGTAAGCGGAATGTTTACGCGATATCGACAAGCCCCGTTTGGGGTTCCCAGTCGTTTACAGCCATTGTCGCAGACCTTGAGTCCGTCTCGGAGCTAGCTTACTTCATTGCGGGTCTACTCAATGGGGTGGCCCCCTGAAATATTTCTGAATCCTGTGATTGCTTTGTAGTGAAAGCCTCGTTGGGTTTTGATTTGGTTTTTTCCGAGGTTGATCTAGTGTGTGTTGCTATTTGTGCACCCCGGCCGGGTTAAAACTTTCTGAAAGCCGTGTCCGCGGTTATGGACGACTTGGAGCACAGTATCTCGACCATAGACAAGCATAACTAAAGTTTATCGCTATAAATTTGACTTTATAATGACTAGTAATCAGCTTCACTATAATGGAATGACTAAATAAAGCTGCCAACAATTGCTTGCTTGGGTCGTCGCCAGCGACCATTGTATCTGACTAGTAAATATTGCAACTACAACGGAATGGCTAAATAAAAGTACCAACCACTGCTGGGTTTTTGGGTCATCTCATGCTAATTGTATCTGACTAGTAAGTGTCGTAACTATAACGGAATGGTTAACTAAAAGTGCCCACTGCTTAATTTATCAGAACGGCTATCTTCACCTGACTAGTAATTGCTGCAACGATAACTGAATAAGTAAAACTGCCAACTGTGTGAGTTCCTCGGTTGACTTCCTCGATCGGTGTCGAGGGGGAAACACCAGGATGGGTTTGTTTGGTGTTAGTATCAGTCTGGTTCCGAATAGGTCTTTCTTACCCCCTCTCTGATTGCCGCCAGTTGTATCGAGTCTCTATAGGGTGTTTAGTGCATGTTGCCGCTGCCGCTCAGTCCACCATACCTATGTAGGCGAGGACCGCCGAATTCTAGTCTCGCCGTGTACTGGCCTCAGTACTGACGCTCCTCTTTTTCCTTTGCCCTTTGTCGGCACCCCTTTTGTTTAAGCAGGTTTTGAGATCGACGTCGTTAGCAGGGTTACCCTTCCGGCTTGGCCTGGGCAGGGTTATGGACGCCATTGGTTATTCTTCAGGGCTCTTAGCCCCATTTGCATCTTGTCCGTAGCTGGACGCTCTATCGTTTCAAGGTGATTTGGATCTTTGTATATTATATCTGTATTCTTGACTCATGGAGTCGCTGTTATATATATCTGTTCTGTGGGTCCCATCGAGGACTGTTGTGTAATGTTATTACTTCATTTTCCACCCGCACGAAAGTGCCTGGTGGGCACCTTTGAATCGTTTCTATGCGGGTTTGGCGGGTTTCGCTGAAACTTGCATAGATCCGATTCTGAGGGTGTTACAATGGAGATCATGTTCGTGCTTAAAGATGGAGATCAAGAGCACAAGAAGAAAGTCCATATCATATCACATATTTTGAATTGCATGTGATGTTAATCCTTTTATGCATCTTGTATTGCTTAGATAGCGACGGTAGCATTATAAGATGATCCCTCTCACAAAATTATCAAGTAAAGTGTTCACCCTTAGTTAGCATCGTTGCCAAGACTCGTCGTTTCGAAGCACCACGTGATGATCGGGTGTGATAAATCAACATGCGCATACAACGGGAGCAAGCCAGATTTGCTCATGCAGAGACTAAGGTTAATCTTGACGAGCCTAGCATGTACAGACATGGTATCGGAACACGAAATACCGAGAGGTAAAGCATGAGTCATATGGATGATATGATGATTGTTCGCCTTTGAAACTACATCATGTCACGTGATGATCGGACTTGGTGTAGTGGATTTGTTTCATGTGATCACTAAAACAATATGAGTGATATTGTTTTGAGTGGGAGTTTAACAGTAATATGATTAAAAGTTGAACACCATTTATCATAAATTAAATCAAAGTGAATTTGCGTTGTTGTTTTATTCATTGGCATCCGTTTACCACCTTGCGCTTAGTTATAATTGAGATAATAGAACTATAGAATTCTGGTTAGTTACTTTACGAACTGGTATCTTATTGTTTTTAAGTGTTAATCTAAAGTTTAAAAGTCATATTGCAAACTTTCAGTAAGTTTCGGTTACTCCGTGAAGTTTAATAATTGGTATTAAATGAAGATTAACAATTCTAGTGTTACTATATAAGTATCATATTTGTCTGCATGATTCTTGATATTCAAAAGATCGTTTTAATATCAAGGTTATCTAGGAGTTGAAAGAATTGTTTCAGAAACCATCATGTGTGGAAGATATTGCGATATCTGAAACACAGTTGTGGTTGCAACATGATGGAGTATAATATGGCAAGATTTATGTTCTCATATTTGATGAAAATTTACAAAAAAAAAATTGGAGACACTGGTTGTCCTAATCCTCCAAATGGTTTTGGAGAGCAAATTATACTCGTGATTCACCGTTATAAGATAAAGTATCTTGATCATGAATAGTTCCATGATAAGGATGAATATTTGATGTAGCTGAAATGTTTACTACACTAAAATATTACTTAAGAATGGAATTTGAAAGAACACCAAACATTTGATGATGGTTATCTACTTCAAAGTACAAGCCCAAATACATTGGTATTTAACTATAAATGCTTTGGACTATGTGTCATGTGTATGACTCCACTATTGATGTTGATAGATTGTTTTGAAAAGAAAAGGAAATGCTGAAAGAGAAATCAAAGAAATATTTGGCAGAAAAGAAAAGACTAGAATTGTTCAGCTGAGGTATATAGATGATATACATGTTATGGCTATATTCTTTTCTTGTTAAACAATGTAGTTCTTAAGTATTAGATACTGAATTTGTTGGTATGAATCGTCATATGAAACAACATAATTCATGAACTACAATGGCCTAAGTAACTAGCAAAAGAATATGTGATGATTTTCATCGAGAACAAATAAAAGTTTGTTGTGTTGCTTGTTGACATCAAAGCTTGCCTTCAAGATTTGTTTTATTAGGAATTATGAGAACAAAAGGTTGTTCAAATAATTTCCGTATTCCATGAAAGATGGATGATGTACAAGTCTAGATGGAGAAATCACATCCATAAAACTAGTGCTAAAAATGTCGAAAGACAATTGATTGAAATATCACTTAAGAAGTGACATCACCATTTAAATTATATTGGAAATAAAACATGAAGAAACTCCATGTGGGTGGAATTTTGTAGTCTTTTGATTTTGATCAAATGACGCTTGTGAAACTTTCTTAGAGATAATTAAAACTCCATTCATAGACCAAAAGTGAACGAATGACTAGCTTATTGGAACTTATACATATAGATGTATGAAGCCCATTATGTGTAGTCGAGATCGATGGATTTCAACTTCATATGCTTTCTCCGAAAATTTGAGTGAATATATGAATATTTACTTAATGAGGATGAAGTGTGAAACATTTGAGAAGTTCAAAGGCTTTCAAGATGAAGTGCAAAATCAATGTAACAAGAAAATAAAGAATCTATGATAGGATCATAAAGGAAGATATTTGAGTTACAAGATAAGCATAACACCTAAAATTTGAGGAATCGTTCCATGGATTTGCGTTTCCCGAAACACCATATGAGTATGGAATAATCGAGATATGCAATGAAACCTTGTTTGACATGGTAAGATCAAAGGTGTAATTCATAAAACTGCCATTATATTTTAAAGATTAAAAGCTTTAGAGACTACCGCTTTTTCACTAAAAAGAGCTCCATCACGATTCGTTGAAATGACACCATATAAAGTTATGTTTGGGATAAAACCCAAGTTATCATTTCTTAAACATTGGTATGTTATGCATAAGTAAGATGTTTACAACCAAAGTCGGATGAACATGTCTTTGTATGTTATGTCAAATAATCATAGGGTATTTCTCCATAACACCAAAGACAAAAGTGTTTGTCACTTAGAACGTCAAAGTTTATTTTAGAAGAAATTTTTCCGTGAAAAGTTAAGTGGGATGACAATAGAACTTTGATAACGTTAAAAGAACCTTAACTATATGTGCAAAGTTGCACAGCGCCGAAAAGTGTTCCGGAGGCAACAACAATGCTCATGGCTCAGGTGCCTCAAAGGTTGTGGTTATGGAGGTCTAAGTTCCTATTGAACCAAGTAGGTCGGGTAAACATTCAAATACCAGGATTTGAAAGTAGATCATTGATGAACTGACTATATGCAAATAAGCGATGATGGGCCCTGACTCCGTCAGATGGCTTTAAGCCTTAGAATCCGTGATAGTTCCATACACAAGAAATCAAGCTCTAAAATTGAAAGACCTTCTGGAAAGGTGTAAGACACCTTACAATCGTGTTTGGATCTATAAAGAAATATAGATGGATGTTTCACATCTATGATATAGTCAACATGTTGGGAAAGAGTTCACAACAATGTTCAAAGGTTGACTATGACAAGATTTGATCTTTCATAGCGATATTTAGTCTAGAAGGATTAATGTAGAAACCACTACATATAATTCTGTTATATGGTAGTGGAACAAACAAAAACAAAGTTATTTTAATAAAATTGTTACCTAAGACATGTACATAACACGATCCAGAGGGTTTTGTTAATTCAAAAGGATGCTAAAGGTGTATACAAACTTCAATGGTTGAAATAAGCACCGAGGAGTTGGAATATTCACAGTGATGAAATTGTTAAAGAGTTTAATTTCATCGAAGACGATGAAGATGCTTGCATTTGCAAGAAATTAAGTGGAAGCGCTAAGACATATTTCTAATACATTATGTGGAATACATATTGTTGGTTGGAAATGATGTATCTTTTATTAACATAGGTTAAGAATTTCATCTCGATGAAAGACTTAGGCAAAACCCGAATATTAGGCATCAATGTCTATAAGGATAGATTAAGGCGCTAATATACTTGTGCCAAATGTACATAGATGAGATATTGAAAGATTCCAGTATGGGAAATGACAAGAAAGGTTCTTACGACACAGAAAGTATTTAATCAAAATTCAAGTGTATTGATGCTTGATAAGTGAAACAAAGATTCGAGTATTTTTGATACTTGATGAATAAAATCACAAAGAGCATTCTAATCATATTGTGATATGTACACACCTAGATATGTCCTATGCTCTAAATGTTGTGATCATATACCATAATGATTCATAAGATGATCATTGGACGATATTAAAGATATTCTTATGATCGTTTGGAAGAACTAAGAATATATTATTTTTGTAGAGGTGACAAATAGATAGTTAGTTCATTGTAAAAGTACTACATTGATTCTGGTTTTGTCACAAAGTACAAATTAAGTTTATCTCAATCTAAACTAAGGGTGGCACAATATAATGGAAATTTTGTTCCATAATGGATTTGGATGAGTTCCAAAGTTAAGACATTGTGACAAATACTACAACAAAAGTCTAAGTATATGACTGCTTTATAGCAGCAAAAGAGGGCATTTGTGTCAAGTAGTTTGTTATCAAGCTAGGTGTGGTTCACATCAGGATAGTACTATGAAGATATATTGTACGACAATATTATCAACATGTTTTAACCCCAAGGAACTAAAGGCTCGCCAAAGGACTAAATTTATACAAAGCCATCTCATTAGAGAATGAGTGATGCATAGACACACAAAGACATGCAATTACACACGGACCTGAAAGAGTTGGATCCGAAGATCAGTTGACCACTAGAAATCGTGTAAATACAACACCGAAAATCCATAGGTGTTGAATACACAAAGTTTTGAAACTAGATTATTGTATCTAGTGCAAGTGGGAGATTGTTGGAGATATGCCCAAGAGGCAATAATAAAGTGGTTATTATCATATCTTCGTACTTATGATAAATTTTTACATACCATGCTATAATTGTATAACCGGAAACATTAATACTTGTGTGATTTTTAAACATGTAAGAGTCCCTAGTAAAGCCTCTTGTTAAACTATCTTGTTGGTTAATATATGATCATGGTTTCCTGATCATGAACATTGAGATGTTATTAACAACAAGGTCATATCATTAGGAGAATGATGTGACGGACATACTTCTATAGTTAAGCGTAGGATAAGATCAAGTCATTTAAATAGTTCACTTGATATAAGCTTCAAATACATATTAACCTAAATCCTTTGACCATGAGATCATGTTAATCACCATCAAAGGATGGATGCTTTGATGACATCAAACACCACTTCATAACTGGGTGGTTATAAAGGTGGCATTGAGTGTTCAGAAAGTATGTGTTGAGGCACATGGATCAAGAGTGGGATTTGTCCATCCATATGACGGATAGATATACTCTGGGCCCTCTTGGTGGAATGTCATCCAATTGGCTTGAAAGCATGTGACTGGCTCACAAGGGATCACATATCATAGGAACAAGTAAAGGGTACTTATCGGTAATGAGGTTGAACTAGGTATGCAGAGATACCGATGATCAAACCTCGGATAAGTATTATATCGCGAGACAAAAGGAAATTGGTATCATATGTAAATGGTTCATTGATCACAAAGTAATCATAGAGATATGTGGGAGCCATATGAATTTCCAGATTCCTCTATTGGTTATTGATCGGAGAGGAGTCTCGATCATGTCTACATAATTCACAAACCGTAGGGAGACACACTTAAGGATTCGATGTTGTTTATTAGTTATGGAATGTGAGTAAGAAGACCGAATGTTGTTCAGAGTCTTGGATGGGATCCGAGATATCACGAGGAGATCCGGAATGGTCCGGAGGATAAGATTCATATAAGGAAAATCCAATTCCGGAGTTCGGGAATGATTCCGGTGTTTTCACCGGAATGATCTAGAAGAGTCTAGAAGGTTCACCGAACCGGAAGGGGAAGGGTACATGAATGAGTCATGACAAAGTGGAATGGTTGCATCATGTCCTAGGTAAAAGGGCTATGCAAATAAAAGTGAGAAATAAAACTCCAAAATTGAAAGTCAAAAGGCAAATTTGAAAAGTCAAACTGGGACAATGTATCCTTGTGGAGGGAGGGGAGGAAACCTCCTCTCCCTCCACCACGTGCCAAGGAGGAGAGGGAGTTCGAGGAGGTTTGAACCTAAACTCCCTCTCATAAATAGAGGGGAGGGGGCTGCCCCAAACTACAACACCACCACAGCCCCTCCCCGCGCCGCCGCTCGTCGTCGCACCGCCGCCTCCAGCCTCCACCGCCTCGCGCCGCCACGCCGTTGCCGCCTCGCACTGGCGTGCCGCTACCGCCACGCCGTCGTGCCGCCGCCGCCCATGCCACCGCCGGCCACGCCTCCTCCTCTCCGGCCTCTAAACCCTAGAATGCCAGGGAACCCTTCTAATCTATCCTAACCCGCTCCGGCTTAAGGCGAAGCCCTACGGGATCTTCCCTCTACTTCTGACACCACGCCGTCATGCTGCCAGAATCACGAGGAGAGAGCTACAACCTCCCCTGCCTGCTGGAACAAGGGAGAGGAAGGTCTTCATCGAGTATCGAACATGTGACCGACTGCGGAAGCGCTGCCGTAACGCAGCGCCGGAAGGATCGTCTACGTGATCTTGAGATCGGCAAGTGAACGACTACATCACCCATGAGAATCTGCTCTCGTTAACCGCTTTGGAGTCTCCGAGGGTGAGTACTCTATCAACTCATTGCTACAATCTAGTAGATAGATCTTGGCTTGTGTGTGTTTATTTTTTGTTTTCCATACTACGAACCCCTTCAGGACCCACCAGCCTAAAGCGTCGCTCTTAGTTTTGTTATAGTAACATTTTTTTATGGAGAGGCTGACATGGCGGACCCACCAGGCTGTAGTGTCCGCTTAAAATTTCTTCTAGCAAAATTTCCGTGCGAGGAGGCTGACATGGCGGACCCACCAGACTGTAATGTCCCTCTTAATTTTTTCTAGCAATATTTCTTTGTGGAGAGGCTGACATGGCGGACCCACCAGCCTGCAACGTCCGTCTTAATTTTCTTCTAGAAATATTTCTTTACGGAGAGGCTAACATGGCAGACCCACCATCCTGCAGCGTCCTTGTTAATTTTCTTCTAGCATGTATTTCTTTACGAAGAGGCTGACATGGCAGACCCACCAGCCTGCAGCGTCCCTCTTAATGTGCGGGTTTGATAAAAGAAGGTAAGTACTTGTATAGATAGGCTGGCATCAGGAACCCACTAACCAGGACATACCAGAGAGGCTGACATGTGGGCTGCAGCAGCAAGACCATACATGACTGCTACATCGAGCTACATTGCCTAGGTCAAAATAGCAGACGCAGCCGAAAATAGTCCATCATACACACGTTTCATTTACAGAGATATTGACATGTCATTAAAAGAAAATATATTGACATGTGGGACCCACCATCGAGACCTTATACACCTTGTGCCACATCGAGCAACGTGGCCAAGTTCCAAAGAGGGAGGCGTGAGCGAGAAAAAATTCCACCATGCACATGTATCTTCCAATGAGAGGCTGACATTGGGGAACCACCAGCCAGTATAAACGGCTGATACATCGAGTAACGTTGCCAAGTTCGAAACACCAAGGCGCGAGCGTGAAAAAAGTCCAGCATGCACACGTTTCTTCTAATGAGAGGCTGACATAGGGACACACCAGCCTATATAAAATGCTGATGTATCGAGCAATGTCGCCAAGTTCGAAAATTGGTGGCGCGAGCAAGAAAAAAAGTCCAACATGCACACGTTTTTCTAATGAAATGCTGACATGTGGGGCCACAGAGCTTGACCAAATGGCAGATTTGTCGAGCAACACTATCTAGGTAGAACAGGGTAGTGCTAGAGAAGGCATGATTCTTCTAATGTGAGGCTGGCATATGGGACCCACCAGCCTGAATAAATGGCTGGCGCAGCGAGCAACGCTATCAAGTTAACACGGAGGCGCGACCGAGGGCAAAAATTCTATCATACACATGTTTCTTCTAATGAGATTATGACACGTGGGGCCCAGCTGTGTGATTATGCATCTGGCAGCGCTATCAAGTTCGGAACAGGGTAGCGCGACTGAGGGAAAAACTCCATCATACACATGTTTCTTCCAATCAGAGGATGACATGTGGGTCCAGATGCGTGATTAAACGACAACGCAATCAAGTTCAGAACATGGTAGCGGGAGCAAAGGAAAAAATTTCATCATACACACGATTCTTCTAATGAGAGGCTATCATGTGGGACCTAGCATCATGATTAATGGTAGATAGTTCGAGCAATGTTATCGAGTTTAAATCAGGGAGGCATGACCAAGGAATTTTTTATCATGCACACGTTCTTCTGATGAGAGGATGACATGTGGGGCCTAGCTGTGTGATTAAACTATAGATGCATCTAGAAGCGCTATCAAGTTCGGAACAGGGTAGCGGGAGCGAAGGAAAAAATTCCATCATACACATGATTATTGTAATGAGAGGCTAGCATGTGGGACCCATCATTGTGATTAACGGCAGATAGATTGAACAATGTTATCGAGTTCATATCAGGGAGGCACGAGCCAAGGAAAAAAATCCATCATGCACACATTTCTTCTAGTGTGAGGATAACACGTGCGATCCAGCAGCCTGATTAAACGACAGATGCATCGAGCGACGCTATCAAGTTCAGAATAGGGAAGGAAAAAAATTCCATCATACTCTCGATTCCTCTAATGTGAGGCAGACATGCGTGACCCAACAACTTGACTAAATGTAAGAGGCATTGAACAAAGCTATCGAGTTCAAATCAGGGAGGCGCGATCTAAAAGTTTGGTCCGCTAGAGTCACTAATGTCTAGGACCCACACGCAAAAAGTACTTCGGTGAGTCAACATCTCGCGAGGAAGCGGAAATCTTACTTCTACCATGCGCCCGTCGAGATTCATCCACGTTTTTAGCGGTTTCGTCATAGTAGAGGGGCGCGAAACCAGAAAAAAAGTTTTGCATCAGCCAAGGTTGAGTCGATATTTTCATTGTGGAAGACGCGCCTTCTACGATGACCGACGAGCCTAGTCGTTGCGGAAGGAAACATTTCTTGTAGTGAATGAATGGGCGGGGTGTTTGAATGGATGGGCGGGATATTTCGGCGTTCTCTCAAAATTTTGAAGATGAAGATTCTAAGGTATGCTATTCCCACTCCCACTCCCACTTGGGGATGATGTCCCCGTCAGATAGACCCAGCCGCCTGTACGCTTTTGAGCATTTAATAAGTTGATAGACATCTGCCGTCTTTCAAACAAGATGACCAAGGTCACAACCATATTTTATATTTTTGACTTGCATAACCATATTTGTTGATACCGTGTCCTTGTTTTGTACTCCATACATTGGATGCATCTTGGCCAATCAAGCTTTGCTTACAGAGGGAAAATCCAAATTTGATTTTTTTAATTACTCCAAGTGACAACATTGTTTTTGGTTGTGAATCAACTTCAAACATTATGGATCAATATGACATCATGCCAATTGTCACACAAAGTAACCTGTTTAATGGATAAACCCATTCAATCTTACTGGCTAAATTCTTGCAATAAATGACTATATGGCAATTTACTAAAAACATGTCAATTTTGGTAACATGGTCTAGAGAAATGATGGAGAAAACTCTAGAAAATGGAGAAGTGTGTTTTGAGATTTGTGCATAGTGTTTATTATGCTAAAGACTATACTAATAGTATCTTTTAGCATAAGATGCTAATAGAATGGAAAAGAAGATCCGACGGCTGCCAATGTTAGGATTTGCGAGTTTTGATCCAACGGTCAATATTTAAAGTTATTTGTACACTATATAGTGGTAAGATAAGATAAGATATGGCTCAAAATGCCACCTTCCATAATTTCACACAAATTAATACATATATTTAACTGAAAATGCACGAGTTTCATGAATTTTCAAGTTTTCGTGCTGATTTTGCCACTTTAACTAGTTCATCCCGGTTTAGCGAAAATGGGTCAATTTTGATCTATGCTCACTGATTGGGGGGCCACGTATATGGTAGTGCCTAAAGCAGGGTATGTCAGAATTTTCAAAGTTATCCCTCCCCACTCCTGCACGCTGTGTTAACATCCACCCTTCGCCACCTGTCGTGGTATTGCACGGAAGATGCTACTGGGGGTAGCTTACGTAGAGGGAGCAAGGCGACGTAGGAGAATCCGGGAGCGAGATTGCCACACGATGTACCCAGGTTCACGTCCCCACGATGGAGGATCGCTACATCCTGCTGTTAATCCAGTATATGATCATAGATTGGTTTACAATGGAGCCGCCGTAGGCAGAGGGAGAGACTAGATCTAATCTAATGTGGGAGAGCCTACCCCGTGGGGGTGCCCATGGTGACTTTATATATGAAGCTAGCTAGGGTTTACAAGTATTTGGTGGGCTTTGTATTGAATTCGCCGTCTTGGTCCTCCAGTTGGCGCCACTCGTCTGGGTCCAGCATGCGCCAGTCGCCGTATTGGGCGAGTCGACCCACTCAGGGCTAGGTTTCAGTCGGATCGATCCAGCTGGCGACTCCGCTTCGTGGGTATATCCCGATTGGTATTCCCCCATCAGTAGTCCCCGAGCGCATTGTCGATTCGACGCGGGCTTGAGGCAGGGCACGAAGAGTCTTGACGATGGGTCGTGGCGAATCAGCGACGAGCTCCTGAACAGAAAAAAGAATCGTGAAGCGGGAGGCGGTCGGCGTGAGCCAGTCGGTGATGTCCAGTTGGCGAAAGACGCAAGGTGTCGGTGAAGCCGCCAGTTGCGGCGAGTCCCCGAACATGGAGCATGCCGAGTCCCCGAGCGCGGCGAGTGGTGAGGTCGAGCGACCGGAGAGTGCCGAGTCCCCGAGCGCGCCGAGTATGCGAGGGCGAGTCCATGGTGGCGAGTCCCCGAGCGTGTCGAGTACGCGAGGGCGAGTCCGCGGTGGAGAGTCCCCGAGCGTGTTGAGTACGTGAGGGCAAGTCCGCGGTGGAGAGTCCCGAGCGTGTTGAGTACGCGGGGGTGAGTCCGCTGTAGAGAGTCCCCGAGTGTGTTGAGTACGTGAATGGAGAGTCCGTGGTGGCGAGTCGAAGAGGGAGAGTCCGTGGTGGCGAGTCCCCGAGCGTGTCGAGTACGCGAGGGGGAGTCCGCGGTGGAGAGTCCCCGAGCGTGATGAGTACGCGAGGGCGAGTCCGCGGTGGAGAGTCTCCGAGCGTGTTGAGTACGTGAGTGGAGAGTCCGCGGTGGCGAGTCGACGAGGGCGAGCCGCGGTCGTGGAACCACACGTACACGCAGCATGCCTAGGAGTAGTTCCCGAGGCTCAAGTTGGCTTGTAGAGGCGACTTGAGGCTCTTTAGAGATGTATACTCTAAAAATAGTAGTGGTTGTTGCCGAGCATGGCGATTCCGTGTTGAGCGAGTTCGCGAGAAGAGAATTTGCGAAGAGTGCGAGTCCGTGCTGATTGCGAGTCCGCGAGGGGAGAGTCCCCGAGTGTGGCGAGTCCGCGATGATAGCGAGTCCACGAGGGGAGAGTCCCCGAGTGTGGCGAGTCCGCGATGATGTTGATTGCGCTGTTTTTGTTAGCAAGTCTCTCGTCTTGGCCCGAGGGGCCAGTCGCATGGCGACTCCAAAGATGGCTCTCGGCTGGGCGTTTTTCCTTGACGATCTGAGGCTCGGTTTGCGAGTCCTCGTCCGCAGTACTTGGCCGTGCGAGTCGCACTGTCTAAGGTTGAGGAGGACATGGTGCTGTTTGTGTAGCACAGCCATTTGTCTTGGCCCGGAAGGCCAGTCGAGCAGGGCGACTCTAATGATGGCTCTCGGTTAGCGTTTTCCATGGACGATCCGATGCTCGGTTTGCGAGTCCTCGTCCGCACTACTTGGCCATTGCGATTCGCTCTTTCGAAGGTTGACAAAGTCAAATTGATTTTTCCCGGGAGGAAGAGACGCCCAGTGGTGAGTCCCTACAGCGTGGCATGTGACCCTCTCTGGCTACTCGGACGATGAAGGTCCCTTAGTAGGTGCGGAGTATGCATTTGACGTAGGTAGAAAGAGTCGCACGGCGTTTTAACCGGAAAGAGTCGACGCGACGGACACGGGGTCGACGCGACGGACGGAGGTCGCGCTATGGTGAAGTCGACGCGGCGGACACGGGGTAAACGCGGCAGAAGGAGGTCGCGTTGTGGCGAAATCGACGCGGCGGACGGATGTCGCGCTATGGCGAAGTCGACGCGGCAGACGGGGGTCGCGCTATGGCGAAGTCGACGCGGCGGACACGGGGTCGACGCGGCGGACGAAGGTCGCACTGTGGTGAAGTCGATGCGGCGGACACGGGGTCGACGCGGAGGACGGAGGTCGCGCTATTGCGAAGTCGACACGGCGGACGGAGGTCGCGCTATGGCGAAGTCGACGCGGCGGACACGGGGTCGACGCGGCGGACGGGGGTCGCGCTATGGCGAAGTCGACGCGGCGGACACGGAGTCGACGCGGCGAACGGGGGTCGCGTTATGGCGAAGTCGACACGGCGGACAGAGGTCGCGCTATTGCGAAGTCGACGCGGCGGAAACGGAGTCGACGCGGCGGAGGGGGTCGCGCTATGGCGAAGTCGACGCGGCGGCACGGGGTCGACGCGGCAGACGGAGGTCACGCTATGGAAAAGTCGACGCGGCGGACACGGAGTCGACGCGGCGGACGGGGGTCGCGTTATGGCGAATTCGACGCGCCGGAGCCGCGAGGGCGAGGTCGCGATGACGATCCCGTGGTCGATGTGAGCTCATTGAACCATTGGTCGGACGAAGTCGCGTGGCGGAGCTGCTTTGGTGGAGATGTGCGACGGCGGACGAGTCCCCAAGCATGGAGAGGTCCGTGATGGCGGACTCTCGATGACGATTCACCGAACGTGGTGGTTAACCAGGCTTTGGAGTTAGGCGAATCGAATCAAGAGCTTGGCCGGGGAGACAGGCGATTGAAACTGAACAAATATGGTCGCCAGATCGCCTCGTCTCTATGGATTTATTTTCCCATCGTATGCACATGAGAAACCACGTATAAAAATTAGTCAAGTCTTAATTAAATAATAAATCAATGGAATAGTCAGTGAAAAATATTAGATTGAATAAAAGAAACATATGGACGCACGACCATATGCATTTTGTTTTCTGACGCGTATATGGCATCGTCTCATGCCCTTGCTTGCTGACATGTTGACGTGTTTGTAACCGTCGTCGTTTTAGATATTTTTTGACGAGGCGCGATCAGAACATACGGCGGAGAAAGCTCGTACATGAAGAGTACTTGTGTAATTGTGGCCTGAGAGGTTCCGTCGTGTATACAGAGACGTGCTCCGATCCGGTTTTGCATGAAAGATTCGATTCTCTAAACGATTGTACAAAAATAATCAAAAGAAGAAGTGATTAATGAGAAAGATAAATAAAGGATGGAAGAGCTTTCACCGCTTTATTGCTGCTAGGGACCATCAGGTCGATCTCCTTGGCGTAGGCGACGAGATGTCTTTTTTAATCGCAGGGCACCACGAAATCGATCTACTGATTCGATCTGGGTATTCTTGGTGGCGAGTCGGTCACGTGCTTGTGGTGCAGAATCGATACGCCGTGGCGGATTTGTTGACGACGAATTTGAGGATCCTTCCCGGATTATTATCTCCAAGCACCGCTAGCCCCACGGTAGGCGCCAACTGTTATGGTATTGCACGACATATGCTACTGGGGTAGCTTACGTAGAGGGAGCAAGACGACGTAGGAGAATCCAAGAGTGAGATTGGCACACACTGTACCCAGGTTCACGTCCCCTCGATAGAGGATCGCCACATCCTGCTATCAATCCAGTATATGGTCATAGATTGATTTACAATGGAGCCGCCATAGACGGAGGGGGAGACTAGATCTAATCTAATGTGGGAGAGTCTACCCCGTGGGGGTGCCCCTGGTGACTTTATATATGCAGCCAACTAGGGTTTACAAGTATTTGGTGAGCTTTGTATTGAAGTCGTCGTCTTGGGCCTCCAGTCAGCGCCAGTCGCCTAGGTCCAGCATGCGCCAGTCGCCATATGGGGCGAGTCGACCCGCTCAGGGCTAGGTTTCAGTCGGCTCGATCCAGCTGACGACTCCGCTTCGTGGGTATACCCCGATTGGTATTCCCCCATCACCACCTAGACCCTTACCCCCTAGCCCACAAAACAGACGTGCTCACCGCCGCTCCTCATCTCACCACCGTGCACCCGAAGAAGCTTTCATTCCCCATCGGTGTTATTGAGACGCACTGGTGGTCATGTCGATCCCACGATAGTCCTTCTATCTCTAGCTCGATCTGGTTGGCAATTTATTTCCATTTCAGCTGTGCTGCTTCCTCAAATACGTATAGTTTAATTTGTCCTCAGTCTGCATGGTCATAGTTGATTTTAGGCTTGATCTATGTTCTTAAGTACCTTCATCGATTTTGCTATCAATATGTTTGCTGAAATACATGGGCATATATAGTTTTTTTACTCCATCTATGTGTTTCCTGCTTTTCTTTTTCTTATTAAGAAGCAATCGTGTATGTCATAATTAAATAGATGGAGATATTTGGGATGCAGGTTGCTCCATTAGGCAGCCGAAACATATGTTTGGTGTTGTGCGATTTGTTAAGTTTGTTAGAGATTATTGTGACAACTCAGAAGTACATTGCCCCTATCGCTTGTGTGTGAATCAGAGGGTGCTGCCTTTCAATATAGTGAAAGACCATATTTATATGTTTGGGATGCTAAGCACATATGTTTGATGGTTATTTCATGGTCAAGCATATGAACCGGGGGAAGAAAATCTTTATCATCCAGATTAAGTAGGGGAAGCAGATTTGATCATCTAGATCAACTAACAGAGGAAGCTCCTGAGTATCTATATCTACTTGTAGAAGGGGGAGGAGAGAAAAAGAGCAAGCTGCATGAAACGAGTTTCATTTCAGGTACTTATGCTATGCTAGATGACAAGGTACTATATCTATAGAATGACAAATTTTCAGGTTGTGTGTCTTTGATGTTTCTCTTTAAATGTA
Organism: Avena sativa; assembly: GCA_916181665.1. Taxonomy (NCBI): domain Eukaryota; kingdom Viridiplantae; phylum Streptophyta; class Magnoliopsida; order Poales; family Poaceae; genus Avena; species Avena sativa. Next base: position 333,779,228 of record OV702283.1, read on the forward strand.
TCTATTAATCTACTAATCACAGAAGCAGACAATCGAAGAGGACTTTGATGGTAATGACGATGACCTATTCGTTGATGAGCCTGCACCCTGAGGCTGTGGATCAGGTACACTGCTTCTGGATGGAGTTGATGCAGGGATGCTGGTCATAAGGGGTGTACTTTTGGTGCCGTATGTGCAGTGTCATTACCACTAGCCCAACTGCAAAACTCTTGGGGTGCACCTACAATCGCTCTAAATATATGTAGAGCTATCCCATGATTGGTCCGCTACCGTCGTAGTACTATAATATGGAGCTATCTTATGATTTTTAGACCTTTGTTAGCAAATCTATAACCGGAAACTATTCCATATATTAGTAGTATATAACCGATTTTGTGAAAAGTTTTGTCGCTGCTACTGGGCTACTTTCATTAAGATTTTGCCTGTGTTTTATTAGTACCATTGATTGTGTTTTGGACAATGAGGAGAGTGTGATTTCACCAAGTGAAGTCACTGGATACCAGTCCAGATTTGGCGTGGTGTGTGTCTATGTTTCTTTAGATATTTTTACATGAATATGTCTATCAAAAGAATTATGCCTTTCCCACCTCCATCGGTGAGGTTTGGTTCTCTCTGTACTGCTATTGAATTTCAGTGTTTGTATTGCTGAATCAGTCATTTTGAAATGCTGCTGAATTGGTCAAGTGCTGCTGAATATGAACTAGGAATCTGTCGGTTTTTTCTCTGTCTAATTCTAAAATGCTGAGTCATTCAAATGCTAATGAATTTTTAAAAAGTTTTGTCGCTGCTACTGGGCTGCTTGAACTAGAGCTTTTGTCTGTGTTTCATCGGAACCGTTCGTTGTGTTTTGGACGTTGATGAGAGGCAGAGAGGGTAAAGATACAAAATGATTTCACCAAGTGCAGTCATTGGATACTAGTCTAGTTTTAGCGCACGCGGTGTGTGTCTCTTTCTTTAGATATTTTTACATGAATATATCTATCAAAAGAATTATAGATTTTTCCTACTACGTTGGCGAGGTCTGGTTCCCACTGTATTGCTATTGAATTTCAATGTCTGTATTGCTGAATCAGTCATTTTAAAATGCTGCTGAATTGGTAAAGTGCTGCTAAATATGAACTAGGAAACTATCTATTTTCTCTTTCTTATTCTGTTTCAAATGCTATCGGTTTGTGAAAAGTTTTGTCGCTTCTGTTGGGTTGCTTGTACTAGAGATTTTGCCTGTGTTTCATCGGAACCTTTGATTGAGTCTTGGACAATGCTGAAAGTGTGATTTCACCAAGTGAAGTCATTGGATACCAATCCAGTTCTGGTGCATGCAGTGTGTGTCTATGTTTTTTTAGATATTTTTTCGTGAATATATTTGTCCAAAGAATTATCGCTTTTCCCCCTCCGTCAGTGAGGTCTTTGTTCTAAATATGGTGGAGCCACATCAGAATGTAGAGTTTATTAACGAGGAGATGAAAGCTAATATTGTTTGATTTCTTTGTCATAGTGGCAACACACACGGTTATATGTGTGATGTATTGAGTTTGAATCCTCTATACTTTGACATATTTTTTTGGGTTTACATTTTTTTCTAGCAATATTGCTTTACGGAGAGGTTGACATGGCGGACCCACCAGCCTACAGCATCCCTCTTAATTTTCTTCTAGCAATATTGCATTATGGAGAGACTGACATGGCGGACCCACCAGCCTGCAACGTCCCTCTTAATTTTCTTCTAGCAATATTTATTTACGGAGAGGATGACATGGCTGACCCACCAGCCTGCCGCGTCGCTCTTAATTTTCTCCTAACAATATTGCATTACGGAGAGGCTGACATGACGGACCCACCAGCCTACAACATTCCTTATAATTTTCTTCTAGCAATATTTATTTATGGAGAGTATGACATGGCGGACCACCAGCCGGCAGCATCCCTCTTAATGCGCGGGTTTGAAAAAAAGAAGTAAAGTATTTGTGAAGAGAGGCTGGAATCAGGGACCCATAAGCCAGGACATACCAGAGAGGCTTACATGTAGGCCCCAACAGCAAAACCATACATGACTGCCACATCGAGCTACGTTTCCATGGTCAAAACAACAGACGTAGCAAAAAAAGTCTATCATAGACACATTTCATTTATAGAGATATGGACATGTCATTTCAAAAAAAAATTGATATGTGGGACCCACCAGCAAGACCTTATACATGTGTTGCCACATTGAGCAATGTTACCAAGTTCCAAAAAGGGAGGCGCGAGTGAGAAAAAAGTCCAGCATGCACACCTTTCTTCTAATGAGAGGCCGAAATGGGGGACCTAGCAGCCTATATAAACGGTTGCCACATCGAGCAACGTTGCCAAGTTCTAAACAGGGAGGCACGAGCGAGAAAAAAGTCCACTATGCACACGTTTATTCTAATGAGAGGATAACATGGGGGACCCACCATCCTGTATAAATGGCTGATGCATCGAGTAACGTTGCAAAGTTCAAATCAGGGAGGAGCGAGCGAGAAAAAGTTCACCATGCACACGTTTCTTTTAATGAGAGACTGACATGGGGGACCCACATACTGTATTAACGACTGATGCATCGTGCAACATTTCCAAGTTCGAAACATGGAGGTGCGAGCGAAGAAAAAAGTACATCATGCACACGTTTCTTCTAATAAGAGGTTGTCATATGGGACCAAGCAGCATGAACAAATGACAGATTCGTCGAGAAACACTATGTAGTTTGGAATAGGGTAGCGCTAAAGAAGAAAAAAATTACATAATACACACTATTCTTCTAATGTGTGGCTGACATAAGGGACTGATGGTGGCCCGGTTGACGTAGAGCCTATTGGGAGACCCCAAGAGCAAGGTGTGATGAGCACAGCAGCAAGTTTTCCCGCAGTTATGAAACCACGGTTATCGAACCAGTAGGAGAAATGAAACAACTCCAAGGTATTGCTAGCAACTTGGAATCTCCACACCACAACCATACAACTTTTCCCCAACTTATAGTGAGGTTTTCAAGCTCACTGGTTCGCTGAAAACAAAAGGATTAAACGTATAGTATGGAAGATACCAATTGCGGAAAGTAAACAGTAGATGGTATATCAATGGTAAAGGAGTGGACCGGGGTCCATAGTTTACTAGAGGTGTTTCTCCATAAGATAAATAGCATGTTGGATGAACAAATTACAGTTGGGCAATGATAGATTGAAAAATGCATAAATATACATGTACAAGTCATGATGATTCCTATGAGATTCGTTTGGGCATTACAACATAATACATAGACCGTAATCCAACTGCATCTATGACTAATAATCGACCTTCCGGTTATCATCCAAACTCCTTCCAGTATTAAGTTGCAAGCAACAGATAATTGCATTAAGCAAAGTGTGTAAAGTAAACAATATAATTGCCCTTGGGAAAAGGATTATTGTTAACACCCGGATGTTTAAGTCCAGATGCCTATTATGCCGCACATCGCAAACCCAGGATTACCATTTTTGCGAGACATAACAGAATTGATAGCACATTACATCATTCATTACAAACCATAATAGTCTTACAAATAGTTGTCACATGATCAAGTCTTAATACATATCAAAGCAATGGAAAATAAACGTGGTAGCGGCTCCATATTCATTGTCATGGGCAATACTGACGATGGGGCGCCTGTAACACCCTCGCCTGATAAGGCTGAGTTCATGTGTGTAGTGCCAATCCCTGGATCGGTTCACTGGCACACACAGTACAAAATGAATACCAAATATAACTGTGCATCATAAATACAACAAATATCATCCAGAATTTACATTATATCACAGAAGTACACAGTGGAAAACAAATACAAGGTAGATCTCCATCCATCAAATGTTCCACATGCGAACAATCGTTGAGTGGAGTCTCGCGACTTATAACGATCACTTAGAAACGATATAACCTGCAACATGAATGGTTGTAGCCACGAATGGTCAATACTTTGAATGTATTGGCAAGTAGAGCTAATGAGTACAAAGGATCTATCAACTACATGCATATTTGGCTAGGTGGAGTTCAGGATCATTTGCTAAAAGCAATACAACTTTTCCCTACTTTCAAAATACTTTTCTTTCTTCAAAAACAATCTTCTAAGGACATACCAGCATAAACCCATGTAGAACAAGACAGTTCAGCTTTCGTATGCTCCTAAACCCATGTTCACCCGTCAAGTTTTAGTAATTAAGAAATTGGGATGAGTGAGATCTTCCAAACAGTTTTAGGCCCAGTTGCTCATAGTTGTGCATAACCGGGGACACGGCTAAGTACTTAGTTTAGACACCCTGCAGGGATTGTACACTTTACCCGCACGACCCAGTCAACCCGCTCTTACCATTACACTCATTTTGTGTCATGGTAGGGAGAAAACCAAGACGAAACCTTTCAGAAGCAGAACCCTGAGCCCTCAGGACGGACCCATACCAACCTACATCCCCTACATCTGCTAGTCACGTCGGGTCAGGTTCCCACAACTTACTTAGTCAAGACAAATAATGACATGCGGTTGTACTGGAAGCTACTACACAAGAAACCTGTCCAATCTCTGAAGACTTCTTGTCATTTTCAAATGGTTGGTGTTTGTATCAACCTTATCTGACCCATGAGCTGTAATAATTTGATACATAAAATTCGCAATAAAGGGCTGTGTGCATCCCAAGATGCAGAGGCCGGGGTATCCCTTTTCGAAAAAAAGGTGTTCTTTCCGCAATAAACCATAGAAAAACATCAGTCCATCACACCCAGGAGATTCATTAAAATCCAGTTGTTTTCATTATAACAAAACATAACTTTTCCATAACATAATCAATCATGAATTACCTTTTCCGCATCTAATAAGCATGGCTAAGCAACTACAATACGATGGCTCAAAGGAATCAAGTCATGGAGATATGGCAATCATGCCTGGGTGGCATAGCATAGCATAGTAGTATAACACCTACATATGCATCACTACTGAAAATCATACTACATGCATAGGAAAAACAGTAGGACATTTATGATAGCTCTACTTGCCTTTGTTGTAGAAGATGTAGTCAATCAAATAATCCTCACAATAGAGAAGATTGCACTCGTCACAATCACAAATGTTGCACTGCTCGCAATCTATCGATCAAAACAAGTGCACAACAAACACACCATTCAAAACAATGCAATTATGCACAATACAACAAAACAATGATGAACAAATGCATGCATGAAAATTTAATATGTCACAATGGTTGTTACTTTAGTTCTCTAAATAATACTAAAGTATATGATTCATGCAAGAGGCCAATTAATGTAATGGAGTACTTGTTATTAATAATTACTTGCCAATATAGGGTTTTTAATAGTTCTATTGTAACGCCTAGTCTAACTGTAGAATTAAATTTGTTTCTTAGGTTTACTGGATAGAGGACGTTAATGCGAACCTGTAGGCGTTGGATTCATCCTAATCGGAGTTATATATCTTTTTAAATAATTAAAATACAACAAAATGTATTATAATACTCCTAACATTATACATACTGTACACCTATAATTTTAATTCAGAAACTGGTTCTACTCTTTCTTGTGATTCCAGGGACATATTATTTGCAATTTTCTAAATAGTATTTATTTTCTTATGAATTTATTACTCAAAAATGGGCATTAGCTTATTTAAATATCTACAGAATAACCTTATAGTATTTGCCTGAACCAAATATGTATTGATGTTCTATATGGAACCAGCTTTCCATCGGTATATCATTTATATTTTTGTGACAAGCAATTAATTTACTATGAATTTAATGATTTATAAAGCCATTAAAACTAATTAAATTTCTACGGGGTAAATAGTCCGCAAAAGCTGGATCCAACCAGATACTATTAATCTATATTATAGTAGCTTCAATTTGATATATTGTTCATATTTTTCAGAGTTACAGATAATTTCCTATGAATTTATTAACCTAAAATACCATTAAAACTAATTAAATTACTGTAGTAAACGAATACTATTAAGGTTGGATCTAATGCCATATTAATATTTTACACGTTTTTCTGAATCCATTGATATATTATTTGCTATTTTTGGATCTATGAATCTTTTTATATGATTTTTGCAAGTTTACACAATTTTCTGCAAATTAAATTCAATTTCAAATCTACAGGGAATATTGTATGCTGACTGGGACGCGGGGCTGACCTGACGTTGACATGTGGCGAGATCCGGTTTGCTCGTACCCCTTCGCGGAATCGATCTAATCCTGACCGTTGGGATGAGATCCAGTGGCTAGGAGAGGAGATTGACCCGATTTTGGCTCAGAATAGACAAGAAATAGATCTGTGTTAGAGAGACAAATACATAGGTCAAATTGAGAAACTTACAACATGAAAGTTTTGAGGAATCATTAGTCCTACCTTCTCACCAAAGGAATTTGGATTTGAAGAAACAAGCGCGAGTACATCTTGGATTTACAACGTCATATCTGAAATATTGCGATGCGAAATTCTCCGGCTGTGGTGGATGAAAAGAGGTGAGGTTTGTCAGGATAGAAAGATTTCGACGTGATCTACAACTTTCGTTTTTTGGCCGAAGGCATACGACGAAGTCTAGATGGGTGAATAAACGAAATAATATTCGGGCATGTGTAGATTCGGGATTTCGAGAAGGGAAACTCGTACAGCTATGGCTCCACAAGTTTATATGGTGATTTAGGATGGTGTAGAGATAGGTCTTGGATTAGGGAACAAATAGAAACAAACGGAAGTCGATTGAGAGTTATAGATAAAAAGATACAAGAGTTTGAATAGAGGTAGGTTTGAGAAAACAGATTTTGCACGGAAATTAAAGCAACTATGCCATCGTGCCCTGTGCCCTGCGCGTGGCTGGTCCGGTTCGGTCTGGTAGCTGGCTAGCTGGGCCGGCCCGTTATTTATTTATTTATTTATTTCTCCCATATCTTGTGCATACGAACTCCAAATGACATGATTCTTATTTCTAAAATTTTCTAAAATTGAATAGATCATTATATGATCAAATTTGTAATCTTTTTACTAGTTTGGAAGTAGTGTGTTTATAAATCCATGTATATTTCATTTTATTTATATCTTTATGTGTTTGTATTTATTTCATAACTTTTTCATAATAGCTCCAAATGAGCTCAATTTTGTTCCTACATTTTGTAATATTAATTGGATCTTTTTAGGCTATAATTTAGCAATAATCATTGTCTTAGAAATAGTGGATTTTTATAAAACCAATTTAATTCCCTTTAGGAACAAAGTGGCATATACTATTTAGGGTTTTAGTCCTTTATTTCTATTTGGGAATTTTCTTGATGCAAATATGCAATGCAATGCTCATGAATGACATGCAAATGGAAATTTTTTTCTAGTCCCAATTTCTAAAATCTTGGGATGTGACAGACTAACCCCCTTAAGATGAATCTCGTCCCGAGATTCGAAATGGCTAGCAAGGTGTGGGTGTTGCTGTCGAAGGCTAACCCCCTTAAGAAAATTAAACTTGCATCTCTAAGGCTAGTTGATAAATTATATATTGTTCTTCCTCCCTCTAGGATTGTGAGTGTAGTATCAAGTTGTGCACCAACAATTCGATCTTCTTATTTAACCATCCAGTCTATGTCTACTATTACTACTATGTCATGTGAATCCAATATAATCTAGCTAGTGGGAAATTTTTATGTGCTCCAATCTCTATGGTTTAAGCTCAACACCGGCTCTTTGCTATGGTTGAAAGGCACCCGAGATTCGCAAAGCCAACAGTACAAGAGCGAATAACAAGAGTAGTAGGAATGGTGACCAATCCATCCTGCACCCAAATCATTACCCTGTATGAGGATAGGTGAATCACGTTTTTCTATCACTCGGGCATCCTCACTTGCCTTGAAGAATGTTTCCATGTGCACGAACTAATGCTCTATCTAGACTCCCATGTATTCAATCAACAAAGCTATTACTAAAACTAAACTATCAATACTTCAACTTTCAGGTTGCATAATCTACTACATAACATCATTTCAACACTTCATAGTCCCACATCTCTTTTTTCCATTAGATAAAGCATTCTCCTTCCTAAATGCATTGTGTTGTCAAACCTTCCACTTAACACATCATTATATCTCCAAGGATTCAAGATAGGGAAGAATAGATTCTATAGGAAAGAAACGACTAATAAAATAATCCTACCCATAACTATATGAAGCAATCAATGTCACAAACAAGGAAACAATCATAGGCGATCAACACACAATCAAACACTTGTATAATAACATTACAGGGGTCTAAATATAGCAGTATATAACCACAAAATAGTTTGAAAGCATTGGGAACAATACTAGAGGAAAACATAGCAACATATAAGCAATAAACAAAATCTGTCAAAACGGTACAGCAGACTTCATGAATTTTTCTGATCGACTTGACCTTGTCAGGAATTTTAGCCAATTTTTGTGCATATACTAAAGGTAATTACGCTCTAGATCCTATTTTGTTAGATTTTTCTGAGTTACCAATAAAATATGAAAATCGCGCGGTACAACAGGTCATACAGAAAACTGCAGCAGTAAAATCATGAATTTCAATCAATTCACACCATTAAACTAATTTAAAAACCTCATCAAAATTTCAGAAACGTTAGAGTTCAAAACTAACTGATCCTAAACAAGCATCACACAAAATAGCTCAATACAACCAAGCAAACAACCTATATTGTCATACCACATAAGCTGATAAGATCAATATGCTAACATGATAACGATGATCTCCTACAGAGATATAGTATGGTGGTCCAAATCTAACCAAACATGATGAGATGCTCACTTGTGTCATCCTATTTGTTATTCTACTTAGCTAACTCTCATATAGGTATCATAAGAATGGACAACTATAATTTTTTTGAATAAGGAGAGGTTCTGAAAAAGATAGACAAGAAATATAAGAACTCTTATAAATAGAAAATATGATAGTTCTCCTAATGGAGGTCTTATATTACGAATCCATTTCTAAGGTCATGATCCTACAGTCAACGCACAGCTCTGATACCATCTTGTAACACCCTCGCCTGATAAGGCTGAGTTCATGTGTATAGTGCCAATCCCTGGATCGATTCACTGGCATACAGAGTACAAAATGAATACCAAATATAACTGTGCATCATAAATACAACGAATATGATCAAGAATTTACATTATATCACAGAAGTACACAGCGGAAAACGAATACAAGGTAGATCTCCATCCTTCAAATGTTCCACAGACAAACAATCGTTGAGTGGAGTCTCGCGACCTATAACGATCACTTAGAAATGATATAACCTGCAACATGAAACGTTGCATCCACGAATGGTCAATACTTTGAATGTATTGGCAAGTAGAACTAATGAGTACAAAGGATCTATCAACTACATGCATATTTGGCTAGGTGGAGTTCAGGCTCATTTTCTAAAAGCAATACAACTTTTCCCTACTTTCAAAATACTTTTCTTTCTTCAAAAACAATCTTCTAAGAACATACCAGCATAAACCCATGTAGAAACAAGAAAGTTCAGCTTTCGTATGCTCCTAAACCCATGTTCACCCATCAAGTTTTAGTAATTAAGAAATTGGGATGAGTGAGATCTTCCAAACTGTTTTAGGCCCAGTTGCTCATAGTTGTCCATGACCGGGGACACGGCTAAGTACTTAGTTTAGACACCATGTAGGGGTTGTACACTTTACCCGCACGACCCAGTCAACCCGCTCTTACCATTACACTCATTTTGTGTCATGGAAGGGAGAAAACCAAGATGAAACCTTTCAGAAGCAGAACGCTGAGCCCTCGGGACGGACCCATACCAACCTACATCCCCTACATCTGCTAGTCACGTCGGTTCAGGTTCCTTCAACTTACTTAGTCAAGACAAATAATGACATGCGGTTGTACTGCAAGCTACTACACAAGAAACTTGTCCAATCTCTGATGCCTAGGTATGCTTTCCGCAATAAACCATCCAAAAACATCAATCCATCACACCCACGAGATTCATTAAAATCCAGTTGTTTTCATTATAACAAAATATAACTTTTCCATAACATAATCAATCATGAATTCCCTTTTACGCATCTAATAAGTATGGCTAAGCAACTACAATACGATGGCTCAAAGGAATCAAGTCATGGAGATATGGCAATCATGCCTGGGTGTCATAGCATAGCATAGTAGTAAAACACCTACAGATGCATCACTACTGAAAATCATACTACATGCATAGGAAAAATAGTAGGACATTTATGATAGCTCTATTTGCCTTTGTTGTAGAAGATGTAGTCGATCAAATAATCCTCACAATAGAGAAGATTGCACTCGTCACAATCACAAATGTTGCACTGCTCGCAATCTATCGATCAAAACAAGTGCACAACAAACACACCATTCAAAACGGTGCAATTATGCACAATACAACAAAACAATGATGAACAAATGCATGCATGACAATTTAATATGTCACAATGGTTGTTACTTTAGTTCTCTAAACAATACTGAAGTATATGATGCATGCAATAGGCCAATTAATGCAATGGAGTACTTTTTTTAATAATTACTTGCCAATATAGGTTTTTTAACATTTCTGTTGTAACGCCTATTCTAATTATCGAATTAAATTTGTTTCTTGGATTTACTTGATAGAGGACGTTAATACGAACCAGTAGGCGTTGGATTCACCCTAATCGGAGTTATAGATCTTTTTAAATAATTAAAATACTACAGAATGTATTATAATGCTCCTAACATTATACGTACTGTACACCTATAATTTTAATTCAGAAACTGGTTCTACTCTTTCTTGTGATTCCAGGGACATATTATTTGCAATTTTCTAAATAGTATTTATTTTCTTATGAATTTATTACTCAAAAATGGGCATTATCTTGTTTAAATATCTACAGAATAACCTTATAGTATTTGGCTGAACCAAATACGTATTGATGATCTACATGGAACCAGCTTTCCATCGGTATATCATTTATATCTTTGTGACGATCAATTAATTTACTATGAATTTAATGATTTATAAATCCATTAAAACTAATTAAATTGCTACGGGGTAAATAGTCTGCAAAATCTGGATCCAACTAGATACTATTAATCTACATTATAGTAGCTTCAATTTGATATATTGTTCATATTTTTCGGAGTTACAGATAATTTCCTATGAATTTATTAACCTAAAAGACCATTAAAACTAATTAAATTACTGTAGTAAACGAATACTGTTAAGGTTGGATCTAATGCCATATTAATATTCTACACGTTTTTCTGAATCCATTGATATATTATTTGCTATTTTTAGAGCTATGAATCTTTTTATATGATTTTTGCAAGTTTACACAATTTTCTACAAATTAAATTCAATTTCAAATCTACAGGGAATATTCCTTGGGAATATTGTATGCTGACTGGGACGCGGGGCTGACCTAACGTTGACATGTGGCGAGATCCGGTTGGCTCGTACCCCTTCGCGGAATCGATCTAATCCTGGCCGTTGGGATGAGATCCAGTGGCTAGGAGAGGAAATTGACCCGATTTTGGCTCAGAATAGACAAGAAATAGATATGTGTTAGAGAGACAAATCCGTAGGTCAAATTGAAAAACTTACAACATGAAAGTTGTGAGGAATCATTAGTCCTACCTTCTCACCAAAGGAATTTGGATTTGAAGAAACAAGCGCGAGTACATCTTGGATTTACAACGTCATATCTGAAATATTGCGATGCGAAATTCTCTGGCTGTGGTGGATGAAAAGAGGTGAGGTTTATCGGGAATAAAATATTTCGACGAGATCTACAACTTTCGTTTTTTGGCCGAAGGCAAACGACGAAGTCTAGATGGGTGAATAAACAAAATAAGATTTGGGCATGTGTAGATTCGGGATTTCGAGAAGGGAAACTCGTACAGTTGTGGCTCCACGAGTTTATATGGTGATTTAGGATGGTGTAGAGATAGTTCTTGGAGTAGGGAACAAATAGAAACAAACAGAAGTCGATTGAGAGTTATAGATAAAAAGATACAAGAGTTTGAATAGAGGTAGGTTTGTGTCAACACCCGGAGTTTTAATCCCAGATGCCTGTTATGCCATACATCGCAATCCCAGGATTACCATTTTTGCTAGACAAAACAGAATTGGATACCATAGTACATCATCCATTACAAACAGACATAAGTTCTTACACAAATAGGGATCTCATGATCCAGTTCTTAATACAACATCAGGCAGCGGAATACGTAATAATAACGGTAGCATGGGCGAAGCTCCATCTTCGGGGACACATGCAATGCTGGCGATGGGAGATGATCCTAGTTGTCGTAACCTTCCTAGGGTCCATCTTCCAGGTACTCTTCTTCATAGTCTGGCCATGGGAATAGCCAGGGACAAAGCCATGAGTACTCTTTAAGTACTCGCAAACTAGTACTAACAAGTAAAGGGGTTTTTGGATAATAGGACACTAGGCTCTAGGGTTGTTTTGCAAAAGCCAGGTTTATCTCTACTAAGTTCCAAAGCTAGTCACAATTTTATAACTCCTAAGTGGGATTTTGTAAGTCATGTCACAACCCTGTTGTGGTCAAGTCAAAGTCTCAATTCATTTCACAAGTCATTTTGAAAAGTTTGACGGGGGAACAGTATGGCCACTCCAACTGTCCATAACCGCGGACGCGGCTATTCGAATAGTTTGACACTCTGCAGAGATTGTACACTTTCACCACAACATTCGATACATCCGTCAGGAACAAATCCTGAATTCACCATACTCAGTATGCGGATAATCAATCCTAACCTTTCAAGTACACGTCCTAGTATAAGCACCTCTCCTGTGAGTTTGGCCTCCCAACCATGACCAACTTTCATCTTGGGTACTACACAGGGTGACAATCTTCACAAGGTAGCCTCAGCTCAGACCTTGGTCATGAGGGAACTAATACTAAGGTATATAAGTTTCCAGTCAAGCCATACCCAATCTTCGGGTATTGTGGTTGTACGATAAAATTGGAATGGTATCGCATCCAGACAACCATCAGTTTTATAAAGGACTAAGGCTCATGCCTCAACATTTTCATCACCAAAATCATCAGGTGTTTGGAAACACATGTCCAAAACATTTCAATAGAATGATCCATCATTCCAAAGTTTTCATAACCAGTTTTCCATCAATTATTCCCATCTAAAGTTGATCAAGTTTTATGCTTAGCACTAGCATCTACAGGTGGGGGTGAGTAATAATGAGGGGTGGTAAACTAGGGGAGTTTCAACTAAGTACACCTTATATCTTAGGATGATATCAAGGTTTCTAACTTAGGCTAAATTTTATGCTCTTTATGCAACCTTCACATATCTTTCTAGTATCTACCAATCTCTTAAGTAAACTCTAAGTAAGAGCTTTGATAAAGAAATAAAGTAAGAAGCTTGCAAGTAAAACTAGGATTGGTTTAATCAAGTGGGTATGATCACATATGCTTAAGGCATATAGTGGGAATAGTAACAAGTAGTAGTTTGTGGCATCAGTAGGGTATCTTGCAAGAGTTAGCTTGCATCAATATCAGTATAAGCTTGCCTTGTGCAGAGGAGTGGTTGAAGTTCTCCTCGGCTTCTTCCTCGTAGTATCCTCCTTCCTCCTCGTATCCTTTGTCGGTACTAGCGTCTATGAATAAATACGAGGTACACAATCACCAAACAATACTTAGCTACTTGCACTCATCACACACAAGGGTCCTATAGATGATCTAACATCATCTCTCATATTACAAGATTAAGGCTTGGTTTATTTCTTTTTATTTTTAGAAAAGTAATTTCTACTCATTGAAAAACTACTTAAGATTTAATATTCTCCAAACCAAATATGGGATCATGTTGACACATGTCATCACCACATATTTTAGTCCATGGGAATATGATTTAAAGTGGTGTCACAATTTAATAAGGTTTTACCTTTTTACTTTAATTAAATAAAGTGACTAGAAATGACTATGGGCATTCTTTTATTACTTGAAAATTATTTCTGCAAGTAAACCTATATATTTTTATATATTCTGAAAGGTATGGTTAAATGTGATTTTTGAGAGTTGGAATCAACTCAAAAGCTATTCTGGTTTAAATTTGAAAAATGTTTGAATCCAGAAAAGCTTCTGCCTTGTTATTTTTACCATGGGTGATCTATAGATCCAAATGACTTGAATCCAACGGGGTTGGATTCAGCATTCCCAGACCTTTCTAAAAAAATTGGTTTCATTCAATTTGGTGCACTGAATCGATCTCGGTTGATTTTTGAAGTTGGGTACAGAAGTGAGTTTGAAATAAAATAGAAAAGGTTTAATTCAAATAACTGGGCTGTGTGGGAAAGGTTAACGGGCCGGCCTGCTAAGCGCAGTGCCTCCGCGGGCTGCTTAAGTGGGTGTCCCCACTCGTTAGTGAGACAGGGGGTGCGAAGCGGTACGGGGCAACATGGGTCGTTCGATATGATTCTAATCCAAGGCTGAGAGTCATCGTCGACGTTGGGCAACGCCGGCGAGAAAGAAACCTAGCGCGGCCAGTGGGGGTTGTTGGGGGCTCACCGGGGTGCTGGCGAGGGTTGGCGAGGCGGGCGAACGACGAAGTCGAAAACGGCGAACTCAGGGGTGGTCGCGGCAGCTCCTGGGGTGGACGAAATCGATGGCGCCGTTCTTCTCCAGAGGCGGCGGGCTCCGGTGAAATTCCAACGGGGTGGTGCTCGCCTTGCTCCGTGAACGGTGTGGCACGATCAATGAGGAGAGGGGAGTAGAATGGTGTGAAGAATTCGAGCGGGGGAGTCCTCTATTTATAGTCGAGCGAGAGGACCGTCGGGGCACAGGGTGAGCTCGTCGAGGGCGATGGTACATACGGCTATTGGCATGGGCGAAGGTAAGGGACGGTGCGGTGTTCCCTGGCGATGCTCAACGGCATGGTTTCGAGGCATGGGGTGGTGTGGCTTGGTCTGGAACATGCGACGCTCTGCGCGGCAGAGGCGGCGTCTTCGACGGTGAGCAGTGGCTGTGCGTCACGGGGCGGCGAACGGGGATGTCTGGCGGTCTCCTGGGTCGGTGAGGATTGTGTATGCACGTGGAAAGGGCGGCGCGCGGTCTGTGGGCTTCGGTCGAGGGTGGCGCTCTAGCGCACGCTCGGCATGGTCGCTGGCGGTCTGGGCGCGGTCCGTGCGTGTGGTCCAGTGGTTGGCAAGGTTCGAGCGGTGGACAGGGAGTGGCGGTGGACGGTGGGCTGCCTCCCAGACATGCTGGCTAGGCTTGCTTCTCCTCCTAGCGTGCTGTCGACATGGGGGTGACAAGGTTGGCTTCGGCTGTTCACCATTGATGGTAATGCCAAGCTCACAGTGGTGCTAGTGTTTAGTTAATCTTGCTAGATGATCTACTGAGCTGGTTGTGAGCTAGAGAGGGAACCAGTTAGGCAAGAATCACTGCTGACAATAGTGTTTAGATTTTGTATGATTTGTGTATACAACCTGTTTGATGAAATGGCCGCATGAAATCAAGTTTTGAATTTTGAAAAGCTTTTTGGTGGGTTTGCTAGATTGGTGCTGGTGAGTCTGCAGATGCTTGGGTTTTGAAAGTTGAGCTTGTTTGAGTGGTTTTTGAAAAATTGGGATCTTCTCATATGATAAAGATTCAATTTTGAATTGTCATTTAAACTATGCATTTGAAAGTTTCTGGATGATCACAAAGTGGGCCTTGAAACTTTGTTATGAGTACATTCAAGGGGTGCAAAGATCCAGAAAGGTTTCTGTTAGGTTATGAAAGTTTATGGCAGCCAAAGTAGGCATGGGAGTTAAATTGGTCAAAATGACCATTCCTTTATTTTATTTGTTTTGATTTACTTGTCTTTAGGAAAAGTGTGGGAAATGTTTTAGATGATGTTTATTTCACCTAAGAAACATTTTAAAAACAAGGAAACACACAAACAAGGTGGTTCAAAAGAATTTGAAATTCAATGCTTACTCATATGCATCCATTCATAATTTTATTTAACAAAGTTTTTGTTAACCCTAATTTTGATGATTAGAAATTGATGATCCAAGTTTAGTATTTTTGGGATGTTACAAACCTTCCCCCCTTAAACAAAATCTCGTCCCGAGATTTGAAAAAGGACGAAAAGATTACCTAGGATTTGAAGAGATCGGGAAACTCTGTCCTGATGTGATCTTCGCGCTCCCAGGTAGCTTCCTCTTCTGTGTGGTTGCTCCACTGAATCTTGAGAAACTTGATGCTCTGGGTTCAGGTAGTTCGAAACGCTTCTTCCCAAAATACGGATGGGTACTTCGGGTGTCACATCCCAAGATTTTCCAAATCTTGTAATGTGAAAAATAAATGAATAAAATAAAACTTTGTTGATTTTCAGGGTGAGAAGAAACTTTTTGATTCCAGTTGGAGACTTTCAAAACCTATTTGGATCAAATAAAATCCTAAAGGGATTTAAAAAGATAAATAATCAATAAACTTAAAAATATTTAAAATTACTATTTTTGAATCTTTCAATAAAAAGGATTTGGTTTTCAAAAGAAAAGGTGGATTTATAAATAGAGATTATTTTATAGAGCCAAATTAAACCTTGGCCAATATTTTGAAATAAAATGTTTTGTTTTGATTAAAAGAGTAAAAGTTTATTTAAACAAAATAATGAGGATTTATTAATATCCAATTTTATTAAAAATAAAGGCTTTTCCCATTTTAAATAAACACTAAAACTTATTAAATTATTTTAAATAAGTTTTCCAAGTATTTTATATTCTCAATTAAAACCTACTGAAGTGTTTTTGGTTTTATTCTAGATTTCAAAATAAAGATTTTAATAAATCAAAACCTATTTGAATTATTAACTAAGGTCTATTTTAATTAATTATTAAATAGATCCTAAAATAAAAATATTATTTTATTTTGAGACTTTGGTTTGTGTTGATTAAACAGAACCAAACTCAATGCAAAAGTTTGGTGGAAGTTTGGATTATTTTGGTTGTTTGAATTGTTGTTTAAAATTCAAAACGGAAAATAGATTTAGAAAAAGAAAAAGAAATCAGAACAAAAAAAATGCAAAGGATACAACCCAGCCGGCCCAGCCCAACTATCCTAGCCCACTAAGTGTAGGGGTTCGTAGCATGGAAAACAAAAAATTTCTATCGCATACAAACAAACAAGCCAAGATCTATCTACTAGATTGTAGCAACGAGTCGGTGGAATAACTTACCCTCGAAGATTCCAAAGTGTTTAACGAGAGCGGATTCTCGTGGGTGATGTAGTCGTACTCTTCCCGATCTCAAGATCACGTAGACGATCCTTCCGGCGCTGCGTTCCGGAAGCGCTCCCGCAGTCGGTCACACGTAAGGTACTCGACGAAGACCTTCCTCTCCCTTGTTCCAGCAGGCAGCGGAGGTTGTAGCACTCTCCTCGCGATTCCGGCAGCACAACGGCGTGGTACCGGAAGTAGAGGGGAGATCCCGCAGGGCTTCGCCTTAAGCCGGAGCGAGTATGGTGGAGTATGAGAGAGGGCTATTAGTGGTCTAGGGATTAGACACACCAATTAGAAAGCTCTAAACCGAAGGCTAGGGCAATTAGAAGCTCTAAACCAAAACGGCTCTAAACCGGAGATTAGAGGATAGGAACTTGTGTGTCTAGAGGAGGAGGCCCTGCCCCTCCTCTTATAGGTGGGAGGCGCGGCCAAGGGGAGGGGAGTCCCTCCCCAAGTCGGCCTTGGGTGGCGCGCCGGCTTGGAGAGGAGGGACTCCTCCCCCAAGTCGGTTTTGCCTCCTCTTGCTTGTTTCCCACAGTTTCCTGTTTTAGCCGTTTGACTTTCAAACTGGACATTTGACTTTTCTGTTTTAGGATTCAATTTAATCCTTTATTTGGAACAGCAAGAACACTTAGTACATGATGCAATCATTCCAATATGTAATGACACATTCATGTACCCCTCCCCCTTCCCGGAGTGCCGGACATTCCGGAACCTTCTAGAACATTCACCGGAATCATTTCCGAACTCCGAAACGGGACTTTCCTTATATGAATATTATTCTCCGGACCATTCCGGATCACCTCGTGATATCCCGGATCCCATCCGAGACTCCGAACAACATTCGGTCTCTTTCTCATAATACCATAACTACTCAAACAACGTCGAATCCTTAAGTGTGTCTCCCTACGGTTCGTGAATTATGCGGACATGATCGAGACACTTCTCCGAACAATAACCAATAGAGGAATCTGGAAATTCATATGGCTCCCACATATTTCTACGATTACTTTGCGATCGAATGAACCATTTACATACGATACCAATTTCCCTTTGTCTCACGATAGTTTACTTATCCGAGGTTATGATCGTCGGTATCTCTGCATACCTAGTTCAACCTCGTTACTGATAAGTACTCTTTTCTCGTTCCCGTGATATGTGATCCCTTGTGAGCCAGTCACATGCTTGCAAGCTAATTGGATGACATTCCACCGAGAGGGCCCAGAGTATATCTATCCGTCATATGGATGGACAAATCCCACTCTTGATCCATGTGTCTCAACCAATACTTTCCGAACACTCAATGCCACCTTTATAGCCACCCAGTTACGGTGTGGTGTTTGATGTCATCAAAGCATCCATCCGGTAAAGGTGATATGCATGATCTCATGGTCGAAGGAATTAGGTTACTATGTATCAGAAAGCATATAGCAATTGAACTATTGAAATGACTTGATCTTTATGCTACGATTATCTATAGGAGTATGTCCACCATATCATTCTCCTAACGATATGATCTTGATGTTGATAACATCTCAATGTTCATGATAGGGAAACCACAATCATTAATCAACCAACAAGCTAGTGAAGTATAGAGGCTATACTAGGGACTTCAAATTAAGTTTACAAATCACACAAGTATCAATGTTTCCTTGTTAATACTATTATAGCATGAATGCAAACATTTATCATAAACACAAAGATATAATAATAACTACATTTATTATTGCCTCTAGGGCATATCTCTAACAGTCTCCCACTTGCACTAGAGTCATCTAATCTAGATTACATGGTAATATACCGAACACCCATGGCAGTTTGGTGTTGGTCATGTTTTGCCCTCGGGAGAGGTTTAGTCAACGGATCCGCCACATTCAGATCTGTGTGTACTTTGCAAATCTTTATATCCCCATCCTGGATATGTTCTCGAATAGCGTGAAAACGTAGCTTGATATGCTTCAGCTTCTTGTGTGACCTTGGTTCTTGCGCATTGGCTATGGCACCCATGTTATCACAGTAGATAGACATTGGGTCCAGCGCACTAGGAACCACACCCAGCTCTGTAATGAACTCTTTCATCCATATCTCTTCTTGTGAAGCCTCCGAAGCAGCCATGTATTCCGATTCAGTTGAAGATCTCGCCACAACGCTTTGCTTTGCACTCCTCCAGCTAACTGCTGCACCATTCAAAATAAATACGTATCCAGATTGTGATTTAGAATCATCCGGATCGGTGTTCCAACTAGCATCGGTGTAACCATTAACAACGAGCTGTTCATCACCTCCATAAGAAAGAACCATATCCTTAGTTCTTCTCAAGTACTTAAGGATGTTTTTGACCGCTGTCCAATGATCCACTCCTAGATCACTTTGATATCTGCTAGTTAAACTAACAACATATGCAATGTCGGGTCTAGTACATAGCATGGCATACATTAGAGATCCTATGGCTGAGGCATAGGGAGTCTTACTCATCCTTTCTCTATCTTCTGCCGATGTCGGACTTTGAGTTTTACTCAAGATCGTATTGGGCAACATGGGCAAGAACCCTTTCTTGCTATCTTCCATTCCAAACCTCTTTAGAACTTTGTCCAAATATGTACTCTGTGACAATGATATTTGGCGTTTCGATCTATCTCTATAAATCTTTATGCCTAATATGTAAGCTCCTTCGCCAAGATCCTTCATTGAAAAACTATTATTCAAATATTCTTTGACACTATTAAGAAGGTCTACATCATTCCCAATCAACAATATGTCATCCACATATAGTATTAAGAATTCTACAGAGCTCCCACTCACTTTCTTGTAAATACAATCTTCTCCATAAGTTTGTATAAAACCAAAACTTTTGATTACCTTATCAAAACGTTGATTCCAACTTCGGGATGCTTGCTTCAATCCATAAATGGACCGTTGAAGTTTGCATACCTTGTTAGCATCTTTAGGATCGACAAAACCTTTGGGTTGCATCATATACAACTCTTCATCAATATCTCCATTGAGGAATGCTGTTTTGACATCCATCTGCCATATCTCATAATCATAATATGCAGCGATTGCTAACATAATCCTCACAGACTTAAGCTTCGCTACTGGTGAGAAAGTCTCATCGTAGTCAACTCCTTGAATTTGTCGAAACCCTTTTGCGACAAGTCGAGCTTTATAGACAGTAACATTACCATCAGCATCTGTTTTCTTCTTGAAAATCCATTTGTTCTCGACAGCCTTCCGGCCATCCGGTAAGTCCACCAAAGTCCATACTTGGTTTTCGTACATGGATCCAATCTCAGATTTCATGGCTTCTTGCCATTTATTGGAATCTGGGCTCATCATCGCTTCCTCATATGCCTCGGGGTCATCGGTGTTATCCACCAACATGACACTCATAACGGGATCATACCAATCTGGAGTGGTACGAGTTCTCGTTGACCTCCGAGGCTCTGTAGCAACTTCAACCGAAGTTTCATGATCACCATCATTAGCTTCCTCTCTTATTGGTGCAGGAACCACAGTAACTTCTTCCGGTGCTGCGCTACTCGCAATTTCGAGAGAAGGTTCGACAACCTCGTCGAGTTCTACTTTCCTTCCAGTCACTTCTTTCGAGAGAAATTCCTTCTCTAGAAAGGATCCATTCTTGGCAACGAAGACTTTGCCTTCGGAGCTATGATAGAAGGTATACCCAATAGTTTCCTTCGGGTATCCTATGAAGACGCATTTTTCCGCTTTGGGTTCAAGCTTGTCCGGCTGTAACTTCTTTACATAGGCTTCGCATCCCCAAACTTTAAGGAACGACAATTTAGGTTTCTTCCCAAACCATAATTCATACGGTGTCGTTTCAACGGATTTAGACGGTGCCCTATTTAAAGTGAATGCGGCTGTTTCTAATGCATAACCCCAAAATGATAGCGGTAAATCTGTAAGTGACATCATAGAACGAACCATATCTAAGAGAGTTCGATTACGACGTTCGGACACACCATTACGCTGTGGTGTTCCCGGCGGTGTCAATTGTGAAAGTATTCCGCATTTCTTTAAATGCTCGCCAAACTCGTAACTTAGATATTCACCTCCACGATCAGAACGTAGAAATTTAATCTTCTTGTTACGTTGATTCTCTACCTCACTTTGAAACTCCTTAAACTTCTCGAAAGTTTCGGACTTATGTTTCATGAAATAGATATACCCATATCTACTCAAGTCATCCATGAAGGTAAGAACATAACAATAACCACCGCGTGATGCTACACTCATTGGACCACGCACATCGGTATGTATGATTTCCAACAATTCTGTAGCTCGCTCCATCATACCAGAAAATGGAGTCTTAGTTATTTTTCCCATTAGACATGCTTCGCATCTTTCAAGTGATTCAAAATCAAGTGATTCAAGAAGTCCATCGGAATGGAGTTTCTTCATACGCTTCACTCCAATGTGACCAAGACGACAGTGCCACATATAGGTCGAATTATCGCTTGATTTCAAACGTTTAGCCTCAATGTTGTTGATATGTGTATTTCCACTATCGAGATTCAATAAGAATAGACCATCTATCAAAGGTGCATGTGCATAAAACATATTACTCATATAAATCGAACAACCATTATTCTCGGACTTAAACAAGTAACCGTCTCGCAATAAACAAGATCCCGATATAATGTTCATACTCAACGCAGGCACCAAATAACAATTATTTAAGTATAAAACTAATCCCGATGGTAGATGAAGGGGTAGCGTGCCGACCGCGATCACATCAACCTTTGATCCGTTTCCCACGCGCATCGTCACCTCGTTCTTCGCTAGCTTCCGTTTATTCTGCAGCACCTGTTTCGAGTTACAAATATGAGCAACCGAACCAGTATCAAATACCCAGGCACTACTACGAGTACTAGTGAGATACACATCAATAACATGTATATCAGATATACCTTTCTTATTGATGTTGCCGTTCTTCAAATCCGCCAAGTACTTTGGGCAATTCCGCTTCCAGTGACCTTCTCCCTTGCAGTAAAAGCACTCAGTATCAGTCTTGGGTCCAGCCTTGGTCTTCTTCGCTGGCGTGGTAACTTTCTTACCACCCTTCTTGAAGTGTCCCTTTTGCTTAGACTTGCCTTTCTTGAATTTGGTGGTCTTATTGACCAACAACACTTGGTGCTCTTTCTTGATCTCCACTTCTGCAGATTTCAACATGGCAAAGAGTTCTGGCAACGTCTTGTTCATGTTCTGCATGTTGTAGTTCATCACAAAGTTCTTGTAACTTAGTGGTAGTGATTGGAGGACACGGTAAATCCCCAAAGCATTAGGAATCACTATACCCAAGCTTTGAAGTTTGTTTGCGTGCCCAGACATCTTAAGCACATGCTCACTGACGGAGCTGCCCTCTTCCATCTTGCAGTTAAAGAACTTTTCAGAAGCCTCATAGCTTTCAATTGCCGCATGAGTCTCAAAAATCAATTTGAGATCCTCGACAATATCATATGGGTCTGAATCCTCAAACCTTTTCTGAAGCTCCGATTCCAAACCATACAAGATAGCACACTGAACTATGGAGTACTGATTCTTCCGAGCGAGGTAAACATTCTTTACTTCATCGGGAGCATCATCTGCAGGTGGGTCACCCAGCGGTGCATCCAGCACATAGGTCAAATTACCAGCTGTGAGGACAATCCTCAAATTGCGGATCCAATCCGCGAAGTTGCTTCCATTGTTTTTCAACTTTTCTTTCTCTAGGAACGCATTAAAATTGATGGTAGGGGCTGCCATTGATCTACAACATATTTGCAATAGTTTAGACTAAGTTTATGACAAATTGAGTTCAAATTAATAATGAAATTAAACTAGGTGAACTCCCACTCAAAACAATATCCCTCACATTGTTTTAGTGATCACACGAACCAAATCCACTACATCAACACCGATCATGACGAGAGTTGATATAGTTTCAATGGCGAACAATCATCATGTTCATCATATCTACTATATGATTCATGCTTTACCTTTCGGTGATCCGTGTTCCGAGACCATGTCTGTACATGCTAGGCTTGTCAAGATCAAACCTTAGTTTCCGCATGAGCAAATCTGGCTTGCTCACGTTGTATACACTTGCAGAATCTAACACACCCGATCATCACGTGGTGCTTCGAAACAACAAGCTTTAGCAACGGTGCTAACTAAGGGTGAACACTTTATGACTTGAAATTCATGTGCATGAGGGATCATCTTATAATGCTACCGTCGTCTACTAAGCAATACAAGATGCATAAAGGATTAACATCACATGCAATTCATAATATGTGATATGATATGGCCTTTCTTCTTTGTGCTTCCGATCTCCATCTTCAAGCACGAACATGATCTCCATCATCACCGGCATTGCATCAAGGTCAATGACGCTTCTCCATGGTTGTCGTCCACCGGCTTCAACTATTACAACTACTTTGAATAGACACGCGGGTCTTAACATAAATTAAAGACAACCATATGGCTCCTGCCGGTTGCCAACTTACAATAAGGAACATTGCATACATCAAATATAATCACAATCATGGCCATATCACATCACTGCACACCCCTGCAAAACAAAGTTAGACGCCTCTACTTTCTTTGCATATTTTACGTGGTTTGGGGCTTTCAATAAGTGTCGTTCTAACTTACGAACATGAACCACAACATTGATACTAGTATTGTTAATCACCCGTTGTAAATTGGATCTTAACTATGCTAGGAGAAACAGGCACCCGCAAAGCCACTTATGCAATACAAGTTGCATGTCAAGCGTGGAGCAAGTCTCATGAACGATGTCATGTAAGGTTAGCCCGGGCCGATTCATCCCAACATACCGCAAGATGCAAAGTACACAAGAAGCAATCGACAATAAAAGCATCAACGCCCACAATGACCATTGTGTTCTACTCGTGCAACAGATCTACATATAGACACGGCTCTGATACCACTGTAGGGGTTCGTAGCATGGAAAACAAAAAATTTCTATCGCATACAAACAAACAATCCAAGATCTATCTACTAGATTGTAGCAACGAGTCGGTGGAATAACTTACCCTCGAAGATTCCAAAGTGTTTAACGAGAGCGGATTCTCGTGGGTGATGTAGTCGTACTCTTCCCGATCTCAAGATCGCGTAGACGATCCTTCCGGCGCTGCGTTTCGGCAGCGCTCCCGCAGTCGGTCACACGTTTGGTACTCGACGAATACCTTCCTCTCCCTTGTTCCAGCAGGCAGCGGAGGTTGTAGCACTCTCCTCGCGATTCCGGCAGCACAACGGCGTGGTACCGGAAGTAGAGGGGAGATCCCGCAGGGCTTCGCCTTAAGCCGGAGCGAGTATGGTGGAGTATGAGAGAGGGCTATTAGTGGTCTAGGGATTAGACACACCAATTAGAAGGCTCTAAACCGAAGGCTAGGGCAATTAGAAGCTCTAAACCAAAACGGCTCTAAACCGGAGATTAGAGGATAGGAACTTGTGTGTCTAGAGGAGGAGGCCCTGCCCCTCCTCTTATAGGTGGGAGGCGCGGCCAAGGGGAGGGGAGTCCCTCCCCAAGTCGGCCTTGGGTGGCGCGCCGGCTTGGAGAGGAGGGACTCCTCCCCCAAGTCGGTTTTGCCTCCTCTTGCTTGTTTCCCACAGTTTCCTGTTTTAGCCGTTTGACTTTCAAACTGGACATTTGACTTTTCTGTTTTAGGATTCAATTTAATCCTTTATTTGGAACAGCAAGAACACTTAGTACATGATGCAATCATTCCAATATGTAATGACACATTCATGTACCCCTCCCCCTTCCCGGAGTGCCGGACATTCCGGAACCTTCTAAAACATTCACCGGAATCATTTCCGAACTCCGAAACGGGACTTTCCTTATATGAATATTATTCTCCGGACCATTCCGGATCACCTCGTGATATCCCGGATCCCATCCGAGACTCCGAACAACATTCGGTCTCTTTCTCATAATACCATAACTACTCAAACAACGTCGAATCCTTAAGTGTGTCTCCCTACGGTTCGTGAATTATGCGGACATGATTGAGACACTTCTCCGAACAATAACCAATAGAGGAATCTGGAAATTCATATGGCTCCCACATATTTCTACGATTACTTTGCGATCGAATGAACCATTTACATACGATACCAATTTCCCTTTGTCTCACGATAGTTTACTTATCCGAGGTTATGATCGTCGGTATCTCTGCATACCTAGTTCAACCTCGTTACTGATAAGTACTCTTTTCTCGTTCCCGTGATATGTGATCCCTTGTGAGCCAGTCACATGCTTGCAAGCTAATTGGATGACATTCCACCGAGAGGGCCCAGAGTATATCTATCCGTCATATGGATGGACAAATCCCACTCTTGATCCATGTGTCTCAACCAATACTTTCCGAACACTCAATGCCACCTTTATAGCCACCCAGTTACGGTGTGGTGTTTGATGTCATCAAAGCATCCATCCGGTAAAGGTGATATGCATGATCTCATGGTCGAAGGAATTAGGTTACTATGTATCAGAAAGCATATAGCAATTGAACTATTGAAATGACTTGATCTTTATGCTACGCTTATCTATAGGAGTATGTCCACCATATCATTCTCCTAACGATATGATCTTGTTGTTGATAACATCTCAATGTTCATGATAGGGAAACCACAATCATTAATCAACCAACAAGCTAGTGAAGTATAGAGGCTATACTAGGGACTTCAAATTAAGTTTACAAATCACACAAGTATCAATGTTTCCTTGTTAATACTATTATAGCATGAATGCAAACATTTATCATAAACACAAAGATATAATAATAACTACATTTATTATTGCCTCTAGGGCATATCTCTAACACTAAGCCCAACCAGCCCACTGCCCTCTCCCGCAGAAAACGATTCACACTCGCGATTGAACCCACTAAATCGCAGACAGGTGGACCCCGTTCCCTTTCCTTCTCTCACGCTGCCAAGCGGACCCCACCGCCAGCTCACCTGTCTTCAACCGCGCGACTAGTTCCTCCTCCCCCTCTCTCCCGTTTCTGCGTTGAATTCGCGAGCTTAATTCTCGATTAATGGCGCAATAACCCCGCCCTGCGACCACGCACGATAAAGCGTCTCCCCCTCCTCTCTCGTTCCCCTCTGTCTCCCCACCTCAACACGCCCCTAGGCCGCCCTAATTCCTCCCCGAGCACCTCTGTCTCCGACGACCCTCCTTGCCGATTCCGTCCAGTATTCACCACCGCTTGCCTCCCCAAGCACACAGACACACTCCCCAAACCTAGGCGCACCTCTCCGTATCATCAGCTCGCCCGCGCGTGCTTCGCAGCGTCGACTACGATGATGACCCATAGCGCCACCGTCTTCCATTCACTCCGACGAGGATTCCTGGTAAGCTCGGACCGCCCCGATGACATTCAGTGATACTCAAATGCTCCCTGGAACCATGCGCGTCTAACGCACCCTCTACTTTGCTTCGGCATGCCCTGTAGCCCCGCCTCCAACGACGCCCGAGCGAACCCGACGCCAGGAGCAACTCCGGCGAGCCATTACCCTCACCTCCGTGTGCCCCTCGACGAGATACTGCCACCTTGAGCTTCCCCGCGACGTTGCGAACACGGTGAGCATCCTCCCATCCTCTCTCGCTTCCTGCTTCGCCAGCACCGCCACCATCTGGCCGCTCCACCGCCAGTAGCCACCGCAGCGCCGCCCGTCTCTGGCAAGTGTGCTAGGTGTCGTGCGATTAGGATCCAACGGTTAGGATAGAAAGAGAGCGAAGGGGTAAGGATGAGCCTACGCCGTGTGATATCAGTTAGATCCAATGGCCTACAGCACGTGATCCGGCCGAAGCGGTATGGACGAATCAGAACACGCCGCGTGGCATAGATCGATTTAAAACAGAATTGTAATCTGATTTAGATGCAGATTTGAAAACCTTATAACATTAGTTCTACACGTCCAAATTTTGCAAACTTTATATCAATGGAATCAGTGGAACAAGCCCTAGCCAACCATGCCATTTGTTTAGTAAAAAGCTTCTGGAAAAATGTTTGTTTTTGCAGAAACATTTGTATGCTTGTTAGATTATAAAAATTGTTCAAAAATGATTTTGGGGATAAAATCTTTTGCAAATGGTGTGTTTTGAACCTACTGACCCTAGGAATCACTTTGTGGTTTCAAAAATGTATTTGGGGAAACAAAAGAATGAAACTTTGATTTAAATCAATTCTAGTCAAATAAAAATATGGTTTATTTATTAAAAATGGTTTTGGAAGAAAACCTTTGGGAAATGTTTTGTTTTAAACTCTCTGACCCCAAACACCAAGTTTTATGGTTTGAAAACATATTTGGTGAACCCTATAGATTAATGCCTTAGTAAAAACATTTCTACACAACATAAAATGATGCCTTGTTTTGAAAATGGTTTTTAGAAGTGAAATCTTTTGCAAGTGACTTTGCCACTTTATAAAATGACCATTAGGTGTTTTCAAATGTTTATGACCCATTAGGAACCACTTTTTCAAATAAAACAAAGCTTGGCATGTTTGCATGCATTATCTTAGTTCTATGATTTTTATGTGATGTTTTGCTTGAATGGTAGATTGAAATATTGTTTGCTTGATTGAATTGTAGTGACTTGAAGTGTGTGAACATTGCAAAGATCAAGGAGTGAACTTATACTATACCAAAAAGGCAAGTGATGCTTCATACTTTTATCCCATTACTTTCACTATGCATTAGAGATTTTTCTAAGTAAAACTTGCATGGAATTTTGCTAAGTATAAACCTTGCTATAGGAAAACCTAGTAGATGAAACCTTAGTAGAAATTTTCCTAAGTTAAGATTCCTACTACTATCAAGCTTAACTTAGCTAATAGAAAACAAGGGTGGAATATATATTCATACTATGGAAAATTTCTAAGTCTGAGGACTTGTGTTTTTTGTTTAATAAAACAACTAAGTTAATGAATCACCTGGGTGGAATGGTAATTGCTTCGTGGTTTTTGGTTGAGTGGTTACACAAGGCCCATGTTTATGGCTTACCTTGTGTATCACACTTGTGGATTGCCACCCAGGAACAAAGATATTTGAGATGTCAAATGTTGAGAAGCTTCAAGTGCAGCCACTTGGAATTATGGGCTCTGCCTGGATCATATAGGTTGCAAGAACTTAGCCATATGGACAGTTGGTGGTAGAGTTTGATAGGTTGGAACGCGTCCATTTTGGTCTAAGGTAAGGCTTCTGAAAGATCTTGTCTTGGTGAAACCAAGTCTTGTGGGGAAAGTGCACCACCTCTGCAGAGTGTAAAATCTAAGTACTTAGCCATGTCCCTGGTAAAGGAAAATTTGAGCATCAAGACATGGAAGCTATCAAGAATCTCATCATCCAAATTTCTAAGTTAAAAACTTGTGGTTCAACAAGGGTTAAAGGATCTTCAATCTTTGATTGGGAGAAATGATTTTGTCAAGCAAAAAACTTAGTGTTTTCAAATGTTAAGGAAAAATCTATTTTGAGCAATGCAAGCCTCAACTCCACTTAGCCAAATGCATATAGATGATAGATTCCACCATACTACCATAGTATCACTTGCCAATACAATTCAAATGTATTGACCCTTGTGGTTGTAACTTGTATGTTGCAGGTTTAATTGATTTAGTGAAGTGTGTTGATTAGGATTTCAAAGTCTACAACCAACATGTCTGCCTGTGGCACTTTGAAGATGAAGGACCCCATGCTTATAGATATTCTGCTGCAATGTAATGTAATAGCCAAATGAGCTATGTAAGATGTAATAAAATTATGTTATTCCTGGTTATAAAGTTGTATTATGACCTTTATTTCTTGATATTACATCTTAACTGTGGATGCTAGCTATTGATCCAGGGACTAGCATTGCAATCACAGGGATCCTTTTCCTTTACAAAGGAGGGATCTTACATCGGGATAGGTCAGGTCATCGTTGATATCTATAGTCCGGTGATCGATATTTTTGAATAATTTGGTCTTCTCGGGGACTTCGAGACACTTGCGAAGTAATGAGATATGGAACACATTGTGCACGGCTGACATCTCTTCGGGTAGTTCCAATTGGTACGACACTTCTCCTCGACGGTTCAGAATCTTGAAAGGTCCGATATATCTAGGGGCTAACTTTCCTTTGAGTTGGAAACGCTGCATTCCCTTCAATGGCGACACTTTCAGATAAACAAAATCTCCTATGTTGAAGGCGAGGTCTCGACGTCTCTTTTCGGCGTAACTCTTCTGTCTGGATTGGGCGGTCTTGAGGTGCTCACGAATCTTGTGAACCTTCTCTTCTGCTTCTCGTAGGATGTCGGGTCCAAAAATCTGACTCTCTCCTACTTCCGACCAGTTCAAAGGGGTGCGACACTTTCTTCCGTACATAAATTCAAATGGGTCCATTTGCAAACTGGCTTGATAACTGTTGTTGTATGAAAATTCTGCAAACGGCAGACAGTCTTCCCACTTGGATCCATATTCTAACACACATGCTCTAAGCATATCTTCGAGTATTTGGTTTACTCGCTCCGTTTGTCCATCGGTCTGAGGGTGATACGCGGTACTGAAATCTAAGCGGGTTCCTAAACCTTCTTGAACTTTCTTCCAGAATCTTGAGGTAAACTGGGTTCCTCGATCCGATACGATGTTCTTGGGGACTATGTGCAAACTAACGATTCTAGCGATGTACAACTCTGCTAGTTTCGAACTCTGATATGTGGTCTTGACGGGCAAGAAATGGGCGACTTTCGACAATCTGTCCACTATGACCCAGATAGAGTCATTCCCCTACTAGAAGTAGGCAGTCCAGTGATAAAGTCCATTCCAATGGAATCCCATTTCCATTCCGGAATCTGCAAGGGTTGCAACAATCCAGCGGGTCTTTGATGTCCTGCTTTGACTCACTGACATATATCACACTTGGCGATATAGCTTCCGATTTCTCTCTTCATCTTATGCCACCAAAATAGCTCTTTCAAATCTTGATACATCTTAGTTCCTCCGGGATGGATAGAATAAAGAGTATCATGAGCCTCCTTCAAGATAACTTCTGTCAACTCAGAATCTGCTGGTACACAAAGGCGTCCTTTGTACCACAACACTCCTTCTTCGTCCTCGGTGAATCCAGGTACTTTGCGTGTACCGATACGACGCTTGAATCCGTCAATACTGGCATTTCCCTTCTGCGCCTCTTTAATCTGACTGATCAAAGTGGGCTGGAGTTCTATGCTAGCCAAAAATCCTTCACTTACTAATTCCATTCGAAAAGTTTCCATTTCTTTGTGCAAACTTGGTTGCTCCTTCAAAATCATGGAGTTCAAGCGACACGGCAATCTGCTAAGGGCATCTGCTACTACGTTGGCTTTACTAGGGTGATAGTGAATGTCCAGATCATAATCCTTGATTAGCTCAATCCATCTTCTCTGCCTCATATTCATCTCCTTCTGAGTGAAGATATACTTCAGACTCTTGTGATCCGAATAAATCTCAGAACGGTTTCCCATTAGGCAATGTCTCCATGTTTTCAGGGCTAGAACTACGGCTGCGAGTTCGAGGTCATGAGTTGGGTAATTTTGCTCATGTTGCTTCAGTTGTCGAGATAGATAAGATATAAATTTGCCTTCTTGCATTAGCACACATCCGAGACCGATCTTGGATGCATCATAATACACATCGAAGGGCTTCGAGATATCCGACATGATCAAGATTGGGGCTGAAATCAATCTCCTCTTGAGTTCTTGAAAACTCGCTTCACACTTGTCGGTCCATTCAAACTTCTTGTCCTTCTTCAGCAATTGGGTCATGGGTCTGGCGATACTAGAGAATCCTTCTACGAATTTGCGGTAATATCCCGCCAATCCGAGAAATGCACGAACTTGGGTTTGAGTGGTTGGGCCTTGCCAATCTTCTACATCTTTCACTTTGGCAGGGTCAACGGCAATTCCTCCGGCTGATACAATGTGACCGAGGAATCCTACCTCCTGTAACCAGAATTCACACTTGCTAAACTTGGCATACAACTGATGCTCTCTAAGGGTTCCAAGAATGGTCCTTAGGTGTAGCTCATGTTCTTCTTCCGATTTGGAGTAAATTAGAATTTCATCGATGAAAACGACGACAAACTTATCCAGGAAGTCCATAAAAATCTTATTCATGAGGTTCATGAAATAAGCGGGGGCATTGGTTAATCCAAAAGACATGACTTTATACTCGTACAATCCATATCTGGTGGTAAACGCAGTCTTTGGAATATCCTCTGCACGAATTTTGAGTTGATGATAGCCAGTTCTAAGATCAATCTTAGAAAACACTGTGGCACCGGTCAACTGATCAAACAAATCTTCTATCTTGGGCAAGGGGTACTTGTTCTTGATAGTGACATCATTCAACTTCCGATAATCCGTACACAAACGGTTACCTCCATCCTTATTGTCCACAAACAAGACAGGCGATATCCAAGGTGACGCACTTGGTTGAATCAATCCAATTTCTAGCATGGAATCCAGTTGTTTCTTTAGTTCTGCAAGCTCTGACGGGTTCATACTATATGGTCTCTGGGCTATGGGTCCTGTTCTGGGGATTAGTTCGATGATAAACTCGATATCCTGATCTGGGGGCATACCGGGCAAAACATCCGGAAATACATCGGGGTATTCACAGACTATCCGGACTTGGTCAATGGTAGGTTGGGCTATACTCTTGTTGCATTTGAATTGGCGAGGCAAGGTTTCAGATATATGCTCGACTGATATTCCGGCGGTACTGGTCATGGTGATGGCTTTCTTGTCACAATCAATCAATCCTTTATGTTTGGACATCCAATCCATTCCTAGTACTACTTCCAATCCTTTAGTTTCGAGTACTATCAGATTAGCATAAAAATCTATGCCATGGATTCAGATAGGGACGGCTTTGCAAATTTGCCTAGCCTTGGTGGTTGATCCGGGAATTTGTACAATCATAACATGCTTCAATTTGGTTGGTTGAATTTTACTAGTGCATGCAAATTCTTCGGTGACAAATGAATGCGATGCACCAGAATCAAACAACACTCTTGCAAGTACTGAATTAACAGAAAACATACCCAGCACGACGTCTGGCGCTTCCTGAGCTTCTTCAGCATGCATGAGAAAAAGACGGCCATTGCGATTGAGTGAATTCCCTGGGGCAATTCTTCTTCCTGGCTGAACACGACGTTGTTGCTGAGCTGGGACATTGGCATTGGGGGATGTAGCATTATTCTTGTTGGGGCACTCGTTGGAATAGTGCCCTTTATTTCCACAGTCATAACAGGTCACTTGCGACTTGTCCTTGGCTGCGACAGGCACAGCATTGCTTCCAGTCCTCGGGGCAGTGTTGGTGTTGGCGGTAGCATTGTTGGGGTTGAACTTGGGTGGGGCACGATTGAAATTGCTAGCGTTGCCGGGGTTGTTGTGATTTCCTCCGGGCCTAGGGTTTCCACAGTTGGGATAGGTCGGACGGTTCATAGGGGGTCTGTTGGTTCTTGGGGCAAATCCTGGAGATGGGTTGGGGCGATACTTTGGGGTCTGATGGGTTCCTGGCTAATGCATCATGCGACGCTTGCGGTTCTCATTGGCTTGGTTGATCTTTCCTTTCATCTGGATAGCAGAGTCAACAAGGGCTTCAATATCCGCAAAGGGGATATTGACTAACACAGTCTGCATCTCATCATGCAGACCATTCAGGAATCTTTCTTTCTTCTTGGCTTCGGTGTCGATCTCGTCCAGGGCATACCTAGCTAATGACAAGAATTTGTCACGGTATTCCACTACAGTCATCCATCCTTGCTTCAGCTCTCTGAACTCGTCTCTCATTCTCTTGATCAAACCTGGTGGCACATGGGTTCTGCTAAACTTGACCTTGAATTCCTCCCAGATCATCATCTGGCCTCCGGTCATTGCGTGAACACTGTTCCACCATGCCCTAGCATCTCCGGCCAGATAGTGGGTGGCGAACAGGACTTTCTCGTTGGCTTCCACTCCCCCAACTTCTAAGTTATTTTCCATGGTCTGCAGCCAATCATCGGCGTCTAGGGGCTCTTCTGACTTAGTGAAAACAGGTGGGTTGGTATTCTGGAAATTCTTGAGCTTAGATGCACGGTGGTCCTGATTTCCATGGCCTTGGTTGTTGTGGGAAAGTTGGGCTATCTGCTGCAGTGTGGCTAGGTTGGCTTGACGTTCGGCTCTTTCAGCTTCGCGGTCAGAAGTCAACATTTGCAGAATCTGCAACATCGGGTCCGGGGTTGAACCACTTCCTCCGCGTGGCATCTAAAGATTGAGATAGATCATGAGATAAGAGGGAAATTTCTAAGGTTTTGGGTCTTTGAAATTTTTTTAAAGTTTGACTCAGATTTTCTAGCAACTTGCTATTTCATTCATTCATTCATAGCACCCGATACAACACACACCAAAAACAAGAAAAATAGATGGTTTTAAGAACCATTCTGAGAACTACGAACAGTGGGACCGAATACTACTCATTATGCTAGTGCTCAAGTGCTACTACTCCTCGGAATCTGTGGCCTCATCATCCTCATCATCATTGATGAAGGCGAAATCATCCTCATCGGTGAAGAAGTCCATAGCTTGATCCTCCAGAAAATCATCGTCATCGCTGAGATAGGAGTAGGGGTCTCCACGAAGATCCTCTCCGGCATTCTCCCTTTCCTCCAACTGCATGTCTCTCTCGTGGATGGTCTCTTCCAGAGATGAGATGCGGTGGCGAAGACGAGCAATGATGCGCTCCTTCTTGTCGAGCTGACGGCGGCGAGACTTGCGATCCTTTGCTAGCATGGCGATGGTCTGATCCTTCGTCTTGATGATGGTAGACTTGTGGTTGCAGTAGTCACGGCAGTTGTCCAACTCTTGCTGACGATCGTACATCATGAAGCTAAGGTGGTCCAATTGAGTCTTTAGTTCGGGGTGATATGGGGATTCTAGTGGTTGTCCATTAGCATCAAGCCTTGGGCAAAACTCAAAGCGAGTACCCTTGATCTGATTGATGCTCCGCCCACACAGACGGGAAAGAGCTTCCTGCATTGCTCTGGCAAGTCCATCGAGCCAGTTGTTCTCTCTTAAGGTAAACTGAATTCCTTCCACAGTGGGAGGTTCAATCTTTCCTCTGAGACTTGCAACAATTAGCCACTGCAGATCTTCTCCTCCTTGATCATTGAGCTGAGCTCCGAAGAACTCGGGGTGCGGACGCTACAGAAGTTCCGAAAGCTGGTCCAAATCCCTCTCAAAGATAAGGTCTCCTCCATTCCCCAACTGATAAAACTTGATGTACTTCACGTCCATCTATAAGAATAGAGGATGAGTAGGTTAGCAGAGTGATCAAGTGTGTCAAAATTTTAGGTATTTTGCAAGGGTTTTTGAGGAACATGAATTTTTATGAAAGAATCAAAGGGATAAGAATGAGAATAAGTTTTTGTAAATATTTGTTTTCTTTGGTTTTGAAACTAAGTTTTTGATTCAAACGTCCAGTATAACTAGGGTCTCCATTGGTCAGGATGGCTCTGATACCAAATTGTCAACACCCGGATTTTTAATCCCAGATGCCTGTTATGCCATACATCGCAATCCCAGGATTACCATTTTTGCGAGACATAACAGAATTGGATACCATAGTACATCATCCATTACAAACGGTACATAAGTTCTTACACAAATAGGGATCTCATGATCCAGTTCTTAATTCAACACCAGGCAGCGGAATACGTAATAATAACGATAGCGTGGGCGAAGCTCCATCTTCGGGGTCACAGGCAATGCTGACGATGGGAGATGATCCTAGTTGTCGTAACCTTCCTGGGGTCCATCTTCCAGGTACTCTTCTTCATAGTCTGGCCATGGGAATAGCCAGGGACAAAACCATGAGTACTCTTTAAGTACTCGCAAACTAGTACTAACAAGTAAAGGGGTTTTTGGATAATAGGACACTAGGCTCTAGGGTTGTTTTGCAAAATCCAGGTTTATCTCTACTAAGTTCCAAAGCTAGTCACAATTTTATAACTCCTAAGTGGGATTTTCTAACTCATGTCACAACCCTGTTGTGGTCAAGTCAAAGTCTCAATTTATTTCACAAGTCATTTTTGAAAAGTCTGACAGGGGAACAGTATGGCCACTCCAACTGTCCATAACCGCGGACGCGGCTATTCGAATAGTTTGACACTCTGCAGAGATTGTACACTTTCACCACAACATTCGATACATCCGTCAGGAACAAATCCTGAATTCACCATACTCAGTATGCGGATAATCAATCCTAACCTTTCAATTACACGCCCTAGTATAAGCACCTCTCCTGTGAGTTTTGCCTCCCAACCATGACCAACTGTCATCTTGGGTACTGCACAGGTGGACAATCTTCACAAGGTATAGGGATGGCAATGGAGCGGGTTTAG
The DNA here is from genome assembly GCA_916181665.1 of Avena sativa. Classification (NCBI taxonomy): domain Eukaryota; kingdom Viridiplantae; phylum Streptophyta; class Magnoliopsida; order Poales; family Poaceae; genus Avena; species Avena sativa. The sequence goes on from OV702283.1 coordinate 333,814,948, forward strand.
ACGGATATAGCAAAACCAAATCCAAATCCAAATCCATGAAACTCACTCTAGCCCGCCCACGAAGATATCCATGGGCATGGATGTCGCTCCAGATCCAAACCCACCGGATATCCAGTATCCATGGATATCCATTGGTTTACACACTATATACAATAATCATAATAACATTCAGCATAACTACGATATAATAGCAATTTCAGCAGCATTTCAGCAGCATTTCAACAAATATTTTATGAATAATGGAAGTAAGTAAATGACTACAGAAATAGTACCATTTCTTCTTGTTCATCTTCAAGAACATTTTGTACAACAAGAAGATTACCATGAATATCACATAATGCAATTGCCAAAAATAGGAACAACTTAGATTTCATATTTCACAAGAGAAGTTAGAAACAAAGGTGTAAATGTATAAATGAATTACCTAACATGTCCGCTCGAGACCATGATTGCATACACATGATAGCTTCTGATATTTTTTTTGCAAGTCGACTATGATGTGGACTAATTAGTCTCCCGCTCGAGACCATGAAATTTGGGGTCATTTATTTAGTAAATATTGCATACATAAAAAAATAATCTCACTGACATGTGGGTCCCACGTGTCAGCCGGGTATCCGTTGGATATCTGTGGAACAAAACTACTACCCATGCCCGCCCCATAAATTAGCGGATATCCACCCCATGAAATCCGTGGATATAATTAGGACTCCATACCCTTGCCCACCGGGTCGGATATCCGTGGATACCCGGATCCATGGATAAAATTGCCATCCTTAACAAGGTAGCCTCAGCTCAGACCTTGGCCGTGAGGGAACTAATACTAAGGTATATAAGTTTCCAGTCAAGCCCTACCCAATCTTCGGGTATTATGGTTGTGCTATAAAATTGGAATAGTATCGCATCCAGACAACCATCAGTTTTATAAAGGGCTAAGGCTCATGCCTCAACATTTTCATCACCAAAATCATCAGGTGTTTGGAAACACATGTCCAAAACATTTCAATAGAATGATCCATCATTCCAAGGTTTTCATAACCAGTTTTCCATCAAGTATCCCCATCTAAAGTTGATCAAGTTTTATGCTTAGCACTAGCATCTACAGGTGGGGGTGAGCAATAATGAGGGGTGGTAAACTAGGGGAGTTTCAACTAAGTACACCTTATATATTAGGATGATATCAAGGTTTCTAACTTAGGCCAAATTTTATGCTCTTTATGCAACCTTCACATATCTTTCTAGTATCTACCAATCTCTTAAGTAAACTCTAAGTAAGAGCTTTCATAAAGAAATAAAGTAACAAGCTTGCAAGTAAAACTAAGATTGGTTTAATCAAGTGGGTATGATCACATATGCTTAAGGCATATCGTGGGCATAGTAACAAGTAGTGGTTTGTGGCATCAGTAGGGTATCTTGCAAGAGTTAGCTTGCATCAATATCAGTATAAGCTTGCCTTGTGCAGAGCAGTGGTTGAAGTTCTCCTCGGCTTCTTCCTCGTAGTATCCTCCTTCCTCCTCGTATCCTTGGTCGGTACTAGCGTCTATGAATAAATACGAGGTACACAATCACCAAACAATACTCAGCTACTTGCACTCATCACACACAAGGGTCCTATAGATGATCTAACATCATCTCTAATATTACAAGATTAAGGCTTGGTTTATTTCTTTTTATTTTTAGAAAAGTAATTTCTACTCATTGAACGGGGATGTCTGGCGGTCTCCTGGGTCGGTGGGGATTGTGTATGCACGTGGAAAGGGCGGCGCGCGGTCTGTGGGCTTCGGTCGAGGGTGGCGCTCTAGCGCACGCTCGGCATGGTCGCTGGTGGTCTGGGCGCGGTCCGTGCGTGTGGTCCAGTGGTTGGCAAGGTTCGAGCGGTGGACAGGGAGTGGCGGTGGACGGTGGGCTGCCTCCCAGACATGCTGGCTAGGCTTGCTTCTCCTCCTAGCGTGCTGTCGACATGGGGGTGACAAGGTTGGCTTCGGCTGTTCACCATTGATGGTAATGCCAAGCTCACAGTGGTGCTAGTGTTTAGTTAATCTTGCTAGATGATCTACTGAGCTGGTTGTGAGCTAGAGAGGGAACCAGTTAGGCAAGAATCACTGCTGACAATAGTGTTTAGATTTTGTATGATTTGTGTATACAACCTGTTTGATGAAATGGCCGCATGAAATCAAGTTTTGAATTTTGAAAAGCTTTTTGGTGGGTTTGCTAGATTGGTGCTGGTGAGTCTGCAGATGCTTGGGTTTTGAAAGTTGAGCTTGTTTGAGTGGTTTTTGAAAAATTGGGATCTTCTCATATGATAAAGATTCAATTTTGAATTGTCATTTAAACTATGCATTTGAAAGTTTCTGGATGATCACAAAGTGGGCCTTGATACTTTGTTATGAGTACATTCAAGGGTGCAAAGATCCAGAAATGTTTCTGTTAGGTTCTGAAAGTTTGAGGCAGCCAAAGTAGGCAGGAGTTAAATTGGTCAAAATGACCATTCCTTTATTTTATTTGTTTTGATTTACTTGTCTTTAGGAAAAGTGTGGGAAATGTTTTAGATGATGTTTATTTCACCTAAGAAACATTTTACAAGCAAGGAAACACACAAACAAGGTGGTTCAAAAGAATTTCAAATTCAATGCATACTCATATGCATGCATTCATAATTTTATTTAACAAAGTTTTTGTTAACCCTAATTTTGATGATTATAAATTGATGATCCAATTTTAGTATTTTTGGGATGTTACAGTTTGAGAAAACAGATTTTGCACGGAAATTAAAGCAACTATGCGATCGTGCCTTGTGCCCTGCGCGTGGATGGTCCGGTTCGGTCTGGTAGCTGGCTAGCTGGGCCGGCCCGTTAGTTTTTTTTCTTTTTCTTTTTCTTTTTTTATTTATTTGTTTCTCTCATATCTTTTACATACAAACTCCAAATGACATGATTCTTGTTTCTAATTTTTTTTAAAATCGAATAGATCATTATAGGATCAAATTTGTAATGTTTTTACTAGTTTGGAAGTAGTGGGTTTATTAATCCTTGTATATTTCATTTTATTTATATCTTTATGTGTTTGTATTTATTTCATAACTTTTTCATAATAGCTCCAAATGAGCTCAATTTTGTTCCTAAAATTTTGTAATATTAATTGGATCTTTTTGAGCTATAATTTAGCAATAATCGCTGTATTAGCAATATTGGATTTTATAAAACCAATTTAATTCCCTTTAGGAACAAAGTGGCATATACTATTTAGGGTTTTAGTCCTTTATTTCTATTTGGGAATTTTCTTGATGCAAATATGCAATGTAATGCTCATGAATGACATGCAAATGGAAATTTTTTTTCTAGTCCCAATTTCTAAAATCTTGGGATGTGACAGAGCCACAGGGTGGCCACACCCCCTGGCGCGGGTCCACCCTAGGCCGCGCCAGGGCAGGGTGTGGGCCCCTAGCCCTTAATCGACTTTGCCCCTTCGCCTATAAAAGCGTCCCAAGGCAGAAACCCTAAGTACCCGATCAAATCTCCACGAAACAGTCCGTAGCCGCCGCCAGCATCGTCCCTATATCTGGGAGGATATGAATATCTTCCAGGCACCCTTCCAGAGAGGAGAGATCATCCCGGAGGCCTTCTTCATCACCATGCCAGCCTCCGGAGTGATGCGTGAGTAGTTCACCCTTGGACTATGGGTCCATACAATAGCTAGATGGTTGTTTCTCCTCTTTTGTGCTACCATGTTTAGATCTTGTGAGCTCTGTTCATGATCAAGATCATCTATTTGTAATCATATATGTTGTGTTTGCGGGGATCTGATGGTTATTGAGATACTATTTCAGATTGATTATTGATTCTATCATGTCTTTGTTATTTGTGATCTTGCATACTTTCCGTTGTTAGTAGCTATCTTGGCCGAGTAGATGCTTGCAACTCCAAGAGGGAGTATTTATGCTCGACAGTAGTTTCATGCCTCTAGTAATCTGGGGAAGTGATAGAAATCTCTAAGGTTGTAGATGTGCTTTTGCTACTAGGGAGAAAACAACAATCTTTTGTTCATGGAATAATTGTATTGTTTACTTTACACACATTGCTTAATGCAATTATCTGTTGCTTGCAACTTAATACTGGAAGGGGTTCGGATGATAACCTGAAGGTGGATTATTAGTCATATATTTATTTTGATTACGGTGTATGTGTATTATGTTGTAATTCCCAATCAAACCTCATAGGAGTCAAGATGTCTAGTATATGCATTGTTATGCTTTCTCAATCTATCAATTGCCCAGCTGTAATTTGTTCACCCAGCATGTTATCTATCTTAAGGAGAACACATCTAGTGAACTGTGGACCCCGGTCCAATCTTTATTATTGATATTCCATCTACTGTTACCTTTTACTTTTCACAAGCAACTACCATCTTCCACACTATACGTTTAGTCCTTTGTTTTCAGCAAACCAGTGAGATTGACAAGCTCACTGTAAGTTGGGGCAAAGTTTTGAGTTTGTGTTGTGGAGGTTCCAAGTTATTAGAAACACCTTGGAGTTGTTTCCTTACTCCTACTAGTTCGATAACCTTGGTTTCATAACTGAGGGAAACTTGCTGCTGTGCTCATCACACCTTGCTCTTGGGGTTTCCCAACGAGGCTCTAAAAGTTAACTGAGACGCATCAGGTGACATGCACCATCACAATCTTGACCAAGGTATTTGTAAAGCATTGATAGCTGGGATCAAAGTACTCTAAACATGAGTATGAAATATGTAGTTCTAACAACAAGTCATAGCAACTATGTTGTAACATGAAAGGTAACACAAACAAAAGATCATGAATAACAATGCATTGAAAGACTTTTGTTTGTTTCACATATAGAAAACATAGAAAGAGTGGTATTCAGCTTGTCCTTCATGGAATAGCAAAACATAAATGCATAGGACACCTTCAAAGTTCATAAGGGTGACTAGATACAAATAATTTAAGAACAAGGAATATCAAAGTTATGAATCAATCAACAAGTTTTGGGACAATGCACATTGAACTAAGAATGACAACTATGCTCTCTTAATTGGTGCATAAAGATAGAAGATGGAGACTCAACATAAAAGTAAAAAATAAAGGCCCTTCATAGAGGGAAGCAGGGATTTCAAGTTTCATAAAGAGCTTCCAAAAATTATGGTAATTTTTAGCTTTTAGCTCTCATTTCCCCTATCATAAGCATCTTGAAGTGATTAACGTTAAAGTGAAAAAAATATGAATTATATGCTTGACAGATCATAAGTTGGCAATCTCATGTCCCTTGAGTACGAGGGTCGTTCCTCATGCTACTCAACTTTAGTCACAAGCAATTTCTTGTCATTGTAAGTATATGTGTATCTTAGAGAACCGCCAACGGGGTACCCCTTGCCCCATGACACAGGAGCTATCCATCAAAATGACAAGGCAACAAACAATGAGCATTTCAGCAATCTTCTTATTTACCATGAGTATGGTGCTTCTCTTTTTCTCTTCTCTTTTTTTCTATTTTTTTGAAGATTCTTCATAGATTGCTCACTATGGTTATGCTGCAAGTTTCCACCATGATTAGGCATGGCTTAGGCTAGTCGCCCAGGCGTTTCTCGAACACATATATAATACTCCATGAACTTACAAGCTCCCCTTTTATTTCACACCGCCGACATCCATAAACAAAAGATCATGATATCATCTGGACAATATTTACAAGTGTTGAAAGCGCCCCCCATGACATCATGGTTCTGCTAATTCCCAACTTGTAAGTGCAAGCATATAAGCAACATAGATGACACAATGGTTCAAGTTTATTAGGTGCAAGAAAGTAAAGTGTGCCATCAAGTTTGTGAGGGCTTTAATCACTAATTTTCACATAACAAAAGTTTAATTTGGAAGATAGAAAAACATGAATATACACTACTAGAGAAAAGTCTATAGGAGACATGCTTATAGGAGGCACATTTAGACCATATGTGCCTCCTATAAAATAGGCGAGGCACACTTCCTTTCTATGCGCCTCTAGTATAAAAATAGGCGAGGCACATATGATTAGAATGAGCCTCCTATAATCTCTGTACAGACGAAATCTGGCAGCCCTAGATTATGCGAGGCACATTCTAATCATATGCACCTCCTATATATCAGATAGGCGGGGCTCATATGTGAAGAATGCGCCTTGCATAAGCTATGTTGTCCCGGGTGGAGGTCGGTGGTCGAATATGCGCGGCACATATGGTCATATGCGCCTCCTAAACTTGATAATATGCGAGGCGCTTGCAGCAGAGTGCGCCTCAAGTAACTCCTGCGGGCCCGGGTGGAGGTAGGTGGCCGCATAGGCGAGGAACATATGGTAATATGGGCCTCCTATAGTTTCAAGTATAGGAGGTGCATATGGGAAGAATGCGCCTCGCATAAGCTGTGTGGGCTCGGGTAGAGGTCGGTGGTCGAATATACGAGGCACATTTGACGATATGCGCCTCCTATACTTGATAATATGCGAGGCCCATGCAGCAGAGTGTGACTCAAGTAACTCATGCGGTGTAAGATCCCTCCTTTATAAAGGAAAAGGATCCCTGTGATTGCAATGCTAGTCCCTGGATCAATGCTAGCATCCACAGTTTAAGATGAAGTACACAGAAACAAAGGTCATTATTACAGTCATTCTAGAGGCAAACATAGTCTTTTACAACTCCATGGCCACAGGCCTAGTACAAGAGTTTAAATAAGTAATAAGATAGATAAGTCTTCATCTTCATGTGCCACAGGCAAGCATGTTGAGTGTAGACTCATGACTCCTAATCATCATCAGAATAACCTGCAACATCACAAGTTATAGCCACAGTGGCTCAATACATTGGAATAGTATTGCCAAGTGATACCTTAGTAGAATATTGGTGGATTAAATACTATATGCAATTTGTCTAAGTGTAGCTTAGGCTTGCTTTGCTCAAAATAGGTTTTTCCTATCAGTTGACAACACTAAGTTTTTCTTTTTCAAAACTTTTCCCAAGGAACCACCAATAGACATTCGGGTCCTTCACCCTTATTTAACCACAAGTTTTACTTAGAAATTGGGATGAGGAGATTCTTGATAGCTTCCATGTCTTGATGCTCAAGTTGTCCAATACCAGGGACATTGCTAAGTACTTAGATTCTTCCATCTGCAGAGGTTGTGCACTTTCCCCACAAGACTTGATTTTCACCAAGACAGGACCTTTCAGAAGCCTTCCCTTAGACCAAATGGACGCGTTCCAACCTATAATCCCACTACCACCAACTGTCCAAATGGCTAAGTTATTGCAACTTATATGATCCAGGCAGAGCCCATATTGCCAAGTGGCTGCACTAGAAGCTTCTTAACATTTGGCCTCTCAAATCCCTTTGTTCCTGGGTGGCTTTCCACAAGTGAGATACACAAGGTAAACCATAGAAATCGGCCTTGTGTAACCACTCAACATAAACCATTCCTTCCATTCCACCCAGGTGTTTCATTCACCTAGTTGTTTTATTAAGCAAAACACAAGTCCAAAGACTTAGAAATATTTTATCATAGCATGAATATTTCACCACCCTTGGTTGCTACTAGCTAGGATAAGCATGGCATATCTTAACTTAGAACTTTCTAGCAATTCTACAACTACTAGGATTTCCCAAGCATAGCATATAAAGACCAAAATCTATCCATGCAAGTCTAGCAAAATATTTCTAATGCATAATTGAAAAACATAGGTATAAAATCATGAAGCACCACTTGCCTTGGTAGTTTGGAGAGTATCTACAATCCTCACAATCACAATCACTATTTGCACCAAAATCTACACATAAAATGATAGCACCAAATCACATACAAAATAAATACAAGCAAAAATATATGGATGCATGCAATATGATATGTGATGATTTCCTATACTCAACAAGACAAGTGCACAGTACTGGTTCATAAACAAGTTCAAAACTTGCCAAACAACCTTTATTTGAACATTAAAACATTTCTCAAATAATTAATATACACAAAATAGGCCTAGACATGTTTCTGTAAAAATAACCATTTTAACAGAAACAAAACATTAAACACATTGCATATATGGAAAGGGCTTTCTCTCCTGATTCCATTGATATATGGAATTTGTTTTATTAAGAGATTTATTTTAAAACCTAAAATAAAGCCAAAACACTTTAGTAGGTTTTATTTGTGAGTATCAAATATTTGGAAATCTTATTTTAAATAATTTAATAAGTTTTGATGTTTCCATTAAATTGGTAAAACCTTTTATTTAAATAAAGTTTGGATATTAAATCCTTATTAATTTATTTAAATAAACCTTTGCTAATAAAATGTTTTTAATTCCCAAAGCTTGGCCAGGGTTGGCTTTATAAAATAATCTTTTCATTTGAAAACAAAATCTTTTATTAAAGATCCAAAGTAGTAATTTTAAGTATTCAAAATGTTTTCTTTATTACATGTTTTATCTTTTAAATTTCTTTAGGATTTTATTTAATTCAAATGGGTTTGAAGTTCCAATTTAATTCAAAAAGTTTCTTCTGGTTCTGAAAATCAAACAAAGTTTTATTTTATTCATTTATTTTTCACATTACAAGATTTGGAAAATCTTGGGATGTGACAGGCTACCACCCTTAAAATAAATCTCGTCCCGAGATTTGGGAAGGCTGGGGTTACAAGCAAGTTCAAAACAACTAGGGTACTACCACCCTTAAAAATTTTCAAACAAAATTACATCTTGTCCTTCTTGGGATCCTGGGGAAAAATTTCTCTAAGCAAATATTTGCATGGTGTCTTTGGTTTCCATACTTGACTCATGGGCCAAGGTTGAGTTTCTCCATAGGCTTGTTCAACTTGTTCTTCATCTTTTCTGGACAGTTGCTTGCATAGTGTCCTGGGTTCTTGCAGTTGAAACAATGAATGTCCTTGAGTTCTTTACGTGGCTCTTGTGGACAGGTTGCTACATAGTGGCCTAACTCTTTGCAGTTGTTGCACCACACTTGGTCAATCTCTCTATTCTTCTTGTTCTCTGGGCATCCACTGGAGTAGTGTCCCAGTTCCTTACATTTACGACATTGTGCAAGGCTCATGTCTTGCTTTTGTTTCTTAAGTTTCTTTAGTCCTTTGAATTGGGTTGTCTTGTTTGGAGGTATAAGTGGTCCTTTTCCTTTGGTAGACTTGGATCCTTCTTGTTTCCTTTGTTCCACCATGGAGTAGATAGGACATTGGTTAGGAGTATGATCACTTCCTTCACATAGGTAGCAAGTAGCTTGAGAGGTAGGGCATTGTCCAATAGGATGTTCTTCTTCACAATTGGGGCATTGTCCTTCATGCTCCTTGGAAGTATGATCCTTGTCTCCACAAATAATGCAAGCTGGGGCTCCATCTAGAATAACATTCCTGTCATCCTTGTTATCATACACTCCTTTGGGGTAGTTTTCTTCCATGCTGATCATTTGATTAGTCACCTTGAGCATCAGTTGGGATTGTTCTTCCAAAAACTTTTGTAGTGCTGGGTCTTTATCACTATTGTTGGTTATGAACTGAGCTGTCAGTTGGTTCAACTGGTGTTGGGTTTCTATGAGCTCTTTCATGCTGTCAGCTTGGTTGGTGTTGATGTCATCAACCTTGGAGTCTTTTGGAGTATTCATCTGTTTGGGTTGAAGGGAGATTAGAATAGGCAAGATATTTCTAAGGAATTATTTCTATTCACACACATCACGATTCACACAAACAATGTTCCTGCAATCACAAACCAAACATTTCACTCAAACATGGTTCAAGCACATACTTAGTCAACAAAATATTTTTGTTACTCACATGAGTTGGTGGTTTTGTCTTTAACTAAAATATGGTGGTCCATCTATAGGGTTCACTTGTGATCTTTCCTTCCTTCTTGATTCTTCTTGTATGAGATCATGGTTTCCTTGAGAAAATATCTTGGTTGCAAGACTTCAAAGTGGTTGATGGCTCCTTCTTATTTTGCATTCCCTCAGTCTCTAATTCTTGTGCAAGATTTCGTTGCTTCACTTGTGGTCCTTAGTAGTTTCCAAGTTGGAGGTCCTTGGTGAACATGCTGAAGATGTTGAAGTCATTAGAGTTGAAGATGTTGAAGAAGTCCTTTGCATATGTGTAGTCTTGGGCCATGGGTAGATTTTTCCATCAAGTTGAAAATAGAAGAGAAGTAAAGTTGAAATCAAAGTGGTTGAGGAAAGAATTTACAAGTTTGTTTTGTAAATAAGTTTTGGAACAAAACAACTCCTATTTTTCTAAGGGTTTTTGTCCAATCCTAGGTTTAGAAATCCTACAGGCAACACAATGCTCTGATACCATCTGTAGAGGTCTCAACCTGATAAGGTAGATTCCCCCTGTGTTTTACAATGCTAGTCCCTGGATCAATAGCTAGCATCCACAGTTAAGATGCAATATCAAGAAACAAAGGTCATAATATAACTTTATAACCAGGAATATCATAATTTTATTACATCTTACATAGCTCATTTGGCTATTACTTTACATTGCAGTGGAATAACTATAAGCATGGGTCCTTCATCTTCAAAGTGCCACAGGCAGATGTTGGTTGTAGACTTTGTAATCCTAAACAATCAATCTTCAATAAAATCAATCAAACCTGCAACATTACAAGTTACATCCACAAGGGTCAATACATTTGAATTGTATTGGCAAGTTTCACTACTATGTGGAATATAAGTGGATCCTAACATTGCATGCATATTTGGCTAAGTAGAGTTTTAGGCTCATTTGCATAAAGCAAAATTTATCCTATCTTTTCAAAATGGTTTTGGTCCTTTGTCAAATCTCCTTTTCAAAAATCCCTTGAACTCCTTGGTAAAAACTCAAGTGTTCAAGTCCTTGTCAAAAATCCCTTGAGCTACTTGGTAACCCCAAGTGCAACAAGTTTTATCAAAACCCATGAGTTCCTTGGTAACCCCAAGTACATCATGATCTTGAGCACCTTGGTAACCCCAAGTGCAACAAGCTTAACAAAATCTCTTTGAATTCCTTGGTAGACACGCAAGGGCATCAAGTTTTTATATTAGAAGTTGGAATGTCGAGATCTCCCATAGTTCAAACTTTAGTTGCTCAGTATTGTCCATAACCGGGGACACGGCTAAGTACTTAGATTTTATTAACTTCTGCAGAAGGAGTACACTTTACCCACATGTCACAATCCCATCCTTTTGCCACCAGTGGCCTACTGGATTAGTGCTCACCAAGATGGAGTACTGGCAGATTGAGAATGTGACGAAGTCTTTCCAAAGGGTCCTTCCATACACCATTGCTAGCTTGCCTTCAGCACCCATGAAGCATTCCAGATCCCCATGTCCAGTTAACTGAAGACAGTGCATGGGTCTTCCCAATGTAGTTGACCAAGCCAGAGCCATAATAGCATGTGGTTGCACACGAAATCCTCAATTGGAGAAACATGTTCAATCTCTAAGTTTCCTGGGTGGTTTCCTTTGGAGCACAACACAAAGAGATTGCCATAGACATGGTTCCTTTTGTTGCCACCTTCTCTAATACTCAAAGTATCCTTGGCCACCCAGGTGGTTCATTGAGTCCTTGTTTTATTATGTAAAACACAAGTTATTTTTTCAACCCTTGTAAAATCTCAACATGTATCTCTTTTCAAAATATATATAGCATGGCTAAGCATGTAACAACTACATTGTTTTCTCTAAGGTATGTATAGGGAATCCTATTAGGATTAGCATAGCATAAGTATAAAAGTATCTTTTCATGCATGTTTCAAAATCCACTAAGTATAATGAAAATAGTAGGACTTTAGATGATAGTGTCACTTGCCTTTTTGGAAGGGAATGGTGGTTCACTCCTTGATCTTGCTAGTCTCACACTTTTCTAAATTCACTACAAGTCAATCAAGCAAAACACAAAATCAACTAACATTCCAAACCAAGGTTAAACAAACAATTTCACACTCACAAAACAATGGAGTCTAAGTCATGCATAAGTATGCAAAGGATGGTTCTATTGCAAAGATGGTCTCCACTAGGTTTATAAACTTAGTAAAGTCCAAATTGGTCATTTACCAAAATGGCGAAGTCATTAGTTAGCGGGTTTTGCCCAAAAATTATTTTAAAAATCCAATCAACATTTTATGTGGTGGAAAATGGTTTTATCAAATCAAAATCTTTAAGTTTCTCACCAAAAGTTTCTAACTCTCAAGACTTGGTGTTTTAGGTCAGTAGCTTTGAATTATAACATTTTCCCAATAGTTTTTATTCCAAAATTCTTTTTCAAAATAAAACCATTATCCTTACTTAGCTAGAATTAGACTAATTCATTTAATCCATTCTAAATTTTTCCAATTTTCATTTCCAAAACCATGGGTTGGTTCCTAGGGTCAGTAAGGTCACTACAAACCATTTTGCAAAAGATTTAATCCTAAAATCAATTCTAAACAATTTTTTCTACACTAATCAAGCTCACAAAAGAATCTGCAAAATCAAGCAAACAAACAGATACTATTTTCTAAACTAAGGCCATGGTTGGTTGGGTCTTGCTCTCCTGAATCCAACAATATAAAATTTGTAATTTTTGGACGTGTGGTTTGAAAGTTATAAGGGTTTGAATTTCACAAAATATTCTGTTTTCAAATCAGTTTTTAAACAGAACAGTGACACGCGGCGTGTTTTAACTGGACGGTACCGGTTCGGCCGGATCGACAACGTAGACCGCAGGATTAAAGGGGCAGGTGCGGCTCAGATCAACGCGTACCCCTTCGTTCAGTTAATCTATCGTGGCCACGCGATTAAGATCCTACGGCTACCAGGCGCTTGCCAAGAACGGGCGGCGCTAACGGAGGCTGCGCGGCGGCGCACGGCCAGTTGGTGGCGCTACGGCGGCTACAGGAAGCAAAAAGGGGAGGGAAAGTGCTTACCAGAATCGCAGGGCTGTGATGATGCTCGACGTGCTGTTGGCTTGACAAGGGGCGCTCGGGTACTGTGGCAATTGCTCGCCGGAGTTAGGTCTGGCGGCTGTTGCGCGTGGTCGTGGTCGAGGTCGACTCTGTGGTTCACCCCGAAGCAAAACGAGGGCACGGTTAGAATCGTAAGATCAAGGCAGAGATGTGTGCGTGAACGAGAGGGCGCGGGGCGGTCGAGGCTTACCGGGGGAGGTCGTCGAAGAGGTTGCAGATGCGGCGGCGTTCGGAAGCTTGTTGTAGCCGACGCGCTGGGGCGTCCGCGGTTGAACGGAGGGCACGGACAGAAGCGCCAGGGGATGGGGAGTGTGTGTGCTTGGTCTATGAGGCAAGGGGAGGTCTGGTTTCGCCGGAATCGTCACCGGAACATCATCGGACAGTGGGCGGTGTGCGGCGCAATTTGTCCAGCCTGGGGGCAGAGAGAGGGAGAAGCTTGAGGAAAAAGGAGGAGGAGGCGCTGGCGTTTTATCGAGCATGGTTAAAGCGAGGTAAAGGCGCGGCGTTATGGCGAATTGAACGCGTGGAATCACAGCAGGTAACGGTGGTCGAGGGAGGAAGAAGGGGTCGCGTGGCTGGGGAGGAAGAACAGTGCCAAGTGGGGTCGGTCAGTCAGTGGGAAAGAAACAAGGAGGAGGTCCACCTACCAGTGAGGGTGCGGGTTTCTTCTGGGGTGAAGAAAAATGTTTCGGGGGCGAGGGTGAGGTGGGCTAGGTGGTCTGTTGTTGGGTTAGTTGGGCCAGATGGTGGGTTGTTCTATTTTTTTCTGTTTAAATCTTTTTCTATTTCTAAATCTATTTTTCTGATTTGAATTTCATCCAACTATTCAAGCATTCAAATAATTCAAACAATTCAAACAATTGTAATGAGTTTTTGGTTCTGTTTATCAACATAAACCAAATCTCAAAATAAAATAATATTGTAAGATCCCTTCATTAATTAAATAAAAGGGTCCTTTATTTATTTAATATGGTTTGATTTATTTAATAAAATCTTCATTTGAACTCCAAACACTTTCAAAACCAAATCAGTAGGTTATTTGGAAATAAAGAATATTTGGAAACTTGTTTAAAACAGAATAACATCTTTATCTTAGGATCCATTTAATAATTAAATAAAATGGACCTTAGTTATTAAATCAAATGGAATTTGTTTTATTAAGAGATTTATTTTAAAACCTAAAATAAAGCCAAAACACTTTAGTAGGTTTTATTTGTGAGTATCAAATATTTGGAAATCTTATTTTAAATAATTTAATAAGTTTTGATGTTTCCATTAAATTGGTAAAACCTTTTATTTAAATAAAGTTTGGATATTAAATCCTTATTAATTTATTTAAATAAACCTTTGCTAATAAAATGTTTTTAATTCCCAAAGCTTGGCCAGGGTTGGCTTTATAAAATAATCTTTATTTATAACTCCACCTTTTCATTTGAAAATAAAATCTTTTATTAAAGATCCAAAGTAGTAATTTTAAGTATTCAAAATGTTTTCTTTATTACATGTTTTATCTTTTAAATTTCTTTAGGATTTTATTTAATTCAAATGGGTTTGAAGTTCCAATTTAATTCAAAAAGTTTCTTCTGGTTCTGAAAATCAAACAAAGTTTTATTTTATTCATTTATTTTTCACATTACAAGATTTGGAAAATCTTGGGATGTGACAGGCTACCACCCTTAAAATAAATCTCGTCCCGAGATTTGGGAAGGCTGGGGTTACAAGCAAGTTCAAAACAACTAGGGTACTACCACCCTTAAAAATTTTCAAACAAAATTACATCTTGTCCTTCTTGGGATCCTGGGGAAAAATTTCTCTAAGCAAATATTTGCATGGTGTCTTTGGTTTCCATACTTGACTCATGGGCCAAGGTTGAGTTTCTCCATAGGCTTGTTCCACTTGTTCTTCATCTTTTCTGGACAGTTGCTTGCATAGTGTCCTGGGTTCTTGCAGTTGAAACAATGAATGTCCTTGAGTTCTTTACGTGGCTCTTGTGGACAGGTTGCTACATAGTGGCCTAACTCTTTGCAGTTGTTGCACCACACTTGGTCAATCTCTCTATTCTTCTTGTTCTCTGGGCATCCACTGGAGTAGTGTCCCAGTTCCTTACATTTACGACATTGTGCAAGGCTCATGTCTTGCTTTTGTTTCTTAAGTTTCTTTAGTCCTTTGAATTGGGTTGTCTTGTTTGGAGGTATAAGTGGTCCTTTTCCTTTGGTAGACTTGGATCCTTCTTGTTTCCTTTGTTCCACCATGGAGTAGATAGGACATTGGTTAGGAGTATGATCACTTCCTTCACATAGGTAGCAAGTAGCTTGAGAGGTAGGGCATTGTCCAATAGGATGTTCTTCTTCACAATTGGGGCATTGTCCTTCATGCTCCTTGGAAGTATGATCCTTGTCTCCACAAATAATGCAAGCTGGGGCTCCATCTAGAATAACATTCCTGTCATCCTTGTTATCATACACTCCTTTGGGGTAGTTTTCTTCCATGCTGATCATTTGATTAGTCACCTTGAGCATCAGTTGGGATTGTTCTTCCAAAAAAATTTGTAGTGCTGGGTCTTTATCACTATTGTTGGTTATGAACTGAGCTGTCAGTTGGTTCAACTGGTGTTGGGTTGCTATGAGCTCTTTCATGCTGTCAGCTTGGTTGGTGTTGATGTCATCAACCTTGGAGTCTTTTGGAGTATTCATCTGTTTGGGTTGAAGGGAGATTAGAATAGGCAAGATATTTCTAAGGAATTATTTCTATTCACACACATCACGATTCACACAAACAATGTTCCTGCAATCACAAACCAAACATTTCACTCAAACATGGTTCAAGCACATACTTAGTCAACAAAATATTTTTGTTACTCACATGAGTTGGTGGTTTTGTCTTTAACTAAAATATGGTGGTCCATCTATAGGGTTCACTTGTGATCTTTCCTTCCTTCTTGATTCTTCTTGTATGAGATCATGGTTTCCTTGAGAAAATATCTTGGTTGCAAGACTTCAAAGTGGTTGATGGCTCCTTCTTATTTTGCATTCCCTCAGTCTCTAATTCTTGTGCAAGATTTCCTTGCTTCACTTGTGGTCCTTAGTAGTTTCCAAGTTGGAGGTCCTTGGTGAACATGCTGAAGATGTTGAAGTCATTAGAGTTGAAGATGTTGCAGAAGTCCTTTGCATATGTGTAGTCTTGGTCCATGGGTAGATTTTTCCATCAAGTTGAAAATAGAAGAGAAGTAAAGTTGAAATCAAAGTGGTTGAGGAAAGAATTTACAAGTTTGTTTTGTAAATAAGTTTTGGAACAAAACAACTCCTATTTTTCTAAGGGTTTTTGTCCAATCCTAGGTTTACAAATCCTACAGGCAACACAATGCTCTGATACCATCTGTAGAGGTCTCAACCTGATAAGGTAGATTCCCCCTGTGTTTTACAATTCTAGTCCCTGGATCAATAGCTAGCATCCACAGTTAAGATGCAATATCAAGAAACAAAGGTCATAATATAACTTTATAACCAGGAATATCATAATTTTATTACATCTTACATAGCTCATTTGGCTATTACTTTACATTGCAGTGGAATAACTATAAGCATGGGTCCTTCATCTTCAAATTGCCACAGGCAGATGTTGGTTGTAGACTTTGTAATCCTAAACAATCAATCTTCAATAAAATCAATCAAACCTGCAACATTACAAGTTACATCCACAAGGGTCAATACATTTGAATTGTATTGGCAAGTTTCACTACAATGTGGAATATAAGTGGATCCTAACATTCCATGCATATTTGGCTAAGTATAGTTTTAGGCTCATTTGCATAAAGCAAAATTTATCCTATCTTTTCAAAATGGTTTTGGTCCTTTGTCAAATATCCTTTTCAAAAATCCCTTGAACTCCTTGGTAAAAACTCAAGTGTTCAAGTCCTTGTCAAAAATCCCTTGAGCTACTTGGTAACCCCAAGTGCAACAAGTTTTATCAAAACCCATGAGTTCCTTGGTAACCCCAAGTACATCATGCTCTTGAGCACCTTGGTAACCCCAAGTGCAACAAGCTTAACAAAATCTCTTTGAATTCCTTGGTAGACACACAAGGGCATCAAGTTTTTATATTAGAAGTTGGAATGTCGAGATCTCCCATAGTTCAAACTTTAGTTGCTCAGTATTGTCCATAACCGGGGACACGGCTAAGTACTTAGATTTTATTAACTTCTGCAGAAGGAGTACACTTTACCCACATGTCACAATCCCATCCTTTTGCCACCAGTGGCCTACTGGATTACTGCTCACCAAGATGGAGTACTGGCAGATTGAGAATGTGACGAAGTCTTTCCAAAGGGTCCTTCCATACACCATTGCTAGCTTGCCTTCAGCACCCATGAAGCATTCCAGATCCCCATGTCCAGTTAACTGAAGACAGTGCATGGGTCTTCCCAATGTAGTTGACCAAGCCAGAGCCATAATAGCATGTGGTTGCACACGAAAGCCTCAATTGGAGAAACATGTTCAATCTCTAAGTTTCCTGGGTGGTTTCCTTTGGAGCACAACACAAAGAGATTGCCATAGACATGGTTCCTTTTGTTGCCACCTTCTCTAATACTCAAAGTATCCTTGGCCACCCAGGTGGTTCATTGAGTCCTTGTTTTATTATGTAAAACACAAGTTCTTTTTTCAACCCTTGTAAAATCTCAACATGTATCTCTTTTCAAAATATATATAGCATGGCTAAGCATGTAACAACTACATTGTTTTCTCTAAGGTATGTATAGGGAATCCTATTAGGATTAGCATAGCATAAGTATAAAAGTATCTTTTCATGCATGTTTTCAAAATCCACTAAGTATAATGAAAATAGTAGGACTTTAGATGATAGTGTCACTTGCCTTTTTGGAAGGGAATGGTGGTTCACTCCTTGATCTTGCTAGTCTCACACTTTTCTAAATTCACTACAAGTCAATCAAGCAAAACACAAAATCAACTAACATTCCAAACCAAGGTTAAACAAACAATTTCACACTCACAAAACAATGGAGTCTAAGTCATGCATAAGTATGCAAAGGATGGTTCTATTGCAAAGATGGTCTCCACTAGGTTTATAAACTTTGTAAAGTCCAAATTGGTCATTTACCAAAATGGCAAAGTCATTAGTTAGAGGGTTTTGCCCAAAAATTATTTTAAAAATCCAATCAACATTTTATGTGGTGGAAAATGGTTTTATCAAATCAAAATCTTTAAGTTTCTCACCAAAAGTTTCTAACTCTCAAGACTTGGTGTTTTAGGTCAGTAGCTTTGAATTATAACATTTTCCCAATAGTTTTTATTCCAAAATTCTTTTTCAAAATAAAACCATTATCCTTACTTAGCTAGAATTAGACTAATTCAATTAATCCATTCTAAATTTTTCCAATTTTCATTTCCAAAAACATGGGTTGGTTCCTAGGGTCAGTAAGGTCACTACAAACCATTTTGCAAAAGATTTAATCCTAAAATCAATTCTAAACAATTTTTCTACACTAATCAAGCTCACAAAAGAATCTGCAAAATCAAGCAAACAAACAGATACTATTTTCTAAACTAAGGCCATCGTTGGTTGGGTCTTGCTCTCCTGAATCCAACGATATAAAATTTGTAATTTTTGGACGTGTGGTTTGAAAGTTATAAGGGTTTGAATTTCACAAAATATTCTGTTTTCAAATCAGTTTTTAAACAGAACAGTGACACGCGGCGTGTTTTAACTGGACGGTACCGGTTCGGCCGGATCGACAACGTGGACCGCAGGATTAAAGGGGCAGGTGCGGCTCAGATCAACGCGTACCCCTTCGTTCAGTCAATCTATCGTGGCCACGCGATTAAGATCCTACGGCTACCAGGCGCTTGCCAGGAACGGGCGGCGCTAACGGAGGCTGCGCGGCGGCGCACGGCCAGGCGGTGGCGCTACGGCGGCTACAGGAAGCAAAAAGGGGAGGGAAAGTGCTTACCAGAATCGCAGGGCTGTGATGATGCTCGACGTGCTGTTGGCTTGACAAGGGGCGTTCGGGTACTGCGGCAATTGCTCGCCGGAGTTTGGTCTGGCGGCTGTTGCGCGTGGTCGTGGTCGAGGTCGACTCTGTGGTTCACCCCGAAGCAAAACGAGGGCACAGTTAGAATCGTAAGATCAAGGCAGAGCTGTGTGCGTGAACGAGAGGGCGCGGGGCGGTCGAGGCTTACCGGGGGAGGTCGTCGGAGAGGTTGCAGACGCAGCAGCGTTCGGAAGCTTGTTGTAGCCGACGCGCTGGGGCGTCCGCGGTTGAACAGAGGGCACGGATAGAAGCGCCAGGGGATGGGGAGTGTGTGTGCTTGGTCTATGAGGCAAGGGGAGGTCTGGTTTCGCCGGAATCGTCACCGGAACATCATCGGACAGTGGGCGGTGTGCGGCGCAATTCGTCCAGCCTGGGGGCAGAGAGAGGGAGAAGCTTGAGGAAAAAGGAGGAGGAGGCGCTGGCGTTTTATCGAGCATGGTTAAAGCGAGGTAAAGGCGCGGCGTTATGGAGAATTGAACGCGCGGAATCACAGCAGGTAACGGTGGTCGAGGGAGGAAGAAGGGGTCGCGTGGGTGGGGAGGAAGAACAGTGCCAAGTGGGGTCGGTCAGTCAGTGGGAGAGAAACAAGGAGGAGGTCCACCTTCCAGTGAGGGTGCGGGTTTCTTCTGGGGTGAAGAAAAATGTTTCGGGGGCGAGGGTGAGGTGGGCTAGGTGGTCCGCTGTTGGGTTAGTTGGGCCAGATGGTGGGCTGTTCTATTTTTTTCTGTTTAAATCTTTTTCTATTTCTAAATCTATTTTTCTGATTTGAATTTCATCCAACTATTCAAGCATTCAAATAATTCAAACAATTCAAACAATTGTAATGAGTTTTTGGTTCTGTTTATCAACATAAACCAAATCTCAAAATAAAATAATATTGTAAGATCCCTTCATTAATTAAATAAAAGGGTCCTTTATTTATTTAATATGGTTTGATTTATTTAATAAAATCTTCATTTGAACTCCAAACACTTTCAAAACCAAATCAGTAGGTTATTTGGAAATAAAGAATATTTGGAAACTTGTTTAAAACAGAATAACATCTTTATCTTAGGATCCATTTAATAATTAAATAAAATGGACCTTAGTTATTAAATCAAATGGAATTTGTTTTATTAAGAGATTTATTTTAAAACCTAAAATAAAGCCAAAACACTTTAGTAGGTTTTATTTGTGAGTATCAAATATTTGGAAATCTTATTTTAAATAATTTAATAAGTTTTGATGTTTCCATTAAATTGGTAAAACCTTTTATTTAAATAAAGTTTGGATATTAAATCCTTATTAATTTATTTAAATAAACCTTTGCTAATAAAATGTTTTTAATTCCCAAAGCTTGGCCAGGGTTGGCTTTATAAAATAATCTTTATTTATAACTCCACCTTTTCATTTGAAAACAAAATCTTTTATTAAAGATCCAAAGTAGTAATTTTAAGTATTCAAAATGTTTTCTTTATTACATGTTTTATCTTTTAAATTTCTTTAGGATTTTATTTAATTCAAATGGGTTTGAAGTTCCAATTGAATTCAAAAAGTTTCTTCTGGTTCTGAAAATCAAACAAAGTTTTATTTTATTCATTTATTTTTCACATTACAAGATTTGGAAAATCTTGGGATGTGACATTAGAGGTGCGCAAGGTCTCGGCGATCATGATAGCATCGAAGGGAAGGCAAGGGGCGGTCGCGTTTTACCTTAATCACTCGCTAGAGTTGGAGACGTCGTCGGGAACTTGCGGTGCTCGTTGGAGTCGACGACCTGGGGCAGTACAGGACGAACTAAGGATGTCAGTAGGAGCGCAAGAAGGTTGCGAAGCAGTTCGCGTGAACCAGAGAGGAAGGCGCGCACGGAGCTCACCAGGATTGGTCGCCAGAGTGGGTTTTGTCTGCGGCGAGGTAATGGCAAATACTGGCAGCCTGGAGGCGCTTCGGGCTAGCTTTGTTGGGGGAAATGGCCGCGAGGGGGAGAGGTTTAAGTAGCCAGGAGGGGCGAGGGAATTACGCTGCATATCAATGCCATTTAAGCGCGGAATCAACGCGGCGTTTCTGGAGGAAACGGCGGTGGCGACGGGGTCTGCACGCGCGGGGGTGGAGAAGAAGGAGCTGACCTGGCTCGGGCCCATTGGCAGTGGCAGCGGGGCAGAGCGGGTCCGGGTGAGAGAGAGAAGGGGAAAACGACCCGGGTGGGCTTAGTGGGCTGGTTCCTCTGCTGGGCCAAAAGACTGGCGCCGGCCCTTTTCCTTTTCTCAATTCATTTTCTATTTCTGATTTGATTTTCTGAATCCATTTTCAAACAAAATCAAATGCCAAATGAAATCAAATTTGTTCTGGATTTTTGCAGAGTGTAACAATCATAATTTTGGGTGTAAAAACATGTGGACTCTCTGCATTAGCTTGGTCCTATTGATCAAACAAAATAAATAGTGATATGGCACTAGATTTGATCAAGTTTTGAAAATGGTTTTAAATTCACTTTTGTTTTGCAAATTTTTGGTTTAAGCAAATAGCAAGCAAGCAAAACAATCTGAGACTAACAAGATTTGATTCATGAAAAACAATCTCTCATTGGAGAGTAGCATTTGATTTAATGCTGATCACATAAAATAATGAGCTCATATGCTCCTGTTTTTGAATTTATTTTTGAAATGAAAATCTACATGATCATGGATGCATGGATGATATGCATGAGTTTTAAAACATGATTTTAGGGATGTTACAAATCTAACCCCCTTAAGGTGAATCTCGCCCTCGAGATTCGGATTGGCTAGCAAATAGGTGAGGGTGGTCTTTCCGAAGATCATCTTCTCTTTCCCATGTTGCTTCTACTTCGGAATGATGGTTCCATTGAACTTTGTAGAATTTGATAGTCTTAGTCCGTGTAACTCTTTCTGCAGTCTCAAGAATCTTGATAGGTTTCTCTTCATAGGTGAGATCACTTTCCAATTGGACCTCTTCCAAATGTATAGTATCCTTCAAAGAAGTCTCTTCCATCTCTGGATGGCATTTCTTAAGCTGACTCACATGAAACACATTATTAACAGCTGACAAAGACTCTGGCAATTCAATCTCATAAGCTACTTCTTCTTTACGACTCAGCATCTTGAATGGTCCAACATATCTTGGGGCCAACTTTGGTGATGCTCTGGATTACCCTAGCAAGGTAAACATTGACGAAGACGTTGGTGATGCTCTGGATTACCCTAGCATGAACCAGAGGTATTAGGAGGTGCGCAAGACTACGGCGAATACTACTGGGTCAAGGAGAAGACGAGGGGCGGTCGGGCTTTACCTCAATCGCTCGTCAGAGTCGAGCAACGGTTCTGTTGTTTTCACGAACGGTGACGGCAGCCTGGGTCATGAGAAAGCAAACAAAAGGCATCACTGAACGCGCAAGGACACGCTGGTCATGCTGGTTTGAACCAGAGATAGGGGGCGGTCGGAGCTCACCGTGATGGCTCGTCGGAGATCGTTGGTGCTGCGGCGGTGTGGGCAAGACTACGGGCTGCCTGGTGGCGTGAAGAGGAAATTGAGCGAGGGGAAATGAGCAGCGAGGAGAGGTGATCTTATAGCTGGAGCGGGGGCAGAAATCACTCGCCGAATCAATGCAATTAAGCGCGGCATCAGTGCGAGGAAACGGCAGTGGCGAGGTGGTCGTCAGCGTTGATTTAGGACGAAGGGGTGACATGGCAGTGAGGGCCCAGACGTCAGCGAGTGGGTATGCGGGTGCGGGGTAGGAAATGGGGGAGAGGGGGAAAACGACCCGGGTGGGCTTGTGGGCTGGTTTTGCTGTTGGGCTAGAATAGTGGTGCCGGCCCTTTTCTTTTTCTTTACTCTTTTTCCATTTCTGTTTTAATTTTCTGAATCCATTTTCAAACAAATTCAAATGCCATTTGAATTCAAATTTGTTCTGGATTTTTGTAGAGTGTAACACTCATAATTCTGAGTATAAAAGCATGTGGTCTCACTGTATTACATTGGTCCTTTTGTTCAAACAAAATATGCAGTGACATAACACTTGATTTGAACAAATTTTGAAAATGGTTTTAAATCCATATTAGTTTTGTAATCTTTGGTTTGAGCACTAGCAATCAAGCAAAAAATTTTGAGAGCAACAAGGTTTGGTTTTGAAACAAATAATCTCCCTTTAAGAGTGGTATTTGATTAATGCTTGATCACATAAAATCATAGCTCCCAAGTTCTGTTTTCTTTCCAAAAAAGAGTTTGAAGAGTTTGAATTTGATCCCTAAATGACATGCATGCATGCATGATATGAAATCTTTGAAAACATGATTTTAGGGATGTTACAAATCTAACCCCCTTAAGGTGAATCTTGCCCTCGGGATTCGGGTTGGCTAGCAAATAGGTGAGGGTGGTCTTTCCGAAGATCATCTTCTCTTTCCCATGTTGCTTCTTCTTCGGAATGATGGTTCCATTGAACTTTGTAGAATTTGATAGTCTTAGTCCGTGTAACTCTTTCTGCAGTCTCAAGAATCTTGATAGGTTTCTCTTCATAGGTGAGATCACTTTCCAATTGGACCTCTTCCAAAGGTATAGTATCCTTCAAAGAAGTCTCTTCCATTTCTGGATGGAATTTCTTAAGCTGACTCACATGAAACACATTATGAACAGCTGACAAAGACTCTGGAAATTCAATCTCATAAGCTACTTCTCCTTTAGGACTCAGAATCTTGAATGGTCCAACATATCTTGGGGCCAACTTTCCTTTGACTTCATAGATGACTTCTCTACGCTTACGATCTGTGTAGCTCTTTTGTCGGGACTATGCTATCTTCAAGCTATCCTTAACCAGCTTGACTTTCTCTTCAGCCTCCTTGATGAGTTCTGGTCCGAACAAACTTCTTTCTCCCACACCATTCCATAGCAATGGGGTGGTACACTTTCTCCCGTAGAGAAACTCAAATGGTGCCATCTCAATACTGGCTTCATAGCTGTTGTTGTAAGAAAATTCTTCGTAAGGCAGACTTTCATCCCAACTGGCTCCATAGTCTAGAGCACATGCTCTCAACATATCTTCAAGAATCTGATTGGTCCTTTCGGTCTGTCCATCAGTTTGAGGATGAAATGCAGTGCTGAATTCCAACCTCGTTCCTAATGACTCATGTAGCTGCCTCCAAAAATGAGAAGTGAATTGGGTTCCCCTATCAGACACAATACTCTTGGGTACTCCATGTAGACATACAATTCTGCTCATATATATCTTGGCTAACTTAGCACTTGTGTAAGTTGTCTTCACGGGTATAAAATGAGCCACTTTAGTTAAGCGATCCAGTACTACCCAAATGGAATCATATCCTGACCTGGTCCTTGGAAATCCGGTGATGAAATCCATGCCAATCTTGTCCCACTTCCAATCAGGAATAGGTAGTGGTTGTAACAATCCTGCTGGTTTCTGATGTTCCGCTTTCACCCTACTACATACATCACACAAAGCAATATGTTCGGCGATGTCCTTCTTGAGATTATTCCACCAAAATCTTTCCTTCATATCCATGTACATTTTGGTGTTACCCGGATGAATAGAATATGGTGAGTTATGTGCTTCTTGTAAAATCAGTTTCCGAAGCTCTGGATCTTGTGGAACACAGATACGTTTTCCATTCCATAAAGTACCCTGTTCGTCTTCATGGAATCCTTTGGCTTTTCCCTTGCCAATCTTCTCCTTAATCTCTTCAATTTCCTTATCTGCCTTTTGGGCTTCTTTGATCTTGTCCAACAAAGTGGGTTGAACATCCAAAGACATGAGATGTCCCTCAGGCACAATCTCTAATCTGAGATCTCTAAATTGGGCACACAGATCATCCGGTAATTCTCCCTTAGTAAGGCCATTCACAAAAACCTTACGGCTTAGAGCATCCGCTACAACATTTGCTTTACCGGGGTGGTATTGCAAACTCAAGTCATAGTCTTTGATGAGTTCTAGCCATCTTCTTTGTCTCATGTTAATTTCCTTCTGGGTGAAGATATACTTCAAACTTTTGTGATCTGTGAACAC
Organism: Avena sativa; assembly: GCA_916181665.1. Lineage (NCBI taxonomy): Eukaryota > Viridiplantae > Streptophyta > Magnoliopsida > Poales > Poaceae > Avena > Avena sativa. Next base: position 333,839,958 of record OV702283.1, read on the forward strand.
TTCACATCGCTTTCCCAAAAGATAATGCCTCCATGTTTTGAGTGCATGGACAACAGAGGCTAAATCTAAATCATGAGTAGGGTAGTTTACTTCATGAGTTTTGAGTTGTCTCGAGGCATAAGCCGCAACTTTCCCTTCTTGCATAAGTACTGCACCTAATCCATGATGAGATGCATCGCAATACACTTGGAAATCTTTTTCCAAATCTGGCAAACACAAGACTGGTGCTGTCACAAGTCTCTTCTTCAATTCTTGAAAGCTGAGTTCACATCCTTCAGACCAAGCAAATTTCTTGTCTTTCTTTAACAATTTTGTCATAGGCTTAGCTACTTTGGAGAAATTCTCAATAAACCTTCTGTAGTAACCTGCTAAGCCAAGGAAACTACGAACTTCTTTCACTGAATTGGGAGATTCCCATTCAGTTATAGCTAAACTTTAGTAGGATCAACTGCTACTCCATCTCCTGACACAACGTGTCCAAGAAATCCAACTTCATTTAACCAAAATTCACACTTGCTGAATTTGGCATATAACTTATGCTCTCTAAGTTTTTCAAGTATCAAGCGTAGATGTCCTTCATGCTCTTCCTTGCTCTTGGAGTAAATTAGAATGTCGTCGATGAATACGACAACAAACTTGTCAAGGAACTCCATGAACACCTTGTTCATCATATTCATGAAGTATGCTGGTGCATTGGTCAAACCAAATGGCATCACGGTATACTCATACAATCCATACCTTGTGGTGAAAGCTGTCTTAGGTATGTCTTGTTCCCTTATCTTAAGCTGAAAATAACCTAACCGGAGATCAATTTTTGAGAACACACAAGCTCCTTCTAACTGATCAAACAAGTCATTGATTCTAGGCAAAGGGTATTTGTTCTTGATAGTCACCTCATTGAGTGAACGATAATCTATGCATAACCTTTGACTTCTATCTTTCTTTTCCACAAACAAAACTGGTGCTCCCCAAGATGAGGAACTTGGTTGGATAAAACCTTTCTGCAACTATTCTCCAAGCTGCTTCTTGAGTTCTTTCAACTCATCAACTGACATCTTGTACGGTCTTTTTGCTATTGATCCAGATCCTGGTAGCAAATCAACAAGAAACTCCACATCTTTATCTGGTGGCATTCCCGGCAATTCTTCCGGAAACACATCCGGATATTCACTCACAATTGGCACACTGTCTATGCTAACCCCCTTAAGAGAATTTAGCTTACTCCCTTTTGATTCAAAGTTGGTCTTGAATCTAATCCTTTTATTTTCTGGAGTCGTGAGTGACACAGTATGGTTGGCACAATCTATCACTCCCTTGTGCTTAGTCATCCAGTCCATTCCCAAAATGACATCCAATCCTTGGGAGTTTAGGATTATCAAGTTAACAGGAAACTTATACTTCCCAAACTCTATGACTAGATCATGACATCCCGAATTTACTATCATTTCTTCGCCAGGAGAACTTACTTTTATAGGACACCCAATAGTTTCTACCGGTAGTTCATTTCTTTCAACAAATTGTCACATCCCAAGATTTTCCAAATCTTGTAATGTGAAAATAAATGAATAAAATAAAACTTTGTTTGTATTTCAAGGCCAGAAGAAACTTTTTGAATTCAATTGGAACTTCAAACCCATTTGAATCAAATAAAATCCTAAAGGGATTTAAAAAGATAAACATTTTAAATAAAGGAAAACAAAATATTTTGGAAATACTATTTTGGATCATTAAAAATAAAAGGATTTGGTTTTCAATTGAAATAAAAGTTTTATAGATAAAAGTTTATTTTATAAAGCCAAATTAAACTTTGGCCAACCTTTTGAATTAAAACATTTTGTTTTGAATAAAAATTAGCAAAGGTTTATTTAAATAAATTAATAAGGATTTAATATCCAAAGGTTTTACCAATTTAATTGAAACATCAAAACTTATTAAAATTATTTAAAATAAGTTTTCCAAATATTTGATATTTACAAATAAAACCTACTAAAGTGTTTTGGCTTTATTTTAGGTTTCAAAATAAACATCTCAATAAAACAAATCCTATTTGGATTTAATAATGAAAGCCTATTATATTTAATTAATAATGGACTCTAAAATAAAAGGTTATTTTGTTTTAAACAAATTTCCAAGTATTCTATATTTCCAAATAAAACCTACTGATTTGGTTTTGAAAATATTTAGGTTTCAAATAAAGATTTTATTAATAAAATCAAACTATATTTGATTTAATAACTAAGGCCCATTTTGTTTAATTATTAATGGACCCTATATAACAAAATGTTATTTTATTTTAAAACAAGCTTTCCAAATATTCCTTAATTTCAAATACAACCTACTGAATGGATTAAATTATTTAGTTCTCAAGTGGAGCTTTGAATCAAAACAAAACCTATGAATTTAATAATTGGTATATCTATTTATTTAATTAATAATGGATCCTATTATTAAAATTATTATTTTTATTTTGGATTTTGGTTCATGTTACTGAACAGAACTAATTTCAATATTACAAAGTTTGGGTGTTGTTTGAATTGATTTGAACCTTGTTTGAATGTTTGGGAATTCAAAACAGAAAATAGAAAATAGAAAAAGATAAAACAAAGCAAACAGAAAAAAATAAGAGTAAAACGACCAGCCCAGCTAAAGCCCACCCCAGCCTAGTCCAGCCCATCTGCCCTTCGCCCCCGAACCGTTTTTCCTCACTGCCGAAACAGCCCGTTAAGCAACTGACCGGTGGACCTCCCCCTCTCTCCTTTTCCCACTGACTGGTAGGCCCATTTTCCCTGTTCATCGTCTCCTTCACCCCTCCCTCGCAGACCAGTTCCTCTCTTCCGTTTCTGCGATGAATTCGCGAGGATCAATTCGAGTTAACGTCGCAGTTAATCCCTCCTGCAACCACGCTGTTTTAAGCGCCAGCGCCTTCTCCTCCATTTTCCCCAGACCACTCCCTCTCTCTGCCGCCGGGCTGGACGAATTGCGCCGCACACCGCCCACTGTCCGATGATGTTCTGGTGATGATGCCGGCGAAACCAGACCTCCCCTTGCCTCATTGACCAAGCACACACACTCCCCAGCCCCTGGAGCTTCTGCCCGTGCCTTCCGTTCAACCGCGGGTGCCCTGTAACCTCGACTTCGACGACGACCTGCAGCGCCGCCGTCTGTCTCGTCTCTGTCAAACTTCCCCGGTAAGCCTCGACTGCCCCTAGCTTTTCCATGGATGCTCACATCATCTCCAGCTCCGTCTGCGTCTAACACACCCTCTGCCTTGCTTCGGCGAACCCTGTAGCCTCGCCCCTGACAGCGTCTGACCGCAACCGAGAACTAGAGCATCTCCGGCGAGGAATTCCGACGACACCCGTGCGCCCCTTGCCTTCTCGCGAGTACCTTGAGCTTCACCATGATCCCGCGATTCTGGTGAGCATCTCCTTATTCTACCTCGCTTCCTATTTCACCGGCGCCGCCACCGTCTGGTCGCTCCGCCGCCAGCAGCCGCCGCAGCGCCGCTGGTCCATGGTCGAGCACCCCACAGCCGTCCGATCAAGATCTGACACTCACGATAGACTCACTTAACAGCGAAAGGGTACGCGCCCTGTGCCGTGCGATCAAACTAGATCCTGCGGTCTGCAGCACGCGATCCAGACGAATCGGTATCGGCCAATCACGGCTCAATGCGTGTCCCTGTTCTGATTAAAACAGAATTAGAAACCAGATTTAAAAGCCATTTTGAAACCTCTGTAACTTTCAAACCACACGTCCAAAAATTACAAATTTTATATCACTGGATTCAGGAGAACAAGCCCTAGCCAACCATGCCCTTATTTTAGCAAATAGTATCTTTTAGATTGTTTGAATTTGCAGAAACATTGGTGTACCTATTTGGATTAGAAAAATTGTTTAAAAATGATTTTTGGATTAAAACTTTTGCAAAATGGTTTGTTGTGACCTTACTGACCCTAGGAACCAACCCTTGGTGTTAAAAATGATTTTGGAAAGATTTAGGTTGGATTACTTGACTTAGTCATTTTCTAGCCAAATAAAAAGAATGGTTTTTGTTATGAAAATGTTATGGAAAGAAAACTTGAAGAAAATGGTTTGATCAAACCCACTTACCCAAAACACCAAGTTTTGCAAATTAGCAACTCATTTGGTGAACAACTTAATAGTTTTGCCTTGATAAAAACATTTTTCACCACATGAAATGATCAATGGATTTAAGAATGGTTTATGGATAAAACCCATTTGCAAATGACTTTGCCATTTTGGTAAATGACCAATTTGGAACTTACAAAGTTTACAAGACTAGTGGAGACCATCCTTACAAATAGAACCAACCTTTGCATACTTATGCATGACTTAGATTCCATTACTTTGTGTGTGAAAAATTGTTTGTTTGACTTTGGTTTGGAATGTGAATTGAATTTGTGTTTGCTTGATTGACTTGTAGTGAAGTGTGAGACTATCAAGATCAAGGAGTGAACCACCATTCCCTTCAGAAAGGCAAGTGATGCTTCATACTTTTTGTCCCATTACTTTCTCTATGCATTAGTGATTTTGCTAAGTAAACTTGCATGGATTTTGCTAAGTATAGACCTTGCTATAGTAAAACCTAGTAGATGAATCCTTAGTAGGATTTTCCTAAGTTAAGATTCCTAATACTATCAAGCTTAGCCTAGCTAGTAGAAAACAAGGGTGGAACATATATTCATGCTATGGAAAATTTCTAAGTCTGAGGACTTGAGTTTTGTTTAATAAAACAACTAAGTGAATGAATCACCTGGGTGGAATGGAAGGAAGGGTGTATGTTGAGTGGTTACACAAGGCCAGGGGACTGGTGAACCTTGTGTATCTCACTTGTGGATGGCCACCCAGGAACAAAGGGATTTGAGATGTCAAATGTTGAGAAGCTTCAAGTGCAACCACTTGGCAATATGGGCTCTGCCATGATCATATAGTTTGCAAGAACTTAGCCATATGGACAGTGGGTGGTAGTGTTTGATAGGTTGGAGCGCGTCCATTTTGGTCTAAGGGAAGGCTTCTGAAAGATCTTGTCTTGGGAAACCAAGTCTTGTGGGGAAAGTGCACCACCTCTGCAGAGTGTAAAACCTAAGTACTTAGCCATGTCCCTGGTAAAGGACAATTTGAGCATCAAGACATGGAAGCAATCAAGAATCTCATCATTCCAATTTCTAAATTAAAACTTGCGGATTGAACAAGGGTTGTTTGAAATCTTAAATCTTTGATTGGTAGATGCCTTGGAAAGGATCTTCAATCTTTGATTGAGAAAAATGATTTTGTCAAGCAAAAACTTAGTATTTTCAAAATGATAATAAAAATCTATTTTGAGCAATGCAAGCCTCAACTCCACTAGCCAAATGCATATAGATGATAGATTCCACTATACTACCATAGTATCACTTGCCAATACAATTCAAATGTATTGACCCTTGTGGCTGTAACTTGTAATGTTGCAGGTTTGATTGATTTTAGTGAAGATTGATTGATTAGGATTACAAAGTCTACAACCAACATCTGCCTGTGGCACTTTGAAGATGAAGGACCCCATGACTATAGTTATTCCGCTGCAATGTAATGTAATAGCTAAATGAGCTATGTATGATGTAATAAAATTATGTTATTCCTGGTTATAAAGTTATATTATGACCTTTGTTTCTTGATATTACATCTTAACTGTGGATGCTAGCTATTGATCCAGGGACTAGCATTGTAAACACAGAGGGCTCTATCTTATTAAAGATTGGGACCCCTACACAAATGCTCTTGATATGAATGAATGAGATGCACCAGTATCAAAGAGAACAAATGCTGGAACAGAATTGAGTTTGAACTTACCAGCAACAGCATCAGGCTCCTCATAAATTTCCTCCACATTGATATGGTTCACTTGTCCCTTTTGAAAAGGGTTGGGTTTGTTGGGTCCTTCAACTTTCTTTTCTGGGCATTCATTTGCATAATGCCCCATCTTCTTGCACTTGAAACACTCAATCTGACTAATATCCTTCTTGACAGGCTGGCTTCCACTGCCACTTCCACCGTGGTGGCTCTTATATCCACCCTTGTGATTTTTGTACTTGTCATTGTCATGACTAAGCTGACTCTTGTTTTCATGATGACGGTTGTGGTTGTGGTGCTTGTTGAATTTCCCATGCTTGTGGGATCCTGAACTCCCACTATCATCATAATGGGAACGCTTGTGAGACGATCCCGAGCTGTGCTTGTCTAAGTGCTTTCTCTTCCTACTTTCAACTTGCTTCATCTTGTTCTCCAAAATAGCAGCCTTGTCACAAAGAGACTGGTATGTGGGAACATAGGCCACAGCTAACTGCAGGTTTAGTTCATCATTCAACCCTTCAAGGAACTTTTCTTTCCTCTTAGCATCAGTGTCAACTTCATCCGGTGCATAACACGCCAGATTGTTGAACTCTTCAATATATTCAGCCACGCTGTGGTGGCGTTGTTTCAGGTTATGGAACTCTTTCTTCTTCAAACTCATCACTCCGGATGAGATATGAGCAGTACGGAAACCATCTTCAAAGATAGCCCATGTCACATCTGCAATGGGAGTGGTGATATGGAAGTTATCCCACCATGTGGCTGCTGGTCCTTCCAACAAGTGTGCTGCAAACCTGACTTTCTCTTCATCAGTACAGCCAACTGTTACCAAGTCCTTGTTCACTGAGCGTAGCCAATCATTGGCCACCATAGGATCAGTAGTTCCTGAGAACTTTGCTGGCCTTAGTCTCAAGAATCTGGTGAGCATGTCAAAACCCGGTGGGTTGTTGTTGTTATTGTTATTGTTGTTATTGTTGTTGTTGTTCTGATTCTGGATGAATGTAGTCATCATTTGCATCAGCTGAGTCTGAGCTGTCATCATTTGCCGCATCTCAGGGGTGATGTTGTTGTAGTTGGGGTTGGGATTGGCACGACGGGGAGGCATATGTGGTTTGTTCAATAGAGATAAGAATGAGATACCCATAGATGCTAACATGCACAATACATCACATAAACAATCACCAAACATGCATCAAAATAATAATAGTTCAACAACATAAACGACAGGTTTGCAAAGTAAACACACCAATAGCAAGCCATCCACATGTTAGATGGTCATTGCGACTCAATAAAAAGCATGATAAATAAATGATAAACGAGTAGTCATCACTACTCCTCGGCATCAACCTCCTCCTCAACAAATGTAAGACCTGCATTCTCCATAGCGGTCTTGTATTCCTCGACATTGGTGGTCAAGGTCTCTACTTTGGCTTTGAGAGCCCTCTTCTGAGAACGAAGCCTCTCAGTCACAGTCTGCTGAAGCTCGAGCTCGAAGTCCTTGGCCTCCAGTTCTGCAGTCATGTCTCGAATCCTCTTGTTCCTGTCTTGGACTCGCTTCTCTTGACTCTTGAACTTTCTGTCCTGACTCTCGAATTTGGCCTCCATCTCCTTGACTATCTCATCTTGCTCCGCGAAGAGCTTGTCCTTCTCGCGAAGCTGCACCTGGAGTTCGTCATTGCTGAGCATGACATTGGTCCTATCAGTGTCCACGTGCCTAAGAAGAACCTCTAAGTCCTGGAGGTATAGACGAATCGGCTCTGCTGTCTCCCTCGAAGTGTCCTCAAAGTCGATGGCCTCACCATCCTCATCACGTCTACCGAAGGCGTGGAAGTGAGTACCTCTAACCTGTCGAGAGTGTCTCCCTAATAGACGTCGAATCAAGTCCTGCATGACTACCTCTAGGCCTCTCTCCTTATCATCATGCATGAGCTTGAAGATGATTGCCTCCATGGTAGGCTCAGTCTGGCGTCCGGGCTGATTGACCTTGAATCCCAAAGGTCTTTCCTCTCAAACTTGGTGAGGGGAAGCACCCTGATGGTAGGAAGAGGGAGATTGAGCAAACTAGTGAGCTCAATAATACGAGGGCCAAATCGAGTCCCCTTGAACTCGTCAACCGTGATGGTAGTAACATTAGGCATCTATTTATAAGATAGAAAAAGTTAGAATCAACACAATAAATAAAATTCAAGACAGAGCATCACAAGAATAACATTGGCAAATACACAAGTCATAGCATACATAAAATCCATTACAAGCATCCAAGGTTCAACTTATTTAGACAGCATTTTGGAAAATAAAATGATAAGTGTGGTGGTCCAACTAACGAAGTACGCTTACAATCCCATCTCACTTGCCAAGTTGGCTAACAAGGCATCCCTAGAGGAAATCTGTTTATCTTGATCACACGACTCCATTGATAAGTCTATGATGTCTTTCCTTAAACTTTGATTGGTAGCCTCTAACTCTTGGGTACGCTTCTTTTCTTCCCTAAGGTCATTCTGGGTGTTAAGCATTCTGCACTTGATTCTATCACCAAGTTCTTTGATGGCCCTCCAAGGTGCATCCCTTGCTGAATCAAAGAATGTGGTGTGCATCATTGTGTTGGTGACCATGCAGAATCCGGAGTCCTTGTGGTTGTCTTCCTTGTTTTTTACAAGTGAAGTTGCACCCACCAGTACTCAACTCCTTCATCCATCACAGGAAAACCTTTGTACACAGCTGCACCATGTATTCCCAATGCAACCATGAGGTCCTTGAGAGCCTTGGGGAATTCTGTCTCACATTCCAAAGTCATAGTCATGAGTGGTCCCTTCCTTACGGCTTCGTTGATGGAGTTCATCTACAAATAGAGATGAGAAATAAGATTAGAAAAGTTTACGAGAAGAAAAGACAAGTGTGGAAGTTGTTGAAAAATCTTCCTTAGTGGTTTCCAATCCTAGGGTCATAATCCTACAGGCAACACAGTGCTTTGATACCATCTGTAAGATCCCTCCTTTATAAAGGAAAAGGATCCCTGTGATTGCAATGCTAGTCCCTGGATCAATGCTAGCATCCACAGTTTAAGATGAAGTACACAGAAACAAAGGTCATTATTACAGTCATTCCAGAGGCAAACATAGTCTTTTACAAATCCATGGCCACATGCCTAGTACAAGAGTTTAAATAAGTAATAAGATAGATAAGTCTTCATCTTCATGTGCCACAGGCAAGCATGTTGAGTGTAGACTCATGACTCCTAATCATCATTAGAATAACCTGCAACATCACAAGTTACAGCCACAGTGGGTCAATACATTGGAATAGTATTGGCAAGTGATACCTTAGTAGAATATTGGTGGACTAAATACTATATGCAATTTGGCTAAGTGTAGCTTAGGCTTTCTTTGCTCAAAATAGGTTTTGCCTATTAGTTGAAAACACTAAGTTTTTCTTTGTCAAAACTTTTCCCAAGGAACCACCAATAGACATTGGGGTCCTTCACCCTTGTTTAACCACAAGTTTTACTTAGAAATTGGGATGAGGAGATTCTTGATAGCTTCCATGTCTTGATGCTCAAGTTGTCCAATACCAGGGACATGGCTAAGTACTTAGATTCTTCCATCTGCAGAGGTTGTGCACTTTCCCCACAAGACTTGATTTTCACCAAGACAGGACCTTTCAGAAGCCTTCCCTTAGACCAAATGGACACGTTCCAACCTATCATCCCACTACCACCAACTGTCCAATTGGCTAAGTTATTGCAACTTATATGATCCAGGCAGAGCCCATATTGCCAAGTGGCTGCACTAGAAGCTTCTTAACATTTGGCCTCTCAAATCCCTTTGTTCCTGGGTGTCTTTCCACAAATGAGATACACAAGGTAAACCATAGAAATGGGCCTTGTGTAACCACTCAACATAAACCATTCCTTCCATTCCACCCAGGTGTTTCATTCACCTAGTTGTTTTATTAAGCAAAACACAAGTCCAAAGACTTAGAAATATTTTATCATAGCATGAATATTTCACCACCCTTGGTTGCTGCTAGCTAGGCTAAGCATGGCATATCTTAACTTAAAACTTTCTAGCAATTCTACAACTACTAGGATTTCCCAAGCATAGCATATAGACCAAAATCTATCCATGCAAGTCTAGCAAAATATTTCTAATGCATAATTGAAAAACATAGGTATAAAATCATGAAGCACCACTTGCCTTGGTAGTTTGGATAGTAGCTACAATCCTCACAATCACAATCACTATTTGCACCAAAATCTACACATAAAATGATAGCACCAAATCACATACAAAATAAATACAAGCAAAAATATATGGATGCATGCAATATGATATGTGATGATTTCCTATACTCAACAAGACAAGTTCACAGTACTGGTTCATAAACAAGTTCAAAACATGCCAAACAACCTTTATTTGAACAATAAAACATTTCTCAAATAATTAATATACACAAAATAGGCCTACACATGTTTCTGTAAAATTATCCATTTTAACAGAAACAAAACATTAAACACATTGCATATATGGAAAGGGCTTTCTCTCCTGATTCCATTGATATAAAATTCATCAAATTTGGACGTGGGAATCAGAAGTTATGAATTAAACAAGTTTTAATATCTAATAGATCTAATCCAGTTTTTAAATTCAAATCCTAGCCACGCGGCGTGCTCCTATTGGTTGATACCGCTTCACTCAGGATCACACACGTGAGCCGTTAGATCTAACTTAATCTGCACGATCCAGATCTGTTCGTACCCTGTAGCACCCCGGTAAAACTGTTACTAGTAAATCGCGTGTTTTATCTCTGTGCATCATCATGACATCATCATGCATATTTATATCCACTAAATATTTTTGCTAAAGCCCTATTTTGTTTCTATATTAATATCCTCCTTTTGGTTTCAAATAAAAACCCCGATTGATCCAGATTTGTTATTTGTCTAACAACTATTTACCAAAAGTATTTTTAAACTAAATAAATAAATATTTTTATACCGGGGAGACCACCACCGGTCAGGCCCAAAGGGCCCAGCTGGCTGTAGCCTACCGCCCGGCCCAAACAAACCTAGTCCAAACCCTAACCCTAAAACCACCCCAGTCCCAAGCCTAGACCTACCCCTACCCACCCCATATCCTCTCAGCCACCACCCACCACCGCACACATCACACGCACACAGGAACCCCCCCGACCGACCCACCCGACCCTTCATGTTCACGCCCACACACACATGACCCACACCAGCCCAGGACACAACACGCACCACCCCAACCCTCCCTGTGTCGCACGCCCTGCCCCCTGACCCCACCACCCCGCGTCCCGCACCCGCTCCCCACGACCCCGTCGCCACGCGAGACCCCCGCTCTCTCGCTCGCGTCCTCCCGCACAGCGCCGCCTCCTCCCTCCCCTGCAACCACATCGGGCCGCTACCGCCTACAAGTTACCCGCCGCCAGGGCCCCTCCTCACCGCTCCCGTTCAAGCTCGACGCCGCGTCGGCCTCACCCCCGCAGCGCCCCCGTCCGTGAGCCTTCTCGGCCGACCACGCCCGCCGTCTGCACGATGCCCCGCCTCCGCCCCTGCAGCATCGCGAGCCGCGCCCTCTTCCCCGGCTATGGAGCGCCCGCCGCCGAGCCTCCCCTCTGCGCCTGTCGCCGGCCCACCGGATCCCTGCGCTTGACCGGTCGCGCGGCTCCGCCCATTGCCGCCCTCCATCAAGCTCCTCCGGCCGCGACCCCGCTCGACCGCCTCTGACCCTGCGGCCTTCCTCCTCCTCGTCGCGGCAGGCCCAGTCCCCGAGCCGTCGGCGTCCCCTCCGCGGCCGCCCATCCTCGTCCTCTCCTTGCCTCGCGCTGGCCTCTCGGCAGCGTCGCGGCCAATCCCTCGTCGACCGACGTCTCCTGCTCGTCCTGCCCCCTCCCCGCCCCCCACGTATCCTCCTTCCGACTACTTGCCACAGATCGTGCTACTCTCTGTCCGCGCATGTTGCCGGATACAGAAGTCCAGGACCTCAGGCTCAGGATGTTTTCTTTTGGTGAAGTGATCATTTTTGTTGCTTCCCATATGCTTTAGTACCTTGGGTGGACTTGTAGTATGTGAGACTGCTGCTCTCCGGTATCCGGCATTGACAAGATGGAAGAGTGTCACGACAATCGGCTCGCCAAGATCTATCTCCCGGACTCTAAGCCTTGTCGCCGGATCCGATGGCCGAGGCCAAAGATTCCTGGAACGCCAAGAACTTCCCGGACCCCGAAGATCGATCCCGAACCCTCGGCGAACCCAAGATCATCGATACCAATGTGTGACCCCTCCCGAGCCTCTATTTTATAAATTGACATATCATACTTGTTGCATATAATTGATCATGCTTGCATACATATTGTGGGGTGTTTGGGGGTGTTTCGACAATTCACCTAAATTAAATATGGAGGCCATATGCCGGCTAATCTAGTCTCATATTGGCCCCATTTAAATTTGTGTAGCAAACCGATGCCATGTTTTGCCTTATTAATACAACATTTAAATCGCGGGTGGCTAAACAACAAGACCCTATCATTAATTGTTGGGACCTCGGTTCCACTTAATATTGCCGAATTGCATCGTGTTCTTGCCATGTCATACATCATACATGCATCATGCCCGTTCTTATGTCATAGAATTAAATAGTGCATCCGGTGTTTATGTTAGTGTTTTGCTTCTTCACGGACTAGGCCGATGAGTTGATGCGAGTGTCGACCCATTCTTCGGATGAACCTTCGGCAATGTTTTCAGGCGAGCATTCTCCCCCTTTCTACCTATCTTACTTTTATAGTCTTTATTTTCTCCTGTTGATCTATTGCTACCTGTGATGCGATGCTCTATATTTCGTTCCCGTGATATCCCTTGCAGCCATTAAATTGCCTTGGACACATCCTATTACATGTTGTTTGGTAGATAGTCAGCCTTGCGAGTCGTAGTTGCTTGCGCAGGTGTTGCGTCGCGTCGTCGCTGTTCCACAGTTGTTGGAGTAATGCCGTATGTTTAATGTTGGAGATGGTTATAACTTTAATTACTGTTTAACAACTAAAATTGAAGTAGGTAAATAATGCAGAGGCACAGGTGGGCAATAGATGTTATTTCGTTTTTAACCGTCCACTTGTGTCCCGTAGGACCTCGAGTACTTGATACCTGTTCTTTGAATATTCGCACTATCCACATGTGGGACCATGAATCCCCCTAGCCAGAGCTTGAGTCATATATTATTTCTTGGGGCCACAAAGTAGTTTGGGGCTTTATTACTATCCTGTACTTATGCCATGCTTTACTTCTTTATTTACGATTGCGCGTGGAGCGCCTATACTGTTTAGGAACAAATGTGGAATGTTTTCGCGGTATCGACAAGCCCAGTCACACTTTCGGGTTCCCAGTCGTTTACAGCCATTGGCACAAACCTCTGGGTCCGTCTCGGAGCCGGCCAACTTCGTCGCGGGTAGCTTGGTGGGGTGGCCCCCTGAAATTTGTATGAATCTTGAAATTTCTCTGTCGTGATGCCTCGTTGGGTTTTTATTGGTTTTTCTCGAGGTTGATCATGCGTGTGTTGCTATTTGTGCCCCCCTGCAGGGTAAAACTTTCTGAAAGCCGTGTCCGCGGTTATGGACGACTTGGAGCACAATATCTCGATCATAGACAACTATAACTAATGTAGTGCTATAAATTTGACTTTATAATGACTAGTAATCATCTTTACTATAATGGAATGGCTAAATAAAAGTGCCAACAATTGCTGGTTTGGGTTGTCACCTGTTACCATTGTATCTGACTAGTAAGTATTGCAACTACAACAGAATGGCTAAATAAAAGTAGCAACAACTGCTGGGTTTTGGGATGCCTCATGTTATATGTATCTGACTAGTAAGTACTACAACTACAACGAAATGGTTAACTAAAACTGCCCACTGCTTATTATATCAGGATGACTCATGCTATCTATATTTGACTAGTAATTGCCGCAATTATAACGGAATGAATAAAAACTGCCAACTGTGTGAGTTCCTCGGTTGACTTCCTCGTTTGGTCTCGAGGGGGAAATACCAGGATGGGTATGCTTGGTGATAGTTTCAGGTTGGATCCGAATAGGTATTTCTTATCCCTATCTGATAGCCGCCAGCTGTATTGAGTCTCTATATGTTGTTTAGTGCATGTTGCGCTTCCGCTTCAGTCCACCATACCTATGTAGGTGAGGACCGCCGAATTCTAGTCTCGCCGTGTACTGGCCTCAGTACCGACCGCTCTCTTTTTCCTTCGCCCTTTGTTGGCACCCCTTTTGTTAAGCAGGTTTTGAGATCGACGTCGTTAGCAGGGTTACCCTTCCGGCTTGGCCTGGGCAGGGTTATGGACGCCATTGGTTATTCTTCAGGGCTCTTAGCTCAATTTTCATCTTGTCCGTACTCGGACGCTGTATCGTTTTCAAGGTGATTTGGATCTTTGTATTGTATATCTGTATTCTTGACTCTTTGATTCACTATTGTATATATCTGTTTTGTGGGTTCCATCGCGGACTATTGTGTAATGGTATTACTTCGTTTTCCACCCGCACGAAAGTGCCTGGTGGGCACCTTTGAATCGTTTCTATGCGGGTTTGGCAGGAATCGCTGAAACATGCATAGGGTCGATTCTGAGGGTGTTACATCCCCCTTCGCGTAAGTGATATATCTAGCCCATCAGATCTATATCCAACGGTTCGCGATCAAGCGACCAAACTCTGGCGGCGCTAGCGGTGGCGAGTGGCGGTGGCGGCTCTGTCCACGGCGGCACGGTGGCTACAGGGGGTTTTGGGGTCGTCGGAGATGCTTACCAGACTCGCGGCGGTGTGCTGAAGCTCAACGTGGCGGTGGCTGGTCAAGGGGCGCACAGATGCAGCGGCAGGGTCTCGTCGGAGTTGCTGGCGGCGTCAGGTGCTTGTTGGCGAAGATGTTGTTGAGGTTCTGTGTCGGCCTAGCACGAGCCAGATGGGTTAGGAGGTGCGCAAGGTCTCGGCGATCATGATAGCATCGAAGGGAAGGCAAGGGGCGGTCGCGTTTTACCTTAATCACTCGCCGAAGTTGGAGACGGCGTCGGGAACTTGCGGTGCTCGTTGGAGTCGACGACCTGGGGCAGTACAGGACGAACTAAGGATGTCAGTAGGAGCGCAAGAAGGTTGCGAAGCAGTTCGCGTGAACCAGAGAGGAAGGCGCGCACGGAGCTCACCAGGATTGGTCGCCGGAGTGGGTTCTGTCTGCGGCGAGGTAATGGCAAATACTGGCAGCCTGGAGGCTCTTCGGGCTGGCTTTCTTGGGGGAAATGGCCGCGAGGGGGAGAGGTTTAAGTAGCCAGGAGGGGCGAGGGAATTACGCTGCAGATGAATGCCAATTAAGCGCGGAATCAACGCCGTGTTTCTGGAGGAAACGGCGGTGGCGACGGGGTCTGCGCGCGTGGGGGTGGAGAAGAAGGAGCTGACCTGGCTCGGGCCCAGTGGCAGTGGCAGCGGGGCAGAGCGGGTGCGGGTGAGAGAGAGAGAAGGGGAAAACGACCCAGGTGGGCTTAGTGGGCTGGTTCCTCTGCTGGGCCAAAAGACTGGCGCCGGCCCTTTTCCTTTTCTCAATTCATTTTCTATTTCTGATTTGATTTTCTGAATCCATTTTCAAACAAATTCAAATGCCAAATGAATTAAAATTTGTTCTGGATTTTTGTAGAGTGTAACAATAATAATTTTGGGTGTAAAAACATGTGGACTCTCTGTATTAGCTTGGTCCTATTGATCAAACAAAATAAATAGTGATACGGCACTAGATTTGATCAAGTTTTGAAAATGGTTTTAAATTCACTTTTGTTTTGCAAATTTTTGGTTTAAGAAAATAGCAAACAAGCAACACAATCTGAGAGTAACAAGATTTGATTCATGAACAACAATCTCTCATTGGAGAGTAGCATTTGATTTAATGCTGATCACATAAAATAATGAGCTCATATGCTCCTGTTTTTTAATTGATTTTTGAAATCAAAATCTACATGATCATGGATGCATGGATGATATGCATGAGTTATAAAACATGATTTTAGGGATGTTACATGCAGGCCCGGGTGAAGGTAGGTGGCCGCATAGGCGAGGCGCATATGGTCATATGCGCCTCCTATAGTTCAAAGTATATGAGGCACACATGGAGCAATATGTGCCTCCTATAGTTTGAAGTATAGGAGGCACATATGGAGCAATATGTGCCTTCTATAACCTGGCCGGATTCAAATTCGAAACATCCAAATACCACACCTATATAACACCTACCACCTCTCCTCCTTCTCCTTATCCTTCTCCTCCACCTCTCCTCCTTCTCCTTCTCCTCCACCTCTCCTTCTTCTCCCCTTCTCCTCCTCCTTATTCACTCTCCTCTTTCTCCTCCACTCTCCTCCTCCTCTTCCTCCGGCGACCTTCTCCTCCTCCGTCAACCTCCTCCTCCTCCTCTGGCGACCACTCCGGCCATGGCCTCCACAACCACACCGACCATATCCTCCTCCTCCTCCTCCACCTCCGGCGACAACCTCCGGTGGACTCATACTCCTCCACCATCTCCGGTGAGCCCCATGGTCATGGTCTCCCGCACATGCCTCCAATGGTAGGTTGTGGCCACGGGCACGGCCTCCGATGAGCTCCGACGAATTTCTGGCCAGATCCAGATCTATATCTAGCCACCTTTTTTTTGAAATTCAAAAAAATATACGAGGCGCATTCGAATGAATATGTGCCTCGCATATGCAGAATATAGGAGGCGCATATGCAGAGTATAGGAGGCGCATATCAATATGTGCCTCGCATATGCAGAATATAGGAGGCGCATATCGATATGCGCCTCGCATATGTGAAGTATAGGATGCACATATCATATGCGCCTCACATAAAAAATAGGCGAGGCATGACGCTGGAGGCACATATGATATGCGCCTCACATAACCTTTTCTCTAGTAGTGATACTTGGAATGGTGTAACACACCATGCATAGGAATTTATAGTGGACTCTTTGGAACAACTTGGTTTCTTGGGAGTTGGATGCACGAGTAGAGCTCATACTCAGTACAAGTGGAGGCTAGCAAAACACTGGAAGCGACCAACTAAGAGAGCAATAATGGCCATAATCATGCAGAGCGACAAAAAATTATTAATTAAAGCATAAATTGATATCACAAGTCAAAAACTAAATGATCATAGAGGCTAAGGTGATTGGTTCATAGTCTTAACATGGTTTAAGCATGCGCCAAGTCAACCCAAATAAAGCATCAAAGGAGAATACCACAATATTATGCTTTTGTATGCTAAAACAACGCATGATTCTTTCAAGGCACACGAAGCAATCTCAATTGTTTGGAACAAGTCATGCTACATCAACAATCACTAAGCATATGTTCAAAGCAACATCTAACATGACATGATAAAGTCTAGGCCACAGTCAAAACAAGATCCTTTTTGTACCACTTAAGCATGAAGCTTCCTACTCTTTTCCAACACCAATAGACTTATTTGAAACAACTCACAAAGATAATAATCAATAAAGATCAGTGATCATCTCTCAAAAATCTACAAAGAAGAACTAAAAAGTTCTAAGCAAAAAGCACAAGAAAACTAAAGCTAAGCGCAGAGCTGGCAAAAGAGCACACTCATAGAACAATAAGAATGAAAACTAGAGTGTTCTACATAATAAAGAACTAGGCATGACTTCTCCAAAATAGGAGTGTTGGGGTTCGGAAATTTTATTGCAGAAAATCAAACAAAAATAAAACTAAAAGCAAAAAAACAAAGACGCTCCAAGAACAACATATAGTGCATGACGCAATAAAAATAAAGTGTTTTGGAAGAAAACCTGAGATTTTTATTGATGAAGAATGGGATGCCTTGGGAATCCCTAAGCTTTGACGCTTGTACCTCTTGAATATTTCTTGGGGTGACACGGGTGGCATCCCCATGCTTGAGCTTTTGTCCATTCTTTATTTCATCACATCATTCTTCTCCTACACTTGAAAATTTCCTTCATACAAAACTTCACACATTCTTCATTAGCAACATTAGTGTATTCAAGATAATAAGTCTTTGGGTTTAGTTTCAACAAAATTAAAACTTCCATTAAAACACAAACTACTATATCAACTCATTTTAAAAGCTCAAGTGATCAAAGAGAACTAAAAAAGAAACCGATAAGAGGCAAATGCAAATAATGGCAGAAATCTATCAAAACAGACCAGCAAGTAAAGACCGATTTTTTCTAAGACTTTCTTTTACTCAAATCTAAAAATGCTAAAATAACATAAGTTAGATAATAACCTGGGGCATAAGCACAAAAAATTACAGCTCAATCTGACGTACAGGCATTTTTCACGAATCTTAAAGTGAATCACAGTAATCTGTTTCGAGACAGCAACTTCCCCAAATCTTACTTCTCTCTCATTAGAGGTTATTCTTGGCACAAAAACCACACAAAAAGGATAAGGAGAGGTCATTACTTAATCAATAACTTCCAAGACTCAACAAAATAAAAACTTACTGAAAATAAAACAATGGGTTGTCTCCCATAAGTGCTTTTCTTTAACGCCTTTTAGCTAGGCTTGATAGTTTGAGAAGATGCTCACATAAGAAATATGAATTGAAGTAAAAGAGATCATCAAGAAGCAAATTCAAAACACATTTAAGTCTAACCCACTTCCTATGCATGGGAATCTTGTATGCAAATAAATTCACAAAGAACAAAGTGACAAGCATAGGAGGATAAAACAAGAGTAACTTCAAAACTTTCAGCACATAGAGAGGTGTTTTCTCAACACCCAGATTTTTAATCCCAGATGCCTATTATGCCATACATCACAATTCTAGGATTACCATTTTTGCGAGACATAAAATATTGGTACCATAGTTCATCATCCATTACAAACCATAATGAAGGTCTTACAAATAAAGGATCTCATGATCCAGTCTTAATACAATCAACACAGCGGAATAATAATAATAGTAGCATGGGCGAAGCTCCATCTTTAGGGTCACAGCCAATGCTGACGATGGGAGATGATCGTAGTTGTCATAGACTTCCTGCTGTCCATCATCCTGGTAGTCCTCCTCATAGTCTGGTCATAGGAATAGCCAGGGACAAAGCCATGAGTACTCTTTAAGTACTCGCAAACTAAATACTAACAAGTAAGGTGGTTCAAGTAGAAATCCTAAGCTCTAATTTTATTTGCAGAAATCCAGGTTTATCTCTAACTGAGTTTAGAAGTAAAGAAAACTAACTTGAAGTTTTACAACACCTAAGTGGGAACTTAATTCATATTCACAACCCTGTTGTGGTCAAGTAAAGTCATAATTCATTTCACAAGTCATTTTGAAAACATCTGACGACGGAACAGTATGGCCACTCCAACTGTCCATAACCGCGGACGTGGCTATTCGAATAGTTTGACACTCTGTAGAGGTGGTACACTTTCACCACAACATTTGATACATCCGTCAGGAATAATCCTGATTCCCCATACTCAGTATGCCTATAATCAACCCTAATCTTTCAATTACACACCCTAGTATAGGCACCTCCCCTATGAGTTTGGCCTCCCAACCATGATCATCTGTCATCTTGGGAACTGAACAAGTGGACATTCATCACGAGGTAGCCTCAGCTGAAACCTCTTCCGTAAGGGAACCCATACTAATATATATAAATTTCCAGTCAAGCCCTACCCAAATTCGGTGTATTGTGGTTGTACGGTAAAATTGGAATGGTATCGCATCCAAACCCAACCATCAGTTTTATAAAGGGCCAAGGCTCATGCCTCAACATTTTCATCATCAAATCATCTGGTGTTCATAGCCCATGTGAAAACATTTCATTAGAATGACTCATCATTCTAAGGTTTTCATAATCATTTTCACCAAGTATTCCCATCTAAAGTGATCAATTTTTATGCTTAGCACTAGCCAGTAAAGTTGAGGGTAATCACTAATGAGGGGTGCTAATCAAGTGTGACTTAACCAAATCTAGATCTCATGCCTCAGTATGACATCTAGTTCTATCCAACTTTAGGCCAAGTTTTATGCTCTTCATGCTACCTATAATATCTTTCCAAAATTCACAAGTCACTAAGTAAAAGCAATAAAGAAGTTTTGATAAAGAAATAAAATAATAAGCTTGCAAGTAAAACTGGGATTTAGTATAATCAAGGTTGCATAAAAAAGCATGCCTAATGCATTGCATCGGTTATTTAGCTTGCAAAGGTGCAAGTGTTAGCTTGCTAGGATGGCTTGCCTTGAGTAGTGCAGTGATTGAATTTCTCCTCTCCTTCTTCCTCGTAGTAGTCTCCTTCCTCTTCGTATCCTTGGTCGGTACTAGCGTCTATAAATTAATACGAGGTACAAAATCACCAAACAATACTTAACTACTTCTATTTGGCACACAAAGGTTCACACTAGATGATCTAGCATCATCACAATCATCACATGAGATAATGACTTAGTCTTATTATTTTATTTTAGAAAAGTAATTTCTACTCATTGAAAAACTACTTAAGATTTAATATTCTCAAATTAAAATATGGGACCATATTGACCATGTCATCACCACATATTTTAATACTAGGGAATGTGATTTAAAGTATTGTCACAATTTAATAAGGTTTAATATTATTATTTTAATTAATTAAAGTGACTAGAAATGCCTATGGGACATTCTTTTAATACTTGTCCATTATTACTGCAAGTAAACCTATATATTTTTATATATTTAGAAAGGTCTTGTCAAATGTCATTTTGAGAGTTGGAATCAACTCAACAACATTTATGGTTGATTTTTGAAAAAATTTGAATGGAGAAAAGTCTCTGCCTTGTTATTTTACTATAGATAATCTATAATTCCAAATGGTTTGAATCCAACGGCTTGGATTAATAATTTCAATACCTTTATAAAAAAATTAGTTTCATGCAATCTGGTTCAGTAAAACTCTCTGAATCGATTTTTGAATATACTGACAGAACTAGGTTTGAACTAAAATGGAAAAATCTAAATTTGAATCTACTAGGTCGTGCGGGAGACTAACTGGGCCGACTCACTGCGCACAATGCAGCGCGCGGGCTGACTTAAGTGATGGCCCCATGCGTCAGCGACTCTGTCTATGCGAAGCGGTAAGTGGCAATCTAGACTGTGCGATTAGAATCTAATCTAAAGGCCGAGGCTCATCGTCGATGACGAACAGCTCCGGCGAGGTCTAAACCCTAACGCGGCGGTGGGGGTCGTGTGAGGCTCACCAGGGCTCCGGCTAGGGTCGGTGTTGGGGGCGAACGATGTTGTCGATGACGGCGGTTCGAACGATGGTCATGACGGCTCCTGGGGCGGCTCCAATCAATGGCTCCTCTTCTCCTCCTCCGCGGCAAACTCCGATGAAATTCTGGCGACCTAGTGCTCGCCTTTCTCCGGGGAAGGGTCAGTGGTGCTCTGTGAGAGGTGGGGAGTGAGATGGTGTGGCGAATTGGGGCTGGGGTGGCCTCCTTTTCTAGTCGAGCGAGAGAGGAAGAGCGGCATGGGCAGAGCTCGACGAGGTCGATGGTACAACGAGCTAATGGCATGGAATAGGGTGTAGGCTTGTGCGCGGTCTCCTGGCTATGCTCAAGGACTTGATGGCGCGGCACGGGGCGGTCGAGGTTGGTCGGAACATGCTGGTGCTCTGAGAGGCACCGATGGTGGTTTTGACGACGCAAGGATTCTACGGGTCACGCGACGGCGAACGGGGATGTCTAGGAGCTAGCTGGTGTCGTGGTGATTGCAGGAACAGGCGACGAGGGCGAGGCGCGGCGTGTACGTGTGTGTCGGGCGCGGTGCTCTAGCGTGCTCTCGGCATGGCACAGAGACAAAGGGAACAGCTGTGCTGGGGTGGTCCAGGGCCTAGCTGCGTGCAAGGGCTGGACAGGGGGTGGCGGTGGACGATCATCTGCCTCCTGTACATGGTGGATAGGCGCGGCGATGGCTCCTTCTAGCTAGCCATGGTCGACTGGCAAGGGGAAGCTCGGTTGGCATGGCACTGGTGCAATGGTAGCTTACTGGATTGTTCAATGCAGGTGTGCTCACTGGGGGGGACAAGGGGATATATTTGGGTGCAATGAGGGAACAAAACATTGATAAAAACAGTGATAGTTAGGCAGGGTTTACTGTGCTCACCAAGTGTTTGACAAAATGGCCGAAAGAAATTTATATTTTAATTTTTGGGTGAAATTTGGTGAGTGTACTGGTCACATACTTGGTAGTATCTGGTTGCTTGTGTTTGTCAAGGTGAACTGGTTTGAGTGGTTTTTGAGAAATGGTGATCTTAGTAGCTATACTTGATTCAGTTTTGAATTGTCATTTGAATAGATTTGAAATCTGTTTCTGTTGGTTTGTAAAGTCGGCTTGGGTTCACTTGTACTTGTTCTAGCAAGGGGTGAAAAGAATTGGATTTGTTTTTGTTAGAAAACTTGGACTAGAACACTCAAAGTGGTCTAGTGAACAAGTTTGGCAAAAATGACCATTTGCTTATATTGTTTATATTTGAATTTCTCTTCATTTGATTCTTCTTGGAAATGATTTAGATGATGTTGTTTTCATCTTTAAACCAATCCTTGCCATTCGTAGCAATCAAACAAGTCATTTCAAGCATTCATGCATTCATCACACACACATGCATTCATAATGATTTTAATAACAAAAGTTTTTGTTAACCCTAAACTTGGGTGATTGGAACTTGATAATCTTGATTAATATTTTTGGGATGTTACATGTTTTAGTACCATGAAAACTTCTACAACCATATTTTCCTCTCTCATAATAATTTTTAGTAGTCTCATGAATAAACTCAACAATATAACTATCACATAAAGTATGCTTTTGATGATCTACAAACACATAGTTTTTATCAAGCTCAAAAATAGTGGGATTAAACTCTTCAAACCCACTTATAAACAAATTTATAATAAGATGACTGATCATTCTCAAGAGGTATGGGGTTCCAAGATAAAGTCAAGACCCCTCCAATCTTATTTTCAATAGTAGTACAATTAATATTATCAACCAATATAGGACCATCATGTAGAGCTTTATCATAAACATTTCCTAAGAAAAAATATTTAGTACCATGCATTTCGAAGTTAGGCACAAATAAAGGATTACCATAAGATTCATCAAAATAGCATGGATTATCATATATAACAAGAGCGTAATTATTATCACAAGTTTTACCCATAGTAGATATTTCAAAAGAATCCATAGGAGCATAACATTCATCCTCCATTGGTAAGCATGTGGGACAATCAAATAATGTAAGGGATAAAGAGTTACTATCATTAGAAGGTATGCATGGATATCTAATCCATTCTTCCTCCTTTCGTTCATCACTCTCCTCCTCTTTTTCATCTAATGAGCTTCCAGTTTTAGTAATTTCTTCTTCCATAGGCTCCTGCAAGGCATTAGTCTCTTCTATTGGTGGAGAGCATCTATTAAGACAATCAAGAATATATCCATTTTCTTCCTTGTAATTATCAAAGCAAAATTTAAGTATATCATAAACCTCATATTTATAAGGTGCATCATCAGTATTTTCGAGAAAATTAGCAAGTTCGAATGCACCCTTCCAAGCAATAAATTCTTAAATTTGTTCCACATCATAAAAGTCATAATTTCCCTTAACATAATAAGATATGGTAACATTATCATCATACTCACATTGAAAATGGAGGTGTTTATACCTCCTACAACAACAATACTTATGAAAGCAATAAATAAGATTATAAGTAGAGCACACGTTTCTAGCAATGGTATGCAATTTATTAATTTGTCCCCATAAGTGTTTCCCTTTTTGTGACAAGCGGTGTTCCTTATAATAATATTTTTGTTCTTCCGTGAACCGACATTGCCAATAATATCTAGTTTCAAAGAAACACACCATTGATAAAAAGCATGATAAAGCAAGACAATAACTTACCAACAACTATAGTAGGAACTAATTTTTTGTGTTTTTGATAAGAGAAAACAAACCAAAAAAAACTATTTTTTGTTTGTATTTTTTATAAGAGAAGAGTGTTTGACGGGAAGGAAGAGATTGAAGCTGTCCTTATCTCTCCGGTAACGGCGCTAGAAAATCTTGATGGTGGCTCGGTTGACGTGGAGTCTGTTGGGAGACCCCAAGAGCAAGGTGTGATGAGAACAACAGCAAGTTTTCCCTCAGTTATAAAACCAATGTTATCGAACCAGTAGGAGAAAGGAAACAACTCCAAGGTGTTGCTAGCAACTTGAAATCTGCACAACACAACCACAGAACTTTGCCCCAACTTATAGTGATGTTGTCAAGCTCACTGGTTTGCTGAAAAAAAAGGACTAAACGTATAGTGTGAAAGATAGCAATTGCAGAAAGCAAATAGTAAAAGTAAAAAATAGATGGTATATCAATGGTAAATGAATGGACCGGAGTCCACAGCTCACTAGAGGTGTTTCTCCATAAGATAAATAGCATGCTGGGTGAACAAATTACAATTGGGCAATGATAGATTAAAAAATGCATAAATATGCCTGTACAAGTCATGACGATTCCTGTGAGATTCGTTTGGTCATTACAAAATATTACATAGACCGTAATACAACTGCATCTATGACTAATAATCCACCTTCAGGTTATCATCCGAACCCATTCCAGTATTAAGTTGCAAGTAACAGATAATTGCATTAAGAAAAGTGTGTAAAGTAAACAATACAATTGCCCTTGGGCAAAGGATTGTTGTTAACACCCGGATTTTAAAGTCTAGATGCATGTTATGCCGTACATCGCAATCCCAGGATTACCATTTTTGTGAGACATAACAGAATTGATAGCACAATACATCATCCATTACAAACCATAATAGTCTTACAAATAGTTGATCACATGATCAAGTCTTAATACATATCAAAGCAGCAAAAAATAAACGTGGTAGAGACTCCATCTTCATTCTCACAGGCAATGATGACAATGGGAGATGATCCTAGTTATCGTAGACCTCCTGCTGTTTGTCATCCGGATACTCCTCTCCATAATCTGGCCATGGGAATAGCTAGGGACAAAGCCATGAGTACTTTTAAAGCACTCGCAAACTATCACTAAAGCAAGTAAGACAATTCTAGTAGGAATCCTAAGCTTATGTTTGCAATAATCCAATTTTATTTTAGAGGTACTTGGTAGTAAAAACCTATTTTAGTTATCTAGATATCTCAAGAGGGAACCTAATTTCATGTCCACAACCTTGTGTGGTCGAGTCCAAGTCATATTTCAAGTCATGAATCATTTTGAAAACATCTGACAACAGAACGGTATGGCCATCCAAATATTCATGACCGCGGACGTGGCTATTCGAATAGATTGACTCTCTACAGAGGTGGTACATTTTCACCACAACATTCGATACACCCGTCAGGGATAACCCTAAATCATCATACTTAGTATGTGGATAATCAATCCTAATCTTTCAATTACACACCCTAGTATAGGCCCCTCTCCTGTGAGTTTGGCCTCCCAGCCATGGCCATCTTCCATCCCGGGAACTGCAAATGTGGACATTCATATTCACAAGGTAGCCTCAGCTCAACTTCTTTCCGCGAGGGAACCCATACTAAGACACATAAACTTCCAGTTAAGCCCTACCCAACTCAGGAATTGTGGTTGTACAGTAAAATTGGAATTGTATGACATCCGAACGCATCCATCAGTTTTTATCAAAGTTAGGGCACATACTCCATTCAATATCATCATCAACTCATTGTGTTCTATAACACATGTCAAAACATTTCAATAGAATGACTCATCATTCCAAGGTTTTCACAATCATTTTCTCCAAGTGTTCCCATCTACAGTGAGCAATATTAGTTTAGCACTAGCATCTATCAATGAGGGTGTCCCTATTGAGGGGTAATAATCAAGTGTAACTACCTACACCTAGTTCTATGCTCTTGATGGCATCTTTCCTATGTTTCCACTAATCACCAATTAATTAACTATTTGAGCAACTTTGATAAAAGGGTGAAAAGATAAAGCTTATAAGTAAAACTTGGTATTGGTATAAGCAAGGTTGTATCACAATAGCATGCATAGTTTTATCTTGCACAGTATAGCTTTCCTTGGTTAGTATAGTGGTCGAAGTTCTCTTCTTCTTCGTAGAATTCTTCCTCCTCATAGCCCGGGTTGATACTAGCGTCTATAAATAAATACGAGGTACACAATCACCAGACAATACTTAACTACTTCTATTTAGCACACAAAGATCCACACTAGATGATCTAGCATCATCTCTATCATTACAAGAAAAAGTGGCAAGGCCTTATTTATCTTAATTTTAGAAAAGCAATTTCTACTCATTGAAAAACTACTTAAGATTTAATATTCTCCAATTAAAATATGGGATCATGTTGACACATGTCATCACCACATATTCTACTACTTGGGAAATGTGATTTAAAGTGGATGGCATAATTTACAAGGTTTAATATTGCTATATTAAAAAATATTCAAGTGACTAGAAATGCCTCTATAGCATTCTATTAATTTTGGTCCAGGACTACTACATGGAAAACCAATGTTTTTACATATTCAGATAGACCATGGTAAATGTGATTTTTGAGAGTTGGAATCAAATCAAAAGCATGTATGGTTGATTTTAGAAAAATGTTTGAAGTTGTAAAAGTCTCTGCCTTGTTGTTTTTACTAGGGATGATTTATATTTTCAAATTGTTGGAATCCAACGGGAGTGTTTAGAGATTTTCAATTCCTTTCTAACAAAATTGGAATCATGCAATTTGGTTTAGTGAATCTTCTTAAATTGAATTTCAAAGTCACCTACAGTATAAGGTTTTAAAATAAAAGGAAAACTAAATTTGAATTGCTGGGCAGCACGCGGGAACGTTACTGGGCTGAGCCAACTACGCGGCACGCGTGCAGCGGGCTGCACTCAGGCTGGTTCCACATGTCAGTGACTAATCTAATGCGAAGCGGTATCCTCTAATCTAGGCCGCACGATTAGAGCTCGATCGATGGCTCAGCGTCGTCGTCTCCATCGCACAGCGCGCGCGAGATTCTAACGCTAGCTCTACGGTGGGGGTCATCGGGGGCTTACTAGGGCTCCAGCTAGGTCTGTCGAGGTGGGCGAATGAGCTTGTTGATGACGGCGGTTCAAACGATGGTCACGGCGGCTCCTGGGGTGGCTCCTAGCAATGGCTCCCTTCCATCACTGTAGCGGCGGGCTCCGGTGAAATTCTGGCGTTGTGGTGCTCGCCTTGCTCCAGGACGGGTCAGAGAGGTTTCTGGGTGAGAGGTGAGTCGAGTGGTGTGTGTGTTGTGAGGCTTTGGGAGGAGTCTATTTATACACCAGAGAAGGGAGCAGGGCGGCATGGCTCGGGCTCGTCGGCGACGTCGTTACATGAAGCTATCGGCATGGCGAAGGGTGTGCCGGACGCAGGGCTCCTTAGCGATCGTCACATGCACAGTGGCACGACGGGGCGCGATCTCCATCGGTTAGGGACGTCGATGCTCTGTGCAGGTACCACGGGTGTTCTTCATGGCATACGGTGGTCACGGAGAACGCGGGGTCAAACGGGCATGTCTAGGAGATTGCTGGCATCGCGGCGAACACATTGACGCAAGGAGAGATCAAGGCGAGGCGAGGTTGCGCAGGATTGCTTGGCGCTCTGGCGCGGCGCTCAGCATGGTTGAGAGATAAATGGGCGTGGCTATGCTGGCGTCTCCACAGGATGGCGTTTGTCGAGGCATACACAGGAAGTGGCGATGAGGTCACGGCTAGCTCCTAGACATCGTGGGCGAGGGCGGCGCGGCGTGTAGCAGTGTGTTCACTTCGGGGTGGCATGGATGAGCTCGGGTACGAATTGCACTAGTCAAATTGGCGAGTGAGAGGAGCTCAATTGCACGGGCTGGTACTAGGGTGAATAAGGGAGAGTAGTGCAGGCTTTGTCGAGTACAAAGATGATCACAAGATTGATAACAACAGTGTATAGTTGGTAAACCTATACTGTGCTCACTAAGTGTTTGATTAAATGGCCGCAAGAACTAAACTGTTGAATTTTCAAATTCTTTTTGGTGTGTGTTGGTCATAAGCTTGTTAGTATCTGGGTGCAAGGGTTTGCTAAGTGTTGAAGGTTTTGAGGGTATTCCAAAAATGGCTATCTTGATGCCTATGATGGATTCAATTTGCAAAAGTCTCTCAAATGAATTTGGATTTGTTTCTATAAGTTTTGAAATCTCACTTGTGTTCATTGTTACTTAGTCTAGAAAGGTGTGAAAAGAAAGGGAATTCTTTCTCTTTTAAATCATTTGCTAGAGATGCTCAAAGTGAGCTAAGTGTTAACTTTGGCAAAAATGACCATTAGGTCATATGCTTTATATTTTGATTTTATTTTGATTTGCTTTGGTTTGTATTTGACCTAGATGACATGGTTTTGATATTTAAACCAAACCTCATCATTTACAACAAACAAACATGTCATTGCAAGCATTCACCAACATTCATAAAAACACAAGCATTTACAAGGTTTAATATTAAAAGTTTTTGTTAACCCTAATTTTAGATAATTGGAAAATTGATATCATCATTAATATTTTTTAGGTGTTACAAACCTTCCCCCCTTAAATAGAATATCGTCTCGAGATTCAGGAAAAACTAGGAACTAAAGAGATTTGGAAACTCAGTCCTAACATAATCTTCTCGCTCCCAGGTGGCTTCTTCTTCAGTATGGTTGCTCCACTGAATTTTGAGAAACTTGATACTCCTGGTCCGGGTGGTTCTGAAGGCTTCTTCCAAAATACGAATGGGTACTTCATGATAGGTTAAGTCCTTGTTGATATCCATAGCTCTTTGATCGATGTTCTTGAAAACTTTGGTCTTCTCCGGAACTTCTAACCATTTTCGAAGAACGATATATGAAGCACATTATGTACGGCTGACATATCTTCAGGCAGTTCTATCTAATAGGATACTTCTCCTCAGTTTCTTAAAATCTTGAAAGGTCCAAGATATCTGGGTGCAAGCTTTCCTTTGAGTTGAAAATGCTACATTCCTTTCAAGGGTGATACTTTGAGATACAAAAAGTCTCTGATATTGAAGGTCAGGTCTCGACGTCTCTTGTCAGCGTAACTCTTCTGTCTGGATTGAGCGGTCCTGAGGTTCTCACGGATCTTGTGAACCTTCTCTTCGCCTTCTCATAGGATGTCTCGTCCGAATATCTGACTCTCTCCTACTTGCGACCAATTCAGGGGGGTAGACACTTTCTTCCATACAAAAACTCAAATGGGGCCATTTGCAAACTGGCCTAATAACTATTATTGTATGAGAATTCAACGAAAGGCAGGCAGTCTTCTCATTTAGATCCATATTCTAGTACACAAGCTCTCAACATATATTCTAGTATCTGGTTTACTCTTTATGTTTGTCTGTCAGTCTGCGGGTGATAAGCTATGCTGAAGTTCAGTTTGGTTCCTAATCCTTCTTGGACTTTCTTCCAAAATCTTGAGGTAAACTGGGTTCCTCGATCGGACACAATTGTCTTGGGGGTTCCGTGCAGACTGAATATTCTAGCAATATACAACTCTACCAGCTTCGAGCTTTGATACGTGGTCTTGAAGGGTATGAAATGAGCTACTTTGGACAGTCTATATACTATGACCCAAATAGAATCATTTCCTCTACTAGATGTAGGCAACCCGGTGATGAAATCCATTCCAACTGAATCCCATTTCCATTCTGGAGTTTGCAATGGTTGCAATGACAGATATCACACTTAGCTATATAGCTTCCGACTTCTCTCTTCATCTTGTGCCACGAAAATTGCTCCTTCAAATCCTGATACACCTTTGTTCCTCCCGGATGAATAGAATAAAGAGTATCATGGGCTTCTTGCAAAATGATTTTCTTCAACTCTGAATCTGCTGGCACACAGATGTGTCCCTTATACCACAAAACTCATTCTTCATCTTCCTTGAATCTGGGTACCTTCCCTATACCGATATGACGCTTAATTATGTCGATACTGGCATTTCCTTTCTGATCTTCCTTTATCTGATTGATTAAAGTGGGTTGAAGTTCCATACTATCTAGAAATCCTTCGCTAACTAGTTCCATTCTGAAATTTTCCAACTCCTTATGCAAACTTGGCCGATCTTCCTTAATCATGGTATTTAACCTGCATGGCAATCTGCTAAGAGCACCCGCTACCACATTGGCCTTGCCGGGCTGGTAGTGAATGTCAAGGTCATAATAATTTATTAACTCTATCCATCTCCGTTGTCTCATATTCAACTCCTTCTAGGTGAAAATATACTACAAACTCTTGTGATATGAATAAATCTCACAGCGGTTACCCATGAGGTAATGACGTCGTGTCTTCAAGGCTAATAATATGGCTGCCAATTCTAAGTCATGGGTAGGATAATTCTACTCATGTTGCTTCAGTTGTATGGAAAGATATGATATTACTTTGCCTTCTTGCATCAACACACATCCGAGAGCAATTTGTATTGTCATGGAAATGGTCACGGCAGATGCTGCAATCGGCAGCGAGTAGTAGAACGAGGGGCAAGGGCGGCCAGCCATCTGCGGTGCGAGATGAGGGCAAAGACACAGGGTTTTACCCAGGTTCGGCCCCCCGGAGGGTAAAGACCTACTCCTGCTAGATTGTATTATGGAGGTGTTACAATGGGCGAGCTCGGCGGCTAGGCGGTGAGTCGCTGGGGTGTATGAGGGAACGTGTCTCTACTCACCCTA
The DNA here is from genome assembly GCA_916181665.1 of Avena sativa. NCBI lineage: Eukaryota > Viridiplantae > Streptophyta > Magnoliopsida > Poales > Poaceae > Avena > Avena sativa. The sequence continues at coordinate 333,870,605 of OV702283.1, forward strand.
TAGGGAGGTTTATATAGGCTCACCTCCCCTAGGGTTTACATATCTCAACCGATTCGGTTAAAGTTTCAGTAGCCGTTTAACCTCACCCAACTGGGCCTATCTACTCGCCTGGGCCTTCAGCTTCCAGTCGCTCAGTTCCTGGCTGGGCTTCGATCCACTCGCCGTTCTGCAGGCCCACTCGCCGGGTCTTGAGCCAGTCGGAAACGTCCTGCTGGGTATACCCCGGTAGGCATATCCCTATCAGTAGTCCCCGAGGCCGTCGTCGATTAGGCGTAGGTGGCTGCTGGCAGTCGGAGTATACGGCTTCAGAGTAGGCACCCAGTCGAATCGTCGGCGGGCTCCTGTATAAATAAGACAACCAATGATCCAGGTCGCAGCTTTGGCGAGTCGAGTCGGCGAAAACACTGTCTTAGTGATTGGGTCGGCGAGCCGAGTGGCCGTAGTTGGACCGTCAGGCGTGGTCAAACTAGCCGTTGGGGTAATCCAACGGTAACTTTTGGCGTAATCACCGCGTGGTAATGGCTCCCTGATTTGGCGGGTAACTCCCGCTATATAAGAGGAATGGCAGGCAATCGTAGAGCCAACTCCTCACCACTTCTTCCGAGTGCGCGCATTTTCCTTCCTTCGCGCCGTGATCCAGTCGACCCGAAATCCTCCGATCTCCAACCAATCTCTCGGCCATGGCCCTTTCCACCGAGCCGTGGGGTAGGTCCAAGTGCACGAGGGCGCAGCTGGCCTCTTTCGAAGAGGCCGGGATCCTGCGAGCCGGCTGTTGGCGTATCCCCGCAGCCGGAGAAACGACCCCAAACCCGCGAGAGAGGGAATTCGTCTGTTTCACCAGTCATCTCGAGCGGGGGCTAGGGTTTCCTACGTCCCTATTCTTCCGGCGCTTCTGCGCCTACTACGGGATCCAACCTTCAGATCTGGGTCCCCACAGCATCGAGCAGCTCGCCATCTTCGTGGCGTTCTGCGAATGCTACTTGGGCTGCCGGCCCTACTTCCCCTTGTGGCAAGATCTGTTCCACGGACGGATCAGCCGCGAGGAGGCAGGCGGCCCAATGCTAGCCGCGGGTGGCTTGACGTTTCAGCTCAAGTCCAAAGCTTCTTTCTTTGATCTGATGCTACCTGCCAAGGCAGCGAGCGACTGGAAGAAGTCGTGGTTCTACGTGGCCGAGGCGACCCCGGAGGGCGAGGTGGCGATCCCGCGGTACTCCGCTAGTCGTTCCGAGCCGCGCCATCTCCAAGTCGGCAAGCTCCCCGACGACCAGCGGATGGTCGTTGACGAGATGCTCCAGACCATTCGTGGTCTGAAAAAGAAGGGCCTTCAAACGATAAACTTGTACAATTGCTGGCTTGGGCGGCGGCTCGTTCCACTCGCCCAGCGCGACCACTACATGTACCAGTACACGGGCCGGAGAGACTCGACGAAGGCCTGCCTCGACGAGTGGAAGCTGGAGGATTATCTCCCAGCGTTGAAGAAGATTACCCAGGCGGTGTACCTGGATGCGCAGGCTGGGGTCGCCCCCTACACCGCGAAGCGTCCGGCTCCAACGGTAATTTCTTTACCTTGCTCGCAGTCGCAGTATATGCAGTCGCGGTAATTCTGATTCCGTTTTGTATTCGTTGCAGCTATTCCAAGTGGTGGAAGGGTGGCTCCCACCTTCGGATGATGAGAGCTCGGGCCCATCCGCCCAGGACATAGGCGAATCGCCGCCTACCAAGGGCAACGAGGACGACGAGGACGAGTCCGAAGAGGAGGTCACCCCGCTGGTCCGAAAGACCCGCAGGCAACGACAGCGCGAGATCGAGGCAAGCAGAAGCCTCGAACGTCATGATGACGACGACGAGCTCCCAGAGACCACCTCGCGCCGTCAAGCCACTCCGTTAAAGAAGAAGAGGAAGGAAACGGAGGCGAGGGCCCCCTGGAAAAAAAGACGAGGCCGTCGAAGACGGCCTCGCCGTCGCACTCGGCGAGCAGCTCAGACGCTCCCAGCCCAGCCGGCGACGGCGCGCCACCAGCGACAGCCGTGCTGGACGCGGCGACCGTGGAAGTGCCGCTGGCTTCAATGCCTCCGCCATTCGCCCCAGTCTCTGGGCTGGGGGAGGCTCCGGCTGCGGCGGTTTCGCCTTGCAAGGAGGCTCCGGCTGCGGCGGCTTCGCCTCGCAAGGAGGCACCGGCTGCGGCGGCTTCGCCCCGCAAGGAGGCTCCCGCCGAGGATGTCCCAGATGCGCCAGCTGCGGCCTCAACGACCAAGAAGCCGTCTGTGTCTTGGGCACGCGACGTCTTGGAGTTGGGGCTCAGTCGCCGTCTGGGCCCTGAGCTGGAAAAACCGGCCGGCCTCCATACGGGACTGCGTTTCATCCCAGTCGCCAAGTGAGTTCGCTCACCTTTCCTTATTTTTCGTAACTATTTCGATTGTTTTTGTTGATTCGATTGATGCGCAGGACCGGGGTGAAGAGGATGGGCCACCCGACCGTGGCCAAGGTGCCCTCCGCCGCCAGCGAGGAAGATCCTTCCCGTAAGAGGAAGGCGGACGAGGTCGTCGCCTCGGCAGATGGCAGTAAGAAGGCCAAGGGCGACGACACCGTCACTATCTCTGACGATACAACGGTCGCACCAGCCGGGCCCGTGATGGAGGCAACCGCGTCTACGAAGGAGGGTGCTTCCTTGCCTGGAACGGCGGAGGCGACCTCTCTCGGAGCGGGTACCTCTATCGCTACCTTCCCGCGCTTCGTGACCAAGGCGACCACGGCGGGTGGGCCTGCGCCCTCGAGCCACGCTCCTGGGACCGCCGATGCTGAAGTCGACCAACGTCGCGGGCACACGCCAGCACTTCTCGCGTCCGTGGACGCGGTACAACTCCACGGCATGCTTGGCGCGGCCATCCAGGTACGTCCAGTCCCCGAGGATCAGGTCGGTGCTTTGCAGCGGCCTGATTCTTATAATTTCTCATCTTTTTGTTTGTCGCATCCAGTCCCCGAGTGCGCACGCGCTGAATTTCAGCGGGTGGGCACTTAGGAATTTCTTTGAATACCAGTCCCCGAGTGCGCACTCGCTGAATTTCAGCGGGTGGGCATTTAAGAATTTTTTGATCGCCAGTCCCCGAGTGCGCACTCGCTGAATTTCAGCGGGTGGGAACTTAGGAATTTTTTCTTTGATTAACCTTTTGGTGACGTGCAGGGTCTGCAGCTTGAGTCAGCGGACCGATTGGCCGCGGAACAGCGCGCGGAGAGGGAGCTGGCCATCGTCCAGGAGGCGAACAAGGGGCTTCAGGCTGCTGCTGTGAAGGCAGAGGAAGCTCGCCAGGGGCTTGTCCCCGCTGGTGAGTTGGTGGCGGCACGATCTGCTCTAGGTGCCGCTGAACAGCGGATCGCCGACCTCGAGCGCGATGCGGGAGGCGAGAGAAGAAGCGAGCTCGGCGGACGGGCGAGCTAAGGCCGCCATTGCGGCCGCTGAGGAGGATCGCAAGGTGTCGGAAGTCCTTATTGCTGGGCTTCAGGACAACCACACGTCGCTTCAGTGCTTCATCACGGGACTCACCCGCCCGTTGCTTGGTGAGTACATCTTCCCTTTCTAATAGTTGTGGTTTTTTGTGGTGTCCGTCGACTGGTGCGGTGGAGCTGTCCGAGGTCCTCAAGTTGCAATAACGTGCCGCCACATACTCGGAACGTGTCTGGGCAATGGGCGACCTCCTGCCGTACCAGGAGACGGTTGTCGCGCCGAACGACCCCGAGCCGCCGCATCGTGACTTCAAGGTCGAGCAGCCTTTTCGCACGGCGATGGCGGGTGAACTGACGACGTATCCATCAAACCCGTACACGGCGTTCATCCGCAATCGCCGGGATGCTGGCGAGTCGTCATCGAAGCCTGCAGAGTAGGGTAGTTTGCCTTGTGGCGTTAGCAGCAGTTCTGCCACGCGGGCATATTTTGTAACATGAAACAATGCAACATGCGATTGAATGAGACGTCGTGTCTATTTTGATATTTGTTTGTGTGCTTTTGATTGATTTTGGACGAGTCCCCGAGCGCGTCCGCCCTTTTGTGGGGTTTACCTCGTATATGATGTGTGTGTTGTTATCATGTGTTTTGTTGTTTTGGTCGACTCGCCCGAGCTCGGAGAGCCAGTCGCAAGGCGACTCCCTTGAGTGCTCTGTACTTTACTGTTTTCCCGTGCGCGAACGGGGTCGGGTGGCCGAGTCCCCGAGCGTGGTACTTGGTAGTTCGAGGAGCGACTCGAGGGTGGTTGAGGACTTAGCGCGTTGGTGTGAGCGCGTCACTCCTGCCTGGCCCGTGGGGTCAGTCGCGTGGCGAGTCCTGGGCAAGCTCTCTTACTTGGCGTTTTCCCTGACCGCTCGCGACGGACTGGTCTTCAGTCCCCGAGCGTGGTACTTAGCCGTTCGAGTCGCTATGCCGAGGATGCGGAGGACCAAGGTCGCTGTGAGAAGCGAGGGCAGTTGTCTTGGCTCGTAGAACCAGTCGAGCTAGGCAACTCCAATGGGGCTCCGGGTGGGCGTTTTTCGTGGACGATGCAAGACCTGAGGTGATTCAGTGCTCTTACACCGCACTACTTAGCCGTGCCGATCGTTGTACCAAAGGTTGACTTCTGCATTTAGCGTGGCGCTGTTATTACGAGTGCGAGTGGCACAAGTCATGGAGAGTAGGCGCAATTTGCGGTAACCGTTTATTTTTATTTCATAGCGACTGGAGGGTACATGTGTGGGGTTCTAGGAGTAGAACTTCCGTAGGAGGTTTACATTCCATGGTCGCTTGACGTCGATTTCGCCGTCCCCGCGGACGTCGATGAGGTAGTAGGCGTCGTTGCCGAGTACGCGCCCGATAGCGAATGGGCCTTCCCACGGAGGGGAGAGCTTGTGCATGCCCTTCTTGTCCTGGATGAGGCGTAACACCAGGTCGCCTTCATGGAAGGTGCGAGTTTTCACCCGCCGGCTGTGGTAGCGGCGGAGTCCTTACTGGTAGATGGCAGTGCGTGACCGAGCGAGGTCGCGTGCTTCATCGAGTTGGTCGATCCCGTCTTGGCGGGCAAGCTCTTTTGCAGCCTCCGTGTAGTGGACGACCCGCGGCGAGTCGTGTTCGAGGTCGGTGGGCATGACTGCCTCGGCGCCGTAGACCATGAAGAAAGGAGTGAATCCCGTCGATCTGTTGACTGAGGTGCGGATCCCCCATATGACGGAGGGCAACTCCTCGACCCAGCACCCGGCGGTGCGCTCGAGTGGTACTTGGAGTCGCGGCTTCAGGCCGTGTAGGATGCTTTGGTTGGCCCGTTCCGCCTGGCCGTTGGACTCCGGGTGGGCGACTGACGCGAGGTCGAGCCGGATATGATGCTCTTCGCAGAATTCGGCCATGGCTCCCTTGGCGAAGTTGGTGCCGTTGTCCGTGATGATGCTGTTGGGGAACCCGTAGCGATATATGAGCTCGCGTAAGAATTTAGTGGCGGTCTTCCCGTCGCATTTCCGGACTGGCTTGGCCTCCACCCACTTTGTGAATTTGTCGATGGCGACTAGCAGGTGGGTGTAGCCAGAGGGGGCCTTCTTGAAGGGGCCTACCATGTCCATGCCCCACACAGCGAATGGCCAGGTGATGGGGATTGTTTTGAGCGCCGAACTCGGTACGTGCGTCTGACTGGCGTACTTCTGGCACCCGGCGCATCACTGGACGATGTCGACAGCGTCGGCGTGTGCGGTGGGCCAGTAGAAGCCGTGTCGCATAGCCTTGGCGACCAGGGAGCGAGCGGCGGCGTGGTGCCCGCAGTCACCTGAGTGAATGTCGTGGAGGATTTTGCGTCCTTTAGCTGGTTGGACGCAGCGTTGGAACACGCCGGTGACGCTGCGCTTGTGGAGCTCGCCGTCGATGATGGTGTAGGACTTGCATCGACGAGCGATCATTCGAGCGTCTATCTCGTCTGCTGGCAGGGTGCCAGCTTCCAGGTAGGCGATGTAGGGCTTGGTCCAGTCGTCTGGCTCGTTGACGAGTGCAACCAAGGCTGCCTCTGGTTGTAGTGGGACCCCAATGTCGATCTCCCTTGGGGGAGAGACTGATGGCTTGGTAATCGTGTCGAGGAAAACACCGGCGGGAGGCGCGAGTCGAGCCGACCCGATGCAGGAGAGTGCGTCGGCCTCCTCATTCTTTCGCCTGTCGATCCACTCGACAGAGTAGCCGGTGAATTGGTCGCCCAACTTGTCCACCGCTTGGCGGTACGCCGCCATGGTAGGGGAGACGGCGTCGCAGGTGCCGGCGACTTGCCCCGCGACAAGGTCGGAATCTCCATAGCAGCGAAGGCGATTGACGTTCATCTCCTTGGCGGCTCGCATGCCGTGGAGTAGGGCCTCGTATTCAGCCATGTTGTTGGTGTAGGGCGTGAAGTCGAGGCAGAGGATGTAGCGGAGCTTGTCGCCCTTTGGTGAAGTCAACACTATCCCTGCGCCTGCACCGTCCGTGTTCTTGGAGCCGTCGAAGTGCAGGCTCCAGTAGTGTAGGTACGGCAGCTTCTCTGGCTGCTGGGCCTCCTCCCAGTCGGCGATGAAGTCTGCCAGTGCCTGTGACTTGATCGCCTTTCGTGGCTCGTATTTGATGTTGTGGACGCCGATCTCGACGGCCCACTTGGCGACCCGCCCGGTCGCCTCGCGATTGCGGATGATGTCTTGCAGTGGTGCTGAGGAGACGACCGTGATCGGGTGCTCCTGGAAGTAGTGCGGCAGGCGCCGCTGAGCCCTGAAGACCGCGTATACTAGCTTTTGGTACTGTGGGTACCGCTGGTGCGACTCGGTGAGGACCTCGCTGATGTAGTACACCGGCCGCTGAATCGGGCGCTCCTTTCCTTCCTCTGGTCGCTCGACGACCATCACGGCGCTGACGACGCGCTCGGACGCCGCGACGTAAACCAGCATGGGTTCTTTGTCGGCGGGGGCGGCGAGTAGTGATGCGGCGAGTAGCACCTTTTTGAGGTCGCGGAGCGCGTCGTCCGCCTCCTTGTCCCACTGGAAGGTGGGGTTCTTGCGCATCAGGCGGTATAGGGGCATCGCCTTTTCGCCCAGGCGGGGGATGAAGCGACTGAGAGCCGCTACTCGCCCGGCCAGCTTCTGGACGTCGCGCAGGCACTCGGGTTTGCCGAGCCGGGCGATCGTGTCGATCTTTGTGGGGTTCGCCTCGATCCCTCGTTTGGAGACGACGTACCCCAGTAGTTGTCCGGCGGGTACACCGAAGGTGCACTTGCCTGGGTTGAGCTTTATCTTATATTTTCGCAGGTTGGCGAAAGTTTCCGCCAGGTCGGCGAGTAGGTCGCCTTGGCGAGCGGACTTCACGACCACGTCGTCGATGTAGACGTGGATGTTGCGGCCAATTTGGCTCGCGAGGCATTCTTGCATGCACCGCTGGTAGGTCGCCCCGGCGTTCTTGAGGCCGAAAGTCATGGCGGTGTAGCAGAAGGCTCCGAATGGCGTCATGAACGCCGTCTTCTCCTCGTCTTCGACGGCCATTTTGATCTGGTTGTACCCAGAGTAGGCGTCGAGGAAACATAGCGACTCCAAGCCCGCGGTTGAATCGATTATCTGGTCGATCCGCGGGAGGACGAACTGCTCCTTTGGGCAGGCGCTGTTCAGGTTTGTGTAGTCGATACACATTCTCCAGGTCCCATTTTTCTTCTCGACCAGGACTGGGTTTGCCAGCCACTTGGAGTACTTGATTGGCCGGATGAAGCCGGCAGCGAGTAGACGCTGCACTTCCTCGGCGATTGCTCGACGGCGTTCTTCATTGAAGGGCCGCAGCGACTGCTTGACAGGTCGCACTTTGGGGTCGGCGTTTAGCTTGTGCTCAGCGAGCTCCCTAGGGACACCGGGCATGTCAGAGGGTTTCCATGCGAAGATGTCCCTGTTCTCACGGAGGAACTCGATGAGCGCGCCTTCCTATGCTGGGCTCATGCCCGTCCCGATCGTCACCGTCTGGCTGGAGTCGCCTGGTACCAGCTCGACGGTGCGGGTGTGCGTCGTGGCCTCAAAGGTTGAGGTGTTTGCGCCCTCTGAGTTGGGCTTCTTGAGTATGGTGGGGTCGTCGTTGTTGACCCCGCTCGCGTACTTGGCGAGCTCATCGGCATGGTTGGTCTCCGCCGCGATGACGGCGTCGGCGATCTCGGCTCCTTTGGCCTCGCACTCGGTGGCCATGTCGGGGTCGCCGTTGATGGTGATGACGCCGCACGGCCCGGGGAGCTTCATCGCGTTGTACGCGTAGTGGGGCGCTGCCATGAATTTAGCGAACGCCTGGCGCCCCAGGACGCAGTGGTAGGGGCTGTCGAAGGGCACCAGCTCGAAGATGATCCGCTCGGTGCGGAAGTTTGCCGGTGTGCCGAATGTGACTAGCAGCGTGACCTTGCCGATCGGGTACGCCTTCCGACCGGGGACGATGCCGTGGAATGTGGTGTGGGTCGTCTCGATCATCGACTGCGGGAGCCGCAGCCGCCTGAAGGTGTCGAGGTAGAGGATGTTGATGGAGCTGCCGCCGTCCATCAGTGTCTTGGGGAGCCAGTAGTCGCCAACCTTGGGCTTGACCACCAAGGCGACACGTCCTGGGTACTCGATGCGCGGCGAGTGGTCTTGGCGGCTCCAGGTGATGGGCTGCTCCGACCAGTTCAGGAACTAGGGGACGTCTATTTGGGCCACCGCGTTGACGGCGACGGCGCGGGCGATGACCTTCTTCTCGCGCTTCGTGTTGAAGCCTGTGAAGGTGTGGAGCGAGCCGGCTACTTTGCCGAATTTTCCGCCGTTTGGCGGGTCGTTGTCGGGGTCCTCCCGCGCTCGCCGTGCCTTCTCGATTTCCCTGAGGGTGTGGCAGTCGGCGGTGGTGTGCGTTGCGGGCTTTCCTTCCCTGCTATGGAACGCACATGGTTGGTTAAGGAGGGCCACGGGATCGAACCTTGGCTTGTTCTTGTAGTTGCCGCCGTCGCGGCGTTGCCCTCCGTCGCAGCGGAAGATCTTGGGCTCGCGCTGCGCGTGCCCGGCGTTGGCGACGAAGTCGACTCGCCCGTCACTGCGGCGCTTGCGAGTGAGGCGAGTGTCGCTGTAGCGTAGGTCGGTTCAGCGTCCGCCGTCGTTGCCGCCCGTGCGGCATTGACCTCCTGACTCGTCGTCAGTTTCCTGGTTTGGATCTTCCTCGGCGTACCGTTTGGCGATCTCGAGGAGGTCAGGGATGTTGTCGAGTGTGCAGGAGTGTCGCTTGAGCTTGGCGACTAGGGGCTCGTAGCGGCACGAGGTCTTGAAGCAATGGATCGCGGTGTCCGGGTGGATGCCGACCGCGTTGTACCAAAGCTCTTGCCACCGTTGGACCCAGTTGCGGGTCGACTCGCGGGGTCCCTGGACGCACCGTTCCAGGTCCTCAATAGTGGTGGCGCGGGTGTAGGAGCACTCGAAGTGCCTGACGAAGGCGTCGCGCATTTTCTCCTAGGAGTCGATACTGTCCTGGGGGAGAGTGTTGATCTACTGCCTGCACGTCCCCTCCATCATCAGGGGGAGGTAACGGGCGGCGAGCAGGTCAGTGTGACCCGCGATCCCCATCGCCATGAGGTATGTGTCGAGCCATACGGCGGGGTCGTACGAGGAGTCGTACTTTTCTATTTCTTTTGGCGCCTTGAAGTTTGGCGGATACTTCTCGCCTCGGATCATTGGTCCGAAGCACTTTGGCCCAAGTCGGCTGAGCGACCCCATGGGCTCGCCGTCGCGGCGATTGGTTAGGGTATGTCGCAGGTCGTCGGGCTGGCGTGCGCGCCATCTTTGGTTGTTGATGATGTGGGTGCGGGCGTCGATGGGTTGCCCGTTGGCGGCGACAAGGTTGGTTGCCGGCCTGGGGTCGTTGGTGGAGAGTGCCGCGTTAGCAGGTCGGTGTTGGAGCTGCAGTGGCTCTGGTGGCGGGCAGTTGAGGGTGTTTGCCGCCGCTGGGCGGCCGCTGGAGGCCGCTCTGCTTCCTGAGGAACGCGAGTATACCCGTCCTTGCAAATCGGCGCCCGCTCTCTGCTGTTCGACGGCCTTCGTGAGCAGGGCCTTGACGTATTCGATCTGCAGGGCGCCGTTGCCGGTCGCCGTGATGCTGTCGACTGCTGCTCGGCCTGCCACAAGGTTGTCCATCGGGGTGGAGAACAGTGGAAGGCCGTTTGCGTCTCGCTCTCGTGAGGAGACTACTATCCGCGGCTGGTCCCTGGGGGGGTGCGGTTGGGTGGAGGTGGGGCACCCATTGCCGTTGATCCTGGCGGGGGCCGGTCGCTCCCTCCTGGTGGCGCGTTCTCGCAGATCGCGCGCTCGGCCACGCGGGCCGGGTCGTTTTCATCGTCGAAGTTCAGGGCGCGCCCCTGGACGGTGGGGTTCAGGCGCGTCCTGATCCGCTGCTGCTGGTAGCGCGATAATTCCTGCGCCGTCACCTGCTCGAGGCGAAATTTTTCGCGCTCAGCTTGCTCCTTGCGTACCTCCTCCGCCAGTTTCAGGCGGAGTTCCTCGACCTCCGTGGCCGTGGCGTTAGGAGGGATTGGGGTGGAGAATGGATCCTCTGGCGGGTCGGTGCCGGTCGCCATGTAGGTCGCGGCGTAGCGATCGGTTCCGTCGCGGAGATCGTGGATGAGGCCGCGGTGATGGATCCGGCGAGTGACACCGGGGTCGCCGAGTCGGCGTCGTCATTGAGGGCCGCGTCCTCTGCGGCCGCTGAGTTCTCGGCCACGTTGCTGTGGGCCGAATTGTACTCGGAGGCGAGGCGGTGGATCGTGCGGATCTGGCTCTCGGAGAGCCGATCGCGTGGCGGCGACTCGCGGATGCGAGCCGAGTCCTCCGAGACGATGACGTCGGTGAGGCCGACGAAGAGGCTGATCGTGCCGATAGGCAGGATCACGCTGTGTGTGACGGGTCGCGCCGCCGGGACGTAGCTGCTCGGCAAGATCTGGAGCATCTCGCCGATCGCTATCATGCGGCCGGTGGCGACCGTCTCGTTGATGGGCAGATTGGATCTCGCCGCAGAACACCGGCCAGGCCCCACGGTGGGTGCCACTGTCGTGGGAATGGTCACGGCAGATGCTGCAATCGGCAGCGAGTAGTAGAACGAGGGGCAAGGGCGGCCAGCCATCTGCGATGCAAGATGAGGGCAAAGACACAGGGTTTTACCCAGGTTCGGCCCCCGGAGGGTAAAGACCTACTCCTGCTAGATTGTATTATGGAGGTGTTACAATGGGCGAGCTCGGCGGCTAGGCGGCGAGTCGCTGGGGTGTATGAGGGAACGTGTCTCTACTCACCCTATAGGGAGGTTTATATAGGCTCACCTCCCCTAGGGTTTACATATCTCAACCGATTCGGTTAAAGTTTCAGTAGCCGTTTAACCTCACCCGACTGGGCCTATCTACTCGCCTGGGCCTTCAGCTTCCAGTCGCTCAGTTCCTGGCTGGGCTTCGATCCACTCGCCGTTCTGCAGGCCCACTCGCCGGGTCTTGAGCCAGTCGGAAACGTCCTGCTGGGTATACCCCGGTAGGCATATCCCCATCATGTATGCATCACAATATATGTTAAAAGGCTTCGTTATATCCGGCATGATCAAAATTGGGGCTGAAATCAATCTCTTCTTGATCTCTTGAAAACTTGCTTCACATTTGTCCTTCCATTCAAACTTCTTGTATTTCTTCAACAACTGGGTCATCGGCCTTGCGATGCTTGAAAATCCTTCAACAAACTTGCAGTAATATCTCGCTAATCCAAGAAATGTGTGAACTTCGGTTTGAGTGGTTGGGGCTTTCCATTCTTCAACATCCTTAATCTTGGCGGGATCGACGGCAACTCCTCCTGCCGATAAGATATGGCCTAGGAATCCTACTTCCTTTAACCAGAACTCACATTTGCTAAACTTGGCATACTACTGATGCTCTCTAAGGGTTTCAAGGATGGTTCTTAGGTGCTGCTCATGTTCCTCTTCCAACTTGGAATAGATTAGAATGTCATCGATAAAAACAACGACAAACTTATCCAAGAAGTTCATAAAAATCTTATTCATGAGATTCATGAAATAAGCGGGGGCATTGGTTAATCCAAATGACATGACATTGTACTCATACAATCCATATCTGGTAGTGAAAGCAATATTTGGGATATCCGTTGCGCGGATCTTCAGTTGATGATAACCAGTTCTAAGATCAATGTTAGAAAACACTCTGGCACCAATCAGCTAGTCAAACAAATCTTATATCTCCGGTAGTGGGTATTTGTTCTTGATGGTGACGTCATTCAGCTTCCGGTAATCCGTAAACAAATGGGTGGCACCATCTTTCTTATCCACAAACAAAATAGGGGATCTCCACGGCGATGCACTTGGTTGTATTAGATTTTTGCTCAACATGTCATCAAGTTGCTTCTTGAGCTCAACTAATTCAGCTGAGTTCGTACTATAGGGTCTCTGAGCTATGGGTCCAGTTCCAAGAATTAGTTCAATGATAAACTCGATATCCCGATCTGGGGGCATACCGGGTAATTCATCTAGGAACACATCGGGGTATTCACAGACTACTCTGACTTGGTCTATGGTTGACTGTACTAAACTCTTGTTGCACTTGAATTCACGAGGCAGCGTCTCCGATAAATGCTCTACTGATACTCCAGTGCTATTAGTCATGGTTATGGCTTTCTTGGCACAGTCTATTAATCCTTGATGTTTCGACATCCAATCCATTCCTAGTACTACTTCCAAACCTTTTGTTCCGAGTACTATTAAATTGGCATAAAAATCTATTCCATGTATTCTAATAGGTACTTCCTTGCAAATTTTTCTAGCTTTGGTAGTTAAACCAAGTATTTGAACTATCATAACATGCTTCAAATTTGTTGGTTGAATCTTACTAGTGCATGCAAATTCTTTTGTAACAAATGAATGCGATGTTCTAGAATCAAACAACACTCTTGCAAGTACTGAGTTAATAGAAAACATACCCAACACGACATCTGGCGCTTCCTAGGCTTCGTTCGCATTCATGTGGAACAAACGTCCTGTACGGTTGTGCGGGTTGCCTGGGGAAAATCTCTTTCCAGGTTAGACACGTCGCTGTTGCTGGGTAGGTGCAGTGGCATTGGGGGCTGCAACAAGCTTCTTGGGGCACTCATTTGAGTAGTGACCCGTGATTCCACATTTAAAGCAGGTTATCATTGACTTGTCCTTCCCGACAATAGGCACAACATTGCTTCCAGTCCTTGGGGTAGTATTGTTGTTGTTGTTGGACCTTGGCGGTGCAGGGTTGAAATTATTGGGGTTGCCATGGTTGTAGTTGTTGTTGCCTCCGGGCATTGGGTTTCCTCCGCCACGATTGGGAAAGTTCGGATGGTTCATAGGTGGCATGTTGTTCCTTGGTGCAAATCCTGTAGACGAGCTGCGGTGGTACTTCGGGGTATGGTGTGGTCCAGGCTGGTGCATCATACGAAGCTTGCGGTTCTCATTGGCTTGATTGATCTTTCCTTCCATCTGGATAGCAGAATCCACTAGAGCTTCTAGATCGGCAAAAGGAATATTGACCAATACTGTCTGTATCTCATCATGCAGGCCATTCAGAAATCTTTCCTTCTTCTTTCCTTCAGTGCTGATCTCATCGGGAGCATACCTAGACAGAGACAGAAATCGGTCACGGTATTCCACCACAGTCATTCTTCCCTGCTTCAACTCCTTGAATTCATCCCTCATCCTCACGATCAAACCTGGAGGCACATGAGTCCTGTTGAACTTGAGTTTAAATTCCTCCCAAGTCATCATCTGTCCTTCGTTCATGGTACGAGTGCTATTCCACCATGCTCTTGCAGAACCTGCCAGATAGTGGGTGGCAAACAATACTTTCTCCACAACATCTACTCCTACAACTTCTAAGTTGTTCTCCATGGTTTGGAGCCAGTCATCAGCATCTAAGGGCTCTCCAGATTTGCTAAACATAGGAGGATTGGTGTTTTGGAAGTTCTTGAGCTTATATCCATGGTGATCCTGGTTTCCATGGCCTTGGTTGTCATGCTCCATTTGGGCGATCTTCTGAAGAGTGGCGAGATTGGCTTGACGCTCGGTTCTAATGGATTCTCGATCTGCTACTAGCATTTGCAGAATCTGAACCATTGGGTCCCGGGATGAGTTGCTTCCACCGCGAGGCATTTGAAGATTTAGGTAGATCATAAGGAAAGAGGGAAATTTCTAAGGCTTATGGGTATGGTTCAAAAATCTTTAAACTTTGAGTATGGCTAAGGTTTGAAAACCAACAACTCTTTTTCGTTCATTCCAAACACACATTGCAAACAACACATCACAACTACAAAGCAGATGGTTTTAAGAACCATTATGTCACTCTACGATACAGTGGGACCGGATACAAACTCACACCTACGATAGTGATCTAGTGATACTACTCATCATCAGAACTTGTGGCCTCTTCATCATCGATGAAATTGCGGTCCTCATAGTCAGTGTGGAACTCCATGTTGATGTCCTCAAAATAGTCATCGTCATCACTGAGGTACGACCTGATATCCCCACGAATATCTTCACCTTCGTTTTCCCTCTTCTCGAGCTGAATGTCCCGATCATGGATGGTTTCTTCCAGGGTTGGCACCTTTTGATGGAGGCAAGCAATGATGCGGTCCTTCTTGTCACGCTAGCGGCAAAGTGACTTGCAGATGTTATGGTTCTTCTGGGTTCTTCTGGGTTGCAACAAGTTTCTTCTAGTTGGCGTCGGCACGGGCGTTGTCCAACTCCTTCTGGTTCTCGTGCAACATGAAGGCGAGGTGATCCACATGATGGTTCAGCTCTGGATGTCCTGGCATGGCCAAGGGCTGTCCATTGGAGTCACGTCTTGTGTAGTGAGCGAAGCGAGTGCCAATGATCTGGTTGATGTTCTGCCCACATAGACGGGCAAGCGCCTCCTGCATGGCTCTAGCTAGTCCATCTAGTCAGTTGTTCTCCCTCAAGCTAAATTGTATCTTCTCCGAGGTGGGTGGCTCCATCTTGCCTCTTAGATCGGCAACGATCAACCACTATAGTTATCCTCCTGGCTGGTCCTTGAGCTATGATCCATAGAACTTCGGGTGCGGGCGTCCAAGAAAGTCCACAAGCTGATCCAAGTCCCTCTCGAAGATGAGTTCCTCTCCGTTGCCAAGCTGGTAGTACTTGTTGTACTTGACTTCCATTTATAAGAAATTAAGATGAGTAAGTTAGTGAGGTGATCAAGTGTGTCAAATTTTATGTAGGATTGCAAAAAAATTGAGGAACGTATGACTCCCTTTGGAAAGAATCTCAAGGATAAGATTGAGAATAAGTTTTTATAAATACTCACTTTATTTGTTTTAAAACTAAGTTTTTCATATGTCCATTCTAAGTAGAGTCTCATATGGTCAGGATGGCTCTAATACCAACTTGCTAACACCCGGATTTTTAAGTCCAGATGCCTGTTATGTTGTACATCACAAGCCCAGGATTACCATTTTTGCGAGACATAACAAAATTGATAGCACAGTACATCATCCATTACAAACCATAATTTTCTTACACATAGTTGATCACATGATCAAGTCTAAATACATATCAAAGCAGCGGAAAATAAAGGTGGTAGCGGCTTCATCTTCATTGTCATAGGCAATGCAGACAATGGGAGATGATCCTAGTTATCGTAGACCTCCTGCTTTCTATCATCTGGATACTCCTCTCCATAGTCTGGTCATGGGAATAGCTAGGGACAAAGCCATGAGTACTTTTAAAGCACTCGCAAACTATCACTAAAGCAAGTAAGACAATTCTAGTAGGAATCCTAAGCTCTAGGTTTGTTTGCAATAAGCCAATTTTATTTCAGAGGTACTTGGTAGTAAGGACCTATTTTAGTTATCTAGATTTCTCAAGAGGGAACCTAATTTATTCTCCACAACCTTGTGTGGTCGAGTCCAAGTCATATTTCAAGTCACAAGTCATTTTGAAAACATCTGACAACGGAACGGTATGGCCATCCAAATATACATGACCGCGGACGCGGCTATTCGAATAGTTTGATCCTCTGCAGAGGTGGTACACTTTCACCACAAAATTCGATACATCCATCAGGGATAACCCTGAATCATCATACTTGGTATGCGGATAATCAATCCTAACCTTTCAATTACACACACTAATATAGGCACCTCCCCTATGAGTTTGGCCTCCCAACCATGGCCATTTATCATCTCGGGAACTGCATAGGTGTACATTAATATTCACGAGGTAGCCTCAGCTCAACCTGTTTCCGCGAGGGAACCCATACTAAGACACATAAACTTCCAGTTAAGCCCTACCCAACCCAGGTATTGTGGTTGTACGGTAAAATTAGAATGGTATCGCATACGAACCCAACCATCAGTTTTTATCAAAGTCAGGGCACATACTCCATTAAATATCATCATAAACTCATTGTGTTCCATACCACATGTCAAAACATTTCAATAGAATGATTCATCATTCCAAGGTTTTCATAATCATTTTCTCCAAGTGTTCCCATCTACAGTGAGCAAGATTAGTTTAGCACTAGCATCTATCAATGAGGGTGTGCCTATTGAGGGGTACTAATCAAGTGTAACTATCTACACCTATTTCTATGATCTTGATGGCATCTTTCCTATTTTTCCACTAATCACCAATTAATTAACTATTTGAGCAACTTTGATAAAAGGGAGAAAAGATAAAGCTTGCAAGTAAAACATGGGATTGGTTTAAGCAAGGTTGTATCACAATAGCATGCATAGTTTTAGCTTTCACAATATAGCTTGCCTTGGTTAGTATAGTGGTCGAAGTTCTCTTCTTCTTCTTCGTAGAATTCTTCCTCCTCGTAGCCCGGGTTGATACTAGCGTCTATAAATAAATACGAGGTACAAAATCACCAGACAATACATAACTACTTCTATTTAGCACACAAATATCTACACTAGATGATCTAGCATTATCTCTATCATTACAAGAAAAAGTGGCAAGGCCTTATTTATCTTAATTTTAGAAAAGCAATTTCTACTCATTGAGAAACTACTTAAGATTTAATATTCTCCAATTAAAATATGGGATCATGTTGACACATGTCAACACCACATATTCTACTACTTGGGAAATGTGATTTAAAGTGGATGGCATAATTTACAAGGTTTAATATTGCTATTTAAAAAATATTCAATTGACTAGAAATACCTCTATAGCATTCTTTTAATTTTGGTCCAGGACTACTTTATGTAAAACCAAATGTTTTTACATATTCAGATAGACCATGGAAAATGTGATTTTTGAGAGTTGGAATCAACTCAAAAGCATGTATGGTTGATTTTAGAAAAATGTTTGAAGTTGTAAAAGTATCTACCTTGCTATTTTTACTAGGGATGATTTATGAGAGTTGGAATCGAACGGGAGTATTTAGAATTTTTCAATTCCTTTCTAACAAAATTGGAATCATGTAATTTGGTTCAGTGAATCTTCTTGAATTGAATTTCAAAGTCACCTACAATATAGGGTTTTAAAATAAAAGGAAAAAACTAAATTTGAATTACTACGCAGCGCGCGGGAACGTTACCAGGCTGGCCCAACTACGCAGCGCGCGCGCAGCGGGCTGCAATCAGGATGGTCCCACATGTCAGCAACTAATCTAACGGATCAGTATCCTCTAATATGGGCCGCACGATTAGAGCTTGATCGAAGTCTCGGCGTCGTCGTCTCCATCGCACATCGCACGCGAGATTCTAACCCTAGATCTACGGTGGGGCTCGTCGGGGGCTTACCAGGGCTCCATCAAGGTCCGGTGAGGTGGGCGAACGAGCTTGTCGATGACGGAGGTTCGAACGTTGGTCACGGCGGCTCCTGGGGTGGCTCCTAGCGATGGCTACCTTCCATCACTGCAGCGGCGGGATCCAGTGAAATTCCGGCGGTGTGGTGCTCGCCTTGCTCCGGTCAGAGAGGTTTCTAGGTGAGAGGTTAGTCGAGTGGTGTTTGTTGTGAGGCAGGGGGTCTATTTATACACCGGCGAAGGGAGCAGGGCGGCATGGCTCGGGCTCATCGACGATGTCATTACAGGAAGCTATCGGCAAGGCAAAGGGTGTAGGCCGACGCAGGGCTCCTTGGCGATCGTCATGTGCACAGTGGCACGGCGAGGCGCGGTCTCCATCGGTTGGGGACGTCGATGCTTTGTGCAGGTACCGCGGGTGTTCGTCATGGCATACGGTGGTCACGGAGCACGCAGGGTCAAACAGGCGTGTCTGGGAGATTGCTGGAGTCGCGGCGAACACATTGACGCAAGGAGAGATCGAGGCGCGGCGTGGTTGCGCGGGATTGCTCGGTGCTTTGGCGCGGCGCTCGGCATGGTCGAGAGATAAATGGGTGCGGCTGTGCTGGCGTCTCCACGGGCTAGCGTTGGTCGAGGCATACACAGGCAGTGGCTGTGAGGTCATGGCTAGCTCCTAGACATCGTGGGCGAGGGTGGCGCGGCGTGTAGCAGTGTGTCCACTTCGGGGTGGCATGGGTGAGCTTAGGTACGAATTGCTCTAGTCAAATTGGCGAGTGAGAGGATCTCAATTGCACGGGCTGGTACTGGGGTGATTAAGGGCGAGTAGTGGAGGCTTGGTCGAGTACAAAGATGATCACAAG
Organism: Avena sativa; assembly: GCA_916181665.1. Classification (NCBI taxonomy): domain Eukaryota; kingdom Viridiplantae; phylum Streptophyta; class Magnoliopsida; order Poales; family Poaceae; genus Avena; species Avena sativa. Next base: position 333,889,236 of record OV702283.1, read on the forward strand.
ATTGATGACAATAGTGTATAGTTGGTAAACATGTACTATGCTTACTAAGTGTTTGATTAAATGGCCACAAGAAATAAACTGTTGAATTTTCAAATTATTTTTGGTGTGTGTGCTGGTAATAATCTTGGTAGTCTCTGGGTGCAAGGGTTTGCTAAGTGGTGAAGGTTTTGAGGGTTTTCCAAAAATGGCTATCTTGATGCCTATGATGGATTCAATTTGCAAAAGTCTCTCAAATGAATTTGGATTTGTTTCTGTAAGTTTTGAAAGCTCACTTGTGTTCATTGTTACTTGGTCTAGCAAGGTGAGAAAAGAAAGGATATTGTTTCTGTTTGAAATCATTTGCTAGAGATGCTCAAAGTGAGCTAAGTGTTAACTTTGGCAAAAATGACCATTAGGTCATATGCTTTATATTTTGATTCTATTTTGATTTGCTTTGGTTTGGATTTTTCCTAGATGACATGGTTTTGATCTTTAAACCAAACCTCGTCATTTACAACAAACAAACATGGAATTGCAAGCATTCACCAACATTCATAAACACACAAGCATTTATAAGGTTTAATATTAAAAGTTTTTGTTAACCCTAAATTTAGATAATTGGAAAATTGATATCTTCATTAATATTTTTGAGGTGTTACAATTGTTGTTTTCTCCCTAGTAGCAACCACACATCTACAACCTTAGAGGTTTCTTTCACTTCCCCTGATTACTAGAGGCATGAACCTACTATCGAGCATAAACACTCCCTCTTGGAGTTGCAAGCATCTACTTGGCCAAAGCATCTAGGAACAACAGAGAGCATGCAAGATCACAAATAAGACAGACATGATATAATCAATAATCAATCTTGAACATAGTACTCAATATCTATCAGATCCCAGTAAACACGACATGTAGGATTACATAAATAGATGATCTTGATCATGAACGGAGCTCACAAGATCTAAACATGATAGCACAAAGGAGGAGAAACAACCATCTAGCTACTGCTATGGACCGATAGTCCAAGGCTAAACTACTCACGCATCACTTCGGAGGCAGGCATGGTGATGAAGAAGGCCTTCGGGGTGATCTCTCCCCTCCGGCAGGGTGTGGGGAAGATCTTCAGATCCCCCCAATCTAGGGATGGATATGGCGGCGGCTACAGACTGTTTCGTGGAAATTTTATTGGGTCCTTAGTGTTTCTGTATCGGGGTGCTTTTATAGGCGAAGGGGCGAAGTCGGTTGAGGGCTAGGGGTCCCACACCCTGCCCTGGCGCGGCCTAGGGTGGACTCGCGCCAAGGGGTGGGGCGCCCCTCCGTATCTCATCTGAACTCTGTGTTTGCTCCGGTAAAATATTGACTTTGGATTTTGTCCCGTCCAATTCCGAGAATATTTCCTTACTAGCTTTTCTGAAACCAAAAACAACAAAAAACAGGCAAATGGCACTGTGGCATCTTGTTAATAGGTTAGTCCCAGAAAATGTATAAAAATACCTCAAAGTGTAGGCAAAACATAAGATAAATGATATAAAACAAGCATGTAGTATGAAAAACTATAGATATGTTTACGACATATCAGGGACACACAAGCTTGAATAAATGGATGATACCGCGAGAAATGCTATGTTGTTCAGAATAGGTTAGCGCTAGACAAGAAAAAACCCATCATACACATGTTTCTTCTAAAAAGAGGATGCCATGTGGGGTCCAGCTCCATGATTAAATGGTAGATGCATCTAGCAGCGCTATCAAGTTCGAAACAGGATAGCGCGAGCGAAGGAAAAAATTCCATCATACACGATTCATCTAATGGGAGGATGAATTGGGGCACCCAGCAGCATGACTAAACAATAGATAGGTCGAGCAACGTTATCGAGTTCAAATCAGGGTGGCACGAGCCAAGCAAAAAATCCATCATACACAATTTTCTTCTAATAAGAGGATGACATGTGGGGCCCAGCTGCATGATTAAACGGTAGATGCATCTAGTAGCGCTATGAAGTTCGAAACAGGGCCCCGGGAGCGAAGGAAAAAATTCAGTCATACACACGATTCTTCTAATGAAAGGCTAACATGTGGGACCCAACAACTTTTAAACGACAAATAGATCGAGCAATGTTATCGAGTTTAAATCAGGGAGGCACGAGATGTAATACCTCGGACACTATGCTCTAAGCAACAAGCTAGGAAGAACCCAAAGTGCATAAGGTGGTACTACCGTGGAGGCCTAGAGGCCACCCACATGTAGGCCTGTCTAAGCAGAGCAGGGCACGGTACCGGCCAACCACCCTATCCACTTTGCAACAACATCATATCAAGTGCGAGCGGCGTAGTCGACAGGCATACAAACAAAACATACACCAGTGTGTATGTCAACGACATACAAGAGTACATCAGAGCCAAAGCATCTAAAATAAATAGAAATATTCAACGCCATATGACAAGACCCAAAATACTAGATAACTAATTGTTTAGGATACATCCTCATACATCACATTCAGAGTATCATGCGGAAGCGGAAATCAAGATCCGAGTACGGATAAGAAGAAAATTGGCATAAGAAACCCTGGAAACAATCACATCCCGCCCACAGATCTCACGGATCTCCATCCCCGGAATATCTACACAAGGCAGTCGTTGCCACCATCAACATCTCCTCGACCTTGTAACCTTCCTGCAGATATACCTGTCCATCTGAACCAATATTTGATCGTGTGAGACCATAAGGGACTCAACAAGTATTTATGCGTCTAAAGGGAATAACCTGAGAGTGACACAATTGCAGCGCAAATAAAGCATAGAAGTTCTATAGAGACACGCTACAATATTCACCTAACCAATGATAGACGTATGCTCGTTAATTAAATAACAGTTAATTTCCTGACAGGTATATATCAACATTAATAAACATCGCTCGCCCACCTCCCCGTCCCCGTTCCCAAATGAGAAGGCGGAAGAACATCCCATCCATTGGCAGTTTTATTAACCATTCCATGGATATTGCACTATTACTAGTCAAGTTTTTGTCAATTTAAAAGCAGTACTTTAGTTATGCTTGTCTATGATCGAGAAACTGTGAAACAAGTCGTCCATAACCACGGACATGACTTTCAGAAAGATTTACCCTGCAGGGGTGCACAAATAGCAACACACGCACGATCAACCTCGGAAAAACCAAATAAAAACCCAACGAGGCATCACGACAAAGCATTCGCAAGATTCATAGATTATTTCAGGGGGCCACCCTGCTAAGCTACCCGCTACGAAGTTGGCCGGCTCCGCAACAGATCGAGGGGTTTGTGTTAATGGATGTAAATGACTAGGAACCCGAAAGTGTGACTAGGCTTGTTGATACCATGAAAACATTCCACATTCCTAAACAGTACAGTAGTAAACGCTCCTCGAGCAACATTAGTAAATAAAGAAGTAAACATGGCATAAGTAGAGGATAGTAATAACGCCCCAAACTACTTGTGACCCCTAGAAATTATATAGGACTCAAGCTAGGACTAAGGGGATTCATGGTCTCACATGCGGATAGTGCGATAGTCAAGGAATAAGAATCAAGTACTCGGGGTCCTACGGGACATAAGTGAGCTTAAAGAACCAAATAGCAAATAATTCCCACCGATGCCTCTTTTGTTAGTTATCCCATTACTAAATAATTCAGTTGTTTAGGTACCTGATTAATCAAATACACTCACAAACCCTACAAATGCAATTCTACGGCTCGCATAGCTCAATCAACTCTTGTAGTAATGGCTCATAGGACGAAGGGAACAAGCTTTAGTGGAGTTTAAAAGTAAGGCTATGCAATACTTGGAATTTCAATTTTATTCGTGACGCGATTCATGATGCAAGAATAAGACAGTTGAAATAGGTACTATATGTAGTGCAAGCATGGGGAATACTTGCCTGGCAGTTCCATTGTAGAATAAGATGGATCCGTGTAATTGTCCAGAGGCTCCTGATATTCTCCTTGCTCAGTGTCTATCCGGATAAAAACCAAACACACAAGGGCCAAAATAAATGCATTGCACAATCATATAAATCATATGAAACAAGCAAACAAGAATTCCATGATGGGATGATGCACAATTTACATGGCATAGCATAACATGGCATGGATGAGGTGTGGCGTACAAGATGAAAACATTTTATTAAGTTTTTAGTCATATTTTTCTCCCATAAACCTTGTTGTATACTTAATATTTATATGATACATGATTCAAATCATATCGTGGAATGCATAGTTAGAACGGGCTCGTAAGATAATTGATTTAGACATATTATTTGTCGAATCTGGAGTTACGGATTTAAAGTTGTGCAATATTGAAGAAATGGACATTTATTAACATTTATTAATTTGAAAATTTTAAATTGCTCAAATGGTTTTATAAATAGCATAAACATTCCACGCATTTTTCTGATTCAAAAAAAAATATTACACTTATTATTTGGAATTTTCAATTTTAAATAATATTTAAAGTCAAATATACTAATGAGGGGTCCAAGTTAATGGTTTGACTAGATAGTGTCAACTCTAGTCAAATTTGAAAATATGGTTGAATTCGTATTTGACAAACATTCATATTTCATTTTATAAGTTTCCTCAAATTCAAATTATTTTAAAAGATGTGAATTTATTTGACATATATTCATATTCTAGTTTTTAGTTTGAATTGAGAAAATAGCTCCAGGTTTTTGTTACTCGGTCACGTTCCAGCCACCTTCGCTGACCGGTGGAGTCTCACGCGGCGCGAGGCCACTGCGCGTGCGGCGGACGCGGTGCTGCCACATGGAGGTGTTTGGCCAGCGGGTTCAGGCAGCAAACTACTGGGTTCCTTTTTGCAAAAGGCCAAGTCGGGAGGGCCTGTGGGTTAGGAAGGGGAAAAGGTAGGGGCTTGGATGCAAAAGGTGCGGTTGCTCCTAGTTTACTGATGGAAACAACATTGATGAACTATAACCGAACATCGATTGGCGAGAGATTGTTTCTGGTTTTTTGGGGTTAACTGCATCCTCTATGAAGTACCAACCTAGGCTTGCAGCGGCTCATTGGAAAGAGGGCGGCTAGGGCTATGCAATGTTGCTCAAGGATTTGATGGAGGATGACCGAGCGCAAAGAGAGTTTCTCGAGAAAATCTAGGTAGAGGTTTGAGGCCGCGACTGCTGACAGCGTATTGTGGTGAAGAACGTCGTCAGAGACGACGCTCTGGCAGGGTTTGGGAAGAGAGGTTGCACACAGGTGATGTGTGAGGCTCTGCTGCAGCTCCATGGGCCACTAGAAGCACGCGGGAAGGACGGCGAGGTGGTGTACCACAAGGGAGACATGTTCATGGTTGCGCGCATACATCTTGCTCAACGGAGGGAGGCGACGACACAGAGCGTAAGGGTAGGAGCTACCTTGTCTAGGGTATCAAGGATCTCACCAGGAGGGTGTCGGTGTAGGAGAGAGGATCGGGGTGGACACGATCTCCTACGAGGCTTGCATCCAAGAGCTCTGATTCATGGCGTCTATGGCGGCGCGTCATCATCTCCGGTGATATCCAACGTCAGGCTCCTGTCTCGGCGGCCATCGAAGAGGAAGCAGAGGATCGCGTCGGTGCTCCTAGAACCTCTTGGCGTCCACCTAACCTACAAGGGCAGTGAGGACATGAGCTAGGGTTTTGTGGTGACCATGGCTGCCAAGGAAGAGGTGGATATAGTCTTGGAGAAGAAGAAGGTGAGCAGGGGCGTCCAGATCTCTCGAGCTGGTTGGGCTAGGAGATAAGAGAGAGGGCACATGGGAGGCAGTATGGACAAAAATAACCCAAAATCAAAAGGATTTCACAAAATGACTCATCTGGAAAACTATTTTTCTAGACTAACCCTTTGGGTAACTTCTAACAGCTAGGCGCTATACTGTACAGTGTAGCGCCTTTCAGCTAGGCGCTATGCCCCTGCCAGCGTGGCATCGCCTGGCCCCTTCCTGGCCCCACCAAGCCGTGTGATGCCCAGGCGCTGGCGGGGAAAAACTCTAAGTCAGAGTGTAGCGCCCGCCTGTCTGATAGGCGCTACACCTCATAGCATAGCGCCTATCAGACAGGCGCTACACTCCTGAACTACACTAGTTTCAGCTGATTGGCAGCACAAGTGCACGTATACTCAAACTTAGTGCGCATATACTCAAACCTAGTGCAGATGCAGAGGAGGAGGCGGTATGTACGTACTAGTACGTCGGTACGTGCACGCACCGGAAACATTTACCGGAAGGAGAATATTTTATGGGTGTGGTCTTTGGGGGGCATCTGCATCTCTCCAGCGCGAAAAGCCACTGAGATGAGCGAGTGATGATGAGGGTGATAGGGGGACGGTCAAATCGGCCAGACCAGCCCTGCGCCGATCCGGGTGACGTAGTGGAGGCGGAGGGGAGCATGTGTGTCCACCCATCTGCCATGTGCGGCGTCTCGTCGGCCTCACCGGAGGATGATGCGCTGCTTGAGACTATGTTGATGTTGTTTAAATATATATGTGCACTAGGTTTGAGTATATGTGCACTTGTGCTGCCAATCAGCTGAAACTAGTGTAGTTCAGGAGTGTAGCGCCTGTCTGATAGGCGCTATGCTCTAAGGTGTAGCGCCTATCAGACAGACGCTACACTCTGACTTAGAGTTTTCCCCTGCCAGCGCATGGGCGTCACACGGCCGGGTGGGGCCAGGCAGTGCCACGCTGGCAGGGGCATAGCGCCTAGCTGAAAGGCGCTACACTGTACAGTGTAGCGCCTAGCTGATAGGAGTTATCCAAAGGGTTAGTGTCAATGAAATAGTTTTCTAGATGGGTCATTTTGTGAAATCCTTTTGATTTTAGGTTATTTTTGTCCATACTGCCCAAATGGGAGGTGGGGGATTCGCAAAAAGCTATACAGGATGGGGCACTCGGGTTGGGGTAGAGTTGGTCTTCTTTCCGTGTCTAACTTGCTCAAAGAGGAAAAGGAAGGGGACCAGGAAGGGGCCCGACGATGGGTGCTAGCCAGATAGGATGGGAAGGAAGGTTATTTTTTGGGGGTTTGCTATACAGTGCGCGCGCACAGCCCGGTCTTCCACAGTGCCCCACCCATAATTAGTAAAGAAATCGCATCCCTAACCCATACCATCTAAAAAGGGAAAGTACTTAGTCTCCAGGCCGTGAGTGGCCTCAGGATTTTTGTCGCCACGTGAAAACGCCCACAGTTTGACTCTACCGAAACCCCGATCTTCTTTCTTTTGTTGCCTATGGATGAAAATAAAAAGTTACTGATCTTAGAAATCAGTTTGGACCCCGATCTTCTTTCTTTTGTTGCCTATGAATGCCTACCCCCTCAATGTATAACAAACAATACTTGAGGCAAAAAAACAGGGCACAAAAACATTCTCAATTTTTTTTATCAATGATACACAAAACATAAGAAAATGACTAGATGATCAGATCTAGGGTTGAAAAACGCCAGAGAAGTGCAGACCCACCAAAAAAAACTCCCAGTTGGATTAGAAAACATATTGTCAGCAGATCAAAATTTGAAGAGGCTCAAATGTTTCCCATGTGCCAATAGAAAGTAAGAACAGTAAATAATTACATCACGTGAATTAAGAAAGCTACTGAAAGTTACATACCGTGACTTAAGGAGACTACTAAAAGTTAGATACCGTGAATTAAGAAAACTACTAAAAGTTACATCCATAATGAAAATTGAGAGTTACCCTGCCTAGACTTGTCAACACTTTTGGGACTGCTTGGGTGTTTCTGCAACACAATAATGAACACGGAAAAAGTTAGTGAATGTGTACATGTGTATGGGGACCAAAAACTACATGCAAAAGTATTTTTTACCATGGGTACCAAACTTCCAACCAAATAATAATGACTGGACCTCCAAAATGTAAAACACACCGTATGAGGTGAAGAAGCACAAAGCAGTTACATGCATATGACCAACAAAATGACAAAAACAATATATTCAAAATGGAAAAAAGTTACAGTCCAGACACTATCCATAATGGGAAAAAGTTACTATCTATATAATCTCCATATGCAAAAGTTACAGTCTATAAATTATCCATATGCAAAAAGTTACTTGCTAGTTACAAAACCAAATGTAAAAAAGCTAGAAACTACAGTATCAAATGCATTCAATTTTATGTTAGTTATACATGCATAAATATAGTTTAACAAAAAGTTACATGCATATATAGAACAAAATTGAAAAGTTACAGGCCAGACATAAAAAAGGCACGGTCCATAGACAGAAAAATTAAAAAGCCTAATTACAATTCATACTAAAATGTTACTACATATTAAGATGAATTAGTGCCCTCCATTATAGCAAAAGTTACAGGCTAGATATAAAAAGTTACTGTCCATATACTCAAAATTACATGCTAAGATATAAAAGCCTAATTACAGTACATACTTAAATGTTACAAGCTAAGATGAAATCAGTGTAACCCTACATCTAAGATATAAAAGCCTAATTACAGTCCATACTAAATCTTATCAAAAGTTACAGGCTATATAATTACAGTCCATACACTGTAAATTACATGCTAAGATGAATTAGTGTGACCCTTCATCTAAAAATGCCCCAAAATTAGTGCCATCATAGTATAAATTAGTGCTAATTTTAAGCATGATAGCTACATTCTATCTATCGTAATATGATGGTTTACTGCATAATAAACCTATTGTATGTTCTAAACAAACTCATCCTGGATCAGCACCACCTGGAGAAGCACTGTCGTGACTATGAGCACCACCTTGACAAAAAAATGAAGGTAAACACAACCGCGAGTCGAGCAGAAATCGATACATGTAAGCAACAACGGTTGAGAGACGAGCGAGATCAAAGCACTCACTAGCGACATGCTGCCAAATCCTTAGTCGACGATACCTCCCAGCACGGACAACAGCCTCGAACGCGTCGATTCGTGGGGCCGCGCCACCGTTTCCCCTTCACCAATGTGCGTGCCTCGTACGCGTCAATTCACAGATTCGTGCCACCGAAGGACACCTCTCACCACAGCAACTCGCCTCGGATCCGTCGATCCGCTCGTCCGGCGCCGTCTATAAATGGTGACATTCTAAGGTCTTTAAAATTACGTGAAACAACTTTTGCTGAAATTGACATTCTAAGGTCTATAAAATAACGGTGACATTCTAAGGTCTATAAAATGAAGCGAGCATGGATCATGATGCTTAAAATGGACAATAACTACATCCTGGCATGGAGAAGTATAACCGTAATAATACATCCGGTTTGCACACACGAAAAAGTGGAGATGTTTGACCCAAACATAGACAACATCTGTACATGCTAGGAAACATTCTTGCTCGTGCAATCAGAAAGAAAGGAAAGAATCTTGGCAGAATCCTGAAAGTGGCTGGGCTAAACTGAACTTTGATGCAAGCTACCCACAATGATGAAACGGGTGTAGGATCATGGGGGGCAATACTTCGAAGTGATAATGGGGGTGTTTTTCTTTCGGCATAGAGGCTGAAACAATGTGCAAATGCTGAAACCACCGAGGCTACTGCTGGACTACATACTCTGCAAGTTATAGAGTCGAACTACACTGGCAAACTTCAGTTAGAGAGTGATTGTGTGGCACTGATAACTGAACCGAACTTCAACGGTATAAGCAAATCTGCAATATCGAGGATTGTTAAGGACATAAAAAGGTTGAGTAGGTCCGTCCCAGATTTTAGGTTCCTGAAGGTCAATCGCTCGGGCAATGCCGTTGCCCATGCACTGGCAAAACCCGTTATGAGCTGAGTAGGAAAGTATTGGTTGTCTCTCCTTCATGCGCGTTGGACTAACCAATCTTGACTGTAACCACAGCAATTTCGTTTCACCGTATAAGCAAGTTTCAAACAGAAAGAAAAACTGCATCAGGTTTGCATGCACATAAATGTACCGATTTAAAACTGGAAGAACACATCCAAACTACTTCCGATTCCTGCAAAATTGATCAACATGTTACCCGAATTCAATACTCGATTCAACTGTTTCCGGACAAAATCTATCAATTCTTAATCGTGCGCTTGTGGAGAAACTACCACAAAAATAGATACAGACGGATTTCGGGCTGTGGGTGGACTGACTGATTGTGACGGCTCCACTCTGCATATACGAGAATCGCTAAGAAATCTCCACAGCGGACCAAGCCACCTGGAGACGAGCATCTCTCCTATAATAACGCCGGAGCAACAAATGGCGGAACAGAAGATCTATGATACGGCGGCACTCACCAAGTAACTAATCGAAGCCAAAATCAGAAGACGCCCGGTGATATGAAGATGGCGTCGCACCCTCGATGCTCCTCTCCGACGCTCCCCCTCGGAACAAGGGCGCTCCTCCGAACCCAGCCCGCTGGATGTGTACGCCGCCGGTGTCCCGTGGGATGGGCGCGGGTTTGTGCCGTCGATGCCCCGCCAAATCCCCTCTCGCAACAATTATGGGCACCCGTACCCGCTCGATACGCGGACCACCGGACCGTCGCCGCCGACGAGAGTGAGCAGAAGCTTGCGGGAGTCAAAGGGGGATGAGGATTTGGGCAGGCAGAGGCAAAGTTTTGGACGGAAGTGGCTTCGTCTCTCCCGCGCGAGCCACATGATCGCGATCGGACGCTCCGGAGACGTGAGCACTTCCTAAGACCAGATGGTGCCCACGCAATAATTAGAAATTGGGTATTTTTTGAGATGGAACTCATGATTCCATTGAACACTTGGCTTAGCAGAAGAGCCGGCCACCTTAACACTTACTCCCTCCGTTTAGAAATATAAGATGTTTTAGGTTTATAAAGAAGATGTATCTAGACACATTTTAATGTCTAGATTCATTTGAACTTATACACTAAAAGATGTATAGATACATATCCTTCACAAATCTAAAACATCTTATATTTATAAACGGAGGGAGTATAACACTCGGTAGCGACTTCGGCCACAGAGTTTTCTGTGTCCTGCCATGCCGCACCATAAGCATCTAGCTCGTGGGATAAATTATTATAGGTATGAGGGATATGAGAGAACTCAAAAGAGTTAAAAGATAGATTCATATAGAGGCGCAAGTCTCGATAGATGATGCCTTTAGGAGCTCGTTCAAAATCCATGTTTCGCATAGCTCTAACCAGGTTGATGGAATCCGACTCGATGCTTATTATAGTCATGCCCCACTGCGCTGTTGCTTTGGCTGCTTCCTCGCACGCAATTATCTCTGAATATGCCGCACTAAGAACATGGTGTAGAGCTCCTGCCCTCGACCCTTTGACGCAGCCAGCCGAGTCCCTGACGACAAGTCCCCATCCGCTAGTCTTTGAGGCGGCGCAGAAAGCACCATCGACATTGATTTTCAGTGTATCCTCCTTTGGCGCCTGCCACTACATCGTGGTTGTCTGAACTTCCCCCTTTTTCTGTTTATTGCAGAACAAGGCAGACTCTCCTGCCCAAAATCTCACCTAGGACAACAGGGTCCTAGTTTTTCAACAGCTTCTTTCACGTTTATTTTGTTCCTCCTTGACCACCATCTCCACAGTAGGCATGCAATCAGGGTACACTTCTCCTCTCCCATATTTAGTATTTGATGTACCACTGTTTTCACATCTGGGCATAGGCAGAGCTCCTCTCTTTCTTTCTCCTGTGACAACTCCTTCCATGCAGATTTTACCTCTTTGTACTTTAGGAATAAGTGTGCCCCATCCTCATCTAATTGATGGCAGCAAACACACGTTCTGTGACACTCCATACCCCTTATTTTGATATCCATTTTTAGAGGTAAACTATTGTGGGTGAATCTCCACAGGAATTGCTGAATCTTTGGCGGGCAAGCTAGCTTCCAAATCCTCTCCCACTGCAGTGTTTTCGAACAGTTTCCAGAAGATGATTGTTCAGGCCCATCTCTCATCTGCACATACAGTTTGTAGGCTGATTTAAAAGTAAAATGGCCTTTAGTATCATAATGCCATGCTGCATAGTCTTCAAACTCATCTCAGATAGGGGTGGCAAGGATCAAATCTGCATCAATCCTCATGAAGCTATCCCGCACTAACTGTTCGTCCCATTGTCCTGTGATCGGGCTAATAAGATCGCTCACTTTTGAAAGAACCTGTTAGTCGCGAGGGGTGATTGGTCCGAGGGCGTCATCTCGAGCCAGCCAGTTATCAGTCCATATATTCACCAACTTTCCGTCTCCTATCCTCCATATCATATCTTGCTTCATGAGATCAACGCCTTTAAGGATACTCCGGAAAGAATATGACATCCCTCCTGATGGTTGTGCCTCTAAGATTGAAGAGTTGGGGTAGTATTTGGCCTTCAATTCCTCTGCACACAAGGAGTCTGGTGAAATCAGTAGCCTCCATGCTTATTTTGCCAACATGGACTTATTGAAACCATGAAGATATCTGAAGCCTAGACCACCATCTCTCTTCGACCTTTTGAGCTTCTCCCAGCTCAGCCAATGTACTTTGTTGTCCTTGTCTTGTTGAGCCCACCGGAACCGACAAATCATCATACTCATTTACTCACAAAGGGTTTTGGTGAGATCAAAGGATGACATTGCAAAAGTTGGGATAGCTTGTGCACATGCCTTAATGAGAATATCCTTACCCACCTTTGACAGAAACCTTTCCTTCCAACCTTGGATCTTTTTCCAAATATGATCCTTCAGGTACTCGAAAGTTTGTGCCCTTGATCTGCCCACATAGACTGGAAGCCCTAGATACCTTTCGGTCATAGCTTCAGTCCTGATATGCAAATCATTCAACACCCCTTTCTTGCACCGATTCTTTGTATTCCTACTGAACATAACCGAGTACTTGTCATAGTTAATGGTCTGTCCCGAGAAACACTCATATAGTTGTAGTATCTTTTGCAGAGATCTGGCACCCTCACATGTAGCTTTCATGAGTACCAAAGAGTCGTCTGCAAATAATAAGTGGTTGATTCTCAGGGCAGCATGGCATATCCGTATGCCCGATAAAGTCCCATCCATGTCCGCCTTGTTGAGTAAGGCTAAAAAGCCCTCCGCACACAAGAGGAATAAGAACAGGGACAACGGGTCTCCTTGACGGAGTCCCCTCTAAGGTGTTATGTTGTCCGTGCATTCTCCATTCACCCGAAATTGATATGTCACTGTGGACACACACCATGATCCTATTGATCCATCTCTCGTCGTAGCCCAGATTTCTCATCATCTCCTCCAAGAAAGGCCACTCCACCCTATCATACGCTTTGCTCATGTCTAATTTTATTGCTGCGTACCCATCCTTTCCATTCCTCTTGTTCTTCATAAAATGAGTGCATTCGTAGGCCAGAAGAATGTTGTCGGTGATTAGTCTTCCCGGGACGAAAGCACTTTGGTTGGGGGATATAATCTCAGGCAAGATTTGTTTCGGCCTATTTGCAAGTACCTTAGAGACCATCTTATACACCACATTGCATAGGCTAATCGGTCGCAGGTCCTTCATGCTCTCCGGGTTCTTAACCTTTGGGATCAGAACTACGAAGGTATCATTCCATTCCTTCGGCATAGGTCCACCATTGAGAACGTTGAGCACCTCTGATGTCACTTTCTCCCCAACAAAATCCCACTCTTCTTGTAAAATATTGAGGGCATACAATCTATCCTAGAGGCTTTGAGATCACCTATATTCTCTAGGGCCTCCTTTACCTCCTCGACTATGAAATCCTTGCAAAGCAACTCATTCATCTCTGGATTTACCCTCGGGCCAATATGGCCCAAGAGCTCCTCCATCCGCAACCCTGCATGTGAAGAAAAGAGATTTATAAAGTAGTTAGTCACCACTTCTTTCATGGCCCCCTCTTCCTCCACCACTCTCCCATCCTGGGAAGGAAGGTTTGATCTTGACCAAAAGAAGAGAGAGGGGAAAATAGCTATATGGGACTCGGTTAAGGATAAGTGGCATGTGTGTGCACATGCACACACATGGTAGGGTAGCTAGGGTTTTTATCTAGTCTAAATTAGGAAGAGAGAAAGAGAGTTTAGGTTTAGCAAGGAAATAAGTTAGGAAGCTAGGTTTTTAAGTTAGTTAGATAGATAGGTTTAGCTTAGGCTTCTTACTCCTCTCATTCCTTTTATTTGTTTTTGATTTAATCAAACAAGCTTTTTGTAAAAGTTTCCAAAAGCACAAGATCAACTAAATGTCAAGAAGAAAACAAGATGACTTGAATTGATTGATTGTATGAACTCAAATCAACAAGCTTCTCTCAAATTCAAAAGAAACCCAAGTAAGAGGAAGATGGTGGTAAGCTTGCATGGCCCATGCATGGTTCATAATTACCCCACTAGTTGTGAAAACAACTAAAGTTGCACAAGGTTATATAGTTAAACATGCATCCACAAATTTCAAGGAGGGCCATACCAAAGGAAGGTGAGCTTGCTTCTCATATGGAATAAAGCATGAATGAATATAAAGTGGCCAACTAGTGTGTGCGTGATCCACTAAATAAATAATATAGTCACAAATTATTCATGCATGAGCATATACTCAAATTCAAACCATGTGGAAGCTAGATGAGACATTCTACCCACATAGAATGCAAAGGTGGCCATGTGGCTCTCCACATATCAATATTGTGAAAAAAACATAAATCATATATGGGAGCATGTAGAATTAGAAGTGGATCCATCCAAACACATATGAGCTAGAGGTAATAACCAAAGAAAGGCAATGACCCATATATAGTTTGGATGGTGGAATTGTAAGGTGGTGACATGAAAGGTGGTGAAGTTAGGAAGAGATATGCCCACAACTCAACTTGGGCATCAAGCATTTTATCAAGAAGCAAATACAATATATCCAGAGGAAAATACAAGTAATACAATATAATGCACATGGTATAAGAACCAAATAAGAGGGGTTTAATATGATGCTCAAATGCAAGGTGGCATGGTGACATGAGCATGATATAATGATGATGCAATAAATGACATATAGGAAGTAGAAATATATAGGATATGCAAGTATCATTATAATTGTTAGACAATTGGGATGCTACACGAGCCAAGGAAAAATATCCATCATGCGCACGTTTCTTATAGTGTGAGGAGGACACGTGGGACCCAACATCCTGATTAAACGGCAGATGCATCGAGCAACGCTATCAAGTTCGGAATAGGGAAGGAAATATCATACACATGATTCTTCTAATGAGAGGAAGACATGTGGAACCCAACAACCCGACTAAACGGAAGAGGCATCAAACAACATTATCGAGTTTAAATCAGGAAGGTGCGACCAAAAAGTATGGTCCGCTAGAGTCACTGACGTCCTGGACCCACATGCCAAAAATACTTCGATGAGTCAACATCTCGCGAGGAATCAGAAATATTACTTCTGCCACGCGCCTGTCGAGCTTCGTCCATGTTTTTAGCTGTTTAGTCGTAGTAGAGGGCGCAAAACCAATTTTTTTTCCATCGGCCACGGTCGAGCCGAGAATTTCTTCGCAGAAGATGTGCCTTCTGCGATGATCGACGGGCCAAGTTTTTGCGGAAGGAAACATTTCTTGTAGTGTAGTATTTCATCTCAGGCAATGTAAAGTATCGATGAATCAATATAATATGTATCAGACTCAATACTACGGTTCACATGATAAAGAACTTCGTTTTATTTGCGGGGGTTGCTACTTGTATCAAGACACTGATAGTAATCATTATTATCGGAATGAGTTCCTGACATGTACGCAAATATCCGAACCTTCCGGGTCACACACTTAAGATGTTTACATCATTTTAGAATATGAGTGCGAATGAGATAGTTGGATGAAGCAATTCCTAAATGATGTTTCGGGGTGTCTCAGAATATTCTGGAGGGGTCCAGGATATCACCGAGAGTGGACGTAAAGGTTTCGAATTAAATAGAAGGTGTTCGAAAGTTAATTTGGAAAGTTTCAGAATAAATATTTATATTAATAATAAATAAAAATTATTACTTATTAATATCCCACTGGGGCCCATGGGCCGAAGGGCCGCATGGGCCCACTGGGCCACATGCGCGGGAGGGGGAGGGAACCCTGGCCAAATCGGCCATGGCCTCCCCTAGGCACCGACGGGTAGAGGAGGTGGGGTAGGTCGAGGCCATGCGGAGGGAGGAGTCCTTCCCATTCTCAAACTTCCCCCAAGTTGGTTTTGGGGAGAACTCCGTATTTGAAGCAGACTCCATATTGGATACGAACTTCGTCTCTCTCATATTGGTGGAAGAAAGGAAGAAGGAGGAGTATTTGGAGGATACAGATCCTAGTCCTATGCTCCTATATGGAGGAGGGAATCCGCCTATATAAGGAGTGGAGAGGGTCAAGGGCAAGACACAAATTTCCATGCCCTAGCCTAAGCCACCGCCACCGCCGTCGCGCCGCCGCCGCTCGTCATTGCTGCCGGCCTCCACCTCTGCCTCGGCCCAGTTCTCTTCCTCTTCCTCGCATTGTTGTCTTTGTCGTGGGAGGATATCTTCACCAATGCCTGCAATAGCTCCTTCTTCTACCCCGTCTAGATCCAATATTGACGGTCGACTGAGTGTTGTCAGATCTTCGTCGACATGTGAAAGTGCAATGGACGTTTCCTAGAGGGGGTGATTAGGATTATAAAATTATTACGGTTTAGTCTCATATAAATGCGGAATAAAACTAACTTTATATTTATTGAGCACAAAACCTAACCACTAGCTTCACCTAAGTGCACCAACAACCTATTTTAAGCAATACAAGCAACAAGCTGATAGCAAGATTAAATACTTCAAGCATGATGGCTATGACAAAGTAAAGAGCATAAGTAAAGGGCTCAGTTGAGAGATAACTGATGGACGCAGAGACGATGATTTTTATCCCGAAGTTAACTTCCAAAGAAGCTACGTATCTGTTGGAGAGGTGCGATGGCGCAATTTTCCTCGAATGCCACAAATGGCTCCCCTTGAGGTGTGGTGTCTACCCGAGAATTTCTTCACAGAAGATGTGCCTTGTGCGATGACCGACGGGCCAAGTTGTTGCGGAAGGAAACATTTCATCTCAAGCAATGTAAAGTATCGATGAATCAATACGATATGTATCATACTCAATACTACGGTTCACATGATAAAGAACTTCGTGTTATTTGTGAGGGTTGCTACTTGTATCAAGACACTATTAGTAATCATTATTATCGGAATGAGTGCCGGACATGTCTGCGAATATCCGAACCTACCGGGTCACACACTTAAGATGTTTACATCATTTTAGAATGTGTGTGAATGAGATAGTTGGATGAAGTAATTCCTAAAGGATGTTTCGAGGTGTCTCAGAATATTCCGGAGGGGTCCAGGATATCACCAAGAGTGGACATAAAGGTTTCGAATTAAATAGAAGGTGTTCGAAAGTTAATTTGGAAAGTTTTAGAATAAATATTTATATTAATAATAAATAAAAATTATTATTTATTAATATCCCACTGGGCCCCATGGTCCGGAGGGCCGCATGGGCCCACTGGGCCACATGCGCGGGAGGGGAGGGAACCCTGGCCAAATCGGCCATGGCCTCCCCTAGGCGCCGACGGGTAGAGGAGGTGGGGTAGGTCAAGGCCATGTGGAGGGAGGAGTCCTTCCCATTCTCAAACTTCCCCCCAAGTTGGTTTTGGGGATAACTCCGTATTTGATGCAGACTCCATATTGGATACGAACTTCGTCTCTCTCTCTCTCTCATATTGGTGGAAGAAAGGAAGAAGGAGGAGTCTTTGGAGGATACAGATCCTAGTCCTATGCTCCTATATGGAGGAGGGAATCCGCCTATATAAGGAGGGGAGAGGGTCAAGGGCAAGACACAAATTTCCATGCCCTATCCTAAGCCACCACCACTGCCGTCGCGCCGCCGCCGCTCGTCATTGCTTCCGGCCTCCACCTCTACCTCGGCCCAGTTCTCTTACTCTTCCTCGCATTGTTGTCTTTGTCACGGGAGGATATCTTCACCAATGCCTGCAGCAGCTCCTTCTTCTACCCCATCTAGATCCAGTATTGACGGTCGACGGAGTGTCGTCGGATCTTCGTCGACATGTGAAAGTGCAATGGACGTTTCCTAGAGGGGGTGATTAGGATTATAAAATTATTACGGTTTACTCTCAAATAAATGCGGAATAAAACTAACGTTATACTTATTGAGAACAAAACCTAACCACTAGGTTCACCTAAGTGAACCAACAACCTATTTTAAGCAATACAAGCAACAAGGTGATAGCAAGATTAAATACTTAAAGCATGATGGCTATGACAAAGTAAAGAGCATAAGTAAAGGGCTCGGTTGAGAGATAACCGGTGGACGCGGAGACGATGATTTTTATCCCTAAATTCACTTCCAAAGAAGCTACGTCTCTGTTGGAGAGGTGTGATGGCGCAATTCTCCTCGAATGCCACAAATGGCTCACCTTGAGGTGTGGTGTCTACTCGAGAATTTCTTCACAGAAGATGTTCCTTGTGCGATGACCGAGGGGCCAAGTTGTTGCGGAAGGAAATATTTCTTGTAGTGTAGTATTTCATCTCAGGCAATGTAAAGTATCGATGAATCAATACGATATGTATCATACTCAATACTACGGTTCACATGATAAAGAACTTCGTGTTATTTGCGAGGGTTGCTAATTGTATCAAGACACTGTTAGGAATCATTATTATCGGAATGAGTTTTAGACATGTCTGCGAATATCCGAACCTACCGGGTCACACACTTAAGATGTTTACATCATTTTATAATGTGAGTGCGAATGATATAGTTGGATGAAGTAATTCCTAAAGGATGTTTCGAGGTGTCTCAGAATATTCCGGAGGGGTCCAGGATATCACCAAGAGTGGACATAAATGTTTCGAATTAAATATAAGGTGTTCAAAAGTTAATTTGGAAAACTTCGAAATAAATATTTATATTAATAATAAATAAAAATTATTATTTATTAATATCCCACTAGGCCCCATGGGCCGAAGGGCCGCATGGGCCCACTGGGCCACACGCGCGGGAGGGGGAGGGAACCCTGGCCAAATCGGCCATGGCCTCCCCTAGGCACCGGCGGGTAGAGGAGGTGGGGTAGGTCGAGGCCATGTGGAGGGAGGAGTCCTTCCCATTCTCAAACTTCCCCCAAGTTGGTTTTGGGGAGAACTCCGTATTTGATGCAGACTCCATATTGGATACAAACTTCGTCTCTCTCTCTCATATTGATGGAAGAAAGGAAGAAGGAGGAGTCTTTGGAGGATACAGATCCTAGTCCTATTCTCCAATAAGGAGGAGGGAATTCACCTATATAAGGAGGGGCTAGGGTCAAGGGCAAGACACAAATTTCCATGCCCTAGCCTAAGCCACCACCACTGTCGTCGTGCCGCCGCCACTCGTCGTTGCTGCCGGCCTCCACCTCTGCCTCGGCCCAGTTCTCTTCCTCTTCCGCGCATTGTTGTATTTGTCGCGGGAGGATATATTCACCAACGCCTGCAGGAGATCCTTCTTCTACCCCTCTAGATCCAATATTGACGGTCGACGGAGTGCTGTCGGATCCTCGTCGACATGTGAAAGTGCAATGGATGTTTCCTAGAGGGGGTGAATAGGATTATAAAATTATTACGGTTTAGTCTCAAATAAATGCGGAAGAAAACTAACATTATATTTATTGAGCACAAAACCTAACCACTAGGTTCACCTAAGTGCACCAACAACCTATTTTAATCAA
This sequence comes from Avena sativa, assembly GCA_916181665.1. NCBI lineage: Eukaryota > Viridiplantae > Streptophyta > Magnoliopsida > Poales > Poaceae > Avena > Avena sativa. Next base: position 333,908,920 of record OV702283.1, read on the forward strand.
TACAAGCAACAAGGTGATAGCAAGATTAAATACTTCAAGCATGATGGCTATGGCAAAGTAAAGTGCATAAGTGAAGGGCTCGATATAGAGATAACCGATGGACGCGGAGACGATGATTTTTATCCCGAAGTTCACTCCCAAAGAAGCTACATCTCTGTTGGGGAGGTGCCATGGCGCAATGCTCCTCGAATGCCACAAATGGCTCACCTTGAGGTGTGGTGGCTCGATTGTCACCCAACGCCACACAAGGCCTCACCAAAAGATGCGAAGTCACACAACTCACCGATGCGACAAAAAGGCTCATCCTATTCTGCTGTGAGCTCATCACAAAGGCCTACTCACGATACACTAAGGGATACTTGAGGGTGGTCACCAAAACTCGTACAATGTTGGGGCTATATCCACAACTAAATTGGAGGCTCCCAACAACAAAGACACAAAATGCTACAAATCCACAAAATGAAACAAGGCCACAA